>OY728119.1:1654181387-1659181387 GCA_963277665.1 Viscum album
TTATGAAGAAAATTTTTAAGTAAAAATAATAAAGGGGATGATATTTATGGGAAACCTTGATGATATTTCACCAAGTAAGAATATTTTTTTCCGAAGATATTATACTATTACAATACTTAGGCATGTACTTTTGTAATCTGTTGAATATTCATCTAAAATGATGAAATATCCATGTATGTTAAGCCTAGGCTGCTATACCTAGTATCAACGGAAATGTCTAGTCAACCATTAGAACCCCGGATGAGAAAAATGTAGTGATATTTCAAGGTATATTTGAATGGATATTTCTATGATTTTCTCTAAGGATAATTATAAGGATGAGATAATTAATAGGAAAAATCCCTTGAATTTTGGTTAGGATAGAGTGAGTGGTTTCTTGGAAATAAATCCCTGTCAAGATACTACATGTGGATGTATCTATGGAATATATTTATATAGGGGTAACAAGAAAAAACTATATTTGGATAGAGTTGATATGGAACTACTGTATGAAAAGTTGTCTTGATGTACACCTAGCTTGACACCCCTAAGGGATATTATCTAGAAATTCATTGACTATTTATGAACCATCATGAAGGATTTAAATATAATAAGAATATGAATAACCTAGGATAATCAAGAGGTTTTGTTAATTAAAAAGTAGGTTCCATTATTTATACCTCTTATAAGTAATGTTTCATTGTTATATGGTTTTACACAATGATATATGATGCTCACACTATGATTTCTAGTATTATTCAAAGGAATTAGGTAGAAGGAAATGGATTATCATTTAATGTGATAGGTAATTTTCTGATGGGAATTTAAATGGGATGATCAATAGAGTGAAGGATTTGGTGATCATGCCTAATAATTTTTCAGTAAATATGATAAATAATGTATTCCCTAACCAACTCATAGAGACACCATGTAATTAAAGGAAAGAGTTTTTTGAGAGTTAGGGAAATGGAGGCCAGGGAATAAAGAATAATTATATTAATTTGTGTTAATAACGTTGAAATAATCATGTAATTGAATTTATTATATTAACAAGAATATTTTTTGATTATGTAAAAGATAAAAACCAAGAAAGTAACCACAAAACAAATGAGAAGGGTTTTATTTCTCAAAAATAAAACTACACAGATAAAGTTTTTGTTCAAAAGTTTTATTTCTAAAAGAGTTGAAGTATTATTTGAATATAAAAATAATCAATTCATAAAGTTAACTCACTTCATGAATTTCCATGATATAATCATAATATCAATCTTTTGTGTTCTTTGATCTATTTTCACATCACCCCTTAAGCACAGATATCAATGTTTAGGTTGAAGTTTTCATGCCTAATGAAATTTTAACGAAACAAATGGTCCTTAACTAATTCCTTAGACCTTTATATGTTTAATGATATAATAAGGTTAGAATAAGTTATCACCAAACAATAATTTCCAAATTTTAACTTTATCTAGTTCAAAAATATATAATCTTAATACACATCTAAGACATGTCTTTCCACATTAATTTTCCCAAAATTAAAAATTAAATTAACTATATATCCAAAATAAACTAAAAATAAGATTCTCTAATTAATTTATATCTTAATAACACATACCAAGTATATGAATACATTGATCACCTTAAAAAACAATGAAAACTTTCATACTTCCTAAATTAAAACATCATGTTGTAAAAAATATGGCTTAAATACAAACATTCAATAAACCTTACAATGATAGCATAAACCATAAAATCACTAAAAAATATTTGTTCACCAATATTTTCCCACAAAAACATCTTTATCATTATTATCTCATAATCAAGAATAAAATAAGTTTTATTATTCCCTGAACCATATATTTTCCCAAACGTTCGACATTCTATAGATTCATTATTTAGTACCATTAAATTTATGCTTTAAAATCGTTAAAAAAGAAGTACTATAGTATAATCCAAATATATTTCAAGATTATTATAACCAGAATATCATAACATAATTCATGAATCCAAAAATATATTTTTTTATCACTTATCTTTGTTTGAGGTAGTAGCATATGATTTATCATGACCCTATAACTTCTTTTGGGTTATATTATTTTTGACGCTTGATACATTTATTTTAATAGTGTACAATCTCATTTGAGATGAAATATTGCACACTAAAAACTTTTTTATCTCCCTGTCTATAATGGGAATAGTGTCCTTTATCTCCAAATTTTTACCAAAATCCCATTTCTTTTATGAATGTACCAAGATATTTGTTTTCATAATTATAAAATGTGTGAAAATACATCTTTATCTTCTCTCCATTATCGATATTTTTCCTATTAATAATGATGTTCTCATGCTTCCCTAAAAAACCATAATACTTTGAGAATAATTACATTTTATCAGTAGAATATAATTTTATGTCCTCATATAATGTTAATTTTTCGATTAATTTTTCAATTTGAAATTTTTTCATAAGACCATAAAAGATATGATCCTTCATACTAGTTAGAAGATGTGCACTGATGAGGATCACATTACTTATACTGGGTTCCATTTCTAAACAATGGCATACACTAAATTAGGTTATGAATCATAATTCATAATTTCAATCAAGGAAACCATATAACATAAATTGAAAATACTATTCACAAATAATCTAATAATCATAATCATAGATTCATTTGGGACATATTTAATTTTAAATAATTCACAATGGTTTTTAAAGAGAATGTGTATAATCATAACAATATCCCCTAGGAGTATCAAAATAGGGGAATAGTATAGTATGTTTTTGTGTACAAGGTTTTTCCATGTTAGTCCAAATGAACCTTGTCAGAGTTGTCACCCCTATATAAATTATTTCCAAAAACATATCAAAATGTAGTATACAAATAGGGGTGTATTTAATTGAATACCCACATAACCTTTTCCTTACCAAAATTATAGTATTTTATTATATGATTAACCTCAATGTATATCTTATTTTTATGTTCACTATACTATGTTTACTAAATCTAGCTCCCAAGGTTTCTACTAATCATTCGTAGATTAAATCTATTACAACCTCGACCTTAGAAGCCCAGATTAAATGGTAATTTTATAAAAATGACATAGATTCATGACACCTCGTCACCAAGGATAAATAAATTTAGTCATCGTGAAGAAAATAGACTCATATATTCTTCCCTTATTACATTGGTAAATAAACATAGAATATAATAAAAGAATATATACAAATTCCTCAACACTTATTCAAGGGTTTCATCTTCATGTCCTGGGGAAGGGAAACAAATGAATTTGGTAAGCTCAAATTCTCAGTAAGGGTCACATATAGTAGAAATATGAATAAATAATAATTCAGTCATATTGAATTAGATATAATCAATATGGCAGGGTGAATAACTAAAAAATATAAACTATTAAAAAATGAGAATTAAAATGAATCCATAGAATTTATCATATTGAAAATAATCCTGATAATGGGAACTAAAGGCTAGATAAAAAAGAATATTATTTATTAGATGCCATATAACTAGAATATAAACAAAAATAACTTCAAGAGGATTTATATCTACGGGTATATAACCATTTACTTTTGATTATATACAAACATGGAGGGTTTTTTGACAACTTTTTTGTTTTGTGAGACATTTCAATGCATAAATGGTCTGTAACGGGCCCCAACCACAACCGTATGTCTAACAAATTATTTATATGTAGATTAAATAAATGAATTTTATGAAATATTAATATATTTGAATTGATATAAAGATTAAAAAAACTACATAGTTAATTATACATTTAAATAATACTATTGACAAATTATTAAGGAAAATAATCTTTAAACATTTCAATGTTTTCCATAAAACATTGAAAAATTAAAAACATAATACCTATAAAGGAATAAAGTTAATGCAATATTATAAAATAAAAACAATAAAAAAACTCATGATATGATACATCAAGGGTAAAACATATACCAAATACAATGAATAAGTGTTGAACAAGTCATATATCTCACAGAAGTAAAAATGAGTCCAGAAAAACCCTTTTCTACTTTGGAACGATGTGTTATTTTGGAAAATACTTTGTATTTTCCATAGAATAAGATTATAAGAATATATATCATATAATGAAACTGATAAGGAGAATGAAATTATATTTTAGGCATAAATGATGTCCAACTGAAGTGAAATCAAGTACAAAGAGATTTTAAGAATCTTTAGAAATGAAACTATTTAGTGTGGTTTAATGAAATTAAAAAATAACAGTTTTAATAAAACAATAAATTAAAATTTTAGTTTCTCATGATAAAATGTGTTATTTTTTATAAATATTTTTATCTTGAAATAGAATATAGAAGGTACTTGAAAATGGGTTAGAAACTGGGGAGTTCCCTTTAATCAAACTTGTTTTACTGAATGAATTTAAAATGAAACCTTATGAAACAAGTATTTTACTTAAAAAAGTATTTAGATAGTTAATATATTTTGAAAAAAAAATATAATTTTTTTATATTATATAATAATAATTAAAATTTATATTTTTGAAACGAGAGAGAAAATACAACCTAAAAGAAAAATGGAGTTTTGGAAAAGATCCCTTACCACTTTGTAGTCAATCGACTCATATGACAAAAATTTATAATAATAAAATGAATAATTTAATAAATTTAAGATAAATAGTTTCATGATAATATATATCAACTGGTAGTGTATATACACAAAACAGAACAAATAAGTGTCGAATAAGGGAAATCTCACATAAATAAAAGTGAGATGGGAAAACCCTTACCATTTGTTTGAATTTGTTTTCCACTTGATTTTAATGACCTGGATAATCAGATTAAATCCACTAAGTAATTAATTAAGAATTTTTTTTCATTTATTTAATTATTTATAGTTTTGTTCATTTGTTCCATTTTTGATGAGTAATAAGATATAATTTTATAGTTCAGGATTGTTTGTTTCCTTAGTTTTCATTATCGGTTTACATGCATGTACATAAGAAAAATAATGTAAAATGATAATAGTTATCTATAATTAAAATTATAGTTTATTAATGATAATTTTGGATAATTAATGGTATTATATATTTTTTCATACATGATGATGATTCATTAGATAAAATAACAATGATAACTGTTGAGAATATTTAGGTATTTTTTGACCCTTAAGAACTAGTTTTGTTTAATTATGTAATTTCATTTATATATACTAGTTGAAGAACATTATATAAATTATAATATTTATTATAAAATCCTAATTAATAGTAATACTGGTTTTTAGAAAAACCATGATGGTGGTAATAGAAAATGAAAATGCATCATTCCTCGAGGTAAATTGACACATAACATATGACATTTTAATTTTTAGATTAATAGGCGGAGGATAAAGGGTTTGATGAAAGATTTTCCATTAAAATAATTAACATACTTTATTTATAATATACTTTTTTAATAAATTTTTCTTTTTATATATTTATTATGGATAGAATAAGATGAAAATAAATTAAATGAAATTTGAGATGAATGAAATACGATTTACCACTTGAATTCCAATCATTGAGAACATACTTAAAGAAATTGATTTTTTCTATTTTCGAGACAATGGGATCCCAGATATCTCTTAGTAGTTTGGGAGGATTTTTGGGAATAAATTGGTCAAGATTAAATACTTTTGTGGTGTTAGTAAAAGAGGTGGTGAGGGGTGGTATTTATACTGGATGAGAGGGGTGTTTTTTATTATCCTAATCATTATTTTATTATATTCTCTCCAGATAAGAAATGATGATTATTATATGAAAAAATATGGTAAATTGTGAATTTCGGTTCTAAACACATTTTCTTACATAATCCATACAAAATTAAAAAACTCAATAATTCATGTATTTAGCTCATACTAAAAATTACTGTATTTCACTATTCACAAATAAAATCAACTACTTTAGAAAAATCCCATGAATTTAACCTATCCATTTTATGATGTTTATAATTAAAAAAGGAACTAAATTTTATGAATTTTTTTTATAATTATTATAAATTAAATATTTAATTATAATCTTTATTTATTTGAAAAATACGGATTCTAAAATTATAACTCATTCTAAAACACATTGAAAAATTAATTAAGGTCCCATAAAAATATCTTATAATCATAAAAAAATAAAATATTATTTTTTAAGTCTATTTTATGAAATAAATATTATTTTAAATCATTATATTAATTATAATTTTGAAAATAAACATTTAAATTCCAAAATAATACTAATAATTACTTTATCATTTTTAACACAATTATTTACTTATTACTAAGTTCAAATTTATTATATTATCATACATAAAATTGCTAAATATTAATTAAAATTTCATAGGTAATGTTATTATTCTATTAGTCATATTACTATTCATAATTATCACCTTATTATTCTAATATATACATTACGAGTCATGAAAATGATATTTATAAAAAATACCAAAAATTTATCCAAAGAATATTTTTGATATTAAAATTTAAAAAATAAAGTTAATTTTATCAAATATAATATATAAATGTGTGATATTGTAGTTTTAATTCTAGTGGTCCATTAAAATGGGGTAAAAATAAATTTTTGAAAAATATATATTTTATGCTTAAAATAGGTTTTATTTCTATATTAAGACAATAAAATTTAATTAATGAGTTTAGAAAACATTTGAGTTAATATATATCATATAAATTTCATTAGTATCTTTCACTAATTAGTGAATAATTCATAAAATGTCATTATTGGAATTGAAATAGTTTTTCCTAAAAAATCATCATTTATGTTCAATTGGTATTAATATCAAATTAATTGGAAACCATGGAATTGATATTATAAACATGTTTAATCATAATTTAATTAATTTTATTCATTATTTCCATTCTAATAAACTTAAATAATAATATGTAATCATTTTTTAATCTTGTATGCTATAGAATATGATAGATTTAATAGAGATATATTGTAAAATCTTGTGTTTTAAAAATAATATTAAATAAATTGTAAAAAATATTATATATACAAGTATATAAAATAAATTCATTGAATATATGTTATTTTACCATAATTAAAGAACTATTTTAAAATAAATAAATTAATTTTTTAAGAATTTTTTTTTCAGTGTACAAACAAAATTGTACATCAATAAATAAAAAAACCAATTTTGAATAATTCCTTCAATAAAATTATTATAATACTTAATACATCAGAATTTTTTATACTCATCCAATATATTTATTAGGTAAAAGATAATAATAATAATAATAATAATAATGAATAAAAAGATATATTTTTTCTAAAAGGTTATTTTACTACCTTTTAATGGATAACTCATTTTAAATATCATTTTTTCAGTTCTATAGTTCTTTATTTTACCAAAGAACATAAAATTTCTTTAATTATAATATCAGAATTTACATTGGGTTAATTTTATGTATTTTTATGAGAAGTTTCATTTTTTTAATGAATAGTTAAAGCAATGAATTTTAATTCTAAACATCTTTTTCATATAATTTATTTATATATATCAATAATTCTTTAATTAGGTTTTAATGGTTAATTTGAAAATTTTTACATAAATAAATCAAATTTAGATCATTTTATTCAATTTTACATTGAAATGGGATAAAACAACATTTCAAACATTTGACCATTTTCACTTAAAAAATCACTTTGTCATCCCATCTGTGAGATTAAATGTAAATTAATTTCATCCGATTATTTTATTATATCTTTCAAACATTGATTAAAATTTAGTTTTCAGAATTATGTATATTATAAAATAAGTAAACCATATTTTTGACCAAAAATATTATGGAAAGTTACTAAATTTAATTTTAGCGAATAAGAGAAAAAATATTTTCACAAATGATTAAAACATAAACATAAGGGAAAAATGACCTAGTCACTTGTCCAAAAACATTTTTATGGACATATTTTGACCCAATACTCAATTTTATCTAATTTTTACTATTATTTTATCTAGTTTAAATGAAAAAATGAGGGTGGAATTCCGTTTTCAAAAAACATAAAGAATGTCACTCCTTCTCCATTATAAAAGGGAAATCACCCCTCCAACATATTCAAAATAATAAATCCAATTTACTCACATAAAATATAATATATTAATATCCCAAAATATGTGCCTTCATTAAAGAATCCAACCACTACAAATAAATCCATGCATGGAACCCCTTTGGTCCAATACCAAGAGGAGTTACCCAAATAATATGTAGCATCTTTCCTCAAGCTCTATTGTTTTATTTTAATTATCCACCCCCCTCAAATATTATTATTCCATTATTATATATTATCTTATAAATCATAAATATACTGTGATTTATTAATTATAATTTTACAAACTACACTTTCACAAACATTTCTCTAATGGGTAACAAACATACCGATCTTATATAAGGAAAACTACTACCTCATGAAATGATGTTGTTCTCCTTTCATTTACCACCTCTCACTGTTGGGAAACATGATGAAAACACTAATTTTATATGATATATATATTATTTATTATCTCTTAATGTGTCTATAAATATTATATAAAACATACATGCATGAATTCCATTTATTATAAATATGATGACTTCTTTTGCGGTCATGTAGACTATCACCTTCTTAATGTGATGTGATTCGTTCACACTCTACATGGAATGTATTAATGATGGGTTTATTAACCATATATGGTATATATTTCAAAAATATTATTTAATAATTATATTATATTACATATATATATTTTTTATTTACTTTCTTTCTTTCAATATGAAAATACAACAGAAACACTGTTCATGCGAAGTACGACCTACCATATCTATAAATAGTGTATTACATTTCATATTTATATATTTGAAAAATAATTATATATAAAAATATACTAAATATATATTATATTTAAATCATTTTTTACATTCTAGAAAAAATAAAATCATATCCTATGTAAGGGGATCAAGAATAGAAAGCCAAAACACATATAAAAAACAAAGTGGATATTACCCAAAACAAAACATTAAAATGGAGTTGTTAACAAATGGGTACCATCATGTAATAAAAAAATGTGGTATTAAATATAATTATATGGTTATTAATTATATTTATAATAAAATTATATTTATTATACATGAGGTTATAACTTATATGAAAAATTCCCCAGCTTAATGTAAGGGTTTTGTAATCTCACTGTTATTTTCCAAGAGACACGGGGCATTTTTATCTCCTATTTACTATATATTGTCTTTATACTACCCGTTGATGTATATCATGATTATTATACATAAATTTATGGTTATTTACATATCCATTAGGTGATATTCCTTACAAGAGGTTTATGTTTCAAATATTACTAAATCGGTAATGTAATTTTGTCTTATTTTTCCTTCTTTGAGGCACATGCCATGCTTTGCACTTATATTTTATTTGAGGTGTATATAAGTCCATTTAAATTTTTAATCATGAATATAATTCATTTCATGATATTTTATAATCATTTAATGTTATTATTTTCATTTTATAATGATTCAATGTCACTAAAGTGGAAATGGTTTATTTCTACAATCTCATCATTTATTTAGATTGTATATGATTATTCTAACAGTGATGATATATTATGATCCATATATCAAAAAATCTCATGAATTTTATTCTTATATATTTATTCATGTTATATCCAATTATTGGAAAAAAGTTTTCACTCATTAGTACATAAGATAATTAAGAAAATATTGTTATCAAAATCTGACTTTATTTCACCTTTTGGTCAAAAATCAGTGTTCCTTCAAAACCATATTTTCGAAACAAATTATTCAAAAATTTTATAATATAAAAAAATTTAAATGTTTTAATTATACTATTATGTTTTTTCATAGAAGGTTTTCTTGAAAAATGTTTTCAAGAATCTTTTATATATTTTCTAGAAAAATGTATTCATAATGATTTCATGTTTTTTTATTGAAAGTATTTTAAAAAAAGTGCTTTTAAATATTTTTTCAAGCTTACCATATAAATTTTTAAAGAAATTGTTTTTCAAAATGTTTTCATGATTATTTTATACATTGTAAAGGAAAAATTATTTCAAATGTTTTTCTTATATTCCTTTATTATTTTTCAACATGATTTAAAAACAAAACTATTTTCCACTTGTTTTCCTACATCATTAATATATTTTAAAATAAAAAAAATCAAAAGGGATAATGTTTTAAAAATAAATTTTCAATGTAGAAATGATATTTTCCTCAATAATTGGATTTAAATGATCTTTCCACATTATTTTCCATACAGGATGACATCTATTTTTGTTACTCATGAATTTCTGGGAAAATGATCCAAATTTTTTATTAGAATAATTTCTTTTATGGATTTATATTCTTATGTAATGATATTTATATAGCCATTTTCTTTAATAATTTACATCCTTATGAAATATGAACCATTTTATTGTTTATTTATTATGAAAAGACTATGAAACCTTTCTCATTGTTTCCATGTTATGATGTGATTTAATGTTTATGAAAAAAAATTCATTTGATGAGTTATGATATGATTATTTATATTTTTTTGGTACATGTATATATGATTTAATTAGGATATTAGTGGGACATATATATCCCTCTAATGAACTGTGTAAAGATTTATATCTGATGAGGTAAACATGAAGGGGATATGGAGAAAACTCGGTTTAGTAAAAGGACTTTTTCCACTAATATGGTTGAGGGATGAAAAATTTACTACTAATATTATCATGGGAGTAATCCTTGACTACCAATATTGTAAGGGGAGTGAACCTGTACTAATAATATATCCTCAGAAGTAATTCCTGTACTACTATATAAATTATTTTATATTCTTATGTGTCTTCCACAAATTCTATATGTTAATCTAATGTTAGGATTTCATGGATTATAATCTTTATTATCTTATGATTCATGTCTTATGAACTACCAATATTAATTCCAGGACTCATGTATATGATCTTTCATATGCATGTTATGATC
Source organism: Viscum album (assembly GCA_963277665.1). Classification (NCBI taxonomy): domain Eukaryota; kingdom Viridiplantae; phylum Streptophyta; class Magnoliopsida; order Santalales; family Viscaceae; genus Viscum; species Viscum album. The sequence goes on from OY728119.1 coordinate 1,654,192,379, forward strand.
ATAAAATGTTATTATAATATTATCCAACTCTTATTCTCTTATTATTCTTATTTGTCTCTTTTTATTGCCCATACTATGCATTTGAGTTCACTTATTTCGTATGTCTCCTTTCCCTAGGTAATGATGAACAGTTTTAAGTAGAAGTATTAAAGGTTTAGATCTTGGAGGGAAACATTTAAGTTATTTGACCAAGTTATAAAATGTTTTTCGTGTTTCTATATTAATTAAACTATAATGGTCCTTGGGAATGTATTTTTTTTATAATGAATATTCATCTAAAATAATGTAATTTCTATCTATGTTGATCGTGGGTTACTATAATAAACATCACATGTTTAACAAAACAAACATTCATTAATTAAAATTCACCTTGATATAAATAAATGTCTCATTATGTAAAATGTTTATATAAAATTTGAACTTATTTGGTTTAATGTTTTTGGATTTTTAAAATACCATTAAGAATTGTGACGTTTTTTAATATAGTAATTGAATAGTGATGACATGATTAGTATAAATATAGGGCTTTAACGAATCCAATTTAGTCAGATAAAGTAATCGATGGCCTCATCCAGTAGACTTTCCCTGTATGAATCATGTTTTTTTGATCTCGGAAAGGAGGTTAAATCATTAGGTTTAGATATTGACCAAGCCCAAGCCAAGATTCAACATGTTAAGCTCGAATAGAACCGCCTACGAGAGAAGTGGAATTTGATAGAGATTACCACCTGAGAAATGTTATATGAGCCCCCCAAAGAGTTTGTCACCATCGCACACCTTACTCTTCGGTCTTATGTAGGTGTTATAAAAGGTTATGTAATAATACCATAACACTATGATTACGTGAATTATTTTTGTATTTAATAATGAATATGCATAATTTTTATTATAGTTACTTCTTAAATAGTTTTTAAAGTGAAAATAGTATTTTTAGTTAATATTCATCTATGAAATCTATTTCGATGAATTAATGGATTTTTGAATTGAATAATATTTTAATAAAATATTATTAAGATTAAATTACTTTTTATTAAATATAAATGATCATATAATTTTATGAATACGATTGTAATTTTAATTAAGGTTTGAAATATATTTGTGTTAAAAACCATGAATTTTAGATAAATGTCGGTTTTTATTTTAAAAGTTAAATTTCACATATTTAAAAAATTATTTAGAGAAAATGAATATTATTTTTGGAATTAGAACATCAAAATTATCCAACGGTTAATTTTTCATAATTTACTAAGATAGTCGAATTTGTGGGTATAAATTAAACACTGTTTAAATATATAATGTGTTTTATGACATTATAATTACCCAATGGTGATTTAATAAAATAATATAAATGATAATTTAAGCTAATATATGTTTTTCCATTAAAATAATGTAATCTTAGGTTTGGATGATTTATTTTACAAAACATTAGTGGACCTTCCAAGAAAAATTTTCACTTTTCAAATGAATTTCCTTGAGAATGTGACTCGCCTCCACATAAGAAATCAAATTATTTAAAGATGTTTGTCCATTGTAATTATAAAATATTGTTTTACACTTCCCTTTGGCATTAACCATGGGAAAAACCATGATCGTGTTTGCAGTATTGATTAGTTTAATATGTGGTGACCCAAACCTAAATAATAAAGAATTCCCCATCTTTTCCTATATAAACCCACCCAAGATCCCACTTCCTCTTCACTCAAAACCTTTGGAGTTCGTCCAAACCATGAGCTCCTCTCCCTATAATACTCTCAATTCATCCCAATATTCTTATAATCCTCTCCCAGGCCTTTGGGATCACACTTCCATGTAAGGGATTTCTTCATTTCTCATTTTTGTCTAATATATCATAAGTTTTTATTCACTTTAGTTTTCAATTAAAAATGTTGGGGTATGATATTTCACCTTCCCCATACTGTATTATTTAGGTTTAGATGATTGGAGACCCCTTTCTCTCTCATTATTTCAACCCAATTACACCTATTACTATGCCGAAATTATGTAAGTAATTTCTCTCTCCTCATGTAGATTCAAGAAAATATTTTATATTATGAATAAAAATACCAGTACCTATGTTGGTAAATGTATATATATGCCCCCATTACTGTAAATTTTAGGTAAATATGATTATACACCCATTTATCTCTCATCAACAATTTTTATGATGTCTTCTGTCACTCCGTTATGCTGCTGAAATTTCACCGCAATTTTCTAAGCCAAAATCGTTATGTAGTGAATTCCATGAACATTTCTATATCAAGGGTATTCAACTTTATGAACATTTACTTATTGATTATTATGATTCATTTTTGTATTCCACATCCTTTTTTTGGAATAAATGAATATGAGTGATTCCACATTTTATGATCCATTGGCACACCTATGCATGAAATGAATTGTTTATGATGGGTGCTCCCTGATAGTGCTCCAATGAATTAGTTAAAGATTTGTATCATGATACATCAAGTGAAATGTGGATTTAGTCATTCTTATTCTTGTGAAATGAGGTTTTACTCATTCTCTATGTGCAATGATCCTTGGCTCATTCTATAATCATGTTAAATGTTGTTTCCACATTTTGATGTTATGTTAATCATGTTATATCATGCCTTTATGTTCATGTTTCTCTAATGATCCATTGATATTCCTATTTCTTATTATTTGTTGTATATTTCATGTTATTCCTTGTTAACTCTCTTACTGAGCTTTATTTCTTGCCATTTTCTTAGGCATTCCCTTAGGTTATCCTATGAAATGCTATGTACGAGGGAATGTAGTTGTCATGTAAAGGAAGTTTTCAATAAGATGTTGTGTCCTCTGTTTTACTTTATTATGTAAACTTCCTAAGCCCCAAAGACACTAGACCTCTCAATCTTTTATGTTTTATGTTGTAAATGTTTCTATGTAATAAATCATGATTAAGTGTGTAATAAAAAGTATGGTTGTTATATTTGGTATTAGAAGATAGGCTTAGTTATTTATGGGATTAGGATTAGAAAAACCTAGTGAAGACATAGAGACAAGAATATGTATAATAAAAAATTCCTTTGTTTTGGTGACTATTGAGTAAGTGGTTTATTAAGAAAATAAATCCCTATCTGGTTACAAGCAGGTTGAGGAGGCTCTAGAACAGATGTACCAAGGGGTGAAAACCTTGATAAAGAGTTTCGACCTTGACCTGGGGTATCCTAGTACAAAGAAATGAGCCTTAATATACTCTTGGTTATAAACATCCCAGGGGATATTCGTTGGTAAACTCAAAATTGTAGTATAAAACCTAATTAAGAGAATTAAAAAAATACACCTAAGAATATATGTTAGAAAGCAGATCATGAATAGCATATATTGAAACCTACGGATTTATAAGTAATGGAAATAAAAGTTATTTATATTTCATCGGTTTTCTCTGTGGATTACACTGTTTGTGTAACCCATAACTTTCCTTTTATTATCACCAATGTCCGATAATAGGATAAATCAGGATAACAACGTATGTGAAGATCAATGTGATGATTGTGCTAATGAGATGCCCAATCTGATGTAGGATGGAATCACATACATTGTCATGCAGCTCTCTCAGTTAACTCAAGATTTGAATAGAAACATGAGATAAGTGGAATGTTCAACCCCCCCCCCCCCCAATATCAAGTCGCTATCGAGAGATTGTTGAGACAAAGGCCTCTTGATTTAAATGGATCTTCTGATCCCTCAATCATCGAACAATGTATCAACTCCATTGAAAAGATCTTCTCCATCATTCAATGTTCCAAACAAGAGAAGGTTCTCCTGGATTCTAATCGTATGGAGGGTGAAGATGATCAATCAGGGAGATTTATAAAAAATATGAAGCCTGAGGAGGGGATCATGGCATTAGAATGAAAGGATTTTTAAAAGTTATTTTTCGATATTTATTTTCCACGCACCCTCCGACTTAATATGGAAAGTGACTTCAATGACCTCACGCAAAAAGATGACGAATATATCAAAGAGTAAGAGGAAAATTTCACATGTCTTGCATGATACGCCTCCAGATTTGTCCTTACCCCCAAATGAAAGGTTTACCGCTTCTTTAGTTGGCTGAAACCTAGCCTGCAGAAAGTGCTAGCAATCTGTGACTTCAACAACAATGAGGAAATTGTTCGATATGCCCTCAAGGTCAAAATGGTGATTGGATAATGTCAGGGGTATCATGGGGATAAAAATCATAATGTTTACTTCAATTCTAGAAGTACGATGGATAAATCCAATGGTTCTAATAAAATCTAGCACCCACTTGCCAAAGGTGTGGAAAGAAGAACCCCGAAATTTCCCTGAAGGGGATGAGGAAATGATTTAGGTGTGGAAGAGAAGGGCACCTAGATAATACCAATAGGAAATAAAAACCCACAGTTACGAGATAGGATAGGAACGCTCTGCTCGACCCTCAACACATTGTTAATTTCTTTAACTACAATGAATGGGGGAACTTTACAAATCTGTGCCCTAATCTAGGGTTTTCAGAGGCAACCAACAACCTCTAAGGCGGAAAGAGATAGCTTTTTCCATCACTACAGCCAAAGTGAACCCCAAAAATGATGTGGTTACAGGTAAGCTCAGTAATCATTCAAGAATAGAAAATGTACTTTTTGATTCTGGTTATACACATTATTTTATATCCCAAAAGTTTAGTAGAACAATCCAAACACCACCACAAATCATGGAAGTAAAGATGTCGGTGAGTACGGAAAATGGGTCAATCATTGCATCCCATGAATATAACTCCTCCGCATTCATAATCTGTGGACTGGAATTCATGGAGAACCCTATCATACCACCTCTGGTGGAATTTGATGCAATTCTAGACATGGATCGACTTTCCTTATATAGAGCCAACATAAATTGGTGTGAAATGGAAATCACTCTCCATATAGAGAATCGACTCCCGATTCTATACAAGTTCGAGAAGCAAGATGAATCTTATTTAGCTCCATCATTTCAAGCATGGATATTACTATCCTATGAGCACACATATCTATCTCAGATGATTGTTTCCATGGAAGAAACCATTCTGGAATAAATGCCTATTGTGAGGTAATTTGGTAAAGGGATTCCCGAGGAATTGTCTAGTCCTTCTCCTAGAAAGGACGTTGAATTCTCAGTTTTCCTTTTACCTGGGTGTTTCCAAAATCCAAGACTCCATATATAATGGTTGTTGTGGAGCTTGATGAGCTTAATAAACAACAATAATAGAATCTAGATAAAGTATTTATACACCCAAGTGCTTCTCTATGGGGTGCACGAGTCCCCTTCGTCAAGAAGAAATATGGGTCAATGAACATTTCCATCGATTATCGCGAGCTTAACAAAATAATGATAAAGAAAATGTATCCTCTCCCATGAATTTATGACTTGTTCGATCAACTACAGGGAGCACAATACTTCTCCAGTATGGATTTTCAGTTGGGATATTATCAACTAATTGTGAAGAAGGAAGATATCCCCAAGACTACTTTTTGTACCAGATATGCGCACTATGAATCCATAGTAATTCCTTTTGGACTCACCAATTACCCGTCAATTATTATGGACATGATGAATAGAGACTTTAGAGATTACCTCGACAAATATTTGGTTGTCTTTATAGATGATATTCTAATATACTCCAAAACCATGTAGGATCATGAGGAGAATCTACGAACTATACTAGAGACCTTGCGGAAGGATATGATCTATGAAAAGTATAGAATATTTGAGTTTTAGTTGAAGGATGTCTCATTATCGGGCCATATCATCACAAGAAACATGATATTTTTGGATCCCTCCAAAATAGCTACAATTGAGTGATGGCTGATGCCAACAACGATAATGAATATCTGTAGCTTCATGGGGTTAGCTGGATATTATCGACGATTTGTGAGAAATTTTCTAAAGATTGTCCAACCCTCTTACTAAGCCAACATAGAAGGGAGTAAAGTTTTCATGGTGTTATGAATGCGAAGAATGCATCAAGGAGTTAAAAGAGGAGCCTTATCACTAGGCTTGTGCTCACATTTCCCACAAGTGGGGAACTTTTGGGGTATTCAATGATGCTTCGAAGAAGGTCCAGTGATGTGTTTTGATGAAAAATGACAATGGAAATATCTATGCTTCAAGGAAATTTAATTTTCATGAGAAGAAGTATCCAACACATGACCTGGAGTTGGTTGTGGTTATCTTCGATTTAAAATTTTGGCAGCATTATCTCTTTGGAGAGAAGTGTGAATTATATACAGACCAAAAATGGATAAAGTATATATTCAAATAGAAGAAGTCGAACATGGAACAATGAATATGGTTAGATCTAATAAAATACTATGATTTATCAATCAATTACCACCCTGAGAAAGTGAAAAAAGTGGAGGATGATCTAAATAAAAAGGATATTGCATCTGTATCATTGATGAGAATTGAAAAGGATCGAGTCTTCTTAGATTTGCAGAAGATGGACATGTGAATCAATAAGTGAGGGTCTTCATCAATACTTTATGAAATGATTTCTCAACTGCCCTCATGGAAAAAATAAAGGATACTTAAAGAAAAGATGTAGAAATTCTAAAATGAGTGGAAGCTATCAGAAATGGGAAATCCTTAGAATATGTGGTTGACAATGATGTAATTTTGAGATTTGGGTCACGATATTTTGTACCATCTGATCCAGAGATAAAGAAGGATATTTTAGATGACACACATAGCTCAAAATTTTCTATTCACCTATGGAGTACAAAGTTGTATCAAAATGTAATAGAGAACTTTTGGTGGGACAATATGAAAAGGGAGATTACTGAATATACATTGAAGTGCCTAGTATGATTGAAATTGATGGCTCAGAGGAAAAAGTCTAAGGGGATCATGAAACCACTACCCATACCAATATGGAAGTTGGACTACATTAACATGGGCTTTGTCACTGTAAATCTAGGGAACTTGATAGGAAACAATGCTATATGGGTCATTGTGGATCGTCTTTCCAAGATAGCTCACTTTATCACCATTCGATAGGACTTTACACTGGATAAACTTTCATATATTTACATCAAATAAGTGGTAAAGATTCATGTATTACCACAATCTATTGTATCAAATCGAGATCCAAAATTCATCTCTATGTTTATGATGATTCTTCAACATGCTCTGGATACTGAACAAAACATCAGTATGACATATCATCCTCAAACATAGGGCCAATCCTAGTGGACAATCTAAACCCTTGAGGACATGTAGAGATCTCCATCAATGGACTTCAAAGGAGGATGGGACCAACATATTCCATTGGTTGAAGTCTCCTGCAATAATAGTTTCCACTCAAGAATCCAAATAGAAAAATATGAAGCCCTTTATGGGAAAAGGTGTAGAGCACCTGCGTGTTGGGATGATGTTAGTGAGCATAAGCTACTAGGACTAGAAATGGTCGATTAAATGGTGGAGAGGGTAAAAACCACTCAGCAGGATATCAAGGCAGTCAAGAGTCAATAGAAGTGTTATGAAGATAAAAATCAACGATACCTTGAGTTTTAAGTTGGAGACATGGTATTTCTATACATATACCTATGGAAGAATGTCATGAGGTTTGTAAATAGAGGGACATTAAGTCCTAGGTAAATCATCCCCTTCGAGATTCTTGATCACGATGGAGCTGTGGCCCATAGACTACCACTTCTACCTAACATATCCAAAGTACATGATGCTTTTAATGTATCCCTATTAAGGAAATACATACCATACCCTTTTCATGTTCTCTCTTCAGAGTTGGTACACTTATAGGATGATCTTTTTTATGAGGTGAAACAAGTGAAGATATTAGATCGTACTGAAAATGTTCTATGATATAAGACAATTCCCCTCCTCAAGGTGTTGTGGCAAAACCACAAGTTTGAAGAAGAAACGTTGGAATCAGAGGAAATGATGAAGGGGAGTTACCCACATCTGTTTTAGTTTGGGAAAAGGAAATTTCGAAGGTGAAATTTATTAAGGTGGGATGATTGTAATGACCCAAACTTTCATTAATCGAAATTACCCTTGATCTAATTAAATTTATCATTATGTAAATTGTCTAAATAAAATGTTAACTTATTTGGTTTTATGTTTTAGGATTTTTAAAATATCATTAAAAATTGTGAAAGTTGGTAATATAGTCGTTGAACAGTGATCACATGATTAGTACAAATATAGGGTATTAAAAAATCCAATTTACTCTGAAAAAGGATACGATGACCTCATCCAATAAGCTTACCCCATATGAAGCCCATTTTTCAGAGCTCGGAAAGGAGGTGGCGTCATTAGGTATCTCTATTTTTCATGCCCAAGCCGAGCTTCAATAAGTTAAGCTCGAACAGAAACGCCTGTGAGAGAAGTGGAAGTTGATAGAGATTACCACCAATGAAATGTTATCTGAGACAGCCCATGAGTCTGTCACCATAGCACACCTTACTCTTCTGTCTTATGCCGGTGTTATAAGGCGTTATGTAACAAGACAGTAGAACTATTATGTGCATTATTTTTTTTATATAATAATGAATATACATTCTTACTATTATTGTTACTTCTTTAATAGTTTTTAAAGCGCAAATAGTATTTTTAATTAATATTTTACTATGAAATCTATTTTGATGAATTAATGGAATTTTTAATTAAATAATATTTTAATAAAATATTACTATTATTGAATAAATTTTTGTTAAATATAAATGATTGTATAATTTTATGAATGCCATTGTAAGTTTTATTATGGTTTGAAAGGAGTTTTTATAAAAACCCATTAATATTTTATAAATGTCAATTTTTTAAAAGTAAAATTTCACATATTTAGAAAATTATTTAGATAAAATGAATGTTATTTTTTTAATTAGGATGTTCAAATTATCCATTGGTTAATTTCCATAATTTTTTGAGACAGTTGAATTTTTGGTCAAAAATTAAATACCGTTTAAATATATAATACGTTTTAGGACATCATAATGACCCAATAGTGATGTAATAAAATACAATAAATGTTATGTTCGTCCAATATATGATTTAACATTAAGAAAATGGTGTTTTATCATTGTTTTAATTTTTTTACAGAACTTCAGCTGACCCTCCAAGTGTTATAAAACATTTTCACTTTCTAAATGAATTTCCTTGAGAGTGTGACTCACCTCTACATAATGAACCCTATTATTTTAAGATGTTAGGTCATTTTCTTTATAAAATATTTTTTTCCAATCCAAATTGGAAAAAACCATTGGAAAAAACGATGGGATGCTTTGTGGTATTGATTAGTTTAATGTTTGGTGACCCAAACCTAAATAACAAGGAATCCCCTCTCTTTTCCTATATAAACACACCCAAGTTCCCACTTCCTATTCTTTCAAAGAATTTTTAGTTCATCCACCCTCTTCCCTAATCTCTCTAGAATCCTCCAAAGAACCCCCTATCTCTCAAGAAACCTCTCCCAATCCTCTCCCAAGCCTTTGGGAGCACACTTCCATTTAAGGGATTTCTTACTTTCTCATTTTTCTCCAATTTTCATTATGTTGATATTACATTTAGTTTTCAATTACAAATGTCAGTGTATGATTTTTCACCTCCTGCATACTGTCTTCATTAGTTTTGGATGATGGGATACACCTATCTATCTCATTAATTCCTCCCATGTACACCCATTACTATCCCAAAATATCGTAAGGAATTCCTCTATCTTCATTTAAATTCAAGCAATTATTTTGTATATATAAATCCAAATTCTAGTACCTATGTTGGTACATGAATATATATGACCCCCTTACTATAAATTTCATGTACATATGATGATACACCCATTTATCTCTCATCAACCATTTTTTGAAGTCATATGTCACGCCGTTATGCTGCCAAAACTGCACCGCAATTTTCCATGCCAGAATCATTATGTAGTGAATGCCATGACCATTTCTATATCAAGGGTATCCGTCTTTATGTACATTTAATTGTTGATTATTATTCTCCATGTATGTATTACACACCCCTTTATCATGGAATAAATGATTATGCATGATTCCATGTTGTATGATCCATGTGGCACACTTATGCATGAAATGAAATGTTTATGTAGGGTGTGACCTGATAGTGTTCCAATGCATTGGGTAAAGATTAATAACATGATACATCAAGTTCAATGATATTTTAATCATAATAATTCAGGTGGAATGTGGGTTTACTCATGCTCCATGTGAAATGAGCCATGGGTCATTAAAAAATCATGTTAATTGTTGTTGCCACATTTTCATGTTATGTTAATCATGTAATATCATGCATTTATGTTCATGTTTCTCTTATTTTACATTGACATTAATATTTCATAACATTTATTTTATATTTCATGTTATGCCTTTTTAACTCCCTTTATATGCTTTATATCTCACCCTTTTCTTATGAATGCCCTCAGGTTATCCCATGAAATGCTATGCACGAGGGAATGTAGTGGTCATGTAAAGGATGTTTTCAATAAGATGTTGAGTCCTATGTTTCAAGTTGTTTTGTAATGTTACTAAGCCCCAAAGACACTAGACCTCTCAATATTCAATGTTGTATCAAGTTATGTTTTCTGTGTAATAAATCTTGTTTAAGTTTCAAATAAACTACAGGGTTGTTATAACATGTGCACATATATTTCATGGAATCATGTTCCCTAGTAACCACTCTTATGGTCAAATCATACCTTCTTCAACATGAAAAAGTATAGGATTGGTATTCACATGTTATTGTAATAATAATATGGTGGGAGAGATATCACAAACCAATAATGAGGCACCATTAATAGTAAATCAAGACAATGAGAAATCACTTATAGTGATTGATGGATTACAAATAATTTATTAGGAGACTGATATATATCTTATTGTGAATGGGGAGGTACAAATAATATATTAGGGTAATGAGATATCACTTACGATGAATCAGTTATGACTATTATTAGTTTTGGTGAGTGAGATAATACTGGTGGTGAGAGAGTCCTTACCAATAACATATCAATTGAATGTGGAATCACATATGGTGAATAAGGAACCCTGAATAATACATCATATTAATGAGATATCACCTATGTTTAATGATACATCACTAACAATATATCATCTGAATAATATATCACTTATGGTGAATGAGGTGTGACAAATAATATATCAGCTGAATGAGTTATCACTGACCACAGGAGAAAACATTCATATGATTATTAATAACATAGTATTATCTAATAAAATCCTATTTTTTATGTGAATTCATATCTTAGATTTTTTAGAGACAATGAAAATAGTAGTATTAATCCTTTATATGTTTACTAGGTCAATCATTGTATCACAACCAAAAAAACACCTAGAAAATTAAAATTAAAATACTAGTCAACAGCATACCAAAGTCATAGCCCTAATATATACCACAAAAACACCTCATGTGTAATGTATCTAGATAATGATAACTCATAGTAAATGAAAAATATCATAGAAAGATTCAAAATTGTCACTAAACTGATATACATTGTTGGTTTGTTTGTCCTATTCTCAAATCATCACTATGGTAACCACCTATCTATGGTTACATGCCCATAAAAATGAAAAAGGACACCCCTTATGGGTTCATTAAATTTAACCATCATATATCAACCATTAGAAATATTCTATCCCATCAATCGCACTCATTTGTAGTAGAAATATTTTTTCTTATTAAATTATCATAAACCAATATAAATAGTTAACTCTTCCTTAGTTACATATTCAAATAGTTCATTAGATTCCCAAACCACACACCACCCCCAAGTGAATTAAATTTCATAGTGTTCACTAGTACATCCTAGATTGAATTATTTATACACATTCAGTAAAGATATTAGGGCCTTTTTTAGTATTCATTATATTGTATTGAAGGAAGAATAACATGGTAATATAACCCTAATTGGAATAATCCATGAACCAAACACAAAACAAACCATTATCCCATAACTGATGGTAAACATAAAATATTTATCAAATGTAACTTCTTTTGGTTCATAAATCCCTGAAAAAATGTAATACACCACCCATAATTTTTATCACTATTTAAGATAAATATATCATCAAATAAAAGTTATAGAGTGAATAATGGTTCAAGAGAAGAATGTATGAGAACATCATAACAACTATACTATTCCATTTCTCACAACCCATACAAATGTTTCTCCTCGATTATTAATTGATTCAAAACCCCTAGCTAACCCCCAATTACATATCATGAAACACAATAATATATATATAATATATTATAATTAAGAACCATCAGCCTTAAAATGGTGTTATCCCCTTATCAATGATCCTTGAGTTAGATGATGATATTTTCATATGCCAATGTCCATATATACGAGCCATTATATCAATTATAGAACCAATATAATTTGTTAAAACCAATTTAAAATTAATTAAATGATTTAACTCACAATTAATTAAATTACGTGTAATGAAAAAAACTATCCTTGTGTTTTATAATAAAAAAATTACATATAATCAATAGAAAATAACTTTTATACCACTTATCCATCCTTGATATGACAAATTCAAAATTATCTATATAGATTCATCTATTGATTTCACCTTAGGTCAATAAAATCCATGAAATTACTTATTAAATGACTTTACCATAGTAAAAATTATCTAAAACATTTGTGATAATCACTTCTGAGAATAATCATTCCATCTAACATGAAGTACCCATTATATAAAAATTATACAATGTTGCTCTTATTGAATCTTGATGAAATAAAAAATCAAATCCCAATAAAATATGATAAAATAATGTGAAAGATGTTGATGTAAAAGGTTATGGGACAATAACAATATTTAAAATAAAGCACAAATCATAATATGCTTGAATCAAATTATAGAAATAAGTAGTTATCATTAGAGAATTGGGAGACCTACCATTCATTCTAGAATCAAAAATGGATTCCATAAAAGGGGTTATTATTTTCATTAAAAATTATTCTACAATCACCCCACATAAAAAACCAAACGTGGGATTAACATTAACATCATACTATTTCATTTGATTCCTAATGTATACTTCTGTACGACCAATCCTTTATCCAGTCTTCCAAGTACATATTACACCATCATTATGCAACTAGTGGATATGGACACTTTTTATAAAGATTCCATGATTCGAAAGGCACAAGTCACACCAACACCACCATGAACCGTATTGTTTTAATTTCCATTAAAAAAACCACCTACTCCTTTTGATTATACACAAAAAAATGAAATCCATTTCAATACCACTAATTAATTCCAAACACAAAATCTATTCAATTAAAACCTATTAAAAATATAATAAAAATATATAAATTCAAATCCAATTTAGTTATAAATCCATTAGAGTCCAGTTATACACTAATTCCATTGACCACCAAATGTGTCGGTTATTATACTATGTGGATAAAATAATTTATTCCACATTCATATGTAAATTTATTTATAATTTAGATTGAATTATTATGACTATAAACTAACTATTTGTATTTTGTAATGTCTTAGATCTATTTGATGCCATAATATTTTTACTTATTTGATAATTTATTTATTATTTGATTTAATATAATGATATTATATCTCTCCAATTATTTATAGATTCACTCATAACTATCCTATATCCTTTGATATGTGATGATTATATCATAAGTTACATTAATAAATCAATAGTTTTCCATGTTATTCAGTTCAAATTATGTTCATTACAAATTTAATGTTTTTATAAAATAAATATTTTCCAATATAATTAAAGTGGTGTTACTAAAGTGTTTCTATGGATAGCCATAAAATATTATCATTATTTAATTATATATAGATATATTGGTTGTATATTCACACACTAGATGTATTATAAAATAACATTTCCCATAGTTGTATTTGTAACACCCTGAACCTATAAGCCGAGAATTGATGCATTATTTTAATACATTGGAATTTTGAATAGGAATAAAATACTAAAGGACTGATTGGTTTAGCATTAGTTCATGAAATTATTAAATTCATGATACATATAATACATTTGATAAAGTAAAACAACATGAAACAATGTTAAATAAACTACATCCTTGAAAGCTTATTCAAAGTTTTTTCTTCATTACCTGGGGACAAGAAACAAAATAAACGGGTGAGATTATATTCTCAGTAATGGTAAGTGATACACTATAAGATATCATAAAAAATAATTAAATGTGAACAACTCATATCACAAAAATATAATCATTAATATAATATGGGAGGAATAAAAACTGAATGAATAATTCCATATAAATTATCATGTGAAACATGAACATGAATATTTTACTAAGAGAATAATACCATTATTTAACTATTAATAATATCATAATGAAATAATTAATATTTTAGACATCATAAATTTTTCATTGAGACCTCATCCAAAACATCTCAAAATACTAGGTTAAGGCCTCCTCCAAAACCCAATTCCGTTTTGTCTCATTATACCTAGTGATGCATCGAGTGGCTATAGTAGGCCGAAACCATAACTTACTAATTCCACTGAATTCCTCCTATTTCAATATAAGATATCATCATATAGATGTATCCCATACCACTATGAAATATTTGAATCATAATCAGAGATTAAAATTCTCTAACTAAATCATTGATAAACTCTTGAGAAAAATAACCAATAAACATTCAAATGTTTCCCATACAACCTTGAAACATTTAGTTCTTCATTCCATATAATATCATTAGAATAATAAGACTTGTGATTTGAAATATATAAGGTCAATACATAAACAATATTCAAGTAATTTTTGGTTAAAATGTTGTAAATGTCTTTGAATTAGAAGTGAGATGAGAAAAAACCCTTTTATTTTGGAAAGAAGAGTTCTTTTGGAAAACCATTATTATTTGTCATAAAACAAGATTATAAACATGATTATACCATTAAAATAAATGGGAAATAAAATAAAATTATATTTGAAGAATAAATTGTGTCCTACTAAAGTTAAACCATGTAAAAATTGTTTTTAATAAAGCTTTATAAATAAAACATTTTAGTAAAGTTTCATGAAAATATTAAATATATTTTAAAATACAATGTATTATTTGTTTTAATAAAATTATAAATAAACCAAAATATTTTTTCATGATATGATAAATGATTTAAAAATAATAATTATTCCTTAAAACAAATTATATAGTGCACTTGAAAATGGGTAAGAATACAAGAAGTTCCCTTGAATCAGACCATTATATCGGGAAGAATTTTTGAAATATCCTTTTAAAACAAGTAAATCCCCCTAAAATAAAGTAAGATTATGATTGGTAAACATATATAACATTAAAATAGATTTTATGATTAGTAAATAAGAATAATTATGTATTTTATTTTTTAAAAGAGATAAAAAGAGTAACCATGAATGAAAATTATGGTTTAAGTAGAAAACCCTTAACAGTTTATAATCGATCGAATAATACGCCCAAAAATTAACAGTCATAAAATTATACATTGAATACAATTAAAATAAATATATTCATGATATGATAAATAAATTCCCTATATACATACACCATACACAAGAAATAGTGGTTAATAAGGAATATCACACAAAAATAGAGATGAGACAAGAAAAACCTTACCTAATGCGTAAATGTGTTCTGTACTATACCATAAGATACTAGAATATGAAATTAGACCGATTAATAATTTATTTAAATAACCTATTAGATATTTATATTTTTTTATCATTTATTATGTTCATTTATGGCCTTTTGATAAGTTATAAGATTCAATTATATCATTCTGGAGTGTTTTTTTCTTTACATTTATGATTAGTTAGCATGATTATAAGTATAGAAGTTCATGTAAAATGGATAATAATTCTCCAGGACTGAATTTATATATTATTATTTAATATACATAAGTTTACATGGTTATATATATCTTTTGGTTACTTGTTATGAGGATGGATCATTAGATATCTCATTTAGTGATAATAGTTTATATTTTTTTGACGGTTTTTTTCGATCACACTGAACTAGTTTCATAATATTATATAGAATCATGTATAAATAATGGTTCAAAAGTAATTTCATAATTTATAATAAATATTTTAGATTCTAGTTCCACCATAAAAATGGTTTCATTGCTAGACTTGAATGAGGAAATGAAGAACGAGGGTTCGTCATACACCAAGGATATAAATTGGCACCTCCAGGATGATGATTTCATTTTTAAAATAAAATAGAGAGAGAAAGGATATTTTTTATGTATCTTAAATTAACATGGTATAATTAGATTATATATATATATATATATATGATACTGGAGTTATCATTCGTTTTTTTATAGATTTGTTGGGTAGAATATAATAATATAAAACAAATTGAAAATGAAATTAAAAGAAAAAGGGAGAGGGGTTTCCTCTTGACATATCCTCCTTGAGAATATCCTTAAGAGATGTTGTTTTGATACTTTGGAAAGAGCAAGGTCTCCTAGAGGTTGAGTGGTACTATAGAAGATTATTTTTAATGAAAATGTATACGATTCAAGGAATATAGGAGTTAAGATAAGATAGAGTGATGGACGGATTTTATAGTGGAGGAGAGGAGGGGTTTCCATTATTTTCAATTATTTCGTTATTTTGAATCAATACTTCGAATATAGTTCAATTTTTTAATTAAAAATAGTAAATAGTGAATTTTAGTTGGAACCAATGGACAATGTCATAATTTATGACACAAGAATGATGCATAAATTCATTTATTTATCATATTTCATAAATTATTGAATTTCACTGTTCCCCGAAAATTCATTTATTTCAGAAATATCCAAAAAGTTCATCCGAATTTTTTTTGGTGATTATAATTCAAAAAATTAAATAAATTTTAAGAAAATAATTTTAAAAATATGTGAAATTTTGTTTTTAAATAAAATAAATATTTACATTAAAGATACTAATTTTAATTTTTAAACTAATTTTATAATACATTGAAAAAATAAATGATGTCTCATAAAGTTATCCTAAAATTTTAGGACAATAAAATATTTATTTAGGAATATATTTTATGAAAATTAATGTTATTTTAATTAAATTTATTAATTTGAACTTTTTAATAAAATTTATTACTCACAAAAATACTAAAACTTAATTATTTATTTTTAAAACATTCACTCTCATTTATAATGTGCCTATATTTAATTTATATTGTCATAGGTGAGGTTACAATCATTAAGGGTCAAGTAACTATTCATATGAGTAATATTACCATTCATAAGGGTAAAGTTACTATTCAAAAAAAATTATGTTGATCCTATTAGACTCTAAATTATATACTGATAGCAATTTTGTATATCTATTTTTCAAATTTCAATGCACATAACAGAAAAAATAAGGTTTCATGTCTTGGTTATAACTATAGAAAAGTGTTGTTTCGTAGAGACCTAGTGTAGTGTATATATAATTTATCCAATCAATTTAAATTATCTATGATGAAATATTCCTTAAAATGTTATGGTGTCATATTAATAATGAATATATTCCTAACTCAATTTATTAATTACCCAAATTATTATAATAGTAAATGTATATATTATTTTTAATTAAATAATATATTTAAAAAATGATATTTGTAAAAATTATCGAATATATATATTCATATTAAAATATTATTTTACACAAACATATTAATATAAAATAGTATTTTTAGGAATCTAATTAATTTGAAAGCTATAAATTATACTTATTTATAAGTATTATTAATAATTAAAACATTTAATTTTAATTTATTTAAAATAATTAAACAAATTACTGGGTTGTTACATTATTCCCCCTCAACAAAATTTCATCTTCAAATTTAGAAAAACACTTCCAAAGGTAAATGTTGATGCTTGAAAATTCCATTATGGGAATCCCACATCAGAAATAGGGTTAATAAATTATCCTCTAAAAGGCTTTTATGGTAAACGAGGTGTTAACCGAAAAAATAATGATTTTGAATGGGCTGAAATTAGTTCACAGTGAAAACCTGAACATTGAAGAAAAATAAAACTATTAACATTTGATTGAAATTGATAGATAAAATTTTCAGATTAAAGTTGATTACTAAAAAACTATAAACCACTTTAGGACAAAGTCATTAATATTATCAATGATTTGGATAATAGGGAAACATTCTATATAGGAGTCTTTTACATGAGTTGAGAAATTATTCCACTCTATAAGAGTATAAATATACATTTCTATTTCATAAACATAATATTATCCTTTGATGGCACCTTGAACTATCCATACGTCATCTCTAAGCACATGTTGTCTCATATGGTGGAGTAATACATTAAACTCAAAAACCTCATACAATGGTCAAATTAGACCACTCATAGACGGTTAAACATTCCAAAATAAATTTATTCAACACTTTATAAATAAGGTCACTGAATTTCAAATAAAGACTTGTCCACGAAACATGTAACACCCCAACCCTAGTTACCCTGAGTCAGAGTCTTATTACATAACAATGGCATGATCAAAAGGGATCAAATCTTGAAAGACCGATCAGTTTAGTAACCTTAGAAGTACTAGATACATACATATGTTGTACATTAAATTATGAAATGAAAAAACAACAACATTTTTCCCTATAAACTCACTCATATATCTTAGCTTATTGCTACAGTTCATTCATAATATATATCTTTGTATCATGGAAAAAATAAAATGCAACAAAGGGGTGAGCTCAGATTCTCAGTAAGGATAACAACATAAAGGAAACTATCATAAATAATCATGATCAATTAAGGAAATGTATAAGAAAAAAACACTAGCCTTTTAAACATAATCATCAGCATAATATGGAAAATATAAATCAAATAATTCCATTTACATATTCATATGGATATTCTACTGGTTCAATAAACACATTTAATATCACTATATAATAAAATAATGATGGAATGCATAATTCCGAACATCATAAACACATAGTCATGGCATAATACAAAGAATACAAATAATATTTTTTCAATTCCTTTTGGCAAGACACTAGTGTTTCTCATGAGACCTACCAATGCATCGAGAAGCTATAGCAGGCTCCACCGTCCCTTACTATGTCCAATTCATTCCACATATGAAAATGGCGAATCATAACCTAAAAATTCATATTAAAAATAACCTACAAAATATTAATACGTTAACCATAAGCTTTGAATGGTATAAAAATAACACATCCACAGTCAGACAGAAAACCTTCAATATAATATAGAAGATTGTATAATAATAAATCATCTTCAAACAAGTGTAAAATCCATCAAATGATGTGGAAATAGATAAAATAAATACTATTTTAGAGAAATATCTCTTTCTTTTTTTAAATCACTTAAAATTAAAGTAATTATAAAAGAAAACTCTTTTTTAAAAATATTCTTATAATATTTTAAGGGGTGCTTTGAAGGTGATATAAATTAAGAAAATATCCACACCGGAGGCATTAGTTAAAAAACATTCTTCCCTTAATTTTTGGAAAAGGACACAAAGTACCTTGTTTAGAAAGAGACTAAAAATTTCCTTTCAACCCATTTTATAAAAATTAAAACAAGGGTATAAATGACAATAACCCATAGTCTAGTAAATAAAAAAATGTTTTGAAAAACATCTTTAAGAGGCATGATTGTGGATGATAAAGAGGTCCCAATAGATATTTACGTAAAAATACACAGATAAATAAAGAAATTGTAAAATTAACTCTAACCGTGTATTTTTCTTTAGTAGAGGGTACATTAAAATATTATATAATATCTATATAATTGTTATTAAATTATACAATAACCACATACATAAATATGATATCATATATTTTCTTCAAATATTTCCTTGTTAATAATATTTTAGTAGTATTATTGTTTTGGGTATTAACTGATTCGTTTTCAATTATATGTTTTGTTAAATAAGTAATGTTTTTTATAGATATGATGTATTTGATTCATATCTTAAATGATATTATATTCTTAAATATTATTGTTTTTATCATCAAATTAAAAATATTCTTGAATGGTTACGATGGGGAATGAATATCATCGCATTCATAGAGATGACAATCCATTCATATGCACGAGTGACAATATCCTTATATTGATGGTGAAATCATATGTAATTTTATTCTATATTATATATAAATAATCTTTAATAAGTTATATTTATTATTTACATCAATTATACTTATTATTATACCCATCAAAATAATGAATTGTTGAATAACAAACTACACCACAACGTGGAGACGGTAAGTCGTACATACGGTGTATGGTGACTTTGTCATTCATATGATGGTTGAAAAATAAATATGGTTGTACAATATTTATAATAACATCATTGTATGTAGAAGTTACTGGAGTTGTAATTTTTGTATGAAAACAACAAAGAAATAAGAAGTTGAAGAAGAAAAGATCGTTGGAAGAGATGATGCAATAATTACCTCTTCTTCGGTTTCATCCTTTTGATTTGATCAAAATTGCTCCATAGGATGGATTTTTTATCAAAGTAAGGCACATAGGTTGACTTGATGGTAGTTGAGATGATATTTGAGTGGGGTTTGGCCGAGCCAAATGGATTTGGATTTGTGAAATTAAGATAAGGGAAAGTACCCTTTTATAAGAGAGGTGAGATTCACATTAGGAAAAGCATTAAATATTATTTTATTATAAAATAATTTTCGGTTTTTAATGTCTAAAAATGGATTTATTTCTATGATATGTTTGTTATAGGTTTAAATCCTCACAACCAATAGGGTTTAGAATATTTTAGGTTCCATATTAACCTTATCTTTTTAATTTAACTCTAAGTTAAATAGTTTATCTTTTACAATGTCTTCATGTATTGTTATATTAAATGGTTAATAAAGAGACTAATAAATCCAATAGAAAATAAAGTTGTTCATTAATGACATATATATATATATATATCATTATATCATTTAATGATATAGTATTTGTTTTAAAAAATCATTTATGACAATTTCGACACCATTTGTAATTGGTTTTTAGTGAGAGTAAAAAAAACCTGATAACTTAGAAAAAATACATTAAATCAACCCTAACATGTCATATTAACCAATAAAATTCGTGGAATGCATCAAAAATCTCATTTTACATTTATTTTGATATTTATAATATTAATCATTTTAATAATTCATTAATAATGTAATTACGTTATCATCATTGTGTTATAAATAAATTTAATTATTTAACGTGTAAAAATTATAAATAAATTACTATGATGTAGGAAATAGTTTAATCATTCTAATGAATATTTATAGTTGAATCTTTCTTATGCATAACCCTATATTAAAAATGTTATCGTTTTTAAAGTTTGAATTTAACACTTTTAACACTTCTTTAAATAAAATAAAAATAAATATCTTAATCTAATACTAGTGGATTAAAGAGGATCATATTTTATCCCTAAGGTTTATTTTGGTCTAAATACACTTATACAAAATAATTTGGACAAGTTTTAGGGTAATGATAAGATAATTTTCACCTTTAATTTCCCTATTTACTTTTAACTGTGTTAAATAAAATTCAAAACATACTATTTTCCAAAAATTATTTTAATCTTATTAAACCAAATTTTACTTACTTATCTCAACTATGTCACTTAGATTTTTGAAATTCAATTCACAAAAGTAGTAAAATTTTATTTTATGCAAATTTACAAATGTTCCGAGAAGGTGGAAAAAAGAAGTTAAAAATTTCAATAAAATTTTGTACATCTAATATTACTATAAAATTACCCTAATGAATTAAATTGAACTAATATAGGTATTATGTATCTATTTTTAATTTTAAAATAATTTAAAAAAAATTAATTTTTTAAATAAAATTCGTTTTAAAATAATAACATAGTGTTTTTCAGTATTCATCAAAAATTGAATATTTTCAAAAAAATTCCAAAAAATCATCATAAGCTAATTTTGATATTCCAAATCCAAATATAAAGTCCGTTTTGAAAAATAATATTTATAAAATTTCAAAAATTGGGTATTACTAACCCTAACTACTTTTTAAATTGGATAGTTTGATTAGTTGTTGTGTGCTAGAACTCAAAGTTGCGTATATCGGGAGCTATTATATTTTTCAAAAGAGAAGTGTACTCTGGAAGCTTTGGGTGTTACATTAACCCTTTTTTCAAATAATTTCAGCCTAAAAATTTCTAGAATATTACTGCATAAAAATATTTTGGCGGCTCTTCCTCATAAGTTCCTATGTTTCCTAGGTTACCTCTTCCATTTTATGGTTTCTCCAAAGATCTTTTACTAGACGAGTGATTTGGTTCCACAACACTTGTTATATTGTATCATGAATCTATACAGGCTCTTCACAATAAGACAAATCAAGTTACACTTCTATTTCTTAATATGTGAGTACATGTGTTGGGTTAGGCATTTATTTTCTCAATAGTGATATGTGGGACACATCAGGATCTTGGGAGAGAGTTGGCGGCATTGCCAAATGGAAAGCTAAAAATCAAATTCGTTGTATAATTTTGAAATGTATGATGTACCCGGGAATTAATTTACCATTCTTACCAAATTGTATGCCACCCATCCATGGAAATACTTTCAAGAAAACATGATCTCCAACTTGATATTTGAAATCCTTCATTCAGTTATTGACATAACTGTTTTGCCTACATTGAGCAACATTAATGTTTCATTGTTTCCCCAATAAGTTCTGGGCCTATGAGTTTTCTTTTTCCAACATCATCACATCATGTTGGTGTGTGGCTTCTCATTCCATATAATGCTTCATTGGTTCCATCTGAATACTTGAATGGAAGGTCTTGTTATAGTAAAATTCTACCAGAGGTAAATACTGATCCAAAATACATTGAAAGTCATGTGAGTAGAATCTCAACATGTCTTCTATGATTTTAATATTATGTTTTGGTTGTCCATCGGTTTGAGGGTTGTAGGGAGTGCTCAAAAGAAGTTCAGCATCTAGGGATTTCTAAAAACATTACGAGAATCTTGATGTAAAACGGGGATCATGATCAGAATCAATAGATAGGGGTACTCCATGTAGTCTTACAACGTCATTAATTTATAGTCATTTTAAACATTGAATTGTTAAATCATATCTTTTTATAAGAAAATATGATGACTTGGTAAAACGATCAACAATGACCCATATTTCATAATTCCTTATAGGTTTCTTTGGTAGCCCCATGAAAATGTCCATCGTAATATCATCACATCACTATCGTATGGGATGAGGTTTCATGAATCCATTAGGATGTTGTTTTCTAGCCTTAACGTATTGAAAAAATATACTTCTTGACACATAATCATCAATATCTCTCTTCATGTTGTCCCACTAAAAATGTTCCTTCAAATCTCTATACTTATTAGTGCTACTGGTGTCCATATAGAAATTGGAGCTATGAGCATCATCCAAAAATTACCTTTTTAGATCATGAATATCAGGAACACAATGTCTCTTCCCAAATTCCAAATTTCTATATTCATATACGAATTCAATCAATATCCAATCAATAACAACATTAATTGTCTTTTGAGACTCCTCATCATTAGTATGAGAACTTTTAATCATTTTTAGTAAAGATGGGTTGGAAACAATTTGAAAAGGTATTGATATTTCACCTTCCATGATTATTTCTACATAAATATTTACTAGATCCATGATTATATGATCCCTTTCAACTCTCATCTTGTTCATAACTCCATGATCCATTCTACTCTAGGAATCAACCAACTTATTTATAATCTCGGGTGGATGTGTATAGTGCAATCATAATCCTTGAGTATTTCAAGTTATCTCCTTTTCCTCATGTTGAGTTCATTTTTTGAGAAAATATATACTTCAAACTCCTGTGATAAGTATATATCTCAAATGTTTCACCATAGAGATTCTATCTCCATATCTTCAGAGAAAATATTATAACAGATAACCCAAGATCATGAGTGGGATAGTTTTTTTCATGAATTTTTACATGTCAGGATTCATAGGAAATAACTCTATCATTCTTCATAAGGACACAACCAAGTCCATTATTTGAAGCATCACTATAAATTACAATCCAATCATTCCACAATGGTAGTGTCAATATAGAATCATCGAATAATATTATCTTCAATTCTTCAAAACATTATTCACACTCTTTTTTCCAAACAAATTTAACCTTTTTACATGTGAGATTGGTTAATGGATTATCTAATCACCAAATTTTTTGGACGAAATGCTGATAGTAACCTACTAAACCAATAAAACAATATATCTCAATTATACTCAATGGTGATAGAATTCTTGGGTTGTCTTTTTCTTTGAAGGAACAATAGAGATTCCAACCTTAGAGACAATATGGCCAAGAAAAGAAATATCATGAAGCCAGAATTCACACGTCCTAAACTTCCCATATAAGTCATTTATTCTATGGGGATTTTTCATAATGTTAAAGTAATTAAAATAAACTTTGTAACTTTTTGAGTATGAATATATATCATCAATAAATACCACTAAAATGTCATAATGATATTCAACGAAAATACAATTCATAAGATCCATAAAAATAGAGGGTGAATTCGTAAATCCAAAAGGCATTACAGTAAACTTGTAATGATTATATCTGGTTCCAAATGCTGTATTTGGAATGTCTTCTTTCTTCACATGCAACTAAAGATATCTAGAATTAAGTTTTATCTTTGAAAAATATTTCTCTCCATTATGTTGATAAAATAAATCACCAATGTGTGGTAGGGGAAACTTTTTCTTTATTGTTATAGAATTGATCTCACTATAGTTAATGCAGAACCTCATAGATCAATCTTTCTTATTAATAAAATGAGTAGGGGATCCCCATGGAGAAACACTAGGTCTAATAAATCCTTTATTACTCAATTACTCTAGTTTTTTCTTTAGTTCCCCTAATTCCATAGTGTCCATTATATAAGTGGTCTTTGATATGTTCCTTGAAACATGAATTTTGTTAATGGAAAACTAAATTTCTCGTTCTGGATGATGTCTAGGTAAATCCTCTAGAAACACATCATCATATTCTTACAGAATAGGTATATCCTTTTTTGGACCATTCTCTTCCTCACACATAGTTATTTCACTCCCATCCTTCCAACTAATTGAATTTAGTGTAGCTGCTGGGATGGATCTAGATAAGAATCAGATTGTGAAGTTTCTACTCTAAAGATCAAGTATTCCATATCATCATTACTAACCTCCTTTTTCTTACAATAAGTTTTTCATCATGGTCTGAAAGCCAATCTATACTGAGGATTATATAAAATTAAATCATGGGTATGACAATATGATTAGCAAATAAAGCACCTTTATATTCCATAATGGTAACTGATTTAAAACACTTTGTTATAGTGATAATTGTTGAGCAATGTATTGTTTTCAAACAATTCAAAATAATGTTTTTTTAAAGGGGGAAATTATTTTAAATAATACTCTGTCTCTTTATGATGATTTTGATGCTCACAAATACCCTTAATTATTTACTAATTATTTCGTTGAGTATTTTTCAGGAATTTATTTTATTTATTTATTTCATACAACGAGATTTCATACTTCATTTATTCCGAGATCAATTTTAGCGTGTTCTGGAATCACTGTAGCGCGAGATCAATTTTAGCGCGTTCTGGAATCACTGTAGCGCGAGATCAGTTTTAGCGCGTACTGGAATCACTGTTCATACCCTACGTTGATGAACGTAACGTATGGATGAAAAGTTTACTTTTTATGTTAAAAGAAACGTATGGTTAAGGAACCTTATGTTATTTTGAAACGTATGGTTAATGAACCTTACGTTGTTGAAAAGTATGGAAGAAGAACATTAAGTTTGGAAGGAACCTTACGTTTTTGTTGTTGGACAAGTATGGAAGAGAAACCGTACGTTAGTTTTCAGTGTTGAGTTTGTTTCTCAAAAGTATGGATCATCAACCTTACTTTTATAATCAACCGTACGTTCTTTGGAGAGTTGAAGCAAGACAAAGTATGGATGATCAACCCTACGTTTGAATGCTGAAGAGAAAGTATGTATGTTCAACCTTACGTTTGAGCTTTTGTTCTGAACCTTACCTTCTGAACCTTACGTTCTGAACCTTATGTTTGTGAACCTTACGTTTTTGAACCCTACGTTTGGAGCCACGTCATCAACCCTACGTTTGGCGTCGGGATATTTTTGACAGATGATATTTCCTTTTCAATTGGTCAAACAGGCGGATTATTAAGCGGATTTCGAGCCGATTCTTAAGTACGACTTTGACTGAATCAAAGACGATTTTCAACGGATTAATGATTGATTTAAACGGAGCTTTTTATGCCGATTCTTCAGGGGAGTTACAACAGCTCTGTTATTTCATTTTTTTTATATCGCGAATCTAAAGGAGATTTTCATGGATCTATTTATGCGGAACATTTTCTCAGATTTGAATATATATGTTCTATCTTGGAAACTACGGATATATATATACACAGGAAAGTATATGAAATATATAGATTGATCTTTTAACGAGCAAGAAATAGAGACTGTGTGAAGGCGTTCTTTTCTGGTGATCAAGAAGAAGTGTAAAACCTTTATTACCGAAGGAAGATCTTGATAGCAGATTCACGTGTTCTACATCGACTATCTGTTGTGAATCTACTGCTGCTGAAGTTGTAAAGTTTCTTGTAATATCTATTGAAACTGGATCGACTCAGAACTATTTTGATTACATATCTTTATTTTCTGAAGACGACGATCTATCTACTGTCAATTGCATTCTGTTGCAATTGTGAAGAACAACTAGAGAAGTGTTTTGTTTATCGAAACTCTTTTTATTTTTGAGTGATCAGCTTCTCGTTCTAAGCTGTGTGGGTTCGTGTTTGAACCAGGAAGGATGTGTTTGCCTGAAACTTGTAAAGGTGTCAACTGCCTGTACTCAGTTGTGAACAGGTCTGTGGAAACGAGGACCAGATAGTGAAAATCGCCAAGCTCGTGGATTTGAGCGTTGGTGGAGTGGACTAGGGGCCTTCTGTTCCCCGAACCACTATACATCCGTGTGTTCATGCTTTTACTTTTTCCGCTACATATTTAATCGTGCTAAAGCATAGTGGATAGAATTTTTCTAAATTGAAGAGATTGTAATAATTTTGAAAAGACACAATTCACCCCCCCCCCCTCTTGTGTGTAATCCGTAGATTCAGATCCAACAATTGGTATCAGAGGAGGAGCTTCTTATTTTTAATGTCTTGTCAAGCTAGAAGTATTTAAAGA
The DNA here is from genome assembly GCA_963277665.1 of Viscum album. Taxonomy (NCBI): domain Eukaryota; kingdom Viridiplantae; phylum Streptophyta; class Magnoliopsida; order Santalales; family Viscaceae; genus Viscum; species Viscum album. The sequence continues at coordinate 1,654,219,656 of OY728119.1, forward strand.
TTATACATAGTGTATCATGGCTGATACGAGAGAGGGAATTTCAATGGTCAGAGCACCTTACTTTAATGGAGATAATTATGGCTGCTGGAAATCACGTATGATTATTTATCTGAAAAATCTTGGTTACAAAGTCTATTCAAAGATTCTGACTCCCTATGAAATTCCTGAAAATCCCGATACATGGAGTGCAGCTACAGAGGATGAGTATGACATGAATTCAAAAGCTATGAATGCAATCATCTGTGGTCTAGGACCGGATGAATTTAACAGAGTATCTCAATGCCCGACTGCATATGAAATGTGGCAAACAATAGCTGTTGCTTATGAAGGAACAGATAATGTAAGACAGATGAGATATGCAACTGCTAAATTAAAATTTGATACTTTCAGAATGATTGAAGGAGAGAGCATCACTCAGATGAATGGAAGATTGACAGAAATTGTCAATAATATAACAGCTCTAGGAGAACCAATCATGCAGGCTGATCAAGCGTTAAAGGTACTGAGAGTACTTCCTACTCGATGGAATGGAATCTCTGCAGCAATCAGACAATCAACTTCTGTTAAAGATCTAACTATGAGAGAGCTGATTGGTACATTGATGATGTACGAGGCTGAAATGCAAGATGAGGTAAATGAGCATAAATTCTACATAAAAAGGGAAAATACTGCTTTGAAAGTGACTTCTCAACAAAAGGATAGAAAGATGAAGAACAGAGAAGTAAGTGCTTAATCAGAAAGCTCTGATTCTTCAAATTCGGATGAAGAACTGGCTCAGCTAGCCAGAAAATTCAGAAAGTTCTACAGTAAGAAGAAAGACTTCAAGAAATCCTTCAAGAAGGATAGCAAGGAAGTGAGATGTTATGAATGCAAAAAGATGGGACATATCAGACCAGATTTCCCAAAATTGAAAGATGCAAAGAAGAAGAAATTCTTCAAAATAGATGATTATGAGCAGAAAGACAAGAAAGCTATGAAAGCTACATGGAGTGTTTCTGAAGACTCAAATAATTCTTCTGAATCAAGCTCCGAGAAGGAGGAAGCCAATTTAAAAGCAAATATGTGTTTCATGGCTGAAACTGATGAGGTACACTCATACTACTCCTCTGACTCAAATAATGAATCAAACTCTGAAACAAGCTTCTCAAATAAAAAACTTGCAGCTTACTGCAATATGCTTGAAGAAAGGTATGACTCATTATTTAAAAAATATAAATATATAAAGAACTTGCATAAAGCTATTTCAGATGAGAGAAATACTTTTCTAAAACAACATAAGGAATTAATTGACAAATACAACTCTGCTGACTCAAATAAAATTAATTTTGAATCAAAAATAAAAACTCTACAGGATGAAGTAGAATCTTATAAAAAGGCTGCATTAGTTTTTACAAAAGGAGAAAACGCCTTAAATGAGATACTTGGAAAAACTGTAATTAAAAAGGAAAGGTTTGGAATTGGAAGTAAAGGAGAAAAACCTAAGTTATACAAAAATTATTTTGTTCCTAGCACTAAACAGGTTATTTGTAACTTCTGTGGAACAAAAGGTCATATAGCTAAAAACTGTTTTCTAAGACAACCTCAAATATGTGGAATTAAGAAAGCTTATATTTCCAATGATCTATATGATTCAATCAATTTTATGAAAACAAAGCAAATCTGGATACCCAGATCACTGCTTGCTAACACTCATGGACCCAACAAAATATGGGTACCAAAGCAATTTGTTTGAATGTCTTTGCAGGTAGCAGGTCACCAAAGAAAGAAAGAAATATGGTATATGGACAGTGGCTGCTCAAGACACATGAGTGGAAATTCAGCTAATTTCTCTTCTCTTACTCGAAAGGAAGAAGGACTTGTCACCTTTGGTGACAATGCCAAAGGAAAGATTATTGGTATTGGAACAGTTGGAGATCCAGAGACAGTCTCAATCAACAAAGTACATTATGTACAAGGGTTAAAACACAATATGATAAGTATCTCTCAACTCTGTGATGATGGATACACTGTTGATTTTACTAACAATAGTTGTACTGTTTTTAAAGATAAACTGTTTAAGTTTAGAGCACCCAGAACTGATAATGTTTATACTTTGGATTTGTATTCCTTGTGTAAACAACAAGTAAACTGCTTAACTGCTAATATAAGTGAATCCTGGATCTGGCATAGAAGACTTGGTCATTGAAATATATATGCTTTACATAAATTATCTAAGAAACATCTAGTTTCTGATTTTCCTAATCTCAAATTTGAAAATGACAGATTCTGTGATGCATGTCAGCTTGGCAAGCAACACAAATCATCATTCAAATCTGTTAATACAGTTGCTACAACTAAACCTCTAGAACTTATCCATATGGATTTGTTTGGACCTTCAAGAGTAGCAAGTTTAGCTGGTAAATTATATGTTTATGTATTAGTTGATGATTATTCTAGATTTACTTGGATTTTCTTTTTGAAATTTAAAAGTGAAGCTTTTAGTTTATGTGAAGGTTTTTGTAAATCTATTCAAAATGAAAAAGGTTTTAATATAATCTTATTGAGAAGTGATCATGGTGGAGAATTTGAGAACCAGGAATTTAATTCCTTTTGCTCAAACATGGGTATTAAACACACCTTCTCTGCTCCAAGAACACCTCAACAGAATGGGATTGTAGAAAGAAGAAATAGAACTATTCAAGAAATGGCTAGAACTATGTTAAATGAATATAGCCTACCTATATATTTCTGGGCAGAAGCTGTTAATACAGCTTGTTATATAATGAATAGAATTTTAATAAGACCTATTTTGAAAAAGACACCCTATGAACTATGGAATAACAGAAAACCTAAAGTAAATTACTTTAAAGTTTTTGGATGCAAGGTTTACATCTTGAATACCAAAGATAATCTTGGTAAATTTGATCCAAAATCTGATAAAGGTATTTTCTTAGGATATTCTGCAACCTCCAAAGCTTATAGAGTCTATAATAAAAAGTCAAGGATTGTTGAAGAATCAGTTCATGTGAAATTTGATGAATCTTATCCTTTTGAGAAAAGGATAGAACAAATAGATGAACCTGATTCTAATGAAAACATGAGACTTGAGAATTTAAAGAATGATTTTGAAAATGATATAAAAGAAATTCAGTCCAGTTCAGAAGAACATGACACTGAAGAACCTTTGAATGTAATGCCTAGACAGTCTATAACCTTAAAGAATCACCCTTTAGAATCTGTGATAGGTGACTTAGAGACTGGTATTCAAACTAGAAGAAACCTTGGAAACATAGTTGAATTCTCTGCTTTCCTATCCCAACAAGAACCTAAGACCATAGAAGAAGCCTTAGATGATGAGAGCTGGGTAATAGCAATGCAGGATGAATTGAACCAGTTCAAGAGAAATAAGGTTTGGGAGTTAGTTGAAAGACCACATGATTATCCAGTAATAGGAACTAAATGGGTCTTTAGGAATAAACATGATGATCAAGGGATAATAACTAGAAATAAAGCAAGATTAGTAGCTAAAGGATATAATCAAGAAGAAGGAATAGATTATGATGAGACCTTTGCACCCGTATCTAGGTTAGAAGCCATTAGAATCCTTTTAGCCTATGCATCTTATATGAATTTTAAATTATTTCATATGGATGTTAAATATGCCTTTTTAAATGGTTATTTAATGGAGGAAGTTTATGTTGAGCAACCTCCTGGTTTTGAAAATTCTCAAAAACCAGATTCTGTTTTCAAACTTACTAAAGCTCTTTATGGCCTTAAACAAGCACCTAGAGCTTGGTATGAAAGACTAAGTTCTTTTCTTTTGAAAAATGATTTTACTGTTGGACTGGCAGATCCAACACTCTTTAAGAAAACTGTGAAAAATAATGTTTTGTTGGTTCAAATTTATGTTGATGATGTAATTTTTGGATCAACCAATAAAATTCATTGTCATGAATTTTCAGAATTAATGCAAAAAGAATTTGAAATGAGTATGATGGGAGAATTAAATTTCTTTTTGGGTCTTCAAATATTTCAAAAAGACTTTGGAAATGTTTTAAATCAATGAAAATACATTACTGATTTACTTAAGAAATTTGGACTTGAAAACAACAAGCCATTTACAACTCCTATGTGTACTAATATAAAACTTGATTTGGATGAAACTGGAAAATCAGTGGACAACAAGTTATATAGAGGTATGATTGGTAGTTTGTTATATCTTACTGCTAGTAGACCAGATATAATGTATTCAGTATGTCTTTGTGCTCGATTTCAATCAAATCCCAAAGAATCCCATTTAACTGCTGTTAAATGAATTTTTAGATATTTAAAAGGTACTATTTATCAATCTCTACTTTATCCAAAAACCTCTGATTTTAATTTAATTTCATATTCAGATGCTGACTTTGGAAGCTGTAGATTAGATAGGAAGAGTACTTCAGGAACATGTCACTTTTTAGGGAAGTCTTTAGTATCATGGTCTAGTAAGAAACAACACTCTGTTGCCCTGTCAACAGCCGAGGCAGAATATGTGTCTGCAGGTAGTTGCTGTGCACAGGTGTTGTGGATGAAAAACACTCTTATGGACTTTGGATTAAATTTCAATAATACACCTATTTTATGTGATAATACTAGTGCAATTAATATTTCAAAAAATCCTATTTGTCATTCTAGAACTAAGCACATTGATATAAGACATCACTTTTTAAGAGATCATGTGTTTAAAAAGGATATATTTTTAGAATTTGTAAATACATAAAATCAATTAGCAGATATTTTTACTAAACCACTTCCCACGGCAAGGTTTGAATTTATTAAGGGGGAGTTAGGTTTATTTAATTTTAAATAGTTTTTTTTAAATCTTATTCTGTTTTCGAATTCTGCTTAACTTCTGTTTCCCGCTATAAGTAATTTTATTTTGTTTTAAATAAAAGTAATGATTAGTGATTACACGGGAATCAAGGCTGTCAGAACCGTTTCACCTTCTAAACTGCTTCACCTTTTCCGGAAACACTTTCGAAAACCTAAAACCGCACATCTGCTCCAAAACCCTTTTCTGAATCTTCAAACCCTAAACTTACGAACCTTCAGAAATCGTTGTTGGAATGGAAAAGACTAAGCGTCCAGATGAAGCCGAGAGCAGTGCTGCAAAGAAACCTAAGGTAGTTAGTCGGAAAATACTGCAAGGTAAAGTCATAGATTTAGAGTGGCTGTTTGAAACTAATTTACTGTTTAAGCAAGCGTTGTCGTTTCAAAGCCTTGAGCAAGCTTTTCATAGTGAAAATTCTGAGTTTCTATATGAGGCAGAAATGAGACATTTCTTTAGAACTGTTCAGTTTAGCCTTGGAGATACAGAGGATAGTTTATTGGCTCAAATAGAGGATAAGGACTTTTCAATATCATCTGTAGAGATAAGTCAAATTCTTAACTGCCCTCATGAAGGAGTTTTTCATTTCGATTTACGGAATATTGGAGATTGTGTACATAAGTCTGAAGACATTATGTCTTTTCTGTTTGGAACCAGAGTGATAAAGAAGATGTTTATTAAGGATTTGGAGCCCGATCAGAAAATTTTGGTAAAATTTGTTCAGACTGGTTTAGCACCAAGAATGGCTGAGATGGAGAAAATCCTATACCCTGACATGTACATAATGTATCTTCTGATGTGTGATATTAAGTTTAATTTTCCTCGGTTTATGATAAGATATCTGAGTTACTGCTGTCAGAGTGAAGCAAGAATGACCTTTTCCCCTTATGGAAGGTTCATTTCTTTGTTTTTGTTTAAAAGAGGAATGATCAGATTGGTAGATGCTGGGGTGAAATGTCACCACAGTAATGTTTTTAATGCTGGAACTTTGAGGAAAGTAGGATACTTCTGGAGCACAATTAAAGGAAAACTCTTACCTGTTGGAGCTGAGGAAAACTCGGAGAGTGCTCAGGCTCAACCGGCTAAGTCCAAGGAGGGACAAGCAGAATCAAGAGTTAGTACAGTGGCAAGGAGAATTCGTTTTGAGATGGAGGAAGTTGAGGAAGAGAGAAGTCACGAAGGACTTCAATCTAGAAGGAAGAGGTCAATTGATGAAGAAATTATCTCTCCTGCCTTGAAATCCTCTGAACCGTTATTTTCTTATTCATTTGTGAGAGAAGCTGTTGTGGAGTAGACTGCACCGATAGAGGAACCAGTAGCTCAAACAGAAACTCAAAAAGAACCTCAATCTGCTGCTGTGGCTGTTGAAAAAGTAATTCAAAAAGAACAACTTATGGAGGCAGTGCCTGGTGAAGAAGTGGCCCGACCTCAAGATTTACATGAAAATATTGTTCTTGACCAATCAGTAGAAGTCAGAGAGACTACTGTTCGTAATGAACATACTTCTGAAGCTAATACAGAGGTACTTCAGGAAGATTTTTCAGTGGAAGAGTTTCAGGCTTCAAAAGATAGTTCAGTGGATCAACCTTGTCAGGACAAGGACAAAGAAAAGTCAGATAAAGATTCCTTACCACTTGCCCTGCTTCATCAACCTAATTCTGGACATGAGAATCGAGCACAGGGTGCCCCTGATTCGAGAAAAGAAGAAGTTGTTGAGTTGTACAAGCGTATCTCTCAGTTAGAATCTGAGAATGTTAGTCTCAGAAATTCTCTGAACTTAGAGCAGTTGAAGTTTCAGAAGCTGAAAGAATGTACTGTTTCAAGACAGGAAGTAGATTTGTTTAAGACTGATATGCTGCATGCTGTTGATCAGTTAAAATCAGAGATGGTAAAGAAAGATGATTTATCTGAGTTGAAGATTTACATGGAGAAGAAATTTGAGTCTGTTGCAAATAGTGCTGTGAGTGGATCAGGCTCTTCACCTGATTTGATTCGGATATTTCAAGCAATTACTGCAGCAATGAGCAATATGAGTGACAGATTACACGATCTTCAGTGTAATAGTGCCCCTTTTTCAGTTTTTCTAGATAATCAGAGATTTTTAGTGGATCAGTTGACATCTGGAGAGCAACCGATTAGGATTCTTTTGAATCAGTTATCATAAAAACTGGCTCTTTTTGTTGAAAAAGAAGAAAGAATGCATGAGTTTTTCAAAGTTAATTTGATTGAAGATATTCATATGACTCAAGAGAACAGAGATCTTATCATCAAGTTAGGAGATGGGATGATGAAGAGGCTCAGAGAACAGTTTACAGAGATAAAGACCGCGATTCAAAGGAGATAGACACCTTTTTCCCTGTCTTATCTATGAACCTTGATTCCTCTGTATATCACAATCGTTTATATATAATAGCTTGTGAATGAAAATTCTTTTGTTATTTTTTTTGTTTTGTTGTTTATTGATTTATGATTGAGTTAGCCAGTATAACAAATTCACTTATTCATACACAGTCTATTATAGCATTTACTTATAGTTCAGTGCAATATTGAATGTGTTCAAATCCGTAATTTTTCATTCTTTTTGATATCACAAAAAGGGGGACAATTTGGATAAACACAAAATTTAAATTCATTTGTTTCCTATAAAGAAATTTGGATATATGGGAGAATTTGGATATATACGACATTTATCTTTTATCTATTTTTAGCTGAAAATTTATTTTTATGGGGGAGAAATTTTATTATAGTTAAATATTGTTTTAATCCTTTCAAAATTCTAAAATTTTATAAAACTAATTTTTCAATAAAGATTGCAATTAAATTAGTTCTATTATTTTATGGGTTTTTTGATCATCAAAAAGGGGGAGATTGTTGAGCAATGTATTGTTTTCAAACAATTCAAAATAATGTTTTTTTAAAGGGGGAGATTATTTTAAATAATACTCTGTCTCTTTATGATGATTTTGATGCTCACAAATACCCTTAATTATTTACTAATTATTTCGTTGAGTATTTTGCAGGAATTTATTTTATTTATTTATTTCATACAACGAGATTTCATACTTCATTTATTCCGAGATCAATTTTAGCGCGTTCTGGAATCACTGTAGCGCGAGATCAATTTCAGCGCGTTCTGGAATCACTGTAGCGCGAGATCAGTTTTAGCGCGTACTGGAATCACTGTTCATACCCTACGTTGATGAACGTAACGTATGGATGAAAAGTTTACTTTTTATGTTAAAAGAAACGTATGGTTAAGGAACCTTACGTTATTTTGAAACGTATGGTTAATGAACCTTACGTTGTTGAAAAGTATGGAAGAAGAACATTACGTTTGGAAGGAACCTTACGTTTTTGTTGTTGGACAAGTATGGAAGAGAAACCTTACGTTAGTTTTTAGTGTTGAGTTTGTTTCTCAAAAGTATGGATCATCAACCTTACTTTTATAATCAACCGTACGTTCTTTGGAGAGTTGAAGCAAGACAAAGTATGGATGATCAACCCTACGTTTGAATGCTGAAGAGAAAGTATGTATGTTCAACCTTACGTTTGAGCTTTTGTTCTGAACCTTACGTTCTGAACCTTACGTTCTGAACCTTACGTTTGTGAACCTTACGTTTGTGAACCCTACGTTTGGAGCCACGTCATCAACCCTACGTTTGGCGTCGGGATATTTTTGACAGACGATATTTCCTTTTGCATTGGTCAAACAGGCGGATTATTAAGCGGATTTCGAGCCAATTCTTAAGTACGACTTTGACTGAATCAAAGACGATTTTCAACGGATTAATGATTGATTTAAACGGAGCTTTTTATGCCGATTCTTCAGGGGAGTTACAACGGCTCTGTTATTTCATTTTTTTTTATATCGTGAATCTAAAGGAGATTTTCATGGATCTATTTATGCGGAAGATTTTCTCAGATTTGAATATATATGTTCTATCTTGGAAACTTTGGATATATATATACACAGGAAAGTGTATGAAATATATAGATTGATCTTTTAATGAGCAAGAAACAGAGACTGTGTGAAGGCGTTCTTTTCTGGTGATCAACAAGAAGTGTAAAACCTTTATTACCGAAGGAAGATCTTGATAGCAGATTCACGTGTTCTACATCGACTATCTGTTGTGAATCTACTGCTGCTGAAGTTGTAAAGTTTCTTGTAATATCAATTGCAACTGGATCGACTCAGAACTGTTTTGATTACAGATCTGTATTTTCTGAAGACGACGATCTATCTACTGTCAATTGCATTCTGTTGCAATTGTGAAGAACAACTGGAGAAGTGTTTTCTTTATCGAAACTCTTTTTATTTTTGAGTGATCAGCTTCTCGTTCTAAGATGTGTGGGTTCGTGTTTGAACCAGGAAGGTTGTGTTTGCCTGAAACTTGTAAAGGTGTCAACTGCCTGTACTCAGTTGTGAACAGGTCTGTGGAAACGAGGACCAGATAGTGAAAATCGCCAAGCTCGTGGATTTGAGCATTGTTGGAGTGGACTAAGGGCCTTCTGTTCCCCGAACCACTATACATCTGTGTGTTCATGCTTTTACTTTTTCCGCTCCATATTTAATCGTGCTAAAGCATAGTGGACAGAATTTGTCTAAATTGAAGAGATTGTAATAATTTTGAAAAGACACAATTCACCCCCCCCCCCCTCTTGTGTGTAATCCGTAGATTCAGATCCAACAATAATTACCTCAGGAGTTTCTACTGGAAACTCTCTTGTTAAGTCAAATTGGAAATATCTAACTTTTATGGAAAACATGGAAGATATGAAATTATGTGATGATCTAGAATCAAAAAAAGAATTGGATAATTTTGAAGAAATGATTAAAGTACCTACCACCACGTCATTCGTAGGTTCAACCCTAGTAATAGTGATGACATAATATTGGTCTTACTCCCTTAACCTTTTCTAAGAAAATTTTCTTTCGCCCTTAAGAAATTAATTTTCCTAATTTCATATTTCTCTACAATTATAGCATTCATCATTTAGAGCCTCTTTCTATCCATTACAATGACAAGCTTTGTAGCCTTTTTCACCACACTTGTAACAAACTCTCATTCCCTTCAAGAAAGTACTAAGGTGTTTCTTTTAACATTTACTACTGGATAGAAATTTGACATTTCCCTTATTACGCTTATTCTCATTTCCAGATTTCATAGATGAATACTTATTCCCTTCTTTTTCTTTATAGTCATAAGACTTAGAGAATTACTTTTCTGTCTTGATAGCACATGAGACTATAAATTCATACAAGTAGAAGGATTGTTAGACTAATTATGAATGGATAAATGGTTTTAACCCATAAATGAATCAATAATTCTTACCCCTTGGGTTACATACATAATCTTTAATATGACTTTCTATCCTTGTAAAGTTTCCTCATACTTTGATACATTCTCATCCTCAATTTTCCTTAAACTCAGAAATTGCCTTTCCACATCCTCTGGATGTTCATGAGGAAAGTATTTTTCTAAAAAAACTATTAAAACTCCCTCCTTTACATATTTTATACTTTCATCCTCCTTTATATTTTAAATTAACGTGTACCATTGATCAACATCTCTTGTGAGGTGATAAACTTCCATGAAAAATTTTTCCCTTTCATTACTCATCGAAGCATGATATATTTTCTCTAATGAAGTTATCCATTGGTCAGATAAAAATGGATTTTTAGTCCCATTTAATGTTGGTGGTTGTTTCATCATGAATAACTCTAACATTGGTCTTATCTGTTGTGTATCGGGGTGCGTCATACAGCTAAGGTTATTATTAATAACTTGAGTTAGATGTCCCAGTATGGTTATAAGATTTTCAGAACCTATTGCATCACCATCTCCACTATAATTATCTTGACTAGGAGGGAAATACCTACATGGATACATGAATTGATACATTTTCCTTTGCTTCTACTAGGAACCATTTATAAACAATGGGATGCACTATATTAGTTTATGAATCACAATACATAATTCCAAACTAGTAATATACCTAACATAAATTGAACCGTTTATGCATCTAATCCGTAATCATTAAAAAAAATTATTTGAGGATTTATTGACTCATAAATTATTCATAATGGTTTGTAAATAATATGTGAATTATCATAAGCATATTCCATAGGAGTGTCAAAACCATCAGTGCAGTAAGGCCCATTATCATCCACCAGTTTCGGTTTGAGTCTAGCACAATGCAGTATTTTCAGGTTTTACCCCTAAATACATCTGTGCCAGAGCTTCCACTGCCTAGTCGTATCCAAACAGAGATTTATTTCTTGGAAAAACCTCATAATATCTACATTACCAGATTTTTTGGATGTTATTCTATACTAATCCTCAAAGTCTATCTTATGGTAATATCCTCTAATCTGAGTTTATCTAAATCTAGTTTCCATGGTTTGTACTAAACATTCTCTGATACCAACTGTAACACCCCATACCTAGTTACCAATAGTTGGGGCATTATTACATAACAATTTCATGATCAAAAGGGATCATATTTCAGAAGACCATTAAGTTTAGTAGACTTTGACGTACTAGATATATACATATGTTTTAAATTACATTATGTAATAGACATACAACAACATTATGTCCCCTTTGAACACACTCATATACCATTTCCTATTCCTACCATTCAATCATAATATACATCTTTACATCCTATGACAAATAAAACATAAGAAATTGGTGAGCTCAGATACTCATTAAGGGAAAAAATATAGAGGAAACTATCATAAACCAGTATATTCATTTAAGGAAATGAATAAATCTAAAACACAAGCCTTTTACACTTAAACATCAGAATAATATGAAAAATATAAATCAAATAATTCCATTTAATTATTCACAAGGATATTCTACTAGTCAAATAATAACATGTAATATCAATAGATAATTTTATAATGATGAAATACAAAATGTCTAACATAATAACCACATAGTCAAGGCCTTGTGCCAAGAATAAAAATAATATTTTTCCAAGGCCTTGTGTCAAGACAATATTTGGTCTCATGAGACGTAATGATGAATCAATGAGCTATAGAGGGCTCCACCTGTCACTTACTTAGTCCAATGCATTCCACATATGAAAATTTTGAAGCATAAAATAAATATTCGTATTAAAAATATCATACAAAATTCTATTATATTAACAATAAACCATGAATCGTATAAAAATAACACATTCACAGTAAAACATATCACAAAACCCTCAAAACAATATGGAATATTACATCATAATAAAGCAACATTAAACAAGTTTACAATCCATCAAAGTATGTTGACATAGATGAAATCAAATCTATTTGGTAGAAATATATCTATCTATTTTGAAATAATTTAAAGGTCATTTAATTATAAAGGAAAACATTTATTTTGAAAAAAAATCTTATAAGATTATAAAGGAAGCTTTGAATGTTTTATAAAGGTGGAAAATATCCACACCGGCCGTATAAGTTAAAAATATTCTTTCCTTAATTTGTCTAAAAAGTCATTAAGTACCCTCTTTGGAATGAGAATAAAAAATTTCATTCAAACCATTTTATAAAAAATCAAAAATGGGTATAAATGAAATTATCCCATAGAATAGTAACTAGAAAAAATGTTTTGAAATACATCTTTAAGAGAGACATATATTGATAATAAAGAGGTCCCAATATATACTTACATAAAAACAACCTCAGATAAATAAAGAGATTGTAAAATTAACCCTTACATTGTAAATTTCCGTAGTTTAGGGTATGATAACCAACTGTATAATAGTTAAATCATTAGTATTAAATTATAATAGAACCAAATACATAAATATGATATCATATGTTATCACCTAATATTTCATTTTTAATAATATTTCTGTAGTATCATTATTTCAGGTATTAACTGATTTGTTTTTATTTATATATTTTAATACTTATGTAATGTTTGTTATGGATAAGATAGATTTGATTCCTATTCAGAATAATATTAAGTTCTTAAATGTTATTTTTTAATCCTCAAATGAAAATTATTCCTGAATGGTTATAATGGGGAATGAATCTCATCACGTTCATGGGGACGGTAAACTGTATGCACGAACGAGCAACAATATCATTATATTGAGAATGTGATTAATAAAAACCATAAATCACCCACCAAATATAAATTTTCTCAACATTTTTAAGAAAAGTACACCATAAAACCTCTAAGTCATAAGTCATATATTTATCCCCATGAGGTGTTAGTTTTATGGATTAGTCATAATGAAATCATTCCTCTATATCTAGATGCATACAAGTCTAAACTTTGAAGCATCACAGAATTCCACATACTAGCCTACATCCTCAAGGAATAATAAAATAGAGCATTTTTTAATTTGTTCATCATCCCAAAAATTCCTCTCTAACTATGGTTAGAGAATATAAAAGGATGATCCTTTAAGGAAAGGGTCATCATCTTAGCTATAATGATGGAGAATCCATCCATGACCTTATAAAATTATCATTCTTCACCTAGGTTAAAATACACCAAAAAAATCATTATGTGTAACTCGCGGTCTATTATATCATCCAACTTCATGGGTTTAACAAACACTCCACCCTCCAAGATAACATACCCCAAAGTGGAATATTCCAAATGAAAAAACAAACATTTAATTTTATTTATAATGGTATAATACTTATATAGTTAGTCTAATAGAATCCCCAAATGACTAGCATACACATCCTTTATCAAAAATTAGATATGGATTCCATCAATGAAACCCACATTGAACCGGTCTAGGGAGATCAAGAGGATCTAGTTTATTAGGCCCATTAACAAAGTAGTAGATTTCGTCACACATATTGTCATCCTTAAGAAATAATAGATTTCATAATAACACATAAATGGAATCTTCATTATATCATTCTCCTGGACTTAATATTGATGATATCTAAACATGATATCAAACTTTGAAAAACAATTTAATATTTTTAGTTGGTTGAATAAATAATTGATCCTTGGATATGGTATTGGATTATTAATTTCTCTTCTTTATTGTGAAATTATATAGATTATTCCTCAAGATCTTTTCCACTATCATATATCATATAATAGAAGTTTCCCAAGGGGAAACACATGGTCTAATGAAACATTTATAAAGAATTTCATAAAACTACATATTTAACCACCTAATATTATTTAGATCAAAATGAAAATATGTAGAAGAAATTATTATTTTTTATCCTAGTATAAATTTATAATAAAATTTACTTCTTATAAAGGAATAATCTCTAAATAATTCATTGGAAAAAAATAAATATACTATTTTACTACATTAAGCAATTTTTTCTTCATAATTAATATGGTGAACTAGTATAATCTCACAAATCAGTAAGAAATTGGATGAAATATATTTAGTTTTATCCATAATCATCATACATAGGAGTCACACTCACTATGAAAATAAATATCGAGTCATATTTTTGATGCAATAACACCCTATAATGATAAATATCTACATGGGAATACAATTCACAAAACCATTTTTTCCACGGATAATTCCATAGGGTCGTATATTTTCTTTGATGATACCCCACTAAGAACAATATATATTTAATTAATATCACTCTATTAAAATTTATGTGTTAGAGGGTGATCATGATAAATAAAAGTACCTAACTATAGAGTTATAGATATGGACAAAAGTATGATATATAATTCATGAACATGTGATTATATTAGAAAGTAAGGTATTTCATTTATATAGAAATATATGGGTGGAGAACTATTGGATAAAGAACATACACCTTGAACAATAATAGAAAGTTATTAATTAAGGCCCCATATTTTCCTGAATACCCCTTTATCTGTGACCAATATATATTTTTTCCTAATATGGGAAACCTTGGGGAAGTGGTTTTTAATTGGATCAATACTCTATCCACCTTCAGCTAATCCTTCAGCACCAGTTCCTCTTTCATTGAAGTCTCATGTTTGTTCATCCTATCCAACTTAGGGTGTACCCTAGCCTCTACGTTGTCTATATTTTGGTGGTCTATTGATAAAATGATGGAAATAACCTAGATATGTTATTTGTTTGTTAATAACCATAATAGGGGATACATATTGGATGGTTAGACTCTTTTTTAACCCCTACTAACAATATTACATGGATTATTTATTGATGATTTTTATATATTTTAAGGTTTTAATGGAAACCATATGTTTCTAATTTTGGATAAAATTACTGAAAAAATTTATTTCTCCTATTTGGCCACCAAAACACACTTCCTCTTGGATGATCTAAACAACCAATTCTCAATTAGGGAACTTAACATTTCTGGGAATGAATAATGGAAAAGCATCATCCTGAATAACTTCTTATATTACTCAGTTAAACTTCTAAGATTGATTAAATATATTGTAAATCATATCAAAGGAGTAACATAGGAGGTTTGTAAACCCCACAATTAACCTAGACAATGATTGATTTCTCTATTGAAGATATAATGTATCATGGACTCATACCATCCTCAACATCACTAGGTAGTAATCCTCATGAAACAAATTCTCAAACTCTATCCCTAAAATATGGACCCATCGTATGTCTAGGAAACCGAACCCCACAAATGGATTAACTTGCTATGAAGAATATTCATTTTATGAGTTAATATCTAGTTGGTGTTTTTTAAGAAAAAAACCTCATAGATCACTGACTCTAGTTAATCTTCTATTTTATGACTATTTAGATAAATTTAAAACCAATGAGCCCTCAGTTTATGAATCATATGGGGAAAACTCAATCTATGGGTGATATCATCCTTTTATATGGGGATCAAAAAATACTCTACGAGTTATTATACACTCAATACAATTGGGTGAATATCATCCCTATATTCACTAGGTGTAGATACCCCTAGAATCATCCTTTTACTAATGAATCAATTCTCAACCGACTGGCCTCTAGAAGATAAATCAGTAGAATTAAATGATCACAATCTTCAATTAGTATTTCATCTAACATTTTATCTGGTGGATTACTAATTTTTAATAATTTGAACACATGGTTATAATTA
Organism: Viscum album; assembly: GCA_963277665.1. Taxonomy (NCBI): domain Eukaryota; kingdom Viridiplantae; phylum Streptophyta; class Magnoliopsida; order Santalales; family Viscaceae; genus Viscum; species Viscum album. Next base: position 1,654,235,543 of record OY728119.1, read on the forward strand.
ATATCCAGTAGTGTTCACTAAATAAGGATATGTAAGATAGACCTGATTGATATACTATATAATTATTGTACCAACCAAGTTATAACCTAAAAATTATTCCATTGAGACTTGATTAATCTATTATATTATCATAGTCTGGGAGAAAGGTTACCTATACCATACATACTTACACTAGGTTGATTAAACCTGGTAATGTTATAAAAAAATAATTCATCATTTTAGATGAATATTCAATAAATTTCACAATACTAACTTCTTATAAACATTTATGGTTTAGTGTATTTGGAAACCTTATACATTACCAAATTAAATCATCAAATAAATTCAAAATGTCGAAAAATTTCTTCTGTGATAGTACCCCTATTAGATATTTATTACTAAGAATCGTTATTCATGACATAGAGAAATGTAAATAGAAGAAAGGGTTATATCATATTCCAATTAAGTATAAAGATGGTAGATATCCATTAATGATCATATGTCCTCATAAAATAATATTAAGGGTGTGATAACATTATCATAACTTGGAAAAAATTCATACCAATGTGGATAAAGATATTTAATCATTAATTATGGGAAATGTATTCTCATAACGAAAATGAATAAGTCAATATAGTGAAGAATTGAAAATAATTAGTCCTAAACCATGAGAATATGTCATATGTGTAATTATTTGGTTTAAAGAAAAATCATAAACATATAAAATCATTTATTTAGTTGACTATCACTATAAAGGATATATTAAAGTTGTGGGTTCACTCTTAAATTCAACATTTCCTTAATCATAGTTCAGTCCCAAGACTACCATACTAGGTGGAGTCCCCCTACTCAACTCAGTTCACTCCCAATTTAATTCCATATTATCTAATCAAATATTATTCATTTTCAATTTCATTGGATGTATTTATAGAACCAACCCATAATATAATTATAACCATACATATATGTTCCAAAATATTATAAAATAATCCATAAACTCATTACATCATAACCTATTAAAAATAAAGATGATTCAAAAGTATATCAGCATCACAAAATTATAATTCATCTTGATGAATAACATAGATGGTATCCTCATATCACATCCATAGTAAAGAATAAAAAATTGAATCATGTAGAAATAGATCAAAATATGTTTAAAATATGATTTGATAATTTTCTTGAAAATAGGAGAATTTATATTTTTTCTTTAGAATCTTAAAAAATTCACAAAATATCGTGAAAAATATTTTCATTAAAAAAACTATGGAAACATTTATAGGGAGCTTCAATGAAAAGAAAATTCATTGTGGGTGGAATTTTTTTTCCTAATGTTAACACAAATATTCCATTTACACTTCTATTAGTAATAAAAATGTTTAATTCCCCTAGATTTTAAAAGAAAACAATGTTTCATAGCATAGGTTGCACAGAACACAAAGCATAATGGAACAAAAACCTATAATTTAATGACATTCATAACCAATTCAATAAAATGTTGTGTACGAATAGTATTAACTGAATTATGAAATATATATATAACCTACTCAATAAAAATGAATTTATTAATTAATATGAAATATCCACTGAATTTTTATTAATTTTATTTTGTGCTTTATAAATACATTTCTTCAAAATTAGAATTTATTTCTTAAAATATAATATTATAATATTTTTTTGGAAAATAAATAAATTTAATTTTTTAAAAACAATATTATTTCCAAAATTATAGTAATAAAATTATCATATAGTGAAATTTTAAGACTTTTATGGAATGATTGATTTTTTGTAAATAGTGAAAATTAATGATTTTTATTGAAAACTGTATTTTGGTTTCAACCATTTATGAAATTCCATTTTATTCAAAAATGATTTAACTGAATATTTAGTTCTATTAAATTATTAATAATTTAATATGTTAAATTATAATTAATTTTTTAATTTAATTTTTTAGAAAAACATTTTCATTCATAAATATGCATTTTTTATAAAAACATTATTTTTTCTAAAAATAAGTTTTCATGAGGTTTTGTAAAATTATTTTAAAATAAATATAAAAAAAATAATAGGAATATAATTTCATGAAAGATAATATAGTTTTATATTAATTAGTCTTAATTTATCATAAAACTGTTTTTACATTTTTCTGTAGAAGATAAATGTTATGTAAATAGTAAAAAATATAGTTTTTATGAAATGAGATATATTTTAAGATACTTCCATGACATATAAATTGTATAAAAATTTATGAAACGTATGGAATCAATATAGTGTTATAAATTATATAAATATAATTAAAGATATCAGAAAACATAAGGAATTGAAATCATTCCACAATAATTATGAAAATCATTTTCAGTTGTGACGCACAGCCTACGCAGCACTGGAAAAGTAAAATTCAATATCATAAAAATAATAATTAGGAGGATATAATTACTTCACAGACTTGTTTGTGAAATATTATTTTTCAATTAATATGACTATTTTTATACAACATTTTTAGAGTTAGATAACATGTCTTTTTTCCATATAATTGTGCAACACTTGCACAAGACTTAAAAAGTGAAAACATCACTTTAAATGTGTTTTCATGGTATATATGTGAGTTATAAGAAATGTTTAATTAATATTAAAATATATTTTTGATTATTATAATATTATTTTACTAAAAAATTTATTTATAATATTTATAAATTAAATACTTACCTTAAATAATTATACGATGGTGATGGGGTAATTATTTAATTAATGGAAGAATCATATAAATTAGATTTAAAATATAAATAGTAATATAATTTTATACAATAATTATATATATTATTATGACATGTTTAGAATATAATAAATTTTATTTTATAAATTTTTCATTTTGTCATGAGGATTTTAAATTCAAAGTAATTGTTAGTATTAAAATTGTAAATAATGATATTTTATTGGATTAATATTTTATTAAATTATTTTACAATTATAAACAATATAAATAATAAAAATGGGATAATATAAGGTCTAAATTTTCATCCCCTATTAGTTTTGGGCCTCTTGGAATCATTTAGATCTAGAATAGTCTTATTTTATTTTAATATTTCGAGAAATTCCATAAGTGTCTCTTACATCAATTATCAAAGGGAACCCCTTCCTTCACTTATTTAAACCACATTGAGACATATATATCCAATAAAACCTATACATTACTGTTAAAAAAATATTTTCTCATGTTATACAGGTTTTGGGATTTCCAAATTAATAACCCTAGATTAGTCAAGAATGGATCAAAAGGAAGTCTCCCGAAGAAGAGGTAATCCTATTTACCATCTCATTCTGGTCAATGTTGTCTTCTACTTTAATATTATCTATTAATTTAATAATAAATTAATAAATCCCACATAATATATATAATGATATTTTATGAGACAATTTTATTCCTCCTTTTATCTAGCATGTGCATAATGAAAGCATCATATTTGTGTACGTACTACTAATCGTACCCATGAAAGAGACTTATTTTTTATCACCAATTAATTTCATGATTATAATGATATAAATAATTGATATTTGTGATAATTATGACCTTATATTGATTATGTAAAATTAATATATCATCATTTTCCCCACACATTCAAGGAATGATATCATCACTCAAGCGTACGTACGCCTTACCATTTCCATGAACCAAGGTCACTCATTTTCCAAATCTAACATTAAATAATGGTTCTAAAAATGTATTATATCCCCATACAAAAAAATTATATAATTAATAAAATTATAGAGATGATAAATCTATATCCCGTGGATCTGAACCAGAACATATATGAAAAAACATGGATGAAAAAATGAAGTATTTAACACCTAAAAAATGGTAATAATGAGATATTTTTAACAAACGAGTGGTAATGTTTTATATAATAAATATAATGGAAATAAAAAATATGATTATGGAAATGTTATAAATTAATAACATGAATTAAACCATTATAAATGAGGTTATAACATATTTATCTATAAGAAAACACAAGTTAAGTGACTTTTACTCTCACCATAATTTTTGGGAAACTTATTCCATATTCACCACTCATTTCATTTGTGTAGTGTATATAATACCCTTTGGCATGCTGTATCAGGAACATAATTATATTATTTATATATAAATTTCATATTTATGTTACTTTTTCATGGGTTTTATGAAACAAAAATTACCAAAGCAGTAATGGGTTATTTCAGAATCTCTTCATTATTCATGATTGTTTATGTATAAGTTCCAATTGGGGAATATTACTATTAAATTTCCATGTTTTGTAAATGTTTTATCAAAATTGGTTTTACTATTCTATGGAAATTCTTTATAAATTTTTTTTGAAAGGAATTATTTTGTCCTTTACCAAATGAGGTATTTGGGGTCTTTTCGACAAAATTTATGGAAGGAATGTTATGTAAACATGTAAGAAATGAAAATATTTTCATATCATAATGAAACCTTTATTAATTAAATATTCATTTATAATTTTAATTTTTTATTTCAAATAATATTATTTCCTTCATATTTACATAGTTTATTTTTAATAGTGAATTTAGATGTTAAAAAATTATTTGTCGCAAAAAATAAATGTTCAATTTATTTTATAATTATCTTTGATAGAAAAAACTCAATTAATTTAGTTATTTATGACTATTTATATGTTTTAATGGTACCATAATTTGATTCATTCACTTAAAATCATTTAATATTTCATTTATTTTGAATATGCATACAATCCAATGGTTTATTGTATGTTTTATTAAAAAGGATATTTATAGAATGACGCCTTTAAATTTTCCGGACTTATGTTTAAAGGTAAGGAGAACCTTTAGTGTTTATATGATCTTTATTCTAATAAAACTATCGGTAATTATATTTTTGGAATAAAAATTAAAATGTATGAGATAACATTTGAGGTTAAAACATTTTATTTGGGTTGAATATATTTTTGGTTTTTAGAATATTTATTGAATTTTTAGGAATTTTTTAAGGATTATATTAATATATTTATATAAATATACTAACCCAAATGTTTATGTGGACTATGTGGTAAAATACTTGTGATTTTCATGTATCAACATTAGGAATAAGTATTTTATAGTAAATTTAAGAACAATTTATTATTGAATGATCTATGTTCAATTTTGGTTATTACTGTTTAATTTTAAGATAATATAATAGTTTTCCACAAAAGAAGTTTTTTTTCAATTATCATGTCATATAATAACCATATTGTTTTTGGTTAATGCTTGAATATGAGAGTAATAGATTATTTTTCTTTAATGTATTTTTTAATCGTAATAATTTCATTCTACTTCTTCAGGAAGGATAAAAAAATCAGAGTCATAATTTAAGGAAAATTATGTTTTTTGTGGTGGAAAATCATTAAAGGATGAAACACAACTTGTTGAGTTTGTATATTTCATTAATTTATTACTCTAGGAATTAGAAGGATACATAAACTCTCGGAAAATGTTATCAAAATGGAAAAAGTTTTTTTACTTTTTATACCATGGAATCAATCTCTTTTTAAACCATCATCGATTTATAGTTTTCTGATAGTTGAATTTATCTTAAACATGATTTCTATACCTCTCTATCAGTCCCAGAGAGGAAGGTATTTCATCAATATCCATGTTTTAAATTACCAAATATTTTCTTAGATCTATAATAATTTTTATTTGATCAATCTAGATTACTTTCACACTTCCATTTATATCTTATCAATATAATGTTTTTAACCCTCTTAAAATGTGGGTTTTCCAAAAATTTATTTTCAAATGTAAAATACTTAATTACTGATCAAATGTTATAATTTAGAGGATTAAATTTATTTATCAAGGATAAAATTTATTTCTCTTATATTTTAAAAGAATAATATTCTTGATGGTTTATTTTTTAAGCAACATCGATCCTAAATAAACAAAAAAAAATATTATTATATGAAAGTCAAAACCTATTTGTTAAATTGGTAGGTATAAATAGTATTAATTTAATTATCAAATACATTAATATATATTGTAAATAATAAATATAAATTAATTTATTAATTATTACTACATATTAACTCAATATTTAGTAATGTTATTTTTTGGATTTAGAAATACATTTCCTTTAAACATTGATTTTCTTTCTTTTTAAGAGTAGATATTAAATTTAATTTTTAGAAATTCAATAAATTTTATTTTAGAGAAGTAAAATTATCTAAGGGTGAAATTATCATTGTTTTTGAAAGATTTTTTTTCCGGCGAATAGTGAAAATACTGATTTTTGTAAAATTGTATTTTTGTTTCAACCATTTGCGAAGTTCCATATCATTTTAAAATATTTTGAAAAGAAAAATTTGTTTTAATATATTATTAATTTAATAATTATTTTCATTTTAATAAATTTATAATTTAATTGGGTAAAAAAAATTTATATACATTAATAATCATTTTTAAGAAAAACAAATTTTTTTTCTAAAAAGCAGTATTCATCGTGTTTTGCAAACTTTTTTTTAAAATAAATTTATATCAATAATAGGATATAAATTAGTGAAATTTAATTTAATTTTAAAATCATGAATCCAGATATTTCATTGGATTAGATTTTTATATTTTTTCGAGGAAATTAATTTATTTAAAAGTAAAAAAATATTGTTTTTATGAAATATGATATGTTTAATGATATCCCCAAGAAATAGAAAAATATATAAAATGAGAAAAAATATCAAAATGGTAAATTATTATGAAATAATATAAATATAATTCTTGAATAATTCAAAATAGATATATTATAATTTATTACATAATAAATATGAAAATCATTTTCAGTGTGGACATTGAGCCTAAATAATACCAGAAAAATCAAATTTGGTACCCTAAAAATAATAACTGGAATTATATAATTTATTTATAGACATTTATATTAAATATCAAGTTATATTTTTTATTTTTTTATTATAAAATAATTTCTTAGTTATATAAAATGTAGTCTGTCCAAAAGCTTGTGAAATTCCTACCTGTGGCCAAAAAATCAATATAGCGCATTAAATGGGTTGTCATGATATAGATGTGAGTAAAAATAAATATTTAACAATTTTAAAAGGTTATTATCATTATAATAATATAATTTAGTTATTTAAATTTATATATATGTTTTATAAAATATATAATTACATTATATTCATACACAATTCTGATACAGTAATTATTTAATTAATTCAATAACCACATAAATGATATTAAAAATATTAAAAGTAATATAATTTGAGATATTTATTTTGATTAGATATTTCCATAGAATACCATGACAGTTTTTGGATATTATAAAATAATTTGGTTTAATTTTACTTGTTTTCATGATGGTTTTAATGTAAATGTAATGAATAGTATAAAAATTGACAATAATGATATTTTGTGGGATTAATATTTTTTAAAATTATTGAAAAATAATAAAAATGTTAAATAATAACTAATGGGATGAGATATGGTATATAATTCATGAAATATGTATTTATATTCCATTTGAAATAATTTTTATCAAGAACAGTCTTCTTATATTTTAATATTTTGGTAATTTCCGAAAGTGCCCATCACTTCAATTATAAGTTGTCACCCCTTATATAACTTCAGGACAACAAATTGAGCCATATTGAGAAATGAATCTTATCATTCATATTATAAAAATTATTATTCATGTTATATAGGTTATATTCTTTCTAAAATACCAACCTTATATTCATTATGAATACATAAAAAGGAAGTCTGGTGAAGAAGTGGTAGTTATATTTACCAACTCTTTCACGTTTATGTCATCTTATACATCCTATTAGTGTATTATCTGCATGATAAATTAATAAATATATTATAATATATATAATTCTTTGTTATTATGGTTATATTAAATCCACATTCCAACTTTTATTTATCCTTTGAAAAACCAAAACACCGTGAGTGAGTACGTACGGCAAGAAATCTCCACGTAGCGGTGTAATTTTTTTTCCAACACCAATTTACGCGGAAGGTTATTATGATTAATAAAATGGATATATATTATAATTCTTAAATTAAATTTATTCTAAAAAATTAATATATCACCCATTTACCTACCCATTCCTCTTTAGGTGAATGATATAGGCACTTGTGTGTACAAACGACCAACCATCTCTGCGAAGTGATGCGACTCCTTTTTTCATATCAAAAATTTAATGATGATTATAAAAATGATAAAAATAAATAAATATGAATCTTATATAATTAAAAAAAATTCGGGATGATAAATATATATCCCATGCACGTGAACCAAAACATACATGAAAAAACATGCATGAAAAAATAAAGCAGTTAACAGTTGAGAAAATAGAAATAATGAAATATTATTATTGAATAGGTTGTATTATTTTATTTTAGGATTATATTTTATAACTTAAATATTAATATGGTTTCTTAATATATTAATAAATTCCTCAAACCATTATATGTGAGGAAAAATGTCCTTGAACTAATGGAAAGTGTAAGGTTAGTAACTTTTAGTCTCACTATTATTTCTGGATGACTTATGCCTTATTTATAACTAGTTTATTTTTTGTGCCTTATATACAACCCTCTGAAATGTTTTATTTTTCACATTATTATAGTCATTTTAATTTATCGTAACTGTTTTATACTATTTTTTTATTAAATAGTATTATTTTGAGACCGTGAAGTTTGACAGAATGTAATTCTGAGGCCCGAATTTCCCGGAATGATCCACTGAAAAATTTTAAGCTTTAAATAGCGTGCAAGGGCAGTTTTTATGAAAAATGGAATTACTCTTAAACGGTTTCCCATATTAGAAATCTGAGGGCACCATTGTGTTTAGGATGGAGGGTTTACCAAATGCACGACTTAAGTTCAGTCGGTGAAGGCCTCCTATGAGAACACCCAAAAATGGTATAACTGTAAATAAATAATTTAATAAAATAATTTTATTTTTAAAAATCTTATAAATCATGAATGGTGACTAAAATTAAAAATCTAAGATCACATTTGACGAAATTGGGGTATTTTTCATTCGGAAAACCCTAACATTGGTCTGCGCGGGCCAATAGTGGAAGTTAGTTTTTGGCTGTAAATAAAATAATTATAAAATAATTATTTTATTTTTAAATCCTTTAAAATCTAAATTGTAACTCAGATTGAAAATCTAAGAGTACCAGTGGATTTGGGGTGGGGGGCATGATTCCATTTTTTGGAGCCTAACCCTGACAGGCATGGGTAGAGGGTGACTGTTAATAATTTTTGAACTTTTTTAAGGTATGATCAGTAAATGTGTGAGCGGAATTTTCTAAATTTTGAACTGTCGCTCGAATCGAGAATTTGGACGCACCATTGAATTCAGAACATCGAGATTCTCCAAGAAATGTCTTAACATCAGCCGGCAAGGGAAAAACTAAAAATTTAGATTTCACAATTTTTGAGAAAATATAATAAAATTATTTAAATAAATTATTTTATTTTCTTTCTCACTTTGGAGTGGTGGACGACGATGCTACGAGGCGACGACAGGGAAATGATAGGGCACCAACAATTTGCATCAATGAGACAAATCAATGGGTTATTAACTCGCAGCATAACAATTCTTTAATGGTGTGTAACAGCTACATTGTTTCATAAATGAATCAACGCCACGATGCGACATTGCATCATAATGGGAATGTTGTGACGTGCTCTTATTTATAGTTCGACATGCTAGGGAAATATGGATTAGAAATTTTAAGGATTCTCTGGAGAATCTCTGATGCACTTCTACCCTGGTGATGAATGAAGAACGCTAGTGGAACATCATCTTCTTTGTCACGCCTTTCAAAGACCATAGAGGAGAAGTGACCCCAAATTCTTAACACCATGAGGACGAATGTGAAACAATACACTTCAAAGAGTTAGGGGTTTTTTATTTTAAAACTTCTTCATAATTCCTTTTCTAAAAGAAAAATGATGAATGCATATCAACCCACGAACAGGTTTATCTATGTCTCGTGATTTATAATAGGAGGGTGAATTTTCTTTTAGGGTATTTATTCGGGATTAGACCGTGGAATTAATGATTGAATGTGAACCTTCCTCAGCCTCCCCCTTGTTAAAACCTTTAACTCATAAGGATAGGGATGACACGAACAAGGCCTAAGCACCTCTTCTTGTGTGTTCTTGATGGCCGCATTCTCAAATCGATGATAAGGCCTACGTGAAGGCTTTGTGGTAAATAAAGCCTCTCTCGGAGACTGTTTTTGCAAGAGGCTCATGGAACGGACCACTAGGGCACGTCCGGTGGCCTGTCGAACATTTTATCGGTGCGCTGGCACTAGAAGCAGCTATGGCGGCCGACCTGGCCCGCTATGTAGAGGGAGAGGCCTGCAATGGTGGGTAGTAACGACCAGGATGCCATGACTCCCTAGCAGCGGTGACGCATGGGACGATGTAGCACCACGAGGAGGGGTGACCCATCGACCATTGTAGGAGTCATATGTGGCTCTAGTAGGCAACCACACATGAGGTGTGATATGACTTCGTACTGGAGGGGGAGTGGCTAGCTACCGCGTCCCAGTAGATCACACCGGCCGCACTGTGTGGCTGATTTCCTTACTGGAGGGCCAATATCCTAGCAAGCCAGACCTGTGTTGATAGGCCGGGTCGGACTGGATAGGGTCGACGGGCGACCCGACAGGCCAGACCCTCTTTTAACTCGGTGAGGACCAGAGACACCTATTGGTCCTCACCCACAAGCCAAGCCAGATTAGACCGACACCGACCCACACGAGGTCAGGTCGGGTCCATCCGAATGAACCTAGGTTTGTAGAACTTCTGATCCGCGTTGGTCGGGTCGGTCCAATCGGTTCAGACTAGGCCCCATCGAAAACGGTCCTCTGGTTACTAAAACACATTTATCTTGCAAACTGAAAGTCCAATTGATGGTCCATTTGTGGCATCAGGCCCCCCTCAAGGAGGAGATCTTCCCACATGATTTTTGGTTACATTCATGGATGTTGATAAGTGAATAATGTCCTGAGGGAGGTTCTCACAAGCACACTACGTACGGAACCCTATGGTTGGCTGAGAGATAAAGATAGCTCGACAATGGCCTAGTGGGAAGCAACTATGTGAGACCTAGTAAAACCATGATGGGGAGCAGCTCTGTGTTACCCGACAGACCCATGGTACATGATAGGAGTAGTAACTCAGTTCATCAAAGGTGGGAAGTGGATCTGTGTGACATGGAAGGCCCACTGTACTCAATAGAGGAGGAGTTCTCTAGTCACTAAGGAGTTCGACATTTGTGACTGACGATGCTACTATTACTAACTGAGAATACACCTAGTGTGATATATCTTCTGTATCATGCTTTACATTGATGAATTGGTGTGTTTTCTTAATTATTATATTGGGGGCCTTACTGCATATAGTGTTACTCACCCCTGCACGGGCTTCGCCCGCACATGTTGTGTCTAGTGCAGATGACCAATATTTCGATAGGGGTGCTCAAGGAGACGGGATGGACGGACGCTACGATAATGGATATGGTGGACAAGGATAAGGCAGGGCACAGTAGGATTGGGCAAACATGAAGAAATACTTCATCTTCTTATTGCTTCACTGCTCTCATGATTAGGTGTTGTTTACAAGAGATGGGCATCAGAGTAGTTTTCCTACATTAAAGTTTGCAGTACTTTTTCATTATTTTGTATTCCGACCCACTTTCATTTATATGTACTTTCCCTCAATTTATTCAGTGGTATGATGTTTCCCTTTTGTGATTTGGGAATTGTTTGGGCATTTGTGTGTGTGTGTGTACTGGTATAAAAAATAATGCCTCCCACTTGTAGGTTGACGCCTTCGGTGCTAGTCACCAGCCCCTGGCCATCTGCAGGCGGGCTTGGGGTAGTCACAACGTGAGCCCCATGGGACAGTTCATGAAAAAGTTGTATCATAGGGTGGTCATTTCCCCCTCAATTGCAATTTTGACTTTCATATTTGGGGATTCTAGTGTTGGTGTGGCGGAATACGTATCCATACACCAAGACCATGAATTCTGTTTTTTGATCAATACATGAAAAACCTAGTTTCATAAGTGTGTCCTTATTTTTGAATAAGATTCAGCTCACAAGGTATAAACTTCTAACGATTGTACATCTTGATCTATCATAGGATGCCTCCATGTGGATGACCAGCGAAGATCCCGATATGAGGTTGTGAGGACTACCCACCTTGCGATGATGCATCCGTTCACAAAATAGTTCTAGAGATAGCGCCGCTTGGTGGTACAACAGTCCTATAACCACCCGATGGTCAGAATCTACTTTTGGCGGTTCTGGGAGAAGATGTTCATAGTGTTAGTGCCCTGCATGAGTTTCAGAGACACAACCCTCTCATGTTAAGGGGAGAAATAGATCCTCGGGTCACTGAAGACTGGAAGGAGGCTATAACCTGGGTCTTCCACTGAGTATGCACACCGCCTGACAAGACGGTGATCTTGTCTGTGAGCCTTCTGTGGAGATCAGTATAGGAGATACTAGAGCTTGAATATCCGGGCTCACGATGAGGCGACCCTCACTTGGGATGACTTCTAGAGTCTTTTCCAAGAGGATTTTTTCCCATGACCTTACGTTCTATGAAAATCCAGGAACTGCTTCACCTACAACAGGACAACATGACAGCGGTCGTTTTCTCGACCCAGTTCATGACTCTTTCCCTCTACTCCACATATATTGTGTGAGAACCTTTATTTAGGGCTCAAGACGTTTAGTAGGAACTTAGGCTAGAGATCATGGAATTAGTGGTGTCTCTCAACATCCCTACCCAGTTCTGGGGTTTGAAGAGATCCCTTATGATAGATATTTTCTTGGCGGAGCAGGAGCCAGCAGCTAGAGCTACCATCAAACCCTAGGTAGTGGAGTCTTCGACAAGCAACCTAAAACATATGTGTAGGACCAAGTGGGCAGGGTCTTTTATAAGCTGACCCCATGACTCAGGGTCGGTGGTGTGAGGCTCCCAGTCCAAAGGGAGTCAACAGGGTTCCAGGCAGTGCTACGTGTGCAGCGGGTAGGGACACATGGAAAGTGACTTCCTGACCCATTGTACAGATGACTGGCAAATGGTCGAGGAGCTACCAAGGTAGCAAAAGTGGTTCATGTGAGGAGGTCTGAAGGGAGGCAGATGTAGAAGGGGAGTTAGCCGAGCTGTAGGTGGTGGGAGATGGTTGGATATGTTTCCTCAACCACCCCCATGTCGTTCACCCTGACCTCAAGGAGTAGGTTGATAGGGGCGTGCTCATTTCCCGACAGCGGAGGCTTACAACCACAGTGCTCCAGATATGTTATGAGGTACAATCTGTTTCTTCTCCACCATAGTTTTTGTACTTATAGACATAGTTTCTAGTCACTCCTTCAATTCCACATCTCTCGTTAGGTGAATAGAGATTCTAGTGAAACCGGTAGCTTGATCCTTACCATTACTGACTCATACTGGAGACGATTCCACAATTACACACTGGTGCTGGGATTGTGAGCATACTCTAGGAGGTGATAGCATCAGATGGGATCTCCTAGTAGTATTATTGAGGCCTTACGATTTCACCATGGGTATGGAATAATTATCCACATTCCATGCCTAGAATAGCTATTTTAGGTGTACGATGCGGTGTGTCTGCAGAGACGGGACCTGGTTTTCCTTCATCGACAAAAAAGAAACCCTCCCATCGTAGGAATGACTCTCTCAGGGGAGGGTGCATCCGATCACACACTACTTGTCTAGCTTCACCCTTAGGGTGGTGGAGGAGATGAGCTCATGTTTTCCTGTAGTGGTGGATGAGTACGAGGATGTTTTTTCTTCAGGAGGTTCCAAGGCTACCTCCTCGTAGAGAGGTAGACATCTATATTGACCAGTACCCTAGGAAGACACCGATATCCGCACCAGAATATCAAATTGCCCCCGTAGAGATTTTTTTATCATAGGGTATAGCTGGAAGACTTTTAGGATAAGGGTTCTGTATGTCCTAGTGTTTCACATAGGCAAACCCTAGTGCCTTTATTCCAAGAAGGAATATGGGAATTTGATATTGTGCATGGAATTTCTGTGCCTGAACTAGGAGACCATGAAGAATGACTGCCCACTGCCAAAGGGTAGATGGGAACATCAATCAGTTAAAGGCGGTATCCTTTCATGGGGATGTAAAGGTGATTGTTGGCTTTTCAACAGTTGATACAATGACGATGGTTAGAGTTCCTTGAGGACTAAGACCTTGAAGAAGTCTATACTATTTGAAAGGGGTACATGGTGGAAGACACTCTTAGTAAAAGGTATGGTTTTTGGATCCAAGATGAGGTGATGGAGCAACAATCCGCGATGTCGATATCCATCTTGGATAGTGATGGAACAAATTACATATAGTCCAAGGATGTCACTCCCCCACACTTTTAGCGAATTAGGGAGGAACAAAATTTGGACGTTGACTGCGAGGCCTGATGTGCTGAGATATCCTCAGGGCACGCTCCTGATGGATTTCTAATAGGTGGGGAGCACTTCATCCCATTTCAGAGGATGCAACATGGTACCAGTGACTTTATGAGAGGAGGTGTTGAGGGAATCCCACACATCCATTTTCGCAGAACGTCCTAGGGTGGATAATATGTACTAGGACCTCTGATCTCGGTAATGTTTGTCAGGGATAAAGAAAAAGTCATGAATGAAGGAAGTAGTGGAAGATTTTGTTTCGTGATGCCCTACATGTCCTCAAGTGAAAGGTGATCATTAGATTCTAGCAAATTTGAGAACATATTTTACCCCCAAGATAGATGGTTAGGCGAAGTGGACCATACAAAACTAGGAGGTCATTCTTGGTGCTTGTGTCCTGGATTTTAATTATAGTTGGAGGGACCACCTAACACTAGTGGAGTTTGCGTACAGTGATAACAATCATTCCACCATCAGCATAACACCGTTTAAGGCCATGTACCAGCTACCTCTCATAAGATACAGATCATCCAGGAGTGGATAAGGACTGCACATAATTGACATAAGTTTTATGATGATACAAGATGTAGACCCTTAGAGTTCGAAGATGGAGACCATGTTTTCCTTCGGGTGTCAAACAGATAGGGATTGTAGATAATTTTCCAGAGTGGAAGAGAAATCTCCAAGGTTCATCAGAACTTTTCACTTTCTAAGTGGAGATGGTGGGGTGGCATATTGCCAAGATCTTCACCCACATATGAATCGGGTGGACGATGTTTTTCACATGTCACAGTTGAGTAGGTACTTGAATGATCCCTTGCACATCATCACCTGTGGCAAGCACATCATTGTTGATGGGGTAAAATTTATGGAGTTCCTTATGGAGATAGAGGATCAACACAAGAAGGTCCTTCATGGATGGTCTATTACTCTAGTGCATGTTTGGTGGGTGAATGTGATTCTCTAGGAGAGAACAAGGAATCAGGAGGCTTGGATTCATGCTCTGTAACCCCCTTTTCTTTTTTGCCTTTGTTTTTGGATTTCAGGGATGTAAAGCCCTATGTTGGGGAGAATGTAATGTCCCTAAATTTCTATATATTTTTTTATAATATAGAATTATCTCAAGTCCTTGAAATTTGAAATCATGTAATTCTTAGTCTAGGAGTTCCCAGAATGATCCTTATAAAAATGTTTAGCTTTAAATATTGCATGTGGGTATTTTTCTTAAAAAAGTGAAATAACTCTTAAATGTGTGCCCGAATAAGAAATATAAGGGCATAATTGCATTTAGGATGGCGGGTTTACTCTAGGTGAAACTTATTATTAGTAGGCACATCCCTCCAGTGAGAAAACATGAAAATGGAATAACCATAAATAAAATTATTTTATAAAATTATTTTATTTTTCAAATTATTATAACTCACGAACGGTGACTTGGATTACAAATCTGAGAAAACCACTGAACTCCTAAAGGATTTTTCCCTTAGGAAGAACCTATATTTGGTCAGTATGGGCCAACAGTGGATTTTGGGTCGTAAATAAAATAATTAAATTACTATTATTTTTCTGTTAAATCCACTAACATCTAAATGGAAACTTGGATTGAAAATGTAAGATTACCGTTGGAATCGTGGGGGCATTTTTCCCTTAGGTAGATCCAAACCCTGACTTGAATGAGTTGATGGAGACTGTTAATAATTTATGAAAATTATTTAATGTACTTTCAGTAAAAATGCGTGTGAGAGTTTCTTACTTTTGGATCGTCACTCTCATCGAGAATCTTAGGGCACTATTGAATTCAGAACACCGGGATTCCCCAAGAAATGACTTAACATCGGCTGGAAAGGGCCTAGTAGAAAATTTATTTTTTGTAATTTTTGAGAAAAATAATAAAATCAATAATATAAATTATTTTCATTATCACTTTGTAGTGGCGGACGATGATGTTGTGGGAAAAATACATGGAAGCTACATGGTGACGATGATGTGCATCAATGAGACTCATCAATGGCTCGTTAACTCACTGCATACTGAATTTTTAATGGTACCAAACAACAATATTGTTTCATAAATGAAATATTGTTATGGAGAGATGTCGAATAATAGTGTTAAAGATTCAACATGCTCTTATTTATAGTTCGACGCGCTAGGGAAATATGGATTAGAAATTTGGATGATTTATTGGCGAACCTCGGATGGACTTCCACCCCAAAGAAGAATGAAGAACACTAGTAGAACTACATCTTCATCACCATGAATTTCGAAGATAAGAGCTAGAAAGAGACCTTGATGTCTTAACCCCTCGAGGATTAATGTTCAACAATAAACTTCAAAGAGGTAGGAGTTTGAAAATTGAAAAGTTTGTCCATGTTCCTTTTCTGAAAAAAATGACAAACGCGGATCAACCCATGAATAGGTTGATCTGGGGATTGTGCTTTATTACAGGAGGGTGAGTTTTCTTTTGGTGTATTTATTTGAGATTAAAAATTGGTATGACTGACTGAACATAAACCTCCCTGATCCTCCCCTATGTCAAAACCATTAACGCAAAGGGACCGAGATGACATGAACAAGGACCAAGAACCTCTTCTCATGTGTTCTTGGGGGACGCATTTTCAAAGAAATGATAATGTCATCTTGAAGAGATTTTGTTAAATAGATCCTCTCCTAGAGACAGTTGGTGTAAGAAGCTCAGGGAATAGACCACCAGAGTGCGTCTGGTAGCCCATCAAACATTCTGTCGGTGTGCTAGTTCTGGAAGCAGCAGCGACGACCGGCCTCATCAGGTATGTAGAGGAAGCGGACCACACTGGTTGGCTGTATTGACTGGGAGGCTGTGGCTCCTTACCCATGGTGGCAGGAGGGATGATGTGGAAGTAGGTGGGTGCCACGTGGAGGGGTGGCCCATCGGCCGTGGTAGGACTCCTATGCAGCGCCAGGAGGGTGTCGTGGAGAAGGTGAGAGATGTGTTCGGACTAGAGGGGACAAGGCTGGATGCCACATCCCAGGGGCTCACACTAGATGCACTGTTTGGCCGATTACCTTGTTAGTGGGACAAGACCCCAGCGGCCCGGACCTGCACCAACGGGCCGAGCTGGACTAGACCGGGTTGCAGGGTGACCCGGCGGGCAGGAGTCTCTTCTAACTAGGTCGGGTCCAGTGAGACCAATTGGGCCTGACCCACTGGACATGCCAGACCAGACCGACACCAACCCAATGATGTCGTCCCTAGTCCATCAAAATAATCCATGGTATGTGGAACCCCTAAGCCGGGTTGATAGGGTCGGTCTGACCAGGTCAGACCACACCCCTTCACAACTGGTACCATGGTTACAAAAACGCATGTATCTTGTAAACTACGTGTCCTATTGATAGGCCTTTTGCTGCATTAGGACCCTCTTTAGGAGTAGATCCTTCATTATTCTTTTTGGTTACTTTCATTGACACCTAGAAGAGAATAATGGATTGAGAGAGGTTCTCCAATGCGTACTATATACGGAACCCTACGGTTGGTTGAGAGCGAAATATGTCTCGACAATGTCCTAGTGGGAAGAAACACTGTATGACCTAGTAGGCCCACGGTGGGAGTGGCTTTATGTGACCCGACAGACCCATAGTACTTGATAAGAGGAGTACCTTATTTCGTCCAAAGTGGGAAGTGGCTCTATGTGACCCGAAAGGACCACTATGGGGAGAGGCTCTATGTGAACCAACATACTCATGGTACTAATCAAGGATTAGTACCACAACAGTTCAATGTTAGTGAGAATTTGATATGTACGACCTGGCAGGCCCACTATACTCGATAGAGGAGGATTTCTCTAGCAGTTGAGGATTTAGACATTTGTGGCATACGATGATACTATTATTAACCTCTAATATACCTAGTGTGATCTATCTTGTGTCTCGTAATTTTCATTGAGGAATTGATGTGAATTTTTTCTCCTTGTTTTGGGGTCCCTACTTAGTATTGTATTAATCACCCCTACATGGGATTCGCCCGCACATGTTGTGTCTGGTGCAGATAAACAACGTTTCGACTGGGGTGCTCAAAGTGATAGGACGAATAGACGCCATGGCTGTGGACATAGTGGCCATGGACAATGCAGAGCCTAGTAGGATTGGGCATACATGACATACTAATTCATCTTATAGTATCTTTAATACTCTCACTACCAGGAGGGGTTTACTATTGATGACCATTAGAGAACTTTTCATACATTATAGTTTCCAGTACTTTTTATTCATTTTGTATTCTGGACCACATTCTTTTCAATGTACTTGAACTTAGTTTATTCAGTGGTATGTTATTTCCCTTATGTGAGTTGGGATGTGGCTAGTAATGTGTGTGAAAACTAGTATATAGACTAATGCCTCCCACATGATGGTTGATTCCATCCGTGCAAGTCGACATCCCCTGACCATCACGAGGCGATCTTGGGGTAGACACGGCACAGGCCCCGGGGGACGAGTCATGAAAAATTGGTATCATAGGGTGGTTGGTTCCCCCAAAAAGACTGGGAGTCCTATTTTTCGTTTTTTGGAAACATTGTTAACTATTGCAAGTTTGGCTTTTAGATTCAGGGAGACTAGTATTGATGTGGCGGTAGACGTATCCATACACCAGGACATTGAATTCTGTTTTCAGCACAATACATGAAAACACTAGTTTCATAAGTGTCTCTTTATTTTTGAATAAGAGTTAGCTGAGTAGGTATAACCTTCCTACCATGGATCATCGTGATCTATATCAAGATTCCTCCATGTGGACGACTAGCCAATATCATGATAGGAGGTCATGAGGACCACCCGTCTAGCGATGAGTCGTCCTTTCATGGACCTGTTCTAGAGATGGCCCCACTTTGTGTTTCACCAGTTCTACCACCACTCAATGGTCATCATCTACTATCGGTGGTTCCATAATAAGATGTTCACAGGCACAGTTCCCTGTATGCGATTCAGTGTGAGAGGCCTCCCATGTTCTGGGTAGAGGCATAAGGCAATCTTGGTGGTGAGCCTCCAGTAGGGCTCGACATAGGATATAGTGGAGCTTGACTATCCAGACTCACGATGAGGTGATACTCACATGGGATGAATTCAAGAAGATTTTCTGAGAGGAGTTTTTTCCCATGACCTTGTTCTCTATGCGCATCCAAGAGATTCTTCACCTACAACAGGACACCATGATAGTGTCCAAGTACTCGGCTAGCTTCACGAATATTTCCCTCTACTCCACATATATGGTATGAGACCCTTTCATTAGGACTCGATCCATTGAGTAGGAAATAAGGTTAGAGACTATGGAACTGAAGGCGTCTCTCAACATCCCTACCCTGAGAGGGGTGATGGAATGAGACCTTCTGATGGAGAGTTTCTTGGCGGAGCAGCTGCCCGCAGCAAGAGCTACCAGCAAAACCCAAGTCACAGAGTCTTCGATAGGAAGTATATAACTGATGTGTTGGCCCAACAGGTCAAGATAGTGTTGTACCTCTCGTATCCCCTCGTGGTTTAATTTTCATGATCACAATCACTTTCATGTTTATCTAACATTGTTTGAAGTGTTTTTGATTGAAAGGAACAAGGTTGCCAAGAAGTTGGCCCAAGAATGGACATCAAATGGACTGAAATTCAGTCCACCGGCCAACCGGTGTGATAGCACCGGCCAGCCGGTGGAACTGGCAGAGGGATTGCCCACTGCCAGGTTCCACCGGTCGACCGGTGGCTCTGTCACCGGTCGACCTGTGGCACCCAGCCCAAATAGTGTTTGCTACTGTCTTGCCACCGGCCAGCCGGTGGCTCCTCACCGGTCGACCGGTAGAGCCTGGATCAAGACTCTTCTTCTCTACCAAGGCACCGGCCAGCCGGTGGCCTTGTACCGGCCAGCCGGTAGCCCAGTCAAACTAGCAGTTGGGTTTGACCAGTCAACCATCTCTTGGCTCCCAACGGCTCTTTTAGCCTCTCCAACGGCTCCGAAGACTCCCCAAGGGTTCCATGCCTATAAATAAAGGCCAAGGAAGCCCCGGACACTTACCGGATCATATACAAAGCCACCGTACACATTTTCCATCCTTGGCGTACCTCCGGCGGACTTCCTTCAAAGGAACCCACCTTGCTCCAACAACTTCCACATCCAAGGAGCTCCACCCAAGAAGCTTGGAAGCGGCCTTCAACATCTCCAATCAATCAAAGGCGCCCAAGACTTCCTCAAATACGGTTTTTCTTGTATTTATTATTTTGAGCTTTAAAATTGGGTTTGTGCCTACAAACCCCAAACTCATTCTCATCTCCTCTTTCTTTTGGGTTTCACATCACCACTAAGGTGTGAAGAGGTTGTCAAGCTTTCCTTTAAATAGCTTGAGACATAGGTGAGCTATCCTTCACCTGTAAGAAGGATAGTGGGTTCTTGCTAAACCATTAAAAGCAAGTGGGTTCTTGCTAAACCATTTCAAAAGCAAGCTGTAATAGGTCCTAGTGCTACCTCAAAGCCTAGTGGGTTTCTTGCTAAAACCATTGAAAAGCAAGCGGTAGGAATCTCTCAACGGTTGAGTTGGGAGCGGAGACGTAGGCCGGGTTTTGGCCGAACTCCGTTATCAATTTCTTGTGTGATTGCCTCTTTATTTCCGCTGCACTTTCAACTTTGATTTTAATTTGTTAATCATTTTTTAAAAGGCAATTCACCCCCCCCTCTTGCCATCATCTTTTCCTCTTTTATTCCGACCCAACAATTGGTATCAGAGGGACGTATTTGAATAATTCCCTAATCGGTTTCAAATTAAAGATCCTATTTTTTTTTGATGGCTTCTACCGCTTCTTCCTCTCAAACTCTCGAAGGTTTTTCTTTGGATCGTGCTCCATTCTTTGATGGAGCCGATTATTCTTTTTGGAAAACCCGCATGACTACATTTCTTAAAAGCATTAGTTATCCTATTTTTAAAATTGTCATGCATGGTTATTCACTTTCTACTCCCGATGAATCTAAATGGACCCCCGTAGACATTGCAAATTTCGAGCTTGATGGCAAAGCCATGAATGCTCTACATTGTGGGTTAGATCGTAATGTTTTTGATTGTATTTCTTCTTGCACATCTTCTCATGATATTTGGAAGTTTTTATAACTAACCTATGAAGGTACTAGCGAGGCTCCAAAGCAAGAACCCGCTCAAAAGCAAGAACCCGATGAAAAATCTGTGCCCGCATGCCCACTTCACAAGAAAAGGGCCAAGAAAAAGGTGAAGAAGAAGGCTTCAAAGGCAACATGGAGTGATAGCTCCACCTCTTCATTCTCCTCCTTCTCCTCGAGCGACCAAGGTACAAAATGCCTAATGGCATTCCATGAGGTAACTTCTTCCGATTCCTCTTCCTCATGTTCTTCAAATTCAAATTCTTTAAATCATATTTCTTATGAAGAACTCTCACACGCTAGAGACCAATTAGAAAATGGTTTTCATGAGCTTTCTTCAAAATTTGTTTCTTTGAAAAAGTCTTTCAAAAAACTTTCCTCCGAAAAAGACCAACTTCTCAAAGAGAAGGAGGAACTCACCCTTAAAATCCAAAATTTCCCAAATGTTGATTCTATGGAATCAACCATCAAAGACCTAAGGGAGACCCTAGCTAAGTTCACACAAGGGGAACAAAATTTGAACAATTTGCTTGGTTCCCAACGTATATCTAGAACCACCCAAGGGCTAGGATATACCAATATAGATTCCTCCTCCCATGCTCCAACTGTTTTTGTAAGGGGGAGCTCTAGTTTTAAATTTTGTAACTATTGCAAAAAACCCGGGCACCTTATTTATGAATGTAATTGTAAAAACGCCCGGTACGGTCAACCCAAAAGTTTTTTCTTTTCCGATGAATTTTATAGGAGAAGACCCACCATGAGACAAGTATGGATTGAAAAATCCCTTCTAGCGAGTCTCTCCGGGCCTAAAATCATCTCTTTTCAAAATCCCTCTCCCCGATGATTTATTGTTTTTATTTAGGGGGAGTTAGGATTGTTTAAGCTTTTCAATTTCAAATTTTTTCAAACTTTCAATTTCAACACTTGGTTTCAAATTTTCATTCAAAATTTTCATTTCAATTTTGATTCAAAACTTCAATTCAAACTGTTATTCAATTTTTGATTCAAATCTTTTCAAATTTTCAAAAATTCCAATTGTTCTTGATTTTCAATTTTCCCTCAATCAAGTTTTATGCCCCGAGCTATTTTGATAATCACAAAGGGGGAGAAATTTCTTGATTGATTGGGGGAGAATCCTTTTTATCATGCTTTGATTTATTTTCAAATTATCCTTTAAGAATTCCTTTAATTTCAGTATTTTACATTTATTGTTTTGGTGATTGTGATCATCAAAATAGGGGGAGATTGTTGTACCTCTCGTATCCCCTCGTGGTTTAATTTTCATGATCACAATCACTTTCATGTTTATCTAACATTGTTTGAAGTGTTTTTGATTGAAAGGCACAAGGTTGCCAAGAAGTTGGCCCAAGAATGGACATCAAATGGACTGAAATTCAGTCCACCGGCCAACCGGTGTGATAGCACCGGCCAGCCGGTGGAACTGGCAGAGGGATTGCCCACTGCCAGGTTCCACCGGTCGACCGGTGGCTCTGTCACCGGTCGACCTGTGGCACCCAGCCCAAATAGTGTTTGCTACTGTCTTGCCACCGGCCAGCCGGTGGCTCCTCACCGGTCGACCGGTAGAGCCTGGATCAAGACTCTTCTTCTCTACCAAGGCACCGGCCAGCCGGTGGCCTTGTACCGGCCAGCCGGTAACCCAGTCAAACTAGCCGTTGGGTTTGACCAGTCAACCATCTCTTGGCTCCCAACGGCTCTTTTAGCCTCTCCAACGGCTCAGAAGACTCCCCAAGGGTTCCATGCCTATAAATAAAGGCCAAGGAAGCCCCGGACACTTACCGGATCATATACAAAGCCACCGTACACATTTTCCATCCTTGGCGTACCTCCGGCGGACTTCCTTCAAAGGAACCCACCTTGCTCCAACAACTTCCACATCCAAGGAGCTCCACCCAAGAAGCTTGGAAGCGGCCTTCAACATCTCCAATCAATCAAAGGCGCCCAAGACTTCCTCAAATACGGTTTTTCTTGTATTTATTATTTTGAGCTTTAAAATTGGGTTTGTGCCTACAAACCCCAAACTCTTTCTCATCTCCTCTTTCTTTTGGGTTTCACATCACCACTAAGGTGTGAAGAGGTTGTCAAGCTTTCCTTTAAATAGCTTGAGACATAGGTGAGCTATCCTTCACCTGTAAGAAGGATAGTGGGTTCTTGCTAAACCATTAAAAGCAAGTGGGTTCTTGCTAAACCATTTCAAAAGAAAGCTGTAATAGGTCCTAGTGCTACCTCAAAGCCTAGTGGGTTTCTTGCTAAAACCATTGAAAAGCAAGCGGTAGAAATCTCTCAACGGTTGAGTTGGGAGCGGAGACGTAGGCCGGGTTTTGGCCGAACTCCGTTATCAATTTCTTGTGTGATTGCCTCTTTATTTCCGCTGCACTTTCAACTTTGATTTTAATTTGTTAATCATTTTTTAAAAGGCAATTCACCCCCCCTCTTGCCATCATCTTTTCCTCTTTTATTCCGACCCAACAGATAGTTCATAATATGAACCCAGGACTCAGGGTCGATGGTGCGGGGCTCCCAGTTTGGAGGGAGTCACCGGGGTGAGAGGTAGTTCTATGTGTGGGGCGGCCAGGGACACATAGAAAGTGATTGCCTGACCCATCGTACAAATGACCGATAATTGGTCGAGGAATCACCGAGGTAGCAGAAGATATTTGAGCGAGGAGTCCTGAAGGGAGGTGGATGTGTAAGGGGAGCTGGCCGAGCAGAAGGTGGTGGGATATTGTTGAATATGTTTCTTCCACCACCCCCGGGTGGTTCACCCCGACCTAAGGGAGCTAGAAGAAAGGGGTGAGCTTAGCTCCAGGTAACAGAGCTTATGACCACGGTTCTCCATAGTTGATCTAAGGTACAATATGTGTCTTATCCACACTAGTTAATGTACATATAGACACAGGTTCTAGTCACTCCTTCCATGCCACATCTCTCATTCAGGTCTCATTGGTTCTAGTGGAGCTGTTTTCTGAATCCTCTAGAGACTCCAAAGGGTGACGATACGACAATTACACATTGGTTTCGGTAGTATAATCTTACTCTAGGACGCGAGATTGTCGGCTAGGATCTCCTAGTTGTAGTGCCAAGGCCTTATGATGTAATCTTTAGGTATGGACTGGTTATCCATAGTCCATTCCTAGAATGACTGTTTTAGGCGTACGGTGCAGTGTGTCTGCAAAGATGGGACCCGGTTTATCTTCACCAGTATGAAGGGAACCCTTGCAATATAGGAAAAAATATCTCGAGGGAGGGTGCATATGATCACTCACTAGTTGGCTGGCCTCACCCTCAGTGCATGGTTGGAGTTGAGTCCATGTTTTCCTGTAGTTGTGGATGAGTACGAGGATTTTTGTTCTTTATAATGTTCTTGGGCTACCTTCTCATAGAGAGGTAGAATTCTATATCGACATGTACCTTGGGATGAAACTAATATCCACATCGTCATATTGAATGCCTCCCGTAGAGAATTTTGAGATGAGGGTATAGCTGGAGGACTTGCAGGATAAAGGTTTCATATTTCCTAGTGTTTTACCATGGCCATCCCTGGTGCTTTTTTCCAATAAGGATTATGGGAGTTTGAGGTTTTGTTTGGACTTATGGTGCCTGATCCAGGTGACCATGAAGAATGAGTACCCACTACCAAAGGGTGATGGGAACATCAATCAGTTAAAGGGGGTAGCCTTTAGTGTGTATGCAAAGGTGACAGTAGGCTTTTCAAGAGTTGATACAATGAAGATGGTCATATTTTCTCTAGGACTATGACCATGAAACAATATATACTTCTGGGAAAGTGAACCTAGTGGAAGACACGCTCAGCATGAGGTCTAGATTATGGATTCTTGATGTGGTGATGGAGCTATATCCGCAATGCCGATATCATTCAGTGATAGGGATGGAATCGCTGACCTCCAGTCTATGGTTGTCACTCCACTAATCATTTAGCATGCTCAGTAGGCACAACATGGTGATGTTGACTAGGAGACCTGACGTGCTCAGATATCCTAAGGGTAGGATGTTAATGGATTTCCAATTGTTTGGGATCACGTAATCCCTTTTTTAAGGACACACCATGGTACTGGTGACATTATGAGTGGGGGTGTTGAGGGAATCCCATATAGCCCATTTGCCGGTACATCCTAGTGTGGCAAAGATGTACTAGGACCTTCGACGTCAGTACTGTTTGTTAGGGATAATGGACATGTCATGAATGGAAGAATTAGTGATATAGTTCATTTCAAGATGCCTCACATGACGGAAAGTGAAAGGTGATCATTAGCTTCCATCACGATTGAGCATAGCTTTTACCCCCCCCCCCCATACAGATGGTCAGGCGAATCAGACTATATAGACATTGGAGGTCAGGCTTCGTGATTTTGTCCTGGATTTTGGTTATAGTGGGGAGTACCACCAACCATGGGTGGACTTTGCGTAGAGTGATAGTTATCACTACACCATCAGAATGGCACTTTTTGAGGCCATGTACGGATACCACTACGAAGATTCCAATCATCTAGGAGCGGATGAGGAATGCACATAACAAATATAAGTCTTTTTCCGATAAGAGATGAAGACCCTTGGAGTTCGAGTAGGGAGACCATATTTCCCTTTGGGTCTCACCAAAACAAGGATTACTGAGATTTGGCCAGAGCGGTAGAGAAATCTTTGAGGTTCATTGTACCTTTTCAGTTTTTGAGTGGAGTTGGCAAGGTGGAATACCACTTAGCCCTTCACCCACAAATACATTGGGTGCAGGGTAGTTTTCACATATCACAACTGAGGAGGTACGTCCATAATCCATTAAACATCAACAACTGTGGCAAGATAGGCATTCTCAATGGGGTAACATTTGTAGAGTTCTCTGTAGATATAGGGGATCAATAGGGGCATGTCCTTCATGGATGGTCGATTCCTATGGTGCATGTTCTATGGCATCACAGGAATCTCCAATAGAGAATAAGGGATTGGGAGGCTCAAGTTCATGCTCAGTAACCCCCATTTTTTGTTTTTCCGTTGTTTTGGATTTTGGGAATGTAAGGCCTATGTTGGAGGGAATGTAATTTCCCACAATTTATTTATAAGTTTTTTTTATTATATACAATAATTTTTTAACAGAAAAATTTGAAATCATTTAATTCTGGGGCCTAGAGTGCTCAGAATGATCTGTTGAAAAATTTTAAACTTTAAATAGTGCGCATGGGAAATTTTCCTAAACAAGTTCAATAACTCTTAAAAAGCTGATTTTATATGTAATTTGAGGGCACCATTGCATTTAAGATGGTGGTTTTATCCAAGGAGAGGCTTATGTTTATTCAGTACAGGTCTCTAGTGAGAAAACCCGAAAATGGCATAACCTTAAATAAAATTATTAAATAAAATTATTTTATTTTTGAAATTTTTATAACTTAATAATAGTGACTAAAATTAACAATCTAAGACCACCACTAATGTCATGGTGGTATGATTTCCTTAGGTAGAACCTAACATTGGTCGGTGCAGGCCTACAGTGGATGTTTTGGTCGTAAATAAAAAAACTATGTAAGAATTATTTTTCTTTTAAATCTTTTAAATTATAAACAGTAACTCGGATTAAAAATCTGAGAGTACCATGGAAATAATAGGGGATTTTTTCCCATAGGCAGAGCCTAACCTCGACTGGAACATGTAGAGGGTGACTGTTAATAATTTATTAGTTATTTTTAATGTACGTTTAGTAAACATGCGAGAATGATATTATAACTTTTTAATCATCACTCTAATCAAGAATCTGAGGGCACCATTTAATTCAAAACATCACGATTTTCCTAGAAATGACTTCAATTTGTCTAGAAGGTGCTGGGTGGAAATGTTATTTTTCTTACTTTTTGATAAATAATATTAAATTAATTTAAATAAATTATTTTATTTTCTTTCTCGCATTTGTGTGGCGGATGGCGTTGTTGTGGGGTAGAGATAAGGCATCGATAAGGTGTCAATGATGTGCATTAATGAAGCTCATAAATGTCTCATTAACTCCCAGTATAACGACTCTTTAATGGCGTGTTACAATAATGCTATTTCAAAAATAAAACAGCATAATTACGCGGTGTCGCATCTTAATGGGAATGCTGTGACGTTTCATATTTATAATTCGATGCACTAAGGAAATATGGAATATAAATATGGAGTATTTTCTAGAGAAACTCTAAAGGACTTATACCTCGATGAAAATTGAAGAACACCAGTGAAACATCATCTTCTTATTCATGATTTTCGAAGATTAGAGCAGAGAAGGGACACCGACGTCTTAACCCCTCGAGGAAGAACGTGGGACAACAGACTTTAAATAGGTAGGGGTTCTTAATTTTAAAATTTCTTCCCCTTTCCTTTTATAAAAAAATGATGAAGGAGGATCATCCCAAAAATAGTTTGATCCATGGATCGTTCGTTATAATGGTAGGGTGACATTTCTTTTGGGGTGTTTTTTTGGGATTAATCCTTGGCATGAATGATTGCACACAAACCTCCCCAAGACTCCCTCTTGTTAAAACCTATACCTCAGATGTCCAAGGTAAACATGAGAAAATCCTGAGCACCTACGCTCATGTGTTCTTGGTGGCTGCATTTTCAAAGTGATGGAAAGGCCGGTTTGAAGGCATTGTGGTATAGACGTCCTCACCCGGAGACCGTTGCCACAAGAGGTGCCAGCAACAGACCACTGGAGTGTGTTTGATGGCCCAATGAATATTCCACCGGTGTACTAGCACTGACAGTTATAGTGTTGGTCAGCCTTATTGAATTTGTAGTAGCAGTGGCCCGCACCGGCGGTACATGTTGACCGGTAGGCCACGGTTCGTCATCCGTAGTGGTGCATGGGGGGAAGCAGCACCAGTTGGGCGTCGTATGGAGGGGTCTCCCACATCCAAGCCACCCGGATGTTTGGATATAACAACCTATACATTAAATACATTTTGTTACTTTATAATAGATGTATATTTATTACAAGATATAACAAAACCATGAAAGAATAGTATACGCATAGTTCCTTTAAAAACTTGGAAACATAAACAACTGGTTCATAAAACATCTACATTGTATCTCGTGTATTTCATCATAACTAGACTCTTTATTGGAATATCATATTTAATACCCTTATTCATGATCTGGATAAAATAAAAATACAGAAGGGTGAGCTCAAATGCTCAGTAAAGGTAATCAAAGGAAATATCAGTAAAACCATATTCAAAATAACATAACATTTGAAAATTATATCCTTCATATTAGATCATAATATCATGTCATGGAATAAATTATAGCAGTTCAGTTTAATCCCAATATTAATAACATAAGTCATGAAATTTTTTTTCTTCCACACATAAGCATAGAAAATCACTTCATATTAGTCAAGGCTCATTATGAAAACCATCATAGCAGACAGAGTTAATTACAGAACCGAGTTCAATCCTCATTCCAATCATGTATCACTAAACCAAATTAACTTATCATTCAAGCCATGTCAATCTCATGAGATATAAATCTTTACCCACTACATTGGAGGGAGATGTAAGTCTCACCCATCTCATAATTAAACAATTCTTATGTGTTTCACAATAACATAAATCATACATCACAGCATAACCCATGTAATAAAATGGGATTCTAAATATCATTCCATCATAAAAAATCCATATTGGATAAAAGGACATCATAAATGTAATTCCATCATAACATAATCATATCAATGTAATAATAAGGATAGAAACCTAACCCTGTATAATTAAAGATGAAAAATAATTTTGATACAACACATGAACTTAGTTCTTGAATAAAATATCTTTTCTTCTTCAAGAACATATTATATTATCAATATATCATGAAATTTCAAAAGAAAAGAAGTTAATTGAAAATAAATATGAAAAATTGTTAAGGAATATTCATATAAATATTGCACTTCAAGTGTGAAAAAATATGTTCATGTCGTATATGTTAAGAAAACATTCTCCTCAGGCTTTTATCGGAAATGTCAAAAAGTACCTTGTATGGAAAACAAAAGAAATATTCCTTTTGTACCATGTAGTAAAAGTCAATAGGGGGTACAAATGACTTTAAATATAAATAGAAAAATATTAAACATATTATGAAACTATTTTTAGGAAACATGGACATGGATGATAAATATATCCCCATCATATACTTTTGTATAAACAATCTCAGATAAAAAATGAGATTGAAAAATTATCCGATAACATAGGTCCAATTTCTTCTATATGTGTATGAAAGTCATGTATAGTGGGTTTAAACATAATATCAACTTATAACAGAACCATGATAATATTTATGATATCAAATATTATTCACTCACAACCTTATATTACCTATTCATTTTTCAATTTGGTATTAAAGCAACGATTTGGGTAATAATAGTTCTATTTATCGTAAGTGTTTGGACTTGTTATTATTGATATTATTACATAGATCATTAATTTCTTACTTCCATAATGAATAAAATGATTTATATATCATATATATTTACTATATAAATATATACAATATATATTTTAAATGGAATGGAATAGGCCGTCCATGGAGATGGTAGGTCGTATGTACGCATGAATGATGTTTTCATTTCCTTATTAAATTGAATGTATATAATTAAATGAAATATTCATATATATAAATCTATTAGAATTATTATTTCATATATTTCATGACTATTTATTATATATAATTTATAATCATTTTTGAATTGTTAATGTGGAAAATGAATCTCATTGCGTCGTGGATACGAAAAGTCGTACGTATGCACGACCGATGATATCATTCCCATAATTGTTGAATGGTATTATAGTGGATGGTGTATAATATTTATGAATTAGTATCATTTTATAATAATCATATATATTTATTATTTCCACCATAAAACCCATCCATGTAGGGTGGTGGTGAAAAATAGATTACACCACGGTCTGGAGATGGTAACCCGTACGTATGCTCGCGCGGTGATTTCATTTTTCATTGGATGGATAGAAGGTGAAATATGGTTGTTTCATATATATATATATATATATTAAAAAATAAATATATTATTTATACTGATGTTATTACTATATAATGAAATAACTAAATAAGATGAAGTAGAAGAAGAAATAAATTTGAAGGAAACAGTAGAAGAGATTATCTATTCCTCGATGTGCCTCCATTAAACTTCCTCTTAGGGCACTAGAGTTGGTCTTTTGAGAAGAAAAAAACCATTATAATGTAATTATGGAAGTTTAGAAGAAAAATGGGTAGATTTTTTATGATCTTGAAGTCTTAAAATTGTGTTAAGAATAAGGGAAGGAGGTGCCCTTTTATAAGAGATGAGAGGGGCACTTTAGGAAATTACCAAAATATTAATTTATTATAAAATCTATTTCGAATTCAAAGGGTCCAAAAACATATTTAATTATAAAAGAAGTTTATTATGTTTAGAATACCCATAATTAAATAATTGTTTGACATGTTTTGAATATTTTTTTATCCTTATATTTTTTCTTTAACCCTAATTTTACCCTTTTTAATCTTTCCATGATTTTATGTTATTTAAAAATTGTAGGTTAATTTCATTAAAATGTCATGTCAAAATACACAAATAAAAATTTATTTATGACATATTTGGACTTATATTAACTATTTATCTGAATTTTATATTTTTAGGAATTTAATATCATTTAACAAACTATTATATGTTTTAAGTGATGAATTATGTCAATTTTGGACAGTATAGATATTTGACTTTTAAAAATTTATAAAAAACTGATTTCTTCAAAAAAAATACATAAAACAATCCCTAATATTTAAATGTAATCCATAAATTTCATGGATAATATCAAAATAACAAAATTACCTTTATTTTAATATTTGTAAATTCATTTTTTTTGAATCTTATATTAATGATGAAATCCATGCATCATCCTTGTGTCACAATTATGTTTATTTATTTAATGTCCATAAATTACAGATAAAATATAATGGTGTATAAAATATTTATATCTTTATAATTAATATTTATTGTTTAAGAGATCATTTATATAACCCCATATAAAATCTTTTTTATAAAAATATATATGTTTAGGTAATATTTTTCTTAACATTCAATTAAAAGTAATTAAATGTCAATTTTACTTACATGTGGATCCATTAGGTCCCAAAATAGACCCAAGGATGCCCATGGTCAATCATGTGTCATAAAATATGGTTAGGAAACATGTTATGGTAAGTATAATATTATATTTTACCCTTATTTACCAGATTTACCCTTTGACCATGGTAAATAAAATATTTACTGAAGTTACTATTCATTATATCTAAAAATAAAAGATACCTATTTACACAATTTATACCTCCTGATTCAAAATATTGAATCAATTTCCCTAAATTCATAACACCTAAGTTGGAGTAATTAATTTAAAATTAATCTTATTGTTGTGAAAATGGGTTTTAAAAGTAAAAACATTGCAAAAGATTGGAATTATTTTACCAATGAATTTTATGTAAAATTAATGATAATGAAATGAATTATATTAAATGGTAAAAATATATTCTATTTATAAATTAAAACAATTCAAATATATAATTTATCCAAATAAATTATCTCATTAAAAAAAAAATTAACTAAATTTTAACATGATTTTCCTATTCATCAAAATATAAAAGTTATCATAAAAATATCAGAAATTTATCAAAAGTAAATTTTAATATCCTTATTCAAAAGAAAAAGTTTATTTTACAAATTGAACTTATAAATGTGTAAAAATTTATATTTAAAATCGGTGCTCCATCAAAGGGCGGTAAAACTTCATTTTTTGAAAAATAATTTTTTTATATGAAAAATTGATTTTTTTTCTCATACAATGTTCTAGATAATGTTTTAGATGAATTATAATGCTATAAAATTCAAAATTTGGTTAATACTATTCATAATATCTAGTTTATATCCCATTATATAATAATATATCATTGTTTAGTGAAACTTGATATCGCATAAAACACAAGCTATCGAAGAAGGTTTCTCTTGAATGTAACCCAATCCAAGTCCGTGTTAAAAGTAGTGAAACCTTAATTTGGTGTAGAGTATATCATAATCCAATATTAGTTAATTTTTACATTAAAAAAATCAATACTCAGTGTTGAATTCTATAAAATGAACATGAAATTGTGTTTGACAGAAGACATTAAAGAAATTAAAAATAATCTGTCTCGTAAAATATAGGGGTGTTACATTATATCCCCTTTAAAATGGATTTCTCCCTAAAAATTAGTTTTGGTTATAAATCATTTACTACTTGAATGTTTCTTTCATGGAAAACTATATCATAATAAGGAGTACTAAAACTTCATTTTAAAAATGAATGTTTGAAACATAATGGTTACCCAAAGTACTCATATGAGAACATTGGTGGGAAGTGAAAACAATGAAATGATAGAGAAATATAACCATCATGTTCATATAGAGAGTGATCGAGAACATGGCTAAGAAAAATTCAATAATCACAAATCCATAAATATGTGATGATCTAATGTATTGTATGATTAATTGGACATGAAGTTAATAGGTTAACATTTTTTTTTCAAGATCCTTTCCCTAAATATGAATAACATGAGAAGAAATACGTACTAGATTTCAGTACAATATCATCATTGGTCGTGCCTTCAACAATTTACACATCAAATCTAATTTAATGAAATGAAATTGAATTTTTTATTCGTGAAGTGTTAGAATATCATGTGATAGAATGATAGGTAATTCCATTTATCTCAATAAAATGGTTAGCATAAGTTATCAGATATACATAAGTCCATCTGAGATTAATCATATATAGTTCCAAAAATGGACTTGTACATCATTTATCATTCTACTTAAATAGAATAAAACTAATTTATACTAACTAGGGACTTTCTGTAGGCCAATGGTAGGCGATAAAGGCATGTCGCACTTCGGTTGTGGGTTAGATTCCCACAGCCTTGTCTGACACGACGGGTTGTGTCCCATCCTACAGGTTTTCCTTTTTCTAAAATTATAATATTATAACATTCCATAAATAATATAAAAAGTTTTTTCCTTAAAAAATATATTCTACTTTCCAACTTAATCAATTACAGCATTTAGGCTTATCCAAAATACTTTTTTCAAATCACATATTACAAAGAAAATAATTACCAGAAAGGTTATATAATAAGCATGTGAATACCATAATTTATCCCCTATATATCATAAGATATATCTTCTTCGTTACATTCAAAACATGTAAATACCTTAATCATGTATTCTATTGAAACATGAATTAACATAGAACCCAAATGAAAACATGAATTCCGTCAAAAGTTTCCTCTTTCCACACACCAGAAATATAAAAAATATAAATATTCTCAAACCATGATATCACATTGTCCTTTTATGAGCTCATTAATACTATCAAACATCTCATTATCTTCTTATCCCTTCATTATGTGCATATCATATGCTTTTTAAAAATATTTTAATCACTTTTCATAGTTACTGGTACCATATAATTATGGAAAACAATAATAGATCAACAAATAGATATTACAATAGTGTATAATACTATAAATGAGATTCCACAACACTATTTTGATGTCCCATTTCATAAACACTTAATCATTCCACTACTTCGTTGTCATAATCAACATCTCTGATAGTGATATCATGTGACTTACCTTTGTTTTTTTCCTTAATAGGTTGTTGATGTAGATCGTCATCAGCCCTTAGATTAGGCATTGGTTAGAATAATGCCCTATTTCCTTACACTTATTGAATTGAAGTGTTGGTGGTGATTTATTTTTAATCATCTCTCCATTCACTTCATTAGAAACCTTTTTCCCATTACTCCAGCACCCGTCTGCATGATGACCTTATTTTCCACAATTGAATCATTTTTTAGTCCTTTTAAGAGAATCTCCACCATGTTTCTATTCACTCTTTGAGAATAAGGAAACATTTATCTTCTTTTGACCATTGTTTTGAGATTTTACCTTGAAATCCATATTTTGTTTCTTCTCAAAACCATGAGATGGATATATAACACCAACTTCCAGTTCTACCTTGATAGCACAACACACAATCTCTTCATTGCTACTGAAGTCTCTTATATATAATTCCCTTGTAAGACTTGGTTTTAAGCCACTGAAGAACCAATCAACTTTACTTTCATGTTGGATGATAAAGCCAGAATCATTGCTTGAATATCTTATAAAATTCACATCCTATGTACCAACAGATTCATCATATTTTTTCTTAAGATCAAGGAAATCCATTTTCAACTATGTTCAAAGAATACAATGGAAATAATTATTGAAAAATACGTTCTTTAACTCGTCTCATTCCATGGATTCAATTTTATCTGGAAGCCTTGTATTATTAATTAGAGTCAACCACTAGTCTGCTTTACATTCTAAATGATAGACAGAAAAAATGAATTTTTCATGTTCCGAACAGTGATGTATGGAAAATATCTTTTCAATGGTATTGATCAATTTTTCAGCAATAAGTGGATCATAATACCCTCTAAAAGGAGGTGGGAATTGCCTCATGAAGGACTCAATAGAATATTGTTCCCTTCCCTTCTCATTTGGTAGTCAAGAATGATTCATATATTTTATAAGTATATCAATAAGAATTTTCACTCCATATCCCATAACATTTGGTTATTCAAGAGGAAAATAATTTATTTTCCCAGTGCATTGATCATTAACACGGTTCCTTTGAGTTCCATCGATTTTCTAAAACACAAAATGAATAGTGAGAGAGGAAAAATCAGACATGGAAAACAACATAATCAAGAGGGATTACTTTCAATCAATGAATTATTACGTTTAATCCTATGTTATTTATGATCATTATCTTAATTATAGGACTATATAATATATGTATACATAACCTTAAGGACATCCCTAGGCCTACCGTAGAAATATATCTAGGGATATCAGTAAAGTTTTCACATCATTTTTTCCAAATTATAACTATACCTTTCCACTTATACCAACTATAACAACCCATACATTACGTACAGTATTATTACATCAAAATTGAAGTATATTTATAACAACAGATAAAAACCCATGATAGTACTATATCAGTATAGTGTCCTTAGAAACCGTGAAACATAAACAACTTGTTCATAAAGCATGTACATTATCTCTTGTTTATTTCATCATAACTAGATTCCTTTTTGGCATATCATATTTAACACCCTTCTTACTGACCTGGGGAAAAGGAACATACAAAAGGGTGAGGTAAAATTCTCATTAAGGATAAATAAAGTAAATATCAATCATGTCATATTCATAAGAAAATAACATTTGGAAAATTTATCCTTCATAAGAGATCATAATATCATGTCATGGGATAAATCATATAAGTGCAGTGTAATACCAATAACAATAACATAATACATTAAACATTGTTTCATTTACACATAAGTATAAAAACCATTTCATATTAATCAAGTCTCATTACCAATACCATCATAGCGGTCAAATTCCATTACTGATCCTAGTTCACTCCCTGTTCCAGTCATGTATTATTAAACCAGATTAACTTTCCATTCCACCCATGTATATCTCATGAGATTTAAATATTTACCTAATGCATTGGAGGGATATATAGGTCCCACCCATCTCATAATGAAACCATTCTTATGTGTTCCACAAAAACATAAATCATTCATCATAGCATAACCCATGTAATAAAATGAGATTCTTAAACATCATTCCATCATAACATAATCTATATAAGACAAATGGACTTCATAAAAGTAATTCCATCATAACATAATCCAATAAATGTAATAATAGGGATATAAATATAACCTTATAGCATCTTACATGGAAAATAATTTTTATAAAACTCTTGAACATAGTTCATGATGAAAATATCCTTTCTTCCTAAAAAACATTCTATTTTCTCAATATGTCATACAATTTTAATAGAAAAGAAGTTAATTAAATATAAACATGAAAAATTGTAATGACATATTCATGGAAATAATTCTATATTAATGTATAAAAATATGCTCATTCTGGATAAGTTAAAAAACATTCTCCTTCTACTTTTACTGGAAATGTCAAAAAAGTACCTCGTATGGAAAACAATAGAATGATTCCTTCTGTACCATGTAGTAAAAGTCAATAAGGGTAAAAAAGAATTTAACCATACATATAAAAATATTAATAAAAATTTGAAAACATTTTTAGAAGAAATGGACATGGATTATAAATATATCCCCAACTTATACTTACGTATAAACAATCTCAGATAAAACAAATGATATTGAAAAATTATCCCTTACTGTAGGTCCAATTTCTTCCAAACGTGACCAAAACATCTATATAGTGGGTTTAAACATATTATCATCTTGTAACACATCCATAAAAATATTTATTATATCATATATGATTCACCTACAACATTATATTACCCATTCATTTTTTAATTCCAAGTTAAAGCAACTATTTGGGTAATAATCGTTTTATTTATCCTGTGTGTTTGGACATGTTATTCATGATATTATTTCATAGATCATGATTCTATTACCTCTAAAATGTAAAACATGATATATATATATATAATAAATATTCAGCATATAAATACATATAATAGATCAAAAAATGCAATGGAATACACCATTCATGGAGATGGTTGGTTGTACGTACGCATAAACACTGTTTTCATTTAATTATTAAATTGAATTGAAGTAGTAAATGACATATATATATACATAGATCCGTAAGAATTATTATGAAATATATTTCATGACTTTTTATTTTATATACTTTATAATCATTCATGAATGGTTAATATCGAAAATGACTCCCATCGCATCGTGCAGACGGTAAGTCGTACGTACGCACGAGCGATGATATCGTTAACATAATTGTTGAAAGGTGTTGAATTTCATGGTGTATAATATCTCATAATTAGTATCATGTTATAATAATCATATATTTTTATTATTTCCACCATTATTCCAATCCATGTAAGGTGGTGGGGAAAATTTATTACACCACATCGTGGAGACAGTTAGTCATACGTACGCACACACTGTGATTTCATTTTTTGTAGGATGGATAGAGGGTGAAATAGGGTTGTTTCATATTTATAATAACATATAAGTATATGATTGATACTAATTTATTAATTTATAATGAAAAAACTAATGAAGAGTAATTAGAAAAATAAATAAATTTGAAATAAACGGTAGAAGAGATTACCTCTTCCTCGACGTGCCTCCATTAAACTTCCAATTAAGGAACTAGAGTTGGTCTTCTGAGAATAAGAGAACCTATATAATGTAATTATAGAAGTTTATTAGTGAAATTTATAGAGTTTATATGGGTATAAGGCTTAAAATAGAGTGAAGTGTAAAGGGGGGAGGTTCCCTTTTAGAAGAGAGGAGAGAGACACTTTAGAAATACTCAAAAATATTAGTTTATTATAAATTCAATTTTTACTTAAAATGGTTCAAATCTTATTTAATTATAATATAATGTTATTTTGGTTCAAATAACCATCATACAATAATTGTTTGAAAATTTTTTAATTTTTTTTTATCCTTATCGTTTTAGTTTAACACCAATTTTACCCTTTTTAATGTTATCGTGATATCATGTTATTTACACATTGTTGGTTAATCTAATTACTATATCATGTAAAAAGTCCCAAAAAGTTATTTATGGAATATTTGGACTTATATTATCAATTCAGATTAATCATAGATATTTCTGAACTTAATATCATTTAATGAACTTGTTTATGTTTTCAGTTATGAATTATGCCAATTTTGGACACTATTCATATTTGATGTTTTAGAAATTCGTAAAAAATGGATTCCATTGAAAAAAGGATTAAACTCTACATTAGTATTTCAATGTCATTCAAAAAATTCTTATATGGAATCAAAATGAAAAAAATTACATCTACATTAATATTTATCAATTCATTGATTGGAATCATTTATTAACGAAGAAATCACTTCGTCATAGTTCTGTCATTATTAAATTTATTTATTTAATGTCCAAAAATTACAGCTAAAATAGCCTGATGTTGAAAATATTTTTTTTTCTAATTAATATTAACAGTTTAAGAGATCACTTATATAACCCCTAATAATAACGGTGTTAGTAAATGATATATGTTTAGGTTATATTTTCCTTCACATTAAATTAAAAGTTATTAAATGTCATTTTCACTTACAAGTGGCTCCATGGGGCCCCGAAATCGACCCAAGGATGCTCTTGGTTAGACAGGTATCGTCCAATAGGGTTAGGAATTGTTTTAGGATAATTATGATATTATTTTTTACCCTTATTTACTAGATTTACCTTTTAATCATGTTAAATAATATATTTACTGAAGTTACTATTCATAATGTCTAATAATAAAAGATTTTTATTTAAACCATTTGGACATCCTGATTCCAAATATGAAATCTATTTTTCAAAATTGAAAACACATAAGTTGTAGTAATTAATTTAAAATTAATCCTATTGTTGAAAAAATGGGTTTTAAAAGTTAAAATGTTACAAAATATTGAAATGTTTTTGACCTATGAAATCAATGTAAAATTAATTCTAATAAGTTGAATAATATTAAATGGTAAAAATATATTATTGTTATACATTAAAACAATTAAATATCATAATTTAACCATATAAATTATCTCGATGAAGAAAGTTGTTTTTACATTAAATTTAACTTATTTTTTTATTCATCAAAATATGAAAGTTATCAGAAAATTATAAAAAATTTATCCAAAATAAATTTTTGTATAATAATTCAGAAGAATAATTTAATTTAATCAAATCGAACTGATAATCGTGTAAAAATTAGATATAAAATGTGTGCTCCATCAAAAGATGTTAAAACTGCATTTTTTAAAAATTAATTGTTTTATCTGAAAAATTTATTTGGTTCTCATACCATGTTCTAGAAAACGTTTAAGATGAATGATAATTTTAAAATTAAAAACGTGGTTAATACTATTCAAAATGGCTAGTTCATATCTCATTAAATAATAATATATCCTTTTTTAGTGTAACTTGGTATCACATAAAATGAAAGCTATCGAGGAAGGTTTCTCATGCTTGTAACGCAAGACAAGTCAATGTTTCATGTTGTGTAAGCTTCCTTTGGTGTAGTGTATAACATAATCCAATTTTATTTCATTTTTACATCTAAAAAAATATGTACCTAGTGTTGAATTCTATTAAAAAAACTTCAAATTTGGTGTAACATTAGACATCGAAGAAATTAAAAATAATATATCTCATAAAATCTAGGTGTGCGACACAAGAGGTGATGCGACCCATCGGGTACGGTAGGAGTTGGATGCGGTTCCCATAGCGAGCCGCGTAGGAGGTGTGGCCTGCACTTGCAAGCTATATTTGGATTGGAGGGGACGCGGTCTGCTGCCACATCCTAGGGGTTCACAATGGTCCTCCCGAGCGGAAGGTCCCCTTGCTGAAGGACCAAGCTCACAACAGTCTGGGCGGGTCCCACTACCCAGCTGGATAGAAATTCGCTGGTGGGATAGACCTGCACCCCTTCGAGTCATGCCAGACTAGACCGGGTCATCGGGCAACCTGGAGGGTG
Organism: Viscum album; assembly: GCA_963277665.1. Classification (NCBI taxonomy): domain Eukaryota; kingdom Viridiplantae; phylum Streptophyta; class Magnoliopsida; order Santalales; family Viscaceae; genus Viscum; species Viscum album. The sequence goes on from OY728119.1 coordinate 1,654,275,763, forward strand.
GGATCCTCTTCCAACCGGGCCGGGTCCAGCATGGGCTCCTGGGCTTGGCCCACTGGCAAAGATGAACCAGACTGACCCAGACCCACACCAGGTCATGTCGGGTCCAACATAATGAATTGGGGTATGTGGAACCCCTCTTCCGGGTTGGTTGGCTTGGTCCAACTGGGTCAGACCGTCCCCATCACAACTGACCCCGTTGTCAGTAAAATACATGTATCTTGCAAACTATGCATCTGAGTGATGGTCTGTTTGTAGGGTTTGGACCCTCTCAAGGAGTCAGTTCTTTCGGTATGATTTTTGGTGACACTCATGGACCCTGAGAAGTGAATAATGGATTCATTTTCAGTTCTCTCAAGTGTGCTTTCCTTGGAACCATATGGTTTGGTGATACCTGAAGGCTGCTTCACAATGGCCTAGTGGGAAGCTGGTCTCTATGACCCAATAGTATCATGTTGGGGAACGTCCCTGTTTGACCCCTAAGATCCATTGTACATGACTGGAGCTATACCTTTTTTGGACAAGGTGGGATGTGGCTCTGTGTGATCCGGCATGCCCACTGTGAGGAGTGGATTTGTGTGACCCAGCATACCAACGATACTCTTCATGGATGAGTACCACAACAGTTCAAGGTTAGTGGGAAGCTGCTTGGTGTTACTCGGAAGTCGTATTGTACTCGATAGAGAAGATTTTATATAGCAACCGAGGAGTTCTACATTTTTGACTGACGATGCTACTGTTTCTACCATAGAATATACCTCGTATGATCTGTCTTGTGTCTTGTAATTTCCATTCAGGGGTTTTTTTGTTCATCCTTCTTGTTTTGGGGTCCCTACTTAGTAAAATTTTACTCACCCCAATATGGGATTCTCCAGCACATGTTGTGTATGGTGCAGATGGACGACGTTTATATAAGGTTTCTCAGGGAGACGGGGTAGATGGTTGCTACAATGGTGCAATTGGTGGCCAAGAACCCGGCAGGGGCCAATTGGACTAGGTGGAAATTTCATACTAATTTGGGTTTCAGTAACTTCACTACTATAACAATCATGTGGGGTTTAATAAAGATGGACAATAAGTAACTTTTTGCACTATACAGTTTCCATTAGTTTTTCTTGGGTTTGTATTCTTGCCCACTTTCTTTCAGTTGAACTTGCACTCAAATTATCCAGTGGTATGTTGTTTCCCTTTTGTGATTTGGGACTTCATTGGGTGAGTGCATCTGAAATGTTTCCTAGGATAATTCCTCCCAATTGAATGTTGATTCCATTGGTGCTAGTCGCTATCCCATGGCCTTAGGGAGGCGTGCATGGGGCAGTCATGACATGGGCCCCGGGGGTTGAGCCATGACATTCACAATATTTAATATTTGTTTTCAATTTATTTTTTGTGGGTTTTTTGTTACAAATGTTTCTAAAGCGGTAAGGTGTTATTTCACAATCTCTTCATTATTCGGGATTGTTTACGTATAAGTCCCCACTAGGGAATATTTCTCTTAATGCCCAACTTTTCCAAAAAAAATATTATTATCCTATTTTTTTTTAATTCACTTTTTACAATGGTTAATATTTTACAAAATGGTTTTAAAGGAATTATTTTATTGTTTTCCAAACAACATACATTATGCCTTTTACAAAAAAAATATTAAAGGAATTTTTTTAATTTATATAGACTCAGGGGATATCCCCTCAATAATTACACCTTAATTATTTAAATATTATATTAAAAGTTCACACAGTAATTTTGAAATATACTTTTCTCTTTCATTTTTTCAAATTTTATTATTAAGAGTTAATTTCAAAGTGAAAATGATATTTTGTTGAAAAATGTTTTAAATGATATTTCTATGGTACATTTGTTCATCAATGAAAACAAACCTTTACTTTAATTATTAAAAAATGGTTGTATATTCTAAGAATACAGTAATTTGAGTCATTCATTTAATTATGATCATTGAATATTATATTTATCATGAATATCCAAATTATTGTATGATATATGATTAATTATGAAATCATATGCCTTTTTTTACTTATTACATATAATTTTTTATGATTATATACTGAAATATTATTAAATAATTATCCTTTACTAAATATGGATATTTTATGATATGTCATAGTTATTCATAAGTAAAATAAATTATTCTATATGTGATTAATGATTTGGACAAATAGTGATTGTTGGGGCCTTGATTATATTTCCTTTAGATGCATCAGTAGGTCTCATGAGAAAAATCAGTTGGCCCAACTAAATTGGTTTTAACCTATAACTATTTAACTATTATGGAAATGGAATTTACATTATAGATATAATTATTTCTGATATCATAAATTTCAATATTATGCATTTCCATCATTAAGAAATCAATCATTATTATCGATGCGATTTCTACTATGATATTATATGTGGATTCAAATTGTTCACAAGTTATTGATTAAATGGATTTTCTTTCCAATTATTTATATTTTCATAATGATTATTCCATGTTTTATCATTATATAAAAGTAATTGATTAAATGGAATGTGTGTTTAGTTATTTACCTTGCCAAATTGGTTATAAATTATTAATTAAAGCTAATATCTGATTTATGTAACCCTTACTGAGATTTTGAGTTCACTCTTATTTTGATTCCTTTTCCTAAGATATGAAGTAGTAAACTTGGAATAAGCTCAAGGATAATGAAATTTATTCTTTAAAATATTTTTTCTTCCCAATATAAAATGGGAATATTGTATATATCTAGTCTTCTAAAACTACTAAACTATTTGGTTATTCAATATGTGACTTGTTTTATATTAGGATAATGTAATAATATTGAGAATAACTCTATCCTATTGAGGATAGGTTCTTTACACAAAGTACCTTATTTAGAACACATTTTTAAAAATTATCATTTCACGCATTTTAAATTAATTTCATTATACATGAAAATTACCTATGAATTCATTGATTCATATAAAATATCACTATTAAATTTTTTTTATAGAAAATGTTCTTGGATGAGAATTTTTTATGAAAAAATATGAAATAAGATCCATTATTATTAAAAAATTACAATATTTCTCATTTTTAATAACAAGTATTATATAATGGCTCTAATATATTTAAATTATAGAAATAATCAAATAAGTGGAAATCATAAAATTTTTAATGTATATGAACATTATAATTTTCTTTGATGAAAATTTAATGAAGAAAATCCCAAAAAGAGATGAGATTATAACATTACCCATTACCTCAGGTCATGTATTTCTTGGTACACATTCATTTGATCATTTATAGTAATTTATTATTTATTATAAATCAATACTAGAATAATATTAATACTATTCATACAATATATAATTCCATTATAATTTATAATTACCCATTTTTGAGAAGTTTTTAATTAGAATCAACAATCTATTGAAAACTTATCTATTTTCCCACATGTTTGGGTTTTACGGTTTTGGTCTTTAAACATTGTTCATAGTTTCATAATCTCAAAAATATTAATCATGTAATAATTATCATATTTATTTGTTATATAATATTTTATAACCATTCGTAACAAGTGGTGATGAAAAAATAATTACATTACTTTTTAGGGATGGATGTTAATTTATAAAAATGACTGATATTTCCCAATTTTGATAAATGGACTGGAATAAAAGTAAAAAATAATAGACATTTTAAACCAAAATTATTATATAATAAATAGTATAAATATTCATTTAATTTTTCTTTTTTACTAACAGTGAAAAATAAAAATGAAAAACGACCCACATCGTTTGTCCAATGGGGTAATCCACATGTACGCACATGCGAGATTATAATTTTTAAATATATTAGTAAGTATGATGTTATAAATTATATTTTAATTACAAAAGTATAAATATTTTATAAAAAATCATATATATATTTCAAATTCATCTATATTACCATTCAATAGGGATGACGATTAAAATAAAATACTTCACATAATGAAGGCAGTATCCCAAACGTAATCATGAGTGATGTTTTTATTTTCCATCAGATATGAAGGAGATATAAAATGTTTTTTTAGAGTAATATGAAATAATTTTAGTCTGGAAAATATACTAATTTAAGCATGTTTATATATTAATTTAATATTTTTAGAAAATATAACATTATAGAAAAATTAAAAAATAGGTAACAATATATATGCCTCTTGATTCAGAACCATTTTTTGAATCTTTTTTTAATGACCCTTTCTATGGTATTTAAGACAAGAATCACCTGTAGAATGATAATTAAAATTTCTATAAGATTGTTTAGAAGTTTTTATTGGGTATACATTTCTCAAATTTTTTTAATAAGGGATGAGAATAAGTGTCCTTGTGTATGCGAGGGGGTAAGAATAGACATTGAATTGTCTAAAACAATTATATAATATAAATTCATGTTATTATTTAATTTGAATAAAATGACGAATATTTATAAGTTAAAATATTTTAAGGAAAAAATATATTAGACAAATAATATTTACACAAGTAAAAGTTGCATTTTAATCCTGATAACTTCATTTAATCCCCTAGTAAGCTCATTTTAGCCCTAACCATAGTAACAAATTTTTACATTTTTACTATTCCTTATGAAAAAACATAATCGATCATAACTAATTTTTTTTCAAGATTATTCTATATTTTGAAACTAATTTATCATATCCAATTTATATAAGTTGTTGAAATTCGTTTTAAAATAGGTGTGTAAACACAACGAAGCCTATTTAAAAATTAATTTTCAGTCAGAAAACTAACATTTTTTCATTAATATCATTTTAATTACAATTAAATGAATTTTAAAATCTAACTATGATTATATAATATATAAATTTCATTAAAATTATTCATAAATTGGTATTAATTAATTTATTGAGATAAAATACATTTCACACATACGTACAGTTTCATAGAAAATAATCTCTTTTTTCCATTACAAATATTTTTCTTGTTTATAACCAATTGATAACAAGAGAATTATTTTTTAATAAGTTTTGCCAAAAAAATTATATATTTTATTACTATTCATACATTCTATTCCAATGTCTATGATACAACATTTAATTTTATTAATAATATTTCAATAGTACACCGAGTTAATTTATTCACAATGTTACATATATATTAGGATGTCAAATACATCAATTAATTTTAAAGATAAATATATCATAAAATATCAATGCATTAAATTCTACCCCACATATTATAATTTCTCCCTCAAAATTATGTCACTTTGATACCAAAAACAAAGGATAATTTTACTGAATCACATCCTCAGGTTCCCACATAGCTTCGTTAAATTTATGATATCGCCACAAAATTTTGATGTGGTGACTGTCCTATTTTATAACACTTTCAACCTATAATCTATAATGTCAACTAGTCTTTCCTTTTAATAAATATAATTCTCCATTGGTACAAACTTTGAGTTCATTACTTGTTATGGATCATGTTTGTCATTCCTCAAAAGCGATACATTGAACACGTCATAAACATAAGATATATATAAAAAGGTCACTAAGAATTAATAAACGATCATGATAAAATAAATAATCATGAATGGTTAGATATATATATATATAGATAAAAAGATACTTCTTTACCAAACCCATAACCTTATTTCATAGAGATATCAATGGGAACACCTTATGAACAGCATTGAATTATATATGTCATTGATAATTTATAGTATAAATTCAAAATCCATACTAAGATTCCTTGACGTAATACCAAAGGATATAACCATATATGAAATTTTCCCATCAATCATATGCCCCAATATATTTACTTCTCTAAATTCATCCCAAACACATTGGAGTTCTACAATTCCTTTCATAGAGGTCTTTAGAAAGATCCATCTGAAGTCTCTTGAGAAATAAATTATTGTATGAATACTCAAATAGAGAATGTTTTTTATCATATATATCATTGAAATACATAGAACATGATCCAAAAATATCTTATAGGGTATGAATGTTCCTCTAAGACTGACCATCTATCTGATATTGATATTTTGGGATAAAGATCAATATTTTATTCAACTATATATAAATAATTGTATAGAACAATGAGGTAATCCCCAAATCATGTTAAGATAAAATAGAATGTTGTACTCTATCAAAACCCTACAACTTCCTCAAAGTTTATATTATCAAGGTGATCAAGATTGAAATATTATCCAATATGAATAATATTTTCTAATTTCATATTGTGATTGAGTATAACAAAAATAGCATTGTTCCCTATTTTTTTTTTAATTTAGATCATGAAATCATGGTAATATTTTCTCAATTTCGAATCAGATATTGCTATTTTTTTAATATACCCACATACATCTATATATTTGCTTTGTCTTACTACATTAGTTACTGAGACATTTACTCTATAATATTCTTTTTTAAGTTATCATACTAAAATTACACTTTCAAATATCTCTGCATCTTCATAATTATATAATTAATAGAGAATTTCGAACTATGAGCTTCATCTAATAGCTATTATTTCTTATCTAGTATAGAAGAGACACATTCCAGATTATAAACTGCATCATTCCATTATAATCATAGTTGTACTTAGGAATATTTATCACCTTCTTATAGAGATCAGTATCCTCCTTTTCTACCAATTCAATCCTCACGTGGATGTGTGGTTGAAAATTCATGCAATTAAGATATGATATTTTTGATTTATTAATGATTTTAAGGCCCATGTTATGTAAATAAAAAAAATACTGCATCTCATTCAATCCTAATCATGGAAAAACTAGCATGGCCCTTCAGACATAAAGATTTAACAACTGTTTTCCCTTCCCATAGTGGTAGTGTATTGAAAAATAATAAAATTTTACCATTTACAACCATGTTAATATGTCCTTCATGATTTTATGATCAAAATTCATATATATCATACTTTGACCATAGTGATAATGCCTCTATATATCTAATAATAAAAGAATGTTGTCAACTCCAAATCATGAGTTTGGTAATTTTTCTCATGAATTAAAAATTTATGTGTGGTAGAAGCTTCCACCATGTCATTCGACATAATTATGTACCCATATCACTTATTTGAATCAATAATATTTACCAAAAATTCATCTACATTGTGGGGTAGTGTGAGTACAGGTGTATTGACAAACCTTTTTTCACCCCCTTGAACTTTTACTCAAACTCATAAACCCATGGAAACATTGATCTATTTCATGTCAACATGGTTATTGTATTATATGCCCATGAGAAATACCTCACAATTATTTGATAGTATACAATTATCCTGAGAATACTATGAACCATAGTTTCCATGGTTGGTCTAGGAAATTACTCAATAACTTATACCATTGATGGATCTACAAATATACCCATTCTAGAAATTATATGACTCAAGAATTTACCTTTATAGTGATATAATTCGTATTTGATAAATTTGGAATGTGGTTTATCCTTCTTTAGAGTCCTTACAAAAATTATAAAATGATTTTCATGTTCTTCCTTACTATTTGAATGTAAAAGAATTTCATCTATAAAGATGAAAACAAACAAATCATGGTAATCTATAAAATCATTATCCTTTATATCCATGAATATACCTGGGTAATTTGTATGTTCTAATGTAATTAAAATAAATTCATAATGATCATACCTTATATAAATGGTTCTCTTCAGTATATCATCCTTCTCATCCCTCAATTGATGATATTTATAAGGAATTTCAATCTTGGAAAAGTATTGAGCTCCTTATAGTGGATAAATAAGTCATTAATTCATGGTAGAGGATACTTGTTAATGATAGAAAGAATTTTTTTGTTTTCAATAATCAATTCAAGTAAATATTTAACCCTCTTTTTCATCTTAAAAAAATTAAATGGTGCACCCTATGGGGAAGCATGTGGCCGAATGAATCCCTTATAACTATTTTCATATATTTTCTTCTTCAATTCATTTGACTCAATGGGATTTGTTAAACCCAATATTTATACTAATCACGTGATAAAATTTCATTGGCTATTTTTTAAATAGTAAATATGCATAAATTTAATTTAAATTAAATGGATTTAATAAAAAAATAAGTTCCTTTGATTTCTATAAAACTATTACATAATAAGACATCTAATTAACTCCAAAGTGAAATTTTATTTATAACCATTCATGCCATTACATCTATAATAATTTGGGTTAAATCCCCAATCTAGTAAATAATATTTAATGAGATATCATTTATTAACCAATTCAGTGAAGGGAATTTGAAAACACATACACAATATAATTAAAATCAATCATATGTGTCTCATACTATTATAAAAACAGTCATAAATACTATATAGAATATACCATGGAAAATAATTGGGATTCATAAATATGTCATCACCACATAGTAAAAATCCTTCTATATAAAGAGAATATATGATATAATTAGATAATATCTTTAGTAAAGAATAAGAAACATTAAAGGACATTAACATAGATGTAAAACACTATAAAAATATCCTGTGAACATTTCTATGAATGCAATCAAAAATATCATTTTTTGGTGTATTTAAAACAAAAATTTCTAGAATATTGAGAAAATATTTTATTTAAAAATAAGCATGGATACATATCAAAGAAACTACAAAATAATGAAAAGTAATAGTAGAGGTAAAATTCTTTCTCTTAACAAGGATAAAACAATGTTTCCTTTCACACTGTTTGTAATAAGTCCTAAAGCTGCTCATTAAGAAACAATTATAAAAAACATCATTTTAAATACTTTCAAAAGAAATAAAAATATTGTTGTAAATGGATTGAGATAATTATATATTCATATAAAATAATATTTTTGAAAATATTTTAATGAAAATGGTCATGGAAGAAAAAGTGTTTAGGCCAAAGGGGAAATAAGGATGACATTTCAAAAATTAAATTCTTGTCCATTTTAAGTAACAATGAGAGTTATATCGTAATAATAGTTTTATATTATAGAAATAAAAATAGGATAAGAAAATATAATTTTTTTTTCACGGATAAGAATTGTATAATTTACTTCAATGAAAATTTAATATATTTAATCCTTAAAATAAATTTGATTGTAACAGAAACCCTAACCTCGGGTAATGTCTTTCATCGAATACATTCTTAAGATCATGAATAATAAATTTTTATTTGTTATAAATAAATACCAAATTCATATTCATACATAAAAGTAAATATAATCGTCTATTATAATTTCAAATTACTTATTTAATTTTTTTCATTTATATGAACGTTCGAGTAAAAATTGTTTTGTTTTCCGTTAATGTCATAGATTAACGGTTCCAGTCCATTCACCTCGGTCATGGTTTCATCATATATCAAATATTAATAATTTAATTAGTATAATATTTATTCATTATTTAATATTTTAAACATTAATAAAAACTAATGATGAAAAATGATTTATATCACTTTATTGAGATGATAGTACAAAAGTACACATAAGTGATCATTCCACTTTTTGATGCATGGAATGAAAAAAGGTAAAAAATAATTCACCTTTCTATAATTATTTTATTATCATAAATATATTATATATCAATTTAATATATCCTTGTTAACAACTATGTAAAATTTATATGAAAAAAACATCCCTTTTTTGGGATAGTTGTTTACATGTACACACATGTGACGTTATCATTTTCTAATAGATGGGTATTATAAAAATTCTGACTCTAGCAAACCAGAGCCAGTCCCTTACATTATTACATTACTAATATGATCAAGCATTCTAATACCGCTTTATTGAATAGTTTACTAGCTTTGTAAAACTGGTTAGAAAATAATTGTTATAATACAACGTTAAAGGAAAAACAACAAATCAAGTCCATTTAAAACACTAATAAAATCCTTGATTATCACTTTAAGTCATTTATAATTAACATTTTCGAATATAGGGTAAAAATATGGCATTATAAATGGGTGATATTATATTCTTAGTAAGTGTAGAAAATACATCATAATTTAACATAAACTATAAGGGATAGAGAATAACTAGGAACACATGCCATTTTAACATAATCATGAACATAATATGGAAGAAATAAAATATAAATAAATAATTCCATATAAACAATAACATTAGAGTAAAAATTGACATTATATATTTTACTATCCAAATAATAACATGCATTATTAATTAATTTCATAAAAACGAGGGAATGAGTAATGTCAAATATCATATACATATCATCTAGACCTCGGCCAAGACATCTGAAAATAAATGTTTAAGGACTCATCCAAATCCATATCTATTTTGTCTTCTAAGACCTACCAATGAATCGAGGGGATATAAAGGTCCCCACCCATAAAATAATAAGTTAAATTATTTCCTCATATGAATGGTGGTAAACACAAACAAATTATATGTAATAAAGATAAATAACATTCCCAAAAATATTAAACATAATAAGTAACCATTATGAGTAATATGGTGAAAGGTATTAATATAGAACACCGATAGTCAAACTAATAATAAAACATTTATTAAAACATAGTAGATGATTTAATCAAATAAAAATACCAATTAATTGTAATTTTCAGCACAAGGTGTTGCAATATATAAAAACCCCTAATGAAATAATCATGAAATTCATGAAATATGTACCATTTTTTACTTTGTAATGAAGATTTATTTTAGAATTATAATTTCCATTTTTCATAATATTATATTATAAAATTTTATATCCCAGAAAAAGTAACGGGAAATGATATATATTTGAGTCATAAATGATATCCAAATGTAGTTAAAACACGTAAAAAAGAGTATTTAATTAACTTTTGAAGAAGACCACTTTATTGTTGTTGAGGGAAAATAAAAAAAGTATTTAAAGAACACAAAGGATTAATTGTTTACATAAATCAAAAAATGGTCTAAGATAGTATTCCAAGATTAAACAGAGTTATTTTAGAAAAATATGGTATTATAACACATATTATGGAGCATAATTAAAAATGAGTATGAAATTAGTAAGTCCCCTTAAATCAATATATCTTTTCAAGATGAATTGAGAATGAATCCTTGAAAAAAGTGTAATTACCCATCAAAGAAGGATGAAATAATATAGATATATAAGTCCGGGACATATACATAATATGTAGATTATGTTTATAAAAACAATTATAAATTAAATTGGGTTAATGGGATAGATATCCTATCATGGATAAAAAATTTAGGTTTGGGAAAGAAACCATTACTTAATATCTGAAAGTGTTCTACTCTTGTACTTAATGTCATCATGAATTTATTATCCCTGATTACCTTCTTATGGGGCTTTGTATTTGTCTTCTAGTGAGACCAAATCCTCCAAGATTTGGTTATGAGTCTTGGTAAGGGGATTGGGCTGAAATTAGACATGCTTCAATGCTTAATTTGTGTGAGGAGAAGAGGTGGTGAGTGTGGTATTTTTATTGGAGGAGAGGAGTGATTTTTGATTATTTTATTCATTTTTTTATTATTTTACACTCAAGAAAAGAAATATTGATTATTTTATGAATCAATACAATAAATGGATAAGTATATTTTGATATTATGGTTCTTACATTAGTGATCACTTAGGGAATAATTTATTAATCTTATTACGTATATATACCGTAAATTACCATATGTTATGATTCAAAAAAATTAAACTATTTTAGAATAATACAAAATATTTACCCTAAACATTTTTCAACATGTATAATAAATAAATAAACTATATTTTTTAAAATAATTTCCAAAATATTAGAATTTATTTTAATTAAATGTCCATTTATTCAAAAAATACCCTTTTTAAAATTATAACTTTTTTATGACATGTTGAAAACATAATTCTGGTCTCATAAAATTATCTTATTACCATAAAGAAAACAAAATATTAATTTATGAGTCTATTTTATGAAAATATATTTTCTATTAAATTGTTATAATAAATAAAAAATTTAAATTAAATATTTCTGACTAATACAAATATAATCACATAATTTTTATTTTTAAAAGATATATTTACTTATTCCATGATATAAATATATCATATTTTAATTTATAAGATACATAAATTTAATTTAAACTTATATAGGTAATGGTATAATTTTATTGGTCATATTACTATTCATAATGGTAATATTACTATACAAACTGTCAAATTTAATTGTATATTATGATTTTAAACTCATTTTTGTTTAAATAATAGACTATCAAATTTTCTAAATTTTAAAATAAACATACCACAAGTACTTCTGGTGATAAAATATCCACTCCTATAAAACTATCATCCAAAAAATTCCTTAATGTCACTCATTAAAAGATTGGAGTGTTTATTTATCATATATTCATCCAATTCCCATCTCACCTCTACAATTTTAGGATTTTTCCAAATTACCATTACCATTCTAGTTGTTAGGTTCCTCAGCATATGATCTCTAGTTTCTAGAATATAGATAGGCTCTTCACTGTAAGATAAATCATGTTCCAATTATATTCCTTCATAAGTGAGGAAATCTGTTGGTTCTGGAATGTACATACTTAACAAATAGATGTCAAACACATTGTGTACTTTAGAAAGTCTATGTGGAACTTACAAAAAATAATCCACAGTTCCAATTCTCTCTAAGCTTTCAAAAAGATCTGCATGATGATCAGTTTCTCTTTTTTTCATTTCTTGTAACACCCTTCCATGGAAATAGTTTCAAGAAAATATTATCTCCTACTTGAAATCTCAAATCCTTCCTTCGATTATTGACATTTATCTTATAAATTATTTGATCATCTTTTATTTTTATTTGTATATTATTTATCATTTATATAATTTCATTTACAATTAAAATCCTAAAATATTACTTTCACCAATTTCATCCCAAAAAGTTGGTGTATGACATCTCTTTCCATGAAATGATTTATATAGTGCCATTTGAATACTTGTATTGATACAATTATTATAAAAAAATCTACCAAAGGTAAATATTGACCCCACATACCTTGAAAGTCAATTGAAAATGATATTTACATGTCTTCTAATAATTTAATGGTCCTTTCAGACTACTTGTCGGTTTAAGGGTGATAATATGTACTCAAATAAAACATAGTGTCAAAAGATTTTGGAAGACCCTTCCACTATTTTGAGGTAAACCATGAATTACTATCAGACAAAATAGAAATAGGTGGTCTATATATTATTATAAATTCATTAATATAGATTCATGAAAGGAACCGTAGTGTAAAATCCTCTCTTATAGTGAGGAAATGTGCATATTTTGTAGGTTAATCAACAATTAACGACATTGCATCATTATTTCGTGTAATTTTTCATAATTATAAGGAAACATCCATTGAACTTATATCCTTTTTCCACTTTTTAATATGAAAAGTTTCCATGAATCCTTTTGTATTTTTTTTCTTTCAGACATCATATATTTATATAAACAAATATTCATACACAATTAGGAATATATTTCATCATATTATTCCAAAAAAATAGTCATTCAGATATCTATACATCATACTGATACTAAGGTGTTTTGAGAAATGTTTATTATAGGCATCATCCAATAACTCTTTTTAGCTCGGCTATAGGGGGAAAACAAAGCCTCTTCCAAAATTTCAGAATTCAATTCTAATACACGAATTATGCTAGCATCCCCTCTTTTATAGCTTTAATTTTTATTTAAAAATTATCATCACTAGACTATGAACATTTAATAAATTGTATTAAAGATGGTTGGGAGTCTTATTTTAATATTAATGATGTTTCACCTTTTTTGATAATTCCCATATCCATATTTTCTAGATCCATGTTCATTTGGTCTTTTTCAGTCGTCACCATGTTCAGAACACCATGATCCTCTCTAATCAATGAATATTCTACCTTATTTTCCTTTACTTTGTGGTGGTGTATTGAACAATTATAATTCATTAGTATCTCAAGTCAACATATTTTCCTCACGTTGATTCCTTTTTGTGAGATGATATATTCAAAACTCTTTTGATATTTATATATTTTAAATAATCCACTATAGATATATTCTCTCCATATATTCAGGGAAAATAATATAGCTGAGAAACTAGGATCATGAGTTGGATAGTTCTGTTCATGATTTTTTATGTGCCTTTATTCAAATTCAATAACTCTATAATTCTATAAAAGGACACATCCATATCCTTTCATTTCACTATAAATTACAAATACACCATTTCTCAATGGTAGATTCAAGATCAGAGAATTCACTAATATCCTCTAAAATTATTCAAATCAATATTCACATTCTTTTATCCATACGAACAGAAACCCTTTATTATTAATCTTGTTTAATGAGTTACCTAATCTGTAAATTTTTTGAATTAGACATCAGTAGTAACCAGATATTCCAATTAAAATATATACCTCAGTTTTTTCCATTTGTGATGGACATTCCTGGATTTCTAGTGTCATTGATTGATCAACTGACATTCAACCCTTATAGATAATATGGCCATGAAAAGAAATTTTTGTAATCCATAATTCACAATTGATAAACATCACATATAACTCTTTTCTTCCAAGAGTCTATGGAACAACATTAAGGTGGTTCTCATGGTCCTCATAGTTTTTATAATATAAAAATATATTAATAATTAATAAGAAAATATATTTACCAAGATAATCTTTGAACACTCTGTTCAATAGATCCATAAAAATAGAGGGTGAATTAGTTAGTCAAAATGATATTACTGTAAACTAATAATGTCTATAAGTTGTTTGAAATTCTATTATTGGAGTATCCACATTCATCACATGATGTTGATAAAATCTATATTTAAGGTTAATCATTGTCAAATACTTATCTCTATGATGTTTAACAAACAAGTCATCCATAGGAGGCACATGATACTTTTTCATTATAGTAATATAATTGATTTCTCTTTAGTTAATGTATTGCCCCATGCATATATGTATAATATTAATGAAGAGAACAGAGGCTCCCCATGGAGAAACACGAGGGTGAATAAATCCCTTATCACAAAATTACTCTAGTTTTTTATTCATATCTACTAATTGTATAGTGGTAATTCTATATATGGTATTTGATATAGGTCTTGCACATGGAGTTAGATTGATAAAGAATTCAACTTCTTGCTCATGAGGTTATCTAGATAAATCCTCTAGAAATACATCAATATATTCTTGCATAATACATAATAAATTTGAAGATTTATTTCCTCATCCATTTATTATTATTTTATTCCTCCCCAAGAATTTCATTTAGAAGAGCTACTAGTGGTGGATCTAGATATGAATCATAGGATGAGGACTCCCCTCTAAAGATATAAAATTCTATATCTTCATCCAAAATCATAACTTCCTTGTCTTTACCATAAATTTTTTCATTATATTTTGAAAACAAGTCCAAAACATGTATTATATCAAAATAAACCATAGGTATAATGATAAAATCAGAAATTATATAAAGTTTATGTGTTATAATTGGAACTTCTCAACATATCTTTTTTATATTTGGATATCCATTACGTGTCTTTACTGGCAACTCCCGTGTTATGTATAATTGGAAATATATAATTTCTAATGAAAACATGGGGGTTATAAGGGAATATGATGATATATAATAAAATAAAGTAGTGTAAGATTTTGAGTAGATAATAACAGTACTCTCCACCAATCATTAGGAACTTCAACATCCGTATTTGTGATTGAATAAGTGATAACCTTATTTTGTATAAAAGCATTGATTTGTTTTAATTGAATATTAATTTATTTAATATAATTTTCAGGACTTATATTAATAAATTTTATTTTACTAAGCAGGAATAACATTTGTTTCAATTAAAATAAAAAATGGAAATTAAGAATGATAAAAGGAAATTAACGGCATGATCTTCCCTCATGTCATGACGATAGATTTTTAAGAATGCAGTGGAGCTAAAAACTGCAGCATGAAAATTACATGTTGTTTATTACAATTAAAATATGTGAGCTTTTTTTAAGATAAGTTTTTTTTATGATTTAAACCAATTTTCATGAATTGTAAGTATTAAAATATTATACATCATGTAAAATATTACACAACATGAAATTTCACGAGCAGATCAAAACAAAGAAAATTTCAGCATATCTTTAGATTATATTTTAGAAGACTGACATGTTGTGTCCATTAAAAGTAATTTTTTCCTTGGGGGTGGCCAATGATGATATTAGGGATTCTATATATTTGTTACGGCCAAATAATGGATTTTATTCAATTCTAGGTGGAGAGGATTGTCTACCAGGAGGTTTTTGTAGGGTTCTAACCCAAATTTCATCATAGATAGGTTTTTTTATGTTTTTTGTTCCTTTCATTGATGTAATCATTTGATGATATACAGTATTAATTATAATCTATTTTATTTACTCATTAAATACTCTTTCTTTCTTTCTCAATCTCTCCCTCATATGGATTAGGCTTTATTCGTCACTGGTGATCACCCGATGATGGTTGGCTAAAACCCATTGGGAGAGATGAATCAGTGAAAGGGGGTTCATACCATCACTATTTGATATAAAATTTATCATAAAAATTATTTTAATTAATATTATCATATTGATCCTTGTTTTTTACTATTTTCGTTAGTTAACTATTTATCGTATGTTTCCGATAATGAATGAACCCCAACATGATTGAGATGATTTATGCTTGACCATTGAGTAGAATTACTCTTTTACTTTTGGAAATCTAATATTAATGCACAGTAGCTATTTTTATTCAACATGCCATGATGAATTGGAGTTCTACGGTAGTTTGATAGAGAGTGACCATTTCTTCGATCTATATAAATATTTAGTTTTTTAGCTATTTGATATAATTATTTTTCAAAAAATGATAAATTAATGTATTTATTAAAATTACCTCTAAAAATTAATTCCACATTTTTTTGTTTCTCTATTTGAATCCATTTATTTCAATTAAGTTATTAGTTTAGCAAAATCAAACTAAAATTGGAGCAACCCAACCTTTGTTTGAAAATTTTCATCATTGGGTTCCCCGTTCTTTTTGTGTTTGACCCCAGACTTCTGTTATATTGTGCATTTTTAGTAAGTATAGTTAAATAAAATATTAATTTATAATTTTATTCATAGCCATAGAAATTAATGATGCCTTTAGGATCATTAATAAGGTTGTCCTTCTCCCCTTGTAATTTTATAGATAAAGATTCATTGACACTTAAGAAAATCAATTACATAATTCTACATCTCTTTAAAATTGTAGCATTGAAGATTGATATCTTTTATATTTCTCTTGAAATCACGGGCTTGGTGGTATTTTTCTCCACACATGAAACAATCCCATTTTTATATTAAGAAGGCACCATGGTGTTTAAATCAAAAATTGTATTATGATTGAAATGTTTTTATTTTATTCATCTCTTTATCAATTATTTGCTCTGCCACCCCCTTATTATCTCGTGTTCCCATAATGTCATTTTAATTTTATTATTCATTCTTTGTCATTATATAACATTATTCTATTTCATAGTTTGATGAGAAATTTGGGATACGAGTTCCCCATAGAGGATTGGTTTTAATCCATCAATGAATCGATCAATATTTCTCCTTAGATTACATATGTAGTCCATGGTATTCCTTACTAACCTTGTAAAGCTTGCATCATACATGTCAACATTTTATTCCTCTCTTTTTTCATACTCAATAATTTCCTCTCCATATCCTCTTGTTGTTCATTAGTAAAATATAATTCAAGTAACATTTTATTATAATCTTTCTATTACATATATTCAATTTCTTCATCCTATTTTCTATTATGAATTAAAAACCACCATTAATCAGTCTATTGTATGAGATGATAAACTTCCATGATAACCTTATCCCTTTAATTACTTCCCAAATCTTGTAGTTTCTTCTCTAAGTAACTTATCCACGTCTCTGCTAAAAATGGGTTTGTAGTCCCATGGAATCATTAAGGGTATTTTATATAAATTTGTCTAACATTGTTACACCACATTATAGATCAAGTTATTCTAGGTGAGTAATTTTATTTTTCATAATCATAGTCATCATTCATAGTATTGTGTTATGATGTTGAGAACAAGTTACATATCTTACCTCAACATCATTAATTTACATTGGAGAGAAATCCATAATAGAATACGCATGATGATACAGTTTACATTCCTCCACTAGGTTCCATTTCTGAAAATTTTCATATATTAACATAGGTTATGAATCATACTACAAAATTTAGAACTAGAAAAAAACCTAACATAAATTGAAGAATTTATCTGTATCCAATCTCATAATAAAAAACATGGTTTTTATAGGGAAATATTTAGTTTTAAATCCATCCTAGTGGTTTCATAAAAAGTGTGAATTATCTGAATCATATCCCTGGTAGTTTTAATCCATGTCCGTAGTAACACATGTTGTTGTGTATGAGGTTATACCGAGTCTAGCCTGATGCAAAATTTTAAAGTTGGTAACCCTAGGAACATTTTTTCAAAAACCATCCCCCTTGTAATATCCATATATGTATGTATTTATAGAAAGACCCCCATAATATTTAACTTATAAAAAATATATTATTTTCATTTATTATTATGTTCAAAGTCTATCATAGGGTCATGTTCCCTAATATATGTTTTCTAAATCATGTTTCCAAGGTTTCTACTAAAAATTCACTAATACCAACTATATAGACCCTAAACTCAATTGCCCAGAGTAGGTTCCTTACAATATCACAAGGGTACTATAAACAAGATTTCACATACTAAACAACCATATAGTTTAGTATCTTTTGAAAACTATATACAAAATAATTGTTACATTGAAATTTGAATGGAAAAAATAACAAATAAACTCTATTAGAAGCACAAATAAACTCCAAGATTATCCATGCATGTCATTCATTAAACACATATTCACATCCTGGTGAAAATAGGGCATAATAATGTTGTGAAATCATATTCCCAGTAAGGGTAATAGATATAGTGGAAGATAAAATAAATAATAAGGTTTGATGAGAAACTACAAACACAAACCATTAGAATAGAATCTAGATCATAATATGGAAGAAATTTAATCTGAATAAATAATTCCAAATAAATAATCATATGAGAATGAAACATAACCATAGATATTCTACAATTTTATGGATCACATGGATTATCAATTCCCAATATAATAATGAGTTAATGCACACTTTCCGACATCATGAACATTTTATTGAGGCCTCATCCAAGACAATCTGAACATAAATGCTGAAGGCCTCAGCCAAATCCAATAGTAGTTTTTTCTCATTATTCCTCATGATGCATAGATGATCTATAGAGGGCCCCACCTATCACTTAATTTGTCCAATTAATTCCTCATATGAATGTATTGAAGCATAAATAACTTAAATGTACAAAATGTAAAAATATTTTCTTGAATAGTAAACATTATCACGAACCATTCTAAGTAATACGATGAATTTTATTAAGATAGAACATCCATAGTCAAACTGATCATAAACCATTTAATAAAATATATTTGATTATATCAACAAATATTAATACCTATTAACCTTAATTTTTAATAGCACCTGTTTAAATATATGAAAATACTCTAATAAAATCATTGAGGATTTCTTCAGAGAAATACCATTTTAACATTGCAAAGAAGATCACTTTTGGAAAAATCATTTTTATTTTTCATAAAAGAAGATTGTAAACATGTATATCATAGAAAATGGATTAAAAAATTAATTATATTTTAGGAATAAATGATATTCAACTGAAGTGAAAACATTTAAACAGTGTTCATAATAAACATTAGAAATGGGCCACTTCAGTGCAGTTTGAGGGAAAATATAAAAGAGTATTTAATGTGGAAAGCATTAATTTTTTATATAAAACCATAAATGAGCTAAGATATTTCTTCAGGATAAAAATATTTGTTTATTAAAATAGATTATGGAGTATACTTAAAATGGTTATGATGTTTCGAAGTTCAATTTAATTGGTATTTCTATTCAAGACGAGTTGAGAATAGATCATTATAAAACATGTAATTACCATGAAAGAAAGATTAACTAATCTGGATACATTACAATCCGAAAAATAAACAAAATATAGAGTAATTATATAAAAAAATAAGTATGTATTTTTGGTTAAAGGGAGATAGAGTAACTGTAAACTAAATGAAAATGAATGTTCAGAAAGAAACCCTTACTTTATGTCTCAAAGCATTCTTCTGTTGTACATACTGTCCTCTTGAATTTTCCAATACTCCATCAGTTCCAGGAACCCATGGTTCCTATAATGTTACTAAAAAACAATACATAGTTTTTCAAGGATTCCTAGTTCCTATGTTATTTTTTTATAACCATCAAGAAGGCTATCTAGAAATTTCAAGAATTCAGGATACCCCAAGAGGTTGTACTTACCAAATGTGTCAATCACTACACATATAATAGGATACATTAAGATAAAATAATTGAATGATTTTTCCTTATACATTTTCTCCTTTATGGAGACAATAATTTCTATTTAAAATTTGGTAACATTATAGTAAAAATAACATATCTATCTATCGATCCAAAAGATGACAGGAAAGACACTAGTGAGTGGAAGCTTGCCCTCAATAAAGGAATATAAAAGTAAAATTACATGTGAGATAAAAAGTCAGTTACTCATTTTCATGTTATCATTCATGAAAGCTTGATCAAACTAGAACCTCTCATATCTACCTCATATCCTCTGATTTCCACCTGCACATCTATTTCATAGTAATTTAATTCCCAGAGGAACATGTCTTGATAGCATGTAGGGAATCGGAGTCCCACACCCATGTTAAAACATGTCTATATATTTGGAGACGTCATGCCTATTTAGTTGTGAGATGTATAAAATAAAATTTCATCCTAGAAGCTTCCACTGACAAAGATCAAGGATACAAATCTATGAACACTGTTGAACTGGTAAATCTTTATATGATACATAGAAATGGGGAAATACATGTAACCCCCACTAGTTTATCTGTCTAATTCCATAGAAGGATAGTCAAGGTAAAAACTAGCAGATATAATTTCCAAGTTAGTGTTTCAAACTGAAGTGTTCAGGCCACTAAGACCTAATAGTAGTCCTCATATAGGGAATATCAATAAAATCCTTCCCAAGACACTTCATGAGGTTTAACTCTAGAGAAAATAGTAATAGTTGGTCATGAGACTCATCCAAAATGACATTGTGATCAGTCATCCCAGTCCAATTCCCAACATAGGTCACCTACTACCCAAACATTAAGTGATCCAAGAAAATATAAAACCAATACCAGATTATTGCAAGAACTAGTTGGGCCCCATAACCTAATCCAATAGTTCCTCCCATGACACCTGATAAAAAAGTACCCTCTGTATGAAAAAATATTCCTCTTTGGTGGAACTATGATTTTTTAATGAATATTTTTAGAATAACAACAAGGTTCACAGTCCTTAAAATGACCCACCTATCAATGGATATTTTAGATTCTTTTATCAAATGTTTGAAGATTCCCCATTAGTTTTATAATATGTTATACTCTATCAAGGCATATTATTTATTATAATATGAAATTGAGTAGTTTCATCACATCATCTCTTTTTCTAAATAAGTCAATAGTGATACCATTTTGGGAAACATATAGTAATTTTACATCACTTTCATGTTCAATGGTATGGAAATCCATTACTAGCAAGAGGATTAGAGATTAATGATGATTTTCACCCTAGACAAAACACTCTATAAGGTTTACCTTATGCAAGAGGATATGATCCCGGTTAACATGAAAATCTTTGGGTATTCCAAGAGAGAGTAGAAGAAATGCAAAAAACAATCATGAAAAATTATAAATTTGGTGTCCAAATAGAAAGAACCTAATTTGTGGTGGTATTATACGATATTTCCCACAATTCACTTCTAGGAAGGTCATGGTTTTATTTTCACATAGTGGTCCCCTATAATAACACTAGTATCTCAAGTACTTCATCGATGGTCGAGTGTGGGTACTCATGATAGATGTTTCTCCCTTAAATTCTTGTGATCCATGTCACCCAGATATTGGAACTACAGATTGGGAAAGCAAATTATAATAGATTTATGGGGTTGAGTGTATAAATTCCCCAAATTATTTCACAACCATTTCAACATATCCTTGTTTATAATTAAAAGATAAATTCATCATGCCAATACACTAGTTAGAACATATGGAACTAGAACTGGGATGATGTTTTATAGTCTCCATGAAGAGGGATTGTTCACAGATTAACTCTTACTCCTACACTAGGTAGGACATACCAATATTGGAAAACCCCACACTTAAAAAGTACAGAAAATTTTTACCCACGGAAACTAGTCTTTGACATTCCTATATATTCCACAACGATGGGATGACTTGATGGAAGTTGACCCACCATCATTTATTTGATTTAAGGAGAAAAATTTATGGTTAGAAACATTTAGGGATATGACCATTCACCTTTTTCCTTGTAGTATCCACATTTAAAGCATTCTTTTTTAATGACTCTTACCCTATCATATTGAGTTCTGATGCTATCCACAGAACTGTAGGCTCAAGAGAGTTTCTTTCTCCCTCTAATTATTCTACCTCAGATGTTGAAGAGGATCTCATAGACACCACTCGTATATATAGACAAGGTGTCTCCTAAATTATTAAAGGGTTGACCTAGGAAAACATTGGTGTTGAGGAGCATCCAATGATGACATTGATAAGCTCAACTTTGTTTCCATGGTAACAATAGTGATATGTGTATTTATAGAAGTAGAACCATGATGTATTCCGCTAAATATATAATGAGGTCTTAGTCATATGTCCCCATATTTTTTTCCATTACCTTTTCCACCATGTGGTTCATTTCGGGTTGAAACAAACTCCCAAAAATATGAATCCTTCATAGAGTTCCATTGTAGAGGATGATGATGACAACATTATTAACACAAAATTGTTTAGATAATTTCAGTAATCTAGGTGTCTAAACAAAATTATTCTATTTAGCAAGTAGATTGGGTAGATTGGATTCTTTATTAAATTATGACACCTCAAATTCAATTTATCGAAGGATGATCTTACAGATATTCTAACAGAGTTTTTGATCGATGAAAAGAATGTATTCCAAACCCTCTCCTTCAGTGATTAATATTCTGAGTACAATAAAATTTGGATGGCCATTGATGATGATGAATCCACTGCCTTTAGGGAACCCCATAAACCTTCCACTACCATGTGATTCCTTTGATTTTTAACAATACTGGAGCTACTTACCATCATTCCAAGAACCATATCTTCAAAATGATCATCGAAATGTTGAGGGAGGGTTAAGTTGATTATTTAGTGGGTAATGTTTTTCAGTACTATGACCATCTCAAAGACATTGAGAATATAGTCGACCTCCTTATCTCACATCACAAGAAGCTGAACCCACTGAAGTGTGCATTCTAGGTTACCTTTGAAATGTTTATCTACATCATTTCAAGATACATAGAAATCAGTATTAGCCCCATGAAAAGTAAAGTTAGAATTAATATTCATCCCACATATGACCATCATGACTAGTGAGCCCTCTATAGCCTCCTTTCCTATATTCACATATTTGTTTAATATCTGTCTTGAATGTGTAATCCCTTATCACGGATAATGAATAATGTAACCATTTAATAGTGGGATTCATATTTATAGACATCCTTTGAGTATATTGAGTTTTATATACTAGAGACTATGGTTTTGATTCCATCTATCTTTGGAATTCCTCATGTCATCTATGTGAAAACTCTGGAATAGTCCCTTAGAACACTTTTAGCCTAGAAGTAAAACTAGAAAATGAGAAATTTTAATATACTATATTATCCATGTGCTCATCGAAATAGATACAAGATACTCCCATATTATCAAATATTTCCATGCATATGTTTTTTCATAGTGGTAGTTCATAATTTCTTGTAAAAAATTGAGATACAACTAGTTTACCATTATTATAGAATGAAATATATTCTTAATGGCCCCATCTGTATAGATTAAATGGTGTAATGGGTACTAATCATCTGGTTGTAAGACATCAGGTTCTTCCAATATAAAACTAGCAAAGATCAACTGATATTAGACTTTCTTACTGCAAAGCTAACCCATAAGGAACTTCCCGGGGATATTGATTTCCATGATAAATCCATTCAATCGATGCATAATAATTTACCATTTTGGAAGATTAAATTCGATGATTTCTTCAAGATTTTGACTTGTATAAGGCTTGATGACTCGAAAATCAATAATGATTTCTTGGGGATTATCTCCATAACTCATACATAAACCATCTGTCCATACTCATTTATAATATCATGTGGATTGAATAATAACATGGATGTTATCGTGATTTTATTACTAGTATTTATTTTTCTCATGAGATTGATGTCCCCTATTTACGTGTGATTGGATACTCTGAGCTACTCATCAGGAAGATCAAGGGTGACTACATCGTCCTAAAGAAAGCATGTTTGCCTCTTTTGGAATAGATTTGTCAGCTAAAAACTTAATTACCTTCCCACCTGAATGTGAATCATGTTCTCCAATAACATAATTTGGGATAACATGCTTTAGTAATCCTAGATGCATCCCACCAATAGCCCAAAAATTATAACTTGGTAATTCATATAGAATATAATATATTTTATTCTCCTACCACTGAAGAAGCCAATGATCTATATGTATATCAATTGATTATCAATAATTCTATTTTAGGACCCTAAAATTTTCCCACAATCCAAGAAATATCTATTTGGATGAGACATTGCAATTTAAATCTTCATCATTGAAATATCCATCTAGTTTGAGCTGAGTGTAACAGAATATAAAGGCATGAAATCTAGTTCACCCTATAGAGTGGCCCTAGCATTGAGCTGACTCTCTTCAGATACATCTGTAATGGAATTAAATTCAGTTTCATCCAAAGGATAGAGATACTGCAGGTCATGCAAGAGATATAAGATGGATCGTATGGTTCCATTCCACTATGGTTAAGGCTCTCCCAAGAAATTCTGAGGTTGGGTTACTAGTGGCCCATGATGGCTTGTGACTACATTAAAATCACCATGTGATGTCATGCATGACAGATCCATGCTAATGTTTTTCACCAATATCAAAATCTTCTCCACACCAAAAAATATTCTTAGAAAATTAAATTTTAGTGACTCAACATTTTGTTCCCTACCCACTAGAAATGGCACAAAAATGTAGGTATATTTTTACTGAAATCATCTTTTTTCAAAGTGGGAAGAATATATTAACTTCAATTAAGTAAATAACCAGTATGTGATTATGTATATAATCTCCCAAACTATCCATTTGTATTAGGTTACTTGTACAATTCTCAAAGACAATGGAATGATATTTTGATCCATCAAGATAAATATGTTGTGGTCATGTACAATAACTGTTCAAACCACACTTCTCACTATCATGAATAACTAAATGTAACTATTTAAGTGTTTAAAAAACCATCTCTAAAATTCTACACAAGATGGTAGGCCCTAATAAGAATATTTTTCATGATAATCTCTTTAGTTCTCTCTGTTCATATCAAATAAAAACTTGAAATTCGATATGGGAAGCCCCATATTTCGTAATGTATTGAATTGAGGTTGTTTAGAGTATATACATTCAGTATTAATAAATCTGAATGAACATTTACGACCATAAGACACCTGATAGAATAGAATGAGTCCATCTAGATGTTCTGCAATCCCTCATCAAGAATAGGATCTGAGCACTACCTAACGTAGATTGCCAAGAGAATAGAGTATTGTGTGAATTAAATAATATGTTTTGACTATAATAATTACTTCATGGTGAAATTGAACTGGCTCTTAGGATGCCAATGATACCTGATAAGTAAAATTAAATGTTGGAACACAAACTAAAAGGACCATACATCATCCACATGGTCTAATCCGATAGTTCATACTCATTAATCACCACGGATTGGTAGTGTATCACACCTCCCACTAACACCACATTTCTCAAGTAGTACATCACATGATCCATTGGTTGATTCTCTATGAACTTAAACTAGAATATGATCAAATGGTCCAATCTCTATGACCATAAACTAGTAGTGTCCATTGTCTGAACTGTATGAATTTAAACTATAAATCATAATATTTTCACCACAGGATGTTAAAATGTATACTTAGCCTATATAACCAACAAAATATACATCCTACGAATAAAGGGAGACAGCCAAAAAAATTCCATAGCACATGACATTAAACTATACACATACACCATGTAGAAAAAATAGTATTGCTCATATGAAGAATATGTTATGACCATAAAAAAATCGCCATCTCATGATGTTAAACTGTTGACTTAACTAGTATAAAAAACATAGGGTTCCTCATATGAAATATATTAGATGACTAAAAACCAATGTCCTCACCAAATCACCTTAAACTATAGAATTAACCTTTGTAATAAGCATAGGATTAATCATATAAAAAGTATGAGATGAAAAAACCTAACATAATAACACATATCATTAGAATGTAGACTTACCATGTGTAATAATAATAGGATGCATCATATGAAATATATGAGATTGCCCAGACAAATGTCCTTAGCACATTACATTAAATAATACCCTCAAACTATCTGATAAACACGAGATGCCTCAAGAAATAATCATGATATGAATTTATGTCCTCGTCGCACGATGAGATACTCCATGATTCCATGGGACCTCATCAAAGAGGGTACCATTCACCTTGTATTGGTTTTCTTCCATGTTTTATTCTAGAACGACATGTGTATTTAATCCCTTTTGTGATTTATTTATTTATTCATAGACCTATATAATTTACCCCCATACTCATGTATCTTATCCCAAAGTGATCTTATCAATCCCTTCATGATCTCTTACTCAAGGTGATAAAAACATTATTGGGCCTCCTCATAATGTGTAAAAACTGATCATACTTCAATACCCATTAGTTGAATTGGAATCCCTCATGACTTGACTTCCGAAAGAATGTGGGGTCAGCTCAATATGCAAGTCTTCCGCACAACAGCCTATACACATGCTGTTAAACTATTTCCTTATCCTTTGTAGGGAACATATCATGCTTCATTTTACAAATATGAGATAACGAAAACAAATATCCTCAGCACATGCCATTAAACTATAGACATAACTTAAATTTCAAAAAATGCAGTAAGCCTCATATAAAAACTATAAGATGATCCATCATCCTTTCCGGTGATAAAACCACCCTTTCTATATTGGCCTCTTACTAGGATATGTTTTAGATATATTTACTTTTTCATTCCCATTATAATTGGATATTTAGTGATTATTGGATAGTTTATCCTGGGTCCATCACCACCCCAAATTTTTTTCATGGTCGTCTATATTAGTTTCAGTCTTAATCATTTCATATAATTATACCAATCTTGCACGTTTGATTGCAGGGGGTCCCCAAAGTCAGTGTACCCTTGGACGTCCTCAACCAACGCTTTCACATATCGTTATACATTTTATTGGGATCATAATTATTCTCCTTACTCGAATTGGCATGCCAAACAAAAATAGTTCTTAGAAACACTAAATTATATTCCATCCTAGACACATGCGTTGAAGAATCATTGGTGAAAATCGGTGTTCCCTATGCTTGAAACATAGTCAATGGTTGACCCTCATTTTAGCATTCTATCCTTGACTGTTGTTTCACTAGAAACTGTGCTTCATACATAGTCAACAGTGACACGTTCAAAATAGTCACCTCATTATTTAGTTTAGATCGTTGAATTTATGATTTAACTTACATTCCACATTCCATTGATCTAGTATATATTTCATTACCATTTTTTAATTATCATGTACACACACATATGAATGATAAGTAAGTCAAAAAAATTGGACTTCCCTAATTTGGAACAATTTCCCCCTTATTGTGGTCCACCCAATAATAATGGGAACTATATACCACTACTTATTACTAACACCGATCAAAGATCATATAGTATTATGATTACAGAATGAATTTTACTTGTACAGGTTGAGATATGTAGGTGTCCCTCAATTAATGAACCATATCTTTTTTTCTTAACACTATGACCGTAAACGATGATCCTATATCCAATTATCAGGAACTCAAAAAATGTGAATGTTTACCTAGGGTTGATTTATGTGGCATCTAGTCTCCTTGGACCTCAATTCTCCAAGATTTTCCACTCTTTAATTCTATGCACACACTCTTTTGGGACATGAATTCTTTCATCCTAGTTCAATGACCATCAGTTGTTAGTAATCAGGGTCCAATAGTTATGAAATTATACTATTATAAACATCTGGGTCCTATATGTATGACCTAATACTATAAACCATGGGCTAACCTTAATTACCTTAAACAACCCTAGGAAAGAGAAATATACATATATAAGGTTGAAAACCCATAGTGGAATCCTAATCCAAAGTAAGAATCCAACATTCCAAGTCACTCGTGTAACTTGGGAAAAAATGAGGCTGTAAATAAAAAGAAGAAATAATAGTATAATGCACCATGAGTCCCAAGAAAACATGGTTGTGATTGAAAGACCGGCTATTTTGGGGAATAGTTAGGTCCAAACCATAACTCCCATCCCCATTCTCATCAATTTTCATGTCCTAGTCACAACATATTAAAATATTATTTACACTAATCAACTATACTACATTAAATTTCGTGGCATCATGGTTAAGGATATGTAACCTTGAATTATAAAAAACATGTAAACATAGTATTATTTTAAACTAAAATATCAATGTCCATACAAGAGGACATTAAATTAAATTCCCTACTTCCCCATGTTTTGATATAAAAAACAGAAATCTTATGACCTTTCAAGACAAGACCTATTTCCCCTCTTAGATTCGGTAACCTGTAGAACCATTCATGTTCATTGTCTATCTCTTGAAATACAAGATGACACTCCCCTTGTAAAATGGTTTTGGAAAACATACAAACTAATGTTTCCATCTAATGTTCTTAGATCCATGGTGTAGTAATTCTGAGATTTTTGAACCTCGTATGAGAATCCCCTCTCTTCATCCCCATGCTCTATGTCTTCTTAGGATTCAATCCCCATCATCATTCATGTCTGAATGGTCCCCATTACACCAATGGTTCATAGCCACAATTTCTCAGTTAACATATAGCGAATACACTCTTAGTGGATTCTGATAACATTTGGAAGGTCCCATTCTTTAATCATGGTCAACAACTATCCCCCATTTCTTTGTCCCCATCCATAATGGAATGTTAATAGGATCTATGTTATGAACGTGGTCATTATTCATCCTCTCTCACCCTATCACCTCCTTTTGATTATCAATCCTGAGAGTTGATTCATGCTCTTTATCACCCTCCTAGATTGGGGTATCATTCAACACCTTTTCAATTACTACATTCACACACCTAAGCACATTGAGAAAGATGTTCATCTATGCAGAGAGTCCTACTCTCAAGACAAGTCATTCTTGGCTGGAATACACCTAGTAGAGAATGAAATGTTCATCAACTAAGTGTTCAATACCTTTCTAACACTCTTATATGAGTGAGAAATATATTTTTATCAATTTTTCCCACACATAGCATGAATCACATTGGATTAGGGATTAATTATTTGTTATATCATTAATTGACTAATATGAAATAATAAACAGATGTAAGCATGTAGGGAATTAAAACAACCCAATTCAAATGTTTTTTGGAGGTTCATCTACTCACTAAAACATCTCTGATGTTTTAAACTAAAATAAAACTATCTATAGAACATCCTCAGTTGTTGATCATTCTATCTCAGCTAACCTCTGTTGAGTAGTCATCATGGTCCACTATTTCATGGACAATCTATCAAATTCCTCCTCGACGGTCGAATGAAATTCATATTCCTTAATTAACATTTGTTCCGAATTGTTTTGTCACATAACCTATAGAGATACTTCCTAAGTGTTCTTAGATTCATCCACTATAAATTGTTCTTATATTTGGTTAATACTACGTGATTAAGAATTAGTGATGACTTTATATTGTTGTACATTCCCCTCTAGCTGAATGGGATCCTCCTAAACCTTCTAAATAGCCTTAGTACCATCACACTTATATTTATAGCAGAAGATGTTAATGTCTTTCTACTATACATAGAATAATTCTATGAGGATGTTTCTCGAAAGAGTGTTAATGTTGAGGGAGTCTACACCTCAGTACCTAAACTCACAAGTAAATTGTAGAGGGACCCCATCCAACATATTATATCATTAAATAGAGTGAATTTTAGATATTTCATAAGAGTCCTCAGTACTCAATGCCATAATATCTGATTTCCCACATCCACATCAATGTTGGAGTCCTTGAATTACATAGGTGGAAAAAAATCAAACTCATTTAATGCCATCGACACATTGGTTGCATGATCATCTATGGGATTCTACACAGAAGGTCTAAGCCCCATAAATGTGAGATAATTTAACTCATTTGACTTTCTTCCTAAGGAACAACTACAACATAATCAAGAACATGTGTCGAAATATGGGACAACATTGCCTCCTTGGTTTTCTCCATTGGTGGTACAATCTCAATGAACTCTGTTGACACCCCAACATTTATAGCCACATATGGTGGAACCACATTGGAAGGATTGGCCACCTTATCCACCTCAACAATATCCATTAGTGGTGTGATATCTACCACATTTTTTGAGGCCCCATCTCATGTAGCCAACATTTATGAACCTCTTTTATAGTATCAACTACCATATCTTCCTCAATTACCACCATCATGGATATAGACTCCTCCACCTCTAATAGGAGTGTAGTGTTAATTTTCACGGTCTCGACTAAAATCCCCTTATGCTCAAGTGTCAACACCAGAAAATTAACCTCCAAAATATTTTTCACTTCCATGAAGATGTAGGATTATGATAACTCATCTTGTTAATTGTATCAAGATGAATATAACATAACAATGAGATAAAACATAAATAATTTTTAAATATTAGACAATAACATACCATGATTTATTAGGATCCCCCCACAAAGAAACACCTAGAAAATATATGGTTTTCCACCTATGATGGAAATTTGTGGGGGGAATACTCATTGACACCCCTCCAAGGGTTATGGCTCTCTGGTCCACAATTTTAGGATCATCATGAAACTCCCATTTCATAGATCCCACTGATTCTTAAATAAGTGAAAAAATTGTTGGAAAATAATATTGGAGGATTGGAAATAGTGAAATGACATAAAATATGAAAAATTAGCTAATCAATTGCAGGATATCATATCCCAAGGGATTCTAGGTATGCATCACTTCCCCAGGATTCCTCCTCTACTAATTATTTACCCTGGCCATAGTGATTACTATTTAATCAATTGGGATATCCAGAGGAGAATTAATTCCCAGTTGAATATTCCCTCAATAGCATTAGAATGATATTTGGGTGAAAAAATACATGAAACTGGAAAGTCCATGGAAAATTCTAAAACCCCACCCTCTTTAATTCTAACACAAACTCATCATAATACTGAAATACATACTTTTCCCCTAACTATCCATCCATAATATTGATTCTCTATCACAAATATCATATCACTATTAAGCCATTAAGGTGTTTTCCCTAGACTTCCTTGAGAATATTTTAATATTGAGGGGGGTATAGGGGATCTTTATCCAAATTATTCTCATTGAAATTTAATAGTTGGTTCTACAATGAATGTGTGGGTAGATTCATATGTTCTTTACAATTTGACCCTAGTAGCACTGCACCACTGGTATGCCCAAAAGAACTCTTGAACTAGTAAAAAGGATAACCTCAACATTCACATGGGATGAACACATAGTCTCTTAGCACACATAAATATAGTGGTAGGATCTTACGAAGGGGACTCTCCTGTTTTGACTCCATCTTCAATTAAATGAGAATTTCATAATATTATGCACTCTGGAATCTATGCATGACCATAATGTTCCTAGAAATCTCCCTTTGTAAAGAGGATGTAGCCTTAGTAACTTCAGAAACCATTTCTATGAGTCCAATGATGTTTTAAAAAAGAAAAACTGAATATCAAAAATTAATATTAAGGTCATGAATATTCATAGGTTTTGTGGAAGTCTATTCTTGAAATATATGTTCATAGATTGTATTTGTTTCATATGATAAGGATAAAAATATCAGAACTCTCATGATGGTCTTGAGATTCACAAAAGGATAGGGACAAACTATTTTTCTTAAAATACCATGGTATCCATGGGACCCCACCCCAATTTATTTCTATAGGTCCAATCCATGTTTTATTAATATGTGTATCGAATCGAAATTTTTTTCTGATTTCTCCTCAAAATCCTACCCTCGCCTCCTGTGTTTTCTCTCATTATGAGGGTGGTGGATTTATTGATTCCAAAGAAATATATGTTATTTGAGGGATATGTAAATTCATGGTTTGTTATAAGATAATATGGGATAAAAACTATAAAAACTACTTAAGGGGATACGTTCATGAAGGAAAAAATCATCATGATTGGGTGGAACCTCACAATGGTTTCCTAGATGCAAATAAAGCTAAGGAAACAACTTCTAGACAACATAATTTGTTTCACTGAACACATCTCCTTGAATAAATTGTTTATGATATATATTTATGTGGTCATTTCTTTAATGAAACAAACATCACCACTTTCACCATGGTAAAAAATATATCCCTCTATCCGAATTTGAGGATTACAAAACCATTGGACATTTGACAAAGGATATGAATTCAAGAAACTATAACCTTCATGATTAAAGAAATATTTAGATTTTCATAGGTATCTATATTTCAGGAAATAGCCTCCCACGGATTTTGGATATCCTCAAAACATGGTAGAGATTCTTTTAGTGAATGTATATGGGATTAAATTAATAATAAATCCCTATTCATATCTTCAGGTTTTCTAATATAATTACCCTTTATGAAACAAAACACTTGGGAACAATGACTTGAAACTGATGTAGAGCCACCCTATATTTCAAAATATACATCCCACGAGACCCATTACCTTTTTGAAGTATCCAAACATTGAAAACCCATCAAACATGCTTCTCTATGGTTTCTCATTTCAGAAATAACCCCTTTTCAAATTATGAGTTCCCATGGACCCTAAAACCATCCAATACCAACTCATTTGAACACTGATTAATCATGAGACCGGTATCATCAACCCTTGTGTCTACTCCCATCACTTCAAGAATGTCATTATCATTACATTTCTTTTTTCTCCTAATCATTGGAACCCTAATGCCTCTTACCCATATGTATTGGAAACCGGGCATTGGGATCCCCATGTTCCACTTCATCATAATAGATTTTTTCCAGATTCCCCTGAGAGGCCTCTATAATTATACATATAAGCATCGATGGTGGTATTATTGAGGGAAATATACCACATTTCCTAATATGGAGGCCTAGCATTGGATCATTATATCCTAACATGAAATTGTCTCCCTCTGTGTAGGCTCATCCCTCATCCATGTTGTACAGTTTAAAATAAACTAGGTCAATGTTTTATTTGTATTATGTTAATCTATACAATAATTTCCTTACTAAAAGATGTAAAATTTTATCCTTATTGTATTTGTTAAACACAATATTCCCCATGTATAACTACAATGGGTTGACCCAACACCTTCTACTATGTGCGATAAACATAGGATACCCCATGTACAATCATTTTGGGATAAAAATCCTTCACCACCATGGGATGATACACCTGTAATTGGTAGCCTCTATGTATAATCCCTACACCATCTCTTGGGGTCTCTCCTTCAGGGATGTGGGTGTCCTTTCCAAATGATGTTAAACTATATGGACCAGTCACATCACATAACCTTAAATTGTGGAATCAAACTATCTTGGTTCTGATTCATGTCTCCTAAAAGGGAATGTATGCCACCACCATAAGGATCAATCCCAATATTATAATACATCTTGGGTACCTCCCTGAGGTTTAATATTAATTCCCCCATATTGTCATTAAGAATAAATTTATTATTTCTATAATAAGGAATATATAAAGTGTGATCATCTTTACTAGGGAATGAACTAAAATACACCTACCAGTACATACAAGGTGTTAAACGTCTGACCTAGATGTCCCCACAATATGTTGAACATATGGCCAACCTTTCCCCACAAGACATTAAACATGTGACAAACCAATCACTACAAGGTGATAAACCTTTGACTAACATGATTGCATAATATATTAAACATGTGAAATACCTATCCCTATAATATTTTAAACATGTTACCAACTTTTCCCCATAATATGTTAATCCTTTTCCCAAAAAATGTATCTACCCCATACAAACAACAATGGATACCAATGGTAAAAATCCATTGATGTCTTACACCCCTGGCATCAACTACCCTATAGCCGACATGAAGATCCTTAAGTTTTACAACATAGATGCCACAAAAAGTAGATGCCTCCAACATTAAAAGGGTAAGGCCCTAAATATATATATTCAAAACATTCCTGACATGTAGAAATATTCATACAATACCACCATTACCATCTACTCTGATTCTAGTTTGATTCCATTTCAAGATCAAACCAACTTAATTAATTAGTGTCTACCTTTAGTGGACTCAGGAATGAGTTTTAGGAACATGACATAAATCATTAATGGATACCCATTATTAGTGATAATCTATATAGAGGAATATAATAAAGGAGGAACTGACATCCCATAATTTTATAATTAGGCATCCAAAGTCACCAACCACCATGGTGGTGGCCACCCACTTTTGGAAAGCTTAAATGTTGGTTTAGAGCATTTTTTTCCACAAATTCCCCTCGTGGAATGAATCAGAAATATATACCCCATAGTATTCCCTAAAATATATAAGAGGAAAAAGATTACAAGATCACCAATATAAACAAAAATTAGAAAGTTATTCTTTAGGTAAAAGTCAACTGAGAATAAAATTGAATGTAAAACATTATAGCTCTTTTCCAAAGAGATAATATTCCAAAGGTTACCAAAACACTATAAGAATCACAAGACCGATTTCACCATGAATAACCACACCAACCAACTCATATCGATTCTATGATACCTCTTTCAAATCATACTTCGGTAATCAAATCTTATAAAGGAGTGTCTGTTAGTATAGAGGGTGGAAACTTTTATAGAGGTCCTAAACCTTATCTTTTGGTATATGCAACAACAAAAGGGTTTAGCTGATACATAAGTAGATGAATCAT
This sequence comes from Viscum album, assembly GCA_963277665.1. Taxonomy (NCBI): domain Eukaryota; kingdom Viridiplantae; phylum Streptophyta; class Magnoliopsida; order Santalales; family Viscaceae; genus Viscum; species Viscum album. The sequence goes on from OY728119.1 coordinate 1,654,311,040, forward strand.
TCCCTATTATAATGGGATTGTCAGAAAATATACTATGTGTATAGAGGACCTACTCCCTAGGATCAATGCATCTAAAATGGGGTTATTAACCCTATATTGGTTCCAAACATATCTCACACACATTTTCATCATTTCTAAAAAAATATTGATCTCTAACTAATCAATATAAATAAGATAGATATCTTTTTGATGATGACATATGAACTATAAGAATCAATATGGGAAAACTCTTAGAATGTAATTTTTTCTTATCTTGTTATAGAATCCATGCAAGAAGATATATAAAATGATAAAGATTATATAGCACATGGAATATTATAAACAATATATATTGTTTGTGAGTCATGCTATTTCAAGAAATATACCACCATTATCCTATAAGGTGAGGTAATCCTATATAGTGTGTCTCAATATAGTACGTATCATGTTAACGTATGAGTTATTTGATTGTGTACTACCATGGGAGCCCGATTGATGTCACCAATAGACAAAGTAAGCCCATAGGCTCACATGGTGTGCTGGTCTAGAAGGTTACTCTAGATTAATAGTTGGTATATGTTGACATGTCTCGTCTAATAAACATGGAGGGTAACTCATAATCACCCACCACATTATACTTAATGTATATATGAAAATAATATCCATATATTGGGATAAAAAATAGTGTATCTTTAAGTATTTACATTCCAAGTGGTCGTGAATGATAGACTGATAATTTTCAGCCACCAATGTTTCAAATAACTATATTATCCATTTCCATAATCCTTGTTCATGATTCTATTATAGAAAAAACATTCTTCCTTATGGGTTTTTCGCCTCATCTTAATGGAGCATCATTACCACCATTCACAATACCCACCAATTGTGGATAATCTATAATACTGAAATCCAATGTTTTGGTGCCTTTAAAGAGCATTGAAGTCGCCATCTCTCCCAATATGTCACTTGTCCCACATCATCCTCAATAGTAACATTCAATCATTAAAAATGCCCCCCCCCCATTATCTAAACACCAACTATTTAATAGTATATAAATTATTTCTTATCACATGATAAAAATTAGTTTAGTGAATAGAATATGAGAACATTGTGGTTTGTGTGACTCTGACCACACTTGGTTTTTACCATTAGATCCTTCAATATTCAAAAATTCATGTAATTAATGAAAATTTTAAATAAAATAAATAATAATTAAAATAATCAATGTATTTATGTCTAATGGATTAATTTTATTATAATTTATCATAGTATCTTTGGATATAATTATAAATTTAATAACTGATAGAATCATGGATTTATTTTCAAAAATAACTTAGTAATGTTAAACATTAAAAATAATTCTTAGATCATGTTGTTATCACTGAATCTTCAAGAATATGTGTTTGATCCATGATTGTAGTAGATATCTATATGAAGAACTAGAATGTTCTATCTTATTACTCCAATAATGCCCATAAAGATTCATGTTTTTAGTGATGAATGATACCTTACGAGAGATAATAATAAAAATATAGAAGATGGGTGTTTTGATAGTCTATCTGAGGAAATTTTTAATGAACTCTCAAACTAAGCTCATACCAAGATTGAAACCAAAAAATAAAACCTCACCTCTTCAACGTAAACTGCCTTTTATGGCCACAATCATGGTATTGAAATTGTCATTTTGGGATCATTTTAGGTTATCTTAATTCTTCATATAGAATATGGCCAAAAAAAATATATTTAAATATCTAAATATTCTCTAATATCCCCTAAAATCACAAAATCAGTCTAGCCTTACAAAAAAATTTAAAATAGTATTTAAAAAAATTATAGTGATAAAGAAAAAATGCATCTCAAAACATTAATACTTCAGTATTTTTTCTTTTTTTACCTATTTTTAGTACATTTTAAATTAAACATGGTCATAAAGACTTGGGTGTCACTAAGGCCTTTGAACATTCTGGGGTAACATGATGATTAAAAATTATTAAGTGGAATAAATGTTTTAGGTCTCTTATAATAGTTTATAAACCATTATATATGATGGAATAATCAATGTAATTACATTTGGGTTGAGATTGAAATCATAATAGTGATGTCATATGATTAAATAAAATACACTAAAGGTAATATATAACACCTCAAGAATTTGTGAAATATATTTTTTATTTTAAAAATTGTATTTCTGATATTAGGCATTACATACAACATTAACTATATCTTATGTTCCATATAATAAAAATTATAGATTGCATTATATGCAACACAATATTTATCCTTTGTTACATGTAATAATGTTAGTGTGAATGAAACGTGATAAAAATCTTCAGCGAACCATGAAATAATATAATTTAAAAAATTACCATTTTAACAGAGCTATTAAAATGACCTATATTAATAGTATTAACCACTTTATGAAAAATAGAAATAAATCACATTATCAATATAAATTTATTTATAAACTCTAAGTAAATAATCAATCATTTTTTGGAATGGTAGTTATATTTCATCGAAAATATTATTTATTAAAAATGGTTATTATTTATTTTTATGAGAATATATTATAGTTAATTTATAGAAATTTTAGAAATTTTATTTCAAGAAATTAAATTCAATTTTCAAATCATCAAATCGAAATTAACCCATGTTCAAATATTCATAGTTTTTGGAAAATATTTATTTCTCACTGAATAGTACAACCAAAATCTTTTTTTTTGTTTTTATAAAAAATAACATTATAGATAACTGAGAATCGAAAAATATAAAAAAGGAAAAAAGGCCACACCCAATGGGATCCACCATTGAAGGCATGAGCCACGCCAAAAAATAGCCCAAGTATGAAATCAAACAAGATCTGCCTTGGTCTGAGAAAAACCAGACTACAGCCATCGGTACGCACACCGTTGAAATTCCAACGCATTAAACACCACGTCACAATTTGATACAATCACTAGAATTGCCTCCATATTTGAATAGACCTGCCAGAAAAGAATTTTTCCACCACGAACTAAACATCTATGGGAATCCAAAACCAAAAACCTCGAAATAGTAAAAACACATATATGTTCCAGAACCTCGATAGAGGATACCCGATGGGGGGATCTTCATCAGAAGTTCTCCAAAATTAGGGAACACGGTTCTTCCATGCTTCCAAAAATGATGCCATAATTTAAGAAGTCCAAAATGTAGAAAAATACCACCTATGAGACATTCATAGGATGAGAAATGATGAAGGATCATCGATAGAGCTCTAAAAAGTATAACCAAAGGACCATCAAGCGAAAAGGAATACTGTAAATAAATAAAACCAAAAAATACCAAGGTACATGGCACTATCATAGCTACACCAAAGTGTATGAATTAGACTAAGGGAAATGGTGGAGGACCTTCAAACATGTTTCTTCGGAGGAGTGCGATCGACAATAGAAACATCATCGATATTCAACTCTGTGAAACAAAAGGGCCACCGAGTGAACACCACACCACAAAATTGACATCAATAGACCAAATTTACAGAAACACCATTCCCAGGAGACAGGAGGTGAATAGGTCAGGAGGGAGGGAGAAAAATGGTAGTAGAGAAATATACTTATTTTTTAGAAAATTATAATTTATTTTAAATAATTGAAGTGATTTAAATGAACCATTATGTTTTAGTGTACATAATTATTATTTAGTTATATTTAATCCACTGAAGTAATTTTTAATAAACTTTATATTTAATTCTAGTACATGTTTATTTTAGTGTAAAAGATGGGTTATTTTCTAAAAATATTTTTGAAGTGCATATTGGTTCTGAAATTTAATTATTTAAAATAATCAATAAAGATTAATTTTTTAAATGAAATTTTAAATATATCCATATCAATAAATATTAATTTTTATTCATACACTTATTATTATTTAAAAAAATTTAATATAAAATCATCTTGTCCTTAAAAAACAAACACCTATCCAAAACCAATTTTTCATCGCGAATACATTTTTTGTTTTAAATTTATTTTATTTAAAATATGAAAAAATTGTAGAAAAAATTTTCATTTCTTAAATAAAATTGTAAAAATTATATTTGGGTGAATTTTTTTATTTTATGAAAAAATTATTTTGTTGATGAACAGTCAAAAATATATAATTTTAATTGAAAAAATACCTTTTTATTTAATTTATTTAAAATTTTATATTTTAATTTACATTATTTTTAAATAAAAAATAATTCAATTATATATCTAATATAAAAAGTTAGGTCCTTGGGATAAATTTCATATTGAATATTAATAATAAAATGTTTCAAATAATTAAATATTTTCCCTTTAAAAACCAGCTCTCACGTTGTGTCTGCGGGATTTTGTTTAAATAAAATTTTTCAAATATATGAATAGAATTTTTAAAAATTGATTTATTAATTAGAATAATTATAATATATGTTATATATAAGTACAAATTAATTTTTTATCAAAATAAATAGTAAAATGTTAAAAATTGTTTACAGTGATAATGGTAAAAATTGTTTTATCGGGACTTTAAACTAATGCGATGAGGGTTAGAAATAACCGAAAACATGTCTAAAACCATTTTTTGGGAAATAAATCCAGATTATATATTAAAATTTAAATAATTGTACATTATTAGGCTTATTAATGATTAAAAGGTTTGTAGGATTTAACCATTTCAAAATATTATAAGCATTACAGTCACCAAACTTAATAAAGCCCACCCCCTCTACTCTTTTTTTCGAACATAAAACCACTTTTCCATCCAATAACTTCACTAATAACTTTTCAAACTCCATCATATAATATAATAATACATATTTTTGACATAAATATATCCAATAAATCCTTTTACTACAAACCTAATGAGGATACCCAATGAACATGTAATGTTCATCAACAAGTGTTTCTGTTTTATTTCTTCCTCCAACACCATCAATTATTATAAGTACATTATTATATAATAAAATCATATTATTTCATAAAATAATATTTTCTATATTAATATAATTCCCTACATCCATCCCCACTTCAATCAATTGGGTTACGAAATCATTGTTCATGTGTACGATGGATTACCACCTCACAAACCGATGTCTTTCATTTTTTTCTTTATCACCACCCAAGGATAAGAATAATGATGTCTTTAATATTCATATATTATATTTATTATACATCTACTCTTATGGAATAATAATTTTTCACATACCTTAATATTATAAATTTTTTGGGAATATGATAATGTCGCTCGGGTGTACGGTGGATTGTTGCCTCACTGAGAGATGTGATTCATTCATGCATTACATGGAAGTTATTAAGGATTGTTGTAATGAAAATATATGAATTATATTTCATAAAAATTATTAATTAATAATGAGAAATAATTTTCCTTTATTTATCTCAATTCAACAAGATAATGGAAACAGTTTTTATGCATAGGTATGTCCAACTGTCTCCGTGAATGGTGTATTTCATTTTATATCACTAACTTTTATGGATTAATAAAAATAAATATATACATAATATAAATTATATTTATATAATGGTAAAAATTATTTATATTATGGTTACATTAGGAAAGTAAATTGACCAATAATAATTAATATAAACATATATGAAAACAAAGCAGTTATAACCCGAAACATAACATTAACATGTAATTGTTAATAAAAGGGTAATAAAAGATCATTAAAAAATAATATATGTAATAATATATAAAATTTATTTTCTTTAATAATTTTATAATAAAAATATATTTATTATAAAATATTTTTGAACCCATTTAATGGAATTCAAGACTCGAGGTAAGGAACTTCCAGTCTCCCTTTTATTTCTTGGTGACATATGAAAATTCACATCTTATTTTTTGTGTGGTGATTTTACTGAAACACTGAAATGTTATACCATGAATTAAATTATATAAATTTTATTTAATCTCTAATTTTACATTATTATTTATTGGATATTATATTTCATAATATATATCAAAGTGATAAAGTATTACACTTTTAGTTTTTTACTTTTGTGAGACATCGGTCATATTCACTACCTATTTATTTTATGTGGTGTATATACTTTCGATGAATTTATTTTATGACTCATATCCTTAAAATTTTGGGCTTTTATATATCAATTATAATATATATATTTCAGGGATTTTATGTTTCAAAAGTTACCAATGTTGTAAGTGAGTTTTGTCTTAATTTTCTTTCTTTGAGATATATGTTATATTATAAACCTTGATTCTTTCAGGAGGTATATATACATCCCCTATGAAATGAAATATTATGAATTTATTTATCCTCCTAAAATTTTATGTTTATTTTTATAGTATTTATTTATGGGTCTTATGATTCAAAGATAAAAATGTAGTAAGGGTTTTATATTACAATGTCATCATTTACAAGGATTGTTTAGGATTATGTTTCCAAAGATAAAATATAATGATAAATCTCTGAATAAACACCTCAATTATATTATACTATATTTATTCATGAAACTAAAAATTAATAGTACCATTTATTCTCTTTTTTACATGAAATAATACATAAAATATTTTCAGTAGAATATATCTTTATTAATATCTTTAACGGAAAACCATTTTCCTTCCAAAATCATTCTTTGTCAAAAGTTTTTAAAACATGTTTTTAACCATTCCAAATTGATTTCTTAAGTAAATTTTTATACCTTTTACCTTTTAATAAACAAAAATTTAAATGAAACATCATGTTCGTTTTAAAACAGTACCCAGTTGACTTTTACAAAAAATTAAAAAAAAATCTATCTGTTTAATATACATAGCATGAACAGTATTTATTGATGTTATAACCACAACTTTATTTCAACATTATATAACATATTTTAAATTATATGTTAGAAAAAAATTATTTCCATAATATTTGATAAATTTTTTACATTTTAAATAAAATAATTCAAAGTGAAAATGAGTATGAAAATGTTTTAAAAAATATTATTCAATGTGGGATGTAGTTTTTTGAAAAAAAAAAGTTAAATGATATTTAAATATTCATTTGTAAATTTTAATGTTGATTCTCAAAGAGAAATAATTAAAAATTGTTATATTTTTTAAAATAAATTGATTATTAAATAAAATTTATTTTCCCTCAATGAAATGTTCCAAGTGATCTTTTAAAATCATTTTCTATGTAATATAACATTATCTGATGTTAGATGTTCTTTACTAGGGTTATTATTCAAGGATACCATTCTTATTCATTCCCCAAATGGTTTATATTTACGATGGTATGATGTTTATGAAACAAATTTGTAACACCCCGAGATTTTATGAAAAATATTATTTTATTTTCATTGATGTCTTGTGTTGTACGCTATACCAAAATTATCTTGTGTTATACGCAACACCATATTAGCATATATTATACGCAAACACTATTCTTGGATTGTTTTTCATGCAAAATCATCCTTCATTAGTAGCATGTGTTGTACGTAATACTGAGTTTCACTGAACAATGATATATTGATATAATATTATTATGAACTGGACGTTATGAATAGTAGTAACTATATTTTGAATTTTATAACATTATAATTCACCTTTTGATGGAGTACCCACATTAAATTTAGTTTTTCACAGGTTTATAAGTTCAATTTGACAAAATAAAATTCCTTTTTTGAATCAAGATATAATAATTTACTTTGGAGAATTTTTTTATATTTTTCTGATAAGTTTCTTATTTTGATGAATATTAAAAATACGCTAAATTTTAATTAAACACAACTTTTTTCATAGAGATAATTTTTACAGTTAAATTATAATATTTAGTGGTTTTTATTTATAAATATACTATATTTTTACCATTTAATATAATTTAATTCATTAGCATTAATTTTACATTGAATTCATAAGTAAAAACATTTCAATCTTTTGCAACATTTTAACTTTAAAAACCTTTTTTATCAAAAGCTGGATTAATTTTAAATAAATTACCAAAAATTTTGTGTTTTAAATTAAGAAAAATATAATCCATATTTGGAATTAGTAGGTCCAAATTATTTTAGTAATCTACTTTTTATTTTTAGGCATTATGAATAGTAACTACGGTAAATTTTATCTACCATAGTTAAATGTAAATCGGGAAATTAAATGTAAATATAATATTATAAAATTACTCTAACACATGTATTAATATAATTGGATGATTATATTTTTTCCTAAATCATACTTGCGTCGAAGTGGAATCTAATGGAACCCACTTGTATTTTATTAAGACCATTTAATTATTTTATTTAAATGAAAGTGAAATATGTCTCACTCAAACTTTAATAAATAGATTATTGTTAATAAAAGGTTATATGGAATATAAATTCCATTATAAATACAAATTTGAAAGCTAAAATGTTTTTATTTATCATGGTAATTTATTTTTAATTTTTAAGATATATTTAATTACTTTAATAGCTTACACATTAATGACGTATAAATTATTTATCTAGTGAAAAATCAATAATATAGTTTTTATTAAAATAACAATACATATAAAAAGGACTAGAACCTTGCCAAAATGTTATTGGTCGAGTATATCTATACCCTAAGACTCCAAGGGTAGATTTGGGGACCATTTGGAGCCTTAATAAACTAATTAGGATATTTATATTATTTTATTTTTAATGATGTCAAGGATGTCACCCTCATAATATAATAAATATAACAGTTTAAATGATGTGATTTTAGAATGATAAAGTCAATTAAAAATATTATTATTAAAGGTATTATATTTATATTCATAATAGGATTTTATTTTTAATTTATATACAAAAAATAATTATATTAAATAAATATACAAAAATGTTGTATTAATTATTTTATAAAGAGATATACCAAATAAATAGTTTTAAAAATATTAAAATAAATATTATATGAACCAATTAAAGTTCCCCAAGAATTGTTTGGACGAATATGACATGTTATGAATCTATGATGTATTTTTGTTCGAACATAACTTCTGTGTGGTTTTTATTTAAATTCAAAAAATTAATAGTGTCAACATTTTCACTATTGATATTTTATAAAAATAACATATTATTAAATTATTAAAAAATCACAAAAATATTTAAAAACTACAAATTGAAAATTATATGGTCTAAAATGTTATAAAGTATACAATTATGGGATATTGACCACATTTAAATATGTATTTATAACAATTTAAAATTTAGAATTTTATTACCACAAATAATATTAAATAGATTAAATAATGATAAATGAAGTTGATAAGGTTTAAAATAAACATAAAACATGTCTAAATTTTATTTTTTTATTGTATTAAAACCGTATCTCATCTCATATTATAATTGAGTCATTTTTTGAGGGTTATAAGTGGGTTTCCATTTTATTATTAATTAATATTTTTGAGGTTTCCAAAAGTGCCCCTCTCCTCTCCTATATAAGGGCACCTCCTTCCCTCTCCTCTTCACTCAATTTTGAGCATTCAAGATCATCCAACCCCTGAAGATTTATGTTCTCAACCTCTCTTGTTTTATAACAGAGGTTATTTTACTCTGAAAAGACAAACTCTAGTGCCTTAAGAGGATGCTTAAAAGACGTGCGTTGAAGAAGAGGTAATCTCTTCTACCGATTCTTTCAAGTTTATTTCTTCATCAACTTATTTTTCATTAGTTTTTTCATTATAAATTAATAACATAAGTATCACTAATATACTGACATGTTATTATAAATATGAAAACACCACATTTCACCTTCTATCCATCCTACAAAAAATGAAATCATCGCCCGTGTGTACGTACGGAATACCGTCTCCACGCCGTGGTGTAATCTGTTTTTCCACCACCACCTTACATGGATTGGTATTATAGTGTAAATAATCACTATATATGGTTATTATAACATCATACGGATTCTGATATATTATATCATCCACTCCAATTCCATTAAATAATAATGGAAACGATATCATCGCTCGTGCGTACGTACGGATTACCGTCTCCACGACGCGATGAGATTCATTCTCCATGTTAACCATTCAAGAATGATTATAAAGTATATATAATGAATAATAATGGTATATATAACATAATAATGCTACTGTATTTATTTATATATATATATGTCATCTACATAATTTTATTCAAGTCAATATTGAAAGGAAAACAGTGTTCACGCCTACGTACGGCCTACCGTCTCCATGAACGGTGTGTTTCATTTCATTTATCTATATATTATATATATATATATATTGAATATATATGATATATAAATCATGTTTTACATTCTGGACGTAATTAAATCATGATATATGTAATAGTAATATAAAGGACAACAAGTCCAAACATTTACGATAAATGAAATGATTTTATCGAAAATGTTGCTTTAACATCGAATTAACAAAAGAATAGGTAATATAAAGTCATAAGTGAATCAAATGTGATATCATAAATATTATTTGGTCTTGTTACAAGTTAATAATATTTTGAAACCCACTATACAGGATTTTCGGACACGTATGGAAGAAATTGGACCTAGGGTAAGGGATAATTTTCCTATCTCATTTTTATCTGAGATTGCTTATATGTAATGATTTACTGGGGTTATATTTTTCATCCATGTACATAAATTTGTTTTTCATCGAGTGTTTTATATTATTCCATGTATGTTTAAAGTCATGTTTACCCCTCTTTGAATTTTACATTGTGTTATGGAAGGAATCATTCTTTTGTTTACCATAAGAGGAACGTTTTGACTTTTCCGAAAAAAGTACAAGGAGAATGGTTTTTTTACTTATACAGAATGAATGGAATCTTATGATTTCATAGAACATTATTTCTTGGAATCATACTTTACATGTTTTCAAGTTTATATTTAATTAGCTTCAATTAGTTTAAAATTGTATGACATGTCAAGAAAGGAAAAATGTTTTTCAAGTAGAAAGAATATTTTCCTCAAGAATGGTGTTCAATTGTTTTATAAAAATTATTTTCCATCTAAGATAATATAGGGTTCTATTTCTGTCCCTATTTTTACATTGATTTGATTGTGTTATGATGAAATTATTCTTATGAAGGCCATTTATCTTATATGGATTATGTTTTGATGGCATGATGTTTAAGAATCCCATTTTTATTATATGGGTTATGCTATGATATAAGATTTATGATTTTGTGGAAAACAAGTAAGAATGATTTCAATATTAGATGGGTGAGACATATATCTCCCTCCAATGCATTGGGTAATGATTTATATCTCACAAGATAGACATGTCTAGAATGTCATGTTAATCTGGTTCAGTGATACAGGACTAGAACGAGGAGTGCACTCGATTCAGTAAGGGACCTTTCCACTAAGATGGTCTTGGAAGCAATGCCTTGGCTACTATGAAAATCATATCATGGGCTTAATGGTTTTACACAATTACAATTTTTATTCCAATTCTATTTTATCATGATTAATGTTCCTTTATGATCTATGCATAATGTGCTGCCAAGATTTATTTTTCACGATATTGATGTTTAAACTTTATGTTCATGTTTTTATTATGTTCAAATGTATATTTTTTGTAATATTTTCTCCATGCTTACCATTACTGAGAATTTGAGATCACCCTTTTTATGTTTTCTTTTCCCCAAGATTTAAATAAAGGTTTTAGGTAAGAAAACAAAAGGGGAACATCTTTATGGGAGATGTTGAAGATCTTTCACCATTATTTGAAGATTGGTTTCTGAGTTTCCAAAGACATTAAACTATTACGATCCTTGATTTTTGGGTCTTTTTATGTATTAATTATTCCACAAAATTAATGTAATGTTCATGTACATAAATCTTGAGTCTCTATAGTTGGTATCAGAGGAAAGTTTTAGTTAACCTTTGGAAACTAGGATGCGAAACCTTTAGTGAGATCTCTAGAATATATTTCAAAGGTATGTCTAAGGATGTCCCTAAGGTTATGCATAATTATAGGATATAGTCCTAGAATAATGGTAATGATCTTAGAATTTACCCTAAGATGATAGATATTGAAGGTACTCCCCCTTATTATGATTTTTCCTTTCACCCTATTCTTTTTAGGTTTTGGAAAATGGCTACAAACAAGAAGATTCCCGATAATGAAGGATATGATGGACAATGGAATGATATTCTTCATGAGAAACCAAATGAAATGTGATCTGGAACTCCACATATAGTTATTATGCCTAATCATAAATTTCATAATATGATCAACAATCTCAAATTTGGTGACTTTCCCGACTCAGCTAATAAGAGAAAGATGGAGTTTCATGATGATCATAGAGGAAAGAAAGTTCAATTTCCCTCGTGTAAATCATGTGTGATGAGGCATCAAGGAGAATGTTTTAAAGGAACTAGAAGATGCATTGGGTGTGGAAAAGAAGGACACAAATCTAGAAATTATAAAGTAAAAGGTTCAGTTAACACCCTGGACAAGGATAATGTTATTTCAAAGACATAAAAAATGGTTAAATGTTTTAAAAGTTGAGCGTATGGGTATTATGAAAACCAATTCCCTAAGGGAAAATCTCATGAAGAGAATCATCATGGTCGTATGGGTAGATTATGAAGATACTAAAAATGACATGTGAGATGAAGGAATTGATGAGTCTTGGTCAATGGTTTAAGAAGGTATTGGAATAATTTATGTTTATCCAGAGTTATGTTGTATAGGTAATGGTACTAAGGAATAAAGACACATCTAAGGATTGTTACTCTATCGTTTTTCTTAAAGTATTTTAAAGTATATGTTGAATTGTACTGGTAACCATGAAAGGTTATTTAGATATTTTTGGAAATTGGATGATATGCGCATAATGAAGGGATAAGAAGATAATGAGATGTTTGATAGTATTAATGAGCTCATCACTGATATAAGGACAAAGTGATATCATGGTTTGAGTATAAAGAAAATCTGAGATCATTCGTGTTTTCACAAAGATTATATGGTTATACATGTATCAAGAGAATACAATATTAATGTATTCTCAGGATAGAAATGCAATCAACAAGATATATCTTATGATATATGGGTGATAAATGATGGTATTCAGGTTCTTGTTATATGACCTTTCAAGTAATCATTTTCATTATACTATGATATTGGACATATGTATTTTGGATGAGCCTAAATATTGGAATAGATTATGTTGGACATCAGATAGTATTATTTAAGGATAGAACATGTTTTTCGATATTATTTTTGGAATGTTTTAATAGTCTAGTTTTAGAAAAAAGGACAACACATAGGATGAGTGACAAACCCGTCGCGTCGGACAAGGCTGTGTAAATTGAACCCACAACCAATGTGTGATAGGCCTTTATCGCATTCCACTAGCCTACATGAAGTCCCTTGTTAGAATAAATTAGTTTTAATTTATTAAGTGGTGTGTTATATGAAGTATAAGTCCATTTAAGGAACCATATACGATTAATCTCACTATAGATGGACTTACGTATATTTAATAACTTTTGGTAACCTTTTGTTTGCAATAGATAGAATGACTTATCATTCTATCGTATGATCTGCTAACACTTCACAAATGAAAAATTCAACTTCATTTATTTGAGAGATGAAGTGGAAATTGTTCAAGGAATGACCAACAGTGAGATTGTACCAAAATCAAGAAAGTATTTCTTCTCATTCCAATTTTTTCAACTTTAGTGAAATCATCTTGAAAACCAAAAATGTTGTCCTATTGCCCTCATATATGATAAATTAGATGGTACCTTATATCATCACAAATTTATGGCTTTGTGATTGTTGGATTTTTCATAGCCATTTTCTCTACCACTCTCCATCAGAACTTGATGGTTAGATTTCTCTTTGATATCCATATTTTCACCTATGTTCTCCTATGTGAAAACCCAGGGATTAGTTAATTTGGGTAACCGTTAAGTTTCATAATTTAGTTTTTAAAGTTACTTTATGTTATTCCATTTCACGATGTGGGTTTCTATTAAATAAACTTTCAAGTAGTAAACCATTTATATCCACGACGAATTTCGAGGGTGAAATTCGTTTTTAGGGGGGTAGAATGTAACACCCTGAGATTTTATGAAAAATATTATTTTACCTTCCCTGATGTCTTGTGTTGTACGCTACAACAAAATTAGATTGGTCTATATGCAACACTATATTAGCATATATTATATGCAAAAACTATTCTTGGATGGTGTTGCACGCAAGAGCAACCTTCCTCAATAGTGTGTGTTGTACGCAATACTGAGTTTCACTAAACAACGATATATTGATATATTATTATTATGAACTAGCCTTTATTAATATTATTACCTATATTTTGAATTTTATGACATTATAATTCACCTTACAAATTTTATAGAACATGGTATGAGAACAAAATAAATTTTTTGGGTAAAATAAGTATTTTTCAAAAAATGTTGTTGTGTTTCCTATTGAGGGCGCACCCACATTAAATTTAGTTTTTGACATGTTTATAAGATCAATTTGAAAAAATAAAATTCTCTTTTGAATCAGGATATAATAATTTACATTGGATAAATTTTTAATATTTTTCTGATAAGTTTCTTATTTTGATGAATAATAAAAATACGCTAAATTTTAATTAAAGACAAATTTTTTCATCGAGATAATTTATATGGTTAAATTATAATATTTAATGGTTTTAATTTATAAGTAGAATATATTTTTACCATTTAATATAATTTAGTTCATTAGCATTAATTTTACATGGAATTCATAAGTAAAAACATTTCAATCTTTTGCAACGTTTTTACTTTTAAAACCCATTTTCTCAAGAGCGGGATTAATTTTAAATTAAATACTGTATATTTTGTGTTTTAAATTTGGAAAAATGGATTTCATATTTGTAATCAGTAGGTACAAATTATGTTAATAAGATACTTTTTATTTTTAGGCATTATGAGTAGTAACTACGGTAAATTTTATCTACCATAGTTAAAGGTAAATCAGGTAATTAAGGGTAAATATAATGTTATAAAATTACCCTAAAACTTGTCTTAATAAAATTGGATGGTTATATTTTTCGATAAATCAAACTTTGGTTGAAGTGGAATCTAATGGAACCCACTTTTATTTGATTAAGACCTTTTATTTATTTTATTTAAAGGAAAGTGAAATATGTCTTACTCAAACATTAATAATTAGATTTTTTTTAATATAAGGTTATAAAAAATATAAATTCGATTATAAATACTCATTCGAAAGATAAATTATTTTTCTTTATCATGGTAATTTATTTTTAATTTTTATGAAATATTTAATTACCTTTATAGCATATACATTAATGATGTAGAAATTAATTATCTTGTGAAAAATCAATAATATTGTTTTTATTAAAATAACATTACCTATAAAAAGGACAAAAAATTTGACCAAACATTATTTGTCGAGTATCTCTATACCCTAAGCATCCAAGGGTCGATTTTTGGACCAAATGTAGCCTTATAAAACTGATTAGTACATTTATATTATTTTATTTTAAATGATGTCAAAGATGTCACCATCATAATTTAATAAATATAACAATTTCAATGTTGTGATTTTAAGATTATGAATTAGATTAAAAATATAATTATTATATTTATTATATTTATATTCATCATAGGATTTTATTTTTCATTTTTATACAACAAAAAAGTGTATTAAATAATTATACAAAAATATTTTATTAATAATTTTATAAAGACATATACCAAATAAATTGTTTTAAAAATATTAAAATAAATAATATGTGAACAAATTAATGTGCCCCACGAATTTTTTTGATTAATATGACATGTTATGAATCTATTATGTATTTTTTTAGAACATATATTCTGTGTGGTTTTTATTTAAATTCAAAAAATGAATAATGTCAAAATTGACACTATTGATATTTTATAAAAATAACATGTTATTAAATTATTTCAAAATCACAAAAATATTTAAAAACTAAAAATTGAAATTTATATGGTCTAAAATTTTATAAAGTATCCAATTATGGGAAATATACAACATTTAAGTATGTATTTATAACAATTTATAATTTATAATTTTATTACCACAAATAAAATTAAATAGATTAAATAATGATAAATGAAGTTGATAAGGTTTAAAATAAACAGAAGACATGATAAAATTTTATTGGTTGATGGGATTACAACCCCGTCTCATCAAATCTTCGAATTGAGTCATTTTTGGAGATTTATAAGTGGGGTTTCATTTTATTCTTAATTAATATATTTAAGGTTTCCAAAATTGCCCCTCTCATCTCCAATATAAGGGCACCTCCTTCCCTCTCCTATTCGCTCAATTTTGAGCCTTCAAGCTCATCCAACCCCTGAAAATTAATCTTCTCAACCTCTATAGTTATATTATAGAGGTTCTGGTATTCTGAAAAGACCAACTTTAGTCCCTTAAGAGGAAGCTTAAAAGAGGTGCGTCGAAGAAGAGGCACTACAGGAAAACTGAATATTTGCGACGGGCGATTTGTGACGGGATCCTATCACAAAAGGTCTTTTGTGACGGGGCTCCATCGCAAATCACCTATTGCTGAAAACGGCGGTGCAAATAGGTGTTTTTGCGGTGGTCCCATCGCAAAAAGAGTATTTGCGACGGTATTTTTCCCCCGTCGCAAATGAGATTTCATTTATATATAAAAAGGTATTTTCGACGGGCCGGCGTAGATATATTAGTTGCGACGGGTCAGAAACCCGTCACAAATGCGAAATTTAAAAAATACTTGTGATGAAGGTATTTGTGACGGACCGTCGCAAAAATGTTTTTCCGACGGGTATTCGTCTCGTCGCAAATGTTAAAGTAAAAAAAAATTTACGAAGGGAATTCCCGTCACAAATGTTAATGTCGCAAATATTAAAAAAATAAAAATAAAATAAAATAATTAATAAAAATCATATAATATTATAAATAAATAATAATATTATTAATAATATAAAAAATTATATTGTTATAATATAAATAGAAAAATATAAAAAATATAATTATGAAATATTAATATAAAATAATAATATATTATATAAAAAAATAATAATATTAATAATATAAAAACACTATATTATTATAATATAAATAAAATATATATAAAATATATTTATGAAATATTAATATAAAATAATAATAATATGAATATAAATAATATAATATAATATAATATTAATAATATTAATAATATAAAAAATTAGTATAATATTATTATTATTAAACTATGTATATAATAATAATATTAATATTAATAATATAAATAAATTATATTATTATAATATTAATAATAAAAAATTTATATAATATAATTATGAAATATTAATATCAAAAAATAATAATAATATTAATATAACTAATATTTTATTATATATTATGAAATATTAATATCAAAAAATAATAATAATAGTACTAATATTATTAATATAAAAAATTAATATAATAATATTATTATTAAAATAAACATACATATTTATGAAAAAAATAATATTATTATTATTATTATTAATAAAATTATAAAATTATAAACTTCTCAATATTAATAATAAATATAAAATATTAAATGTAATATTACTAAAATAAGTAGACATTAAAAATAATACTAATACGTAATAAAATATTAATAAAAATAAAAAAAATTAAATCATGCAATATTCGTACCAATATGAAAGAGGAATTGTAAATAGTTAATATGACAATAAACTACGAACTCAAATTTTTATTACATCTAAAAACATTACTGGGGGTGGATAATCTGGAGGACCTGGAGGACTTGGAGGAGGTGGTGGAGGAAACTTCATCCCTAAACTATGAGTCAGACAACGCATATACTCCATATACTCCTGATATTGCTCCTCATATCGACGTCTCTCCTCATCCTACTACTGACGCATCTGCTCCTGCCATCGATGCATCTCCTCATCATACTGCTGACACATCTCCTCCTGCCCCTAACGCAAATCCTCTATAATATGACTCTAAGCACGCAGCTGCTCCTGATAATGTGAGGCAGAAGATGATGGCTCTCTACGAGCTGCACTCGAGCTGGACGCCGACATCACAACAGTACCATAATAAGCTGTAGTAGTCAATTGAGAGTCGATACCAACTACTCGGCCCTTTTCGAAGCCACACTGGGCCGCCTGCATCCATGTCGTCTCATCAAAATGGTGGGCACTAGTCTGATCACCCGTATCGTCCTGACTCTCAGCCTGTGTCTGAGAGGTCGCAGCCTCATATGACTTCCTAAGATTCAATTAGAAATTAAAATAATGAAATGATATTATGCATTTAATTTGAAAACTGAAAAGAAAATAATATTGACCACAATATGACGCTGGCAGTCACCTCTAAACTCCCTAGTAGCCGGGTCAGTGTACATCCTCCGATAAACACAGTACGCCGAAATACACAGCTGCTCGCTTCATATATGAATATATAATAAACTGTTTATATTTAAAATTGTATAAAATATTAAAAAAAGATACTTACTAGATGCTCTCTATGCGTACTGAATGTACGACTACCAGCTCGATGCGTCACCTCTTGTCTCCCCCGATTCTATCGACCCAATGCAGATCAACACTGAAACCAACCACCCTACCAGTGTGTACATAATACATCCCAAACGTGAGATGAAATGTACTCTGGTCGGTGGGCTCTACAAGACTCATCAAATTCTGTCACTCTGGCATTCTTCAAAGCCGTCTTTCTCAAATTATGCAAAAATTGATGGAAATGGTCACGCATAGGCACCACCCATGCCGCATGGATAGTGGCACGCATGCTCTCGTCGATGGGATACCATAAACCCTAATATATATTTATTAATGAATTAAATTTAAAAATAAATAATATTTAATTATGTACCAGCCAATGATCGAACATGGTGGCCTGCACATCAGCGAGAATCTGATCCGATGTGAGCCAGGGCTGAGAAAAATAAATGTGCAAGATAGCGCTCCCCTGTCCAATTTCTATATGCATAAAATTGTGGAAAAAGAACAAATAATCAAACAATTATAATATTATCAAATTATAATGAATGATAAATTAAATACACAAGTTACTATACCACCGCATGTGCGCATCAAATCCAAGAGGTGGACGTCGCTCTGGGATTGGATCTACAATCATCAGTCTGGCAAGACCACGCCCCCTCCGAGTGCTCCCTGTAGTGCCAACAGCCTGAGGGTCAGATGACTCAAAAACCTCATCATCCATAGGTAGATCAGCCTCCAGCAACTGACAATACATTTCCAAGTCCATCTGAAACATGAAATGATTGTTATTAGCAAACAGTTGAAAATAACTATTATGTATAGATATATATTTCTTATGATTCTAACCATAATTTTACTGTGTCAATGTTCATCTTCATCATCATCTTCCTAGTTATCAATGTCAATGTCTCCATCATCCTCATCGACATCATCAATTTCCATATTAGTTTCACTTTCATCATCTCTTATCATTTCAAATTTAGTTGTAAAATCATTGACAACATCGTCACCATCGACCCTTAGCTATGGGGTGTCATCCTCGATATTCATCTCTCTTTGTGAAAAAGATGTGTTTTGAGGAGTGTCCTGAAAAATTTCATTTCCTTGCACTTCAGTGGAACCACATTCAGTTTGAGTAAACTGATTTTCTAGGGATTTAACTTTTATTATACTCCACCAATAATCCAACTCTTTTGCAGTAGCATAGTATTTTGCATAATAAATTTGATGTTCCTGATGAGCCAATAAAAATTGTTCATTTATTTCAAGAAGTCTTTTATGTTTAATATCAACAATTCCATGAGTCGGATGAATACACAAGCCTCTCTCAGTATCCAACCATTGACATTTAAACATTGTTGCATAATTCTGTACCAAATAACACAGTTCAATAATTTCTTCAAGCATGCCGTAAAAGTCAACTTCAATATCTCTATGATGTGATACCTTCAAACAAACACCACTATTAATTGTTTTATTTGATTCCCCATATGCACGTGTATGCAATCGATAACCATTCACCACATATGCATTATAAGATTTAACCATTTTGGACGGTGGGTTACTCAATATATGAAATCGACTATCAATCTTATCAGCATGTACATATACCTGAAAATTTGTAAAACATTTATCACTATTACAAGTAATAAATTGATTTTATATGAAAAACCAAAAAAGAATGTATGTTACCAGTTTTTGAAACCAGTAGTTAATTTTTTTTGCCGACGTTCTTCTAAGCCAGCTGCTGTAATTTGTGGAAATTGTTTCTTGATATGATCCTCACATAACCTACAAATACAATATGATTAATTTACTGTAATAGAATCTATAGAATAAGGGATAAGAGCACTCACTTTATAATTTGTGACATTTATTCACAATTTTGTAGAACATATGTATGAGCTCTATGATGTTCATCAACTGAAATCCAACTATCATGAACTCCACCAAAGCCATGTTTGGGCTGATTGAAAACTAATAATTGGTTGTTCATATCATCATCAAAATTCCCCTCGTTCTGACCCATGCGGTTAAATTTTGAGGGATATTCAGATTCAAAATAATGAGAGCTGAATAAACCAATTTCTTCTTGCAAATAATCTTCAGCAATTGAGCCTTCAACTGATGCTTTGTTACGGACTTTTTTCTTCAATTTCTTCATGCATCTCTCAAATGGGTACATCCATCGAAACTGAACCAGACCTCCACAATTTTATTTATGTGGAAAATGTAATATCAAATGTTCCATCAAGTCAAAGAAAGTCGGCGAAAAGATTTTTTCTAGTTTGCATATAATTACAACAATAATTTTTTCCAGTTTGCTTAGTGTATCATAGTCTGTTGTCGCTGCACACATGTCTCGGAAAAAATATGATATATCTGTTATCGAATACAAAATATTATAATTCAACAAACCTCTTAATCCAATAGGCATAAGTCTTTCCATTATAACATGACAGTCATGACTTTTTAATCCAGTAATATGACCATTTTTAACACATCTGCCCAAGTTGGAAGCATAGCCATCTGGAAGTCTCAAATCTGCAATCCACTGACAAAATAATAAGCGATTCTCTTTGGTCAATGTATAATATGCTTTTGGCTTCATTGATCTCTGTGATCTGACATTTTCAAACAATTCATGTTATCGACGCCTGCAAATTTGGGCAAGATCTAATCATACTTTTACATTATCTTTGGTTTTACCCGGTGTATCCAAAACTGTATGAAATAAATTATCAAAATAGTTCTTCTCCATATGCATGACATCCAACATTTGTCAGACCAACAAGTCAGACCAATACGGCAGATTCCAAAAAATGCTCTGTTTTGTCCAATTGTGTTCTTTCCTAAAACCATGAATTTTCTGTTAGTTTATTGTCTGTCCAAAAGTGATGGAAGGTAATGAAAATACAACTGATAGTAACTCTGTACCTGAGATAATTTTTTGGAGGTTCATCTCTATCAATTCTTCATTTTCTAAAATAAGATTTATTCCTCTAAAAAGGATGACCGATTGGAAGAAATCTGCGATGACAGTCAAAATAGAAAGGTTTTTTTACATTCATGAGCATAAATGATTTGTTGTCTCCCATACAGTAAGGACATGATTTTGGACCATGTGTACTCCAGCTAGATAACATGCCATATGCCGGGAAGTCACTAATTTTCCACATCAAAGCATCATTCATTACAAAATTCTGTTTCGCAGCAGCATCATATGTACCAACACCATGACTCCACAATGAATTTTACTCATCATTCAATGGTTTCAAATAAACATCAATATTCTTTTTCGGATGTCCTGAGATTAATAATGTCAAAAATATATAAGGATCATTCATCATCATCCATGGAGGAAAATTTTACGGAGTTATAAAGACAGGCCAACGGGAATACTGACTACCAAATGATCCAAATGGACAAAAACCGTCAGTAGAAAGACCTAATTGCACGTTCCGGGATTCTAAAGCAAAAGACCGATGCACTTGATCGAAATTTTTTCATGAATCATCATTAATTGGATGAATGAATATTTTACCATTTTAAATATTGGTTTTGTTCCATGACATCATTGTCGCTGTGTTCTGAGACATAAATAAACGCTGCAACCTGGGTGTAAGCGAGAAATATCTCAGATGTTTTACAGGAATCAATCCAAACTTCACTGATTTATCTTCTTTATACCTCGATCGTCCACATGTCGGATAACTATCCAATGACTCATTTTTACCAGAATATAAGATTCAATCATTTGAACATGCATGGATCTTCTGATAACTAAGGCCCAAATTACAAATGAGTCTCTTGCTCTCATAAAAATTATGAGGCATCATATTTTCTTCAGGTAACATTGCTTTAACAAAAGAAAATATGTGATTAAAATAGTTATTTGACATTCCATTATCTGATTTAATAGCCATTAATTTTACAACTGCTTCAAATTTGCTTATCTTGCAACCAGGATATAATGCATCTTCAAGAGACCTGAACAACTCATCAAATTCAGATGGTGCCTACTCGGGAGGTAAATCAACATCATCCTCGATTTTTGTTTGTTGAACGGATGACCCTGAAACATCATGTACTAAATTCTGAAACAGTGATGGATCAGGAATCAAATTATTAGTATCTTCTCTAGAACTGTGTTCACCGTGTTGATACCAAAAAATATAATCTGATTGAAAACCATAACGCAAGAGATGTTTCCCAACGATGTCAAATGTCTCAAACATTTTTAGAGAACATTTTTTACAAGGACACTTAATTGTCCCTTCTGAAACAAATTTCGTGTTTGATGATGCAAATGATAAGAAAGCTTCAACACCATCAACATATATAGGATTTAAACTAGAACCGTTTGGATTTCTATGCTGATTTATCCAAGCACGATCATCTAATAATGATTGATGTCGATTTCCTTGTTCCATATTCATATATATGTTTTTACAAAATTTAAAACCATTACTGTTGTTAAATAATTTGATATAAGAAAAACAATATCCTAAAAAAGAAGATACATAATTACAGTTATTTATTAGAAATTACCAATAATTATACGCGACATAGTTAGTTTGTAATCATCCACACTAATTATTTTTAATTTAGAAGTACTTAGAAATACTTGGCAAAATGAAATGTTCTTGAATAATGAAATAAAAGTTTGTAATCATCATTGTGGAGATTATGATACTAATTATTCTGATTTATCTGACGGCTCATCTCTTTTTAACTTTCTCCCAACTGAAATCAGTATGAAAAACTTGGTCTGACATACGTTAGAGCACATTTTTCATACTGATTTCAGTGGGAGAAAGTAGCAAAGATATGAGACGTTGAACAAAAGGTAACCGCCAATCCGATGGAAATTGTGCCAATTTATAACCATGTACTTGAATTTATTTTATTTTTGATTAATTATTTGTAATTATTACTAATTATTACAAATCTCAATATTTCCAAAAGATTTTTCTCTATTCTTAACATGTTTAAATCTTAAAGAGTCGTCAATTTTCTGGTCATTCCCAATAAAATGTTTGCGTCAACCTTGTCTAATTTAAACTCTATAATTGTCCTTACATGGTTGATCATCTCGCAAGTAGGGTTGCAATAGGACAACACAATTAATGAGAAAGACATGACTTCGGTTGTCCAATTGCAACGCTACTTGCGAGGTGATCAACCAATAAAGAACAGTTATAGAGTTTACATTGTACACGGTTGATGCAAACTTCTTATTGGGCATGGCCTGAAAATTGGCGACCCTTTAAGATTTGAACTCTTAAGAATAAAGTAGAACTTGTTGAAAATATTGATAATTGTAATATTTTATAAATTTTTTATAATTTTAATTATATGAATTTTTTTATAAATATTAGAAATATAATATTAAAATAATTATATTATTAGTATTATTTAATTATTAATATTAGAGTAATATAATATTTTATATTATGTTACTATTTATGTTACTATTTATGTTACTAATTATATTACTAATTATGTTACAAATTAGAAATGCAAAGATATGTATATAGGTCGGGTGGTTAATCAATAATTTAATAGAAAAACAAACATAACTGACCGCTCATCTACCTCAATTTTCTTTTCATTTGTGTGTTGAGGTTGACAGGAAACTTCTACATCCACATGTAATATTTGCTTTTACTGTCAAAATTATAAACCTCCTCATCTATATATTGGCGAGGAGGTTGATAATTTTGATAGTAAAAGCAGGTATTACATGTGGAGGTAGAAGTTTCCTGTCAAGCCTCAAGACACAAATGAAAAGAAAATTGAGGTAGATGAGCGGTCAATCACGCTTGCTAATTTTCCTAATTGTTTTTAATTCTTTCCTAATTGTTTCCTAATTGTTTTTAATTTTTTTCTAATTTTTTTTAATTGTTTCCTAATTATTTTTAATTGTTTCCTAATTATTATAATTGTTTCCTAGTTATTATAATTGTTTCTTAATTATTATAATTGTTTCTTAATTATTATAATTGTTTCCTAATTATTATAATTATTTCCTAATTATTATAATTGTTTTCTAATTATTATAATTGTTTCCTTATTATTATAATTGTTTCCTAATTATTATAATTATTTCCTAATTATTATAATTGTTTCCAAATTATTATTATTGTTTCCTAATTATTATAATTTTTTCTAAATTATTATAATTTTTTCCTATTTATTATAATTGTTTCCTAATTATTATAATTGTTTCCTAATTATTATAATTGTTTCTAAATTATTATAATTGTTTTCTAATTAAATCTAATTGTTTCCTAATTAAACCTAATTGTTTCCTAATTAAATTTAATGGTTTCCTAATTAAATCTAATTGTTTCATAATTATATCTACCTGTTTTCTAATTATTATAATTGTTTCCTAATTAAATCTAATTTTTTCCTAATTAAATCTAATTGTTTCTTAATTAAATCTAATTGTTTCCTAATTAAATCTAATTTTTTCCTAATTAAATCTATTTGTTTCCTAATTATTATAATTGTTTCCTAATTAAATATAATTGTTTCCTAATTAAATCTAATTGTTTCCTAATTAAATCTAATTGTTTCCTAATTAAATATAGTTGTTACCTAATTAAATCTAATTGTTTCCTAATTAAATATAATTTTTTCCTAATTAAATCTAATTGTTTCCTAATTATTTTAATTGTTTCCTAATTATTTCTAATCAATTAATTATAATTATTTCCTAATTATTTGATAATTATTTTAATTAAATCTAATTATTTCTCAATTATTTGATAATTATATATTTATTTCTAATTATTACCAAAACATCCTCCGGGAGTGTCGAACCAAGAGTGTAGCAAGGCCCGTTTTCATGTACTAGATTACCCCAAGTCAAACTCGAAACACCTTGTCAGAGTTTTTACTCCTAGGTACAGTTGTGCCAGAGCCGCCTCTACTTGTTAGTTTCCAGACAAGGATTATTTGGTATGACCACATAATCTAATTATACTATATAGCTATTAAACATTCTATTCAAAAAATAAAATTAACAATTAAAAATAATTTAACAATTAAAAACATACAAATACTTCGATATTTTGAAGTAATCTTCGTCTTCTAACTCCTTCCTTCCTCTTCTCAAAATAAAAAATTAAAACAAAAAAAAATTCTACTCAGAACTGAAAGATCAAGGGAGAGAAGAAGAGAGATCTGAATGTTTTGGAAAAAATGGTTGGGGTGTATATATAGGTTAGATTATTTGCGACGGTCGTATTTTCGATGGGATACCATCTCAAATACTATGTATTGCGACGGGATACCATCGCAAATACGTTCTCCCGCATTAAATACAGGCGTAAGGTAAAAGGTTTTTTGCGACGGGCCCATCGCAAATAGCTGCTTTCCGACACACCATTAGCGACGGGCGGATATCCCCATCACAAATTACTATTTACCACCACCGGTATTTGCGACGAGCCTTGTCACAAATACCTTCACCCGCATTAATTACGGGCGGCGGGTAAAAGAGTTTTTGCGATGGGCCCATCGCAAATAGCTTCTTACCGACACACCATTAGCGACGGGTGGGTATCCCCATCACAAATTCCTATTTACCGCCGCCGGTATTGGCGACGGGCCCCGTCGCAAATACCACCCGGTGAATAATATTTTGCGATGGGTCAATTTACCTATCGCAAATAGTATTTACCACCGCCGGGTAGTTGCGACGGGTCGAAGGAAATCGTCGCAAATTGGCTTTACCGCGGCCGATATTTGTGACAGAACCTGTCGCAAATAACACCTGGTGAATAATTTTTTGCGATGGGACAATTGGCTCATTGGAAATATTATTTACCACCGCCGGGTATTTGCGACGGGTAGCCTTCTACCAATCGCAAATAGGATTCCTGCGTTTTGGCGTGAAAACCGCGCCATTGCAATTGCGACGGGTCCTATATTTCCATTGAAAATAACTGACCATTTGGGATGGGAATATATTCCCGTCACAAATACTCTTTTCTTTGGAGTTTTTGCGACGGGAATAAAGCCCGTCGCAAATACCCCGTCGCAATAAGCATTTTTTCACGTAGTGAGATAATCTCTTCTACTGATTCTTTCAAGTTTCTTTCTTTTTCAACTTCTTCTTCTTTAGTTGTTTCATTATAAACTAATAACATCAGTATCACTAATATACTTATATGTTATTATAAATATGAAACAACCCCATTTCACCTTCTATCCATACTACGAAAAACGAAATCACCGTGCGTGTGTACGTACGGAATATCATCTTCACGCCGTGGTGTAATCTGTTTTCCCACCACCACCTTACATGGATTGGTATTATAGTGTAAAGAATAACTATATATGGTTATTAGAACATAATACTGATTCTGATATATTATATCATCCACTCCAATTCCATTCAACAATTATGGGAACGATATTATCACTCGTGCGTAGGTACGGATTACCGTCTCCACAACACGATGAGATTCCTTCTCCATGTTAAGAATTAAAAAATGATTAAAAGTATATATAATGAATAATAATGGTATATAAAACATTGTAATTCTACTGGATATATTTATATATATATTTTCTATCTACTTACTTCGATTCCGATCAATAAAGAAAGGAAAATAGCGTTCATGTGTACGTACAACATACCGTCTCCATGAAAGTTGTGTTTCATTTCATTTATCTGTCTATTATATATATATATACTAAATTTATATGATATATAAATAATGTTTTTAATTCTGGATGTAAGTAAATCATGATATAATTAATAATAATATCAAAACAACAAGTCCAAACATGTACGATAAATGAAACGATTTTACCGAAAACGTTTCTTTAACATGGAATTGACAAAAGAATGGATAATATAATGTCATAAGTGAATCATATATGATATCATAATTACTATTATGGTTCTGTTACAAGTTAATAATATTTTTAAACCCACTATACAGGATTTTCGGACACGTATGGAAGAAATTGGACCTAGGGTAAGGGATAATTTTGTAATCTCATTTTTATCTATGATTGCTTATACGTAAGTATTTACTGGGGTTATATTTTTAATCCATGTCCATAAATTATTTTTCATAGAGGGTTTAAAATTATTCCATGTATTTTTAAAGTCATGTTTACCCCTCTTTGACTTTTACATTGTGTTATGGAAGGAATTATTCTTTTGATTACCATACAAGGAACATTTTGACTTTTCCGGAAATAGTACAAGGAGAATGGTTTTTTAAACTTATACGGAAAAAATGGATTCCTAAGATTTCATAGAACATTATTTCCATGAATCTTCCTTTACATGTTTTCAAGTTTATTTTTAATTAACATCAATTAGATTAAAATTTTATGACATGTTATGAATAGAAAAATGTTTTTGAAGTAGAGAGGATATTTTCCTCAAGAATGGTGTTCGAGTGTTTTATCAAAATTATTTTCCGTCTAAGATAATATAGGGTTCTATTTCTATCCTTATTTTAACATTGATTTGATAATGTTTTGATGAAATTATTTTTATGAAGTCCTTTTATCTTATATGCATTATGTTAAGATGGCATGACGTTTAAGAATACCATTTTTTATTACATGGGTTATGCTATGATATAAGATTTATGATTTTGTGGCACATAAGTAAGAATGATTTCAATATGAGATGGGTGGGACCTCTATCTTCCTCTAATGCATTGTTTAAAGATTTATATCTCATGAGATAGACATGGTTGGAACGGAAAGTTAATCTGGTTCAGTGATACAGGACTGGAATGAGGAGTGAACTTGATTCAGAAAGGGACTTTTTCCACTAAGATGGTCTTGGCAACAATGCCTTGGCTACTATAGAAATCATATTGTAACACCCCGAGCTTCCACGATACGCTTCTCTTTCAATAATGCAATAGCTTGCATTGTATGCAAGTTCGAGATTCTAACACCCCACGACTAATCAAAGTAGCCGTTATGAATAGTAATAACCACTTTTTAAGTTTATAGAAATTTTATATTTCAAAATGTAATTTATTTTTGTATTCGTAATATCGAAATTATCCTATGTTGAATTTTTTGTAATTTTCTGAGAACTTCCAATTTTCTATGAATAGTGAAAAATACTTAAAAACAACTTTTTTAATCAAAATAATTTATATTGATAAATTATACTATTGAGTAGTTTTAAAGTATAATTATAGTATATTTCTACCATTTTATCCAATGTTGGTCATTAGAATTAATTTAACATTGAAATTGGACATAAACAATTGTCAATCTTTTGATATATATTGTTTATTAAAAACACGCTATTTGTTGTGACAACAAGAATTAATCAAAAAATTAATTAATGCAACTTATATGTTTGGAATTTTTTAAAATATACATCATTTTTGAATTCGGAATATCAATTATAGCTTAGGGTGAAATTTTGGCATTATTCTGAAAAACTTCAATTTTTGATGAATAGTGAAACCACTAAGTGGTAGTTAAAAATCTGATTTTTCATTTAAATGAAACATTACCACTTCTGTGATTTGAATTTCAAAAATCTGACATACATGGTTGTCATTATGAAGTAAATTTGGTTCAATGGGATGAAAATAATTTTTGGTGAATAGTAACTTTTAAGTTTAATTAATCGCGATTAAAGGTAATTAGTGAAATTTAGGGTAAAATGATATTATAAAAATATGAAAATACCTTTAAACTTGTCCTACCCCTATTGGATGAGTCATGGACGACCAATACAATCCATGGGTCAACTTGGGGACCCCATGGAGCCACAATGGTAGGAAAATGACATTAAAAACGTTTTATTTAAAGTTAAAATAAAAATGTCACAAACATAAGTTTTTTTACTAAAACAATTTTTAAATGGGGTAATACAAGTCATATTTTTAACTATAAATATTTATTAGAAAGATAAAAATATTTCCTACATCATGAAAGTTTTTTATAGTTTTTAGACATTAAATAAATTAACGTTTTTATGACACCATAATGATGCAGCGATTGCCACATTAATTAACCATTTAAATAAAATGAAAAGATAATGTAACATCTAAGCATCACACTTGTTCAAAGCCTATTGTATGAGAATATTTCAAACCCTTATCACCTTAGCCTCACTTTATATAAGTGTGGGACCTTTAGAATCCAAAAATCATTGTATAATAATGTAACATTTTATTACTTTCCAAGAGTGCCCCTCCTCTCAACTTATAAAAGGCCCCCACCACTACCACCTTACTCACACTTTCAAAGCCTTTTGGCTCGGCCAACCTCTGACCAAATACTCTCCCAACTTCCCTCCCTTACTCCTAGAAGCCTCACTTTGGGCAGAATTCTTCCCAAGGAATCCTTTGGCGCAAATCAAAATAGTTACCCGATTTTAAGGTAATGTCTTCTCTTATATTATTATGTTTTATTTTGCTTTTCCAACCCCCTAAACTCTTTTTATACATTTCTATTGTAACAAAACCAGTATAATAAATATACTAGGATTTTTTTATAATATGTTTTCGAGCTACACTTACACACACCTACATCTAATGGTTAAAGAACATACTGTTTCTGTGGATGGAGAATTTCTGCCTCACGAAATGATGATTGTTCAAAACTCAAATAACACCTTCAAAGGTGGACATTAAGATGTCACTCTATTTATATATGATATATAATATGTTTAGGTTTTACTTAAGGTTATTTATTTTTCATTTATGGCATACCTTTCTTGTTTCCATTAGGGGTAAACGCGATATTTTCATTTTAGGAAGTGCGGACTACCGCCCCCTCAAAGTGATTTGAATCGTTAATGCCATATGTGGGATGTATAAAGGATGGAGTAAATGATATTATATATGATATTATACTGGAATTATAATATACCTTTATATCATTATGATTTAATTCCATTAAATATGAAATAGAAATGATAGTAGCATTCATGCGTACGTACGGCTTACCGTCTCCATGAACGGTGCATTTCATTTCTTACCTCTAAATGTTATGTATTATTATGAATGAATTTATATACTGGATATATATGAGATATATTATATCTATATCATGAATATAATTCTGGATATAATGGATATTTCACCACATGAACAACTTGTAATTATAAGAAGTCTATTTTTGACTCAAGTACCAAAGATCGACAAAACGACCGTTATTAACTTAAATAATTACATAATGTTCATAACATGGTAATAAGTGATATAAAAGGAATAAGAAACTTGAAAAAAGGTTCTTAATCAATTATAAATTAACTATAGTTTATTATTCAGGAGGTTAACGAATGGTCGAGTCAAGACAGGACGCAAGGTAAGGGAATTTCTTAACCCAATTTCCATTCTTTGGGTTAATCTCCTACTTTCAAATTATGTCATGATATTATTATGTCCTATGTTGTATTTGAACTTTATTTATGTGTACTTATAGTGAATACACATAATAGATCTATATTATTTTAAAAATGATCTTTTTAATGATTTCGCCTCAATCTCCTTTCATTTAGGCATATTTGGTTTTATACACAACTTTCTTTTATACGGTGTATAAACCCCTATGACTTTTACGTTTATTCAAAAGGAATATTTTTTATATGAAGAGTTTTACTAAACGACAAAAAGGGAATGTTTTTCTTTCCGTACATATTCGGCGAAAATGACTTCTCCGCCGCCGTGACCATTATTTGAGTTTCGGCTTCCTCTACAAGCCATCACTTTTTTTAATGAAAAATAAATACAAAGTTTTAACTTTCTTCTATTTTGGTATTGAAAAGGGTTTTGAAAGAGTTTTTATTATATCAATGTATTGTATTGATATCTTGTGATTGAAATTTGGAAATGTTATGTTTCCTTTATGCATGTTTTATGTGATACGATTATGTTATTGTTTATGATATGTTTAAACCTGTTCATATGAGGAATGCGTTGGACTTAATAAGTGGCGGGTGGAGCCCGCTATAGCTCCTAGATGCATCGGTAGGTCTCATGAGACAAACTAGTGTATTGGCACGAGGCCTTGACTACGTGGTTATGATAGTCTGGCATTAAGCATTACATCATTATGAAAGTGGTTATTGATATTGAATGGGATTATTCGACTAGTAGAATATCCATGTGAGTAAGTAAATGGCATTATTTATTTTATTTTTTTCCATATTATGCTGAAGTTAAAGTTTAAAAAGGATTTTGTTTTAGTTATACATTGCCTTAAATGTTAATGTTTATTTATGAAAGCTTCTGCAATATTTTTATCCTTACTGAGCATCTAAGCTCACCCCTTTCAATGTTTTAATATTTTCCAGGATGTGAAGAAGTATTTTATGAATGACCTGCAGGGATAGTCAGAAGAGGATATGAGTGTGGACTATAGAGACTATGTTATTGTAGTTTTTCACTTTCTAATGTAATGTAACATTTATGAATGTATCTAGTGTTTCCAAGGCTACTAAACTAATCGGTCTTTCGAGACTTGATCTTTTGTGCTCATGCCAATGTTACGAAATAATGTACCGACTCTGGGTAGCTGGGGTCGGGGCGTTACAGTTCGTATCAGAGGCAGTTTGGTACTAACCTTGGAAGATAGATTTAGATAAACTCTGATTAAATCACATATCTCAAAGATATACTTTGAGGATTAGTATAGAAGAACTTCCTAGAATTTTGTTGTTGTAGAGATTTTGTGAGTTTTCTGAGCAATACATCCCTGTTTGGATATGAGAAGGTAGAGGCAGCTCTGGCACAGATGTATCTAGGGGTAAAAACCAAAAACACCGCTTTGAGCTAGACTTGAACGGGAGCTGGTGCACGACAACGGGCCTTGCTGCACTTTTGGTTACGACACTCTCGGGGGATATGCTTAGGATAATTCTCGTTTTCATTACAAACCACTATGAAGGGTTATGAGTATATACTTCCTCAAAGAAAACATTTTTATGATTATGGATTATTTACATAAACCGTTCAATTTAAATTAAGTATTTTACAAGTTTGGAATTATTCATTGCAATTCATAATCTAACCTAGTTTATGCCATTGTATTGAAATGGTTCCCAGTGGAAGGAATGTGAACTCCAGCAATACGTATGATCCAAAGCGTAAGAAGAATCATATCTTTCACGGTATTAAGCCAACATTTATAATGGAAATAATCTCCCATGTGTTCTCAACATATGAAGAAATAGTATCATGTGTTAATAAGATAAGTAAATAATTCTCTGAGTCTTATGGATTTGATGGGAAGAAAGAGAAGAAAAGGATGGAAGAGAGAATGATGGAAAAAGGGACATTGGAAAAGAAGAATTTTCCAATATGTGATAACTGTGGGAAGAAACACCTTGGAACTTTCCTGAAGGGAATGGGAGTTTGTTATAAGTGTGGAGAAAAAGGACACCAAGTGCATGACTGCAAGGGTAAGAAAAAGGTTTCAAATGTACAATGCTTCATCTGCAAGGAGTGGGGACACTACGCAAACCAATGTCCAAATCATCAGAGTGTGCCCCAAATGATGTTATTGGATAATAATCAAGTTATGATACTACCACATATGAGGAGGAATGATTAGAGTTCTTATGTTGTTTTTAAAGAATTTTGTAATTTGAGTGTTGTATCAATGATGTACTGGTTATAATAATTATGGAGTATATAAGGATCGTACTGCAGTACTATTTCATCAAGGACTTGAGATTGTGTGGAACCAAGAAAAGTGACTCCACAGTATGTTAAATTTTTGGAAAATATATGGTTGAGAGAAAGATAAACCATAATATGGTTCTGATACTGAGATAGTGATTTTGGAATAAGACATGATTAATTTGGATAAATTATATTGCATATTCTTAACTTCCTTGAAATTGATGGATGATTTGTATACATTTTTGGATAGAAGGAGTATATCTAGTATTATATAAGGAATAAGGGATCTTGGTAATTCAGGATGTTGCAGTGTTTCAAAATAATACATGATGAAGGTGTTCACATATTGTTACACGAAAAAAATGGGATCTTCATTATGTTTACCTTCCTCATAAAATTTGGGCTGTGAGTTGGACAGAAGTATTTTGGATAATTATAAAGGTTGGAATGGATTTATTTGAACCTTGGATAGTAATGTTCAAGGTTAAAACATTATTGAATATTATTTTTGTAATATTATAATAGTTCTAGAAAAGGGACAACCTTCAGGTTGGGCGATAACCCGTCGCTTCGGACAAAGCTGCAGGAATCGAACCCACAACCATATTGCGATAGGCCTTTATGACCTACCACTTGCCTACAGGAAGTCCCTGGTTATTAAAAAATAGTTTTCGTAATCTAAATGGTATGTGTTAATATTTTTAACCTTGTACGATTAGGATAAATATAATATTTTTGAGTTCTATTATCTTTTTGAGTGAAAGATGAGTCTGTGGTAGAAATTAGTTGAAGGTTGAAACTCTACTTGTCAAGCATAAATATATATATACCTATATCTTATTCCATGAATAAATTAATTCTTAAACTTTATTAAAGGGATATTAAAACAAAAAAAATGTGTTATCCTAATACCTTATGTCTTGTTGAACTGATGATATTTTAAATCAACATAGATTGAAGGCTTTGACGCCCTCAATTTGACACTTGTTTGTGATTGATGACCACAATCACTCCCTAAAAATATTTATGTTTTTCCTCCAATTATATGTCTCTAATTGCCACCAATTTTCTCCTAATTGAGATCATAATTGGGTGGTGACTTTTTCATTTCTCTTTCCCTCTTATTAAGGCTAAATTTTATTAACCTTATTTCCGATGTGGGTTTTCCACAAAGTTATTTTCTATTTTCAACCTTTTTTTTCAAATAAAAATTTCAAATTGCGAGGACGCAATTTATTGAATGAGGGTAGAATGTAACACCCCGAGCTTCCACGATACGCTTCTCTTTCAATAATGCAATAACTTGAATTGTACGCAAGTTCGAGATTCTTACCCACCACGACTAATCAAAGTAGCCGTTATGAATAGTAATAACCACTTTTTAAGTTTATAGAAATTTTATATTTCAAAATGGACTTCATTTTTGTATTCGTAATATCGAAATTATCCTATGCTGACTTTTTTGTAATTTTCTGAGAACTTCCAATTTTCTATGAATAGTGAAAAATACTTAAAAACAACTTTTTTAATCAAAATAATTTATAGTGATAAATTATACTATTGAGTGGTTTTAAAGTATAATTATAATATATTTTTACCATTTTATCCAATGGTGGTCATTATAATTAATTTAACATTGAAATTGGACATAAACAATTGTCAATCTTTTGATATATATTGTTTCTTAAAAACACGCTATTTGTTATGACAACGGGAATTAATTATAAAATTAATTAATGAAACTTATATGTTTAGATTATTTGAAAATAGACATCATTTTTGAATTCGGAATATCAATTATAGCTTAGGGTGAAATTTTGGCATTATTCCGAAAAACATCAATTTTTCATGAATAGTGAAACCACTAACTGGTAGCTAAAAAACAGATTTTTCATTTAAATGAAACATTACCACTTCTGTGATTTGAATTTCAAAAATCCAACATACATGGTTGTCATTAGGAAGTAAAATTTGGTTCAATGGGATTAAAATAATTTTTGGTGAATAGTAACTGTTATGTTTAATTAATCGCGATTAAAGGTAATTAGTGAAATTTAATGTAAAAATGATATTATAAAAATATGAAAATACCTTTAAACTTGTCCTACCCCTATGGGATGAGTCATGGCCGACCAATAAAATCCATGGGTCAACTTGGGGACCCCATGGAGCCACTTTGGTAGGAAAATGACATTAAAACGTTTTATTTAAAGTTAAAATAAAAATGTCACAAACATAAGTTGTTTTACTAAAACAATTTTTCAATGGGGTTATACAAGTCATATTTTGAATATAAATATTCATTACAATGATAAAAAATATTTCCTACATCATGATATTTGTTTTATAATTTTTAGACATTAAATAAATTAATGTTTTTATGACACCATAATGATGCAGCGGTTACCTCATTAATTAACTATTTAAATAAAATGAAACGATAATGTAAAATCTAAGCATCACACTTGTCCAAAGCCTATTGGATGAGAATATTTCTATCCCTTATCACCTTATCCTCGAATTATATAAGTGTGGGACCTTTAGAATCAGAAAAGAATTGTATCATAAAGTAACATTTTATTACTTTCCAAGAGTGCCCCTCCTCTCCACTTATAAAATGCCCCCACCACTACCACCTTACTCACACTTTCAAAGCCTTTTGGCTCGTCCAACTTCTTCCAAAATACTCTCCCAACTTCCCTCCCTTACTCCTAGATGCCTCACATTGGGCATAATCTTTCCAAAGTAAGACTTTGGCTCAAATAAAAATAGTTACCCGATTTTAAGGTAATGTCTTCTCTTATGTTATTTTGTTTTATTTTGCTTTTCCAACCCCCTAAACTCTTTTTATTCGTTTCACGTGTAACAACACCAATATCCTTAATATACTAGGATGTTTTTATAAGAAGTATTCTAGATACACTTACACACACCTACATCTAATGGTTAAAGAACATAGTGTTTCTGTGGATGGAGAATTTCTGCCTCACGAAACGATGATTGTCAAACACTCATATAACACCTTCAAAGGTGGCCATTAAGATGTCACTCTATTTATATATGATATATAATATGTTTATGTTTTACTTAAGGTTATGTATTTTTCATTTATTGAATACCTTTCTTGTTTCCATTATGGTTAAACGTGATATTTTCATTTTAGGAAGTGCTGACTACCGCCCCATCAAAGTGATTTGAATCGTTAATGCCATATGTGGGATGTATAAAGGATGGATTAAATGATATTATATATGATATTATACTGTAATTATAATATACCTTTATATCATTATGATTTCATTCCATTAAATATGAAATAGAAATGAAAGTAGCGTTCATGCGTATGTACGGCTTACCGTCTCCATGAACGGTGCATTTCATTTCTTACCTCTAAATGTTATGTATTATTATGAATGAATGTATATACTGGATATATATGAGATATATGATATCTATATCATTAATATAATTCTGTATATAATGGATATTTCACCACATAAATAACTTCTAATTATAAGAAGTCTATTTTTGACTCAAGTACCAAAGATCGACAAAATGACCGTTATTAACTTAAATAATTACATAATGTTCATAACATGGTAATAAGTGATATAAAAGGAATAAGAAACTTGAAAAAGGGTACTTAAGAAATTATAAATTAACTCTAGTTTATTATTCAGGAGGTTAAAGAATGGTCGAGTCAAGACAGGACGCAAGGTAAGGGAATTTCTTAACCCAATTTCCATTCTTTGGGTTAATCTCCTACTTTCAAATTATGTCATGATATTATTATGTCTTATCTTGTATTTTTACTTTCTTTATGTGTACATATAGTGAATACACATAATAGATCAATTTTATTTTAAAAATTATCTTTTTAAGGACTTCGTCTCAATCTCCTTTCATTGAGGCGTATTTGGTTTTATACAAAACTTTCTTTTATACGGTGTATAAACCCCTTTGACTTTTACGTTTATTCAAAAGGAATATTTTTTATACAAAGAATTTTACTAAACGAAAAAAAGGTAATTTTTTTCTTTCCGTAATTATGCGGCGACAACGAACTCTTCCCCTCAGTGACATTATTTGAGTTTCGGCTTCCTCTACAATCCATCACTTTTTTTAATGAAAAATAAATACAAAGTTTTAACTTAATTCTATTTTGGTATTGAAAATGGTTTTGAAATCTTTTTTATTATATCAATGTGTTGTATTGATATCTTGTGATTGAAATGTGGAAATGTTATGTTTCCTTTATACATGTTTTATGTGATACAATTATGTTATGGTTTGTGATATGTTTAAACCTGTTCATATGAGGAATGAATTGGACTTAATAAGTGATGGGTGGAGCCTGTTATAGCTCCTCGATGCATCGTTAGGTCTCATGAGACAAAGTAGTGTCTTGGCATGAGGCCTTGACAAAATATTATTTGTGGTCTTGGCACGAGGCCTTGACTATGTGGTTATGATAGTCTGGCATTATGCATTCCATCATTATGAAAGTGGTTATTGATATTGCATGGGATTATTCGACTATTATAATATCCATGTGAGTAATTAAATGGCATTATTTAATTTTATTTTTGCCATATTATGCTGAAGTTAAAGTTTAAAAAGGATTTTGTTTTAGTTATACATTTCCTTAAATGTTAATGTTTATTTATGAAAGCTTCCGCAATATTGTTATCATTACTGAGCATCTGAGCTCACCCCTTTCAATGTTTTAATATTTTCCAGGATGTGAAGAAGTATTTTATGAATGACCTGTAGGGATAGTCATAAGAGGATATGAGTGTGGACTATGGAGAATATGTTATTTTAGTTTTTCACTTTGTCATATAATGTAACATTTATGATTGTATCTATTGTTTCCAAGGCTACTAAACTAATCGGTCTTTTGAGATTTGATCTTTTGTGATCATGCCACTGTTACGAAGTAATGCACTGACTCTGGGTAGCTGGGGTCGGGGCGTTACACATATCATGTGCTTAATGGTTTGACAAAATTACATGTTTTATTACCATTCTATTTTATCATGATTAATGTTCTTTTATGATCTATTCCTTATGTACTGCCAATATTTATTTTTCAAGATATTGATGTTTAAACTTTATGTTAATGTTTCTTTTAAGTTAAAATGTATATGATTTTTTTTATTTTCTCCATGATTACAATTACTGAGAAATTGAGCTCACCTTTTTTATGTTTTCTTTTCCCCAGGATTTAAAGAAAGGTTTTAGGTTAGAAAAAAAGGGGAAGATATTTATGGGAGATGTTAAATATCTTTCACCATGATTAGAAGATTAGGTTCTGAGCTTCCAAAGACACTAAACTATTATGGTCCTTGAGTGTTAGTTCTTCTTAAGTATTAATTATTCCGCAAAAGTAATTTAATATCCATGTACGTAAAACTTGGGTCTCTACAAAATTTATCTTCTATGGGTAATACCTTGCTCCAATTCATAGGAAACTATATTATTTTTCTATGGATTATTCAATGATATAGTTTTTATAAAAACCCCTTTAATTTTCATTGGGTTTTTATAGTGAATTAATTAATTTATTACGAAACCTATCTCTCTTCCATAGTTTATGATATGATCTAATGTTTTTGAAACCCATTTTTTCATGGGAGATGATAAGATGAATTTTATATGATGTTTCACAACACATGTGGATTATTTTCATTATTTTATTTATGTGACCTATATCTCCTTCAAATTAATTGAGTAATAATAAATTTTATATGAGCTCAAAGGGTAAGTATATGGTAAGATTACGCCTAAAAAAGAGGTTACATGGGTGGTAATCCTAAGAAAAAAAGGAGGGTACAAGGGTAGTTATCCCACTTCCAAAAGAGGGTGCATGGGAGGTCATACAAAGACCAAATAAAGTAAATGGGTGTTTATCCCATGCCTGACATGATTTGAATTTCTAGTTGGGTATCCTTTGCATAATATTTTCTATACTATTGTGTATTCCATTAATCTATGTCTTATTCAAATTTTATGCTATCATGGATCATTTTATTTGATTTCCCTAGTAATCATGTCTTATAAAATGCTGATATTCTTTCCATGACTCAAGATTATGACCTTTTATATATAGGTTATACTTTTCATATGTTAGGTTAATGTTCTCATACCTTTTGGTGCATGTTATTTTTATGTATCTCCTTTGTTTACCATTACTGAGCAGTCAAATCACACCCTTTTTAATGTTTTATATCCCTAATATATTAATAAAGTTTTATGTTTGGTATGTTTTTAAGGATTACTAAGGGGTAAGATCTATGTGGGAGACATTGAATATTTTCACTAAATTATTATTATTGTGTTCTAGGTTTCCAAAGGAACTAATCTTTTATAGTCGGTATGTATTTTTTTGTTAATGTATTGAATATTTATCTGAATAATATTTACTATAAATGTATAAAAATCATGGGTATCTATAGTTTTTATTTGAATATTGGTTCAATTAGCATTTGTAATCTCGAAAGAAAAACATTTAGTAAGATCTCTAAAGATATTTATAAAGATATGTTTAAGTATTTCTCTAAATATAAGATAAAGTTGGATTCAAAGTATATAGAAAGTTACATGATCTTCAGAAAAGGATAGAATGAGTAGTTTCCATGAAAATAAATCCTTCTCTAGATAATAAAACTATATGTGTATCATGAATTTAGGTGCGTAGGGGTAATAAATTTGAAAAGGGTGCATTGATCTAGTATCGATCATTAGTTGGTGCCATGTAACATGTCTTACTTCACACCTGGTTTAAAACCCATTGGGGATATGATCTGTAAATTTATAGTCGTCTTATGAACCATAATAAATGATTTAAATATATTATGTTTGTGAATTAAATCAGATAAACCAAAGGCTTCATCTTTTAAAAATAACGTGTTATGATTTAGATATCCTATAATTGAATTTTTATGATTATGTGGTCTAACATTATGATCTATGTTTTCACAATATTATTTATGGTTTTTTCGATGGAGGAAACCAAAAGTATCTGGCTAATCATTGAATGCTAGATACAACTATCTACGGAGAAACCAAATTGAAGGATAAGTTTAGTAGAGGATGTTGTGACAATTCCTAATCATTTATCACGAAACATTATTAATAATATAAAACTTATCCAAATCATAATATCACAATAGAATATACATAAAGAGGTCAAAAAAACATTGGGTAGTGGATACAATGGAGGAAAGAATATATAGATTAAT
Organism: Viscum album; assembly: GCA_963277665.1. Taxonomy (NCBI): domain Eukaryota; kingdom Viridiplantae; phylum Streptophyta; class Magnoliopsida; order Santalales; family Viscaceae; genus Viscum; species Viscum album. The sequence continues at coordinate 1,654,351,382 of OY728119.1, forward strand.
ATATATAGAATGGGGGTAGAATAAATCAAGGTAATGTCTCTCAAGTAAGAGAATATGTTTTGGGGGTGTAAAAGAAGGACTCAAAGCATGTAACTATGAATTAAAAAATGATTTTTTTAACATGACTAATGAGAATAATGGTCTCCCTAAGGTATCATTGATGGTTGAATTCTTTAAATGTGGAAGGTATTGGAATTATAAAAATCGATGGACTACAGAGAAATATCCGGATGAAAATCAGAAAGGTTTTATGAGTAATGTTTATATTACTGACGATGAAGATACTAAAAATTACATATTAATGGAAGATGTGTTAAAGAACTAGATAATGAAGAATAGTTAGTTGTGTATGAATAAAGTGGAATTCTTCTTGTATTTATGTATTGGTATTAAAATAATTGCATTTTTATCAGCGATATTTTAGTTATTAGAATCATGAAAAATCAATGGATTGTTTTGCAGTAGTTTTTCATTATAGAGTCTCAAGATTATTGTATACGATACTGATGTAATAGAGATGTGATTTAATAGAAATTCATAAGTTTGATTAAGGGAATATAACCCTTAATATGATTCTAAGGTTCAAAAAAGGGTTTTTATATTGGATTAAGAGATTATTGATATAGATAATATAAATTTGACAGTATTGATGATATTAGGACTGATAAAGATTTTTTGAAAATTTGGTTTATGTTATCATTGATGGAGTTTAGAACATTATTGGTTCTATGGATTATATTAAATAATATGATTTTTATTCAAGGAATGAGGAATAATTTTTGTTTTCATTGAGGTTATATGTTAATCAAGGACATTTTCATGTTTCATGAGAATACATGATGATGGTATTCATTGTTTGTTATGTTAAAATCAAGATACAATTTATGATATATTGGGGATTAATGTTAAGTTGATTTTGAGAAATTTAGTAACCATCATTATAAATTTTTTAATTTTAATATTTCTAAAGATTTAAAAGTATTAAAATTTATTAAATCGTTTTAGTTAAATTTTTTATGAGGCTTTATATATTAATATATTTCTTCAATTTATAATGATTTATGAATACTGGATAAATTTTCCTAACCATTTTTTTGTGATGATAACAAAAGATAGGCAGAATGAATTATCATTTTATTTATGGATCAAATGATAAGTTTGTAATTTAGAAATTGAAAAATCACATATATTTCATAGATTAATATAAGAAGTGTAAATTGATAAATTCATAAACATGGATGGTATTTTATTTAATAAATAGAATGAAATCATGTAATTTTATCTTATCATGAAAATTTCTTTACATAAGGAAAAATATCTAATTTTTTTACCTATTATTATAATTTATGATGATAGAAATTAAATTTTTCATGCCTCTTTGGATTATATATTTTTGTTAATTAAACTTCTCTAGATCACCCACTTTATTGTGATCAATTTTTTCTATCACTCTCTATCAGTATTTTGGTGTTAGTTTTCATTTATATATCTACGTTTTCACTTCCAACCAATAATAACATTTTTAAAACATAATATATGTTATTATAGATGAAATTGTCGTACACATTAATATTTTTCTATATGGTGTTTTGGTAACACTATTAATGATGTGGTTTTCTACGAATGAATTTTAAAATGTTGAAACTTTTATGATCGAGGAAAATATCAATCGAGAAACTAATTTTAAGGGGGGTAGGATGTAACACCTTTATATTTTATGAAATATTTTTTCCAATTAAATTTAATCTTCTCAATATTTCTCATCAAACAAAAAACTAATTTAGTATTTTGTTACATGAAATACTGATTATAGATTGTGTAATATTCAAAACCAAGTATATATTTCATTACATGAAACAATGATAACATTCATAACACGTGACACTGAACCTCGACCAACCACGAAATAATATTATTTAAATATAGAAATTATAAATGAGAAATTAAATATGTATTTATGAATATTATTTACTACTTTATAAAAATATATATATTTCTTACTCAATATAATTTTTCATAATTTCTTTGTAAATAATCAATCATTTTTTTAAAGTAATTACAATTCATTAAAAATATATTTTATTCAAGAATGGTTAATATTTATTTTATGATAAAATATTATAAAATAGTATTTATTTTATATAAAATTTATATGATTAAATTAAATTTATTTTTTAAATATTTATATAAAAATTAAATAATTCTGGAAATTTTGTATTTTTTGGAATATATTGATTTTTCAGTGAATTTTGAAAAATTCAAATTTTGTAAAACTATAATTTATTATCAATACATTATGAAATTTAAATATTCTATTAGGTTTTAAATGAATCTAATTATAATTTAGTAATATTTAATCTACAAAATTATTTTTGAATCAGCATTATATTGTCTTTTAGTATAAGATTATTTTAGGATTAAAAAGGTTTTTATGAAAATGGTTTAAAAGTAAAAAATGTTTCTATATTTAAATTAATTAAAATAATACCTAATAAGGATTTTTTTAAATGAAATTTATTTATTATATAACAATAAATTTTATTTAATATCCATAAAATGATTATTATTTTACATAAAATTTGTATAAAATAATCATGTACTTTAAAAAAATAACTTCTTGAAAACCGGATATTTTATCACATTTGTATGTTTTGTTTTTTAGTTTATTTCATCCAATAATATATAATATATTAAAAAAATATTTTTTAATACGATAATGTAAAAATTATATTAGGGGTATGTTGTGATAATTTTCTGAAATGTTATATCGTTTTATGAATATTGGAAAATACTAAATTGTAATTGAAAACATCCATTTTATTTAATTTATTTATAATGTTAAATTATATATAAAATTGGTTTTAATGTAAATATAGTTCAATTATACATATTTTTATTCAATTTAGTTATTTTAGATCAATTTCATATTGTTTTTTTATATAAAAATATTTCAAAATTTTGAACTTGTTTCCTCTAAAAACACATTTTCTCATCAAGTATTTTGGATTATTTTTGTATTTTAATATTTTACCTTATATGAAAGGAATTTTGAAAAATAGATTACATATTTATGATTAGGATATTGTATATTATATAATGTGTTTAACTTAATTTTTCACCAAAATGTATATTAAACACAATAAAAATAATTAATCTTGGTTATTGAAATAATTGGTTTACCGGGGGTTGAACTGAAAAGATAATAGCTAAAAATAACCCAAAACATGTTCAACACACATTGGATGGAAATATTTGAAAATTGTATCTTCTCAAATTGATAATGGAGGATTTCTAATGAACTAGGAATGATAAAAATGTTATAATGATTGAATATCTTCAAAAAAATACAAATATTCCACTCACCACACATATGAAAGGCCACCCCATAACATCTCTTCCACCATTATTAAAAAACATTTGGTTTATATAATAACTTCTCAAATAAAATAAAAAATTCTATCATATCATCCTCTAATATTTATTTTGTTCATAAATACATTCAAGAAATTCATTTAGTTAAAACCTTCTGATTATACCTGAAGAAGGGGTAGTGTTCAACAATGATAATTTTTGTTTTATTTCTTTCTATACCTCCTTAATTTATTATAATGAAATTATTGTATAATAACTACAGTATCATACATATATTGCGATTCTTTCTCATTAAGTTCCTGAAATACAACCATCTCCACTTTCATCAAATGTGTTAATAAATCATCGTTTGTGTGTACGTTGTACTACCGCCTTATAATCCAATGTCATTTATTTTTTCATTTTTACCTCTCATGGTTGAACATAATCATGTATTGATTATTTATTCATTATATATATGATATTAATATGCTTCTAGAATCCTAATATTTCACCTACTTTCATAGTCTCTAATTTTTTGGAATATGATAATGTTAATCATGTGTATGACATATTACTGCCTCACAAAGCTAAATGATTCATTCAAATAGTTCATGGAAGGTAATAAGGATTGGTTTTATAATATCTCAGAACCCTCACTCCCAAATTTGGTTCCAAAATGACATATTTACATTTCTATATTTTATGGAAAAAAGTTTGACCCAATTTTATTCCATCAAACCCTTAAAACACCAAAAGTAAAAATTAGATCACTAAAATCCTTGAGGAACTTTTATGATTAGATTTTTAGAGAATTAAGAAAAACATCTACATAAAAAATTCAAAAAAAAATTATTTATAATTTCTCCCACATAACACATATTTCCTTTCTAAAATTAATACATCATCATCACCCATATGAAATACCTTATAGATATAACTCATTCAACATCATTATTTATAACTATAAAAAATGAAAATAAGAAGGGTGATATCAAATGCTCAATAACCCTAAAGATAATAATTAGAAATTGAATTTCATTAATGAGAATAAGAATTCAATGAGAGTATAAAGACATAATAAATGTGAATCAGTGGATAATAATGTAAATCATACCTATCAATACATGTATCATTAAATATGAAAAAATGAAAAGTCATGAGTCATCATAATCAATAGTCATGATCAATGTGATTTCAATCATGATCATGAGAAAGATTATAAACCCATAACAGGAAATTACAACTCTTTTTGGTAACTTGGAACAAAACTATTAATAAAACCTTTTTAAAACCCTTTGTAGTTTGAATAAACAAGTGGCCGAATTTCCATATAATCATTACACAATGCATTGGGGATTTATAACGTAGATCACCCTTAATTTATTTTATTTTGGGATCCCTTATTAGATATAATGGGGATAAACCCATAATATAAGATATATCGGTCTATCCCATTTTTCATGAGCAATAATGGGGTTATATCATTCATATAAGATATATAAGGCTCACCTGTGGCCTATAATGGGGTTCAAACCTTCGTATAAGTTGTATCAGGATTACCTATTTCATATAATGCTCAAGTTCCATATCATAAATAATACAATTTCATTATAAAACTCAAAAAAAACATGATTATGAAATGTGTTTCATGTAAATATCTTTTAAAAAAATTTAGTTCTTGAAAATAAATTGGATTCAAACAAATATATTTGAATCAATATTACTCTAACATGGGAAACAGTGAGGATGGAATAACTACAAAATATCCCAAATTGAGTATTGTTAACAACAATAGTTATTAATGTTGATGAATTTTAATACATTTAAATGATAATTAAATAAATTTTGAGGAAAATAACCTTTTTTTGGAATCACAAATTTTATATCAATTTTTTTTAAAATAGTTTCCATTGAAAATTATCATAAAATAACATTAAAAAAATTTTGGAAAATATTTTTATAATTTTTTTAATAACACAAATTTCTGATCGTAGAGAAAAATGAAGATGTATTTTACTAAAAAAACACTTGAACTAATAAAAAGAATGTCAAATGTTATAATTACATGAATGTATCATTAATTAACATATTATAAGAGAATTAATGAGAATTAAAATATTTCAACATCGATTATTTAATCATACACAATCCTGATAAATGATAATACTATAATAAAAGGTTCTTGAAAATTTTATAACATTGATTTGTAATCCCCATGAAGTAATAACATGAAATGAAACATATAATATCCTGAAAAATAAGTATATTAATCATAGAACATGTAAAATGGGTATTATATAATCCTTATAAAAAAATATAGCTGTATAACATAACAAAAATCTCAAAGATGGCCAATTGTGAAAAAAAATCCATTCCCGCTAGTAATATTGAAATTGTAAATAGCATGAAAGACAAAACATAAAATGGATATTATAATCCACATAAATATAAGTATAATATTAATACAATATATTCAATGGATGTATGTATACCACAAACAAGTAATTAGTTAATATAGAATGTATCTCATGGAAAAAATAGTGAGATGATAAAAACCCTTATCTGAGGCTTACCTTTTAGCCGAATATTATTTAACCTATTATGTTGTGGTTTGAAAAAAAAGTTATTAACTTATTAAATAACTATATTTATATTTTTAATATCATATATTATTTTATTACGACTTTTTAGTACATGTTTATTTACAATTTCATGTTAATGTTATGTTGCATATAATAACCGCTTTGTTTTTAGTATATGTTTTGACTTGCAATTTTTTGTCTTCTTAATTCAATATTTTTCTCATACTATAAAAAATATAAACCATGATAGAAATATAATATATATTCAATACAAATATATTTATATTAATCCATAAAATTTAGTTATATAAAAAGAAATACCACATTAATGGAGACAGTAAGTCGTACGTACGCGTGAACGTTGTTTCCATTTTCTTGTAATTTTGAAAGAAGGAAAGGTAATATATATATATATATATATTTTAAATATAGTATTATTTTAATGTAATATATATATTATGTTTTTGAAATTATCCTTAATACATTCAATTTATTGTGTGAAAAATTTACATCGCTTAATAAGGCAGTAGTCTTTCGTACACAAGAACGACATTACCGTACTCCCAAAAAACTGAAATCATAAAGTTATGGGTCATATAATAATTATAGAATCTGAATTAAATCGTGAAATTATAATATATATTATTTAAATAGGATATTTATCATTATTCCCTTTAAAGGTGTTAATTGAAAAACGAACGACATCGGTTCGCAAGGCGGTAGTCCTCTGTACACACAAATGATGATTTCATTACCCATTTGATGGTAGTTTTTTTAGGTTGTACCTTATAATAAAAACATATATGTATAAATATGATAATTAGTATATTTTATAAGTAATATATAAAAATAATTTAATGGTTTTGAGGTAGAAATAAAATAAAAATGTTCGTTGATGAATTTTAACTCCTCTTTGGGTAACTAATTTTGTTTTATACCAAAGGCCTTATATGGTTTATTTTATTACAAAATAATGGATTATAGGATTATATGAGGTAATTTCAGAAGTGATTTTGGAATATTTGGGATGATCCAAATGTCTTGATAGGTGTGAGGAAATGAGGGGATTGCGCACCATTTTATATTTTAGGAGGAGTGGAATTATTGTAAAGACTTGTATTTATTTATTACTGGGAGATATCCCTTACATCATGTTCCATTAAATTTGAATAACAAATTATGGTAGGTATTATATTTTCTAAAAACATCTTATCCATAGAAAATTAATACATTTTTAAACATTTTGTTCCTTAACTCATTAATTTCCTTATTTTTTTATTTTTGGGTTGTCGTTAAGGTAAATGGTTTTCTAACCATTGTAATTAATCCACTAAAACTAAATTTAAATTGATAATTATTTAAAAATTTGTACCCACTGATTTTAAATATTATAACCAAATTATAAATTAAAAATTCCATTTTTTTGAATGGTAATTATAACCAAAGCACATTTAACATGAAAAAACACCATTCTTTAAACCTAATTGTGTCATTAATTTTTTACTATTTAAGGGTCTATATGGTCATTATAAAAAAATAGTATTCCATTAATGGGTCATTTATTATATTTATTACCATTTAAAAATAAATTTATAGAAGTTTGTGTTTCTTTTAACTTTAAATCATTTAATATAATATCTTAACATTAATGTCATTTATGACATTATTTATTTAATTTTAATTTTAAAAAAAGTCATGATAATAATAAAATTAAAAACTATTAAATTCACTAATATATATCATGTTTTATTATTCTAAAAATAAAAATATACCACAAAAATTATTTCTATTAACCTCATTTTTTTATTTTTATTATTATTATTTATTTTATATAATTTTTAACAAAATAATCCATGCATTAGTGTTTCTTAAGAATATAATGTAATTGTATCATATCTAAAATTTAAAGATAAATTATTTGGATAAAAAAATTATATTATCTTTAAAAATATTATTTATAACTACTTATATGTAGTTATTCCCTTTCCCCAAATCTTTATATAAATTAAATAGATGTAAGGAACATATTGTTGTCTACTTCTTTTCGTAACATATTATATAAGTCACTCTCACTGAAAAGTATCCCTAAAACTGATATATTTATATAATAAGGTCATAAGGATCTAACTATATCTATAAAATGTGTTTTTTAAAGTTTTTGGGTCATTTTTACACCTTAAATTCCATGTTTAACCACAAATGAGCTTGTTTTAACTATAATCATTGTAATAAATTTTAATTTTTTTGTTAATTACTTTTATAAAAAATTAATTTTTTCGTAATGGATAATTAAAATTTTTTTTATTCTAAAAATGAAATATATTTTTAAAATTTAATTCTTATAAATGGTATAATTTTATTTAAAATTAATCATGCAGACATGAAGAAAAATGGTGTTTTCCAAGTGAAAGAGTTCAAAAATTCTAAATGTTTTAAAATCAAAATTAAAAATGAAAACATTAAAATGTACTATATTTGATAATATGTGTATAAATTCACTAATTTTATTTTACAATAAAATAAAAATATAATTTTAATTTGTAAATATGTTAGGTGAGATAACTATTTTTAATTAAAATTCAGAATTTTTCACTATTCATAAAAAAATTAAATCTTGTATGAAAATACCAATAATTCGCCCAAATGTAATTTTGGTATAATTATTTTAAAATAAAATTTATTTTTCAAATAATATTGTAATATTTTGAAAATTAATTGTTAAATTAGTGCACTATAAAGAGGTGAAAAAATTACTTTTTATAAAAAATTACGGGTTTTAATCGTAAAATTAGATTTATTTTTATCTATTTTCTAAAACACATGTTGGATTAATGTTGAAAATTATATTGAATATATTACATGTAATTTTAGTTTATATAATTCAATAATATTTTTTTGTCTATTTTTTATTATTAAACACACTTGGGCGCAATTAAATTGTTTTTAAGAAAAATATTTCATTTTATATTTAAAAGGGTTTTATATACATTTCTAATTAATTTTTCACTAAAAATAATAATTATATATATATATATGTATTAAAAAAATTAATTCATTCAATCATATCCATACCCTAAATCCCAATGGCTATGTGATAAGTATCATATTAAATTGTAATATTAATAATATGTTATTATATTGAAAAACTAAATATTACATGAAATGCATGATATTTAACAAAATCTGTATTGGATATATTGTAAGATAAAACTAGTTATTCATAACTTTTGTTATAGAATATTTTTTTATTATTTAAATAATCTCAGGGTGTTACATCCTCTCCCCTTCAATAAATAGTGTCCTATCAATTTGAACTTTCTCTTGGTAATCAAGGGATAGAAATTTTAAAATACATTTATTACAAGACCAAATTGAGTAAAGTATCAATAAAATATCCTATTAATAAGATCTAAATGGAATAAAAATTCTTATGTGGAATAACACATTTATAGGATTTTAAATATTAAAACATTGGCGGGAATAGTGGAAAATCAAAAATAATTATAGATTGTCATTGAGGTCATTAATCATAAGAAATTCAGTGTTCCATTGATTTTTAGGGGCATCAAAATGAAAAGTCACTATTGATAAAAAGTACAATAAGTTCATTAGAATTGAAGATAATAGGTTAATACTTTTTATTATAATATCGATTTCTTATTTTTCAGGAATGTTTTTATCATTTAGACTAAAAAATTGTAAAATATACTTACTTGTCAAGTATAATTTCATCTCTAAACCAATTTTCAATAGAATCTCACTTTTTCACCAAATAATTATTATTCAATAGGAATTTTTCCTGCCTAAAGAACAAAAATAAAAATTGAATGACCAAATAATCGTAAATGCATAAGAACCTATTCCTCCAATCTTTATACATTTACCAAAACCAAACTGGTTATCACATGGTAAGATAATTGAAAAAATGAATAAATATTAATATGATAAAATAATAATCAAAATTTAACAATTGATCCCAAATTTGAAAAAAAAACATATTCAATAAACCAATATCCCAAATCCACTCAATAAACTCAAAATTAAATTTTGTTTTTACTTCAATGGTTATCTAAAATTTTTTATATTTCAAGATAAAAAAAATATTGTGATCTTTGAATTAATAATAATCGCTTACCCTCCATGTTGATTTTCAATCTTACTGTTATCTATAAGATAAAACATGGGTTCTCAATATTCATGATTATATAAACCCTAAATTTGGAATTAGCATTTTTAATTAAATCATAGAGAGGATCTAGAATAATAATATATAGATAATTAAATGAATGAGTGAATGAGACCTTAAGGGGATATGTGATGCTAGGGGTTTCCCTATCACCACCTTCATATTATCCATATCAAATCGGCAGTATCTTCTCCTCTGCATTCCTACTAAATGGATCATGGTGTGCGGCTCTTGACTTTTTTGGGCTCGATTGTCCTGTAGATTCCACCATTTATTTCCTGACACTTGCACTATCCATTGAACTTTATTGGGATTTTGATGGATGTACGGTGAAAGTTCAATGGTCCATTCCAATCTCTGAGGTTTGTAGCCTCATTTCAATGTTACTGTTGGGTGAGTTGGGAGGTTTGTTGTGGGCTTCGAGTACGGTCTTAGAGGCAGTGATGGGACTGCAGATCTATCTTCAGTAAGGGTCGCTCTTCTTGAGCATTGGTGTTTGGGTGGCTGGCTAAGGTGATGGTTTTTTACCCTTGAGTTCTTCGATCATGATATGGGTTTGGATGTAAATTATTTTATGTCTTACTATGAACAGTGTGGTTCTTCTTTTTTAAATCCTCTTTCACTAGAAGGGTTCTTTTTGTTATTTCATTTCGGTTTATTTGGTTGTTGGTTTTGAGTGTATATTCCACTATGGTGGTGTGTTCTGTGGTTTGGTCTGTGGTATATGGATTTGTAAGAAATTAAAATGGTTCTTGGTATCTAGGATTGTATGATAAATGACTCTAAGCGTGAGGAATGTTTTATTTATGTGGGAATGAAGATGTGAAATGTAATGGAACCTCAAATTGTTGAAGTATTTAATGATCCCATGGGTTAAAAAATAGAATATATGAATAAACATAGGGATTCTACAAAGTGGACATTGAATTGAATAGTAAGATTGAGTGTGATTTTTAAGTGGTGGTTCCTAGACTTGGTATGGTCAGGTTTTGAGGCTGCATTAATGTTCTTATTTGATTGTAAAATTTTGGGTATATTTGCAACCGTAACACTATATGGATGTTCTTAAGATGAGGTTCATATTAGGAAGCTTTCTCCTAATCATTCCATTTATATTTAAAATTTTAAGAGGTTATGGTTCTTCCATTGGTATTAGACCAATGAAACCTATCATGGGATAGCTTATCGAGTGGTCATCTGTTTGTGATGTCTTATCCTCACGATACAGTCAATGTGGAAGGTAAAATCAAGTGGTCTTGATCTATTATATCCTCTTCGATGAATTTATTTGGTTATAATGTTTGGATCTTGTGTTTTATCACTTTTTCTTAAAAAGTTTTTTGATAATAAAAAAATTAATTTTCAATCATATAAACCCTAATGGTGATCAATAAAATGAATTTCATTTCCAAAAAAAATTAAATTCATACATCATGTTAAATCATAGCATTAATATTATTTTATCCTATTAATATATCTCAAAATGGTGTTGATAACTTTAGGATCTCATCACTAAAAACATTAATGGGGTTTCCATGTCTTTAAACTAATGATACAAAAAACATTTGATCTAATATATAATCAATAACTCATAATATAAAATCACATCAAAACACACTAATCTCCAAAGTTACCTAAACATACCTATGATGACATCTATAACAACCCATAACATACACTCCCAGATTTGGTGTAGAAATCGTAATCTTTACAATTTCATATTTTATGATACAAATTGTATCCCAATTTTTTCCATCAAAACTGGGAAACACCAAAAGGTAAAATTTGATCACTTAGAACCTAGAAGAGAATTTTGGTTAATATTATTATAGAATTAGGACAATATCCTTCATAAAAACTTACCTGGCTTTAAATGATCATTTCTCCCATATAACCTAGCAATTTCTTTCACATTAAAACATATTCATTGTCCATTTTATATCCCTTATAGGCATAACTCTTTCAACATCTTTATTTACATCCTAGGTAAAAGGAAACATAATAAGCGTGAGATAAAATACGGGATATGGGTAAACATAAGCATTACCAATTGAATGTCTTGAATGAGCATAATTACTACATAAGGGTGTGGTGAAATAATCTTAGTACTTGAGAGAATCATTAAAGAACTCATACCAGTAAAGACTTATATCATCAATGATTAAAAAATGGTAATTTAAGGATTCAACATAATCAATAATCATGAGCCATGTGATATCAATCATCATTATGAGAAACATTATAATCCCATAATATACAATTAAAACTCTATTGGGTAACGTGGATCATAATATTCAAAATCCCATTTCAAATCCCTTTTCATTGGAATAATTATATCACTGACATCCAATATAATCATCAACCAATGCATTGGAGATCTTTAATTTTAATCACCCTTTATATAAACTATATCAAGATCACCTGTGAGCTATACTGTGGTTTACCCCATTATATAACCTACATGAAGCTCGCCCATTTTTTAATGAGATGTTATGGGGCTCTACCATTCATATATGTTGTATTACGCACATTTATGATCTATAATAGGGCTCAAACAATCATATAAGATGAATTGGGATGACTCATTTATTATAAATCTCATGTCCCATATAATGACTTGAAATATTTCATCATAAATTTCATAAAAAGATTATTAATAAATGAGTCTCATATCATTCTATTTTAACAATAGTTGACCCCTAGAAAATAAATAGTCTTCGTAAATATATATTAAAAATAATTTAAATCCATCCAGTGAAATAATGATGATGTTATAATTCCAATTATCCCCATTTTATCATAGGTAAAAACATGTTTTGTTGATGTTGATGAATGGAAAAACCATTAAAATATCATTAAATAAATTTTGAGGGAAATAACTTTTTCATTTTTAAAATAAAATTTTAAAACACAAATAATATTGAAAAACCCATTAACATTAAAATTATATTTAAAAATCATTTAAATAAATTTAAAAATATTTATAGAATACATTTTTTTTGAAAGAACTCATATTTTCTATCAATGAGATAAATGAGACTGGATTATATTAAAAAATATTTATCAAACATTTTATGTATCAAAGAGTGTAAAAATGAAAAAATTACAATGAATTATAATTACTAACTATTTCTAGAGATAATTCATTATATTTTTTATAGTTCAACAATATAGAGGTAATCATACATAATCCTAATAAACGATGTGATTGTAACAAAACACTAATACCGCATTTGTAACTTTTAATCGTAATCACAATGGATGAATAATATTAAATAAAACATAAAACATCTGTGAAATGAGGTTTATTTAAGATATAATTTGTTTAAGGGGTAATATACTAACATTACTAAATAACATAGGTGTATAATATAACAAACATCACAAAGAAGGAAAATTGTAACAAAAATCCCTCACCGCTAAGTAACTTTGAGACTGTGAATTCCATGAAATATAGAACATCATATAAATATGTAAATCCCAATAAATGTATAAATAAAAATAATAAATTAAATTCATTGGTAATATATAAAACATACATTAAAGACAAGTGGTCAATATGGCATGTATATCATAGAAATAATAGTGAGATAAGAAAAATCTATACCCCACGCTTCCCTTTTGGTCGAACAAGATTTAATATCCTATATAGTGGATTTAAAAAGTTTATTATGTTATTAGATAACCATATTAATATTTTTAATATCTTATATGATCTGATTATGTTCTTTTATTACACTTTTATTAACAATTCCTTGTTAAATTTACATTTTATGTTATAACTGCATTGGTTTTTGTATATGTTTAGACATGATATTTTTGGTCTGCTTACATAAATCCTTATTTCATACTCTCCATAATTTAAAAAATGATATAAATTTAATATATTTTCAGTATATATGTATATATATTAATCCATAAAATTTATTGATATGAAATGAAATGCACAGTTCATGGAGATGGTTGGTTGTACATATGAATAAACGTTGTGTTCATTTTCTAATAATTTTCTAAGAAAGAAAAGTAAATGATATATATATTAGAAATAAAATATAATAATTAGTTCATATATATATATATAATATTTTTTAAACTAATCCTTAATACATTCCATGCAATGCATAAATAAATCTCATCGCTTCGCGGGGTGGTAGTCTCTTGTACAAATGAATGACATTATTGTATTCCAACAAATTGGAAAGAATTAAGTTATGTGTTATATAATAATTTTATAATTATAATTACATAATAAAAAACACACATATATAATATATAAAAATTATTTTCATCATTATTACAAACCTTGAATGGTGGTTATTGAAAAAAGAATAGCATCAGTTTATGATGCGGTAGTCCTCCATACACAAGAATGATGATTTCATAGCCCATTTTAGGTATGTGTGTGTTTTTATAGGTTTTAAATATAGAATACAAAAATATCATTATATATATATTAATTATTTTTTATATAATAAACATATAAATATAATTTAAGGGGATTGAGGAATAAATAAAACAAAAAAAAACATTAACAAAAGTTATGTATTCTTCGTGAAAATCATTTAGGTTGAACCGAAATGACATATTTGATTTGGGTTATTCCCAAACTAATGAAAATACAGTTAGATTAAGGATTTTTGGATGTAATTTGGGTAGATTTTGGTTGATTAAAATTTATTGATAGGTCAGAATTTGTTAGGGGATTGAGTGCCCTTTTATAGTTGAGGGGTGTTGTTCTTGTAGATACTCCGATGTATCTTTTATTGGGTGGTATTCATTCCATATTATTCCTCAGAAATAAAATAATAATTTAGGGGAGGAATTAGGTTTGTGATAAAACATCCAATATCCCAATTAAATACAATTCTTAACTAATTTTGTCCTTAACACCTAAGTTTCCTTAATTTTTCATTTTGGGTTTTTCCTTAAGGCAACTAGATTTCTAACCTATGTAATTCATCAATTAAAACATAATTAAAGTTATAATTATTATAATATTTATATCCAATGATTATAAATATTAAATTTAAATATTAAATTATAATATTTCCTATTGTGGAAATTAATTTTTACCGAATCACATATTACATGAAAAAACATTACTTTCACCTTAAATATACCAACCATGTTTATACTATTCATGGTGAAATATGTTCATTGTAAAATATTAATTTTTTCCTATATGGACTATATTTTATAATTAATTATATTTAAAAATAACTCTTTAGAATATATCATTTTTATTAATGTTAAATCTTTTACTAATATGTTATATCATTATTGTCAACATTAACATTATTTATTTAATTTGAATTATAAAAAATATCTATAATGTAATAGAATTCCAATCCTATTGTTTTCACATCATTGTATCATAATATTTTCATCGAAAAATTTAACGGGATGTAAAAAATCATTTAATTTACTGAACACTTAATATTTTTAGTATAATTTACTTAACAGATTTATTAACAAAATAATTCAACTGTTGGTGGTTCTTAAGCAATGATTGTAATTATATCATCTCTAAAAATTAATGTGAAATTTTTATTACAAAAATTATTAATTTATATTTAAAAATACTATTTATAATATAACCTATGTAATTTTTCCCTATCCACAAATCCTTATAGAAATTAAAAGGAAGAAAGGTACATTGTTTTTGTAATTAATATTTATAAGTTATTATATAGGTCAATTGCATGGAAAAGTGACCCAAAAACTCATTACTATCAACAATATGGTCATAATGGTAATACTAGGTCTATAAAATCAGCATTTAACATGTTTTGTGTCATAGTCACACCATATATTCTATGACTAACAACTGAGTGAACTTACTTTAACCTTTATTGTTAAAATTAATTTTAATAATCTTCACTATAAAAATTAGTAAAAAATTAAGTTCAACTTATTATATAATATAAATTATTAAAATTCCAATTATGAAATCCATTTTTCCAAATTAAATTCAATTAATTATTATAATATTATATAAAATTAATCCCATAGACGTGACGAGAAAGCAGGTTTTTATATTGAAAAAATTCAAAGGTTCAAAATGTTTTTATAAAAAAATGTAAAAATGTAAATTATTATAATAAAGTATATTGGATTAATATATTTATAATTTAACATTTTTTACTTTAAAACCAATTAAAATATAATTTATCTTCATAAAAAATGTAGGTGAAAATTATTTTTAAATTAAAATTTAGTATTTTCGATTATTTTTACAAAATTAAAATTTTTCATAAAAGTAACAAAACAATAACATTAAGTTATTTTTTTATTATTATTTCAAAATTTATGTTTTATATTTCAAATAAATATTATAAAATTATTTAAAATTATTTTTTAAATAAATTTTCCCCAAAAATGTGGAAAAATGATTTTTTAATAAAAAATCCTTTTAAGTGTAAAAATTGATTTATTTTTATCTATTATTTATAAAGAACATATAGTGCATATTAAAAAATTTATTGAATATATTAAATTATTTTTTATTTATATAATTTAAAAGGATTAATTTTTTTTATTTTTTTTATTTCAAAACAAACTTGTGGGAATTTAAATAGACTTTCAAAAAAATATTTCTTTTCATTTTCATAATACTTCTATTTTAATTTATAATTAATTGGTCACCATAAAATTATATATGTTTGTGTGTGTGTTTATATAAAACACGTTATCATAATTAAATTAATCATTTCCATACACTCCATTACAATGTCTAATAGATAACTATCTGTTAAATTATAATATTATTAGTATATTGTGGTTCACTAAAACATAGTCTTCCTTGTAACAAATGCTCTTAGAGAAACTCATTGTTTCATTTATTATAAGATGAAGACACTAATGCATACCTTTTATGCTATCAAATAAAAATTTCATATTTTTAAAATATATGGTTGTTATATGTTTAATGAACTTATTTTATCTATGTGACAATAAAAATGATTTATTAATAATAATATGTCAATTACCATTATTTTTTCAATATTTCAATAAAATAGAAATCATATTCATGTGTACGTATGACCTACCGTGTCCAAAAATGGTGTATTTCATTTAAATAACTAAATTTAGGGATTAATAAAAATAAATATATACAGAATATATATGATATTTATATCATGGTTTACATTCTAGAGTTTGTTTTTAACCATGATCAATGAATGAGTTCAAAAAAATCAAAACATATACAAAAAAGTGGTTATTACCCAAAACAAATTAACATGGAATTGTAAATAATTAAGGAATAAAAATCATTTCAAAATAATATATGATAAGATACATATATACATAATAATTGTTTTTTATTTTATATATAATAAACTTATATTTATTATGTTAGAGGTTTTAATATGTATGATGGAATTCAAGACCTAAGGAATGAGATTTGTAGCCTCACTTTTATTTCTGGGAGACATGAGAAAATTTACCACCCCCTTATTTTAAGTAGTGAAAATAATTCCACTTTGACATGTTATTACATTAATTATATTCCTATCTAGATATTTAATGTTTCAGTTTTTATTATTCTATATTTGGTATTGTGTTTTAGAAAATTTACCAAAGCGGTAATGGATTTCTGTCTCGCTATTTACTTATATGAGACGCATGCCATATTCACTGCCTATTTCATTTATATGGTATATATACTATCAATGAATGTATTTTATTATTATTACAATTAAAATTAATTTTATTTACATATCCATTCTAGTAAATATATTTCAATGGGTTTATGGTTTAAAAGTTACCAAAGTGGAAAGGGATTTTTTTTAAAATTTTACATTTTGGGACATACATTATATAGTGAACCTATATTATTTCACAAGGTGTGTATAAAACCCCATAGACATGTAATATAATTAAATTACATATCCTCGTAACTTTTTAGGTTACATTTCATGTTATTACTAATGGGGATTATGATTCAAAGATATTGAAGTAGTAATGATTTTATGTTATAATATCACAGTATATCAGGATTGTTAATGATTATGTTTCTATTGATAAAATATGTTTATTAAACACTCAATAAAATCATTAATTGTCTTCTCCTCTATGTATTCATGATATTTTAATGTAATTTTACCATTTATACAATCTTTTATTGTAATAATAATAGGGAAAACGTTTTTAAGAATAATTAAATTTATTTATCTCTTTGGCTAAAAACCATTTTCCTTCAAAAATCAATTTTTCTGATTAGATTTTCATAAAAGATTTTAACCATTACAAAATTATTATCCAAATATATTTTACAAAATTTTAATTTTTATAATTTTTTTTATGTTAATCTTCTTGTCATTTTCAAAACAATACTAGTTTGTATTTTGCAGAAAATATGAAAAGAATATTTTTTAAAAAACATAAATTACATGAACAATATTTCCATCTTTCATGAATTCTCACTGATTTCAATATTCCATTACATTTTTCTAATTTTATTTAATAAATATATATTTTCCTTAAAATTTTGAGAAATTTAAATATTGTAAATAGATTATTTCATTGCTAAAAGTATTTTTAAAAAGTTTTAAAAAGTTTTTTTCACTGTGGAAATGATAAATGCCATATAAAATGTTTTATATCATTTTAAAATATTATTTTATATATTTTCAAGTCCAATTTCAAATAATAATAATTACAAAATATTTTATGTTTTAAAAAAAGTGATTTTAAATGTGAGGTTATTTTACCTCAAAGAAATGTTCTATGTTATGATTAAAAACTTTTTTCCAAATAAGATGTAATAAATTAATGTTACATATACTTTATCTTGTTTATTTTCCACTGATACCATTATAATTATTTCCATTAAGGGTTTAATTTTATAATGGCATGAAATTTATGAAATAAGTTTCTCTTCAATGTGTTATAACATGATATAATTCTTATTAAACCCACTTCTTTTTCTACAGGTTATAACATGATAGAATTATTATAAAGGCCGATTGATTTTCCATGGTTTATTCAATAATTAATTGATGAATTCTATTAGATACATGTATCTTTTCCATAGGTTATGATACAATAAAATTTTTTATATCCCACTTCATTTCATGGGTTTTAATGCGATAAATGTTTTATGGTCCCATGGAACACATATATTTTATTTTATTTATGGAATTTGTGAGACCTATATCTCCCTATACTTCATTGGTTAATGATAAATGCTCTATAATCATAGAGGGAACATGGGTGGTTATCCCAAGCCTAAAAAATAGGGTAAATAGGTTCCTATCCAATGATCTAAAAGGGGTGTACATAGGTAATTATCCCATTACTGAAAGACAATGCATGAAATTTCATCCCAAGAACGAAGCATATACACTCGTGTTTAGTCTAATCATAAAATTCCATGAATATATTGGTGGGTATCCTTCACATAATATCTTTAATACGGATGTATATTACACAAATTGATGTCATATTCCAATGTTTTCCTCTCATGGATCATGTTTTTTTATTTCTTTACGGTTCATGCCTTGTAAACTGCAGATCTTGTTTTTAAGACTCAATATTATGCCCTTTTATACTCAGGGTATAGTATTCATATTTTATGCCTAAGTTCTCATACCCTTATATTCATGTTATACTTACGTATCTCCCTTTATTACCAATACTAAGCATTTGAGATCACCCATTATTATGTTTCCTTTCACTAGGTTATCAAAAAAAATTATGTCCCAAATGTTTTTGAAGATTACTATTGTTGAATAAAGTTTTTGGAGACATTGAAGATATTTCACCAAATTTAGAATATCATGTTCCATGTTTATGAAGGCACTGGACTATTTTGGGTGTTATGCATCTTTTCATGTAAATTATTGAATATTAACTTTAAAATATGTAATATTCATGTACGAAACTCTTACGTCTCAATAGAATCTGAAATATAGAGAATGATTGATTTCCTCACTCATATATTTCTAAAATTATATATACCAAGATTAGAATAGAGTATCTTCTATAGCATTCTTTTTTTATTTAAAATGGATTAATGGTTCATTCATGGGTGGGAGGTGAGAAAAATTGGACGTAACATAGGGGATTGAACTATATTCATCTATTCATATCTAATTGATTTCCTAGGTTTTCTTTTTAATTAATTCTAATAATTTGATTGACTATATCATTTATGGAATGTTAGTGTATATAATTATGATGGTTTAAAATGTGTCTAATTACATGTATCCTCATTTATGTTTTTAGATAGAACCATCTAGGTATAAAAATATTTCACGGTGACTTGTTATATATGATACAAATTTTTCAACATTTTTATGCTGGATTTGGAATTAAATAAATTTTCATAGGGATCTATATATTTTCATTTGGATATCATTGACTAAATTTCATGGGTGTTGCGTGGGGTGGGGGTATGTATTCAAATATGAAAATGACAGTTAAATTTACATCCATTTAGTCCTCAAATCTATATTTTTATAATTTTTAAAATCCACATTTTGGTTGAATGGAAAGTAGGAATAAGAACAACCACAAAATTCCACAATGAACTCAAGACAAATTATAGATATATTAGGATCTGAATGACTTTTACTATAGTCAATCTTTAATGTGCTTCCAGGATAAATCGTTGGGACTAATATTGGGATTATCATGAAAGTTATTTTTAGTGATAGTTTAAATAACATTAAAGATTGAAATTTAGTTATTATAAGAGTAGAGATAAAATTCCAAATATGTAAATATATGAACAAGTTAAAAGGCAAAATAACTACAAGGATTATCATTGGCCCCATGGGAAACCATTATTGATTCAATTGTAACGGGATGAAATTATTAATATTTTCTTTAAAATTATCTTCATTTTCTTAATTTACAAAAAATTTAACGGATATTATTCATCATTTTAGATAAGTCATTGGGGAATTAGAAGTTCCTCTTAGCAGGTTATAGGTAGAGCTTAGATCCATCATCATGTAGTGGATGATCATGGTTGACCAATTCTACAAACTCATCAGACATGCTAATTTTAGTTGTTGTATGTTTATCATCTAGTTGGGAATGTTGTAATAATTCTGGTGATATCTATATTTTTTCCTATGGTTGGTGAAAAACATCCTAATTCAATAAATTCATTTGTCTTATTCCTACACTCGAGTGAAAATATTGTATGACATTGGTCGCTTCACCATTATTTTATGAAGTCTATGATAATTCATTAATAACTTTTACATTTTCATTATACCCATAAATTACATTAAACAGATAATCCTATATATTAGTTTCAGACATCGGTGTAGGAGAATATAGAAATAATTTTTCAGGTGAGGTCTGGGAAGTCATATTGGCACTGTTTTCTAGATTTCTATTTTTTAACACTATTGGTGTCCATCCACAATTATTTGTATGTTTCCCTCAATTATTTTTTAATGTGATGAATCATATTCTTGATTCACTAATAGTAGGATGTTGCTTATCAATCTTTTGATATTTGGATGGATTTTTTTTTGAACTCGTAGAAATTGGTTAAAACATACATTTCTTATTGGGGTTTTAAAAAATCATAGGAAAACAAATAGGAGGTAGAATTTAGTTGTTTAATGAGGGCCATTAAAACTAACACTGTATTTATGAATATGAAAACTCCATCAAAGATGGGGTATAACTCAAAAGTATTATTTTAGTGATTATCCTCTCAATTTAGCCCTCCCACCTAGCCTATATTTCGTCCGCATATACCAAAAACATTGAAATATATATTACATGAGGTTAAGAACATCGAACCCTCTCCAAAATTGGGGAAGTTATCAAACTATTATATTTTTTGAAAGGATATCATATATATCCTCTTTGTGGTTAGGTACCCTCCTTACTATCATGATACCAATATCAAACCTTCAATAGTGGGCCTATGAATCTCTTATGACTATGGGTGAGATGTTGAATATTCATATGAAAATTGGGATTGGGGTTTTTTTAGTATTCTAGCATAAGGGGTTTTCAATACAAAAATTTTCACTCAACCACATGCCACACTATATTGGTATTGGGATGTGATAATTTCATATTGATTAAAATTTGTTCCATAATATGATGATTCATGGTACAATTGTTTTGATCAATACACTAAAAATGACTAATATATTTACATATGGATCGAAGAGGGTCGTATTCTTAAAGGGATGTGGAAAACTAAGAAATAAAACCCCAATGGTTATAGTGGATGAGTTTCAACTCATATGGATGCTAAACATCAAATAATGAAGCTAAAAATATAAAGTTCAAATGAATCTGGTGAAAAACTACTATGGTAATTCCAAGTCTACCTCATTATATAAACAAATGAGGATCATCCATGGATCAAGAATCCCAACTATCACATATTACTTCAAACCCCACAATTTGTTCATTTTTCATTAGAATATATCTAAGATTTTAAAAAGATAAGAAAATTGTACCACCAATGTTGTATATATAAGTTAATAACCTTCATGGAACTCTATAAGAGATATTTAGGCAAACAATTGTCCTTGAAATATGTCGAGGACCTTCAGATAAATATTATTGCAAGGGAATGTTAAGAGGAACTCGATGAGCGTATAAAAGAGAAAATACCTTCTAAAATATCTTGGGAAAATGTGACTGTATATATGAGTAAAATATTAACTACCCTCCCCAATTAGAGGAGGATGAAATTCCAGCTTCACCAAAGCCAATTAGGAAAACATGGGTCCACTCATAACCACCATCACAATGTTCCCCATTTCCCTAGTGCTTTTTCTGGGTTGATATATTATATTGTGGTCTATTTACATCCAAATTAATTAATATAAAATCTTCTAGAGTTTATTATATCCAATAATTTCCATCATATATAGTTTAATAAGATTTCCATTTATCCATCAAGGGTTTTTAAATTATACTTTAGTACATTGAATACAAAAGAGACTGTAATAGTTCATTTTCTGACACCTATAATACTTTATGTTAGAATTGAATTTTGGTAGCCTAACTTATTATATTCTACCCTCATAAACTATCCAATAAAGTTATGGGATATTGAAAGAAATATGTAATACTTATTTTGTGGAAATTTTTCAATTAATTGATTGAAAATATATGGTTTATATTTCAATGTCTTGTAAAACAATTCACTAAAATATAACATTATTTTGATGAAAATAAAGAAAATAATACCTAATCTATGTTTTCAAAAATAAATTTAAATTCACATAGGTTATAATATAATATTTCAAATGATTAATTTTTTAGAGTTGAAAATGATGCACATTTTATATTATACAAGATTATATTGTTTTTGTTGATGAAAATTTAGATCAAATAATATTTAAATGAATATTTTTCCCTCTAAAATTTTGAACATAATATTTGATCAATGTGGGTCCCCATAGGATTACTAATAATAGTTATACAGATTTTATATCTTGTATATAAGTTTCACTCTAATTATATAGTGGATATTTATATTTTTTGTTTGTCATTGATTTATTAAAAATTCTTTAAATTTGACCTATCTTGGTCAATAATGGGAGTAATATGTTTATATTTATTATTATGATCAATAATTTCTCATGTTTGAATTCTTGATTAATTTATATAGTCAAAATTATCAGTCGTATGCGATAATTTTTTAATTAAAAATTGTTTTTCTATTTAAAATATTATGAGAATAATGAAAAAACATGTATTTTTTTAGTTTTTTACATGACAAAATAAAATTGAAAAATAAAACGAGTGGTTTTATTTAAATATTCCTCAAAATAAAAAATTATAATGAATATTTTTCCATTAATAACAATAAAACTATATATCTCATTTTTGATTAAAACTTTATAAAGATCATATAACATATTTTTTTCCTTCAATCTAGTAAGAAAAATTACATAAAATTTAATAAAATAGGTAATATATATTAGATAGAGGATATTGTAACCAATGAAAACACACACACATATAGACACTCCTTGTGTATCAATCCTCATCACTCCCTACAAGTAATGACAAACATCTATTGGACCTATTTTATTTCATAAAAATGGATTGAAGGATTAATGGATCGAAGAATTATACATGGATCAATCGATAATATTCATAATGGATCGAATTCCCTATGTGAGTAGTCTTTATCATTCCATGGAAGTAGTGTTATATCACAACCCCCAGTGTGTAGTCATCACAACATCATACCAATATGAAATCTATATCACCCCTTACATGAAATATCGAATAACGCTCTTCACATATACACCATCGAAGGGAACCTCTCCATCTATAGAGTGGGAGGAGGTTCAGATGATAAGTGATAACATAGTCATCCATATTTTTATCCACCCACCTGGTAATACCAATGTGGTACCTTACTTATAACACCTTCTTATTTTGTTGCAACATCATATTTTTCCCATAATTAAGAACACTAGTTTTATGGAAAATATGGACAAAAATATTAATTATAATTAAAAAATAAAGAATAGAACAATGTAGTGATAAATAATTTTTTATCCAAATTAAAAATAATACACAATTTAAAGGTGTTTTATAAAGTACTAATGATAGAAAAAATAATTAATTAAAAATTATAGTAATAGTATATGAAAAATATGTTCATTACATAATTTAATATATAATTTTAATAAAAGTATAGAAATAATTTTCCACTATTACTAATTTTAATAATATAAGATAAGTTAATAATATATAAAAACAAAATCTTTAAATCTATATTTTTAAATGAATTTTCTATTAAATGGTCTATTTTATATTCCAAAACATATTTCTGGGAATTACTTTTACTTTCATGGTAGTAGTTTCATTGAAAATTTTATTAAAATAATATTTAATATATGTCTTGTATTTACTTCTTTATCCAAATTTTAATTATAATATGACCAGAACATTTTTATATTATAAAAAATTAATGAAGAATTAATAAAATATATTTTTTTATTAATAAGTCATATATTACATTGAAATTTAATAATATATCAAAAATTCAATTAAAAAAATTTAATAAATAATACATAAAATAAAATATATTAAAAATAATTACAATCAACATAAAGTACTTATTTAATCCTTTCTGGTATAATAAAATTATAACAATAATACTTGTAAAAATATTGTGCTTAAAAATTGATAAAAACAATACTAAAGCATATATTATTTTACAAAAAATAAAAAAATTTATTGGATATTGTATTCATGAAATAAATTATCGTTTAACAAAACTTATAAATAACATATAGAATATGTTTTATTCTTTATTTTTATGATATAGGGAATTTTATATTTAAAAAATAATTAAAATTATATTGAAAATTTGTTTTATTTATAATTTTATTTTAATATTCTAACAAATATTTTTTTCTTTTGTGATAAATTAATAAGAATAATAACAATTAAACATTTAATATATCATCAAAAATAAATAAAAGGTAGAATGTTTTATTTATTGAAAAAAAATATTTAATTATAAAAATCCACATAATAGCTCATAAAATATAATATATAATAAAAAATAAAAATTAATAATATGTGTTTTTTTATTCATAAAAAAATAAAAATATTATGAATAGAAAAAAAATGGTACAACATGTCCTTTTGTAGAAAAAATACTATTTTTAGAATATATATTTTTTACAATGTTTTATTTGAAAATTTTAACAAAAAATATATGTTATAGGTTATTCCATCAACGATGGACTAAACAAGAAATCACAAAAAATTATCATTTATAATAATAAAATAATGACATAAAATTCATCAATTATAAAATTAAGACAATAATTTAAAAATAACATTCCAAACACACTTTGTAGTTTTGCAAAGAACACAATGATTTCGTTTACAAAACAAAATATAACATATAATAATAACATTTTTAATATCATAAAAAATGTAAAAATGTTTACAAAAAATAATGACATAACATATTCTTAATGATTTTAAAGTATATTATACTTATTTAAATATTAAAATAAATATCATTATGATTAAATAACTATAATAACACTAGAAATAACTAATTAAGAAATATATAGATATATATATATATATAATTAAAAAATATATAACAATTTTATTGAAATTGATTGATATTTTTTGAATGAATAAAATTTAATATTTAAGTAACAAACATCATCACATAAATAATTTTAACAAATTATTCTTTAATAAACAAACTTATCTCATAATTAATTCTCTATAATTTGTATTATAACAAATTAATTGTATTATTAACAAAATAATATACTAAAATTACATGCACTCTACAAGATTAATATATTAGTAAACATAATATTTTATATTTCATAGTGCATGTCAGAGGAAAAACATTTTTATCTACTATTTTCTATCATTTATATTGCATTAGACTCAGAAGAAAAATTAACTAAGATTATAAATATCATAAAATACAATAACATAATTTTAATTGTGATTTCAAGTATTTATTTGATATTATTGTTATATATTTTAATGGGAAACCCTAATTGTCCTACAACTAGATGATTGGGCCAAAAATTGTACAAATTCTAGATGACTATCCTCATCCTTATATGTGATATATCTTAGATATAACAAACTTCTACATGATTGAATGTTTAATGATAAAACTGAAGTATAGAACTCTCCCTATAGTGATAAAATTGATAAATTGTGATCTAAATGAACAAAATTATTAATCAAAATATCAATAATTAACAGGAAACTAATCCTACCTTTTTTGTAAATAAGATATTCATATAATTCCCAACTATACATTATAAAAAAAATTAATGAACCCGTATTAATTATTGATCATGTTTTTATTTATTATCAATCATGTTGAATAATCATTAGAATGTTATTTTTTTTGAATTTTATATGATAGAGGGGATTCTAAGGTAATATGATATTGTTAGAATCGTATTCTTTTTAAGAGGTATTAGGGAAAATAATAATGTTATGAACCCTATTAGAATATTATAAAGTTAATGGGATCTTCATAAGTTTAATCCAATGAAAAAATAAATAAAGTAATATTTTTAATATTCATATTTCATCTTCATAAAGTAGTTTTTGAACATCAAATGTTTAATCAAAAAACATCGTAGGGTTACCCCTAGACTTTAAAAGGTTGTTTCATAAACCTTATGAGGTATAATATCTATATTGGTATGAAACATTAAAAAGGATTTAACTTCCTAATGTAAATGGTTATCATTTTAAGGTTGGGTTCCACCTTATTATGGTTCATATTGACCCCATATGGTTAGTTTCTAGAGTCTATAAGGCTCAACGTCTATAGGCTGACTTCATAAGTTTCAATACATCATACGGTTGAACATATGATATATCACTAGGATTAGTACTTTGCAAAACTATTATAATTCAAAAGAATGAAATATTTGATAAATAACTAGGATATTTTTTATTTATATCTTAGTTATTATGATACATATATATATATTGTGTATTAAACATGAGAAATCAAATAATTATAGAAGATTTTTTGGTAAAAAAATTTAAATGTATTTCCATAATTTGATTGTTATATGATTTTGAAATAAATATAATTTAAAAAACTCAATGGTTTTTAATATTGGGTTTTTTAAAAATAAAATTTAAAACACTATAATACTATTTAGAAAGAAAATGAGATTATTAAATGTTATTATTTAATTCAATAATAATTTATTTACTCAACTTAAGATTGAAGATGATTATAATACTTGATTATGACATGATAATAATTTCATTTCTATGCTGTAAATTAATGAAATCCAAAATTGTAGATGACAATTAAATAATGTATAATTTAAATTATGAAAAAAATGGTGGTAAGAGTAGATGTTTTTATTTAAGATATTATATAAAAACATTCAATTTATTAATTAATAAAGATCATTGGAATTAATAACTGGGGTTCAAGGGAAACTTTAGAGAAATATTTTTTCAAATTATTATGGATGAAATACAAATATTTTCTTACACACCAAAAATATTTCGGTGGGAATATTTTAGAGAAATTGAAAATATAATAATAAAAGATGTATGTCAAATTTCTCTTAGGGGGGAGAAAAAAACCTAATAGATCCCAAGAAATATTTGATTTAATTGAACGTAAAATGATTATCGATGATAAATAAAGTGGTAAATTTATATTGATCTAATCATGAATATTATACTTCAATATTATTAAATGGGTGACAATATATTCGTTTATTGATTGTGACGTCTTGATAAGGAAGATCGTGATCAACTATTGCAGAAGAAACTAGGAAAAAGAAGTAATCTTTCTAATTCTGTTGAAAAATATTTTGGAATAGGTTTTTTGAATCATTTATTTCTATGAGACTATTGATGTCATAATGTGATTCTATGAATATAGAGGATGTATGAAGGGATCATAAAATTCCTATTGTAACCAATTCTTTAAATAGTGGAGAATTGGTTACCTGGGTGTATAAAAGGTCATAGTAATGAGTAAGCTCTCACAATGAACTCTGGAATTGTAAAAAATAAGAATCATAAGATTTTTTATTTCTATAAATATTTATTGGAGATCAAAAAATTATAATAGAGTGGATTAAATCCAAATAGTTCATGTAGAAATAATTGATAAATAATTTACCAGAGTAAATGAAATTATCAACAATATTGAATGGTATGGAAAGTAATTTCAATGATTCTGAAATTTTCAAAAGGCTAATGAATTTTTTTCCAAATAGGATTGATCTAAATATTATTTATTTAGAAGAAAGAGAGTATAAAAAACTAAAATAATTAAATAATATTCTCATTGATTATTGAACTATAAAAATAAAATCTTTAAAAATGAATATTTAAAAACAAAAATACTTTTCAAGAAATGATAAAACATAAAATTATGGAATATGAAGATACTGATTTAATTAAATCTAATAAGAAGGAATAAAAAGGTTATTGTAAGAGAATTATTTATATTTCATTAAGTAATTTCAATAATGCAATGCTAACAGAACAAAAATACCACCAATGTGTTATTGTCATAATGAAATCATACACTTTTCTATAAATATTCCAAATAGAATTTTGTGAAGTGTGAATCTGAAGAACAGGATGAGGATCCTCATAATAAAAAATGTGGTCAAATATAAACAAATTAACCAATTTTGGTGGAATAAATAAGGACTCTATAGGGAAATAAATTAATATTTTTGTGAAAATAATAATAAGTAGATGCCTCATCAAGTAGTATAATAGAAGATAAATTTATTGATAACTTAAAAATTTTATGGCTCGTGTTGAAGGTGGTTTTGAATCCTCATGTTGTTAAGAAGACTGAATTGAATAACTGGATGTGGAACTCATGGGGAAGGGGGATGGATTTAATAAAAAATATTAATAATTGTTTTTGATAATATAAATTTAAAATAAAACTAATGAATTATAGCATTTTGATAAGGGGGATCTACACACATTAATGAAATCAAAAATGTAAAATTGAAAGATGATAAGTAAGATAACATTGTGAATAAAAATGAAGAGAATTACTCACCGAGTGAAGCATAGCTAAGAAATACATGATCATAGAATAATGAAGATAATATTGATTTCAAGAATATGATATAATAATTAATCAATGTAATTGAGATTAATTATATGTTATCATAGCTAGAAAAAATAAATCTCCATAGTGGTAGGTTAATTATTACCCTAATAGAGTTTAAAGTAAACCTGTTTTATCTAATATAATTGTTTTTAGAAAAAAAAATTGAACAATTTTAGGCAAATAATACTAATGAAAAAATCTATACATATTCTAAATAATATAAAGATAACTTAATATAATCACTAACCCAATGAAAATAGAGTAATATTTTTTTAAAATGAAGTAACAGTAATATTCAAGAAAAATTTATCATTAATATACAATATCAATGTTCCGAGGATATTTCTTGTGTTGTGGATTGTTTGGTCATATAACCAAAAAATGGTGGATAAATATGTCACTACAAGGGAAGAGGCATTAAAGAATGGGGAGCTATTCTAATAATATGATAATAGATTACAAATATAGACATGTGGTGAGTATGAATTCACTAATTATATCAACACACAATAGATTTTATTTCATGGAAGAATTATGTGGACTATGCAATCAGAAAGAGAATTCTGATGAGGATTAAATTACTAGCTTACCTAGATATATTCCCTATGGTGAAAAAGGTAATGGAATTTTAAGTAGTATAAATCAATATGTTTGAAATTTTAATTGAGATATTTCAATATAACTAAGTCATAGATTCTCGAATGTGGTTGTACCTATCACACAAATGGTTACCACAGAATATTTAAAGAACATTAAAAATTATAAAGGAGGGTATTTTATTTTTGGGAAATGACTATTTTCTAACAATCAAAGGAATTATTTTAGGTGAAATAGAACTTCAATTTTTTAATGGTTGGTGTTGAAGCCTCATTTTTATTATTAAAGAAATGAAAATACCTCTTTTTAAAGGGTAGAGGGAGACCCATTTCACAGCCTGAAGGACTAGGGGGATAAAATACCATTTTTTCCCAAAGGGACCTCCGTTGAATAGTACTGATACAATACCAAGCTGCTACCTTGTCTTTTATAGTACTGTCACCACTACAGTTCTCGCTATTGTACCTCTGCCACTACAATTTCAGTGCCGATATAGTTCTTCCAGTGAAAAAATACTATTATAGTACCTTGCTAAGTAACCCAGAAATATTTCCCTGCCAGAATTGAACCTAGGTATTTTGGATTCCAAAAAGGAGCTTGTACCACTTTGGTACCATCTCGTTGGAAAAAAAATAGAACCTCAATGTTAGAATTCAAATAGTTTATTCCTTTTTAAGGTAATAAAAATATTATTGAGTGTTAACCATCTTTGTAATGGTTAACAAGAGATTAACTTCATGAAATACTCATGTATCATCCAAAACAAAATTGATGGAAGTATCATCTATAAAGGAATAAAAGAAATAGTGAATTTGTTTCCAATTTTTTATCCCACTATCTCTTTTTATTTGAGTCAAAAATATTAAAACTAGTTATATCATATAATTATTTGTCATCTTGGCCAAAGAATAATGAGTAAAATTTTAATGTTTAATATTTTGAGAAATCATCCCAATCTATAGAGATAAATAGATAGTAATTTTGAAACCTCTCCAAAATAGAAAATGACTCAAGGTTCTCATAATGGATTGGTGATTCTATCTACCATATTGCTTGATCATATTCACACACATATATATGCACCCATGAGATGAATTATACTATAGGTCATAATTATTTCAATACATTTAGCTTTTATTATTCTCATATGAAAAAGATAATTCTAATATAACATAATTTAAAATATATAATTATGTTTAAAAATTTCGAGTGTGGGTTGAGAATTATTTGGGACTCCATATCAAGAAACTGATATTAGATAATATAAAAGAGTATAAATGATAAATTTTTAAAATCTAGCTTATTAAACCTAGAATCAAGAATAAGTATATATTCCCATTTACTCTTAATAAAAATAGTGTATTATAGTATAAGAACATAATAATATTTGAGATGGGTATAACTATATTTTCATAACACAAGATCTTAAAATATATTATTGTAAAGCATTATGTACTATTGTATACATAGGGATCCAGTGCCAGCTAAGACCTAAAACAGATATGAAACCATGTGAAATATGTTAGGTGTGGAAGATAATTATTATGTTATTAAGGGTTTTTGGTAGTTCCTATTTTATGAAGATCAAGGACAATAATTTGGTAAAATTTAAGATAATGATGAAGAATAGATTTTCATGGGCTAAATATCAAATTTATGTGGCAATAGATTTTGGAATAAATGTATGCACCAACTATTGGGCTATTTTGAGGTGAACAATATTAAAAATTATGTTAAACCATATTTTAGAATTGAATCATATTTAGAAAATTGAAAAGCATAAAATATATAGATTTTATAAAAACTAAATAAACTAGACAGATAAAAGGATAAGATCCCTATTCATATTTTCTATTAAAAAAATAATGGTTAAGAAAGTATTTTTAAAAAAAATTATAG
This sequence comes from Viscum album, assembly GCA_963277665.1. Classification (NCBI taxonomy): domain Eukaryota; kingdom Viridiplantae; phylum Streptophyta; class Magnoliopsida; order Santalales; family Viscaceae; genus Viscum; species Viscum album. The sequence goes on from OY728119.1 coordinate 1,654,383,579, forward strand.
ATCCACATTACAAAATATGAAGAAACATATTAAAATAAATATACATAATTGGAAGATAATATGATCAATATCATGAAATAATAAAATTGATAATTTAAAATCAAATTATAAATATAACAAAGGTTGAGCCTCAAATAGTAGCTAATTTAGTTGACCATGAATAGTGGATATAATTTATGAATGATTAAGTTGATTTTATTGAGAATAACTCTACTTGGGATCTTATTCCAACACATAAATATAAAATTTTAACTTTCACAAAATTCATTTGTAGAGACAAATTGAATAATAAAGGGGAATTCATAAGAAACATGCCTGGTATGGTTTTAAAATGAAACTCATAGATAGATGGAATTGATTTGGAAGAAATATTTCACCAGTTGAAAGGATAAAAACTATTTTACTGTTTTTGGTAGTATCATCACATATACATTGTAATGTTTATTGAATGGATATGAAATATTACATTCAAAATGGTGACATAGAGAACGAAATTTTCATTTAAAACATCATGGTTTATATCTTCGAAAATGATGAAAGCATAGTGTGAGAGTAAATAATGCTTTGTATGTCTTAAAAAATGATCCCATAGCTTAGTATTCTAAATTAGATGACTATTTGAGAGGCTTTAAATTTTTAAAGGGAATGTTTGTTTACAAAATATATGTTAAATAGTTGTCCATATGTACTTTAATTTTTATTATATATTTATATATGAAATTATATTTTCTGGTGACTATTATCACTTCATTAAATAATTTTCATATCAAATGGAAAAAAATATTTTATTTATATTCTAGGTGAGAGGGAATATTTTATCAAAAAAAAATTGAGATACAAATAATGAAATATTTACATCATAAGGGAATTATGATGATGAATTTTTTTCAAATATTTTGAATGAAATAATAAAAAACTATTTTAAAAATTATTTCATTTAGTATTATTCTATGGAAATATAAGGCATGCGAACTGTTGATAAAAATTAATTAAGAATAATAATTGAAATCAGGCTTTATCTAAAATTATTACGACAATATATAGCAGATGTAGATACTCTTTTTATGGGATTTTAGAGTGATAAAAATGAATATTATATGTTTAAATCTGAATTATTATTGATTTATGTAAATGGAAAACTGAATTATGTGATTCTTTATAGAAAAAATGTAGAAAATAACCTTTTGGGCTTCATATATGCTGATTTTGTAGTCAATTTAATTGAAATAAGATCAAATTCAAGTGGAACATTCATTTTTTGTGAAGAATATGTGAGTTGGTATAAGAAAAAAATCAGAATTAAATTTAACTTAATACAAGATAATATGTCAACATAGTTACTCCATAAGTTTATACACAGATTTCATGGATACATTTATAGTTGGAAGGTATAAAAGTTGAAATTTTGAGGACATTGTAATTCTTTATCGTAATCATATTACTATTAATCTGTCAAAGAACATTGTGTAATATTTAGGATACAAGAAAATTGGCACCATGTAACATTACATAAAAGAAAATGTGGTTAATGTATATATCAATTTATAATTAAAGTTAACCGATATTAAGATTGAAAATATATTCACAAAATAAATTCCAATCGATTTGTTAGTTTTGTTATTGTTGAAACGTTGCTTTCTCCAATCACCTATCATGTGAAAGTGTGTTGTAAGATTGAATCCCCACTATGCTTTTAATTATGTAGTCAATGGGGGAGATTTTTTGTACCTACATTATAAAGGGATTTAATAATAAAAATAGAATTTACTTATCTTATTATTTGTTATTCCTAATTTTTTGGTAATTAGAAATAATGGGGAAGAAAATTTTTAATGTATAAGTGATGGATCTAGGAGGGATGCAACAAAATCAGTTATCTAAAACTCATTTTTTATAAAAAATATTATATTCTCTCACAAACAACAATAACATTTGTACTATACTAGAATGACTCTTCTCATGTGATAAATTCTGTAAATTAATTAATTTTTTTGGTATTGTTGAGTTTTAGAAAAAAATGATTGAATATGAAAACAAATCCAATGGGTGGAAATGAATAACTCATATGTTTTATTAAATAATGTTTTATTTATTTTAAAAAATATTGAAGAAAAATTAGAATATTTTCTTGTGGTGAATTTTGTGAATTTTTTGTGATAGAGATGTTTATATTGTAATTAAAATTATTTTAAGATTTCTATACTTAATACGAATTTTGAAAAATGAAAAATCATGAACCTCACTATGACATTTCAATTATTATGGGATCATTATAATATCGATCAAATTTCAAAATGGAAAAAATTAATATAAAAAATTATTTTACAACATCAAAAAGTTATTTTGAAACCCTCTAAGGTTGATAATCGAACATCATACATTTATTAGGTAAATTATAATATTATTTTATAAAACAAATTAATTTACCATAATTTTATGTTTCACTATGGGTAATGGTATAAATAATGATAAAGGCTTTAACTTCATATGGTTCATCTAAATCATTATAAGTTTTTTTCCACATTTATAATATACATGTTGATTTGGTAAGATTGATTTTGAGAGTTGGTAAGGATATGTTTAATAACACCACTTTTTTATTATTGGATAGTTTATAAAAATCAATACTTAGAAAAATTTTGAAAATTTTGAAGAATAATTTATCTAAAAACTTCTAGGATGGTTACTCAAATGAAATTTGATCTGATGAAGACCAAGTATATATTACATGAATTAAACATAAAAAATAAAAATATGAATCAATTGTTTCATGTGAGAATTTAAAATAATAACTAATCCAAGAATTGTTTAAAGTTATTTAAATATATTTACTTGAAATGTATCAATGGTTAATGAAGAAAGGTGTTAAGAAAATAAATTGAGAAATTAGATAACATTTCTTCTAAAAAAGGATAATGTTTTCTGTTTTTATATTATGAAATCAATTTTTAATTTAATTCAAGTTTCATGATGAATATTATGCTTTATTGTTTCATGATGGGAAGTTACACACCACGAATCTGATTAATAAAATCCAATATTATATATGAAACACCATTAACGCATAATTTTTTTCATGAAACCATTTAGGTCAGAGTGGATTCATTTTCTTATGATGTTATATGGATACATTCCATTAATTAATTTATTAAAGATTAAAGGAATTAATGAATGAGGTTCAAGGGGGCTTTTAGAGTGATCCTAGGTAAAAAATTTGAGTATCAAATAAGTTTTTTTTTCATAGACACAAAATATGAGGGTCTAAAGATTTGGGATGAATTAAAAAAAATAAAAAATGATGCAGACGAATTTTGTTTTAGAACTGTGATAAAACATATAAAGACTAGACATTCAATTATTTTAATGAAGATAACTAGATCATTGAATATGCGGATAACTGTGAAATATGGACTGATCTAATCTTTAATATTAAATAATATTGCACTTTAAAAAGGTTTTATATTCTACTATATTGATCATAACATATAGAGGATGAAAATATTCAGTAATTATTGCAAAAAAAAATAGAAGGATTGATCTTTCACATTCATTTCATAATAATATTTTTACCACCATTGAAAAGGTATGAATCTATTTGGATTATGGAATGTATAGTGAAAATCTCTACTGATGGAGGAAATATAAAAAGTTAATGAATATTACTTTTGAAACAACTTCTCAATATAGTAGAGAATCTCTGATATGAGGTTTATACCCTATCACAAAAAAAATGAGTAAGCTCTCACATTAAGTCAAAACATTTTTATAATTTGTTTTGACTATGATATTTTATTTTAAAATAGTTTTAGAGTGTGGTTTATAAATTATTTTAGAGTGTATTAGATCTAAATAAGTCTAGAAGGTTGATTTTAAAATAAATTAAATTATTAAAATAAACCATTTATTGAAACCCCATTATAAGTGGTGCAACACACTTCTAGGATCCTCATAATATCTATTGTTAATAAAACTAATTAAAAACAATGAACATATATTATATTAGCTATTTTAATCATAACATACATGTTGTATGAAAAAATATAACAAATAACAAACATATATTTTCTATTTATATTATATATGAAAAATATAATAAAAACATTTTCAATTTGAAAAAAAAAATAATAAGACATAATAATTGATCATATAATTTGTCCAGAAATATGATTGAGAGATAAAAAATATATTATTATATAACACAACCTCATTCATACAAAAATCTAAAAAATAACATATACCATATACTACATGTTTGATAACATAAAATAAAATTATAATTTCTATTTAATTGTTAAAAATGATTTATTTTTATAATGAAAACTGATAAGGTTGTTCCTTTTTAGCCATAATAAATAAAATTTATATTCAAACACTATTATAAAAAAATTTGTGGTTGGACAAATTATATTTAAAAAATAAAGGAAAATATATGTAAAAATAGTATTTCTTAAGACCTAATTGGGGGTTACGAAACACCAACCTATATATCCAAGAGACCAGGGTTCAATGTCCAGTATCTCATTCAGGGATTTCGAGGAATTGATGTAGATAATAAAGCAGGTAGAGGGTGATGCAAGGTGACTTCAACATGGTGGCATAGGTCTGGTGTCATTGGAAAGACGATATGGGCAAGGGGTATTAGAATAGTTCCACATTGATTAATTTCAAAGACTTAAGTCCATGTAATGGGATTTCGTTCCCACTGAGCCTCTATTCCATGTATTCTAATAAAATAGTTCTAGTTGTTCTTTTTGTTTCTTAAGGGGGGGATGAGGCTTGACCCGCCCGAGAGCATAGGTGTCTGCTGTTGGGATTCTCGTAATTCCCCATACCTATAATAAATATATAATATAATATAAAAATAGATAAATAATATAAAAAATGCAATAGTTTCTATAGAAAAAAAATATTTAAATGAAAAAACTATCCTAAGAAATTAAATCTTCAGAAACTAAAATATTTTATAGTTAAATTTAAATAAATTATTCAACATTAAATAATACCATTCAGGAGACCCAAAAGTTATCTAACACACACCATTAAATAACTAAGTTGAATATTTTTTTAGTAAATTATGAAAACTATTATTGACTTCCAATTGGAAAATTATACTGATTCAAAATAAAGATTAAAATTTTGGGAGCAATATTAATTCCAATTGTTTCCACAAAGAGGTGGTTACTATAAGGTCAAATGAGTAAATTTTAATTCCCTATTGTGTGTGATATATTCATCATAGAAGAACTAAAATATTCAATATACCTGGAGTATCTTTTTATAATAACACATTTATAAATAAAAAAAATAAAAAAAATAATCTAATAACTAATATTAAAATTTAGAAATAATTATACAATAAAATAACTAAATAAATGGTCCTTGTAAATAGGAATGTGGTAAAAATTATGAATTCATGGATTATACTTATAGTGGTATTATCAATATAATAAAAACATTAAATATATTATATAGGTTTCATTCAAAAAGAATTATAAAAACATGATTGAATTAAGAAAAATAATTAAATATTTTTAAAAACCTAATTACAAGAAATTCAAATATTACAATGATGTAAAAATACTAAAATATAGTAAAAACATCATGGTATAATTTTAAATTTAATTCGAAATAGTAAAATAGAAAATATATACATATAAAATATGATATCATAAAAAAATAGTTATGTTTCAAACATTATTAAATCACTAATAAAAACGTAATATGTTTGAAATCACAATATAAAACAATGATAAAAAAATTATTTCAAAGAAAATTATATAACGATAATAAAAAATTTGGTACTCATATAAAGTAAGATGAACTATTAAATAATGTAGTAGTATTAATGGGTATTTTTATGATTCAGATTAATTGGACCTATTTAGATAACAAGGTAAATATACATAATTCACTACAAAAAAGAGATGTTATAGAAGTTTAAAAATTTTAGTAAAAATGAAGATAGGTTAAATTCACATAGGTTATCAAAAAAATCCCATCACAAGAAAATCTCAATGTAATCCCAATATGAAATAAAGATATTTATACTATCTATCATGAATATAATCATCCAAAAGACATGGTAAAAGATCATTACATCATTAAACACAATAAATTAAAAACCAATTTAAAAAAACTCACTAGATCGAACTTCTTTCCAATGTTATGTCACCACTCCCATGATAAAATCAATTCCTCCATGATTAAATAAACACCATTATCATTGATACACTACCATTAATTAGGTATCATAATCTTATAGGTTCAAAAGATATAAAAACAAATCCTACCACTTAACTAAACATCATATAAGATCAATTAAATTAAAAATATATAACAGGGACCCAAAAAACATATTTAGGAACAATTGAAAAAAATCATTATTTATTTATCTATCAATATTATTTATTTCCAAAATAAAAATAGTTAAATAAGAATGTAGAATCCATATCCTCTCAATTTCTTCACACTTATAAGGAACCATCTCAAAATCATTACATCCCTTGAATACACTCCATATTTAAAACCATATATCCATATCCCTATTGGTTGAAGAAAAATATAACTTCAAAAATGAACATATACCCATGAATTGAAGTGGAAATTCTATAAATTTGTGGAGGTAGTTTAGAATAGAATCATTCGAAGAATACATTTATATGTGAACAAACCATGGGATAGACTTGGTATCCTTGACCATGTTAAATGATTAAGAAAATATATATTATATTAGAAAGTATGGATATAATAACATTAGGAGGGAGATTTGGATATAAAAAATATATGGTAAACAATCACAAAAAAACATAGTAACATGAAGTTATTATTGAGAATCTTGTTAAATAAAATAAAAAATGATCAATACTATAAACATTTATTATTTATTGGAAGTTCTTGGGCAATTTTATTAGTGGTTTTAAGGCCTTTGAGGTGTTCGAGCAGAGAATAGAGTTGTTTGGATGGATAAAATTGGTGAAATTATTTTTAGAATCCAAAATAGGTCGGGTAGGCTCCTCTGTGATGGAGTTGAGTTTTGGTTAGATTTTTCTAATTGTCATGTTAAGATGTTTTTTAGGTTCCTGTAGTTTAAAGTTAGAAATAACTATTTTGGGATGGTTTATATAGTTGTATTTTATTTCTTTCGTGAAGTGTTCATTTTACTAGTAATTTAGATCGATAAAATTTTAGTATGAAATTAGTAAGGATGAAACATATGTGCCAATGGTTATGGTGTGTTATGTTATTTTTATAAGAATATTTATCCATGTTGTAGTCATTTTGGTTGGTGGAAAATATATATTTGTAGAGGTAAATACAATGGTGGTTCGAGTATTTTAGTTTCATTATGTTTTAATAATGTTTGTAGTTTATAGACTACATCATGTTTGTGGATAAACTCAATTTGTTTTGTATAATAGTTTGGATAATTAAAGGAGATACTATCATTTAAATACTATAAACATTAAATCACCTTTTATTATGATTTACAACATTATGGTGTCACCTTCACCCTATCATGGAGGTGTTTTTCGAATTTTATTATAAATTTAAACATATGTCTTCTCTTGTTTTCTTATATCCTCTCCCTATCAAACCCTAGATATATATAGGTGTATTGATCATGATGTGGAAGATTCTAAGAGGAAGGAACTAAATGGTTTCCAGCACTAATGTCTACAATTTGTTGAGGTTTTAGTATTTGCTCAAGATATCCAGAGGTCTTTTGTGGTGTTTAAGATATCTATTAAGTTGATTCTACTAGGGTATTTTCATCATATTTTTTATCCATTAACTTATAATTGTGTACTTTTAGTATATGATGGATGAATTCACTTATTATTGTGATGTTTTAATGGTGATATGGGAGAAGTACCATATTATGTATCATGATTATTTTATATCTTTGGGGTATAAGTCCTCTAGGTTGTATGGTTTTTTTATTCTAAATGAGAATTGATTGAGCATGTAAGATATTAGAATGTGGTTTCAGGTCCATTTTTCTTATTATCATAATCAATTACTAAATAATGGGGATAATAAGAGATATTTTGAGGCATAATTGAAAATGGTGATCCAACACTATGTCACTCATTTCTTGGCAATGATGTATCTTGAAGTGGTGATGAAAGACAAAGTTATTCAAAAGACATTGATATAGATTAGGTTTTTTCCAAGGTAGAATTATTATTCATTTTTGGAAATTGATTTTATGATCTATTGGTATTAAAATTTGATCTTCGTATACTATTATTCTACACCTATCAAATATTAGATCATTATTTAGAACATTAGTGTGGTATTATAACTCAATATGGGAGAAACCACTAGTATTTTTAATGTCTAACTTCCCTTACTAATCAGTATATATTAAGTGGACCATTTTTAGAGTAGTCTTTAGAGAATATTCCATTGAGGCCTTATTTTTAATAGTGGTAGTGTCTTATGGGTTTTGGACCATAATAAATAGATATGATTAGAAAAGGAAACCTCTACTATGTTTCATATACTAATGGACTTGGGGACATTCATAGATGAGTTGGAATCCTTCCTTAGATAAAGTATGGAATGATTTTATGTATTCAATAAATTTTTTAGTTCCATGTAATCCATGAATTTTTTATGGTACCATATATCTATTATCTACCTCATCATATATTTTTGTTTCATTTGGGATCCTTTCACACATTCACTAATGTTGACTGTTGTAGTTAGAGGACAATATAGATTTATTGAGGATGGTAAGGGATTTTAGTGGATTATGGGGAAAATTAGAAAATTATAGAGTTATTTTAATTGATCATAGAAGTTCATAATTTCATCATTTACATGGATTAGTTGTATTTAGTTCAAGATATTATTTATCCCTTCTAGATGATATTTTTTCATTTATTTGGTTTGAAATGAATTGGTATTAAATGGAATGTAAAACAATTATACTGGTCTTAAATGTTTGGATCCTATATCTTTTTTCTGAAATCATTGACATTGCGGTTAGAGGAATATAATGCGGTAGTTTTTATGAGTTTTATTATATTTTTCTATTCAGAAGTGGTTGCAACATAGCCCCTTTATATGATTGAAAGTATTGGATAAGGATATAACCTAATATATCACTAATTAAAATGTCATTGTAAAATATTGATACTTTTAAAGTATATATGTTTATAATTTGGATTAAAAATTTATTACAAAAGGGTTTTAACTGGACTGGTGTACAACCCAGAGGGGAACACATTTTTGGAAAATAAGAAAGATACTAGTTTAGAGTAGAGCATCGATTAATTACAATTTATTGTGGTAAATATTAAGAATAATTTTACCATACCATGTATTGATTAATTATTGTATTGTTTTTTGGGAGGTAGTTGGATCTATATGATAAATTTACGGTTAGGATATCATTAGATGAGGGTGGAAAAGGAGGATATCCTAAATAATTAATTTTGATATCATTATAGAAAATATGATTATTGAATATATTAATTTATTACCTAAATTCCGGATATATTTTCATGGGTTCAATGAATCCATTGTTTCAGGTTTCTTGGACCATTGTTTTCTAATATCCATCGATGACATCCCCATGTATTTGACAGGATAGTAGGGTCATCCTAAGAATTTATGAAATATTCAGTATGTTATTTTATGTGAACATTATCTATATGGGAATCCTTACATATGTAAATTAATAGTTCTTTGGTATATATCTATGTCAATTTCTTGTCTCAATAAGGAATAGGAGTCAACAATTCAAATACTGAATAAATTTTCTCTTAGGTAGCACCCAGGAATATTATAAAGGTTTCTAGTTTCTTTTAAATTGTAGGATATTAATTGATATTTTTCTTTGATTTACTTTAAGTAGTATATTATTTGAGAGATTTATCCATGAATTATCAGGAGTTTATATATATATCAATTTCAGATGTTGTTTTTGTACCTGAATGAAAATATAATCAGTAATCTTATCCTTTATTTTCTATAAAATATATTCATGTATAATGCCATTTGTGATGATTTTCAACTTGATCATGGTATTGTTTTGTTATGGAAGGTGTAAATTATCACCTTTAGGTATTTAATGTTATATACTAATGAATGTAACTACATTATGCATGGTCTCAATATTTTTCTGTTGGTATTTTCACTGGGGATAAGGACGAATTACCTTATTAGAGAATGATTTTTTTCTTCATAAATCATAAGGACCTGAGATATATTTCTATTAAAATGATTTAAAAATGTCTGGAAAATGTCGAAACAGAACTTATAGTATTATTTTATTGATATCACTAATACATAAATGAAATGGATGGTTATTAATAATTTTTTGAGTATGAATTAATGCATTGAAGTCTCTTGTGATAATAGAGACGAGTAAATGATAATAGTGTAGATAATTTCTTTTAATCCTAATATATAGAAAAAATGTTTTTTAATTTTCCTTTACTACATGAAATTTAAATTTTCCATACTATATAAAGAGTATTTGTATCAGACTAAAGATATTGATGAAGGATTATTGGATATATCATGTCGATTTTCGATTTCCTCTTGAGGGATGGTATGAGGGTGGTGACCATTTGGTGTTATTTCAAGGGAATCTCTTCATTCCAAAAGATATGTGAGATGAGTCACTTTTTAATTTTTACTACTTCCATTTCATAGTATATATTATTATATCAAATATGTATCATGTTTTTATAAGTATTTTGTAGTGGCCGAGAATTATGTGGTCAGTATGTGAGTTTTTTTCTCGGTGTCTATTTTTTGGATAACAATGGTCAAGAATCACATTCATTCTAATTTTCTATATCTAATGGATATTTAATGATATAAATAATAGGATATATTAATTGATTTAATTACAATATTTCCATAATATAATTTAATATTTCATTCTATATTGGTGATTATGTATTGATTCAAAATGAGAACTCATTTCATGGTAATCTGGGATTGGTGTATAGTGGATGGTTTTGTGAGGATTTATGTGAAAGAGATATTATAGATTTTTAGGGTTCCAAGTATTTTCACCTCTAATAGGTATCAATTTTTTACCCCAAGAGTTTAGATGTGTCTATTGTATGCTTTCATATCATTGTTATGCCTGAACACTTTTTTTATCCTAAAAAAGAAAGTTATATGAAGATAATGATCCTAAAAATGAATGATATGTTTCAATAATTTTTTTTGTTTTTTTTTGAGGTTAGTGTGTAATGAATTTATTATCGTTGTATTTTCTATAAAAATAATAGATATCACTCATTAATTAGTATGAGTCTATTTGATCCATTGTATATGGAACCTTATATATCTCCATTTTAGTGGACTGTGGTGAGAGATTAATATATTCTTTTCCAAGATTTCGTGGAGAGTATTAAAAACATGTTTTTAGTGATTTGACATTAGAATATGTCTTCTCAGAATATTTATAATCCATTTATTGATTAAATTATAGCTCTATAGAGTTGATGGGTTATCAGTCTCATCTTTCCAAAGTTTTCACCTTCTTATGTGAAGTATATATTTTTTTAACATACTATGATTTCATCTATTTTTATCATACTTTTAATAGTATTTGATTATGTTATTATGGTTACATATCAATTATATATTCCATAAATGTTATATTATTAATTAATCCCATGTCATTGATTCGGTGAGTTGGATATTGAGTATGATGTGATTTCTATACAATAACAAATTATCATTCATGATTATTAGGAGAAGGTTGTGTGCATGTGCGTAATTCCTTTGTTTAATTTTTTTGTAGGAATGGCAGTTTGGAATAATCTATGTCGGAATTTGATTTGTAGATGTGAGATGAATAAAATACTGTGTTTTTATGTATTGATTCATTATGGGATATTGATACTGATTCAATATTGTTGTATCTAAAGTGAGTCTTCTCTTTATGTTCTGTTTCAACCATATGATATTGATATTACTATTTGAGATATATCTCATAGTGTGTTTGGATTTTTGGTCACACTATTTTCTTCAAGGGAATTTGTTTGATTCTCAATGAAAAAAAATAATTTAAGTGGAGTCTAATGTATAGGTATAATCATTATTATAAATTTAGATTGTGGATATAAGGTATATATGTGTTAGGGTTGATTTTGGAGGGTTTTATGTGAGAAAATAGTGAAATTTCCTTTTGGGGTCACATTGAAATTAATAAAATTCACTATGATATGGTGGAATTGAGTAGTGGTCATTGACTTTTAGTGGGCATTTTAGGAAGTTTTGTAATCTAGTTTTTCGAAATTGATGGTTGAAAATAGCCATTTTCAAAAGACTTATATATTAGTGGTTAATTTTATCATGGTTGTACCACGAAAATATATTATAATTTATTTAATTTAAATAATATATTTTATTACATGTGGTATAAGAAGCACTATCCTTTATGGAACCATGACACGTTATAGAAATATTATTATTTAATTATGATCATTATAACCATGACATTCATTTGGTGGATGTGAATAGGAATAATCATATTATGAAATATATATATATATATATATATATATATAATTTTTTCTATGAAAAAAATTAATTCATGGTATGATTTTCAATTTTTTGGAAATTTATATAAAATATTTCGAAGATAAATGATATGTTTTTATAAAACTGTCTTCTGTGTACAATATGGTTTTACTAAGTTAAATTTAACACTATTAATAAATTCTTCTAATAATATATTTATATTATTTTTATAATTTAATGAATTAGAATCCATTTGATTATGTTTATTATTTATTAAATCATAATAAATCCTTTTTATGCTTCAAAATATCATATTATTAAATATTATTTTTATTTAATTTAATTTCCACATATTATAATTAATATATTAAACTTTCTGATATTGTTTTTACTTAATGAAAATGATATTTACAATAATCATATTATAGTAGTATAACGATGAATGTTTTTGATTTTTATAAAAATATTGATTTTTGAGTGAATAGTGAAAAAAGTGGATTTAAAAAAACTATAATTTCTTTTTGTTAAATAAATTAATTTAAAATATCCATAATATTTTTGATTTTCTTTTAAGGTAACATAATAATTATTTAGAAAATAATAAATTTATTCTATAAAAATCATAATCATATTATATTATTGTATCAGTTCATTTTTATTCTAGAAAATGCATGTTTCTAATAACTTTTTTTTGTTATTCTCACCCTAATATTAAAATTGATATATTTCACTATTAAAATGTGAATCTTTTAAAATAGATTTAAAATTTAGAATTGTTAGGTGCATAATTTTATATAATTTGAATTTAATTTTTCATCCCTAAACCAATTTACCATGTTTAAAAAATGTGTTATCTCGATAATGTTAAATTATGGTAAAATTTCAAACATAGTGGAGAATGAATTAAATTGTCTCAAAAATTACCCATTATTTTTTTTACGAGGGGGATTGATCAGTCTGATTTGATGAAATATTATTGGTTGTTTTGTTTTAAATAATTCTCGGATTCCAAGAGAATTAATTGTTATATTTAATAAATGTCATTTTCTCTATTTTATATTTTAAATAAATTATAATGTTATTATAAGAGTAATTATGCATTATGAACAAAAAAAATGACCTAAATGAATTATATTAATTAATATCATGTTAAATTTATTTTGAAAAAAATATATATATTTTTAGAAATCTTATACACCTTCGTACAACACATGTTCAAGCACATGAATAATAGATAATGTAATTTTTTTAAAATTCTAAATACATTTTTCTCTAGATTCATTTAAAGTCAAATTTTTTGAATAGTATTGAAAATGAATTTATATAGTATTCAATGTTTAAAATTAATTATAAAGTCATTATAAAAAAATTAAATCCTTATAATAAAATAATTTGTGATGCATTTTCTAGTGTATAATTAGTTTTTAATATACCTTCCACATGGAATTTATTAGATTACATTCCTAACCCTTAAATGTTGAAAAATTTATCAAAATAGTAAAGGTTAAACATGGTCAATGAGGGGGTCAAACCAAAATATCATGTTTAAACTGACACCAAAACCTGTATAATTTTTATTTTGTATTATATTTCAAAATTCAACTCATCATGATAAAATATATAGAACATTGGACCCATTTTATATGAGTTTGAAACATATTATATATTAATATATCATTCATTTACAAGACTACCATCCACCTCACATATAAAATGAAATATACTCACCTCCATTCCTCATAATTATTTATAAATTTATCTTTAAAATATCTACCAAAATATCTTATAAAAACTCCTTCCCATGTCTCAAAATTTTTTGTCTCAATAAAATACCATTGTATAATTTCATAAGGTGTAAGCCAATGGAGGTTTTCAGAAAAAGGGGTTTAATTCAAAATAGAGTGTTTTTCGTTATTTATTCTTATACGTAATAAAAAAAATTCATTAACTAGGATGAAATAATATTAGCAGTGCATCATATGTAAAATTTTTATTATGATTATGTTATAACCCTTTTCCATATCCTTTTTTATTCTATGGGAAGTGAAAGCATCACTCTTTCTTATGTATGCACTATAACATCCACAAAGCAATATTTTTTATTTTACATTATTTCCTCAAAATGATGGTTATAAATATATGATTAATTAATATAATTTATTTTAGGATATTTTTATTATTATGGAAAAATAAAATAATACTTGCCTTCTTACCCTCTCTATCTATTGGAAAGTAATAATGTTTCTTGTGTGTATCTGTGGAATACCACCTCCACAAAGTGATGTGATTCATTTCTCATTAACATCATACAAGGTTGGTCATAATGTGGTAAATAATAAAAATTTATGACCCTTATTAAATAATTATGATTTTGAAAATGTATCAGATGTTCATCCAGTAGAAAATGGAAATGTCGCATGTGTGTACGTACGGGTTATCACCTACATGATATGATATATTTTAATTTACACATCCACCTTCCATGAATAGGTATAAAATGTATTAAATGTATAAAAATAATAATTTATTGATTATTATTATTCTTTATATAATTAAATTACTATGCTTTTGAACATACTCAACCTAGAGAAGTCATTTAGGAATTTTAAATTGAATTTCCTCAAAATTTCCAACATAAAGTTAATCATTTTAGTAAATAAATAAAAATTAAAAAAATGTAATAACATGAATAATGATAATATAATAAACATGAAAAATATTCTTAATAGTTTTATAAAACAAATATAATTTTTTTACTCAGCTAGGAGACATACGAATTAAATGATTTGAGATTTTTTGTAAGAGACATTCTTAAAAAAACTAATGTCTTCCTTTAAAATAAATGTATTCAATATCAAGGTTGTTTTAAATATTTAAAAAATATTCGTAATTGTAGTTAATATTTTTAAAAACATAATTTTAAATTATTTTTTATCTTCTTTAAAATTAATTATAAAGGTTTCATTTCTATATTTTATGTATTTGATATTTTCTTCTTTTTACAAAAATTCAATAACATTGTTTTTTAATTTGTAGGGAATGAAATTACATTAAAACCATTATTTTTTATATTAATTATTAATATTATTTTATAGTTTCATTTTTCATATGATGATATAATTTTTTTGATATTCTATAATTTTTAATTTTTTAAATTTTTTCTATGTAAATAAAATAAATTTCTAATTTTTAAGAAATTAGTAAAAGTGTTAATTATTTTATGATTAAATGCCAATTGAAATAAATTTCATTGTAAAATTTAATTATATATTTATTTTATTCATTTTATGGTCTTGTATATATTATATAATTTATGGGTGATCCTAAAATAGATCTGATAATGGGTGAGCTCGATATAGATCTTCGATGCATTTGGTAACATGATGGAGTAGACTTGTGATAAGTTACTCCTAATATGTGTTGTAATTATCAAGTTAGATGATTTCACTACAAGGGATATTATAAAGATAGTTCCTTATGTTAACAACATCCTTTTTCAAATTTTTATGGGTTTTAAATTAAATATTTTTATTTTTTATGTTATGAAAATTAACTCATTTTTAAGGAAATATTACAGTTTTTTAATGGTTAAAGGTTTTTTCATGATTTCTAATGTTTTCCCATATAATTTTAATGGATATAATTTCTCCTTTATAATATAACATATCATATTTTATAAAAACTCTGGCATATGAAGTTTATTTAATGAGAATTTAAATTCTTATTTTATGATTAGAAGTATATTTTATAAAAATAAAATCTTCCTTATGGGTTTTTAGAAATTTTAAAGGGATTAATAGGTTACCATTCTTTTTAGATCACATACTGAAATTTTTCTTCGAATGATATCATTTTAAATATTTATTATAATGATTATGGATTTGTAAGGTTTATTGAAATGTCAATTGTGAATCGTCTAGAATGAATACAATGTGTCATGATTGAAATAAGAGTGAAACCATAATAACCCATTTTACAGAAAAATATTACATTAATTTGAAGATTCAACATTGTTTTATAAGTTTTTAATATATAATATTTTTTCATAATTCTCTAAAACTATAAACTAAAAGGATTATGGAAATTTAATAAAGTTACACCATTTATATAAACCATGTAATTATGGGTTTTTATTTTATGAGGCCTTATGATGGTGGTAGTTGTTTTACTAAACATTCTCTTTAATAGGGAATTTTTATAAAATTATTAAGGATAAAATTCTCATTTTAAAGGTTTTTGTGTGTATTGATTTGTTCTCGGGTATATTAAAACTTTTTGGATTAATGGATGTAGGTGAAAATGATGAGACGAGTGATCAATTACATAGTATATCAAAGATTTGTGTTGGGTGGGAGTCTCAAAAAAACATCTTTTTTTCTATATGATGTGAATGTTGTCAGTTATATATTTGTATAATAATTTTTTTGGTTGATTTAAATAGGTTTATGGATATATTAAGGTCATTAAATGTATAATATACTTTTACTAGTATTTTTTATGTAGTGGTTCCACATTTACCATGGAATGATTGTATCATAAAAATTTTATTATAAATTTAATCAGGCCATTTCTATTTTTTTATTATATTCATTCATTATTTATATCTCAAACATTCAGCATCTAAGGATTATTTTTTAGTGTTATTTTAAAATTTTACTTTATCATAAGATTTACACTTCTCATGATCAATCCCATGGGGTCCATCGTTCTATTCACTTTCTTTTTTATTAATTTTTCTATTATTATTCCTTTTTATAAGGTTATGTAAAGAGGTTTATCTTTTTTTTATAATTATATCATGTTACTAATGGATATTAATGTTTAATGTGTTGTTGATTTTTTATACTATGAAATTTTTTGAGTATATTCATCACTATATTCTCATTCTTAATTATGTTTTTAATGATTTTGATAAAAGTAGGTGATTCATTATTTCACCATTTTTTTTATTATGTCGATTTAGAATTATCATGATATTATTTTTCTGTACTATATATTATAAATTACCATAATAAATATTATAAAATGAAAATGGATCAATTAAAGGAGACGTGTATAGAGAATGTTTTTATATTTTTCCACTATCATTTTTCATTTTTTATCATCTGATTACTGTGTTAGTTTGTTGTTGTGATTATGATGTTTTTGTTGATATATTATAGAATATTAAATTTTTTTAAAAATTTTAAATTTGGTTATGTTAGAAGTGGTTTAAAATATTAAATTTTCAGTTATTTAGTAAATTGGTAATGTATGATATGTGTATTTAATATTAAAGAATATTTCTTTATATTATGAAATTTTAACTTAATGATGTTGTCATATCCATATGTTTTTATTGTTTTGGTAGTTGTGTTATTTGAGTGGTTGGATTCATGTGATTAAGTAAAGGGTGCAGGTATTTTTTTATAGTGGTTTGAAGTGGTTCTCATGTCATATTATTGTTATTATAGAAGTGGAAGGGATGATGTCATGTGTTATTAGAAGGGGTATCAATGTTCCATTATAATAAGGTTTTTATGGTAAAAAAAATATTTTTTTCTTCTAATCTATATAAAGATAATAATCATTAATTAATGAATTAATTAAGAAGTGAAATGGGAAATGGTAGTATTTAGGAAAGTGAAGTAACTAATATCAATAAATATGTGATGGTGTAACTTTTGATAATTTAAATGATGTGGTCGATTAATATATGGTAAACAAAATTACAATTATGTGATATAGTAATGGTTATTTAAAGATTACATTGTATTCATCAACTTTCTTAATGAGTATTTAATTTTATGAATATAGAGAAAATTTTAATGGGCTGAGGAACTATTAAATAGGATGTTTTTTTGGGTTGTGAGATTTTTTATGGTTCTTGGTGGTTTGAAATGTTTTTTAGTTCAAGGTAAAAGGAGTTTTTCTAATGATGTGGTCATGGTGAGTTGATATCTAAGGTTATAATAGTGTTTTTGTAGGTTATTGATCATTAAGATGTAATTTTCTATTATTGATTATACTAATTGTAGTTTTATATTATATCATACACACCACAACCTATGTCGCGTAGTTTTTGAGATTCTCATATGATTATTTAGTGTATATGTGTTTTCTCCAACCTCATAAATGTATATGATACATATGGTTGAATAAACCCTCTTCTCCACTCACTCTATCTAACATAGAATAGTCAAATCTAGTTTATGTGCACGGTATATACATAGGTATGGCTTGATTAGTTAATATATGATGAAAATGAGAAAATTATGTGGTTATGTAGGTGAGGAAAACAAGCGGTTGAATTTGTTTTTATCAATAATATGTTTTTAAATATAGTGGAAATAGATCACACCATCCATCTATGTCATATTCTAAAAACAATAGTTTTATTTTCATAATAATTCTCCAAAAATGTACAATAAAATAAGAAATATATTTGGTTATGGTTTCCTTATCAAATAACATCTCTTGGTGGAAATAAGTGTAATTTGTTGAACATAGATGAGTTTATGTTTCGTGGGAAGATATTCAGAATATATTAGTAAATATATGACACTATTTTAAGAATGGTTAGACTTAGAAAAGTTCTAATGTTAAAAAACAATGTATTATAAAAAATAAAATACAATGTGAATGTCACTTAATATCCTAAAAGAGTTTAGGATATATTGGTAATTGAAATAATGTGTAGGGTTATGTTTTTTCACCAAAAAATGTTTGCATAAATTTTTTTAAAAAAATATAATGATGATTTAAAAAATTATTTTACATAAAGAGCAAATGATTTTTACATTATAACATTAGATTTTGTGAGGTGAAGGATTTTTAACACCATGTTGAATAACTGAACATTCAAAATTTTATTCATATATCTTACCATTATTCCAAATGACTTTGTTCAGTGATTCTCTATGGCTAAAAATGGGCATTGAAAAATTGTTGAGGGATTAAATACAGTATTGTTTGTATTATTTTCCGATGAAATAAAATTGAAGAAGAAGGTGTCTGAGACCTATGGATCATAAGTTCTTTAAAGGGACTCATGATCACATCAAAATTATAAGGTCACGTTAAAAACGACGTGTAATGAAAAACTTGCAGTTGTTACCATGGATTCTATTTTGAAATGTTTTACTACTATTTGTAAGCCCCTCAAGATAACCAGTAGTCATAAGAAAATAGCTGAATAATATCCCTCAGGCCCTACAGTTTATCATTGGTATGTTCCTAAAAAACATCTGAAAAATCCTTTTAAATTGGAGGGAAATTTCCAAAAGGAGGAGTCCTTTCACAGTCATAAAGATCATGTGATGCATCATTTAGGGGAGGGGTAATTGTCCTTAGAAACAACCAAAAATCTCAAAATATCCTAAAGACTTCATTTTAATAGAAAATTAAATATAATGGGAGGAACAAGAATCCACTTGCGGTCATAAAAGTCATGTAATGCACCATTGGTGTTCTGTAAGAAACTGCAAGACTGCGACAACATGTCTATCTCATCTCTCACAAACCCATAGATATGCCATCTTCATCACGCAAAGATACTTGCATATGTCTAGGAGACCATTCACTACCCATTTGTCTCCCTAAGATAAAATGGAAGGATTTTTCAATGAAATGCTAATTCACCCCCATCAGACCTTTGTAGGTCATGCGACACAACACCAAGAGTTAGAGTAATTTTCTTTTCTCTTACTCATATAATATCGAAAGACCCTGAAAATTTAGAACATTAATCAAAATAAATAAAATAGGGAGGAGTTTTTAGTCTCTTGTGTTCATAAACCCCTTGTGAGGGATAAGTAATTAAGCCGCAAAGTCTAATGAGACTCTTAGAAAATCAAGTCATATCCCACAAAGACCCCCAGAAAAACCACCCTTGTGACATGGAATGTCTAAATAATTTAACTAATGATAATTTGAAGGTCATTTAATAGGTTCTGTTATCTCATGAATGGCCTTGTGCAGGTTGATATGACATCAATGAGAACTATTTTCATGAATTCAAGATAAAAAAATTCCACATTAATTGGAGATAATTTATTAAAGGAGACAATGATGGGAGGGACACGTGATTGATGAAAATTAGGCAACACCCATGGAACAATCCATGATAAAGGATCATAAAGAAGCATGGAGCCAGAACACTTTATTGACTCCAACCTGGATTAACATGAGGAACTCTATGTAAATCTTAGAAAACATGAGGTGGTAATGACTATAAATCCCCAACACTAGCCTTAATAAAAGGGTTGGCTTTTCCCATCCAAGTGTTTCGGCACACCCAGTTCCAGAGAATATTTCATTGAGTGTATAATATCATAACTAGAAATTATTACATTAGGAAATATGCTATAAAATAGCTAGAACTATCATGTAGAATTCATATGGGCTTTGTCTGATCATTATAGATCACACAGACGTCTTTTGGTAGGGCTCACAAGGAATATCCCCCATGTAGTTCATATTTTGAGAGACCTAAAATAAACCAACATTGTATAAATCTAAGAAATTCACAATATAACAGCTATAAAAATAAATAAAGGTGTATGAATTAAATAGAATTATGTTCATTATCCCACATGCCTCTCATGTGAACTATCTAGGACACATGATAGCACCAGTACATGTCATTCATACCTCATGACACTCAGTCAGTATGTTGTTTAGGTCATGATATTTTCTATGAACATGTCATAGTAGACCACATGGTTCCTATGTTTGCACCAATTTAGTCTCATGGAGCCCTATGGGCCCTTCACCCTAGCCTTGTATTGTCCTTCAGATACATCGCTAGACTCAAATAATGACATATTCTAATGATAGTCAAGTTCATAGTGAAACTAGGTCATGTCAACTAGCTCTCACGACACCCTATGGTAATGTTAGCTAAGAATCATGCTACCCTACAGACATATCGTCTTGGAGATAAAACACCCTTTCAGGCATATGACACTAACTCTCCTGACACTCTCCGTATGTGTCAGTTATCTCTTGTAATGAATAAAGGGGATTATTTTGGTTCATGACACACCCTCTGAGACATATCCCACTAACTCTCATGACAACCTCCAGGAATGTTGGTTGAGTCTCATGTTGTCTTCCAGGAATGTCATCCTAAACATGTGATTCCCTTGGAGATATAACACACTGACTCTCATTACAGGCTCCATATGTTCTATATGTCTCCTTTGATGTCACTAAGGAAATACATATAGGTTATGAGACACCCAATAGACAAGGAAATAATGTCTTACAGTGTCCTTAGGAAAAGTTTGTTGGGTTATACGATACCCTCTAAAAAATCGATTATGGTATTGCGATGTCCTCCGAAAAAGTAAGTTGGGTTATGCAGCACCCTCATGATGAAAATTCCATATTAGCAGGGCATCCTAGGACTTGATTACATTTTCCATATTTTGTGTGTAATCCTTAGTAAAAATTGAAACCTTGGTTTCTAATCCCAAATCATAATAACTAGAGTGACTTTTATTCCTTTTGTAAGCATGATACATAGAAAACTACCTAGAGTTTTGAGCTGCATATTAATTTTTCAAGGTAATTCCTAGAACATATTTCTCACATCTATATGAAATGACATTTATCACTAGGAATCTATTGATTCTCACAACATGCATATCTTGCATGGGAATTTGTAGTTAAAATAATCATATCATCTGTTCTATAAGTCTGTAAAATGATAAGGTAAACCTCAATGTGTAAAGCCTCAATTAATATAACTATGAAGAGTATGATTCCTACTATAACCAGGATATATAGGAAAAATCATTGTGGTTTGATATCTATATTAATTTCCCAAGGACAGTTCTAGAACATAATTCTCATATCCACAAGAAATGGAATCAATTAATTTACATCCTTTATTTCTCGTCCCAAGCATAACTTACTTGGATTAGGGAGAATCAATAATTATATAATCTTCACAATAATTATCTATAATAACAAGGGAACCTTAGTGAGTAAATCCTCGATCAATAGAACAATGGAGACTCTGATTCCATACATAACCAGGATACGTAGGACATCTCATCGAGGATCAAGATCCACATTAGTTTTTTATGGGCAGTTCTAGCACATAATCCCCACATCCACAAGAAATGACAATGATTACTTTTAATCCCTTATTTATACCAGTGATAATAGCTTATGTGGGTTGAGAGTGTTTTAATAATCATATCATCTATACTATTATTATCAAAAATGATATGGGAAACCTTTATGTGTATGCTCTAAAAAATGAAATGTGCAAACTCTGATTCTCTCCATTATTTGGATACATATGATGTCCCAAAAAGACTCAAGCTTGAACACCCGATGTCCCAAAGAACCTATATAAGTATTTTTTGTATGATGATAAACTACATGGGTTCAATGAACTATGTGGGATTTTATTCCTACAATAACCAGGATATTTAGGACACCTCATAATTGTTCAATCCCATCATTGGAATAATAATTTCCTCCTTGCGTGGTAGAAAATTCCAATATACTTGGCCATAAGTCCTAAAAATATAAATGATCTACCCATTACTATGAAACAGATGAATAACCTCATATATATACCGAAGGATTCACTGATGATACCATTCTCCCCTTTCATTTGTTCATCAATGAGATTCCAATTCATTTCATAAAAATAAAATTAACCTACAATGGTTTTTTTGGGTAACTAGTCTCATATTGATATTAGGAAGATATTCACAAACTTATCTTTAATCAATAAGATATTCTCATCATAGTAAAAATTCCACCCATAAAGTTTTTATGTGGGTAACCTCTCATCCTTTCGACCAATGCGAGTCCCTATGTATCATTGATTCTGAAACCCCAACTAGCAACCTGGATTTAGAAAGTAGGTTCGTACCTAGTTATGGGAGAGGGAGATGTTTGTAATTACTATTAAGTATGAAAATGATCCAATGTTAATTATTTTAAAAGAGTTCAACCCCCCCCCCAAATTAACAATATGTCCCAACCAAGACAGCCTCATTACAGGTTTCCCCAATCTTATCTTTCTTATCAAAACAGAAATGGTGAACCCAATGTGAATATATGAAATAAAAAATTATTGGTCATTATCTGTTAGGTCATTTAATTTCCAAACCATATTAAAATAGAAATGGTAGGAATCATTGAAATCCCTCTAGTGACAAAAAATTAAGACTGTTCTGATCATACACACATTCCCCTATAACCAGGGTTCTCATGAAATAATAACATCCTTGTTTTGCTAATTCCAAGCAAGTGGAATGGTTGAATCGGGAATAAAATTACAATTGTGTTGAACATGAATATTTGATTGATCATATTATGAATATGATATATCATTAAATAGTAACCTTTTTCCTTTTCAACTAAACAGCTGTATATATTTCTTTCAAAATCCTGATTCAATAAAATTTCTTCATCATCCAGTGATCTCTCTAGTAAATCCCATATGGCTACAACCCCTGTGGGTCACTAGATGATCTCACCAGCATGAAAAATCCAATGTCAGGTGGTGAAAACGATGTTCCGAGAGTACCATCGACATAGTACAATCCCGACCCTGGAGGTTTCCAATGAGTTTCTCTATGTACGGAAACCGAGAAGTCCACATCGCCCTTGGAAATTTTCTTCCAAGCTCGTGTCCCTTGTTGCCACAACCAACCACTTCGAGAGACTATCCTAGGATATAGATAGTTTCCACCTTCAATAACTAATGATGGTGGATCAAGAATCCAAATATGGATCCCATCATGTTAAGGTTCCATCGACGAGGGAACCTATAAACCATTTTTTCTGGCATCATCCTGCATGTACCCACCATTCTCCTACTGAGGGTACCACCTGAAACTCTGCCGACTCTAGTGGAAATATAAAAGAAACAAGTAAAGTTCATCATAGTATCAATTAATTTGATATCCTATATAGGGATCGCATCCCCACTCTTATAGACAATGCATTCTATCATATTCTAGTATGAACCAGTAAGAAGGCTCATTTCCCTACTCACTTGAACAAGTTTATGGGCATATTCCCATAAGATCCATGGGGGAGGTGCATATCCCTACCCCAGTGCATGAATTCCATTGAAATATTATATTGGAACATGGATAATATAAGTGGTCACATATTAAATCTTCAATCAAATACATATTATAGTATATAATGGTGAATAAAAATGTTCAGGCCTATATTCCTTCACACACTTTTCTAAAATGAAAATATATTTTATCATCATCTGAATAACACCCTCGGCATATTCCGGCACTGTTACAAATAAAAGGAAAGCATAATATTACTATACCTACATCTATGATAGGTCAACACAGTGATCATCATGAACACTTGGTTTTTCAAGAGAAAGTGAACATTCTTGCTACTATATAAGAGGATCCTCAGCATATTCCGATAAAGGATGAGGCAACGTACTGAGCTCTTATTCCCATTCCAAGTGGGTCTCACCTGGTGAGATTGGGACATACCATGGGATTGGGGAACATGTGTGTTGAAGAAGTTTGGAATCATATTCTGGATGCCCAATATATCCCAAAGGCCCAATATCAAGCTCATATTCCCATTCTGGTTTGGGATCACCAAGCGTGAGGGGTATAGGTCTTGCGACATGTCCATATTTCTATCAAAGAAGTACAATTTAATAATATAAAGGCTCATGATAGGGTATATAACCCCTTATTTTTGGGGTATGGCCAAGTGAGAATGGAATAAGCCTTGGGAAAGGCTCATATTCCTATCATTGAATCTTCCTAGAATATTCTAGCAGATCATGGATGAAAGGCACATATCATTCTTTTTCCAATGAACAACTGCACCAATATCATTATGAGGCAAAAAATAGGAGTCTCTAATACCTTCTCCCATTTTTTAGATCCCTCGATATATTCTAGTAGTAAATAGATATTGATATTATTCCCATATTCTTGTTCTACCAAGGGATCATCAGGTGGGAGCTTCTCATGCCTTTGGGAAGGCTCAAATTCCTACCAAGGAATACAACCAACATATCCCTATGTATTAGGATCAGGTTCATACTACCATATATAATTAGGCTCCCGAATTGATAATTGAATATGCCTTGGGAAAGGCTCGTATTCATGTTAATAATGAGACAATTCATCAGAAAATTCTGTCATCTTTTCAACAATGTGATCTTACTCATACAAAACCATTTGATTATAATAATGTTTTTGAAACCACAATACAAAAGGTTTATATCCTTGTATAATCCCAAAATGAATGTTGGAATATTTCTATCATGAAAAAGAACATGGACCATATCCCTAATCGTCTCAATACTAGTGACCTTGATTTAGTTTAAGTTGTATTCTCAACACCATATGTGTCTATAGACAGTTCCACAAAAGTAGAATAAATTTATTACCATGGTAGTCCTCCACATGGTAGTGTGGATATGGATCGTAGGGACTATAGTCTTACAATAATCCATGTCCAGCCTCTCCATGTTTATATTTTCCATGGACAAGGAATTCCTCTACCTTCCTAGACACCTCTATATAGAGAGGTTTATTAAGATCTAAAACCTTCATATAGATTGTTTCTCAAAACTTTGAGGTCAATGGTATACAATTTCCCATCAAATTTCATCATCCCTTTGATATAGTTAGTTGGCGATCATCAGAACAAACATTAATGATCTAAATGGTTGGTGGTGTGTAAGTCTGATAAGGATGAGGCTGATATTGAAATGTAGGGTTTTTTTGTTGAAAAAAACATCCCAACCATGTTTTTCACCAATCCAATTATAACAATGAGATACCAGTTATGCTATAAATAGAGTGTATATCTTATCTATAACAAAATATATTGGGTACTCATGAGAGGCGAAAGTATACACACCTCTCTTATCAAATATATGAGGGTCACCTTTAGACCATCTATATACTATGTTGTTAGATGGACTTAGCTCCCATCCCTATGGCCTAGGATCTGAAACCATAAATTTAGAGTGAAAATATGCAATATAATTTCTTCTATTTCATCATGACACTTTGTTAGCTTATCTATGAAGACATGTATTGAATCAGTATTTGGGAATGGGGACATTATAGAGGGTTACACATTTCTGTACCCCTAGAATAGAAGAACCCCTCAGAAGAGGTGTCTTTTAATGTCATAGCATGTAGTGAAATCAGGTGAAACAATAATGCTTGAGCCATTTGGTCACTGAAATAGAAGGCCCTCACATACATTGTTCCCTGACGTCACGAATAAAGAGATGGGGATAGCAAACTAGATTCCAAACCCGGACCATAGAACCAATGAGAGTTTATTTCAAATATAGACAGTGATGTTTCGATCACCCAGTGAACTTTACATAAGGAGTGGTTCTCATCATGGAATTCCATCTCACCCCACTCCTATGTGAGCACAATTGTGCCACATCAAATAGGTCATAGTAGAAACTACCATATCATCCATATAAGATCAAACTCAGCTCATTAGGTTGGGGAATATCAACCATTACCTCCACCTATCAGATTTTCAATTTCAGAGGGGATTTGGGAAACAACAGTAGTAGCTGTAAACCAACCCCATCCCATCGGGATGGGAACACTAATATCTCTATCTTTATCACCAGGTTCATTGACCCCTATGAGGACCCTAGAGATATTAATGATATTTCCCAATCAACCCCATATTACTGGGATGGGGGAATTTATATATCTTCATGACCACCTTGGGATTCATCAAATCCCTAACACGATCCATTGGATCCTAAATAATAAGACCACTAAAAGCCAATTACGGCCCTGAATAACCCCCATCCCATTGGAATGGAGGAATTTTCATCATTATTATCACCATAGATAGAATCATACTTCTCCAGGCTGGGAGGTAAAAATCAACAGCAAGCATCCCACCTTTTCCTCCCACGTCAAGTCAAACCTCTTATAGTTGGTGTTTATTCAAAAATCATGATTGGAAACACACTCATAGTCACTATTCATAGACCAAGATGATAGGATCATACAGTGAAGGAAATCAGACCCCAATTGGTTTAAAAGCAAAGGAGGCCCAATATGGATAAGGGTTTGAATAAGGACCCAATAAAAGTAGTGAAGAATCATATTTTAGCATCAAATGTAATGGAACAACCACCATTTCACTATATTCCTCTATAAATTTCATCACTTTAATCATGGAATACATTTTGGATCAAGAGGAAAATTCAGGGGAAAGAACCAAATAAGTTTTACCCCGATAAGAGAATGATTTTGATGCACCAAATGAGGTTTTTCACCATAAAAACCAAATAATTTTCCAAAACATGGAACCATAATATAAAGAGTGGCCACCCTTATGGAGGAACATTTCCAATTGGAATAGTATGGATACATCCTGATCACCAACCTAATGAGTTGAGGTTCCAACCAAAGAGGAATAGTTTTCAAAATATGAGAGTGAGATACAATCTCTCATATAACTCAACAAATAGTTAGTCGGGGAAAATTTCTCCACTGGGTATCAACTTCAATAAGAGAATAATACTTTACATCTCATAGTAGATCTATCTGTAGGAGTGGTGTTTGGCCATTGTATTGCCTCTAGAATTGGGTAGCCAGTCTATATAAATGATGATATTAAAAAAGATCATGACTTCCCTCCATTACAGTAACAAACTCTCCCTCATCTATAAAATAATTCACTCATGGTGTGAATTGAAAATCATTAGGAGACAAAGGTGGTGCAACCTCAACAACCCCCTCCCACTCCCTACAGATGGGATATGGATAAGACAACAATCCTCTAAAAGATATGTAACATCATTGAGTCCCCTTTAACTCAAATGGAAGCCATGTAAGCGCGACACACACCTATTCAGCCTTAGAGAAATCCATACGCTGAATGGGTGAATGTCACTATGCCCCCCACCCAATTTTGTAAATCCTTCAATATCTATCATTGATAGAGTGGGTGACCCTATAAAAGATATCAAACACTTTGTATCCTAATGTGGGACGATGATGGGACCTTCATGTCAATAAGAAGAATCCAAGATGAGGTGTTTTCTACAGACACTAACAGGGACATCCTTTGATTAGTATAGTAGTCTCCTAGTAGGATTCAGTATAGGATTGGAAGACCACTTTTATTACTTCACTTTATCAATTCAGTTCTACACTAAGGAAAACAATGATCAACGACATAATGAACTTCAATAAACACTAAAATGAGTGGTTGGATTTGTTTATATAATATCGGAAATGTTTAACCTATTGACTCAAAATCCCTCTCTCATTGCATCAACTATTAAGAATATATGAAGAAAACCGTCGAGATGAGTTGTATATGCCTCTGATCATGATGATGTATCCAGTTTGTTTTATCGAGTTCTTTGAAAGGGAACAACATTTCAAAGACATTATTTAGAGAACCCGATCCAAACCTCGACTCATCTCCTTAACATTGGGAAAAAGTATTGGAAAAAAAGTTACAGCTATCACTCTCAATCTGGTAATCAAGTTCATCCAAACCCTGTGCTGGTCTTGAACTTCCAAATGCCTCCAATTTAGCGGAAACAATAACATAATCTACCTCATCCAAAAGCACATAGAAATTTGGGTCACTCGATATTTGTGGAAAATATGAATAAATCAGACCCTAACTGAAATGAATAGGTCCCCGGGTATTTTATTCCATCCATGGATAAAGTTCAACTCACACTACCACATCGTTGAATGCATGTGGTGGTCAAGCTCATTGATCATCCTAACTGCTTCCCCTTCCATGGAATGTTGGGTGGTAATATCCCAGACTACTTCATCTTAAAAAAAATCCTTCAGGGCATGGTAAATTCTAAAAAAATGGTGTTAGATAACATGTGGAATGAATAGTCATTTCACAGTACAAAGAAGAAGGTTATTGGAAGAAGGTACCATCCAATAATGCATTGAAGTTTGATAATTGGATGACTCGAAAAATAGTCGATCGAGCTGATGACACCCTAAGAAAATATATATGAAGTCCGAAATAGTTCTAGCACCCATGGAGGCAACATCAAATACACCTCATAAATGTGTGTGCAGCTGAGACCCTTGGGAATGTGATATTGAATTCTCAAAAAAGTCATCAATACATCCCAAAACCCTCAAGTGGCCATAAAAATCCAATTTTCATGAAAAAACACCTACAAGGGATAGATCGTTTGATTAAACAAGACAATGGGAATACCATAATGACCTGCACCACTAGAATTAGATACTCCCTAAATATGTGCACAAAAACTAGGCGCATCCACCTCAAATTTCTCTACACTTGGGTAGTATATCCATGAGAAACCCTAAATTGATAATCAATAAACTATGGATAATAAATATGACATTCTGAAATAGATAGAGGTATCCCCATTAATTCTCTTAATCCTTGAAGAACTCCATCATTAAAAAGAAATTAGGGAGGAACTCTTTGAATCCCTTAGGAACCCACATGATTTCCACACAATATTATTTTTAGCCAAGGTTTGTCGAGTGGATACCATGTCATTTGAATTTTGTGTTTCCATATCATTCGTTGGACATGATCAGGAATAGTTCATTATGTTTCAAATCAACCCCCTATATGTCTCGAGGAGACTCAATAATATCAACATCCAAAGAGATCTGAAGCATAATTGTTTTGGGATTGAACTCAACCTAGTTTGTACACTACAACATTTGGGGTATGCTGAAAATAATTTCTCTCCCCAAGGGTGACCATTCAAGGGTATGATGAGGGTGAGCATAGACCTCTTAGGAAGGTTGTGTTCAAAGCCCAGTCTAGGGAACTCACATATGACTCATATTATATGGTTATCCAGTATGACACTACATATAATGTTCTACTAGATGGTCATATCTCCATTTCCACATGGAAGAACCTTCAATATTAGATCAGTGTTTGTTTTACCTTATTGTTGTCAAATGAAGCATGCTATATTGTGACAATTACCCCTTAGATATTTATAGAGCCACATATGTTGAAGTATATTTCTACAATTAGGGAGGAAAGAAACCAATGGTGGATGATGATATACAAGCTGCAGCCCCAAATTGATTGGGGAATTCCAAATCAATTCGCTAGAGTATAATTGATAGAGACTATGTTCTCCCTATAAATATGGTCATGTTAAGAGATCTAGTCCTAGAATTACAAGTAGATACTACCCTTAGTAATATCATAGAAGACTTTTTCTCTAGAATCTCTCTGTAATGACTCATGAGTCAGAGAATAGTAATGTATCTTATCATGGACTCTCTCACTTTGATTGTGATGGAGATTCCCCCATATTTCTAAATTCATATAGATATGTATCCATAGAATAAAAGGTGTAATAAGATAAGAATGAACTTCATAATGCTCCTCCATCATTCGAGGAAGGTTTCTCCACATCCATCAATGAACTCAGGGAGATAAAATTAGGAACATAAGAATGCATACAACCTACTCTGATTAGTGTCACCACTCCCCTCAAAGAGAAATATATTTACATTGATTTTATGAAGCAACATCAATATATGTATAGTTAGAAATATGATGAAATGCTCAGACTAAATCCATATGTGTCTACTCATCATCTTGGACTACCTGATGAGCATCGAGGAATCAAGCATACAGCTAGGAGGATACACCCCTTTCATTCAACCAATGTAAAGGTGTAAGTTGAAAAGTTTACCAAATCTAAATTTTCCAAGAAGTGAAATTCCCATTATGTCTTGCTAACATCTTCCCTATAAAGTGTAAGAATTCGTAGGTTAGGGTTTGCATTATCTTCAGAGAACATAATCACCACTTCCCAAAGGAAAATTTCCCATTTCCGATCACAAAACTCTAAATGGATGAAACTAATGTCTTTAAATAAATTTCCATCGTGGATGGGTACTTTGGGTACTGTTAGAAAAATATGGGACTCAATGATGAAGAAGGCATCTCCTTCAAAGTGCCTCATGGGATATTTTGTTATTTGATCAATCCCTTTGGATAAAAAA
The DNA here is from genome assembly GCA_963277665.1 of Viscum album. Lineage (NCBI taxonomy): Eukaryota > Viridiplantae > Streptophyta > Magnoliopsida > Santalales > Viscaceae > Viscum > Viscum album. The sequence goes on from OY728119.1 coordinate 1,654,415,078, forward strand.
TATTTGGCACCACATATCAACATTCCATACATCATGTATTTAGTCCATTCTTAGGTAAGAAAATTAAATGTTTTGTTGATGACCTTGTGGTAAAATTTCAATAGTGTTTTGATCACTTCACAGAACATAAAACAGTCTTTGACAGGATGTGACAACATATTCTGAAGTTGAATCTGCTGAAATGTGATTTTGGGGTAAAATAAGAGAAGTTCATTGGTTTTTTGTTATGGCATCATGACATGTAGGTCTACCCAGATAAGACTAGTTCTATCATAGAAATTTCACCCATAGAAATATCAATGAATTAAAGGGGCTCTAATGGAACCTCACCTTCATTTAGAAATTTGTTTTCCACCTATATGAAAAGTCTCTCCCCATTACAAGGATAATGAAGAGGGGAATTTCCTATCAAGGGGATGATGATTACAAATAATCCTTCAAAACTCTCAAGAAGATATTTCTATAACCACTAGTCATAATTCCCTTAATGAAAGGGAGGATACTCATCTTATATGTAGCCTCGATGGAATGCTCACTTGGTGACCTCCTCATACAGAAAAATGATGTGGGGAGAAAGAACATTCTCTACTATATCTGGGTAATGATTCTTGGTATTGAGGCTCAATAAATTGATGTCAAGTAGAACATCCTTTCACTCATATTCTTAGTGAAAATGTTGAGGTATTACATTTAGTGCCATCAATCCCACTGGGTCTCTCATATCAATCCATTCATATACATCCTTGGTAGTAATATGTTGATTGTATGCTTATCTAAATGGGCAGCCATTCCTCAACAATATGAAATTCAGTTTGTATCATAGAAGTCTTTAAAAGGGTAAGCCAGTGATGATATCCTTATATCACATCTGACCCTATAAAATACATCAATTAGCAAAAGGATTATAGATAAGGAATTATTTTATTCCCATGAAACTCTTGAGACATGGGAGATGTATTTGGATGGTGCTTCCCAAAGTCCTTCTAGAAAAAAGATGGAATCCAAAAGCACAAATAGGTTGGATTAGCGGTCATATTTTTCTCTCACGATAAAGCGGTTTTCCTCTATAGTTTCTCACTATGTGAAGTGTTCAAAAATAATAAGGATGAATATAAAGACTTCATCGATGGGTTTGAACTATCCCTAAAAATACACATAACTTACATAAATATCATAGAGAATTTGGAACTAGTGATAAAGAAGTTCAATTTTTAATATGATATAAAAAAGTAAGAGTTGGACCCGATCATTGTATAAGTCAGGGGGGCGATGGTAGAGTACCCTTTTGAGTTGAAATGTCATCATTTTCCCCAATCAAAGAATTCTTGTGCTGATGTATTGGCTAATGTACACACGATCTTCACCGACAATGATTAGGAAGAATCAATATTTCATATTACATTGAAGAATGTTCATGTAAATCATAATTTTGGACATGGAAGAAGTCAATAATGTAAACTCCCTGCCAGAGTGTGATGTACTTATTTACACCCTAAGATAGAGGGATCCTATAATCGGTTATCTACAAAATGATACTATCCAAATAGATAGATCTATAAGGGTATAGATTCGATTTCATGTAGTGAATTTCACCCAACATGATGGTCCAAATGAGAAGAAGACCCTCTATAAGTTTGTATTTGATGGAATCCTCATCAGATGCTTATTAGAAGGATATTTTTACATCATCATCAAATAAGTCCATATAGGATCTTGTGGTGCCCATCGATCTAGGACCTTTCTCTCCCACCAAATCATGATGTTGGGATTTTATAGGAAAGAATGATATAGAACTGTGTGGAATTCACTACAAAATTTCATGTGTTCTAGATCCATGATAACTTCTTTTATCAACACTTGTAATTTCTAAAAATAGCTAAATATTTCTAGCCATTTTTCATTTAGGGAATGGATATCATGGTTCCATATCCTCCATACAAAACTATGTAGTTTAGTAAAATCTATACTACCATTGAATTATTTCAGAAATGGACTGAGGTAATACCCATCATGGATATTGGGACAAAGAACATCATAAAAATTGTAAAGTCCCATGTCATAAGTAGGTTTGGTATTTCTCACACAATATTGATAGAAAATGAAACCAAATATTCTTCAATGAAGTCAACCATACTCTACAAAGAATACAACGACAAGTCCAATCACTCATGTCGATATCATATTGTAGAAAATGGAAAGATACAATCCTTCTATAAAATACGATGGAATATACTGCATAAGATGGTTAATAAAGATAAGAACTCTTTTCTAGAAAAAACCTCCATGATATATGGTCTTATCATTCCAAAACATGTACTGCCACGCAAGAAAAACCATACTCCCTGTTATATGGGACTGAATTCGTGTTACGCATAGAGTTCCAACATCCCACACTCCAAATTGCCAGCTTTGTGCAGCTCTCAAATTATGATAAATCTCAAAAGTGGTTGGATGAATTAGAGTGACTCAATAAGAACATGTTATAAACATTAGACAACCTTGACGTGCATCATAATCAAATTGCATGATCCATCAGTAAAAATTTTCACCTTCTATCATTTCATTAAGGGGAGCTAGTCCTGGATATCAGGTCCCCAATGATACTAGGAAGGATACCCCAAAATGTGGAACAAAACTGGGTGGGACCTTACATTACATTGGGACCACATTGTGTTTGAAGATTATATTTGTTGTCAACAGTTGTCAATATCAGTAAAAATGAAGAAGGACTCCAATGTTAATGGAGATCGGCTTAAGTGTGGATTCCTGTATAATTATTATGAAATCATATCATTGAATGTCATACTTGGGAAATTTTCTATGAAGAAATTCAGATGATTGTTGAACTGAAACTATGTTCAAAGAACTTATGTAAAAGGTGACACATTGTTTACAAAAATGAATAGTTGTGAAGTATCATCCATCTAAGGATAATTGAAGAATAATGAGGATTTAAAGAAGACCATGAAATGCTTCACGATTGCATGAGAACCAAGCAAGATATTACTTGAAGAAAAGAATCATATGTTTCGAATGAAGTTAATTCTTCAAGATTTCATGAGAACCATGCAAGAGATTACTTGAATAAAAGTATCATATGATTTGAATGAATTACAGAATGATGAATGAAGAATGAGAGAGAGTGTGGAAGGGCTAGGCATTCTAATAAGGACTTGAATTACACATTTCCTTGAAATCAGATGATTGTTTCGTTATTCTTAAAGTTCCAAATACATGTATCAATGGTGATACATTTTCTGCAACAATGAAGGTATTTGAAGAAGCTTCAAGCCTCCACGTTATGATGAAGAGATATTATTAGTGTTGTTTGGAATTAACACTATAAAAGGAATTGAGGATTTGAATTGAGGATGAAGAATTACTTTGGAATTCATATTCAAAAAATAATGGAAAAAACTATGAAGATGATTTGATGATTTTTATTTCAAAAATAACATAAGTTGGGATAACCTGTGATTCAAGCCTTATGAAGGATAGGGAGAGTAAATGAGTGTTTTTCGCAAAGGAATGAAAGCATCGGGCAAGTCAAAAGTGGTGTGCAAGTGTGGCGCGCAAGTATATGTAGTGGGCAAGTGTATGTTGCATGCAATTCATTTTTCAAAGACCATCACATGAGAATATGACAATGGAAATAATGTGGTGCACAAGTTAAATATTGGTGCTCAAGTCAAAAAATAGTACACAAGTATAAGCAGCGCGCAAGTGTGGTGTGCAAGTGTATGTGGCCCGCAATTGTATGTTGCGCACAAGTCATATTTTAACATCATCAAATCAAAATATGACAAAGGAAATAAAGTTTTGCAGAAGTTATGGATCGGCGCACAAGTGTTGGAGCGACGTGCAAGTGATGGAGCGGTGTGTAAGTGCTAGAGTGGCCCACAAGTGCTGGAGTGGCGCGCAAGTGTAGGTGGAGTGCAAGTCACCAAAATTCCTATAAATATATGACTAGCCTCCTCATTTATCAAGTCTTAACACATAAGGGAAAATTTGAGCTCTGATTGCGCAAGTAGTAGAATTGGCGCGCAAGCTTATGTAGTGCGCAAGTTGAGGGTTATTTATAAGGCACGTAAGTAGGGTGGTGCACAAGTAGGGTGGCGTGCTAGTAGAGTGGTGCACAAGTGGTAAGAGGTGCACAAGTAGGGAGGTGTGTTCAAGAATTGTATTTTGTATATGCCAAAGGTGTCATGCACATTGTGAGTTGTTCACCATAGTGACACACAAGTAGTCAGTGGCTTGTAAGCAGGTGGCGTGCAAGATGAGTGGCGCACTAGCAGGTGGCGCACAAGCTGAGTCGTGCAAAATCATGTGGTGCGCAAGCAGGGTGTCGTGCAAGTAAGGATTGGTGCACAAGATAATGAAGAAGAAGAAGAGGAGATCGATGCATATGGTTTTTCACTGAAAGAGAATGTGTGAAGAATATTAGGTTTCAATGCAGTTGGTTGTGCATTGAAGAAGAAGAAGAAGAAGAAGAAGAAGAAGAAGAGTGTTCAGCTTACAGGTTTTCTACATAGAAATAAGTGAAGAAGAAGAATAAGAACAGAGTATTCCCAAATGAAGGCTGATAATTATTCAGGGCAGTTTAATTTAGATGATTCTATGTGAGTGGATCTGTAGTTTCTGAATAATCACATTGGGGTATGTGATTCTATCCAAGAAGATAGAATAAGTTTTAGTGCAGTTGGTTATTGCACTAAGAAGAAGAAAGAAAAAGTTTAGTGCAGTTGGTGTTTCTCTAGAAAAGAAGAGAAATAAAGAAGGAACAATTGCTTACCTACTACTTTTCGAGTAATCAAGTGAAGAGCACTAAAGAATACCAAGATCACAACCTACCTTTTAAAGAAGGAATAAGACTATCTCCATAGGCAGTTTAAAGAACTAGATAGAGGCTACAAGTAGTACTTGGTTATCACCACTCTAGGGAAGAGGATTGTTTCCCACCCCCACTAAAGTGTAGAGACTCACACTGGCTAGAGGATTGTTTTCCTAGCCACTCCACTGTAATTTCATATCACGTCATAGTTTAAAATCCATGCACTAGACATATCCATGTATGGTAAGGATATAGCTACTCTTATAGAGTGGTGATCCTTGTAAAAATATTGTATGCATATTTTTATTGCTTTCTATTATTGAATGCGACCGGGAAAAGAGAATAAGAGAATCAAGATCCTAATAGGTCAATAGGTAAAAGGATAAAAGTTGTTATTGGTTTAAAAAGTCCCCAACACTAATTCACCCCCCCCCCCCCTCTCAGTGTTAGGTATATCCCAAACTGGTCCTCTCAACTGGTATCGAAGGCAGGTTCACCTCTGTTGGATTCTCTACAGTGAAGCTTTTCTCTTTTGTGACTTGAGTTCCTTTCTTAAGACAACAATGAAGAGCAGTGTTACTGAAGATTCAGTTACCTTTGATCTGAATGCTATATCTACCAAGACCATGATGAACATGAAAAAAGATAAAGAAGATAAATTTGAAGAAGAATTCCCTCTTATCTAAAGAAGATGATGTATCTTGTTCTCCATATCTATAAGACATTGAAGACACACCAGACTTGGAATGATATGAGAAGGTGGCTCAAGTTTCCACTATGAATATGGATAACCTTCTTCCCTCAAATTATAAGGAGCTATGTGTTAGTACATTTGAACATTATTCTCATTGTTAAAATGCTAGAACAAGTGGTGATGATAAATCTACAACATCTTAAGAAATATCAGTTGACTGATTAAGAATGATTCTGCAAGGTATTTCTGAAGAGAGTGCATCTCTTGTTTGTGGACTATTTCAATGAATGCAGGAAAATATCACTCAACTGGAAGAAGAAACTGATGCTTTGGAGAAAGGCTTACAAGTTAATATTTTCAAATGTTTAATGCTCTCCAGACAGGTTGGAGCCTTTGAAGCAACAAAGAGGGGATTTGAAGTATGTTCTTCAAAAAAATTCAAAGATGTTTAAGAGAAAGAGTGAGTCAACAAGTCTCTATAAGAGAAGATCCATGCACTTGAAGATGAGCTAAAAAATATCAATGATGTCAAGGAGATATATTTGAATGAAAACTCCAATAAGATCAAAGATCTTGACTATTTGATGCAAAACAAAGTAAAGATACATGATGATGAAGTTGAAATATTAATTAAGGGTTGTGAAGAGAAGATGACTATGAATGAAGACCAGGAAGTCATCCTAAATATGAGATTTCTAGAATTGGAAGCTGAGTTTACGAATCTTGAGAAGACACATATTGAGTCTCCAGAAAAGAAGGAAACAGTTTCTGTCAGTATTCAATGTTCAGTGGAGGATTCAACTATCATAATACCTCCAACATGTGATAAGAAGATCAAGTCTACACTCATTGATCTATCAAAAGCAGCTGAGAAAGTAAAGGTACCATCTATACCAACTTTTAATAATGTTATTGTTTCTACAAAAAGGTACTGGTTGGAAGAAAAATTCTAAACAAGTATGGATGAAGAAAAGTGAGAAGAAACCTACCACCATGGCTATGGTGGATAGGGGAAAGAGTGTAGAAGATATCTCCCCACATAAAGCACAATTTACCAAGAAGAATATTCGACAACCATATAAAAAAGATGCGAAGAAGTCAAGGTTTTATGGTCAATGCTGGTATTGTAATAGATTTGGACATTGTGCACTAGATTGTTGGTACAACCCCTTAAATGTAAAAGAATAGAGAAATATCATCTCAAGGGGGAGAAATCCAGATAAAGAGAAGCTACATCCACATATCCAAAAGCATATGTATAATGAAAATAGATTTGGAATGTTAGATAACATCTGTGATGTATGCAATAGGAGGGGTCATATGAATGGTACATGTTCATATAAGAAAAGAAGACCACAAAAGCTAAGTAAGAATGAAGAATCATCCTTGGGAAGAAATCAAATAAATAATATGAAAACAAATTCACCGAGGAAGATTTCAAGAAGGAAAGATGAGAAGTCCTTGGATTCAAAATCCAAGAAGGTGAAGGTTGGTTCACCAAAAATAACAACTAAGAAGGAAACCACTCATAAGAATCCATGTATAAGATCCAATCATGATACCTCAGTCCCTAATGATATTTTGGTGGTTTATCCAGAAGATTTGGAATAAATGAGAAAGTTTGAAGATGCACCGGCTAATACTTGTGATAAAAGAAAAAAAATATTCTACATGAAGAATAAAAAGTTCTGTGTGTGAGGTGCAACAAAGATGGTCATACTATTAAAAGATGCTTTGAATTTACTCCATCCCAAAAATAATTCCTAAAAAATATGTAAGTTGCACCAAGAGATTCTAGTTCTTTGAGAGCCCTTGAAAAATAATATCCACACACAAAGATATGGAATAAATAGTGAGGTCCACACAATCACAGTCATCATTGAAAATCAGTTGTGAAAGTGTGAAGAATGGAGAATCTGGGTTGAGAAGATCATCTCAACCATGTTGTTCACATTGATGGAGAAAAGAGCATCCACTTTATTCCATTAAATCTTTGTGTATTGTATTTTTTATTATCATACAAGGAATTGAAGGTGAAGTAAGATCTCAGGGGGGAAACTTGGGATTTAGTGAGGAGAAGTGTTCCCTTGAGGGGGAGAAACATGAAGAAGCTATCATAGTCATTATCTCTATAAGTACCAACATCATTTTGTATAAAATTCAATTACTCTGAATATTGTCTGAAGATCATGTCGTTGGAAAAGGTATGTCATTTCTTAATCTCTCATCATTGGTTACTCAAAATAAATATGTTTTTATAAAGTGGGAGTAATTAGGTAAATTAGTGACATAAGAAGAATGAATGTTCCCCAAGGACACTTATCCTGCTAATTGCACTTGAATGTTTTTGATCCTTTTATTGAAGTGAGTGCAGGAATTTAAAGATTGATTATTTCTTATCACAATAAATATCATTATCCTGGAATGAAAGTGGAAAACCCTTGAAGACAAGTGTAGGAGATCTCATTTCATGAGGTATCACGATCATTGGATAATGGATAGCTTTGTTGTATAAATCAAATTCTCTTGTTTTCCACATCGAGCTTTGCTCAAGTAGACTTAGAGTTAAATGATTTATGTCACACCACTTAAGTATGGAATGATACCCTCTCTACCATGAACATTGTATTTCTATTCAATAAGGGGGAGGGAAATGAAATGAATGTCTTGGGGAGAGACGGAAGTAAATGGGAGAGATAAGATTCTCATTATGACATTGACACATTAATTTGAGGATACTATAAGGTATTGACAAAAAAATACAAAGGGGGAGATTTTTGGGACCACTTTGTGTATGGAGATTGTATTTGTTGTCAATAGTTGTCAATATCAGTAAAAATGAAGGACTCCAAATTTAATGGAGATCAGCAGAAGTGTGGATGCCTGGATAATGGTTATGAAATCATATCATTGAATTTCATACTAGAGAAATTCTCTATAAATCAATTCAGATGATTGTTGAACTGATACTAAGTTCAATGAACATGTTTCAAAGGTGACACGTTGTTTAAAACAATGAAGAATGGTGAAGTATCATCCATCTAAGGATGATTGAACAAGAATGAGTATTTAAAGAAGACCATGAAATGCTTCACGATTGCATGAGAACCATGCAAGAGATTACTTTAAGAAAGGAATCATTTGATTTGAATGAAGTAGATGCTTCACGATTTCATGAGAACCCTAAAATAGATTACTTGAAGAAAAGAATAATATGACTTGAATGAGGTAGAGAATGATGGATGAAGGAGAATAAAGAGTGTGGAAGGGCTTGGCATTATTATAAGGTCATGATTTACACATTTCCTTGAACTAAGATGATTGTATCACTATTCATAAAGTTACAAATACATGTATCAAAGGTGATACATTGTCTGCAACATTGAAGATATTTGAAGATGCTTCATGCCTACACTTTTGGATAAAGAGAGATGATTGGAGTTCTTTGGAATTAACTCTCCAAAAGGAATTGAGGATTTGAAGTGAGGATGAAGAAGTACGTTTGGAATTCATATTTCAAAAATAATGGAAAAAACTATGACGATGCTTTACTGATTTGTATTTCACAAATATCATAAGTTCGGATAACTTGTGATGCAATCCTTATGAAGGATATGGAGAGTAAATGAGTTTTTTTAGTAAAGGAAAGAAAGTTGTGTGCAAGTCAAAAGTGGTCCGCAAGTGTGGCACACAAGTATAAGTAGCGTGCAAGTGTATGCTGCATGCAAGTCATATTTCCAAGACCATCACATAAAAATATGATAATGGAAATAAAGTGGCGCGCTAGTTAAAGATTGGTGTGGATGTATAAGCGGTGAAAATGTGTGGCGCACACGTGTATGTGACACACAATTGTATGTAACACACACGTCATATTTCAACATCATCATATCAAAATATGTCAAAGGAAAGAACATTTAATGCAAGTGCTGGAGTGGCACGCAAGTGCTGGAGCGGTGCGCAAGTGTAGCTGGAGTGCAAGTCACCAAAATGCCTATAAATAGACCACTAGCCTCCTCATTTTTCAAGGCTCAACACTTATGAGAATATTTGAACTCTGATCGTGCAAGTAGTATAAATGGCGTGCAAGCTGAAGTGGTGTGCAAGTTAAGGGTTATTTATAAGGCATGCAAGTAGGGTGACACGTATGTAGGGTGGCGCGCAAGTAGAGTGGCGGACAAGTTGTCAGTGGCATGCAAGCAGGGAGGTGTGTTCAAGAATTGTGTAGTGTATAAGCCAAAGGTGGTGCGCAATTGGTGAGTTGTGCATAATAGTGGCGTGAAAGTAGTTAGTGGTGTTCAAGAAGGTGGTGCGCAAGCTGAGTGGCGCACAAGTAGGTGGCGCACAAGCTGAGTGAAGCGCAATCAGGTGGCGTGCAAGAAGGGTGTTGCGCAAGTAAGGATTTGCGTACAAGCTAAAGAAGAAAAAGAATAAGAGATCGGTGTAGATGGTTTTTCACTGAAAGAGAACATGTAAAGAAGAGTAGGTTTCATTTAAGCTAGTTGTGCATTGAGGATGCAGAAGAAGAAGAATAATAGAGTGCAACTTACAGGTTTTCTTCACAGAAATAAGAAAAGAAGAAGAAGAAGAAGAACAGAGTATGCCCAAATGAAGGCTGAAAATAATTCAGGGCAGTTTATTTCAAACGATTCTATGTGAGCGGATCCTCAGTGTCTAAATAATCACATTGGTGAATGTGATTCTAGCCAAGAAGAGATAATAAGTTTTATTACAGTTGGTTGTTTCACTTAGAAGAAGAAAGAAGAAGTTTATTGTAGTTGGTTTTACACTAGAAAAGAAGAGAAGGAAAGAAAGTAGAATAGCATGCCTACTACTTTGCAAGTAATCAAGTGAAGAGCACTAAAGAAGACCAAGAGAAAAACCCGCCTTTTGAAGAAGGAAGAAGACTGTCTCCATAGGCAGTATAAAGAACCATCTAAAGGTTGAAAGTTGGACTAGGTCATCACTATTCCAGGGAAGAGGATTTCCCCCCCCCCCCCCCTCTAAAGTTTAGGGACTCACACTGGCTAGTGGATTGATTTCCTAGCCACTTTACTCTAATTGGATATCACATCATAGTGAAAAATCCATTCACTGGTCATATCCATGAAAGGAAAGGATGTAGCTACTCTTATTGAGTGGTGAACCTTGTAAAAATATTATGTGCATATTTTTACTTCTTTCTATTATTACATGTGATAGGGAAAGGAGAATAGGTGAATCAAGATCATAACAGGTCAAGAAGTACATGGATAATAGTTGGTATTGGTTTAAAAATTCCCAAACATTGATTCACCCCCCCTCTTAGTGTTAGGTATATCCCAAACTGGTCCTCTCACATTATATATGAGGTCTATTAAAATGTGGCTTACTCAATGGCCACAACGTATCTGGAGTGTGTCACCCCCCCTCCCCTCGCAACTTCTATGTTTCATAATAAATAATTTGTGTGGATGTCATAATATAGGCATCAACATCAGTGTAAGTCCAGTCATTCATCCTATCCACGTTATGTAAAACTGTATGAACATGTACTGGAAAGAAGAATTTATGCTACATGGCATATAATATCTTTACTGCATGAAAATAAACTATGCAGGACCATGAAAACAATATTTATTCACGTTAGTTGATCCAATTCCTTTCCAAAAAAACTTAAACAAGAATGTTCATGAAGAAATATGTATGGAATGATTCTAAAATCACAGGATATGCATTGAAGACTGAACCTTTAGTTTTGGACCCATCCACGATAATATTTCATGTCAGCTTACACACATCCTTGCTACATTACATTAAACTGTATGAAACACTTTCTTTCCATATGATGTTAAACTACATTACTGATTACATTTCTATACAAAAGTAAACATCACGAGTATCCCGAATCTATGTATGTATTGATTATTATTACAATCAGATATATACGGATTCCACAATCATATATCTTCTTCCATCTATCACATGACTCAAAATTACCATGTCCTACTATTAAATTCCTATACATGGTGAGTAGAACCCTTGTTTTTCATGTTTTGTCATACCAAGCATAGATTAGGTGTGATTATGAGTTATGGAAAGGGATTAAACACATGAACAATGTATAACATCTTTTTATAGCATATTCTTTGTTTTAAATGAAATGACGTAAAATAGAATACCATGAGTCCCAACTAAAATATGTTAAACTACATGGTTAATGTCCCTTTCACTACATAAAACTACACACTCTTGTGTACATCACCCAAGAGGACCAATATGGTTTGTGTTGGACTTATACAATACCTCTATTCATAGGAACTACAAGTGAATTTATTCCTAAAATCATAAGACACTTAGTGATGCCCAACTTATTATTCTTAGGTCTAGTGAGGAATAATAAAAAAATTACCCATCTCTTCCTATGGGAAATAATTGAGTAGGAGGGTCATTATAAAGAACTATGTGTTGATTGATTCATATTTTCTCTAAGTACATAGCCACACTGAGACATCCACTCATTGTATCAGTCAAAACATCTCCATTTTTTCTTGTTGGTCGATCTGTGTCCTAATCACATGACGTTAAACTACATTGTTCATTAAGAACATTGTGTGGCTTCATTCCTATCATCACGGGATACATAGTGATGCATGGATCCCCAATCCTAGGCCCAGATACAACAATCAAAGGTAACAGTTACCACCTATGAATGTTGGAGATTTTCATATCCATAACTACATGTGTCTTGATTCTTATCCTCATGAGATATGTAGTGATTCTCAGACATCCACCCTTGGGCCCAGCCAAAACATTTCATCATTTTTACATCTATTCATCTGCATCCTAACAACATGAAATTGAAATGAATTTGATTTTATGAACCATTTATGGATTTATTCTTATTAAAATTAGATATGTAGTGTTTCCCAAATTTAAATCCATATGTCTAGCCACAATTTCACTTTTCACATCGGTTCACACGTCCTTACGTCATGATGTTAAAATGCATGGAACACATCCTTACCACATGATTTTAAATTTCAAAAAATAAAATGGATCCCCACTAAATGAAAATAAACTATGAAGACCATCACCCATGCAGTATTCTTTGTAAACAGAACAAAAAAACATACCTCGAACAACTAGTATATGGGGTGAATCCATCATCATTTAAGGAACCTCAATCCATAAACACTAATTCATGCCTCAGGCACCTCAGGCTACCAAAAATCATTCATAGTTAATGGATAGGATACCCACTTCAAAGTTCCCTTTTCATGACTATGAAAACAAGCCCAGGGCTCTTTCATATATTGCTATGTCCGCCAACCAAATGCATCATTCCGTAAAAAAGTACATTCTAATCCTTGTGAGCCCTGACACAGCTACGACCGAACTCAACATCCCAAAGTTATCTAAATTTTTCACTGTATGACTATCGTATGTCATCACTCATGAACTGATAACCTTGATCAATTATTTAAAAAACTTCAATCTTCAGTTCATAAGGATTATGGAATTCTCTTGACCTTAGGTATCCAAATTAGTCTTTTTTGTATCATCCCCCATATTAAGACCATGTGTTTCATTTCCACAATCTTCCCTCACGTTATTAAAATCTATAAAACCTAAAACTCAAGTCTATACTAGTCCAAATCAAAAGACCTCAAACTGATATTGAATGAGACATAATAATTTTTAAGTTGATAACATCCAAAGGTAACCATGATAATAAGTAATGTTTTCACTTTCTAAACCATTCATCCCCATAGTTTAGTCACAAATTTGGGTTCACATAAATAATACATAAATCCCAATGGGTCTACTCAATAAGCCTAGTAAAAGTCAATCTAACATCACTATACCCCCTGATTTAGTAAAATGTTAGTGTAATTATTTTTCACATATCCTAGCCATGAGAATATGTTCTCTTGGATGTGGCACAACATTTTGGAAGTTGGAACCCTTCTTGAATATTATAGTTTCCACAAATCACACTTTATGATGTAGGTTCCTCAGATTACCACAATATTTCACTACACCTTTGCGGGAACCCGACTTTAAGGACTATTTAGTTGACTATGCACACATTCTCGGGGCTCTTGCATATTCGCCTATGGTCATCAACCAAATGTGTCACTTCATAAAAAGTGTTTTCTGCTCCTTGTGATCCCTAACACCGATGCGGCAGAACTAAAAATCTTAGTGGGATCGTAACCTCTCCTAGTATGACCGTATCATTTAAATCTCATAACCCAAGAATTTTTTGTCATGAATTACAATCCCTACACCAAACTATCTATATGGATTTTACATCCTCAAGGTTACATCACTATGTTTTATATGATTTCTCATATCTAAACAGTGATGCTTCATTCCTAAGCCTTTTATGGCCCACACCTCATGTTACAAAACCATAGGGAATAGGGCTCAAGCTTCAAAACCAAGATAGGAACCATCCTAGGGTGGAAAAACCATTCTAGTATAGACTTCCTCACATAACCAACCTCTTAATATATATTTTTTAGTCTTGAAAAATCCTTCAACACCCTTGGTGAGGAGTGGAGATAACCTTTTTGTGAAATGATACTAAAAATAACGTCTTTAACCCACCAACTAAAGGCATCACCTCCTTTAGTGAAAGAATCTTAAATTTCTCTGAGCCCTAGAAACACCACAGTGGAACCTGAAATCTCATAATTTCATGGGAAATAACTATAATTTCTTCTCTATATCACAGAAAAGACTCAAACTTTTGAGTTTTGATTTACATCCCCAATATTACAATTATCAACATAGACATATCATCCCCAGTATTTATCCCTTTAACTGATATTACCTCCAAAAATACAACCATAGTCCCTAGAAAAAAAATCATGGCATTAATGACCATTATCGTGAAAATGTATACACTCCCATGATTGCTGCATATGTGCATTTGGCCATCAACCAAATGTGTCACTCAAAAAAATGGTTATATGATCCTTTTGAGCGCTTGTAACAGCATAGAAGAACCCAACACATTAGTGTTTTATGGGTCATTCATAGCATGTCTTCACCACATTCGAGGACCATCGATCAGGTTTGATCTGAAAGACCATATACTAATGCAATATTAGGGTCATGCCAAATGTCCATAAAAAAAATAAATTTCATGTCTGAGCTAAAATACGATAAACTAAAGCAATATTATCTCTGTGCTAAAACTCCCTAAACTAATGCAATATAAGTTCCATGCTGAAAGACCCTAAACTAAAGAAATATAGGGTTCAAGCTAAAATACCCTCAACTAATGAAATAAATAGTCTGAGCTAAAAGACCCTAAACTAAAGAAATATCAGGTCTAAGATAAAATACCACAACTAAAGAAATATTAGGTCTAAGATAAAAGACTATAAACTACCGAACTATAACATCTGAGATAAAAGACCCAAATCTAAAGAAATATATGTTCTAAGAAAAAAACACTATACTAATTCAACATCAGGTCTGACCTAAAACACCCTAAGCTAAAGCACCACAAGTATTTAGTTTTTAAAAGCATGTAAGGTCCATTATATGACCTTGAAAATCCTTCTATTCTAACAAAGTCCATTGGATTTTTCAAAAAAAATAGATCACACTCCCTCTGATATATATACTCTACCCAAATTATCCTTATGAGAAATAGGTAATCTCAGGAAAATGAAGTACATATATCGGTAAAGAATCTCATGTTCGTTGCAATTCATGAGAATTTCTCTACCAGAAAAACTTATGATTTAAATATTAAATGAGAACATTCAAATCTACTTGATATTAAGAAAATAATGGTTATCATATTCATTTCACATAATATTGATGTAAAAAAATCACACATATCATGAATGGAAATAAACTTGATGGCACATATAATGCTTTGAAAACATATTAATCGATAAAGAATGTTGAAATAGGAATATCCACACATTAGAGTCTCTCTATTGTCTCATAAATAATGGAATGCATCACAATGTTCTAACAATGATAAATGTCAATCTACTACACTGGAAAGGTCAAAAAGAGTCTGGGGGGAAGCGTCGATGGAACACTTGAGTGCTTTTCTCGCTGCTACTTTCATTTTTTCCCATATGGTGATTCGTGGAAAAATATGTCAAATATTCAACCCTACTTTGAGAAATAGATAATTAGGATGATTATTTTGAAATATCAAACCCCAAATGGGCAATGATGTCCTCGCATATCAACATCTTCATAGCCCAGGCATCCATTTGAGATTGTTGTTCATATATTGGCTGAATAACCTACTTCAATACATCGGATGTCTCCCTCCTCTTCCGAGAAAGTGGTTCATCATATAAAATATCATTAAAATCTCATTGAATTATGTCTAGACCTTTCTGCATCAATATTATTTTCGTATTGATATTATTAAATGGTTTCTGATCAAAACCACATGCCCCCCATGTTATGAAATAGCTGATGAAGGTGCTCTCCTTTTTCATGAAATGTGTCCTAGGGAGTCTCTGTAATCTTGGAATTAATCTGTTTCTAGGTTATGCTATATTGTATCTGAGGTTATCTAATCTATGAAATAAGGACTGAAGGAGTACGAATAATTAGTTGAGTTGATGGGGAAGTAGGAGAATATGCCTCATATGGTATTCTATTAATAGGTGTATCATCCTTAGACTACACTAGCGAAATAATCTCCTCAAAAGAGTCTATTTCACCATTAAATTAGTCATCAATAAAACTAGATTTCATTATTTATGTCTCACCTATATCATCAATCAATTCCACTATCTCTATAGATAAAGGGGTTAGCAAGGAAAAAGGTGTACCGACTTGAAAAACAAAATAGTTTGTCTCTCCACCCAAAAAAGATGCTACTCAAGCCTAGTGGTAATCCTATCAAAGGAAGGTGGAAGAATCAGTCAGTGGAAGTATGATCTTGACCTCATTACCTTCACATTACATAATCTTCTAAAATTGAAGGATGACCCTATGATTTCTTTACCCTTGAACACCAGCAAAGGGAAAGTGGGAGACCCTTTGGGTGAAACCAAAATAAAATGGAATTGATATGGTTTATAATATTTACAAGTAATTTCATTTTCCATCATGATCATGAGTACTCCATCCCAAAAATAGACCATGTGGGACCTTGCATCAAGGGAACTGTAGTTTATGTCAATAATCATTCCATCTGGTGCACGAAAAGGAGTAACGTGAAATATTTTATATTGGATCGGTGCAACGTTAACATTGACGGGGCGTTGTGACATTGTTCTAGACCCTAATATATTCAGCAGTCTAGGGAGGAATGAAACATTGGGGATCCATGTGGAATTTCAATATTCTTAATAATAAAAGTGATCTTGTATCCATCCAAACAAAACCTAGAGAGGCCACTTATTCTGTAGGGGTTGAAACCTTGTTAAATATGAACCAGCATCTGATAATGATGTGAAAGGACTAGCACATCCAAATTATGGTGTTGACCATATAAAAGTCACATCATCATCACAAATGTGAAAACTCGGATCCATGAATGTCTGCCCCCAGTAGGGAAAAGACACCCATTCAAAAATATGGCTATAAAGACTACCAACCTATGTTCTAGGGATATCTCTAAGTTCCCTCAACATCCCCCAAAGGTATAATCCCTAGATTCCAAGATAGCTTAATATGATCAAGTGTTATCGTGAACTTTTTACTAAGGGTCCTAATGAGGGCATATGGAAATTGGCCTATCCCAATGATAGAAAAGAACAATATTTATTCAGTCATTGAAAGAAATGAGTAAGAGAATTTCCATCTCTTTTATCAGTATCTCTTTCATAATGGTAAGTATTTTTCCACTAAAATGTGATTACATGATTCATTATTCCAAATATCCACAATAGGGATAAAATAATTAAGCATATTTCCAATATGGAGAATCCCACATAGTTGATAGGTTTTCCATAGGTTTATTCCTACTTCACCATGGGAAAAAATGGAATTTATTAGTGATCGGACAACAATGACTGATCATTCCATAGAGGGGATAAAACATGTAATAGATGTTGAATTCAGAAATCCAAATGGATTAATAAAGATAAACCATATACAACTAATCAACAGATTCTATGATACTCTACCTGACCTTGAAAGGCCATCCCATTCGTCAGAGAAAATTACACTAGGATGGAAATCCACTTTGATCACCATACACTACTAGGATTGTTCAAGGACTAGGAAAATATTCATTAATATCATTGGGAAATGAGATGATGAGAAAATTAAAATCCATATGGACAAAAGGAATAATTTGACAATATATAAGATAACTATTGGGACTGAGATATGAATAGTTGAACTTGCTTCCCAATAGTATTTTGAACACATTCAAGAGAAGTTAACACCCAGAGAGAATGAAAATTATAGTTCAGAGGAGGAATTGTAAATTTCTTTCGAAAAAAAAATCCATATAGATGGAGTCATTGAGACAGAGGATAATCATGAAACTCAGATGAGAGAAACCTCATTAGATAGTCATTATTAGAATACATAAAAAAGTAAGCGTTCACACTACAATTTCTAAAATCATGGCCCCTTGATTGGTCGTCGTTGATGAAGATTGATGAAAATTAGGATCCATCTAAACTATAGTAAGTATCATATATCAGCCAAATAGAGTATAATGTCTTGTCCAAATAAAATACATAATAAACTAGTACCATCTAGAACACCATTCTTTGGGACATTTGTGAACCATGTAATGAGTTCATTAAGTGAATGAATCCCAAAGGTATCGTAGGTATCATAATCCCATAAGTCATCAGACAATCTCATGAACCATTGGATACTCATGATCGTGTGACACAACCATGGTAACATGAATAACATGATAATAAGTTGATCGAATGATAGAGCTATCAAATCCTGTAAAAACATCAATAAAATCATAATCCTCATGGAATAAGTTCAAGAAAGTACTAATGTATGGTTTTTAGTTATATTACACGGGTTCCTGATACAAAGTTGTTTTGTAATGGAATTCTCACGAAATGGGATTTTAGGGAAGGCTTGCAAACATGTCTCATGATCAGGTCTCACAGAATAGTCTTTTGACAGAGGTATGAAACATATGTAAGGTGATACTATATAGAAGAAGTTTTAGTTGATTAAATTATGGGTATTCAATTAAATCTATGTATGGAATTTCACTAAATACCAAGTGTCTCTCGGTAGACAAAACATCACCCAAGACATCAGTTCGTGACACTGTCAATGACTCAGGTGGGTATTTACTTTCCTCAAGATGATTCTCTTGTCTCAATAGATGTCACTCTTAAGTGGGAATTCGTTTAAGTCCTCCAAATGAACATTTAAAAATTTAAAAAAGATGAAATTCCTCAATATGGGTAATATTTTAATTGAAAAATAAAACGAATAAGAATGTTTTCAATAAATATGGATCACATGACCCATCAAGGGACTCGTGATCTCCGGGCCATTATATGTTCACGTAAAAATACCATATCGAGTGAATAGTCTTCTATGAATACCACTGATCCTCTTTCAAAAATATTTACTACTCTTGCAAAGTCCCTCAGGACAACCATTTATTTCATGGTGGTAGCCGAATAAGGTTCCCTGGTCCATGTGGATTATCATTGGAGATAACTGGAAAAACCGATCCAAAATTCATTTAAAAATATGACTAAAATTTCCAAAATGTGGAGGTCTTTCATAGCCGTAAATACTATGAGACTCGTCCCTAATGGGAAGGTTGATTTTTCAATTACCACATCCAAACAAACTCGTAGGATCCCTTATCCTTTGTAGAATGAAACAAAGAAACTTAATTGGTTAGAGGTGGAAGCCCCTTATGGTCATAAAAGACATGTGAAGTTCCCATGGTGGTCTATAAGACACTTTAAGACCACGAAGATGTGTAAGAATCAACTCACAAACTCCCATCATTTTGTCATCATCATCATGAAAAGATTCGTTGGTATGTTTAGATAACCTCACACTCCCCCTTTGACTCCCAAAGTAATAACTGATGGATTTATCCAAGAAATTATCATGCACCCCAATAGAACCTTTATGGGTCATGCGACACATCACCAAGAGGTAGAGTAGTTTTATTTGACATTACTCATGTAATCTCACATAACTCTCAACCATTGGAAGATAAATCAATGGAAATAAATGACGAAGAAGACAGAAGAATATTCCAGTCATAAAACCCTTGTGATATGCTATGGAATTTTGTTTCATAGTCTTTTGAGACTCCTCCACAAGCTTGTATGATCCCCGCAATTCCCCCAGATGAACCATCTTTTTTTCGAGGAATGTCCCAGAAAAGTCACTCTGTATTATGATAAGGCTTTAAAATAGGCCCCTTGATATCACAAAAGACCATGGATATGTTAATATGTCAATAATAAGGTACCTTTCTATGACACATTATCACAAAATTTACGATTAGAAGGCAATAATCTTTTAACTGATACAATTATGGGAGGGACTTGTGTCTACTGAAAATGAGGCGACACCCTCAAAATGATCCACAACAAAGGCTTGCGAAGACACATAGAACCATAACTCTTTGATTACCACAACCTAGATTTGTCCGAGATATGTCATGAAAAGAGGAAAACAATATAGGTGGTGAGTATTGTAAATCACCAACTCAATCCTCAAATAAGTCGATGTATTTTTCATATCTCGTTTCATTGGAACAACCATGAACTAGAGTGGAGTACGTAGAGTGGATGATCTCACATTCGGATGGTTTCTTATCTGCTAATACATTGGAGAAAATTATGAATGATCATGAAGAATGCATAAATGCTTCACGTTATCATCATAGACCATAGAAAGGAGTTCTGAAAGGTCATTTGAGGAACACCTCGCACGTATTCGAGATCACAAAAGACTTAAAAAATACTATAACAGAATAAAACAAAGGCATTCACAATATAAAGTATAGAACAAATAATAAAGGTGGAAGACACAAAACAAAATATGTGGGACGGCCCTCATGAATTTCTCATGATCTATCCAAGACATTCAACATTTCTAGGACATGTCACCCAGACCTCACAACACCCCTTCAACACACTTTTCTGGTCATGATAAGCTCTCTAAACATGTCATAGTTGGACACACGGTTCCCCTGGGTGTGACACGTTAGTCTCATAAAGACTAGTAGGCTTGCCTTCCAAGACTTTTGATACTCTTCAGATACATCACATGACTCATGTAATGGTTTCCTCTCATGTCAACCAAGTCTCGTGGTAGCACTCGATCATGTAAACCAGCTCCCATGACACCCTCTGGGAATGTTAGAAGAGACTCAGGATTCCCTCCAGACAAGTTAACCATGTCATTCTAAACCCTTTGATACATATCATTTTGACTCTTTTGAAACCCTTCATATGTGTTATCCATATCTTATAAAAACAGTGGGGAAACCCAACTAGGTTATGCGATGCCCTCTAAGAAATTTCACATTGACTCTCATGACACCCTCTGGGAAAGTCAGCAGAGACTCACGCTTCCCTCTAAACATGCATGATAGGAAATGTGAAACCCTATAATACCTATCGAACTGACTATCCTGACACCCTCTATATGTGTTAGCCTACTCTTTTGATGACACTAGAGAATGTTACACGGGTTATGTTACACCCTCTATACAATAAAGTCATGTCTTGAGATATCCTCTAGACAAGTCAGATGGGTTATGTGACACCCTCTAGATAAGTCAATAAAATCTTTTGATGTCCTCAATACAATTCATATGGTTTATGAAACACCTTATAGAATCACTTTCTAAATGAACAATGCATCACAGTAATTGATGACCTTGTTCATCCTTGATGTGTATGCCCTGATCAAAAGGGAAACCGCAGTGTGTAATCCTAGATTAATAGAACTATGGAGAAACTGATTCTTTCCATAACCAAGATAAATAGGAAACCTCCCCAAGGATAAATCATTATATTATTTTTTCAAGGGAATTCCTAGCATATAATTATGAATCCACAAGTAATGACATTGATAACTTTGAATCCATTATTTATCAAAATGATCACAGTTTACGTGAGATTTGGGAGTTTCAATAATCATATCATCTACACAAAAAGACTCTACAATGACAAGGAAATATCCATATGTAAATCCCCAATAAATGGAACTATGATGACTTATATTCTTTCCATAATCCTGATACATAGGACACCTATCAAGGTTTGAGATCCATATTAATTTTTGAAGTGCAGTTTCATCACATAAGTCCCACATCCACAAGAAATGAAATTGATTAATTTTAGTCCCATTTTTATAATAATGAGAATAGCTTATGTGGGATTAGGTAGTTTCAATATTAATATAATCTTCACTATAAGTGTCTAAAATTTCATGGGAAGGATGGGTGTGTAAATCCCTGCTCAATGAAACTATGAAGACTCAGATTCTATCCATTACCATGATATGTAAGACACCACTACAAGATTTTAGATCCTTATTAATTTTACCAGGGAATTTGAAGAGCACAAATACCATATCCACAAGAAATGAAATTGATTAATTTCTATCCTTTATTTCTCAAAATGATCATATCTTATGTGGGATTATGGGTTCCCAATAATCAAATCACATGCAATATAATTCTCAGCAATTATAAAGGAAACCTCATTCTATAATCCCTGATTTAATGGACTATGACTACTCTAATTATATCCATAATTGGGATACATAGGATGTCCCTCAATGAATAAATCATGAAGAATGTGTGTCCAATAGAACATACATTAGTTGTTTCTTCATGATGTTAAACATAATTGGTACAATGAACTATGTGAGATTTGATTCCTATAATAACCAGGATACATAGGATGCCTCATAATGGCTCAATAATATCCTTAGAATATAAATTGCCTCCCTATGTGGCATCAAATTCAGAATTACATGGTTATAAGCCTTCAAATATAAATCACCTACCAATTACTCAAAAATAGATGGACAACCTATCATACATACAGATGGAATTACTAATGACACCCCAACTCCTTTTTTTATATATAAGATTCCCTTTCCCTTTAATTTAAGTATAATTAAACTATAATCATTTTTAGGGTAATTAGTAATGTTTGGGGACTAGGAAGATATTCGTCAACATATATTAAATCTATAAGAGAGTCCCAAATTGTGATACATTTATTCCAATAAAGGTGTGATGAGCCTATCCACCCATAATCTAAACTAATGTCACTCCCTAAGTGTCATTAGTTCTCAAACCTTAGTTGAACACCTACCTTTCAAATTATGTTTTTCCCCGTTAAATAAGAGGGAACTTTTGGATGTTTCTGTGAATAATGAAAATGATCCAATATTACTGATCGTGGAAGAGTTAAAACCACCTATAATCAACCATCTAGCCCAACTGAGCCCGCCATGGTGAGGATTTCCCCAATCATCTCTTTCCTTTTGAAATAGTGATGTTACCCAGTAAAAGTGTATTTGGGGATGGATTTTTCATAGTTTCATTTAGATTATTGGAATGAGTTACATAAAGATATAATTAGATAAAAACATACATAAAATACATCTACAAAAATGAAAATACATATTCTATCATATCATATATGAGACTAGAACATAAATAATATTTTGCACAGGTATTCTTCAAAATAGATTAAGAGTGTATAAAATATATAATGGTTTACACAAAGCCATAATTCTATTAATATTTATTCATGTTTGATATATCTAACACATGGAAAAAGTAATAATTATCATCTCAAGGTATGAATTTGAATTATCCCTTACTAGAGTAATTCATGGAATGTTATATTTTAGGAACAATTTCAGGGTTAGAGAAAGTAAAATTCTCATATTGAGTAATAGAATGTACACATTAGACACAAAATGATATTGTTATTATAAATAACACATGAAGTATATTTCATGGAGAATAATACCATATGTCATTAGTATATTATGGTTTCATGTATTATATTTTTAATTCCCAATTACCTGAGAGTCGATAAGATACCTAGCATGGGAACCATTATATTTTGAAACATTTCTTATTCCATCCATGAGGCTAGGAAAATAGGGGTTTGTTTGGAAAGTTTTTTTATTAGATTGGTTATGTTCAAGAAAGAATTAATTTTTACTCTCATATGATGGTTACATTATCTAGTAACACAATTGAGACATAAAGAAGGAATGTTTTTAATTCCCAAATAAATTACTTATGTTGTTCTTACCTATTAGATGAGTGGAATGAAATGTTCCCATATATCAGTGTGAATACATGTTATGTGTTCATATATAATCTCATCATATACTTATAATGTTTAGAATGTATAAGTATCAACATGGTATTTTCATTTTCTATGTAATATGATTAGTTTATTCCTTAGATAAAGGGATCATATAAAAATTCATGTGTGTATATGATACAGTTTTTCAATAAAGGTTTAGATACAAATATATTTAATAGAGATCACACCAGATCCCATTGTATCTTGATTAGTACTGAATATTTTCTAAAAGATTCTATTTTACTACTTTAAATATTTTTCTAATTAATATATATTTTAAATTCTATGAAGGCCCATGGGGTCATACATTATAAATGAAGGAATGGGTATTGATTTTTATAAAATTCATTGAGCTTCCATGATAGTTATTTAGAGTATGTCCATAATAAGTTTTGGATAAATAATCACAATCTATTACATATAATTTCATAGATGGCGTACATAAAAAATGTTTTTTGAAATTTTTATGCATGATATTGAAAATTATTTTTGTAAATGGGTTTACATGTTATTGAATGCGATACAATATATGGTTGAATGGGATAATGTCTATGATGTTTTTTTGCAAGTCGTAGATTTGTTGATATAGGTCCAAAAACACATAAACATATGATGATATTTTAAATATACAAGTATAAAATATCTATATGTCATAAGTTATGATATATGAAAAACCAAAAAATATCCTATTCTTTAGAATGGAAAAAATCATAAAGTATGATATATTGATACCAAACTACTTCCATAACCAGTAATATTTAACAACTTAGAAAATTTTATTTCATTGATATACAGTAGTTTTAAATTAGTATTCATATGAAATTCTAAGACACATTATAAAACACAATCATAAATGTGTTAACATTTAGGAATATTCTGTATACATCTATCATTGATTTTTAATGCTTTATATCATAAAATATTCGGGAGAGTGTGCTAAAAAAAAATACATAGTGTTTGTAACCATAATACATTTACTCATCAATTATGATGGAATGAATAGATGCTTGGATTCTTGGGGATAATCCCAAAGTTCTATATAAAGATATTGAAAGATTTAAAAATTTAATTCATGGTTCATGTTTCATGTTTCCTTGCTCTTCTATAAATCTCTCTTCTCTATCAACCATTTCCACTGCAGATACAAACATATTATGGTTTAACCAATACTCCCAACAAAACATTCGATGATCTGAACCAGTGTTCGGATAAACCATAGTATAAGTACATCATTACATCCTTTTTAGTGATATTGATTAAACATTATGAAATGTGGAAGGAGTTGTGTCCATTATCATTTTAAGGTTAAAAAATTTTCATCTATATTATTCATTGATTTTGTATTATTTCATAAGGGTCTTCGATTAGGGTTTCATATTGTTTTATACTAGTTTAATAATTGTTTTTTGGTCTGTATTTAACATTGTATAAATTGAACTATAATAGGATCAGTATGGGAAGAGATAAAACACTTTGAAAAGTTATAATAAAGTAAGAGAACAAAATATATTGAGATTGAATATTTATAATGAAATGATAGAGTGGATTCAAACTATTTACAGACATATTTAATGAAAAAAATTTATTAGAAGAGACATAGTAATGAATTTTTAAGAGATATAAAATGTGATATTGGGGAAAAATGTCCTAATATCTCTATAGATTAGTATTATGATATTGGGAAAAAGTTAAATATGAACCCTATAATTAATATCCCCATTATGATTCATGATCATTTTTTGATTATAACTTATCAGCCAACACTTGGACCAAAAATATTAAAAGTGAGAACATTATTTTATTTATCACTTGTGGGGAAGAATATGCATTACCTATCACATATAATAGAATTATAGATCATATAACTGGTGCATGAAAATTCTAGTGAGGAATGAACAGAGGAGATCTAAGATTATATAGATAATGTACTGAAAAAAACCACTCACCAAGTAAATGTTAAATAGAAAAATAATATGTTTGATGAGGTGTAATAGAAACCCAAATATGTAATAATATGATATTTCCCTCATATCATTTCATTTGAGTAATGAAATATTGACGGAAAAAGATTTTTATTGGGGGAAAATGTGACACCCAATATTTTAGTATGAAATTTTCCTTTAATAATTTCTATGTTTTGGGTAACATAACTCACACACAATATTAATATAACTTGAACATTGATGTAGTCCATTATGTTATAATATTACTATATTAAACTAAATGAACATTATTATTAAATATATATGTATATATATATAATTATGAGTCTTACAAGATGAAAATGAAAATATGTGAATAAAATGACGTTAATAGTTAAGTATTACTCATCATTGTATTTTATGTAAAATATACCTCAGATAATTACTATAGAAATAAAAAAATAGAAATATATGAATTTGTTTTAGGAAAGTATGTAAGGTTATTTATAATAATAAAAATGAGTAATATGACCATTATATATCCATTTGGATTATATAGTGATTGAATACATATATACATGGGATATATATTTTCATTATATATATATAGTCATTAGAAATATGTTGTTATTAGTATGGTTAGTATTATTAAAAGTAATAACATTTTAAAAAATTAAATCTATTACATCATGTTGTAAAATTCTTCGATAAAATTCTAATTTGTATTTGCTCGGGAAAGAGGTAGTAGCACTATATTTTTCCTTTGACCAATAATAATCCAAACTTCAACAATCATAGAATGATGTAGATAATATACCTTAAAATTTTATAGTCACGTGAATATCTACAGGATCATTTCTGTGTGGATAATAACTAAAATACCACAATGTATTATCATAATTTTTGGGCTTCCATAGAAACCCCAAATGTTATGTTAATAGAACATTATGTGAAATTATCAAATGACTATTTATGTTTTTAAAAGAATTAATTTAAATGTATTTTAGTATTAGAGTTATTATAATACAAAAAATAATTATAATAATGAACACAAAATTTTAAATTAAAAAATTATCTTTCTTGAAATAATAAATGAATAATAGTGAAATAGTTTCAATTGTTTAAAAAAAAATTTCTCTACATTTTCTATTTTTTTACATACTAAATTTCGAATATTTATATTTTAATCATAATAAAATGTATTTTATATTTTTATTCATGATAATAAAGTTATGAAAAGTGTTCAATTTAATGATTCTTCATCAAAATAAGTTATTATGGTTAATAAATAATTAAAACAGTAAAATTTTAAAGAACATAAATATTAAAAATAATAAATAATGTAAGAGGTTATATTTAATATTTATAACATAACTCTATTGATGAGGGTATTCGAAACCTATATGTTTTTATAAATTTAATACCACTTTACATTTTTATGTTTTCCCCATGACTTATTATGAAGTAATGAGTTTAAAAGGGAATAAGTACGAAAAATGTTATAAAAGAAATGTTAATTTTATTATGAACTAATTTTGATTTGTAGAATATCTAAATATAAAGAACCTTTGGGATATATAAGTGTGATTTAATAATGAGTTGTATTTGTTTATCATGTAAAATGATGTAAATATTTGTACTTCATGTATGGGATTTCTCAATATTTATCTGTATCAGCTTCGAATTTTTCCAAAAATTAATTCACTCAATATAAACTAAATATAGTGTTTTACTTTAGTTGGTCAACATTAGACCTCAGTTATTCTACCTCCTTCCCTAATTTAGTCAATTGATCCTCATAGGGAAGATATCTACCACAATAATCGATATCTTCAACCTTTCTATATAAATTTCATAATCCAATTACTTTTATTTATATACACATATAAACATGTATATTATATTTTTCAAATATCATGTCAGATTTGTTTAATTTTTTTAATAATAATCATCTAATATTTTTAATAAATAATTTGTCATATTAATAACTTTTACCCAATGGATATTTATATACTCAAAAATAAATGTTTAGAACTACTATGTATACACAATTACTATATTTTTCCAAGGGAAATAAATTGGTCACATTAATGTTTTTCCATATATTCATATAACCTCCTATACTTATCTAAAATATATTATTCTTATTCATTTAATTTTCCAGAAAAAATATTTTTATATTTATGATTTTCAATATCTCTTTATTTATACTAAATGGCATAATTTTCATGTGATTTTATGTGGAATTATTGTTTACGTTTACATTATTTTTATTTAAATTTTGGTATTTTCTGCTTGTTATTTTCATAATTATTTTTGTTAGGTAGTTATCCTTATTATAATTTTGATTTAAATTAATGATATAATATCACACCTTTATTAAATAAATATTAATTCATATTTTCTATATATTATGTGTTAAAAATGTTATCCAACACATGTAAATCATTAAAGGAATAATTCGTAATAAAATATTGGTTTTTACATCACCCATTAAGAATAATTTAACAATAAAAAATTTCATTACTCATATGAAATTAAATAATGGTACATTTATCTCAATACATATTTGGGTTTCCATGTCGCATTATCAAACTAATGATTTTTCCATGTAGAAATGAATAATTGAGTTGTATTATTTTAAATTATGTTATATATATGAAAAAATATCTCCACCGTTTGATCCTATTAATATAGATCATGATTTATTTTTCAAACCTCTATGGTCAGTATACATAATATATCTAGTATTTGTTTTGTTTACAACCCTAACTCCTGAAATATAGAATATATGGTGGTTTATTGCCTTTTAGATTTCACGATAAAATGTTTAATAGTCTATGGAGACTAGAAAAATAATTTATAAAATAAATTATATCATAAAAATTCATAAATCATTTTTATTCCCCCATTTCAAATCCATATATCACACTAAAAACTATTAAATTTATCCTAGGAATTGGAGGGAAAAAAATTAGGCTGATCTTAGATGCTCAGTAAGGGGCAGCATACAGAGGAATCTATTATTGAATAAGAATTTATTATATAATATATCTTGAATAAATGCTCATATGCATGACATATAACTACATATAAAACATACAAAATCGAATATATTGCAAATTGATGGTTACATGGATACCTGTAATGGATATCATAATGATGAAATTAAAAATGTTTTACATTATAACAATATAGTTCATGAATCATACCAAGACATTATATATATATTGTAAGTATTCTCCCATTACTATATACAATTTTTTCCTTATGATACATACTGATGAATTCTTGGTCAATATAATTATGGGCTCCACCTATCAATTAATAAATCTAATACAACCATCCTATGAATGGAATGAATAACCAAATAAATACATAATACTCTCAAAGGGAAAACATAAATAAAAATTGATATATATTAAATATTCATTCTTATTGAAAAATGATATATAGGTCAACAAAAGTTCCTATTCTAGATATATTGGATATCGTTTTTGGGAAACAACGATCAATCTGAAATATATAATATGAAGTGTTTATAATGTTTAGAGTATACATTAAACTAAAAATTTGAAAAATAATATAAATACTTTAAAATATATAGAATATATACATGGGGTAAATAATATTGGCATTGAGGTTAGATATAAATTCATTATTGAGAGATAAAGGGTGATAAAGAACAAAATACCACGAATATATAAAGATGTGGCAGAGGACCCTTATAACTACATAAGCAGTGACATATAAATCAATAGGAGAAGTAATGATATAGAAATACAATAATTATTAATTGAAAATAAATAATTTTTACATAAAAATAATTTTTATAAAATATATTTAAGGAGAGATAGATAATTGAGAAATGTGTTATAATGATAAGGAAGATTGGGAAATGAAACACTTACCTTGTTTCACAACTCATTTCATAATATATTCTAATAGCAAAAATGAAAAAATTATTTTCATTAATTATATGTTTTAAGAAAACATTCCACATTTATTTTTTAGTTATATTGACTTTAAATTCATTTATTATCATGTATTATTAAACAAATGGATTTCATTTTATTCTGTTATTCATTATGATTTTATTCTAGTCATAGTTCTAAGGCTACATAAATGAAATGTTAATTGTCAAATGTCACTATCAAAATATTCCAAATGCTCCATTTTCATAATGTTATTTGAATATTTTTATTCTTGAATTGGGGGGGGGGGTTAATAGATCAATAGGTAGTTACATTTTATATATTACTCTTTGGTAAAAAAAAATTAGACTACTATGACTATTTACATTTAATATCAATATTATCATGGTTAATTTATTTTTATAAAATCATAAAATTTTGTTATTTACTTATCAATTTTATATTAAATCATTAAATAAATTTGAAACAATATATTTTTAATTAATAAGTGAAGATAAATCATTATCGTTCACTTAGGTAGTGAAAAAACGCTTTGTTGAAAAAAAATCATAAATCATATTTACACTAAGGAAAAAGAAGTATTATGTTTTAAAATTCGTTATATTATAATTAAATTACTATATTAATGATTATTTAAATTATGTAAGGGATAATAGGATAATCAAAATAATAAGTTATTCCTTTTAAAATCAGTCCTTCAACACTATAATGGAATGTAATAATGGGTTTTTTAGAGGTACTGAGTAGTCTTTCATTAGTAATGGATCAAAATAATTTTAATACTTTGTGAATAATGTGACTGAAGAAAAAAAAATTTATTTAAATAGTACTGAGTAACAAGAATCATAAATAAAATATAAAAAGGGGGCTTGGAAATCAATAACATTCTCTATAAGCTTCATATTTAGTACTGTGTATAAGGCCTTCAGTGGAGAGTTTTAAAGCTCGAAAACATCATTAGGTCATGATCGTGAGAGTTTAGAGATGGATTTTGGATGATATTTTGAAAATAAAAGTGATATGAATGTGTAGAGGATGCGGTAGAGGATATGTATTTATATTGTCAAGGGAGAGACATATATTAGAAGAATGTATAAATTATTTTGTTATTTAGGAAAAATACATTGAGTAGTTTTGATTATTGTGTATTTTATTATTAAAAAAATAATACATGTATGTTTCGTTTACAATTAACATTCAAAAAACAAAATATATCAAATAAATATTTTATTCAGCATAAGGAATAAAAAAAATATTTTCATTCAAATAAAATATATCTTATACTTTGAAATAAATATTATAGGTTCGAAATTAAGTAAATTATTTTTAAATAAATTATTTTACTCATTCAATAATTTTAATGTTTTTAAAATATTTTATAACTTTTTTAGCCTTATTTATAACTTTTTGATATCATAAACCTAAAAGTATTTGTTGAAACTCTTTTTTAAAACGTTATAAATAAAATTTTATTATAAAATAATAAACATTTAACATAAGATAATATTTATGCGATTGATCAAAAAAATATTTTTAACATATTAAAATTATAAATTTTAGAAAATTTTCTTTTCAATAATATCATATAATACAAAGATAACCAATTTCAACTATAATATATTTTATTTTTTGGTAGGAGTTATTAAATTTTCATTAACTATTTTTTATTAATTATAACATTATTTATATTTAGTTTCCTTTAAATTATAAAACTAATAATTCCAATATTATATACATTTGTATATTATTTTAAAAAATACTCTAAATTTGGGTAATTTTAATATTTAATTATTAACATATAATTTACAAGTTTACTAAATAATATAAAACAATCTTTATTATATTTTATTCTTATTTATGTTTTATGTTATATAAATTGATCACTAAACATTTATAATTATAAATTTTATTTTTACATATTTTATCGACTAAAAATATTAATTTTCTAGTATTTTACTACAATTAACAACAAATGTTTCAATTTCAATGGACAATTATTATTTTTAATTGTTAATTACTATTCAAACTGTTAAATAATTTTTATACTCCCTATAAATACCTCATATTTATATATTATTCATTCACTCAATTTTTATCAATGTTACTTATATTTTAATTTCCAAATAAAAATTATGTACCTCGTATATTTTTATTTATAGTGAATTTCAAATATATGATGATTAAAGAGATCAAGAGGCACCATAATTTAAAATTATATTTTTTTTACTTGAATGTGTTTATTTTAAAATTATATTATTTTCTATTTTATGGAATGTATTTATACTTCATATGTAATGTTAAACATTGCAAGAGGTTTAGTGAATGTAAAAATATATTTGTGTTAAATCATTATCAGAAATTAAAATGAAATGTGTTATAATGAAATATTTTTTCTAGAATATCATGTATTACAAAACTCGAACCATCTCCCCATGAAAAAAATCATCCTAAACATGAGTGTACTCATCAATCCATAAATAACTATGGGTAGTACTTCCAGATTGGTGTCTTAGGCTCCCACACCACATCTTCCAATATGTGATTCCAACAAAGTACTTGCACTATTTGGTTAATCTAATGTCACAACACTTGATCTCTAGTTTCAGGAATCTAGAATGGATCTTCCTTATATGAAAATGATTATTCTTTATCAATTTCTACTATAGTTATAACATGTGTTTGGTTGATATTATACTTCTTAATAATAAAAAATTGAAGACATTATCTAAATTAGATAGATTCATTGGCATGGATAAATGATAACCCGCAATTAAAACTCTGTCCAAAATCGTAAAATGTCCAATATACCCTAGACATATATTTCCATTCTAATCCAATTTTAGAACATCCTTCCATGGTGATACATTTTAGAATTCATAGTTCAATGCATAAAATTTTATGTCATTTCTCTGATTATCGATATAATTTATTGTGTTTATTGACCTTTCCTAAAATAATATGGAATATCTCATACTTTCTTAGATTTCTCCTCAAAAATATGTGGACCAATTACCCTTGTTTCCCTGAATATATCCTTGTTTGTTGGTGTATAGATTCTATTCTTATACAAAAGATATATAGGGTACCATTTTAATTATGAACTGAGAGATATTATTGTATTTTAATTATATTAGACTCTCATACTGGTCCCAAATTCCTTATATGTTATCTAAGCATGATCTCAACAGGTTTTATGATGTTTGGATACTACATTCCTATTGTTTATCCATATGAGGTTGTTGGGATGTTATTAAGTTTAAATTAGTGTTGAAATAATTGTAAAGACACCAACAAAAATTTGTTATAAATTAGGATAATGATTAGATAAATTTAGTAATGGTCCTACATGAATCCTCAAAATTTCATTAATATAAGGAAATATAAGATTTCCTACAAGTAGATCCTTCTTCATTTCTATAAAATGAGAATAATTCATAAGTGTATTCATGATAATAAATATTTCATCAATACTCTTGGTTGTAATAGTAAGCCTAGTGAAAATTTTTATTATTATCTTGCACCAATTCCACATTGGAATAGGAAGAGGTTTCATGAAATTTTTTAGAAGCTTTATCACGACCTTTACATATCAAAATATGAACCATATTGACACATAGTCATTTATCTCTCAATTCATCATTACCCATAAAAATTTTATCACAAATAATTATATATATATATATATATATATATATATATTCATGATACTATGGTGTATAGATAATGTTCATATACGGTAATTGACTAGAAGTTCATTCCTAAACTCAAGTTTCAATGGTACACATAATCTCTTCAAAAAAGTTCCAAACTATATCAATATAATTTTATCCATTCAACTAAAAAAAATTTAGATCGTTGGTATTATTTTATATACATATTTCATCTTATTGAGTTTTATTTATCTCATTTAGTAAATATGGTTGGGTAATAATTTAGAAAATGAATAATTTTTACATTTTGTTAATAATTTCTATATCCATCTTTATGAAATCTGCGTATTTTTTCCCATGCTTATCATAAACCAAGATAGAACTCTCAGATCCTTCCTAATCATGGAATATTCAACATTGTTTCCCATTTTCGGGTGGTAATGTATCATATATAAATTGTTTTTGAGTAGTTTCAACCATTTCCATTGGTTCATGTTGAGATCTTCTTATTTTTATATATATACATTCTAGTCTGGTAATACATTTATATGTCACATCATTAACCGTAAATATTATTTTTTCATATCATTAAGGAAAATATTAATAATTCTAATTCTTGATATAGAGGTGAATAATTTTTTTATCAAAAGTATATAATTGCCTTTATGCATAAGAAACAAATTTATAATTATTCACAAGGATTCATCTTTTCCTTTCTTTAATGCATAACATTTAATGGGCCCTAGATTTGTTGTTCATTATTTTCTAAGGAAATTTCATTTCTTTTGTTCTGGAGCTAATATTTTACAACTAAAGGATCATAATTCAATTAATGTGGGGGTTATGATATGAGAATGGTCTATTAATATGACCCCACCATGGATAGTTAGGCACTATGGTGTGGATTTAGTGGGTTATTCTATGCGAAGTGAGTCAAATAGGATATGAAATTTACATTTGAGTATTTTTGTTATGGAGAGACCCTTCTCTATGGTCATGTCATGGTTTGGTGTGACACATAATGATGATAACCCTTATGTAATAGAATATATATGTGAGGTTTGGGGTGATCATATCAAGTAAAGGGTATCATGTCATGTTGATTACCCTTGTATTTTGGAATTTGTAAAAGGGATATACCCTTAACTATGTGCTTAGGGACCATCACATATGTGGTCTGGGACCCTTACATATTTTATTTTTGTGATTATTCTTTAGAAAAACCATTACAACATGACACTTATTGTCACACCACGATGGGGTCATGGGGAGATTTATTTTCTAATAGGTTATAGGTCAACAAGATAAAGGATGGTGATGAGAAATTATCGCAATGTGATGGGTGAACTCAATGTCAATATGGTAGAGGATCATGTCATAATGGAGGAGGCCACATGATGAAGTATTGTTTATGAGTCTATTAGTTCATACTTGGAGAGGAATTCAATATTGTTGTCAGATGTTCCATTCCATGAGGGGTGATAAGAAAGGGAATCACATCATGATACTAAGGGACACTCCATCAGAGATCACTTTTTTAATTTTTTCAAATAAGAGGATGACCTTTGTTTTCTATATTGGTCCTCATGAGGATTTATAGGGAAATAGTTTCAGGAGAGGGTTTGGGTCTATCTTACCCCCATGTATCATTCTCTTCAATCTCATATGATGTGCTTTGATTCATAAGAATTTTACATTGATGATTAATGTGAGTTCAACAATATAATTCAAATTGGTTTTTCTTTTCATTCCTCAGAAACTGATTTTAGAATCCTGATCATGGGATTCATTGAAAATCTAGTCAGATCATAGTGGAAATATTCTATAATGATGGGGATTATTGTGAGATTTTACAAAGGGGATCTTGGGTGGATGAATGCATGGGTTTATGTTCTGTTTCAATGGTTTGGAATTTCATACTATGTTTTTACATTCATATTCCACTTTGGATTAAATTAAATAATTATTTATAAATTATTATAATTATTTATTTATTTTTTGATTTGAATAATCGGCTCAATATTTGGTTTGATTTTTGATGAGTTATTGATTGGTATAAATAAGGATGAGTGTATCATCACAATGATGTTAAATATGTGTCTGATGTAAGTAGTCCATTTAATACTAAACCATAGGTATGTTTATTAATAATTGTGTATGACTACCGAAATCCATGAATATAGGTAGATTAGGAACCAAGAGAATCATATGTAAAGAGAGGGGATGGATTTGGGACTCCTATAGATGGATCGTACCCTCTGACAATCCTAGTGTGTTTTTGATTAACCTTATGACTATATATCCAAGGGGGAAATGATGTTGGTCAGGATTATGAGATACCTGGGGTTGGTATTAGGATTTTATTCAGGTTTTGAATAGTCAAAATGAGTTTTCTATGGATGGTTACATTGGCATGAGGGATATAGTACTTTATATGATATGTGAGATGGTTATACATATCATACATGATGAGGGTTACCCTAATGTTGGTGGATTTAAAGATTAGAGAGTCTTATGATTGGGAAAATAAATCTCGGTATATTAGAGGTGTGATGTGGAGGTATTCCTATAGATCACATACTTGATATATCTCCAATGGGACATGTGAGATGGTCTTAGGAAGGGTTATGAAAATTTTCATTGAGAAATGAAAAGAGATGATAAGGGTGTTTTTATAGGTTAGATTGTGATGGTATTGGTAATTGATACATGGTTCTGATTTTGGAGTTATAACAGGATTAGAATGACCTCTTTGGGTAAGTTCAAGATGAACTTACTGGCTGAGGAGCCACCCATGAGTGTTGAGTGTGTGTTAGTATCATTGACTAGATACCATGTTGGGTATGAGGGACCCTGTAGAATCCATATGGGAGATATGTGAAAGTCTATAGGATTTTAATGCATTTCTTATGTGATCGAGGTGGAATTTAGAATATTAGTCTGTTAGGATAAATAGAGGTTGGGATTAAAATGGTTCTGGGAATTGAGTGATTAGTTCTCAAAATGAGATTTGGTGAGAGTGTGATCTAATGTGTGGGACAATTAGGTGTATGATTGATTTTATTTTATGGACAAGACAAGGGTCTACTTTGATGAATTAACACACATTGTTTGGGAAAATAATAGAATGACCCTTTATAATGTGAAAAGGTAATGGTTAGGTTTTCTATTCATGACCAAACATGAATAAGAAGGTAATCCAACCAAATCCTGCATGAGAAGATGGTGGATTATTATATGGTTGTATGAGATCATCAATCTATGTACACCCCATGGGTGAGGATTTTTTGGGGTGGATTACTTTAAATGATAAGGTATGGTCTTTGACATTGATTCATATCCTTACCTTCTGTGAGAATGTTTTAGTAGGGAATATATTGATTGAGAAGGTTAGGTCTAAGTTATAATGTAGTATGGTACACGATGGATTACCTCAACTTGACTGAGAAGGTGTTATAATTGAAAATACCAAAAGTTAGAATGTAGTGTTTAGGTTATGATCTATGGTGTGGTATGTGACTGTATGGATAGAATTTCATTGAGTGAGAATATAGTTGAAAGATCCAAACATGTGTGAGAATGTAGTGGTCGTGTAGTATTTTATTAGCTTACCCTGAATGAGGGGTACCATTTTAGAATTTTAATGTGATAGGTGAGGTCTAATATATGACCTTTACTTAAGAGATATGGTAATTTTTAGGACTTGATAAGACCCCTACCCTGTATCTTCATATATCAATCATGATATAGTAAAGTTCCTTACTTTATATATTTTGGTATGGGTCAAGGAATGGTATGGAATCCAACAAATATTCTTTAGGTATTGGTTAGTATTATGTTACAAGGTTACATATTCACCAATGGTGTCCTAGAAGATATGGCCAAGTGTCGGGGTTCTTTGGTTTGTGTATGATAACCCTACTCATATGATTGTGTGTTATTTTTCTGTTATTTATTTTACTCATCGATACAAAATTATATAAAGGTTTGTTTTAGGGGTAAAATTTATACCCTATTGAGATGAATTTCCCACAACCTATTTTCAAAATTTGATACACCAAGAAACCATATGTCTTTTTACTAGTCTAAGAAACGGTTGGCAGTGGATCAGTCTAGAGTAGCTCAATGGGGATCTTCAGTAGGGATATTAGTGAGGCTTGGGGATTTTATTATAACTTATTGATAAATTTACTAATTAGTTTATTTCTTATATATGATTGGATTAATGGGATATTGGTTGAGATTTATACCTATAGGTCTACTCTAATTTAGTTATAGTATGGATAAGTATTTTGATTGTGTGTATTTTGATAATTTATTGTGGATGATGCCTGGATATTTTTACTTTTATTGATCATTATGAAATAAATTTTATATTATACCCAACATATAATTTGCTAATTCACCACTATTTTATAACATCTAGAATATAGGGAGGAAAGCTTGAAAAACTCTAACGCATCAGATGGAGTACTAATGAGTGATTTCTTAGGAGGCATTATAAAGTGGTATTAGAGAGTGTTTTCTTTTTTTCTTACTATTTTTAGAATGATATAAAATGAATAGGGACATTTCAGATCCTGTGATGGACCTTGGACCACTGATTCATGAACACCATTTGTGGAATATCAAGGTTATTAGAGTTACAAGATTTCTATTCCAGGTTATCATTGTTATTGTTATGATGTTTCATCAAGTATGATGTGTTATTTGAGATTAATATTTTTTTTATATCATAAAATATGGATTGACATGAGCATGGGTTTCAATAGGGATATGGATTTCCTTTAAATGGGGTTGGAATTTTATTTTTATTTTATTTTACCAATGATAAATAATGTTCTTATAGTTATTTTTTATCAAAGATGGGTTTAGTGTGAAGGATTCATTGGATACCTAGACTTGTTACTTTTGGAATGAAACTCGAGTGAGAGATAATCATGTTGTATATCATGGACTGATTTATATTCCTTTTCCTTATAGGTAATTAACCACGTATGATGATTTTGGATATATTTTATTAACATAAGAGTTATTTATATCTAGTTTTTTGGCATATGAACCTTGTTTTGATGGTGTGAGACTCATTAGAGCATGATTTTGATTATGTAACTCGGATCTATGAGATAAGAAACTCATTTGGTTAATATGATATTGATGTGGAGGTGGGTAAGAACTAGAGAGATGGATTTTATATATTCACTCTTCCATTAGAGGAGGAGTGTGAGGACTAACATGGCCTTATGGGGAAATCCTTGATGCATGAGGGAAATTGCATGCTTGTTATGTATGATTTTGATTAGTTTGCATATTGTTGAGGATTCATCTATGGTCTAAATAATAATGGAATATAGGATAAACCTGTAGTAATAGAGTCTTCTTGTTATTATGATAATGAAAATTGGTTTTTTATGGTAAGGGATAATGTTGGAGATGGTTTAGAGTTCTATGGTACGGTCGGTCTGAGAAAATCACTTGAAAGGAATATCCTAATATTTTATCAATGTGGATAGGGTGGAGTGACACATTTGTGATGTTGGAACCTATCCTAAGTAATTCTTTAGGAGTATTTTATGTGATTATATATTTATGGGAGCACGCTTTTTTTTAGGTATGTTACCCACATTATAGATGGATTTTCGAGACAAAAATTGATTGACATCCTTATTTAGGTTGGAATAGTTAGCGATTGGAATTTCATGATGTCACTTGGATATGATTGGGACATTTATTTCTTCTCATTTGATTTGTAATCAAAATCATGTGAGTGGTTCCAATCTATATTTATGGTATATAAGATTGATTATACAGATACTCTAATGGTGGGAAGAATAAAATCGATCATGAGGTTAAGATACATATGTTGGTGGGGTCGTTGATGTAGTCAGACTAGTTACAGAACAGTAAATATGGAACTTGAATACCAATGGGATGGTAGGTTTTTTTTCTTACTTATATAATATAATAGTTTAGATTCATATTCACTGAATAGATTATTGTGTGTTTGAATTTGTGTAATGAAAACATAGTGTGATTTGAGGGTGAGTAATATTAAAGAGGCATCCATTCCCATGAGTGAAATATAATGGTGGATTTGGTTTTCCTAAGATATATTAGTGGAATTAAATTAAGTTTTAGGTTTTTATTTATTGGTGTGTTTAGACACTCTTTTTATTCATCTATTAATTAAGGCATTGTGATCAAATGATGTAATGGTGCATCAATGGGTGCACCTAGTCATTTTTAGAGAAAATTAACTAGAGAAGGATATACTAGAGTTTTTAGGTAATTGGATATGATTAGGTGGAACTAGTTTAGGCATTATATATCAAGTATAACATGGGTTTTTGGTGATCAATTGTTTAATTTTTTAATGAAGGCTGATGTATCTTTACTTAGTGCATGGATTGTATAAAGTTTTCTAATTCCATTTGGTATCAGGAACAAGGAGTGGTATAGGGGTTTTAATGATTTATTATCTATTGGAAGTTGTTCTTAGACACTTATTAGTGATGTGAAGAATTATTGGGGGAGTTTTAAATGACCCATATATTTATGGGGTTTCATTTTTTAGGAATGTTGATTTTTTTAAAATTTGATTATTAACTATTAAAGCCTCATAACACCATTGTAGGAGAGGGTCACACCATGATGAGGATATGTTCAAGGGATCACATTATGACTAGGGAGGAATCTAGTAACAAACTAATTGGTGAGTTTCCTAACATAGAAGGTTTTTTCTGGATTTTATCTAAGATAAATAAACTTATATAATGTCACACGATAGCCTGGGGCACCGAAGTATGAGGATAACCCATAGAGGATGGGTCTTCTGTATAGGGTCTTGGGGATCAGACTATGGTCGGGGAATCATTTCTCCATAATGGCCCTTTCATTTTGGATTTTGGAAAAGGGCATAACAATTACATATGGGGATAGGGGCCCTTGAATATTGTATTTTCAAGATGTTGTGAAAGTAAAAAAGGTCACACCATGACCCTTAGGCTCATGCCATTATATAGGTCTTGGTGATATGTTTTGGGTCATGATGTTTGGGGATTCACTATAATGTTGAACAATGGGGAATATACTGATGTTAAGGGAGAAGGTTTTACCTTGATGGGAGGAGGCTATTCCATGGAAATCGAAGGCTGTAGTATGGTAGAGGATATTATTCAACGAAGGCTTATCCATAAAGTTCATGGTTTTTATGGGGAGATGAATTCCAAACCATGAAAAATGGATCCATTCCATGAAGAGTGATGTGTTGAGGGTGTCATGTCGTGTTCATAATGATCATACTATGATGGGGACCATTTCAAATTTTTTTAATGGATTTGTAGAACTATCATTTAAACGTCCCCCGTTTCAGATTTTTTTGGAATGATAAAGTTCCAACTTTAGAAGAATCATGTGATGGGTTCTGACAAGCTTTTATTTTTGAAGTTATAAATGATCAATCCAATATTTTCATAATGATAAATGTCATGATCAACAGAATTAAATCAAAGAATAAATACAACGGATAAATTTTTAAAACAAAATCATTGTATCATAACATATTATTGATAATTACATTGAAAAATTAAATAATTACCTTGTGATAAATTCCTTATTCATTGATGTATTTGATAATTGATATACATCATAACATTGTTTCATTATTGGAATCAAGAATATATTTCCCTCTAGAAGTGATCCTAACATGTTT
The DNA here is from genome assembly GCA_963277665.1 of Viscum album. Taxonomy (NCBI): domain Eukaryota; kingdom Viridiplantae; phylum Streptophyta; class Magnoliopsida; order Santalales; family Viscaceae; genus Viscum; species Viscum album. The sequence continues at coordinate 1,654,456,114 of OY728119.1, forward strand.
CAAAAATCATTAGACATCAGCATAAAAATAACGTGGTTCTAGGATGATAGATCCTTTAACATGTTTCATTATCCTTTGATATCCCTGAGAATCACATCAAAAGGATTCTATTTGATCTCTATTAAACCAAGTGTGAATTGTGGAAGAATATCTCTCTCCATCCATGGGAGTGTTCCTGCAGAAGGGATCTCTATAGTTCTTTGAGAGGATTCTCTAGATTTCATTGAGTACAACTGTAGAAATGAGTTATATCTATTAAAAAATAATATCACTGGGTTTATATATGGTTGGGGATAAAAAGAGATAATTTCACATGTTTCCTTTATTATTTATTTAATCGTCATATAACCCCATGTCTATAAAAAATAAAATTATTATTATTTCATGACATTCACTAAAATAGAAAATTAAATTAAATATTTTTTAATGAAAAAATATTATATATATTATTTATCAATGATAAAATAAACTCAGTATTACATTTCTTCACAACATTTATCAGGACTCGAATAATGATTATTTATTAAATATAAAAGTATCAATACATTATTCCTTAATAAATAATTAAATATTATATTCACTAAATAGAAAATAAATATTTATTAAATATTCTACTTAAATAATATTCTATTGAATAACTACTGGTGGAACATATGACATCATGAAAACATTAATAATTATTAAACCATGTATGGGAATAATATTTATTCAACTTGTTAAATAATAAAATATTTTTATTTAAATGAGATTCTAGATACACTTTGTGTGTGAGCCTCTAAGAATATTTCTTAGTTACATTATATGAAGCATCCTAAAGTATAAGGTTATCAATTATCAACATTCCAAGTCACATATAAATAAATAAGTTTATGACCCCCTAAAATAATACCTCATACGGATGCTCACTATGTAATATAATCCCTTTATAGTGATATCTATAATCATGAAGGTTGTGTAATAATGCCACCAAGGTATGTGATAAGTGTATCTTTCAATGAATTTTCAAAAATCAATCATTCCTATAGAACACCATGACTATGGATTTATTTTGGATATATCATTTCCATAAAAGGGATTGAGATATTATCTTCTATTAAAATGAAAATGGAAAAAACTATTCTTGTGATATTCAATAATGAAATATTAATCATGACGCACCCAAAGTAGCATACCTCAACTTGAACATATGTCATCTAAATTTTCATCAATACATCAAAATACTTGACTTATAATACTCATTAATAATAATCATAAAGTATAAGGATCAATACACATTTCCACAAATATGAATATCCAATGAAATGTGTGTGTGTGTGTATTTCCAACTGGAATCTCTCATTCTCATAATATCATACACTATATATTACCAAGGGATTAAACTATGAGAAGGTGAATAAAATTCCTATAAGTATCCACCCATGACATCCTGCAACATTTGTGTATCGAAAATCATTTCATTCGACTTTATAATATATATTTAAGAATAATATTGTTTAACTTATGGTTTTTCAACATAGAAGGGAACTGCAATGACATTTTATTGAAAACGATTCTCAAAATACATTATTACATACTATGTTATGAAGATGAACAATAATAATGTAATAATGAATTTATTAATATATAAAACAATGAATACAAGTTATCATAAAGTACACAGAAGTTGGTTCTAGGGTAACCAATCCAACTGACTCCCACTTTAAAAAGTATCAAATGCTAACAACCTTATGTCCACTAGCTCTCACATGATACTCAAGCTTATTCTGGATAGTTTTTTGGACAATGGGCATTCCATGTTTTCTTATTTCATAAATCTTATTAAAAAAACTAAGCCCCACTATGAAAAATCCTTCAAGAGTTGTTATTGCTAGAGCATGTGATTTATTGGTTAATGTCAACATAGTTCTTTTGAATGATGTACTAGTATAGTATTATAACAAAAAACTGTGATATGGTCATTACATATAGGAACCAAGTTATTCTCCTAGATAAAGTTTTGTAATCAAAGGGATTCCTTGTCTATATAAGAAGCCTCTATATACCCAAAATCCACTATAAAATCAATCAAAAATGGATACTTTGAACTCTTCCAACTCAAATATCCTCTGTTTAGAAAAAATAAATATCCTAAAAATGAAATCAGATCATTTTGATATATTTGAAAACTAGTATCAATATGACCCCTGATGGTCAGATCCTTATCTCTCCCATACACCAAGAACGTATCATTAGTTTTTCAGAGATACGTGGGGATAGACTTAACATATGAACAATTCATTTCTCCTAGATCTTATTTATATATTCCATCCCTGATAAATGTGTAAGAAACATCAATTCAAGTACGAAACATGTAATACATGATTAATCATATTGCTAAAGTGTACAGGATCATGCTCATTATATCATTCTCTTATTGTGTATGAGGACAAATTGTTTCTGAAATACATGTATCATGTGACGTTGGAATTAATCTCCTAATGGATTGTTCTATACCAAATAAAATAACTATCTAGTCAAGAATTGAAAGTTCAATTTTTCCAAGAATCATCCTAGATCTATCACACATGATATTTATCCCCAAAATATATGACACCTGACCTAATTCCTTTATTGGGAAACACAAACATTACCATTCAATGATAGACTGTAAGACTTGTATGTCATTTTGAATAAGTAATATTTCATCAACATATACTACTAGGATAATAAATGCATTTCCACTAAACCGTTTTTAGACACATTGATGACATTCAATCATAATTAAACCAAATTATTGTATAGATTCATCAAATCAAATTTTACACGACCTATATGCTTCCTTCAATCCATAAATGGATATTTTCAACTTGAAATTTTTTTGGCAGCCCTGGGAGTCAAAAAACCTTTGGGATATGTCATATAGACATATTCTAAATGTTTCCCATTAAGGAGATAAGTTTATATATTCATAAAAAATTCATTTTTATGGTAACTTTCTATTTTGATTAGAATTATGATGGATTTAAACATGGAAATTGGTAACAAGCTGTCATATTGGTATATTATTTGATGATGTTTAAACAATTTTCTCACATTCCGTGATATATAGGTATTTACTTTACCATTCATGTCTATTCATATCACGAATACACATTTACACCCTATGGTCTTTACATCAACAGGACCATCGACCAAAACACAATCATGGTTCTGATACATGGAAACTATTATGAAATTCATCCCATCATTCCATCTTGATACTTCTTATCTCATCACTGTCTATTTATAGGAAAGTGGTTCGTTATTTTCCACAAATAATGAGTCACGTTCTTCAGTGAATAGAAGTAAATATTTTTCTAGTTATCTTACTTCTCTAGTTCTCCGACATAGTACTTGTATTTCATGAACTACATATTCCGTGGGGACCTGTGGAATCAGTTCCTCTACCAAATCTTATGTATCCTTATAATCAACTTCATTGAAGTCAATGTTTCTCCCACTATCCTTTTTTAGTATGTTCCTCCTATCAAGAAATATAAATTTTCTAGATATAGTTACATTCTTCTCTGAGGGGTTATATAGGGAGTATCCCTTTGTTTCATTAGGACACCCTCTAAAAATACACTTTACCCTTTGATTCTAGTTTATTATTTGTGAATACCTTAACAAAATACATGCAACATCATACATGTGTATATGAAAAAACTATTTTCTTTAAACTATATAACTCAAAGGTATTTCCATTTTTTTCTTTAATGGTAATCATATTGTTGTATTTGCTGGAGTTTTTAATGCATATTACCAAACTGATAGTGGATTATTTACATGAATCATAATCAACCACACTATATCTAACAAGGTATGGTTCCTCATTAAACGAACACGATTACACTTTGGTGTGTGATGTTGAGTTATTTGAGTTATAATCCCATGAAACAGTAAATGTTTGATAAAATCTTCATTAAGATATTCTAAAACTCAATCAGATCAAAGCTTCATTGTCCACATTAAACAATGATTTAATACGTCATTATTTAATTCTCTAAATACATTAAAGAACTTCAACTTATACCTCATCGATTTTACATATCTATATCTACTCAACACATCGGTATTATTTATAAAGTATGAATATTCACCTCTAGATTCTCCTTGAGATGGTCTACACATATTCGTGTGTTCCAATAATAGAATCTGTGTGGTTCTTTCACCCTATCCACGGAATTTTGTTTTGTTCATTTTTTCCTTGTCAAAAATAATAAAGTATTTTATGTGATTTTATCTAAGAGGACTCTAAATAACCATCTTGATAGAGCATTGTCAAACGCCTCTCGTTCACATTAACAATGTGGTGTTTCCATAGATGTGTTTCATATGAGTCATTAGAATGTGATGTTTTATCGATTTACAATACATGGTTTTCTTAATATAATACATAAATACCATTATTAAAATGCACCATAACATAACCAGTGGTTTCTTTATAAATGAAACAACTTTTCTTTACAAACATAAAAATAAAACCATTTTCATCTAGTCATGAAATATAAATTACGTTCCTGGTAATAGTTAGTACATAAAAACAATTCCATAAGACCAATATCATTACCATTATAAATTAAATTTAGTAGTCACCAATGGATATATAATCCATCCATGTGCTATTTTTTTCTTGAAAATCCACCTCGCTCCTATTAATCATTAATAATCTACATGGTTCTTATATTTTGATATAGATATGAGCACCACAATATGTATCTAATACCCAATTTGTAGATATTTAAATAATACACATGATAAAGAAGACACATTTATTTTACCCATTCTTTTGGGTGTAGTTATTTTTCTTATGGCCTTTCTCGCCACATGAAAAACATACTCACTCCTTTTCCATTCTCTACCTTTAGATCTTTCTCTTCCTAGAGGTATGGTGCTTAGTAGATTTAGACACATTATGATTATAGGTCCACTTATCCTTGTTATTAATTTTCTTATTCTCTATTAAGACCATTGGTTTTTAATTACCCATGTTCTTATACACAAGTATAATCATTAAAATAAGTTTTGAAATACACTTCTCAATATTTATCATGTTACAATTAACAAGAAAATTGGAGAAGGTCTTGGGTAGTATGGAAAGCTTGAAATATATGTGAAACTCACCTTGGAATTTAATACATAAGATGTATTGGAATTAAATACAGGAAATATCCATGACTATGTAATGTCTAGATAGAAGTAAATATCCACTATTTGCTTAAAAAAATCATTGTAGATCTCGAATCTCTCTTTTCTTGACTTCTTTAGATAGAGATCCTGAAGTTGAGACATCATGTTATACCCATCCATGACCTCGTGTGTATTTAGAATCTCGTTAGTCATGGACGATAGAATGTAACACTAAAAATTTATGTAATCATTCAAATGTTTCTCATAAATGGATAACACTTACTCACTAGCCTCGTTACAATGCACATCAGTAATATGTTCTTCTAGCACATACGATTTCCATTTATGGTGTGGGACAATGTGTAAGAGGATTTTCTATTCATTTGAATTTTTGTTGGTGTAATGGTTATCCTTCTCGATAATGGATCACATTTATATGATTGAAGCCATTTTTATTATTGTTTACAGAAATAAAGTTAGTGGATTTTTAGTACTTTATCTGATGAAATTTTGAAAAATAAATAAATATTATATATATTAATCTCCCATTATTTTATCAAAAACCAATAGTCTTTACCATTGGGTTTGGAATATTATATTTCTTGGACATTCTAATGGAAATGATCCATATTTCCCTTATCATAACCCCAACATTGGATGGTAAATAAATATGAATTGATTTGGTAGGCATTCCAAATGAAAACTACATTAACTCGCAGACCCTTGATCTATTAAGTGGACTCCCAAATCCTGAAATTCTTAAATGGTATTTCCACAACCATTACCTCTCAGTTACACCAATTCCTTCTTTGGAAGTCATCCCATAATTTGAACTAAGTTAATTCATCCAAAAAATTCTAGTTATAATTCCGTGATAATTGAAATATCCCCAAGGTTGATAGGTCAGGAACTTTGAACTATGGTTTGACTTCAAGTGAAGTATTAGAAGGCTATAACAACCTAATATATATAGTTGATAGATTTTATCATTATGTGAAAATTTTCAATTGTTATTTTTTTATATTATTTTTAATATTATTTAGATTTACATAACTGATTATCTATGTTTGAGATAATATTTATCCATATTAAAATTTATAGTAGTTATATCTTGCATTCTTGTTAATTTATTAATTCATGTTATTGTAACAAAACATCCAAATTGAAAAAACCATGAAAGTTAAAAGAAATATAATAATATACTAGTATAGTATGGATCTTCTAATAATGGTAAGATTATCTAGAGGATGATAAACTAACTATCAACCTAGTCGGAAAATACCTTGACCCATTTCTGGTTCATGTTGAAATTTTCTAGCTATCCACTTATGTATATCTGTTGGATTTGTTTTTCGTTATCTCCAAACATGAATTTCCTCCACTATATTGGGATATCCATCCATTACATATTCTTTTAATCAGATTTAGGTGAGGGTATAGGTTTTATATTAAATAAAACATGGAAATTAAATCACTTACATAATATGAGCAGATAAGGCATGATGGCCAGGAAATTAATTTAATAATAAATTCAAAAAATTACATATAATTGTGTGTTTTGTACTCATGGTCATATATAAGCAATAAAAATAATTATTTATTAAATAAAATTGTCATTTGATTATTAATAATTCTTATTTAAGATAAATCATGCTAGAATCAATTAATTATATTCTTTAATTAATAAATTATTTTATCTTAATTCTCATCTGATATTTTTTGAGACTATCATCCTTTCCAATTTTAATATAATTAAATAAATTTATTTAAATTTATTTGTGTATAATAAGATATAACTTGAAGGAAGCACTATGAGTATTTTTGTAGACTACCCAATGTCTAATATACTCATATTCTATTTACTCTAGCAATAAGTTGCATAAAATACATATCATGTAATATCATGACATGTACTATAAACATAATGTTCACACAATTTATGTGATTCCCTTTCTTTAATATTGTGTGTAATTCTTCAATGCACATAATAATAATTGTAATATGACTTATACATGATATGTAGATTTGAACATTACACATATACTAATTAGGAAATATATATATATGTATGTGTATATATATATATATATGTATATATATATATATATATTTATATTTATATTTATATTTATCCTATTACATGGCATGCCCAATATAGCAAATGGCCACACCCAAGCACATGCAAATAAGTTTTTTAAAGTATAAGAAATTAATTTTTAATTCTTCATAATTTTCTATAAGTGCACGGCATGTACAAGATGGTTAAATGAAATATAAAATTCTCATTGTCTCTCTATGGAACATGATTAGAGGTGTGTCATGTAACTATTCCAAGAAAAATATTAGATTATACTTTGTGTACATGGGCTATATACCATGTGGTATTGAAGTCATGTAATCACCAGTCAATTTGGCTATGTATGAAGATACATGGAGCATATCTGAGTTAAGGACTTCACGATGTGTGTGGATGTCACATGGCGTGTACTCTGGCTGACCATGTTCTAGTCTTGCCCAGTCAAAAAATAGTGTATAATTGAAATAATTTTAGGTACTAAATTCACACTCCTTTAAGTAATTACAAATTAATTATTTGTGCGTTGAACACTAGTACACTACCTATACCACTAGGTTACTCTATGTGTAGTCTTTGGTTATTAAACTAGCTTCCACAAAAGCTCCTTAAGAGATCTAAAAATTTATTTCATTCATAAAATTCATCATTTTTATTATATTTATTATAAATTAATATAAATATGGGTATCTCAAGATTATTATTATATAAGAATTAAACTGTAATTTAAAACCAATAAAATTTTCATAAATAAATTGATAATATTTAAATAATTATAAACAATTATGTGCCTGCTCTTATACCACTTACAGGTACTGAGAATAGCTAAAATGGGTGATATTTCATGCATAGATTTTATTTTTTTATGATTTATGATCATTTGAATATTTACATGATGATGAATTTCATGACAAATTGAACTGAATCAAAGAATATACAAAATTGATAAAATTATAGATTGAAACCATAAGACTATCACATGTTATTCATAATTAATTTTAGAAATTAATTAATTACCTTGTGAGAAATTAATTTGTAGTGGTCATATATGAAAATAGATCAATGGTGTACAATAATTTCATTGTTGGATTCAAGAATATATTCCCTCTAGCAGTGATCCACATGTGTTCCATGAATCTCTAATCATCCCCATAGGAATCAATGGGTACTAACATGGTAGATCCTATCGCATGTATTGTTCTCCTCTTATTTCATGGATAATAATTTACAAATGATTCTATTTTATCACTCTTCACTCGTGATTTGAAGGTGGATGAATATTATTGTTAGTTCGTGGGAGCATTCTAGGAGAAGATAAATCTCTTGGTCATCGAGAGAATTCTCTAGATTTCATTATGCACAACAAAATAAATGAAATAGATATCATAAAAATAATATAATTGGGTTTATATACTACTACAGTTAGAAATAAATAATTGAATATGTTTCCTTAAATATTTATTTAAACCATGTGGACCCTCATATCTAAAATAATAACATTATTATTATTTCATGAAATTCTCTAACTCTTGAATTAAATCACATATTATTTAATCATGCAATTGAAATATATATTATTTCTCTCCAGATGACTAAAATTGGTCTTCCATTCCTCTACAATATTATTGGGACTTGAATAATGACTATTTATTTGATAAATAATTATCACTTCATTGTTCTCTAATATGTAAATTTATATTATATTCACTAAATAGCCAATAAATATTTATTTAATATTCCCATCACATAATATTCTCTCAAATAAATGGTAACATAATATATGAAATTAAGAAAACATTAATATTTATTTAAACACTTATGGTAATAATATTAATTCAACTTGTTAATTGATAAAATATATTATTTGATTGATATTTTAGATACACTTAGTTTTTGACATTATAGGCCTCTTTATTTGTTACATTAAGAAAAGAAGAAAAAAGTCCAATGTTAGTGTCTAAAACACACTAAGGAACCTATAAAGAAATAACATATTTCTATAATGACATAATACACCATCTGGATGTTCACTATGTAATATAATCCCTTTATCGTGATTTCTCTAATCAGGAAGGATGCATGCTGGTGTGAGGGGTGATCCTTGGTAATTTTCTATAGTGGTTTTAGTTTAATTCATCCCTCTTTATAATTTTTTTTCTCCTTCACAACTTTTGACCACATATTTTAGTTTCTCTAGATTAGAATTCTATGATGATTTCTTTGTATCAAGGTGTAAATCTTCTTGAATGATGGTAATTTTTCTGAATTAGAAAGAGAACAATATTGGAGGATGTAAAAACATGGTTATGTGTGTTTTGGTGGTGTTTAATTGGATATTGAGGTTTAAATAAATTATAACCCTTAAGTTAATATTAAATAATTCATTGTAAAATATTATATATAATTATTTAAGTTTTCTGGCTTGAGAAAAAGGATAGAGAGTTGTTATGAGCTTATTTGAGGAATGGATGGGCATGGATATGGATAAGCCGAGCATTTTGAGGATTTAAACTCCATGGTTGAGGTCATTAGTCCCTATAATATTAAACCATGTTCGTGTTTATGAATGAAAATTCATGCTTGAATGAATACATGTTTCCAAGTAAATGGATAGGGACTGAGAATTCCCAAGATAATAAAATAGGATTTCATTTATCCTCATAGAGATGTAGTTATGACTCTGATAAGACTTTGGTTTTTTTTAATCACCAAGAAACTATGTATCTAAGGGGATCTTGTTTTGGTTTATGAGATACTTGTGGTGTGTATATGGTTAAAGAATAGTTGTGAATATCCTTGGTGAGTTTCCTATGGATAGTTGGGAAGGTATGAGAGGCTTAGTCCATTTTATGATGGGTGATATGGTTTTAAATCTCATGTTTGAAATGGAATACCCTATTTATGGTATAATAGATCCTTATGAATTTTTGCGAGGTGGTAATTCCACCAAGGATAGATGAGGTATAACATGGATGGCTCCCTATGGATGATATGTATAAGACATCAATAATGGTAGATGTAGGATGGGCCCATGTGAGGGTCATTATAATTATCTTTGAAACTTGGAGTAGGTTTTTCACAGTCCTTGGTGTGGGTTAGCATGGGATGGTCTATGGATTGAAGGACTAGGATGTAATAAGTTAACTGTAAAACTATTATAATGACATTTTTATGTTGGGTTTGGAGGAGTCTATATACAAAGGTGTCCTCATGGAGTAATTATTGTTCATTTGTATTGATTATAAGATATGGGGTTGGATATAATGTACTTATTATATCACCTATGGGTGAGATTAGAACGTCTGTATGTTCTGATTATTGTGATTTTGTTACAAAAACAGGCTTGAGGATATCATCATTTTAGGAATTATATATTAATATATAGTTGTGGGACTAGGTTTTGAGTGAATAGTGCCAAGTCTTAGACTTGGTGAACATGTTAGATGGGCTATGATGTCCATTTATTGTTATATATGGTTTTTGAAAGGTCGTATTTTTTATATAATACTGTGGATAAGATGTAGGTGGATGATGAGAGGGATGGAATCATATTTTTTGAGAAATTTTCAGAAGGACCATACCATGAGTAATAAAGTAGTGGTACAGTTTTGGATTTCTGACTAATGTTGAGTGAGAAGTTGTGGTTGACAATATCTGGAATGATATAAATTTGGGTTGTTGTATGATGTTATGTGATCATTCATGTATGACCTCACCTTGAATAATAATGTGTTATTATGATTCATAGTAAGTGATAAGGTATTTTAATGGACATACTTTATTGATAATGTATAGTCATGGATTTGTACGAATATCCTTATCTTATGAGATAAGGTGTCGGTATGAACTGCCTTGAGTGAGATGGTTGGGTCGTTATTGTGATGTGGAATGAGATTGGATTGATGGACTCATCTTGGGTGGGAGGGTGTTTTAATGGATTCTAACTTGAAAGAGAAGGTAGTGGTTGGGAAATTATTTGTGGTGTGGTACATGTTTGGAGGGACAAACACACCTTAACTGTGTAGATACTTGAAAGACTGTTAGGTACACTAGGCTAGTTACCCTTAAAGGGGGGATAAATTAAGGTATGAGAAATTAAAACAACTGCCCCTTTGATCTTGTTTTGCTATTAGAAAAAACCCTATTATCTCTCTTTCCTGTTGCAGTGTATGAATAAACCTTAAATCATGCACAGGACACAACAATATTCACTTGGTTCACCCTCACTGGGATACGTCCAAGGAGCATACACCGGTAGTGTGCTGATGTACCAATTCCACTATAAGCGCACTACTGTTTACAAGTTCGAAGTAGACTCACTATCCCTCCTAGTTATAACCACTCACAATTTGAGAACTCACTGGTCTATCAATTAAAGTGATCTCACTGGTCCTTCAGGTGATCCACTCATAGTTTATAGACATGTAGGACTATTCATTTGTATGAATACAAACATCCTCAACTATTGATAGATGCTCTATTGAAGTCCAAATTTCATCCACTTATGAATACCCCTTTTCCCCTGATGAGTACCTTTTCATAACACCCTACTCCACGAAGCTCCCAATTTCATTAATCTCAAACAAGCCTTCACAAAGCTACTCCCTTTTCACGAATCTCGCGCCTTTTCAGAGCTCAGGACGTTGATGAGATCTAGTATTCATAGAGAGACTACTTTCGTGAAGCTCATTAATCCAATGCGGACCACACAACATTTGTGGAGCTATATTAGCTGCCACGAAGCTCCTTCTAGATCTTCTGTTCCTCTTTCATTTTCCTTTGTCAACATGTACTACCAATAAATTATCCAAAACTCGAAAATTACACCATGTAATCATGCATTTTCTACAAACACAAGAATCCAAAAAGTGTAGCAATGTTTCGTTGAGGGAGTTTTCTCCAACAATATCCCCCTTTGGGTTTGTTGACAACTATTCTCAAAATGCTTTTCTACACATTCATGCCTCTCTGATGCTCCTTCCATCATCAACTATCCTTCACCTCTTGCAATTCAGATAGAGACCAAAGATTCACTCACCATATACTCTAATCCCACATGTGCAATGCTCGGAATGAGAAACTAGAGTAGTATGAAAAGTTAATCAATGAATCACTTTATTTCAGACACCAATTGTTGATAGCAATCGAATAGATCTTTCCAAACTGACACCAATTTTTGATCTCTTGAACCCTTGACACACCATTTCAACATCACTCTTCTGGTTTTATCATGATCCTTAGCTATCGTGATATCTAATCTTTGATCGATCACTTCTAGTATCATCAGATTTAATACACTCCCCTATCTTATTGCTCTCCCCCTATCTCGCTGCTCCACCTGTTAGCTTCTCCCCATGTCATGAACTAAGACATTTTCTCCCTTCAATAGCCACATTTTCTCCACATTTAGGAGTCACTATTTCCCCCACATTGTCAACGAACCCAAAGTTCACTCCTTTGTGTTCTACAACAGAGTAAAGAACACATATAGGCAGATTAGGGAAAAATACACCATACCTTGGGGAGAGGGGGGTCCCACATTCACACTTTTTTAGGATTGGGAGTCGACTGAACTCCCAAATCCAGTCGATGCTTCTCAAAATCTTCCTCGGGTAAGTCCTTTGATAGCATGTCTGCAACCTGTAGTTATGTTGGCACATAATCCAACTTCACAATTCCCTGCTCAACCTTATCCTTGATAAAATGATACTTTATCTCAATGTACTTTGTCCTTGAGTGACGGACGTGATTTTTTCTGAGATTTATATCACTTTAGTTATCACACTAGATTCCGATTGGAGATTTCACTTCAATTCCCATATAATCAAGCTATAGCTTCATCCACAATAACTGTGTGAAAGCTTGAGTGGCGAAAATATACTCAAATTATGTGGTTCTCAATGAAATGAAATCATGATGCTTTCTTATCCAAGAAATACATAGTCTACCAAGATAGAAATCACCTCCTGACATTGATTTCCTTTCATCGACTGAACTGGCCCAATATGCATCAGTATATCCCAATAACCTTGATAGAGATTTTTCACTATAGATCAAGCTGAAATCCATTGTTCCATTGATATACTGAAGTATTATTTTCACTGAAAGTAAGTGGATTCCTTGAAATTACTTTAAAATTATGCTACTTGTAATGTGAAAAAAACAATATCAGGTCTTATTGCTATTAGGTACAGTAAACTCTCAATAATCTTCCTGTATTCTGTGATATTAACTACCTTGCCATTATCATTCTTCGATAATTTCATCTGAGTTGCAACCGAAGACTTCATCTCCGTGGAATTTTCCATTCCAATTATTCTCAGCTCCTCTTGGTGATATTTGTACTGATAAATGAATGTGTTATTCCTTCCTTATTTCACCTATAAACCAAGGAAAAATGTCAACTCACCAATCATAGAAATTTTGAACTCATGTTTCATGAATTCAGAAAACTGTCTGCACTATGCTTTATCTAATCGTCCAAATATTATGTCATCAATATAAACCATCACCATCATTCTTAGATTACTATTTTTGTTGAAATATATTTTGTAATCAACTCCACCACACTAAAAACAAATCTTCCTGGCATACTGATCAATCCTTCAGTACCATGCTCTGGGTGCTTATTTCAACCCATACAACACATTCTTTAGTCTCCAAACCTTATTCTCATATTCATGAATATGAAAACCATATAGATGATCAATATAAACTTCTTCCTCCAGAATAGCATTCAAAAATGCATATTTGATGTCCATCTAGAAAAAATTGAACTTCTGTTGCACGACAATGGATAGAAATAATCTGATTGTCTCTAGTCTCGCAACCAGTGAAAATGCCTCATCAATATCAATTCCTTCTATCGGGGAGTATCCATTGCACACTAGTCGTGCATTGTTTTGAATCATTATTCTATCTTCATTCATCTTGTTACGATAGGCCCATTTAGTTTCGATGACATTTTTTTCTATTAGCCTCGAAACAATATCCAACGTTTGATTTTTCTCAATCTGATCATGCTATTCATTCATTGCTTGAATCCAATGTTCATCTTCAGCTGCATAAGCAAAGAATTTCGGCTCAACCTGAGATAGGAAAGATATATGTTGCAGTGATTTCATTATTCATGTCTAAACTGAAGCTGACTCATCACCAATGATATTCTTTTTGTCAATTTCAGCTCGACTTCTTGTCTTTTGTGCAGATATGGATTTTACTTCCTCTACTCATTGTTAGTATCTTCTTCTGAATCAACATCAGCCACTTCTTATCCCACTACATTTCATTCTTCCTCATCACTTTCATCAGGAAACTGTTCATTGCGCTGTTGAATTATCTCCTCATTCTCCACTATAGTGACATCATTTCTCTCAACTACTTTTCCGATCCTTTTGTTATAGAATTTATATACTTTTCTTTTTAGTGAGTGGACAAGGAATATCCCCTCATCTCTTCGTGAATCATATTTCCTATGTTTCTTAGTTTTGAGGACAAAGCACTTAGTTCCAAATATTTGAAAGTATTTCATTGTTGGGTTCTTTCCATATCACATTTCGTACGGAGTCCTTCCTTCATTCGGACACAACAGAGCCCTATTAGAGATGTAGACCGATGTCAAAACGTCTTCCTTCCAAAATTTCTCTGGTAGGTATTTTTCTATAAGAATTGTTCTGGCCATGTTTTTATGATATTATTTTACTTTTTAACCACTCCATTCTATTTCAGAGTTCTTACGGAGGAAACTTCATACCTTATCTTTTTTCCCCAAGGTATTCTTCCACTTTTCTATTTATGAATTCTGTACCATTATAAGTACGAAACTTCAGAAGTTTCTGACCAAGCATCCTTTTTAACTCCCTTCGGAACAGTTTTAAGAAGCTAAACACATCGGACTTATGGGATATACAAAATACCAATGCCACTCTACTATAGTCATCAATGAAAAGAATATAGTACCTCTTTCTATCAATTTCCCTTGGTGTGATAGACCACAAACATTAGCATTCACCAATTCAATCACTCTTGTTGACTTCTTTTCCATTTCCTTATACGTCTTTCGGATGATCTTCACTTCTTGGAATGCATCACATGTGTGAGTTCCATCACGTGATAGATTTGGGAGGTCACTTTCTGCATCATATTTTACCAGATCTTCATGGGATTGTTGGCATAGATGACTAAGTCATTTAGGCCACAAATTGTTTTCTTCCTCTATGGATAGAAAGAACATATCTTCTTCTCCACATACCAGGTATAAATTACCCTTTTTCCATTTTCCCTGTAGAACTGCTGCCCCATATCTTCCTTTTACAGAAAACATCTTCTTAGTAAACCTTATATAGTATCCTATGTCACATAGAATATGAAACTAAGCAAGTTGTGATTCAGTCCTTCTACTACTAAGACAACAGTACATCTCATATCTTCGCCCCCAAACATGGCCTTTCCTGAGCCAATAATCTTCAGGACTTCATCATTTCCATGCATGATAACTCTTTCTTTGTCAAATTTTACACTTATACCAATATCCATGTTACCTATCATGTTATATGTGCAACCACTATCAAGGATCCACACACCTAAGCGATTTGATGCTTTAAGGGAAATTTCTACCACCACTGCCTTCTCATCCTTCTTCTTCTTGGTCCACATTTTTTCCTTCACACTCGACATGGATTGATACATCTCTTCTTTATCAGAGTTTTATGGACAAGCTTAATCTTGTAAAGATGTAAATCTACCTTGCGTTTTCAACTAACAAGTTGATTAATTGATCTGCTACTTGCGAACATTTTGATTCGGCTTTGGCACATTCCTTTGTATATTCAAAGTGCAGTACCTTTCCATGTGCCCAAATCCTCCACACCAAAAATATTTTCCTTCAAAACATGTTCTGTAGAACCATTTCTTTTATTCCACCACCTCTATTCTTGTGTCCTTCAACATGTCTTGGCTATGGAACACACATAATGTGAATGTCCCATCTTTCCACAAGAATAACACCTGATATAAGGTGAATTCCTTCGTGTCACATCTATACTTCTAGTTTCACCTTGGGATCTCTGAATGTTGTAATTTTACATTATGTCCAAATCAACCTTCAATAATGGAATGGGTGCCTGATGTCTGACATTAATTTTAATAGCTTTGTGTGTTTGATCATTCCCCCCATAGGCCTTATCATCTGATCATAATTGATGTTTCCTTTCTGCTGAACAACTATTCTCCACTTTGAACTTCTTTATATTCTGATGGATATGTTTTTCTGATGTCCCGGCAGGATTCAATAGTTTATCTCGATCCTTAAACTTTTTCCACAAACCAGAAACATCTCCTTCAATTTCTTCAATATGATTTATTTGACTTTCCTTGTGTTATTAAATCCATCAATCTCACTTTTCTATTCTTCAATCTTGATTTTATACATATGGACAGATTATGAGTCCCCTATTGTTGATGACTTGGGGTTCTCAATTTCTTCCATTAACTCAGACTTCTCCTTTTTATACTGTTGCATATAGAGTTTGTCATCAGAAACTACTTTGTTGGATTTCCTTTCTTTGTCTCTCCAAATATCTATCTCCTCAACATAAGCCTCTAACTCTGCTTCCATGACAACTCTTCCCTCAATTTCTTCTTTTTCTTCATCACCTTCGGTAACATTATTCTTCTAATAACTACCGACAACTTCCACCATGGCATTTTTTCCATGATCTTTATAGTTTTCTATCACTTTAACCTCCTCAAGCTCAGACTCCTCTGAACTGTCACATTCTTTTTAAAGAAGGTTCTTCTTCTTAAAGAAATTTCTCTTGAACTATTTCTTTCTTTTCCCATAGGCTGAATACTTCTTCTTGGGAATTTCACTTTCATCGACATCATCTTCCTATTGGAACTTTTTGGGGCACCTTGCTGCAAGATTTCCAACATTTCCACATCAAAAACAAGCAAGTGGAAGTTTCCCTTTGAACATTCATTTGCCTATTTGATGGTTTCAGTAGAGGAATGAAATCACCTCATATGTCTCTTCTTCTTCCTGAGAATCTTCAATGGTGATCCTCTTAAGTCCTTGAATGTCACTTCTTTGGATTTACTCATTTCCACAGCATCGTTATCATCATTTCTCATTTCATATGCAATAATGGTGCTATGTAGGTTATCCAATGTCAGCTCTTTCGGCTCTTTATCTTCCAAGACTAAAACTTTTGAATTGAACCGAGGTGGAAGTTTCTTCAAGATTCTCTTCACCATCTTTATGTCTTCAATAACTTCTCCAAGACCTCACATGTCCTCCACTACAAAATTTACCCTGTCAAGGAATTCATCAATAGATTGGTTTAGGTTCATTCTCAGATCTTCATACGTGTTCCACAATACATTCATCTTCACTTCTTTGACCTTTTTATCTCCTTTATATATGTTCAAAAACATTTCCCACATACCATTCTATGTTTTACATGACATCACCTTGTTATATATAGCATTGTATAGGGATCCCCCTAAAGCATCGATTCCTTTTACATCAGCATCCAATTATCTTCGCCCAGCTTCTGATAATGCACTACTATTAATATCAACAGTGATACCGTGCATTGCTACTGTAAACACATCTATTCCCAAATATCTAAAGTAGTGTTGCATCTGATTCTTCCATAGATGAAAATTGTTCCCATCGAAGATTGAAATCCATTTATGATTGATGACATCCAATTGAAAGAGAATCTAATATCAACCAATCCCTCTGATACTAATTGGTAGGTCCACTAGGCTAGATACTCAGAGAGGGGTGATGAATCGGGGTATGAAAAATTAAAACAACTTCCCCTTTGATCTTAGTTTTTTGTTAGACACATCCCTCTTCTCTCTCTTTCCCATTCCATAGTATGAATAAACCTTAAAGCATGCACAGGACACAAAAATATTTACATTGTTCACCCTCACTGGGCTACGTCCAAGGATCATACACCGGAAGTGTTCTGATGTACCAATTCCACTATAAGCGCACTACTGTTTACAAGTTCGAAGCGTACTCACTATCTATCCTAGTTTACAACCACACACAATTGGGGAACTCACTGTTGTCTCAACTAAAGTGATCTCACTCCTTCTTCAGAATATCCACTCACAGTTTATAGTCTTGTAGGTCTTATAGGAATACATACATCCTCAACTATTTATAGATGATCTATTGAAGTCAAAATTTAATCCACTGGCGAGTGCCCCATTTCCCCTGATGAGTACCTTTGCAAAGCTCCCTACATTGTGAAGCTCCCAATTTCATGAAGCTCAAACAATACTTCGCGAAGCTCCTCCATTTTTGCAATGTTCACACCTTCGAAGAGCTCATTCTATCATGGAGCTCAAGTCATCGAAGAGCAACTTCCTTCGCAAAACTCATTGTGCCAACGCTGAGCACACAAATTTTGCGGAGCTAGATTAGATGCTGCTAAGCTCCTTCCTCTCACAAATCACACTGCTTTAGCGAACCACATTCATGAACCGAGAGAAAAATATTATCTTCGAAGACTCTTTACTTCTCTCTAGGGAGTTTAGGCCTATTTATAGGTGATTCCACCGACACTCGAACATTCGGCACAAAGTCAGCACCATGTCATATCAAATCGCAAAACTCCTAAAGTTCAGATGGATTTTTCTCTCTATCACGAAGCACCATGGCTATTTTCCGATTGCGGAGCTCATCGTAATTGCAAAGTGTTTAGTCAATAAATTCGTGTCTTCATCAAGAAGCTCCACCTGCAATTCCCTTTACTATTTCAATTCTCTTCAACTCTGCTACTAGAATTATTTGTCAACATGGATTTCCAACAACTTCTCTGGAACAGAACAATTCACTATAGAAACTTGCATTGTCAACAAACTCAAGAAACCCAAAAATGCTGCAATGTTACTATGAGGGAATTTTGGCCAACCAAGACAAAACCTCAAGTGAGAAGGTAGCGTTCTGTTTGTGTTTTCATAACATACCTTGGGAAGAGGGTAAAGGTAGAGACTTGGGATGGACAACTTAGGGTTCATACAAGGACCTACCCTAAGAGAGAGGGAAGATTAAAAGACATTCTATGATACCATACCATGTATCTTGAGTTATGGGTTGATATATTATAAGGCACCCTACTCTATATATTCATGTATGGGTTAAGGGTTGGTATGGTACCCAAGACATTGTCTTTTGGCAAGGGTTCAGATTTTGGATTTTGGTGACTTCTTCTCTGGTGATGGGTGAGTAGGTATAGTTAAGTTTGATGGCGGATTTTTTTTCATATGAAGACCACATAAATTTACTTTTGTTCTATTATTATTTTATATATTTTCCTTGTGAATACTCATATATATGATTGTGTATATTTGGGGAATTCAGGGAATTTGGGGAATTTGGGAAGACCCAATTAAGATCTATATACCATAGTCTCTACTAGAACACTAGTGTGTGTCTATAGACCTTATGCTTATTTATATTTTTTATCACTAGTTATTTAGTGGAATGATCTAGATAATCTCAATAGGGATTTGGAATATTGATTTTTGGGAGGTTTTTTGATGGTATATTGGCCTCCTTTTACATGTGATTATTATTTTGTTTTGTATATGAGGTCATCCTAGTGGGTGATTATTTGGGATATATGCTTATAAGAGAGCACTACATTTGTTATAGATATGATATTTTTTGATGATTATACATACTCTTATTATTAAATTTTTAGAATGATTGGTTATATATATAATTATTAATGAATATTATGTTATATCCATAATTTCTATGATGTATGATTTTGTCCCTTGCCATTATTCCCCAGCCTCTGGAATATTGGTAGGTGTGCTTGAGATAATTTTATGCACTGGATAATTTATTAATTAGTGATTTCAATTATGGTATTACATCACAAAATATAAAATAGCATTCTTTACTCTAAGGTAATGTTAACATTGTTTCATCGATTATTCTCTTATTAATTTCATCAAAACGTTCTTTACATTAATTTAACCATGTGATTATGACCCCTTTATATGTTACTTGAGATAATAGGATATCTAATTAGAGATAAATTTCAAAAAATAACTAATTGTAACCAACCTATTCATATATACTATGTATTTTATCATTTTTAAAAATTGTTTTCAATTATTTTACAACTATTCCCAATGATATATCAATGAATATTATATCATTGTAGATAATATTCCCAAGAAAAGAAAACTATTAAATCCAAAATATAAACTTAACAAATTTCTTATATAACCCCTTCCCTCTAATAGTCTCTTGGATAATATATAGATAGTTATTATATAATTCATATTTCTTAGATTATATAAATATATAATTGATAAATACTAAAACAAATTGAAAATAATCCTTAATTTGTAAATTTTTAAAATCCATAAATATTGAGGAAGAATTTTTTAATCTAAAAGGAATTAGAGTGAACACATAAAACTCATATGATATATAACATTTACTTTTTGGTATTTCATCCATCCTAATGTTTAATTGATGATAAAAAAATAATATCAATCTTTTTGAAATATTGAGATCCTTGAAGTTGATCAAATATATCCTTAATTCATGGAAATG
This sequence comes from Viscum album, assembly GCA_963277665.1. Taxonomy (NCBI): domain Eukaryota; kingdom Viridiplantae; phylum Streptophyta; class Magnoliopsida; order Santalales; family Viscaceae; genus Viscum; species Viscum album. The sequence goes on from OY728119.1 coordinate 1,654,476,930, forward strand.
AACACCTGTTCTCAATTTTTATGGCATTGATCTCCCTATAATCAATGAGAAACCCCATAAACCCTTTATTTATCTTTATAAATTAAATGGAAACACCCAAATGTGTGACACAAGGGTGTATGAATCCCATAGCACATAACTATTTTGGTTTCTCATTTAATCCCACCAATTAAACTGGAATTATTTTATAATGTGTCTTATATATGGGTTTCATATCTAGTATGAGGTCAATATAGAATTAAAATTAACATTCAGGTGAACACATATGTAATTCCATAGAAATAAAACAATGTAATATTGAATAATAAATACATATTTAATTCATCAGGTATTTTATCTTTTCGATATTTTATTTTACCTTCTTCCTCGGTAATAATTATATTAAGATTTTCCACTAATGGTGGTTCTTGAAAAAACACAGGCAATGAAGCCTCTAATATACAAACAATAAACAATTTTCCCACCTCAAAAATTGTAAACTATTTTACTCGATGGAAAATTATTTAATTTTTTCTTGAGGGATAATCCATTAAATGAATTATATAAATTTAAACCATTGGTATAACAATTTATATGGAAACTTATTAATTAAATTTATTCTAATAGCAATCGTGTGAAATATTTTTTTGTTATAATATTCACATTCAGTGTTTTATCTAAAAAATCATTTTTCAACATATAGTGGATGATTAAATGTTTCTAGAAAACATAAAGGATATAAATGAGTATATATATATTTAAATTATTTATTATCTACCTTTTATTTTATGATCATATTACCTACTATAACATCATTCTTTACATTGAATTTTGTATTCATAATTACATAATCCCAACATTTCTCCCTATATTTTTATTGGATATATTCAATTTAAGTTTGGGTAACTAATTAGAATGGTGTCTCATATTATTGTAATTTATGAATTACAAATTCATAGATCCTCTCTTACTTTTACATTCATGATCTCAATTGACTTTATCTCCACACATGAAAGAGACTCGCAATCCCTTAAATATAGTTATGGGTTGTTTCCACCAAAAATATTTACATATTGGATATTCCATTATTCCTATTTTTCCAATTGAAAATGAAACTTTCTCGTGGTTCTCAAGAACCATCTTTTTGTAAATAATTACTTTAATAATGTAGGACTTGGAGAACTTCTACTCAGTCTCGATGTCATTTTTCACAATATTATTATACAATGAAATGTTTATAGAGAGTAATTACATATGTAGAATCATATCTAGTCTATCAAGTAAGTGATCAGTCATGTTTGCTAGTTTTCATATATATATATATATATATCATCATTACTCACTAGTCATAAAAATTTGAACTCATACAAAACAACAAAATACGGTTTTGTGTCATAAATTTAGAAAATACCTTTTTATGTTAGCTCCTTCCTCATAAAGAAAATATTTCTCATGGAATAATGTCTTAAAATAATTTCATTACGTGAATTATATATCTTTTTATTTCTTATTATTTTGAATAAATGACCACTAATTATCTGTATCTCCATTTATATGATTATTAGATCTAGAACAATGTGTTATAACAATGCACCAAATCCTTCGAAACCTAATCGAGTAGCATAGTTTGTAGGATTTTATTCAATAGGTCATGTACCCAGAATAATGTTATGGATTATACATTATTGGAATTTGAAGTTAGGTTTTAAAAATTGTTTATCGAGACCATTCACGGAGCACATTCCCAAAGATCTACGACCGCAAAGAAAATTGATAGTGGCCTTCATGAGCCTAATGGATTTATGTCCATTTTTGGAGCCCAACATTCGATTATGGAATGACTCCTATCATCCCAAATCTTTATGCCTATAAATAAACCCTTCAGTACTTTATTCAAAAAAGAAACATCATCGAGCTATGCCCCCGTGCTCCCAATTCACGGATCTCCCGTGTTTCCCGCGACCCTATTTAATAGAGGTCTTAGGCATAGAAGAACATTTTTTCATATGTTATTAAGACAATACACCCCATATAGATATGTCCTTAATGAAGGAATTAGGTCCTATAAATTACTTGAAGCTTCGTGAAGCATTCATCCTTCATGAAGCACTAACCCCATGGAATATGAATTCGCTCAAAGGAAAGGGAACCCTACTCTGTGAAGCCCCTTCATGAGTCCATCTGCTCTGTGAGGGCCTACCCTTTGAGAATCCATATCTTTCATGAACACCTCCATATACACCCACCTGTCTATATCATAATGACACCCCCCCTCCTCAGGATCCCTACCACATTTTGATTCTAGGCATCTAGACCAGTCCCATCCCTACCATCACATACCACCATGAAAAATGGGGAGTTGTACAACATTCATTTTAGGCCGATTCAAATTTTTTTTGCTTTCACCTTTGCGCAGCCTCACCTTCCACCCTTGGAATGGAATCATTCAAGATATGTGTCCACACTCCCTAAAATTATCTGAGTTAACCTACTCTTCTAAGACCCTATACTATGTCCCATGTTAAGATTCTGATCATGGATTCCCTAAGTAACTTAATCCAAACCATTCCTCAAGAATATCTTGAAGCTTCATCACAAATATCCAGTGCCACGTTAAACACAAACAGATTCTCTTTCATAAGTCCCACACCTTCCATTGATGGGAATTTTATTCCCAATTATCCTCACAATTGACTATAAACTATTTTATATCATATTTAACTAGCATAGGATGATTATTTCTCTAAACAAGAGATTCATTGTGCCCTAAGAATAATATGACAATAGCCCTCACTAAATGACTCTAAACATTTGAATAACATATCAAACATTTATAGGACCTTATTAATTAGGAATAATATTCCTCATCATGAGATGAATAAAAACAACCATAATAGGATACCTCTTGAGGTGTAGTCCCCATAATCTATTCCCTCGAACAATCAGCAAGTCAAGATTCCCTCATGACCAAGTATAGGGAATACATGATAGGTAGATCATTGAAAAATCCATCAAACTCTTCGTTAATTTGAATGAAGTTAAACAGAATTATTACCCCTTTTAATGGACATGGGATTCTCCCATGACCTCACATGAAGAAGTCATCATGCGAAGCTCCCACTATTAAGCCCCATTAAAACCATTGCTACTCTGTAGCAGCACACGGGAATCTCCCACACATAAGCCCCATTCACACCATTTCTTCTACATAGAATCACCCAAGAAGTTTCTCATATAGGCCCCATCCACATCCTCGCTACCCCGAACATTGTACGAGAAACTTCTATGTGTAATCCCCCAACATCTCTCTTTCATGCACCTTCCAGGACATAATTGTTTGGTCTTCTATTTATTCTTGTTTCCCATTCCAACAATGAATCACATGGGGATAGAGGTTAGTACTGATCATGTAATTCACACCATATTTGGGAATTTATAAATATGTATTACCCATCACATTCCTCAATACATGGCTTTTGAACATTGTCTTCTACATAGGGTATGTAGGACACCTCCCAAAGGTTCAATCTCAACCAATGACAAACCTTGGTGTCCTCCACAAAACATGGAATCTTCCCATCATTCCATCTCATCCTGGTTCGTCCCTTGAGTCACTTTGTATTAGGAAAATCATGTGCCATATTTGGGAATCTATACATCTGTATGCCCGAATTCAATTTTAAACTTTGTAGGTATTGATCCCTGTCTTTTAAATAGGGTGTGTAGGATGCCTCCTAGAGGTTTAATCCCAACCAATGGTAAACTTGGGTGATCCATCCTAGGTATTTACCATCATGATGTGACATATTCCCTTTATGGGACACATCCCTCAGATCCACCTCTATGGGGAGTTTTGATCCATACTTTATCATTTCATCAATAACCTTACCCTTATCTAAGTGATATCACTTCATCAACCTCCATTCATATGGGTTGCTAACAATGTTTAAGACCCAACCACATTCCTCATCTCACCAGTCCACTAACGATGCATAAGCACCAGCATGACTAAGGGTTACTAGCCAGGTGTATTCTCGATTCTATACCCCATTCAAAAATGACATGGACTTTGATCCATATCCTCTACACTGGGTAGGTATGAGTCCTCCATGAGGTTTAAGCCTATCATCCATTCCTATACAAGTCTTTCCCTTGAGTATCCATGTCTTAGTAGCATCATTCCCTAACATAGAGGTTACATTCATTCATGTCCCTATCTATTTTTTTATTCTCATAGGCCACCTTATTAGTCATATCATCACATCATTTAAACTATGTGTACATTGATCCCTATATTCTTCACTAGGTACATATGAATCCTCCATGTGTTTCAAGCCCACTATCACTCACACTCCATCCATTCCATCCATTACATTTCTAATTTACCCATGTCCATACTCCATCTTACCTGAGCTACCATATCTCATTGGGATCACACCATCCATCTATATCATCTTAGTGTTCCATCCCTATTCACCTCATTTTTTCATTCAATTGAACTTAGGAAGCTAACCATGTATAATCCCCAAACAATCCATATCATCCAACCAAGTGTGAGCCTCTTGTGAAGGGTATCAAGACATGTGTAATCCCCATATCACGTCGTCGAACTACATGATTTTTTATCTATGACTTTTAAACAAGGTATGTAAAAAGCCTCCTAGAGGATCAATCCTAGCCAATGTTATACCTTGGTTTCCCCATCTTTGGGGTGCACTTCCCTAATCTTCCCTATGTGGCATTTAAATCATCCTTCACAGTGTGAAACCTTCTATTTATGAGACATAGTATCTCGAGTCTCCTCTCATTGGGATCTCATATCCATCCATCTGGTAAACTTTCAAGGTGATCCCTCCATAAGATTATCATCTCTAATATTTCTCAATGGGATTCCCTAATCGACCTCATACCATCGCCCCAAGATTCTAATGTTGTATCCAAACATATATTAAAAATGGTATGCCTGAGGAAAACAATAGAGTACATGCATCTCACATAATCTACATTATGATAGACATAGTATTCTTTCAGTTCTGCACCCTTGATAAGACCTCTTATGAAGAAAAATATAGGTGTTCTAGTGTTCAAGTTCCAAGACATGCTATCGATGCTCAATGTGACTACAATACTAAATGAAGCTTGTTGCCCTACCAAGGCCCCTTGGAGTGTCCTTATAGAAACAGTGTAATTAACCATCATCTACGAAGTGACTGGACCAAGAATATGTTTCATGAATAATTTCTTAATCTATGAGGGAGACCTAAACAAGGTGACTAATTCAATGGAGGAATCCATGTAAGGAGGAACTAACATCCCATCATCTCATTTCAATCAAGCAGTAGGCATTCATGGGAATGTGATAAATTATTCCAACCTTTCGAATGTGGGAATGCAGGGTAAAATGCACTATAAATGAGAGAAAAACATGTAAGGTGGACACACCCCTAGAAAAAGCATCATAAACAATGATATATATCCATAATAACATTCTCTTTTTCACTATATCACAAAGTGTTGAAGATATTCTCTAGATATTTAATCCATTTTTCTACCACTAATGGAATGGTTATTTTTCAAAATAATATAGGTTGATTCAAAATGTAATTAAATTATGATATTAAACAATATGGGGGTAAATTTTTTATCTATATAAGAAAGGTATTTTTTTCATAACATCAGTTAACTACCCTAATAAGGTGATAATGTTCTCGCTTGCAACTATAACATTATTGGATATATTAGTAGGAAAACCATGCAATATTTTATGGTGTTGGTAAAGTTTCTAATATTTCAATTAGATACCATTTATATGAAATTAAATATTCAAATTAGATATCAATAATGTAATTATTTATTAATCAGGGTATAAAATTTTTGTGATTTAAAAACAATATCAATTATTCTTCCTATTGTATAAATTTTTTCAATAATTTCTTGAGTATATTTTAAAATATTTTTTCTCTTGTTATATTCATAAAAATCATTCACTTTATGTTTCTACTAAACATGCACTAATTTCAACTATAATAGCCCCAACTCTAGCTATCTAGAGTTTGTGGTTATTTATTTCAAATGAAAATTACAATATAAAATTTTTCATACTTTCAAGATACTAGAAAAATATTTGATTGTTACATTACATTGAGAACATAAATTTCATCATAAAATGCAAAAAACATCATAATTTCTCTATTTATTATCCATATATCACATGGAGAAAAATATTTCTTGGGAATTAGGGAAATAGTGTAAGTAGATATCTCATATTATTAATAAAGTCTAGTATTCAATGGAAGGTAATATAGAATATGCATGAAATCTATAATATGATAGGAATGAAAACATATAGATGACATATAACTGAATATAAAACATACCATATCTAATTCAATTGAAATGTAAGAGTACATGGATAATTAAAACAGATCTCATAATGATTAAATGTGTAATGTATGAAATCATAACCACATCGATGAGGAACCTATTATATAAATATTTATCGGTAATAAATATAAAAATATGTAATACTCCCAAAGTAACCTCTTATACTAATATTTATATGTAATAAATATTTATTCATAATGGAATGAATGGTGTATGGATTATAAATACTTACCCAATAAAAAAATTGAATAACTTTGTAGGTAAACACCCTTCAATCAGTATTATGTAGTATACAATGTTCACACCCTATAGAGTATAAGGTATACAATAGAGTCAATATTGTAATATATATATATATATATATTAAATGGTATGTATAATATATATATGGGATAATGAATAGGGACATACAGTTGAAAAATAAAATTAATATTAAGATATAGAAGGTGATAAAGAAAAACATCACAAGAAATCAAAAAAGAAGTGGCATGGGTCCCTTATGCAATCCTAAGGTATGAGATATAAATCAATAAAATATGTAATTCAATGAGTACTCCTCAATAATAAATGGGATATTAATAAGGTATAAATATAAAAACCTTTTTAGAATGGAAATATAAGTAGAGATAGATAATATAATAAGAATTTATAAAGAAGATTGAGATTTGGAAAAGAAACCCTTACCTAAATTCCCCTCTCATTCCATAATCTCTTCTACCATCCTAGATAATAAAATTTTATGTATTAATCACTTTCAAAAAAAATTAATGTTTATTTAATTATTATTATTATTTTTAACTCATTAAATCCCATGTTGTATTCCCTAAATTGACTACCTTGCCTTCTATTATTCTTTTTCGTGATGTTCGGTTCATTTCTACAAAACTACGTTCACTTAATGGTGACGTTCTGTGAGCACTCTCTAATAATTCCATATTCCCTAAATTTTTTTCATTTTATATCTTATTTCAATAAAAATTGAGTTAGTTTAATAGTTTCATTCATGGTTACAATTTATTGAATATTCATTAGTACACTTATTTTAGTCCATATTGATTATTTTCAATTAATATCATTAATAACATGGTTATTTTATCATTAAATAATTCTAAAAATATTAATTTATTATTAATTACATATTAAATCATGAAATAAATTTTTAATATTATATATAAAATGAGTAAGTTAAAACAAATTATCATTGAACTATTTGGTGGATACAAAATTTCATAGTAAACAATGTTTTCTTAAAGAAGTTACAGTGAAGGGAAAACTAATAATGTGTTTAGTTTTATAAAAATATTTTAGTACAATAAAACTAATATCTCTATGTTACATTATATTTTTACTTCATTTATATAACGGGTGTCTGGAGAATCAAAATGAGAAGATATATGTTTTCAATACCATTTTTTACATAATATGTGTAACATCATAAGAGTTTATGCATATTATTAAATCCAAAAGAATATTTTTTTTTACAATTTAAAACATATAATAAATGTTTCAATGAAAATATTTTATAAAATTAATTCATTTTATTTAATCATATTATATTTTGAATACAAGGTATAAAATATTACTTTTAAATTTCACGAAAGAGTACTTTTAATAAGAAAGTTTAAATTCAAATATATTACATTCATATTAATTATTTAAATAAATGAATTATGTTTTCATATTTAAATTTAATAATTTTAAATGTATTATAACCTCATTACTTTTGAATTATTTTTTACTATCAATTTAAAATATTTACTAGATTTATTTTGTTGTAATATTATTACTATAGTAATAATAGTTCGTAAAAAAATTATGTTAAAATTGTTTCTATAAAATTTAAAAGTTTTAAAATATTATTATATTTAGATAAAAATAATAATAGTTGGATATTTATAAAAATAATATACAAATATAAAAAATTATATCTCTACGAGACATAAATTAATTCTTATGATGATATTTTATTTAGTATTGTGAAAGTGAGTTAATTAGAATATTGGGAGTGAATGAAAAATAATTAAAATAATAATAAATTCACCCTTTATTTAAGATTTCATTATTTTGTTTAAATAAAAAATTTAACCAAACCAAAGGCATCCAATTTCATGGTCAATTGTAGCTTTGGTGTGCATAATGCACTCAATCAAGCCATGGTGGGAGTCCACATGTGTATTGAGGAATATGAAAGCCTGATAGTTTTATTAATAGACTATTATAATCACATACAGTCCCCTCCTTATGTTGTTATGATTATGCATATGTCGGGAAAAGCTCATGTTGGTCTCTTATATAAGGAAAGTTGGGTAGAACACCCTATTAGACGCTTCGAGTGATCAATCTTTGAAGTGAAATGATTAATTTTTTTATGTATTGGTATTGAATAATTATTTTATAAAAGAGTTATATCAATGATATTATAATTATAAGAATCGTTAAACATCAACATATTGTTTCAGGGTATATTTTCATTAAGTATTTTAAAGCACAGGTTGATTGGTACTGATGACTATTAAAAATGATTTAGTGTTAAGGTGATATTTTTAGAGAATAAATGATTAACTGAAATCTAACCCATAATATGTTCTTAATGTTGAGTAAATAATATTTATGTGGGATAAATAGATGACTAAAATTGATGATGTAAATGGGATAGTATTTGTATCCTTGAAATCAGATATTGATTTAATGAAAAAGTTATTTAGTTTTTCTTTGATGAAGTTTATTTCATTTTTTAGATTTATAGAATATATATTCAATATTCCTTGATTTTGTGTTAAGAATGATGATTTTTTTAAAATTTTAAAATTTTATTTTTTCATTGAGGTTTTATAGTAATTTAGAATATATTTATATTTTAAGATAATATATCATCAAGTTATTCACATGTTAATTATGTAAAATTATAGGGTACCTTATGTTTTATTGGGATAAATATTTGATATAATCCTTCCTTTATCTGGGTTTTGAATTTGGTAGATTTATTTTTGAGTATTTTTAAGATTATCTATTTATCGAATAGATTAACATGGACATTGTGGGTTATATATTTTGTGTTTGGTATCAATGTATTATATATATATCCATGTTGGATAACTTGTGCTAAATAAATTATTTTTTAAAAAATTTCAGCAAAAATGATTGAATAATCATTATTTTATTGATATTATGATTCATTAAAATTTAATTTCATTGCTTCACACATGACAACTCATCTTAAATATTTTTTCTTCGAATAAAAGATAATTCTTCAAATAATAGCCAAAAGAAGAAATTGTTCTTTAGTAATGGAAATAAATCAAGAAACTATATTTTATCATATTCACTATATTGTTAGTAAAATAATCCATCAACATTAGGTTAGGTATCCAAAAATATAAAATTTATACTTTGACCCTATTTTCATATTAATTGATAGTATTTTCACCCCTCACAAGTTTATGGTTTCATAATCATTAACATTATCATTAATATGTTCTTTATTACTCTTTATTACTACATAGATGTTATTTTTCTTTTATATGTATATAATTTAACTTCTCATCAATGTTATACGTATTTATAAACCTGATTATGTTTTATTTTTTATTACCCTTATAATTCCACCTTCCCACTTTATTTAAATAAAAGAACGTTATAATCCCATATATGATGTGGGTTTTCAATAAAGTTATTTTAAAAAATTAATCTTTTGATGATTAAGATGAAACAAATAGGGTGATATTTATTTAAAGGATGATAATTTGACACCCTGAAAATTTAGTTTTAAAGAATTAAAACCTCCATATCTCACTTAACACACGACCATGAGCTTCAAGTAAATTGACGTATATTATAAAATATTATTATGTAAATGTGACTGTTATGACAATGTTTTCATACTAGTGTGTCTGAATCGGAGTAATCAAATTATTAAATATATTTACAATTTTTCTACTCAATTAAAAAGTATTTATTAGTTATTTATAAATAAGAACACAATTTTTAGAGAAGTCATTTAGTTCCCCAAAATTATTCTTAAAAATTATTTAATTTCATTTTGTGAATGGAAATGATAATTAATTTATTACACATTTAAATAATTTATTATATAAATTTAAAATAGATTTTTAAAATATCATATAAAAATTAACCTCAGATGAAATTTTGGTATTTTTCAGAAATGATTAATTTTTCATTGAAGAGTTAAAAAATACTACGTTTTGAAATAATCTAGTTTTTTAATTAAAAAATTAATTTAAATTTTCCATTATATATTTTATTTATTATTAAAGTTAAATTTGATCCATTTTATATAGAATAATATAGTTAATTCCTTATAATTTAGTAATATTCAAGATTTTGATATAAGTTAATTTTTATGCTTAAAATGCATTTTTTTCTAAAAACTAAATTTTATTATCCTTTCTGAATTTATATTAAAATTGATTTATTACACTTCTAGAGATTTTATATTTAGAAATTAATATCTTATATCAAATCATGAGGGTCAATTTTGGAGAAATTTTCCATTTTCTTCTTGTTCATTATGAATAGTAATCATTGTAAATATATCTCACCTCAATATGGGTAAAATGAGTAAAACAAGGTTAAAACTATGAGAGAATGTCTAAGAATCATCCCAACACATGAAATTATTTCATTTTATGGGATTAATCCTACCATATTCATACGAAATTCAAATATATTTCATTTTGGTTCCTTTTTCCCTTAATGAAGAAATTTATATTATTTTTTGTAAAATAAATTCCAAAATGTTACTGTCCTACTTTTAATTTCATTTTTATGTTCACATCGGGATAAAAATTTATTAAAAATGAATATATTTTTAAAAAAATTGATCAATTTATTTTTATTATTTTAATTTATTTTTAATATTTACTAATGTTATAATTATATTTGAATTTTACACGATGCTAACATAGTGCTTGTGCAAGTAGTAGAAAAATCAAATTAAATAATTTTAAAAACATTAAAAATTATATTTTTGGTATGAATTGTTGTGTTACATATTATAAATGGTTAATTATAATGTATAATTTATGTTTATGTTGTTTACATTTTAATTCACGTTTTTATTTTGATGACTTTAATGTCAACATAAATAAATTGTTTCAAATTTGACAATATTGATATTTTTTGAAAAATAATATTTTAATAAATTATTGAAAAACTATAGAAGTCATGAAAGAGTAATATTAGGATGGTTGAAAATTTTAAAACCTTTTCTATAAATTATATAATTTTAAACTATTATATAATGTTGTATCCGTTTAATATTTAAAAAGTTATTACCACAATTAAAGTTAAGAATGGTAAGTAAATCAATTAATCCAAAAGATAAGGGTTTAAATGATCTAAACTCATTATTAAACAAAATTTATAGGTTTTATGTTTATCATTACCATATAAATTTATTATTTTTGGGATTTTAGTGCCAATATTCTTTGAACGTGACTTTATAAAATTTCAAAATTTTGAAAACTTGCAAGTGTGTCGCTCACCTCAATTGTAAAAGGGAACACCAACCATCTATTATTTACACCACTTAGAAAAACATAGTTCATACTAAACCTATAAAATTATCACATAAAAATATATAAACATGAATTAAAGGTTCTATTAATCCTAAAATACAATTAAAAGGGTCGTTAAGATGGTATCTCATATAAGTTTACCTAAGAAGATGTAATCATCTTTACTATCTCATTAAAGATTATTTCCTTCTATACATACTCTAAATCTATTATAAACATACCAAAATAATAACTACAATATAATAAATGTACATATATATGGTTATTTTTATGGGACTACCATTTTCCACCAATTATCCATCCTATAGAAAGATAAAACCACACTCATGTGTATGAACGTCTTGTCGTCGCCGTATAGTAGTGTAATTCATTTTTCATCACCAATTTACTTAGATGTTTATAAATATGGAAAAAAAATACATTTGATATTTATGACATAATAATGGCTTTCTAGAAAAAATATACAATCATCCTTCTTATATTTCTATCTATTTGAAAACAATAACATCTCTCTTATGTGTGTGTGGACGACCACCTCCATAAAGTTATGTGATTCTTTTTTCATTTACACTTTACATGGATGGTAATAAAGATATATTTAAAGATTTTATATTATATGTAGGACCTAATTATTATTATAGAATGGTGAATTGTTTTATCTTTCTTTCATTCCATCTATTGAAAAGTGAAAAGTGTATTCATTGCGTACGTATGGCCCACCATCCCCATGAATGATTTAATTCATTTTTATGTCTTTACCTTTCATGGATGATTATAAATATTTATAAAATTAATATATATGATATTTATATCATGATTTTTGCTATATATGTTATGTAAACATGATCAATTTATATGGACCAGATCATCCGAACAAAAATATCCCTCAAAAAATAGTTAATAGACAGAAACAATGTTTTTAAATTAATTATTAATAAATGGGTGTTGAAAATATTATAATTTGAACATATATGAAATTATATGTATTCACTTTTTTCATAAATATAAGTATAAAAATTATTATAAATGATGTTAAAAAATATATGGAACATGTTAGGCCTGAGGTGAGGGATTGTTGTCTCACATTTATTTCTATGAGACACATACCAAATTCACCACTTATTTCATTTATATGGTGAATAAACTATCCATAATTTTTTTTATGATTATTATCATTAATTTTTTGGTTGTTTAAAAATCCCTATATGGTTCTCTATTTTATGAGGTTTTGATCCAAAAGTTACCAAATTGGGGAACATTTATTTCACAATCAAATCATTATTTAAAATATTTTTTTATTAAGTCTCTAATGTAGGAATTATTTGATATTTATATAATAAAAATAATATATTATGTTCTAAAATAGTTATTTCTAGAAAAATAAATGTTTTACTTTTATTTTCCTCTCATATGTACTCAAGATTCTAAAATGTTGTTTTTAAGGAAATCCAACGTTGTTTTCTATAATTTCATAATATTTTTATTCCATGCCCATATTTTTTAAAAAATATATAATGTTTCTACTATTAACAAATGATTTATTTAAGTCATTTTTTAACCTTTTTTAAATTTTTAAAAAAATTAAAATCAGTCGTCTTTTCATTTTTTGAATAATGTACTTTAGCCTTTTTACTGAAAATGTGAATGCAATCATTTTTTTAACATAAACATCATTAGAATAATATTTCTCCAACATGATGAATGAATTATTTAAAGAATATTTTATATGTTTTCAATATAATTCTGAAAGAAAATAGTTTCCTTAATAATTTCTAAATTTTATTATTTTAAATACATGGTTTCAAAATGAAATTTGTATTCTTCTAAGTTAATTTCCTAGTACTATTTTAAAAAATATTCATCTATTTAAATATCACTTATTAAATATTATACCTTAATGAGGATATAATCTAATGATACCACAAAACATATTTCTATGGATGGTTTATGATTAATTTGACTGTAGAAAGTATAGAAATTTCATATTCTTTTTCTTCTAATAGTGATAGTTAAATAAATTTAGGGCATATTGATTAAGTTGTACTTTTTTATATGTTGAAAGAATCGGCAATATTAAGTGATGTGTGGTTCCAAAAATTATATAGACCATCAATCCATCGATAGGAATCATGATATAGAATAAGTTAGGTATTTTGATGATGCCTTACCTATTTATATAATATGCATGAGAATGAATCCATAATAGTAAGACTAATATGTGCATAATTTTTCTTTTCCATAATTATGAAATTAATTATTGATTTTCCATGTGATTATTTGAATTTTTTTATAAATGTATAATTTTCAATAAAATGTGATTGTTTATATGGAATTATTTGATCATAATTTATTCCAATGTTATAATTCTCTAGGATCAAGTTATTGATTAAATGGATAGTATTTTAAGTTATTTTCCTTTATATATTAATTATTATTATTTATTATATGATAGCTTCCATTGTACACATTTAATTACTGAGAATATGATATCACTATTTATTTTTTCCCTTTCCACATGATGTGAAGAAAGATTTTTGAATGAATTAAATGATGAAGAATATTTACTTTTCACTATGTTTCCTATTTTACTTTCAATGTAATGTGATATTCAATTATGTATATAGTATAAAAATACTACTAAACAATTCAATCATTTTTATATGATCGCTTGTATCTATTATCAATTTTATAACGTCGACACAAACTCTAGGTAAATAGGGTCATGATCACTACACTCTTCCCACAAAATATTTTTCCTCCTATATCAAGAATATTTATTGTTGGATTTAAAACCATGGAATATATATTAATATTGATATGATCCCATCAATCACATAGTTAGCATCTGGTTGGTACTTCTTTGGTTGAGATACATGAAAATCATTATGAATAATGATGATCTATTGTGGTAAATACAACCAATAAGATACATCCTAAATGAGTTCAAGTATCTCAAAATTGAAAACGTACTAAGGAGAGAACATATCGTATTTACTCAAATGATGTTTCCTGAATCTTTGAGGGACCCTGTAGAAAACACACTCCCCTAGTGTGAATGATAATGGATAAAGATGATGATCTGCATCATATTTATGATGACTATGGTTCAATTCTATTAATTTCATAATCATATAAATATTCTTCATCATCTCATATAAAAGGACATGTTTAACTAGTACAGTCTCTTTAATATCTACACTAAACCATGGATTGTAATAAGGATGATTGTACAATTCTTTTAACGGATCCATATCCATCATGTCCAAGTAATGTTTTTATACATGAACTATAATAAAGGTAAATTATCCTCCCATGATCCCCAAAAAATTATAACACAATATTTTAGTGTGACTTATAATATCTCTATTTTACATTCTGACTCCACAATATCTCTATTTTACATTCTGACTCCCCATCCATTTTAGGAAGATATGTTTTTCTCCTGGTCAAATGGGTTCTATGGGATTGCTTCAAGGATTTTCAAAACTAAGAGGTAAAACTTTGGTCTCATTTAAATATGATGGAAGCTAAAACACTATGAATCCTCACTACATTCTATATATAAATAATTTTTGGGTCATATATCATATTCAAATCCTGAATTAGATTAAAGTTGGATTAATTTTTGAGTTAGTCCATAATCACCCATAAGGAATCATGCTTCAAATTGATTCTCAATAAATAGATGACAGAGTCTATATTAATTTTCTCTCACTTACATAGTGAAATAGGTATGGAATGAAACATACCATATGGTTTTTTTAATCTATCACCAATTCATAGGTGAGACATTTTGAAATATACTGTGTCACTTTTTTTCATACCAATCCACCAAAACTAGATCTAAAGTGTCTTTTTCATTTTTTTATAATTCTAAATGAATAGACTATTTTCAGTGGGGATAATCAAAAAGAATATGTTCTCTTTAATATTGAGGAACGACTACATGATCTTAGAAATTCAACACCACATTATTATCTTCTATCCATCCATCAATGGTCTCCCCACAATTAAGATTTGATATTATTGTTAGAAAATTAGGGTTAGATATTTGAGTATCCTTTACTTTCTCACCCATTTATACAAGAATATACATCAACAATAATACTATACACTATCCTTATATTCACAATCCTGATGCATGTTATAAATCATCTTCACGAAACACCACCGATCAAAAACTTATTTATACATATTATTATAAAAAATCATACTTAGAGAATCAACCATTGAATTTCCATTAATTTGTTTATATATCATGTCTTTGTTGAACATGTGAATATATTTCCTCTATCATAATTTCATAAGGTTCAACTCTCTTTGTGAATATATGTGTTTCAAGATTTATTTATTCGTACAAAATTTTATATTTTCATGGAAGAGATAATAATGTCAGGTTTTTAAAGCATGGACTACCATAACTAATTTTAGATAATTAATAGGATAATTATTTGTATGATCCCATAAATATTATATTTTAATCTATTGCAAAGTGTCCTTACAAAAGAACTCATCCAAAACTAAATCCATACACATCATAATATACCACAATACCCTTACATAGTTCTGTAAAGGTATAGAGAGGTATTTAAGTGGGTCTTTCTATCTCATGAATGAATTTATATCATTATTCAATCAATTGTAATTAGATACCTTTCCACCCTAAAGATGTCATTAGAGAGTCAATAAATGAAAATTCAGGAATAAAGAAATCATCATAACCTTTTAAGATACAAAAGTTGTTTGTATATAATATATTCATGGTTTTTTCCAATAGATAACAAGTTTTATCTTTTCAAGATCTCCTAATATTCCGTTATTTGAATTAAATATACAAGGAATCACACTTATTATATCCTGAAGTCACTCTATGAAATTTTACCATAAATCAAGTTATTTTTTAAGGTTCTCAATACAACCTCCATGTATTCTTCAGTCACTTTTAGTTCAATAAGAATCCAATATTTTATAAATACATATTATGAAAAGGATTTAATGTACCTCTAAAAGATAAGATTCACAAATACAATGAACAATTTTGTTCATTTGTAATACCAAAGGGAATAATAAGGTATTCTTGTTGACTATAATAAATCTATAAAGATATATTTAGAATATTCTTCTTCTTAAATCATAGTTAGTGATATCCCAATCACAAATACATTTTAGATAAACATTTGGATCCATTCAATTGATCAAACAGATTATCGATTCATGGAAGACGATATTGATTCTTTATCTTGACTTAATTTGGCTTATAATAACAAATGAAAAGTAAAATAAAACAATATAACTTCCTCAATAATATAATTAAGGAATCACAAGAGAATTATATTGGTTTTATTTTATAAAATGGAAGTAAAATAGGATTTCTCCATGATAACTGATAAATAAAATATTAAACTTCCATTTCAGGTGGAATATGAGATAAATGTTTAGGAAAATAATCTATATATAAACCTACATTATCTAGGAAATTTCTTTTCATGATTACATAAATAGTTGTTAATGCTACTTCTACCAAATAAAATGACATTTTCTTGACCATTAGTACTAAAGGTACAGATCTTATAGTAATTAATCAATTTCCTTTTATATAGATGTTCCATTCCATCAGGGGATGTAAAAATAATTTTTGGAGATTATAGTTTAAGTGTTATTTGAAATCTATCAACCAATACATTCATATAATTAAAAAACTTATATCAACAAAATGGAATAATACCAAACAAGTGCGCCACGTTAAAATTTATATAAAATTATATACATTTCAACAATTTAAAATTTAGTTACTCATGAGTTGTTTATTATTTTATAATGTGTGTAATCATTTCCATAAGTACTCCCATATGACTTATTACATGAGAAGTAACAAAAGAGTGTGATTCACATGTATCAAACAAATAATTCATATGATTTAACGTCATAAGTATAGTACTTTACACCATAGAATAACTTGATTTATCATCCATTCCTATTTTTTATACATCATACAACTACTTACAAGGTCGTCTTGAATACTCCTTGATTGCTTATAATTTTGTTTTTGGCTAAGATGCCATGGAGTTCTTAGAATAATATTGACTCTATTCGTTATGGGGTGTAGAACTATTTCAAAGAGACCAGACCATCTGAGTATAATAGGATTGTGACATGTTGGAACTATTTCAACCATTTTTCCTTAATGTATTAGTATAATAACGTCTGAGGTGTCCCATTTCACAAAAATAATGACACTTTTAATAATGTTTCATATAATCCCATTTTCATTTCTCTTATAATCCTTAAAGAAAAAAACCTAGTATGATGTTCCGATATAGAGGAAAATAATCTAATTTGGTTGATTGGTTTTTGAGTGCCTTACTACCTCGAGAATGTGTTTCCCTATTCGAATTTTTTATAGTATTCGAGTTCCCACTTTTAACCATATGGGTAAAATTGATACCCCTACCATAGTATCATGAGGTCCATTTTTCCTCCATAGTCTCTATGTTGAATATATATATATAATCATCAATACAAAAGCTGACTAATTTTGAGAAAATGTTGGGTAATAACCATATATCAAAGATTCATTATTTTAATTACTCTCTAGATGTGACCTTTCTAGTTAAAATAACTACATTTATAATCTTAGATTCATATGACATGATAAATAAATTTTATTTCCTGAGAGGTTAAAAAATTATCATCCTCATAATGTTGAAGTTATGTTTGTAGAATCATTTATTAATCAATTCCTCGAACCCTTTCCAAGTAAGGTAATGGTCTTTTTAGTTTCAACAACTATATTACACAATTTTCATGTTAAAAAATTGAGCATGTATACTTCATTATTTACCTTTATAATGGTCATGATTCCCAAAAAAATTGAACATTCTATTAAAATGAACAATCCATGCCTCTATGTGTTTTTATCTCGAATCCCCCTAAATTATTGGAGGATTCTAATTTTGAAATTCCAATGGGAAATTCTCATGGATATGTTCATGAATCCGACTACACTTATGAATAACCTAGAGGGATTAAACAATACACCAGACAAGCTTCTTATTTACTTATGTTTCAGTTTGAACAGTATTCTCAACTATGTACCCTTTTTCATTTCTCAGCTCTATCATAGGTTCAATTGTTTATACAACCATTTTGTAAAATAACACTAAAACATTATATAATATGAAAATTTAAGACATACATGATTCCAAATTATAACAGGCCAAACCTTCAAAACAATTCTCAAACATTCATCATATACAACGTAGATGATGTATCCATATTGGGTAGTCTCCTCTCTAATGCATGATACAAAATCTCTCAATGGATAAACCCAAGAAGACGAGGTGAAGAAAAACCATTAGTTTCTTTAATATAAAATTTTTATAATTGGAACACCCATGTAAATTTAATCTCATCAAAAAAAATTTAGAGACATCATTTTATGCTATATATTACAATTAAAGGTATGTCTTATCTCCATGATTACCATCCCAAGTAACAGATTACACTAGAATGAAACCACTTTTAATATCCACCCCTAACTTATTGACTTTTGAATTGGTAGAGGTTCTACTAACATTAGTTAACATCCCCCAAACACTGAAGGATGATAATATTTGTCCGGGGATTACAATACCATTGGGGGCTGATTTTCTCTTGAACAATAAAAAGCTTGTAAGACAGAACAATATAAAAAAAATTATAATACTGTATAAATTATGATATTAAACCCCACATCTCAAAATCCAAGACAAATAAATAAATCAGAATAGTAGCCTAAGCTAAGCTATAACGTCCCTCAAAACTAAAAATGCATTTTGACATAGTGAAACTATCATGGAATCACTCCAATCAACAAACCCAAACATCTCTATGATACAACCATCATCACCATTTATATACCATTATTATGAACTATTAGAGAAATATGAAATATTCTTCTTACCTGTATCAAATTTTATATTTTTTTCATATGTTCCAAAGTTTATAAGAAATGGGTGATTATAAAACATAATAGGCATTCCCAATGACATCCCACACAAACCACTAGAAAAATAACACGTTGGTTTATAGCTTTTTATAGAATTAGGAAAAATTATATCAAAATGTTTTATAATAAATTCATTATTAAAAAATTTTCAATTATTAAACAGATTCATGACATAAAAAAATTTATATGTAAATCAACTATTAATTCTTCTAAGCAATCATATTTAACATACTCACACACACAAGGATTCATAAAAAATGACGGTACTAGTAATTTATAGGCAGTAAATAATATGTTTTTTCTAAACTTTCAAATACTCATGCTCCCACATTCCCCATTTATCAATGGTATCCAAGTCAAAATCTATCAAGTCCCATTATAATGAAATCATGAACACATGACAACCCATTTTTCCCATGTTATCTTTTAACCATTCTTTTAGAAGCAATTGATCTTTGAAAATTTTTATCAAACACATCGTTAGTTTAAACCACAATATATCCTTTTAATGATAATATGAAAATGGGTTTATATGAAAATAATTTAATAATAATTTTCATTGAATATTATGAGATATTTCTTCGGTAAATCCAATTTGTATGTCCTAGGGAAATTCGAGATATAAATATATATATATATATATATCACCAAAATCATAAAAGAATCTATCTCTAGTGAAAATATAACAATCAATATTGATTTAGTCTTTATAATACCTTACCTTCAAAAAAATCCCAGCAAAACAAAATATAAACATTTCATAACCAATTGATTCTGTTGTAAAAATATCATTATAGGGATTTCTCAAGAGGTTATAAAAAAATCTTGAAGGAGCAAGGACAAACTACCAAAATACCTTGATTATTATGATATAATAAATCAATATCTATGGAAATCAGGCTCTATATCTATGAGAATCACAAAACCCTCCTATTATAGGATTTAGGATCATGATCCTATAATATAAGAGGAATAATGAGGGTTTTAGGTGTAACATCCTGAAGTTATAAAATATGAACATTATATTTGATAGCGTTTGGGACATGTAACATTGAGACAATCTTGTATTACATGGAACATTATTTTTATCTTGTTTTATACGCACCAATGATATTATCTTTAGTTTCAAAAAACAATAATTTTCTTTCAAAACTTTTGTTACACATAAGGTCGAGTTTTATGAACAAGAATATATTGTTATTATTATTTAATATGACATGTATAGTCTAGTAATTGGATTATGAGGGAATGAAAAAGATTAAATAAGTTATCAAAATATATATTTTTTACACTTTTATAATCTATCTATTGATTATAATTAAAATAAGAATCATTTAAAAGTGAAAGAAATGTTTTCTGACAAATGGTATTTTTTTCTAAAAGATGATTTAATCGTGCTTTGCATATATAATTTAAATTTAATTTTTACCACTATTAAAAAAATTATTTTCAAAAATAATCTAAATTTTTTAAATTATAATATTCAAATTATCAATGGTGATTTTTTGGTATTTTTATGAAAAGATTCATTTTTTGAAGAATAATGAAAAATATTGGTTTTTAATTGAATAATACCTTTTTGTTTGCATTACATGTAATGTTAAAGAATATTTTGAATCGGTTTTAGTGTAAACATAGTTCAATTTTATATATATTAAAAAAATTTAGGTCATCAAAGTCATTTTCATGAGGATTTTTATATAAAAAAATGTAAACTTTTGATTGTTTTCAGTTTAAACCCTTATTTATTATCTCTTCTTTGAGATTAATATTAAATGAAAATTTTATAAATATGTGAATTTAATTTATAAATAAATATTAAATACTTTTAATAATTTTAATAATTTTAATTTATAATTTATAATAATTAAACCTTAATTTTTTTATCAAACTTAATAGTAAATACATTAAAAATTAATTCTCCCTGATAAGGTATAAATGGGTTTTCTGAGGTTAAACCAAAAATAGAAAGGCCAAAATGAGATATAAACTTATCTAAATAGTAATATATGTACATGTATAGACAATTACACCTATAAGGTTTGATAATGGACCATTTTGGACTCCTGTGATATATGAAAAACGTGGGAGCACTCAATTATTTTCAAAAATTACCAAGTGTGTCCCCTCTCCCTGACTTCTAAAAGGACACCCCTCTCCTCAATTATTCACACCTTAAACCCATATTGTTTAAGAATATACCTGAGAAAATAAAATAAAACATTCCCCTCCCACCACCTATTCCCATAATGTAACACCCCAAGCTTCCATGGTACGCTCCACTTTGAATAATAGAGTAGTGTATGTTGTACGCAACCTCGAGTTCTAACACACCGCAGCCAATAGAAGTAGAAGTTATGAATAGTAATACCCACCTTTTGAAATTATATAAATTTTATACTTCAAAATGAACTTCATTTTTGGATTCAGAATATCGAAATTAGCCTATGTTGAATTTTTGGTATTTTTCTGAGAACTTTCAATTTTTGATGAATAGTGAAAAATACTTAAAAAACATCTTTAATAAAAATAATTTATAGTGATAAATTATACAATTGGGTGGTTCTAAAGTTTAATTAGAATATATTTTTACCATTTTATCCAATGGTGGTCATTATAATTAATTTCACTTTGAAATTGGACATAAACAATTGTCAATCTTTTGATTGATATTCTTTCTTAAAAACACGTTATTGGTTGTGACAGCGGGAATTAATTATTAAATTAATTAATTCAACTTATATGTTTTGAATTTTTTAAAATAGACATCATTTTTTAATTAGGAACATCAAATCTAGCTTAGGGTTCATTTTTGGTGTTGCTCTGAAAAACATCGATTTTTTATGAATAGTGAAACCACTAAGTGGTAGTTAAAAAAACTGATTTCTCGTTTATATGAAAATTTACCACCTCTTTGATTTGAATTTTGAAAATCCGACATACATAATTTTAATTATGAATTAAAATGTGGTTCAATGGGATTAAAATAAATTTTGGTGAATAGTAACTTTTAAGTTTTGTTCATCGCCATTAAAGGTAATTAGTGTAACTTATGGTAAATATATTGTTATAAAAATATTAAATTACTTTTACACTTGTCCTACCCTTATTGGGTGAGTCATGGCCGACCAAGACAATCCATGGGTCATCTTGGGGACCCCATGGATCCACTTGGGTATGAAAATGACATTAATAACTTTTTATTTAATGTAAAAATAAAATCGACACAAACATGTGTTATTTTACTAAAACAATTATTACATGAGGTTATATAAGTTAACTTTTAGACTATAAATATTCATTAGAAATATAAAACCGTTTCCTACATCATGGTAATTTTTTTATAATTTTTTGGAATTTAATAGAGAAATTTATTTATCACACCATGATGATGCAGCGATTACCTAATTAATGAACTTTTTAAATAAAATGAAAAGATAATGTACAATATAAGACATACACTTGTCAAAAACCTATTGTATGGGTATATTTGGAACCCTTATCACCTTATTCTTGAAATATATAATTGTGGGACCTCTGAAATCTGAAAATTACTTCATAATAATGTAACATTTCATTACTTTCCTTGAGTGCCCCTCTTCTCCGCTTATAAAAGGCCCCCACCACTACCACCTTATTCACACATTCAAGCCATTTGTCTCAGCCAACCTCTACCCAAATAATCTCTCAACTTCCCTCTATTACTCCTAGAAGCCTTACTTTTGTCATAATTCTTCCCAAGGATGCCTTTGGCTCAAGTCATAAAAGAGTTACCCGATTTTAACGTAATGTCTTCTCTTATGTTATTTTGTTTTATTTTGCTTCTCCAACCACTTAAACTCTTTTTATTCCTTTATTTTGTAACAACACCAGAATCCTAAATATACTAGTATTTTTTTATGATAAGTATTTTATTTACACTTACACAAACCTTCGTCTAATGGTTAAATAACATATTGTTTCTGTGGTTGGTGAATTTTTTCCTCATGAAACGATGATTGTTCAATATTCTTTTAACACCTCTCATGGTGGCCATTAAGATGTAAGTATATTTATATATGATATATATTATGTTTATGTTTTTCTTATTCTTAAGTATTTCTCATTTATGGAATACCTTTATGATTTCCATTATGAGTAAACGCGATAATTTCATTTTAGGATGTGCGGACTACCGCCCCCTCAGTGTGATTTGAATCGTTAATGCCATATGTGAGATGTATAAAGGATGAAGTAAATGATAATATATATGATATTGTACTGAAATTATAATATACCATTATATCATTATGATTTCATTCCATTAAATATGAAATAGAAATGAAAGTAGCGTTCATGCGTACGTACGGTTTACCGTCTCCATGAACGGTGCATTTCATTTCATACCTCTAAATGTTATGAAATATTATGAATTAATGTATATACTAGATATATATGATATATATGATATATATGATATCTAAATCGTGAATACATTTCTGTAGATAATGGATATGCTACCACATAAACAACTTGTAATTATAAGAAGTTTATTGTTGACTCAAGTACCAAAGATCGACAAAACAACTATTATTAACTTAAATAATTACATAATGTTAATAACATGGTAATAAGTGATATAAAAGGATTAATGAACTTGAAAATGGTTCTTAATCAAGTATAAATTAAATCTAGTTTATTACTCAGGAGGTTAAAGAACGATCAAGTCAATTCAGACACGAGGTAAGGGAACTTCATAACCCAATTTCTATTCTTTGGGTTAATCTCCTACTTTTAAATTATGTCATGATATTGTTATGTACTATCTTATATTTGTACTTTCTTTATGTGTACTTATAGTGAATACACATAATAGATCTATTTTATTTAAAAAATGATCTTTGTAAGGGAACTTCTTAACCCAATTTCCGTTCTTTGGGTTAATCTCCTTCTTTAAAATTATGTCATGATATTATTATGTCCTATCTTGTATTTGTACTTTCTTTATGTGTACTTATAGTGAATACACATAATAGATCTATTTTATTTAAAAAAATGACATTTGTAAGGGACTTCGTCTCAATCTCCTTTCATTGAGGCATATTTTGTTTTATACACAACTTTCCTCTATACACTGTATAAACCCCATTGACTTTTATGTTTATTCAAGAGGAATCTTTTTTTATACGAAGCATTTTACTAAATGAAAAAAGGGATTTTTTTTTGTCGTACGTATGCAGTGATAACGACTTCTCCACCGTCATGACCATTATTTGAGTTTTGGCTTCCTCTACAAACCATAACTTTTTTAAATGAAAAATAATTACAATATTTTAATTTTATTTTATTTTGGTATTGAAAATGGTTTTGATAGTGTTGTTTTATATCAATGTGTTGTATTGATATCTTGTGATTGAAATGTTGAAATGTTATGTTTCCTTTATGCATGTTTTATGTGATATGATTATGTTATGGTTTATGATATGTTTAAACCTGTTCATATGAGAAATTTATTGGACATAATAAGTGACGGGTGGATCCCGCTATAGATCCTCGATGAATTGGTAGGTCTTATGAGACAAACTAGTGTCTTGGCACGACACCTTGAAAAACTCTTATTTTTAGTCTTGGAACGAGGCCTCAGCTACGTGGTGATGATAGTCTGGCATTATGCATTCTATCATTATGAAAGTGGTTATTGGTATTGCATGTGATTGTTCGACCATTATAATATCCATGTGAATAACTAAATGGCATTATTCCATTTTACGTTTGGCATATTATGCTGAAGTTCATGTTTAAACAGATTTTGTTTTAGTTATACATTGCCTTAAATGATAATGTTTATTTATGAAAGCTTCCGTTATATTGTTATCCTTACTGAGCATCTAAGCTCACCCCATTCAATGTTTTAATTTTTCCAGGATGTAAAGAAGTATTTTATGAATGACCTGAAGGGATAATTTGTTGGGATATGAAGACAAGATGTTGTTGTAGTTTTGTATTACTTTATGATGTAATGTAAAACTTATGAATGTATCTAGTGCTTCAAGGCTACTAAACTAATTGGTCTTTCGAGAATTGATCTTTGTGATCATGCCAATGTTACTAAATAATGAACCGACTCTGGGTAACTGGGGTCGGGGCATTACACAAAATCCTAATTTTTCATAAATCTATCCTTTTAAAGCTTTACTGAAAACCTAAGGAGGATATCTGAAGAATAGGTAATGTTCTTCAATGAGAAACTTTATTGTACTTCATTCTCCTCATCCTTTAACTTTTATTAATACTTACTATTATAATAACTTCATTATAATCCATAAACTTGGATGTTTTTATAATATGTTCATGGAATAAAACCATCTCAACTTCTATCATATGGTTTACGAAATCATCGTTCATGTGTACAACGAATGACCACCTCGTGAACTAATGTCATTCATTTATTCATTTACAGTTCTCACGGTTGGGTATGATAATTGATATAATGTAAATATTGAATAATTATAAAATATTTATCCTCTAAATAAAAAATATCATATATATAAATATATATCTTTTTAGCTTCAATTCTGTAAGAG
Source organism: Viscum album (assembly GCA_963277665.1). Lineage (NCBI taxonomy): Eukaryota > Viridiplantae > Streptophyta > Magnoliopsida > Santalales > Viscaceae > Viscum > Viscum album. Next base: position 1,654,503,380 of record OY728119.1, read on the forward strand.
ATAATATAATGTATCCAGTGTGTATGGTCAACTACCGCCTTCCTAAGCGATGTGATTCATCCTTCACTAATGATTCAAATGGAAGGTGATAAAGAGATGATTAATTATTTTATGTGATATAAATGATATATTAATTATATTAATAAAATATTTATCATTATTTAAGGAAAATACATATCATTTTATGTCTTCCCATTTCACTCATGGAAATATGACAACATAGTTTTTGTATGAGTGGACTACCGCCTTCATGAAGCGATATGACTCTATTTTCATCCCCAAACCACATGAATGATATATATAAGAATATAATATGGTATTATTGACTTTAATATCATTATTAAAAGGTAAAAAATTACTTATATTTTTTCAATTATGATCGTTGAAAAACGGAAACGTTGCTCATGAGTGTGTATGAGATATTGTCTGTATGATCATCATGTAAATCATTTTGCATAACCATCATTCATGATTACTTTTAAATGTATAATTTAATTATAAATATTATAATTCTATCGTGATTATCATTTTGGAACAAATATAACACTATAATATTCTCAAGAATCAGATCTTTCGTGATGAAACATCCATAAGAAAATAAGTCAATTAACACCCAAAACGATGAAAATAATAAATAAATACTATCGGATTGGTGATAAGTTGTTAAAAAGGGATAATATATTATTTTATCAATATTAATATAGTTCTTAAATAAGTTAATAAATTTTTTAAAACCATTATTCCTAAGGTTATATCATGTTCAATCAAAAATAAGTACATGTTATGGGATTTTGACTCAATTTCATTTCATTGAAGAATATTATGATTTTATACACTGAATTCCATTTTTTATGGTGTATATATTCTCCATTGACATGTAAAATCACTATTAAATAATTATTTATGTTATTTTAACATTTTATTTTATTTTTTTCAACAAAATGGATTTTAATTAAATGTTACCAAATGTTAAGGTATTTATTAACACAATTTTCATTAATTGGGTTAAACTTCTACTTCATTTAATATGTTTATAATTCAGTGTTATTATCTTTGTAGGGGTTTACTTCAGAATCTCATTTTAATCAAAATTATTTATTCTTGAATTTTAATTGAAGGAAATTCCTTAATAATTGTTTAATAAAACCATTAATTTTTTATCATACAGGATTTTATGATATTTTCATGCAATATTACAATTTTTGCACACTTTAATTATTAAAATAATATATAAAATATCTTTTATATAATATGACATCATTTTTCTTCTCTGTTAGAAATTTTTCTCCCAAAACCATTTTTTATAAAAATATTTTCAAAAATGTTTTTGAACTTTTAAAAATGATTTACTAAATAAATTTTTTCCCATTTTTACTCATTAAAAATATGTTTTCATGTGAATCTTGTGTCATTTTCAAAATAATTCTCATTTATCTTTTACAAAAAATGTCAAAGTAGTATCCTTGTTATTTTCTTAAAATAGATATTTTCTAACCTTTTTTACAGTTTATAAAAAAATTTATTTTCCACATTCATGGAAAGAATGTAATTACTCTCCATCATTAAAATCAATTAATTTTATTTTACATGGCACTTTTATAAGCATATTTTCTTAAAAAAAAAATTTGAATGTGATTTTAAGTGAAAATGATTTTCAAAATGTTTTTCAAAATGAAAATAATATTTTCCTAAAGAATGATTATAAATATATTTTTATGGTATTACTATTCAAAAATGACAGTAAACCTTTATTTTTACAAAATGGGTATATGTTAGTACCATCATTATTCTTCCTCTTGATTGTTTATGATTAATTTGACCAAGGATAGTTTTGAAATTCACTTCCTTGTTTAATTTTGTAATAATTAACTTCTTTATGAGTAATTTATTTTCCTATCATTATTTCAAAATAAAATTCCATTAAATAATCATATTATTTATCATGGATATGTTTATAAATAATTCATGTAGGATTTTAACATATGTTTTTTACATTTAAGGTTATTTGTTCATATATGGAAATAATAATAAATCTAGATTCTATACTCAGTATGGATACATTATGAAAAGGAAAAATATTAATGAAATAAATTGAATATTTGATATTTGAAGAAAATTTTGGTGATGAATGTCCGGGATTTAGAACCGTCTATATAAATCCCATCGATGCATCGGTAGTCTCGTGTGAAGAATAAGTTGGTTTTCTTTAGTTAAATTGGTTTTCACCTAGTATGTTCTAAACCATCTTGGGAAAGGTTCTTATAGTAAAGGTATCAATTTCATGGGAAACATGATGTTATATATTTAATCATTTCCTAATTTTTGAGTTCATATATTATTATACATGATATTTTCTCAATTATGTTATCTCCAGATTCATTTTATTCATAGTTATATATTAATGTAATGTTTTTCAATAATTTACCTACAATATTTATTATGCCTTATCCAATTAAAATAGTCAGTTAATTTATAAAATTTTAAAATTGTTAGTTATTTACCTTTAAATTGATTATGCTGGTTTATTATTTAAATAGAATGTGTGTTTACATATTAACCATTTCATATTTTTCATTCCTTATTGATGAGGATTATTTTTTTCATGATTACTTCTATTGTACTTAACCCTTTGTGGGAATTTGATACCACCCATATTTTTTCCACTCCCCAGGATTCCATGATGTTTTATATGACTAATATGTAGGGATATACCTGATTGAGTAAACATATTCTTGAAAATAAATATTTTTTAATTTTGGTATTCTAAAGTAATATGGGTATCATGTGTGTATCTAGATTACTAATACTAATAAAATATTATGTCCTTCAAGAATTAATTCCTTGTATCTTATGCCAGTGTAATAAATCAAAAAAAATCTTTCTGTTGTGGGGGTCAGGGTCACTATTATTGGCATCAAATAATGTCTAGTAGAATCCATGGAAACTAGATTTAAGAAAACATATATTAGGGAACAAAACCATATGATTGAATTTAAGGATAAGTATATAAGACCATCTTAATGTTTTGATAAACAATATATTATATTATTTTTACTTGTATTACATTGATTCTTGGATATTAAATGTGGATGTTGTTCTAGAATAAATGCCCATAGGGGTAATATATTGGCCCATACATTACATACATAGTTATTACATAAAAATTTATGAATATTCATTACAAAACCTAACAAAACCACTCGATGACCATATAGTTTTAGTGTATTTAGAATCTTGGAAACATAAACAAATGGTTCATAAGACATCTACATTTTCTCTCTCTTAATCCATTATAACTAGATCCCATTTGACATATCGTAGATATTACCCTTAATTATAACTTAGGGAAAAGAAACATAAGAAAGGGTGGGAAAATATTCTCAGTAAGGGTAAACAATGGTGATATCATTCATATCATAATAATAATACATAAAATCAAAACATTTAAAAATATTATCCTACATATAAAAGATCATGATATCATGTCATTTGATACATCAAAAAAGTTAATAGTGAATCAACGAACATATACACAAAAGTCATAACATAAGAAATTGAATTTGTGTCATACACAAAAGAATACAAAATAATTTCAAGTTATTTAAGGATCATTTCTAGTAGCAACGTATCAAAGAAAGTCCATTACTTAACTGAGTTCACTACTCATTCCAGACATGTATTACATAACCAGTATTATGCCCCATTTGAGCCCAGTATTACTGAACTGAGATAATTTCCCATTCAATCCCTTTTTATCTCAACAGATATTAATCTTTAAGAAATGAATTGGAGGAAGATATAGGTTCTACTTATCTCATAATGAAATCATTATTATGTGTTCCATAAAAAAATAAATCTTTCATCTTACCATAACCCAAGGAATAAAATGGGTTTCTTAAACATCATTACACCATAACATTTTCTATATAAAACAAATACATTTTGAAAATAGAATTAGATAATAAAAAAATTAAAACATCAGAATAAAGGGTATAGTATACTTGAAACATAAATATATTAAATAATTCTATCTTATATGGAAAATGGTACTGATATAACACTTGAAACTAATTCTTGATAAAAATATCCTTTCTTAACAATTGATTTTCTTTTCTGAAAATTCCATCCAATTTTCAATGAAAAGAATTTATTTGAAAAGAAATTAAAATACTATAAAGTAATATTCATGGAAATAATAATCTATGAAAATGTAAATATCTTTTCATGTCATAAAAGTTAAAATAAAATATTCATCTCATAATTTTTTCAGATAAGTCAAAAAGTACCTCATATCAAAAACGAAGAATTATTCATTACATAACGTTTAGTAAATATTTCACAATTAGCTAAAATTGAATTTAAAAAAATAAGAACAATATAAATAAAATTTTATAATACATTTTTAAGAAATATGGACATGGATTATAAATATACACTAGTAATTACTTATGTATAAACAATCTCATATAATAATGAGATTGTGAAATTATTCCTTACCTTAGTTTTGATAACCTTTGTATATATCTGAAAATCCATTATGATGATTTAAATAATTTAATTGACTTATTCCAAAATCTTATTCATTTTTACAAAATCATATATGATCATACTATCATCTTTTTGTTAATAACATTTCATTAATACTCATTATTCGATTATTAACTACATCATTTTCTTATTCATGCTTTATCAAATATGTTCTAGTTATCTTCATAGGTTATATTTTTATAATTTGAAAAATGATATTAATATAATATATATCATATTTATTAATTATATACATTTATATATTCATTATTTAAGGGATATCATGTATAATGTATCACATCCAATCGTGGAGGCAGTGGGTCATACGTATACTCGAGCAACTATATAATTCACATAACTGTAAAATTTTATTGAAATGGTTGGTATATATTTTGATTCATAATCAATATCATGTTTTAATAATCATATATAGTTATGATTTCCATCATTATACCCATTCAATAACGTGGGGGTGAAAAAGTATTACACCATGGTGTGGAGAAGGTATGTTATACGTATATACACGTTGTGATTTCATTTTTTTAGGATCGATTAAAGGATGAATATGGTGGTTCCATAAATATAATAAAATCATATAATATAATTGATACTATATTTATTACTTTATAAAGGAAACAATCCATGAAGATGAAGTATAAGAAGAAATAATTTCAAAATAACGAGTAGAGGGTATTACCTTTTCTTCAACGAGCTCCCTCTAGATCTCCTCTTAAAGCACTAGACTAAGTATTTATAGAGTACTAGAAACCACTAGAATGTGAATAAGGAATTTTATAATTTAAATTGGCATTGTATTTCTAGGATTGAAGGCTTAAAGTCAAGTTAATTAGTGATAGAGGATATTCCCTTTTATAATTGAGGTGGGGGCACTTTCGGAATCTCCAAAAATAATAATTTATAATAAATTAAAAACCCATATAAAAACCTCCAAAATTTCTTCTTTTAGAATATAATTTTAGGTATGTTTTTAATATCATAATATTATAAATTTTATGTATGTTTTTATATCAATTTAAACCTTATTATTTTCATTAACACATAGTTTTTCTATTTAATTTTTAACAATAGTAATTAATATTTCAATATTAAAAGGGTCAAATATTACAATATTTGATTTCAATTAGATCATAAATTAATATGTTATAAAACTATAACCATATAATTAATATTATTAATTTTTAAGAAATGGTTTATGATTTTTAAATAATTTAATAATACCTTATTTTGATTACGAAATAACAGTGTATATTTTAACATTATTCAATTCATTGATTATTAAAAATATAATGATAACGAGTTAACTTCAAACAAAATTTTTATTATAAATAAGAGATCAAGTTGATTTATAAAATTCCTTGGATATATTATTTATCTAGAATGATATTTATTTTAGTACTTTTAATAATATTTATTTTTTATCTCCATGAATAAAATAATTACAACATCAGTTTTGTGTAATTATTTAATATACATATTTGTTGAATAAAAATTTGAAGATAAAATACTATGATGAATTTTAATAATACACATTTCATAACAATAATTACAGTTGAATGTATCTTCAGTAAAATAATACATTAAAACTTATATATGTATTTAAAGGTGAATGTTACAACTTTAACATCAATTCAATGAAAATATTACAAGTTTCATAATATTTTCCGTATGACTCCAAATGGGTAATAACTCCACCCTTTGATGATTATTTTATATATAAACTCAAAAAAAATGATTTGTTCAGGATATTTAGTATTTTAATGGTTATTATAAGTCAAAAACAAAATTATTATTGAATTTTCATCAATTAAAAAATCTCTCCATCATCAATGTATAAGACTTTAATGTAATTATTTATTAAAACAAATATATAAAAAATTTACATAATAAATAAAAATATTTCATATTTTTAATTATTATTTATAGTCTAGTTTATCTTTTATATTCCCTTATATTAAAAATGATATAGTTATTCAAATTTGAGTAAAACATATTTAACATTTCATTAAATAAATAAATTTACATGATAAAATCTCATCCAAGTGGCTTCCAATGGATACCATTTCGACCCTAATATGATTTATGTTGACACCAATTAAACCAATTAAAGTTTTAAAAGTTTTAGGGTAATTTTATAATATTATTTTTACCCTTAATTATATTATTTACCCTCTTACCGCATTAATAAAAATTTCCAAAGTTACTATTCAAAATGCCCAAAAATAAAAGAATGTTATTTAAATAATTTGGACCAATTATTTAAAAATATGGAATCCATTTTTCAAAATTCAAAACATAGAAGTTACATTAATTAATTTAAATTCAATATCGGTGTCCGAATGAGAGAACGTGTTTAATAAGTTAAAACATTACAAATGATTGAAATGTTTTTATATCTAAATTTATTGTAAAATTAATTCCAATGACATAAATTAAATTAAATGAAAAAATAAAATATATTTATACTTTAAAACTATTCAATAGTATCATTTAAATGTATAAATTGTTTCGATGAAATTTATTTTTCCATTTTATCTTTATTATTCATCAAAACATGAAAGTCATCAGAAAAATATCAAAAATTCATCCAAAGTAAATTTGTATTTTCCAATTAAAATGAAGAAGTTTATTTTTTCATATAAAATTTATTAATGTGTCAAAATTTTAATTTAAAATGGGTTCACCAAGAACGATGGTAAAATTTCAATGTTGAAAAATATATGTTTTTTAAACATAAAAAGATTTTAATCATATCCTATGAATAAAATATCTATTGGATGATTATCAAAAATATTTTATCAAATATATATCATGTATATTTCATTAATTTTATTTAATAATTTTAATTGATATTATTTCATAATACTAAAATAAAAATATTTCATTTACAATTAATTGCTTGACATTTTTCATAAATGATGGGTAGCCAATGAATTTAAAATAAATTTTCATAAGTTATTTTTACTTATTCCCTCAAACATAACAGCTAGGTTATAATGGTAATTTTATACTTATGTAATCTCGTGGTTTGATTAAAATCATTATTTTTTCAATTCATTCTATTGAATAATTATTTAAATAAAATGTTTCATAAAAAAATAAGGGTGTTACATTCTACCCTCATTAAACTAAATTTGTCCCTTGATATTTTTCACTTGGATATAAAAGATGAGGATACCTTTGACTCATCACATCCTTAAGTTCCCATATAGCTTCCTCAAATTAGTGGTTTCTCCCTAAAACATTAACCAAGTGAGTGGTTTTGTTTCATAGAACATGTTCTCTATGATCCAGAATCTCTATCGGTTTTTCTTCACAAGAATGATATATCTCAAGTGGTATTAATTCTATGTTTGGTACATGTGAAGGATTTGTTATGTACTTTATCATGACAGATACATGGAAAACATCATTAGCATCATTTATATTTTTGGAAGCACCAATATATAAAATACGTTCCCAACACAATCATGAATTTCAAAATGATTGATATACCTAGGGATCATATTTACCTTATTTCGAAATCTCATTACTCTCTTACAAGAATATATTTATAGAATCACCTTCTCACAAACTTCAAAATCTATGTTTTTTTCATTTTTCAACCTAAATTTTTTGACGAGACTGAGATAATATTATTGATTGTTGAATTGGTCTAAAATTATTTAGCATTTCATCAATAATATCATGTCCTAATAGCATTATTTCATAAACATCATCCAAGAATGTTGGAGTTATACACGTATTTCTATATTGGACTTTATAAGGAGACATTTGAGTACTAGAGTGAAATATTTTGTTGTATGAAAATTATACCAAAGGTATGTGTTGATCCCAACCACCATTGAAATCCATAGATAAAGTTCTCAACATGAGTTATAGTGTTTCAATTTTCATCTCACACTGACAAAATGGCTAATAATGATAAGAAGTGTTGAAACATAACTCTGTATCTAGAGCCAACTGAATACTTTTCCAAAACATCAGAGTAAACCTCATATCCTGATCAGATTAATGGAAAGTTGTACTCCATATAATCTCACCACATAATTTATATATATCCTTGATGGATGATCAAGAGGTAAATCATGTCTAATATAAATGAAGTGTGATGACTATATAATGTGATCAACTATAACCCATATAGCATTTTGGATTTTGATGTTCTTGGAGTTTTAATGAAAAAGTATATAGTTATGTTTCCCCATTTCCATTCATATATGGGTAATGGTTGTAACACCCCTTGGAATTCTATTTCTAAACATTAACTTGATAAAAAACCATGCATCGAGAGGAATATTCAGAAACACTAATTTTTATTCCATCCCATCATAAATTGTATTTCAGTTCCATGTACATCTTTTTGCTTCTAGGATGAAGAGAGAATGAATAACTATGAGCCTCATCCAATGTCTCCTTATTTAATTCTTGTGTGGGAGGAACACAAACAAGGTCATAGAACCTTATTACTCCTCCACAATTTATTTTTAATTCAAGAACATTTCTCACCTACTTTTTTCTATCTACATATTCCTTATTTTTCTCTATAATATTTACTTATATAGATGGATGAACATTAATTTGAGAAATATATTATTCCTCTAGTTTATTAAAAACTTCAAGATCCATACTTCACAAATCCTTAAATATTGAATCTTTTTATCTTCATCATGGATCTCCGGACATGGTCTTTTCAACTCAAATCATCAGTAACCTTTTTTTCCGTCCTAGGGTGGTAAAATATCAAGGAGTCATAATCATTAGTCAACTATAACAGTATTCTTTGGTACATATTCATTTCCTTTTTGTGAAAATATACTATAATCTTTTATGATCAATATAAATATCACACCTTTCATCATAAAGATAATTTTTCAATATCATTAATTAAAATATCACCATAGCTAACTCCAAATCATGAGTTGGTTAATTTTTGTCATGGATTTTCAATTTTAACAATGCATAAGCTATAATAATTTCATTTTTCATGATAACACATACAATCCCCTTCTTGGATGAATCACAATAGATCACAAACCTTTCTCCACTACAGGGAAGTGTGATCACATTTGATCTTACTAACCTTATTTTTAGGACTTTGAAATTTTATTCACATTCCTCCATCCACACAAACATAACTCCTTTTCGATTCATCTTGGTGAGTGGATTAGATAGTCATGAAAAATAATTCAAAAAATAGTGATAATATCCATCCAAACCAATAAAAATTTGTATCTCATTCGCCGTTGTTCTTCAAGGATAATGTGCAAAAAAATTATTTTTGCAGGATCTACAGATATCCCCTATCATGAGATTATTTAACCCAAAAATGAATCTTTTTGAAACCAAAATTCACAATTGGTAAATTTTTCAAAGAGAAGCTCCTTTCCTAGGGTATTCCATACAATTATCAAGTGATAATAATGTTATTACTTAGTCTTAAAATATATAAGAATATAATCCATAAAGACTACCAAAAATTGATCCAGATAATATCTGAGTACACTTTTCATTATATTCATTAAAATATTTGGGGAATTAGTAAGACCAAATGTAATCAATATAAATTTATAGTGTCCATACCTTATACAGAATTGTGTCTTTGGTATATCCTCTTTTATGACCCCAAATTGAAGATATCCGAAAAAAAAATCTCTAAAAATTATTGAGTTCCACATAGTTGTTTGAATATGTCATCATTGCAATGAATGTGATATTTTTTGATAGTGATCTTGTTATGTTCTTAGTAATAAATGAATATTCTCGTTGATCCATATATATTCTTAACAAATAGAACACGTACAACCCAAGGAGATGCACTAAGGTGTATGAATCCCTTGTCAATATTCACTTGGATTTCCTTATTCAATTCATTTAACTCAATTAGGGGAATTATATAAGGAGTCATTGAAATACTAACAACACCCAGTGTGGGTGCTATTGAAAACTCAACTTCATGATTCGACGGATGACCATAATATTATTCCAAAAATACATTAAAAACTCTCATAAAATATTTTTATTCTTATTGGTATGTTTATCCCCAAACAATTTGAGATAGATAACCTTAATTTATTGCAACTGAGACCCATAATATTAATGAAATTTCCAATAGAAGGTAATATACATCATGGAATCAATACTTGATCATAGATTGTTCTGGAATATAAAATGAGATTTCAATTTTTTGAAATTGATAAGATCTCTATATATAGAAAGCCTATCCGTTACAAAAATCTCATAAAATTATTCTAAAGGATCACAAGATTTTCATGAATCATGTTCCGACCAACTTCAACTGGATAAGAATTATAATCTTTGGATGTGACAGTTGTTCTATTAGGACTTGTCACAGCTAACTCAATATCTAATTAATGAGTTAATATGGTGATACCCTTAAAAATTCATTATAAATTAAAGAGTGGGATGATCAAAAATCAAATAAAACATTTTCTACTTTAGAGTGGATGGTAATTACACCTTTTACCACTTCATTATCATAATCTACATCACTAATAGTGATTTCATGTTACATGTCCTTATATTTGGACTTAAGAGTATTCTAATGTTGATCTTAGTCGATAACCTTTAGATTAAATCATTTGTTGTTATAATTACTGACTTTTTTTTGCTTAAATCATTTAAGTGTGGGAGCTGCATTCTGTGTAAACTTTTCTCTATTTCCATAATTAGATATATTTTTTCCATCGGTTCACTATTCAACTACCCAATGAACATCTCTCCCACACATATGACATTTTAAAATATATTTAAGAAAATTTTCTCCATGTTTTTTTCAACCCACTGGGCATAAGGTTAATATCATCTAATTTTCAGTGTGGTCATTATATTTTCCATTGAATTCCATTTTTATATTCTGAACAAACCTATAAAACTGATGGGTTACCACAATCTCTATCTCAACCTAGAGAGAACATTGAATGATTTCATTATAGCTATTGAAGTACCTTATGGATAATTTAATTTAAAGACTTGGTTTTATTCCACTAAAGAATAAATCTATTTTACTCTAATATTGGATAATAAATCGAGAATATTAACTTAAAAGACTAATAAAATCATATTTATAGGTACCAACATATTCATCATCATTTTTATTTTTCTCAAGGATCTCATTCTATATAATTATTTTAAGAATAAGAGGAAAATATATATTAAAAAATAAGTTCTTGAACTCTTATCATTCCATAGATTCAATTTCATCTCATTTCCTCATATTCTTGAGAAAATTTAACGATTGGCCAACTTCACCTTCCAACCAATAGACTACCAAGATGAAATTATCTGTATTAGAAAATTACAGAACTAAAAGTATATTTTCAGTGGTACTAATAAATTTTCTTCCATTAGTGGATTAGAAGACCCACTGAATGAAGGTGGATGCTACCGCATGAAGGACTCAACAGACTGGTTTCCCATCATTTTATCTTATGTAATTCTTTCATGATTCATATCTTGAGAAAGGTGTGTGAGAATAGAAAAAATATTTTTCATTCAAACTCCATAAATATTGGTTTACTCAGGAGGAAAATTATTTTCATTTCTCATCGCATTCAAAATTAACGTGGTTCATTCTAGTTCCTACCATTCACAAAATATAATAATCATAGTGTGATAAACAAAAATCATAATGGAATATAATAGTGTGATAAACAATAATCACAGTGTTATTCTATTTAATTTTTTACTATGGTATGAAATATTTCAATATTAAAAGTGTAAAATATTTTCTTATTTGATGTAAATTAGACAATAAAATATTAATTTATAGCATTATCTCTTACCTAATAATTAATAAATATTTTAAAAAATATCATTTCTAAATAAAATAATAATACATTAATTTGATAAAAAAAAATAGTATCGATTTTAAAAGTATAAATTTCATTGATTATAAAAAATATATAGATTACAAGAGAACTTAAAAAAAGTATTTTATTTTATTAATAAGATGTTAATTTCTTCTTGGAAAAAAATTTTATGTAGCAATTACCCCAAATTATATTTATTTTAAAAAATTTAATGACATTTATTTTTTATCTACATTAATAAAATTATTACAACATCAATTTTGTGTAATTATTTCATATACATATTTTTTGAATAGAAAATTAAAAGTAAAATACTATAATTAATAGAAATACTCTATAATTGGTAGTAATACTTATAGTCATTTATATATTATGGAAAATCCTACTTAAATGTAAAATTTATTAAAACTTCAATGTGACAACATTAACATCACTTTAAATAAAATATTATAAGTGTCATAATATTTTTCATATGGATCTAAATGATCAATAACAAGACCCTTAGATGACTATGGTTGCGATATACTCGACCAATAAGATTTGGTCAACTTTTTATTTCTTTTAACAGTTGTTATAATTTTAATAAAAATTATATCATAGAATTTTCATCTATTAAATAATTTTTTCATCATCAATGTATAAGCCTTTAAGGTCAATATTTATTTCCTAAAAATAAAAAATAAATTACCATGATAAAGAAAAACCACTTTATATTTTAAATGTATATTTATAGTAAAATTTATCCTCTATATAACTTTATATTAAAAATGATATATTTATTAAAATTTGAGTAAGATATATTTAATATTTCCTTAAATAAACCAAATTAAATGTCCTAATCTCAACCAATTGGATTCCAAAGGATACCAATTCGACTGAATAATGATTTATGTCAAAACACAATCATCTAATGATATTAGGAAAAGTGTTAGGGAAATTTTATAATATTATTTTCACTTTTCATTACATTATTTACAATTTACTGTATTAATAAAAATTACAGAGTTACTATTCATAATGCCTGAAAATAAAAGAAATATATTTAAATAATTTTGAACTATAAATTCCAAATATGGGATCCTTTTTTAAATATTATAACCATATATGTTAGAGAGATTAGTTTAAAATTAATCTCATTTTCGGAATGATAAAATGCAGTTTAAAAGATAAAACCTTGATAAAGAATGAATTTTTTTTACATCTAAATACAATGAAAAATTAATGTCAATGAACTATATTTAATTAACTCAAAAAAATAAAACATATTCATAATTTTAAAACCTTTACATAATATAATTTAACTGTATATATTATTTCTATGAAATAAGTTTTTTTCAATATATTTTTACTATTTATCAAAACATGAAAGTTATGAAAAAATATCAAAAACTCATCCAAAGTAATTTTTATATCACAATTAAAAATAATAAGTTTATTTTTCAATATAAAAATAATTAATGTTTCAAAATTTTAATTTAAAATGGTTTTTCCATTTAAAGGAGCTAAAATTATACTTTTTAAAAATATAGTTTTTAATACATAAAATAAGTTTTGTTCATATCCTATTACTAAAATTTATATTCGATGAATATAAAAAAATCTATTAAATATGTAACATATATATCTCATTAATTTAATTTACTAACTTTAATTAACTTAATTTTTTAATAAGAATATTTTCTTTTCAGTAATTGTTATATACTTTTTATAAATAATTTTTAGCCATATATTTCACCATACATTTTCAGAAGATAGTTGTATTTATTCTTTATGACTTAACATCTAGTTTATAATGGTAATTTTATACTAATAACATCTCAAAATTTGTTTAAACACAAGATTTTGTGCAATGTAATATATTAAAGAATTATTTAAGGAAAATATTTCAGAAAAACATATTGGTGTTACAACTAATAACTCAGAAAAGGGAACATTGGGCATAACCCGATCATCACATGGTGAACCAAAATGGGCCTTACACACACAGAATTTGACACACTCAGGGGATACGATAAGGATAATCCAATTTTTTTATATACCATTATGAATTATTTATGAATGTGAATGACCCATGATAAACCTGAGGTGTCTTACGTTTAAAATAATCTTCCGTAATTAAAACACCCAATAATTTATTATATTGTTTTCATACTATTATTATGGTTTCTCACACTGTGTTTTTTATTCATCTCAATAGATATAACCCAAAGGAATCAAGTTATCATTGAATATGAAAAATAAGTTGGTGGATATGAGAAACTAAAAGAGGTTAATACAATCGTAAACAATATTGTGATTATGCCTAATCCATTTTCTCCAAATATGATTAAAAAAATACCTTACCTTACTCCCAAACTATCCAAATATGATAAGGATAGAGTTATCCAAGATCTTGAGTGATGGATACTGTGGAGAAAAGATGGATTTATTTCCAACATGTATTAGATGTGGAAGAATTCACCCAAGAAAATGTCTTAGTGGATTGGGGAAATGGGTTATGTGTGGAATGGAAGGGAATAAAAAAAATAATTAGTGAGGAAACTTTAATAGTATAATGAAAAGAAATAACTCTAGGGATCCATTTGAAGTTCATTCTCTTAAATGTGGAAAACTTATGAATTACCCGAGTGAATGACCTATCCATAATGGTAACCCCTAGACCATAAAATGAAATATGTGGAAATAATACATATGAATTATTTATGTATTGTGATTCAAATATTAAATTATTGAACTATTTTCACCAATTTTATGTAGGTATAAGAATAATGAAAAATATAAGTACTATGTTCAATTTAAGAAGATCATTTGTATTAACTAACGTAATAGTAATACATATCATAAGTGGTTTATGAGTTTAAGATTGATTATATATTAAAAGTCATCAACACCTATTTCAGGTTCTATGTGATTTAATTATACCAATATTTTACAAATATTTGAGAAATGTATGGCAAGTATATGTTTTAGAGGAAAAATTAATTGAGGGATAATGCCTTTATATTTTACATAGATAATATTAAAGGTATTTATTGCCTTTAGGGTTAATATGATCATTAATGATATTGTAATAATAGTCATATAAGGTTATTATACTTTTTAATAAGAAAATAAATAAATTTATTGAAAACCATCGTGAAAAGATTATTTAAAGATTAATTTTATTTCAATAATGTTCATCATATTTTTTGTGAATGTTATAGGAAAAATAAGAATAATGTTTATAAAATGGATAACTTATATGTTGGGTGAAAACCCATCACATCCAGAAAATCCATGGGGCTTGAAACAATGACGGAAGGAAGATAATGGTTTAGCGCCTACCACTAGCCGAAGTCATGTGCTGGTTAATATAATACAATTTTTAGTTAAAATTTTGATGAAAAAATACTAATGATGAACCAACGGTGTAAATTTTGAGGTTTAGATATTAATGAATCACATTGTATCACATGTGTTAACAATATTTAGTTTGGAAAATATTTATTGGAATAAGGAAAGACTTGACACATATTTATAGACTTTACAATCTCTTAAAAGTTAATTTTAGTGATTTGGGAATAAAAATACATCTTTATAGATTAATATATTATATTATGAGATTATTTAGAAATTTATTGAAGGAAATTAATATGATGGAATTATTATTATTTAATATTTATTTATCCAATATTTATATATATATATATATATTATTAGACATTAATAGAACCCATCAACTTTAGGAAAAGGGTCTTGAAACAAAACTAATTTACAATTACATTCATATTTGATTAATTAAATGTCATTTTAAATCATAATATATTTATTGTTGAGGTCCTTAACATTAAATTCACAACTAAATTTCTTATAATATAGAACCTCTGTTCTTATCTATAATTATTTACTCTTTTTATCGATTTCTATAACTTAACTTTCAACTAATGTTCTCTTACTTGGAAACCTAGTATTGTGTTATTCTATATAAACTTGGTAATTTCCATTCACTTTTATTATGGGGATTTTTTATTCGTAATTTTTACAATTTGGGTTTTATAAAAATTAATTTTCAAATATCAAACCATGGATTACAAAAATCAAGTGTAAATTGTGAGGATGCAGTTTATATAAGGTGGAGAGAATGTAACACCTAAAAATTATAAAATAATAACATTGCATTTGATAGAATATGTGACACACAACATTGAGTTTATCTTGCATTACAAGGAAAAATAATTATAACCTATGTTACAAATAATAGTAATTTTATCTTTTTTTACACACAATAATGAGTTTCTTCAAAATATTTTGTTACACATAAGTATGAGTTTCACTGAAAAACAATGTATTATTATTATTATTATTAATTATTTACAAAATTATTTCATAGACATTGTAGTAGGAATATAATAATAGGATTATGTAAATGATAATAATATATATTATACACACATTTATTAGATATATATTGATAACAAATAAAATAAAAATTAATTTTTATTTTATCAAATCTGAAAATAAAAATTTCCAAAAAGATGGTTCCTTCACACTTTGTGCGCATAATTTAAAATTATAATTTTAATTTCATAAAAAATTTCTTGGAAAAGAAACTTCATTTTTTAATTCATAATATTGAAATTACCATAGGGTTGTTTTTTGGGATTTTTTTGAGATGTTTCAGATTTCGATGAATTGTGAAAAATACTGAATTTTAATTGGAAACTGTTTTTTAATTTAAATTATTATTAATGTTAAACATTTTGTTTACTTTTTATATAGAAAATTTTTTCCAATTTTGTATCAATTAATCTAATTTAGGTTATTTTAATCATTTTTTTGTTGAATTTTTATATAAAAACATACTTAAAATTAGATCATTTTCATGTTAAAGACCCGCCTTTTATCACATTTCTAGGATTAATTTTAATTTACATTTTTTCACATATATGAATTGTATTTAGATAAAATTATTAAATATTTTGAATCATAATAATTTCTATTTTCTAATAAGTTTATATAATGTATTTACTTGAGATTAATTGTTAAGGTAATAAAAGGTAATTGTCGTAGTTAAGGTATAAATGTGTTTACTATGGGTAAGAAAAAAATACAATAGTAAAAATGATCTATACACTTTTATAAGAACAATTATGGCTGTATTTATATAATTACACGTATATGGTTTTATAAATTCTCATTTCAGACCCTGTATATATATGAAAAACGTTGGAGTAATCCATTATTTTCAAAAATTTGAAGTGTGTCATATCTACCATTTATAAAAGGCTACCCACTCTCCTCTCTTATTATTGCCTTGAATACACATTGTTTTAGACATTAGATTAAAAGATAACTTCCAAAATTTTATACCTTCATCCTAGAATCCATATTTTGGATATAAAACCATCCTTTTAATGCTTTAGTGTAGACCTAAGGAAGATACCCAAAAAGAGGTAATGTTCATCAACGAGAATCGTTATTTTACTTCATTATCCAACTCCTTCAATTTTTATTAAACCGTGATGATATAATACAAAAAGTATATTCCATATATTGGATTTTTTTATAAAAATTAAATTACCTAAAACCAACTCCACTTCAATATAATTTTTTATGATATCATAATTCCTATGCATGGCCGACTACCACCCTACGAACCGATGTCACTCATTTTTTCATTTCCACCACTCAGGGTTGGGTTTGATGATGGATATAAAGTACATATATGATATTAAAAACATATTTATACCTATTTAGTCCCTATAATTTATATATTTATAGTTACATTACATTCCATAGGATATATGATAACATCACTCATGTGTTCATTGGACAACAGCCACACGAAGTGATGTGATTCGACTTTCACTAACGCTTCACATGGAAGGTAACAAAGATAAAGTTAATGTTTATATGTGATATACATGAAATAATTGTGATATTAATAAAATATTTATCATTCTTTAATTAAAACAAATTTAATTTCCTTTATTTTCTTTTTCACTCACGTAAAGATGATAAAATCATTCAAGTATATGTGGACTACCTCCTTCATGATGCATCATTACTCTCTTTTCCTCACCACACCACATAGATGATATTTTCAAGTATATAATATGGTATTATTTATATTATTATACTTATTTAAAGGTAAAATATTACTTATCTATATTCCATAATGATCATTGAAAAATGGAAACATTACTCATGCGTATGTATGACTTATCATCTCCATGTTCGTAACATACGTCATTATTCGTAACCATCATTTATGATTAGCTTTAAAAGTATAATTGATTTAAAATTCCATAATTATAAAATTATTATTATTATTTAGATTATGTAACTATATAATATTTGAAATAACCGTATATTTTATGATGAAACACTTATGATAAAACATAGAAATTAACACCTCAAATGAGGAAAAAACGAACGATTATTAACATATGGGTGATAAGATGTTACAAAATGATCATATATGATACTATAAATATTAATATGTTTCATTAATAAGTTCATAAAAAATTTAACTACTATTAATGATGTTAAATATTATTAAAAAACGAAGTGTAAGGAAAGGGATTTCATCTCAGTTTCTTTTTTTAGGAAAAGTGTAATTTTATAAAAATAATTCATTTTTATGGGGTATGTACATCTCAATTGACATGTAATATCATTATTAATTCATTTTTAATCTAAATTTATCTTATAATTTTAGTAAATCCCCATAATGGGATTTTAATTAAAAGTTACTAAGTGGTAGGGAATTTCTTAACTCAATTTGTGTTTATTGGGTTAAACTTTTACTTCATTGATTATGTCGTTATAATATTATCGGTATCATAACTTTCTATTACCTTATGTTTTATATTAAATTTTTTTATTTGGATTTATAGTTTATATAAAAAATCTATTCATTTTTTGATTCTCACTTCAATATTATGGTCTTTTCAAGGGTTTACAACACAATATCATTTTAATCCAGATTCATTACAGTTGATTTCAAATAGACTTAAATTATATGGTCATTATTTTAAAAACAATATTATTTTATTTTTTCACATTAATTAATGATATTTTAATGTATTGGTACCATTTTTTACTATTTTTTAATTAAAATAATTGATAAAATATTTTTAATAAAATTCAATTTCATTTCTCTCTCATGTATGAAATCCATTCTCTTCCAAAACCGTATTTTTTTAAAAATATTTTCATAAATGTTTTTATAACATTAAATATGATTTATTAAATTAATTCTACCTATTATTAGACTTTAAAAAACTTAAAGGAATCTTATGTTGTTTTCAAAACAATTATCTTTTTTCTTTTACTGAAATTATGAAAGGGAGCTTCTTGTAATTTTTTGAACAAGTCATTTTCTGAGCCATTTTTATAGTGATAACAGAATTTTCTTTTTCACATTTACTAAATGTATATAATTACCCACATCTATGAAAATTATTTATTCAAATCCTCATTTTCATGTTAAATGGTATAATTTTATAGAAAATGTTTTTCAAAGTGATTTTCAAAGAAAAACATTTTCAAAATTTTTTTAAAAATGAAATGTATATTTTTCTCAATAATGTATAAAAAGATATTGTTATGGTGTTTATCTTTATTATTTAAAAAACCCCTTATTTTTAAATTAATGGGTATATTTGAATACCATCCTTATTCTTCCTATGTATTTTTATGATTATTTTTATCAATGATGGTAATGACATTCACTACATTGTTTTATTTTTGGATCATTAACTTCACCATGAAATATTCACATTCCTATTATCATTGTACATTTAATTTAACCAAACTATCCATATTATTTATCATCTATAGGGTTATTGTGTAACCATATACCATTTTAACAAATGATTTTTATATTGAGGGTTATTTTTTATGAATGGAAATATTAATAACTCTATATTAATTAATAAATATAATAAATTAATGACAAGGAATATTATTTATCAAATTAATCATTTTATTAGGTGTATTTGGAATGATTTGGACATGAACAACATGAGTTGGGGACTATTTGTTGAAACCCCCTCATTCCATCGGTAATGTCAGGGTATGAATCAGTTGGCAAGAATTAGTTAAATGGGTTTTTACCCAGTATGTTCTAAACCTTCTTGTTAATGGCCTCGATGATAAATGTATCATGTTATTGGGAATCATGACATCTTATCTTTAAGAATTTACTTCATTAAGAGTTCATTTATTATTATCCATGATATTTTTTCCCATGATATTATCTTTGGATACATTTCATTCTCATTTATTGATTAATGGAATGTGTTTTCATCTGTTTACATTTTTATATAGATTATTCCTTATCCAGTTATGGTAGTCATTTTATTAATTAAATGGAATGGGTTTTCAATTATTTAACTTTATTTTGATTATTCAGGTTTATTATTTATATTTAATGTGTCTTTATATATTTACCTTTCCATATTTTTTATTCCTTATTGGTGATGGTTCATTTATTAATGTTTTCATCTCTTGTACTAAACCCTTACTCTGTATTAGAGATTATATTTATTTAGTTTCATTTCTCCAAGATTCCATGAAATTTAGAGTGACTGATATATAGGGATATTATAAATGGAATAAATTTATTTCTGAAAAAATAATGTTGTAATTTTTTTATTCCAATGTAATATGGATATCTTGTATATATATAGATTACCAGGACAACTAAACTATTCAATACTTTGTGATGTGATTCTATGTATTTTAATCCAATGTAATAAAGTATACACCATCTCTAAGATATAGGGGTAGGGATCACTAAATTAGGGGATCTTTGAGGATTAAAATTTAATTTTATAATTTATATAATTTTATTACATGGTTAGACCCCATGGTTTACCAAACTATATTCCAACTGTGCTGGTGAAACTATCTCAAAACTCCCAACATGCATGGTTGGGATGTATGGTTTGGTAAACCATTTTCCATAAATTTGAATCACATATAACCCATTTTCTATTTACGTAGATAATTATCATAATTTATTATAATTATTTACCATTCATGCGACCCCTCCTATACTTCTTTAACTCCCCACACAATTACCTAGAGAATTCTCATGGTTTTCGCTAACCATGCGCCAATTATACACCAAAAAAATCTTCCAAAACAAACCAAAATGTTCAAAAAACATCTTCTATCTAAGATAAACCAAACTAAATATAAACAAACATAAAATTTTATCACAAAACTCAATCTAGGCGCTTCACAACACTAATAATAGCTCTCAAAACTATTCCCATGCAATATTAACATGAGCCACCCACTAAAACTTCCAATAGAAAAAATGCCTCCAGTAAGATTATATAAAGGAGAATATGCAAACACCATTCATAGATAAGAAAAATAATGGTCAGTATTTTTAGAATTTAAATTCCCAAGGAACAATTTCTACTTTATAAAAAAATCTTCCTCAACTTGTAAGAGGATTAGAATATCAATGAAGTAAATCCACACCACAAACTTCATTATTTTCCATTCCACCAAGATTCTCAACCATAACACCAAATAATGATTCGTTTTCTAGGATATACTCGGAATTATGGTTAATTATAGGATTTTCATATTAATAAAACCCCCATTGTAGGTAAGCCATATTTTTACCACTGCACCATAGGAAGAAGGCGTACAATAAAAAATCATGGCCACGTGTGTAGAGAAATTAAATAATTGGATGACCAAAAAATTTAATTGGCCCAGTACACTCCAATCTCAATGAAAAACGGATCCATCCAATTTTAACCCAGTATCCCTCTATAATAGAGAAAATGGGTTATTCAATATCATTGTTGTAACACCCCAAAATTATAAAGTAAGAACATTTTATTCCATAGCGTATATAAAAAGAAACACTAAGTGTGTAATGGAATTTAATACTTCAATATCATAAAATATAATTACTATTTTAATTAAATTTTATATATTTTATTGTATTCAATGCATGAAATTACCATTTTATCTTTTTTTTCATAGAATGATGACCCTATTCGATATCTTACATTACACGCAAGACCATGTTTTTACCGAAGAACAATATATTATTAAAATATTATTATTTAAAAAAATATGACATAACTAAGCCATTAAATTAGTGGTTGTTAATAGAATTAACTAACTGAAGAGAATATATGGTTTAAAAAAATATTAAATAAATTCATTAATTAGAAATTTATTAGAAATGAATATAAAATCCTATTGAATATAAAGGAAATGTTTTTTTATAAAAACCAATTTTAGGCACCCAAAGGTGTGTCAACTTAATAAATTTAGTTAATTAATAATAATTGATAATTTTTATGAAATATTTATATTTTATATACCACCAAATATTTTTTATATTCATCCAATATATATTAACAGGAATAAGAAAAGAACATACCCAATTTTATGCACAAAAACTAATACTCTTATAAAGGAAGTTTACCGCCTTTTAATGGAGAACCAATTTTAAATTAAATATTTGGAACTTTTATAGACTATAAATGTCCAAAAAACATCATATTTTTTATATAAACACAAAAAATTATCTTAGGGTTAATTTGTTTTTGTAAGGTTTTATTTTTAATGAATGGTGGAAAATAATGAATTTTAATTAAAAATAGATTTTTATTCTAATTTATTTATACTGTAAGATTATATTTTTTTAATTTTTTTAAAAGATTAATTATATTAAATATCTATAAATTAATCCAATATAGGTAATTTTAATCAATTTCTCTTTCTAAATTGAATATATTAACATTGAAAACTTTTGGAAATTTTTACTTTAAAAAACAAACATTATTGTCCCATATACGGGATTAATTTTAAATTAATTTATAACAATTTTGTGATTGAAATTTTGAAATATGGTTTCATTTTTTGGAATAATAATAATTTATAATTTGTAATAAGTTCAACTTAGTTTTTTACCAAAATTATTAGTGAAAGTAATTAAAATTATTTTTATATATTATGGTTAAATTAATATTAACAAGGGACTAAAGCTTAATCTTAAGGTCCAAAATGACCTATAAACATATTCATAATCCATTTTATGGGAATATTTAGACCTTTTTATACCTTTTATATAATTTATAATATTATTGGATCCATTTTAAATGTTAAAAACATGGGTGGAATTGTGTTTCCAAAATTTAAAAGAGTGTCACTCCTCCACTGTAAAAAGGCATCCTCTCCTCCCACTTCCTCATACCTCTAAACCCACTTTTAATCTACCAAGATATTCAAAAATATATCAAAAAATACCTACCCTAATCATATAATCCTCACATTGAGAATAAATTCATCCAATGAATCCATTATGTGAAAACCTAAAGGACTTACCCAAATAAGAGAAAACATATTTCCTTATGATCATTAGTTTTATTTCTACTGAAAACCCCCATAAACTCTTATTATTCTAGGATTATATAACACAAACATTATCCTTAATATATTATGACGTTTTAATTTTTCGGTTTCTACCTACACTCACACACACTTTCATCTAATCGGTAACGAACATACCGTTTATGTGTACGGTGAACTGCCGCCTCGCAAAAGGATGATTGTTCGTTTTTCCATTACCACATTTCATGGATGGGAAATATGATGTAAAATATGTTTATATATTTTATATATGATATTTATTATTTATTTATTATTATTTAGTTCTTTTATATGACATACCCTTATAGATTACATTTTGAGTAAATATGATATCATCATTTGTGGAAGTCTAGACTACCACCTCCCCATAGCGATGTGATTTGTTCACACTTTACACAGAACATATAAGGGATGGATTTAAATAAAAATATGTGACATAAATGAAATATATGAGAGAATAATGACATAATTACCTTTCTTTAATTATATTATATATAATTTTTTATTACACTTTTACACACTTAAAAAGTGATAAAGTCATTCGTGGACGTGTAGACTACCACCTCCATGACGTAATTTGATTCCTTTTACATCACAAAATTTATATATATAATTATATATGATAAAATATTATTTTATTTATTATATAATTATCATTCTATAAATATTTATTTTATTTACCTTGTTTCCATAACAATCATTGAAAAATAGGATCGTGACTCATGCGTACGTATAGCCTACCGTCTCCATTATCTTAATGTAGGTACATTTTTCATAACCACCATTCATGATTTATTTTAAAATTATAATGGATTTATAAATTCTATAATTATGAAATTATGATTATTTTTTATTTGGTCATATAATTACCTTATTGACCATATTTAATCAAACAATATTGTTTTTGACAAATAAACTGTATATGGTCGAAACACTCCATATAAACATAGTTGTTTAAGTAGTTGTTTATAAAATTGTAATAAATGAAGTAAAATTAATAATAATATTCAAAAATGTTCTAATGAAATTAAATAATTAACATAATATTATAATTGAACAAATAAAATTACACATGAGTCCGACTAAAGGTAACATATTTTATCCAATTTACATTCCATTAACACTTATTTGATATTATGAACCAATTCACTATTATATGCTTTATATACAACTCTATGACTTGTAATATAATGAATCTAGATATTTTCATGATATTCTATGTTTTATTTAATTTTATTCCTTCATGGGGATTTTCATTCAAATTTTTCAAAGTGGTATGGGACATTATGGAATGTAAAAAGGATTATTTTCCTTAAGAGTATTTTAATAAAATTTCAATGGTATTTATATTCTTCTATATTAACTTATCTTCTAATAGGTGAATATTTGATTAATATGTATCTCCTATTCAATGTGGATATTTTGGTGATAAAGAAAACTATTTGTCAATTAAATTTATTATTCGGTATATTATTAATGATTTGGACTGGTCGATATGAGCGAGGCCTAGTTATAGATATCCCCTCGATGCATCGGTAATATCATGAGATTAATCAGTTCGGAAAATAAGAATAGTTTATACTATCTTGAGAATATATCTTTATTGTATATTGGTTCATGATATAGATTCATGACATCCAATATTAAATCATTTCCTTCATTAAAGGGGTCAGTTTTATCAATGAGATTTAGCATCGACATATATATAGATAGATTTCATTATTAGTTAATTATTTAAATTGAAGGTGATTCAATTTTTTTAATTTATAAATTGATTTTTTACTTATCTAGTAATTTGAATGACTTGTTGTATCCTTTATTTACCTTTTTATGTTGCTTATTATCATCAGTTCTTTATTTTTTCTTCTTTACTTACCATTACTGAGCATTTGAGATCACCCTTATTATGATTATTTTCCCCAGAGTATGAAGAATAAATATTTGAATCGGATTTCAAGGATATGTTTCCTTTTATTTTATTATGTATCATGTTTTATTTTCTATTTTCCAAAGTAATATTGGTATAGTGTCTGTAATAAGGTTTTAAAAAACTGTTAAACTATTTGTCCCCTTAGTATTATAAACTTGTATATATGAATATATAATAAAGTAATACATTGGTTCTTAGATTTATGGGGTAGAGGAAATATATTTTTGTATTAGATAACTTCTAGAAGAAACCTTGGAAACTATATTTAGAAAAAATTGATTTTGTAGAAAACCCCTAAGGTGGAAATTCAGGATAAGTATAAAAGACCATCATAGAATTTTGTTAAGGTATAGATTATGTGAGTCTTCTTAGAAATACATTCATGTCTGTACACAATAAGTGGACGTGGTTCTAGAATATATATACCTAGGACTAAAAAATCCAACAAGGTCTGTTAGTCCTGACTTTCTATAACCTCATACATGACAATGATTCTTCTTGAACACTTGGTTTGACACTCCTAGGGGATAAACTTAGGATAATTCACACTTTATATACAAACCATTATAAATGATTTAAAATTGACGATATTTTTCTAAAGAAACCATGTTTTTTATTATGAGATTTTTTATGCATAATTTTTTTAATTTCTGTTAACTATTTCATTAGTTTTGGAACTATACATTACGTTATGATTTAATCTAGTATATTCCACTATTTAGAAATAGTACCTAGCTAAAGGAATGTGAACTCCACCATTGCACGTGATCCGAAGACTGAGAAGGATCAAATATTTTATGGTCTTAAGCTAATATTTTGAAGGGAAATAGTCTCCCAAGTCTTCTCATCATATAAGGAAATATTATCATGGTATGATGAGATTAGTAAATTATTCTCCATGTCCTATGGATTTTAAGGGAGGAAAATGAAGAAGATGATGGTAGAGAAAAATATGGATGAAAGGAAGAAGGAAATAACTACTTTACCACATGTGATAATTATGGAAAGAATCACCCTGGTACATTCTTAAAAGGAATGGTATTTTTCTACATTTTTGTAAATAAAGGTCACCATGATTGTGATAATAAGGGTATGAAAAATATTTCCAATGCCCAATACTTTAATTGTAAAGATATGGGTCACTATGCAAATCATTTTCTTTAGAGTAAAAGGAATATACCTTAATTGATGGATTTGTAAAATGGTCAAGTAATTCTAATATCAAAGATGTAAAGGAATTATTAATATTCCTATTCAAAAATTATTTCATTTGAAAATTGTATCAGTGAGGTACTAGTTATATAAATTATGTAATATATGAGGACTGTAGTACAGTGATTTTTCGTTGAGGATTTGAAATCATATATTGAATGGTACAATGAAAATTTAATCAGTAGAAAGTAAAAAAATTATAAAATACATAGTTAAGGGTAAGGTAAACCTTAATATGTTTATAATGTTGAAATAATGCAGTTTGGATAAATAAATGGTTGATTTGGATATGTGATGACTACCTTGGAAGTAATTGATGATTTTTCAACAAAATGGTTTATGTTGTGATTTATGGATTTTAATTTTTTTTTTGATATATAGAATATATCGTATAACATGTGTTTTACTTAAGTAATAAGGAAGAAGTCATTTTCAGAGAAATTTATTATAGTAATTCAAATTATTACTATATTTCATGATAATGCATGATGAAGATGTTCATATATTCAGTGTTTGAAGATTAAAGATCTATGTCATGTAGATTAAAGGATAATAATAATGTTACTTTTTAAATTCAGTGACGATAATTATAAATTGTTGGATCATAATATTTTTTGAAAAGTTAACCATTTATGAAATGGTTTAAGTTGATCTTTGGACAAGGTTATAGAGTTGTATTTCTTCACTATGTATGGAAAAGAGTTGAAATAGTTCAATGAATAACCAAATGATATTATTGTGTTTATGGAAATGTATATTTAATTATATTCTTATATAGTTAAATAATTACTCATCTATAAGAAAAGGGATGGGTTTTGAGTCATAACTTTTCTCTCATAATTATCATTTTTTATGATATCAATTAACTTTATTCACGCCTCTAGTTTATGGTTTTGTGTTCAAAAGTATTCATTTGAACATGTTATTTAGAACTATCCATTGGAAATTTATAGATATATTTTTCCTCCATATCCAAGTTTCCATTTCCTACCTATGTAATCCTACTAGAGAACCTAGTTACGTGACTATTGTACATTCCTTTCTCTCTTATTAAGAAGATTTTTAATTAACTCTGTTTACGATGTTGGGTTTTCCAAATTAGTTTTTTCAAATACCAATACCTTTATTTCCAAGGTAAATTCTAAATTTCACGGATGACATTTAATTATGTTGGAGGAATGTAACACCCTACGATTCTAAAGAAATAACATTGTATTTGATTGCATGTATAACACGCAATCCAATCTCGTAATGGAATGTAATATCATGAGACGTTAAAATACAATTTCTATTTTAAATAAATTATGTATTTTTTATAGAATTGAATTCATTAAAACACTATGTTCTCATTCCGTACATGGAATAACGCCCTTGTTAGATACCCTTCATTACACAGAAGACCATGTTTTAACGGAAGAACAATATAATATTAAGATATTATTAATTAATATAATTAAACATAACCGAACAATTAAGTTATCATTTATGAATAATATTAACTAAATTTTGGAAATATATGGTTTATAAAAATATAAAATAAATTTTTTAGTTACAAATTGATTAGAAATGAATATAAGAACCAATTGAATGTAAATAAAATGCATTTCATAAAAACCAATTTCATGCATCCAAAGGTGGTATACGTTAAAAAATTAAATTAATATTTATTATTGGAGGATTTTAATGAAATATATATTATATATTCAATAAAATATATTTTATATTCCTCCAATATATTTTATAATCATAAGATAAGAATAAACCCGATTTTGTGTATAAAATAATATTTATATAATGGCATTTTTACCGCCTTTTAATGTAGAACACATTTTAAATACAATTTTTGGGTAATTAATAAAATATATATTTAAAAAATAATATTTGAATTAAAAAAATACCTTAGATATACTTTTTTTATTTTTCTGTGAAGTTTTATTTTTTAATAAATAGAGGAAGGTAGTGAATTTTAATAGAAAAATGCTTCTTATTCTAATTTATTTACAGGTTTAGTTTTAGTTTTAAATTGTAGAAAAGTTTAATTAGATTAATTTTTTAATAATTAATACAATTTAGGTAATTTTTAATTAATTTCAATTTGAATTTAAACATAAAAACATAGAAATCTTTTGGATGTTATTTCTTTAAAAAACTTTCATTGTCCTCCCATCTAAAGGATTAATTTTTAAATACTTTCTGTCCCTTATATGATTGGTATTTTTACAAATGTATTAAATATTTTTAATCATACTAATAATAATTTATATTAGGTTAAAATTGGTTTTTGACCCAAAAAAGAGTAAAAATAATTAAAATTAACTTCAATGATTAAGCTGAAATTAAGCTTAAGAAGGGACTAGATTATTATCTTAAGGGACAAAATGATCTAAAAACATTTCAAAAATCAATTGTATGTCCATATGTGTATCCTATATTCAGTTTTATTTAATTTTTTCCATTATTGGATCCAATTTCATTGGTAAACACGTTAGTGGAATTCCTTTTCCAAAATTTACAAGAGTGTCACTCCTCCTCCACTATAAAAAGGCATACTCTCCTCCGTCATCCTCACACCTCTCCAGACACTTTGTATCAACCACTATCTTCTCAAATAGTTTCCAAAAATCCCTCCCCTAATCCTAGAAGACTCATTTTTGGACGAAATAAATCCAATGATGTCCTTTGATGCACACTAAAAGGAGATACCCATATGTGATGGTTTTACACAGGAAATGACATATTCTTGATTCCATGAAAATATATCATCGAATTTCCAAGAATGATACTGGACGGGCAATCAATGTTTTATAGACTGAAAATGGTGTATAGTATACATCCATTGAGTTTTAAAGCTACCTAGAGAAACATGTGATAAAACATGAGGTGGATGCTATGAGAACCTCGTAGAAAAATGGAGTTGTTGAGCATCAGAATCTACAGATTAATAATATGGGTAGAACTATGCTGATTGAGAGTCATATCTCTCATAATTAATGGAAAGTGGTTGTTCAATCTATTGTTTATATTCAGAACCAATCATAGATTTATATGGGGGAAACCAAGACACTCAATGGGTTGTCGCATGGAATGAATCATTATTTAAATTATTTTCATGCTTTCAGAAGTAAAAGATTTATCCAAAATAATGAAGGATATCAATTAAAGTATGGTTATTCTGTATATGAAAGAATATTCCTCGATTAATCAATGAATATTAAATCATAAAAATGTTTCAATAGCCATATTATAAAAAATTTAGAAAGAAGTTATGTGAATATCATTGAATATATAACCACAAATGCCTCATGAAATTTTAATTCTGATGTGATAGAAGATGAGGAAGAATTTAGACATTGAAAACATCAAAATATAGAAGTAGAGGAAGGCGTGAAAACCACTCAGGAATCATATCATGATGTTGACATAGAAGAATAATCATAAGTGGAAACCATGCCTAAAGAAAATTCATCTAAACCTCATAGGAGAAATCAAATATCATAAATTGATCAATCCAACATCATTGGGGATTGGATAGGTCCCACATAGACATGGAGAATGGGGAATAATGAACAATCTACATTCATATCATTTGTGGAACCATCCTCATTTTAAGAATGTTCAAAAGAAGAATCATTGGTTAAGGCTATTAATGAAGATTTAGATTAGATTGATGATAACAAAACAAGGGATTTGATTAAGAGACCCGATAAACACAATGTAATTGGTATGAAGTGGATTTGTAAAAATATATTTTATGAACATGGAAATGTGATAAAAAATAAAGTGTATTTGGTGTGTAATGGATATTAACATATTGAAGGGCTTGATATAGAAGAAACATTCACTACAGTGGCTAGACTAGATTCAATTAGATTGCTTCTTACCATGAAAATTCAAAGTGGATACAAATTAGACCATATGGCTGTCAACAGAGCTTTCTTAAATGTTTTTATTATAGAAGAATTCTTCATAGAACAACCAGTTTTTTTCTTGGTAATTATCAAATGAAAGATTATACATTAAAGAAGTCTCTCTATAGATTGAAGAAGGCACCATGATCATGGTAATCTCAATGGCATACTTATTTAAAGAAGATTCAATTTAATAGTGGAGGAGAGGTGAACAATCTCTATGTGAAGAATTTTAAGGAAGATCAATTTATGGGAGTCATATATAGAAATTTTATTATATTTTTTGGAAACAAGTATGGATCAATGGTTGAATTTATCAATCACATGAAATCATCATTTTAAATATCTATGACTGGTGAACTCACATAATTCTTAGGGCTTCAATTCATTCAGATGAAATACTACAATTTTATCTATCATGAAAATTATGCAAGAGAGTTTCTGACGAAATTCAATATGCATGAATCCAAAACAAGGTTGACTCCTATTCTAGTTGGAACTAAACATGGAAAGCATGGGGATGGGACTTCTATAGATCACACCATGTATAAGATAATAATTAGAATCCAGCTGTACTTAACTACAATAGAGCTAGACATTGCCTTTCCAAAATTCTTAGTGGTTCACTTTCAAAGTAATCTGAAAAGAGAACATACGGTAGTAGTCAAATGAATCGTGAGTTATATTCAAGGTACTTCCATGTATGGATTATAGTTTTCCATATGAAAATATAATAAACTATCAGCATTTAATCATTCTATATAGGCTTGAGATATGGTGGATATAAAATCCTCAATTGGTGGAGTATTATGCAACGGAAAGAAATGTGTGAGCTGGTTGAGTAAGAAATAAGAAAGGAATTCTCTTAGTACTGCTGAAGAAAAATAAATCTCTGTTACAAAGGATTTCACTCAGCTATTGTTGATGGAGCAACAATTTACTAAAATTGGATATGAGGTGAAACATCCAATAGTGATTCATTTTTATAACAGGTGCACAACTAATCTTATGAAGAATATTGTTTACAATTCTCATATGAAACACATTTAAATCATATATCACATCATCACAGAAAAGTGGAAAAAGGCATCATTAAACATGGTCATGTTAGAAGTGTTGATCAAGTAGATAACGGACTGAGCAAGCCATTGTCTGCACATGTGTTCAAAAATCATTGGTCGAACCTCAGTGTTCATCCACCTCCCCAGGCATGAGGAGGTTAAAAACGTCCCCAATCCCTAGTTGTATTAACTATTTTAATCTGTTTTTTAAATTGATACTAGTTTATGTGGGAGATACGATCTAGGGGGAGTATTTTTTTTGAGCTCTATCGTGTTCAAATATTAGATTTCAGGTTTATTCCCAATTGGGGAGAATAGATAAATTCAATAGTATAGAGAATGATAATGGATAAAACAATTCTATGTCATGATAAAATAGTTAGAGAATACCTAGACATCATTCACGAATTCCAAGACGTGAGAATCCAATTCATGTTTACCCTCTTATTCTCAACATCGAGCATTTATCACATAAACTTAGTGTGTTGGTTGTGTTGTTTCTCACATATCATGTTTTTATTATGACTGTCACTTCATTGAATCTATCTATAGATTTCTAACAAACACATAGAGAGAGATTATTAGAACCAAGGGTGTTCTTTGATGAAATTGGAGTATGGTTTGTTTTTGTTGTTAATCCAGATTGGGTTGATCAAGGAGTTTTCAAGAAAATTGATCTTTTGATCAAGGGGTTTTAAATTCATGTGATCTTATAGTTTAAGCTGAAGTTAGTGTTTAAGGTGGCGCAATTTCCCAGTGTTTTTCATATCACTGTGCCTAAAAATCGGGTGTCTGTTTTTTGGAAAAGGAATATTTTTTGTATAGGAGTTGACAATACACGGACTAGGAAATAGTGTTCAAAATTTGAAAAGAAGGTACATGGGAGTGTTTGGAAAAAGTAAATTAGAATGCAAACCTAATAATAGGAACAATTCATGGAGTGAAAGTGGTTCACAAGAAATCATGTAGTTCATGAAATAAAACCGGTTTTCTTGGATGCCGTGTCATTTTGAAAAATGAGTTGGAGAGTTTCACAGAAGAGATTCTTTGTAGGATTTCTTGTCATTGGTGAAAATTGAGGTAGAGATCAATTCTTGGAAGATTTTATCTCCTGTGAAGGAAAAGTCGGTACATGGACCACATAGGGTAGAACAGTTTTCAAGAGCATAATATGCAGTGAATATTTGGTAATTCATGGTTTAGAGAATTATGTAGATCAAATTACCTATATAAGGAGCCTTAATTCCTTCATTTGGGAGAGGCATGGAGAGTAGAAATCTTGGAGGAAATCAGTGAAGTCCAAAAGTGGTTCACGGGCAAACAACCCTATAAAGGTGAAGAAGACTGTGAGGAGGATTCTGAGAAAGGAGATGCGGTTTATGGAGACAGTCAACATAATGGGTTATATGGAATGCTAAATCCCACAAAAGAAAATCGTTTGAAAAAGATGGTTCATAGAAGATAGTTAGTATGAGATGAGTTTATCTGTGGAGAAGATGTGGTATGTAAAAGTAGTATGCAAAGGTGGTTTTTGGATGGAGTACGCGGAGGTGGTATGCGGAGTAGCGAGGTTCAAGGAGGAATAAGTCCAGTTCATGGTGGAACAGTTCATGAACTATCAGGGTGTGGAAATGTAGAATTCTTATATGGGTAAAAACTGGATTTAAATAGAGCATCTATCTATAATTGAAGATGCATGTTTTAATGACAATCCATTGATGTGACCTTAAAATTCGATAAACTATGTTCAGATTCATCCCAATGTTGTGAGCAAGGGGGAGTCAATTGAAGTGATCTAAGGGAAGCAGTGTGTTGTCACTAAATCCTTGTAAAGTTAGTGAATCTGGAATTGAGTGACTATGCTAAACAGTTGTAAATCATAACTGGTAATGATTAGTAGACTTTCGTATGACCAAAAACATGTTGGATTATTCTATTGGTATTATCCCTTAGTGTTGAACCATGTTAAATTTTGTGTGGTTCTTCTATGTGTGGTTGTATAAATTAATGCACATTATCAACAAACATATTTAACACGATCCTACCCATTTGGTAACAATATATGCCACTTTAAAATAAAAATTTGACACCATGTTTCACCCCTCCCCTCTCAGGGTGTTTTGGGGTCTTTCAAAATGGTATGTGGGAACCTTTACACATTATATATGTATATTGTCACATGGTTAGACTACACAATAATCCTACACACTTTTCACCACTACATAAACCTGGGAAAGGGACACAGTTCGTCTATACAAGCAAGACATGGGGTCAAGGGACATAGTGTGTGACCCCTTATACACACCATGTACATTTCTGTACATGGTTTAGAACCCTTTTCATATATATCATGGACAAGTTTTGTAAGGGTGTTTTCCCCTTATCATTTACCTGAAAGTTAGTATGAAATTGTCTCCATGTCTTAGAACTACAACCCCTTCAGTGGAAAATCTTTGATAGAGTCATTGGAATCCCATCAAGAGCCCCAGAGTGGGATCCCCTACTCATCTTCGTGCCTTGGGTGGAGTTCTTGGTATCTTCATGACCAACACCATGTGGGAATCGATCCTCTACTTAGAAGGTTAATCGAGATTTAATTTTTGGTATCATTAAATGGATTTGTTAGTGATCATCATATTTGTATCATATTCTCTTTTTACCTTCAGTGTGTACTTATAATGATGAGACCTGAAGAAAACTACTTCTCATAGGGACGTCATTAGTTCTTCCAAACTCAGGAGTCTGTTCTCTTGAATGAGTGCTTTGTGTAATCTTCAAGATGGAATCCTAGGCTGGTATACTTAATTTGTGTCTTACCTTTAAATTGGGTACCTTTTTTAGTACATCTAGATAGTATAATTATATGAGATATAGACCTATTCCTATGTAGATCTTATTTTATTTTCCATTATTGTATGCTTTTTAGTTTGGGGGTTTCCTCCTAAGTATTGTTATACTCACTCAGCACAAGCTTTTCCCACACAAGTCATGTATTGTGCTTACAATAATCCTTTTTATAGAGTCCTTAACAAACTAGGAACAGACGGTGCTTAGTGATTCTAAACAGGCAGAGGTGTGTTCCTACATCTTTTTGACAGTAGTCCTCAGTACATAATTTCTTGTTGGACTTCTGTTTAGACTCTTGTGGTAGGATTTTATTTGGACCTGTTTACTTTACTATACTTCTTATTGTACTCTAGTTGCGAAATTTAGATTTATTCATGTGGGGGTTTTAAATTTCTTTTTCATTTTAGAATTTTATAGGCTTAGAAACGTGTATATGTGTGTAGGTATATAGGATAATTCTCCCATGGTAGTGATATGCCTACTCGGTGCTAGTCACTAGCCCCTAGCCTATTAGAGGTCGGATTGGGGATTCATGGTACAGGATCCACTAGGAAGGTTCATGAGACATTAACTTTCTCATGACCAAGTTCATTGTTACTCTCTATTAGCCCTTAAATTCTATTTTTCTCCCCTATGAATATTATTTAACTTCCCAATACATGTTTACACATTTAAGAACCTAATTATGTGTTATTTAAGGTAACCCTTTTTATTGTAACTTCCCCATTTAAAAAATATAAAAGAACAAACTTTATTTTCCCTCAGTATGATGTGGGTTTCTAATAAAGATATTTTCAAATATTAAACCAATGATTAATTAGGTAAAAATAAAAGGATTCTATTTATTTAAGGGATCTATTTTAACACCCTTAAATTTTGTTTTTAAATAATAATAATCATGATATCTTTATTAACACACCGCAGCGATCTTTATGTGAATTGATATATATTATCAATAATTATTATTTAAATGTGATAGGTATAACCAAGATATTGAATTGGAAGGTATAAATATGAGTAAACCCATTAAAAAACATATAATGGTCCTTCTCAATTCTAATGTATTTCTTGCTTATTATTAAATTAAACTCAATTTTTATTGAATTCCTTTTATTCTTCAAAAATTAATTTTCTTCAAAAATGATTTAATTTTATTTTGTCCATAGAAATTGTAATTATTTTCGACCACATTTAGAAAATAAATTTCATAAATTAAAAATAATTTTTTAAATCATAATATAATGACTAACCAAGGATAAAATTTTGTAATTTTTCTGAAATGGTTGATTTCTGAGTTAATCATGAAAGAAATACTGATTTTTCAAATATT
Organism: Viscum album; assembly: GCA_963277665.1. NCBI lineage: Eukaryota > Viridiplantae > Streptophyta > Magnoliopsida > Santalales > Viscaceae > Viscum > Viscum album. The sequence continues at coordinate 1,654,539,439 of OY728119.1, forward strand.
CTTATTTATTTTTTATTAAATAAATTAATTTAAAACACCTACTATGTCACGACCTGACCCTACCCAGGCTTGAGCCACAACTGCCCCAAGCCCGCCTCCATTGGCCAGGAGCTGGTGACCAGTGCCGAAAGCACAAGAACTCGGGGAGGCCTTTGCCTATGTACCTGTACACACACATGTAGCACACTCAATGAAAAAGTGAAGAGTAAAATAGAAAAGACAAGTAAAGTAAATGGAAATTTCTATATATAAACCACCAAAAGTGCATCGACCTCTAATTAGTACAAAGCAAGCTGAAGGTAAACGGAAAAGGAAAAAGGGAAAAAAACACACCCAACCAGAAAAGTGTCACAACCCGGAAACAGGTGAACAAAAAAAAATAGTTGGAAGGCTCCCCCACCAGGAACCTGACTATGACCACCGCACGTGGTCCAAGATCCCAAACTCCTAAGAACTACTGAAGTCATCACCAACCTGTCTATCGTCTGCAAAGTCACACCATGTGCGGGCAAAGCCCAAGTAGGGGTGAGTATAAAAATACTCAGTATGATACCCCGAAGGCTCAAGGGAGCAACAAAGGAGTTACCGAAGGGTGAGCAGTAGATCGAGAGGGAGAAGTAACGAAATACAACAAGGAGTACAATAGAGAGTCCAGCTCAACCCAACAAGAGGAAAGAAGGTAGACACATCCAGACACAAGTAGCTGTAAACTATGAGAAGATGAACTTCTCGTCGAGTCGTCGCTACCTATATAAGGAGAGTAGACCTGTCTAACCACGAGATGCTAGACATAGAAAGCACATGGCATACCCCGCGCGACTTAACCTCTTTTGGAGGGAGAGTAACCAAGCCCAAGAAGTGGGTACTGGAACAAGGTATATAAATATTCATATTATCAAACAGGAAGCCCAAACAAGATCATAAGAGGATCCCCATCCCATAGCTCAGCCCAAGAAATTTACTCGCCAATAGTCCAAGACGTAAAAACCATTGATGCCTAACATCCCTCACGCCTGCCCTAAACTGCATGTCAAAGGGATCAAATCACCGCACCTCGAATATATCATCTTTGGGCGGCACTGACTCAACAACATGGTTTTAGGTCTCGTGGAAAAGATGCATCTCATTGGGGAAAGCACCCCTTGTACTTGAGAGTTTTGGGGGAATGTCAAAACACACCACGTCACTGCCTCGTAGTGGAGAGGTCTGCTCAAAGTCGACAGGTGACCCTCTGCCTAGCCTTGCTGGAGGGTAATCCCTGGAAGTCAACAGGTTCCCACTAGAGGGAGACCAGGAAAGAGTCGACGGGTGCCACACTACCCAGTCCCGTAATAGGGTAATCCACTAGAGGGAGACTCGGCTAAAGTCTTCAATGGGACCACTGCCCAGCCCAGCTGGAGGTAACCCGGCATCGGGGACCACTGCTCAGCCGAGCTGGAGGTAAGTCCGGCATCAGGGACCACTTCCCAACCCAGCTGGAGGTAAGCCCCGCATCGGGGACCACTGCCCAGCCCAGCTGGAGGTAAACCTAGAACCACTCTGGCCATCCCGACTGGATGATACTACTCGGTAAACATCGTTGTATTGGCCATCCCTGCAAGATGGTAACCCACTGGTCATCCCTGTTGGATGGCACAACTGGTGATCCTTGTTCGAAACAACCTCATCCTTGCTGGTAACAACCTCATCCCTGCTGGAAACAACCTCCTGGGTAGAGGATCGGTGCCCGCGTAATGTTTTGGTCACACCGAATCCACAAAAATCTACCAGGGAACACGGCGTGATGGGAGAATCTACCTAGTACTCACAAGGTGATCACGCTCCAATCCGCTGAGTCACTGTCCAAGCAGACTGAGACAACTCATCCAAGAAAGTGGAGAAAACACCCACACTTTACGAACACCCGTAGTCGCAAATGGTGATGCAGTTCGGGGAAGGCGTCACGGTACTAAAACCCCTCACAGCTAAAGAAACAGAGGAACCAAACCATCTCTGTCAGCCAAACGAGAACAGAACCAGGGGAAAACTCAACCATGTTGGTCCACAAACGAGAACCGAACCAGGGGAAAACTCAACCCTGCTGGTCAACAAATCAGAACAAAGGGACCCTCTACGTCACGAGAGGTCAAAAGTACGTAAAGCAGAACATGACACGCACATGGGGCCCACATGACGTGTGGCCCCAAGTCATCCCCAACGAAACTCACAAACTTTCTCAGGTATAAACAACCACATATACCTCCAAGAATTCCTGTATACTCCCATAGTATACCACGTTCCAGTCCAAAGGCTATCGTGCACACGACACCCAACGTCAACGTGAAGGCATAACGTAACAACTCCAACTATCCACCTAAATGGCCGAGGCATAGCCAACCAAATTTCTTCAAGCTTTTACATCACTCACTCGGGAGTGCACACGACCACACGCCAAGGGTCCGCTACAAACACGGTAGAAGAACGACCACCCAGATACCTTCATATTTCCACATTTAATAAGTCCGTGTAAGAAGCTCCAACCACCTGAAAAGATTACACCATTGTAATCCTCACAGAAAAACATGTGAGATCGACTACTTACTCGCCTCCAACGGATATCTGACGTAAAATTCGCCAACACCACATTACGCCTGAACGACGTCCCATAATCCCGAGCCTCAGCCCCGAAAACAGTGGGGCACATCGCACCATTGTGATCCCCTCGATAAAAAATGTTAAAAGGACTGATCACTTGAGCGCAACAGATATCTGGAGAAAAAGTTGCATTTCTTCAAACCGCGCACAAGCAGCGCTACGTGGGACCCGCAACCCAGTCTTGAAACACAAAGAACAGATCATGCCATTGCGATCCTCTCGAAAAAGTAGACAATATGGACTATTCAATTGTCCAAAACCGACACCCGGTGTTAATGCTAGAAATCACCATCTACTCCCGAAAGGGCCCTCGTGGGGCCCGCACCAGCGTGCAGAATTAAAGCGGGCAGACTGAGCCAATGCAACGCCCTCAGAAAAACACCCAAAATCGACTGCTCGCACGCCCCGAGCAGAAGTCCGATGAAAAAGTTATGAAACACAGCTAATAGCTCAACAGACGGGCCACGGGGCCCACGCCTCAACTCTGAATTCAATGCCTGAAGCCACACTGGAAGACTCTGCCTTGGCACTAGGGTCCCAATGCCACTGACGGCGCTCTAAATGGACGTCGGATGTGTCTGCGCAGTCCAAAACTTGAAACCCCTGGAAAACGCTCGTACACTTAACGGCGTGTCGTGCCACCGAACTCCCCTCCTAAGAATTAAAAATTCATGAAACCATCTCAAAACGTTCCCCTCAATCCAATGAATGTGTCGCCGCAGACGGTACGCAATTTCGATCCACAGTTTAAAAGTTACCGCATTTTAACGTCGTCTGATGCAAGCGGGGGTGGACCGGACTGGTCCGGCTGGTCCACACCCCCTGGACCGGCCCAAGCCGGCCGGCCCGTGTGGCTGAGAGCAGACCAGCCACGAAGGTCCGGTCTTGGTTTCCCGTGCAGAAGTGTACTCAGCGGGTCTCTGTCCCCGCGCGGGGGTCGCACAACACGACCCCGCGGACGTCGCGCCCGGCCAGCCCCGCTGAAGGGAGCCCCCTGCCGCCGCGCCTGGAGTCAGCGCCGCTACGCCTGGAGCCCGTAGCCGACCGCCCCACTAAAGTAGCTATCGACCACCGCTCCACCGAACCGTCTGAAGGAGCCGTCGCCGCCCAGGTCACCAGACTGCCGCACTCGACAGCCGAAAAACACCAAAACCCGCAACATTCTCCGGATGATTGCGGACACCACAAGGCTCAAATTTTAAGTCTGAAACAAGCATCGGAAAGCTCATAATATGTACTACACAAATATGGGCCTCGGTCAAAAATTAGGTAGAATTAGACATGTAAATTTTCGTTCAAAGTTATGTATGGGAATGAAAATACAAAACGCAGCCTCCTACCTGTTGGGGCGTTTCCCGATGCTTCACGGATGGTCCGCCGCTGTGTCGCTGCCTTTCCGGAGGGGAGAAGGAGAGGAGGAGCTTGAAGGGGCTGCCTTGAGGGAGGTTTCACTAGGGGAGAACAAGGGAGGGGTGGGGAGAATAAGGGTTTAAATAAAAATAATAATTTTAATTAATTTAAACCCTCAATTTACCATGCATCTGAAACCTTCAACTGAGTCGAGGTTAAGCCTCCCCTAGGCCAAACACAACATCCTGAGGACAATGGCGGTCTTGGAATTTTAATATGAGGCCCCATTCGAAAGTAGTTAAACTCAACGCCTGAGGTCGCCAAATTACGAAAATGCCCCTGAGACCATTTTTCCCTGACGGCCCGCGCCCACGAAACTTACACCCCTCCTAGGGTAAACAGCATGCTCCGAACTCAACGGTTCCCTCGACATTCCAATATGAGCCACCGTTTAAGAGATACTTGAGTTAAGCTGTTAAACGAATAAATTAATTATTTAATTTATCTGTTCCACGCTCCGATAGCGAGCGAGGGATCCAAACGTCCCGCACCGACATTTTTATGTCGTTACTAGGGTAAACACCCCATTCTGGACCCATCTGTACACTCATATATCTGATCCGAAACTCCGTTTATGAGTTATCCCATTTATTTGGCATGCCCAGTGTGAACGCACTGAAAACTTAATTCCGGCCACACCAGGGCTCAGAATCGCACGCCATCTGAAGGCGCTTCTCTTGAATAATATCAATAAAATTCCAAAGTATTTCGCAGCAAAAACCGGGTTCTTACATCATTCCCTCCTTCAATCTTTTAATCCCTGAAAAGAAAAACCAGGGAATAACTCAGGGTACTAAGCACGCACCTGGATCTCCCGTACCCAGAAGAACCCATGCACAGTTCTGCATCACCATACACAGACCGAAGGATTGATCTGTTCACGCGAGGTCATCCCTCACTGATGACGTGTATAGGAGCATGCACACATCTCCTCAGGTGAGTCACGTAGGAGACGCTATGCACCCAAACCATCCATTGGGGTTAGGGAAAGGCGGTAGGGAACCTCACCTTCCCTTTGCATGGTCTCAAACGGTCCGAAGGACCTCGGGGGTAGCTCACCTCCCCGATTGAACCTCTACGTCACACGCCATGACTGGAATCACCGAACGCACCGGGAACATGGCCTGGTGATTCCCTCCTTCAGAATATCCATATTGTGAAACACCCAAGGATATCTAGTCACGCAGGGTTACATAGTTGATGTCTCGTAACCAAGGCCCTCTTACATGCTCGAAAGCGAAAGAGTCAACATCATCGACTAAATAAAAGGTCATACGCCTTTTACCTTACCAACACAGCGCCACGTCGATGCTACGCATCACCCTGGTAACAACCCAAGTAATGCGAAAGGAGAAAAAACATTTCACACACATAGTCTAACAATTCTACTGCAAAAAGTAGAAGTGCTGTAGAGTGTACCTCTTATCACCTCATGCTCTGTAGGATTGTAGACATCCAAAGCTCACGGCTGTCCGTGGTCCCAACTGTCAGATCCTAAAGCCTGATGTGGACTGCCTAGTGGTGATGTGAAGACCTCGTAAGGTCGTTCTCCACTTCCAGCTCCTTCCGCTCCTCTGCTAGCACCACCTCTCTGGGTACTAATCCGATCATGGCGCTACCTCCGTCGTGGTGGTGCACCTGCTGCCTGACCGAATCTCTCTGCATGCCTGGTCGGGTAGTCCCGTTCCAGGTGACCTCGCCCATCACAAGCATAGTACTGACTCTCTTCAGGCTGAACTGGTGCCCTCCGGCACCACTTTGGTGTATGACCACCCCCTTGAGTCCGGTCGTCAGAAATCCACCTATGATGAGGTTCTGCTTGCCGATGCCCGCTAGCTGCGGTAGACGTCCCGGCTCCAATGTGCATGCTGCCACCACCAACTCTAGAACGTGACAGGAAGATCTATGTAACCAGCACCTTCTCTAGCACCCCAAAAAATGTGGAAATTCCCAAGGGAACTGTGACAGCACGAATCTCTCGGCGGAGACCCTTCTCAAACTTCCGTACTTAGATGTTGTCGCCATAGACCAAGTCCGGGTAAAAGCGTGCACGGTCTGTGAAACTAGTCGCGTACTTGGACACCGTCATACCTCCCTACTGAAACTGCAGGAGCTCCTGAATCCGAATGGAGCGCAAGCAGGAGGGGAAAAACTCATCACAAAACAATAATTGAAATTCGCCCCACGAAAGTGACTACTCATCAAGAAACTGAGTCACCAGACTCCACCAATGCCAAACTGCTCCACGGAAAAGGTTGGCGGCCAAAGCCACCATAAGATATGTTGGTGTCTGTACAAGCCTGATAAAGAGAACCACTATCTCTAGCCAAACCTCTGCTACCTGAGGGTCTAGCTCACCACTGAACATCAGAGGTCTCTACCGTTGGAACTCACGGAGCACGCTCAACCTGCACTCAAGCCACATCTGCTCTGTTGCAGTTGTCTGCTGCTCACCAGGTGGGGGTGATGCTACTGGCCCACCTGAAGAAAGGGGCTCGCATGATGGGTCCTGGTCTGTCGCCTTGTATCTCACAGGATCTTCGTCACGAGCCAAAGCTGGTATCTTGGATGGCTGTCTTCGAGGAGACAACCTGAATATTATCAAGTAGTCCCACGGTCAGACGAGCATATATGTATATAACAGTAACAAAAATGGGGAGATGACTCAAGAAGGACCATCAAAGACTCAATCCTATGTTATACACAAACCAAATTTTCCCTCAAATGAGTGTCTCAGCATGTTGATTCGACAAGCGGGTTATCAAGGTCCTGGTAAATGGGTACATCGGTTGCCGCGTCATCACTGGACTCCATGTCGTGAGAGCCGCTCTCGATACACGTTAACACTGTTGCCCTAAATCCCAACCAATTACTTTTTAGGGACGTACGAACAACATCCCAAGGAATGAACCACCTCTTATACCACTTTGTCACGACCCGACCCTACCCGGGCTCGAGCCACAACTGCCCCAAACCCGCCTCCATAGGCTAGGGGATGGCGACCAGCGCTGAAGGAACAATAACTTGGGGATGCCTTTTCTTAAGTACATGTACACACACACAGCACACGCAATGCAAAAGTGCAGAGTAAAAGCGAAAAGACAAGTAAAGTAAAGGGAAACTGATAGATATATACCACCAAAAGTGCATCGACCTCTAATCAATACAAAGAAAGCTGAAGGAAAAACGGAAATGGAAAAAGGGAAAAACATAAACCCAACAAGAAAAGGGCCACAACCCGGCAACAGGTGAACAAAATAAAAACAGCTGGAAGGGTCCCCCACATGTAACCCGACTATGACCACCGCACATGGTCCAAGCTCCCGAACTCCTAAGCTCCACTGAAGTCATGACCAACCTGTCTGTCGTCTGCAAGGGAACACCAAGTGTGGGCAAATCCCAAGCAGGGGTGAGTATAAAAATACTCAGTAGGATACCCCGAAGGCTCGAGGGGGAAACAAAGGAGGTACCAAAGGGTGAGTAGTAGATCGAGCAGGAGAAGTAACAGAATAAAACAAGGAGTATAGTAGAGAGTATAGCTCAACCCAACAAGAGGAAAGAAGGTAGACTCATCCAGAAACAAGGAGCTGGAAATGGTGAGAAGATGAAATTCCCGTCGAGTCTTCACTACCTATAGTAGGAGAGTAGACTCGTCCAACCACGTGAATCTAGACACAAAAAGCACGTGGCATACCCCGAGCGTCTTCGCCTCTCCTGGAGGGAGAGTAAACAAGCCTAAGAAGTGGGTACTGGAATAAGGTATACACATATTCATATGCTCAAACAAGAAGCCCAAACAAGATAGTAAGGGGATCCCCTTCCTGTAGCTCAGCCCAAGAAAGTGAGTCATCAATAATCCCAGAAGTAAACACCATCGACGCCCAGAATCCCTCACATATTCCTCGAACCACAAATCAAAGGGCTCAAATCACCGCACCTCAAAACTATCCGCTTTTGGCGGAACTGAATCGCATGCACGGTTTTAGGTCACATCGCAAGGACGCTTCTCAGTGGGGAAAGTGCCCCTCATACTTGAGTGTTATGGGGGAACGTCAAACCACACCACATCATTTCCCCGTAGTCGAGAGGTCTGCTCAATGTCCACAGGAGACCCCCTACCCAGCCCCGCTGGAGGGTAATCCCTGGAACTCGATGGGTTCCAACTAGAGGGAGACCTGGAAAGAGTCAATGGGTGCCACACTGCCCAGTCCCGTAATAAGGTAATCCATTGGAGGGAGACCCGGCTAAATTCGTCGACGAGACCACTACCCCGCCCACCTGGAGGTAACCCGGCATCGGGGACCACTGCCCAGCCCAGCTGGAGGTAAGCCCGGCATGGGGGACCACTTCCCAGCCCAGCTGGAGGTAAGCCCGGCATTGGGGACCACTGCCCAGCCCAGCTGGAGGTAAACCCAGAACCACTCTGGCCATCCCGGCTGGATGGTACCTCTCGGTGAACATCATTGTACTGGCCATCCCTGCTGGATGTTAACCCACTAGCCATCCCTTCTTGATGGTGAAACTAGTGATCCATTCTCGGAACAACCTCAGCCCTACTGGTAACAACCTCAGCCCTGCTGGAAATAACCTCCTAGGTAGAGGATCGGTTCCCGCGTAATGTGTTGGTCACAACGAATCCCCAAAAACATTACTAGGGAACATGGAGTGAAGGGAGAATCTCCCCAGGCCCCACAAAGGCGATCACGCTCAAATCTGCTGAGTCACTGTCGAAGCGAACCGAAAAAAATCATCCTAGAAAGTGGGGAAAACACCAACACTATACGAACACCCGTAGTCGCAAACAGTGCCACAGTCTGGTGAAAGGGGCATGGTACTAAAACCCATCACAGCTGAAGAAACAGAGGAACCAAACCATCTCTGTCAGCCAAATGAGAACAGAACCAGGGGAAAACTCAAACCTGATAGTCTACAAATGAGAACCGAACAAGGTGAAAACTGAACATTGCTGGTCAAAAAATGAGAACAAAGGGACCCTCTACATCACGAGAGGTCAAAAGTACGTAAATTAGAACACGACAAGCACATGGGGCCCACACGATGTGTGACCCCAAGTCAACCCCTACCAAACTCACAAACCTTCTCAGGTACAAACAACCACATATACCTCTAAGTGTTCCCGTATACTCCCAGAGTATACCATGTTCCAGCCCAAAGGCCATCGTGCACACAACACCCAACATCAACGCGAAGGCGTAACGTAACAACTCCATCCTGCCACCTCAACGGCCGAGGCACAGCTAACAACATCTCTTCAAGAGTTTACATCACTCACACGAGAGTGCACGCGATCACACACCAAGGGTCCGCTACAAACACAGTAGAAGAACTACCACCGGGGCACCTTAATATTTCCACATATAATAAGATCACGTAAGAGGCTCCACTCGGATGAACAGATTACACCATTGTAATCCTCACAAAAAAACATGTGAGATCAACTACTTACTCGCCTCCAATGGATATCCGACATAAAAGTCACCAACACCGCTTTACGCCCCGAACAGCGTCCCGTGATCCCGAGCCTCGGCCCCAAAAACAGTCGGGCACATCACACCACTGTGATCCCCTCGGGAAAACATGTCAAAAGAACTTCTCACTTGAGCGCAAATGATATACGGATAAAAAGATGCTTTTCGTCAAACCGCGCACGAGCAGCGCTACGTGGGACCCGCATCCCAGTCCCGGAACACAAAGAATGGATCGCGCCATTGTGATCCTCTTGAAAAAGTACACAAGATAGACTATTCACGTTTCCAAAACCGACACTCGTTGATAAAGTCAGAGATCACCGTCAACTCCTGAAACGGCCCTCGCGGGGCCTACACCAGCGTGCGGAATTAAAGCAGGCAAACTGCGCCAATGCAACGCCCTCCGAAAAACACCCAAAATCGACTGCCCGCACGCCCCGAGGGGACGTCTGATGAAAAAGTTACAAAATGATGTTAACATCTCAACAGACGGGCTGTGGGTCTCACCCCTAAACTCCGGCTTCAATGCCCGAAACCACACTGGAAAACTCTGCCTCGACACCAGGGTCCCAACGCCACTAACGGCACTCAAAACGGACGTCGGATGTGTCGGCGCCGTCCAAAACAAGAAACCCCCGGAAAACGCTCATCCACTTAATGGCGTGTCGTGCCACCGAACACCCGTCCCGAGAATTAAAATTTCCCAAAACCATCTCAAAACGTTCCCCTCAATCCAAGGAAAGTGTCACCACAAACGGCACACAATTTCGACCCACGGTTTAAAAGTTATGGCATTTTCACACCGTCGGATGCAAGCTGGGCTGGACTGGACCGGTCCGACATGTCCACACCCCCTGGACAGGCCCAAGTCGGTTGGCCCATGCAGCTGAGAGCAGGCCGGCCACAAAGGGCTGGTCTTGGTTTCCCGTGGAGACCTGCAGTAAACGGTTCTCTGTCCCCACGCGGGGGTCGCACACCGCGACCCTGCGATCGTCGCGCACGGCCAGCTCCACTGAACGGAGCCCCCCACCGCCGCACCTGGAGCCCATGCCACTGAACCTAGAGCCCGCGGCCGACCGCCCCACTAAAGCTACCCCCGACCGCCGCTCCGCCGAACCGTCTGAAGGAGCTGCTGCTGCCTAGCTTGCCGGACCACCGCACTCGACCGCTGCAAAACACCAAAACCCACAACTTTTGTCGGACGATTGCGAACACCATAGAGCTCGGATTTCGACTCCGAAACAAGCGTCAAAAAACTCAGAATATGTGCTACGAAAATATGGGCCTCAGTTGACAATTCAGTAGAAATTAGACATGGAAATTTGCATTTGAAGTTACGTATGGGAATGAAAATACAAAACGCAACCTACTACCTGTTGGGGCGTTGTTCGACGCTTCACGGAGGGTCTGTCACCGTGCCGCTGCCTTTCCGGAGGGGAGAATGAGAGGAGGAGCTTGAGGGGGATTCCTTGAGGGAGGTTTCTCTTGGGGAGAACAAGGGAGGGGAAGGGAGAAGAAGGGTTTAAATAAAAAGAAGAAGTTTAATTAATTTAAACCCATAATTTACGTCACATCGGAAACCTTCGACTGAGTTGAGGTTAAGCCTCCCCTAGGCCAAACACCACCTCCCGAGCATAATGGTGGTCTCGGAATTTTAATCCGAGACCCCTTTCGAAAGTTATTAAACTCAACACCTGAGGCCGCCGAATTACGAAAACGCCCCTGGGGCCATTTTTCACTGACGGCCCGCACCCGCGAAACTTACACCCCTCCTAGGATAAACGGCACGCTTTGAACTCGACGGTGCGCTCAGTTTTCTAATCCGAGCCACCATTTAAGAGATACTTGATTTAATCGGTTAAATGAATAAATTAATTATTTAATTTATCTGTTCCACACTCCGATAGCGAGCGAGGGATCCAAACGTCCCTCGTCGACATGTTTTATGTCGTTACTAAGGTAAACACCCCATTCCGGACCCATCTGTACACTCAGATCTCTAATCCGAAATTCCATTTAGGAATTAACCCATTTATTTGGCGTGGCCAGTGTGAACGCACTGAAATCATAATTCGGGCCACATCGGGGCTCTGAATCGCACGCCGTCTGAAGGCGCTGCTCTAGAATAATATCAAGAATATTCCAAAATCTATTGCAGCAAAAACCTGGTTCTTACGTACTATATTTTTCATTTATTTTTAATTTTAAATATGATAAATTATATATATTAATTTAATTAATATTATTTTATTTATTAGTATTAATTATTCTAATATATGTTAATTTTTATGCTTAAAATACATTTTTTTAAAATTAATTATGTTTTATGCATTTATATTAAAATTTATTTCTTCCACATATATATATTGAATATTGGAAATTAGATAGAATATTTCAAATCATTAAGATAAAATTTGGTAAATTGGTTTATTTTATTCTTTGTCATTATGAATAGTAGTCGTGGTAAATATGTGTCACCTCTTAATGGTAAAATCGGTAAAATAGGGATAAAACTATGAGTAAAGGTATTAAAAGAACCCAAAAAAGTAACCTTATTTAAGTTTATATGATTAATTATACCATATTACAATTTATGTAATTTTGGTTCCATTTTCCCTTGAAAATCACATTTAAATTTATTTATGTAAAGAAAATTATAAAATATCACTCTCCTACTATTGGTTTTTCTATATGTTCACATTAAGATACAAATTTTTTATGAATTAAAATAAAAGTTTTTTGGGAAATTACCAGTTTATTTTTATTTTTTTTATTTATTTTTAAATTTTATTAATTTTATAATTACTTTAAAATATTACATGATGTTGACATAGTGATTGTGAAAGTAGAATAATAATCAACATAAATGGTATTCAAAACATAAAAACTAATATCTTTTGGATGAATTTTTGGTGTAATAAGAATATTTTGGTTAATAATAATGTTTCATTTTTTTTCTTTTTTTCTTTTTTTTTAATTCATTTGTTATTTTGATGTCTTTACATTCAAATTAAATAAATAGAGTCAAATTTGACATTAATTAAATTTTATAAAAAATAATATTTTAATATATGATATTGAAATTGTAGAAATATTGAAATAGGTCCAATATTGTGTGAAATAGTCAAAAATTTCCCCCCTTTTCCATATATGATCCAATTTTTACCTAATAAGTAAAATAATAACCCTTTAAGATTTATAAAGTTCTTACCACATTTAATGTTAAAATTTCATAATGATCAATTAAACCACACGATAATGGAAATTATGATCTAAATTCTTTCTTAAACAACATTTGTCGATTTTATTTAGACCTTATACTTTTATAATTAGAATATGACTCCTTTTGGATCCATTCTTCCATGAAAATAACTTAATAAAATTTAAAATATTTGAAAATTTTCCTGTGTGAAACTCACCTAAATTATAAAACCACACCCCTACCCTCTATTATTTAAGCCAATTTTAGAAACATATATTGAAAATACCCTACTAAATTCTCTTATAAACTTATATATCCATGAATTAGTGGTTCTTTATCCTTAAAAGACATTTCTAATGACCCCTAAGAATATATCAAACAGAAGTCTTCCAAATAAATATTTACAGAATATTTCTAGATTATTTATCATTATAATTCTTCTAAATCATTTTAAAATGTATAAAAAATAATAAATATGGTATAATAAATATTATGATGTATTATTATGATTATTGGATAACTGTTTTACACCCCTTTTACATCATACAAAAAGAAAAAACAACACTCATCTAAATGCATGGCTTATCATCTCAATATAGAAATGTAATTCATTTATCATCACAAATTTACATGGATGGTTATAAATATGTAAAAAAATAGAATATATTATATTTATGAAATAATTATATTTTTGGAAATATAATATATCATCTAACTTCTTATCTTTTTATTTGATGGAAAATGATAACACAACTTTTGTGCATATGTGGACTACCACCTCCATGAAGCAATGCGAATCATTTTTTATTTTCACATTACATGGATTTTAATAAGGATATATTTAATAAATATATTTTATATATTTGGTATACTACTTTTTATTTAAATTTTAATAGTTATTTACATTTATTTTGTTCCATCTGTTGAAATGTGAAAATTGCATTCTTGAATACGTACAGCCTTCCATCAGCATGAATGATACAATTTATGGATGATTATAAATATGTTTATAATGAATATATATTATATTTATATGATGATTTTAATTCTTTAGATGATGGAACCATGATCAAAGTATAAGTACCACAACTTATGAACTAAAACATCCATGAAAAATGAAAGAGTTAATACCCAGAAATGGAAATTTTAAAATTAATTATTAATAAATGTTTATTGAAAATAATATAAGTGGACAATACATTATATTTTAAGTTTTAAAATTATTAGAATATATATGTATAATAAATTTTATTTTAATAAACATGTGGTTAAAATAACATATGAAATATGTCATACCAGAGGTAAGGGATTTTTGTCTCACTTTTATATATGTGAGAGACATGCCATATTAACCACATGTTTCATTTATATGGAAAATAAATTCCGCAATAATGTATTTTATGTTTCATATCATAAATATTATTTTTATTTACAAATAAATATTATTTCTTCTCTTTCAGTTTTTTTAGTGTTACCAAAGTGGAAGTTATTATTTAACAATCTAATCGTTATTGAGGATTCATTATGTTTAAGTATCTACTAGGAGAATTATTGGAAAATATTATCATAAACCTAATATATTTTTTAATTCTATGGATATTTCTATAAATTAATAAATTCCTCTTAATTTCCCCTCATAAGTAACAAAGAGTATGAAATATTTTTTTTAAGGAAAACCCATCTTGTTTTTATTTTATTGGAAATAGTTTTCTCCCATGTACATATTTCTATTAAATTTTTTTCTAGAATGATTTTAATATTATACAATGATTGAATAAATCTATTTTTTACCTATATTTTAATTTCTATAAAAAATTAAAAGGAATATTCTTTTCATTTTTGGAAAAATATACTTTTGAATTTTTATTAAAAATGTGAAAGAGTGTTTATTTAAACATTCATAGAATGAACAAAATTTTCCACCATCCAAACCACTCTATTCAATGAGGAGTACCTTAATAGTTTCCAAGGTTATTTTGAAATTTAATTTTTTCCTTGTTATTTTTTTTTAAAGTTTAAATTTCAATTACATGGTTTCAAAAGTGTTTAATCTATATAAACATACATTGATAAATATTATTCTTAAAGAGGGTATAATCTAATGGTAACATAAAACCTATTTCTATGGATGGTATATTGTTATTCTAACTAGGTAAATTATTGAAATTATATATGATATTTATTATAATTTGGATTTTTTTATGGTTAATTCATGTAGATTATGTTTTATTATTTATTTCTATGATGAATGCATTGGATTTATTAAGTGATGGGTGGTTCCTGAAATTATATAGCCCATAAATGCATCAATAGGACTCAAGAGAAAAAATATGTTGGGGATTTGGATGATTCCTCACCAATTTATATAATATGTCTCTTCATGTGTCCATTATGGTATGTCTAATATTTCAATAATTTTGAATTTTTATAATTATGAAATTAGTTATTGATTTACATGTGATTACTTGAATTGTTATGATATCCACGTATATTTTCCGATATAATGTGATTATTTATTCCGAATTGTTTTATCATAATTAATTCCTTCCAAATTGTTCTGCATGGTCATGTTATTGATTAAATGGAATGTTTTTTCAATTATTTACCTTTTCATGTTGATTATTCCTTATTTTTTCAATAATAGATTCTATTGTACATATCCAATTACTGAGCATCCGATATGAACATTTACTTTTTGTGCTATCCCCGTGATATGAAGAATGATTATTTGAATGAGGTAAATTTTAAAGAATATTTACTTTCACTATGTTTTATATTTTCATTCTAATTTAATTTTAGATTCAATTATTTATCTAGTTCAATAATACTAATAAAACATGAGGTCATTTTGGATATGATCACTTGTATCTATTGTCAATTTAATAAAGTATCCATCGACATCAGCCTATTGGGGTCAAGTTCTTTACACTCTTCCAAAAATAGAGTGGTTCTCATTTATCTATAATATGTAGTGGTGCATCTCTAAACATTTAATGCAAATTATTATTTTCAGGATCCCATCAATCACAAGGTTTGGGATTGGTTGGTACTTCTTTGGTTGAGATGCACCAAAACTATTATAAAAATAGATAAACCTTGCCAGTAAATCCAAATAATAAGCTACATCACCAAAATGTTCATGTTTCTCAAATGTTATAATGTACTAAGGAAGAAAATTCCCTTTTTACCCAAATGATGATGAACTAATCTTGTAAATACCCTCTCAAAAACAAGGCCCCCCACTATAAATTATAAGGGATGAAGGTGATCATCTGCATCATATTTCTGATGAATCTGGGCCATTTACATTATTTTCTTGATCATCTAAATATTCTTAATCATCTAATATACAAGGGTTTCTTTAATTAGTCAAGTCATTCCAATATCTTTCCAAATAGTTTTAGAGTGAAAAGGATTAACATACAATGGTTTGAATAGTTACATATGTATTATGGCCTAATAATTTTTATCATACACGAACTATACTAATGGTAAATGATCCTCCCATGAGCCACACAAATTCATAACATCGGTTTTAAGAGTGTATTCTAATATCTTGATAATACATTCTAACTCCACCAATATTTTATGATGATATGTTATTCTTATTGTCATATTGGTTATGAGGGACTACTTATAGGATTTTCAAAATTGAGAGGAAACCCGTGGGTCTCAATCAAATATTATGGAAACTAATACACTATAAAAGTTCAGTGCTTCATGTATATAATAATTTTAGAGGTAATATAAAATATTAGATTCTTTGGCAAGAATAAAGTTGGATTATTTTTTGAGTTACTCCTTAATCACTCGTATAGAATCATGCAACAAAAAAATTCTCATTAGTCCCATGATGGAGTTTATATTTATTTCTACCACTTATATACCAGTATTAGTAATGGATTAAATGTATTATATTGCCTTTGTTTTTCAGCCTTGACCTTCTGATAGGTGAGTTGTTTTGAAACAAAATCATCCACTCTATTTCATACGAAACCACCAAAAATAGTTTTGTAGTGCATTTTAAATATTTTTGATTCCTAGATAAATAGATGATTTTCAGTGGTGATAAGTAGAAATAAGGTGTTTGTTTTAAGATAGAATACCTATTATTCGATCTGAAAAATGAAACAACATATCCCCATATTCTATTTAACCATCGATTCTCACCCTGCAAATTAGTTTTGATCTTGTAGTTATACAATTAGGGTTATTTTTTTTATAATCCTTGAATTTATCAACTATATTAACTTGAAGACACATCAAGAAGAAGACTATACAATATCCTTATTAGAACTATCAAAATGATTGTTAGAAATAAACTTTATTAAGAACCAATGATCAGAATCTTATTTGGAAAAGATAGTATACAATATCTAACATATAGCATCATCCATTAAATTTTTTTAATGGTGTATATAATAAGTATAATTCCAACATTTGAAGATATTTCCTCCATATTCATTTCCTAATGACCAAATAACACTAAGAAAATATGTGTTTCAAAATTTTATGATCGGTAAAAACAATGATATTTTCACTAAAGAAATAATAATACCTAGTTTTCAGAGCATGGACTGTGAAAAAAAG
Organism: Viscum album; assembly: GCA_963277665.1. NCBI lineage: Eukaryota > Viridiplantae > Streptophyta > Magnoliopsida > Santalales > Viscaceae > Viscum > Viscum album. The sequence continues at coordinate 1,654,556,764 of OY728119.1, forward strand.
CTTTTTATTGTTAATCATTTAATTAGATTAATGCACCCATCGTTGTTTTAATTGTAAGATATTACATAATATACTATCATAATAACATATCCAAGACTATATCCAATCACATCAAAATATACAACATAACCCTTCTTTGGTTATGGAAAGGTAAGGATAGGTTTTAAAGTGGGTATTTCTTTTTGATAATGAAATTATTTATAACACTACTTAATCTATTGGAATAGAATACATTTCATAATTAAAGATATCATTTGAGAGGAAAGACATGAAAATTCATGAATATAGAAATTTTAATAAACATATAAGCTAAGAAAGGTGTATATAAGATATATTCATGGGTGGTTTCCAAGATATTAAAAAATCTATATTTTTAGGATCTCATGATATGTATTTCTCCAAATAAAATGTCCAAGTAAACACAATTCTTATATATAGAATCCACATAGAGAGAATTTATCAGAAATTTTGTGTTCTTGTAAGGTGCTCATTATAATGAATATTCTTTATTTAATTTTAATTTATGAATAAAAAATATGACATCAATAATTTCTAAAACAAAAGATTAAATTTACATATAAAATATAAGATTCACTGATACCATGAAAATTTATTATGAATTTTTCATACCAAATGGAATAACAGGGTATTCATAATGACCATATAAACTCTTAAAATCTATCTTTTTTATATACTCCTTCCAAAAAAGAGTTAGTGACATCCCAATCATAAATAAATTTTTTCCCCATTCAACTAATTAAATTTACCACTAATCCATGGAATATGATATTGATTCATTATAATAACCAAATTTATCATAGAATACTCATTGTAGAGTCAGAGGGAACTATATACATTCTTCACAAAGAGATATAGGGATTCCCATGTTTATGTACATGGTATTATAAATCTTTTCATTTTGAAATCATCTAATTGGACCATAAATTATATCAACTATATTGTTTCAATATAATAATATAGAACTAAAATAGGATTTTATCCCTGATAGCAGATTAATTAATAATTATACTTCCCTTTTAGGTGGAACACAAGATAAATTTTCTGGTAAAAAACCTACATATCAATCTAAGATGGTTAAGAAATCTCTTTTCTTTGTTACATAAATAGTTTTCAATGATATTACTACCAAATGTCAAGATATTTCCATAACCATTAGTTTCAAAGTTCCTACTCTACTAGTATTTATAGTCTAATCCCCCTTAAAAAGATGTGAAATTCCATCAAGGGATTAAAAATGACCATTTAGTTATAACATTTTATGTGGTATTAAAGTTATTTCAACCAATATACAAGAATAAATAAATCAAATATATCTATCGATATAATATAATAACCCAAAACAAGTTGATCCTGATTGATATCTTTAGATCATGCTATAAATTTTAACCTTCTAAAATCTCATTGCTTGAGGGGTTTCTGAATTTTCATAATGTGAGGAATCATTCCCATATGTATCCCCATATGACTTATGAAATAATAAATAATAAAGGAGTGATATTAACATGTATCAAACAAATATTTCATAATAGGTGCTTTTACAATGATGATACCTTACACCATCAAAGGAGATGACTGATCCTTTGCACCTATTTTCTCTACACCATACAACTGCTTAATAGTTTCTCTTGAATACTCCTCGATTCCTTATTTTTGTGGTATCATCATTCATTTTAACTTGTTCTTAGAATTATCTTCACTCAATAAATTTTGGTGAAGAGAACTATTTTGATGAGATAGGGCCATCTAAATATAAGAGGATTATGACAAATTGAAACTATTTCCCCCAATTTTCCTTAGGGTAGTAGAAAAACATCTTTTTAGGTGTCCCATTTCACCACAATAGTGATTATTCTAAGACAGTGTCATATAATCCCATTTTCCATGCTCCAAAAATCCATATTAAAAACAACTTTTTATGGTTTTGTAACATGGAGGAATAGAAACTAATTAAGTTGATTGGTTTTTTTAGAGCCTTTCTCACAAGATAATTTGTTTCATTTTTTTATTTCTTTATAGAAATAGAGTTACCACTTATACCCATGTGGTTAAAATTATTCATTCCACCATTGGTTCATTCCATGTTGTTTTCCTCTATATTGTATCTATTGAAAATATATATATAATCATAAATATAAGAGATGACTACTACAGAGAAAATTTCATTTAACAACACTTACTCATAGTTTCATTCTTTCAAGTACATGATAGAGGAGACCCTAAGAGTTAATTGAAATAGATTTATGAAAATAGTTTCATACTCCATGGTAGATTTATTTTCTTTCTTGAGTATAAATAAATTTTTTAAACTTTTAATATTGAAGGTATGTGAGTAGAATAGTATTTAAACAAATCCTCAAACCCTTGAAATGTAATGTCATGGTCTTTTTTAGTTTTTACAAATATATCCCACCATTTTATAGTAATAATTTTACCCATGTACACTTATTTATTTACCATTATAATGGTCAGTGTTCCCACAAAATTAAATATTATATTAATTTGACCAAGCCATGCCTCTATTTTTTCAAGTCACAGATCCCCCAAAAATTATTAGTTGATTTATATTTTAAAATTCTAATGAGAAATTATCATTTCTAAGTTCATGAAAATGATTTCCTATATAAATATCTTAGTCGTATTAAAATATAATCCAGAGAAGCTATTGATTAACATAACGTTCAAGATGAACTGCATTATCAGCAACATCTTCTTATTTATTTCATAGTTGTCTCATGGGTTCCATTATTTCTATAAATATAAAAGGAAACAACACTAAAACATTATAAAATAACCAAAATAATTACTTATTATATTCTAAATTATAACAATATAAATCTTTACAACAAGACTCCAAAAGTCATTAAGTACAACTTGGTAGATATAATCATAGTGGGAGGTCTTCCCACTAATGTATGATAAAAAATCACTCATAATATAAACAAAAGTTATGTGATGAATAGAAACCTTGAATTGTATCACAATGCCTTTTTTACACAATGAAAACCCTTGTATCTTTAAGATAAAAAAATGAGGTTATATTCATCTTTGTATGGTGTATATTTTATTTTTTGGAAGGTCTTACCTCCACTCATACAATCCCAATAGACATATTTTACTAAATTGTTACAATTTTTAATATCCCACCACAAACTCATTGGCTTGGGAAAATGTAGTGGTGCTGGTGACCTTTGGAAACATACACTAGACACCAAATGCTGGTAATATATTTTGTGGTCTTAAAAGACCATTGGGGATGATTTTCCCTTGAACATAGATAACCTATAATTTAAAATAATATAAACAAATAAGTAATACTCTATTATGAATGAGAAGAAACCCAACATCTCAAAATACTGGAGAAATAAATAGAATATATTATTATCATAACATAAGGGGATAAATCCCTCAAAACTGAAAATATATAATGATATCGTGATACCAACATGGAATCACTCCAAACACCCCACCTGAATATCGCTAATATCCACCCACCAACACCATATTTGTAGCATCATGATTCTAATCTTGAGAAATATTAAATATTCCCATTACTTATATCATATTAAATAGTGTTTTCATAATTACCAAAGTGAATATTAATGGGGTGAGTATAAACCCAAGTAGTAAAACCCCAAGAATTCCCACACACACCACTATAATAAAAATGATTTAGTTTATTGTTTTATATCAAATAAAAAATGTTATATCAAACCTTTTTATTTTAAATTCAAAATTTAATAGTCTTTCCATTATCAATAATTTTCAAAAAAATAAAAAAAATTATAGGTAACATATAAATTCATATATATTCTCTACACTTTCCATGTTCATTGAATATGCTCACACACACATAGAGTCCTAAAATATGATAGTTTTAATACTCATGAGTATTAAATCATCTTCCATAGTATGTTCTCACTTAGTCATGGACCCCTGTTCCCCAATTGGCATAGGCATCCGTGTCCAAATCCAAAAAGGTCCCTAATAATTAAATCATGAACACACATCAACTCATTTATTCCAAGATCTATTATAACCATTCCATTAGAAATCATTTATTGCTTAAACATTTTATCAAACATGTGGTGAGTGTTAACAAAAATATATCATTTTAAGGCCAATAAACATATAGATTTATCTAATAATATTTTAATAAGATTTTTCACTAATGATTATAAGAAATAAATTTTAGAAATCAATGATTTTATGTTCTATGTAATGTAGATATATATATATAGAGTGTGTGATGTCACCTACCTTAAAACATAATATGTATCCAAGGAAAACAAAAAATACAAGGAAGATTTAGTCTTTCTCCTTTCTCCCCTTCAAAAAAAACACAAAAAATTGACATAGAAACTTGTCTTAACCCATTGATCCAGTCCTAAAATTACCAATACATGGTTTCTAGAAATATTAAATAATATATCATTAATGAAAAATGAGAAATAGAAAACATACATTTATTCTCCAAATCTAACACAACAAGAGATATTGAAATCAGGCTTCAGATCGAAGTGAGTCACAAAAATCACCTAAAGGAGGGTTGATGGTCAATATCCTAGAACATAAGAGTAATAATTAAGGATTTGGGGGATCATTAATATTACAAATCCAAATTTCTAATTTAATTAATATTATACTAGGTTTATTCCACATGGATTACCAATCTATATGCTAACCATGTGGGCACTGTTGTCTCAAAACTCCAAACATTCATGATTGGGATGCATGGTTTTGTAAACCATGTTACAACCATTTGAATCATTTTATCCCATGTTTTATAGTTAATTTGTTAATTCACATGGTTTCCCATAACTATGCTCCAACTTTGTGCCTCCTCATATATTCAATTTACTTCCCATGAAGTTACCTGGGGAATTATCAATGTTTCTATAAATAATACTTCAATAGTGAGCCATAAAAAATCATTCAAAAATGCACCAAAATCATCAAAAAACATTATGATAATAATTCCAACCAAAATAAATATCAAAAACACATAAAATAGTATCATATACCTCAATATGGAGGTGTTATTGCACATATAATATATTAAAAAACTATGACCATGCAATATCAAAATCTGCCTCCCAATGAAAAATAGAAATAAAAAATGACTTAAGTAAGAGTGTAAAAAGAATAATAGGAATACACCATTCAAAAATTTTAATAATAAAGTTTAGTTTTTTGGGAAATAGAATCTACCAAGGTACCATATTTCTCATTTAGAAAACAACTTTCTCAAATTCCAAGAGGATTTCAAGACTAATAAAGTCATTTAAAAAAACCCTTGATTATTTCTCATTATAATAGATACTCAGTAATAAAATCAAAAAATTATTAATTTTCAATGTTATATTCAGGAAAATTGATAATTATATAATTTTCATTTTTGGAAAACCCTTAGCAGGTGACCCAGGTTCTTAATTCTTCCCTAGAGGAAGAAGGTGGATGGAATGAAATCCGGAGTGGGTGTGTATAGAAATAAAATGATGATATTACCAAAAAATCAGTAAACCACGAACGTTATATTTTCAAAGAAAAACTAAACCAACCAATTTTCACCCCAAATCCTACTAAAATTGAAAATATTACATATTCATTATCATTGTATTATATGACGTGGTGTAATCACTAACCGAAAATCTTGATGTAGTAGGAAGAGTTGTCTTGAGTACCTAATATCATATAGACTCTTTCAAAAAACTCAACTACATCATTGGGAGGATGAGAACTATCTCACCAAATTAGGTATTGGGAACCACCCCATTAAATGGAATCCTCATCAGATGAAGAATCTTGATATAGTTTTATTTATATAATCCAAATGAAAGACTCCATATCTGATGGAGAATATGCCTATGAACTCAACATTACATACTATAATCATGATGGAAGAGGATGGGTTCATTGAAGATGGGGTAAAAAGATATGAGGTTTCAAAGGACATTGATATATTGGTGATTTTTCGTTTGATTTTATATACACCCATAAACCTAAGGATAGACCCTCCAATGTTAAAGCATCTATCTGATCATTATTTCTCTAGGGATTTCTCAAATACTATCATAATTGAGTAATAACTTGAAGATGCATAGTTAACCAGCCAAAATCAACACGTGGTAAGGAAGCCTTAGTCCAACACATTAGCTATAAAAATTCCCCCTTATTTTGATCAAGGTAAGGAATCAACAAAATATTCAATAAAAATTTACAACTCATTGGCCAAAGGCCTACCCCATGATAGGAAGCACAGTCCCTTGGTTTAAAATTTTGACATCTTAAAGCATATATCTGTTATTATGAATAATTTAACTATTTGGGATGTTATTTACCATTCTATAAATCTTATAGAAACCCCATTAATTCCCCTATATTCCATCAATATGTTGAGGCCAATGATACAACACCAAAAGCATATCATTCTATGAAATTCCCTATAAAATTTCATATGACCATTTTCTTGACATAAAAAAGATCATGAAGTAGTAATAAATGGACATATTATGTGCTTTTACTTGTCTATAAAACATTATTACAAGAATATTCATTGGAAACTTATTGATACAAATTATAGGATCATCCTCATTCCAATCTATATCCTCGTTTTCTTAGTTTGCAGTGAGGTAGACCTAACTCCCTAACAAATTCATGGATATGATAATATTTATTTCATCCCACTCAAGAGGATCAAACATAGACACTAGTTTAGTGATCTCATATCTGAAACTGAATTCTTGGTGATCCACTAGGAAACTACCTTCAACATCCTCCTAATAAAATCATGGATCCATATGTATAGAGAGGTACCTTATTCATACCAATAGTGCCTCAAGTAATTCATCAATGGGAGGCTGGATTATTGTGTACTGATAGAACACCCTTTGTATCTTATGGATCATAGATCCAAAATTAGTAGCATAATCAATCAATGGTGGAGAATGAAATTTAGGTAAATTCCCCCAATGGCTTAGTGGTAATCCATTCTAGCCAATGGATTGTACAAAAGAAAGATAACATGTTTCATAAAAAAAATAGATTGGGAAAATCACTCAAGATTTGGGAAATCAATGGGTCACGCAAATACCCCTATCCTCATGACCTCGAATGTGTCAGTGGAGCCTCATCAAAGAGTATGGTTATAAGTTTAGTGTACAAGTTTTTTCCCTAAATACAAATACTTTATCACTATTAGTATGATAAAAATAGTCTTTGGTGTCATGTTTAGGATGTAAATATACTTTTACATTATCCATATAAGAAGAAATTTACCCCACATAATCTCCAAAATCATAGGATAATGGAACATCATATACCTTGATGATAGTTGTGAGGATAGAAATAAAATCTAGGATTCCCCTGAAAATAATTCTCATACATCAGAAACCTTGAGATCCAGATGTTCCACCTGGTCATTCAAAATGGATAAAAATATCCCTAAGACATCCATAGTATTAATTAATGTACCTTGAGCTCCCACATCCAATGAAATTTAGGTAGATTAGTAAGAGGAATAAGATCTCCTAGTTATACCACTGGTATTTTAGAAAGATATAGCATCCACCATTGAGGATCTATAATAGTGAATCTATGTGTAATGGAGGATTGAAAACCTACATTGATTTGCGTCTCCATGTATCATGAAGATGAGAAATAGACATATTGTTCCTTAAGTAGTACTGAGATGTATTTTCCTTGAAATGTAAATAAATTCCTAAACGTGGTCCCAATGTAGCAATCCATATTTTTCATTTTCTAGATGATCATCATAGTTTTATGAAAGTATCTTGATGAATGCATCTAACACATGTTTCATAGGTAGAAGATGAATTCAAGAAGATCATTAAGGAAAAGTCCATTAAAGATGTTCAACACCTAGAATGGATTTCTAATATTGTTCATACATGAAAAAGAATGGAAAAATCCAAGTCTATATTTATTTTATGAATCTAGACTAGTACTGCCAAAAGGATGGTGTCCCTATACCGATCATTGAATTAGTAATCAATATAACAACAATATTCCTACACATACCATTCATGGATTAGTATTCAAGCTATAACCATAATTGGATGCCTTCAGATGATGAAGAATACAATACATTTTGGGAAACCCATACGGTATATTTCTATCAAGTAATTCCCTTTATCCTAAAAAATAAAGGTTCTATATATAAACACTTCATCCACCATATCTTTAAAACCATTCAAGGTGATATAGTAGAATATAATGTGGATGATTTTTTGGTCAATTCTCAATAGAATTGTGATAATATTTATGATCATGAAACAATTTTCAACAAATGATGACAATATAACCACAAGATGAATCACTTGAAATGATATTTTAGAGTGACATCTAGAAAATGTCATCAATTGTTTTTACATAATTTTTGTATCAATGTCAATCATGAGAAGGCCAATGAAATTTATGATATGATTTAACCTCTAAATATCAATGAGAAGAGGGGACACCATGTTCTTCTTGCCTATACCTGATGTTTCATCACGAATATCACCGGTTAGCACTTAACATTCACAAGGTTGATGAAGAATGAAGTATGATACTAATGGGATTAATATTTTAAGAAATATTTCAATGATCTCAAGAAGTAACTTTTGATCCCATCATTGAAAATGTCTCTGGTTTAGTATAAACCACTCATTCTTAAAGGGGTGACCATTAAATAATCACACAAAAATATCTCTGATCATAAATATTACAAATGTAGGATAAAATCCACTATTATATTAGTAGAACCATGTTGGATGTCAAGACCCAATAATATAACATCAATGAGAACTGAATAGAACTAATTTTAGACATGAAAAAATTGTGGAATTACGTACAGCACAATGAGTTCTATCTTGTCTCTCATGTAAACATAATCAAATACATCCTATGTTTCATGATGTTAACTAAGAACCTAGTATAGTGATTTGTCATACTATAGAAGTTTTATATATAGTTCACATGTTAAAAGGTTATCAAGGGTTTGTAATTGGATGCATTCCGCTAAACACACCCAATCCAAGATGAATACACTATAAAATGTAGAAATTCTTGATCAAAAAAATCTTTATCCATATTAAACACTCGATATATGAGGGATATGTGATTTGATTGTGTTTCTATAGTCATAATGGGATGAATGATGGAAAACCTAAAGAATAATAGGTTTGGTCTGGGGATTATGATCATCTCAATAGAAAAATTGATTCTACCATATTTATTCCTTATATTATAAGGATGTACTAATAATTATTCGGAATATTAAGATCTCATTATAGGCTTGGTTCTTGACATATAGGTATTAGTGTCTCTCTTTTGAGTATCAAGGGTGATTCAAATCTCATGTTCACGAATATTATTGGTGAATATTCCATTACAAAAGATTATTTTATTATTATTTTTAATTTTACACAAGGGTTGGCTGTATATTTTCAATTCAAAATAATGTTATATCACATAATACAATTGCATAACACCTTAATCAATTCACCAGTTAATGCAGTCATAGCCCTAGTAGATCCAAGCTAGGATGAAAAAATCATCTGTATTTTGTACTGCATGTCATTATCTCAATTCATTAGAAAATAAATGGATGAAATAAATGAGATCATCCCCATCCTAAATTAAGGTTATCTATTATCCCCACAAATTTATATTGTTATTTAATTGATGTATCCAATAGTATGCTATCTCTAAAGTGGGATTCTTCAACCAGACCTACCGATGAGACAGATGATCTTATGGTGGTAAATGAACTTCATCCTCAATGACATCCCAAAATCTTATAAATTACTTGGTAAATGATGATTTTACAGAGTTATAAATATATGAATTTAAACATTAGATAACCCTGATATTATATTGAAAATTTATTTAGGCATGTAATGTGTTAATCAGTTAAAAAACAATATATCATGTCAAATGAAGTGAGTCTGATAGTCCTAGGCAATGATGTTGTATAAATGTTTTGAATTCACTAGTAGATTATATGTTTTCTGATACACACGAATTTCATCCATAAATTCTCTAAGTGGTTTCAATATATAACCCTTCAATAATGAAAAATTAATGTTGTCATAAAATTCATAATGGCAAACATCATTACTGAATTTGGTGTCCCTTTCACTATATTGGTGAATAATGGACTCAATTTCTATAGTTTATTATTGAACATTTGTATTATCAATCAAATATTTAGTTCAACCACTCATCAGGCCTCCATGTAGTGGAACGTGGACAAATAATGTATTTCAAAAAGTCTCTATCTAAAATCGTTCAAAATATGATTGATAGATACAAGAAATCTTGGAATGAAAATATCTTACATTCTTTGTGGTATTATCACACTAAAACATATAATATTTTTCAAGAGACCTCATTTTTTCTTTTATAATGGATAGAGGAAGACAGACTCATCATGGTGTGTCTTATGTTACTCTATAATTATGACTATAACCAGTTTCCTAGAGATGAATTGTTTCAAATGCGACTAGATGAGTTGGAAATTCTTGAAGAGAAACTGTTTCTCTCATAGAAAACCATTGAAGTACATAAAAATTGAGTTTTAGAACCATTAAATATAAAATTTTAAAATTTTTCATTCATCCAAGGGGAACTGGTGTTATCCCTCGAAACTCCAATGATACCATAGAATAATACTCTAATGTTAGGACTAAAATGGGAGGTGCCTTGCACCATACAGAAGTTCTACTTCAATAGAGTATATTCCATGGTAAAAATAAAGATAGATCATATCATTCCCCCAAAAATATAAAATTTCTCAAAAATAATACTCTTCAAAATATCACGTCAGTTTTATTTCAAGATAGTTCTCGTGTGATGAGACACACATTAATTTACATCTAGTTTTTTGATCCCTCCTCTAGTTAGGGAACCCATTTCACTAATATTTTATTTTACATGAACTATATCTATAAACAATGTGTAATATTAAAATAACTATGTTTGGTTTCATTCCTATTTAGGACCATCTGTAAAATCATAAAATTACTACACGGATCGGTGTAGACACCCGAGGTTGAATCAGGTGTTTCTATTTTTCAAAATTTCAATTTATCCTTTAAATTTTGACCCCTATGGAATTAAAACATTTTTATCTATTATGATAATAGTGTATATCTTAGTATTTACCAATCACATAGACAACATGAAATATATGAAATCATTTAAGGATAGAATACAGTATATATACAAGGTTTTGTCCTGATGCAGGAAACCTACTCCTTTGATTGATTGGGGATTAACCTAAATCATATATTATCTTACACACTATAAACACAAGTGAATATAATGAGTCATAATAACCCCTAAAAATGCATAAAAAATTCTAATTTATTCTCATAATTAATACAATACATCCATATTATGACTGGTTTTGTAGAGTTTCATTCTACTATCCCCATATGTCGAGAGTCATACTATATTCACAACTTCCCACTATGTATATACTTGGATTTATTTATAGATTAGTTTGAAGAATATCTATTATTATATCAGGGATCCAAATGTATCCAAACAATAAATTTGTTTTCTATTGGTATAAGGGATTCCGATTTCAACTAATCTTCATACGCATAAAATTCAACACGGTACTTATCTCATCACATCTTTACATATATTCAATAGATTTTTCTTACCTAGTTATATCAAATCACACACAATATCATGTTATCATCATAGATAAAAATGGTCCTCATACACTAAATGTATCTACACATATATATGGGATGTAATAGCACAGTCAGTCATTACTCTATCTATTTTATTGATCTTCTATAACAATGGATGTTGTTGGATCATGAAATTCCATTACCATTGACACCCATATTGGTAATTCTTATTAGAATAGGATTTACATCGTCTTCAAGATTATTTTATATTTCATCAATTCATCACACTCAATTAAAGCTCTTTGTTATAGTTCTTGATCTTTCTTAACTATCTATTTATATTTCCCTTTTATATATAGGTCATTAGAATATATTTTCCATATTTAAAATATAAAAAATAATTTTGAATCTTAGATCCACATTCTCATTTTCTCAAAAATATATATGTTGGATTGATCCAAATTTAGTTTTTCATTTGTTTCACAACAATTGTCTCATGTTAAATGATAGAAGTGATCTTTATTTTCTTATCATCTCATTTTATCATTTATTTTCATTGGATAAATGTATCTTATAAATACATATTGTAGGGTCCATTTCTTATTTAATTTTTCATCATACAGTAAAAATAAAAAGGTCAAATTTATCACCAATTCATTAAAAATATACAACAATTAATACTATGTCTTGGATTTCCTCTTTTAATAGTAATAGTATTTGAAATTTTGTTAGAATCATCAACATCAAGATTGAGAATAAATAAAATTTACAGCTTAATCAAATCATTCTGAAATTGTATCAAAAATATTTTTTTATATTTTAGAACACACATAATAAAATCCAATATATTTAAATTTATTTATTCTTGATGTAGAATTTTGGAGAACATTATATTACTCATAAAAATTCCCCTTGAATTAATCAACACTTTATTAGCAAGAAGATCAGTTTCTCATAATAATTTGGATTTAATAAAACACCCTTTGATGTTTTTGGTGATGTTTAAAACAAGGTATTATAGCTCAAGAATCGTCAAAAATTAATTTATCGTTATAACATAAATTCAAAAATAATTATTACATTTCTAGATTTAATATAAGGATAAATTCATATACATAGGCCTTCAATGTTTTTTCAATCCTCTTATGTTGAGATGCATATTTAGTGGATTCACATATATGGAATGAATCTACATATATCAATCTCAAGATCTGTACATTTATATATTTATGATATATGGATTATTTTATTTCCAGAACACTTCTATTGATTCTCTTAAGTGTATATCCATATTTTTTAATCACGTTATATAGATAGATGAGTCCCCTTACATTGATGGATAAGTTAGTATCCCCTTACATGGATATCTATTTATTTAATCACCTTATGAGAGCACTATTACCTGAATATATACTTGTATATATTTTCTATATTTTAGTCCATTTAAACACAAGCTCTTTAATCTATCTATAATCCAAATTTATAAATAAAAATATTTTTAAAACAATATTAGAAATAAAAAAACATTCTAAAACTCATAGTATCATTCGTAAAAACATAGAAGACATTAAATTGTCTTGTATGATTATTTCAATAAAGATAACCATACTTTAATTCCACCCTCAAATTTAGTCTTAAAAACTTTTATCCATGTTTTATGTAACACTTAAATAAGTACCCTCCATTCTTAGTTACACAAGGATGGTTTCTATAATACCATAGGTCTTCAATCTCCCTAACAAACAGGAAATTAACTCTGATCATACCAGCTTCATGAGGATTCTCACCCAAAAATTTCTTCACCCTTATAAATTAAAGTTGATGAAAATTGTCACACTTGCTAGAACCTGTCTATTTTATGAGGACCTGGTCTATTAGTGATATTATGTGGGGGATTCCATTTAAAGTAGTTATCCCTTTAAAACTCTTTTACCATCACATAATTCTTTCTTATTTTTCAATCTCAATGGAACCCAACACAAATTTACATTTCCCATAGACATGGGAAGCCTTCATTTATTACATGCGTAGGTTATAATCCTAATACATCACCCATTACTCAGAGAAACATATTTATAGGATCATCTACCACAAATAAAATCACAATCTAATAGATGCCTAAATCTCCCCCTTTGGTTTTGTTCTCAATACTTTGTACATCAAAATACAAGAGATACATGTCAATATTTAATTAGAATTTATAATTTGTAACAACCAATGTAATGTTAATAATAAATTTACAACTTTATTATTTTTAATAAAATAGATTTTATATTTTTATATTCATTATAATAATATTATTAATTTTTCAATCAAAAATGAAACAGTTTTATTCTTATTAGAGGTTTTTATCAATTATATTTTTATATATAATCTATTTATTTCTAAATTTTATAACTTTAATTTTAAAAATTGGACATTATTTTTTAAATCATTGTATAATGTTTTTCTTATTCTTCAATATTTGGTTTTTCTGAAAAGATTGATTTTTCAGTGTATAGTAAAAACTAATGTGTTTGAAAACCATAAATTTCATTTGATTAAATAAGTTAATTTCAAAATAAAATTTAATATCAAATTCATATAGGTATATTGTAATTATAAAAAATATAATTAATTTTGTATTATTCATCCTTATACATTGTTTTTTATAAGTTTATTTTTGTTATTAAAAAAACATTTTTCAAAACAAATTGTTTTTCTTTGTGTTTTTTGTTTTAATTGTAAATAATTTTCTCTTTCATCGATAAATTGAATCAAACAAAATGTAATCAATATTAAAATTTAAGATATAAATATTCGGTAAATAGTTCACATTTATTTTTGTTCATTATGAATAGTAACCATAGTAAATATGTGTTACCTCGCTAAGGGTAAATCGCGTAATTAAGGTTAAATTGAGATAAGTCCTTAAATTATCCATGATATTTATATTTATTTTATTTGGTATTTTTTGTTATCTATGAACACATGTGGTTCTAAAATTTGAAAATTCCAGACAACATTCCTTCTATACGAAGATTAATATTAGTTTTAATAAAGATTAAAAACAAAATGTGATTCCCTTTGTTTTAAAATAACTAAAATATTTTCATTTGGATAAAGAGTGGTTTTGTTCTGTTGTAATACTTTTTTTGAATAATAAATTAATGTTTTATCATGTTAGTATATTTTTGGTTTTTAGTGGTGAAATACATACCCTAAATGTTTACCCAATGACTGCATAGTGCTTTTTAGATGAACTGTAAAAATCAACTAAATAATTTTGAAAACTACAAAAGAAATATTGTATGGATGATTTATAATGTCCCATGAATTTTATAGATCAATATAAATTATTAGGTAAGTTTTAATGTTTTTTTCAAATTATATTACAATATTTATGTCATTAAATTCAAATTAGATAAATAATTCTAAATTTGACATTAATGATATTTCATAATAAAAGGTATTTTATTAAATGATTTAAAATTTATAAAAAAAATATATTAACTCAAGTTAATTATAAATAATTTAAAATTTAAATCATTTACTATTTATGGGACAATTTTCCTTTTAAAATAACTTCTTTACTTTTAAATTGTAAAAACCAATTCTGTTTTGGCAATCACTAAAAGGGTTTACTGGGGTTAAAACAATGATATAAGCATGAAAATATCACCTAAAATTTCTAAATTTTATTATATTAGATTGTTTTGACTCATAATCATAAAATATATTAAATATATTAATTTTGATCTATTATTTCATGAAAATTATTTTTATATTAATAAAATACTTTTTAAAATTTGTAGAGTGTCACTCCACTCACTTATAAAATAGAACCTCCTCTCCTCTCTTCCTTGAGCCTTTTCATAACTATAGTATATAAAATACCGAAAATATCTCACTAAAACATCACTATACACATCCTAGGTGTATTGGTATTATAAAAATTCTAAACCTAGAAGGATTAAAGTGTAATCCAAAAAGGTTATCTGATGAGAATGTATGAATCCAAACCATACCATTTCATGTTTATTTCTTATTCCACATACATAAAATATTCTTTAACAATGATAAAATAATAATATAAATATATACCATATACTGAAATTTTATTTTGTTTATGGTACAAGCCTTTTCCATTTTATAGGAAATGTAAACATTGCTCATGTGTTCGTGTGGACTACAACCTCCACAAAGTGATGTGTTTCTTTTTCCATCACCAAAACTTATGGACATTTTTAATGATGAATTTAATGCACATATATTATTATCATGAAATTATTATCATTATATAAATATAACATGTCAAATAATTTTGTACCATTCTATCTGTTTGAAAATGATAATGGTGTTTGCGTGTACGTGTGGATTACCACCTCCATCAAGAGATGTGATTTGTTTCTCTTAAATTTCATTCAATGATGTTTAAAAATCATTATTAATGTGTAAAAAAGATTAATATTTATTTATTATTATTCTAGGTATTATGGAACATTTACCTCATTGAAAATTGTCAACCTACAGAAGACATTTTAGATATATTAGTTGAATATCATCAAAATATCCAAGATGAACTTAAATGATTAAGTAATTGAATTTAAAAAGGTAAAAAAATAAAGTAAAACGAATAATAAACATGAAAATTGTTATTTATAAAGTAAATAATTAACAAAAGTTTATTTTTAAGATTTATAAAGAATATATGTGATCCGGTATGACTCATGGTAAGGGATACATTAACTTAAAACCTTAACATAAATATTTTAAATACTTATTTTATAAATAAATTTCGCTAATAACATTTGTAGGAAAATTATTTAATTGATGTATTTATACGTATGTAAATGGATTATAAAGTTAAATTTTTTCTCATTTTAATTTCATAAAGTTTTTTCAAAATGAATCATTTAACCTATTTTATACGGAACATTTTGACATTAATTACCAAGAGAAAACATAATGTTCTATTATAACATGTACGGAATCAATTTATTTTATTAACACTAAATATTTTATTATATTTTTTATTCCATTTTATGATTCTATGTTTTCTTCATATAAAATCATTCTTCCCTTTTTTATTTGTATTTTTGTTTGAAAAATGGGTTTTTAACATGGAAGACTTCTTCAATATCTGAAAGTGTTTTTCAAATGGGTTAAAAAGAGTTTTGTAAGTATTTTATGAATAAATTTTGAGATAGTAAAATCATTTTCCCCAAATATGTTACTTTATTAGTATAGATAATTATGAGTGAGCCCAATATAGCTTATATGATTACGTGACCCTGATATAGCTTATACTAACAGGTGATCCGGATATAGCTTATACGAACAGGTGACCCTGATACTGCATATACAATGTGTGACCATGATATATCTCTCTAATGCATTGGTAAATTTCCATTTTCATTAAATGAATGAATTATTAAGTTAAATGGGTTGGTTTCTCAATTGGATTTAACTATTCTCACATTATTTATGATACCACGGGTTATGAATATGATGATCTAAGTTACTAAAAAGGATTTCTATTTTATTAAAATGGTCTCTAGGTGTTTTCATTGACTAAAAAGTATTTTTTAAATGCAGATATTATTTATTTTATATTCTTATAGAATAACCTATAAAAGGTAAAAAAAATATTGGTTTTCAATTTTTTCACTAGACTAATAGGTTTCTTACTTTTACATCCCTTACTAAAATTGTTGTGCTCATTAAAAAAAAATTCATAGGGTTTAATGATGAGTAATAAAAAATAAGAAGATATTTTAAAATTCAAGAATATTTATAATTAAAATAAAATGTGTTCAATTTTAAAATTTTCTATTGTGTAAAAATGGATAATGAGAAGAATTATCCACTTTTTAATATATGGTTTTTATATAATATTTACGGCCTAATTATTAAAAACTCTAAATCGTAAAGATCCACAAAATTAATAAAGTGAATTATTGAATAAAAACTCATGATATTTATTATTTTATGGATAGGTATTTATAGTTGGTTTTATAGGAAAGGTTTTTATAACTTTATAGTTTCATATGATTTTAATATAATAGAATTATCAGATTCGAAATTATGGTTAGTTTGAAAAGATTCGGTATTTGAATATTTCTATGTTTAATTCTATAATTTTTGTCTCTTTAGAATGGTTTTTCATAGAACAAAAGAGGAAGAATAAATAGAAAGGCATCATTAGAAAAATAACATTCCAAATAATCATCCTAGAATGGTTCGAATTGAAACTCAGTAATGTTTTTCAATGATGGGTTAGATGATTCATGGTATAAATGGTGGTGTAATCCATGTTAGAGACCAACCAGATTTAATACAAATAATCATGTTTATAATTTATAATTTTGTGAAACAATTACCTCTGAATCTCACAGAACATTATATATAATGGTTGTCAAAGAATGGATCAATGCTATAAAAAATATATTTGAATTCATGGGTTGTTATGAATTTTAAAAGGTATCTTATTCCATTTATCGTTTTTAAGGTGAAGCAGTTCTATGTTTTTTATTGGTTAAGAATACCATAGAGATACATTACCTTGATGAAATGGAATGGGATATATTTGAGAATATTTTCCAATAGAATTTTTTCCCTATAGTTTTTTTACTCAAGATGGATATATAATTTTTTTAATTGAGGCAAGATAATGATTTTTTAGTCGTATGTGATGAAACTTTACATGATTATCTAGGTATATAATAAATTTTATTTTCCAATTTTTCAAGATAAAAAGATAAAAGGTGAGGAAAATTCATTTGTGACTAATACATTTGATTTTTGTCTAACAATTGATATGGTGACATGTATGTTACCTATTTATTCAAATTATGTTGATGCCATATTTGACTATGGATCTTCATATTCCTTCATTTCTAGGAAATTTGAAACTAAAATTGGAATATCACCTAAGGAAAATAGGATATAAATTTTGTTTAAAATTCCATCTTGAAGTATTAAAGAAACCAATATTTATAAGAAACCACCTATTTTTATCTGTGGGATTGTCTTTCATGAAAATCCTATTGAACTTCCCATAATAGGGTTTGATATTATTATGGGTATGGATTGGATTTCATATTATCACACTAATATAGATTATATAGATAATAATATTATATTGACTTATTTAATTCCTTCTATAACATATCAAGAAGTTAATAAATTGAATAGATGTGGCAGTGAATGTTATCTACATCATGGTATTGAAAAGAATGAAAATTTTCATATCAATCATATGCCTAAAGTGAATGAATATATAGATTTATTTCTTGATGATTTTATTAGTTTTATTCTTCATCATAAGGGTGAGTTTACTGTTTACTAAGTGTTAGATGATAATCTATTTTCAAAACAACCATATTTAATGGCTCAACTAAGACGTTTGGAATTAAAAAATTAGTTGTATGAGTTTCTTGATAAAGGAATAATTCATTTGAGAACTTCACTATAGGGTTCTTATATAGTATTTTTTTAGAAAGAAATATCATACAATGATGATTTTAATTGATTATATATCATTTAATAACATTATGATTAATAACAAGTATCATTTTCCTCATATCGATGATTTATTTTATCATCTCTATGAAGAATAATATTTTTCAAAGATTTATCTTAGGATATCATACCATCAGTTGAATCTAAATGAAAAATATACTATGAAGACTACTTTTCGGACTATATACATGAAATTTGGGGTTTTATTAATTCCATTTGGGTTGTATCATTAACCAATTGTATTCATGGATCTCTTTAATATAGTTTACCCTGAATATATACATAATGTTTTGGTTCGATTTATTGACTATGTGTTAGTATATTCTAATAAATATTTAGGATCATGGAAGACACCTAAGGATTATTTTGAAATCCATAAAACAATATGAAAAATTGAGTAAGTGTGAGTTTTGGGTACAATAGTTTTCTTTCCTCAAAAATATTGTTTCTAAAGAAGGAATAAATGATGACCCTACTATAAATAATATCGTATAAGGGTGTAAAATACCTACAAAGGTCACAAATGTTCATAGTTTTCTTTTTTATCATGTGACTACCATAAATTTTTTGAAATCATTGTTCGGTTATCTATCCCACTAACTTAGTTAACTCAAAAGGAATTAATATTTATCTCAATGAAATATTATGATTATTGTTTCTAGAAACATAATAGAATATTGGTGAATACTCTAGTTTTGGATATTCCATTTTCAAATGGTGAATTATTAATTAATAGTGATTCTTCATTGAAGGGAATATGTTTTTTTATGATGTTTAATTATCAGGTAATTTTCTATACTTCAAATGAACTAGAGACTTGTAAGTTAAATTATCCTACAATAATCTAAAGGTAGATTTTATAGATTTTTCTAATAACTTTAGGGAATCATTTTGTGGGGTAAAGATTAATATATATAAAAATTACAAAATTTTGAAGTATATATTCATTGAGAAAGAGTTAAACAAGTGGAATAAAATATGGTTGGAACTAATTAAGTATTATTATTTTTCAATTCATTAATATATTAGAAATTAAATAATTTAGTTGGTTCTTTGAGTGAAAAAGATAATTCATCATTAACCCTGATATGTTTGGATCATGATTCTTTGGTAAGTTGTTTAACGAATAATGTCCTGGAAATTATGCATCTAGTAAATTATTCTATTTTATTTTACGATTTTTTAATGCTATCATTGTTAGATATAATTAATTAAGCTCAGAATGAAGATCACGATTTACAAGGATAGGGGAAAATAGTAAATAAAGGAAATATATCTAAATTTAATGTGGAAAAGGAATGTGTTTTGAGATTTTGGAAAATTATTTGTATTCTAGATATCTCTCAGTTGAAAAATGAATTGTTCATTGAATCTCACAACTCGCCCTTTTCTATTAACCTCAGTCATACTAAATGTAAAAAGTATATCAATATTATTAATTTTTGGATTGAATGAAGAAATATATTACAGTGATTACCCTAAAATGATTGAATTGTCAATATGATAAAGAAGAATGAAAATTAACAAAAGTGATTCTTTATCCACTGATTGTACTGGTGAGTAAATTGGAAAATATATCTGTGCATTCTATAGTGGTACTATAAAGTTTTTGAGACTAGAATTGGTTTGAGAAATGGTTGAGAGGATGAATATGATTCAGCATTATATGAATATGGATTAAATAAAGTAGAAAAGTTATATAGATAATTGGAGGAAATATATTTCCTTCGAGGTAGGTGATTAAGTGTTTCTTAATTTATCTCTATAAAAAGGTGTAATATGTATTTGTAAAAAAGGGAAGAAAAGTCTACATTTTAATATAACTTATGAAAACCTAGGGAAATTTGGCCAAATTGATTATTTTTTTCATTTCCTTCGATTGTATCTATTATAGATCATTTATTTCAGGTTTTCTTTTTAAAAAATATGTGTTGGATACATATCATTTTTTAGCCTTGATGTAGATTAGTTATAAGAAAACCTTTATTATGAGGAACAACCACAAAAAATTATTGTCCAAACAGAGAAAGTTTTTCTTAATAATGTAATTAATAAAGTAAGGTATTTATAGAAAACCCATACGGTTGATGAATCAATATGGGAACTATAAAATTTGATGAATGAAAAATATCACCACATGTTTAAGTAAGGAATACATTTTTTAGGGTTCAATTTCAAAATGGGGGTAGAATGTAATAACCTAGGAAACATTAATAATAAATTTCATCACATAATAAATATATATTAATTTTATTTTATATAGTTTTATTTTTTATATTAATATTCATTAATTTTTCAATCAAAAATATATAGTTTTATATTTATAAAGTCTATTTTAATGTATTATAATGTTTTACTTAAAAGCATAATTCAAAATTTTCATTATTTTAATTTGAAAAAATTTATATCATTCATGAAATCAGCATATCAAAGTTATATTATTGATAAATTTTTTTGTTTTTTTGTTTTTGAAAAAATTGAAATTTCAATGAATAATAAAATGTACAAGTTTTTTTCCAAAACTACCATTTATTTTCATTAAATAAAGTAATTTAAATAAAAATTTTGATATTAAAGTTAAAGAAAAATCCTTTAATTATAAATAATATAATTAATTACGTAGGAATCATCATTATACCCGATTTCTTTATAATATAGTTTTTGGGAATAGAAACAAATTTTTCCGAAAAAAAATATTTCCATTAAATTTTTTTAATATTAAATTAATTTGTATAACTTATTTAAATTTAATAATTAAAATGTCATTAAATATTTTAAATTATGTTGTCTAAATTTTTAAAAAAGGTTCCTTTTTATTCATTATGAATTGTAACCGTAGTAATTATTTGTCACCTCAGTAAGGGTAAATCGGGTCATTATGGTTAAAAAAATATGTTAAGGCCCAACACTCTTCCCAATAAATGACTAACTTTTTTGGATAAGTTTTTTAAAAACATTTTCATTATGGGTTCTAATATATATAAATTTACTTTTAATTTACTTTGATAATGAACTTAATATAATTTTAAATAATTAATAAAAACAAATTATCACTCTCATTATTTTAATATCTATAAATTTTTTCATTATGATGAAAAATTTTATGTTCATTTCTAATGGTTTATTTTAGAAATAAATTATTATTTTTTTATTAGGGATGTTTATTTTTAATTTTTAGTGATGAATTAATTCTTGTAAATACATATCCAACACCGACATCGTGGTTGTCCATGTAGTAGAAACATAAACTAAATGATTTTAAAAACTCAAAAAGTAATAGTTTAGGGGTGATTTATAGTCTTTCAAGAATTTTATAGATTATTATATCATATTAGGGTTGTTTAAATAGTCTGTGTTCAAATTCTATTACTATATGATGTCATTAAAGTCAAATTAAATGTATAGTTCAAAAAATAACAATAATGATATTTTATAACAAAATAATTAAAAACGATTAAAAATTCATAAAAATAGTATATTAGGACAATTTAATTATATATAGTTTAGAATATATGAAATAATATATTTTTTGAAACATTACGTTGATGGTAATTTCCTAAATCATATAGTAAAGAAAACATTGATACTTCCATAATTGTCAAAAGGGTTTACGGGGGGTAAAACAAATATATAAGGAAGAAAAATCAGCAAAACTTGTAAATAATTTTTTATGTGATTATTTGGACTCGTACTCATATTATATTTGATATATATAAATTTGGTATAATTTTCGTTGGAAAATTCATTTATATTAATTTATTACATTGTGTAATTTCACAAGTACCCCACCCACCATTATAAAAGGAAACCTCCTCTCCACCCTTACAAACACGTTTTTACCACACTATTCCATAGATTACCTAACAAAATATCACCCCAAATTTAACCTTCACATCATATAGGTCTTGTTTTAACTAAAATTTTGAATCTATAAGGCTTAATGTGTAATCCATTAAGTTTATCTGAGGAGAAGGTATCTGTCCTAACTTACCGATTTCCACTTTATCTATTCATCAAATTCCTTGAAATATTATTTAACAATGATGAGAAAATAAAATCAGGATATTCTATATACATAAATGTTATTATTTCTATGTTACAACCCTTTTTTATCTCATTTTCCATCCTTTTGTAAATGGAATCTTGGCTCATCCATACGTGTGGATTACCCCCACCATGAAGCAATTTGTTTCATTTTCCATCACCACCACCCATGGATATTTATAACGATGGATTTAATTTGTATATATAATATTAATAAATTTATTATAATTATATAATGATAATTTATCATTTAATTTGATACCATTCCATTTGTTGGAAAATGATAATGGTGTTCGTGTGTATGTGTAGATTACCATCTCCACTGAGTTATTTGATTTTTTTTTCTCTTGTATTTATACATAAATGGTTATAAAATTGTTATTAATGTATAAAAATGAATATTATTTAATTATTATTTAGTATATTACTAAACACATATCACATTTACCATAGTCAACCTATTAATGTCAATTTGGACATATGAGTTGAATATCATCAAAAAAATCCAACATAACCATAAATGATCAAGTAATTGAATATAAAAATGTAATAAATAGAATAAAATTAATAATAAAATTGAAAAATGTTATTATGTAAATAAATAATTAACATTATTTTGTTATCAAATAATATATATAATTTGCAATACAATTTTGAATCAATTTAATACACACTTTAACTTTGAATATCCTTCTCAATGATTTGATGATTTATTTTCTAAATATTCATATTCCATGATCATATTATTATAATTATTTTATGGATATATTTTTATGCACATAAATAAATTATAAATATATTTTTATGCCTTTTTAAAATTTCTTACAGAAAAAGTTCAAAAGGAAACTTTTTACCTATCTTGTATGAAATATTTTGACTTTCATTACAAAATGAACGCCCTGTTTTAATGTATACATAATCAATGGATTTTTTTCACCACGAAACATGTTATTTTATGTTTTGACCCCATTATAAGATTCGATTTTTTATTCAAAAAAATATCTTTAATTTTTGATAGTTATTTTAGTTTCTAAAATAATATTTTAAAAGGAAAGGGAACATTAATATAAAAAAAATTCATATGGGATTAGAAGAGTTTTTAACAATTTTATAATGAAAAAATTACAGAATTAAAAGTTTTATTCATTATATAGTGCTTGATATTTTTATATGATGATGTATGAGTCTGGTATAGATTATTCTAATGTATGATCTAGATAAAACTTATTCAAATGGTTGATCCCAAAAATAACTTATATGATGAGTGACCCTGATATAGCTCTCCAATGAATTGGGTAATGTTACTTATCTTAAATGGAAGGAAGGAGATAGTTAACCGAGGAGGTTTCTCCTATGGGTTTAACTGGGATCCATTTTTAACTAACCTAATTGAACACAGATTGTGAATTTGACACTCTAAATTATCTAAAAGCATTTATATTTTCAGGGTATGGGTTTTAATGGATTTAATTTATAAAAAAAATTCCATATTTATATGATTTATTTTATATTTTTAAATACTAAAATGGAATAGGTAAACATTTTTTTGGGTTTTCCTATTTTTCACGTGACTAATAGATTTCTTATTTTTATGTCCCTTTGTTTTTTGTGCTCATCCCAGATTTTATAATGTTTGTCACTAGTTTAAGGATATCTAAGAACAAATAATAATTCATGTTCAAATACATGAATATTTTTCACTAAAAGTAATTTGTGGCATTCTAAGTGTTTTATATTGTGTGAAAAATGGACACTGAGTAAAAGTTTTGACTTTTTAATATATGGGTTTGTTATGTAATATTTATGGAAAAATTGTCGAAAACTCTAAACTATAATGACCATTCCAACGTAATTAATTGAATTATTGAATAAAAAATAAACATCTTATAATGTTTTAAGATTGGATTCTTATGAATTATTCACAAACCCTCAATGAAAAAAAGAGGAAACGTTTTTCTCTACCCCATTGTCATACCATAACTCTAAAGGGGGGTCATTGAAGGGAAAATTCCTCTCCCCCATTATCATATGAATTTTAAAATAATATTATCTAAATTTAGTCTTCCGCTTTTCAATAGATATAGGTAATATCATTATAGGATTATGACTCCATATTTTTCATAGAAATGAGATTAGATAATTCAACACTAAGTCTATATATGCTATCCTGGTGCAAACAACAAGAGTGATTATAAGGCCCCAGCCTTAAACCATACTTAATCTCTATTTATTACAAGATTACACAGTGAGGATCTTTTCAGGATTAGATTTTTAGATAATTAGATCATAAAACTTGCATTACATTCCACAAAGTGGTTACATAAAATATTGTATTCATTTTTTTCCCATCAACAGAAACATATTTAAAAATAAAGCATGGATTCTTTCTTGATACTTCCTTGAAACTATCATCATATCATGTACCTTTTCCTTGACTTGTGAAAAACATTTCAAAAAAACTTGGGATGAGCATAAAAAGCTCAGTAAGGGTTATAAAAAAATATGGAAAGGAAACATGAGTTCATATATACATAAAATGAAATCATACTTTACCCACAAAACATATGCACTTTAACATACCTCATCAAATCATGAATAAATCATAGAAATCATAAGACATTAAAGGTGACTTGAGGTATTCATAACATTCTTACGTAGGGAGAAACCCTCTTGGTTAGGTTTGTAATACCCACCACAGTATATTCCCTAAATCTCTTCAGAGAAACCTTAACGTTTCACTCCTTCCCATTACCCAATGCATTGGAGAGCTATATCGGGATCACCCGCCCTTAGTTTATCACGGAACCACCCGTCTTCATAACAATTCCCAAGTACCATAACATAATCTTATCACATAAAACATGCATAAAGGAAACATAACATTTCCACCTTTCAATTACAAGATATCAATACAACACATTGATATAAAAACATTATGAAAACCATTTTCAATACCAAAATAAAAGAAATGTAAAACATGGTATTTATTTTTCTTTTAAAAAGAAGGTATGGATTGTAGAGGAAGCCGAAACACAAATAATGGTCACGGCGGAGGAGAAGTCATTATCGCCGCATACTCACGACAAAAACATTCCATTTTGTCGTTTAGTAAAACGCTTTGTATAAAAAATATTCATTTCGGATAAACGTAGAAGTCAAAGGGGTTTATACACCGTATAAAAGAAGGTTGTGTATAAAACAAAATATGCCTCAATGAAAGGAGATTGAGACGAAGTCCCATACAAAGAAGGTATCCTTGGATTAAGGATAAATCAATTACATAATTATGTGTGAAAAACTAATACACCAAATATAAGTGGATATTAAGTGTAAAACAATCAGATTTTATTCACACATACTCATAGAATGACATCTTCACGGAGTACAAGCTTATCCCAAAAAATCAAAATTGGGTTAAGAATTTCCCTTGCAAAAATTTGACAGCCTAACGACGTCACTACAAAATTCAGAAAATCAGTTGATGAGAGAGTGAATGGTATCTCATCACTTTGACATTAACTATACATCAATAAGGATATAGGAAAACATATCCCAACATAATAAGATGTAAATTAAAAGATATAACAAAAGAAGTCTTTTAAAAAGAGGAGGGTGAAAGGTTCCCTTACCGATTTGGGAAACTTTCGAAACGTACACCCCATGAAATAAGGTTCATAAAACATTGATGTAAATACTCATGAAAGAAATTATATTACACAAATAGTAGAATAATGGATAGTAAATACACCACTCAAAGGAAATTGTGGCAAATGTAGCATAAATCTCATGGGAATAAAAGTGAGATGAAAAATCCCTTATGAAAACTCGGCAGCCTAACGGCGCCACTTAAAACTTCCAAAAATTGATTGATGAGATCAAATAGGGTCTCTCATCATATTAAAATAAAATTTACATCAAGAGTAATATAAAATAACATCCCCCATCATAACAAATAGGAGCTTAAAATAAGTGACATAAAGGAGAGTACTTAAAAAGAAAGAGAGAGGTTAGATCTCTTACGAAAATTCGGCAGCCTAACGGCGCCACTCAAAACTTCCAAAATGGATTGATGAGAGAGAATATGGTCTCTCATCATATGAAAAAAAAATTACAGTAAGAGTAGTATAAAAGAACATCCCAATCACAAGAAAGATGAGATTAAAAGGAATGACATAAAAGAGTGTACTTAAAAAGAGAGGAGTATGATCCCTTACCTCGGGTCCGACTTGACTCGATCGTTCTTTAATCTATTGAATAATAAACTTGAGTTAATGTTTAATTCCTTAAGAACATTTTTCAAGTTAATTATTCCTTTTATATCACTTATTACCATGACATGAACACTATGTAATTATTTTAGTTAATAACGGTCATTTAAACGATCATTGATACTTGAGTCAAAATATGCTCTTTATAATTACAATTTTTTCATGTATATATTATATCCAGAGTTATAATCATGATGTATATATCATATATATCATATATATCCATTATATAAATGCATTTATAAAATTACATAATCATTTAGATGTAAGAAATGAAATGCACGGTTCATGGAGACGGTAAGCCGTACGTACGCATGAACGCTACTTTCATTTCTATTTCGTATTTTATAGAATAGAATCATAATTATATAAAGGTATATTATAATTCCACTATAATATCATATATCATACCATTAATTACATCCTTTATACATCCCACATATGGCATTAACGAATCAAATCACTTTGAGGGGGCGGTAGTCCTCACTTCCTAAAATGAAGATATCACATTTACTCATAATGGTAACCATAAAGGATATTCCATAAATGGAAAATACAGAAGCTTAAGTAAAACATAAACATATTATATATAATATATAAATATAGTGACATCTTAATGGCAACCTTTGAAGGTGATATATTAGTGTTGAACAATCATCGTTTCGTGAGGCAGAAATTCCCCATCCACGGAAACAGTATGTTCTTTAACCATTAGATTTCCGTGTGTATAAGTGTAGCTCGAATACCTCTTATAACAACATCCTAGTATATTAAAGACACTGGAGTTGTTACAAACAAAAAGAATAAAAAGAGTTTAGGGGGTTGGAGAAGCAAAACAAAACAAAAGGACTCAAGTGAAGACATTAACTTAAAATCAGGTAACTCCCTTTGTTTTGAGCTCAAAGGCTTCCTTGGGAAGACTTATTCCCAAACATAGGCTTCAAGGAGTAAGAGAGGGAAGTGGAGAGATAAAATGGGAAGGGGTTGTCTGAGATAAAGTCTTTGGAAGTGTGGGTAAGGTGGTAGGGGTGGGGGCCTTTTATAAGAGGAGGGGAGGGGCACTCTTGGAAAGTAAAGAAAAGTTACTTTATTTTAAAATTATTTTCGGATTCAAAAGGTCCCACATTGATATAATTCTAGGGTATGGTGATAAGGGTTATAAATCCACCCATCCAATAGGTTTTGGACATGTTTAGGTCTTAGATTTTACATTATCTTTCCATTTTATTTAAATCATTGAATAATGAGGTCATCGCTGCATCATCATGATTTCATAAATAATTTAATTTATTTAATGTATAAAATTTATAAAAAAAATGATCATGATTTAGGAAGTCTTCTTATATTTCTAATGAATATTTATAGTCAAAAATCTGACTTTTATAACCCTATGTAAAAACTGATTTAGTAAAACAACTCATGTTTGTGTCAATTTAATTTTAACATTAAATAAAAAGGTATTTATGTCATTTTCCAACCAAAGTGGCTCCATGGGGTCCCCAAGTTGAACCATGGATTTTCTTGGTCGGTCATGACTCATCCAATGAGGTTAGGACATGTGTATAGGTCATTCAAATTTATTAAAACATTATTCTTACCTTAAACTACACTAATTACCTCTAATCGCGATTAAAAACATAATAAGTTACTATTCACCAAAAAATTATTTTAATCCCATTGAACCACATTTTACTTATTAATGACAACCATGTATGTCAGATTTTTGAAATTCAAAACACAAAGATGGAAAAATTTCATTTAAACGGAAAAATCAGATTTTATAAGTACCTCTTAGTGGTTTCACTATTCATCAAAAATTGAAGTTTTTCATAAAATTACCAAAAATTCACCCTATGCTATAATTTGATATTCCGAATTCAAAAATTATGTCTATTTTAAAAAATTCAAAACATATAAGTTGCATTAATTAATTTAATAATTAATTCCAGCTGTCAAAACAAATAGCGTGTTTTTATGAAACAAAATGTATCAAAAGATTGACACTAGTTTAAATCTGATTTCAAAGTGAAATTAATTCCAACGACCACTATTGTATTAAATGGTAAAAATATATTATAATTTCACTTAAAAACCAATTAAAAAGATAATCTAATCATATAAATAAATCAGATTAAAAATGGGGTTTGAATTAAAATACAACATTTTTCACTATTCATTAAAAATTGAACTTTTTCGGAAAAATACCAAAAATTTACACGAAGTAAATTTTGATGTCCCGATTCTAAAGAAGAATTTTATTTTGCCAAATATAAAACATAAAATTGTTAAAAAGTGGATTTGAAAGAGGTTCTCCATCAAAAGGCGGTTAATCGACCTTTTCAAGAATATTAGAATGTTTACGCTTAAAATTGGATTCATTCGCATTTTTAATCCTCTAACATTTATTGTAAAAAGTAAAAATATTTGAAAAACATATATAATCCTTTTGTAGTTAGTTCTATTCATTCCCTCCATCACAACAGCTAGGCGTTAACTACCATTTAAAATAATTTTATTTTATTATTAGAGTGCAACGTAAGATTCCCAAGAAACTCGTTGTTGCGTGTTGGGTACGCCATCGAGCGTAGCATCCCCTTTAAAGTTATATTAATATTTTATTCAAAAATATGGATAAATGTGAAAATGTAAAACTCTTTTTTTACCTAGGGTGTTACATCCTTCCCCCCATTTGGGAATTGCGTCCTCGCAATTTTAAAATTGGGCTTGGAAACTTCATTGAAAATCCCACATCGGAACAAGAGTCGGTAAAACAATCACTTTAAAATAAAGAAAGATAAGTACAAAGGTCACCCGAGTTAACCCATACTAGGATTCCAAGTATGAAAATATGGACATGGAGGAAAAAACAAAGGGTCATGTTCTGATGGAGAGTGATAGTAAACATGTCTAAGAGAAAGTTAACCATAAGAAAATCACAAACTTGGTATGGGTTAAACGGTATTCGATTCCCCAGTAGGAAAATTTAACAGACAACATTTTTGTTTTAAGTTACTTTTCATTGAGGAATTTATTTTTAAGATTAACTAAATCATAATGAAACATACTTACTTGTCATGTAGACTTTCAACTTTTACTAGATTCCTTAATCAAACTCATATTTTCTCCAAATGAAGAGTATTTAGGAAGAATTTTTCGCATTTAGAGTGCTATAATAAATTTCTAGAGAATCACCTAATCCAAAAAAAAGAACTATATACTTCCCATGTCTTTAGACTCTAACCAAAAACAAAACCAAAAAGGTTATTACAAGATCAGATAATCTAGAAAAGGATAACCCTTTATAAAAATAAAATCTATTCTTAATCTCCAAAATTTGTCCAACAAAACCCAAAGTTCAACGAGGACAATTCGATAAACAATTTGTCCATAAAATTATTCAAAGTAAACCAACTAATATTGAACCCCAAATATTTGAAGGATTTAATCACATAGTCTTCCAAGTTAAATTGTAACATTTATCTCCAAATAACATCAGTTGCTCTTAAATTCTCATATTGAAAAGTAATTAACCTAATCACATATCCTCGATGATAGGTTAATCATTTCTATAGATTACCCAAAATAAACTTACTCTTGATTCCAAAAATCATCTAACTAGAAAGAATTAGTCAAACTAACCAGGGACATCACGTAGTCCAGTGGTAGGCAATAAATACCAGTCTCACTTTGGTTGTGGGTTCGATTCCCGCAGCTTTGTCTGACGTGACGGGTTGTCACACAGTCTGTGTATTGTCCTTTTTCTAAAACTATAAAATTCTTAAATCATTTCCCAAAACGAGATAAAATCTTCAAAAATAATCATAACATAATTTAACCTCAATTTTATCTCGTGCCTTTCACTTCCATCATAACATATAGTAAACCATAATTACCTCAAAGTTAAGGATCATATAAACCCAAATGGTTCTTTATAACTATGTCCACAAAAGAACAGAAAACTATTCCTTGAATAAAATTTTCATATATTAAACATCAGGGTTACACATACTATAAAAAGTATTCTAATGTAACCCCATCATCAAAAGAGACTTAATACTCTTAAGAATTTCACCATAACTCTTGAAGCCCTTATATGTTGACTTCTTACTCATTCAACATTCTTCATGATCCATTAACCATTCCTTTCTAACTTATTCTGAAATACTTCTTTCCTACAAACAAAATCATGAATCATATCCTAAGATTCCAAAATTGGAAAACAAAAGTTATGAAATAATACATACCTTTGATTGGTCATTTCCAGTTTCTTCATCCTCAATTGGAATGGTGTTAGGTATTGGTAAACGAATATTTGTACGATCTTGGTGATCCCATTCACGAAAATTCTTCATAGGACATGTGTTTTCATAATGACCATGCACACCACATTTAAAACATTCAATTGATCCCTCAGAAAGAACTTCATTCCCTTTCCTCGAGTCAACTGGATGCTTCCTTTTTCCCTGGAAGGTTCTTGCTTTATAACCTTCATTTCCACATCTATAGCATATTTATGTCCCTTTGAAACGTTTTCCTAGGTGTTTCTTTCCACATCTTTTACATATAGGTTTTTTAACACACTTACCTTTATGATTGTTACATGTAGTTCCATAGGGATTTGTTTCTCACATATATGATGCCTTAGAGAAATAACCAAGGTTTAGGTGGTCAATCATGACTCCAGATAGTTGGTTGAGGATAAACACAAGAGTTCTCATTGCGGCTCCCATATCATTCAGTTTCTTGCTCAAAAAATTGTCACAGTTTCCTTCACATCCACTGTTACTTTGGTGCCTGCTAGATCCAGCCATTTATTAAAACCAATAAGGTCAGTGTGATTATATCAACAAAATCATCATGTACTAATGAGGAAGATAAACACTAAGATATACTTACTCATTCTCTTTATCTAAAACTAGGACTCTTTCTGAAATTCTAACCATTATAGTAATGTCACTTATGCTTAAAGAATACCCTAACCTCTAAAGTTATCTAAACCGACCACTGATACCAACTATAAGGCCCCAGCCTTAAACCTTACTTAATCTAGATTTATTACAAGATTACACAGTGAGTATCTTTTCAGGTTTATAGTTTTAGAGAATTAGATCATAAAACTTTCATTACATTCCACAAAGTGGTTACATATAATATAGTATTCATTTTTTCCCATCAATGGGAACATATTTAAAAATAAAGCATGGATTATTTCTCGACACTTCTTGACACTATCATCATATCATGTACCTTTCCCTTGACCTGTGAAAACATTTCAAAAAAACTTGGGATGAGCATAAAAAGCTCAGTAAGGGTTATAAAAAAATATGGAAAGGAAACATGAGTTCATATATACATAAGAATGAAATAATACTTTACCCATAAAACATAGGAACTTTAACATACCTCATCAAATCATGAATAAATCATAGAAAACATAAGACATTAAAGGTAACATGAGACATTCATGACATTCTTACGTAGGGAGTAACCCTCTTGGTTACGTTTGGAATACCCACCACAGTATATTCCCTAAATCTCTTCGGAGAAACCATAACGTTTCACTCCTTCGCATTACCCAATGCACTGGAGAGCTATATCTGGCTCACCCGCCCATAATTTATCACGGAACCACCCATCTTCATAACAATGCCCAAGTACCATAACATAGTCTTATCACATAAAACATGCATAAAGGAAAGATAACATTTCCACCTTTCAATAACAAGATATAAATACTACACATTGATATAAAAACATTATGAAAACCATTTTCAATACCAAAATAAAAGAAATTTAAAACATTCTATTTACTTTTCTTTTAAAAAGAAGGTATGGTTTGTAGAGGAATTCGAAACTCAAATAATGGTCACTGCAGCGGAGAATTCATTGTCGCCGCATACGCACGACAAAAACATTCCCTTTTGTCGTTTAGTAAAACACTTTGTATAAACAATATTCCTTTCGATTAAACGTAGAAGTCAAATGGGTTTATACACCGTATAAAATATGGTTGTGTATAAAACAAAATATGCCTCAATGAAAGGAGATTGAGATGAAGTCCCATACAAAGACGGTATCCTTGGATTAAGGATAAATCAATTACATAATTATGTGTGAAAAACTAATAAACCAAATATAAGTGGATATTAAGTGTAAAACAATCATATGTTATTCACACATACTCATAGAATGACATATTCAAGGAGTACAAGCTTATACCAAAAAAATAAAAATTGGGTTAAGAAGTTCCCTTGCAAAAATTTGACAGCCAAACGGCGTCACTACAAAATTCAGAAAATCAGTTGATGAGAGAGTGAATGGTATCTCATCACTTGGACATAAACTTTACATAAATAAGGATATAGAAGAACATATCCCAACATAATAAGATGTAAATTAAAATACATAACAAAAGAAGTCTTTTAAAAAGAGGAGGGTGAAAGGTTCCCTTACCGATTTGGGTAACTTTCGAAACGTACACCCCATGAAAGAAGGTTCATAAAACATTGATGTAAATACTCATGAACAAAATTATATTAAACAAAGAGTAGAATAATGGATATTAAATACACAACTCAAAGGAAATTGTGGCAAATTTAGCATAAATCTCACGGGAATAAAAGTGAGATGAAAAATCCCTTACGAAAACTCAGTAGCCTAACGGCGCCACTTAAAACTTCTAAAAATGGATTGATGAGATAAAATAGGGTCTCTCATCATATTACAATAAAATTTACATCAATTGTAATATAAAAGAACATCCCCCATCATAACAAAGAAGATCTTAAAAGTAGTTACATAAAGGAGAGTACTTAAAAAGAAAGAGAGAGGTTAGATCTCTTACGAAAATTTGGCAGCCTAACGGCGCCACTAAAAACATCCAAAATGGATTGATGAGAGAGAATATGATCTCTCATAATATGAGCATAAAAATTACATTAAGAGTATTATAAAAGAACATCCCAATCACAAGAAAGATGAGCTTAAAAGGAATGACATAAAAGAGTGTACTTAAAAAGAGAGGAGTAGGATCCCTTACCTCGGGTCCGACTTGACTCGATCGTTCTTTAATCTCCTGAATAATAAACTTGAGTTAATTTTTACTTCCTTAAGAACCTTTTTCAAGTTCATTATTACTTTTATATCACTTATTACCATGACATGAACACTATGTAATTATTTTAGTTAATAACGGTCGTTTAAACGATCATTGGTACTTGAGTCAAAATATGCTCTTTATAATTACAATTGTTTCATGTATCAATTATATCCAGAGTTATAATCATGATGTATATTTCATATATATCATATATATCTAGTATATAAATGCATTTATAATATTACATAATCATTTAGAGGTAAGAAATTAAATGCACCGTTCATGGAGACGGTAAGCCGTACTTACGCACGAATTCTACTTTCATTTCTATTTCATATTTTATAGAATGGAATCATAATGATATAAAGGTATATTATAATTCTAGTATAATATCATATATAATACCATTAATTACATCCTTTATATGTCCCACATATGGCATTAACGAATCAAATCACTTTGAGGGGGCGGTAGTCCGCACTTCCTAAAATGAAGATATCGCATTCACTCATAATGTTAACCATAAAGGATATGCCATAAATTAAAAATACAAAAGCATAAGTAAAACATAAACATATTATATATAATATATAAATATATTGACATCTTAATGGCCACCTTTGAAGGTGATATATTAGTGTTGAACAATCATCGTTTCGTGAGGCAGAAATTCTCCATCCACAGAAACAGTATGTTCTTTAACCATTTGATGTTGGTGTGTGTAAGTGTATCTAGAATACTTCTTATAACAACATCCTATTATACTTAATACACTGGATTTTTTACAAAAGAAAAGAATAAAAAGAGTTTAGGGGGTTGGAGAAGCAAAATAAAACAAAAGAACTCAAGTAAAGACATTACCTTAAAATCGGGTAACTCCCTTTGGTTTGAGCTCAAAGGCTTCCTTGGGAAGCCTTCTGCCCAAAGTGAGGATTCAAGGAGTAAGAGAGAGAAGTGGAGAGACAAAATGGGAAGGGGTTGTCGAGCCAAAGGCTTTGGAAGTGTGGGTAAGGAGGTAGAGGTGGGGTCCTTTTATAAGAGGAGGGGAGGGGCACTCTTGGAAAGTAAAGAAAAGTTACTTTATTTTAAAATGAGTTTTGGATTTAAAAGGTCCCACATTGATATAATTCGAGGGTAAGGTGATAAGGGTTCGAAATACACCAATACAATAGGTTTTGGACATGTCTAGGTCTTAGATGTTTTTTCCATTTTATTTAAATCGTTGAATAATGAGGTCATGCTGCATCATCATGATGTCATAAATAATTTAAATTATTTAAGGTCTAAAAATTATAAAATAAATATCATGATGTATGAATTTTTTTATATTTCTAATTAGTATTTGTAGTCAAAAATATGAATTTTATAACCCCATGTAAAAACTATTTTAGTAAAACAACTCATGTTTGTGTCATTTTAATTTTAACATTAAATAAAAATGTATCTATGTCATTTTCCAACCAAAGTGGCTCCATGGGGTCCCCAAGTTGACCCATGGATTGTCTTGGTCGGCCATGACTCATCAAAGGAGGGTAGAATGTGTGTATAGGTCATTTCATTTTATTAAAACATTTTTCTTACCTTAAACTATACTAATTACCTCTAATCGCGATTAAAAACTTAATAAGTTACTATTCACCAAAAAAATATTTTAAACCCATTGAACCACATTTTAATTCTTAATGACAACCATGTATGTCGGATTTTTGAAATTCAAAACACAAAGATGGCAAAATTTCATTTAAACGGAAAAATCGGTTTTTATAAGTACGACATAGTGGTTTCACTATTCATCAAAAATTGAAGTTTTTCAGAAAATTACCAAAAATTCACCCTAAGCTATATTTGATATTCTGAATTAAAAAATTATGTCTATTTTACAAAATTCAAAACATATAAGTTTCATTAATTAATATAATAATTAATTCCTACTGTCAAAACAAATAGCGTGTTTTTATGAAACAAAATGTATCAAAAAATTGACATTAGTTTAAGTCCGATTTCAAAGTGAAATTCATTCCAACGACCACTATTGGATTAAATTTTAAAAATATATTATAATTTCACTTCAAAACCAATTCAAAAGATAATATAATCATATAAATAAATCATATTAAAAAGAGGTTTTGAATTAAAATACAACATTTTTCACTATTCATTAAAAATTGAACTTTTTCGGAAAAATACCAAAAAATTACACAAAGTAACTTTTGATGTCCCGATTCTAAAGAAGAATTTTATTTTGACAAATATAAAACATATAATTGTCAAAAAGTGGATTTGAAAGAGTTTCTCCATCAAAAGGCGGTTAATCGACCTTTTAAAGAATATTAGAATGTTTACGCTTAAAATTGGATTCATTTGCATTTTTAATCCTCTAACATTTATTGTAAAAAGTAAAAATATTTGAAAAAAATATATAATCATTTTGTAGTTAGTTCTATTCATTCATTCCATCACAACAGCTAGGCGTTAACTACCATTTAAAATAATATTATTTTATTATTAGAGTGCAACGTAAGATTCCCAAGAAACTCTTTGTTGCGTGTTGGGTACGCCATCGAGCATAGAGTCCCCTTTAAAGTTATATTAATATTTTATTCACAAATATGGATAAATGTGAAAATGTCATACTCTTTATTTACCTGGGGTGTTACAGTGATTTTACCAAAGCATCAAGGTTTTCCATAAACATTCCTCAAAGTGATACCCAACTAAAATTAATTTCTTTGGGGTTTTCCAATATATTTCAATAATGTTAATAGACATTCACTCTACTTGAAAGAATATAATAAAAATATTATAGTGCAATTATATTTCCCCTATAAGCTTAAGAGTCACTTCCCTTTAGAACCAGATTTATGATAAACTAGAATAATCTTGGGAAAGTGATCATCAATCCTTAAGATTCAACTCATTATTTGGATTTCCATATTTACATTCAATAAAAATAAATAAATTTCTAAAATTTTATCTATTTGTTATCTCCCCCACAAGGGATTAATTATATTCCTCAACATAGTTTATTCTTCTTCAATACATAATCTTCTATAACTTTTGACACCATTTGAAGTATAATACCTATTTAAATACGTAGAATGATTTATTTATAAAGAAAACTAGATACTTGATTAAATTAACCATGATGGATAGTCTTTCATGATGAAATGACATCACAAAATGAATAATATAATCTCATTTAATTCCACTTTCCATGTTGTAAAACTAATATAATATGATAATAAAGTGTGTTTACATAAACTCCATAGTAATAGAACTGGGTCCAAGACTTTTAATCAACCTATAGACTTTATTATTTGAGGTTCTATAGTGTTTTGATCCCTTTATTCATTCCATCTATTTATATTTCTATATCGGGTAATTTTTTGGAAGTATGTCCTTGTTTTAATTTACAATTTTTCCATAGTTGTATTATGGTTCTTGGATTTATCTAATAAGGAACATTCATATTTTTTAGTTAAAGATAACTTATTTTCCTCTTATAACTAATATGGACAAATATAAAAAAATAATTATGAATGTGATCAGGATTATTTTCATATATAAATTCCCTCTATATAGAAACCTATTATATATTGGGATTAATTAATGATTTTATATAATTATTTATGACTTCCATATATCCTAGTATAGCTATAATTTCGTTATTTTGAGTGTGTATAGGGAGATTAAATCATCTGCACACCCATTAATCAAATTCTAGGATACCCTATTTGGGAAGCCTCTCAACATCTTCTCCAAAAGTTGTAATCGCTAATAATTTCCTACTATCTATTTCATAGATTGATTTCCTTTCTAGTTCAAACATGCTCCCTTTAGATTTTATATTAATAGCCAATTTTAAATGGTTCATGATTTTTAGTTTTCTACTACAATAGAAACATATTTTTCTTATAGGTTTTACATGCTACACATTTTTCTTGTTGAATTTATTAGGAGTAAAAGCTCTAGATCATTTATTTTGATTCCATACCAATGCATACTTTACATCATTCCATGACTACTTCATCAATTATTTTAGTCATTATTATTATGAGTATATGAGACATGTAGGGATGGTGTATAATAATATTCCTCATAAAAGTGACCC
This sequence comes from Viscum album, assembly GCA_963277665.1. Classification (NCBI taxonomy): domain Eukaryota; kingdom Viridiplantae; phylum Streptophyta; class Magnoliopsida; order Santalales; family Viscaceae; genus Viscum; species Viscum album. Next base: position 1,654,595,455 of record OY728119.1, read on the forward strand.
ATTACAATTAAATATTAAACATTGTTATCAAGTGAATTATGTTTATTTTTATAAATAATATTTTGGATGTTCTGTGATCAGTTTATATTTCTAAAATATTTCATTTTGTTTTATCTATGATCCCCTTAATTTAAAACCTTATTTTAATTTAATATATAGACCTATTATGCCATTATTATATGTTCATGTGATTGAACCTCCAAAAAACTATCGTATTCCAAAAAATATCTTCCTTTTTTCTTTGGTAGCAATATATCTAGATTTTCTAGATTATACTCCATGATGTTTTGGTTAAAACTACACTCCTTTTGGATCCATTTTAGGGAATTCTATAACTGCTCTTGCTCAGCAACTCTTTTAAAACATTTATGGTTTCTCATCTGTTATTATCCAAAATTTTCCTAGAATTTTACTTCCTTCATGCACTTTTTTTTAAAATTGATTTATCAAAAACTGATTTTTATAAAACGTTTGATAGATTCTTCATTGATATTTAGGTGGATACTTATCTATACAATCTCAAGATCTCCTTGAAACTATCATGAGACCCTTTTGAAAGAAAAACCATTTTTAAAATTGAGTAGTAGAACACTTCTTCTCAATATATTGATATGTTTCAATTTGTGTCACTTAAAAATTATTTAGTTGTACCTCTCTATATAGACAATTCATTCTGATAGATATATTATCATCCACTAATTTTATGATCCTACCTTCATATTCACTTTTTCAATTTATTATATTCTCCTCAAGAATTATACTTTTTATTATAAAAAATTACCTTGCTCTAATATCCACTTATTTATTATATCTAGTTTTTCACACTTAATTTATAGACACTCTATAAAGTTTTTCAAATTTACAGAACAATTATTCAAAAACAACATTTTTACAATTACCTTTTTTAATTCTTAACCAAACATAGAAATTATTTTATTACAATGTGAAAATATTTCCCCCCTTAAATTAACTAAAAATTGGAGAGTCATGGATCATCCAATATATTTTTCTAATAAGTCATCTATGAAATTATCTTTTTCCTCTATGATTTATTTTTTATAAAATAGGTCTTTGATAATACTAGGTATATAATAAAATAATTCAAATGAAATACTTTCAAAATGTTATTTAACATTATAATAAATGTTTTTTATCAATTTTTATGTGTTCATCATATCCATAGGATATAATAGATTCATCAAAGGATATTTATCAATAGAATCTTTAAAAGAGAACATACCACATTGAACATATTCAAGTAGTATTTGAACCTTTTTATTCTTCATATTTTTCTTCATTTTCTATGGGACATTAATTTTTATATATTGATATTTCCTAGACAAATTTAAATTTTATATTAATGGGAATAGATTAATATTTCATCATTTGATAATATTCTTCAAAAAACTAAAATCTACATGTAATCATTATGTATTCCTTAGAAATAAATAGAATCATAGGTAAACCATGGATCTGATACCAATTGAAATACCCATAAGGATCGGTGTGGAAAAATGAGAGTATTGAATCATGTGTTGTCAATTTTTTACTAAATTAAAATTTTAATTTTATGTTTTTACACTTTAGTTCTTTAACCACTATAATGTTTTTTGATAATAACGGATTTCATAGTATTTAATAATCACATATATCACAGGAATTATTGGAAATCACATAAAATATAAAATGTGTTATTTTTACAAGGTTCTACCTTAATATCGAAAATATAATCCTTATCATGATTGGTTATTCTCTGTGATAAAAAAATATATTATCTACTATAAACTCTAGTGAATACAATGGGTCTCTATAACCCCATAGTTCTTTAAAAACTATCACTTCTTCTCACACATAATATAATATTTCTATATTCCCATGGGTGATATAAAGTCATTTTATTTTCCCTACATACCAAAACTTTCACTAGTTCCATGGAATTATACAATATATATAAGATTATTTTCTTATAGATCTTTTTAAAGTATATCACTGATCAATTCAAGTATGTTACATCATCCATTATATAGATATGCTTCCTATCAAGCCTTGTCTTTTAATTCCCTCAGATATTCACATGAATAACATGAAAGATGATCCATATGTCAACTCAATTTCATATAACATCAACAGAATATGATCACCTATCTTTCTCAACTCACACTCAATCTCTTATAATCATAGAAAATAAAATAACTCCTCATACACTAGAATTAATGACACACAAATATGAATAACAACATAATAGTCGGTCTTTCCTCAATCTCTTATTATAAACATATATTAGAATGGATGATATGAGCTATAATTTTTCCTTCAATTTAGAAATAAATATTTTTCAAAATTCTAGATGTAGGATCAACATCATCTTACTTCTTCTTGGAGAGATCGTTACATTGTCACACTTGGTTCATGCTCTCTGTTACAATTCTCAATATTGATTCTCTTTATTTCTTTTTCTCTTTTATACATATATCACCAGAAAATATCTTCTATGATTAGAATAGATAAAATAATTTAGAATCTAAATTCCTTGTTATCATTTTGTCAACATCCAGTATGTGGGAGTGATCCGATGATCTTATTAATTTTGTCTCCTCAATAATTCTCTCCTATTAAATGATACGAGTACCCTTTTTTTCTCATTTTCTATTATCCTTACCTTAAGGGAATGTTTCATTTAGATACTACCATTAGAGTCGAATTATTATATACATTTTCATATTCTAATAGAAATCCGAAAATAAACATTTTTCATTTTTATTAAAAATATATAATACAAAATTTTGATGCATGTCTTCTCTCATCACAACAGTCAGAGCCTTAAAACATCGAATATAGTTATTGTCTTATTCAAGATTGATAATAAATTAAATACACACCTCAATATAATAATTCTCAGAGTATATCACAAATAATTTTTGATATTTTAGAACACTTCATAACAACTTCAGAATCTTATGATGTATTTCTTCAAAACATAGAATTTTAGAAAACAAAACTTTATTCTTAATAAATTCCTCTATCTTTTGTAATCACATTATCATATTAATATCAGATTTACAGAATTAGTTGGATTTAATCACACACCCTTTGAGGTTTTTTATGTTTATAACATGATTTAATAGATCAAGAATCATCAAAAAAATCTCATCTGAACACAAATTCTTGAAATTTTATACATTTTCATCGAATACATAGAGATAAATCCAATTACATAAATCTAAAGTTACTAATCCCTTACATCAGTCTCATATGTTTTATGGATCCTATTACATCATGTTAAATTCATAAATAGTACAATATAAATTTTATGTATCATTTTATATCGATCTTATCACCCATATGTCAATCTACATGCGTGATCTGGTTCCCTTTAGGTCAAGCACACTTATATGGATTTACTTACGTGAATCCCTATATGTATTTATTTGTTCACAAGAATCACTCTATATCTGAATCCCCTAAAATTTATGGTGTTTTCAAATAAAAATTCAAGGTTCTCTATTTTTTGAATCTCATTATGTGAGCACTCTTACTTGAATCTAGACCTCTCCAAATTTTCCATATTTCACACCATTCAAACCATGGATCATTTAGTCCATCTTCAATCCATCTAAATCAAATGAAACACTTTAAAAAAAAATAAAATTATAAATCTCTATGAAACTATTTAATATCATCCCTAGTGTATTAAAGATCATTAAATACTCAAAATTGAGTATTTCCATGTTCATTACTACACTTTAATTCATCCTTCAAAATATTTCTTTGAAACTCTCACCCATTTGTTATTTAACCCTAAAATTAGTATCATCCATTAATAGTTACACTAGGATGTTTTTTTCAACACCATGGATCATCAATATCCTCATCAGATAGCTTTTAACTCCAATCATCATAGTTTCTTAAAGTTATTTACCCAAGTATCTCTTTACTCTTCTAAACTATATTAGATATTACATTTCATATTTTTCATCACTTGTAGTTTCAATGAGAATTGGATCTATGAATCATTTGACAAGGGGGATACATTACAATGAATCTTACCCTTCAAAACTCATTTTACAACAAAATAATATTTCTTCATTTTCATATTCAATGGTATCCAACTCCAGATACTTTACACATATACATGTGTATCCTTCATTTCATCCTTTGGCTGGGAGGAATCTCAATCAATCACCCATTACTCCAATAAAAATATTGACATGCTCAATGAAAACAAATAAAATCGCAATACAATGGTAACTTTAATTACAACCAAATCCCTTATTCATATTTACTATTAGATCTCTTCCCTCATACTAGGTTTCCATCTATGGACTCAATGTTGGAGTTAAGGCATAAAATTTTTCATCATGAGTGAGATCGACACAAAATACTATACCATGGTCAACTATGAATGGCCTAAAATGGAATCTATTTTCCCATTTCATGAAACTTCTCTCTCTCATATATGATACGGATCAATAAAAGAGTCCCCCTTTAGTATAAAGTTCATTATTTTTTCAATTTTGATGAGGAAAGATTCCCCACATATATATCATGTTGTCTGGGTCTCGTTGTGTGAATCAAACACATTTGTATTGCTACCAAGGTGCACAATGAAAGCATATGGTTTGGGGATGTAAAAATAATTCAACTAGAATACTATAATTGTGTATTATATAGTTATACTCAATATGATAAACGGATAAATATGTTTTTTAAAGTAGTTGATCAGAAAAACAAATTGAACTATTACCTCATTTAATATATAGATTCTACGGAAAAGGATTCTTTCTAATAACAACTACTTAACGTAAAAAATTTTGGATTCGTCTTTATAGTCTACTCATGCTTCAAAATTTATTGGGGATATATATCATCGATATATGGGTTCTATCATAGAGATCTAATGATTCCTTCTATGTACATATGATCACCACAACATCATTTCTTAGATCTATGAAAGAAAACATTGATCAAAAGATTATCTCTCTATGATAAAAGGGAGATTATAATGATCTCTAAAATTTGAATGATAAATAGTGTGATGAATGATATCCTCCACTGACTTATATAGTGAGGCACACAATACTTAAAATGACTCATGAACCTCCAAATATGTATTACCCACTAAATAATCCATAAAAATCATGCCATCAACAACTGTCTATGTCATGTACATATGTATATATTATTCACATTATCATAACATAAAAAATATATTACATGATTAAATTGATTCATCAACTGGACTTGATATTCTCACAAATATTAAAAGAACCGTGAATTTTCAAATATCATCTCGTCTTTAAATATTTTTCCACGTATTCATATAAATATAAGTAAATACATTATAAAAAAAATTCAACTCAAATTATTCTATACCTAAATAATGTATATATTTATTTCTTATTAATAATATATACTTAGAAATCTCTTTGACCTCAATGTGGGACCAACATGTCATATACTCATATTCATTAGAGTAGGATCGGGATTTTGATTTCACATAGTGTGAAAACATCTAAGCCCTTATCTCAAGAGAAATGAGTACCACTCAAAGACATGTATTGGAGTATGCAAACCATTAAGTCTACCTAACAAGATATGGTATATTTATAGCAATGAAAACATTTTCTATGAACACATGATGTATAATACAATCTATTTATTGATAAATATCTCATAATGTACAATGAACACTCTGTTTCATTATACTTTTTTACTTTATTATTCATTGACATTACTAGAAGGACTTTCCTTCTTCTACTATAAACATGCATTTAGTGAATTTATTACCATCATGATCAATTGGGCTCGATATAATTGTTCCTATCATAAGAGAAAAATTATATCTTGATTATTCAATCAATTTCAGAGCACAAATGGTTCACCCAATTAATGCTACCTCACTATGACATACATGCCATGTTTTTCATCTTGCATCTAAGTACCTAATAAAATAAAATACACTAACAATAATATCAAATCAAGATACTATTATGCATTTTAATAGGTAGGAACTACCAATGAATCCTAACACAAGTTTTGTTCCTATTGGAAGGTTGATCCTCTATATTTCATGTACTTGATATCCCTATGTGATATCTTCATGTGAAGATGTATCAATGCTTATGAGCCCCCATCACCTGATTGTAAACAATTATATGTTCCCTTTATTCCTAACCTAAGAGGTGATAGACGTTGAGCTAGTCCCTCCCCCTACGGAGGGGGATGGACTTCATCATCATTCAAGGGGGTAAATATTTCTCATTTTCTCCCTTTTCTAACTATGATTACCATATTTTTTTCTCTTAGATCTATATTATCCCTAAATGTATAGTTTTTTTCAATTTGTTCCCCAATATGTTTTCTCTCATCCTCAGATTTTAAGGATGTATGATCACTTTTGAATCTGATGTTTATATCATGTTTCAAACAATGTCATACATCAGTGGATTCACTGGATAGGTTTATTTTTAGATCTTGGGGATTACATAATCAATCAATATTGGGTCATCCCAATAATAGACACAACATGATTTGGTTATCGTCGAAAAATGACTAGGATCGGGCCTATCCCAGTGCCCCCCTCCCACATCTATAACAGATCTCGTTTCTTTTTATTTTAGTGTAATTACAATCTCCACATGAAACAAGAAACCCAATATATGGATAATTGGTTTAGTTCTCTAGAACTCCCTTTGAAATTTCATAATCCATTGATTATTTTAATGTTAGGTATTCTAGTTGGATAGTATTTATGTTCTGATAGTAGAACTATATTTGCTTTTCACCCTATTTCTCTATGAATTTTTGATAAAGTCGATGTTTCCTGAATTCAAGCATATTGTGTTTTATTAAAGTTGGGGAAGTGTTTCCCTATTAGAAACCCATTATTTTTGAGTCATGGATTGATTTATACACTTCATTAAATAATGTTGGTCACATTATGGTAGTATTTAGGAATGAAAGAAACAAACACTACCCAAATATGGATATGTGGTTATAAACTAGCAGAAAGTGCATGGTGTTTGTTTCAGGTGAATTTCTGAAGGAACATGTTCAAATTTATATTTCAATTGACTTAAAGATTAATTCTAATATAGTGTTATTTGGCCCACAAATAGGTGGGGAGTCATCATGGACATTAATCCCTTATGGTCTTGAAGTTGAACAGTTGCCTCTAAATTGAATAGTGAAGGATGTCACTATCCATAAGGAGGAACTGCTATTAATCCCTAGATATTAATTAGTCAACATATATAGTTGATTGAAACATGACATATAGGGGTGTGTGCAACATGACCTATGGAGTTTCAAATTAATGATGATATGGTGGACTCTAACTGGGTGGTAGTGAGAACTAGTGATGGAGTTAAATATACTGAGGTGATATAAGTGGAAGGTGATGTAGATGTAGTGGTCTTTGTAACTAGTGGAGGTAGTGGGGGATGGGTGAATTAAATAACTATGGATAGGTCAATAATGACTATCTCAACTATTAATGTTAGTGATCTCTTTGAGGATCTAGATTTTGATGTTTCGGTCCAAGAATAAGGGGATGTAACTCAATATATAATGGACATACAAATAAAAATAAAAGAGAATAAATTATTTGAAACCCAAATCCTATATCGAACTGATTCGGAAGAAGATATATCTATCCATATTTTGGTTGACAGTGTTGATGGAGTGCACAAAAGAGGCCTAAACACCACAATTTGGAAGAAATGGTATAAAGGAAAATGGATTCAAGTATTTTAATTATGTTAAATGGAAATAATTATAATTTTTGTAAGTACTACACTCAATTACCTAAGATGATGGAAAAAAGGACTAGAAAAGGAATAAGGGGATAAATAGTGAACAAATATCTTACGACCAGGAAGGAAAAGAGATCTCAAACCTTAAGAGTGAAAATAAGATGGTGGAATGTGGTGAGGACGAAAAAGAAAAAGGTATTGGTTTGATAGAAGATCTAATTCAGGAGTGGGTGGTAACTAATAGTATGGTTAGGGTAGAAAATAAGGATACTGGGGAAACATTTAAATCATGAGAGCTCATCACTCATTCCAGTAAAGAAATGTGAGAGGATGAATTTGAGATGAATGATACATTGGAGAAGTTCGACAGGATGGTAGAGAAGAGGATTTGAGTGGAGATCAATAAGGAATAGTGTGTATGGATCAATATGAAAAATTTCATTTTGACATGTGGCTTCAATGAAACGAAGATTAGTGTGGAAGTGTATGTCCAAAATTGAAACAAGATGACGTACATATTTGAAGACCTAATCAAGGATTACCCAGACACGAAGGTCACTGTTCATTAATATAGACTATAAATAGGTACAGTTTCAAATAGACATAAAATTGAATTCAATTATTTGATTACTTCTTATAGTGTCGATTGATTTAGTATTCATAACTTGAAATGTTTCCCATTTTTTCTAAAAAAGTTATTTACATAAAAAAATTGTAAATTTTCATTCATTCATGATTACTTTCATGGTATTTATAGGTTTTTATTAATGTCTGGGAATTTCTACAACTTTTTAATATAAAATATATGAACATTACTATATAAATAGTGAAATTAGAAGTTATTATACTTGTATGGTATGAGAAACGCATGAATCTATATCAAACTACAGACATGTGATGGTAATAAAAGTACATAAAGAGTTGGGTTTAGAGAACTCACTTACAAAACTCAAAATTTCACTATATCCAACTGCTAAAAATCCTTAATCTATTATCTCTAACAAGAGAATTATGTTTTTTTTAGTTATTTATTTAATCATGGGGTTCTCACACTATAATATACAGCTACTATATGAACATCAAATTAAAATATCTATGTAACATCCAACAATATGTAAATCTTTTAAAGTGTATACCTTATCCTCTTGTGTGTCAAGGGCTCCTTAGGAAGGACAAATACTACAGTTTTATAACAATAAATTGGAATAGGGTCGTGGATGCTATGAAAATCACTAATATTTGTGAAAAATATATGTATCCAGACTGAATGCATAGTCACATTTGATGATGATACATACTTTGATTCAATTATAAGTCGGTGACCATGGGTTTCCTCGAGTTTCTTTAGCTAACCACACCACCATTCTGTCAAAATACATATCATGGATATGATTTAGGTCTCCATGATCAATATAGAAACTTGAATTAGTGTATCCCCTCACTATTGTTTCCTCATATCCCTCATACACTAGGAATATATCCTTTTTATGTCTCAAGTACTTCATGATTGTTTTTACAGCTTCCAAATATATCTCTCCTTGATTAAATTAATATCTTCAATCTATGATTAAATAAAATCAAACATAAAACCTAGTACATAGCATGGAATAAATTATGTATCTCTAGAATGAATAATACTTTTCATATATAGATATTCCATATTAGTATATAAAAATTCAATACATTTCACAAATACACACATGAATATCATAAAGGATTAGTGTCTTTGGAAACTTAAGTACGTAAATAGTATTTTTGTAAATAAACTACATGATATCCCACTAAGATCTCTATGACTATCACCCCTATTATAAATATCATAAATAATACCCTTATTCATAACATGTGGAAAGTAAATATAATAAATGGTGAGCTATGATTCTAGGTAGGTGTAAATAAGGGATATATAAATGATAAAATAAGTATAACAAAAGATTAACAGCATGCGAACATGAGCATAACAACTGAAACACATCCCCTATATAACATATATCATAATCTTGAGTTGTAACGTAAACCTTGGAAGTTCATAAGACATGAATCATAAATGAATCATAGAACATGAGTTATGAGGATATAAAAATATCATAAAATATAGATTTTTTTCACACACACAAGCATGGAAAATAATTTCCTTAGTAGTTAAGGATCATTTCAAGTACTGTAATAGTGGAATGGGTTCACTCCCCAAAAATCATCATGGTAGTCAAGGTTCACACACAAGACTATCATAGTGGTCAAAATCATTTACTGAACTACATTCACTCCCCATTCATGTCCTATTTATGTCATGAGATATCAATATTCAAATAATACATAGGAGGATTACATAATTATTTGGGCACCCTTCAAATAATTAAAATCATACCTATTTGTTCCATAATATCATGAAACATTCATCATATCAGAAACCATACTAATTAAATAGGTTCCATATAAATATCCTTGTAGTATAAGCCATGGAAAAGAAATAGGTTTCATTAGAATAACCCATGTAAAATAAAAATATATCATAAAAATATTTTCATCATAATAATAAACCACTCAGAGAAGGAATAGATATTGTATAATTTGATCATATGCCTAGAAAATCATAAGTTAAATCAAGGGCTGTTGTTATTGAGGAATAGTAGTTCTATTAAAATATCATTAATAACATTCTTGAGGAAAATATTTTTTCTATAATTAAAATTAATTTTTAAAATCTAGAAATTGATGAAATATTCACGGAAACATCTATTTTAAAAAAATCATGGTAACATGAAATGTAAGCTTTAAATTGTTGAGTGGTTATGATGTCGGGAAATACCATTCATGTGATATAAGATAAAATATAAATTCCTTTAAAATTTTCAATAAAAAGTAAAAAGTAAATAATTATGAAAAAAACAAAAGGATTCCTTTAAAAGAATTGAAAAAATTCAAATAAGTTTAAAAATTAATTTGAAAATCATTGTATAATAGTAAAAACATTTTCATAGAACATGGATATGGGAGGAAATGAATTTTTACTGAAGAGATAAATAAAGTAATTTTTTATAAAAACATTTGTTTTGTATCTAGAGTAATTAAAGATATTGAAATAAAATGGGAATATATATTATCTAAAAATAAAAATAGGATATTAATAATATTGAGTTTCTTGAGATATTCATCATAATATTTCATCATTATAAACTTCATCACAAACAACCCTGATAAACAATGATATTGTAACATAATCCCCTTACCAAATTGGTATCCTTTGAAACATAATCACTATGAAAGAAACAACCATACATGGATATTTATATAAAATAATATTAATGTTAATAATCATAAAATACATTCATGGGTAACATATACACCAAAAAAAGAAACAACCAATCTATCTGGAATGTGTCCCACATAAGAATATGTGAGATGAAAATTTTCTACCTCAAGTATTGAATTCATTTATACACTTTAGAACATCCAGTATAATAAATTTGTGCTTATTATATATCAATTACAAACCAATTATCATATATATCATATCATATATTATTACTTATAACCCTTTTAGTACCCCGTTATGAACAATTAATTATTTAAAACATTATTCGGGGTGATATCTATATCATTTTCCATATACATTTTGATTCGGTATATTTGGTCCTTGTATATTGATTTTAGTTAAAAAATCTAAAAATGTTTAAAAAATAAATAAATTTCATATATATTCATTATGTATTTATATATATATTTATATTAATCTATAAATGTTATATGTAGACAAATGAATTACATTTCTTAGGGGAACTGTAGGCCGTACGTACACATGAACACTATTTTCATTTTCTCAATTGATGGAACAAAACAAAGGAAATGTTATTTCACCTTTAAAGAATAATTTTTATATTATAGATATAATTTATATTCATTAATTATTTTCTTTTTACCATAAATGTAAAAATAAAATAAAAAACATATCATATCACTTTATAGAAGCTGTAATCCACACATATGCACGAGCAATGTTATCACATCCCAAATGATTGTATGGTAAGAAGGTGTATATGATATTATAATTCCATAGGTATATATATTTCATAAATATAATATATATACTTTAAATACATCATATATCCACCCATGAGAGGTGGTGATGGAAAAACATTACATCAGTTTTTTAGGCTGTAGTCTGTAATAGACACGATTGACTGTTGTATTTTCCATTTGATAGAAGAAGTGACGGGTTTAAGGTATGAAATTAATATAATAACATATCAGTAAATTTAATATATTTGGGTTATTATTTCATAAACTTTTTATAATATTTTTTGGATTTTGAAAAATAAATAAAATTAAAATGATCTGTTAAGAACAATTCCTCTTCTTTGGAGAACCTATTTTGGTTTACGCCTAGAGAAGTATTTGGTTTCCTAATCCAAATATGGCTAATAGAACATGGGGAGGGAATTAGGTAAATTATTTAGGGAGGTATTGTATGAATAAAAAGTCTTTGTATGTGTATAGAGTATAGAAGAGGGGGTCTCCTTTTATAAATGAGGGAGAGGACACACTAGAAATTTTGAAAATAAAAAGATATACCAATATTTTAAATGAAACAGAAGGCTCCAAAATGAATCATTTTCGAACCTTATATTATATAATAATGAAATATGGCCTAAATATAGTAATTTTACTTGTTTTAATATCATTATAACTCTAATAAATTTATATTAACACCTATATAATCTAATTTTAACCTTGACCGAGTAATTAGTTTTTTTTAACATTCGTTATAATGAAAAATTTATTTGACATCATTATATAATAATAATTATGCACATTCCAAAATATGGAAGAAATTTTACCAAATTTAGCTATAAATTGGCACAATTTAATTTAAATTTAATCAGATAGACGCGATGGAAAAATAGTTTTCTAAATAAAAAGTTATTATATGTATAGAAATATTATATATCAAAAGGTAACTTGAAATTCATTTAAATAACCTTAATTGGGTTACTCATAATATAATTAAAATATTTCAAATTTTAATCTATTTTAAAAAAACCACTTTTTATTTTTGAGGAAAATGTATTTTTGAAGAATATAAAGTCTTTAGAAAAAATTAAGTGCTTACTTGTCAAATTTATATTATTTAGCTAAAAACCTCTACTTAATATTATGAATTTGGTTATTCCTATTAATACCACTAATTTTAAAAGATTTGTTTTAACTATTACCTTAAATAATAATCTTTTAATTATATATCATAGTTTGGTGAAAAGAGTTATTGCGTATAACCTAAGCTATCGAATAAATTAAATCTATTTGAAAAAATATATATTACATAAAATATATAGGTGTTACATTATACATACCTTTAAAATGAATTTCAACCCAAAAATTCTATCACTATAATAAAAATAATTGATGATATTTATACCTCATCATATCCACTAGTTCACACTTAGTTTCTTTATGATTGTGGTTTCAATACAAAACTTTGACAATGTGAGTGGTCCTACATCATAGATCTTTCTATTTGTAGTCTATATTCTCTGCATGTTATTCATTATAGGTATGAATTATGATTTTAGTGCATGAGATGGATCTGGTATGTACTACCTTTGTAGAGATACATGGGACACATGGTAAACTTTAGAAAGGTTTGGTGGAAGAACTAATTGATAAGCTACTATACCAACTTGATCAAGAATATCAAAGGGGAAAATATAACTAGGGATCAAATTTATTTCATTTATAAATCTCATAACCTTATTCAATGGAGAAATTTGTAGAAACAACTTCTCCCCAACTTCAAATTTGAGATATCATTAGTGATTATCTGTATAACATTTCTGTTGAAACTGAGATTCCTTGTTGTGTTGTTGAATGGCTCTAGATTTCTATTCTATTTTATTCAACTAAATCTGATCCCAATGGATTCATTTATATAAATTCATACTGGAACATTAGAATTCTATGCCTCTTTTTATAGTGGGGTTTATAAAGATCTATATGAATTATTGAGTGAAATTTATTGTTGTATGTAAACTCGACTATATTAATATGTTGATCCCATCAACCTTTGAAATTCATATAACAAGATCTCATCATATCCTGTTAGGTTTTAGTTGTTCTCTTACAATAACTATCTATCTATGGGTGATATTTTTAGATTAAGAAAAATCTAAATCCAGATCATGGTTAATACTTCACCAGAACATTAAGGTAAACATCATAACCCAATTAGATACAAAAGAATGTGGGACTCCATGAAATATTTATACTTAATTAATATATATCAAGTAAGGTTGATATGGAGAGAAGTATTATTTGATAGTGATTATGTGTGCTAATTTCATAAGGATTTCAATATTATCCAATATAACATTATGCTCTTTATATGTTTTGTGGATTCCATTAACAAAATATATGATTATTTTTTCCCATTTACAATATGTACTGTGTAGTAGTTGTAACATCCCATTATACTTTTGTCTCTAAATACTAACTTATTGACATTCCAATCACTAAGATACATACTTAGTAATATTTATCTTCATGTTTTCCCACCAAAAATACTCTTTCATATCCCTATACATCATTATACTTATTTGATTAATAGAAAATGATGAACTGTGAGCCTCCTCAAATAGATCATGCTTCAAATATGGTATGGAAAGGATATATACATGGTTCCTGATGATCATGGTTAAACATTGGGAAATTTATGACCATCATCTATAGCTTTATATATTCGTTCTTATCCTCTTTAATCTTCACATGGATATATGGTTTGACATCCATTTCAGAAGTATGAAATTTCTCCCCTACCATAAATATTTCTTAATCCATCCTTTGGAAATCTATAAATATTTGATATTTTGGGATACTTATCATAGATAAGCTGGCATGATCCTTTCACCTCAAAGAAAAATCCACCTTATTCTCTTTCCCATAGTGGTAATATATCGAGAAGTCATAATATTTAATCAGATCCAACCATCTAATTAAGTTAATTCCCAACTCCTTCTATTCTAGTATATTCTTTAAACATTTATTATTAGTATATACATCACACCTTTCTATGTAAACATAATTTCTTCATATCTTTAATGTGAAAATTACCATATCTAACTGTAAATCATGATATAGATAATTTTTCTCATGAACCTTCAATTATTTTGAGTTAAAAGCTTTAACCATGTCATTCTTCATGAAAAGACGTTAGAATCCCATATTTGATGAATCCCTATAGATTACATACCCTTATCCATTATAGTATATTGTATGTATTAGTTTTAAAACTAACCTTCTATTTAGTTTCACGAAATTTTCATCACATTAAACTTTTCAAATAACTTAGCTCCCTTCAACGTTAACTTAGGGAATGGATTAGTAAATCATGATAAATTCTCCAAAAACCATTGATAATATCATGACAAACCAAGAAAACTCCATATCTCAATCACAGTGTTTAGTCTATCCAAATGTTCAATAACATCTGTCTTTAAGGGTTCCACATATATACCCTCTCTTGATATTATATGAACCAAAAATTAAAACTCTTTTACCCAAAATTAACACTTTGTAAAATTTTCATAAATATTTTCCTTCATTAGGGTATTAATTAAAATTATAAATAAATATTCATATTATTCCATTCTATTTAAATATATTATAAAATAATCTATAAGTACTACCACAGACAGATCAAGGTAATCTCAAAAGGCTCTTTTCATTAAATCCATAACAATAATGTAGGAATTAGTAAAACCCATTTGAATCACTATATATTCATAGTGTCCATAAATTTTATGAAATGTTGTATTCAGTATATACGCATTCTTGACCATCAATTAATTATTTCTATAATGAAGGTCAATCATGGAAAAGTATTGAAATCCATGCATTCACTCAAACAGTTCACCAATACAAGGTAGGTCATACTTGTTCTTTATTGTGATATAGTTAAACTCTTCATAATCAATGTAGAGTCACATCAATCCATACTTCTTATTAACAAAAATAATGGGATCACCACATAGTGAAAAAACATGGATTATTGAATCCCTTTATAAGATTGTCCTAGAGTTAATTCATTAATTCTAGAAACTAAACTGATGCCATTTTATCTGGATTCTTTGAAATATGTGTAGCACTATGTATGAGTTCAATTGAGAACTAATCATCATGATTTAGTTCAAGAATTTGAAACTATTTTATAAATACATAAAAATGATCCAACACAATAGGAATATCATCGATGTTGAGTTTCTCCCCAAACATCTGAGATAAAAACCCCTTTTGAATAAGAATCAGGACCCATACAATGGATGTGATTTCCGTTGGATGTTCATATTTATATACATAATGATAAATTATCATTGGTTGGTTTGAAATATAAAATGTGACATCCATTCCATATAAATTGATGTGGTGTTTATCTAGATAGATCCAATTCATTCTTATGATAAAACCAAATTCATCCATAGGGTGAATGAAAATATTTTCAAGAAAATTATTTCCACAAACATAAAATGGAGAAGAATAATATACATTAGATGTGATCATCATTCCATTAGGGGTTTTCAAAAAAAATCAACATATAATCATTGATGATATAAATTATCATTCTTTGATACTTTTATTGATATACATGAATTCATATAACTATTCTCAAATAGGGTACTTTAATATTTTAGATTTCCAATTTCCACATCAACTACATCATTCTATACTCAATCCCTTAGTAAAACCAAAATGAAACATTAGGTAGAGTGAAGAATCATGAAAAAAAATTATATTATTTATAAATAATGACCCATTATTTTAAACCTTTGAAGACTTAGTTTTAACATAGATCATTCAAGGCCATCATCAATTCAATTCCTTCATGATGGATAATAATGAGTTTGTGAATTTTGAAAACATATCCCCCATGGGTGTCAAACCATGTTTGGAGAGAGGCCCATTTTCGTGCTCTAGGTGAAGGTCGAGTCAAATCCCAATGCACAATTTTCTAATATATTACTCCTAGATATAACTATTCCATATCCCTATACACTTGTAGTATCTAGACAGTCATGTAATTTCTTATAAACAACTCTCTCTATCCTTCACCAAAATTTCAATACATTTTCATATACATTAACATAGACTTATACCTAGGTTTATCGCTAAATGTTTGCAATTATAGTTCCAAAGGTTAACCAAAATTTCCCAATAATAACAATTCTAGTGACCCATGCCATTCATACATATATATTACATCTTAATATATGAATATTAAATATAATTCAAAAATTCACACATGAGGACTATAAAGGTATAGTGTCTTCAAAAACATGGGTACATAAACAACTAGTTCATAAGTAAACTATATCACATCTCACTACTATCTCTATTACTAGAACCCTTCCTAGGAATATCATTTATAATACCTTTCTTCATAACCTGAGGAAAGGAAACATAAAAAGGATGATCTCTGATTCTCAGTATGGGTAAACAAGGTATATATCAATGATAACATAATAAAACCTAAGCATAAGGTTATTAAAGTATGATAATAAAATTTAAAAAACATAACATGTGTAACATAGAAAATATTATTGGTTCATTTCATAAATAATTTCAGTTTATAAGACATTAATCATAAACAAATCATAGAATATGATCCATGAGAACATAACATTATCATAAAACATAGATTTTTGACATACACATAAGCATAGAAAATCATTTATTTAGTATCAAAGTATCATTTCCAAGACTATATTAGTGGAATGGTTTCACACCCCAAACCATAATATTAAATCTACAGTCCCAATACTTTCAATATTTGTCAATATCCCGAACTAAAATGGATTCACTCCCCATTCCAGTCTTTTTTATCTCATGAGATATCGATATTTACAGAATGCATTAAAGGGATATATAATTCTACAAAAAGATATCACATAAGGAAATTCTTACATATGTGTTCCAAAATATCTTAAAACATGCATCTTACCATAACCCATAAAAAGGAAATGGTTTATATAAACATTTTAACATACAAAACACCGTGTAAAATAAATAGGTTTCACAAGAATAACATGTGGAAGAGATACTTATTTCATAATAAACTTGTAATAATAATCATAAACAATAGAGATAAAGAATAAGGATGGTATCATTAGAACATATCCCCAATAAGAAAAAAATTATCATTCTTTCTTGCAACTGATGAATAGAAATAACATTATAAGAACATTCAAAACATTTTGGAAGAAATTTGTTTTCCACTTTGAAAATCACTTTTTAAAATATAAAAAATTATCAAACAATAAAAGAAATATTTTCCTTATAAATAACCTTGGGAAAATTTAAATTAAGCTTTAAATAACTTATTGGAAATGAAGGAGGGAAATATTCTACATTTCATAAATGTTAAAACAATGACTAATTTCACATTTTGCGTAAAAATTCAAAAGTACCTCATTTGGAAAATGAAAAAAATATTACTTGTAAAAAAATCAAAACCATCAAAATGGTAAAAAATAATTTAAAAATTTTATAATATTAAAAACATTATTTAAAAAAATAGAAAACATTAATAAAGTGGTGAAATAATTTTTGGCCAAATAGATAAATAAATTAATTTTTCTTAAAAATATTCATTCAGTATCATGTGTACTTAAAGAGAGGGAAATTAAAGAGAAAAATTCATTGAATCGTACAGGAATAAAATTAAATATTTTATTAGTAGATACATTATAAAATTTCATTATTATGAACTTAATCATAAACAACCCCAATAAATAATGATATTGTAACATAAAACGCTTACCACTTTGGTATCCTCTCAATCGTACTCCCCATGAAATATTGAACCATATATGGCTATTAATATCAAATAATTTTCAATATAATAATCATAAATTAAATTAATGGGTAGTATATACACCACACTAAAGAAAAACTTGGCCTATAGAGCATATGTCTTAGAGACATAAAAGAGAGATGATAATATCTTACCTCAAGTCTTGACATTATTCATACACATTCAAACCTCCAATATAATAAATATATTTTTTTTATAAATATATTAAAGAAATATATTCATATATATGATACCATATATTATTAATTATAACCCTTTTATCATCTATTTTTTAGTAATTCTTTATTAAAATGATTATTCTAGGTGATATCTGCGTTATTTTTCATGTATATATTTTTTTCGTAGTTTTGGTTATTGTGAATTGATTATAATTAAATAATATAAATAATGTTAATAATGATATAAATATAATATATATTCATTGTATACATATTTTCAGTCATCCATAAAATTTATAGTTAGACAAATGAATTTAACTATTCATGGAAATGGTAGGATGTACGTACACATGAAAGTTGTTTCAATATTCTCGATGGATGGAATAAGAGAATGATAAATATTAAATTGAATTTATAAAATAGTTTCTATATCATAGATATATTATATATTAATTAAATATATACTTATTACATTCCATTACAAAATAAAATGAAAACAATATCACATCATTTTGTGGAGACTATAGTCCGTACATACACATGAGTGATGTAATAATTTTCTAATGTATTTGAAGGTAATAAGGTAGATATGATATTAGAATTATATTAGTTTACTTATTTAATAAATATATATATACTTTAAATCAAACATTATGTCCATATGTGGTAGGCAGTGATGGAAAACGACTTACATCTGGTTTGTTAGGCGGTAGTTCACCGTACACACGATCAATGGTTTCATTTCTCATTTTATTGAAGTGGAGAGGGATATAGTGTATTAATTTAACATAATAAAATATAATTATATGGTATATACTATTGTTTTGATTTCATCATGTTTTTATAATATTTTAAGGAGGTGGAAGAAGAAATAAATAAATGCACGGTTAAGAACGATACATATTCCTCAGAGAACCTTTTTAGGTTTACAACTAAAGCCTTATTAGGAGGGATTCATTATAAAAATAATTCCTCTCAGACATGGGTATTAAATTAACAGATTTATTTGGGTTGTATTTTAAAGAATCAAAACGATTTTTAAGTGTAATGATGATAGGATATTGGGTGTCCATTTATAAGTGGGGGAGGGTACACACATTTATTTTTTTTTAAGAAAAAGATATAACCAATTTTAATGCTCCCCAAATGGATCTAAAATTGAAAATAAAGTAAAATTATATAATATATGGTCAATATATGATCAAAAATAGGAATTATAGAATTTTTAGGTCATTTTGGTCATTATATGTTTTGTTTAACCCCCCACCACCACCCCTAGATAAACTCCTTTTACCAAAACAATGGTAATTAATATCTTTTTTTGACTATTAATTATGACCGAAAAATCATTTGAAATTATTATATAATATTAATTATTCTTATTTATATTAGAGAATACATTTTACCAAGTTAAATTAATAGAAATGGTAGAATTTATTTTAAAATTAAATGCTTATACATGATGGAAAAGTGGATTTCCAAAGAAAACATTTTCATAGTAATAAAAAGTATTAATATAAAAATTCATTATGAAATTCATTTAAATGGAATAAATTGGTATAATAATAATATAATTTAACTATTTAATATTGCAAATTATTTTAAAATGTAATGTAACTTTTTAAATTCAATAAATGAAAAGGGGTATTTAAAAAAATTGTATTTTTTTATTCATCGAAAAATTATTATTTTCAAAAAATAATTAAAATTTCAATCTTAGAAAAATTCACTATTATGATTCCATAAATAAAATTTATTTTTTAAAATTAATTTTTTAAAATTCAAAATAAAATTAATTTTACAATTTGTTTTCAAAAGAACAATAAAAATCATTTTTAAGGGAAAAAATGAATTTTTGAAGCATATAAAAACATTACCAGAAATTAAGTACTTATTATCAATAAATATTTTAATCTAAAACCATTATGATTAATTTTAAAATGTGTATATTCCATTTCATTCACCCATGATTAATGGATAGGTTTTAAATATAACATTAAAAATAATATTTTAACAGAATATTGCATTTAATTTAAGATATGTGTTGCATGTAATGCAAGCTATCAAAGAAATTAAATCTATTTAAAAAAATATTTGATAAATTCTCTAGTCAATGAAATCTCAATGCTTAAGAATAATTTATTTTAAAAATTCTTTAATGACCAACTATATTGTGGGACACAATTTTTTAGGGGTTGTTATCATGTGACATTGGGAACAACCCTCTCTTCAATTTTTAAATATTTTATCTTTTGAGTAAATTTTCAAAATATATACTTCCAATTATTCCATGTAGCCTTTGATCACATTATATATTATTCATTATCCCTAGAACATAAGATATTTTACCAAGGTATTTAATGGATAAGAATTTACTTAAACAAGTCCTAACTAACTATAATACTTACACTTTTTTCCCATAATTAATATATCATAAACATATAATACTTAGAAATTAGAGTAATTTCCACTAAAAATATTATTGACACATGTCTAACTATAATTATTAACTAAACTAAACTCCCTTATTGCCTCATCATAACAAACCCTCCTTGATTTTGATGCCTGCTTCAACAAATAAATGGATTTATACTGATTACATACTCTATTGACACTCATTGGCTTAATAAACTAATTGGGTTGAGTTATAAAAAGATATTAAACCAAATTCATATTTAGAAACTAATTTTTTAAATCCATTTTCAAAATTTCATAATCATTGCATGTTTCCATTTCAAGTAATATTCTGATAAATTACAGCATTGAAAATGTTTAGATGGTTTTGTCATTTGTTATGCCTTGATGTTGATGGAAGCACATAACATCCAATCATGATTTATAGTAATTCACATTACCATATGTATACATTATTTTATTAATTTCCCATTTTCACCCAATTGTTTTTTATCACTTTGAGGGTCTACCAATATCCCAATGTAATTTTGATACATGGACTTCAATTCAGAATTCAGAGCTTCTTTTCTTTTAGAAATATCATTTCCCTCTATTGTTTCCTTATAGGTTAGAGGTTTATCATTATCTTAGATTAATTTCGTACCTAAATTGGTTATAATAAAACCATATCTCTCTGGTTCTCTAACCTCTCAAGTAGACATATGTTTTACTTATTTCTCATGAACATATCCATATCCCTCTACCGCTTTTGGAAATAATTCTTATACTGACATTATATTACCCCAGGTTTTTAGGAATTAGTTTTTAAAATAAATTAAATTTATTTAATAAATTAAATTAATGGATCACTAAGCTTACCTTAAATTTAAATTAACACCAATATTATCTTTCATTACCTGAAAAACTATGTTTATCTTGTATTAGCTCTAACATCGAATTTCATAAAACCCTAATATATTATTATTATTATTATTATTATTATTACACAGCTATTATAAACCTGAATTCAAACATAGGGGTATGAATAGTAATGAACAATTTCTAAATATAATTTATAATCTTTTTATATAAATACAAATTACTGAGAAAATTGTAATTAATTTTTGGAAAACCTTTATGTGTTTTGAAAATACAATTTTATCAAAAAATGTTCTTATCACATTTTGTGAATAAATAACTACTGTAATATTTATAAATTTAATTTATTTGAAAAAGTAAACATATTTTTTTAATCTAAATGTCAAAAATATCTTGTAGTGGATTTGTAATAATTTTTTAAAACGATGTATTTTTAGTGAATAGTTAAAATACTAGTTTTTGTTGAAAATTATCTTTTCATTTACAACATTTAAAAACATCCACTAAATTTTCATATGATTTTAAGAATAATATTAAATAAATTATATATTTAATAATAAAATTTTGTAAATTTTATTAAATTAAATTTTTAATTGGAATATTAAAACATTATATAATAATGAAAAGTTTCTCTGTTGAAAAGTTATTTTTCATTGAGTTTGTGAGTTTAATTTTTATTTCAATTATTCAACTTCTATGATTGAATTTAAAAAAAAATTATCTAAATTTTTTAATAATCATAATTTATTTTTTATAATAATTTATACTTAATTTTTACCCAATATTAATAATAACATCATGAAAATTTATTTACAGCAGTTATAGTAAAAATGGGTTTACTTGTAACACCCCAACCACAGTTACCTAGAGTCAGTGCATTATTACAAAACGTTGGCATGATCACAAGAAAGATCATGTCTCGAAAGACCGTCTAGTTTAGTAGCCTTGGAATAACTAGATACATTAATAAAGTTTACATTACATCATAAAATGAAAACTACAACAATATAGTCTCCATAGTCCACACTCTTATCCCCTCATACTATCCCTGCAGGTCACTCATAAATTAATTTTCACATCCTGGGAAAAATAAAACATAGAAAAGGGGTGAGCTCAAATGCCCAGTAAAGATAAAAATATAGTGGAAACTTTCATAAATAAGAATAAACAATTATGGCAATATATAACTAAAAAAATCCTTTTAAACTTGAACTTCAACATAGTATGGAAAAAATAAAATGAAATAATTCTATTTACTTATTCAAATGGAAGTTCTACTAATCTAATAATCACATGCAATATCAATGACCACTTTCATAATGATGGAATGCATAATGCCAGACTATCATAACCCTATAGCCAAGGCCTCATGCCAAGAATACAAATAAGATTTTGTTAAGGCCTTATGCCAAGACACTAGTTTGTCCCATGAGACCTACTGTTGCATCGAGGAGCTATAGCGGGCTCCACCCATCACATATTATGTCCAATGCATTCCAATATGAAAAGGTTTAAACATAACATAAACATTCGTAATAAAACTAGCATACCAAATGTAAATACTTCATCCATAAAATATGAATGGTATAAAAATAACACATCCACAGTCAAACATATCACAAAACCTTCAATAAAATATAGAAGTTTTATATCATAATAAATCAAATTCAAATAAGCGTAAAATCCATCAAAGGATGTTAACAGAGATGAAATCAAAACTATTTGAGAGAAATATCCATTTTTTTGAAATCCTTTAGAAGTCACATAATTATAAAATAAAACATTTACTTTGAAAATTTTCTTATAAGCTTGTAAGGGAAGCTTCGATGATTTTATAATGGCAGAAAATAGATGCACCCGCCGTATAAGTTAAAAAACATTCTTACCTTAATTCTGTCGAAAAGGTTAAAAATGACCTTGTTTGGAAAACGACAGAATGATTCCTTTATAAACTACTTATAAAAGCAAACAAGGGTATAAATGACTTTAACCTATATTATAGTAAATAGTAAAAATGTTTTGAAATACATTTTTAAGAAACATGGATGTGGATGATAAATAAGTCCCAGTAGATTATTTCGTATAAACAACCTCGGATAATGAAGAGATTGCGAAATAAACCCATACCTTGTAATTTTCCTTGGTTGGGGGTAGGTTAAACTCCTGTATAATGGTGAAATAATTGTTATTAAATTATACAATAATCATATACATTATTATGTTATCATATATGATCTTTTAACATTGCTTTGGTAATAATATCTTAGTATTATTGTTGTTTCGGGTGTTAACTTACTCGTTTTATATTATATGTTTTGTTACGTAGGCCATGTTTGTTATGGATAGGTTGTATATTATTCATATTCAGAATTATATCAAGTCCTCAAACATTATTTTTAAATCATCAAATGATAATTATACTTGAATGGATACGATGGAGAATGAATCTCATCGCGTTCGTGGAGAGGGTAGTCCGTACGTACGCACGAGCGAAAATATCATTCTTTTGATATTAAAATAATATATAATTGGATGTTATATCATATATATTGAATCATTATTATGTTATATTTATTATTTACATTAATTACAAATCATTATTATACCCATCCAAATAATAATATATGGAATAACAATTACACCACGAAGTGGAGACGGTAAGCCGTACATACGCACGTATGGTGACATGTCATTCAAAGGATGGATAGAATACTGAATATGGTTGTACCATATTTATAATAATATTACAGTATATAGGAGATACTGGATTAATTTATTTATAATGGTAATAAAAAAGATAGAAGAAGTGGAAGAAGAAAGGAACTTGAAAAGGGGTGGTGAAATCATTACCTCTTCTTCGGGTTCTTCCTTTTGATTTGATCAAAAGGGATCCTTAGGATGGCTTTATGACTAAAGTAAGGACTATAAAATGAAGTGAGGGAATTTGAGAGAGTATTTGGGTAGGGTTTGGCCGAACCAAAAGGCTTTGATGGTGTGAATTAATGAGAAGGGGCAGTGCCCTTTTATAAGAGGGGTGAGGGGCACCTTTGGAAAAGCTAGAAATATTATTTTATAATAAATTCATATTCGGTTTCTAATGGAAAAAAAGTGGATTATTTAAATTTTAAGGTGGTTATAGGTATGAAACCACTCAACAAATAATATTTAGACAGGTTTGGGTTACTATATTAACCTTATCTTGAAGTATTAACTCTTAGTTAATTAGCTTCACTTTTACAATGTCTCTTTGTTTTTTATATTATATGGTTAATAAACATACAATATACATCCAAGAGACCCCCAAGTGGTCCATTAATGATACACCTATCATGATATAAGTCTCTTGGACGATCCTTAGATTTTTAGGAATTTAATATCAACTAACAATATAATATTTGTTTTAAAAACTCTTTTATGTCAATTTTGACACTATTCAATAATTGATTTTTGTAAAAATCATAACAGAATGATTAATTTCGAATAAAGTTAATTAAATAAATCATAACATGTCATATTATCCTATAAAATTATTGGAATTTATAAAAAGTCTCAAATTACATTTATTTGGGTATTTATAATATCAATTATTCTAATTTTTCATTAATTAGGTAATTACTGCATCACCATTGTGTCATAAATATATTAACGTATATAATATCTAAAAATTATAAATAAAATACCATTATGTAGGAAATATTATTATATTTATAATGAATATTTATAGTCGAAAATACAACATATATAACCCTATGTAAAAATTTCTTTGCTAAAAGATATATGCTTATGTCATTTTTGTATTTATTTTAACTTAATTAAAATAAAGTGTCCCTATCACCTACAAGTGGCTCCATGGGGTCCTAAAATCGACCCAAATATACCCATGGTCGGACATGTATCCACCAATAAGGTTAGGACACGTTTTAGGGTAATGTAGTATTATTATAATATTATTTTTTAACCCTTATTTAACGGATTTACCCTTTAACCTTGGTAAATAAAATATTTACTGAAGTAATTATTCAAAATGTAAAAAAATAAAAGTTACCTATTTACACAATTTGGACATCCTGATTCCAAATATGGAATCCATTTTTCCAAATTCAATATACATAAGTGGCAGAAATTAATTTAAAATTAATTCCTGCTGTCAAAACAAAAAGCGTGTTTTTTAGATATAGTAACTATCAAAAGATTGATACTTGTTTATGTCCGGTTTAATTGTGAAATTATGTAAAATGATCAACATTGTATTAAATGGTAAAAATATATTCTAAATATAATTTAAAACCACTCAAATTCATAATTTATCACTATTAATTATTTTGATTAAAAAATATGTTTTTAATTAAAATTTAGTAATGTTCACTATTCATCAAAATATTAAAGTTATCCGAAAAGTACCAAAATTTCACCTTAGGATAAATTCGATACTCCGAATCCAAAAATAAAGTCCATTTTGAGAGATAAAATTTCTAAAATTTTAAAAATTATGTATTAATATTCATAACGGCTAGTTAGATTGGTTGTGGTGTGTTAGAACTCGATGTTGCGTACAACACACGCTATTGCATTATTCAAAGAGAAGCGTACCGTAGAAGCTTGGGGTGTTACCTTCTCCCCTACATCAAATAATTTTGTCCTCGAAATTTCTAGAATACTACCGCATGAAAAGACACGGGTTGTTCTTCATCATAAGTTCCTCGGGTTCCCACGTTGCCTCTTCCATCTTATGGTTTCTCCATAAGACTTTTACCAGACGAGTCGTCCGGTTTCTCAGTACTCGTTCTCTTGTATCAGGAATATTGACAGGCTCTTCTCAATAAGACAGATCAGGTTCCAGTTCTAATTCCTCAAATGTGAGTACATGCATTAGGTCAGGCATGTATTTCCTCAATAGTGATATGTGGAACACTTCGTGAACTTTGGATAGATTTGGAGGCATTTCCAAATGGTAAGCTACAGCCCTAATTCGTTCTAGAATTTTGAAAGGTCCGATATACCTAGGACTCAATTTACCTTTCTTACCAAAATGTATGACTCCCTTCCATGGAGATACCTTCATGAAAACATGATCACTGACGTGAAATTCCAAATCCTTCCTTCGATTATCGGCATCGCTCTTCTTCCTACTTTGAGCTGCTTTGATATGGTTTTGGATTACCTTCACCTTTTCCATCATTTCTTCCACCAGTTCTGGGCCTACAAGTTTTCTTTCACCAATTTCATCCCAACGGGTTGGTGTGCGACATATCTTTTTTTATAACGCTTCATATGGTTCCATCTGAATACTCGAATGGAAGCTATTGTTATAGGAAAATTATACCAAAGGTAAATATTGATCCCACATACCCTGAAAGTCGTGTGAGAAGGATCTCAACATGTCTTCTAAGGTTTGAATAGTTCATTCTGATTGTCCATCTCGTTGAGGGTGGTAGGTAGTGCTCAAATGAAGTTCTGTATCCAAGGCTTTCTGAAGACTTTTCAAGAATCTTGATGTAAAATGGGGATCACGATCAGAAACAATCGATAGGGGTACTCCATGAAATCTCAAAACTTCATTAATTTATAATCATGCTAGCCGTTCCAGTGGTAGATCTTCTCTTATAGCAAGAAAATGTGCTGACTTGGTAAGACGATCAACAATAACCCATATTGCATCGTTCCTTCTAGGAGTCTTTGGTAGTCCCATGACAAAGTCCATCATGATATTATCCCATTTCCACTCAGGTATGGGAAGAGGTTTCATGACTTCTCCAGGCCGTTCCCTTCCAACTTTCAGTTGTTGACAAACCATACATCTTGACACAAAATCATCAATCTCCCTCTTCATGTTGTGCCACCAAAAATGTTCCTCCAAATATCTATACATTTTGGTGCTCCCAAGGTGTATTAAGAAATTGGAACTATGAGCATCATCCAGCAATTCCCTTTTTAGATCAGGTATATCGGGAACACAAAGTCTCTTCCCAAATTTCAATATTCCATCTTCATACACAAAGTCTCTCAATCTCCCCTCATTCACAGTTTTAATATTTTTTTGAAATTCTTTATCATCGGTCTAAGAACTCTTAATCCTTTCTAGTAAAGATGGTTTGGAAACTATTTGAAAAGGCATTGATGTTTCACCATCCCTAGTTATTCCTATGTCCATCTTCACTAGATCCATGAAAATTGGATCCCTTTCAATTCTCATATTGTTCAAAACTCCATGATCATTTCTACTCAAAGCATCTATCACCTTGTTTGCCTTCCCCGGGTGGTAGTGTATCGTT
Organism: Viscum album; assembly: GCA_963277665.1. Lineage (NCBI taxonomy): Eukaryota > Viridiplantae > Streptophyta > Magnoliopsida > Santalales > Viscaceae > Viscum > Viscum album. The sequence goes on from OY728119.1 coordinate 1,654,623,773, forward strand.
CAATCATAATCCTTGAGTAATTCAAGCCATCTCCTTTTCCTCATGTTGAGTTCTTTTTGGGATAAAATATACCTCAAACTCTTTTGATCAGTATACATCTCACATTTTTCACCATAGAGGTAGAGCCTCCATATCTTCAAAGAAAATATCACAGCTTCTAACTCGAGATCATGAGTAGGATAGTTTTGTTCATGAATTTTCAACTATCGTGATGCATAGGCAATAACCCTATCATTCTTCATTAGGATACAACCTATTCCTTTCTTTTATGCATCACTATAAATAAAGAACCCATCATTACCCGATGGTAGATTAAATATAGGAGCATTGATTAATCTTCTCTTCAGTTCTTCAAAATATTCTTCACACTCTTTTTTCCAAAAAAAAATTTAACCCCTTTATGTGGGATCTTTATTAATGGGTTAGCCAACCGGGTAAAATGCTGGACGAAACGTTGATAATAACCTGCCAAACCAATTAAACTTTGTACCTCAGTTATACTCGTAGGTGTTGTCCATTCTTGGATTGCCTTGGTCTTAGAAGGATCAACAGAGATTCCATCATTAGAGAAAATATGGCTAAGAAAATAAATCTCCTGAAACCAGAATTCGCACTTGCTAAACTATCCATATAATTCATGTCTTCTCAGAGTATTCAGGATAATGCGCAAGTGATTTTCATGATCTTTGTAGATTTTGGAGTATACCAAGATATCATCAATAAATACCACCAAAAATTCATTGAGATATTCCTTGAAAACTCTATTCATCAGATCCAGAATACAGAGGGTGAATTAGTCAATCCAAAAGGCATTACTGTAAACTCATAATGCCCGTACTTGGTTCGAAATGCTATCTTCAGAATGTCTTCCTTCTTCACACACAACTGATGGTATCCAGATCAAAGTTCAATCTTCGAAAAGTATTGAGCTCCATGCAGTTGGTCAAATAAATCATCAAAGCGAGGTAGGGGATACTTTTTCTTTATTATTATAGCATTGATCTCCCTGTAGTCGATACATAACCTCATATATCCATCTTTCTTTTAAAAAAAAGAACAGGGGCTCCCCATGGAGAAACACTAGAGTGAATAAATCCCTTATTACCCCATTCCTCTAGTTGATTCTTTAGTTCAACTAATTCTACAGTGGCCATTCTATAAGGGGCCTTCGATATAGGCCTTGATCCAGGAATTAAATCAATGTAAAACTCAACTTCTCGTTCTGGAGGATGTCCAGGTAAATCTTCAGGAAACACATCCACATATTCTTTCACAATAGGTACATCCTCTATTTAAATATTATGTTCCTCACCCACTGTAATTTCATCCTCTTCCTCCCCAATAATTGAATTTAGTTGAGCTACTGTGGGTGGATCTAGATAAGAATTATGTGGTGACGATTCTGCTCTAAAGATAAGGTGTTCCTTATCATCATCATCAAAAATTGTAACCTCCTTATTCTAACAATAAATCTTCGCATCATGGTCTGAAAGACAATCCATGTCGAGGATTATATCAAACTCAATCATAGGTATGAAGATGATATCAGTAGATAAAGAACATTTATGTGCTCTAATGGGGACTGATTCACAAAACATTGTTGCAATGATACTTCCCTTAGGAGTTTTAACTGACAACTCTCTTGTTAAATCAAATTGGAAATATCTAATTTTCTTAGAAAACTGGGAAGATATGAAACAATGCGATGATCTAGAATCAAATAATGCATTTGCTAAACTTGCGGAAACCATTAAATTACCTGCCACCACATCTTTTGGAGCTTCTACCTTAGCAGTAGTGATATCATAATCTTGGCTTTGATGCCTTGGCCTTTTCTGAGGTAAGTTCCCCTGACGCTTAATACATTCATTTTCATAATGTCCCATCTCCCTGCAATTGTATCATTGGACATTGGTAGCTTCTTTCTTCCCCTTGCAATCACGAGATTGGTGGCCTTTTTCACCACACTTGTAACAGACTCCCGTTCTTTTTAAGCAAGTACTGGGGTGTTTCTTCCCACATTTATAGAAGGATGGATATTCAAATTTTACCTTCTTCCCTTTATTTCCATTCCCAAATTGATCAGCAGATCTCATCTTCTCTTGCTTTTCTTTAAATTCATATGGCTTAGAAAATTCTTTCTATGTCTTGATAGCACATGAGACAATGTCTTCGTACGACTAGAAGGATTGTGAGACTAATGCTCGACAGAGAAATGGTTTTAACCCATCAATGAAACGATCAATATTACTTCTTGGGATACTTATATAATATCCAGTATACCTTGATAACCTTGTAATGTTGGCCTCATACTTTGCGACATTCTCATCCACCTTTTGTCTCAGACTCAGAAATTGCCTTTCCATATCTTCTTGATGGTCACGAGGAAAGTATTTTTCTAAAAACGTATCTTTGAACTCCCTCCATTCCATATTTGATATTTCATCATCTTACTTCGTGTTTTTAATCAATGACCACCATTTATTAGTATCTCCAGTGAGGTGGTAAACTTCCATGATAACTTTTTCACTTTCACTACTCCCCAAAGCCTGAAATATTTTCCCTAGAGAATTTATCCATTTCTCAGCTACTAAGGGATTTGTACTCCCATTGAATGTTGGTGGTTGTTTCCTCATGATGCGATCTAACAATGATCCTCTACGCTGCGGATCAGGGTCCTCCATACGGGTAAGGTTGTTATTCATAACCTGATTGAGTTGTCCCAGTATGGTGATTAGTTGATCGACACCAGTTGCATCACGAGTTCCACTATAATTATCTTGATTAGGAGGGAAATCCCTACATGGAGTGCGTGCATTGATACAGTTTCCATTTCTTCCACTAGGCACCATTTCTAAAAAATGGCATAAACAAGATCAGTTTATGAATCAAAATACATAATTTCATACTTATAAAACACTTAACATAAATTGAACTATTTATGGATATAATCCATAATCATAAAAATGTTTTCTTTGAGGAAGTATATACTCATAAACCCTTCATAATGATTTGTAAATAAAAATTAGAGTTATCCTAAGCATATACCCTAGGAGTTTCGTAACCAGGAGTGCAGTAAGGCCCGTTGTCGTGCACCAGTTCTCGTTCGATTCTAGCTCAAAGCGGTGTTTTCGGGTTTTACCCCTAGGTACATCTGTGCCAGAGCCGCCTCTACCTGATCGTATCTAGACAGGGATGTATTTCTCGGGAAACTCACAAAATCTCTACAGTACCAAAATTATAGGAAGTTCTTCTATACTAATCCTCAATGTCCATCTTAAATCTATGTTCTCTAATCAGAGTTTATCTAAATCTATCTTCCAAGGTTTGTACTAAACTTCCTCTGATACCAACTATAATGCCCCGACCCCAGTTTCCCGGAATCAGTGCATTATTACATAACATGGGCATGATCACAAGAAATATCAAGTCTCAAAAGACCGATTAGTTTAGTAGCCTTGGAATAACTAGATACATTAATAAAGTTTACATTACATCATAAAATGAAAACTACAACAATATAGTCTCCATAGTCCACACTCTTATCCCCTCATACTATCCCTGAAGGTCATTAATAAATTACTTCTTCATATCCTGGGAAAAATAAAACATATAAAAGGGGTGAGCTCAAATGCCCAGTAAGGTTAACAATATAGAGGAAACTTTCATAAATAATAATAAACATTTAAGGCAATGTATAACTAAAACAAAAGCCTTTTAAACATGAACTTCATCATAGTATGGAAATAATAAAATTAAATAATTTCATTTACTTATTCACATGGATATTCTACTAATCGAATAATCACATGCAATATCAATAACCACTTTCATAATGATGGAATGTATAATGCGAGATTATCATAACCACATAGCCAAGGCCTCGTGCCAAGACTAAAAATGAGATTTTGTCAAGGCCTTGTGCCAAGACACTAGTTTGTCTTATGAGACCTACCGATGCATCGAGGAGCTATAGAGGGCTCCACCCATCACATATTAAGTCCCATGCATTCCCATATGAAAAGGTTTAAACATAAGATAAACATTCGTAATAAAACTAGCTTACGAAATGTAAATACTTCATCTATAAACCATGAATGGTATAAAAATAACACATCCAAAGTCAAACATATCACAAAACCTTCAATACAATATAGAAGTTTTGTATCATAATAAATAAAATTCAAATAAGCATAAAATCCATCAAAGGATGCTGACATAGATGAAATCAAAACTATTTGAGAGAAATATCCCTTTCTTTGAAATCATTTAAAAGTCACATAATTATAAAATAAAACATTTACATTGAAAATTTTCTTATAATCTTGTATGTAAAGCTTTGATGATTTTATAACGGCGGAAAATAGCCGCACCCACCGTATAGGTTAAAAAAACATTCTTACCTTAATTCTGTCGAAAAGGTTAAAAAGGACCTTGTTTGGAAAAAGACAGAATGATTCCATTATAAACCACTTATAAAAGTAAACAAGGGTATAATTACATTAACCCATATTCTAGTAAATAATAAAAATGTTATGAAATACATTTTTATGAAACATGGATGTGGATGATAAAGAAGTACCAGTAGATTATTACGTATAAACAACCTCGGATAATGAAGAGATTGCGAAATAAACCCTTACCATATACTTTTCCTCGGTTGGGTGTAGGTTAAACTCCTGTATAATGGTGAAATAATTGTTATTAAATTATACAATAATCATATACATTATTATGTTATCATATATGTTCTTTTAACATTGCTTTGTTAATAATATCTTAGTATTATCGTTGTTTCGGGTGTTAACTTACTCGTTTTCTTTTATATGTTTTGTTACGTAAGACGTATTTGTTATGGATAGGTTGTATCTTATTCATATCCAGAATGATATCAAGTCCTTAAACATTATTTTTAAATCATAAAATGATAATTATACTTGAATGGATACGATGGAGAATGAATCTCATCACGTTCGTGGAGACGGTAGTCCGTACGTACACACAAGCGACAATATCATTCTTTTGATATTAAAATAATATATAATTGGATGGTATATAATACATAAAGAATAATTATCATCTTATATTTATTATTTTCATGAATTAAAAATCATTATTATACCCTTCCAAATAATAATATATTGAATAACAATTACACCACGACGTGAAGACAGTAAGTCTTACGTACGCACGTATGGTGACATGTCATTCAAAGGATGGGTAGAATACTGAATATTGTTGTACCATATTTATAATAATATTACATTATATAGTATATACTAGATTAGTTATTTTATAATGGTAATAACAAAGATAGAAGAAGTGGAAGAAGGAACTTGGAAAGGGGTGGTGAAATCATTACCTCTTCTTCGGGTTCTTCCTTTTGATTTGATCAAAAGGGTCCTTTAGGATAGCTTTATGACTAAATTAAGGCCTCTAGGATGAATTGAGAGAATTTGAGAGAGTATTTGGGTAGGGGTTTTCCGAACCAAAAGGCTGTGAAGGTGTGAATTAATTAGAAGGGGGAGTGCCCTTTTATAAGAGGGGTGAGGGGCACCTTTGGAAAAGCTAGAAATATTATTTTATATTAAATTCATATTCGGTTTCTAATGGCTCAAAAGTGGATTATTTAAAGGTTAATGTGGGTATAGGTCTAAAACCACTCAACCAATAGTATTTAGATAGGTTTGGGTTACTATATTAACCTTATCTTTAAGTATTAACTCTTAGTTAATTAGTTTCACTTTTACAATGTCTCTTTGTATTTTTATATTATATGGTTCATAAACATATTATATACATCCTAGAGACCCTAAAGTGGTCCATTAATGATACAAGTATGATGATATAAGTCACTTTTCCTAACCCTATATTTTTAGGAGTTTAATATCAATTAATAATATAATATTTGTTTTAAAAACTCTTTTATGTCAATTTTGACACCATTCAATAATTGATTGTTGTAAAACTCATAACAGAATGATTATTTCGAAAACAGTTAATTAAATCAATCATAACATGTCATATTATCCTATAAAATTATTTTTATTTATAAAAAGTATCAAATTACATTTATTTGGGTATTTATAATATCAATTATTCTAATTTTTCATTAATTAGGTAATTACTGCATCACAATTGTGTCATAAATAAATTACATTATATAATGTCTAAAAATTATAAATAAAATTCCATTATGTAGGAAATATGTTTAGATTTCTAATGAATATTTATAGTCGAAAATCCAACATATATAACCCTATGTAAAAATGGTTTTTCTAAAAGATATATGCTTATGTCATTTTTGTATTTATTTTAACTTAATTAAAATTAAGTGTCCCTATCACCTACAAGTGGATCCATGGGGTCCCAAAATCGACCCAAAGATGAACATGGTCGGACATGTATCCACCAATAAGGTTAGCACGCACTTTAGGGTAATTTAGTAGTATTATAATATTATTTTGTAACCCTTATTTACCGGATTTACCCTTTAACCATGGTAAAAAAAATATTTACCGAAGTAACTATTCAAAATGTCTAAAAAGAAAAGTCACCTATTTACCCAATTTGTACATCATGATTCCAAATATGGAATCCATTTTTCCAAATTAAAAACGCAGAAGTGGCAGAAATTAATTTAAAATTAATTCCCGCTATTAAAACAAAAAGCGTGTTTTTTAGATATAATAACTATCAAAAGATTGATACTTGTTTATGTCCGGTGTAATTGTGAAATTATGTCCAATGACCAACATTGTATTAAATGGTAAAAATATATTCTAAATATACTTTAAACCACTAAAATTTATAATTTATCACTATTAATTATTTTTATTAAAAAAATTGTTTTAATTAAAATTTAGTAATTTTCGCTATTCATCAAAATATTAAATTTATCCAAAAAGTACCGAAATTTCACCTTAGGCTAAATTCGATACTCCGAATCCAAAAATGGAGTCCATTTTGAGAGATAAAATTTCTAAAATTTTAAAAAGTTGGTATTACTATTCATAACGGCTAGTTTGATTGGTTGTGGTGTGTTAGAACTCGATGTTGCATACAACACGCGCTATTGCATTATTCAAAGAGAAGCGTACCGTAGAAGATTGGGGTGTTACGTTACTAGGGGTTAACCTAAAATGATATGGGGTAAAATGAATACGTAAGACCTATCATCTCCATGAAAGGTGTAATTCATTGTATATATATATATAATTTTAATAGATTAATATAAATACATATAATATGAGTATATATGATATATATATATCATGGTTAACGTTTTGGAAATTAAGGATCCATTATCAATGTAAAAGGATCAAAGATACCAACACAAGGAATATGGGAAAAATAAAGCAGTCATTACCTGAAACATATATTAATGAGGAATTGTTAATAAAAGGGTAATAAATGGGTACAAGTAGATAATATATGATATAGAATATAATATTATGTTTTGTTAATAGGTTTATAATAAATTTATATTTATTAAAGGGGAGGCTATACAACTTTCAAGGTGAGATGAACTAAAGGTAATGGATTTCTAGTCTCCCTTCAATTTATGGGAGACATATGCCATAATCACTGCTCATTTTTTGTGGTGTATATGCGAACCATTTGAAAGTTTATATAATTAATCTAATTATTTTATTAATATTTATTTATTTTTCATTATATAATGTGTATTACGATTCAAAAAAATACTAAAGTGGGAAGTGAATTTTGTCTCAATTTTCCATTTTTGAGACATACATGTTGTTATGAACCTATCTTATTTGATGACATATATATAAATCCACATTTAAATTTAATAAAATTAATTTACTTAATATCATTATATTTATTTTTTCATTTAATATTATTATTTCATGGGTATAATGATGCAATGTTACTAAAGTGGTAAGGGTTTTATGATACAATATCATTGTTTATTGGAATTATTTATATTTATGCTTATGATTATGAACTATTGTGATCCATATCTCAATAAACACATAAAATCGATTCTACTCTATTTATTTCATGATAATATAAGTTTTCCTTTAATTTTCCTCTCTTTATGTACTCAATAGTTCAATAGAATTTTTTAAATAAAAAATGTCTTTATTTCTCTTTTCAGTTGAAAACCCTTTTTCTACCATATCCATGTTTTCCAAAAATGTTTTTAAAAATGTATTAAAATTATACACGTATTATTTTTAAATAAATTTTTACCCATGTTTGAATTATTTACATTGTGTTTTAAATGGAATCTCCATGTATTTTCTAGAAAAATTTATATTTTCCTTTTACGAAAAATGTGAAAGGAATAATTGTTTTAACTTATACAGTATCAACAAAAATTCCCTCTATAATGAACCCTTAATTATTTAAATCTTCATTTTTAAGTTCAAAATTTTATTTTCAATGAATTTTATTTCAAAAAATAATTTGGAGTTTGTTTTTTTAAAATGTGTTTTTTAATGTTGAAAGTAAATTTTCCTCAAGAAATGTTTCACGGGATCCTTCAAAATAATTTTCCTCATAAGATGACATCATTTGATGTTATTTATTATTTAATGGGGATAATATTAAATTAAACAATACTTATTGTTTCTACTTATCATAAATTTTTATTTTGATGAAACTTTTAAAAACCCGTATATATTTCATGGGTTATGCATTGTTTTATTGATGACATGTTTATGAAACCCATTTTCGTTACTATGGGTTATGTTGTCATTATATTATTAATGTTATATGATTTTTTGGTTCACATAAGTATGGTTTTAATTATGATATGATTGGGACCAATATCAACCTAAAATTTATTGGGTAAATCTTTAGATCTCTTCAGATGACATTGGGAATCATGTCAACGGGGTTGATCCACTTTGAGAAACAGTTAGGTCCTAATCCATAATGGGAAACAGGTGTATTTTTATCAACAATCGGAAAGGGTGATGAGTCATTATCGACTATATTGATGGAATTGGTATCTAAAAATGAAATATGAAATTTATTTCTACATTTATGATGGTTCCACTCTTTTATGACATGATATTATGGTTCATGATAAAATATTCAATGATTTCTCACACATATAGTGCATATTATACAAAACAGTAAAGTTTTATTCCATGAATCATTTTATGATATATTTTAGTTTGGGTATTAACTTCATAATTAATTTTCATGATCATATAAACTTATGGTTATCTTATTAATTTATATGCTCATAGATTGATATCTTCTATGTTTACCCTTACTCGGAATCTGAGGTCACACTTTCTTATGATTCATTCCCCATGTTATAAAGAAAGGTTTATATAGGGTATATCATAGAGTATTATTGTTTGAGAATAAATTTTTGGAATATGTTGTATATATTTCTGGAAATGATAATATATTTTTTGTAGTCTTGAAAAATAATAAACTATTATGGTCCATAGGCTTGTGTTTAAGAAATGTATTGAATGTTTGTCAAAAAAGTTTGGATATATCTGTATGAAAAACAAGGGCCCTTATAGCTAGTATCAAAGTAAATGTTTTGTTAATTATTTTATATTAGTATTATAAAAATAATTTGGAAAACCATAGGGATAATTACATGTAAAGGAAAACATCCTAATGTTTTGGTAATAAAGTGACTATGTGGTTTTATACGAAATACATCCATGTCTGGATACTACAAGTAGATTTGGTTCAGGAATAGAGTTACCTTGTTGTAAAAACCCTAAACAGGTTTGTTGGGTATTAATTGGCTATTCCCTAGTATAAGACAATAGTAATTACTAAGAACATTTTTTGACACTCCTAGGGGGTATTATTTGTTTAATAAATATTTTCATTTATGAACAATTATGAAGGATTTGAATATATGATGATGGTGGATGACCATGGTTAATCCTAAGTATTCATAGATTTTAAAAATAATTTTCCATGATTTATACATCCTATAAATTATTTTTCAGGATTATTTGGGTTTTCCCAATGATTAGTGTTTCTCACACTATGATTTTTGGTTTCATTCAATGGTTGAAACCCAAAGGAACCGTGTTAATGATGAATGTGATGAACAATAAAATAATATTCCAACTAAGAAACAAAATGATATTGAATCTAGGATTTATAAACTTCTTTCTATACTGAGAAAACATTCTAAAGACATGAACCATACTAATTTTACAAATAATAAATTTGAGGAATAATTTTCAATTGAATCCTTAATGAGACAACATGAACCTTATTTTAGTGGATCTTTGGATCCTCTTGTAGCTAAATAATGGATACACACCATTGAGAATATATAAACTATTGTCCTGTTCTTGGAACATGAAATTTTTTTCTTATCTATTTATTATATAGAAGGTGAAGAGGGTCAATGGAGGAAACATTTTAAGAGTATTATCCATGAGGAAGAAATTAACACCATGGAATGGGATTTGTTTTGGGGTATATTTTCAATAATTTCATACATCGTATTCTATATCCAATGATGGATAAAAAATTCCATGATCATAAGAATAATAAGAATGAATCAATTGGAACCTATGAAGATAATTTTATAAATATTTCAATGCATTATTATGGTTTAATCATCATTCAAAAATGAATAATTGATTGATTATTTGGGGGATTAAATGCAGTCTTTGAAATGTATTGGATATAAGATACTTTAGTATATATGAATAAATAATCCATTTTTAACTCAAGAAAGAAATCTAAATTGTATATTTCCACCACTACCATGGATTTGATATGTTAAAAAACATTGAGTCTTGAAAAACACAAATAAATAACACGATGGAATGAAATTTCATCCATATGCAGGCTAGAAATACAGGAAGAATCATCAAAGAAATTTATTGAATAGAACTATGAGATTATTTAAATTTTTAAAGGTGGGACATAAAATATATGAATATAGAAGTGAAATTAATGTTCTGGTTAGTGAAATAAAGGTGAAGAGGGTGACAACTAATGTACCACACACACTCCAATTCTTCAAATTTGAGGAGTATAGGAATTATGTCGACCAGTTCTTGAATTTGAAGGTATTTTATGATCATCATCAATAGCCTCCAAATCCCAAATGAAATGGGAAATCTCATGTGATCACAACTTACAAAGAGGGTTATGAGAATGATGCTGCGAAAGGTATAATTTCCATCCACTCTAGAGCTATTAATGTCTTGTTTAATTCTGCTTTTACCCACAATTTTAAATATAAGGTACTTTCAAATGGTATTGAAATACCATATGAATTATTATATATTGAGTTTGTTTTGAAAACTCTTAATGGTATGATGGTTACGTAAATAGTATATGGTTACTCTATAATTAAATTTTCTGGAAAATTTCTTCTAGAAAATATTTTGATTATCGATTTATATTAAATTAATGTGATTCTTGGTATGGATTGGATTCTTTTATATAGAGATAATATTAATTTTAAACTAATGGATGTTTCATTTCATATTCGGAATAAACCCATACTCATTTATTATTTCAAGTATTTTGAAAAACATCCAATGGAAATTATATCAACATAGTGGGTTATAATTATTATCCATAAAGGGTGTTTGTCTTAGATGGTTGGGGAGAAACACAAAATTGAATACATGCCTATTTTGTGGTATTTTTTGATATATTTCATGAGTAATTATCTGGTCCTTCTATGATTCATGAAGTTGAGTTCTTAATATAACACAAACCTGATGTTTCACCTATTTTGAAGACTCCATATAGAATGGACCCAACTAAGTTGAAATAATTGAATAAGAAACTTTAGGAGAATATTGATAAGGGATTTATACACCCTAGATCATCACCATTGAGTTCACCTATTATCTTTATTAAAAATAAATATGTTCGAATACATCTTTAAATGTATTATCAAGAACATAACAAGATTACAATAAATATCAATTTTCCTCTTCCTCATATCGATAATTTTTTTATCAATTATGAGGATCACAATACTTTTCCAAGATTCATTATAGATATGGGTACTATTATTTGAGTGTCAAAAGATAATACATACAAAATAAAGTATTCTATATGAGGTATGGATGATATTAATTTGTCATGATCCAATTTTTCCTTATAAATTCTTCTATTATCTTCATGTATTTATTAGATAGAGTCTTTATATATTACCTTGATCATTTTTTGGAAGTATTTATAAATGATATTCTCATATAATCAAATACAAATGAAGAGTATGAAGATCATTTGAGGATTATTTTCAGGACCCCAAGCAAGAAAAAAAATTTATATTAAATTTTACTAGTGTAAATTTTGGTTGCAGAAGGTTTCATTATTGGGACATAAAAACTCATGTGATGGTATTTCAGTGGATCCTTCAAATATAGATGTCATTGAAAGTTGCCCCAGACCAACCAACCAGGTTGAGAACCGTACCTTTCTTGTTTTGGAAGGATATTATCAATTATTTGTGGTGAATATTTCATGGCTATCTAATCCACTCACCACATTAAGTCAAAAAAGAATCATGTTCCACTGGAAGGATAAATGTGATGAAAATTTCAAAGAGTTGAAGAGAAGTTCGGTCTGTGCACCTGTCCTCACACTGCCTTTTTGTGGATAAGATTTTCTAATCTATAATGAAGAATCAAAAACTAGATTTGGATGTGTTCCCACAAATAATCACATGGTTATAGCTTATTATTTATGAAAATTGAAGGATCGTGAGAAAAATTACCCAACTCATGATTTGGACATAGCTGCAGTAATTTTTTGTATAAAATATATGGAGGAATTATATTTTAGGATAAAATTGTGATATATATATTAATCATAAAATTTTAAAGTATATATTCCCACATTATGAGTTTAATATGAACCAGAGAATACTTTTAGAGCTGATAAAATATTATGACTTCTCAATACATTACCACCCCTGGAATGAACACAAGGTGGCAGATTCTTTATGTTTATATGATCAAGATATATAATCAATCATGAAGATAATAAAAGATCCAATATTTATGTATTTTTTAATGAGGGATCTATGAATCATTAAGTAAAGTGAGAAATAATATTTTTCTCAAATGATTGTTCAACCATCTCTCCAAGTGATGATTAAAGATGCATAGAGGGAAGACGTGGAACAGAATACTATGTTTAATCTTGATCATGATGTTATGATAAGGTTCATAAACCATGTATATGTTTCATACATACAATATTTGGTGAAGGTTTTATTAGATTAGTCTCGTAGTTCTTCATTATTTATTCATCATAGAATTAAAAATATGTATTGAGATTTTAAAGAGTACTTCTACTAGGATGAAATGAAGAGAGATATTGCAAAGTATTTATCTCGAAATTTGGTATTTCTGTATGTTAAGGCTGAGAGATAATATTATAAGGTGATGTTACAATCATTACCCCTAAAAAATGGAAATGGAGAAATAGAACCATGGATTTTCTTTCAGAATATCCAAAACATCCAAAGAAAATAATGGAATTTGGTTTATTGTCGATTTCCTTAAAAAGTCAGTATACTTTATCACCATTAGATAAGGCTTTTCTATTAATCAGAATGAAATAATATAAAATATGGAAGTGGTAATATTACATGGAGTACCATATTATATTGAATCTTAATGAGATCTGAGGTTTACGTCGGTGTTCTAGAAAAATCTTCAACAGGCTCTGGATACTGAGTTATGTTTTAGCACTGCATATCATCCTTAGGCAGATGGTCAATCTAAGAGAACAATTAAAACCCTATATGATATGTGGAGATATATTTTGATGGATTTAAATTATTTTCTGGATCAAAACCTCCCTATAGTTGATCTTTCTTATAAAAATATCTTTCACTCGAGCATTTATATGGATCCTATTAAATACCATTATGGAAAGATGTTTATAACTCTAATGTGTTGGAATAAAGTAGGATAAATAACGTTATTCGGGCCTCAGTAATCTAAATAAATAGAGGAGAAGGTAAGGTACATTCCAAAACACATAATAGAATCTAATATTTGGAAGAAAATTTATACTGAATATCCCATAAGTAATCTATAATTTGACATTAGTTATAAGGAATTCCAATGAATGTCTCCATGGAAAAAGATTATGAGGTTTAGAAAGAAGTGAAAGTTAAGCCTCAAATACATCATTCCTTCTAATATTATTGATTTTATCAGGATGGTATCTTATCATTAAGAACTACCACCAAATATATCCCAAGTTTATGATGTATTCCATGTACCTATCCAAATTAAGTACATACAGGGTCCTTCGCTTGTACTAAACTCATAGTTCATACCACTGGAGTAGGATCTTTCTTATAATGAAGAGCCTGTGGAGATTATTGATCATTAAAATAATTTGATGTAAACCAATACCACTACACTTGTCAAATTTTAGTTATGAAAACATAGGTTTAAAGAAGTTATATGGGAACTTGGGGAAATGAGGAGGTAGGAGTATCCTTATTTTTTTATCAGAGTGGAAAATGTCAAGGGAGAAAGTCATTTTAAGGGGGGTAGAATGTAACAAACTATGTTTTTAAAAATTATTTTTATGAATAAATAAAATTTATTTGATATATTTTAATATATGAAAAATATATTTTAAATTAAATTACATTCATCAATGATTTTTTCTTCCGTTATAAGAAACGAAATGTTTATCTTTTATTACATGTGATAGAGAGTTTTAATAGACTATAATATATTATTAATATTATTATTTAAACATGATTGGTATAACCTACCAATTAAACATAGTGGTATGAATTGTAATAAATAATTTTCAATTATTATTTATGATTGTTTTATATAAATAATACATATTGATTAAAAATACTTAATTTTTATGATGGTATCTATATGTCTCAAAAATACTATTTTCTCAAAACAAAATTACATTTGGTGAACAATTAATAAAATTAAATCTTATATATTTTTGAAAATTAATTTGAAAAAATAAATTTATTTTTTAAAACATAAATGTAAAAGTTACCTTAGAGAAAATGTCTGTGAATTTTATGTAATGATAAATTTTATAGTGAATTCTGAATAATAATTGTTTTTATTAAGAATTGTCTTTTAGTGTACAATATTAAAAAACCATAATTTATTTAAGAAGATTTTAAAAGTAAAATTGATTAAAAAATTAATTTACTAGTCTAATTTAGTTCATTTTAATCAATTCCATTTTGAATTACGATATTAAAACATTAAATACATATAAAAGTTTTCTCTTTGAAAATTCATTTTTTGTCATTTCTAAAGGTTTAATTTTAAATTAAATTCTACCACTTTTGTGAATTGAATTTGAAAAAATGGATCCTTTATTTTTAATCATATTATTTTATATTTTATAATAAGTTAAAACTAAAATTTTATCATTATAAATCGTAAAAACAAAAAAATTAATTACCACGGTTAAGGTAAATATGGGTTTACAGAGAGTTAAACTAAAAAAGAAGGGATAAAATGACATAGAAACATTTCTAACACCATTTTTAGGGACATAATTCGAACTTAAATATTATATAATCTATAATGGTAAATTTTTAATCTTTTTTTATGATAACAATATTGGTATAACGTTTTTATTTTAAAAATTCCAAGTATGTCCTTTCCCCACTTATAAAAGGTCGCACACTCTCCTCTCTTATTTGCACTTAAAAAACGAATTTATTTCTTAAAATACCCATCCAAATAAATTCCTTAATTAACTAATATCATAATAAAATCCTTATTTTGATCATAAATCTATCCTAGGAATGTTTTTGATACAAACCTAAGGAGGTTACCCAAAGAAGAGGTAAGGTTCCTCAATAATTATTTTTTTATTTATTCCTCCACCAAATTCAATTATTATTAAATAATTATAATATAAAAACCTTTTTATATTACATTTAATTATCTTTTATTACTCAATTGTCATTACCTACATTCATATCCTTTTCCCTTAACTAGGAAATTATAATGTCACTCGTGTGTAAGGAGAACTACCGCCTTGCAAACTTTTATGACATGTTTTCCATCAAAACCTCTCAGAGTTTGGTATGATAATGGATATAATGTATATGTATGATATTTTTATCATAAATATACTTAAACAAATATATTATCACATATATCCTTTTACTTTCCATTCCATGTGGGATATGATCAAGTTGATCGTGTGTACAGTGGACTAGCACCTCGCGAATCAATGTGATCATTTTTTCCTCTTATGTATCACAAGGTAGGTAATATGGGATAAATTTTAAAATATATGTGATATATAATAAATTATAATTATTATGTAGAAATAATTATAATTTACCTTCCTATAATTCTCTCCATGGAGAAAATGACAACATTGTTCTTGTGTATGTATGGTCTGTCATCTCCATGAATGGTGTAATTCATTTTCTATCACAAAATTTTATTGATTAATCTCAATAATTATATAATGATATGATATTTATTTAATTTTTAAAATTAAATAAATTTTTTAACCAAAATAAATATAATATAACTAAAAATAAAAAAATCAAGCATATGTGAAAAATGAAACCATTTTTATCTAAAATATATCTTCAACAATAAATTATTGCTAAAAGGTTAATAAAAGAGTATAAGTACCTAATATATGATTTGAAATATATGATTATGGTACTTTAATAGATTTATAATTAATTTATATTTATTATATATGGTTATAGAGCACTTTCTATACAAGTGGATATCAAGGTAAGGTATTTTTAGTCTCTCTTTTATTTCTAGGAGACATATTCAACATTCACCACTCATTTATCTTACGTGTTGTATATAACACCCATTTTAAATTTTATATAATTAATGTACTTATTTTTAAGATATTTAATTTTTATTTTTATTTTATTATTTTATTAAGATTATGATTTCAAATATTACTAAATAGGTAATGGGAGTTTATCTGAAATTTGCTTCTTTTAGAAATATGTTGTGTTATACACCTATCTTCATTTATGAGGTGTATATACAGACCATTTTACATGTAATATCTTTAATTTATTTATTCTACTAATATTTTTCATTCATTTAATGTTATTATTTAATGGGGATTATGATTAAATGTTACTAAAGTGGTAGAGTTTTTATGATACAATCTCATCATTTATCGGGATGTTTTATGTTTATGCTTCTTATAATGAAACATTATGATCCATATATCAAAAAAATCATAAAAAAATTTATCCCCTAGTTATGTCATTAGAATATATTTTTTCCTTTAATTTTCCTCTATTTATTCCCATAATATTTTATAATAATTCTTTTTAAAACATCATCTTTCTTTCCCTCCTCAATCAAAAACCCTTTTTTCTTCTATATCCATGTTTTCTATAAATGTAGTCAAAAATATTTTTACATTATTCAGTGGATTTATTATTTAAATTATTAAAAATGTTTTAATTTACTATAATTTCATTTAAAGTGAATCTTTTTGTCATTTTATAAATAAGTTTCTTTTTTATTTTTACCAAAAATTTGAGAGTCATTATTTTAACATGTATAGTCTAAAAAAATTCATGTCATCATGAACGGAAAATATTTTGAAGATTATGTTATATGTTTAAAATTTTATTTTCAAAGAAACGTATTTCAAAAAAAATGTAATTTTTTCCTTTTAAAATATTTTTTAAGTGGAATATATATTTTCCCCATGAAATATTCCAATTAATCTTTTTAAATCAGTTTCCAACTAGGATTACATCCTTTGACGTTACTTATAATTTAATAGGGATAATACATAATTATATCATCATTATTATTTCTCTAGATATTTAATATTTATGTTGATAAAACTCATTTATTTGTTGAAGGTTTTCCTATTATAAATTGATGAAATGAGTTTGAAACCAATTTTCTTTACACAAGTTATGATGTGATCATATGATGAGTGTTTTATGATATTATAGAACATATATGTATGGTTTTCATTATGATATTAGTGTAACCTATGTATCCCATCAATTAATTAGGTAAATATTTATATCTCATGATATAAAAAAGGGAAACAAGTTAAAGGGATTGATCCACTATGGGAAACTAGTGAGTCTTGATCTACTATGAGAAATAGGTGTGTCATGATCCATAATATAAAATAAGTGATGAGTCTAGATCCACTGTGTTGATTGTCATGGTAATTAATCTTGACATATGAAATTTGTTTCTATATTTATAAAGGTTCCATGATTTTATGACATGATCTTATGGTTAATGATTGATTTAAGTTTATTTCTTGCTCTTATGAACCATTTTTTTTGAAATGATATAGTTTTATTCCCTGACTCATGTTTATGATATCTGAAAGTTTGGGTAAGAACATGATAAGTTATATTCATTATCACATACACTTATTATTAGCTTATACTTTCATATGATCAAATATTGATATCTCTTATGTTTATCCTTACTAACCATATTTGTTCACCCTTTCTTAAGTTTGTTTCCCCATGTTATGAATAAATTTTTAGGTAGGGTATTCCTAAACATAGTGCTATATGAGAAAACATTTGTGGGTGATGGTGATTTCATTTCACTAAATAAGAATATTGTATTATTAGTCTCTAAAGAACCTAAACTATTATATTCCTTAGGAGTGTGTTTATAAAAAATATTTAATATTCTTCTAAAAAGTTGTGATATTTATGTATAAAAATCATATGACCATATAAATTCATATTCACCAGGAGCATAAACTTCATTGGAGTCAATATTTCTTTAACTATTTCTATTTTAAATTTGTTACCTTTCTAGAAATTTGGAATGTATATCAAAAATTACTTTTATATTAGATGGGTTTTATAGGTAACATACCTTATTCTATTTAAGATAGTTTTTATATGTAAATTTCTTTCTTAGGGATGCTAATTTATCAATTAATATTGTCTTGAAAAAATCCTCGTATCAACACAAAAATGTGTCTATGATACGAAGTTTATTTCTATACTATAACTCATATGTAATACCATATACAACCTTAGTTTTTACTCAATTAAGGGTATGTTCCAATGTCTACAATGAATATCCATATAAGGATAGTGGACGTGTTTCTCTACTCATATTTAATATGAAAATTTCAAGAAATCTATGATTACTCCTATCACAAACACAACTCAATTGATGTGTTTAAGTAAGAGCGGATTGTGATATTATCCCATGCCCATTTAAGTGTCTAATGAACTCTTTGATGAGATAATCTCTATCTTATTCAAAATGGAGTGCCTTGATCTTATTTCCATGATGGTTTTATACCTCACATTGTTATTTCTTAATCTTTTGGAAGGAATCAAACATATACCTGATTAAGTAGATATTTTCATACCTATTATAGACATTGGTAAAAGTAATGAAGTATAAAACCAACCCATTTCCTCTATTAGAAATGGACTACACACATTTGTATAAATCAATTCCAATAGTTCTTTGGTTCTTACTCCTTTCCTAGTGAATGTTTCTTTGGTCATTTTCCCTTGAAAACATGTATGACATACTTCCAATGTTTTTAACTCAATAGAGTATAAATACCATGATTAATGTAATTTATGTAAACTCTTATCATCTAATTTACCAAGCATTAATATAATTCCCCAGACTTAAACATTAATTAATCATGAGTTACTTCAAGAATAAACGTTGGGTATCTTCTCAGGTTTAGAGTTTTAGAGAATTAGATCATAAAACATGCATTACATTCCACATAACAAAGTGGTTACATAAAAGATATTACTCATTTTTCCCGTCAACGGAAACATATTTAAAATAAAACATGGATTCATTCTTTAAACTTCCTTGACACTATCATCACATCATGTACCTTTCCCTTGACCTATGAAAAACATTTGAAAAACTTGGGATTAGCATAAAAATCTCAATAAGGGATATAAAAAAATATAGAAAGGAAACATGAGTACATGTATACATAAGAATCAATGAAATCATACTTTACTCATAAAACATAAGAACTTTAACATATGTCATCAAATCATGAATAAATCATAGAAATCATAAGACATAAAGGTAACTTGAGGCATTCATAACATTCTTACATAGGGAGTAACCCTCTTGGTTACGTTTGGAATACCCATCACAGTATATTCCCTAAATCTCTTCATAGAAACCTTAACGTTTAACTCCTTCGCATTACCCAATGCATTGTAGAGCTATTTCGGGCTCACCCACCCTTAGTTTATCACGGAACCACCTGTCTTCATAAACAATGCCCAAGAAGCATAACATAATCGTATCACATAAAACATGCATAAAGAAAACATAAAACTTCAACATTTCAATCTCAAGATATCAATACAACACATTGATATAATAAAATCATTATGAAAACCATTTTAAATACCAAAATAAAAGAAAAGTAAAACATGGTATTTATTTTTCATTTAAAAAAAGTTTCTAGCTTGTAGAGGAAACCGAAACTCAAATAATGGTCACGGCGACGGAGAAGTCGTTGTCGCCGCATACGTATGAAAAAAAACATTCCATTTTTTCGTTTAGTAAACGCTTCGTATAAAAAATATTCCTTTTGAAAAAACGTAAAAGTCAAAGGGGTTTATTCACCGTATAAAAGAAAGTTGTGTATAAAACAAAATATGTCTCAATGAAAGGAGATTGAGATAAAGTCCCATACCTCGGGTCCGACTTGACTTGATCGTTCTTTAACGTCCTAAAAAATAAACTTGAGTTAATTTATACTTTATTAAGAACCTTTTTAAAGTTCATTATTCCTTTTATATCACTTATTACCATGTTAAGAACACTATGTAATTATTTAGGTTAATAATGGTCGTTTTCTCGATAAATGGTACTTGAGTCCAAAATAAACTCTTTATAATTACACGTTGTTCATGTGGTAAAATATCCATTATATCCAGAATTATATTCATGATTTAGATATCATATATATCATATATATCCAGTATATACATGCATTTACAATATTACATAACATTTAGACGTAAGAAATGAAATGCACCATTCATGGAGATGGTAAGCCGTACGTACGCATGAACGCTACTTCCATTTCCATTTCATATTTAATGGAATTAAAACATAATGGTATATAATATTATTATAATTCCAGTATGTTATCATATATGATATCATTAAATCTATCCTTTATACGTACCACATATGGTATTAACGAATCAAATCACTTTGAGGGGGCGGTAGTCCGCACTTCCAAAAATGAAGATATCGCCTTTACCCATAATGTAAACCATAAAGGTATGAAATAAATTAAAAATTCAGAAGATTAAGAAAAACCTAAAAATATTATATATCATATATAATTATAGTGACATCTTAATGGCCACCTTTGAAGGTGTTATAAGAATATTGAACAATCATCGTTTCGTGAGGAAGAAATTCACCATCCACGGAAACAGTATGCTCTTTAACCATTAGATGTAGGTGTGTGTAAGTGTAGATCGAATAATTATTATAACAACATCCTAGTATATTGAAGATACTGTTGTTGTTACAAAATAAATGAATAAAAATAGTTTAGGGGGTTGGAGAAGAAAAATAAAAGAAAAGATCATTAGAGAAGTCTTTACCTTTAAATCTGGTAACTCCCTTTAGTTTGAACCAAAAGGTTTTCTTGAAGATCTTCCTGCCTAAGGTAAGACTTCTAGGATGAGGATAGGGATGTGGAGAGGAAAAATGAGCAGAGCATGGCGGAGACAATGGCTTGAGAGATGTGGGTAAGGAGGTAGAGGTGGGGGCCTTTTATAAGAGGAGAGGAGGGGCACTCTTGGAAAGGTATAAAATGTTACTTTATTTTCAAATGATTTTCAGATTTTAAGGGTCCCACATTGATGAATTTCGAGGATAAGGTGATAAGGGTTCTAAATCCACCCATAAAATATAAATTTGACAAGTTTAAGTCTTATATTTTACATTATCTTTTCATTTTATTTAAATTGTTCATTAATGAGGTAATCACTACATCATCATGATGTCATAAATAATTTAATTTATTTAATGTCTAAAAATTATAAAAAAACTACTATGATGTAGGAAATATTTTTAGCTTTACAATTAATATTTATACTCCAAGAGATAATTTATCTATACAAAATTAAAAATGTTTTACTCAGGTGATACATTCTTTGTAATATTTACTTTCTTTAAAAAAAATAAAAAGATAAAAAATCATTATCACACAAAAGTGATTCCATGGGGTCCCCAAGCATGGAACAAGGAATAAAAAGGTCGGACATGACACAACCAGTAGTATTAGGACACATGTTGGTGTCATTTTTTATTATTATGATATTATTTTATTATCTTTAACTACTCAATTACTAATTAATCAAGATAATTAACAATAATTATCGTCGTTACTATTCACAAAGTCAAAAAAAGATTGTTAATTACATAATTTGGACCTTATGATTCCAAATATGTAATCCATTTTACCAAATTCCAAACACAAAAATTGAAATAATTAATTTAAACATAATTCTCATTGTCAAAACAAATAGCGGGTTTTTTAGAAACAATATCTATGAAAAGTTTGGCACTTGTTTATGCCCAATTCCAAAGTGAAATTATTTTTAATTAACAACATTGGATTAAATTGTAAAAATATATTCTAACTAAACTTTAAAACTAATTAAATAGATAATATAACCATATAATTAAATTAGATGAAAAATCTGTTTTGATGTAAAATGCAGTATTTTTAACTATTCCTTAAAAATGAACATTGTCAGAAAAATACCAAACATTTATCCAAAGTAAATTTCAATGAATAAATAACAAGGAATAAGTTTATTTTGACAAATATATCTTATAAAATTTTCAAAAGATATATTTAAAATTGGTTTGCCATCAAAAGGTAGGGAAACAATCTTTTAAAAATATTAGTGTATTCCATGCTTAAGATTGGATTTATTCACATTTTAAGCATCTAAAACACTATGTAATTCATAAATAGACATAGATAAGAATATATATTATTCATTACTTACTTGGGCTATTACAATTAATTTCCATAGGGGTAATTAAACAACCCATTTCACTAGTTTTTTCAATGATTTCCAATATAGGTTTTTCATGATCAAGTGTATAAAATCCATTTTTAATATGTATCATACCATAACAAATCTTATCCTTATAAAAGAAAAAAACTTATACACAAACATAAATTAAAATACCATGTTATGAAAACTCAACATGGATATTATATTCTAGGTTACTGAAGGTACATAATAATAGTTGTTTAATATAAGAACCAACCCATTAGTAAAAGTTGGATGGTAGTCTCCCACTACCAAGGCTACTATTCTAAAATCATTTGGGGATAAAATATCCACTTTTTCCATTGTAATATTATAAAACCTAATTAGTTCCAATATATTAATAAAAATTTATGAGCCAAATTTTGTATCCAATAACAAACTTTTAGATAAATATTGATTTTATTCGAGAGGAAATATACCTTGGTAAAAGCATCACATTAATTTTTTTATACCATCAATGAAATTATTATTTTGGTCACCTTTCCTTACAAATGAAAAGTAAACATCTTAAAACTAATTACCCTCCCTCTATATCTTTGTATTTTTTGAATAATTTTGCATACATGTCTTTTTCTTGGGGCCTTAGATGAATTATCCTTGCCCTTCTTCCTCTTGTTCACCGTAATGACAAAAGAATTGGTATTCTTTATATCTTTTTCATCATGAAGAATTGAATCTAATAGATACAAGATTAGATTTATCATATTATTAATGTTGTAATTAACAATATAATTTAAGAATCTGGGTATTAAAGATGCAATGATGAGATCATTCGTTAGTTCATGGTTCAATTTGAACCCAAGTTACTAAAGTAACTTATAAACATGATCATATTGAGTACATGAGGTTCTACATGAGTCCCTTATTCTGAAATTCACCTATACAATGCACTTTATATCTAATATATTTATTTTCATTCTATCTCATGATATAACTCTTGGAGGTGATATGGAATCTTGTAAGCTTCTTTATCATTATGTATTATTTATAGTTTACTAGACATCGATGACAACATGATACATTGTACATATAATGCATCAACTACATTCTTCTTATATCTATCTTTATCCTCCTTATTTTCTCCCTAAGGAGGCTAAGTGGTATGTGAGGATTCCTTCACATAAATAATCCTCTCATGGAATAGTATTATGAGTAAGTTCCTATATCATTCCTAAAAGTTATTTCTAGTCTTGAAATTCTCTTTATCTAGTATAGATCATACTGCTATTTAATAGATAGCTTTGTTTTTCATTTTATCTATAACAAATAAACATAGCAGTTATTTATTTTTCTTTATTATTTAATAGTCATTATCGATTAATTAAATCATTAAATGTATCTCACTATTTAATCGAACCCTAGTGGCCCTCATAACTAGATTAGGAAGATTGGGTAGCCTGAGTACTCTAGTGGTAAGGGTCCTTAAAACCTCTCCTTATAGTCCATGATTTTTCTATGCCACTAATTATATAATATAAAAGTATGATTTAGACTGTACATCCACATTGTCTCATGACACCATTAACAATTGAGTGAAGTCCCATAATCTAGGAATCGTATCCTTGATTTAAAAAACACTTCACCTTTAAAGTGGAAACAAGATAGATATTTATATTTCATTGTTTTTAGATTTATTTAAGATGTCCCTTCACTCCTATAAGAACTCTTTTTTAGTTGGATGCACCCACAACTAAGGCTAATGAGCTCCTTATATGCCTAGTTTTGTTCAAATTAAAGAGATGGAAAGAGTTACGAATTAAAATACCTTTGAGTTATCATATTATAAATTGATCAATTAAATCAGTTTTTATATTATTGGATCATTCTACGTGATTATTATCACAACTAAATATTTCATAAAATATAAAACATTAATCATGACTTGATTTGCTTTAACCTATGAATATTTTTATTATTATTTTATGTGACTATGTAAACGTGAAAAATCACAAAAAAAATAATTAACCATGCCTAAATTAAAAAAAAAAGTGAATGATCTTGATAATTTATTATTGGTTGATCCATTGAGCACAATCATGACCATATTGAATACTTGAGTCATGTACAACTCATAACTCATACCACACCACTTCCCAATTTAACATCATCTCTTCTAGAATACCACCTTGTCTTGGTGTGGTATATGTCATATATAAACATAAACATTACACATAAACACTATAGAAAGAAACAAATACATAAATAATAATACACATTGATGTTCGGACCCTTATATATATAAATTGGGGATATATGACGCATAGAACATCAAAAATAAATTAATTATTACAATAATCACATTCAATTAAAATTATATATTAAATAAATTAAATTCTAGATATACATTGGTTAGTAAATGCTCAAAATCAATTAACAAGTAATATACATGTTAGATAAAATTAATTATGAAATAAATTCTAGTAGAGGTAATTTTAAAGAATTAAAATAAATTTATGAAATTGTAATTCATAATATATTACTCATACCCTCCAAAAAAATTAAATCCTTCCAAATAAAATTAATTTTTTTTAATATATATATATATATATAGTCCATTGAGTGACCCAGAAACCACATAAAAGGGATTATGGACTATTTTAAAATGAGGAAGGCTCCATGCAGGTCATCTAGTAGTGGTACCATGCACAGGCTCCAGGCCGAAAGAGATTGAGTGAGGGGGAGAGGGGGAGAACTACCCCTTTCATAAAAAATGAACTAAGTTTCATATTATCACCCACCAATGGTGGGAATATTAATCAAAAATATCCCCCCTTTGAGGTATAAGAACATCATGGGGGTGGTTATGTTGCCTCCTTTATATTATTTTTTATGGTCTCAGTCAGTTAGACCAGCCCCTTGACAGTAAATATTTTTAAAAAAACTATTCTATTTTCCTATCCTTGATGCATCCCCATTAGTTATGTATATAAAAAATAAAAACTCTAAATTATCATTTTAATATTTTCCACAAATATTTAGAAGGTTGGATTACCTATAAAACACTGTTATAACCACCATAATACAACTGGAATGGAGTGGTTAACTAGGGGAACAACCAATTCCTTGATTAAAACATATATATATATATATATATATATATATTTATGTTCTTCAAATTTTTTAACCCGTGAACACTGAATTAAATCAAATTTAAAACTTTGGATGACTGCAACTTGGCCATCTGAGATTGTATCGAATCACGGTACATTAAAGTGTAATAATTTTCATGCCCTCTGCGAAAATTTAATTTGAATTTAATTTTTATTAGATTTAACATTCACATGAATCTTCTTATTCAAGTTTTTGGTACTGGGAGACATATAATAATAATAATATGAGTTAGGTATTTAATCTTTTTATCATTGTAATGATGTAGAAACATCGTCTTTGGTGATGTAAAACACAATAAAAGTTCAAGGATCTCATGAAAATGTGTTAAGAATGAAAAATAAATTGATTTGTTACCACATTTAATTTGTAGATTCAAGAGAAGAACTATCATAATCTATTATTGTTTCTCAAATAAACCAATGTTGGGTCCCTTTATATCATCCACATGCACTTTGAAATTACATGGCAACATTGATCATCGATATCCAATTGGTAGACTGAACATATGATGATTCCTTTGATGTCCCAATGATCACCACAAAGTCTTTCCTTTTATTGGTTAATGTGAACATGGATCAATATATTGGATCGATAAATTCTCTCTCTAGGAAATAAGAGAGATGAGAGAGGACCTATCAAATTAAATTCAATAAAAAAATTTCAAATGAGATCCACCTCTCACTTATAATGTGAGGTATAAAATACCAGGTTATGGATCTTAATCCCTAAATATTTATTACCCACTAAATAATCCATACATGACATGCTATTACCAACTAACTATATCATAAACATAATCAATATTTTTCTCAGTTACTTTTATTACAATAAATATATTTCATGATAAAATAATTTCATTAACATGACTCATTATTCCCAAAAATATTAAATGGTCCTTGAATATTAAAATAATATTAATTCATTAAATATTTTCCAAGCATTCACTTAGATAATAGTAAATACATGATATAAATAAATACAAGTCCAATTATTCTATACTAAAATTATAATGAATTAATATATTTTTTTGTAGTCATTTATCCTTGGATATCTCTAAAAACCTATATTGAGGGGCCACCATTTCTTATACTCATATTCATTATAATAGGACAAGACATTTGAATGTGTTATGTGTGTTACCAATTAGGCCTTTATCCCAATATCATTGAGTACTACTCATAGAGAAGGGCCATAGTTACCCACCCATGAAGGCACCCAAAGAAGATAAGGTATAGTCATAGAAACAATAACCATTATAATGAACACATGTCTTGTAATAAAATATATTTTTGATGTGATATCTCCTAAAATATGATGCATGCTATATTTCATTATCCTTTGATTCTTTATTATATAATGAAAATAATTGAAAGAATTTCCTTTTCTACAATTTCCAAGGATTTAGTGAATTTAAAACCATCTTGATCAACTGGGATTGTGATATAACTACCATTCAGAAGTGAAAAAATATATCGTGATCATTCAGTAAATCTCATGCCACCAATTGTGCATCCAACACAAACTACCTCACTATAAAAAAATTCATAATTTCATCATGGATCAAAGTCTAAAATAAAATGGTAAAAACTGATAATAATCTCTTGTTAGGTGACTATTACACATGTTTAAAAATAGGTAATACCAATGACACTTGAAGCATGTGGTGATTATTTCAATAGGTTTATCTTTATGATCTCATTTAAACTATATCACTAAGTGAAAACATTATAAGATGAAATCTCAATGCATATGTGTCCTCAGGACCTGATAGTAAATCATCATTTATGTACTATCAGTATGATGCATCTAGATATATGGAAATTAGATAATTATTATTATTAGGGTATCTATAGGTTCTTATTATAGCATGGGAACCACAATAACATTTTTTAAATGACATATAATCTAAGGACATTGCCATATAAATCATACATGTAGATATAAATATACTATTATGGTTAGATTAACACAAATATATATATATAATAATATAAATGTTATGTTAATCAATGTATATAAATGAGTTGGTTCTAGAGAACCGACTCAACATAATTATAAGGCATTCATTTGGATAGTAAAATATATTATTATGAGAAATTTAACTCTAAACTGTGTAAAATATATGTCCTTGTAGTAAAATGGTAATGTTTAGGGTGTATGGTCTATCATGAAAAACCTTAATCTAGTTAGTGTGGCCTAATATAAATGGAAAAATACCATACATATGATCCTGGAATGTGTAGTAGTTCTCGGTTCATGACTTGTTTCCATTCATCAATATGTACTGAGAACAAAACTCCCATTTATGTAGTACATGTGCTTTTATTCAAACATTATTGGATAGTGACACCTAAAATATTAATTTAATATTTATCTATAATATTCCCCATTATTCAAAACCTCTCAATGTATGGATCCATCATTCATGTCGGTCCATGATGAATTATACCCTAAATTAATGTGGTACATACTTTATATTTCATAACTATGTATGGATTTATTCATATTAGTACAATATAAGTAGTGAATATAACAATTCGGACCCCATTGGACCATATTTGGTGGTTATTTTAATATAATGTCATAGATATAGGAGATCACATCACCAAAGATCAATCATATTTTTAATCTTGAATAACTAGACACATACATGTTTTATTATTATATTAGTAATTAAAAAAGAACATAAAAAGAAAAATAAACTAGTTCCTTGAATGTTATTCAAATAAACTTCCTCAAAACCTTGGGAATAAAAACAAATAAAAGGGTGGTCTCAAATGATCAGTAAGGGTAACATACAGTAGAAACATTAATCAATAATAAGTTTTGCATAATCAATAAGTTATAATCAATAATTTGATAATGAAATGCATCTATATATCTTTTTCCATAGTGAAAATGTCATGAATAGTAATATCCAATTACTGAATGAGTGGAATACTTAATTATTAGACTCCATATATCTGGAACATGAACCAATACCATCAAGACCATTCACATGAAGGTTTGAGTCTGATGGTAGAAACATGTTAGATTCTTCTTGGAAACAAAAATCAAGTGTTTAACACAATCTTTTTTGTCTACATAGACTTGTCGATGAATCGATGGGGCTATAAAATGTCAAGACCCACCCATCACATCAATTACAAATCATTATATATAAATATATTTATTTAAAAAACAATATTTTTTATCAAAATGTCCATATTGAGTAGAGGATATGGATTTATCAATATTTCCCAAGTTAAAATTACATTCAAAGTAAAAACATTATGTAATAATGTTATATGGATTAGACAATAATCATATCCATGATAAAATAAATATGGATTTTTAATAAAATATTAATTAATTTATGATTATAAATAAATTTTTTTGTACAAAAATGAAATGAGTGAAGATCATGGAATATGTCACAAGAAATTAAAGGGAGATAAAAACCCCTTAAAACTTTTTAATCAATAAAATCATATTCCCCAAAAAATTAATAATCATTAAATGAAAATTTTAATACCAGGAATATAAATATATTAATGATATGATATATCAATGTGATTTATTCATACTCCACACACAAGGAATAACTTTTAAATAAGGCATATCTCATAGAAATAAAAGTGATATGGGAACCCCCATTCCTTATATCTGAAAAGGTTCTAAACTTGTACTTAATCTCATCTATAATAAAATTAGATTCATTAATGACGTAATAAATAACTTACTAACCATATATTTAATTTATTAGCATTTTATTAATATCATTTAAGTCTATTTTGATGATTTATAATGTCTAATTTCATTGTTTTTTGAGCGTTTGTTTCATGGTTTTATGGTCAGTTCCTTTTTCTATAATTATGGGAGTTATTGTAAAATTGAAGAAAAAATACAGAAGTGGAATGATTTGAAAAAATAAAATTCTAGGATTTTAAATGGTCATCTTATATCATTTTGTTATATGTTAAGAGGATGATTCATTAGATAAAACGTTAGTTAAAATGATTTGTTTGTGTTGGTAGTTTTGACGAACATCATAAACATGTTTCATTTAATATTATATTATGTTTATATACAGGTTCAATAACATTAAATAAGTTTTTATACACATATTATAATCATTTTTTCAAACATTAAGGCATTAATGAAAAATGAGAACTTCTCATTCATGAATGTGGTGACTCAACACCTCACGGATGATGTTTTCATTTTTAGAGTTAATAGAAGAGAAGATATTTTATGATGATTATTACATTAACAAGATAAAGTTAAATTATATGTATTATACTGAAGTTATCATTCAACTTTGTATAAGGTATTTGATAAAATGAAATAAAATAAAATAATAAGAAGGATTTTTCTCTTGAATTTCATATCCTTGGAAACCCCCTAAAGATACTCGAATTTGGTCTTTTGATAAGACCATAAGGTCCATGACATATGGAACAGGCATGGGAATTAATTGGGTAGAATTTAGATATTATTAAAGGCTTTGATGGTGTGATGAGAATGTATGGTGAGGGGTGGTATTTATAGTGGAGTAAAGGGGTGTTTTTTATTATTTTAGTCATTTGTTTATTATTTTGGATCACGACTATAAATAGTGTAGATTATTGTGACTAATTATAGTAACTAGAGTATGTGAGTTCCAACTAATGGATTCTTATGTCATACATACATTATCCATGACTTAGTAATTCATTTATTTACTTATAATGTTAAATATTGTAAATTAACATATTTCATTATTCACCAAAATATCAACTACTTCTAGAAAATACCAAAAATTCACCCTAAACATTTTTCAACATGTAGATTTAAAAAATACAATCAATTTTGAATGAGAATTTTATTTTTTATTTAAAATCAACCTTTATTCAAAATATTCTTATTTTATTGTTATAATCGATTTTATGACACATTGAAAATTTTGATTATGGTCGCATAGAATTATATTATATTTATAATACAAAAAAATATTGATTAATTAATCTATATTATGAAAATAAATTTTCCTTCAAATCATTATTTGAATTTTGAAATTTTAAATAATTATTTACATTTTACAAAAATAACAACACTTAATTTATTATTTTTAAAACATTTATTTACTTATTCCATGATATAAATATAAAATATTTTCATTTATGAGATAACTAAATTTTATTTATACTTCGATAGGTTAGATTATTATTCTAATGACCACATTAATATTTCAAATTGTATTGAAAATGTTTAATAGTATATCATGGTTCGTTTAATCCCAGTGTTTCATAATCTATTGAGTAAATTGAATTTATTTAAGAAGATGCATACTGTAAAATCATGGGATGTTATAGTGACACATATTTCATTTATCCTGATCCCAACCAAAAACCTCAATCAAATTCATTATTTGTCTTAAAACATGGTTCATCTATTTTTAGGTCAAGTTCCCATCATTGGATCCATCAGTGAGACAAATCCATCTTACACTAATTATGAGCTAGATTTTTGAAAGGACATTAGTTTTTTTGGTATTTATAAACCTATGAATGAGTAAAAATATACCTTTTTATTTCAGTCCTAGTCATATGAACATAAATTTTTCAACACCTAATTATAATGTTCATGATTATAAATATTTTAGAACGTGTTCCTAGTTATATGAAAATAAAATACCTTCTATATTGTCCATATAAAAAGACCTTAAACTTGTTAGAGTATCCTACTCTATGTAGGTTGATCTATTTTCATGACAACCAAATTTTTACTAGACCATCACCAACACATGGATTACTATAAAATATTGCATGGTGAAAAAAGAAAAACATACCCCTCTACAACATATGAACCATATCTACATAGGAGCCTTTAGTGTAGAGTTATTTTTCCTTAAAAGGATGCTATTGAAATTATTTAGTCCTTAAAATCCCTCTTTCTATAAAGATGCTATGGGTATATTCTCATTTTCATTTAAAAATGTCATAGTTAAACCTTAAAAAACCCATATAATGTTCCTATCATCTCATGTGGGATTCTTACACATCCTTTCCACATAATTGTAAACTTCATGCCACACATACCTACCTCTAGACAGTAAAATTCATGGCCTGTGTCCATTCAGTATGATGTTAAACTACTTGTTACACATCCTAGCTACAAGATTTTAAATTTGATAGTAATATTGCTAATCATATGAAATTAAACTAAAAAACAACTTCACCATGTTCATATTATGAAAAAATACATGACACAGTGTCCATAATGCATGATTTTATTCATCTTAGAGTTTCTAGATGGTATAACCCATCTTTACCTATAAGAGAGTTGGATCCATATAAGGGTTAATAGAATATGAGACACCACACTATGTTTAAATTCCCATTTTTACCCTAAAATTCATAGTTTTTGGGATACCCACATTCATATCTGATTATTAATTAATGCATTACCTTGGATACAATTATTGCGTTCCTTCGACTTCTAATCTCATGTCAAGATAAAAAAGTCAATTCCCTTGAATTTGAGCAATATTGATTCAGGGGTTATACCTTATAATAACAATAGGATTCTTGATTTCTATTATTGAATTATATGTATTGATATATGAACTAGATTTTTCATACCTATCAATTAGTCATCATCCAATCCCACCCCTTCATCATCCTTAAAAATCCAAGTCAAGGTTAGTTCATGGTTGAAAAATTTTGATCATCATATGGATGTTTCCTTACATACATCATAATTCATGAATAAATTGTTTCAATCACCATAAATCATTCCTAAAACTTGTTAAATAGTGCATATAGATCCAAATGACACCTATTCATTGTAATAATCAATGGTGTTTCTATATTTGTCCCTTCCAATAAAATATACCTTTATCCAATTGAAAGGTCATCTAATATCCATTGGCCTCATATAACTTCATTGTGTAACTCATTATTAAAGTATTGGTCAACAATAACATTTGTAATACTTATCCAATATTGAATTCCTTATTTATATACTTCAGGTCACGATTTGCAACCTTTTCATTTCCCACTCAAATGTGTCAGGGAACTCTTTGTCCATGAGCCTCATAAGGGATATCATATTACATCCTATATGGATTCTCTAAGAACTGTGACATTAAACTATTTGAAACCTTTCCCATCATATTCCATATTAGTCTTGGGGTTTTTATTTCACAATTTATTTTCCTTTCCATGTATGCATAACCTATATAACTTACATTGGTCTAATTACTTGACCATAAACTATGTGCACCCCTTTTTAAGATGTTAAATACTAGTATTAGACTCCTAATTAATGTTTGGTTTCATCATCCCCTTGTTAATTAGTATACATTCTTATTTTTTTCAAAATTATATGGCCTTAAACTACATTAACATCTAGATAATGCTGGGTGAATTTTAACATTTATCCCTTAATGGTCCAAATTGCATGACCCACAAACTGAATAATAAAAGATATATATAACTCATTAATTTGAAAACCAATAAAGGGTATCCTAAGAAAAATTCAAGTCTCTACTATCAATCTTACCCTTTTCATGACATATGAAAAAGTTTGAGATAAAATAAAATAAAATGCATAAATGTTTTGGGGGCCATAATATGGCTCTAGTAGAGGTTAAGCTATGATCACTAGAATTTTTTCTCTATGAAAAAGTAAGTGAAATTTGATATTGTAAACATTAACCATATATATTTTTTCACTAAGTGGTGGAGTTATTTTTTCAGTGCCAAAACATTATTGAATTCTACACTTTCCACAAGACAAATTCATTTCCCAAGTATCTGAATCCTTACAAACCATTCATCGGTATCAATATTAAGTCTATCCAGCTCCAAGGGATACTTCTATTTGGTAATGATCATTGGTGTAATAATATTCTGACATAATAACCAAAGTAATAATCACCCAAAGTAAACAGTTATCTAATATTCATACACCCTACAAGAACTGAAAAATAATCCTTACATCCGAATATTTCTTATTTCAATTCCTTGTATTCATGTCTCATTTCATTATATCATGATTCAAATGTTTTGAGTTATGATTTACACAAATCATAATCCAATCATTTAATAATATTTGAATACCCTTATGATACATATCTATGCATCATACTCATTTTCAATGAAAGAATATGATGTTCAATTTTTGAAACTTTGACTCTCCTCGTCATGTGACCCTAAACTACTACAAACAATATTCCAATCACTATGGGTTTAAAATATGTGCACCCATTTTTTATATAATTCAAAACAGTGTTGGGAACCTCCTAACATCGGGCTTTCTATCACCCTTTTTTGATAGATTATCCCACCCTTCGATCAAATATTTTTACCATAAACAAAAGTAACCTTTATTCCAAATCCAGTTACGATAAACCATTTGCATAACTCCTTAAGTTTATTTGAAATTGTGCTATTCAGACACCAATTAGTGTTTCCTTTTCTTGACATATTAATATTACCCCACCACTCGATCAATCTTTTCTAAACAAAAATACTAGTTACATTGTTCTAGCATGTTAAACCTAAAACTAGATAATAAAAGTTACATAACACTATAATGGTTGAAAACTATAAAGGGAGTCCTGGGGGATAGTTTATTCTCCACTCATTGGGAATTAATCCAATATGAACTAGAAAAAATTGATCACATGAAAATAAAAAAAGGATAAAAATGTCAAATTGATAACCTATAAATGGATGCCTATGTAAAAGTCAAGTTCATGACTATTAAGTCTCCCTCATATGATACTTAAGAAAAATAAAGTGCTAATAGAGAAACTACACAAGGCTTGTGGCGTCTACTATATGATCTTAGAGAAAGTCAATCCGTGCGTAATAAGTCCCTTGAATAATGAAAATGTTTTATCATTATCTATATCCCCTTAATAATTAGTTCATATCATCTATGGGAAACACATAAAGACATTGTCCCAAGGTACTTGAGCCCTATTAAACATTGGAATCATCATTCCAAATCCCCCTTCTTGATTATCATCATGTTGAGTGCATCATATCTCATATCTAAATAGAAGAACTCTAGTTTTATGGTGATGTTACACATGCATATGAAAATATATGAGTGTAACCCCATGAGGAAATCATCTCATATATAAATAGACTAACTCTAATGCCATTGTGATGGTATGCATGACTATACCCATCTATGAGCGCATTACCATGATGAAATCATATTTTAATCAACAATTTTAGGAACAATTTTTGATTTAATAAAGTTACACATTAAAATTACATATCATATCAAGTTATTTTTTTGTTTCATTTCATTATATTTATTGATAAAAAAGTGAATCATCCATAAGATCAGAACCATTATTCTTCTATTCAAAAAATCATAACAATATTCAATCTACAAAGTATTTGAGTTCATCTATTGATTTAAGATATTTTATATGTTTGGATAATTAGTAGAAAACTTTATAACCATGACTGCATAAGTAGGGAATAGCTTATTTGGATAAGAGAAATCACTTCTCTCTCTAGTCTTGGCCTCTTCATGCTGCTTTTGGTTCTTTTCAAGCCTCTCTTTAATGTAATTTAACTCTTGTGGAATGTGATCCACAAAAATGATTTCTTTTACAATTATATTCTCATGTATTCTTTCTTCAACCACATAATAATATTCTTCTAGGAATGATACTCCTATGAGATTGTTGAATTGTGTGATAAATGATTCCTAAAAGATGAGTTTTTGGGATACATCCTCCCACTCCAATCTATGAAAGATATTCTTTATGATATAATGGAATGTGATATAATCAAACCCACTATATCTAGGAATTGTAAACAGGCCAAAAATCTTGTAAAGATTATTGGATAGATCCTCTAAGGGAGTTTATTAAATTTTCCACCATATTTCTCTTTGGAAATATCAATGTGAGGTGTTTCATAATTTATAATATTCATGTCCATGTTTAAATAAACTTTCAAAAAGTGAAATTTAATATGGTATTATCTGACTCAGAGAATAGTTTTACATAACACACATTGAGATTTGTGGAACATGAAATAGACCCAAAACCCACATGGAGTGATAATTTAGGTGTGGGGATATGATTTTATTCTAATATCATTTTTTATTTTATATGTGTCATTATAAATTATTTGTGAGAAGACATGTATTAGTGATGAAATTTAAAAGGACAAATCAAATATATAATGATAACTCACTCTCTCTTAAATATAAAACATCCTTTGTTGCCTCCACATCCAATAGAGGCACAACTTTTTTTATATGGTGGTAAATATACTATTTAAATGATAGGGTTCCAAGATGATAATGATTTTCAATCATGAATCACCACAATAGAATCACTATCTCCTACCATGAATTGGTTAGTTAATAAATTTTTAAATTTTCTTATAATTAAATCCTAGATTTCCCATGAGGTAGAGAAATCCTTATGGGATGAACCCTTTGAGGATCCTTAAGGGTATACCTCATGTTTTTTGGGAGGGTACACTCTATCTAACTCCATGGTAGGTGATATCACCACTTGAATGGAATGGGTGGACCTAATCTCCCATTAGTGGATAAATTCAGTAATTTTCACTAAGGATTGATCTATTTGAGTTGGGAAGTCAAATAAATGTGTCGTATGGTGAAGTAGATGAATCAATCAATAATAAGGAATGAAATGTTCCCTTTGGTTCCTTGGTGATTCTATATATCTTTTCCAAAGTGTTAAGGACATCAATGTAAAAAATTGATCCTCCATCATTAGTGAAACCCAAAAAAATATGATGATACCTATTATAAGGTAGAAAATCAGTATGTTTTTCCTGACATCACATCAAAATTTCGTTAGCATACATGAACCATATCATCCTCTACTAGCATGGGTAGGTAAAAACATTTATTCCAATGCTCCATATACTATAGATATGATGGTCTTGGCAGCATGAGTATGAGATTCTCATGGTATCTCCCTTAAAATGTCTTTGGGACTCAATATATACCCTTCATTGGAGGTAAAATCATTAGACAACGAAACTCAATATTATCATACATATGAAGGGGAATGCAACCAAGAATAATTATAGAAACTATAACCTTTAACTAGTAATGACACCATTGGACAAGGTATTTTCTCTTAATCGGTGGTTGGTTTGGGGTGGTGAAGGGTTTGGACTCACATTTAAAAGGATTAGCATTGAATGAGGGGTGTTGGAAGGATAGCCTTCATGTTCGACATTTCACATCATCAAATATTTGGGGGGAAATTCTCATTCATACTCTCTAGGGACTCTCCCCTCTAGGTCATACTCTAGAGTACCCCCAACAATATATATGAGGGACTAATCCATCACTATGATCTCACTCATTATCTATAGATAGGGTATAAATCAATTTATTATATTAGGTTCTAGTTTAAAGCATTATATAACCTATAATATCAATCTAACATATTATGGGAGGATGAATATAAGGACCCAGCCTTAAACCATACTTAATATTGAATTAAATGAATAATTCACATTGAGGATATTTTCCTGGTTTAGAGTTTTAGAGAATTAGGACATAACTATTACATCTCAAAAGATTACAAAGTAGACACTTCTACTAAGCTTCCATAAAATAAAAACTCTTAAAAAGAAACATGTCTAGCTCCATGTTTTATATAGCATGACTTTCCCTTGATCCCATCCTTGACCCTATTCCACATTAAGTCCTATGAAAAACATTTCAAAAAGACTTTGGGTGAGCATAAAAAGCTCAGTAAGGGATACACAACGAATGAAAACTGTTAGTTTTTTCAAAACAACAAGTAAACCATGTAAACTTTATCAAAGTAATACTTTTCACCTTTATGAAGTAGTAAAAAAAATCTTCACTAAATAAAAGATCATTACTTACCCTTTTGTAACCAAAATATTACCATAAAACCCATATAAAGAACACATAACATATAAAGATAACTTGGGACATAAACATACTTAAATGGAATAACCATACGGTCGACTTCCACACATACTTAATGGAATTTCCATACGGCTGACTTCCATACCCAATGCATTGGAGGTTATAACATAACCACCCGTCCTGGTATTCACAGCACCACCCGTCATATGGTTTATCACGTAACAACCTATCAAATGTCCAAGTACGATTATAAAATCATAAGACATAAAACAAATATAATAGAAAGAAAACATTTCCACACTTTGATCATAATATATAACATAAATATATTGACATAACAAATCCATTATAAAAACCATTTTCAATACCAAAATACATAAAAGAGTATATGGTATTTAATTCATTTTA
The DNA here is from genome assembly GCA_963277665.1 of Viscum album. Lineage (NCBI taxonomy): Eukaryota > Viridiplantae > Streptophyta > Magnoliopsida > Santalales > Viscaceae > Viscum > Viscum album. The sequence goes on from OY728119.1 coordinate 1,654,662,219, forward strand.
AAAACATTACAGCTTATTGAGGAAGCCAAAGACCAAATAATACTCACGGCGGCGGAAAAGGGTCATTGTCACCGCGTACATCAAAAGAAACATTCCTTTTTGTCATTTAGTAAAACACTTCGTAGAAAATATTCCTTTTGTATAAAAGTAAAATTCAAAGGGGATTATAGACTGTATAAAATAAATTTTTGTATAAAACGAAATATGCCTCAATGAAAGGAGATTGAGACGAAGTCCCTTACCTCGGGACTGACTTGACTCGATCATTCTTTAACGTCCTGAATAATAAACTTGAGTTAATTTCTACTTCATTAATAACCTTTTTAAAGTTCATTATTACTTTTATATCACTTATTACCATTTTATAAACATTATGTAATCATTTAAGTTAATAATGATTGTTTTTTCGATATTTGGTTCTTAAGTCGAAAGTGGACTTCTTACAATTATATGTTGTTCGTGTGGTCAAAGGATAATTATATCCAGAATGATATTCATGATTTGTATATCATATATATCATATATATCCAGAATATAAATTTATTTATAATATTACATAATCATTTAGAGGTAAGAAATGAAATGCACCATTCATGGAGACGGCAAGCCGTACGTACGCATGAATGCTACTTTCATTTCTATGTCATATTAATGGAATTAAAACTAAATGAGAGATATGTATATATTAATTCCAGAATTATATTAATCATTTAGATGTAACATACATCATATATATCCATTATATATATGTACTTATAATAGTACATTACATTTGGGGATAAGAAATGAAATGCACCGTTCATGGAGACGGTAAGCTGTACGTACGCATGAACGCTACTTTCATTTATATCTCATTTTTTAATGGAAATAAATAATAATTATATAAAGGTATATTACAGTAAAATATCATATATAATAACTTTAAATCCATCCTTTATACGTCCCACATATGGCATTAACGAATCAAATCACTTTGAGGGGGCGGTAGTCCGCACTTCCTAAAATGAAGATATCGTGTATACCCATAATGGAAGCCATAAAGGTATACCAAAAATGATAAATACATAAGCATAAGGAAAAAATAAAAATAATATATATCATATATAAATATAGTTACATCTTAATTTCCACCATTATAGGTGTTAAAAGAAGATTGAACAATCATCGTTTCGTGAGGCAGAAATTCGCCAACCACAGAAACAGTATGTTCTTTAACCATTAGACGGAGGTGTGTGTAGGTTTAGCGCGAATAATTATTATAACAACATCCTAGTATATTTAAGATACTGTTTTTGTTACAAAATAAATGAATAAAAAGAGTTTATAGGGTTGGAGAAGCAAAATAAAACAATAGAACACAAGAGAAAACACTACCTTTAAAACGGGTAACTCTGTTTGATTTGAGCTCAAAGGCTTCCTTGGGAAGACTTATGCCCAATGTGAGGATTCTAGGAGTAAGAAATGGATGTGGAGGGACAAAAAGAGAATAGCTTGGCCTAACCAAAGGCTTGAGAGGTGTGAGTAAGGAGGTAGAGGTGGGGGCCTTTTATAAGAGGAGAGGAGGGGCACTCTTCGAAAGATAAGAAAAGATACTTTATTATAAAATACGTTTTGGATAAAAAGGGTTCCAAAATGATATAATTCGAGGATAAGGTGATAATTTTTCGAAATATACTCATCTAATAGGTCTTTTACAAGTGTAGGTCTTAGATTGTACATTATCTTTTCATTTTATTTAAATCGTTCATTAATGAGGTAATCGCTGCATCATCATGATGTCATATATAATTTAATTTATTTAATGTTTAAAAATTATAAAAAAAAATATCATGATGTATCAAATATTTTTATCTTTCTAATGAATATTTATATTAAAAAATCTGACTTGTATAACTCCATTTAAGAAATATTTTAGTAAACAACTCATGTTTGTGACATTTTTATTTTAACTTTAAATAAAAACATATTAATGTCATTGTCCTACCAAAGTGGCTCCATGGGGTCCCCAAGTTGACCCATGGATTGTCTTGGTCGGCCATGACACATCCAAAAACGGTAGGACATGTGTCTATTTCATTTCATATCATTAAAACATTATTTTTACCTTAAACTACACTAATTACCTCTAATCGCGATTAATAAACTTAAAAGTTACTATTCACCAGAAAATTATTTTAATCCCATTGAACCACACTTTACTTCTTAATGACAACCATGTTTGTTGGATTTTTTAAATTGAAATCATAGAGGTGGTAAACTTTCATTTAAACGAAAAATCAGTTTCTTTAAATACCACTTAGTGGTTTCACTATTCATCAAAAATTGACGTTTTTCTGAAAATTACCAAAAATTCACCCTAAGATATATTTGATAGTCCGAATTCAAAAATTATTTCCATTTAAAAAAATTAAAAACATATAAGTTTCATTAATTAATTTAATAATTAATTCCCGCTATCAGAGGAAATAGCGTGTTTTTATGAAACAATAAGTATCAAAAGATTGACACTAGTTTAAGTCCAATTTCAAGATGAAATTAATTCCAACGACCACTATTGGATTAAATGGTAAAAATATATTCTAATTTAACATTAAAACCAATTCCAAAGATAATCTAAACATATAAATAAATTAGATAAAAAATAAGTTTTGAATTAAAATACAACATTTTTCACTATTCATTAAAAAATGAACTTTATCGGAAAAATACCAAAAATTTACACAAAGTAAATTTTGATGTCCCGATTCTAAAGAAGAATTTTATTTTGTCAAATATAACACATAAAATTGTCAAAAAGTTGATTTAAAAGAGGATCGTCATCAAAAGGCGGTTAATCGACCTATAAAAGAATATTAGAATGTTTACGCTTAAAATTGGATTAATTCGCATTTATAATCCTCTAACATTTATTGTTAAAAGTAAAAATATTTGACAAACATATATAATAATTTTGTAGTTAGTTCTGTTCATTCCCGCCATTACAACGGCTAGGCATTAACTACAATTTAAAATAATATTATTTTATTATTAGAGTGCAACGTAAGATTCCCAAGAAACTCGTTGTTGCGTATTGGGTACGCCATCGAGAATAGCATCCCCTTTAAAGTTATATTAATATTTTATTCACAAATATGGATTAATGTGAAATTTTCATATTCTTTATTTACTTGGGGTGTTATAATGAATGAATCACATTCTTCGTCTAAATACTAGTTGATCACCCCTTAAATGGTTCCCCTATCTATATTGTCCAAGACCTAACTAGTGATGGAAATACTCTAGTCAATTCATAGGACTATATTATTCATTTCACGAATGTGCTTACCCACCTCCACAGGGTTGGTTTCAAATTTGAAGTCCAATGGAGCCTTCACATTACAAATTTTTGGAGTACGAATTCCACCCTAGATGATAGAAAATATATCCTGAATACCAGTAGAGAAAATTTACTTCTATATAACTAAAAAAGTTGGTATAAACCTCCTTTAAGGATTGATCATATGGCTTACACTTTTTCCCTAAGGAGGACTATAGTTCTTTGACATTGGAATCTTCCCAAAACCCTTTCCATCAGTTAGAAATTTACCCCATTTTTGTTGGAAAGACCATCATATAACTATCACATAATGTTTCAACTTGACTCATGGATTTCGATCTACATGGGGTTTAGTGTGATATGATGATTCAGGAACCACTCCCATTATGCACCTTTTGTGGTACTTCCTAGTTTCCTTCCACCCTTTATCTAGATCCAACAAATTATTAGTCCTAGGTATTCTACTGAATAAAATTAATCAAGCATTGGATAATATCTATGAGTGGTAGAAATAATGAAGAACCTAAAAAATTCGCATTTGTGAGGAATATATATTATAAAAAATGTAGTTTTAGGGGCCATCATTACCCAAATATATCACACTACCATGGGGCTCCACTTCTATACCACATCCATGAAAACGTTCCACTATCTAGGATTTTAGTCAATGTAATTTATTACAAAATTAGTTTGGTGTGCAAGTCTCACAATTAACAGTGCAGTAGAGTAAAACTACCAAAACACTATATATCAATACCATTGTATATAATTGTAACTCATATGAATTTATTATTTCATTAGTGATCATTCTAATATGAGGTAGTCCATATGGAAAATATTATAACTCTGAATGAAGACTTATGATTTTGATACAATCATCACTCTTTAGTGAAATTTTTCAAATTCCATAAACATATTGAATAAATAGATTGAATCTGTATTTTCTGATATGAAACTCACTAAGTAGGTTGTAGTCACTATAATGGGAACTAAGCTAACCCTATAGTTTCTAGAATTTTCCTAATTTATAGATGGGTCCTTCACTTGGGAAAAATAGAATAGTAATTGGGGAATCTTCATCAGTACCAGTAAATCCATGCCAACATATCCCCCCCCCCCACACTATCTAGGAATCCATCTTTAACGTACATGGTTTGACACCATTGTGGGAGTCATACACCATAAGCAGGTACCAAATTAACCACGTAGATATGAACTCATCCAGATGACTCTCGTGGGGGTTTCTAGGTTGATTTCACACACTCACTCCTTATATTGGATTATATTTAGCCATGGAAAGTATGTACCACATACTACTATATTTCTCATGGATGTACATCCCATTATATGTTTGTAAATGGGACCATTTCCATGATGGATTAGGAAGATCACTATATTATCCTTGAAGTTGGTATCAATTTTAGGAAAGGGTTCCTTCTATATAGAACTCTTGGCCCCTCTTGGAAACTCTTGTTCTATGTAAAGTGTCCTATGAGGGTCCCCCACACAACTATTGGGGGAATTAAATCACCATACATAGCTTTGGGGATTGGTTACACATGATCATTATAGATATCCCATAGGCAGATTCCCACTTATCCTTCTGTTCAGACAAAGCTGTTGGTTTAGGGAATCTAATAAATCATTTATTCAGGGATTATATCTTTGTTCTTATAAATGTAAAACAAAAAAATCAAGAGAGATTCATAAATGTATGACTCTATTAGTTGGTTTTAAAATTTTTCATACATTTTATGGACCCAATAATACCAAATCCATTTAGTCTTGACATCTCTTACTGGGTATAGGTACCAATATTTATTACACAACAATGCTTGGTAGATATTGGAATCAAATAATATAGAGGGACAACAATCTATTTGGTGTTTTTCTCAGTACTTACTATTTTCAAGAGAAATCTTAGTGTGATGAACTGTGAATTCCAAATGGATAACCCATTTAGAGATGTTATCTCACTTTAATGAAATATTTTTTGATCCTATATTCATATATTTAGAAAAATGTGAGCTTGGGGGGTTGGAATTTGGGTTTGGGATTTCATAATTAGTAAGTAACATATGTCTTTACAATAGAAGGAAGTATGACGTTCGGTATTCCTATTGGTGATTCCTTGGTACATTTTCTATAATTGGTATAATGGGATCCTAGAAGCTAATATAAACTTTATCAACATCTATAGCCATTTTCCAAATATGAGTAGTAGCCTAAATATCTGGAATAATGTTTCAAGTTCTAGATATCTTGAATAATCAAATAATTTCAATGGTTTGGTAGTATAATAAATCAAAAATATAAAACTCCCCTAAGTAAACATGATCAAACATGAAAACAATCAGGGGTAAATTTGATAAGTCCAAATTCATCGACCAGGTGTGTTTGACCAGTTTTTTTCACCTAGGTGTGATTTCCTAGATTATTTTTCCTATGTATGCTCTCTCAAATACCCTTTGCTTTATTACCATCCCCAATATCCCTTTTCAAATGTCCCATCCCCCAGGTATTATCTTCCATGGTCCCTTTACTCAGATCCCTTCACAAAACTCTCTTATCCAAGGTATCTTTAGTCAATCCACTTTGTGAAGCTAAAGGAAAAGGTGGGACTCATGTTAAAGAGAAAAACTTTTCTCAAAAAAACCTCAAATTAGTGTGGAGGACTTGAGAAAAAGGATAGTACCAAGCTGTAGATTTAATCAATGTCAAAGTAGGTGTGCCAAAGAAATGGGTATGACACTATTTTAAAGGTACTTTTTAGTTCTACCATATTACACAATTCCATTCACTTACCCCTCACCAACACACGGATTTCTCATCACATTGGTGTGAACATCATTCGTTCACTCTTGTTCATTGTTATGGTAGACAAACACTTACCATGGCATTTTATCAGCTTTATTCTAATCAGATCCCATTCATGGGGAGGGAATTTTTTGGTTCTCCGTTTATAAGATAAAGGATGAGAAATGAGAAACAAAACATTATCATTTAAAAAGGTAATCATTTCAACCATATCTATTTTTTAATCTCTAGGTAGTATTTGTATTCCTAAATCCTAAAAAAAATTAACTAAAATAAGGGTTAATTGGGTTATGAAATGATAAAAGCTACATATAATACAAATTTGGCCCTAATTTTCCTATTGTATGGAAAAGTATACCTATAGTCACATATACTAGATCGTTTTTTACCCATCACTACCTAAGAGCATCATGCTAGGGTGAAACACATTGAAATCCATTATGGGAACTTCATCAGGGTGAACCTCTTTTCCTAACATCAACCAGGGTAAACCAATTTTCCCAAACTCATCCTTGGAAAACCACCTTTCCTAAACCATTCTAGATAAATTCTCTTTGATTAGCTCAATACTAATGAAAATCATTCTCTCTAACCATTATTTGGGTGAACCTCTTCTCCCTGGTCCACCAAGGTGAAAGGGTTTAATCTACATCCATGTTAGGGTACCATGCACATCTTAATTCTAATGGTATGGTATCCATTCATCAAGGTCTCCTATCTAGGATTCAATTTATCAAGGTGTCCAAAAATATCATATTTATATGATCAAGACATATACACCAGTGTTAACCACTTAAATTATGTATTCCACCGGTAAATGGGATCTTTAGGATTCTCCTTACACTACTACAAATCAGGCATATAACAGCGCTAGTAAATGGGCTTTATCTGTTCTATAGAAGTGCTAATAAAGTTAGCAATGTTGAAGTGTTTTATTTAATAGTGCTTATAATAAAAATCACAGATAAAGTCCCCCTTTAACAGTTCTAAAAATAGCACTAATAAAAGGGGACTTTATCAACTATTTTTTAGCATTGATAAAGGTTGTGTTTATCTACTCTTTTTTAGCGCTGTTAAAGTCCACCTTTAACAGCATTTTATTATATCTGTTGAATGTGTCATTTAGCATTGCTGAAAAATAATTGTTAAAAGCCTCATGGATGAAGGGGGTATTTCTTCCCCACTACCATTTTATCAGCACTCCCCCTCCACCACATTATTAGCCTACCCCCATCAATGATCCCCTATCAGTGCTTAAGAAAATTCCACCCTCCCGTGTGCACCCCCGCCTCTAGTGAGTTACGAACCTGATACCTTAATCCCATACACCAATGCATTTTACACTAACTTAATTTTTTTTGTTTTTCATTTTATGATATATCTATATATTTATATATAATTCATTACATTTTTATATCCATATATTTATATATATTTATATATATTTCTATATGTATGATTATATTTATATTTATATATATATATATATTAAATATATATATATATATATATATATTATGTTTTATTGGGTATGTGTGTGTTTATAAATACATACATATATATATATATATATGAATCTATAAATATAATTATAAATTTTTATATTGATTTAAATATATTATATATTAATATTGATATACATATATCAGAATATATAAATAAATATATATTTTTTGTCAATACACACAAATATATATATATATATATATATTAATTATATAGGTATATAAATATTAATTAAGATTTATATTAAATTTAATGTTTATAGTTTTTGTTTAAATAATATTTATATATTCAAAAATTTATTTTATATATAAATATGTTTAAATATTTATTTATAAAATTTTATTTTCAAGTATGAATATAATATATATATATATATATATATATTGGATTATAAATACGAGTACATTGTGAAAAATGATAAAATATCAGATCCATAATATCAATTTGGATGGAGTCCCTTGGAAAAAAATCGTTTCCCACTAAAAATTGTTAAAAATAACCCTTTAAACTGGGTTGAAAATCAATAGAATATTAATATATTTGGGTACCCCAATTAAAAACTCGGTTTTAGATGTCTTCTAGGCCATTTGGGAAATGAAAATGAAACCACGGTCTCTTTAGGATTCTAGGGCATAAAGCGCATCTCAAGCTTCGATTTGATATGTGGTAGAGCCCAAACAGGCATTGAGATCAAAAGTTATCATCATTTGATGTTTTAGTTAGGTTTTCAACTTATTTTATGTCTTATATTATTTTCAATTTTTTTGTCTTCAACATGTTATTAAATGACAATAACTTGACAATAATTAGCAAATTATTAATTAATTTTTAAAAAAAATAATTTTATAAGCCATTTTTATAAAATATCTTATATATTATGTTTAAATGCCTATTTATCCTTATCTAAAACATATTTAAAATTATATATTATATTAATATAATAATATATTATTTAGAGTGAAATATATATATTTTTTTAGAATATAACCTTTATCTGTGATAGTAAAAAAGAACAAATAAATGCAGTGTATTTATCAGAACCTCTAAAAAAGCACTGATAAAGACACCCCCCCCCCATCAATGGTTTTTACAGGTGATGGTAAATCCACCCCACCCCCTATTAGTGCTTTTTTACATTAATTTATAATGGTCTCCCTTAATCAATTATTTTTTACTAGAAATGATAAATGGTAGACTTTAACAGTGATTTTTTAAAGCACTTATAAAGGGACCTCTTTAAGAAAACATTTTTAGCACTCTTAAATACCCCCTTTAACAGTGCTAAAAAATAATTATTAAAGACCCCATTTAATAGATTTTTTTCTAGTGTTGATAAATCGGGGTTTTAATAGTTCTTCTATCTAGTTCTATTAAATCCCTAGCACTTGATAAAACAAGTTATGTAGGAGTGATACAGATACATATAACTCTTGAGGTGATCATAACCATTTATCCAATTGATAAAGAGGGTATCCACCATGAGAAAATGGGAGTGTTCTCTCCTGGATCTGGATTCATATCCTAGCTTGCAAAGTGCCTCATTGTCTTGCCTGATTGCAATCAATTATACATTAGTTAATGGATGCCTCAAAAGGTATATGTCCTAGCCTTATTCCTATTTATGATTTGTTCATTACAATACATGAATGATTGAATGGAATCCATATATGGGTATCTTATACATAATCCCCAACCTCTTACCCAAGGGGCCATGTCTCCCATCATTCCACTCATCCTTCAAGATTACATTACCAATAGACTAGTGATGGACATCAAAATATATGGTCCTCTTATTTATGTTTAATCCCCAAATAATTATTTGAAAGGATGTATTACCTATGACCCAACTCATTCCTAAAAAGGGAATATTACTTTGGAGTATTATTATCTAAGACACACATGTGTAAAACCCACTCAAAATTAAGTGATTTCCACTTTTACAACACATATTTCTATGACACACAATGTAAAAATACATGACAGTGTTTATGAAAGGAGACATAAAACTCCATGGTATGGTTTATTAACATGAAATTAATATTTAAACCTCAAACCTTGTGGGAATTGATTCTTATTTTTATCAGGATTCATAGGATTTCTCTTTGAGTTCCAAACCAATCATCATTATCATCTATATATTTCCTCATCTATCTATAATCCTCAAGATCTTAGAAATTATTTATTATTTTTCCTTATTTCCTCTAAGATCCCATATTTACCTCTATAATGTCCATATTCCCTATCAATTATCCATCTTGTTGATCCATATGCTTCCTCAATGTACTATACTAAATGAGTTCCCTTAAGTCCCCCTTATTATGTCATATTTCTTATAAGGCAACCATCCTATTTGGTGGTCGATAACACCATGATCCAAACTAACCACATATCTCATAAGGCCATATCTCTGTTGAAAAAAACAATCATCCACATTGTTCCATATTCCTTTTTAGGATAACTAGAATTGGTATTTTCAGCATAAGTCTAAGACTTAACAATTTCTTATCATATTTCACATAAATGTTCATTCTGAATGACTCTAAAATACTTACAAATAGTCATAGTTTCTTGACCTTAAAAGTAACCACAATGGTCCTTCTCCAACAATCTTAAATAGTACAATGTGTCTAATTAAGTGTAACCAAACTATATGGATTCTTATTCCCGTTATAGGGGTAAATATGAATACCTTCTCAGGGATCAATCCCAATACCAAATCACCTACTTCCTCTCAAGATAGAGATAAATTCTAGGTCTATGATGACTCAAAATTCTATGGTAGAATGCACATTGGGGTTTTCAGAAAAAATAATAATATTTATTTACATATATTTATATATCTATATATAAAATATATTATATTCCTAACATTTATTTTCATTTATATTTATGTACATATATAATTATATATTTTTTTATAATACATTAACACACCTATATATATTCTCTATATAACTCAAAAATACTTTATCTCCTTCTTGTATTCATGTATTTATATATTGATGTATATAAAATATATGAATGGAAGAAAAAATTTAGGCAGATGGATTTCCAATCTGACATAAATATGGTATATTCCTTTGAACAATTATATTAACTAGTAAGATTTCTAAGTCATTAAACTGCTTCAATGCATTTAATAATATATTTTAAAAATTCATGTTTTTCCTTAAATTTTTTGAAACAGGTGAAATAGGAAAAACATGTTCTTTTTATGAATGGATAAACTGTATGATGCCTAAAATGAGAATAAAGTTGTAATGATACATATAAAAACTAGGATCACATCAATTTCTTCATTCTTTATAGTGACTCTATGATTCCCAGGGATTCTCATATCCACTAAAAATAAACCATCGAACACCTATAAAAGGTAGCGCCATTTAGGATCAAACATAAAACATTCATCGAGTCCATATATCTATTTTCATCATTAATTATTTATTATTTTGAATCACCATAAGAATATTACTATATAACCCAAAATATTAAATAAAATATTTAATTAAAAGATTCATTCTAGTAAAAAATAATATATGTTAGGTAATGACATCAAATTTTCAATAACAATATGGTGGCTTTGAAAAATATTACAACCACACCAAGAAAATTGTGTCTAATTTTTTACCAACATATATTTATATCATAATAATTTCCATTGGTTTAAATCAATGTATACCCATGAATATATTTCATTTATTATATTTAAAATGAAAAAGATATTTGTTTATAGTACTTTCAAAAGTAAAACAAAATATATAATAAAATTTAAATTTTGTCTAGGATGATACCTTCCATGGGATGTAATTGTACTTTTATGTCAGGCCTAATGTAGATGTTTTCTATCATGTTAAAGGATTCCATTGATGATAATCAATAAAAACTCATATATTTTAATTGATTTTTCTAACATGTATTACAGAGAATTAATTATTTTCATAAGGATACTAATGACAATGATGAGAAAAAAAAATTATTGATATTGAGGGATGGGAAGAAATTATATTTGATTAGAAACTACAAAAACAATAGAATTATCAAATGAAGTATTTTACAAAAGTCATTAAAGAAAGAATAAAAAGCTTGAAAATTCCTTGTTGGAAGGACTTACCATGATACACCCATTAAAAAAATAGATCAATATTTGTTAATATATTTTTTAGTAATAGATTGAATTTTATGTTTACAAATATAGTTGGATTAGTATCATATCTTCAATAAAGGTCATTATTTGGGAGTACACAAGTGTACCATATTATTAAAATATTTAGTATATTTTCATTAGTTTATGTCCTGAAAGGGGGATTGTTTTTTTCCTTTGAAGAGTGAATTTATTATAGAATATTTTCAGAATAGAATTTTTTTTTAATAAATTTACTTCAAAGGAGCATAGATATTTCTAAATAACATAATATAGTATGTATATGAGAGATGTTAATAGGAGGGTAAATCCCCACCCACCAGCCATCCAGATTCATCTCCCTAAAAAAGGTTGAATTATTTCAATGCCAAATGTAAATAGAATATATTAAAGTTAAATTGTAAGTGATTTTAATTTAATGTTAATGAAATTCATTATAAATTAATTTTCATAAATGTTACTTTATAAATACTAAAAAAAAATTAAAAACAATATGTGTGTAGGGAAACTATAATAATTATTTCATATAAAAGGATGGAGTATGTTAAACTAGAGAAAACATGGATCCTTATTATAATATATAATGAAATAGTTAATATTAGAAAGAAATTATTGTATCTTTTTTGAGATACATAATAACAATTAGATCCCCCCCCCACCACATCAATCCCATTTCATATAGTGGGAACGAATCCCATTTTAATAAGAAGGTCAAACGTATAGATGAAAATACACAAAAATAATGGGATGAATGTGAAAGGCCAAAATAAGTGAAACTGATTGTAACATTATATTTTAAATAATAATGATATGTAATACTATTTTCCTCATTTATCTTAGATATAATATGATTCATTTGTTTGATATGAAAAATATATACTTTTGGTGGTTGTTCATTGTCTAAGTCATTATTGATGGGTTAAATAGGAGAGTTTTATTATATAAATAATAGAAAAATTTATGAAAATTAAAACACATAAGAATGTTTGAAAATAATTTAATGACTTAAAAAATTATTCGTGAAAAATATATATATTATTTTAAAAAAATGCGTTACTCATGAAACTAATTAGATAACCATAATCAGTTAACAAAAAACCACTACTATCACTATCGATGTAGCAAACACCATGTCTTGAGTATATTTTTTCTACATATAGTTTAAACACAAAATATATTCCCATTTTAAAATAATTCTTTATAATATTTCTAAAGTAAAGAAGTGTTGGTTATATAATTATTTTGAAATCCTTTATAGTGAAATTGTTTCTGACTAATATTTATTAGCACCCATGCAATGAACTATAAAGGGGTACGGTATAACATAATCAATAGTGATACCATTCATAATATACTATTACATGAATGTTATGTGAAATTATAGATTTAGGTATCTCAGGAAAAAATATTGGATCTAGTTGTTTCCATTGATGATGTTGACATTCAAATGATTAAACAAGTTATTTGAATATTCATATCATGGTCGATCACTCATATTAATTCACATGATGAGAAGTGGGTATGTTATTTTTTCTTTTATAATAATCAATAATTTTTATCATAAATTTCCAATTTATACATAATTTTATGATATCAAAAAAACTAAATCATTTATATTTTTCAAGGAATACATTGGGGTTGACTATTTCATTGAAAATGAAAACTTCAGACCCTAATTTTTCACTACTTCAAACCCTTAAATAGCTAATCACTTTGTATTTTTCAATTCATATTTCAAATAGAAGAATATGTTTCCACCTAATTTCAAAGTAGATATACATGGAAAATAATCTATTGAATTTATCATTATTTCTAGTGAAAATGAAATTTTAAAACATCATTTGCTACCAACATCCATCATAAATGTCTATATGAGGTATGCTAAAAAAATTATTTAAAAATATTAATATTCAATTTCTATTACGTTTTTTACTATTTTTTCTATTAAATATATTTATATTATAAATATTAATTAAATGGAAAATCTGATCAACTTTTTTGATTTTAAAGTCTCCATCTTCATTGTTCAAGAGAAATATCAGTGGATAAATATAAAAGTATACATAGAGTATATCAAATTTCAAGAGTGTTTGAAGAAAAAATGAAATATATGAAAAACAATTTTTAATTAGTATCATGAGAGAGTAAATATATATACAATAGTCAATATTATGATACTTTTTTCTTTCTAATTATATATTACTCGTTAATATTTAAATTGTTTCTAGGATCCACTGGATGTTAATTTTAATAAATACACTAAATCCAATGAAATATATTTTTTGGATTTAATGATTTTATGACCATAAATTCAGACACATGTTATGACTCTTTTTAACTATTAAACATTATATTTTCAATATTTTATATTCTTTATATTATATGTTATATAATTTGTAATAAATTAATTTATACTTTGGTGGTGCGGTGTTAATATATCAATCAATAAGGGGTTTAATGAAAATAAACAACAACAATAAGTAGATGGACAACTATAGATGGAAATATATTATTTGATATATATATATATATATATATAATAATAGTCAATTATTATAACATGTGTAATAACAAATGTCTTATAATATTCAATGTTCTTTTAATGGAAAAAATAACCAAATGGTTATGATTCTGTTTTCTGTATCTATAAATTTGTGAAAGAAATCATTTCCCATGGAATAACTCAAATCCCTTTAAGGGTGTTGATTATATGTGTGTATATTTTTAATATATTTAATTTTATTTGATGCATTTATTTACTATTTCATTATTTTTATTTTTTTACTATATGGATTTTTTTTTAACTCAATTTGAGATGATCAAATAGATAAATTTTGGGATGAATGGGATGGTAAATTGTATTTGAATATTCATAAAAATCATGAAAATGTATTTATATAAAGATTCTTTATTTAATAATATTATATAAAAATGTCGATCAAAGTTGAGAATTGAACTTGGATTTTGAAATAAATTTTACTAAATAATTTTACCTTTTTGGAGTAAGTAACCAATACATTATATCCAAGAGATTAAAGTTTAAATTTTCTTATACCTGGATTTTTGGAATTAATGATATTCATTTCAATGTTCCATTTAATTCCTATACCAAATGAATAAGGATATATTCAATTAAAATAATTTTCATTCCATATTCTAATCTGAAATTTAGAGATATTTATTTAACTTTAAGGTGATGAAAGTCTGTGCTTCCAATTTAAAAGTGATTTTTTAGTTCAAAACGCATATTTCATGATAAAAATATAGAAAATGATGTATTATCATGAAACTCTTAGATAATAACGTTTTATTATTTTTGGAAATATAGGTATTAACCAAACATCATTATTAAACTCATTCTGGTAAATATAACTGAATTCTTATTTTTTAACTGAAGTGTTAATGAATAGATTGTAACATGTGCCAAAAGATCAAAATTAAGAATAAAATTTAAGATTATTATGAAATAATATGAAAAATGATCAATAATTAAGATTTCATATTAAGGAATGAACGGAATATTTTTATAACATGTGGTGTTTTTTTAGTGACTTAATGTGCATGAATACAACTTAAAAATCATATTTTTATACAAAAATTGAAACTACAAAACTATGAAAACTATAATAAAGTGTTATAAAACTCTAGTAAAATGAACATTTTTTCATTTTTAGCATGTTAGAATTAACATTATTTAATTTATTATCATAGTTAATCTGGTGTAACTATAAGTGATTGTTTCTAATTTAAAATGGAAATGTCAATTCCAAACTTGTTTCACAAACTAAAATAAAAAAAAAGATGTTGTTTACATGAAACTCTTGTAAAACATTTATTTATTTATTTTTACCTATGGGAATGAATCCCACATAATTTTGACATGTGGGGTGACTAGTATAAGGCCCCAGCCTTAAACCTTACTTAATCTTGAGTTATTACAAGATTATACATTAAGGATCTCTTCGGTTTTAGATTTTTAGAGAATTAGATCATAAAACTTGCATTACATTCCACATATAAACAAAGTGGTTACATAAAGATAGTATTCTTATTTCCCATCAAAGGAAAGATATTTAAAATAAAACATGGATTCTTTCTTGACACTTCCTTGACACTATCATCATATCATGTACCATTCCATTGACCTGTGAAAACATTTCAAAAAACTTGGGATGAGCATAAAAAGCTCAGTAAGGGATATAAAAATATGGAAAGGAAACATGGGTACATATATACATAAGAATGAAATCATACATTACCCATAAAACATAAGCACTTTAACATACCTCATCAAATCATAAGACATAAAGTTAACTTGAGGCATTCATAACATTCTTACGTAGGGAGTAACCCTCTTGGTTATGTTTGGAATACCCATCACAGTATATTCCCTAAATCTCTTCGGAGAAACCTTAACGTTTCACTCCTTCGCGTTACCCAATGCATTAGAGATCTATATCGGGCTCACCTGCACTTAGTTTATCACGGAACCACCCGTCTTCATAATAATGCCCAAGAACCTCAACATAATCGTATCACACAAAACATGCATAATAGAAACATAACATTTCCACCTTTCAATCACAAGATATCAATACAACACATTGATATAAAAACATTATGAAAACAATTTTCAATACCAAAATAAAAGAAAAGTAAAACATGGTATTTATTTTTCTTTTAAAAAACGGTATGGCTTGTAGAGGAATCTGAAACTCAAATAAAGGTCACGGCGGTGGAGAAGTCATTGTCGCCGCATACGTACGACAAAAACATTCCATTTTGTCATTTAGTAAAACTCTTCGTATAAAAAATATTCCTTTTGGATAAATGTAAAAGTCAAAGGGTTTTATACACCGTATAAAATAAGGTTGTGTATAAAACAAAATATGCATCAATGAAAGGAGATTGAGACAAATTCTCATACCTCGGGTCTGACATGACTCGGTCATTCTTTAATCTCCTAATTAATAAACTTGAGTTAATTTATACTTGTTTAAGAACCTTTTTAAAGTTCATTATTACTTTTATGTCACTTATTGGCATGTCATGAACACTATGTAATTATTCTAGTTAATAACAATCGTTTTAACGATCATTGCTACTTGAGTCAAAAATAAACCCTTTATAATTACAAGTTGATCATGTATCCATTATATCCAGAATGGTATTCATGATGTAGATATCATATATATCATATATATCCATTACATGCATGAAATAATAATATTACATAACATTTAGAGGTAAGAAATGAAATGAACCGTTCATGGAGACGGTAAGTCGTACGTACGTATGAACGCTATTTTCATATCTATTTCGTATTTTATAGAATGGAATCATAATGATATAAAGGTATATTATTATTCCAGTATAATATCATATATAATATCATAGTTCCATCCTTTATACGTCCCACGTATGGTATTTAACGAATCAAATCACTTTGAGGGGGCGGTAGTCTGCACTTCCTTAAGTGAAGATATCACGTTTACCTATAATGGAAACCATAAAGATATGCCCAAAATGAAAAATACATAAGCTTAAGGAAAACATAAACATATTATATATCATATATAAATATAGTGACATCTTAATGGCCACCTTTTAAGGTGTTAAAAGAATGTTGAACAATCATCGTTTCGGGAGGCATAAATTCACCATCCACGGAAAGAGTATGTCCTTTAACCATTAGATGTAGGTGTGTGTAAGTTTAGCTCGAATCCTTCTTATAACAACTTCCTAGTATATTGAAGATACTGTAGTTGTTACAAAATAAATGAATAAAAAGAGTTTAGGGGGTTGAAGAAGCAAAATAAAACAAAAGGACTCAAGTGAAGACATTACCATAAAATCGGGTAACTCCCTTTGGTTTGACATCAAAGGCTTCCTTGGGAAGACTTCTGCCCAAATTGAGGCTTTAAGGAGTAAGATAGGGAAGTGGAGAGACAAAATTGGCAGGGGTTGGCCGAACCAAAGGCTTTGGGAGTGTGGGTAAGGAGGTAGAGGTGGGGGCCTTTTATAAGAGGAGAGGAGGGGCACTCTTGGAAAGTAAAGAAATGTTACTTTATTTGAAAATGATTTTCGGATTAAAAAGGTCCGACATTGATATAATTCGAGGGTAAGGTGATAAGGGTTCTAAATACACGCATCCAATAAGTTTTGGACATGTGTAGGTCATAGATTTTACATTATCATTTCATTTTATTTAAATCCTTTATTAATGAGGTAATCGCTGCATCATCATGATGTCATAAATAATTTAATTTATTTAAAGTCAAAAAATTATGAAAAGAATACTATGATGTAGGAAGTATTTTTATCTTTCTAATGAATATTTATGGTCCAAATGATCATTTATGTAGACAAAATTAAAAATATTTTACTTAGGTGATACATTCTTTGTCACATTGAACATTCTTTAAAAATAAAAAGATAAAAAGTCACTTTCTCACAAAAGTGATTCCATGGGGCCCCCAAGTTTGGCACAAGGAATCCCATGGTCGTACATGAGAAAACCAGTAGCCTTAGGACACATGTTGTGGTCTTTTTGTATTATTATGATATCATTTTATTATCTTTAACTACCTGATTACTCATTAATCAAGATAATTAAAGATAATTACCATTGTGACTATTCATAATGTCTAAAAATAAAAGAGTCTTGATTAAATAATTTGGACCTTATGATTCCAAATATGTAATCAATTTTACCAAATTCCAAACACAGAAATTGAAATAATTGATTTAAAAAATAATTCCTGTTGTCAAAACAAATAACAGTTTTTTTTGAAATAATATCTATGAAAAGTTTGGCATTAGTTTATGCCCAATTCCAAAGTAAAATTAATATTAATGACCACCATTGGATTAAATGGTAAAAATATATTCTAATTTAACTTTAAAACCAATTAAAAAGATAATATAATCATATAAATAAAGTAGATTAAAAAGCAGTTTTGATGTAAAATGCAGTATTTTTCACTATTCATTAAAAAATGAACATTGTCAGAAAAATACCAAAAATTCACACAAAGTAAATTTTGATGTCACAATCATAAAGAATAAGTTTATTTTGACTAACATAGCTTATAAAATTTTCAAAAGATAGATTTAAAAATGGTTTTCCCTCAAAAGGTAGTAAAACAATCCTTTAAAAAATATTAGTGTATTCCATGCTTAAGATTGGATTTATTTTCATTTTAAGCCTCTAAAACACTATCTAATTCATTAATAGACATAGATAAAAATATCTATTATTCATTACTTACTTGGGATGTTACATCCTTCCCCCCATTAGAAAATTGCATCCCCACAATTTATTTACTTATCGAATAAATGGGGGTACTTATCCCTCACTGCATTTTTAGATTCCCATGTTGCCTCTTCCATCATGTGGTTTTTCCATAAACCGTTTACCTGATTAATCACCTTATTCCGTAACAATTCCTCCCTGTGGTCAAGAATCTATACCGGTTGTTCCTCATAAGATAGGTTCTCTTCCAGCTGAACTACCTCTGGACTCAAAACATGAGATGGATCTGGCATATACTTTCTCAGCATCGAAACTTGAAAAACATTGTGTACCTGAGATAAACTCGGAGGTAAAGCCCCCCGGTATGCAACTGATCCAACTCTCTCCAGAATTTCATATGGTCCAATGAACCTTGGACTCAGCTTTCCTTTGTTACCAAAACTCATCACACTTTTCCATGGTGAGACTTTGAGAAAAACATGATCACCTACCGCAAAAGTTAGATCCTTCCTCCTGTTGTCTACATAACTCTTCTGCCTACTTTGAGTTGTTCTCATGTGTTTCTGAATCAGCTGAACTTTTTCTGCCATCTCTTCTACCAATTCTGGTCCCATCAACTTCCTTTCTCCCACTTCATCCCAGAAAGCTGGAGTTCGACACCATTTCCCATATAACGCCTCAAATGGTGCCATCTGTATACTGGAATGAAAACGGTTATTATATGAAAATTCACCCAAAGAAAGATGTTGGTCCCAACTTCCCTGATAATCCATCGAACAAGCTCGTAGCATATCCTCCAAGGTCTGAATTTTTCATTCTGACTGTCCATCTGATTGAGGAAGAAATGATGTACTAAAATTTAATTTAGTACCCAACGACTTCTAAAGGCCTTTCTAAAAGTTAGATGTGAACCTGGGATCACGATCAGATACAATGGAGAGAGGAACTCCATGTAACCTGACTATCTCTTTAAGATACAAATGGGAAATTTGATCTAGAGAGAAAGTATCTTGTATAGCAAGGAAATGAGCAGATTTAGTCAAGAGATCAACAATAACTCAGATTGCATTATTACCTCGAGGGGCCTTCAGCAATCCCACAACGAATTCCATGGATATATTCTCTCATTTCCACTCTGGCACTAGTACAGGATGAAGCATCCCTTTCGGTAACTGCCGCTCTGCTTTAACTTGTTGACATGTCAAACACTTCACAGTAAAATTAGCAATATCTCTTTTCATTCCATCCCACCAGTAATACTCCCACAGATCTCTGTACATCTTAGTACTACTAGGATGAACTAAAAACGGAGAACTATGAGCTTCACATAACAACTCTCTCTTCAACTGTAAATCATAAGGCACACAAACAATCTCTTCCCAAATATCAAAACACAATCACTATCAATGTTGAATTCAGGCAACTTACCCTTCTGAACCAGCTCTACCTTTTTCTGCAACTCACTGTCTTTCTTTTTTGCTTGCTTGATTCTGTCTGATAGAGAAGATTTCACGGATACCTGAAACAAAACAGAAGAACATCCTACACAAACAACTTCTATTCCAAATTTCATCAAATCCTTAACCAAAGGATCACGTTCCAAGCGCAACATTTCTACTAAAGAATTACTTTTTCGACTCAAAGCATCAGCCACTTTATTTTCTTTTCCTGGATGGTAATGAATTGTACAATCATAATCCTTGATTAATTCTAGCCATCTCCTTTGTCTCATGTTCAATTATTTCTGCGTGAATATATACTTTAAACTTTTGTGATCAGTATATATTTCACACTTTACTCAATAAAAATGATGCCTCCAACTTTTTAAAGCGAAAACAACAGCAGCTAATTCCAAATCATGTGTAGGGTAATTTACCTCATGAGTTTTCAACTGTCGTGAAGCACAAGCAATTACCTGATCATTCTGAATTAGGACGCAACCAAGTCCTTTCAATGAAGCATCGCTGTATAAAACAAACTCACCATTCCTGGAAGGTAGTGCCAAAATGGGAAAATTCACCAATCTTCTTTTCAATTACTGAAAACAATCATCACATTCTTTTGTCCAGATAAACTTAACACCCTTCCGAGTTAGCTTAGTCATTAGACTAGATAACCGTGAAAAATTTATAACAAACCTTCGGTAATAGCCTGCCAAACCAAGGAAGATATGAATCTCAGTTACATTTGTGGGTCTTGGCCAGTCTTCCACAACTTTTGTTTTTTCAGGATCAACAGTTATCCCATCTTTAGAAACAATGTGACCAAGGAAAGAAATTTGTTGCAACCAAAACTCACACTTGCTGAATTTTCCATACAGTTTCTTTTATTTTAAGGTTTTCAAGATAACCCTTGAATGACTTTCATGCTCCTCTTTACTTTTAGAAAACACCAAAATATCATTAATAAACACAACCAATATTTTTCACCTGAGTCAACTAAGCCATCACTACAACAAACTATTTAGTTCTGATTCTGACCATCTTAGGATACTAATTTGAAAGGTCATTTCCATCTATATGCCTTCCCAGAAAAGTTGTTTTGTTTCCTCTACGAAAAACCATTCTTAACACAGAAATATCATAGGTGAAGAAACATGGTAATCTGTAAATTCTATATCATTTCAATTTGACCATAAAAAATATTTTTGGATAATCAATTAATATAATTCTAACTCCTAAAGTTATCTAAACCGACCTCTGATACCAACTATAAGGCCCTGGCCTTAAACCTTACTTAATCTTGAGTTATTACAAGATTACACATTGAGGATCTCTTCGGGTTTAGAGTTTTAGAGAATTAGATCATAAAACTTGAATTACATTCCATATATAAACGAAGTGGTTACATAAAGATAGTATTATTCTTTCCCATCAAAGGAAACATATTTAAAATAAAACATGGATTCTTTCTTGACACTTCCATGACACTATTATCATATCATGTACCTTTCCCTTGACCTGTGAAAACATTTCAAAAAACTTTGGATGAGCATAAAAAGCTCAGTAAGGGATATAAAAATATGGAAAGGAAACATGGGTACATATATACATAAGAATGAAATCACACTTTACCCATAAAACATAAGCACATTAACATACCTCATCATATCATGAATAAATCATAGAAATCATAAGACATAAAGGTAACTTGAGGCATTCATAACATTCTTACGTAGGGAGTAACCCTCTTTGTTATGTTTGGAATACCCATCAAAGTATATTCCCTAAATCTCTTCGGAGAAACCTTAATGTTTCACTCCTTCACGTTACCCAATGCATTGGAGAGATATATCGGGCTCACCTGCCCTTATTTTATCATGGAACCACCCGTCTTCATAATAATTTCCATGAACCTCAACATAATCGTATCACATAAAACATGCATAAAGGAAACATAACATTTCCACCTTTCAATCACAAGATATCAATACAACACATTGATATAAAAACATTATGAAAACCATTTTCAATACCAAAATAAAAGAAAAGTAAAACATGGTATTTATTTTTCTTTTAAAAAAGGTATGGCTTGTAGAGGAAGCCGAAACTCAAATAAAGGTCACGGCGGCAGAGAAGTCGTTGTCGCCGCATACGTACGACAAAAACATTCCCTTTTGTCGTTTAGTAAAACGCTTCATATAAAAAAGATTCCTTTTGGATAAACGTAAAATTCAAAGGGGTTTATACACCGTATAAAAGAAGGTTGTGTATAAAACAAAATATGCCTCAATGAAAGGAGATTGAGATGAAGTCCCATACCTCGGGACCGACTTGACTCGGTCGTTCTTTAATCTCCTGAATAATAAACTTGAGTTAATTTCTACTTCTTTAAGAACCTTTTTAAAGTTCATTATTCCTTTTATGTCACTTATTTCCATGTCATGAACACTATGTAATTATTCAAGTTAATAACGGTCGTTTTAACGATCATTGGTACATGAGTCAAAAATAAACCTTTTATAATTACAAGTTGTTCATGTATCCATTATATCCAGAATGGTATTCATGATGTAAATATCATATATATCATATATATCCAGTACATTCATGCATTTATAATATTACATAACATTTAGAGGTAAGAAATGAAATGCACCGTTCATGGAGACGGTAAGCCGTACGTACGCATTAATGCTACTTTCATTTCTATTTCGTATTTTATAGAATAGAATCATAATGATATAAAGGTATATTATAATTCCATTATAATATCATATATAATATCATAGTTCCATCCTTTATACATCCCACATATGGTATTTAACGAATCAAATCACATTGAGGGGGCGGTAGTCCGCACTTCCTTAAGTGAAGATATCGCGTTTACCCATAATGGAAACCATAAAGGTATGCCCAAAATGAAAAATACATAAGCTTAACGAAAACATAAACATATTATATATCATATATAAATATAGTGACATCTTAATGGCCACCTTTGAAGGTGTTAAAAGAATGTTGAACAATCATCGTTCTGGGAGGCATAAATTCACCATCCACGGAAACAGTATGTCCTTTAACCATTAGAAGTAGGTGTGTGTAAGTGTAGCTTGAATACATCTTATAACAACATCCTAGTATTTTAAAGATTCTGGAGTTGTTACAAAATAAATGAATAAAAAGAGTTTAGGGGGTTGGAGAATCAAAATAAAACAAAAGGACTCAAGTGAAGACATTACCTTAAAATCGGGTAACTCCCTTTGGTTTGAGCTCAAAGGCTTCTTTGGGAAGACTTCTACCCAAAGTGAGGCTTTAAGGAATAATATAGGTAAGTATAGAGACAAATTGGGCAGAGTTTGGCCAAGACAAAGGCTTTGGGAGTGTGGGTAAGGAGGTAGAGGTGGGGGCCTTTTATAAGAGGAGAGGAGGGGCACTCTTGGAAAGTAAAGAAATGTTACTTTATTTGAAAATGGTTTTCGGATTAAAAATGTACCACATTGATAAAATTATAGTTTAAGGTGATAAGGGTTCGAAATACACCAATACAATAGGTTTTGGACATGTTTAGGTCATATATTTTACATTATCATTTCATTTTATTTAAATCCTTTATTAATGAGGTAATCGTTGCATCATCATGATGTCATAAATAATTTAATTTATTTAAAGTCTAAAAATTATGAAAAAAAAATACTATAATGTAGGAAATCTTTTTATCTTTCTAATGAATATTTATAGTTCAAAATATCATTTATGTAGACAAAATTAAAAATATTTTACTTAGGTGATACATTCTTTGTAACATTTAACATTCTTTAAAAATAAAAAGATAAAAAGTCACTTTCTCACAAAAGTGATTCCATGGGGCCCCCAAGTTTGTCACAAGGCATCCCATGGTCATCCATGAGACAACCAGTAGCCTTAGGACACATGTTGTGGTCTTTTTTTATTATTATGATATCATTTTATTATCTTTAACTACCTGATTACTCATTAATCAAGATAATTAAAGATAATTACCATCATTACTATTCATAATGTCCAAAAATAAAAGAGTCTTGATTACATAATTTGGACCTTATGATTCCAAATATGTAATCCATTTTACCAAATTCCAAACACAGAAATTGAAATAATTGATTTAAAAAATAATTCCTGTTGTCAAAACAAATAACATGTTTTTTTGAAATAATATCTATGAAAAGTTTGGCATTAGTTTATGCCCAATTCCAAAGTAAAATTAATATTAATGACCACCATTGGATTAAATGGTAAAAATATATTCTAATTTAACTTTAAAACCAATTAAAAAGATAATATAATCATATAAATAAAGTAGATTAAAAAGCAGTTTTGATGTAAAATGCAGTATTTTTCACTATTCATTAAAAAATGAACATTGTCAGAAAAATACCAAAAATTCACACAAAGTAAATTTTGATGTCACAATCATAAAGAATAAGTTTATTTTGACTAACATAGCTTATAAAATTTTCAAAAGATAGATTTAAAAATGGTTTTCCCTCAAAAGGTAGTAAAACAATCCTTTAAAAAATATTAGTGTATTCCATGCTTAAGATTGGATTTATTTTCATTTTAAGCCTCTAAAACACTATCTAATTCATTAATAGACATATATAAAAATATCTATTATTAATTAATTACTTGGTATGTTACAACTAGAATTTCTAAAAGTGTAATTTTTTAATATGAGTAATAAATATGTTCAAAATATCTATCATGTGCTCAAATCTGACAAATAAATAGGATTATCATGAAATTATAGTAAAATAATTCATGCCCCCTTGTGATGTGATGGAATAATTTATACATTATTATTACATGTAGTGCATTAATTATTATGAAAAGTATTTTATTTGAATTTAAAAGTAATACATTAGTTCAAAATGTGTGTCACATGATCAAAATAAATAAACTTATCCTTGATTGTCATGAAACTCTTGGTGTGTGATTTTTTATTCATTTTTTCTAGGTATAAATGAACCTAACATCCTTATGATGTACAGTTTGGTTGGTATGAATAAAACTATGTGTTTCTAATATAAATTTCATATTTTAGTTCTAAAAGTGAATTGTATTATCAAAACCCAGAAAATGAACTAGGGTCATAATGAAAATTCAAGAAAAAAATAATTTGTTCATTTTTCATATGTAGGAACAAATTATATTTCACACTAATACATTGTGTAGTTAGAATTTAAAAACATATATTTTACCTCTTTTAAGTCTTCCAAATGATCAAAACATGTTTTTCATACTCCAAACTAAGAAAACATTATTATATTTTCAATAAACTATATGATAATTATTCTTTATTAATTTATAACTTATAAAAATAAAATTAACATCATTCTGGTTGTTGGTGGAGTTGAAATGTTCTAAAGTGAACTTCTCTACTTTAATCGTTTGTTAAGTTCAAAATACACATCACATACTCAAAATAGAGAAAATGTGAAAAACAATTCTTGACACATTCGAAAAAATTATTTTATATTAATTTTTACCTTATAGGATTGATTAAAATGTAATTCTAAATCACATTGTGAGTGGTATGATTGAAAGAGTGGGTTTTTTATTTAAAATGGATGTTTTATTTCAAAACATGTGTTAGAAGTTCAAATTAAAGGTTAAAAAAATAGATTATAATGATACTTTAAAATAATTAGTTAGGATTCATTTATGGGTTGTAAGAATTAAACACACTTGGTTTTAATTCATAATGTTGTCAGAATGATTGAAATTCAATATTTTCAATATAAAAATGATATTTTTTTCATCAATGTATCTCATGATCAAAATTGAGAAAATGGTCATGGATTTCCATTAAAACATAATAAAATAATCATTTATTTATTTTAGAATTATAATAAATAATCATATCTTACTCTGATGTGTGGTGAGGTCAAAATTATATATAGTTAATTTTCTCATTTTTTTAACCTTTAATAAGCCCAAAACATGTATCACATACTCAAAAATCTAAAAACATGTTTGAATTGTCTTGAAACTATTATTCAATGATTGTTTCTTTCTTACTTAGATAAATTAAACACATTTCATTCTAACATGTGATGTAATTGGAATAAAATACTATTTATTTTTGTCATTTCTAATTATTTTTAAAGTTATTAAGTGTCATTAATAAATAATATTTTTTTTAATATGAATTTTATATTATCTATTAAAATTAAAGGTTCATTTATTTAGTTGAATAATAGTTAAGGGATTATTGATTTGTTAACAAACTCTTTTGAAAGTGTTATTGATATGTAAATGTTATATTTTTAAATGTTATAACAATAACTAAATGGGAAAATATATTGTAAAGTGTTGGGGCCAAATTGAATATAATCATAATGGTAATGGGATGAATAAAGGTGCACGCCAAATATATTTTTTCTTACTTAAATTCTACATTCTGGTATGTACCTAGTTCCCTTACAGAAAAGAAAAAGTTCAATTTCACTTTCTTTCATCACTAATCACACCAAATATCTAACACATGCGTGAAAAAGTAATGCACAGCCTCATAAGTATTTCACTTGGTTTACCACTAAAGAATAATCAATGTATTATAAACATGATGGTTTATTTATTTACCATAATACACTTTCACATACTATATGGTGGATACATGGTTTAAGTCATAGTAACTCCATACTATGTTTTACTACCCATTAAAGGAATATGAATGACTCACTATAAATCAAAGTGACACTAATTTTTCTTATCATTTATACATACTTAACTGAATAAAAATTCAGAATATATATGTGATGGTCTCTTTAATAGTTTATAGACATGAATTTCACTTCTGTATTAGTATAAGGTGTTAAATCTCTTTCTATATATTCACCTCAAGAATAGATTCTATATTAATATCCTCATTGATTCACTTCCAAATATCCAATATAGAAGGGATAAAGTCTATTATTTGGGGGTTTAGTCTTCTTTTATTTATACAATTACATCAGAGACACTTCTTCTATATGAAGAATATTTTATAAATTGAATCATTCTTGTTTTTATCCTTTTTTTTATAGCTGGATATGTAAATGAAAAATATTTATTTTTCTTCAAGACTTCTTCCTTAAAACTAACCACGTATGATCCATGAAATTCTATTTTTTATGGATCCTTACTCTTGTTCCACTCTTGAAACTAGATATGGTATTATGATTAGTTCTCACCTTTTTCAAATATGTTATATTTAATTTTTATAAATACCTTTTAAGCATCCAACCCTTAATCCAATGGTTGGCATCAACTCATCATCCTCTTCTCCTCCATGATAATTCCAAGTGTACCACACAATTAAATTTTGTAAAATGCATTCAATTATGTCAAGTCAACTTCCTAAATTATAAGTAAAATATGAAATATTTTAAATTCAAAATAAATATTAAATATTATATAAACTAACACATAAATGTGAAATATACTATATTTTCACATAATTTATTTCGATTCCTTCAGTTTTTGATGTGATTTTTTCACTATGGAGTGATACTCAATAAATATCCGGATCTAAAAAGCATCAAAATATATCAATTAAAATACCTTAAGTATCTCATCATAGTCTTCTAAAATATCTTCAAATATCAAATTTTTTACAAAATAGAACTCATATTCAGGGCACGAAGACCTCTGAGCTCAATAAATCAAGAATTATGAAATTCTTCCATAAACACATCATCTATGACATAATCAGTATGTTGGGATTTATTCCTTATTACCCCTCTAATAGGTAATGTGTGATTAATGTACTATGATATAGAGAACCATACTTTTAATATATATATATAAATATATATATATATTAGATATTATAAAATTAATATTCAATATATATCATAATGATCCATGCTAGAATCATACAGGTCTATCATCTTTCAAAACATGGAAACATAAACAGTGGATTCATAATATTATCCATTTATGTTCTTCATAAAAATATTCATTATTATAAATATCATTCTTATAACCTTTCTTCATAACCTAGGGAAAGGAAACATAAGAAATGGTGATCTCAAATGATCAGTAAGGGTTAACAATACTATTCGTATCATAAATCATAATCTCAATTCATTGAATGAATATTTATACTTCCTAAGACATGAATCATAAATGAATCCAATAAATGAGCCATGAGAGTATAAAATTTCCATAATACATGGAATTTTGGCTTACACATATGCATAAATAATCATTTCTGTAGTACTCAAGGCTCACTGAAAAGACTATCATAGTAGATTGGGTTCACCCCCAAACCATCGTAGTAGTCAAGGTTCACTCCCAATACTATCATAGTCTATTGGGTTCACTCCCCAAAACCATCATAGTATTCATGGATCACACTCGAGAATATCATAGTGGATAGATTCCCTAATTGAATAGGGTTCACTCTCCATTATAGTCCAGTTCGTCAAATGAGAACTCTATATTTACCCAATTCATTAGAGGGATATATATAGTTCCCACCCATCACATAATTAAAATAATACATATTTTCATCATAATATCATTAATAAATTCATCATTTCATAACCCATGAAAAAATTGTTATTCTAAATATTTAATCATAGCATAACCAATGGAAAAGAAACATGTTTCATAAACCTTTCAACAATTCATCATATTATATCTCATGGAAAATTAATGGGTTTCATAAACATCTTTTTTTAATCATAAAAACCCATATTGATAAATAATAAATATGATATCCTTGTATCATATCCCTAGTCAAGTATAAGTTAAATTAAGGGTTGTTGCATTTGATGGATCGAAATACTATAAAAAGCCTTTAAAACCTTGTTCAAGTTGAAATATTTTCTTTAAAATCCAAAAAAAATTAAAATATTCTAGAAAATATTTTATCAAAAAATAACAATGTATTATTATAAATTAACCTTAAAATCATTTATCCCACATGATGGAGGAAAATTTAGTTCATGCCATATATGTTAAAAACCCATTCATACTTTTTTAAAATGTAAAAACGTACCTTATTAATAAATGGACAAGAATATTCCTTTTAAAACCACTTTTAAAAATTAATACATGATTAAAAATGACATTAGAAATTCATAATATAATAGTGATAAACGTATTTATAACATTTTTAGAAAACATGGATATGGAAGAAAAAGATATTACAATCAAAGAGATAAATAATGTTCCTTTTTCTTTAATATATTTTTCTATCTCATGATTAATTAAAGGGAGTATACATAAATAAATTCATGTTTTCTCCAAAAATAACTAGTGGATATGTAAATTAATGATATTATTGAATGCTATATCATAATATTTTTTCATCATAACTTAATCAGAATCAATCCCAATGAGCAATGAGATTGTAAGGTAAAACTCTTACCTCTTTGGAAACATTTGAATTGTATGCCCCGTTAATGAAATTACCATAGGTGGATATGTAAATCCTCATAAAATTAATAAAAATAATCATAAAAGGAATTAATTTGTAGTATATAAACCACATAAAATAAATAATTGGTGAATATGGAATGTGTCTCAAAGAGATAAAAGTGAGATGAAAATATCTTACCTCATGTCTGACTTCCTTCATACATGTTGGAATCTAATCTACTTTGAAATAAATCCTTTATATGTCTTCTTAATATTACTAAGGGTGGTCTCTTAGGAAGATAATAACCTATATAATGTGTATAATTAATTTTAGAATGTAGTTTGGAAGTGGATGGTCAGCCTCGGAGGCTAAAAAGGTGTGAATAATTGAGGGGAGAAGGAGTCATGTATAATTGTAGTGAGTGTAACTTTTTAATTTCTTAAAATATTAAAATATAATAAATACATTATCTGACCCAAATGCCTCCTAAATTACATGGATTCAAATATAATGTTGTATGGGGTTTAAATCTCATCAACCGATTAAATTTGGATAGGTTTATGTGGTGTTTTAAACCTTATAGTTCGGTTTAACCCCTTAGAAAATCCATTTTCATATTAATCGCACTGACATCTTTTTCACTCCTAAAGGGATGAAATTTTACATTTAAGTTAAAATTAGCCCACAAATGGAAACTTGATTTTATTTTTGATCATATCATATGATCCTTGTTCTATATAAATATTTTTATGCCTTTTAACTAATGTAATTAAATATTAAGTTGATTAAATATCATTAATGACAATTTTGACACTATTCATATAATTTGACT
Source organism: Viscum album (assembly GCA_963277665.1). Taxonomy (NCBI): domain Eukaryota; kingdom Viridiplantae; phylum Streptophyta; class Magnoliopsida; order Santalales; family Viscaceae; genus Viscum; species Viscum album. Next base: position 1,654,692,916 of record OY728119.1, read on the forward strand.
TAATACACATAAAGAAAAAAGGATAAATTTGAATATAATATTTTAACACAAAACTAATATTTCATATTAATCTATAAAAATTATTTAACATTATAAATAACTCAAATTATAAGACTTATAATATTTGTAAAATCATGTATTTTATTTTTCTAATGATTGAATATATACCATATCGGTGTTGTGTAAGAATTTATGAAAAATATATAGTTTTTAAAAATTAAAAATAAATTTATATCTTGAGAATAATTTCATTATTCTCTTAATAAACAATTATATTAGTTCATAAATTCATTTTTTCTCAATGTGGACACATAATAAATATTTTAAACTAAGAGAGTCACCCTGTGTAACTTTCATTACTTTAAATATTATATAAGTAATTTCTATGGACAAGTATCCATTAAAAAAATAAATTTCAAAACTAAGTTGATAATGGTATAATTAAATTCATCTAATAATAATTAATGTGAAAATGATGGCTTATAACTTATTTTAACCTAGATTAACATGATTTACCCTTTACCGAGGTGATAAATTTTACCACGATTACTATTCATATTTACCAAAATTAAATGGGAAATGTTTAAAAAATTAGAACCCCATGATTCCCAATATTAAATAAATTTTATCAAACTCAATTTTTAAAATTGGAATAAATTAATTTTAAAATAACCATCAAACATGTGGAAAAAACAACTTTTTAGAGAAATACATTTTTCAGAATTAAACATGTTTTACTCTTATCTCATGGCTAAGGAAATATTAAAAAAATGTTAAACATTTGTTGAAATATAAGGAATATGTATATATATCATTAAAAACATTCAACAATAGTGAATAATTTAGTTTATTTATTAAAAAATATATTGTGTGCATAAAAAAGGTTTTAAGAAAAATATCTCTTTTACTTTCAAATGATCTTTATTTTTTTTATAATTAATTGATACACAAAGAAATTATTTATATATATGTAACCATAAATTTTTTATAATTTACATATTACCATTTATATCAACCAATAAAACATCTATTCTATTACTATCACATATATATATATATTAATATTATCTCGTTGTTCATTTAAACTCGATGTTGGGTATAATGAAAACTGTCGATGAAATTAAATTTATTTGAAAAATAATTCCTAAAATATTATTAAGTTTCATAATAAAACCCTTAACATGAATTTTCCATTTAAAATCATCAAAATTATATAAAAATGATGATATATTTGTTTAATTACATCCTCAGGATCCCATGTAGTTTCCTCGAATTTGTGATTTCTCCAAAGAACATTCACCGGGAGAGTAGACTTATTTTTTATCACTTTATTGTTATGATCCAATAATATTACTGGTTATTATTTACAATAAATATCATTTTATATTTTTAATACCTATTATTTTATTACATTTCATTGATCAATTAGGTGCTTTCTCAAGAGAGATTCATGGAAAACATCTTGAACTTGAGATAGGTTTGATAGAATCATCAATCGATAAGTTGTCGTCCCTACTTTATCAAGAATATTAAAAGGGGAAATATACTTAGTTATAACCTTTAAATTATTTCAAAATATAATAACCATAATCCAAGAGAAATATTAAGAAAAACATTCTCACAAACATCAAATTAAAGGTCACGTTGTTTATTATCAGTATAACTTTTATATCGACTCTGAGATGTCTTGATATATTGTTGAATGGAACTGACTTATCTATCAATTAATTAACTATCTCACGTCCCAATATCATTATTTATCCTATATTATCCCATAATTTTGGAGTTTTACACTTATTTCTATAGAGGTCTTCATAAGGATCAATATGAATGCTTGAGTGAAAGTTAATGTTGTAAGAAAACTCAACTATAGGAAGGTTTTGATCCCAACTACCTTTGAAATACATAGAATAAAATATAAACATATCCTATAGGATTTAAATTATTCTATTATAATTATTTTATTTCATAGTATGATAATTAGTATTTAAACTAAACTCTGTATACATTTCTTATAGAATACTTCCCAATTACATTGAAATAAAACTCAGATCCTGGTCAAATATAATATAATTTGGTACTTCATACAACCTTACCAATTTCTTAATAAAAATTAAAGAAAAATAATTTGGAGAGAAATATTCACTAATATAAATAATTTGTTCTAATATCATAAGGAGATTGAAAACAACCCATATATCAATATTCCCTTTATATATTTTGGGGTGTCAAATGACAAAGTATATGGTGATGTTTACCCACTTTTGTTCTGGTATGGGGTATGGTTGTAACATCCCCATTGACTTTTATCTCTCATCCTTACCATTATAAAATACAATGAACTGATATAAATACTCAAAAATATCTCTCTTCATTTTTTCTAATTATAAATACTCTTTTACATCTCTATAAATCATTGAAATTATAATATTAATATAGAATGGTGAACTATGAGCCTCATCCAATAGCTCCTTATTCAAATATTGTATGGATGGAACACATGCATAGTTCATGAACCCTGTCATTAAATCACAAATAAGGTTAAATTTTGGAATATATACCACCTTGTTTTTTAGCTTTATATCTTCCTTATTCACCTCTGAAATCCTAACTTAAATAAACTGTTGAACAGTTATTTGTTAAATATATGATTTATTCACTTCCATCAAGATTTCAAGATTCACACTTCGAAAATATGGACATGTTATATATTTTTTATCCTCATAATAGATAATATAGTATTATCCTTTCTTATTATATCATATTTTACCTTATTCAATTTCCCATGGTGGAAATGTATTGAGAATTCATAATCATTAATCACCTCCAACTATCTTCTTTGGTGAAAATTAAACTCTTTCTATGAGAAGATATTCTCTAAAATTTTATGTTTAGTATATATATATATATCACATTATTCTCTATAAAGATAATTCCTCAATATCATCAATGAAAAAAATATTGCAGCTAAGTCTAAATAATGAGTTGGGTAATTTTTCTCAAGAACTATCAATTGACATGAGACATAATCTATCACTATATCATTATTCCTGAGAATGAATTATAATAAATTATTTTTTGCATCAATATATATCAAAAACCCTTCTCCACTACAGTGTAAAGTAAGAATAGATTCATTGTATAAAGATCTCTTTAGTTCTTTGAAATTTTATTAACATTCATCTATCCAATAGAACATATCTCCCTTTTGATTTAACATAGTGAGTGGATTAGATAGTCATGAGAAATTGTCTAAAATGATAAGATAATATCAAACCAAAACAAGAGAACTATGGATCTCAATCATAGTGGTTGTTCTACTATAATGTTCAATAACATCTATCTTTGAAGTATTTACGGATATACCCTCACATGAGAATATATAACCCAATAATGAAACTTTTTGAAGATAGAATTAGAAATTAATAAATTTTTCATAAATATTATCCTTGTTCAGGGTCTTAAAAACAATAATCAAATGATCTTCATTATCTTCATTTAACTTTGAGTATATAATAATATATTCTATAAGTAATTCCACAAACTGATCAAGTTAGTCTCTAATGATTCTATTTATTAAATCCTTGAAGATATGAGAAGAATTAGTATGACCAAATGGCATCAATATAAATTCATAGTGTCTATAAATTGTATGAAATATTTTCTTGGGTATATTCTCTTCCTTAACCCTTAGTTGGTGATATCTATAATGAAGTTCATTCTTTGAAAATTAATGAGATCCATATAGTTGATCAATGAATTCATCAATTCAGGGTAGAGGATACTTGTTCTTGATAGCGATCTTGTTAAGTTCTCAATAATAAATGTAGAGTTTCATTGATCCATCTTTATTATTAACAAAAAGGACTAGTAAACCCTATTTTTATGCACATGAATGAATGAATCCTTTTAAAGATTCTCTGGTGTATAACCATGTACGAGTTCTATAGATAAATAAAATTTACGATTCAGTGGAAGTTTGATAAATTATTTTGGAAAAACATAAATAAACTCATGCAAAATAGACATTTATTTGATATTGAGTTTCTCCCAATAGATTTGAGATAAATAACACTTATTATTAGAAATCAAGACACATACAATGGATGATATTTCTATTAAAAGTTCATATTTATCACCATAGTGATATATGATTATAGATTAATTTGGAATATCAAACATTAATTTGCTTCTTTAGAAATTGATGTGGGATTTGAATATGTAAAGTCAGTCCATGATTAAGATAAATTCATTCTCAACCAGAGGTAGAATAATAACAATTTTGTGAAGCACATTCTCATAAACTTCAATCAAAGAATAATCATAGACTTTTCATGTGATTATCATACCATTAGGGGGTTTTACTTGTAACTCAACATATAATCTTTGATGTCACAATATGATACCATTGGAAAATTATTTTGAAATAAAATAGTGGGTAGATCTATAACAAAATAAGAAATTGGTATTTTTAGAGTGGATGGTCATTGTACCTTTCAACATGTAATTATTGTACCCCTCATTAAAAATATTAATCTCTTGATATTTCCCTTTTTCATTTGGATTAATATGCTTTAGAAATCAATCATCATCATTAACCTTCATATTTTGGAATTAGTTAGCATAATTCCCATACTCCTTACATATAAAACACTGGAGTGGGGATGGTTTATTCTTTGGTGGTTTCTCTCTATTTACATCATTAGCTAATTCTTTCCCATCACTTTTAAATTCAATTGTCTGGGGACATTCCTTTCACACATTAAAATTTACTAGTTTCCTAATGTTAATTTACTATAAGTTTCTTCTACAATTTAATAAAAATGTAGGATCATCTTCTTCTCTCTATGATTTTTATAATTTCCATTGAATTCCATATTTTCTTTCCTGTAAAAACTAATAGATTGATCGGTAACTCCAATATTTATCTATACCTTTATTGAATGTTGAATGTTATATCCATAAACCTTCATAAAATTGGTTTTAATCCACTAAATATTTGATCAACCTTACTTTCATCATGGATGATAATACAAAAATTATACCTCATAAGTCTTGTAAAATTTTCCTAATATGTACTAGTGGATTCATTATAAATTTTTTTTGTCCTAAAAAATTCCTTATATTTTGTTTGAACATTATGAGGATAGTATATATTGATAAGTAAGTTATTAAAGTCATCCCACTACATAGAGTTAATTTATTCCAATTACTTTGTATTCTTGCCAAGAGTCCACAATTTATTTTCTGATCCTTTAAAATGATAACTTTCAGAAAAACATTCCCATGTTCTGAACACTAGAAAATAGAAAATATCTTATGGTACTAGTCCATTTCTAAAATACTTGTGGATTAGTAGACCCACTAATATAAGGTGGAAATTTCTTTATGAATTACTCAAAAGATTATTTTTACCTACTTCGATCATTTGGAAACAAAGTGTTTGTTATATTTAGAAATTTTTGTAATCATAGAAATGATATTTTTTATTCCAAATCCCACAAAATTTTGTTTCTAGTTAGGAAAATCATTTCATTGTCCTTATCATTCAGTATTAACACAATTACATTGAGTTACAGGCATTGAATAAAACCAAAAATCATAGCGTGGGAAATAATTATCATAGTGGGAAAACACATAATCATGAAAAATCATTTATAAGATGTCTAAATAGTTACACCTTGTTCTATGATACCTTATCTTTAACCAAGCTCATTCATGATCATTACCAAAACATTAGGATTTTATCCTATACTTAGACTTTTCTGAAAGGTTCTCACTAAATTTATTTTATCCATGTTTCCAAAGGTTAACTAAACCTTGATCTGATACAAACTATAGTGAACCATAATTTTTATACATTTATATTACAACTTATTATATGAATATTCATTAAATATCATAATGTTCCACTCCATAATTATTTAGGTATATTATATTTTTAAACTTGTAAATATAAACAATTGGTTAATAAGAGTCTCAAATTAAGTTATACATAACTAGAACCATTATTAGACATATCATTCCTAAAACTTTTCTTCATAATAATGGTAAAGGAAACATAAAAAATGGTGAGATCATATGCTCAATAAGGGTAAAAAATGGTGATACCAATAATAACATTATCATAATATGAGCATATGGGTGTGAGAACATGAGCTAGATATATGAAATCCATACCATGTATATCATAAATCATAATCTTGAGTCATAGAATAATTCTTGTTAATTAATAATACATGAATCAAAAAGGAATATAATAATATATGCCATGATATTATAATATTTGGTTAATGTATGGAATTATTTTCATAGACATAAGAATAGAAAATTATTTCCTTAGTTGTTAATGATTACTTCCAAGAATATAATTTTGCATTGGGTTCCCTCCCCAACCCATTTTACTAGTCATGGTTCACTCCCAAGACTATCATATTGGATAGGGTTTACTCCCCAAACCATTATAGTAGTCAAGGTTCACCCCCAAAACTATACTAATGGACAGTTTCCCTTACTAAAATGGGTTCACTCCCCATTTTATTCATGTATATATCATATGATATTTATCTTTACCAAATTAATTGGAGGGAGATATAGGTCCAACTAGTCACATAATGAAAATCATACATATGTGTGCCACAATATTAAAAAACATTCATCGTATCAGAACCCATGAAAAAAATGGGTTTCATAAACACTTATTTATAGCCTAACCCATGGAAAATAAATATCTTTCGTCAATATTTCATCATTTGATAACTCGAGGAAAATGAATAGGTTTCATAAACATATTTTCATCATAAACATAAGTCATATAAATAAAGAATAAGGGTGGTATCCTTAGATCATATCCCTAATAAAGAATAATTGAAATTAAGGGTTATTATCTTTGATGAAAGAAATACCATTACAATATCATTACAATATTATTAAGAAAAATAACATTTTCATTTTTTAATAACTTCATTAAAATAAAAAATTTTCCAAAAAATTTTCCTTGAAAATAACCATGGAAACATATATAGGAATAATTAATATCTTGAGTGGTCATAAAAATAGGAAATTAATTTCATTCCATATAAGTTAAAAAAATATTTCTTCCATACTTTTGTAAATATTCAAAAAGTTCCTCATTTAGAAAATAATGAGAAGATTCATTTTAAATACATTTTGTAAAATGTAAAACAAGGGTAAAATGACTTTGAAGAATAATTGGAAAATAGTTAAACCCTTCTTTAAACTTTTTTAGAAAACATGAATATATAAGAAAAATGTTTTTTGACCAAATATATGAATAAATTTTATTTTATTTAAAAACTTTTTTTTTATTTTCTTGAGTACATAAAGAGAGGAAAATGAAAGGAAAACATGTATCTCCGTCCAATTTTAAATTTTTATTAAGACATTTTAAGGACAAATAGGAAACTATAGTTCACACACAAGATACCAATATATGCTGAAAGATATCACAAAATGATTAAACACTATTCTAGGATTACTTGAATCATATACTCTATAAAGATTCCATTGCATCGTATTAACCTACATATCTGGGTCCTCTATAATAACCTCTTCAAGGTGATTAATCATCCTATCCATTGTATGAATGAATTCCTTTGAGTTGATTTTTCTCTAGATGAATCCCCAAGAAAATATTCAGTTTTTTATATATATTCAAGCTTGTTTCTCATCATTGGCATCAACTTGAAACATTTTTTCATAAATTCTTTTAATCTCTTCTTCGTAGACATTGGGTCGGATATCTTTATATAGCATTTATTCCATGGAGTGCAGGGTATGTTTCAAGGACTCACCATGCTCTTATTCCATATATCTTGTATTCCTTACTGATTCATCAATTTCCCCATTCTATAGGGCTCTTCATTTCTTATTTCAACCCTTGGTTGACCATGTCTCTATAGGTTTTGGAAAGTGGTAGTAATCCTTGAATCCCTTAGGATTTTTCCCATGGACCAATATATATTTCCCCAAGTCTTCAAATTTGTTTTCCCATACTTCCTTCTAGAGCTCTGAGGACCTTTCCCTTGAAGTCGTTCTATGTTATCCACTGAGAATTAACTATAGCTATCATCACCTAAAGTATCCACCTATTGAGTCAATTGTGGTTTATGAACATCCATACATTCAAATAGGTTCCCCAACTTGAACGCCATGCCTTCTCCTTATTTATTCTACAATTCAGTCTTCATCAACCAATTCCCATCTTTCTAATATATTGCAGATTTGGAACCAAGGGTGTTTGGGTCTAATGGCCCCAACACACCCCTGTACACGACCTAATCAACATAGGATTTTTTTTAACTGTGGGGCCAGCATGGGCATCCTTGGGCTGCATGGCTGCTCAAATCCATGACTCATAAATTGGACACTACTATTTGAATTCTCCAAGACCAACTGCTAAGGATCCTTACAAGTGGTCAGATCAACACAGACTTCTCTAGATACCTCATCTCCAATTATTGGATTTGATGGAACCATATGCATAACCTTTCCATCCCTTTCACCTCATGTTTTTGTATTTCAGATTAGAATTTTAGCATTTAAAAGGTCTACACTAGTACAAAGAGTAACAACATCCACTACCTAAGAAGCACTAGCAGCTTCAATATCACATTTCAGTCTTCTAAAGATATCTGAGACTTTTGATTCTGGCTGCCTGGACTTTAGAGATTTTTGAACAGCGTGTGTGCCATCACCAAGGATCGCAGGACAAAAAGAGGTCTACTCTGGCCCATACACCCTTCGACATTCAATTATATCAATGTAGTCCCCACTCAAAATGAGATCACGATCAGGGGAATCCCCAACAGAAAACAGGTTGAGGGAGCCACAATCGCCCAAGGGCGTCTTCTCATGTGGAACCTTACTACCATTTTGATACCCATTGTGGCATGCATAATCCAAATGCCCAATATAGCCATAGGATATATAGTAATTATTCCACGATTCATTAACAACAGCATCCTTCCACTAAAATTCCTCTCCTAGTAGATTATTTTTGTTGGAGCATCCCTCTTCATGTGGAAATAAAAGGAACAATAGAAGACATATAAGGAGTTTCCATTTCATCTATGTGGGTTTTGGATCATGCGATAGTGAGATCCTCCGTTGTCTCGAACATTACCATGAAGTGTTTGTGATCGAGAATCCCTAACACTATGTGATGCTTTAAACCCCAGGAGTCAAAAATGAAACAATCGGTATGTAAATCCCCATATTTAACTAGAGGAGAAGAAAATTCATGGTATTCTTGAAACTTATATCATAAAATTTAATTATTAGAAATTAATTATAAATATTCCTAATAAATAATGATATTATAACATAAAACCCTTATCACTTGGGTGAAATTTGAATCATAGTCCATATTAAGGAAACAAACATAAATAGATATGTAAATCATCTTAATATTTATATAAAGAATCCTAGAATTAATTCATGGGTAGCAGATACACTACATAAAATAAAAAATTGGTGAATGTGGAATTTGTATCATAGAGATAAAAATGAGATGAAAACTCCTTACCTCTGGTTCAACATCCTTCATACACATTGGAGCCTCCTCTCCTTTGAAATAACTCCTTTAGATCTCCTCTTAAGGATCTAATGGTTAGTATTTTGGGAATACCAACACCTCTAGAATGTGGATAAGGAATTTGATAAGGTATTTTTTATGGTATTTTAAATATAGAAGGCTCAAATGTATGAAGAAGTGAGGGTGGGATGTTCCCTTTTATAATTTAGTTGTGGGTAACTTTTGGAATTTCTCAAATTATTAAAATATAATAAAGTCATTATCTAGACCAAATTCTTCCAAATGGATACGTATTTAAAGACAAGAGAGTATGGGGTTGAAATACCATTAACTATTAAAATTTGGATAGTTTTATGTGTTGTTTTAAACCTTATATTTTGGTTTAACACCCTCATTAATACATTTTAACATTAACCTTGGTAATATATTTTTCACTTTCAAAGGGTTATAATTTTACATATATGGTGAAATTTGGCACATAATTGGACAAGGGATGAAATTTTCAACCATAAATTATATTCTTTTTCCTATTAAATGATTTTAAAAAATTAATAATTTAATAAAATATTAATTTGATAAAATATCATACATATCAATTTTAACACTAATCATTTAATTTCACTTAAAATACATGAAGACAATTTTGGAATAATAATATAATCATTTATCATATTATTAATACTCCATATTAATCTATAAAATTTTGGAACACTATAACTAACATAAATTATATTACTTTTAAAAAATTAAATTCATTTATTTTATTTTTATAATAATTGAATAAATATTGTATCGATATTCTATAAGTAGTTAAGGTAATTATAAAATTTTAGAAAATTTGAAATAAATTAATACCATGAAAAAAATTCATTATTTATAAAATAAAAAATTATATTCATTCATAAATTTATTTTTTCTCTTTTTGACATAAAAGAAATATTTAAAGTTAAGAGAGGAACACTTTGTAACATTGTTTTATTTAAATATTATATAGGAAATTTCTATAGAACATTTACCTTTAATCAACTCAATTTTGATCCTATGGTGATAAGGGTATAATTACATTCATCTAATAAAAATTAGAATAAAAAATTATAGCTTTATCACTTATTTTTAACATAGATTTACCTGATTTTCCCTTTATCGATGTGATAAAGTTTTCTACAGTTACAGTTCATGTCAACCAAAAATAAAAGGGTACTATTTACCAAATTTGAAATTATTGATTCCAATTATGGAATCTATTTTATAAAATTAAATTTCTAAAATTGGAAGAAATTAATTTTAAAATAAGCGCACAACACGTGGGGAAGACCATTTTTTAGAAGAATACATTTTTAAGAATTAAACATGGTTTATTATTATATCATGAGTAGAAAAATATTAAATGAATTTTAAAAAGTTTTATTTACTATATAAAATATATATTTAATTAAAATCATTCACCAATATTATATAATTTAATTTATCAATACAAAAATATATTGTGTACATAAAAATAGTTCATCAGAAAAATATCTCTTTTACTTTCAAATAATTTTTATTAATATTTAAAATTAATTCATACCCAAAGTATTCATTTATAAATAGTTAATTATATATTTTTTCCAATTTAGTATGTCTTATTAATTCACTCCAATCAAACGGCTAGGCAAGAACTATCACATAGCAGTATTTTAGTGGTGTCTCACAGTTCATTTAAACTCGGTGTTTCATGTAACGCAAGCTATCGAAGAAATTTAATATATTGAAAAAATCATCAAAAATCAAGGTTTTATATGTGATTTATTCCTATAATGCATCATATTCTAAAGCCACACCAATATCTCATGGTTTCTCACAATATTGTGGGATCATCCCACAACCTTTATTTACCCATATTTTTAATCTTCTATGTTGTACATTGTGGTGTTATTGTCAGCTTTCTAGTGAACTTTCTTATCCAGCATCAAAATATTTTATCACATAGAAGTTGAGTTAACCTATCATAGATTTTAGAAACATCAATCTTAGTGTAATGTCAAACCTCTTTTGGAATGATTTTTTATTTCATGGTGTAGCATCCTTATAGCACATCTATATTAATCAATCATAGAATATATTATGATGTTGTTTATTCCTTATATAATGCAACACCTCATATAGATTTACATTTTATCTTATATAGAATAAAATTAATCTCAATTCTCATAAATTTGGGTATGGTTACTTCCATTACTAAAAACCACTGTTTTATTACACGGTTCCCTTATTCATTTGTATATTCCAAGGCGGTGTGGCTTATATTATAGCTATATGATCTATCAAAATTCTCCTGAATTAATATTATATTACAGTATGATTAATATTACATTCCATACATTGTGGTGTGATGTGAAGTCCTTTCCAAAATACATCCATGCTTCTCCAAAATAATTTGTGCGATCTCCTACTACTTCTAAATCCTCAATAGTCTAGAACACACATAGTGTGCCTTGAAAATGACCAATTAATGAAATCATCACTAAATGTGGGTACCGTTTATGGTAAATAACTTCACTTTATCAAATTCTCACCATATCTTCTTTTCATTTGCATCCATCAATAACCATCAAAAATTGAAAATATTTCATATAATAATTGACCAAAATAATTTCAAAATCACAACCTCTGGATGCAACAATTTCCCCTTAGAATTTTTTTGTCAATACAACTACAAATAAAGCACTACTCTATACCACCTTTTACGTCAAAGACATATATAGATTTATAATTTAATTTCTTCTCCCACCTTAATAATATAATTCAAAGGTGTATTTCTCTAGATAAATTTTTATACTCTTGATTTTTATTTTCATTTTCCACTCCTTCATCACTAAATTTCTATTGAGTATTAAACATCTTAAAATGTTTCATTAAATACGATAGTGTCAGACTAATTATTTATGACCATACATAAGACTAGTTTAGTGGTGAAAAAGGTTTGAACCATAGGTAATAAGTCACAGAATGTGTTTAGGTATGAACAAGAGAAAAATTAAAATGTAAGAAAATAGTGTATCACTAGAAATATTTAGAATCAAGTGATGGTGGTGATGGTTTTTTGTGGGTGCATGTGACATGAGTAGATGATTATTATTAAATATTTTAACAATTTAAGGAGAGAAAAAAAATCAAGTAATATATACAAACAAATAGTTATTGAGATAATGGAATTAGATTGGGTATTTTTAAATAAAATTTCTTTCATTATTGCATCTCAATTAAGATTTCTAGACTAATTGAAGTTGGATAACTGATGCTGTTAGAAGTTAAATATATGAATTAGTAATTCCTACAGTAATTCAACTATATAACTCACTCAATCAACAAATGGTGATTTATTTTTCACTAATTCCTAATTATTTTTGAACATAGTGTGGTGATATCAAGATTGATATATTGGTTCAAACATAGATTTTATTAAATTTGATGATGAAAAATATTATGTCTCTTGATGTTTTGAAAAGTGAGTTTAATAAAAAGTTATTAAGAGTTAAACATATAGAATTAGAAGGATGAGTGAAGTAAAAAATGGTTAAATACATAAAATAATTCTCTACATAAAGTTGTTCTAATCATTTTTGTAAATTCAATATTCAAAAATATAATTCTATATGAATCCATTAAATTTTGAAACAAGATAAATAATAAAGGTTAACAATATTATGTAACAATCAACTTCAATTCCTTCTCTCCATGTTCTGTGATTTGTTCCATAGTTCATCAAAAATGTTCTCCACTCCCATCTTCATGCTCTGATTCAATTCCTCTCAATTCCTCTCAATTATGGATTTTTTTCTTTTATTAATAACTTTTTTAACTAAACCCAGCCACAAGTTTTTATTCACGGATCCTAGTGTATCTCCTTAGCTTCCATGTTACATACTCATCACTGTATATCTTACTCAAAGGTGATTCTAGAAAATCCATGAAAACTAATTATGATCCTATGAAAGTGGGAATGTCTCCAATAATTCAGAAATTTATACAATATTACTATATGAACTTCCCAACCATGACTACACCTAAATAACATGATCACATATTAAACTTGAATCGATCTTTTTTAGCAATTAAATTCATAGAATTTGGTTTTTTAGGGCTCCCATAAATGAACCATGATTTATTTTCTGGAACCCAACCCAACATTGGGCCCATAATGTGCTTGGGAAATGTGGACCATCGATATTTTCACGACCCATAATCTTAAGACTTATCTTCTTCTCAAAAATTTAAAATTAATGTGAAATATACATCTACATCATTTAAATTACACACTAACCCTTTTAATTTTACAACTTAAACTTTTAGGTGTGAAAAAGTCAACCAATTTACATGGTCAAGTTTGTATGGGTTTGGGATTGGGTTTGGGTCAATGAAATTTAGAGAAACATGCCCAAAACATTCATCACCCATTAACACTCATTAATCGAGTCATCAGAGAAGTCCAAAATATATCCATTCACCAAAATGATCCAAAATTTTCAATTCATAATTATGTGAATCAATTTTACTAATGATAAAAAATTATCTAATATAATTCTATCAAAATCATTTCATCCCCAAATCACACTTGGGTAGTGCTAAGAAAGCATTCATGTTCTCATCTCCATCCAGCTCGAGCCTAACTTCTTCTATGGAGCACGGAATCCATTCATGAGTTTTTCTATCATGATATATAACATGAAAAATCATTGAGACATTCAATCGAAAGAAAACCATGTGCACAAGCTAAGAAATACAATCAGATCATTAGATGACCACAAGGCCTCATCAACTCATCAAACTTCACAAGAAACCCCATCATCAAAAAACTACACATCATCGACACAATCTGGTCATTATATTTATCAAACTCAGATAAACCTACAATGCAACACTATCCTTTGAGGACTATAAATCAATTCATATTCTTCAATAGTTGGTTATATCATGTTTTGATTGATTTTCATAGAAAACATTGATTCATAATACCATCTTCTTCATTTGTCATAGTATGGATTATATTTATCTTCTATGGGTGATCATGGAATAAATATCTAGTATATATCTCATTATTTTCATCAAACACTACATGCTTAAAACTAGTTTGTATGACCTCTACTTTTTTCCTCAAACCCATCCTCTTGTACTCAGTAAATACACTGGCTTAGTTTCTAATTGCAAATTCTTAGTAAATATGAACTCCCTGATAGCATTTTATGAGTTTGGAATCCACAACTTAAAGCTTAACCAATTACACTTGAATCTTCATCTCCTAAAATTTTAGATCTTAAATCTCCATTTCATAGACTCGCTCAAGTAAGGACTTAATACATATTCATCTGAAAACATTGAAGTCATCTTCAAATCAAAATTCTTCTTGAACGAGGCTCAGACTTCATCTATTGAGTTTGGAAGAATCTATTGGATAGAAAATGGGTTTTTTCCAGGATAATTATTTAATTTTGAAAAAATAATTATGAGAATCGTAAATGTAAATGAATAAAAAATACAAATACAATAAAATTAATAGGGAAACAAATTTTTGTTAGAACCATGGATGTTCTATATAGGAAATGGAGTTTGGTTTGTGTCTGTTGTCAGTCCTAAGTGGAAGTTCATAATGTGTGTCAGCAAAGTGATCATACAGTTCAAGCAGACAACAGTATTGATGGTGGCGCTGTTTCCCAGTGTTTTCCAAATTTTTGGGCCTCAAAATCGGAAATGAAGACATGGATTGTCTGCAAAAGGAGGTGCGCACAAAGAAGAAGTGGTGCATAGAAAATAAGGGTTGTTCTTGAAATACTTAAGCTGGTCACGAAAAAAAGTGTGGTGTGTGAAATAGTGGAGCGAAGTTTTTCACGCAAATAGTGTTTTGGAATCAAAAAGATTAAAAAATAACAAAGGCATGGGCTGCGTGAAATTTCTGATGATGTGCACGAAAAATGATATCGGTACGAAATATTATGCGCCTATTGAGAGGTTTTACACGCCATAGAGGATTTTGCGCACGGGGGTCTCAGATGCCTATAAATATGAGGTGACCCCCTTCATTCGGTATAGTTGAAGACTTGTAGAATATTTGAGGTCTGATGCACGAAAAAGGATCACGTAAAGGGGCTTGCGCGAAATATTTTGAATTGCGCGGAAAATTCCAGGATGCACGAAAAATGAAGAGTTGTGCATAAAAATTGGGTTCGCGCATAAAAGATTCAGTTGCGCGAAAAAGAGGGTTTTTTGGCGAAATATTTTTCCGCACGAAAAGTAAATTTTGCGAGCAATAGAAAGGTTTTCGCGCAAAGGGTGGGTGTTGCGCACAATCATCAGTGAAGTTTGTCTGCATGTTTGGGTTATCCGGTTCAGTGGTTTTGTGCATTCTAGTGCATCAATTCTAGTCTTTGATGCAAGAAGAGTCTCATGATAAGCAGAGACAAAGACTTCAATGCAAATATATTGAAGAGACCTTCACGTCTATAAACTGAGTGGGGGTTCACCAACGGCAGTGAGTCAGGGGGAGTCAACTCGAGTGACCTTAGGGACGCAGTAAGCTATCCCTGAACAATTGTAAAGGCAGTGATCCTGGGACAGAGTGACTATGCCCGAACCATTGTAATCCACATCTAGTGAAGATTAGTGTAATTAGGTACGATCGACAACTTTTTGGTGTATGCTCCTTGGACGTAGCCCTTAGTGGTGAACCAAGTAAAAATTGTTGTGTCATCTCTTTTGCATGCGAATGATTGATTGCAGAACATATCCATCATACAGGTTCAACTAGTTCCTACCAACGTGGGAACAAGATCATTTAATTTAAAAGAAAAATTTGGCACAATGATTCACCCCTTCCCTCTCAGGGTGTCTCGGGGTCCTATAAGTGGTATTAGAGGGAGGTTGTTGGCGTTGAATCTGTCTGTTGTCTCCATGGAGAATGCAGTCAATGTTAGGGGAGTCCCTCTCTTCGATGAAAGTAATTTTCAGATCTGGAAGAACATGATGATATATCATCTAAGATCCCTTGGAATGGATGTTTTTTTTCACTATGCAAGGAATACAAGTCACTGATCCAACAGGCCTGGCTATGACTGACACAGACAGGAAAATTCTTGATGCAGATGCTAAAGTAAAAAATGCACTCACCGCAGCTCTTTCTGATCAGATCTATCTAAAGGTGATGAGTTGCACCTCAGAAAAATACATGTGGGATAAACTCAAAAATATTTATGAAGGAGATATCAATGTGAAAGAGGAAAAATTACAAGTCCTACACAATCGGTTTGATGATCTGAAAATGCACCCAGACGAGAATGCAGACTCATTCTTCAATCGAATTACTGAAGTGGTTGGAGCAATTCGGGGTCTAGGTGAATAAATCAAAGACATTGATATTGTAAAGAAAATATTAAGAAGACTTCCACCCCTTTACAATGAAAAGGTGTCAACCCTTGGGGAAAGAGATCTTTCCAAACTTTCTCTAGATGATCTACTGAGCAGCTTGGTATCATACGAAATGAGATTCAAACCAGAAGATGCTACGACTTGTGTGAGAAAGGAAATGGAGTTCAAGGAAATGGATAAACTGAAAATCTCAAAAGATAGTAGTGGTGAAGATGACGAAGAAAAAGATATTCTTTCTCTCATTTCAATGAAGTTCCTGAAGGGAAAAGGGAAACTCAAAGGGAAGTTACCTCTCGCATGTTTTCATTGTGGAAACATTGGGCACATTGCCTCTAAATGTTTAAGAAACATCAATGATGAAGATAGTGAAGATGAGAACATCAAGAAGCCTGGAAAAAGATTTTTCGAAAAGATAGACTTCAAATCTGGAAAGAAAATACAGAGGAAGAGTTTTTTCTGTGAATAAAAAGATAAGGATACTGAATTTTGTGAAGAAGAAGTACCCGAATTCAAAATGGGAAAGCATGATTCCATGATGGCTACGGTTGAAAAGTCAGAACCTTTTATCAATAAAGACAAATATAATCAGATTATTTCTAATGGTGATTCAAAGACTCAAATTAAGGATGCTTTTTCCAAGATTTAGAATAACTGTAAGAGATGTAATAATTGGAAGGAAATGATGGAAGAATCATCAGAATATGTTGATGAGCTTGAAGTAGATATTGAACGACTAGAAGAACTAGTAAGAGTTCAGTCTTCAATCCTTGAAAGCACAGATGAGGTAGTGGAACTAAAGATTAAAATTGAAGAATAAGCAAAGGTCATAAATGACCTTTCATCCAGACTAGAAGAGAAGTCCAAGACTGTTGAGGGACTTGAGAAAGAAGTTGTTACTCTTAGAAGTAAAATTGAATGTCAATCAACGACAAATGAGGGAAAGAAGAAAATTCATTTCGAAAGATTCTCAGATGCAGAATTACTAGCAAGAGCCAAGTGTGGTTCTGATGGAGTTGAAAAAATCTTAAGTGATCAAAGACCCACTTGCATGGGAAAGAGTGGAATTGGCTGTTATGTTGAGACATCAACTGCTGGATGTAAAGAGAGCCGAAATAACGACAAGATGAAAGTTGGACATGCTGAAACATTACCTGAAATGTTAAAAAAGAAACCCCCAATCAAAACTAAAATAAGAACTAAAAATTATCCTCAAACTTTTAAAAATGACAGGCAGTTCAACTATTCTCCCAATGAAGAAGGCATGAGGAGAAATTCAAGTGAAACAGACATTTCCTCTCATGAAGTGCTAGTTCTGTGGTTATCTGGACCATACCTTGTCATACTTCGGAGAGGCAAGGAGCTACTTGAATGGGGAAGATCTCGGAAGTCAACAAATGAGACTGATTTCATATCCTCCATCTTATAGAAGAAATTGCTTCTGTGGTTACTGTTTTAATTGTTCTAACTTTGACCATAAATCTATGTATTGCAGGCAGTGGTACGACGGGAGAAATTCATACAACACTCAAAGATGGACCAGTTTTCATCCTCCTGATGATTTTATTCTCAAAAACAGGTTTTCCCCTCTGGAAGAAGATTATGGGTATGAAGAATCAGATTTTGTGGAAGAAAGTATTAAAAGGACATCAGTATCCTATACTCAATCCAATATCTCATGGAAAGAGAAGAATATGATTGAGAAATCCAATCTTGGAAAAGTAGCCCTCAAAGCTACAAAGAGAATCATCACCTGGATCCTTGATAGTGGATTCTCTTCCCATATGACGGGAAATGATGACCTTTTGAAGATCATTGAAAAGAATTTTAATGGAACAGTACGATTTGGTAATGATGGTGCTTTGAAGATTAAAGGTTGTGGGAATACTGCTCTCGCCAACAGGGAAGTGATGAAGACTAAAGTTCTTTATGTCGACGGTCTTCGCCAGAATCTTCTCAGTGTAAGTCAACTCTGTGACTCAGGGCTCATAGTAACCTTCAATCAAAAAGGCTACACTATAAAAGGAAAAACAGGGAATTCTCTTACGAAAGGCTGTAGAACAGATGGAAACTTATATCAGGTTGACAGCAAAGTGAACTCTTTTTATTTGTCTATTGAAGAAGAAAAAAATTTGTGGCATCGATGGATGGGTCACATTAACCAACAAGATATGGAAAAGATATCTAATCTGAAGATAGTCATGTATATTCCCATTCTAAAACGTAAACGGGAAAAGTCTTGTAATTCTTGTATTCGTGGGAAGTTGGTCTGTAGTTCATATTGGCCAAAGAATAAAAGGGCATCGCATCTTCTTGATCTCATTAATACAGACGTATGTGGCCCAATAAATGATGCTGGAACCTATGGAGAATGGTACTTTGTCCTTTTCATTGATGATTATAGCAGAATGGCTTGTGTAATGGTGATTCACAGGAAGTGATAAGTACTTGATTGCATGAAAACATATCGTCGGATTGTCGAGAATGATACTAGACGACAATAAATGTCCTAAAATATGATAATAGAGGGGAATACATGTCCATCGAGTTTGAAATTTACCTAGAAAAACTTGGAATACAGTATGAGGTAGCTGTTGTGAGAACTCCACAACAAAATGGAGTTGTTGAGCGTCGGAATCGACAGGTCAACAATATGGCCCAGACTATGTTGATTGAGAGTGGTATCTCTCTCCATTACTGTAAGGAAGCTATTGAAGCTACAGTTCACATTCAGAATTGAACAGGGCTTTATATGGGAGAAACGAAGACACCATACGAATTGTGGCATGGAAGGAAACCTTCGTTGAAATACTTTCGTGTTTTCAGAAGCAAATGTTTCATCTGGAATAAAGAAGTAAATCAAGGGAAGTGTGGAGACAAAGCTGATGAAGTAATTATTTTTGGATATCCAATGAACAGCAAGGCCTAAAAGTGTCTCAATAAATGCATGGGGAGGATTGTGGAAAGAAATGATGTTAAGATCATTGAAGGGAAAACCCCAAGTGCTTCCAATAATAGCTATTCTGATGATATATAAGATGATGATGAGTGTGAACATAGAGTAAATAAAACTACCAAAATAGAGTAAGGTGTACAAAACACTCAGAGGTCACATCATGATGTTGACTCGGATGAAGAATCTGAAGAGGAAATCTTGGATGGTGAGAATGCGACTACACCTCACAGGAGAAATCGAAGAGCAGAAACTGATCCATCTAACATAATTGGAGATAGGAATGCACCCACACAGACAAGGAGGATGAGGAATAACATACCTTCTGCATTTCTGTCATTTGTGGAGCCATCCTCATTTGAAAAAGCTGCAAAGGATGAATCCTGGGTGAAAGCCATGAATGAAGATTTAGATCAGATTGACAAGAATCAGACATGGGATTTTATCCAGAGACCCAAAGGTCACAATGTTATTGGAACAAAATTGATATTCAAGAACAAGTTTGATGAGCATGGAAGTGTTATCAGAAACAAGGCTCGACTGGTATGTAAAGGGTATTCTCAGATTGAAGTTGTTGATGTTGAAGAAACCTTTGCTCCAGTGGCTAGACTGGAGTCAATCAGGCGATTCCTTTCCATGGATCTCCAAAGAGGATATAAAGTATATCAAATGGATGTCAAGACAACATTCTTAAATGGTGTACTCGAAGAAGAAGTCTACATTGAACAACTAGTGGGTTTTATTCTTGGTGCTCATGAATAAAAGGTCTGAAAGCTAAAGAAACCACTTTATGGATTGAAACAGGCACCACGGGCATGGTACTCCAGACTAGATTCTTATCTCAGGAAGCTGGAATTCAAAAGAGGAGGAGTATATCACAATCTTTATGTGAAGAATTCTCTGAAAGATCAGTTCATGGTTCTCGTTTACATCGACGAAATTATATTTGGTGGTAATAGGGAGAAATCAGTGGATGAATTTTCCAATCATATGAAATCAGAATTATAAATGTCAATGATTGGGGAGCTCACATATTTCTTGGGACTGGAGGTTACTCAAAGGAAAGACTACACTTTTATCTCTCCGGAAAAGTATGTAAGAGAGCTGCTGAAGAAGTTTAATATGCAAGACTCCAAACCAATGTCAACTCCTATTGCAGTTGGAACCAAACATAGAAAGCATGAGGATGGGAAATCTGTAGATCCCACCATGTACAGGAGGATTATTGGAAGCCTACTGTACCTGACAGCGACATGGCCAGATATTATCTTTTCCACATGTCTTGTAGCCCTCTTTCAGTGTAATCCAAAGGAGGAACATATGGCAGCAGTAAAAAGAATCATAAGGTATATTCAAGGTACTCACAATTATGGCTTATACTTTGCTGCAGGAAAGGACTATGAATTATCAGCATTTTCTGATATTGATAGGGATGTCGATGTTGTGGACAGAAATTCCACCAGTGGTGGACCATTATTTATTGGTAATAACCATGTCGGCTGGTTGAGCAAGAAACAAGAAAGTACTTCTCTTAGTACTGCTGAAGCTGAGTATATATCTGCCACAAAGGCATGCACTCAACTGTTGTGGATGATGCAACAACTTATAGATATTGGTGATGAGGTAAATCAACCAATGGTAATTTTCTATGATAACAAGAGCGTAATTGATCTTACGAAGAATCTCTTTCAGTATTATCATACAAAAAATATTGAAATTAGGTATCACTTTATCAAAGAAAAAGTTGAGCAAGGGGTGATTAGAATGGATCACGTGGGAACTGATGAGCATGTAGCTGATATCCTAATGAAACCATTGTCTGCATCTGTGTTTGAAAGCCATCAGTTGATCCTCGGTGTTCAACCACCTCCTACTGTATAAGGAGGATCTGAAATTCCCCTCTCCCCGATTATAATAACTTTTTTATCTGTTTATTGATGTAATGCAGGTTTGTGGGGGAGATACTATCCCGGGGGAGTACGGCTGAACAATGAACAAATTACCACTATTTGGGTTTATTTTCAATGGGGGAGAAAAGGAATAAATTTAGGATTTTCAGTGGACATGTAATGCTTCTGTAACATGATGAGAATTCTGTGTCAGTGATAGAATGAGAAGGAATTCAGTGGACATGTAATTCTTCTGTGACACTATAAGAAAATTTCCTGGGCGTCATTGAGAATTCCAAAACACAGGAACCCAATTCAAGCTTCCTCTCTTTCTTTCTACACCAAGAATTGCTCATGTAGAATTAGAGTGTTGGCTGAGTTGATCCTTGGGTTTTTGTATTTCATTGGGATGGTGATTTTTTGAATTTATATGGTGATTGCCAACAATCCCAAAGGGGGTGATTGTTAGAAACATGGATGTTCTATGCAGGAATTGGAGTTTGGTTTGTGTTTATTTTCAATCCTTAGTGGAAGTTCAAAATGTGTGTCAGCAAAGTGATCATACAGTTCATGTATACAACAGTATTGAAGGTGGCGTGGTTTCCCAGTGTTTTCCAAATTTTTGGGCCTCAAAATCATAAAATGAATACATGGATTGTCTGCAAATGGAGGTGCTCACAAAGAGGAAGTGGTGCATATAAAATAAGGGTTGTGCGCGAAATACTTGAGCTGGTCACGAAAAATAGCGTGGTGCGTGAAATTTTGGATATATGTTTTTTGCGCAAATAGTGTTTTGGAATCAAAAAGATGAAAAATGGAAAAGGCATGGGCTGCACGAAATTTCTGATGATGTGCGCGAAAAACGATATCAGCGTGAAAGATTACGCGTATGTTGAGAGGTTTTACGCTCCATAGAGGATTTTGTGTGTGGGGGTCTCATACACCTATAAATGTGAGATGACCCCCTTCATTCGGTATAGTTGAAGACTTAGAGAAGATCCAAGGTCTGATGCGTGAAAAAGGATCGCGTAAAGGGGCTTGTGCGAAATATTCTGAATTGCGCGGATAATTCGAGGATGTGCGAAAAATGAAGAGTTTCGCATAAAAATTGGGTTCACGCATAAAATATTTAGTTGCGTAAAAAAGGGTGTTTTTTCGTGAAATATTTTTCCACGTGAAAAGTAAATTTTGCGCGTAATATAATGGTTTTGCATGCAAAGGGTGGGTGTTGCGCACAATCGTCAGTGAAGTTTGTCTGCACGTTTGGGTTATTCGGTTTAGTGGTTCTGTGCGTTCTAGTGCATCAATTCCGGTATTTGATGCAAGCAGAGTCTCGTGCTAAGTATAGACAAAGACTTCAATGCAAATATATTGAAGAGACCTTCACGTCTATAAACTGAGTGGGGCTTCACCAATGGTAGTGAGTCAGGGGGAGTCAACGGGAGTGACCTGAGGGATACAGTGAGCTATCCCTGAACAATTGTAAAGGCAGTGATCCTGGGAGAGAGTGACTATTCCCAAACCATTTTCATCCACATCTAGTAAAGATTTGTGCAATTAGGTATGACCGACAACTTGTCGGTGTATGCTCCTTGGACGTAGCCCTTAGTGGTGAACCATGTAAAAATTGTTGTGTCATCTCTTTTGCATGTGAATGTTTGATTGCAGATCATATCCATCATACAGGTTCAACTAGTTCCTACCAACATGGGAACAAGATCCTTTAATTTAAAAGAAAAAGTTAACACCCTGATTCACCCCTCCCCTCTCAGGGTGTCCCGGGGTCCTACAATTTTGATGTGGAAAAACCCTCTTTAAAGAGGATTAAAAATCACCTATGAAAATATGAGAAAATGAACTAATAATAAAAGAGTATAAAATCCAAATAAATACCAAAACATGAATTTTAAATACATTATAGAAAACCTATGTGAAAATCAAGACCCTAATATGCCTCCATTTATTCTTTTTTAATATCCCATGATAAGACGCAACCCTTCAGAGGTCAAAACCGAACACCCATCATCATTATAGCACCTCTTTTCACAACCTAATTTTCCACTAGCTGAGGTTTTCCATGCTCAAAAACTACCATAGATATATCTTTACATTTATCACCTCTATATCACATTGAACACCACACCTTTCTATGCACTGATCATGTATATCTCTTTTTGTTGATTCTTCTTTCCTTTCTTTTGTTAGACCTCATGAATCTTAGATAAAAACCAAGATAAGGCTATGCGATTTTAAAAAAATAATCAGGAAACACTCCTCACATGATAAATCCAAATTGGACTTCCTTTTTTTAATTTAAAAACAAATATATTATATTTATATTTAAAAAAAACCAGTGATTTAGATTGAACTCCAACAATATTATCATTTAACCCATCAAATAAGGTGATCAAATTTCAATGAACTCAGTTTCATCATAATCTGGTTGGTATGCATAAACTATATTCATTTGTAGAAAATATGACATCTATATTTTGAATCTCTGAGGGAAACCTGAAATCTACCCCTACAAAAGAAATCCAAATTCTGAATTATTTACCATCCCTATGTTTGTACTGCCAAAACCAGAATTAAAAATATCTGGCTCCCCTATAATTTTGATAATCACATAATCTATATAACTTGTATGAATTAATTTATCCATATTTTAAACATCCTTTGAGCAGTCTAGAACACTCAATACATCATCTAGATCTTTGATTTCAATTCTTTATTCACTAACATCACTCTCTAAAGAAAAGGAATTAAGGGTAAGACCAAAAACATATTAACTTCCATTTCAGCTCTTGAACCTTCTTCATATTATCCAATGGTATTTAACTCAGGATTGAAGATGAAATATGCTAAAAATCTAATGATTTCCTCTTCATAACTGCATTTTTCACATAACTTTATGCCTTTATATATATCATATCATTTCATGCCATTAAATCTATCCTGTAAAATGTTTCCCTCATTCTACCTCATGCATGTACTATTGAACCTCTTATCAAGGTTCATCTTCCATTCCTATAAGAACTCTTGAATCCATTAGTATCAAGAGTAGATGAAAATAAAAGATTATGGCTCTACCTAGAACATGTCCCACATCTCTCAACGTTATTGTACATCCTTCATTCATAGTGGTAAAAATATCACCAACACCAATAACTCAACGAAATATCTTTTTCCCATATTTAATATACCAAATTCTCATTCTTCATATGAAGAATGTAATTCCATCTATTGTGTAATATGAAATGATGTTGCTGAATCAACCAATCATTTATTGTATAGATCTAACATATGGAAATCAATTCCAAAATAAATTAAATCACCCTCACCTTATATAATACTTACTCAAGATTACTTCAATTGGTGTCATGCACCTTCTCCTTCTTAAGATTATTCAAAACATATCAGTTTCTCTGCATGTGTTCTAATTATCAAAAAAGAAGCACTTGACCATTATTTTTGTCCTTAACTAACCTCTCTGATTCCTATGTCCATATTCCACAACCAAAATACCAATATTACCTGAAAATTCACCGTTAGGGTCTTCCTACAAGTCTCATTCATCAACAATGAGGAAATCACGTAATCTAGCTTTAGTGTGTATTTCTTGAATAGCAACATGGTGAAGTGATTATCATATGAATAAGAAAACAAACCCAAAATAAGCAACACTTTCTCTTATTCTTTCATTTAAATAGGTATCACATTACCTTTATCGTTGATCTTAACTGCCACATAAGACATATTCATTGTAATTTTGGTGAACTCATCCATATGGTTACCGAAATCTCCATTCATAGTCACTTCCAAATGATACAGTAATTTTTTAGATATAAATGATTTGTGAAATTTTTTTATTTAAACATACATTCATGATTCACCCAAATCTCCTTCAAATCTATCAGATTCATCACTTTCCATATTGTATTATCACTCAAATACATTTTCATCGTGCATATCTCCAAGTCTCTCATATCCTTCAAATCACAAACACAAATCATTTTTTGACTTATTTTTTCTTTAACACATTCACTGTATTCTCAAAGAATAAAATACATTTATGTCATTTCTTATATAGAGTAAAATCATTTTTCTTTTTGAAAAATAAAATGATGGAATAAATCACATGGCATGAATTACCCATATCCAATCAGTTTGAAACACATATAACCTATTTTGATATGAGATTTTTGGTAAGAAGCAGATCAATCCCAGGATAATTTTTCAATTAAGAAAAAATAATTTTGATAATATCCAATGTAAATGATGTACAAAACCAAATAGTAGAAAATAAATGTGGAATCATATTTTAATATAGAAAAATTTCCTTCATATGTATTAGAAATACATGGGGAAACTCTGAGAAAATCTACCAAGGTCTAAAAAATTAATAGTAAATCCCAAAACATGAATTATAAATATAGAATATAAAACCGTTGTAAAAATACACACCTTAATATGAATTTTTTTCCCTCTATTAATAGTCCATGAAAAGATGTCACCCTTTATAGATTAAAATGAAACATGTTGAATTATTTTATAACCTCTTTGGACAACCTGATTTGTAACTGCTCACAAATATCCATGCTCAAAAACCACTAAACTATATTTTCATGAGTCTCAGTTCTACATCACGCTAGATGCCACAACTTTATGCACTCTGATTGTGTATATATATGGTCACTGGTGCCATTTTTACTTTCTTTTATTGGCTGTCATGAATCCCAAATAAAAATAAATATAAGTCTATTTTATTTTCATAAAATGAATATGTAAAAACTCATCACGTGATGCATCCAAATTGTACTTATTTTTTAATATTTAAAAAGTTTTTTTCTTTATATCCATAAAACTCCAAAAAATCAGGTTGACCTCTTACTTTTTTTATTTAAGTCCCCTTGTCTATGTTGATCTTATTCCCCTATTTGGAAGGACATGATGAATCTCTTTGTCTCTCATTACTAATCACACTAAATATAAAATACATATGTAAGAATATAAAAGGAAAGCACACAAAGATTTTACATGGCTCACCAATAAGTGATAATATAATGAGAATACACATGGAGATGTGTCAGTGTACCCAGATCTAATATGATGCATTGTTCGACTGATGTAATGTTATAGGTCATTGTAACTCCATGTCAAGGAATTGTTCCCGTATAAGGTTTATAAATGTATTATTGTTGATCCAACGATCAATCCATATTCTTATCCTTTGGATACTATTTCAGTTAAGGAATGTTTAGTTTATAGGCGTGATTGTCTATTCAAAATTTTAATGACATGAAGGTATATTCCATATCATTATAAGATCTCTTACATTCTGTTGTTGTATCAATCTTTTTCCAATCTCACTCACTAGTTGAGTTAATCAAATGTTTATTACAAAAAAATCAATGTTATTCTAACAAGTGACCTCTTATGGCATGGTATTTTGTTCTATAGTGGAATATCCTTCCATCCCTTTAAGTTTAATCCAAGATTGAATAGATTGTGATGGGGAAGGTTCCTTCTACAATACAATACATAATCCATATTCAAAGTTTTATCTTGTGTAGAATCAATTGAATCTCAAAAATCCAAGATTATATAATGGTTACATCCATCATAACATAATACACATTCAACTCCATGTTCACTTATTTATCTATATTGAAGCATGGCATATACTCTTGCGACATTGTCTCACAATATTTTTCTAAATTAATCTTATATAGTAGTTAGATTAATCTTATGTGAGATACATTACACTATGAGGTACATCATTGTGTCATGATGTGAATTATTCACTAAAATACTTCAATTATCCATGCAATTAATTCGAGCAGTCTCAAAATTCTTCCAACACCACAGTAATTCATAACAGACATAGTATTACTCAGCTATCATGTAACGCCCCGACCCCAGCTACCCAGAGTCGGTGCATTACTTCGTAACATTGGCATGATCACAAAAGATCAAGTCTCGAAATACCGATTAGTTTAGTAGCCTTGGAAACACTAGATACATTCATAAGTCTTACATTACATCATAAAGTGAAAAAATACAATAACATGGTCTTCATAGTCCGCACTCATATCCCTTTCTGACTATCCCTGCAGGTTATTCATAAAATACTTCTTCACATCCTGGAAAATATTAAAACATTGAAAGGGGTGAGCTCAGATGCTCAGTAAGGATAACAATATTGCGGAAGCTTTCATAAATAAACATAAACATTTTAAGGCAATGTATAACTAAAACAAAATCCTTTTAAACTTGAACATCAACATAATATGGAAAAAGTAAAATGGGATAATGCCATTCACTTATTCACATGGATATTCTACTGGTCGAATAATCACATGCAATATCAACAACCACTTTCATAATGAGGGAATGTATAATGCTAGACATTCTGAAAAATTTTGTCAAGGCCTCGGCCAATACGTCTAAAATGATTAAGGCCTCGGCCAAAACCATAAATCAAATTGGGAAAGGTCCTCGGCCAATTCCACGTCTAGTTGTCTCATGAGACCTACCGATGCATCGAGGAGCTATAGCGGGCTCCACCCGTCACTTATTAAGTCCAATACATTCCTCATATGAATAGGTTTAAACATATCATAAACCATAACATAATCGTATCACATAAAACATGCATAAAGGAAACATAAAATTTCCACATTTCAATCACAAGATATCAATACAACACATTGATATAATAAAAACGCTTTCAAAACCATTTTCAATACCAAAATAAAAGAAAGTTAAAACTTTGTATTTATTTTTCATAAAAAAAATGATGGCTTGTAGAGGAAGCCGAAACTCAAATAATGGTCACGGCGGCGGAGAAGTCGTTGTCGCCGCATAAGTACGGAAAGTAAAACATTCCCTTTTTTCGTTTAGAAAAACACTTCGTATAAAAAATATTCCTTTTGAATAAACGTAAAAGTCAAAAGGGTTTATACACTGTATAAAATAAAGTTGTGTATAAAACCAAATATGCCTCAATGAAAGGAGATTGAGACGAAGTCCTTAAAAATATTATTTTTAAAATAAAATAGACATATTATGTGTATTCAATATAGGTACACATAAAGAAAGTAAAAATATAGAGTAAGACATAATAATATCATGACATAATTTGAAAGTAGGAGATTAACCCAAAGAATGGAAATTGGGTTAAGAAATTCCCTTACCTCGTGTCTGACTTGACTCAACCGTTCTTTAACCTCCTGAATAATAACCTAGAGTTAATATATACCTTATTAAGAACCATTTTCAATTTCATTGTCCTTATTATATCACTTATTACAATGATATGAACATTATGTAATTATTTAAGTTAATAACGGTCGTTTTGTCGATCTTTGGTACTTGAGTCGACAATAAACTTCTTATAATTACATGTTGTTCATGTGGTGAAATATCCATTATATCTAGAATTATATTCATGATGTAGATATCATATATATCATATATATATAGTATATACATTCATTCATAATGTCACGTAACATTTAGAGGTAAGAAATGAAATGCACCGTTCATGGAGACGGTAAGCCGTACGTACGCATGAACTCTACTTTCATTTCTATTTCGTATTTAATGGAATGTAATCATAATGATATAAATTTATAATATAATTACAGTATAATATAGTGTATAATACCATTTAATCCATCCTTTATACATCCCACATATGGCATTAACGATTCAAATCACTTTGAGGGGGCGGTAGTCCGCACTTCCTAAAATGAAATTATCGCGTTTTACCCATAATGGAAATAATAAAGTATGCTATAAATGAGCAATACAGAAGCATAAGTAAAACATAAACATATTATATATCATATATAAAAATAGTGACATCTTAATGGCCACCTTTGAAGGTGTTATATGAGTGTTGAACAATCATCGTTTCGTGAGGCAGAAATTCTCCATCCACAGAAACCGTATGTTCTTTAACCATTAGACGTAGGTGTGTGTAATTGTAGCTCTAATCCTTCTTATAACAACATACTAGTATATTGAGGATACTGGTGTTGTTACAAAAGAAATGAATAAAAAGAGTTTAGGGGGTTGGAGAAGAAAGATAAAACAAAACAACATTAGAGAAGACATTACCTCAAAATCGGGTAACTCTTTTTGATTTGAGCCAAAGGCTTCCTTGGGAAGAGTTCTGCCCAAAGTGAGGCTTCTAGGAGTAATAGGGGGAAGTTGGGAGAGAATTTGGGCAGAGGTTGGCCGAGACAAATGGCTTGAAAGTGTAAATGAGGTGGGAGAGGTGGGGGCCTTTTATAAGTGGGGAGGAGGGGCTCTTTTGGAAAGATTGAAATGTTACATTATTATACAATGCTTTTCGGATTCTAAAGGTCCCACACTTATATAATTCGTGGATAAGGTGATAAGGGTTAGAAATCTCTTCATCCAATAGGATTTGGACAAGTGTAAGCCTTGGATTTTGCATTATCTTCTCATTTTATTTAAATCGTTAAATAATGAGGTCATCGCCGCATCATAATGATGTCATAAATAATTTAATTTATTTAATGTCTATAAATTATAAAAAAACTACTATGATGTAGGAAATCTTTTTAGATTTCTAATGAATATTTATAATCAAAATTTGGACTTGTGTAACCACACTTAAAAACTGTTTTAGTAAAATAACTCATGTTTGTGTCAATTTAATTTTAACATTAAATAAATATATATTAATGTCATTTTCCAACTAAAGTGGCTCCATGGGGTCCCCAAGTTGACCCATGGGTTGTCTTGGTCGGCCATGACTCATCCAATTGGAGTAGGACAAGTTTCATTCTCATATCATATTATTAAAACATTATTTGTACCTTAAACTACACTAATTACCTCTAATCGCGATTAAGAACTTAAAAGTTACTATTCACCAAAAAAATTATTTTAATCTCATTGAACCACATTTTACTTCTTAATGACAACCATGTATGTCGGATTTTTGAAAATCAAATCACAGAAGTGGTAATATTTCATTTAAACGAAAAATCAGTTATTTAACTACCACTTAGTGGTTTCACTATTCATCAAAAATTGAAGTTTTTCAGAACAAGGCCAAAATTTCACCGTAATCTATAATTGATATTCCGAATTCAAAAATGATGTCTATTTTAAAAAATTTCAAACATATAAGTTTCATTAATAAATTTTATAATTAACTCCCGCTGTTACGACAAATAGTGTGTTTTTAAGAAACAATTTATATCAAAAGATTGGCAATTGTTTATGTCCAATTTCAATGTTAAATTAATTCTAATGACCAACATTGGATAAAATGGTAAAAATATATTATAATTATACCTTAAAACCACTAAATATTATAATTTATCACAATAAATTATTTTGATTAAAAAGTTGTTTTAAGTATTTTTCACTATTCATAAAAAATTAGAAGTTCTCAGAAAAATACCAAAAATTCAACATAGGCTAATTTCAATATTCCGAATCCAAAAATGAAGTCCATTTTGAAATATAAAGTTTCTATAATTTTAAAAAGTGGTTATTACTATTCATAATGGCTACTTTAATTAGTCGCAGTGTTTTAGAACTCGAAGTTGCGTATAATACAAGCTATTGCATTATTGAATGAGAAGCGTATCGTGGAAGCTCGGGGTGTTACATATCACCTAGTAATGAATTCTTCACCAAATATGGTTCCCATGTATAGTAACTAACATCACTCCATAAAAGTCTCACCATGTATTATTTTATTTCATATATTTATATCAACATAAGAAATTAAAAAAAATTAAATATTAATTTACAACAAATTTAAATCAGAATATCGAGTCACAAAATGAAATAATGATATTTATTTATTTATTTTGAATTTTTTTAAACCATGGTATGCATCCTATTTATTTTTATTATTATTTTACATTGTATTTTTATTATTATTTTATTTTTATGATTTTATAACACTAAATAGTTGTTACATCATTTGGTTTGAGCCTTTCACAGTGCTCATAAATCACTAATAATGGCTTCCTTTCTTAGTTCTAAAAAGTGTCAAAACGGAATTCTCTTTCTTAACACCATATTTCTCAATTATTTTTTATTGTTGAGAAATTCCCTTTTAAGAAATAATATTGTGTGTTTTATTTGTGGTGATTTCAGATATTAATAAAATTTTAAATCACTCTCATAAATATCATGAAATATTATATCTCAATTTTTATTATAATTTTTAGTATTTATTTAACATTTTAATTAAGTTTCTCTTTACTTTTATTGGGAACCCCAAATTAGCCATGATCTTGAAAACTATCTTGAAACCAAATCATCTTTATGATAAGTCTACTCATCATAACTAGAGGTATAACATTAATATCAATGAATTTTATTGGGTTGATTAATAGTAGGGTTTAAAACCTAGCTAATAACTCACCCTAAAATGCACCAATTGATAAATCCAATTAACCATATGTTTACAACATAGTTATCCATTAAATCATAAAACAACCCATACATCACTTGGAAAAAATTAAATGAGATAAATCTATATAACATTTAAAAACATTGACATAATAATTTAGAGATATGTGGTTTCATATATTTGGTGGATGGGAATTATATATAGATATTATTTTCATTTTACAAAAAGTCCAAAACTCTCAATCATGTTTAAATTTGATGGATCTATCTTATAAGGGAGCTACCTGTTCAAATGAGATAGTAGTTGTGCCAAACAAATTTCATCCTCGTCCATGGGAAAATCATGGGATATATCCTCCTTCCATCCCCAAATTGTATGTACTCAAAGTCGAATCCATTGTAATCTATGTGATAATCCAAAAATGAATCTGGCTCAAACCATTTAATATTTTTTCAACACCCTCATTCGTGCCATATTTCCCTTGAATTCATAAGAATCCTTTTATTTTATTGAATCTTATACCCATTGATCTCATAACTCTCGTTACATTATATTTCAAGTATTAGTTGAATGATAGGGTTGTGTTATAAGGTCTCTTGGATTATAGATTTCAAGTATTTTAATTCATGAATCCCTACCTTTTTGAAATTTGTATTCTTTATAAAAACTTGCATCATCTATCATATTATCATGAGTGGTCTTGAAAATTTTGATCCAAACCTTCAACTTTTTATATTCAATCTGAATCTTTATGATATTATAGAAACTGACACATCATGGTGTTTACTATTGTATTGTTTTGTGATGTACTTCAATTTTATCCAGTTTGGGTGCAATGTCCTTCACTATATTGTTATCCTTAGTCAATAAATAGGTTTATAAATTCAACACAATATATTATTTACAATTCCTTGAGAGTCTTGGTGTGATCATCTCAAATATCTTTAAATTTAAAATACAATGTGGCATGGAACTCGTCTTCACATCCCAAAGACCTGTGACCTCATTAAATCGATATTTTTGGCATTCTTCCAAGAATGTGTCCTCTATGAAACACTCATTATGTCTTGATGTAGACCTTCTCATATCACTACCTTTTGTGGTGTGAATAATATAATATGGTGAGATTCATAAAATCCATCATATTCTATAGATGCATCAATCTCTCCCTGTTATCACTATGGAATGGATTCATCCCACAACATTTATTTTGTGTCATTTTTAATCTTCCAATTTATACATTAATGTTTGGTCATTAGCTTCACAATAATATTGTTTATCTAACTTATTAATCTAATCTCACACAACAGTTTAGTTAATCTGATGTAGATTTTAGAAACTCCAATATTATTATTACCTGAGACCTCTTTTGGTGAGGTCTTCTGTATCATATCATATCATATTTCTATCACTTTTAGATTAATCTGATCTAAAATAGATTATGACATGTTAGGCTCCTTCTATGAAAAAATACCCTATCTAGATTCACAGTGTTTTCTTACATTGGATCAAATTAATTTAACATAACCTAGCCGGTAGTGTGATTATTCCCTTTATAGTACAATACCCTATCAGATCTATGTTTTCATATTCATCTATAACCACCATTACAACATGGAATATACTCTTATGGTAGAGTCTCACTAGCTTCCCATAAATTAATCTTCTCTAGTAGTAAGATTAATCCGGCATGACATAAATTGAGGCATGTGGTACACCATTGTGGAATGATGAGAATTCATCAACAAAATAATTTCATGCGTCTCTAGATGAATCCATTCAAGTAGTACTACAGAACTCAATGTAAATAGAGCTACCTAAAAAGTGATGACAAATTGTATATTGTTTTTAAAAATATCAATAAAAATCCTATATTAATATATAAATATATTTATGCTGATAAAAATATAATATATTTTATTAAATATTATTTATATATGACTAAATATGAATTTAAACTTGATATATAAGATATTTAATTATAAATTTCATATAAAATAATAATTACATATCAATACAAATCTTATTTCATATAGAAACATATATTGATATATAGAACCCCAATCCCAAAGACAATTATTTTTTATTAATTTCCACCATTTTTTAATTTGTTTGAGGGGTACCTGTACATGGTTCACAATACCAAAGGCACGAAGGCAAAATACATGACCATTAAAGGCCTAGAAAAGACATTGCAGGAGCAGACTGAACTATCATATATATTTTTTTAACAAACTTACACACTCTACTAGCTGACATATCTAGAATTTCTCCATGCAAAGATGCATGGTGCCTTTCCTAATGGGACATTCCATACCCTCTTGTTCATCCACTTAATAGCATTACAAACCTGGTAGCAATTTCTCTGAACACCATCTAGATCTCCACCATTTGAATCTTCCAATTTTTCTCCCATAGTACCATGGAGACTTCTTTTTATCAGCCTCTTATATATTTCTTCGTCACCGTAGATCCATCTCGGGATTGTCACATCTTGCCCAACACAGGTCTTTCTATCATCGTCTTCCTCTAGAAACCGATGAGCTCCCGCCTCTGCCAGACATGCCGACGAAATACTGGTCCACTTGCCGTCGTCGCACATCTGATGAACTCGTTGTTTCATTTATTCTCATTCCACCCTTCCTCTATCATACCGCAATCCACCTCCCACTATGGATATCCTCCAACCAATGAGACACTTGATTCCAATGCGAGAATATATCCCCCACCCCAATATTGGGGTCCCTCCTAGGATTTGATCATAGACTCCATGCGGTATTATAGGGTTCCCTATCCATTAAGAAGAACCCCAACCCCTTGATATATACACATATATAATTTTCATAAATGTTATTTGTATAAAACTAATGTATTATAACTCATATTTATATAGCATATATTTAGTGAAAATGGTTTATAATTTAATTAAAAATTAATATTAAGTAGAAATATTAACTAACTAATATTAATAGACATTTAATAACATTTTTTATCAATTCCATTTATTTTTCTAATTTGATAAATATATCAAATAATAAATAGTTAATTGTTAACTAAAAAAATGATAAATATGTTACACTTAATATGTAATACTATAATTTTACATGTATATATAAGAAATTAATTCAATTTAATACAGATAAAAATATACAAAGACAATAAATTTTCAATATTATTATTTGGGGTTTTTATTAATAAATATTTATATTTAATATATTATATTTTCAATTATTAAATTTTATTTATTTTTTATATTTATATTAAATATATACTATTTATTAATTTTTCATTAATATATGTATATATATATATATAATTTATTTATTTATATTATCATTTACTTCATTAATATATTTTTAATAGTTTTTTAATTTTTTAATTTTTATTTTTATTATTCAAAGATTTTTGTAATTTATTCATTTTTTATATTTTTTATATTTATTGATTTACATTTAATTTTTATAAAATATTTATAGTATACATATATCAAACCAGTGTTACATTAATTTCACACACATGTATACATAATTACTATATAAACACACTCATAAACATTATATTTCTGTAATTTATTCATTTTTTAATATTCATTTTGGAATTTTATTTATTAACACTATATATATAATATTATTTTGTTAATTGGTAAACTTTATTCATATTTTTTATTTTTAATAAATATATAATTTCTATTAATTTTTATTATTTTTGTAGTATATTTATTTTCAATTTTTATTTCCTTAATACATTCATAATTTTAACAATTTTTAATATTTATTTATACATGTTTATTAATTAACATTAAATGCTTTTAATATGGTTTTAATTTATATAATTAATTTTTATTCATTTTCAATTTAACATATATTCATTATAAATTTACTTAATAATCAATATAATAACTAACACTTATTCAATTTTTAAAATTTATTAATTTATTATTATTATTTATTTCATTAAAAAATGTTATCATATTTTTGTAAATTATTCATTTTTAATTTTTATTTGATTAATATTTAGTAAATTTTTTTATTTTGTACATTTAGTTTACATATTTATTGATTAAAATTTAATGTTTTTATTATAACTCTAATTTTAAAAATTAATATATGTATCCAGTTTCATTTTATGCATTGATTTTTAATTTTTAACCATTTTATATAATTCATAACTCTTATTCATTGTTTTGATATGTTTTCAATATTTTCATTTTTTAATTAAATTTAATAATTTTTGAATTCATTAATTTAATATTATTTATTCATTAATAATGTTAGGTTTTTTTGAAATTTTTTATTTTTTGTTCATTTTAAATATTTTTTCGTTTAATTTTTGTGTAATTTATTAATTTGTTTATTTTATTTTCTATACTTAATTATTCGGAAATATATTTAATATAGAAATATATTCATATTGAGTTATATATATATATATATATCAATATATAACTAGTACTCAGCCTGTGCATTTGCATAACATAATCATTCAATTACCCATATAAGTACTCTTAACTCTTTTTTAATATGAGCTATTTTTTTGAAAAGAAAAATGAGATTGATATATCATTATCACTCATTAGAAGTTGGAGTCAGTATTTGGGAGAATATATATTAAAGCTAATCCAACATAAAATTTACGTCAAAATGCCATAAATTAATATTTTTGCGAGGCACCATTCCCTTGTTATTATTGTTGCAATTGGGAAATTATTGCTATAAAAATTTATGGATTCATACAATATTATTTTTATCAATACATGTTAGTAATAATGAATTCATATTAGTTCTATATATTATATATCGTTTCAAAACTAAATCTCTTTATTTTTTTTATGCGGGAAAAATAATATTAACACTGATACATAAAATACAAGTATTTACAACAATGTATGTTTTTCATTGGAAACTATAAAACCATTATACATTGAATCAGGTGCAATAATATTTATAAACCCCTTAATTAATTTTCTTTTTATATCATATGGATTAATGAATCATCTCCTCTGATTTGAAAATTTTGAAATTGTTTAGTATCTATGATTTGTTAGGACTCTTGGGAAGAAAACACCTCACAAAAAGCCATCATTGATATTAATCATTCCCAATCAATAAAAAAATTTATACAAAGAATATGAATAAGAGTAAAATAAGGTATAATATACTTTTTTTGATTTTCTTAAAATTATAAGACTGGCATTGTAAATGTAGGTACTAAAAACACAGTTTTCCAAATGGCTTGAAGGCCTACTTTTTTATTTTATTAGGGATAATCCCCCTTTTAAGGTTTGAAGGGGAACCCTTACACGAGCTGTAGGACCAAGTCACAATGCCCGACATGACCTGAAGACCAATATATGACCCGAAGGCCCAGTGGCATACTATGCCCATTACATGACCCGTAGACCCAACCCACTTGAACTGCCCCTCCCCAGCTTATTCATCATTGATCACCTAGCACCACACCTTGCATTGATGAGCGGATAGAATTTCCCCATACAAAGATGCAAGGAGCTTGGTCCTGATGGCGGTTTCCATACCCTCTCATTCTTCCAATCTGGTTGGCTCAACTTCTAGTGGCTGCTACTCTTTGCTCTAATCCTCTTCTGGGGATTTCTCCATATGAACTGGGCCACTCTATGGTCTATATGGCTCGAAGGCCTTATATACTGAAGGCCTTTGATGACCTGAAGGCCCTTGAGACCTGTAATCCCAAACATGTGGCCCTAAGGCCCAAATTGGGTGAATAGTTCCAGGTGCTACAGTACAGAACAGTAGATGCTACAGTACCCGCTATAGTAATGCTACAGTGTTGCTACAGTAACCATGAAATTCACCTCCACCCATTTTTGAACCTAGGTCTCTTGGATTCTATGCTTTTAATATGGTTATTCTTAACAACACATTCCAGAAAATTTTTACAACACCTTGATATTTGATAAGCACACATTCAGTTCATCATTAAACAAATAATTATATGTGGAAGAACTCGTGGTAGGTAATTTGATACAGGTTGAAGTGTTATGATCACAACATACCTGGATATTGAAAAAAAATAGTTCATTGAATTTTCACTAATAGAAAAATATATAGAATTTGGTATAAATACATAATTATATTAGTAAAGGATGACAAGATGAAATAATCTTGTAAAAATAATAATAGGCATCCCCACACATGCATCCAAAATGAATCAATATCCAATTCGACAATTACTAAATAATTCAGAAGCATTATTGGAACAAATTAGATTCATAATTTCATTAAATAAAAACATCAAGCACCTCGGGTGTGTTGACCTTCATACTCGCAACCACAACAATAGGAGCCATCGGTGCCCCCCCCCCCCAAGTTATATCATGTGATGATCTGACTCGATGAAAGATCAATCATGACATCTTTTTTTAGTTTCACTACATATCCATGATGCTTAAATATTTTACACCAGGTTGAAATTGAAATCGGTTTCTAGCCTTAAAATAGTGGAGAACTCAATTATTTATTCACTCAAACTCATACTTCGACATTGTCTTGGTTCATTGATCAGAACTCAGTGGGGATTCGGCTTCTATTTGGTTTAAGTAGAGTCATTCAAAATGACATAGGTATCCCATGTCATACATGCTTTCTTTGGAATATATTGGGCACTTTTATCCTCTAAATTCATTCTAAATGACAAAAATTTATCCATGGTTGAACTTCATACTCATTCAATAAGAATCTTTGGTTGATTTATTTCACTAACTCACAATAACAATTGCAGGTCACTTTTACTGAAGGGATTTCCTTTAAATTCTGTAGCATTTTTCTTCATCTGTATATGTATACCCAAGAGTAAGGCCCAACAAAATTCTCTAATGAAAATCAATAGGAACCACAGTTTGGAACCAGTATTGATATAGGAAATGAGGAAATGGGGATGCCTTACCATAAAAAAAGATGATTCTTACTCTAACCTATGTACATATCGTTTAACTTTTTCATCATTGCGGTTAATTCCCTCCATGGATTCACCCAAACCACAGATCACATCATCAAGGACTTCGGGGTCATTGTAGTGGGTCACAACCTACACGATTTCTCTGGCCGGCCTCACTGGATAACTCCTCTAGTACACACCAAAGCCCATGAACATGTTGTAGAAACCCAAATTCATCATCATGGCAGCATAAGTGTGG
The DNA here is from genome assembly GCA_963277665.1 of Viscum album. Classification (NCBI taxonomy): domain Eukaryota; kingdom Viridiplantae; phylum Streptophyta; class Magnoliopsida; order Santalales; family Viscaceae; genus Viscum; species Viscum album. The sequence continues at coordinate 1,654,732,291 of OY728119.1, forward strand.
GTGGTGACCCCACCTGTGGTGAGCTGAACAATGGGGAGTCACCCCAGCTTCTTGGTTTGCATCACTAGGTCATAGGGGGAGTATATATTTTTGTTGAAAGTAATGGCCTCATTTTCATCTATGTTCTAGAGAAACCTAATGTCCCCCATCACCAACCTCACATTTTGCATGACCTCAACCACATTTATGATCCATTCCTCTCCATTAGTGGTTTAATCATGGTACCCCCATTGATTTGGAAGATATCCTCTTTATTTTATTTATTTCTCATGTATAAGTAGTGTAAATGATAAACTACATACATGTAGGCTATTTTTAATCTAATAATAATTAACAGTTCACTTAAAGGAATAGTAAAGTTACACAATGATGCTGATATTAGTTTGGTTTCTCAGTTTATGAAGTTACTGAAATTGAAAATCAAGTTACTCTAAATGAGAATTAGTCATACTGTATGAAGTTTACAGAGTTTATATAAACTACATTTAATGTACCCAATCAGTTTATTTTTTAAACAGTATATAGTTTATTCAATAAACTTTTTGAAATCAATAATCTAAATATAGTTTATTGAAAAAACTATTTTTATTTAGTTTTTAAAAAGACTGAATATACTATATAATACCAATTAATAAAGAAAGAAAAATCATTAAATGTATATGCCTAATGAACTGTATTCATGATTGGAATTATTTAAACTATATTCCTAATATAAATGATTTTTTGAAAAAAAAAATTAATAATTAAATAAAATTCATTAAATGTATTTCTAATATAAATGATTAAAATATGGTGTGGGGTATATTATGTAACGTTGGGTGAGTGATAAAATATTGTGTAGATTAGTTATCTAGGAACCTGTGTGAGAAGAAATGTCCTGTAAAGAAATAAAAGGGGATAATAAGTTAGATATAATGATTTATTAAAAAAATTTAACACTGTTTTAGTGGAATTCAAGAAAAAATTGAATTATACTTCCTCTAATATCACATTTATGTTTATAGGTAATGCATTCTTTGACACATGGTATTTTCAAAAAATCTAACTTTGATTCATACCTTCATAATCTAGAAATTGATGGAAGTGACCATATGATATTACATGTCTCTTTGATGTAATATCTTAGATTGAAAGACAAGATGATAATGGTAAAGTAGACTAATTGAATGAAAATTGATTGAATACATTGTGTTTGATGTTCATGATGATGAATTGTTCATCTATTATAGCTTGGATTCTATGAAACTGAATCAAAAAAATTATAAGTAATATAAATGAGACCAAATGTTTAAGTAGTTTTAGGGTAATGCTACTACTAAAAATGCTAGTGGAAGAACGATTTGTCAAAACCATTTATCTAAAGAATTACATTGGAAAAATTAATAATAAAATTAAATGAGATTCATACCTTCATAATCCAACAATTGAAGGATATGACCATTTTATTTTATAAGTCTCTCTAATGTAATATCTGAGTTTGAAAGACAAGAAGATAACGGTGATGTAGAAGAATTGAAAGTAGTGATAGTCGATCCTATTGACAAATTATATTTAGTTATACATGTAAATTTTATGAAATAAATTAATGTACAAAAAAATAAACAAATAACCCGAAAGTTAATAAAATGAGTGCTTCCATGGTTAATTCAAGTAATTATATTTGTGTTAAGATTCAACGACGTACTAATTCCATTTTAATAGAATGATTCAATGATGTTAATATGGTTAAATAAAAATATAATTTAATTAAACTCATATACCTAACACAATATAATGAAGATGGGTGATGTTTTAATAATATATTGTTTCTATTGTTGTCATAGGGGATGTGTTCCCACAATAACGACTAAAATTACATATAGAGTAGTTGGTTTTGAGGATTTGAAATTAATAACATGTAATGCTCAAATTCGTGATTGAAATATGAATTTAATGAAACATATAAAATAAATTTATTACATACAATTGGGGGGAACATTCTTAAATAACCCCACACTATATGTGTTGAGTATAGTATAAGCATTTACAGATTATATTGAAGTTGTTTGAGGTTGATGTTGTTGAATCCTATAAAACACATAAGGAAAATATCACATGTTAGATAAAATAAATACCCAATGGAACTATAAAATCATGAAAAGAACCAATAGTTTAGCATGAAATGATATAGTAATCCACTATCATTAGAGAAAATTGGATTCACACAAGCAATATGTGACTCTTCATGGGGTGTATGGTTTGAAAATTGTGGTCCCATCATTGTGTGAGACCAACACCCAAACTATGAATTTCATAATACATTACCTCTATTGACTGTTGACCTGGTCTTTATCCATGATCTCCCATGATATAATGGTAATGGGGTCTAAGATAAATTGATCATGATATTTATCCCTAGAAACAATGAAAATATATATTCATTTAGAAAAAATAATCATTGGTCTTTATAAAATTAATCATACAATATTTGCAATTAAAACATTAATTAAAATAAAGGTGTAGAAAACCCATATATAAATAAGTGGTATCAAATAATTGCATAGAAATAAAATTGTAAATGTTAAATATAACTTGACCAGCTTGTAGTAGTTACCACTTCAGATCAACATTTTTGAAAGATGATATAAAAAAGTAAAATCTGTTAAAAATGGAATAAGCAATAATTATGGACATTATTTTTTGTAAGAATTGGAAATTGCATGAAGATAGAAATTACATATAATATCTAATGATTTCAAGTCTCATGTACTTGTTGGGTATATAGTGTCAATTGTGTGAAACTTCCTGTTATGATTCTGAACCCGCTAAAGCTAACCAGACTTTATATCTCTATCTTTTATCCAAATAACAGTGTTATTGAAACCATCGGCACTCCTATATAGGTAAAAATTAAACAATTATTTTAGTGAGTCATGTCAATGTTATTCAAAAAATATTGTTTGGAATAATGTTAAAATAAAAGGGCAGTTTACCTAACTAGTAGCCTCATGTGTGTTGAGTGCTTTAAGATCAAAATCTGAAACCACCATAACAAATGGAAAATGAGATAAAAATTTTCATTAAAAAAAGATGATTTGAAAACAAAATATTTAACTTCTTTGATAAAGTATAAGCTACTGAAATTTTGTATGATTTTATAATAATTACATAATGATGTTGAGTATTTTGATGATAGTTCAACATTCCTTTGTGATTATTTTAGTGTCCTAATCATGTTTCACAAAAAAATCAATGAATGTTTTAGCTATCACAAACTAAAGAAGAAACATTTAGAGCATGAAAAGATAAATTTAAGATATAATTCTATATACTTGTTATTCATTACAAATAATTTCCATATAATTGAAACAACAAAACATTAAGATATAAGGCATCATATAAAGAGATGATACAATACACACGCCATTTAAGAAAAATCAATATAGAACTACAATGTATAACAGAGTTCAAACACCCTTTATTGCAATAAGAACATACCACCATGTGATATTAGTTGTACTTTGAATACCCAATACTATACCTGATAAGGAAATATTCTGGTTAGGAAGAACAGACCACCCAGCACAGAGAATTTAGTTAATGAAAGAAACATCACTCTTTGAATCCTCTCACACACTCACCCATAAGCTGAAAAGGAAAGCATGTATGGAGGAGTTTCTTGTTGAAATTATGCTAATGATGAGCCCATGGCCATTAATCTAGTGTCACCCCTGAACCTTCCATGACCTGCAATGTTGTGCGAGTTTTTTGAAATTTTAGCTAATAACTAGAGATAGAATTTGGGAATCTTGGGAAGCAGGTGACTCATTTATTGGGGTAAAAAGACTCGATTCAAAGGCCGATTTCTGAATTTTTTTAATCAACAGTCATGAGAATTTGAGATCTGAACAAAAATAGGAATGAATGAGAGGGTAAAGAGAGGGAGGGAGTGACCCTGTTGTGCGGCTGCAGGAGGCTGAATGATCTGTGCGCCAAGAGAACCAAGATTCCAGTTCTCCCTCCTCCCATAAATCATGGCGTAGGGATTGTCGAACACTCTATTGGATGCTTTTGGATCCTTAAACATGAACTATGACACAAAGGGACCACTACATAAACAATGATGAAAAGCGAGGTAGAGGAGGATCCATGAAAGGATTAATGAGGGGAACAAAACTGTAACCCTCAGATCTTCCGGTGTTCTTTTTAGTTAGGATTATGAGCTCCTGGATCTCCCCCGAACTACTCGATATAGCTCCTCATTGTGTCTTTATTGGTCTCCCAGGAGAGTATAGGGGTTTGGAGGAGGTGGTTTTTGAAGAGGTGGAGATGTGAGGATGCGTGGCGGTGAGGCGATGTGGTGGAGATGGAGGCGGCGATGGCGAGTTGGTGAGCTGAGGATGCATAGAGTAGGTGTAACGCCCCGACCCCAGCTACCCAGAGTCGGTGCATTACTTCGTAACATTGGCATGATCACAAAAGATCAAGTCTCGAAAGACCGATTAGTTTAGTAGCCTTGGAAACACTAGATACATTCGTAAACGTTACATTACAACATAAAGTGAAAAACTACAATAACAAAGTCTCCATAGTCCACACTCATATCCTCTTCCGACTATCCCTGCAGGTCATTCATAAAATACTTCTTCACATCCTGGAAAATATTAAAACATTGAAAGGGGTGAGCTCAGATGCTCAGTAAGGATAACAATAATGCGGAAGCTTTCATAAATAAACATTAACATTTAAGGCAATGTATAACTAAAACAAAAGCCTCTTAAACATGAACTTCAACATAATATGGCAAAAGTAAAATGAGATAATGCCCTTTACTTCTTCACATGGATATTCTACTGGTCGAATAATCACATGAAATATCAATAACCACTTTCATAATGAGGGAATGTATAATGCCGGACATTCTGAAACATTTTGTCAAGGCCTCGGCCAAGACATCTAAAATGATTAAGGCCTCGGCCAAAACCATAAATCAAATTGGGAAAGGGCCTCGGCCAATTCCACGTCTAGTTGTCTCATGAGACCTACCGATGCATCGAGGAGCTATAGCGGGCTCCACCCGTCACTTATTAAGTCCAATACATTCCTCATATGAATAGGTTTAAACATATCATAAACCATAACATAATCGTATCACATAAAACATGCATAAAGGATACATAACATTTCCACATTTCAATCACAAGATATCAATACAACACATTGATATAATAAAAATGCTTTCAAAACCATTTTCAATACCAAAATAAAAGAAAGTTAAAACTTTGTATTTATTTTTCATTAAAAAAATGATGGCTTGTATAGGAAGCCGAAACTCAAATAAAGGTCACGGCGGCGGAGAAGTCATTGTCGCCGCATAAGTACGGAAAGAAAAACATTCCCTTTTGTCGTTTAGCAAAACGCTTCGTATAAAAAAGATTTATTTTGAATAAACGTAAAAGTCAAAGGGGTTTATACACCGTATAAAATAAAGTTATGTATAAAACCAAATATGCCTCGATGAAAGGAGATTGAGACGAAGTCCTTAAAAAGATTATTCTTAAAATAAAATAGATCTATTATGTGTATTCACTATAGGTACACATAAATAAAGTAAAAATACAGAATAAGACGTAATAATATCATGACATAATTTGAAAGTATGAGATTAACCCAAAGAATGGAAATTGGGTTAAGAAATTCCCTTACCTCGTGTCTGACTTGACTCAACCGTTCTTTAACCTCCTGAATAATAAACTAGAGTTAATATATACCTTATTAAGAACCATTTTCAACTTCATTATCCTTATTATATCACTTATTACAATGATATGAACATTATGTAATTATTTAAGTTAATAACGGTCGTTTTGTCGATCTTTGGTACTTGAGTCAACAATAAGCTTCTTATAATTACAAGTTGTTTATGTGGTGAAATATCCATTATATCCAGAATTATATTCATGATTTATATGTCATATATATCTTATATATCCAGTATATACATTCATTTATAATATTACGTAACATTTAGAGGTAAGAAATGAAATGCACCGTTCATGGAGACGGTAAGCCGTACGTACGCATGAACGCTACTTTCATTTCAATTTCATATTTAATGGAACTAAATCATAATGATATAAATGTATAATATAATTCCAGTATAATATAGTGTATAATACCATTTACTCCATCCTTTATACATCCCACATATGGCATTAACGATTCAAATCACTTTGAGGGGGCGGTAGTCCGCACTTCCTAAAATGAAATTATCGCGTTTTACCCATAATGGAAATCATAACGTATGCCATAAATGAGAAATACAGAAGCATAAGTAAAACAAAAACATATTATATATCATATATAGAAATAGTGACATCTTAATGGCCACCTTTGAAGGTGTTATATGAGTGTTGAACAATCATCGCTTCGTGAGGCAGAAATTCGCCATCCACAGAAACCGTATGTTCTTTAACCATTAGATGTAGGTGTGTGTAAGTGTAGCTCGAATCCTTCTTATAACAACATCCTAGTATATTGAGGATACTGGTGTTGTTACAAAAGAAATGAATAAAAAGAGTTTAGGGGGTTGGAGAAGAAAAATAAAACAAAACAACATTAGAAAAGACATTACCTCAAAATCGGGTAACTCTTTTTGATTTGAGCTAAAGGCTTCCTTGGGAAGAGTTCTGCCCAAAGTGAGGTTTCTAGGAGTAAGGAAGGAATGTTGGGAGAGTATTTGGGCAGAGGTTGTCCGAGCCAAATGGCTTGATGGTGTGAATAAGGTGGGAGAGGTGGGGGCCTTTTATAAGTGGAGAGGAGGGGCACTTTTGGAAAGTAATGAAATGTTACATTATTTCAAAATGCTTTTCGGATTCTAAAGGTCCCACATCTATATAATTCGAGGCTAAGGTGATAAGGTTTCGAAATATCTTCATCCAATAGGCTTTGGACAAGTGTAAGCCTCGGATTTTGCATTATCTTCTCATTTTATTTAAATCGTCAAATAATGATGTCATCGCTGCATCATTATTATGTCATAAATACTTTAATTTATTTAATGTCTAAAAATTATAAAACAAATACTATGATGTAGGAAATCTTTTTAGCTTTCCAATGACTATTTATAATCAAAATTTGGACTTGTATAACCCCAATTAAAAATTGTTTTAGTAGAACAATTTATGTTAGTGTCATTTTCACTTTAACATTAAATAAAAAGTAATTTATGTTATTTCCCAACAAAAGTGGATCCATGGGGTCCCCAAGTTAGGCCATGGCTTGTCTTGGTCGGCCATGACTCAACCAATGAGGTTGGGACATGTGTCTAGGTCATTTCATATTATTAATGTATTATTTATACCTTAAACTACACTAATTACCACTAATCGCGATTAAGAACTTAAAAGTTACTATTCACCAAAAAATTATTTTGATCTCATTGAACCACATTTTACTTCTTAATGACAACCATGTATGTCGGATTTTTGAAAATCAAATCACAGAAGTTGTAATATTTCATTTAAACGAAAAATCAGTTATTTAACTACCACTTAGTGGTTTCACTATTCATCAAAAATTGAAGTTTTTCAGAATAAGGCCAAAATTTCACCCTAAGCTATAATTGATATTCCGAATTCAAAAATGATGTCTATTTTACAAAATTCCAAACATTTAAGTTGTATTAATTAATTTCATAATTAATTCCCGCTGTTACAACAAATAGCGTGTTTTTTAAGAAACAATTTATATCAAAAGTTTGGCAATTGTTTATGTCCAATTTCAATGTTAAATTAATTCTAATGACCACCATTGTATAAAATGGTAAAAATATTTTCTAATTATACCTTAAAACCACTAAATAGTATAATTTATCTGTATAAATTATTTTGATTAAAAAAGTTGTTTTTATGTATTTTTCACTATTCATAAAAAATTAGAAGTTCTCAGAAAAATACCAAAAATTCAACATAGGCTAATTTCGATATTACGAATACAAAAATGAAGTCCATTTTGAAATATAAAATTTCTATAATTTTAAAAAGTGGTTATTACTATTCATAACGGCTATTTTGATTAGTTGCGGTGTGTTAGAACTCGAAGTTGCGTACAATGCAAGCTATTGCATTATTGAATGAGAAGCGTATCGTGGAAGCTCGGGGTGTTACATTCTCCCCTCCTTCAATAAATTGCGTCCTCGCAATTTGAAATTTTTCTTTGATAATAAAAGGCTGAAAATAGAAAATACCTTTGTGGAAAACCCACATCGGAAATAAGGTTAATAAATATATAACATTAAAAGAAAGCAGGATAAGTACAAAGGTCACCCGATATAGCCCATTCTAGGATTCTATGAAAATATGGATATGGAGGAGAAACAAACCATCAAGGTCTGATGGAGAGTTATAGAAAACAGGATTAGGAGAATGTTTAACCACAAGAAAATCACAAACTTGTGATTGGTTAAACGGTCATTGAATCCCCAGTTGGAAAAGTTAACCGACAACATTTTTGTTTCAAGTTACCTTTTATAATGTTGAGGAATTTATTTATGAGATTTACTAAGAACGTAGGGGAATATACATACTTGTTATGTATACTTTCATTCGTTAATAAATTTTTACCACAAACCCAACTTTTACTCCAAATGGTAACGGAACTCAAAAATATTCTATTTATCCTAATTGTATAAGGTTCCAAATGTTAACACATACCATTTAGATTAGTAAAACGATTTTGTAATAACCAGGGACTTCCTGTAGGCTAGTGGTAGGAAATAAAGGCCTGTCGCACTTTGATTGTGGGTTCGATTCCTACAGCTTTGTCCGACGCGACGGTTTATGCCCCACCCTGCAGGTTGTCCTTTTCCTAAAACTATAGTATTATAATACTCCAAAAATAATCTTCATAAATTTTTTAACCTTAAACCATACTATCCAAAAATCAACTTAATCCACTCCAACCTTTATAGTTATCCAAAATACCTCTGTCCAGACTTTCTCTAAAAGGTCTCTTAATTCCAAAATCAATTTATCAGATTCCCCAAACAAAGAAATGTTTCTCTTATTGTCACATACCAAAAATATGATTACCTTAATCATATTAAAACCTTACTGAAATCAAAAAGTAATGTAGTACAATCCATATATATATATTACATTATTCTTATAACCAGAATATAATCCTTGAGTCCAAAAGCACCAATACATTAGTTATTCTGCTTCAACTGTAGTAATAGCATAAGATTGTCCTTGATCCCTTGTCCTTTTCTGAGGTAAGTTTCCTTGACGCTTAGGACATTCATTTGCATAATGACCCATTTCTCTACAATTGTAGCATTCAACTTTGACAGCCTCTTTCTTTCCCTTGCAATCACGTGCCTGGTGACCTTTTTCTCCACATTTATAACAGACTCCCATTCCTTTTAGGCAAGTACCAGGGTGATTCTTCCCACAATTATCACATAATGGAAAATCCTTCTTTCCCTTTTTCCCTTTATCTGTCTCTTGTTCCACCGTTCTCTTCTTCTCTTGCTTTACTTTGTTGTCATAAGACTTAGAGAATTCCTTTTCTGTCTTGATAGCACATGAGACTATATCTTCGTATGATGAGAAGGATTGTGATACTAAAGCTCGTCGGAGAAATGGTTTTAACCCATCAAAGAAACGATCAATCTTACTCCTTGGGTTACGTATATAATCGGCAGCATGCCTCGCTAACCTTGTAAAGTTAGCCTCATACTTTGCGACATTCTCATCCTCCTTCTGCCTCAGACTCAGAAATTGCCTTTCCATATCTGCTCGATGGTCACGAGGAAAGTATTTTTCTAAGAAAAGCTCTTTGAACTCCCTCCATTCCATATTCGATACGTCATCATCTTCCTTTGTGTTTGGAATCAGTGACCACCACTGATCGGCATCTCCAGTGAGGCGGTAAACTGCCATGACAACCTTCTCCCTTTCACTACTCCCCAAGGCATGGAATATTTTCTCTAAGGAATTTATCCATTGCTCAGCTACTGTAGGATTTGTACTCCCATTGAAGGTTGGCGGTTGTTGCCTCATGAAACGGTCTAGCATTGATCCTCCACGTTGCGAATCAGGGTGCTCCATACGAGTAAGGTTGTTATTCATAACCTGCGTGAGTTGTCCCAGTATGGTAATAAGTTGATCAGCACCAGTTGTATCTCCAGGTCCACAATAATTATCTTGAGCAGGAGGGCAATCCCTACACGGAGTTCGTGCATTGATACAGTTTCCATTCCTTCTACTAGGCGCCATTTCTAAACAATGGCATAATCCAGATTAGTTTATGAATCAAAATACATAATTCCATACTTGTATAATACTTAACATAAATTGAACTATTTATGGATATAATCCATAATCATAAAAAGAAATGTTTCCTTTGAGGAAGTATGTACTCATAAACCTTACATAATGGTTTGTAAAGAAAATGAGAATTATCCTAAGCATATCCCCCGGGAGTGTCATAACCAAGAGTGCAGCAAGGCCCGTTGTCGTGCACCAGTTCCCGTTCGAGTCTAGCTCAAAGCGGTGTTTTCGGGTTTTACCCCTAGGTACATCTGTGCCAGAGCCGCCTCTACCTGCTCGTATCCAGACAGGGATGCATTGCTCAGAAAACTCACAAAATCTCTACAATAACAAAATTATAGGAAGTTCTTCTATACTAATCCTCAAAGTCTATCTTTGGGCTATGTGCTCTAATCAGAGTTTATCTAAATCTAGCTTCCAAGGTTAGTACTAAACTGCCTCTGATACCAACTGTAACGCCCCGACCCCAGCTACCCAGAGTCGGTGCATTACTTCGTAACATTGGCATGATCACAAAAGATCAAGTCTCGAAAGACCGATTAGTTTAGTAGCCTTGGAAACACTAGATACATTCGTAAACGTTACATTACAACATAAAGTGAAAAACTACAATAACAAAGTCTCCATAGTCCACACTCATATCCTCTTCCGACTATCCCTGCAGGTCATTCATAAAATACTTCTTCACATCCTGGAAAATATTAAAACATTGAAAGGGGTGAGCTCAGATGCTCAGTAAGGATAACAATAATGCGGAAGCTTTCATAAATAAACATTAACATTTAAGGCAATGTATAACTAAAACAAAAGCCTCTTAAACATGAACTTCAACATAATATGGCAAAAGTAAAATGAGATAATGCCCTTTACTTCTTCACATGGATATTCTACTGGTCGAATAATCACATGAAATATCAATAACCACTTTCATAATGAGGGAATGTATAATGCCGGACATTCTGAAACATTTTGTCAAGGCCTCGGCCAAGACATCTAAAATGATTAAGGCCTCGGCCAAAACCATAAATCAAATTGGGAAAGGGCCTCGGCCAATTCCACGTCTAGTTGTCTCATGAGACCTACCGATGCATCGAGGAGCTATAGCGGGCTCCACCCGTCACTTATTAAGTCCAATACATTCCTCATATGAATAGGTTTAAACATATCATAAACCATAACATAATCGTATCACATAAAACATGCATAAAGGAAACATAACATTTCCACATTTCAATCACAAGATATCAATACAACACATTGATATAATAAAAATGCTTTCAAAACCATTTTCAATACCAAAATAAAAGAAAGTTAAAACTTTGTATTTATTTTTCATTAAAAAAATGATGGCTTGTATAGGAAGCCGAAACTCAAATAAAGGTCACGGCGGCGGAGAAGTCGTTGTCGCCGCATAAGTACGGAAAGAAAAACATTCCCTTTTGTCGTTTAGCAAAACGCTTCGTATAAAAAAGATTTATTTTGAATAAACGTAAAAGTCAAAGGGGTTTATACACCGTATAAAATAAAGTTATGTATAAAACCAAATATGCCTCGATGAAAGGAGATTGAGACGAAGTCCTTAAAAAGATTATTCTTAAAATAAAATAGATCTATTATGTGTATTCACTATAGGTACACATAAATAAAGTAAAAATACAGAATAAGACGTAATAATATCATGACATAATTTGAAAGTATGAGATTAACCCAAAGAATGGAAATTGGGTTAAGAAATTCCCTTACCTCGTGTCTGACTTGACTCAACCGTTCTTTAACCTCCTGAATAATAAACTAGAGTTAATATATACCTTATTAAGAACCATTTTCAACTTCATTATCCTTATTATATCACTTATTACAATGATATGAACATTATGTAATTATTTAAGTTAATAACGGTCGTTTTGTCGATCTTTGGTACTTGAGTCAACAATAAGCTTCTTATAATTACAAGTTGTTTATGTGGTGAAATATCCATTATATCCAGAATTATATTCATGATTTATATGTCATATATATCTTATATATCCAGTATATACATTCATTTATAATATTACGTAACATTTAGAGGTAAGAAATGAAATGCACCGTTCATGGAGACGGTAAGCCGTACGTACGCATGAACGCTACTTTCATTTCAATTTCATATTTAATGGAACTAAATCATAATGATATAAATGTATAATATAATTCCAGTATAATATAGTGTATAATACCATTTACTCCATCCTTTATACATCCCACATATGGCATTAACGATTCAAATCACTTTGAGGGGGCGGTAGTCCGCACTTCCTAAAATGAAATTATCGCGTTTTACCCATAATGGAAATCATAAAGTATGCCATAAATGAGAAATACAGAAGCATAAGTAAAACAAAAACATATTATATATCATATATAGAAATAGTGACATCTTAATGGCCACCTTTGAAGGTGTTATATGAGTGTTGAACAATCATCGCTTCGTGAGGCAGAAATTCGCCATCCACAGAAACCGTATGTTCTTTAACCATTAGATGTAGGTGTGTGTAAGTGTAGCTCGAATCCTTCTTATAACAACATCCTAGTATATTGAGGATACTGGTGTTGTTACAAAAGAAATGAATAAAAAGAGTTTAGGGGGTTGGAGAAGAAAAATAAAACAAAACAACATTAGAAAAGACATTACCTCAAAATCGGGTAACTCTTTTTGATTTGAGCTAAAGGCTTCCTTGGGAAGAGTTCTGCCCAAAGTGAGGTTTCTAGGAGTAAGGAAGGAATGTTGGGAGAGTATTTGGGCAGAGGTTGTCCGAGCCAAATGGCTTGATGGTGTGAATAAGGTGGGAGAGGTGGGGGCCTTTTATAAGTGGAGAGGAGGGGCACTTTTGGAAAGTAATGAAATGTTACATTATTTCAAAATGATTTTCGGATTCTAAAGGTCCCACATCTATATAATTCGAGGCTAAGGTGATAAGGTTTCGAAATATCTTCATCCAATAGGCTTTGGACAAGTGTAAGCCTCGGATTTTGCATTATCTTCTCATTTTATTTAAATCGTCAAATAATGATGTCATCGCTGCATCATTATTATGTCATAAATACTTTAATTTATTTAATGTCTAAAAATTATAAAACAAATACTATGATGTAGGAAATCGTTTTAGCTTTCCAATGACTATTTATAATCAAAATTTGGACTTGTATAACCCCAATTAAAAATTGTTTTAGTAGAACAATTTATGTTAGTGTCATTTTCACTTTAACATTAAATAAAAAGTAATTTATGTTATTTCCCAACAAAAGTGGATCCATGGGGTCCCCAAGTTAGGCCATGGCTTGTCTTGGTCGGCCATGACTCAACCAATGAGGTTGGGACATGTGTCTAGGTCATTTCATATTATTAATGTATTATTTATACCTTAAACTACACTAATTACCACTAATCGCGATTAAGAACTTAAAAGTTACTATTCACCAAAAAATTATTTTGATCTCATTGAACCACATTTTACTTCTTAATGACAACCATGTATGTCGGATTTTTGAAAATCAAATCACAGAAGTTGTAATATTTCATTTAAACGAAAAATCAGTTATTTAACTACCACTTAGTGGTTTCACTATTCATCAAAAATTGAAGTTTTTCAGAATAAGGCCAAAATTTCACCCTAAGCTATAATTGATATTCCGAATTCAAAAATGATGTCTATTTTACAAAATTCCAAACATTTAAGTTGTATTAATTAATTTCATAATTAATTCCCGCCGTTACAACAAATAGCGTGTTTTTTAAGAAACAATTTATATCAAAAGTTTGGCAATTGTTTATGTCCAATTTCAATGTTAAATTAATTCTAATGACCACCATTGGATAAAATGGTAAAAATATTTTCTAATTATACCTTAAAACCACTAAATAGTATAATTTATCTGTATAAATTATTTTGATTAAAAAAGTTGTTTTTATGTATTTTTCACTATTCATAAAAAATTAGAAGTTCTCAGAAAAATACCAAAAATTCAACATAGGCTAATTTCGATATTACGAATACAAAAATGAAGTCCATTTTGAAATATAAAATTTCTATAATTTTAAAAAGTGGTTATTACTATTCATAACGGCTATTTTGATTAGTTGCGGTGTGTTAGAACTCGAAGTTGCGTACAATGCAAGCTATTGCATTATTGAATGAGAAGCGTATCGTGGAAGCTCGGGGTGTTACAGTAGGCGGGGATGCATAGTAGCTGTGGGGATACATGGTAGAGATGCATCGAATTGGAGGCGGTGACAGTGAGGTAGAGAAGGGAGTGTGGAAGATGGGATAGAAGGAAGGGGCGAGAGGGATTGGGGGAGACAGAGGTGGGGGAGAAGATGGGGTCGGGGGAGGAGAGTTGAGGGTGGGGGAAGAATTTGGGAGAGGGTATAGTGGGGACGGAGAGTGGAAATGAAGGGAAGAGAGGATCATAGATGAGACATAAAGTCGAGGTGCCACGTGTATATGTAGCACTCTCTATATTATTGATAATATATGTTTCCGTAAATGGTATTTGTATAAAAAAATATGTATTTATATTTAATAAGTCATATATCTAGGGAAAATGGTTTATAATTAAAAATTAATATTAATTTAAAATATTGACTAAATAGTAACGAGCAGTAGACCTTATATATTGTATAATTTCAATTTTTGTTTGAAAAATTTAACAGATAAGAAACTTTTGTTTTATATATATACATTAATTTCAAACATACATAAATGTAATTAATGCAATTTTATATAGAAACACACACACACAAACACACAATATTTATGTAATTTATTGAATTTTTAAAATTTATTTTATAATTTCATTTATCAATATAATTTATTTAATATATTATGTTTTTAATCAGTGAACTTTATTCAGTTTAAATATTTTTATTTTATATATACTATTTATTTCAATTTGATATTTTTTATAATTTATTCATTTTTAATATTTTTTATTCATTATTAATATTAAATATATTATAATTTTTTTACAATTTGTTTATTTTTAAAATTTATACATTTTTATTCATTATCATTTAATGTTTTGAATATTTTCTGTGTAATTAATAGAATTAATATGTATTCATTTTCAATTTTAGGATTATCGGTTTTTTCTTTTTTCAATAGTTTATATAATCAATAACACTTATCAATTTTTTAATATTCTTGCAATCTAGTTTTCTAATTATTAAATTTTACTCTTTAATAGTGTTCATTCATTCAGAATTTCTAATATAACAGGTAGGAGGGGAGCCCCCTATTGACACAAATACCCCTTCCTATTATGCCTGCGTCTGTCACCATTAACCATCAGCCAGCATCCAGCACTCCCGACTATTGTTGAGCAGCCAACATCTGGAGTGACCCCACATGCTGAAACGAATCCCGCAAATATGGGAAATTAGAGATACCCCTCATCGATGTTGTTGCGGTAGCCCAAATCCACCACCACAATGTATCCCTCCTCTTCATCGGCAACCATCGAGGCTACCTACTATCTCACAACCACTTCGGAAACCCAAAGGCACTACAGTGCATCCCTCCCCCAAAGACACCACTGCACATTCATTAATAGTTTATGTTTTTAATATGTATTCAACTTTATTTTAACGTATATTTGTTTTAAAAAAAATTTAATAGTTTATATAATTTATAAAAATTATCATTTTTTAACATTTTTGAAGTGAATTCAATTTTTAATATTTATTTGCTCTTTTTTTAACATTCATTCATTTGAGATTATATGTTCATTAATAATGTAGATTCTTTTTTACTTTTTAAAAAATAATTATTCATTTAATATTTTTCTGTTTTATTACTAACATATTTTATCATCAAATTCAAAAAAGTGCTGACAAAGATGAGTTATATCAGCCCTAAAATTATAATTGTTAAATAAACATATATTTCCTTGTGCTAGAATTATAATATTGATAAAAATAGGTTTTGTTAGTGCTTATTATTTTAGGTTTGAAAAAAAACTAATCTTTATTAGAATTTTTGAGAAATTTCTCATAAAAACCTTCCTACTGATATAAATTCAACCCTCACATAACCCACTTATTCGCACCGTTCAATCTTTCACAGAAGTCGAACACTGCCATCGCTCCCCCTCACACTTCTCAGATGAATCGAAACTCTCAAACCTGAGGTATGTGATTATTTCTACTCCTCTTTATCTTATATTCCATTATTTCCACATCCTTCTGATGTTGATGCCTCCCAATATCCATTCAAGCCCACCTTTTTACACTTCATGTGCAAATATCATAGATGCACAAGTCAGAAAAATCTCATGAACCCCCAAATTCCTCACATATGATGCATATATGGTCCATTTAAATGCTCTATTTTTTATCATTCATGCTTCAAGTTTTAAGTATATTTTAGGAAAAAACTACATTATAAAAGCACCGAGGAAGAGTTTATAAACTCGTTGTTAACCTTGATATTCATCAGATATTCATGGAGAGAGGAGAAAAACATTCTAGGGGATGGTTTTTCTAATAGGGTTTCTAAATAAATAAAAAATAAAAAAGAGTTATGGATTTGAGTATTTTAGAGAATTTGGAAACCTTATTCACACTATATAATCTCCAAGAAGATTCAATGGGGTTCACCTTCCTATTCACTATTTTTAGTTCTTTTATCATGTACCATATCACCGAAAATCCCCTACCATAGTGGATTTCCTCATTTGACGGGCCATGATTTTCTAGTATATGACATTAAAAGAAGCACTCCAACCACTTGATTTATTCACATGACCCTTCCAGAAAGGTAATCCTTTTTTTGTCCCCACTGAGATATGGGTTGTTTTGGATTTTTTCTATCATCATCTTTGAACTCATAATGGGAATATTTTCAAGTTGATTCAATTCACTTTCTTTTTCATTTGGATTTCCCCATTTTTTTTTAAATTTTAACTCAGTAATTATTTCCCCCGGGTAAACCAATTGAGGATTCCTTCCAATTTCACTCCAACCTCAATCTCAATTAGTATTTGGTTCTTTCTTTTATGTGTGTTATTGTGCTTTTCCTCAATTCCATTCATTCTGATAACCATTAAATTTATTTAAGTCATCATTTTGATCATTTTTTTATATTAACTTTTTTTGTTCATCCTATTGAGATAGACCCACAATTTTATTTAAACCATAATCCCAGTTATGGGGACTCCTAGAACTCTCTTTAAATCTCAACTAAAACTGCCCTTCACTCCTAAAATTAGAATTGTGACCAACTTTAAAAATAGCCATATCTTATTTCAAAAAATTTAAACCTCTCTCCCAGTTTTTACTCTGACATTTTTCCAGAGTCGATTCTCAGTGTTAGTTCCACTAAGTTTGGGTTTTGTTTTAAGGTGATCCTAGGAAGTTGGGATTCTACTCCAATAATTGGTTTGAGATGATGCATTCTACTAATCCCACTGGGAAACTTCTTAAACTTGTGTTAAGGTTTATTATTCCTTTTCGCAAAGAAGATTTTTCATTGTTTTTGTTTGAGCCATTATCCAATCCATGTGAATTGTTTATATTTGAAGCATTCAACAAACCAAAATTAATTTTTTTTGGTTTTTCCATTATCTTGAGGCACCATGTTGAGAATTCTTATTTATTGGATTTAAATTCAAGTGTTTCACCAAAAATTGGGTTCTCAAGACCAACTAATTTTTCCCTATTAGTTTTTTCATCATCTTACCAAATATCATCAACTTTAGTTCCTAAGAAATCTATCACTAAAACGCCAACTATCCCACTACATACACAGTGAAGTGATGAATAAAACTAACTCCTACTTTTTTTTATACTTCTACCTAAGAAAGGTACAAAAACTCTCCTGGAATCGCAACATTTTTTCCATAAAACATCAAATCAAGAACCTGAACCAACAACTACATATTTAACCCATGATGTTTCTTTAAACATTACCCTTCTGAAAAATGATAAATTTTTAGGAATCATCCCCAATAACATTTAATAATTGGGATCCCCTAATTAAAATTTACCTTCAACCTTATTCTCTCTTATTCAAAGAAAGACAAAAATGATTAGGGAAATCCCTTTTTATTAAAAAATGAATAAAAAAGAAAAAAACATGACGGAAGGGGTCATACAAGAATTCCTTCCCTCATGCCAAAGAATAACCAGATAAAATAGACACTGAATTATCAAATTCACTCTGGTAGGAAGAATCATAACCACCATAAGAGTCATAATAATAGTCTAACGGACCATGTTTCCCAGTAACCATAGTTGGATTTAGATAGAATAGTCCCTCCAATGTAACGATTTCTTAGTAGGTACCGATTGAAAACCATCAAGATCCACAAAAAAGATTTCCTTTGGATAAATCCTTACTATATGTTGGGTTTGTTTGTGAGTCATCCTCAATAGAATCCCACCATCCATGAATTCCCTGCAATTCCTTTAATTTAATAATTTCCTATTGATTCTTTGAATGGTTTTCACCATCACTAAGAATTTTTTGATTCTCGATGGCTGGAATAATGCCTTCCTGCTCCTTCTCTAGATTCACTATTGAATTCATGTGCCCTCATCACGCTCAGGCACCAAATTCAGTGCCAATCCTTCCCCAAATTCACTCAAGTAAAGTCTACAGTACTTTGTTTCATGCCCCAACATGCTTTTTTCTGAATCCTTAAACACTTGAGGTTTATTAATAAATTCTTACAAAACCTCGTAAACCTCTTTTTAAACATTGGAACCCATCTACCCATCACCTCCCTTATTCTTCTTTCTACCAAAAAAAATATTTATATCCTGCTTTGTTTTCCTCTGCATCTTCTTCCTACATGAAGTTTCATAGTAGCCTTTTAATAAACAAAAAGCACATAAAACATTTTTCATGCACTTATCTTTTTCATGACTGATAACTTTTAGGTCAGAATAGAAGTCAGGAAATCATTCGTACTCCGGCTTTAGAGAAATATCATCATCTAGGGAAGAAAAAACTATTGTAAGAATCATGAAGGAACTTAAATCATATTCCACTAATAACTTTACACAGTGTACAAATTTTGTAGCCTTAGTGGTCTTATCAATTTTAATTGACATACCCATAGAATAAAGAATATCAAAATGTATTTTTGAATCCTATAAGATCCAGTGAATACAAATAATTTTAATCTAGACTTGAGCCCTGATATTTTTTATAGAGAAATGATTGAAATGAAAATCTCATTGCTTAAAGAAAACTACACCTCACTTTAGAGTAATTAATTTGATCCCCCAATATCTTCACTTGAGATCTAATTATGAAAAGATTATGTGGAAAAATCCTCATCCCATTGGTATGCATCTCCAATAAGAAAACCCCATATATAGGTCATCTTCCGAACCAAATCACCAACATTCCAATTTTTTTCTCCACCAGGAAGAACAAGTCAGAAAAAATTGAATGTTTTCATAGTATAAATCTATCAATGATGGAATCCTTGTTGGAAAAAACATGAGTAGTGTCACCCTTTTTAATGATTCACTCTTGAACAAAATCACACACAACTGTGAAATGTCATCAACCAGAGTCACCTTCTACTCCTATAAGGCCCCTACTAGAGTTTCCCGCTATAGACACTTTACGAATTGCAGATCTGATTCCTTCCATATCCAAAGGGTTATAAATTGACTCCCCCACTATAGTGTGATCCATATCATCCAATGGATGAACCAAGAAGTCGGCTTCATTCACAACAACTTTCATAGGCTTTCACCGATTAATAGCAGGGGCACCACTGGGATACGACAATCCACATCCTCCAACATTATACTATAATTCACTGTCATTCTTTGTTACATAAATTCAACATTCTCTTTAAATGATGAGGTTATCAATGTGAAACCTTCTTATAATAAGGATTATAACATTGTAATTTCAATAACATATATATTTTTTGTCATTACAACATTTTTTTATTTCGTCGTTGAGTGTTCAAAGTTAGTACAACTTTTTTATTAATAAAATAATAAAATTACTTAGAATTATCTATTTATTATGAATAACCTATGTATATCAATTATTTTTTTGTATAGAATGAATATTTTTTTAAACCTAATAGGATATATGTTAATTGAAAAGGGATAGATCCTTTTCATGTGAAAAAATGTGTATGAGGATGGAGTTAAAGAGTTTATCAAGTCCAAGAAAAAGAATACCTAAAACCCTTCTCAAATATTTTCTCAATGTTTACATTTTTTTTATTCAATAAAATTCAATAAAAAATTGTTGAAAAAGAATTTAAATTTTCAAAGAATTTAGTGAAGCTATAAATTTTGGTCTAAAAATAAGGACAAACATAATGCACATTTTAATGGTGATGATACTATGATTTATGAATAATTTGACATAAATAATAATATAAATGATGAGGAATGTCGTATGAAATAAATGAAATTAGAAATTGAAGATGGTCTTTTTTATTGTAAAAATTTACTTGAGAAGTTAAATAGCCTTGAAAATATACCATTGTATACCTATTGTACTAAATATACAACATTTTTTTATTTATGACATATAAATTGAAAGCTAGTATTGGATGGAGCGACAACAGGTTTATATAACAACTTTGTCTAATGAATGATATGATACCAAAAAAATGAGCTTCCTTACTGAACATTTGACTTTAAATGAATTCTATGATGAATTGGTATGATCTCTAAAAAATGCATGTAGGTATAAATATTTATTTTTTTTTGCAAGGACCATGAATCACTAGGAAAATGATCTAAGTGTGGTAATGATCAATACAAGAAATATGAATCAAGCCATTATATGGTTTTATGGTACATTCCTATAATTATAATGTGTAGCTGACTACATGAATGTTAGGAAACCACTAGAAAATTGAAATGTATTTCAGATACAAGAATTTAATAAGGGAAACTACATCGCCTAATGGAAACTACTTAGTGGAAGAAAATTGATTTTGAGTATCCTAAATTTGGAAAGGATTAAAGAAACATAATTTTTATGTTATTTATAGATGGAATAAGTTATTTTAGTGTATAGAATAATAATCAATATACATAGAGTGTTATGTTGGTTAATTATAACTTACTATTGTAGTTATGCATCAAGTGAAAATAAATTATGTTGTATCTACTTATATATATACAAAAACAAACCTAGTATTGATATTGAAGCCTACTTTGGAGCATCATCTAGCCTCTCTCCCTATCAAACTAGGGTTTATCTCAGTAGTGGTATTCTATAGGGGGGGATTTTTTTTCTCTCCAGTTCCTCCATCTCCATCTCCTTCTTTCTATCTTGTCCTTAGCCCTCCTTTCCCTATTATCTCTTGATTCATTCTCACTGGTGATCAGTTCTTTTACCTTCGACGGGGTTCTTTCTTGATGGATATGGGTGATACTGATGAAGGGTTTGTCATTGATTACCTAGCCCACTCAAACCACATCTATGACCCCACAATTCTATCCATAAATCTAGGTAAGAATTGATTCAGAGTTTTCAAAGGGGTTTTGGTTCCATTGGTTCAGTGATCGACGGTCCTAGCATGGCCTGAGTCGGCCTTCCCTTATGTTTATGGTAACTTATTCTTCCCCATAACAAGTGATAAAGTATTATTGTTTGGTTTTATCTACGAATTCTCGATCTTTTTTTTCTAGTTTGGAGATGATTTCAATATGTGTTTCTACTTTTGGGGGTTTACATTTCTGGATGTTGTGGAGATCTTTGATATTGGTTGGACGTGGATATGAGATCCCTATCAAGGACCAAGGCTGATCTTTTCTATGATATTGATCCAATATTCCAATATTTTCTCCTAGTTGGATATGCACGATGGTTTTTATGGTGTTTTGGGAAGTGAGTTGGAGCAGTCATCGCCACTCCAGTTGGTCTCTCTCACTGTGGATTCTTCTCCATCTTCAGGTTCAGCCATATTGATCTGTTATTTGTCATTTTTTGTTTTTTTTTATTTGATGACTGGTAACGATATTTTCCACTGGATTTATCTACATCTGTGCTATGATGACGAGGTTTGGAAAGTATGAAGGAGTTCTATAATGATGGTTTGTGATGATGGTTAGAATCAGCAATGGGATGAGCTCTGATTGGTTATCATCAGTATTTGGAGACAATGTAGGATGTATATGAGGATGACAATAGTTCCATATTATAGTTCAGTGTTGTGATGATGGTGTTGAGGTGATGTGGCTCCTCAATGGTGGATTTATCAGATGTCATGGTTTTCCAGCATTTTGTTCTTCCCAATTTTTGAATTTGAATTTTAATATTTTATGGTGGTTTTTGGTTCTAGAATAATATGTAATGTTGTTTATTGGGGATGATGTTTGAAATTGATATATGGTTTTTGTGACTTTCCCACTCAACCAAAGAGTGGATGTTTTGAAAATGGAAAAAAGCTACTTGGTGGATTTGAGGCCTATTTAACTTCATTGATCGAAGATCTGAAATTGATGTGTGATATAGGTGTTACAATGCGTGATTCTCATAGAACTGAATAATTTACATTGAGATACATGTTTTATGGGATGATAAATGACTTTCGTACATATGTAAATTTATTAGGCTATAGAATTAATGGAATGTTTGAGTGTCTCATTTTTCAAGAATTCATACACTTACTTAGGTTGAAACATTCCTTAAAAACTATATTTTTAGGAAAACATAAATTTGTACCCTGATGACATAAATACTAATCATAGATGACATCATTTGATGGAAAAATAGAACAATGTACAACACCTCCAACTCTAATGGGTGTTCAACCATTAAATAATGTAAAGGATATTGAGAATGTTTTCGAAAAAAATATATTCAAAGAACCTTATAAAGTCATGTTGGAAAAAAAATCATTTTTATTTTAATTACCATACTAGAATTGTTTTTATGTCAAACATTTAATTGATGTCATGCATGTAGAAAAAAAATTGTGTGATTGTGTTATTTTCATGTTACTAAATTTATCATGAAAACAAAATATGTTATCAAGGCTACGCTAGGCACTATTGACATGCAGATAAAGGAAGAGTTGTCACCAGTGAACGGTGAAAGTAAAACTTTTCTCCCTCCAACATATTACACTCAATCCATACAAAAAAATTATTTTTCAACATAATTAATGGTGTAAAACTTCCATAAAATTATTCATCAAATATCAAGAATGTTGTACCGATGACTAATTTGAAGTTATAGGTTTCAAAATCACACTACAATCATATTTGTATGCTTATAGTTTTTCATTTAATTATTCTTAAAATTTATGACATATATTAACCAAAGGTTTCTTCATTTTCACATTCATATATAGTAAATTTATAGACCTATTAAAGTTTCCAATCTTGAATAATGAGATTGAATTCATGATATGTGAATTATATTTGTTCCTCCCACCATCATTATTTTATATAATGGTTAATTGGATGTTCATGTGGTTAGAGATATAAAACTATGTGGTCTTATCGATTATAAATTGATTACCCTAATGAATGGTATATAAATATTTTGAAAGGATATTTCAAGAATCAAAGTGGTCTATAAGGTTGTATATTCGATCAATATATTGTTAAATTTTTTTTGAATTTTTTATCCATTACCTATCAGATATTGATATCATTGGTCTCCCAAAATCTTATCATTGAGAATTCCTTATGAGTGAAGTGATTTTAAAAATATGTTTTTCTACAATTTCCATTATAGTGATGGAGAAAAATAACCTTTACATATTAAATAATATTGTAGAGGATTCCCCATACGTTGAATCCCATAAGTAAATTCTTAGAAATTGGAACCTATAATGGTCTCAAGGATGGATATCAAATACATATAATAAATAGTTTAAAGGATGGTTTCAAGATTATATCTACAAGTTGTTATCTAAAAATATGAATTCAATTATCGAATGACTTCGATAGCTAGCCAAGGGACCAAATTTAAATGTTATATTTTATAGTAGTTTTGAAATTAATGGTTACATGTTTTATATAAAGTAACAAGTTGAATACTTTATAATGAAAAATTGTGGAGCTACACTTGTGGCTCAAGCAATTCATGTATCTGCTTCCAAGGATAGAAATCCAATTTTTTATAAAATATCATATTACATTATTATTGAATAGATATATGAGTTTTATTATACAATATTTCAAGTGAAAATTTTATATTATAAATGGGTTGATAATATATTTGTATTTAAAGTTGATGAATTGGGCTTCATAATGGTGAATTTCTATGTGGGAGGTTACAATCATGATTTGTTCATCATGGAATCACTAGTAATGAAATTATTTTATATCTTAGATCCAATAAACAAGAATTGATCAATTGTTATATTGTCAACTAAAACAATTATGTGTTCTGATGAAAATTCAATTGAGTATTTCCCTTTCCTTGGGATATCATAATCATTTCACCATAGTCCCAATGCATAAAATTTATTGTATGTTAAAGGGGACCATATAGAGATGATTTGGATACTATATAAATAAGAAAAATCCCTTCAACCTTTAATAAAAAATTAGAGAGTTCAATGAATAGATTGTATTTTTTTTAATATAATATTATTTCTCTCGTAATATTATGTGTTTATACTATATTTACATAATCAAAATTAAATGTTTAACTACTCGTGTAGAAAATGAATTCTTCACACAATTATGTTTCCAATCTAATGGAAGAACAGACAGTCCATGCTAAAACTATAGAATTATTAGGGGTTCAACAACATGTAAATGTGAAAAATAAGATAGGCATAACATCACTATGTTAACTAAAGTTATCAAGGAAAGAAAAAAAAGGTATAAAATTATAGGTTCACTAGAATCATAGTGACCAACATTTTGACCCCAAAAAGTCAATGTTCATTAGTTACATAGGGGTTATAACTTGAATTCTTGAGCCAATTAATATATATATGTGGCATAATGTCACATCTGTATTGAAGGAAACAATTTCGGACGATATTAGGGTAATTTTATGTTATAATTTACCTATTTTACTTAAAGATTATATAACGAAATGTTGATTTTATTTTTATTTTCCCTTGTAGAGTTCATTTAGTTTTTATTTTTTTGGAAAAAATATATTAATATAAACTAAAATATATTATAGAGACATCTAGAATCATAAAACAAAGAATAATATAAAGGATATTGAGGGTAAAGTAAACCACCACCCACCAGCTATGTATGAACACATTATAAACCATGAAACATGGAAGGCTTTAATTAGTCTCCATAATGAAAAATCATTTTAGTTTCAATATAATCCTTAATATTTTATTTAAAAACATTTATTTTATCCACTTTGATTCAAAAAATATATTAATGAAATAGAAAATGACTGCAAAAAATAAATAATTTGCATCAAAACCCATGTACCCCTACTATAAAGCAAGGATGAGTTACGCTTCAGTAATGAACCAACCCGGGTCAACTAGATGATCCATCTAAGTTGTCCCATGCACAAATGGATAATAAAAAATCTCATATATAAGAAAAACAAGACAAACAATAGGATTAAAATGTGGAATAAAATATACATATAAGATCCATATAATCCATACCAAACCATCCAAACAAGAAACTATGAATATAAAAGGCCAATAAGTCTCTGTGTGACTAACTGTCACCCCCAAACCATCCCACTATGAAGGAAATAATGAAAAGATAATTTGAAATGATACACATTTCTCTTCCATTTACCTAAATCCTGAAAAAAATATTAAAAAATGCACAAAGTAAAACAATTTGGTGTGAGAATGAAGCCAAGTAGGATTCCACCATATAATCTATAAAAGGTCTGATATAAAGAATTCAATAGTTGTATCTTTAAATCAAATACATTTTTACAAATCATTTTCATAAATCAAAAATAATTTTACATTCATCCCTTAGTTTTTCATAAAGTTATTTAATATTATAAAAACAAGGAATATGATAATAATAAGTGATAAAACTTGATATAAGAATCAACTCGATCCATGAATATGGTATAAGGTAAACATGTACGCAAATCACTATGACCAATCCATCATGTGAAAGCATGTAATAACCATAATCAATTCATCATGTGATAATCTAATCATAATTGAAAAATCACACCATATTGGGCCCTAGCCCATGGTAATATGTTCTATATTGAAAAGAAACCAAAACTAGGAATATAGTGGATCCAACCTGGTATAAACTCCCATCTTGGTCTATCAATATCACAAAACCTCTAGTGGCATTACACACACTATGAGTAAAATGTATCTTCCTGGTTCACCCAAGCTTCCCAATGTTCCATGTTTGTCATAATTCATTTAAAACCAATGATAAAAATTTAAAAATCATTTTAAAGTCCAATCCCATTTTCTATGGTGTTTGAAAACCAATTTCCAAAAAAAATCATTGTTTGATCATTTAATCAAACACTTGGTGTACACACACCATTTTTAAATCAATAACCCTTTAAAAACATGACTTCTTAAAAAATAAATGTTAATCACAAATAATTTCAATTAAATGAATATCCCATTGGAGTTTAAAAAGATAAACATTTCGTAGAATTATCCTTTTGTATTGAAACACCCACCTTGAGTATGGAGGTAGAACTAAACTCTTTCGAAAATAGAGACCCGAGAAAATTAGATTTGGCCCTCATGATCCTAGATCCATAAGAAACACATCAATAATCTATCAAAAACCATAGATCTAGCATACATAGTCTCTTCATGTTTTTAAAGATGAGAAGAGAAGATATGTAATAAGGATGTAAGAAGAAAAGGAAAAACTAGATAAAAATACAACATACATTGAGTTGAACTATAAAGAATGATGTGAATCCACCTAGAATCCAAACGAAGACACTTCTTGAGCAATGACGAAAGATTTGTTCAAAAAAATATGATATTATGGGGTCATTATAGGTTAAACTGAGGTCCCAAATATTTTTAATAAAAAACCAGTCCATTAAAAGTCTGCATGCATGATTTGTGGGATATGACACATAGTTATTAGTAACTCTGTGCCCAAAATGTGCACCCTATATAGAGATTCTCTCTGGGGTGAATGGTTTTTCCTCACAGTTAATTTAGTTGTATTCCAACCATGTATAACACCTTTTCCTAGGGTTGTATGGTATGGAGGGGTGGTTTTTTAGTTTTGAAAAACTGAGTTCCCCCTTCATGTAGGTCATGCATTGTCCCGCAATTTCTTAGGCCCAACCGCGTGATTTTCACTAACCATGTGCAAACTATGAATTTTCCCAAGGGCTACCAAAATCTTCTGAAAACTCCTGAAATGAACCCAAACCTAGACCCAACCAAACCATGGTAAAAACAAGGGTCAAGAATTACCTATAAGAATGTAATAAAACATTGTAGTCTCCACACCATAAAGGATTTCAATCCCCATAGAGTGCTCAAGATTCTAGACTCTCAAAAACAATATATGGTCAATAATTCCTTGTTAATGATTATTTCTCCCATGCCTTATGGGTATCCCATCCACACTTCTACAATACCTATAATAATGATATCATTTTTCCACATAGTAAATTATCATGATGATCTATAATTTGAATTGGTTTCTCAACAATGGTGGGATGAGGTTCAATATCAATATCCTCATAATAAATCACATGGGAAAGATCTAGTTAAGGACTTTTTCGCTATTAAGAATGAAACAAATCATGAATAAAAGTAAAAAAAATATGTTAATTCCAACTAATATTCCACATTTAGACGTTGCTCCATGATATCAAAGGGGCCAACAAAACATGGTTCCATCTTACCCTACATACCCAAATGATTATGACCCAAGAAAGTTGGAAATTTGAGAAAAATATAGTCACCAATCTCAAGCTCTAGGATCTGGTGAAGATGGTCCAAATAATATTTATAAAGACTTTATGCTTTGAGAAACCTCTTTGGAGTCAACCTCACCTTTTATATTATCTTCTGAATGAGACTCAACCCAAATAAGAACCCCTCTCCCAAATATAACCAGCATAAGGAAGATTTACATGACTTCCCATACAATTATTAAAAGCTAACCATATTTATGGAAGACTAATATCTGTTATTATAAGAAAATTTAACTATTGGAAAAAATCCCAATATCAACAAAATCAAGAATGCAAACCTGAAACATATCATCAAGAACCTTGATAGCTCTATCTATTTATCCATATATCCTTGAATGATATGTCCTTGCCAATTTCAACTGGGAACCCATAACCTCCTGAAAATCATTCCAGAACATGTATGTGAACCTCAAGTGCTTATCAAAAACAACTATATAGGGAACCTCGTGATGTCTCACAGTCTCTCATATATTCAAGTCTCTGAGTTGTTCTGCTTTTTTCATCTCCTTGATTGGTAACAAATGATCCATTTTCATAAGTCATTCAATGATCACCCAAAATAAAATATTTCCTACTAGGAGTCTATGGAAAACCAAGGAAAGAGTACATAGAAATATCATACCACTTCCATACCATTATGGGTAAAGGTTACAACAAAACAACATGACTCTAGTGTTCAGCCTTAATTTTCTAATAAATGAGACATAATGATACTAATTCATCAATTGACCAACTCATCCATAGAAACTAATACTGACGTCTCAAGTCATTATAAATCATGGTAGCACAAGGGTGTATATAATAATCTGGCTGGTTTCAACTATACATCAACTCTTTCCTCATGGAAATCAGAATAACCAACCTATTATAGAAGGAAAAAAGATCTATTAGGAGACAGATACTACACACCCGAGGTCTCCCTAGCATAAAAAATTACCTAAGAATTAGAACTAAATATATATCACTAGATCAATCTGAAATTTTTCATTAAAATATGAGCCAAATTTTATCAATAACAGGAACGCATGTCCACCAACTGATTCCACTCACAAGCTCATATAAGGAAAAAAACTCATTACAGACCACTCCTCAACCAATTACTTCACAACTTGTGTTAGTAATTTTTTTATCAATGAATTGAAAACCACGTTACTTTTTCCAATAGTGTAGGTAGTATCATAATTAAATGTCTTAAGATACTCCACCCAGTGTCTTTATTACAAGTTTAGATCCCTCTAAGTAAAAATATGTTCCAGGCTGTTATGATCAGAATACACTGTAAACTGATTTGCAAAGAGATGGTGATGACACTCTTTTTTAGTTCATGCATAACTAAATCACACTAAATATCATGGGTAGTATAGTTCTTCTCATGTGGGATTAACTATCTAGAGCCATAGGCCACCAACTATTTCCCCTACATCAAGGCACATTCTAAACCTATACTTGAAGAATCAAAAAAAATATCATAACCTAAACCCAGTTCTAATATAATAATAACTAATTTTTAAGTAAACATCCCCTTTAGCTCCAAAAAATATCTCATAAATTTTTTATTCCATTCAAAAATTACATCCTTACGGGTTAATGTTATCATCAATGCTGTGAGCCTAAAGAAATCATGAACAACCATCTATAGAACCCATACAGAACCAACAAGCTTTGTATCTCAAACACATTTTTGGGATACACACAGGACATAATAGACTATATTTTCTCTGTATCCACTAATCCTCCCTTTTAATATATTACATTCCCTAAATATTTCACTTCTCATATCCAAAACTCACATTTTGGAATGATTACCAAATAGATGACATTCCTTCAATGTTTGCAAAGTGATATCTAAATGGTCCTTATACTCCATCTATGACTTGGTGTACACCAACATATCATCCAAAATCACAATAAAAATAGTGTCCAATAATTGAATAAATATTTGGTTCATCAAATCCATAAATACTACTGAAGAGTTAGTAAGACCGAATTACATAACCAAAAACTCAAAAGTCCCATGTCATCTCTGCAACAATGTCTTTGGTATATCCTCTTCTCAGAATCCCAATATCTGGTACCCTGACCAAAAGACAATATTTCCAAACCAACATGCCACTATAAGATGGTCAAAGCGATTGTAAATCATAGGGAAAGGAATATTTTTATTATTTTCCAACTGATTCATCTTTTGATAATACATGAAAATTCTGAGACTCCCACTTGACTTCATAAAAAAGAGGATTGGTGAAGCCCATGGTGACATGATAGGATGAATAAATCCCTTATCCTCTAGATCCTAAATATTTAAAATAAGTTCCACTAACTTATTAGGTTTCATTAGATAAGATGACATAGAAATGGGAATCATAAAAGGGAGTAAGTTAACAATAAACTCAACCTCTCTCTATGGTGGTAAACCAGAAAAAACATCCAAAAAGTCCTCGGGGTATGGAAAAACAACTATATAAGGTAGATAGAATATAAAAGGGTCAAAAACATCAAGAAGAATCTCTAAAAACAAGAAAAATATTATCACATCCTAAGGAACAACATGCCCCACCATTCCTGGTCTAGGGTCCCGCTCACCCTGAAAAACATGTGTAACCCCATCATAAGATAAAGAATAAACTCGCTGATGATAATAGTCTATCTAAACCATAATTTTGATTATCAAATACATTCTACGTGTCTGTTAGAATATTTCAATATCAAGAACTAAAATGTTCCACCCCCCCCCCCCCCTTGAAGTCTCCTATCACCACCAGATTGGAGGGAAAATTGAAAACATGTTTGGACCTCATTACTAAAATCATTGAAGACCCAAAAAGAAAAAAATAATTTCCAAATGTAATCCCAACACCTCAACTAAATTTTATTATTAAAAATAATTGATTATTGTATATATTAAAAAATATATCACCATAGAATATGAAATAAACATCGTACCTCTAACAGTAGCTAGACTTATATTAGATTCCTCTGGCGCACACTCCATCGGATAAATCCATTTGGTATTAACAACATGGTCATCCCCTTTGAATTATATTTAGACCCAACACCCTTGGATGTTTGAAGGAATGCCTAAGAACCCTTGGTGAGAGTGGATTTGACCTTACTACCTTGAGATATACTGTCAAAAAAAATTCTTCGAATGACTATATTTTTCACAATGATGAAAAGTCTCAGGAGTATCCACACAATTAGTCTTAGTATGACCACACCTTATAAAATTGTAGTAGAAAAATTTTTGATGTCCTAATGAATCCCTTGAAAATGGTCCTGAAGAAAACATACTACTATTGTACTTACTTTCTGTTTATAAGTCACACCCTAGGTAACAACTGCACCAACTAAAGCTCCACCCAAACCAGTATATCTAGCTATGTCAGCCTCCTCCAAAGCTTCTTTTTATAATACCTCTATGAGGGTCAGAAGAAACATTAGAATCAACATAAACTAAATATCATGCCTCTGGACCAACTCAAACCTATGATACTTTAGCTACTAATTGGTGACTTGCACTAGGACCAAATCCTCTAACTCTGGTGGAATATTATTGAACAATACGCTCTCTATGATTTAAGGTAAGATAATCCTAGGAATTCACCACATGTGACGTCTCACGGTAAAAATATTGATTGAATATTTTCTTGAAAGGCATTCAGGTGTGATCCTCCTTAAAATTATTTTACATAATAGAGTCCCACCATCTACTTTTAAGCCCCTCAAGCATGTTTAGGGAAAACCCCACCTTCAATTCCTCAGGAGTATTCAAGAAATTGATGATCCCCTTAATCCTATAGAGCCACTCCTCAGATTCCTATGTTCCATTATCACCATGGAAGATTGGTGGATGGTGCTTTGTGAATTTTCATCCATGATCCACTACATGTCCTAGGTTCCTGACACCTTATTGACTGAGAGTATAGATTGTGAATACTATAAATTCTATAAAATAAAGCCAACCAAAGGATTTTTCTGTGGAACCTTTCTTAAAATATCCTCAACTAGATTCATAAGATATCTTTTATGAGGCATCATCTAATAAATAGGATAATAATAAATCATATTTTTGAGAAAAATTAGAAAATATTCTAACCAACGTCAAGAATTCACATCCATGCCATAAAATAAATTGAATTTAAAGCAGTGTGAATTATACCAATAAAACTCAACACAATAAAAATGAACGATACCATTTTAATAAACATACCATCTAGTTCATTCAAATTACCTTAAACTCCAAGTCCTAATTTTGTTAAAAAAAATTACAACCACCCATGTAACGTAAGTTTAGATATAAAAGAGAGCTAACCAGGCACCCTCTCAAACATACAACCCAAATTCTAACAATCTTAACTCCTATCTACCCATGAGATAGAACCAAAATTATTTAGTATTAATGCACTTTAGGCTGATTATACCTATTATACAATTCTGTAATGAATCGTTCTAGTTCAACAAGATGGCCCACCATAGATGGCCCACCATTGTGGAGATACATTAAAATATAACAGAAATAAGACTCATATAGAAGTAAAACAAAAGGAAAAAATCATTGTACATTATAGAATAAAAAGAAAACGTACAAGATTGATACAATCCTTGCCAAATAATTTAAACTAGAAAGTATGACTAGACTCGACCAATAAGTATCCATGCAACCAATCATCACCTCCAAATCACCCCACTATGAAGGAATTGACAAAAAGGGAAGCATGCATGCTAAAAATGCTAATCCCTTTACCTGAATTCTACAAAAAAGCATCTAAAACCACCCATAGTAAAAAAGTAGGGTGTCATAAAAAATACCAGTAGTATTCAACCTCATAATCTATATAAATTCCAATATTAACAATACAACTGTTATAGCTTTAAATAAAATATTTTTTTCAAATAAATTTCATAATTCAAAACCATTTGTAAGTCATACCTTGGTTTTTCATAAAATCCATCCATATTCTCAAAAAGAGTGATATGAAAAATAATAATTTATAAATAATGAGGGTAAAATAAATTCAATCCATGAATACACTATAAGTTAAACATGTAAGAAAATAACAATGACTAATCTATCATTCAAAAGCACCTGAGCAAATAACCATGATCAACCCATCATTTGATAATCAAATGATAATTGAGAAAACACATCATATTTAAACCTAACCCATTGGAATATTTTTTATACAGAGAATAATCCTAAAAAAGTAATATGATTAGTCAAACTTGATATTGAGTCCCACTATGGTCTGTCAATATCACAACACCCCTAAGAGCGACATGTATATTCCTAACTCACCAATGGTTTCCAATGTGTGAAGTTTTTTAAAATCCATTTAAAACCCATTATCACAATTTATAATTATTTTTTAAGGATAATTAAATCTTAATTAGTGTTTAAAAACTCATTTTTTAACCAAAACCACCATTATATTATTTAATCAAACACTTGTTTTGTACAAACTAGTTTTAAAGAAAATCCCCTTTAAAAAATGATTTCTTTACAAAACATAAATTTCAATCACAAGTCAACTTAATTAAATAAATAAATCAAATCAATTTAAAAATAAAATAAGAAATTAATAGAACTATACCTTTTATGGAAACAACTACCTCAGTAATAGAGGTAGAACTAAACACCTTCAAAAATAGAGACCCAAGAATAGTGAATCGGGTCCTCATGATCCTTGATCCATAAGAAACACATAAAACCTAAATAAAAACCATTGGATGTGGAATAGAAATTCCCTCTTGTTTCTATAGGATTATAGGAGAATAAATCTAATGAGTATATAATAATAATAGGAATAACTGGATAAAAAACACAACATACCTTGAGTTGATCCATCAAGAATGCAGGAAATCGACATAGAATCCAATGGAAGATTCATATAGAGAACTTTGGAAAGATTATGTTGAGAACATATTATATTAGGGGTTTGTTAGATGTTTAACCTAAATCATATGGATTTTTAATTAAATAATAAGTGCATTAAAAGTTCGCACACATGATTTTCGGGGGAGGTCGTATAGTTAAGAGTAATTGTCCCCCTTAATCATACACCCTATATAGAAATTATATTTTTGGTGCATAGTTTTTATACACTATTTATTTAACCAATAACTAGATTTTTATTACCCCTCTACCTATGGGTTCATGGTTTGGAGGGGTTCTCACATGGTTTAGACAAACATTTTTCCCCCTTTCAGTAGACATTGATTGGTTGCACGATTTCTTATACCAAATTGCATGGTTTTACCAAATCATATTCCAACCATTCTCAACCCCAAGGTATACCAATGTTTTTTGGGAACTCCCAATATAACCCCAAATAAAGACCCAACCAAATTATAGTCAAAACAAGGGTCAACATGTACCTGTAAAAATGTAATAGAACATTACAACTTCACTTTAGAGTATAACCCTATTTATTATAACTCTATAGTAAATTTTTTATTCAATTTAAAACAAAATATTTTCTCATTTATATTTATATTATGGATATAGAATCTAAAACTACTTCCATCACACATCATGTGTTATGGAATAGTTCTTGTGTAAATATGTAGGGTAAACTAGTGTATGAAAACATAGAAGTGGTATGAGAATCATGTATAAGTATGAAATCATTGTAAATTTTTATTATTTATAACAATGTAATATAAAAATTTATATTTATATTTTTATGTTTTTTATAAATTTTGGACACAAGAATCAAGAGTGATTACACCAAAATAAAAACAAATTTCAACATATTTGAAAAGGAAATAAAAATATGGTTGTGTTAGTGGTATAGATTTTGAAGTGTCACTTCATACATATTTCAATATTACAAAGACACATGGAGATATATGTGAGATGATGGTAGGTATGCATTCATAGACAGGTTCATTGAAAGAAATTATTATTCAATCTGGTTTGGAGGAATATTGTATGAGAAACGATCATAGTGAACTAGTAGTAGAACAATGATCAATACATGAAGAGCCACATTAACCCACTATCTTTGAGGTTATCTGTTCCCCTAAACTACTTGCCTTACCCAAGGTATTAAATTTTTTCAAAACTATTTCTCCTAAATTTGAATTAAATTTCTTTCAATGAATTTATATTAATAAAATTCTATAAGGTAAAATTGTATGTTATTTATGTATATCAACACCATTGAATCACCTTGTTGTGAGGGGTATGGTGTAAAATATCCAATGAGACATGATACAAAATATAAAACTCTGAAAATATCACAGGAGAGTGGGGATAATTTTATCTCATGAGATAAGAATGAGTTTCTTATTCTGCATGATGATTGAGATATTAGCACTATCGATAATTCCATTAGAACTTTTATAACATGTCCCTATAATCGTATAATGATACATGAGGATTTTCCTTATGATTTTTTTCAAATGAAAAACCATTAATAGCTGATTCTAAACGGTACGAGATGAGGTATGGTATTTGAAAAACAACAAAATAATGGGGAAATAAATGTTTAGATCAAATAAAATCTACTGGATAAAAAAAGAAATCAAAAGGACGTTATGATATTAACATCACCCTACCAATTACTCTATCGCATATAATAACATTACAAGTTCATGAAGATAAAACCTTCAAATATAGAAACATGTCCTAAATTTAATATGAAGAAGATATATTTTGATAGGTCCTTATAGATATTCCTGGTGTGGATAGTGTAAAATAAATTATCATGTTTTAATGTATGGGAATTTCATTTGAGAATAAATACATGAGGTACATTTTCATAATCCATCTATCTAAAAAATTATTTCACCCCCAGTAACATTTACTTGAACCTTTATTTGTGTATCTTATGTATTTTATGTTAATGGGTTATGTTTTGGGAGGTTCAGAATATTTTCAAAATGTTTTTGATCATTCTATGAAGGTAAAAATTTATATCGTTATTAGTATAACATGGGAAACACCTCCCAAAATACCGTGCAATTGAAATAGTGGGAACTGAGTAGTTGCGTGCTTTGGAACACAGTTTTTCCAAACCATACAGATACCTAGGATAAACTATGAAAAGATAAAATTAATGGAATATAATGGTTGGAATGTAGTTTTTATAACCATGTTTGGGGTTTTTGAAGGATATGACTCATGCTTGGCTAGTGAACAGTTTTCCTAATTGTGCACCATGAAAACTTAGATCCAAAAATTAATATAATTTACCTACTAAACCACTCTGTTACCCCAAAATAGACCATAACATAAATTTCTCTTCCTTACAATTATGTATAAACCATTCATTTTGATCTGGGATAAATTTCTTGGTGAGTAAAAGTGTGTTAGAGGCCCTGATTCATTGGAAAGTGTTCAGTCTTCATCATTTTCCTTAGATATATTTTGTTTTCCTCTCTTAGAATCATGGATCTAATCTATTGGGGATAGATCCATAATTATTTATGTAAATATTTATGGAGTATATTTTATTGGTTTATGGGAATAATATATATTTATTTTCCTAGGAGTTTCAAGCTGGGTTTTTGATGTTTTGTGTTGTTCTTCAATTTTGCATATGTTTGATAGATAGTGGATTCTCTCTCAAATACAATTTTTTAGAACTTGATGGGTAGAATTAAAATTTATTTAATTTCATAAAATTGTATAGAAAATCATTGTGTGATTTCATTAAAATTCTTGTTTGAATTATGTTTTTAGAAATCATGGGAATTGGATGATGTTTTGGATAACTCATTTTTAAAAAATTTAAAATGTTGATTTTAAAATTATGGTTAATTTAATTCAATAGAATTATTTTTTTAAAATTATTTGAATGTGAATAAATTATTTTTATTGAATATTTTTGACATGATTGTTTTATAATGGTTGAGTTTAATGGGTTGGATAATGGTTGTGAAGTACCACCATCAATGGGATGAAGTATGGATGTAAAGTTCCACCATCAATGGTAACACCATTTTTGTTTGTGTGTGGTTTTTTGTTGTATGTGGACATTAAAAAGTACATGGAAAATTATAAATAAAGAAATATGTTAATGTATTATTTGATGTATTCCTTAAAAAATGGTTATAAATTCTTGTTTAATTTCTTTTCTTAGAAAAATATTTTGGATGTATATAAACGGCTTGTAAACTAATTTATATTAATGTGCTAATAAGTTTTATCCTTGTGTAATGAGTTGGGAAGTCATAGGGTAAATATTAATGAGTTTTGTACTCACCTCCTTCTTTGGAACTATGGTGTGTTTCCAGATGCTGTATATTAAGAAATGGGAAAAGGCAATGTATCCATGTTTTTTAGTGGTTCATCTTGATACCTTGGGATATACATGTAGATTTAGGTCTTGCATATGTTTTTGAGTTTTTGAGTTGATATTATTGGTGTATTTGAGTTTTTTATGTCTTGTTTTCCTCTTTTTACTCTATTTTTTTGGTTTTGTATTGGATTGTTTTTCATACACTTTCATCATATAAAGGTTTGATTATTTATGGCTATCTTGGCTGGTTGTTTTATATTAAAAGGTAAAATCATCCCCTAATTTTTTATGAATCTATTGTCATTTATTGAATGAATTTGGTTTCTTGTGGATGTCACGTAAGGCTAGTAACACCTCTACCTCTTCCCATGCCAATGGGTGAGGGGTGGAATTTTACAAGTGGTATCATCTTATTTGATCCTGGATATGGGATTAGTGTCAGTTTGTCTTTTGGTATGATATAAAGGAGTATGATTCTTGAAACCTGAAAGTTATAGCATAAAATGGATAACTAATCTATTTATGTTGAACTTCATGTTACCAAGTAGTTTTGGTATATAAGTGTTTTTAAAAACTTTTAGGAGTTTTCACCTAATCATCAAGGGTTTATCTAATAAGAGAAGCATCACAAGAATTTATAGAAATTACTTCCCAAAAGGATTGAATAATAAATCTTGAGTAATTTTTTTTGATTTCGTGAAAAAAAGTGTTAATTTTTTGCAATAGTTTAAAATGGTTTGATTTTCAAAAATCATGGTGAAATTTTCAAAAAAAATTGAAAATGGATATTGTTGAATTTTGAAAAGTTTTTTTTTGATATGTGTGATGTGGTAAATTTGAAGTTTTTAAGCTTTTAGTTTTTTTAGAGTGATGTTAAATGAAATTTTATCATGTTATAGAGAATGGAACTAGGTAGGTAACACAGGAACCAACCAGAAGAGGCTATTATGAATTTTGTTGCATGTTAACAGTGAGATATAGTATTTCACACTAAATCAGACCAAGGAATGACATGGAATGAATTTGAGGAATTATTTAACAAAAAAGTATATCCTGAAACTTTATGGATTTTAGGAACAAAATAATTATTTATTTTGAATCAATAGAACCACATAATGATAGAGTATGTGGCTAAATTTATGAATTTTGTCTTCTTTTGACCTGAAGTTACTGGAAGTCTCTCATTAAAGGAATACATTATTGAATCAAGGATGATACTAGATATTCACTCAAAGATTTTCATGCTTTGTATATTAGATTATATAGATATGCTAAATAGATAAATAGTTGTATAAAGGGATATCTCGGGAAATATAGCTAGAGGAAGCATGTTGATACCTATGGAAAATGGTCGGAACTCTAATGCTGGTAATAATAAGAAGAGGGAAACCTATTTCCAAGGTGGTGGTATAACTTAGAATTAGATGGCTGGATTAGTGAATATTCCTCCTAAACCATAGAGTAATCTTGAATGTTTTCATTGTGGTTCTATAGATCACATGAAGTGAGGTAATATAACAATTCCTATATCATGTCACAATTTCAACTAGATGAGACCTATTTAGCTCTATTGTAATAGCGATCCATGCTCGAGCACTAGGGATACATATCATGCATCTTAAGTAATGTATTATTCGATGATATGAGTGTATTATAATATATCTCATCATAAAAACTGAGGAATACATAGTGATTATAGGAATACCATTACTCCCCAACTAGTGTGATCTCAACATCGTAATAAATATCAAAGTACAGTGAGTAAAAAAATTATGTAGCTAAGAAAATGATCGTGGATGATCAATATGCAACGTAAATAATGATAGGTATGATTCTTTTTATGTCTACCCCTATGAAATATTTTTTTGATATGGGTTCATCCCATTCATTTATTGCTTCTTGTGTTTTTGATCATTGTGGTTTTTAGGTTGAGATGATGCATTATTTTTCGAAACATCAAACTCCCCTTATCTGAAGAGAATATATAACCTTAATGTGAAATGAATTTTCTATAACTATATATGTGGATAAATTTATTTTTTATTTTTTATTTCTTTATATGAATTTATATGACTTAATACTAGGTATGGATTGGGTTAAAATGTCCAAATCTCATGTCGATTGTTATACCCGAAGGGTTAGTTTTACAACTAATTATGACAACGAGCATATCTTTAGAAGAGATTGTAATGTGAAGGAATGTGAAGAAGTATTATTGGCACTAGATGTTGTCATTTTCTTATACCAATTAGTATCTTTAACCATGTAATCTATGGATGAGATTAATAATAGTGGGTTTTAAACAATTGTTGATTACTTCCATGATTTGTTTCACAAAAAATTCTTAGTGTTTCCACCCAAAAAATAATTGGAGTTTAAAATTAATCTCTTAATAGGGACCAGTACTATATCACTTCCATATTATCATATGGAGCCAGAAAAATTAAGGGAATCAAAATTCTGGTTGGAAGAGTTGGAAAGAAAAATGTCCATTCAACCTAGTACTTCTCTGTGGGAAGCACTAGTTATTTTGTGGGAAATTTGGATGGAACCCTTAGGTTTTGTGTGGATTATTGTAACCTTAATCATGTTATGATAAAGAATAAATATCATCTTAAATAGATTTATGATCTATATGACCAATCAAAGGAAGCCCAGTGGTTCCCTAAAATTTACTTTCATTCAAGATATCACAAACTATAGGTTCAGAAGGAAGATATTCTAAAGAAATATTTCAGGAGTATATATGGTCGTTATGAGTATGTGATTATTCCTTGTTATCTTAAGAATAAAGTAGATGACTTTATGGAATTGGTGATTTGGATATTTCAAATGTATTTATATTCTTTTGTAGTGGTATTTTTTGATTACATGCTGGTGTATTCTAGGATAAAGGATAAGCATGATAAACACGTGGTGATATTAGTGGGTATCTTACAGGATCATAGTTTGTATGCAAACCTTTCAAGGTGGTATTTTTTTATTTAATAGGTATATTTCCTTGGAAATTTTATCTTTGAAAAAGGTTTTTTTCTGGAACCATAATAGATAGAGGTTATAATCTCTTACAAACCACCAATGAATGACTTTGTGATACATAGTTTCCTTGGTCTTGCTGGTTATTACTAATGTTTTGTTTGTGAATTTTCTTGACTAGCCTCACCAATGAAAGCTTCAACTTTAGTAATGTTCCATTCTAATAGAACGATTAATTACAAAATTCATTTCAATATATTAATGTTTACTTTATATCATCATTTGTAATGCCCCGACCCCAGTTACCCGGAGTCGGTGCATTATTGCGTAACATTGGCATGATCACAAAAGATCAAGTCTTGAAAGAATGATTAGTTTAGTAGCCTTGGAAACACTAGATACATTCATAAAAGTTACATTACATCATAAAGTGAAAATATATAATAACATGGTCTCCATAGTCCACACTCATGTCCCCTTCTGACTATCCATGCAGGTCATTCATAAAATACTTCTTCACATCATGGAAAATATTAAAACATTGAAAGGGGTGAGCTCAGATGCTCAGTAAGGATAACAATATTGCGGAATCTTTCATAAATAAACATAAACATTTAAGGCAATGTATAACTAAAACAAAATCCTTTTAAACATGAACTTCAACATAATATTGAAAAAGTAAAATGAAATAATGTCATTTACTTATTCACATGGATATTCTACTGGTCGAATAATCGTATGCAATATCAATAACCACTTTCATAATGATGGAATGCATATTGCCAGACTATCATAACCACGTATCCAAGGCCTCATGCCAAGACCACAAATAAGATTTTGTCAAGGCCTCGTGCCAAGACAGTAGTTTGTATCATGAGACCTACTGATGCATCGAGGAGCTATAGCGGGCTCCACCTGTCACTTATTAAGTCCAATTCATTCCTAATATGAACCGGTTTTAACATATCATAAACCATAACATAATTTTATCACATAAAACATGCATGAAGGAAACATAAGATTTCCACAATTCTATCACAAGATATAAATACAACACATTGATATAATAAAAACTCTATCAAAACCATTTTCAATACCAAAATAAAAGATAAGTAAAACATGGTATTTATTTTTCTTTTAAAAAAGTTATGTCTTATAGAGGAAGAAAAAACTCAAATAATAGTCATGGCGGCAGAGAAGTCGTTGTCGCTACATACGTAAGAAAAAACATTCCTTTTGTAGTTTAGTAAAAACGATTCCTATAAAAAGATTCCTTTTGAATAAAAGTAAAAGTCAAAGGGGTTTATACACCGTATAAATGAAAGTTTTGTATAAAACCAAATATGCCTCAATGAAAGGATATTGAGATGAAGTCCTTACAAAGATCATTTATAAAATAAAATAGATCTATTATGTGTATTCACTATAAGTACACATAAAGAAAGTAAAAATAGAACATAATACATAATAATATCATGACATAATTTGAAATTAGGAGATTAACCTAATGAATAGAAATTGGGTTAAGAAATTCCCTTACCACTCATCTATTCTGATTTGTTTTGAAAATGACGAAAAGATTCCTTTCAAAAATGTATAAGGTAAAATAAGGGTATAAATGTCTTTAAACCATTGTCTAATATATGGTAAAAATGTTTTTAAAGACATTTTAAGAAACATGGATGTGGCTGATAAAGAGGTCCTAGTAGATAACTTCATATAAACAACCATGGATAATGAAGAGGTTGTAGAATTAACCCTTACCTCGTGTCCGACTTCACTCGATCATTCTTTAATCTCATGAATAATAAAATAGAGTTAATTTCTATTTTCTTAAGAACCTTTTTCATGTTCATTATTCCTTTTATATCATTTATTAACATGTTATGAACATTATGTAATTATTTAAGTTAATAACGGTCATTTTGTCGATCTTTGGTACTTGTGTCAAAAATAAACTTCTTATAATTACAAGTTGTTCATGTGTTGAAATATCCATTATATAAAAATTATATTCATGATGTATATATCATATATATCATATATATCAAATACATACATGCATTTATAATATTACATAACATTTAGAGGTAAGAAATGAAATGCACCGTTCATGGAGACGGTAAGTCGTACATACGCATGAACGCTACTTTCATTTCTATTTCATATTTAATGGAATGAAATTATAATTATAAATAGATATAATATAATTCCAGTATAATATAATGTATAATTCCATTTACTCCATCCTTTATACATCCCACATATGGCATTAACGATTCAAATCACTTTGAGGGGGCGGTAGTCCGCACTTCCTAAAATGAAGATATCGCGTTTACCCATAATGGAAACCATAAAGGTATTCCATAAATGAAAAATATATATTCATAAGTAAAAAAACATAATATATATCATATATAAAAATATTTTCATCATAATGGCCACCTTTTAAGGTGTTATATGAGTGTTGAACAATCATCGTTCCGTGAGGCAGAAATTCTCCATCCACAGAAACAGTATGTTCTTTAACCATTATATGTAGGTGTGTGTATGTTTAGCTCGAATCCTTCTTATAAAAACATCCTAGTATATTTAGGATACTGGTTTTGTTACAAAAGA
Organism: Viscum album; assembly: GCA_963277665.1. Classification (NCBI taxonomy): domain Eukaryota; kingdom Viridiplantae; phylum Streptophyta; class Magnoliopsida; order Santalales; family Viscaceae; genus Viscum; species Viscum album. The sequence continues at coordinate 1,654,775,308 of OY728119.1, forward strand.
AATTAATTAAAAGATTTTAGGGGGTTGGAGAAGAAAAATAAAACAAAATAACATAAGAGAATACATTACCATAAAATCTGGTAACTCTTTTTGTTTTGAGCCAAAAGCTTTCGTGGGAAGACTTCTGCCCAAAGTGAGGCTTCTAGGAGTAATAGAGGTAAGTGGAGAGAAAAAATGGGCAGGTTTTGGCCGATCCAAAGGCTTGAGTGGTGTGGGTAAGGTGGTAGAGGTGGGGGCCTTTTATAAGGGGAGAGGAGGGGCACTCTTGGAAGGATTGAAATGTTACTTTATTATGAAATGATTTTAGGATTATAAAGGTCCCACAATGATATATTTTGAGGATAAGGTGATAAGGGTTTGAAATATACTCATCAAATAGGTATTTGGACAAGTTTAAGACTTAGATTTTACATTATCGTTTCATTTTATTTAAATCGTTAATTAATTGGGTAATTGCTGCATCATCATTGTGTCATAAAAAGATTAATTTATTTAATGTCTAAAAATTATAAAAAAAATATCATTATGTAGGAAATATTTTTTATCTTTCTAATGAATATTTATAGGCAAAACTATTACTTGTATAACCCAATTTAAAAATTGTTTTAGTAAAACAGCTCATGTTTGTGACATTTTTATTTTAACATTAAATAAAATGTTTTTAATGTCATTTTCCTACCAAAGTGGCTCCATGGGGTCCCCAAGTTGACCAATGGATTTTCTTGGTAGGCCATGACTCATCCAATAAGTGTTGGACAAGTGTAAAGGTCATTTAATATTATTATAACATTATCTTTACCTTAAATTTCACTAATTATCTTTAATCACGATTAATTAAACTTAAAAGTTACTATTCAACAAAAATTATTTTAATCCCATTGAACCAAATTTTACTTCCTAATGACAACCATGTATGTCGGATTTTTGAAATTCAAATCACAGAAGTGGTAATATTTAATTTAAACGAAAAATCAGTTTTTTTAACTACCACTTAGTGGTTTCACTATTCATCAAAAATTGAAGTTTTTCAGAACAATGCCAAAATTTCACCCTAAGCTATAATTGATATTCCGAATTCAAAAATGATGTCTATTTTAAAAAATTCCAAACATATAAGTTGCATTAGTTAATTTTATAATTAATTCCCGTTGTCACGACAAATAGCGTGTTTTTAAGAAACAATATATATCAAAAGATTGACAATTGTTTATGTCCAATTTCAAAGTGAAATTAATTATAATGACCACCATTGGATAAAATGGTAAAAATATATTCTAATTATACTTTAAAACCACTCAATAGTATAATTTATCACTATAAATTATTTTTATTAAAAAAGTTGTTTTTATGTATTTTTCACTATTCATAAAAAATTGGAAGTTCTCAGAAAAATACCAAAAATTCAACATAGGCTAATTTCGATATTACGAATCCAAAAATTAAGTCCATTTTGAAATATAAAATATATATAATTTCAAAAGGTGGGTATTACTACTCATAATGGCTATTTTGATTGGTCGCGGTGTGTTAGAATCTCGAACTTGCGTACAATGCAAGCTATTGCATTATTGAAAGACAAGCGTATCGTGGAAGCTCGATGTGTTATATTCTCCCCTCCTTTAATAAATTTAATCCTCGCAATTTGAAAATTTTCATTGAAAATAAAAGGTTGAAAATATAAAATACATTTGTGGAAAATCCACATCGGAAATAGGGTTAATAAAAATATAACATTAAAAGGAATAAAGAGAACTACAATGGTCACCCGAGATAGCCCATACTAAGATTCTATGAAAATATGGATATGGAAGAAAAACAAACCATCATGGTCTAATGGAGAGTTGTAGAAAACAGGATTAGGAGAAAGTTAACAATAAGAAAGTCACAAACTTGTGATTGGTTGAACGATCATTGAATCTCCAGTTGGAAAAGTTAACCGGAAACGTTTTTTGTTTTAAGTTACCTTTTATAAAGTTGTGGAATTTATTTAAGAGATTTACTATGAATGTAAGGAAATATACATACTTTTTATGTAGACTTTCATTCTTTAATAAATTTTTACCACAAACCCATATTTCACTCTAAAAGGTAATAGAACTCAAAAATATTTTATTTATCCTAATTGTATAAGGTTCAAAATATTAACACATACCATTTAGATTAGGAAAACTATTTTGTAATAACTAGGGACTTCCTATAGGCTAGTGGTAGGTAATAAAGGCCTGTCGCACTATGGTTGTGGGTTCGATTCCTGCAACTTTGTCCAACGCGACGGGTTATCCCCCAACCTGCAGGTTGTCCTTTTCCTAAAACTATAGTATTCCAAAAATAATCTTCATAAATGTTTTAACCTTAAACAATAATATCCAAAGATCAACTTAATCCATTCCATCCTTTATAGTTATCCAAAATACCTCCGTCTAGACTTTCTCTAAAATGTCCTTAAATTCCAAAATCAATTGCAACATTAGATTCCCCAAACAAAGTAAGGTTTCTCTTATTGTCACATACTGAAGATATGATTACCTTCATCATATTAAAACCTTAATGAAAAAAACAAGTATTGCAGTACAATCCTTATATATATCACATTATTCTTATAACCATAATATAGTTCTTGAGTCCAAAAACACAAATCCAATAATTATTCAACTTCATCTGTAGTAACAGCAAAAGCTTGGACTTGATCCCTTGGCCTTTTCTGAGGTAAGTTTCCCTGACTCTTAGGACATTCATTTGCATAATGCCCCATTTCCCTACAATTGTAGCATTCAATATTGATAGCCCCTTTCTTTCCCTTGCAATCATGAGCCCGGTGACCTTTTTCTCCACATTTATAACAAACTCCCATTCCTTTTAGGCAAGTACCAAGGTGATTCATCCCACAATTATCACATAATGGAAAATCCTTCTTTCCCTTTTTCCCTTTATCTGTCTCTTGTTCCACCATTCTCTCCTTCTCTTTCTTTACTTTGTTGTCATAAGACTTAGAGAATTCATTTTCTGTCTAGATAGAACATGAGACTATATCTTCGTATGTTGAGAAATATTGTGATACTAAAGCTCGATGGAGAAATGGTTTTAACCCATCAAAGAAACGATCAATCTTACTTCTTGGGTTACGTATATAATCTGCATCATGTCTTGCTAACCTTTTAACGTTGGCCTCATACTTTGCAACATTCTCATCCTCTTTTGTCTCAGACTCAGAAATTGCCTTTCCATATCTTCTTGATGGTCATGAGGAAAGTTTTTTTCTAAGAAAATTTCCTTAAACTCCATACATTACATACTTAATACTTCTTCATCTTCCTTTGTGTTTTGAATCAGCGACCACCATTGATCGGAATCTCCAGTGAGCTGATAAACTGCCATGACAACCTTCTCCCTTTCGCTACTCCCCAAGGCGGGGAATATTTTTTCTAAGGAGTTTATTCATTGCTCAGCTTCTAATGGATTTGTACCCCCATTAAATATTGGCGGTTTTTGCCTCGTGAAGCAGTCTAACATTGATCCTCCACGTTGCAGATCAAGGTGCTCCAAACGAGTAAGGTTATTATTCATAACCTGAGTGATTTGTCACAGTATGGTGATAAGTTGATCAGCACCAGTTGTATCTCCAGCTCCACAATAATTATCTTGAGCAGGAGGGAAATCCATACATGGAGTGCGTGCATTTATATGGTTTCCATTCCTCCCACTAGGCTCCATTTCTAAACAATGGCATAAACTATATTAGTTTATGAATTAAAATACATAATTCCATACTTGTAAAACACTTAACATAAATTGAACTATTTATGGATATAATCCATAATCATTAAAAGAAATGCTTTCTTTGAGGAAGTATATACTCATAAACCCTTCATAATGGTTCATAAAAAAATGATAATTATCCTTAGCATATCCCCCATGAGTGTCATAACCAAGAGTGCAGCGAGATCCGTTTTCGTGCACCAGTTCCCATTCGAGTCTACATCAAAGCAGTGTTTTTGGGTTTTACCCCTAGGTACATCTGTGCCAGAGCCGCATCTACCTGATCGTATCCAGACAGGGATTTATTGCTCAGAAAACTTGCAAAATATCTATAATACCAAAATTCTAGGAAGTTATTCTATACTAATCCTCAAAGTCTATCTTCGGGCTATGTGCTCTAATCAGATTTCATCTAAATCTAGATTCCAAGGTTAGTACTAACCTCCCTCTAATACCAACTGTAACGCCCCAGCCCCAGTTACCCAGAGTCGGTACATTATTGCGTAACATTGGCATGATCACAAAAGATCAAGTCTTGAAAGACCGATTAGTTATGTAGCCTTGGAAACACTAGATGCATTCATAAAAGTTACATTACATCATAAAGTGAAAAACTATAATATGACAACCCTGCTTTTTATTACAACATAAACATGCTTTATTACATAAAACTTCACTTGATACAACAAAGAAGATCGAGAGGTTTAGTGTCTTTTGGGCTTAGGATCATTACATAAAAACTTAAAAAATGAAATACAACATCTTTATTGAAAACTTCCTTTACATGACCACTACATTCCCTCATACTTAGCATTGCATGGGATTACATGAGGACATGCATAAGAAAAGGGTGAGCTATAAAGCCCAGTAAGGGAGTACACATGGGATAACATGAGGAGTACAATACATGTTAGTCAATAGGCATTTCAATAGATCATAATAGAAACATGAACATAAAGTCATGATAAAGCATGATAATCATAACATGGAAATGTGGCAACAACACTTAACATTGAATTAGCATGAGCCAGGGCTCATTGCACATGGAGCATGAGTAAACCCTCATTGCACATGAAGCATGAGTAAACCCTCATTGCACTTGAATTAGCATTATTCAACACTCATTGCACTTGACGTATCATGATACTATACATTACCCAATGCATTGGAGTGATATAAGGGCTCACCCTTCTTAAACATTTCATTTCATGCATAAGTGTGCCACATGGATCATAAAACATGGATTCATAAAACATAATCATTTATTATACGATAAAGGAATGTGGAATTCATACATGAAACTTTATAATCAATAAGTAAATGTGCATAAAGTTGAATACCCTTGATGGAGAAATGGGCATGGTTTTCACTACACAATGACATTGGCTTAGAAAATCGGTGTGATTTCGGCAGCGTAACGGCGTGACATAAGAATTCATAAAAAAGGTTTATGAGAGAGAAAGGGGTTCCTCATCATATTTAAATGTAATGGACAGTAAGTAGGTCATATAGATACATGTCCCAACAATTGAAATGGAATTTAGGTTCATGATAGAAAAGTATTGCTTGAATGTAAAAGAAGAGAGAGAAGTTCCTTTCGGAATTTCGGCATAATAACGGGTGTATATGGGAGGCATTTAATGAGAGAGAAAGGGGTCTCCCATCATTAAAACAATAAGAGGGCAGTATGGGGAGGTTAGAAACCATACCCCAACATTCATAATTGAAATTAAAAGGGCAATACAACATAAAGAAAATTGACAAAAAAGAGAAAGGAAGAAAAACCCTTACATGGAAGTGTGCTTCCAAAGGCTAGAGAGAGGCTTGTGAGATGCTTCTTGGGAGCTTGGGGAACCTTGGGAGGATTCTAGAGAGATTAGGGCAGAGGTTGGACGAACTACAAGGGATTTTAGTGAGGAGGAAGTGGGAGCTTGGGTGGGTTTATATAGGAAAGGTGAGAGAATTCTTTATTATTTAGGTTTGGGACCCCTTATATTAAAATAATCCAAATCACAAACCATCCCATGGTATTTTCCCATGGTTTCTGGAAAAGGAAAGAGGAAAACAATATTTTACAAGGCCAAGGTCCTAACTTATTAAAAAATTAGGGTTGCTTATGTGGAGGTGAGTCACACTCCCATGGAAATTAATTTAAAAAGACAAAGTGTTGAATAAGTCTTGAGGGGTTCATTAATGCTTTGAAAAGTAAGTCAAACAAACCCAAAATCACATTATTTTAATGATAAAACATATATTGGCCGAACATAAGGATTATGGTATTTTATTACATCACCATTGGGTCATTATGATGTCATAAAACACATTATATAATTAAATGGTATTTAATTTTTACCCAAAAATTTGACGGTCTCAGAAAATTATGAAAAATTCACCGTTGGATAATTTCGACATCCTGATTCCAGAAATGACATTTATTTTATCTAAAAAAATTATAAATATGTAAATTTTCACTTTTAAAATAAAAACCAACATTTTTAGAAAATTCACTGGTTTTGACAGAAATGGCTTTCAAACTATAATAAAGATTTTAATTGCATTCATAAATTTATAAGATTATTTATATTTAATAAAAATTAATTTAATATTAATAATAATATTTCATTAAAATATTATTTAATTCAAAAAAATCCCTTAATTTAATAAAATAAATTTCTTAATTAAATAATTATTAAAAAGAACCATTTGTACTTTAAAAACTATTTACAATGTATCAAAAATGACTAGAAATTATATTCATTATTATATAGAAAAATAATGTACATGAACATAGTACTTCTTATTTGTTACATAACCCCTTAAAACAGCCGCATAAGACCTAAGGGTAAGGTGTGCAATGGTGACAGACTCTTGGGGCGGCTCGGATAACATCGCTCGAGTGGTAATTTCAATGAACTTCCACTTTTCCCGTAGACGGTCACATTCGAGCTTGACCTAATGAAGCTCAGCTTCGGCTTGGTCAAGGGAGAAGCCCAAAGACGCCGCCTCTTTTCCAAGCTCCAACAAATGGGATTAGTATGGGGTAATTCTACTGGATGAGGCCATCGCTTCCTTTGTCTGAGTAAAAATTGGGTTCGTTAAAGCCTTACATTTATACTAATCATGTGATCACTGTTCAACGGCTATATTAACAACGGTAAAAATTCTTAACATGAAACCAAAGAAGTTAAAATCTTATAAATACATTTTTCATAAAGAGACATTTAACTGGATCAAGAGGGATTTTCCATTAATGAAACTTTGGGTTGTTACAATATTCCCCCCTTATGAAATTTCGCCCTCGAAATTTTCTTTTTCCCACACTAAAAAAATGTGGGTAACTCAGCTTCATCATATCCTCCGACTCCCAAGTTGCTTCTTCAAACTTTTGGTTTCTCCACAACACCTTGACGAGGGGCATTGTCTTATTTCGTAGAACTTTTTCTCTACTATCTAAGATCTTCAGTGGTTGCTCCTCATAAAAAATATCATCTTACAATTGTACCACCTCAGAAGAGAGTACATGTGAAGGGTCTGGTAGGTACTTCCTTAAGAGGGATACATGAAAGACATCATGCACCTTGTCCATAGTAGGTGGAAGTGCTAGTCGATAGGTCACAGCCCCAACACGATCAAGAATCTGGAAGGGGCCGATGTACCTTGGACTTAACTTCCCTTTCTTTCCAAACCTCATGACCTTCTTCCATGGAGATATGCGTAAAAACACCATGTCTCCAACTTTAAACTCAAGTTATCGTCGACGATTATCAGCATAACTCTTCTGTCGACTCTGGGCTACCTTGATATGCTGCTGAATGGTTTTCACCTTCTCCGCCATTTCATCGACCATTTCTGTTCCAAGCAGCTTACGTTCACCAACCTCATCCCAATATGCCGGTGTTCTGCACCTTTTCCCATAAAGGGCTTCATATGGTGCCATTTGGATGCTCGACTGGAAACTGTTATTATAAGAGAACTCAACCTGAGGATGATGTTGATACCATCCTCCTTTAAAGTCCATTGAGCATGCTCTCAACATATCCTCAAGTGTTTGGATAGTCCTCTCTTATTGGCCATCAGTTTGAGGATGATAGGCCATACTAAAGTTCATTTCAGTATTCATAGCATGTTGAAGACTCTTCGAAAACATAAAGGTGAATCTTGGATCTCGGTCGGACACAATAGATAGTGTTACTCCATGCAACCTTACCACTTCCCTGATATATATCCGTGCCGGTTTATCCAAAGAGAGATCCTCCCGAATAGCAATGAAGTGTGCAGTCTTTGTAAGATGATCCACAACAACCCAGATTGCATTGTTGCCTTTGGATGTCCTTGGAAGTCCGGTGACAAATTCCATGGTGATGTTCTCCCATTTCCATCATGGTATGGGCAATGGTTGCATCATCCCCTTATACTTCTGCCTCTCTACCTCCACTTGCTGACACACCAGGAACTTTGATGTATATTCGGCGATCTCCTTCTTCATATTATCCCACCAAAAGTTTTCTCGGAGATCTTGATACATCTTTGTGCTCCCTGGGTGAATAGAGAAATTTGAACTATGTGCATCATCCAAAAGTTCCTTCTTCAGCTCCAGACTTGATGGAACACATAGTCTTTTCCCAAACTTCACAATTTCTTCTTCATTAACATTAAACTCCGAGGATTTCCCCTTCTTGATAGCTTCCACTTTTTCTTGAATTCCCACATCATCCTTTTGAGAATCCTTTAACCTTTCCAAAAGGGATGGTTGAGCAATCATTTGTGAAAGGATTGATGATGTTCCCTTCTTTATGATTCCCACATCCATCTTTATCAAGTCTATGAATATTGGATCCTTCTCAATTCTCATCATTGATAGAATCTCTAGATCCTTTCTACTTAGGGCATCTTCCACCTTGTTCGCTTTCCCAGGGTGGTAATGTATTGAACAGTTATAATCCTTTATGAGCTCTATCCATCTTCTCTAGCACATATTAAGCTCTTTCTGTGTGAATATATATTTAAGACTCTTGTGGTCAGTATATATCTCACATTTCTCTCCATATAGATAATGCCGCCATATTTTCAAGGCAAAGATCACCGCCGCCAACTCCAGATCATGTGTTGGATAGTTTCGCTCATGGATTTTCAACTTCCTTGAGGTATAGGATATCACATTATCATTCTGCATCAGCACACAGCCTAATCCCTTCTTTGAGGCATCACTTAATTCCACAAAAAGTTCCCCACTTGTGGATAAAGTGAGCACGGGCGCAGTGATAAGCCTCCTTTTCAACTCCTTGAAGCTTTCTTCGCATTCATCACTCTAAGAAAACATTACTCCCTTTCGAGTTAGCTTGGTAAGAGGGTTGGAAAATTGTGAGAAATTTCTCAAAAATCGTCGATAATATCCAGCTAACCCCAAGAAGATATGGATATTCGTTACCGATGTTGGCCTCGGCCATCCCTCAATTGCATCTGTTTTGGAGGGATCCACAGATATCCCATTGATTGTGATGATATGGCCCAAGAATGAGACTTCCTTCAACCATAACTCACACTTGTTGTACTTTTCATAGAGATTCTCCTTGTGAAAAGTCTCTAGTAAAGTTCTTAAATTCTCCTCAGGGTCCTCCTTGGTTTTGGAGTATATTAGAATATCATCTATAAAGACTACCACAAATTTGTCAAGGTAATCTCTAAAGACTCTATTCATCAAGTACATGAATATTTCTAGAGCATTGGTGAGTCTGAAAGGCATTACTATGAATTCATAGTGCCCATATCTTGTACGAAAAGCAGTCTTGGGGACTTCTTCCTTCTTCACCCTTACATGATAATATCCCGACCGCAAGTCCACCTTGGAGAAGTATTCTTCTCCATGCAGCTGATCAAACAAGTCATCAATTATTGGGAGAGGATACTTGTTCTTTATCGTGATTTTGTTAAGTTCGCGATAATTGATGCAGAGCTGCATTGACCCATCCTTCTTCTTGACGAAGAGGATTGGTGCACCCATGGTGAAGCACTTGGGCGTATAAACCCTTTATCCAGATTCTCCTGTAGTTGTTTCTTCAGCTCTTCAAGCTCAACAACAGCCATTCTATATGGAGTCTTGGATATTGGTAGCGCCCCAGGTATAAGTTCAATTGAGAACTCAACATCTCTTCTTGGAGGAAGACCAGGCAGTTCCTCAGGAAACACTTCCGCAAATTCCCTCACAATAGTCATTTCTTCAAGGATGGTTTCTTCTTTGGACTCAATCATCTGAGCCAGATATGCATGCTCATAGGGTAGTAATATCAATGCTTGAGATGATGGAGCTAAATAAGATTCATCTTCCTCCTGACACTTGTAAAGAATCGGGGGTCGATTCTCCATATGGAGTGTGATTTCCCTCTCCCGATAATTTATGTTGGCTCTATATAAGGAAAGCCAATCCATGCCAAGAATTGCATTAAATTACACCAAAGTGGGTATGATGAGGTTCGCTGGGAAATTCAATCCACAGATTATAACAAGGGAGGACTTATATTCATGGGATGCAATGATTGCCCCATTTTCCGTACTCACAGACATCTTTACTTCCATGATTTGTGGTGGTGCTGGGATTGTTCTACTAAACTTTCGAGATATAAAAGAATGTGTAGAACCTGAATCAAAAAGTATGTTTTCTATTCTTGAATGAATAACTAGCGTACCTATCACCACTTCGTTGTCGGGGTTCACTTCGGCAGAAGTGATGGCAAAAGATCTTACTTGCTGTCTTGGAGGTTGTTGGTTGCCTCCGATAACCCTTGGATTGGGGCACTGATTTGAAAAATGACTGGGTTCTTTGCATTTGTAGCATTCAAAAACGTGTTGAGGATCAAACGGAGCGTTCCTCTCCTCTTTCGTAGCCTCGGGTCCTTCTTGCTGATAGTTAATAGCTAGGTTCCCTTCTCTTCCACACCTGAAGCATTTTCTCGTCCCCTTAAGGCAATTTCTAGGGTGCTTCTTTTCGTACTTTTGGCAGGTGGGGTGCTGGAACTTCTTAGCGTCGTTGGATTTATCCATCGAACCACCAACATTGAAGTCCACCTTAAGCTTCTTGACCCCATGATACCCCTGTGATTCCCCGGTCACCATTTTGACCTTGAGGGCACATCGGAAAATTTCCTCATAGCTGTTGAAGTCACGGATCGCTAATGCTTTCTGCAAGCTAGGCTTCAACCCACCAAAGAAGCGGTCAACCTTGCATTCGGGGGTAACGACAAAGCCGGAACTGTATCATGCAAGCCTTGTGAATTTTTCCTCATACGCTCCCAGGTATTCTTCATCTTTTTTCTTGAGGGAAAGGAATTCCCTTTCCATATTAATACAGAGGGTGCACGGAAAATATTTATCGAAAAACATCTTCCGGAATTCCTTCTATTTCAAAGCCTCGATCTCCTCCTCAGGCTTTGTATTTTTGATCAATGTCCACCATTGATCAGCTTCACCCTCCATATGATAAGCCTCCAGGAGAACCTTATCTTGTTCAGAACATTGGAGGATGGAGAATATCTTTTTAATGGAGTTGATCCATTGTTCAGCGATCGTGGGATCAGATGATCCACTAAAAGTTGGAGTTCTTTGCCTCATGAAGCTCTCGATAGCGACTTGTTCCTTATTAGGGGGGTTTGGACGTTCCTCTTGACCTGTTTTTCTATTCAAAGCTTGAGTTATCTGAGAGAGAAGCATGACAAAGTTCACGATTTCCGCTCCCATTGGATTGGGCATCTCATTAGTACAATCATCACACTGATCTTCACAATGGTTGTTAGCCCGAGTCCTCCTATTACTGGCCATTGGCTGGAATAAAAGGAAAGTTAAGGGTAACACATAAAGGGTAATCCCAAGACAAAATTTGATGACTTATAAATAAACTTTTATTTCCTTAACTCATGAGTCTATAGGATTCAATCTAGTATTTTCATGATCTACTTTCTAACATATATTCTTAGGGGAATTTTTCCCTTAATAAGGGTTCATACCAAGATTGTGAATTTATCAAAACATATCCCTCGGGAGTGTCGTAACCAAGAGTGCAGCAAGTCCCGTTGTCGCGCACCAGTTCCCGTTTGAGTCGAGCTCAAAGCGGTGTTTTCGGGTTTTACCTATAGGATACATATGTGCCAGAGCCGCTCTACCTGCTCGTATCCGGACAGGGATGTATTTGTTTGATAAACAACTTACTTAGTATTTAACATAACTTAGGGATGTTTTTATTATACTTAGTCTTGTATCCAGGGCTTTACTAGGGTTTCCTAATCCCAAAAATAACTAAACCTATCCTTTGATACCAACTATGACAACCCTGCTTTTTATTACAACTTAAACATGCTTTATTACATAAAACTGCACTTGATACAACAAATAAGATCAAGAGGTTTAGTGTCTTTGGGGATTAGGATCATTACACAAAAACATAAAACATGAAATACAACATCTTTATTGAAAACTTCCTTTACATGACCACTACATTCCCTCGTACTTAGCATTGCATGGGATAACCTAAGGACATGCATAAGAAAAGGGTGAGCTATAAATCCCAGTAAGGGAGTACACATGGGATAACATGAGGAGTATAATACATGTTAGGAAATAGGCATTTCAATAGATCATAAGAGAAACATGAACATAAAGGCATGATAAAGCATGATAATCATAACATGGAAATGTGGCAACAACACTTAACATTGAATTAGCATGAGTCGTGGATCATTGCACATGGAGCATGAGTAAACCCTCATTGCACATGAAGCATGAGTAAACCCTCATTGCACTTGAATTAGCATGATTCAACACTCATTTCACTTGATGTATCATGATACTATACTTTACCGAATGCATTGGAGCGCTATAAGGGCGCACCCTTCTTAAACATTTCATTTCATGCATAAATGTGCCACATGGATCATAGAACATGGATTAATAAAACATAGTCATTTATTCCACGATAAAGGAATGTGGAATTCATACATGAAACTTTATAATCAATAAGTAAATGTGAATAAAGTTGAATACCCTTGATGGAGAAATGGGCATGGTATTCACTACACAATGACATTGGCTTAGAAAATCGGTGCGATTTCGGCAGCGTAACGGCGTGACATAAGAATTCATAAAAAAGGTTTATGAGAGAGAAAGGGGTTAATCATCATATTTACATGTAATAGAAAGTAAGGAGGTCATATAGATACATGTCCAAACAATTGAAATGGAATTTAGGTTCATGATAGAAAAGTATTTCTTGAATGTAAAAGAAGAGAGAGAAGTTCCTTTCGAAATTTCGGCATAATAACGGGTGTACATGGGAGGCATTTAATGAGAGCGAAAGGGGTCTCCCATCATTCAAACAATAAAAGGGATGTATGGGGGAGGTGTTAAACCATACCCCAACATTCATAATTGAAATTAAAAAGGGCAATACAACATAAAGAAAATTGACAAAAAAAAAAGAAAGGAAGAAAAACCCTTACTTGGAAGTGTGCTTCCAAAGGCTAGAGAGAGGCTTGTGAGAGGATTCTTGGGAGATTGGGGCACCTTGGGAGGATTCTAGAGAGAGTATGGCAGAGTTTGGACTAACTCCAAGGGATTTTAGTGAGGAGGAAGTGGGATCTTGGGTGGGTTTATATAGGAAAGGTGAGAGAATTCTTTATTATTTAGGTTTGGGACCCCTTATATTAAAATAATCCAAACCACAAACCATCCCATGGTATTTGACCATGGTTTCTGGAAAAGGAAAGAGGAAAACAATATTTTACAAGGCCAAGGTCCGAACGTATTAAAAAATAAGGTTTGCTTATGTGGAGGTGAGTCACACTCCCATGGAAATTAATTTAAAAAGACAAAGTGTTGAATAAGTCTTGAGGGGTTCATTAATGCTTTGAAAAGTAAGTCAAACAAACCCAAAATCACATTATTTTAATGATAAAACATATATTGGCCGAACATAAGGATTATGGTATTTTTTTACATCACCATTATATCATTATGATGTCATAAAGCACATTATATAATTAAATGGTATTTAATTTTTACCCAAAAATTTGACTATCTCAGAAAATTATGAAAAATTCACTGTTGGATAATTTCGACGTCCTGATTCTAGAAATGAAATTTATTTTATCTAAAAAAATTCTAAATATGTTAATTTTCACTTTTAAAATAAAAACCAACATTTATCGAAAATTCACGGGTTTTGACAGAAATGGATTTCAAACCTTAATAAAGATTTTAATTGCATTCATAAATTTATAAGATCATTTATATTTATTAAAAATTAATTTAATATTAATAATAATATTTTATTAAAATATTATTTAATTCAAAAAATCCCTTAATTTAATAAAATAAATTTCTTAATTAAATAATAATTAAAAAACACCATTTGTACTTTAAAAACTATTTACAATGTATCAAAAATGACTAGAAATTATATTCATTATTATATAAAAAAATAATGTACATGAACATAGTACTACTTATTTGTTACATAACCCCTTAAAACAGCCGCATAAGACCTAAGGGTAAGGTGTGCAATGGTGACAGACTCTTGGGGTGGCTCGGATAACATCGCTCAAGTGGTAATTTCAATCAAGTTCCACTTTTCCCGTTGACGGTCACGTTCGAGCTTGACATAATGAAGCTCAGCTTGGGCTTGGTCAAGGGAGAAGCCCAAAGACGCCACCTGTTTTCCGAGCTCTGACAAATGAGCTTCGTATGGGGCAATTCTACTGGATGGGGCCATCGCTTCCTTTGTCTGAGTAAAAATTGGGTTCGTTAATGCCTTATATTTATACTAATCATGTGATCACTGTTCAACGGATATATTAACAACGGCCAATATTCTTAACAGAAACCAATGAAGTTGAAATCTTATAAAAACATTTTTCATAAAGATACATTTAACTGGATCAAGAGGGATTTTCCATTAATGAAACTTCGGGTCGTTACATATAATAACATGGTCTCCATAGTCCACACTCATGTACCCTTCTGACTATCCCTGCAGGTCATTCATAAAATACTTCTTCACATCCTGGAAAATATTAAAACATTGAAAGGGGTGAGGTCAGATGCTCAGTAAGGATAACAATATTGCAGATGATTTCATAAGAAACGTAAACATTTAAGGCAATGTATAACTAAAACAAAAGCCTTTTAAACTTGAACTTCAACATAATATGGCAAAAGTAAAATGAAATAATATCATTTACTTATTCACATGGATATTCTACTAGTCGAATAATCACATGCAATATCATTAACTACTTTCATAATGATGGAATGCATAATGCCAGACTATCATAACCACGTAGCCAAGGCCTCGTGCCAAGACCACAAATAAGATTTTGTCAAGGCCTCATGTCAAGACACTAGTTTGTCTCATGAGACCTACCGATGCATCGAGGAGCTATAGCGGGCTCCACCCGTCACTTATTAAGTCCAATGCATTCCTCATATGAACAGGTTTAAACATATCATAAACCATAACATAATTGTATCACATAAAACATGCATGAATGAAACATAAGATTTTCACACTTCAATAATAAGATATAAATACAACACATTGATATAATAAAAACTCTATCAAAACCATTTTCAATACCAAAATAAAAGATAAGTAAAACATGGTATTTATTTTTCTTTAAAAAAAGTTATGGCTTATAGAGGAAGCCGAAACTCAAATAATAGTCATGGCTGCGGAGAAGTCGTTGTCGCTGCTTAAGTAATAAAAAACATTCCTTTTGTCATTTAGTAAAAATGCTTTGTATAAAATGATTCCTTTTGAATAAAAGTAAAATTCAAATAGGTTTATACACCGTATAAAATAAAGTTGTGTATAAAACCAAATATGCCTCAATGAGAGGAGATTGAGACGAAGCCCTTACAAAGATCATTTTTATAATAAAATAGATCTATTACGTTTATTAACTATAAGTACACATAAAGAAAGTACAAATACAAGATAGTATATAATATTATCATGACATAATTTGAAATTAGGAGATTAACCCACAGAATGGAAATTGGGTTAAGAAATTCCCTTACCACTCATCTATTCTGATTTGCTTTGAAAATGACGGAAAGATTCCTTTCAAAAACGTATAAGGTAAAATAAGGGTATAAATGTCTTTAAACCATTGTCTAATATATAGTAAATTTTTTTTGAAAGACATTTTTAAGAAACAAGGATGTGGCTGACAAAGAGGTCCTAGTAGATAACTACATATAAACAACCATTGATAATGGAGAGGTTGTAGAATTAACCCTTACCTCGTGTCCGACTTCACTCGATCATTCTTTAATCTCCTGAATAATAAACTAGAGTTAATTTATATTTTCTTAAGAACCGTTTTCATGTTCATTATTCCTTTTATATCATTTATTACCATGTCATGAACATTGTTTAATTATTTAAGTTAATAACGGTCATTTTGTCGATCTTTGGTACTTGAGTCAAAAATAAACTTCTTATAATTACAAGTGGTTCATGTGGTAAAATATTCATTATATAAAAATTATATTCATGATGTATATATCATATATATCATATATATCCAATATATACATGCATTTATAATATTACATAACATTTAGAGGTAAGAAATGAAATGCACCGTTCATGGAGACGGTAAGTCGTACGTACGCATGAACGCTACTTTCATTTCTATTTCATATTTAATGGAATGAAATTATAATTATATAAAGGTATACTATAATTACAGTATAATATAATGTATAATACCATTTACTCCATCCTTTATACATCCCACATATGGCATTAACGATTCAAATCACTTTGAGGGGGCGGTAGTCCGCACTTCCTAAAATGAAGATATCGCATTTACCCATAATGGAAACCATAAAGGTATGCCATAAATGAAAAATACAGAATCATAAGGAAAATAAAAACATAATATATATCATATAAAAAAATATTTTCATCATAATGGCCACCTTTTAAGGTGTTATATGAGTGTTGAACAATCATCGTTTCGTGAGGCAAAAATTCGCCATCCACAGAAACAGTATGTTCTTTAACCATTAGATGTAGGTGTGTGTAAGTTTAGATCGAATCCTTCTTATAAAAACATCCTAGTATATTGAGGATACTGGTTTTGTTACAAAATAAATGAATAAAAAGATTTTAGGGGGTTGAAGAAGCAAAATAAAACAAAATAACATAAGAGAAGACATTACCTTAAAATCAGGTAACTCTTTTTGTTTTGAGACAAAGGCTTTCTTGGGAAGACTTCTGCCCAAAGTGAGGCTTATAGGAGTAATATAGGGAAGTGGAGAGACAAAATGGGCAGGGTTTGGCCTAGCCAAAGGCTTTAGAGGTGTGGGTAATGTGGTAGAGGTGGGGGCCTTTTATAAGAGGAGAGGAGGGGCACTCTTGGAAGGATTGAAATGTTACTTTATTATGAAATGCTTTTAGGATTATAAAGGTCCCACAATGATATATTTCAAGGATAAGGTGATAAGGTTTCTAAATCTACTCATCCAATAGGTTTTTGACAAGTTTAAGACTTAGAGTTTACATTATCTTTTCATTTTATTTAAATCGTTAATTAATGAGGTAATTACTGCATCATCATTGTTTCACAAAAAGTTTAATTTATGTAATGTCTAAAAATTATAAAAAAACTATAATTATGTAAGAATTATTTTTATATTTCTAATGAATATTTATAGGCAAAACTATGACTTTTATAACCCAATTTAAAAATTGTTTTAGTAAAACAACTCATGTTTGTGACATTTTTATTTTAACATTAAATAAAATGTTTTTAATGTCATTTTCCTACCAAAGTGGCTCCATGGGGTCCCCAAGTTGACCCATGGATTGTCTTGGTCTTCCATGACTCATCCAATAAGTGTAGGACAAGTGTAAAGGTCATTTAATATTATTATAACATTATCTTTACCTTAAATTTCACTAATTACTGTTAATCGCGATTAATTAAACTTAAAAGTTACTATTCACCAAAAATTATTTTAATCTCATTGAACCAAATTTTACATCCTAATGACAACCATGTATGTAAGATTTTTGAAATTCAAATCACAGAAGCGGTAATGTTTCATTTAAACGAAAAATCAGTTTTTTTAACTACCACTTAGTGGTTTCACTATTAATCAAAAATTGATGTTTTTCAGAACAATGCCAAAATTTCACCCTAAGCTATAATTGATATTCCGAATTCATAAAGGATGTCTATTTTACAAAATTCAAAACATATACGTTTCATTAACTAATTTTATAATTAATTCCCGCTGTCACAACAAATAGCGTGTTTTTAAGAAACAATATATATCAAAAGATTGACAATTGTTTATGTCCAATTTCAAAGTGAAATTAATTCTAATGACCACCATTGGATAAAATGGTAAAAATATATTCTAATTATACTTTAAAACCACTCAATAGTATAATTTATCACTATAAATTATTTTTATTAAAAAAGTTGTTTTTAAGTATTTTTCACTATTCATAAAAAATTGGAAGTTCTCAGAAAAATACAAAAAATTCCACATAGGCTAATTTTGATTTTCCAAATCCAAAAATGAAGTCCATTTTGAAATATAAAATATATATAATTTCAAAAATTGGGTATTACTATTCATAATGGCTATTTTGATTGGTCGTGGTGTGTTAGAATCTCGAACTTGCGTACAATGCAAGCTATTGCATTATTGAAAGAGAAGCGTATCGTGGAAGCTCGGTGTGTTACATCATTGATCATGATATTTCTAGAATTATGAAAAGGTTATGTGGTGCATTGTGATTCTTTAAGATCTGGGTTGGGGTGTGTTCTCATGCAAGGAGATCATATTATTTGATATATCTCAAAGTAGTTATGGTTTAATGAGGAGAAATACCTGAAATATTATTCGCAGTTATATTTGGTTTTCTATACATTGAATACACTGTTTCATAACCACTTTGGTTAGAAATTTACATTTTTTGTGGATCATAAGAACTCCAAACACATTTAATCACAAAGAGACTTGAATATATGACAAAGAAGATCTATGGAGTATCATAAAATATTTCAATTTGAATTAATGTATACATTGGGTAAATGTAACTCTTTGGTGTATGCATTGAGCAAGAAGTCATATTGTTAGTTGGAGAATGAATCTTCATATCAATTACAACTAATGCCAGTGATAGCCAACAAGAACTTGGATTGTGAAGACCAAGGTAGTGTGGTGGTTTTTTTCCAGTTTCTTTTTTCCATATTTGGTTTAGAAGGTAAAAGAGGTTTAGAAATCCAGTTCTAATTGTATTACTGTGAGGTCAAAAATAAATGGTGGTGAGACCATTTAGGGTTGGGATATTTACAAAAGATTAGTTTTATGGTTCTGACATCTGATGGTCATGACATCGGCTATCCAAAACAACTTCTTCATCCTTATCACAATTATAGATGGGATGTTCATCCTAGAATATAAAATATGTTTAAGGAACTGAAATAAAAATATTTTTTAAGTATCATGAAAATAAATTTGGCTTATTTTTTTCTTGAAATGCCTAACGTTTCATCAGGTTAAGGTAGAGGACCAACATCCGACAAGTATGTTGCAGTCTTATCCAATTCCTATGTGAAAATGGTAGAAGATATCTATGGATTTTGTAAACTCTCTACCAAGGTCAGTTTGGAAAGATGATTTCATATGGGTAATTGTGGATTATCTCACAAATTTGGATCATTTAATACCTATGTGTGAATCAAATGTAGTAGAATAATTTTAAAAAAATATATTCGATAAGTGGTTAAAAGGCATGGAGTAGCAGTTTTGATTGTATCAGATTGAGATTAGAGGTTTATGTCTTGATTTTGGGAATACTTACAGAAATCCCTTGGGACTCAGTTGACTATGAGTATCCCATATCATCTTCAAATGGATAGAAAATCTGAATGGAAAATAAAAATGATTTAAGACATGAATAGGGCTTATGTAATGTATTATGGTGTCGCATTAGAGGATAACATACCATTAGTGGAGTTGTAATACTACAACTCTTTGATACATATACTCTTTTGAGACACATGGCCGGTTTAGTGGGGTGTTATATCTTTTTGATTTTCTACCAAGGTTCAGTATAGTTCATAATTTATTTCATATATCTCAATTGAAAAAGTATCAACATGATCCTGACCATGTGATTTTATGGTATTATGTTGACTAAGATATGGATGCTATGTTGCTTCACATACCAGTATATGTTTTGGATAGGAAAGATAAATCATTGCATGGTAATATAATTTTTATTATGTGGATTTTATGGAAATGTTGTCATATTTAGGAATAATTGTTGGAATGTGATAAGAAAATGGAGGAACAATGGCCTAAAATCATTCAGGACAATGGTAGTTTTCTACTTTATTATGATGAAAAGGACAATGGTGGGGAGAATGTAGCTCCCACCATTTTAGGTAATTGACCATTTATTTCTGTATTTTATGAATATAAAGTAATTGGATTTATTTTAAGGTGGTTTAGATAAGTTTTTACATGTTTTTAGTCTTTTATAGAGGTTCAGAATTTGACAATGGTGAGTAGAAACATTGTAAAACCACTTATGAAACCATATAACTGAAATGGTTGGAGTTGGGTAGGTGCATGATTTGAAAACATTTTGGAAAACCCATGTGGATACCTAAGAGAAACCATGAAATGATGACGACAGAGGAATTGAGTGGTTGGTATATGGTTTTTCTCTCCATGTGATTCAATCATACAAGGGGTGATTGGAGGAAGTATGTCATACATGGTTAGCACATGGTTTACCTAGCCACACATCGTGAAAATTTAGATCCAAAAATTGATGACCTAATCCTATTAAAGTCATAAACAACATTCTCCCCCTAAATATGCCATGACATGAATTCCTCTCCCTCTTAAGGCTGTAGAAACCATTCCTTTCAGTCCAGGAGTGAATCCTAGGAAAATAAAAGTACATTAGGGGCGAATATTCATCAGTAATTTTTATTTATTCATTTTTTTTCCTTATCTCTCTTCTATTTACCTCTCATAGAGTCATGGATCAAATTCATTGGGGATATATCCATGTTGTGTTATGTAAATATTGATGGGATATGATTGTTTTGGTTGAAGGTAATAATATCTAAGGATGGTTCTAGGAGTTTCAAGCCATGTTTTTTATGTTTTGTGTTGTTCTTCATTTCTAGCTACGTTTGATAGGTAGGTGTATTCTATATTGAATCCTCTTGATTAAAATATGAAGGAATGATTTTAAATTTATTTAATTTCTTGAAATTGTGGTGAAAATTATTGTGTAATTCTATGGAAATTCTAGTTCGAATTATTTTTTTATAAATCATGGTAATTGGATGATGTTTTGGAGAACATGTTGTTTATAATTTTAAAATTAGTATTCGTTTTATACAAGAGAATTATTTTTTGAAATGATTTAAAAGAGAAGAAATTATTTTTATTGAAATAGTTCGAAATGATTTGGGCATAATGGTTGAGCATGAGTTGAATGGGATGGATAATGCTCCTAAAGTACCTCCATCAAAGGGATGGAGTATGGATATGATGTTCCATATTCCATAGTAACATGAATCTTATGTGTATGGGTTTTGGTTGTGTGTGTACATAGAAATGTATATTCCATGTCATGACTTGACCCACTAGGGATTGAGCCAGGACTATCCCAAGCCGACCTCAAATAGTGTAGGGTCTGGAGTCCAACACTGACTAGGCATATCACTCTCATGGGAGGCCATATAATAGGGTACCTATATAAATGCACCCGCATACATATCCATGACACAATGCAGAGATAGAAAAAACTAACACAAAAAATCCATGCTTACATCAATCCCACAATCAGAGTATGAAAAAAGTACTGAAAGAACAAAAAGGTAAAAATACAAGCCCAAAAAACTAAAAAATAATTCAACATGCTCAGAAGCAGGGGCCTACTTCAAAATTCACCCACCTGAATTCACATTGATCAAGAATCGGTAAACACCTCGGTCAATCTTTCTCACTATGCTCTTCCGGCTCCAGGTGCTCATGCAACTCCATCAAAAGGCATGTCATTTGAAAACTACATGACTTGTTTGTTAAAAGTATCAATGAGGGTGAGTATAAAAATACTAATTAGGCACCATAAAAACCCAAAATAAAATAGAGTAACTAAAAGTAAATAGTCTTCTTGACCCAATAAAGAGGTAACCCAAGGAGAGAGAGAATATACTATATCTTGACCACTCCTCATCTACCCATAACATATCATATCAACTCCACATAGTGTGTTGGTTAAGATATGTGAAATATCCTTAAGGAAACCCATAATCACCAAGATATACTAATCTAATACTCAAAGTATCATGAGGTCCCAACCTCATAGAAAGCCACAAGATTATACTCAAGTCTCAACAATAACACTTGTCCAGTATAACTCACTCCACAAGCCCTACCATCCCAAATGACAATCTCCCGAGTGATATATTCCATCAGGAACAACACATCCATCCCTTATGGCCCATCTAAGTGAATATGCTCCATCAGGAACCAATTAATAGATCTGAGTCAAGTTCCTAACACTAGAGGCCCTATAACCGCTTTCTTTCGCCTCATGCAAGCTCAAAAGAACCTAAGTGGAGAGTCCCAAACCTTTCCACTACATAAAGTCAAGGGAGTGCTACTCCAAATAATGAACCACATGAATCCTCTCAAAAGATAGAGTAAAGAGGGACCTTAAACTCACTTCTGCCCTATAACTGAGGGACTAATAACTCCTAGTCACACTGTGAAGCCTCTATAGTACCTATATATGGATGCCAATACCTCACCGCATCAAGGTAGCACAACCTCCTAACAAGGTGTCACGTATAACAAGTGGATGGGACCTCTCCTAGTAACTTTTCTCCAAATGTAGAGGGAGCTCCAACTCTTAGGAGGACTCACTCCTTGCTGCGACTCGAAGATGGGGGAGTACCAATCTATAGATATCTGACTAGAACCATGTGTATAAGAATGTTCTCTATATACCTATATGATTACAATGGGGGACCTGCACCCATACACAATAGGGGAGTACCAACCTCATAATAGAAGAACCACACCCTAGTACATCATAAGAGTACTGAATCTGCTAGAACATCATATATGGAGAACCCATTATCTCATGTGATAGTGTAGTAATAACTTCATGGATAGAGGACCCACACTCTTTCACTATAGGGGAGAACCATCTCTATATGCACAGTGGGTATGGAGGGCCCACACACTGATATGACAGGGGAGCTCTATCTCCTTCTAACACATATGATATTGAGGATCTTCACCCAGATACGATAAGGAAGTATTGACCCTAAGAGACCTACTTCATGGGTAGAGAAACCACACCCATTATGGGGGAGTTTCATATCTACCAATCCAAGAGGTAAGGGAAACTCACATCCTAGTACGGCATGGGGAACTAGTCCCAGCTTCTCTCAGATAAACTAAACTGACTTCTATCATTGATCATGCATTGTTGGAAGGAGAATCATACTCACCATGCCTCACATATCAACACTTTCATGGGTAGGGGACTCACTCCCCAATACAACAAGGTAGTACTTCTCTACCATCCTACATATTCTAGGGGGACCCGCTTACTAAGATGATAGGGAAGGGTACGAACCCTAACATCTCTCCAGTGATCCACCCTAATCACTACCCATGACCAAGCACTATGAATGCATAATATTAATGTAATAATTCCATTTAAAATCTCAAAATCCACCATGAAGTCTACCAACACGTTCTATGCAGAAAACTACTCAGGATAAGCTACTCACGGGGTTAAATACAGGCACTGACGAAGGATATATGCTATGTAGAAGATCCCAAGACTATTATATGGTGTGTACTGAGGTCCACATGATGTATGAACCATCTTGAACACTTATTTGTGTCCCATTCTACATATCATGACCAGCTATGTGATTTTACATGACATGTACATGGTGTACACGGCATGTCTTGCTTCACCAAGGCCCCTGGCCATCTCCATCGCCACACTGCTCGACCAGTTGTCTTTTCAACATCAGGTATACCTATGGTATAAGGTTTCTTCTTGATAATTGACCTCTGGGACATTTCCTCAGCCCATTCCAATTTACAGAACCTTATGTTTGTGTCTCTGATCATGAATTTTTACATGTCCATGTCCCTTAACATGGCATTTCTATCCATGTCCCTCGGCCACACGACCTAGTCTCCCTAGACAGTGTGCATCCCTGATATATGGAATGTGGTCGAAAAATTTCATCTTCTACAAATGGGAATAACACACTATGTGTTCTCCTTAACTACATGATGTGTGGTTGGGAATTATGAATGGTAATTCATTATGATCCAACTAAAACACGCTAGTTTCTATCAAAACCTGCAGAACGACCCCCAAAAGGTTTTAGAGGTTGTATCAAAGGTTTAAAACCTCAAAAATTAAATAAAAAAGGTCTATCAGAACTTAAAACTCAAATATTAATAACTCATGATGAAACTTAAAGGATTCGGGTTCAAAACAACACTTGGAAGCTTCTATAGGTTTATCGGGCGATGATCATCATGAAAATGGGGATCAATAATACTTCCTCACTTTGGTTTAGACTTGGGTGATCCGATACTCAAGGGGGATATTTTTTTTATCCATTTTTATGTGTGAGAAGGGGTGGAGGAGGATATTAGTTTATTTTAAGAAACTAAAATCATCAACTCGCTTGCTAATGCACCCTCAACCGAGCACCATACACTCAAAAACATTATGTCACACCTAGGGTAAAACCCACATTCTTAACTCGACCATCCTCTTAGATTTCTGATCTAATAATCCACTAAGAATTTATTCCATATTAACAAATAATGTTTTAGTGCGTGATAAAATTTATTTAATATTTTTAATATCACTACATCAAGGATCTCTAGGCCCTGAAATCCTATGCCATCCCAGTTCTGGAATTTTGAAATATTCTTATAAATATTTCAAAGTCTTACACAACAATCCCAGAGTTACTACACTCTCACCATCTTATGGATTTTCATCCTAAAGAGAAAAATTCTAGGAAGGTGGATAAAATTTGTGCTCTCCACTAGAACTACAACTCTAGTGAGCTCATCAAAGGGTTTTCATGCAACCTTCAAGCATGTACTCAAGGGAACCACATAGGAAAAGATACACCCAACATCATCTCAAACTAGGTTGAAATCATGAAATAAAGTGCACACATGTCCCCTTAGATTAAATTTGTGAAAAACACTAAACACATCATGTATTTGTAGTGATTGGGACAAGAGTTACACCACCTCGCTAACCTGACTTAGAGACTAACGTAACCTGAAAACCCTTATTCACTCCTAGATGAACTGATCCACTATAGTAGGAAACTAAAAGTTAAACGCACTACTGCTTCATGGGTCATTCTTGCAATCTGATAAATGTCGGTTATATCTTCCCACACATGATCACATCCTGCTCATCCTGGGATCACACCAACATAAGGTCGGAACTGCATCCCAAAATCTAGGATCACTAGCACACCCTCTAGCAGCAAACCATCTGAGCATGGATGGTAGGAAACCAATATTTACTGATAAAATGCCTTAGAGACTCAATCTACCACTATCAAAAGATTATATGTGATGAACTATACTTCTATAGTCAAGACACACCGTCGATGGAAGTGTGTGGTCACTAATCCTCTCTATAGGAGCCTACAACATAATGGTAATGAAGTAAACCTCTACTGGTAACACCAGGGATTGCTCTAACATGAAAACATGTAAACATTGCCAGAACACACAAGTCAAATGGGCTCATCCTCCACACCTCAAAACTATCTGATTTGGGAAGAACAAACTCACCTACATAGTTTTATATCATTTCAAAAGAATTCATCTTGTTGAGGGAAGCATACATCTACCTCATGTTTCCAAATCTATGTTAAACCACACGACCACCTGGTGTTACTGACACCCCCACATCACCCTGGACAAACCCCATGTAATAAGTTGAAATAATAGAGAACCTCACAATAGTTTCTAACAATACTAATTCAAAAATAGAAAGGACATGGATAATACCTCTAATCATCCTCCAAGCCTCTAGGTCATAGGCCTCTATAGCCTATATTAATCCTTTTCTCTATCATTTAAATACCTGATCCTAGAGAGGAACACTATGGGTGGTGGTGAAAACATATCAAACCATCTTCCACCACCCTTTTCTCTCCCCACTCCATCTCCATGTAATTTATCATGCAGAACTTCATACTCCAAAAATTGAATCTACGAGGGCGGTCCAACGATTGTCACCCTCTCTACAGCATAGAGGGTTGGAAAATATTTTTCATGATGTCCTTATATGTTAAAATCATAATATTCCATCTCCTATGGATGAATAGATCCCTAATGCAACACATGTTATATAAACACACATTCCTAAGTTTTGGAATGGGTGTGATTATAAATCAAAATCCTATCAACTACCAACTACTAGCTACTAAAAATGACTCAACCCCTTGATCACCACAACTAGATCTGTCCCCCCATCCCTCCTCCCTGATTCTCCCTATTACCAGAGTTCACTCTTGTACCTTTTAATAATAGGGAAGGCACATGGAGACCACACCTGCATGGATGTCCCTATGGAGGCCCTACTCAAAGGCTTGTACTCATAAAAATGGGTCTCTAACCATATCTTGTAAGTATCAAAAAAAAGGTATGCTAACCTCTATAATTAATCTTCCATTGAAATTATACCCTACCAAAGATGTAAAATCTCATGGATGTGCATTGATCTTAACATGGTTTGATAAAACTTTTCCCTGAAGAACTACTCAAACATTGTCTGAGTGGGAATTATCTCATTATGGTTTGGAATCACTATACTCCACCATCGCCTATCCAAACATTATAAAAGACTCACCTCTTGGACAATCATCTAATATAGAAGTGTCCTCACTGGGTGAAAAAAATTCACGACTACCTCAATCCATCCATCTGCTACCTGGGTGTCTGGATAACCCCAATACCTGGGAGGTATTTTCCTCTAGAACTCATGTAGTTCACTTTAACGGTGCGCATCCTTCAACTGAACTTCTAGCACAACCAATTTCACAATGGGCGTGGCTTGACTAACATATCACTCAGATGTGATGAATCATGCCACTTTCCCTATTGTGACGCCTCATCACTTACTGAATCATCATCATCATCCCACTGTGGAACCTTATCTAGCTATTATCGCAGAGGAAATTGGAAATTGAATCATTATTCACCATATTCAAAGATTATATCTCGGGATTTGAATCAAGAAGGAAATGGAAACCCCAGCCCAGTCTTATATGATTAATGTACCACATTTTCACTAAAAACAGTGATTAAATGTACTATGTCAAAAAGTAGGTTATCTGTGTCCTGGTGAATGGATATGGTGTCTTCCACAGCAACACTGGTGCCCCTAGACTACAAGAAGAACTCATAACAACCATAACACTATTTCCATAAATCCCAAACAAAGATCAAAACTATAGAACATCTATACTTTGGTCCCAATGCAGAACCCACATTGATACCTCTCTATCGTGACCCAACCCAATATGGCCCAAACTACAACTACCCCAATACCACCTCCAATAAGCCAGTGGATGGAATCTTGAACTAAGTAGGCATATCACACACATGGGAGGCCTTATCTTAAGGTTACATTACACATTCACCCACATACATCTCCATGAAATAGTGTATAGATAATAAAAATAGAAACAAAAAACGCATGCATACATATATCCCCAGATTATGAAAAAAGTACAAAAAAAATGGGGGAAAATCCCACAAAAAAAACTATAGAAGATTCCAATCTGATCAGAAGGAGGGGAATAATGTCAAATGAAACCGCCAGAAAACACCTTGTTCAATCACCATTAAATAACTTAATTTGTATATCTCACTATCTTCCACCTTCTATGGGTCCTCCCAGGACTCCATCGAAAGGAATTTCATTTTCACAAGACACGTCATGTGTGGGAAAATCCTATGTATGTGTGATTATAAAAGTACCCAATAGGTTCCCCCAAAAACTAAAATAAAAGGGAGAAACTAAAGGGAAACAACCTTCTTAGCCTAATATATAGGGAACCCAATGAGAAAGAATAAACTCCATATCCAACATTCCTCAAATATACATGACTATCCAGCTCAATTCCACAAGGTGTTTTGGTCAAGGTATAAGATATCACCATATAAAAACACAATATCACCCTGATATTCTCATTTAAGACTCTATGTCTCATCTGGTCCCAACATCATAGGCAGACACAATATTTTACTCAAGGATCGATGGTAACGCTTTTCTAGAAGAAATCTATCCATGATCCCTTCTATCCCATATGACACTCGGCTGAGTTATTTTCTTCATCATAGAAAAACCCTCCATCACTAATGTCCCATCTAAGAGAACACACTCCATTGGAAACTTATTTCTAGTTCTAACCCTAGTTCCTAGAACCATAGGTTATATCACCACTATCTTATTCCCCACACAAGATCAGAGGAAACTAAGTGGAGAGACCCACCCCTCGCTACTACACACATTCGAGGGAGAACTACTCCAGAATGTGAACCATGTTCATCCTCTATAATGATAGAGTAAGGAAGTACTCGCACCTCCCATCTTCCCGATAGAATAGGGAGTAATAACTACTAGCTATCTCGTTAAACCTTTGTAGTACCCATATGGAGAGGTTCATTCCTCACTACATCAAGGGAGAACAAACTCCTAACTAGGTTTCATGAATAACAAGTGGAGGGTCCCACTCCTTTCAATTTCACTATGCATCTCATGGAGCTCCAAATCCCATGGAGGACCCACTCCACACTACTACTCGAAGAAAAAGGAGTCCCACTCTGTATATAGAGGAACTACAACCTATGTATAGAGGAGTTCTGTCTCTACCTCTATGATTACAATGGGGGACCAGAACCGAGATAATAAATTGGAGTACGGACCTCGGAATAGAGGAACCATACCTTGGTATGCCAAGGGAGTACCAAATTTTCCAGAACATCATGTATAGAGGACCCGCACCGTCATATGATAGGGGGGTACCGGTTCCATGGATAAAGGACCCACACTCTAGCACCACGAGGGAGTACCAGATCTATCTACACAATGGGTATGGTGGGGCCATGCCCTGATATAATAGATCATATCCATCTCCATTTATAGAAAAAATACGAAGGAACCAAACCCTTTTCTAATGGGGGATTATTGACCTCAATAGAATTACTTCATGGGTAGATGACCTGCACCCACTGTGGGGGAGTTCCACCTCTACCAATTCAAGAGGTAAGGGAAACCCATTCCCATGTATGATATTACAGTACCAGTCCTAGTGTCTCTTTGATAAACCAAACTGACCTCTAGAATCGATCATGCATAACTACAAGGAACATCATGATTCCAAACCTCACATCACAACACTTACATTCGTAGGGAACTTGCTCCATGATTATATAGGGGAATACTTCGCTATCGGCCTAAAGAGTCTAGGGGGACCCACATGCTGAGACAATGGGGAAGGGTACCAACCACGACATCTCTCTAGTGATCTACCTTAGTCACTATCTCTGAACAAGCATCAAGAATGTGGTATTATTCTTGAATCATGCCACATCATATCTCAAAATCAACCGAAGAGGCTGCCATTGTGTTCTATATGTAAAACTGCTTAGGATATGCTACTCACAGGCCTAAATTTGATCCCTGATGAATGAGATATGCTTGGAGAAAGTTCCCAAGAATAGTAATTGGAATGTATTGTGGTCCAAATAGAATATTACTACACATGAACACTTATAAATTTCATTTTTCACATGACTTTGTTTTCCATGTGAGCTTACATAGCATGTTCATGGTATACACAGCATGTCTCGCCTCACCAGGGCCCATCTCAATAAACTTTTCCCTTGGGCTTGTATAGATGTGTCTTTAACATGGATTGTACCCATCGTACATGGGGTATTCTGGATAACTATCCTATTGTATGTGTCCTTAGCTTGTTCCCATGTATGAAACCTTCTGTCTATGTCTCTAGTCATGTACCATGATAGGGTTATGTCCCATTACATGACATGTTTTTCCATGTCCCTCAGCCACATGACCTGGGTTTCTTACCCAGCGTCTATCCTTGGTACACAGCATATAGTCCCAAAAAGTTAATATTCCCACACTATGTGATCGAGAATTCAAAATGAGAATTCCCTACGAGCCATCTGAAACATGCCAGTTTACACCGAAACCCACAGAGAAACCCCCATAGGGTCCTTAACAGTCATCTAAGAGATCTAAAACCTTATAAATAAATAAAATTATGTATTAGGACTTACCAATAAAATAATAATACCTCATGGGGAAACACCAAATCTTCAGGTCCAAAAGGATGCTCGAAATCTGCTACAACTTCAATCTGCTGACGATCAGTGTAAAAAATAGGGATCAATGACACCTCCTCACTTCAGTTTGACCTCGAGTCGTCTGTTTATAAATGGGGAGATCCTACTATCCATTTTTTGTTCATGGTAAGGGGTGGGGGTTATTAGTTTATTTTAAAAAACTAAAATCATCAACTCTCCTGCCAATATGCCCTCAACTAAGTACCCAACACTGAGAATCTTTATTTGACACCTCAGTTAAAACCCAAGTTCTGAACTCAGCTGGGGTTTCATATTTTCAATATGATACACCAATAAAAATTTATTTCAAATTAAAAAATAAAATATAGATGTGTGATATAAATATATAATATTTTTAGTATCACCACATTGAGGCTCTCAAGGCCCCGAAATCCCATGCTGACTTAGTGCCTACCTTTGGAAATATTCTGAAAAATATTCATAATTATTATATGAAAAAACTATAGTTTCTACACTCCAAATCATAAATGAAGAAATTATTTAAAGGTTTTTTTATGTATTCCTTGAAAATATGGTTTTAAAATATCATATCATTTCTTTTCTTGGAAAACTATTTTGGTTTGATATAAACTACTTTAAATTTCATTTAAAATATTTTATATAAGGGCACTAAAAAGTTTTCTCCTACTGGTGTGAGTTGGGAAGTCCTTGTGAAATTCCTATTGAGTTTTATACTCACCCCCTACTTGGGAAATATGGTGAATTTGTTGATATTTTATATCAATAAATAGGAAAAGGAAAGGTATCCAAGTTCATTAGGGGTGCTTCATGATACCTTGAGTGTGACATGTGGTGTTGTCATTTTTTCTTCAATTTTATCTTTTAGTTTGTTATTTTATTGGCCCGTTTTTGTACTCATGCATCATATAGAGGTTTGATTTTTTATGTCTATCTTGGTCGGTTTTGTTATCTAAAAATTGAAAATCATCCACCAATTTTTTATGAAGACCTGGGCATGTATTTCTAGCCTTTGGTATCTTGGGGATGTCACCTAATTCTATATACACCTCCACCTCTTCCTAAGATAATTGTTGAGGGGTGGTATATTACAAAAATTATTTATTATATTCGTTATATTTAATTATTATTCATATTTTCTATTGGCGTATATATTATTACTATATCAAGGGAAAACACCGTGAAGAAAAATTTTGACTCATGAATACCTTTATCATTTATATAGAAAAAATTCCTTTGGAATTGGAATTAAATAAAAATAAAATACATGGACTAAGATAGGAATTTTAAAATAAAATTCCATATGATAGAATCTTCTTGATGCCTAAAATATATGGGGTAAAATCTATAATCTAATCATATAAAATATAATTTTCCTCTTTCATTACTTATTTTTTTTCTTAAGAAGCACTATATTATCATGATAATTAATTCTTACACCCCAAATGGTTATTTTTTATCCAAATCATGTATTTCCATATAATTCACCACACATGATGTCTATTGTGAATTTTAAATGCACTACAATCAATATTTTGTATATAAACATTGAATAATAAATTTTAGTTTGTGTTTTAATAAGAAATTTGTTATGGTATGGTGATCTATATATGTTCGATAAATCATGGTATGAGGTTAGTGACTAATCACAATAAGTGTAATTATTTCTTATAATGTAAGTAGAATATGGTGTATATACTAAGATTATACTATTGAGAAATATTTGAAATAAAAATTACTTATTTTGATGAATTTTTCAATAATGTATAATGAAAATTAATGAAAAATTATTATGGATATTTCATTTGAAAATTTATATATAATATTATATACCATCAATAGACTAGAATCCTTAAATAGGTAATTTTTTAAGGTAATTAGAATTTACTTTAAAATATTTTTTAATCATTTGTTTTTTTATATTTTCATATTATTTAAAATATTTATAAGAATATATATACTCAAAAGAATAAGTAAATTTGTTAAAATATGGGTTGGTAGAGTGGGTGGTGTTAGAATGTATGTCGGCATCATGTTTAGTTGTTTATATATTATTTTTATGATCAGGTACAGGCTTTGACCATAGAGGTACATTCAGGATGTGAATCATTAGTATTGTAATGGTTAGATATTATTCATTCTGAAATAAAATTCATGTTGTATTGGAAATCTGTAAGTTATATTTTCATTCTAATCATACATTCTCAATTTCATATATTAGAAATGATGAATTAACTAGGACTCAAAGTGTCTATTTTCAATATAATAGTATCATTTTAGTTTAAAATGTTATTCAATCTATCAAAACTGATAAAAAATATTGCATTGTTTTAAAAAAACTAGGAATGTAATCCATAATTAATTATTGATGTATAAGAATCTAACACACATCAATTGAAAACATGATGTAGTTGATATTAGTTGAAGTGTGTTTTTTCAATATAGAAGTGTTATTTAAGTTTAAAATGCATGTGAGATATCCAAAACTGAGTTAATGATCTTGTATTTCTTTTAGACTTTTGTAAAATTTTCCATATTTCATTTTTTATGTATAGGAATTGATTACACAAAAATATGAAAAATGATGTCGTCGATATGAATGAAAGTTCATGTTTTGAATATAAAAGTTTCATTTTAGTTTTAAACACCCAAAATAAATAAATTGATCTCAAATTTTTGTTAAATTTTTTTACAATTATCTATAATTCATTTGTTACAAGTTAAAATTCATCGCAAGTCAATCTGACCCACGATGTGGTCAGTGTGACTCAAAGTGTTTTTTTAATAAGAAAGTATCATTTTTGTTTAAAACACATGTCACATATCCAAAATAGGGAAATAAAGTTATTCTTATTTCCATACATTAGGAAAATAATGAATAATTAATTTTTTATGTGTAGGAGTTGACCATACATTATTATGACACACGATGTGGGTGGTATGACTCGAAGTTCATATTTCCAATATAAGTGTCATTTTATGTTAAAACCTGTGTCATGTAGCCAAAAACAAGAAAATGGGATCATTTTTATTTCAAAATATAGTACAAAAATCTAAAATTCACTTTTGAAGTACAATAATTGACCTCATGTCAATCTAACACGTGATCTAGCTGATATGACTCGAAGTGCGTGTTTTCAATATAAAAGAGTCATTTTAGTCTCAAACACATGTAACATTGTAAAAGACAATAAAACATGATTTCAATGTTTTTAATATTTAGTAAAATGATCCATAATTTATGTGTGATGTGATGGAATCTACCGTATGTCAATCAGACACATGATGTGGTTGGTATGACTCGATGTGAATGATTTCAATATAAAAATGTAATTTCAGTTTAAAACACATGTTTCATAGTGAAAACTGATAAAACAATATCATATTGTTTTTAACATTTAGTAGAGTTATCCATAATTCATTTTTGAAATGTAATAATCGAACGTACATCAATCTGACACATGATTTGGGTGGTATAACTTGAAGTGTGTGTTTTTAATACAAGTGTCGTTTTACTTTAAAATGATAATAACAAAGATAAAACCAATAAAATGATATTTTCTATTCTAAAAAATTATCAAAATGATCCATACTTCATTTTTTATTTGTAGGAATTGACTACACATCGATCTGACACACAATGTGGTCGATATGACTCGAAGTGTTTGTTTTCAATATAAAAGTTTCATTCAATTTTAAAACAATGTCACATTGTCCAAATCAAGAAAATGGGAATTTAATGTTTTGACACACTAATAAAATGGTATATAATTAATATTTTATATATAATAATCGACCAAACATCATTCATAGACACGATGTGGTGAGTATGACTTGAAGAAAATGATTTAAATATAAAAGTATCATTTTGGTTTAAAATTCCCATCACATATCCAAAACTGATCAGATAAGATATTATTGTTTTTATACATTATTAAAATGATCTCTTATTCATTTGTGACATGTAGGAATTGATTTCACAAAAATCAGGCACACAATGTGGTTAGTATGTCTTTAAGTGTGTGTTTTCAATATAAGTGTCATTTTACTTTAAAACATGTTCCACAAAGACAAAACTGGGAAAATGAGTACATATTGATTGCAAAAATTATTTACATGATCCATTATTCATTTATTAATTGACTTAAACTCGATATGGCACATGATGTGGTCGGTATCACTAGAAGTGCATGTTTTCAATATAAAAGTGCCATTTTATTTTAAAACACATTTCACATTGTCAAAACCAAGAAAAAAAGTTGTTATTATTTTAAAAGATCAAGAAAAATGATCCATAATTAATTTTGGATGTGTATGAATACAATTCAAGCCAATATGATACATTATGTGGTTTTTTTTGACTCAAAGTGTCTATTTTCAAAATAGAAGTGTCATTTCAGTTTTAAAAGCATTCTGCATATCCAAAAACATGGAAACAGACACTGATTGTTTTCAAAATTTATGAAAATTATCTACAATTTATTTTATATGTGTATTAATTTTCCTCACATCAATAAGACACAAGATGTGGTATGTCTGAATCAAAGTGCATATTTTGAACATAAAAGTGTCTTGTTAGGTTAAAACATGTGTCACATGTCCAAAATTCAGAAAAAGAGATCATATTGTTTTAAAATATTATTAAAATGATCCATATTTAACTTGTGATTTTTAGTAATCAACCTCATATTAATATTACACACAATTTTGGCAATATGAATCGAAGTGCATGTTTTAAATATAAGTTTCATTTTACAATAAAATGTGTTTCACATATCTGAAATTAAAAAAATGAGCTCAAATTGTTTTAAAACATTAAAAAATGATAAATTACTCATTTTTCATGTGTATTAATCAACCACTCATCAATATAAAAAGTTATGCGGCTAATATGACTCTAATTGCGTATTTTTTATATAAAAGTATCATCTAGTTTAAAAAACATGTCATGTTTTCAAAACTGATAAAATGATCTCATAATATTTTCAAAATTTTAGAAAATGAATCATAATTAATTTTTGAAGCATATACAATCACCACATATCAATCATATATGTGATGTGATCAGTATGACCCAAAGTGTGTGTTTCCAATACAAATGTGTAATTTTAGTTTAAAACATGTAGCACATAGCCAAGACTGATAAAAAATTGGTTTTTTTCAATATAAATGAATTTTTACATTAAAACATGTGTCATTTAGAAAAAACCAAGAAAATGTTCTCATATTATTTTAAAACATTTGTTAAATGATCAATAATTTATTTGTGATGTGTAGTAATTAAACACATTTCAATCCAACACATGATGTTGTTGGAATTAATCGAAGTACATATTTTCAATTTAAAAGTATCATTTTAGTTTAAAACACGTGTCACATAACCAAAACTAAGAAAATCAGCTCAAATTATTTTCAAACATTAAAAAAATGACCCATAATTCATTTTTGATGTGTAGTAATTGACCACACATCAATTTGAGACATGATGTAGTTGTTATGTCTCAAAGTTCGTGTTTTCAATATAAAAGTTTCATTTTAGTTTAAAAAACATGTCACATTGTCAAACAAAGAAAACAATCTCATATTATTTTCAAACTCTAGGAAAAAGATCTGTAATTCATTTTTGATATATAGTAATCGACCTCGTGTCAATCTGAGATACGATGTGGTCATTATGTCTCAAAGTTCATGTTTTCAATATAGAAGTGTCATTTTAGTTTAAAATTCACATCACATAGACAAAATTGAAAGAACACGATCTTATATATTTCAAATGTTAGGAAACAGATCCATAATTCAATTCTGATGTGTAAGAATTGACTTAATTTCAATCAGAGACATGATGTGGCCGGTGTGACTTGAAGTTTGTCTTTTCAATATAGAAGATTCATTTTAGTTTAAAACACGCATCACATATCCAAAACTGATAAGACAAGCTATAATATTTTTCAAACATTAGAAACATTATCTATAATTAATTTGTGATTCTTAAAAATCTACTATATGAAAATATAAAAAATGATATTGTTCGTATGACTCGAAGTGTGTATTTTAAATGTATGGGTCATTTTACATTAAAACATGTGACACATAGTAAAAACTTACCAAACAAGATTAGATTGTTTCACAACATTACAAAAGTGATCTAGAATTTATTTGAGATGTTTAGAAATCAACCACACATCAATCTGACACATAATGTGGTGGGTATGACACAAAGTACTTCTTATCAATATGGATTTTTGTTTAATGATATAATTATTAACAACTATTTAGGTAATTAGGATAATTAATAAATGATAATATTATTTATATATTGAGAAATTAACAATATAACATAAATATATTATTAATTAACAATGTAATTAATAATGAATAACATTATTATTAATTAATTGTATAACTAATAATTAATATAAAATTTAAAACATACTCATTAATGATAAAATTAATAGTATAACAAATAATATCATTAAAATGTTTAGTAACTAATAAAATAATTTATCATATGTGGATTATAGAACATTAAAATTATAATTTTATTATTTTTTATTATTTTCTATTAAAAACATTGTTTTTATTATAGTGGAATGCTTTTGTATAGAGGTTGTCCATTGGAAGAATCAAGTTAGAGTTTTGAATTTTGTATATTGGATTGTAATTTTTTTATTAATTATAAATATGACATCAATGTAAATATTTTGTACATAAATTTTGAATTGAAATTATTTTTCAATAAAATATTTCTATTCCTATCTTGTTGTATATATATTTGTATTCCAATCTATTTATGTTTTCTGATTTGGTTTATTATTACAAGGTTTTTGTATTTATCTAGTTTTCCACTAGTTTTTATGACATTTATCAATTATAGTAAAGAATTGATAAAGTACACTTTTATTACTGCAAGATAAATCACTGATAAATGTCATATTTATCAGTGCTTTTGTTTTGGCATTGATAAAGGTGCTCTTTATCATTGTTTTTTCTAACATTGATAAAGGATGTGCATTTTTAAAGTCGCATAGGTTGTCAGCCTTGAAAACCCCCTTTTCTAGAAATGATAAAGGTTTTTTATGTATTAGTTTAGCTCAAAAGTATTCTAACCCTTTTGTAACCCATAATAGTCATTGTATGCCTCAGGTATTACCTAGTAATGAATTCTTCACCACATATGGTTCCCATGTATGGTAACCAACTCCAAATCATCAAAGTATCACAATTTCTTCTTATATTTCATAACCAATATAACACCATAGTAAATTTATTTTATTAATAATAATTGACAAATACCTAAACTTATAACCTTTTCTTGCAATATAATGTAAAATTCTTTGTAAAATTAAAGGTTCACACAAAATAATCACTATACAGTGAAAAAGTGATGCCTATATAACCATAGGTGAGAAAATAAGGACCCACATGGTGAGGAGGATCTAAAAAGGTAGTGTCATGGTATATAATTACTTCCATGGAATATTTAGAGGAAGAAAAAACTAGAAATGAAACCTCGCCCAGCTATAGTGTTGGGGATCATGGTTGGAAGAACAAACACAAAACATTCCACAAAAAGACCACCCCAAAAATTGGGTGTCCATAACTAGAAATTTATGGGACCCCACCCACCAATCAAGGATTCCTTGAATATATTTCTCATTCTCCCAAGGTCCTTATTCCCAACAACAACAAAAATCTCATGAAAATAAAATTCACATGAAAGTAAAAAAGTAAAAAATAATTCACAACTATATCACATGGTTCATACTTTCATCCTACATCCATATGAGAATGGACACATCACTTTCATTCAATAAAGAGAAATATATTGTTTGAAATAATTTCTATCTTTTGAAACTCTACCAAGATCACTGGATGATGTTAGGACAACATCTTTTGATCAACATAACTTATGGATCCCTCCTTCCAATCCCCTCCCTTACAGGTATCGAGCATTGCCTTTTACTTTTCTTTATTTTTCTATTTTTGTGTACCAAGTTTGGATTCCTTAGAAGGGGATTCACCACTTCCTCCTTAATTCCTAGTCAACCCTCAGCAATCATACACAAAAATGTCACTACGTCCATTTATATAGACCCCAAGTCCATATCACCAATTAATTCAGTCAATATCAATTTTTTCATAAAATAATATTGGGAGTTAACTCTCTATTTATATTGATATAAAAATCATCTATTATTGCTGAAAAAAATTTCTCCATTAATAAATATATCTCTCTCTATTAAATGGATTGGAGCCAAATAAATTCTTAATTAAGAATTGTATTTGTCGGTGGAGTCTAAAAATATCCCACTCAAATACTATTCTCATGCTCACACAATGTTGAAACTGTTCCATTCTAAACTCACCGTTCATGCATAGAAATTTCATGTTTCTCTAATCCATGTTGATTCAGTCATTTTGGATCCCACTGAAGTAGTCTCTCTTTAGTCTTCTAGAATCACAATCTGACTGTTCCACTGACTATGTGAAACTCATCTGAATTACTCAATGAAACTTTCTCCAAATAAATCAAGAACATGTTGTCATTCTATGATTTTTTTAAATTCCACTACTGGAATTACTAGTATTTGTGACGGCTTATTTGCAACGGGATCCCGTTGCAAATAAGCTTTAACGACGGGGCCTTGTCGCAAATAGTTCGTTCTAGAAAACGCTGTCGCAAATTCAATCATTTGCAACAGGTCTGTCGCAAATATATATATATATAACATTCTATGATGGGCCCGTCGCAACAAAGTATTTCTGACAGGCAAGTAGTCCCGTTGCAAATATGTTTTTAAAAATATTTATTTAGACTATTTGTGATGGGGTCCCGTCGCAAAAGGTACTGTCGCAAATAATAAATTAATTTTAAAAAAATTAATAAAATTATGATTAATGAAAAAATAATATTACTATTATTCAAAAAATAAAAAATATTAAAATTCTCAATATTCACAAAAAAAAATAAAAAAATCATAAAATATTATTATTATTATTATTATTATTATTAAATATAAAAAATAAAAAATATAATACTAAAAAACTATATTTAATAAATTAATATTAATATTATTAAAATAAAAAATAAAAAATATTAAAATTCTAAATATTCACAAAAAAATATAAAAAATATTAAAATATTAAAAATTATGTGATATTTGCACTGATAAAAAAGACAGAAAATGTAAATAATCCATACTAAAAAGTTAAATTCAAATATTTTTAACATAAAAAAATCACTGGGGGTTGTCTTCTAGAGGAGGTGGAGGAGCTGAAGGAGATGGTGGAGGAAACTTCATCCCTAAACTACGAGTCAGACGGCGCAAGTACTCCATCTACTTGTGATGTTGCTGCGTCCATCGATGCATCTCCTCCTCATGATGTTGTTGATGCTACTACCATCGACGAATCTGCTCATTGTGATGCTGCTCTTGCTGCTCCTGCTGTCGACCCATCTCTTCATGTTGCTTCTGCAAAGTCTCTATAAGCTCAGCATGAGTTCACAGTTGCTCCTGATACTGTGTCC
The DNA here is from genome assembly GCA_963277665.1 of Viscum album. NCBI lineage: Eukaryota > Viridiplantae > Streptophyta > Magnoliopsida > Santalales > Viscaceae > Viscum > Viscum album. Next base: position 1,654,815,071 of record OY728119.1, read on the forward strand.
CAGAAGATGATGTCTTTCCACGAGCTCCTCTTGAGCTGGACGCTGACATTGCAGCAGTACCATAATAAGTTCCAGGAGTCAAATGAGAGCTGATACCAACTACTCGTCCCTACTCAAAGCCATACTGAGTCGCTTGCATCCACGGTGCCTCATCGAAATGGTGAGCACCGGTCTACTCTGTCGTCTCGTCCTGACCCTCAGCCTGTGTCTGAGGGGTCTCAGCCTCATATGACTCCTTCAATCCCAATTTAAAATTTAAATTGTGAAAATATTATATTCAGTTAATTGTAAACCTGAAAAAATAATACTAACCACAATCTGACGTTGGCGATCACCTCTAATCTCTCCAGTGGCTGGATCACTATACATCCTCTGATAAACGTCGAACTCCGTAATATCGGGATGCTCGACTACCTACAAAAATATAAAATAAACTATTTATATTTAAAGTTATATAAAATATTTAAAAAATATACATACCAGATGCTCTCTATGTGAACTAAATGTACGGCAACCAGCTCGATGCGTCACCTCCTGTCTCCCCCCGTTCTGTCGTCCCACTAAATATATCCTCTGAAATCCACCACCCAACCAGTGTAAACATAATCCATAACAAACGTGAGATGAAAAGTACTCTTTCAGTGAGCTCTACACGACTCATCAAATTCTGTCACTCATGCTTTCTTAATGGTTGTCATTCTCAAATTGTGCAAAAACTGACGGAAATGGTCATGTATAGAAACCTGCCATGCCACGTGGATAGCGTTACAAATGCTATCATCGGTAGTATACCATATACCCTACAAATAATTTATAATATCATGTTATTAATAAAATAAATTTCAAAATAAATATTATTTATTTATGTACCAGCCAATGATGTAACATGTCGCATCGCACATCAACGGGAATCGGTTCCCATGTGATCCATGGCTGAGAAAAATAATTTCGCAAGATAGCGCTCCCCTTTCCAATATCTACAAGCGTAAAACTGTGAAAAAGGAATAAATATTCAAACAATTAGTATATATATAAATAAATTAATGAAAGCTAACTAAAATATACATGTTACCATACCTCCGTGAGTGTGGATCAAAACCAAGATATGGACGTTGCTCGGGGATAGGGTCAGGAATCATTAGTTGTGCAAGACTGCACCCCCTCCACGTACCCCCTAAACCGCCAGTAGGATGAGAGTAAAATGATCCAAAATCTACCTCATCCAATAGTAGGTCAGCCTCATGCAACTCGCGGAATATATCAGAGTCCATCTAAAACACAAAATGATTGTTGTTAGCAGATAGATGAAAATAAATACTTAATATAGATATATATTAGTTATGATTATTACTGGTATTTAACTATGTCAATATTCATCTTCATCCTCTTCTCCATAGCTGTCAATGTCAATGTCTTCATATTCCTCCTCAGCAGCATCAATATCCATATGAGTTTATGTTTTAGCATTTCTTGTCATTTCAAATTCATTTGTAACATCATTAACATCTTCATCATCATCGATCCTTAATTGTGGGCTGTCATCATAGATATTCATGTATATTTGTGAATAAGATGGATTTTGAGCAGTCTCTTGAAAAATTTCAATTCCTTCCACTTCAGTGGAACCACATTCAATTTGCGTAAACTGATTTTCCTGAGATTTCATTTTTATTATGCTCCACCAATCGCTCAAGTCTATTAATGTAGCATGGTACTTTTCATAATAAATTTTATGTGCCTGTTGAGCCCATAAAAATGGTTCATTTACTAAAAGAAGACTTTTATATTTAATATCGACTATTCCATTAGTCAGATTAACATTCAAGCCTCTCTCACTATCCAACCACTGACATTTAAACATTGTTATGTAATTCTGTCCTAGATATCACAGCTCAATAATTTCATCCAAAATGCTATAAAAGTCAACATTAGTTTCTCTGTGATGTGATTCTCTCAAGAAAACTCCAATTTTCATTGTTTTTTGATTCCCCGTATGCATGTGTATGAAATCAAAAATCATTCACCACATATGAATTATAAGATTTAACCATTTTAGATGGTGGGTTACTCAATATACACAGTCGCTTATCAATTTTATCAGCATATTGAGACACCTAAAAAAATTTAAAACAATTATCCTTATAATATATAATAAATGGAATTGATATTAAACCATCAATAATTTATGTTACCAGTTTTTGAAATCATTGGGAAAAAATAGTTTTGTCTGCGTTCAAAAAGAATAGCTGCTGTAATTTGTGGAAGTTGTTTCATGATGTGATTATCATATAACCTATAAATAAAATAAGTTAAAATACTATAACATAATTACTGAATAAGTGATATAAGCACTTGCAGTACAAATGATGTCATTTATTCACAGTTGAGAAGAACATATGTATGAGCTCTGTGATGCTCATCATCTGAAAGCCATCATTCATGAACTCCACTGAAACCAAGATTTGGATGATTAAAAACTGCTAATTGATTGTCCATTTTTTCATTAACATTCCCCTCATTTCGTCCCATGCGATTATGTTTTGAGGGATATTGAGATTCAAAATAATGAGAGAAGAAAAAAGTAATTTCCTCTTGCAAATAATCTTCAGCAATTGAGCCTTCAACTGATGCTTTGTTATGTACATTTTTCTTCAATTTTTGCATGCATCTCTCGAATGGGTACATCCATCGAAACTGTACTAGACCTCCATATTTATCTTTATGTGGAAAATGTAATATTAGATGTTCCATTGAGTCAAAGAAAGTCGGTGGGAAGTTTTTTTCCAGTTTACATATAATTACATCAACATCTTCCTCCAGTTTTCCTAGCGCATCGTTATCTATTGTCTCTGCACAAATATCTCGAAAAAAAATATGATATGTATGTTATCGAATACCAAATCATAGAATTCAACAAACCTATAAATCCAATTGGCATTATTCATTCCATTATAACATGACAATCGTGCCTCTTTAATCCAGTAATATAATCATTCTTAAAACATCAACCCAAATTGGAAGCATAGCCATCTGGAAGTCTCAAATAATCAATCCACTATCAAAATAATAAGCGTGTCTCTTTGGATAGTGTATAGGGTGCTTTTGGAATCATTAACCTCTGTGATCTAACATTTTCAAATAGTTCAAGTTCTGCTCGCCTATAAATTTGGGCAAGATCTAATCTAGTCTTTACAGTATCTTTGGTCTTACCTGGCCTATCCAAAACTGTATGAAATAAATTATCAACATATTTCTTCTCAAGATGCATAAAATCCAACATGTAGAGGACCAACAAATCAGACCAATACGGAAGATCCCAAAAAATGCTCTGTTTTATCCAATTATGTTCTTTCCCAAAGCCATGAATTTTCTGTTGGTTTACTGTTGGTCCAACTATGATGGGAGGTAATGAAAATACAACTGATTTTAACAATGAACCTGAGATCATCTTTGGAGGTTTATCCCTTTCAATTGTAACTTTTCTGAAATGAGATTTGTTCCTCCGAAAGGGATGATCAGTTGGAAAAAATCTACAGTGACAATCAAAATATCAAGGTTTTTAGTTTGTCGTACGGATGGAACTGCAACATCATGTACTAGATTTTGAAACCGTGATGGATCCAGAATCAAGTTATTAGGATCTTCTTTGGAACTATGTTCACTGTTTTGATACCAACAAACATAATATGGTTGAAAACCAAACCGCAAGAGATGTCCCCCAACGTTGTCAACGGTGTCAAACATTCTCAGTGCACATTTTTTACAAGGACACTTAATTATACCTTCTAAAACATATTCTGGTTTTGATGATTCAAATGTTAAGAAAGCTTCAACGCCCTCAACATATACAGGATTTAAACCAGAACCATTTGGATTTTTGCACTGATTTATCCAAGCACGATCATCTAATAATGACTGATGTCGACTTCCTTGTTCCATATTTTTCTACATAAAATATAAAATCATCACTGTTTTTGAATAATTTGAAATTATAAAAACACTTAATTCCTATTTATTCCTATATATTACTAATTATTATAATTTATTACTAAGTATTAGTTACTATTAAAATTTATTACTAATTTATCAATACTTACCAATACTTAGAAAAATGAAAACTGCTTGAATAATGAAAGGAAATTTGGTAATCATCATTGTGGAGATGATTACAAATTTTCCCTCCATTATCCAAGAAGATTTAGTTTACTAATTATTACTAATAAAAAAATAATATTATCAATATTTATGAAAAAAAAATATTAATATTATTAAAATAATAAAAAATTTATAAAATATTAAAATTATCAATATTCGCCACAGGCTTTGCTCTATTCTTAACATGTTCAAATATCAAAGGGTCATCAATTGTCAGGTCATGCGCAATAAAAAGTATGTGTCAACCATGTCAAATGTAAACTCTATAATTGTCCTTGCATGGTTGATCACCTCGCAAGTAGTGTTGCAATAAGATGACCAAAGTAATGTCGTTCTCATCTCTAAGAATCATCTCACACCCTTTACATAGATCATTCTTCCTTAAAAATTTGATGGTACATCATTATCTTTCCCTTAAATTTTCAAGGAAGAATGGTCTATGTAAAGGGACATGTGAGATAATTCTTATAGATGTGAAGGGCATGACTTGGGTTGTCCTACTGTAACGCTACTTTCAAGGTGATCAACCAATCAAGGACAATTATAGAGTTTACATTGGACATGGTTGACACAAACTTTTTATTACGCAAGACATGACAATTGGTGACCCTTTAAGATTTGAACATGTTAAGAATAAAGCAATGCCTGTTATGAATATTGATAATTTTAATATTTTATAAAAAAAAATATTTTAATAATATTAATATTGTTTTATCATAAATATTGATAATATAATTTTTTTTATTAGTAATAAGTATTGGTAATTATTGCTAATTATTAGTAATTATTTCTAATTATTTCTAATTATTCCTAATTATTGGTGATTATTCCTAATTATTGTAATTATTTTTAATTGGTAATTATTCGTAATTATTGGTAATTATTAATAATTATTGGTAATTATTACAAATTATTGGTAATTTTTACTAATTATTGGTAATTATTACTAATTATTTTTAATTATTCCTAATTATTGGTAATTATTCCAAATTAAAGGTAATTATTCCTAATTATTTGTAATTATTACTAATTATTGGTAATTATTCCTAATTACTGGTAATTATTGGTAATTATTCCTAATTATTGGTAATTATTCATAATTATTGGTAATTATTCATAATTATTGGTTATTATTCCAAGTTATTGGTAATTATTCCTACTTATTGGTAATTATTCCTAGTTATTGGTAATTATTCCTAATTATTGGTAATTATTACTAATTATTGGTAATTATTACTAATTTTTGGTAATTATAACCAATTATTGGTAATTATTACGAATTATTGGTAATTATTAAGAATTATTAGTAATTATTACGAATTATTGGTAATTATTACGAATTATTGGTAATTATTACGAATTATTGGTAATTATTACGAATTATTGGTAATTATTACGAATTATTGGTAATTATTACGAATTATTGGTAATTATTAATTATTATTGGTAATTATTACTAATTATTGGTAGTTATTACTAATTATTGGTAATTTTTACTAATTATTGGTAATTATTACTAATTATTGGTAATTCTTACTAATTATTGGTAATTATTACTAATTATTGGTAATTATTAATAATTATTGGTAATTATTACTAATTATTAGTAATTATATCTAATTATTGGTAATTATATCCATTTATCGGTAATTATATCTATGTATTGGTAATTATATCTAATTATTGGTAATTATATCTAATTATACGTAATTATATATAATTATTGGTAATTATATCTAATTATTGGTCATTATTGGTAATTATTGGTAATTGTTGGTAATTATTGGTAATTATTGGTAATTATTGGTAATTATTGGTAATTATTGGTAATTATGGGTAATTATTGGTAATTATTGGTAATTATTGGTAATTATTGGTAATTATTGGTAATTATTACTAATTCTTGGTAATTATTACTAATTATTGGAAATTATTAGTAATTATTGGTAATTATTACTAATTATAGGTAATTATTACTAATTATCGGTAATTATTACTAACTATCGGTAATTATTACTAATTATCGGTAATTATTACTAATTATCGGTAATTATTACTAATTATCGGTAATTATTACTAATTATTGGTAATTATTACTAATTATCGGTAATTATTTCAAATTATTGGTAATTATTACTAATTATTGGTAATTATATCGAATTATTGGTAATTATTACTAATTATTGGTAATTGTTACTAATTATTGGTAATTATTACTAATTATTGGTAATTATTACGAATTATAGGTAATTATATCTTTTTATTGGTAATTATATCTAATTATTGGTAATAATTACCAATTATTGGTAATTATTACCAATTGTTGATAATTATTACTTATTATTGATAATTATTACTAATTATTGGTAATTATAACTAATTATTTCTAATTATTGGTAATTATATCTAATTATTCCTAATTATATTTAATTATTACTAATTATTACTAATTATTACTAATTACATCTAATTATTACTAATTATATATAATTATTACTAATTATATCTAATTATTACTAATTATATCTAATAATATATAATTATTACTAATTATATATAATTATTTCTAATTATATCTAATTATATCTAATTAAATCTAATTCTGACTAATTATATCTAAATTCCGCTAATTATCTATAATAATCTCTAATTATTGAAAATTAACAATAATTATTTATAATTATCACTAACAATATCAATTTCTTATTAAAAATAAATATAAATAAAAATCAATTTAAACCTAATTTAATTAGAACTACTAAACAACAATTAAAATTAATATAAAAAAATAAAATAAATACAAACAAAAATAAAATATAAATACCTTGAACTTTGATATTCTGAAGATATTGACCTGTTCCAATTGCTCTCGTATAAAAAAACAACAACTAAAAGAAATTTTTCTCTTAAAACTAGTGAATGAAGAGAGAAAGAGAGGAAGATCTGAGTGATTTGGAAAAAAAAGCGGGTTGGGGTATATATAGGTTAGATTAGTTGCGACGGGGTTATTTGCGACAGGTTTCCTATCGCTAAGTGTGGTATTTGCGACGGGGCCCATCGCAAATACCCTCGCCCGCATTAATTACAGCTGGTGGTTAAAAGGGTATTTGCGACAAGCCCCGTCGCAAATCGTTCCTTTCGACACACTTTTTGCCACGGGACGACATCCCGTCACATGAAGCTATTAACTGCCGCCGGGTATTTGCGACGGGTACCGTCGCAAATACTCTTGCGCGGTTTGGCGCGCAAGTCGTGCCATGCTTTTTATGACGGGAGACATCTCCCCGTCGCAAATACTATTTGCGTTGTTTGGCGTGCAAGTCACGCCAAACTATTTGCGACGGGAGATGAAATCCCGTCGCAAATAACCCGTGACAAATATTTATTTTTCTCGTAGTGTTCCAAACAATAAGTTTTGTTTTACACCATGTCCATGGAGTCACTCTATCATACATCCATTCATTTTTTAAGACTCCACTACCAAGCTTCTACACCACCCAGGTGGTTTTTGGAACACTGAGATCTAGAGACACCATCAAAACTGACCTTCATCAGGTAACTGTAGATTCTACAAATTTTGATTTCATTAGCATGAAAAACTCCCACTAAAACATCCTTTAGTGAAACCATAGAAACATCATCATTTTCTTCAACTACTACCAGCCTAGTTTCGATTCCTTAAAATTCCACCTTCATCATATAAGCTCCTTCCGTTTCTCCACAAATCCTTTGAAATAAAATTTTCATTGATTCTAATGCTGAAATCTATTTTCTTAATTAGCAATATCATATGGAATAGGGCCACCATAAAAAACATCCAGCAACTTGAACTAACAACTAATGAATTTATTTAACATATCCTTTTAGTAACCTGAGTCATCTATCACTTATCTTCAACTTCTGAAAAAATCCATGAGTCCTTGTTGTCATGGTCTTCCACTTAACTTGCCTTCCATAATTTCAGTAGCCTTCCACGAAGATCAAAATTCCTACAAATGAACAGAACATGCAACATGACACCAGTGGCCAAGAAGACTTTTTATATTCAAGTGACACTGCTAATACTACCAACATCATCAGGTTACATTCTTATGGATCCCCAAAATACTTTCACTAAGCTCTGAATATCACCAACAATAGGACACACTGAATGAATCCTACTAGTCAGTCATATTTTTTATATATGACTACTGTCTTTCAGTAATGTCCTCCATGTCCTTGAACAATTACACCACTAGATGTCTTCCACCGATTTCAACAACTGAACACATCAACCAAACACAATTATATGATGTTTTGGGTGTTGGTGTTTGTAGAAAAAAACCTAAAACCTTACATTGAAAGATTCCCCCATGAACTTGGTGTCTAGAACTGGGAAGTCTGAGCACACCATCCACCTCACCGAGTCATCTTTGCATCTACTTTTGGTCCTCTTAAAGTCTTCATTCTGATTAATGAAATAAAATTCATGACAAGAAAACACACATGATAGCACAAAGTAAAAAACAATGAATAACAAGATTTTGTGGTAAAAACTTTCATCTTACATCCATAAGAGAAAAGGGGATCCACCTCCGACATTGTGCTTGTTTAGTAGATAGAAAGGAATTGTGAAGAATTGATTGGTTCTCATTAAATTATCCTAGTGGGAGATATTTTGGGATACTTTTTAAGAGAGAAAAAATTATAGGTCCCGCCGTATTTAATTCACTCAATAGGGATGGATATATACCTTTATTTACCCCCATTAATTTTGTAAAATGTATTTATTTTAGGGGAGTCCAAATAAGGGTAAGGGAATACTATAAAATTGTATCTCCCAAAATAGTTTTTATCATTATATTCTCAAGAAAGACACCATTTCCTAGTTTTGTCTTGTAGTGTTGTATTTTGTGAGATGTTTCTCTATTTATTCAAGATATAATATTTTGAGTGTTTTATCCTTATAATTGAGAGAGAGAGATTCTTTATTCACATTTTACCATAATGATATTCTTTTATTTTCCATGGTTTTTTACGACTATCATTTTTTGGGTTTTCCACAATACATCTGGTGATCATCTTTATTTCTGCATTTTTTCACTTTATTTTTTCTCTCACAATTTCTATTGTACTGAAGGGCCAATTATTTTTTATCCTAACATGCAGATACATTATTGGTGTAAATTTCATGGAGAAATTTCTTAAATAATGATGAGGCAATGTCTTTAAAAGTTAATATAGGTTTCCAAGTAGGGGAAGCTTTGGTCATCCTAAAGAAAACCTAGGAGGGGAGTTCGTGGTCAATGATTTCACTATTTCATCCAACACAAACATGAACAATTAGAAGGAAAGGAGGAAAGGGAACAATAGAAATGAAATCCACATTAGTGTCATGAATACTTTGAGATATTTTTAATCTGAAAACACACACCCATAGAGAAGACAAGCATAAAACATATTCCCATTATTGGTCACGTGCTCATGTGTATTCATTCTTTTGATTTCTCAAGGACACTAAAACGATTACACACTAAGAAATCTATTTTCACAATGATGTATCTAAAACTAAAAAATGTTTCCTTATGAAAATTGTTAGCCTCCTTGTTAACATGCACCAATATAGTAATTGGGAATATGGAGAACTTATGAAGCCTATTTGTCAAACCCTAACCTATCTAATTATTTTATTTTATTACTTACTTTGGTTTTTAAATTTTTTATTGGGGTTTAGGTTTAGTCCCGAACGAAAATTTTGAGTTTTGTAAAAATGCACTTTTTTGAGTTGATGTCATTTGGCGCACAGGTGGAGCGCGTTTGGAAACATCGCACAACTTTGACCAGGAAACAGCACAATCTTCCTATCTTTGGAAAATTAAAATGAGAAATTTTTTTAATTTATTTTGTGGTTTAAAAAATTTATTATTGTTAATGATTTTATGACTATTATTAAAGTGAATTAAATATTTTTATTATTTAATTTTTCTTATCGGTATGATTATTATTATTCATATTAGTATTATTATTAATAAGACATTATTATTATTATTATTGTAGATTAAAGTTATTATTATTATTATTATTATTATTTTAGGCCGGTGCGTGGGCGCCACACGGCTAGGAGAAACCGTACGGTCATCCTGGGTACCATGCGGTTAAGGAATTTGGATCGAAAAAATAAAAACGAATTGAATGAGTTGAAAAAAAATATAAAAAAATTAATTAAATAAATAACTTATTATAGTAATAATATTATATTTTCCTGAATAATTATATTATATTATAATTAAATAATTGTTATTATTAAGATTGTTGTTATTATTATTATTATTATTATCATCATCATTTTTATATTATTGTTAAAGTTGTTTTTATTATAATTATGTGTATTATTATTATTAAAAAGTTCCATTAATATTATCATAATAATTAAAATTTTATTAACAATATATTTATTAATAATGAAATGAAACAAATTATTTTTGTTATCAATGTTTAATTATTATTTTTAAGGTATTATTTTTACTATAATTGTTGTAATTATCAGTTTTATTATTAATATATTTTTTCACTACTATCATTAGTTTTTCTTAATTTTTTTATCTTATATTTATATTTATTTTTATTTTCTTAGGGTTTCACCCTACAAAACGCGGTAGCCCCCCCCCCCCCCCCCATTTCTCTCCTTCCCTACAATGAGTAGGTCGCCGCCATCCTCACCTCTCCCTCTCTACGCAGTGCACCACCTAGCAGCCTCCGCCTTTTACCCGCACCGTCCGATCGTCTCCACATGCACCCCCTCATCATATCTCCTCTCTTGGTCAAGCATCCTCTATCCACCCCGCACCAGCAATCTGCGCACTGTCCATTCAACCTGAACCAAGAGATTCTCCTTCCCTGCACCGGTTGAGCAAGCTGCCCGCGCCACCCTCGGCCTGCCTCCCTCGATGTCGGTCGCGCCACCCACACTGGCTGCATGCACCAGCCGCACTGGCTCCCTCCTCTGCGAGCATTCCTCCCTTGTCCCACCTAATTAGAGGCACATCACCACCATCCTCTCGCCAGCCCACCTTCCCCTCACTTGTTTTTCACTGGTCGACCCCCCTTGGACCAGTGCTGGTTGCACGACCTCCTGCCAGCACACCGTCTGGCCAATAGCGGCGCAATGACCCGACACCTTCTCCCTTGCCTGCTTTGGTTGGATAGAAGTGGCGCAATAGCTCAGGCATCCCTTCCCTGACAGGCTGCGACCCCAGCTCTCCTACTACCGAGCCTCCTTCCGGCCGCCACACCCCTGACCCACTGCGTTCTCCTCCAACCAGCATGCAACCGCCCTTTTGTTCACCGGTGCAGCACCTGATGCCCTCCCTACTTTGGCCAATAGCCACAGCATTTCCCCCCTTGCTGAGTCACCAACACCGACCCCCTTTTTCTATCCCTCGATCGTCGCACTATGCATCTCAACATCTGGTGACCCCCCCCCAGCCGTGATGCATCGTGACCCCCTCTACTTCCTTCATTCGCATGACCGACGCACGCCTTCTTCCCAATTGGCTGCACAACGGATTTTTTTTTTTTTACGTTTTTCTGAAAAAAAATTTCTGAAAAACGGCATAGGTCAAATTTTTTTTTAAAAATACGCTACAAAGGCGGCATCTGCGATGCCGCCTTTGCTCCCCCGCGCCGCCTTTGGCCCGGATCGATGACATGGCAAAGGCGGCCGGGAGGAGGCCGCCTTTCGGTTCAGGGTAAGGCGAAAGGCGGCATCGCCGAAGCCGCCTTTGGCCATACGCAGAGGCGAAAGGCGGCTTCCGCGATGCCGCCTTTGCCTGAAGTCCCTATAAAAGGGCGGCCACCCCCCCTCTCCTCACTTCTTCATTGCAACCTCTCTCTCCAATTTGCTCTCTCTCTCTCTAAATTTTTTTTTTGCTGTGCGAGCTTTTACGAAGCTTCATTTAGAGGTATGTTTCTTTATTTAATTTAATGTTTTTATTTAATTAATTTAATTTTGTTTAGTTTTAAATCTTTCATTTGTTAAGCAGTTTAGGTAGTTCTTAATATTTGGTTATTTAGTTTTTGTAATTAGTTATATATAGTTTTAAATAATTACTGTTAGGTAGTATAGATTAACTTAAGATTAACTTAAGATTAAGTATTTAGAAATTTTGGTAGCTTAAAGATTATGTGGTTATCTACGCAATTAAATTCCTGTCTGGATACAAACAAGTGGATGTGGCTCTGGCACAGATGTACATAGGGGTAAAACCCGAAAACACCGCTTCGAGCTAGACTCGAACGGGAACTGGTGCACGATAACGGGCCTTGCTGCATCCTGGTTTGACACTCCCGGGGAATATGCTTAAGATGATTCATATTTTCTTTATAAACTACTAAAATTTCTAAGAGAAGAAAAAGCAAATCAGTATATGTATCAATGATAAATGATATATATAATTTTATAGAATGAAATAAGGATATAAGAATTAACAAATTAAAGTTATTATTAGTTAATTATAAAATAATAGAATAATTAATGATTAGTTGTTATTAGTTAATTTTAGAATAATTAATAAATAACATATGATTAAAACATGAATTCATATAATGATTAGCTAACGATACTAATGATCTGTATATTTATCAATGATAAATGATAAGTATAATGTTATAGAATCAAATAAGGACATAAGAATTAACAAATTAAAGTTATTATTAGTTAATTATAGAATAATAGAATAATTAACGATTAGTTATTATTAGTTAATTTTAGAATAATTAATAAATAACATAGGATTAAAACATGAATTCATATAATGATTAACTAACGATACTAATGAACATATAAAGTGAAATGAAGAAGAACAAACAAACTAAATAAAAAGGCGCTCTAAAATTACATTCTAATAAATATCATATGGTGAAACATCAGTAGCATAGTTTATGGTATAGAAAGGCGCAATAAAATTACATTATAATAAACATCATATCGTCAAACATAATTGTTAATATTTTGTTACACTATCATAATTTTGATGAAAGAACACATTTTTGACGTAGAGAGCCATGTATGCCTGTGTGTACTATTATGGGGAGATTATTCAAACTGAGCAAGGAGCTTCTTACAGTACACAACCAATTACGGTGGTTAGTACAGTGGATTGTGTTACCATAAGTGACCTTCAAGAGAGAATTCATGTTTCCTTAAATTTGGGACCCGATCAAGAGATAATGTCTATGAGCTATAGACATTTGCAATTTCCAACAACAATGTGGCATATAGCTTGTCCATTGGTTGCTGATGCGCAGTGGGTCCAAGCAGTTAATTTATTTTCTCAACGGTTAGATGGTACCATGATGGAGTTATACGTTGTTGTTGCTACTGTACAACAACAACGTCCACTTGTACAAAGACGTAGAAATACAAGAGTGGTTGAAGACAGTCTACCTCATGACATTGAGCCTATTCCAAATGATGCAGCAGAAGAGGACAACCTAAATGATCTTCCGGATATACATGTCAATCCGACTTCTGATGAGGAGTTTCGTAATGATGGATCGGATGGCGACAACAGTGCTGATGAGGAGGGACCAACAAAAGATAGAGAGGAGGTTTTGAGAAATGCAGTTGTTGTACATCAACCTCGGTCAATAAATCATCCACCATTATTTTCATCTTGGTCAGAAGCAATGACACGTGTGCCTGAATTCGATAATACTGTTCTCACACCGGCAACTGAGTTCCCTGGAGTTGTACCAGATAGGTTTAGTGAGGTGGACAAAACCTTATATATTGGAAGGAATTTTCCCAGTAAAGATGCCTTAAAAAGCACGTTAAAGAGATTTCATATTGAGAGAAACTTCAACTATGTAGTTCACGAATCATGCCGTAGTAAATATGTTATACGGTGCGTGAAGTATGGGGATGATTGTAGATTTCGCTTAAGGGCTATTCCAGACATTACCTTTGGAGGTTGGAGAATCTCAAGGATTGAGGCGGCTCATAGTTGCGTTCAGCCAAGTCTCACACAAGATCATACTTCATTGGATGCAGAATTTGTGTCATCTATTGTTGTTGAGATGATTAGGACATGCCAAGATGTTCCAATATCCCTTGTGCAAGAGAGGATTCTACAGACATTCGGTTATAAGATTTCCTATAATAAGGCATGGATGGAGAAACAGAAGGCAATTGTGAAGGTATATGGTGATTGGGATGACTCATATCGAGTATTGCCGCAATTGCTAGCCATACTGAGGCATCATAACCAAGTTGTCTTCCATCTGGATACAAACGAACATGTGTCTCCTGATAATCGACTTGATCCATCTCGTGTTCAATTTCATCGGTTGTTCTGGGCATTCCTTCCTTGTATCTCTGCATTTCGTTTTTGCAAACAATTTATTCAGATTGATGGAACATTTCTGTATGGAAAATACAAGGGCGTATTGTTGATTGCGGCAACCCAAGATGGAAACCGTTCACCTCTTCCGCTTGCCTTTGCCATTGTAGAGAAAGAAAACTATGAATCATGGAGTTGGTTTCTGGCATGTATCAGCAACCATTTCACCAACATTCAGGGAGTTTGTTTGATATCTGATCGTCATCGAGCAATTAATGAGGCAATCAATGCAGATCCTGATACATGGAGATACCCAAATGCACATCATCGGTTCTGCATTAGACACATTGCTAGCAATGTACATAAGAAATTCCACAACGAACCGATGAAGAAGGCAATCACGAGGCTTGGTACGTATTTTATTCATTCTGTTTTACTGTTTCAATATAAATATAAAATCAATTTACGTGAAATATCATCTACGTTTTGTAGCATATGAGTCGGACCAACGACGATTTGAAGAACGTTTTGAACAAATTCGTCAGGCTAATCAAGAAGTTTATGATTATATGATGCGGATTCCAAAAGAGAAATGGACATTGGCATACGACGGGGGAAAGAGGTACGTACACATGACGACAAACATTGTGGAGTGCATAAATGGTATCTTCAAAGGACTTCGCAAGCTACCTATAACCGCATTAGTTCAGGAGACATTATATCGATGCGTGAAGTACTTTGTGGATAGACAAAAACTAGCATCAGACAGAATACATCAAGGGATAAGATATGGAATACACTTTCAACGAGAGATTGAAAAAAATATTGAAGAAGCTTCTGGTTATCACGTATGTCTATTTCGAAGAGAAGACTCCCGATTTGAAGTTCAAGAGCGTTCAGACCCCATCACAAATCACGTCGGTGAAAAAATGGTGGTATTACTGGAAACAAGGCAATGTCAATGTGGAAAATTTCAGGCCTTACGGTTTCCATGTACACACGTCATCGCAGCATGTGCCTCTGTGGACATCTCATGGGAAGCATATGTTGATCCAGTGTACCAGATGGATATCATTGCCAACTGTTATGCTGCACCATGGACACCTATTGGGGAGTATCGTTATTTCCCAATGCCTGAAGGCCAGCCGATAGTGATACCTGACATGAATCGGTTACGTCCTCGTGGGAGACCAAAGGCGAGTAGGATGCGTAATGAGATGGACTGGCCTAAAGAACAAGGGCAGAGTTTGCGATGCACAATATGTCATAAAGAAGGTCATAACCGGAAGCGATGCCCTAACGTTGTTGGGTCGACTTCACAGTCTCATTCATAATGATGTATTGTCTTCATTGTGACATTCCCATATTGTAAACTAAATGTTGTTATCTCTTTTTTAGAAAACTGTTCTATAACAAATTTATAGTATCATAATAATTAGCATAAGATATTGAATACATACAATTAGATAAATTCTAAAAACATCATTACTAATTGACATGGTTTATCTTAATCCAATCCATAAGTAGTTAATCACAAAGCTCCCCGAAAATATGTGTAACCAAATTCAAGACTCAATATTTTAGATAACATAACTTATTTCATATTAATATTCATGCTTTCAAGAAATAACTTTGAATATGAAATAATAGAATTTATTTCAAAACTCCGAAAGCGGAACACTTAACCCATATTGAAATGTGTATGTCAGTTAACCCATTAACATGTTTCCCAGACGTTAATATTAAAAAATTTAACCCTAAACCCTCCAACCTAAACTCCAATCTAAACATGCAGGATATTTTAGAAAACTGTTCTATAACAAATTTATAGTATCATAATAATTAGCATAAGATATTGAATACATACAATTAGATAAATTCTAAAAACATCATTACTAATTGACATGGTTTATCTTAATCCAATCCATAAGTAGTTAATCACAAAGCTCCCCGAAAATATGTGTAACCAAATTCAAGACTCAATATTTTAGATAACATAACTTATTTCATATTAATATTCATGCTTTCAAGAAATAACTTTGAATATGAAATAATAGAATTTATTTCAAAACTCCGAAAGCGGAACACTTAACCCATATTGAAATGTGTATGTCAGTTAACCCATTAACATGTTTCCCAGACGTTAATATTAAAAAATTTAACCCTAAACCCTCCAACCTAAACTCCAATCTAAACATGCAGGATATTTTAGAAAACTGTTCTATAACAAATTTATAGTATCATAATAATTAGCATAAGATATTGAATACATACAATTAGATAAATTCTAAAAACATCATTATTAATTGACATGGTTTATCTTAATCCAATCCATAAGTAGTTAATCACAAAGCTCCCCGAAAATATGTGTAACCAAATTCAAGACTCAATATTTTAGATAACATAACTTATTTCATATTAATATTCATGCTTTCAAGAAATAACTTTGAATATGAAATAATAGAATTTATTTCAAAACTTCGAAAGCGGAACACTTAACCCATATTGAAATGTGTATGTCAGTTAACCCATTAACATGTTTCCCGGACGTTAATATTAAATATTTTAACCCTAAACCCTCCAACCTAAACCTCAATCTAAACATGCAGGATATTTTAGAAAACTGTTCTATAACAAATTTATAGTATCATAATAATTAGCATAAGATATTGAATACATACAAATAGATAAATTCTAAAAACATCATCACTAATTGACATGGTTTATCTTAATCCAATCCATAAGTAGTTAATCACAAAGCTCCCCCAAAATATGTGTAACCAAATTCAAGACTCAATATTTTAGATAACATAACTTATTTCATATTAATATTCATGCTTTCAAGAAATAACTTTGAATATGAAATAATAGATTTTATTTCAAAACCCCGAAAGCGGAACACTTAACCCATATTGAAATGTGTATGTCAGTTAACCCATTAACATGTTTCCCGGACGTTAATATTAAATATTTTAACCCTAAACCCTCCAACCTAAACCTCAATCTAAACATGCAGGATATTTTAGAAAACTGTTCTATAACAAATTTATAGTATCATAATAATTAGCATAAGATATTGAATACATACAAATAGATAAATTCTAAAAACATCATCACTAATTGACATGGTTTATCTTAATCCAATCCATAAGTAGTTAATCACAAAGCTCCCCGAAAATATGTGTAACCAAATTCAAGACTCAATATTTTAGATAACATAACTTATTTCATATTAATATTCATGCTTTCAAGAAATAACTTTGAATATGAAATAATAGAATTTATTTCAAAACTTCGAAAGCGGAACACTTAACCCATATTGAAATGTGTATGTCAGTTAACCCATTAACATGTTTCCCGGACGTTAATATTAAATATTTTAACCCTAAACCCTCCAACCTAAACCTCAATCTAAACATGCAGGATATTTTAGAAAACTGTTCTATAACAAATTTATAGTATCATAATAATTAGCATAAGATATTGAATACATACAAATAGATAAATTCTAAAAACATCATCACTAATTGACATGGTTTATCTTAATCCAATCCATAAGTAGTTAATCACAAAGCTCCCCCAAAATATGTGTAACCAAATTCAAGACTCAATATTTTAGATAACATAACTTATTTCATATTAATATTCATGCTTTCAAGAAATAACTTTGAATATGAAATAATAGATTTTATTTCAAAACCCCGAAAGCGGAACACTTAACCCATATTGAAATGTGTATGTCAGTTAACCCATTAACATGTTTCCCGGACGTTAATATTAAATATTTTAACCCTAAACCCTCCAACCTAAACCTCAATCTAAACATACAGGATATTTTAGAAAACTGTTCTATAACAAATTTATAGTATCATAATAATTAGCATAAGATATTGAATACATACAAATAGATAAATTCTAAAAACATCATCACTAATTGACATGGTTTATCTTAATCCAATCCATAAGTAGTTAATCACAAAGCTCCCCGAAAATATGTGTAACCAAATTCAAGACTCAATATTTTAGATAACATAACTTATTTCATATTAATATTCATGCTTTCAAGAAATAACTTTGAATATGAAATAATAGAATTTATTTCAAAACTCCGAAAGCGGAACACTTAACCCATATTGAAATGTGTATGTCAGTTAACCCATTAATGTTATATTTACATTTTACACTTACGACTCATTTTCTTTGTTTATATGCAGATGGATGATACCATACTACTCACTCAGCAGCCTACCCATATTTCGCAGGCCGTGTTAGAGGGTCATCCAGATCGATCTGTGAAGGTGCGTCGAGCACACCATTTTCATCACATGGAGCCTCCACATGCCATTAGACCTTACTTGCGCCGTGCTGGCTTCTATGGCCTTGCCGTATCAGATTTCACATTTGTAGATCATTACCTACTTGCTGCCCTCGTTGAGAGATGGAGACCAGAGACACACACATTCCACTTGCCTGAGGGGGAGATAACCATCACCCTCGAGGATGTCGCAGTTCTTCTCGGTCTTCCTATCCAGGGGAGACCCGTTATTGGACCCACTCGTGCAGCTTGGCCAGACCTTGCTCAACGCTTGTTAGGCGTTGATATTTTGTCCGACCGTAGGGCTACAGATGGATCGTCCATATCTATGCGTTGGTTGGAGTCGCAGATTCCACATTTACAGGATGATGATGATGAGCAGACCGTCATGCGTTACGCCCGTGCATATATCTTACGACTCATTGGTGGGACCATGTGTACTGATCACTCGGGGATGCACGTGCATATGATGTATCTACCCCTACTAGAGGACTTTGATCGGGCTGGGACGTACAGTTGGGGATCAGCCTGCTTGGCATACACGTACAGATCATTATGCAGACTATCCCATAGGGACCGTACAGGTCTTGGAGGATGCGTCATCCTTATTCAGATGTGGGCATGGGAGCGCATCCCATCATTCCGCCCTGACCTTGCTGGTCCACCGGTCGAGATGGAGGTGCTGCATGACGCTCCGCGTGGACGCTGGTATGATAAGTCATTTCTATTGGTTTTTTATTCTACTATGAGTTATTGACTATAATTTCTCATTATTTGTCATTATCGTTGTATTTTACAGGTGGTGTCAGCGACACAATTTCGACGTGGTTCCGAGACAGCATTTGGGCGTATATCGGCTACAGTTGGACTGTCTCTTACCTGATCAGGTATGTATATACAATCTATCACTGTCTAACATTTTTAATAATAACATCAATTTTGGTTTTTAGTTGGGTGTTTTTTTGACAAAATCACTTGTCATTTCAGATTTCATGGCTTCCATACTGGAGTATTATGGACCAGTTTCCAGCATACTGCACTGTTGGTCTTGAGGATGCTATGGCTGTAGTGCCCCTCATTCACTTTCATATTATTGAGTGGCAGCAGCCTGACAGGGTCATGCGCCAATTTTTTCGTACTCAGCCGATTCCATTACCATCTAGACAGACAGACAAGCTTCATGGGATGAAGCTGACAGGGAGGCAGGATGATGACTGGTCCCAAGTACATGCGAGTTTTATCGACTGCTGGCACAGACGTGCAGAGTTACGTATTCAAGGTGTTCCTACAAATCGATTCTCTCTTTCAGAGCAGGTTGACTATGCGCCCTGGTATAGACTAAAATCTATACTGTATCTTACCCAAGCTGGCATAGAGATGCAGAGGATGGTAAGTTAATAAATTCCTATTACTTTGTTTATTGAATTATTTTCTAATTCCATTTGAATCTATTTACAGGGAAGTCACACAGAGCAGCTTGTTCGCATGAGCGATGAAGAGGAAGAGGGGGTCTTTAGCCGGGCAGCCGTCCATGCTACAGCGCTGGAGGCGAGGGCATCTTTTCATGCGCTTTCCGAGAGCATCTTCACGCGTCTGGCTCGGAGACAGGAGGTTCCTGCCCCAGAGGAACATCCTCCAGCTGCTGCTGGTGCTGAGGAGCCACGACCACAGCGACGTAGACAGCGTCGTGCTGCACGTGAGGCATCGCCTGTTCCACAGGCAGAGGTCGGGCCTCTAGTAGTCCAGGATCAGCCTATTCAGGATGTGCCTCAGGTGGCATGGGATCCGTCTTTCCTGACAGGATATCCGCAGTTCTCTCCATCTTGGGTTCCAGATCCTTCCCAGCCTTGGATTCTAGAGCCATCGTCGTCTTGGGGTATAGCTCCATCACAGGCTTCGTTCCCCTCTGCGATGGAGGCAGGTCCTTCTACCACCCTAGTGGGAGAAGGATCTGGATGGCAGTACGAGATGCAGTTGACAGCTCCTCCAACTGACACACAGATGGAGGATGCGACAGTCGACGTTTCAGTGCCCGAGGATCAGCCTTCTCCAGGTCATCAGACTCCACTGCGCACTCGACGCGGACGTCCTATTCGCAGACCACCATGTGGGACAGAATCTCCTCGCCACAGACATATGCATTGATTGTACATTATTGTTTACATGTTTTATGTGTACTGAAATCAAAATACTATTTTTACTTGTTGGTCAGAGTGGAATCTCAGGAGGGGGTAAATTAGGTTTTATTTATATATATTTATATAACCATACGAACATAATAATAAAACATTAATAATTACTAATTACCTAATTACAGATTATATAATTAATAATTCTATTACTAATTAACTATTTAATTAGTATATAATTAATATTTATATTACGAAATAACTAATTAATTAGTATATAATTTGTAATTTGGTAATTAGTGTTTATTAATCGTTAATTATATAATAACTAATTAGTTAATTAGTAATAAAATTATCAATTATATAATACTTAATTATTACATATATAATAAATACTTAGTTAATTAGAAATATAATTAATAATTATAACTAATTAATTAGTAATTAGTAATTATTAATTAGTTAACCAGTAAAATAAATATTTATTATAATTATTCATTATAAGAGGGTTTGCCCTGAAAATCATTCTGCATTTTCGATGTGGAATTCAGGTTCTATCTTTACTGTGCAGTAGATTCTGCATTTCCGATGTGGGATTCTGTTTCAAGTACGTGACTTTGAAAGACCATAAAACATAAAATAGAAGACCAATATAAATGAAACTTAAAACATGGATTAAACATATAAAAAATAGTTTAAAACAAAAGCAATTTACAAAAAAATGTTAATGAAAAATAATTTATAAGCTTTCAAAACCGCCTACTTGAAACTTAAAAATGTTTCAAGTACGTGACTTTGAAAGACTGTAAAATATAAACTATAAAACGAATATAATTGAAACTTTAAACATTGATTAAACATATAATAAATAGTTGAAAACAAAATAAATTTCCAAAAAAAAGTTGATGAAAAGAAATTTATAAGCTTTCAAAACCGCATACTTGAAACTTAAAATTTTTCAAGTACGTGACTTTGAAAGACCATAAAACATAAAATAGAAGACCAATATAAATGAAACTTAAAACATGGATTAAACATATAAAAAATAGTTTAAAACAAAAGCAATTTACAAAAAAATGTTAATGAAAAATAATTTATAAGCTTTCAAAACCGCCTACTTGAAACTTAAAAATGTTTCAAGTACGTGACTTTGAAAGACTGTAAAATATAAACTATAAAACGAATATAATTGAAACTTTAAACATTGATTAAACATATAATAAATAGTTGAAAACAAAAGAAATTTCCAAAAAAAAGTTGATGAAAAGAAATTTATGAGCTTTCAAAACCGCATACTTGAAACTTAAAATTTTTCAAGTACGTGACTTTGAAAGACCATAAAACATAAAATAGAAGACCAATATAAATGAAACATAAAACATGGATTAAACATATAAAAAATAGTTTAAAACAAAAGCAATTTACAAAAAAATGTTAATGAAAAATAATTTATAAGCTTTCAAAACCGCCTACTTGAAACTTAAAAATGTTTCAAGTACGTGACTTTGAAAGACTGTAAAATATAAACTATAAAACGAATATAATTGAAACTTTAAACATTGATTAAACATATAATAAATAGTTGAAAACAAAAGAAATTTCCAAAAAAAAGTTGATGAAAAGAAATTTATAAGCTTTCAAAACCGCATACTTGAAACTTAAAATTTTTCAAGTACGTCACTTTGAAATACAATAAAAGATAAACTATAAGACCAACATAAATGAAACTTAAAACATGGATTAAACATATAAAAAATAGTTTAAAACAAAAGCAATTTACAAAAAAATGTTAATGAAAAATAATTTATAAGCTTTCAAAACCGCCTACTTGAAACTTAAAAATGTTTCAAGTACGTGACTTTGAAAGATTATAATTATATTACTAATTAACTAATTAATTATTATATAATTAATAGTTATATTAATAATTAACTAATTATTTATTATATAAGTAATAATTAATGAGTAATAATTAATAATTAATAATTTAATGAATAGCTATAATTAATATTTATATTACTAATTTACTAATTAATAATTAATAATTACTTATTAATAATTATTAATTTCTAATTACTAATTATAATGAATAATTATAATAAATATTTATATTACTAATTAGCTAATTAATAATTAATAATTACTAATTAATTAGTTAGAATTATTAATTGTATTTCTAATTAACTAAATATTTATTATATATGTAATAATTATATTAATAATTAATTATTATATAATTAATGATAATATTACTAATTAACTAATTAATTATGACATATTTAATTATTAATAATTACTAATTAATAATTAAAAATTATAATGAATAAATGTAATTAAAAATTATAATGAATAAATGTAATTAAAAAATAAAAATATATATTTTTAAGAGAAAGGCGGCATCCGCGATGCCGCCTTTCACCCGCAGCGCAAAGGCGGCATCGCAGATGCCGCCTTGCCCCGAAATGCAAAGGCGGCATCCCGGATGCCGCCTTTGAGGTGCAGTTTTAAAATTTGTTTTGCCGGAACCGTTTTCTGGCAAAATTTTTTTTTTTAAAAACGTAAACAAAAAAAAAACCCGCTGCACAACACACATCGCCGCTGAAGGTGAGCGGTTTAGTTTTGTTCCATTTGGCATGCTCCGGTGTTGATGTGAGTTTTTCAATAATTATTCATTTGGATTATTTGAAGTATGTACTTTTATGTTTTTAGTTGTTTTAGTGATTGATGTGGCGTGTTGGCTGAGAATGTCCGTGATACCATGGTCAGCGGGTTGCGCGTGATTGTGCACAAGTGTGATATGTGGCGTGTTTTCATAATCGAGCTGCAAGGCGAGGTAGATCCCGCACTGCACTCGCCTTTAAATTTAAAATTTATTAATAGCTTGATATTTCATGAATTTTCAATAAATGATAAATAGTATCAAATAATTATTTTTTTGGGAATAATTACTTGATATAGATGAAGATGTTTATTTTTTACACAACACTTGAACTATTTTATAGGTGAATTGATGCATAATAGTGGAGGAATTCATGTTTTTCCTTTGAACATAATTCATAGATTTTCAAGTGTGGTTTTGGTTTGATGGTAATTGTATTCTTTTGATGCGTGAGTAAATGTTTTGGTTTCACATGAGAAATTATGTTTCTTTTAAAAGTTACATAAGGCCCGTTTGACACTTTGATAAAATAAATTATTTTGGAACACTTTCTTTAGGGTGACTCAGGGGTGATATTATTGTGCATGTCGATTTTTTTGGGTTGTTGTGTGTGATGTTTGTGCATTGGAATTTGTTACTTGTTTGACATTGTTGACTCACCCCCCGTGTTTTATCATACATGTTGACATGGGAACCTGTCATAGTAAGTGAATATTTTGAGAATGATTACTGCACTACTTCAAATTATGTACTAGCTAGTGGCCCTTAGTAGAGACTTTTCTCTAATAGGGGATTGGGCCCCTCGGTTTGGCCAGTTAGGGAAACACCAACAGTTAGGAAGTTATGAAATCATTGATTAGGGAATGCCTTTAGGATGAGTCACATGTATAGTATGTTCTAGATTTATCACGATCTCCTAGGTTTGACCCATGTTTTCTTTATTACTTATTTGGATGTGACAGACAATTGAGACGTATAGTTTGGTTTATGGTCCTTTTTTTCTACTTTCTCATTGCCCTTATTATGTGTTGTGTATTGTGTGTGGTTTTCCTATTATTTAACAACAAAAATTTGGATTTTAAATTTTTCATGAAAAATGTTTTAAAATATAATGCATTTTTTCCTTCAAACATTAAAATTCTTTTTTAAATTAAAAAGGAAAATGGACTGTTACTTGTTTTAAAAATGAAAGTGTGTGTGGAAACCCATATTTTATATTATTTAGTTTCAAAATGTAATTAGTAAATTATTTATTTAAATTTAGTGTTTTTGGGACAGTTTGTTGGGCACGCCTACTGAGTTTTAATACTCACGCCTATAGTTCTTTCCTGTTAATAAATTCAGTTGAAGGTTTGATTCGAACTTGCTAGTCGTGGGTGAGAGTTAATCGTGGGTTGGTGAGAGACTCTCGAGGTCGTTAGGATTTTTGGTCATGGTTAGGTTAGTATGTGTTATTGGATGTCCTTTATCTTTAGTTTAATTTATTTATTTTGTGTTGTTCTATTTTATTTTTATTGCTTAGTTTATTATTATTGGGAGAAATCATTCCCACTTGCTCTCTGTTGATTCCCTAGAATTTTTACCAGCCTGGGATGATCAGAAATGCCTCTCAAGCCTTACCGCAGATCAGATCAGGTGACCGGTTCAGGGTCGACCCGGGTTGGTTCGTGACAAAATGGTATCAGAGGCATAATGGCTCTTGAGATGACATTTTTTTTAGAGTTCCCATCGTTATTTGGGGTTTTAATGGTAGAAGGATTATAATTTTCAGGTCTCAAGTCATACAAATGAGGAGGACATCATGAACCCTTGCTCATTATGAACCTCGGGTTACCAAGTAATGTTCATGTTTTCTATGTTCTTTGATTATTATGGGTTTTTTGGTATTTAGAAATGAAATTGGTGTCGAGCAAGTAACCTCTGTGAGCTCGCATGGTCTTCCAATCCATGTGAAGCCAGGGACATTACCCTAGAGTGCTCCTTGTGGTGATGGAGTGACTGGCGTATGGACACCAACCATATATCCATTTCACCCATTGGCACTAGTTTCTCATTGTGGATCGTTTGGGTCTTATTTACTTTTAAGAATTTTTTTGTAAAGTTTATTTTGGAAATTTTGAAAAGATGAATATGAAATGGAAATTACCATGTTTTGATTAAGTTCTGTGATTTCTTGTTCCTTAGTGTTCGAACCCATGACAATTTTATGAATTCCCAAGGTGCAGTATCGGGTGGTGCACCCTTAGAAAATCCTCCAGTTGATAAACATATAGGCTATGTTTTGGAATTTCAGAAGTTGAACCCTCCTCTGTTTTATGGTCAAGCAGATCCTCTTGAGGCAGAGGAGTGGTTGTGGATGATTGAGAAGAACTTCAGTTTCATTGGGTTGTCTGATTCATTGAAGGTTATGTTAGCTACCTTTATTCTTGAAGGTCCAACCTGTAAATGGTGGATGTATGTGTCTCGAAACAAGCCTCGAGAAGACTTCACATGGGAGTTCTTCATGTTTTCATTTATCCAACAATATTTCTCTGAGTTGAAAAGGGTGAGGAAGAGGATGGATTTGTGTTGTGTTAGGTAGGGCATTGAATCGGCACTAGAATTCTATAAACGTTTATTGTACCTAGTTACATATGTCCAATGGTTTGTTACAATTGATCCTTGGAAGGCTTGATAATTTTAGTCTAGACTCTGACCTGAAATTCAGTTTAATGTGGTAGAGCTCAACCTTACCACCTTATCAGATGTTGTGGGGAAAAAATTTCTAGCTGAAGCTGAGTTATTAGGAGGACATGAGGTGAAAAATCCTCCTTTGACCTTTGGAAGCAGCGCTGAGGATGGTGATAGGAAGAATGGGAGCAGACCTGATGTTGGTGGATCTAATAGAGGAATCAAGAGGCCTTCAGACCATCATTCATCTTCCTTACAACGTAATGCCTTTATCTGTAACCAGTGTTGTAAGTAGGGACACAAGAGGCCAATGCGCTCGATCACTCTAAGACCCCTCCATGCTTGTGGGTGTCAGGGTCACTTGCAGCGATTCTGTTTAGGT
This sequence comes from Viscum album, assembly GCA_963277665.1. Classification (NCBI taxonomy): domain Eukaryota; kingdom Viridiplantae; phylum Streptophyta; class Magnoliopsida; order Santalales; family Viscaceae; genus Viscum; species Viscum album. Next base: position 1,654,841,700 of record OY728119.1, read on the forward strand.
GCTTCTATGAATCGCGCTAAAGCCAGACCTAGCTCTTTTAAGGTCACCTCATCCCTTTTGTAGAAGTAGGGAGATGTTTGGGAATCATTTTGAGTTATTCTCTTTATTGTGATTCTTGGATGTAGTGGTCGCCTTTCGTAGAGTTTTGTGGTGTTTCTTTTCCTTTAGTTGTAATAATGGTTATTAATGAACCTCTTTGAAACCTTTGTTTTAATGGAAGTGTGTTTGGTGAAATTCTAGTTCATGTTTTATGTTTGGAAATTTTTGAAGCCTGAATGCGAGGTAAGAGATTCTTAAATCATCGTTGGTCTAGCCGTAGGTCCCTGGGTGAAGCTATCACATAGTCAGGTGAACCCCAATGGTGAAAAGGGGCCTTGGTTTGACCTCCATCCTTAGTGTGGCATGATTTGTGTTCTTCTGAGGGTGAGACATTATGGATATGGAGATGGAGATAGTTTTGATGATCTTTTAGATGGCCCCTTCCCCTTTCCCCCATGTGGTGGGGGGGGGGGGGTTTGGTTCATATGGGAAGTTTTCAAGTTTGGTTAATCTCTTCAGTTCTTATGGTGGAGAGACCCACAGTGGGTCTCGCGGAGTTACACCTGAAGTAATTTAGTGTTAGCCAGATCCTTATGGTGGGGAGTCCATTCGGGCCTCTCTGTGTCAGTATCATAGTTTCTTTTCATGTACCATTTGATGGTAGGTGGTTTCATGTAGAACCACATAAGCCTGCATTCTTCCTCTTGAGTAAACGTTGGGATTAGAGTACACCCAATGGTTCCGTTCGAATAAAGTATTGGAATAAGTGTTATAGGTGGTTTAAGTTCGTTCGTTCCCTGGTTGAAATGGATGGTTTGGGTTCTATTTTGAAGTGTTTAAGGTGTTGCATTTTGAGGATGAATTGTAACTCGTGGGTTTTCAGTGTTTGTCTCAATCAATCAACTGGAATAACTTAAACTTTTGGTGGGGGTGACATGTAAAAAGTTTTATCTTTGGGACTTGATCTTCTAGTGGATTTTTGATGGCATAAAGTGTTATAGTGAAGAGAATTGGTGCACCCCAACCTATATAATTAATTTATTTTATTTCTTCCTTTGGTTTTTAAAATATTTATTGGGGTTCGGGTTGGGCCCAGGATAAATTTTTTGAGTTTTTTCAAAAAAATGCTTGTTTTCGAGTTGAAGTTGTTTGGTGCACGGGCGGAGCGTGTTTTGGAAACCCCACACAGCATCGCCTAGACATCAGCACGATCCACCTATCTTCAGAAAATTAAAATTATAAAATTTTGTATTTTTTTGTGTTGTTTAAAAATTTTATTATAAATAATGATTTTATTATTACTATTAAAGTGAACTGAATATTTTTTTATTTATATATATATTTTTTATCCGTATGATTATGATTATTATGATTATTATTAATAATAAGGATTTATTTTTATTATTATTATAAACTAAATTCATTATTATTATTATTATTTTAGGCCAGTGCGTGAGCACTGCACGACTAGCGAAATTCGTATAGTCATCCCGGGTACCGTGCGGTCAAAATATTTGAATCGGATAAATAAAAACAAATTGAATGAGTTGGAAAATAATTTTTTAAAAAAAATTGTTAAATAAATAAATTTCTGTAGTAATAGTATTATTTTTTCATGAATAATAATATTATATTATTATTAAATAATTTTTATTATTAATGTTATTATTATTATTATTATTATCTTTTTTATATTATTTTTAAAGTTTTTTTCATTATTATTATGTGTATTATTGTTATTATAATGTTCCCTTAATATTATCATAATCATTAAAATGTTATTAACATTATTATTATTAATAATGAAATGAAATAAATTATTATTGTTATTAAAGTTTAATTATTATTATTAAGGTATTATTTTTACTATTATTGTATTGATTATTAGTATTATTATATATTTTTTATTTCAATCATTATTTTTTTAATTTTTTTTATCTTATATTTTTTTAGGGTTTCACCCTAAAAATCATGGAAGCCAACCCCACCCCCTGTTTCTCTCCTTCCATGTTGTGAGCATGACACCACCATCCTCACCTCTCCCTCTCTGTGCAGCGCACCACCCAGCCACCTCCGCCTCTAACCTCCACCCTCCATCTGTCTCCCTATGCGCCCCCTCATTGGATCTCCTCTCCTGGGTGGGAATCCTCCATCCACCCCGCATTATTAGTTCACGTGCTATCAATTCATCATGCACCAGGTGGCTCTCCTTCCCTACACAAGTCGAGCAAGCTGCCACTGCCACCCTCGTCCCGCCTCCCTCAACTCTGGTCACGCCTCCCACACAGGCTGCATGTATCGGTGCGCACCGGCTCCCTCCTCCGTGGGAATGCCTCCCTTAGCCCACTTGACCAACAACACATCACCACCATCCTCCCTCCATCCCCCATTCCCATCACTGGTTTCCCACTAGCCAACCACCCTCTAACTAGAGCTGATTTCAAGACCTCCAACAGGAACATAGTCCAGTCAGTGGTGTCGTAGCGCCCCTGCACCTTCCCCCTTCCCTGCTTCAGCCGGCCAGCAGCGACGAAGCAGGCACAACTTCCCTCCCCTGACTAGCTGTGATCCCGGATCCCCTCTTAACGGGCCTTATTCCAGCCACCACACCCCTGACCTGCTGCATGGTCCTCCAACTAGCATGCAACCTCCCTTTTATTCACCAACGAGCGCCAGACGCCCTCCCTACTCCGACCAACAGCTGTCGTGTTTCCCCCTTGCTGAGTCGCTGACACCAACCCCATTTTTCCATACCTCGATCTTCATAGGATGAATCTCAATATATAGTGACCACCATTCTATATCCACAATTCATCACGACCCCCTATGCTTCCTTTATTTGTGTGATCGTCGCACGCCATCTTCCCAATTGGGTGTGAGATGCACACCGCTAATGAAGGCGAGTGGTTTAGTTTTGTTCCATTTCGCCTGCTCCGGTATTGAGGTGAGTTTTTCACTATTTATTCATTTTGATTGTTTGAAGTCTATACATCTATGTTTTTGGTTGTTTTTTTTTGATTTTTACAGCATGTTGGCAGAGAAAGTCTGTGATATTGTGGTCAACAGGTTGTGCGTACTTGTGCACAAGTGTGAGACATGTCCTATCATCTTAAAAGAGATACAAGTCGAGCAAGGTACCCTAATCCAATCGACATTAAATTTAGAATTCATTAATTTCTTGATATTTCATGAATTTTCAATAAATTAGAAATAGTATTAGATAATTGTTTTGGGAATAATTACTCTATGTAGACGAAGCTGTTTATTTTATATATGACACTTGAAATATTTTCCTGGTGAATTGACGCAAAATATTAGAGGAATTCCTATTTTAAATTTGAACATAATTCATGGATTTTCAAGTGTGGTTCTGGTTTGATGGTTAGTTTTTTCTTTTGACGCGTGAGAAAATGTTTTGGTTTCACTTGAGAAATGATGTTTCTTTTAAAAGCTTCATAAGGCCCATTTGGAACTTTGATAAAATAAATTATTCTTGAAAACTTTCTTTGGGGTGACTTAGGAGTGAAGTTCTTATGCACTTAGATTTTGTGGGTTGTTGTGCATGGTGTTTGTGCATCATAATTTTTTGCATGTTTGATATTGTTGACTCACCATAAATTTTTTTAATACACATTTTGACATGGGAACCTAGAACAGTAAGTGAATCTTTTGAGAACAATTGCTGCACCAGTTTAGATTACGCACTGGCTAGTAGCCCTTAGTATGTACTTTTCTCTGCTATGGGATTGGGCCCCTCAGTTAGTCCAGGTAGGGAAACACCGAGCATTAGGGCGTTATGACGTCATTGGGTAGGGAATTCCTTCAGGATGAGTCACACGTATAGTTCGTTCTGTATTATTCACAAGCTCCTAGGATCGACCCATGTTTTCATTAGTACTTATTTAGATGTGGCAGATGATTGGGAGGCATAGTCTGGTTTGTGGTCCCCATTCTCTTCTTTCCCATTGCCCTTATTGTGTGTTGTGTGTTGTGTGTGGTTATCCTCTTATCTAACAACAAAAATTTGGATTTTAAATTTTTTGTGAAAAATGTTTTAAAATATAATGCATCTTTTTGCATTAAACATTAACTTGTTTTTTTAAAATTAAAAAGGGAAATGGATTGTTACTTGTTTAGGAAATTAATGTGTCCGTGGAAACCCATATTTTATATAATTTATTTCAAAAATAGAATTAGTAAATTATTTATTTAAATTCATTGTTTTGGGGATAGTTTGTTGGGAACACCTACTAAGTTTTAATACTCATTCCTATAGCGTTTTCCTATTTTTAGTTTCTGTTGCAGGTTCGACTTGAGCTTTCTCTCCATGGGTGAGAGTTGATTATGGATTGGTGAGTGACTCTCAGGGTTGTGAGGAGTTTTGGTCATGGTCAATTTAGTATGTGTTGTTGTCTATCCTTTCTCTTTAGTGTCATTTATTTATTTCATGTTGTTCGATTTTATTCCTAATTTTAGTTTATTTTTATTGAGAGAAATCATTCCCACTTGCTCTATGTTTATTCCCTGGTGCTTGTCACCAACCCGGGAGGATTGGTAATGCCTCTTGGGTATTCCCGTGGATCGATTCGGGTGACCGGTTCAGGGTCAACCCGGGTTGGTCTGTGACACTATTCCATTTCAAATTTTTTATGAATTGATTAGATATAGTAAATTTCTAATATCATACTAGTTAAAATTATTCAATGAATTTATCTTAATTCTTAATGATCATTAATGGATTTCAGCCCTCCAGTGATGAATCTGACCCAATAATTGAGATAATGCCTCCAAGTTTCTCTATGAAGGCCAAATTTTTTACATGTAAGTGTTCGACATATTTCTATATATATTTTCAGACCTAATTATAGAGATGAAATGTGATTTTGAGGCCCAATTTTTATTAGAATTAATTTTATAAAAATATAAAATATATTATATATTTCACGTGAACATTTTCATTAAGAAAATAAAATAGCTCTCAAAAGGGATATTGGATCAAAAATTTGAGACCATGGTTGAGTTCTAAACATGATTTTTAATATAGGAATGACTTAAAATAGTTTGGCATCATTCATTTGGATAAAACTTCCATTTGAGGTACATTTAATAGATTAATTAATTGATTATATTAATTAATTAATTAAAAAATAAAACTAACTGAAATACATCTATAAAATCCCATTTATTCCAAATTATCTAGGGTTTTCCTCTTATGATTGGGAGAATTGAGATTATTGTTCTCCTCTTTCCCTTGGAGAATCTCGATTTGACAATGATGAATCTCTGAATTGAAGTAGATCAGAGAACAAAAAAAGAAACAACGCCTCTAAATCATTGGTGAGTGAATTACCTAAAGAATAATGGTCCAATATCCACGTAAGACTCATCACTTCATGGATTTCTCCCATATTTATTAAATTTATTTAGAAGAATCATTCCTTCATTGATCTGTGCTAATTTTTGGAGTTTGTATGCACCCATGTACTGAAATTCTATTTATTATTATTTTGTTTCTCAACTTGGATATCCCTATTCATGTTTTTTGGGTAATAAATCATGGAATCAATCATTACAACTTTTTATGGCTTCTCTTTAGATTTATTCTCTTTCATTCCTATTGGGATATGGGGTTATGGCTCTATGTTTCCTGGTGGTACCGAGCCCGATCAGACCCCCCGAATTCCCAATAGAATCACATGGAGTGAATTGAAAACAAATCAAGGATAGAAACTAAAGCTTTGAGGGTTTCAAGAGATCGATTTATTGATTTTGGATCTGAATCACAGACATCGTCTGTCAGATTACATGCACAGTGTGAGTTGGTTTATACTAGTTTTGTGTGTAGCAATGAGAAATGATTTCTATGCCATTGAAGGGGCGGAAATAGCCTTCCAGAAATAGATCCTTCAATTTTGGGATGAGATGAGGCTGAATTCTAAGGTAGGATGATAAGATCAGAAGTGATTCGATTAGATATAAACTTTTGGAAAAATCTTGATTATATATCATGTAGTTCAAATAAAAAATGGCATGTCAGGCCTTGGCTATGGTGGATAGTGTTTTACAAATTTATAAGTATTACACACTATATAGGAACCCCACATATCATGTGACCTTATTCTAGAGAAATATTCATGTACTTCAGGAATAAAAGGGAATAGGGACGGCTAGGCACATTATATGTAACAAAGTACTCAAACCTAGGATGGATACACAGACATGGCTAGGGACCATGGGAAGGAACCCCTGGTAGATCAGACAATCCATGTAGTCACTCTACACACCATGTATACCTATATGGCTATTAATCCATGTACCTACTATGACATTTACAGATAGTGGACTAGGACCACATGTTGTGTGGGTCCCCCCTACACACCATGTTGGTCACCCAAAATATTGGGTACCCCTTGGTTATTTTTTATGAAACATCAATCTATCATTTCTCCTTTTATTGGACCCAGATTTTGGCCCACAAGTATCCTATCCTTAGTTTTTTCCACATAGAACATGATGGTTCCCTGCATTGGCTATTTTGGTATATGATGTGAGATGTTATAATCATGGTGTATATTTAGACAATTCTTGACGATGGAAGTTATTTGGAAGGATCAGTAGAGGCTTTCCAAGTGGAACCCTCCAATTGTGCTTGCCATAGGTCCTAGATGACTAGAGTGTAACTTTCCTGTGAAAATAGGGCATGGGTCCTCAACCTTCCAAGTAGTAACCTCCAGCCGGGATGGGTATGGGTCCTCAATGACATGAGTGGAACCCTCATATGGACACAAGGCATGGGTCCTCAACCTTATGAGTGGAACTCTCTAGATGGGATGGTCATGGGTCCTCAATTACTAGAGTGAAACACTCCTATGGAGATAGGAAATGGGTCCTCAACCTTTCAAGTGGAACCCTCTAGCTGAGCTGTGCATGGGTCCTCGATGTTTAGAGTGTCAACCACCAGTTGGTATGGGTATTGGTCCTTGACCATCAGAGTGGAGCCCTCAAGCTGTACCCGGGCATGCATCCTATAAAAAGAGTTTTTGGTCTCCCAATTGTGTTTAATAGTGGCTAGGTGAGTCCTTAGAAGGATATTTTCTACATCGTAGATGTTCAAGATTTTGGGCATCATTGATGGAATCCTCGAACTGATGGTGACTATTATCCTATGTCGGTCTTTGATATTGAGATCCCCTCTCTATATTTTTGGGTTTCTTTGGTTTGAATAAATATATATAAATATATATATTGATAGATTTTGTTACTCTCCTTCTATGGGTGGTAGAGATGTGATGTGTCATCCACCTAAATGATGTGTTAATCTCCCTATGGTTAGATGAGGCTACCTTTTTAATTTGGGTTTAGTTTTTTAGTGGTTTATATCTATTATATGTTCATTCCTACTATGTCTCTTACTAGTCTACCTTAATCTTTTGGGGTGTCCTAGTGGGTTTGAATATACTCACCCCAACATGGGCTTTTCCTACACATGTCGTGTCTTATTTAGATGACAGAAAGGTCAGCAGTGACTTTATAGAAGCTTAAGAATACTTGGTGTGTTAGACCATGTATGATGGTCGAATTTTGGATATTAGGAGTTGGGATATTTTGGTAATTTTATATTCTAGTTTTTTTAGGTTGGGACATCTTTGTTGTTGGGTGTGTATTTTTCCCCTAAATTTTCAGTTTTCACTACCATAATCTTGAACACCCAAGAGGTTCTGTATTATTGGTTTATATTCTAAATATTACATCTTTTAATTATTAATACTCTATACTTATTCAATCATATGTTTGGTTTTTTTTCATATATTTTCATTATCTAAAGACCTCCCCCTGTCAGATATTCTTTTCAGCACTTGTCTCCAGCCCCTAGCCTTTGGAGGTGAACATGGGGTATTTGCGGGTCAAACCCCATTGGGTTGGGTCATGATAGATTGGTATTAAAGGTGGTTCAATACATGGGATCATGTTTTGAGTAGTATTATTCTGAATATTTGGTTGGGATTTTGGGAATTTTTTATATGATTTCTAGAGTATGACTTCTAGTCTAGGGAACCTAGTGATGGTACGACCAACAAACATATCCATTCACCAGGACCTTGACTACCTGCTTATCGACTCGGCATACTGACACATCAATTACATAGATCATTGGTAAATACATCATATATGGTTTATTATTTCATTATCCATCATGATTAAAATATCCATATATATATATATATATATATATATATATATTCCCATCCAACCATGGTGAATTCTGATAAAATTTTTAGGATGCCTCTACGATGACATCCATCCAGGTAACCAATTCTGTATCATGATGATTATTTGATGATTGATGGGGAATAAATTTAAGTTCCATCCCATAAGATCCTTCCCCCAAGATGGCAGTAGTAGCTCCCCCACCTATTGAGAAGTAGATCATCCCAATAGAGAAGGATGAGGATTCATACAAACTTAGTGCAATCAATGAGTTCCAGTTCTTGAGGAAGCTATGGTTATAGGGTGAGTTGGATACACAGGTAGTATAGGATTGTCTATATATAGTGTTCCATGTATCCAATCTTATAATAACGCTGATATTTCATGTGGTTTCAATGGATTCTATCCTTTTCCATGGAGGAGTTGGGCGCATATGGATTATGGTCTCCCATATTCATGATGATTCAACACTCTTGTCACCTGAATTCTAGTAGTTTGTTTATGAAGAGTAATACCCATCTTGGTTATGCGTAGTTAAGATTTAGGATCTTATAGATATGCAACATGGTGGGTGAAAGTGGTTGAGTACGTGGTGAGGTTCAAAGACCATACATGTTACTACCTTGATATCATTTGGGATAACTACTTTTGTGCATGAAAGTTTTAGTAGGGACACAACAAAGAGATTTGAGCTAGTTTGGTAACCTTGTGCATCCTCACTTATATCATGGTGTTGGATCATTGTACTAGGGACATATAGTTTTCCATCATATGGATTTCAAGTAGATGGATCTAGTACCGAGCATCGTAGAGATGACTCATCTACAACATCTAGCAGATGCCAGTCAATAGGATCTCAACATATGAGTTCTTCCCAAGATTAGGCTCAGGTACATGGTCAGGGGAATCACAGAGGACTAAGACAACCCTGATATGGGTGGTGATATTCTTATGATGGATAAGGTCACATAACACCTGATTTCCTGAACCGGTGTGAGGAGTAGTTCAAGAATATTAATAATAGATCACTATGAAATAGGTAGTGCCATGATAATGGATCTCCCAAGAGAGGGGAGGGTAGCCCCCAGGGAGGCAGAGCTAGAAGAGAAATAGAATGAGCTATCAATGGTGGATGATGTTATGGGATCCTTCCACCACCACCACCAGGATGCACATGTCTGGCTCAGGGAGTTGTTGGTCAGGGTCATGGACAGCTTCAGGCTATGGAGGCTTATGAACCCACGACACATGAGATGATTAGAGGTATTATCTGCATTTATTCTACTATTTATTAATTATTATAAGACATAGGTGAAACTCAATCATTCATAGTTATACTCCTAGTGTTACATCTAGAGCTCCCATTTGAGGGTTTATCCCAACAACTTCATCTTGAGGTTTTTATGGGGAAAATTATTCTATATAATTTACTTGTTAGTAGTTCAAGCTATCTCTTGGTAGATAGAGGATCATGTGGGACCTTTTTGTCATCATGATGGAAACCAATGATGTAATATTGGGTATGGATTGGTTTTTCAAGGTCTGGACCTAGATTGACTATCATCCTAGAAGATTCAAATGACTTTTCACTGATGGGATGATATTCGCCTTTGTGGGAGAAAGAGATATCATGGAAGGATGAATGGGTTCTATGCACAGGAGTCTATAGCCTATCACCCATCAGTTAGAGAGTGTATCCCTTTGTGCAACATTATCTTAATGGATTTGGATACCTTTATTCATTGAGAATTATATGGATGTATTCACCAAGGATGTTATGGGACTACCTCTGAGGTGGGGTATGAAGTTATGTATCCACAAGACTCCCAGTACCTCTATGATATCTTCTTTTTCATATCATATGTCCACTAACACGATCTGGGAGATGTTTTTGTTGTTAGAGGACCTTCTAAAAAAGGGTTTCATTAGGCCTAGTGTGTCACCATAGGTAGATCTTATATTGTTTGTGAAAAAGGAGGAGGGGAACATCCATCTTTTCATGGATTATCATTACCTGAAAAAGGGAATGATAAAGAGAAAGTACGCCATAATGAGGATTGATGAACTCTTTGATCAGTTTTAGGGTGTGAGATGGTTCTTGATGATTGATCTTGGGTCCAAATACAACTAGTTGATGGTTTGTAAGGCTTCTATTATGAAGCTAGAATACCAATTTATCTAGAGACACTATAAGTTCCCAGTGATTCCCTTCGGTGTGAAGAATTACCCTATGGTTTTTATGGATTTGATGATTGGAATGTCCATCTTTACATGGACTAGTTTGTGGTTTTCTTCTTTTATGACATACACATATACTCTGCATTAGAGGTGGATCATTCATAGCACTTAAGGATGGTTCTACATTTTTATTAGGAGCAACATTTTTATGGTAATCTCTCAAAGTTCTAGTTCTAGATTCATGATGATCACTTCTTAGTTAATTCCATTATTGATCATGGTTTAGTCATGGACCTAGTGATGATTAATGTAGATATTTTTTGGGATCCAGCCAAAACCATGTCAGAGGTGTGTAGTTTCTTTCTTTTTTGGTATAATAGGAGGTTTGTAAAAACATTCTCCATGATTGCAGCCCCTTTAACCACCCTGACATTGAATGGGTATCCTTTTACCTGGACTGAGCAGTGAAAGAGGGAATTTTAGGAGTTTAGGATAAGTCTCACGTGTGCTCTTATGCTGATTCTACCAAAAAAGGGTGTGGAGTATGTAGTTTATTTTGATCCCATAAAAGTTGGGCTCAGCTGCATGTTGATGTATTGGTAAGAAATTATCACATAGGGGCTAAGGTAGTGAGACCCCACAAGAGAATTACATGACTTATGGAATAGTTCTTGTAGCGGTAGTATTTTCCATGAGGATGTGGAGGCAGTATCTTTTGGGATAGTACTTCATGGTTTACTCAGACAATAAGAGTCTCAGGTATATCTTTATGCAGATGTACTTGAACCTAAGACAATGATGTTGGTTGGAGTTCCTATTTGAATATGAATTTGATGTAGTCTATACTCTGGGGAAGGGAAACATGGTAGTAGATTCCCTTACCAAGAAGTCTCAAGATGTTTTGGTATATGAGGCTTTTGATAAGTTCCCTTCCTTACAGCTGACCTTGGGGGAACAATAGGGTGCAACTTTTCTTTTGTTTATGGTGTTAAATCCTGTGATTCTCAAGAATGTGAGGGAATATCATATGGTAGATATAAACTATGAGCTCTTCTATAACCAGATATATATAGGGGATTCACTAGATGGATATTATGAAGGAGGGGATCATGTCATCCTTTTCCGTGGACAGATAGTGGTCCCAGTCACAATGTGCCAGGAGGTAATGAGGGAGTTCCACACTTCTCCTTTGTCTATACACACTAGTGTGTAGAATATGTACAAATATATTTATTCATAGTTTTGGTGGTCCAACATGAGATGAAGTATGGCTGATTTTGTCTATTTTTTCCTCATCTATCATCAAGTAAAGGCAAAGAACCAGGTTTGAGTAGGTTTTTTTGTAACCCCTTGGGGTCCTGGAGGGGAAGTGGGACAACATATCCATAGACTTTGTGATAGGGATTTCATGGACCATGAAGGGACATGATTTCATCTGTGTGGTAGTTGAATGACTCAAAAATTCGTCACACATCCTTGATATTAGGGAGAAATGTTTGATGGAGAGTTGGGGGTAGATATATGTGTGAGATATTGTTCGCATTCATAGGGTTCCCTCAATGATTTTATCTGACTGTGATATGTGGTTTACATCATGATTTTGTATAGTCCTTTATGTGGAATTTGGGTCCCAGATGAGGATGAGTACATCCTTTCATCCCCATACATATGTGAAGACTTAGCACACTATCAAGGTTTTTGAGAACATGCTAAGGGAATGCATGTTTGACTTTGAATAGATATGAGATGATTTCATATCCTTAGTATAGTTTTCTTACAATAATATCTACAAATCTAATTTCACCATGGCACCTTTCGAGGCCCAATATGAGAGAAACTTCTAGTCAACCTTGTGTGGGATAGAGATCAGAGAGATATCTCTTGTCGGTCTAGAGTTGGTGTAGGCAATAAAGGAAAAGGTCTAGGTCATTAGTGGATGAATGATGACAACCTAGATAGTATATAAATATTACACATATTAATGTCTTCATCCATTGGATTTTGAGAAGGGAGGCCATTGTTTCATTAATGTCTCCCCATGAAGAGGATTGTGGAGGTTTGGCTAGGGACGCAAGCTATCCCTAGATTTCATCAGGCCATTAAAGAGAATACAAAGGGTTAGTAAGGTTTATTACCACCATAATTGGATAGGGTGCACTCCATCTTCTATGTGTCATATATGAGGAGATATTTTCATAACGTTATGCACGTTATCGAATGGGATGGACTTCACATCAATGATCGAGCCATTTTTTTAGAGGACCCAGTGGTGATCAATGATTGATAGGAAAAGAACCTGTATGGGAAGACCATCCCTTTGGTTTGTATATTTTTCCAATATGGGAATGTGGAAGATAGAACTTGGGAGTAGGAGAGCCAGATGTAGGTTCAGTATCCATAGCTGTTTGTTTAGTTTTTTATTTTAGGGGGAAAATCTTGAAGGATGGAATGATGTAGAGACCTAGTTTTTTCATTGTAAGAATTTGAAATACTCTTATATATATTTTCAAATCCAAGTTCATATAAAACAAGAGATTTTGAGTCTATGTGTTCTCATAATTAATTTTATAAAAATATTAATTATATTTTATATTTCAGGCACACAATTTCTAAAACAAAATTGGATAAATCTTAAATGGTGGATCAGATCAAAAATCCAATACTGTGGTTGAGTCTAGAACATTATTTTGACCCAATTCATGACCTAAAATAAATATTCATGGGGAGTTTGGATAAAACGTTCATTAGAGGTATGTTCAATGGATTAAATAAATAATTAAAATAATTAATTAATTAATTAACCTAAATAAAATACATATATAAAATATCTGTTATTCAAAATTATGCAGGGATAGATTCTTGCACCATGGATAATTGAGAGCATTATCCTCCTCCTTCTATTGGAGAATCGATATCTGATGATGATAAATCTCCAAATCCAAGCTGTTCGAAGTGCAGTGAATGCAGCGACACCTATCAATCATTGGAAAGCACATTATTGGAATTAAATTGATACAATAATCATATAGGACTCATCAATACATGGATTTCACCCTTATTGATTAAATTAATTGAGAAGAATCATTCCTTCTTTGATATATTCCAATTTATAGACTTTTCAAGCACCTATGTACTGAAATTTAATTAATTATTCTTTCGTTTCTCACCTTGGATATCCTATTTAATGATCATTGGATAACAACACTTGGTAACGATAATTAAACCTTTGTTTTCGATGTCTTTCTCACCAAATTTATTCATGTTCTTCTTAGTTATTCTATGGGGTGATGGATTTATGTTTTTGGGTGTTACCAAACCCAATCAAACCCAGAGATTTGTAGCAAAATCATGTTTGGTGAATAGTACACTAAATCAGGGATGGAAAGGTAGGATTTTTGGGTAAAGGGAGATTTATTCGTGGATTTTGGATCCAAATTGGAGATGGAGGGTGAAAGATTATGTATATAGTGTGAGGTGATTCATGTGAGTTTTATGTGTTGCAATATGAATTGATTCCCCATATATTGGAGGGCTGGAAATTGTCACTCAAAACAAGATCCTTCAATTTTAGGAGAATATGATTCCATATTTGAAATTGTGATGACTAGATATGAACCATGAAGATTAGGTCTGAATTTATGGTAAAATCCACAATGCATGCCATGTAGTTCGATGAACACAAGGCATGTTAGGACATGATGTGGTGGCTATATTTTCATCAATTTTTAAGTATCACATGCCTTGTGGGAACCCCACATGCCATGTGAAATTATGACTGAAAACTCAGTATGAAATCTGGGAATACATGGTCATGGGAATGGCCAGGTAAACACCATGTACCAAACTACATGGACATGAGCTAGATACACGTACATGACCCAGGAGTAGGGTTAGGGACCCTGGGTGGCACAAAACCTCTATGTAGATGCTCTACACACCATGTATACCTACATGTAAAAAATCCATGTACCTAATTAGACATTTCAAGGGGGTGGAGTGGTACCATATGCCATGTGGTCCCCTCCACACATCATGTACACCTTGGTTTCTTTTGAAGAAAAATTAATCTATCATATCTTCTTCATTTAGAATCATATTTTGGCTTATGAGTACCATATACTAAGATTGTTTCTGCATAAAATTTTATGGGTCCCTATATAGGATATTCTAGGATATGATTTGAGATATTATGGGTGCGCCTCTTATTTAGGTGATTCTCGATGAATGAAGTAATCAAGGAGGATCACCATAGGATTTCAGAGTGGAACCCTCCAGTCGGGCTAGCCATGAGTCCTCAATGAGTATAGTGGAACCCTCTTATAAAGATAGGGTAAGGGTATTTACCCTTTTAAGTGGAATCCTCCAACTAGGCTAGGCATGCATCCTCATGACTAGAGTGGTACACTCCTACAGATATAGGTCATGGATCCTTGAACTTTTGAGTGGTACCTGCCATCAAGGTTGGGAACAGGTCCCTGATGATTAGAGTGTCACCCTAATATGAAGATAGGGCATGGGTCCTTAAACATATAAGTGGTACCCTCAATCTAATTTGTCATTCAGTCATCGATGATAAGAGTGGTACCCTCCTATGAAGATAGGGCAAGGGTCTTCTACCATCCGAGTGGTGCCCCTATACGGTCTAGGCATGGGTCCTCAATGACTATAGTAGAACCCTATAGTCGGGTTGGGTATGAGTACTCAACCATAAGATTTGAACCCTCCTGCTGTATAAGATCATGAGGCCTCTACCAAGAGTTTTTGGACCCTATACCTTGTAGTAAAGTGTTTAGGTGAGGCTTGACTTGGATGTTTTCTTCTGGGAAGACATGTGAGGTGTTGGGAATATTTGATGGACTTTTAGAACTGATGGAGACTATTTTTTGTGTTTGGGATATGAGATGAAGATCCCCTATCTCTTATTTGGGTTTATTTGGTTTGAGAATATATATATATATATATATATATATCAATTTTGATGGATTTTGTTCATATACTTCTATGGGTGGAAAATTCTTGATGTGTAGTCCACCTACACAATGTGTTGAGAACCCTATAGTTGGATGAAGATACCTTATTAATTTTGGTTGAGTTGTTAACTGTATATTATCTACTATCTTTACATTCCTTCTATGACTCTTACTAATCCCCCTTCAGCTTTTGGGGCATCCTATAGGGTATGTATATACTCACAGCTACATTGTATTTTCCAATACATGTTGTATGTTATTCGACTATAGATAAGTTGGTGGTGTCTTCAGATAAGCTTAGGGACACTTAGTGCATTAGACCATGTATAGTGGTTGGAGCACAGAGATCTGGAGATAGGCTCTCTTAGATGTTTTACTTACTAGTTATTTCGGGTTGGGACATCTTTCTTGTTGGGTGTGTATTTTAAACTTTATTTTCCAATTTTCACTATCATAATCTTGAACACCCAAGAGGTTTTGAAAGATTGTATTATATTCTAATTATTAAATTTTTTTATTACTATTACTTTACAATTATTAATTGATATGGTTAGGTGTGTGTGTATTGGTACATTAGGAAAAGGCCTCCCCATGTTAGATATGCCTTTTGGTGCTTATCGCTTGACCCTAGCCTATGGAGGTGGGCTTGGGGTAGTTGTGGCTCAAGCCCCATTGGTTTGGGTCTTGATAGACTCACCCAATACACATCATCTAAATAATTTTCATCTATATGTGTCCTATTAGGATCAACATACATACCACATCTCCCCATAATAGGGGGAATTGAGTTTCTCCAGCACACCAGTAAGTGCTGCATAAAACTCTTTGATAAAAAGTCATTGTATTTTAACAACATGCATTAATTAAATATCTTTGGATAACCCATATGATGTGTTGTAAAAAATTGTGAAAATTATATAATATTTTACATCACACATTTTTACCAAATTTTTATTTCATTTTTTAAAATGAGTTCTTTTAAAATGGGGGGAGGGGGTAGAAATAAAAAAAAGTAAAATTAGTTTAGGGTTTATTAAATTCCTAAAAATGGGTTTGGTGATGTTTGAACCCCATTCATGATTAGTCATTATGAAGGAAAAGTGAATATGGTTCATGTTTCCTTCCATGTGGTGCAAGAAGCATGAACTGCATTCATGCTTCATATGTAATAATATGAGGTATGGGAAAAGATCACACCTCCTACGAGGTAAAATCTATATAAAGAGTCCCCTCACATTTTTACCATTTTCCACATATTAATTTGTAGTGAAGATTTGATATATTTATTTTTCTTTCTCAACAAATTATTTATGGCCTTCGAGATTGTAAAATTCATTTTTGAAAATTTTAGTTTTTCAGCTTCTTAATATATTCTCTTTGTATAATTTATTGAATTAAATTGTATAAATATATTTTCATATTATTTACTTAATTTGGAATGAGTAGGAATATTTAAAGATGGTTTTTTTGATAATTTAATTTCTATTGAATTATTAGTAATTATGTATAAAATAATAATTTTTATATTTAGGAAAATTTAATTTCTTGTAAATTTATTTATATATATATATTTAATTATATCTAAAATATTAACAAATTATTTTGAATATATATATATATATAATATTATATAGTTTATTAAAGCTAAAATAAATTTTATAATATAATTATGGATATATATATAATATTTTTTTTAATGTAAATAAATAAATGTGTTGTTAATAATATCTTTTAAAAAGTATTAGTTATAAATAAATAATATGATAAATAATTATGTATAAAATAAAATTATGTCTAAATTAAAATTATATATTTTTATGAAAATATAATTAATTACCGATATATATATATATATATATGATTATATTTAAAAATATTAATAACTAATTTTCAATATAACTATATCTATATATAATTTTGTCTAATATTGTTAAATTGAAATTAATTTAAAATATATTACTTGTTATATAAATTTAAATAATATTTTTTAATTAATTAAATTATAAAAGTACTATTAATAATATTTTACGAAAATAATTATATACATAAAATATTATGTGTAATTGTGTATAAAATAATATTATTTATATAAATGAAATTATAATTTCTTACAAAGATGAATATATATAATTATATAATTATATTTTAAAATATAAATAATTAATTTGAATATAATATATATATATATATATATTATTTATTATATATAAATTTAATTTGACGATGAATGAGGATGCAAACACAGGATCTTCTCTAGGGTGATATCAGTGATAGTCAGGGTTTCCTTAAATTCATGGTGATTCCATATTTTATTTGGTATAAATTTTTATTATGATGGATTTCATGGGAGGTTGGGTTACTTAAGGGTCCTTTATTTTTGGGAACATGGAAACTTGAATGGACTTATTAGTAAATACGAGTGGCCTCATGAAAATGTCAAAGCTGATGAATTTGTGAAGTGGCTCTTCTCTTAGTTTATGGAGGTAGATGCAGGTTGGAATGTGATAAAGGTCAATATCAACCATGATGTAGAAAATGAGGAATCCATCATAAAACATGTTGATCTTGGTAAACATTTTTTCATTTCTCACCTCATTCTTCCAAGGGGTTCAAATCCATTGAAGATCAAGGATTTGGATAATTTTCTTTCTTATATTTGGGGATTCAATCCATGGGATTATAACTCAATGGGGTGAGAGTACCATCATCATAGATTCCCTTATGATGAAATAAAGGTAAAATCATAAGTGTTTCTCTCTATATACCTTGAGACCTCATTCCTACACATACATGAATGGGATTTAAGCATTAACCTGTTTGAGGATAAGAGCTCAATAGTTCATATTTTGGTTGGATTTTATGGTCTAGATTGGATTTTAGGGAAACCTAGGATCTTATATGATATTTCTCTTTCTATTGGTATTTCAATTAATATGGATATGGGAACTGAGAATGTTAGATTTTGATATTGTACTTATATGCAAGTGGAAGTGTATCTTAACTTTACTTTGGTGGATAATGACTTCATCTCTACTATTTTGGGTGAATTTACCTTCAGAATCATTTATGAAATTATCCTAGATTATTATATAGTTTTTAAATCCATTAAGACTTAGAAATCTAGCTATAGAAGGTGCTTCACCTAGTCTCTCTATACCATATATAATCATGAAGATAAGGCCTACTAGAATAAAGGGAATTCATAAAATGTTGGGGGTCTTCAAGGATAGCCAAAACCCCTATAGTTGGTACTATTAATGATCCTCAGTATATGAAGTAGTTTATCCATATAGATTCTCATCGAACATAAAATAAGGTGTATGAACTTGAACTTAAAACCATTAGGTTTCTATTAGAGATGAAGAAGAAGATTCAAGGGACTTGTTCTATATAGAATCCTTATTTAGAGAAGCATTTTCAAAGTAATTGACTTGGAAAAGTCACATGTCAACTAAAGTGATGGCCAATTTGATAATGATAATGTCGTAAAAGATGAATTTGATATGGAATTATGGAAGGAGAAAGTTCTAGATACTACATTTAGAAAAGGGATAACAAAAGTAAAGACTGCATCCTTGAGGAAACATATGATGTCTATTTATTGGACCATAGGTCACCTGTGAATGGTTTCTCCACCTCTTTAATTAGTCTCTACACCAATTTAGGGTGATTTCATGAGGTCTCATATTGTCATGCATGTGGTGGTTACCTATAGTAGTGTCAAACCTTCTTAAAAAGGATTTGATACTATTAGGAATCCTTCAAGGTGTCATCATATTAAATATATAGCCTATAAAATAATTATATCTTCTACTATTGGAAGTAAAAATGAAGTGTAGGGTTCTAGAGGAATCCATGAGACTGCTAAGTCTTATTGAACCTATGATATTATAGTGTCCATGGATCCAATTATTAGGATGATAGTTTCCTATTTGTAAACTTTTAAAGTAGTGGATAAGTATTGGGAAATTGTAGAAGACCTCATTCAACCAAGGGGAGTTATACTGAATATATCAAAGAAATGTGATATTGAGGCACATGTGGATACTAGTGATGATTTTATGATGATGTGTAGTCATTTGACAGCTCAACTAGTGGACCATGAATCTGTTGATCATATTTTTTGAAGGATATTTCTTCAGGTAGTGAGAAATACAGTTGATGGTGATAGAGAAGGAAAAAATCATATTTATTGGGTAAAGTCTTCATATATAATTCTTTTGAGTTCTTTTAATCCAATAGTAGTGAGGAGTATGGGAAAATAAGAGCTTGTGGTTCTGAAGTAGTGGATGTAATGAATGACTCTAATAATGAGTCTATGGATATTGGGTTGGTCTATGGATATGTTCCAAGATATAGATATGGGGAATAATCCTTACGGGTGGAGTTTAAGAGTATCTCTTTGTAGCATGAGTACTCGATCTCGAGTTGTTTGATTGATTTTCATTTATTTTCCTTATCTTGAATGCTGATAGGAATGCTTATTTATTTCCACCCCCTTGTAAATTTTTCTTATTTTCTTAAAAAGTTGCTTGACCCCAACCTATCATGATATTTAAATTTAATTTTATTCATATTTAAAAATTATCATTAAATACAAAAATACATATAATTAATTAAATAATATATTTATATTATTTTATTTAAATATAATATTTTATAAATATTAATATGCATATTTAAAATATTTCTAAAATGAGAAAATTCATATATATACCAATATTTAAAAATATTAATACAAATCTACATAGATATTTACCACCAATTATATATAAATTTATGCAAAGTTACAATATATTATTCTTTATATATATAAATTTTTTATTATTGTTAATTAAGTGTAAAAAAATATAATTTTTCTTTTTTAAATCATTATTTATTTATAAATATATTATTCATATAAAATTGTTATTATTTATATTTAATTAATACCATTAATTACATAATTTTATAGTAATTTATATAATTAAATTTAAAAATATCATTACCTTATATTTACTAATTTTAGAACATGAGAACTATCCTCATAAGACTTGGTAAGTGTTTTCAGTGATGGCTAATCTTGAGATGACTGACTAATCTAATATTGATATTAAATGTTGTAATCTTTTTGTATTTGGTTATATAATTGGTAATAATTTCATTTTCATTATTTTTTTATGACCATCATGTCATACCTCTCTCTAAGAATGTCAGGACTCGTGTGTCTGTGGTAAAATGTTATGTATCCCAAAACCCTAGAACCTCTCAATTTCATGATATTAATATTGTAATAAAAATACTTTTCACATCCCCATGTGGTGTTTTTATTTGATTCTGGATTTCTACATCCTGACAAAAATGTTACTGGTAGTTGCGGAAATTTTAGACCATAAAGGCTCTAGGAGTTCCCCTTGGGTTTTGTTCAATTTTCCGATTAATGAAAAATTAATCCATATAAAAATTCTCAAGATCAAGTCACTAATGATTTAAAAAAATTAATACAAATATTTACGTATATATATATTTCTTTATTTATTAAATTTATTTTTATGTAAAGTTAATCTAATTTATTAGTTATATATATAAAAAATTTATTTTAGTTAATTACATTTTAAAAAAATTGTATAGATTATTTAAATCATTAATTATATATAAATTATTATTACAAGAAATGTAGTTATTTTTATTTAAATAATATCATTAATTACATAAATTTTTAATAATATATATTATTATATTTAAAAATATTTTTACTAAATATTAATTGTTTGAAGAGCATAGAAATATCCATAAAAAATCAATAAGTGAGTTGATTGATAACTGATCCTGAGATAACCAACCAATTTATAATTTCAACTATATGTTGAAATTATTTTTTATGTGGTTATATATTTTTTAATAATTTCATTTTCTTTATTTGAGGATGAACTACGTGTCATACCTCTCTCTAAGAATATAAGGGAATGCATGTTCGTAGTAAAATTTTATGTATCCCAAACTTCTAGAACCCCTAACTTCCATCGGAGTAATATTGTAATAAAAAGACGTTCCAAAACCTTAATGGTGTTTGTGTTAAATTCATATTTTTAAACCATGATTGAAAGCTAACTAGTGGATGATGAAATCTGAGATAAAAGAGGCTATAGGAGTATCCCCATAGGTTTTGGTTGGTTTATAGATTAATTATAAACCAATTTATAGAAAAAACCTCATGATAAAGACACAATTATTTAATCATAACTAATTAAAAAATATTAAGTATTTAATTTTGTGTATAATTGTATATAACATTTTACTAAATTTACATTCTACATAATCATATATGCATCTATATATTGTGAGGGAAAAGTAATTTATAATGATCTGGGTCTTAGCTTTAGTTTTACACTAAGAAGAGTTTCAAATATTTGTGGTTGTATGACATTGAAATATCTTCATATGAATATTCATAGTCACTTAAAATTGATGTAAAATCTAGCAATTACTTAAATACCATATCAATATCTTCCATATACTGATCATCTATGACACATTGAGTTTCTTCTTTTCAATGAGGATGATTGGGTAGAAGCATCAACATTCTTTGGGATACAACACAGTAATGGTATAATAGAATTGAATTTGGACATTGTTTTATTTAGGAGGTTCGATCTACTACCAAAACAAACTATTTTGGGAGATCTGATGAAGTCGATCCTTTAAAATATTAACATTTAATATATTATTAAATAACTCTAACAATAAAAACTAATTATGAATATGATGATTAGAATATGGAGATAATATAATGATACATACCTATCAAAACTCTTGATTTAATGAATGATACCTTTTATAATGAGGATGTATCTGATGATGAAAAAGGAGATGATAAAAGTGAGAAAGATTCTGCCATTGTACCTTCTCAGCCTCCTCTGATAGATAAACAAGAACTATTAAGTGGTAACTATCTTCCTTTATTGTCTTCCATGGTGGATGGATTATCTCATGAACAAAAACTTGATTAAAATTTCATTACACCAAGTATTGAATTCCCATTCATTTTAGTCAAAACATCTTCCTTAACTTATAACACATTATTTTTTGTGAAATGGTATGAAAGAAACTATATAATGAAAAATATTAGTAAGGAATACTACATAGAGTGGAATTTCTTAATTGTGGATGAAGATTCAAAAAAGAAAAAATACATCATTTGGTGGGATAGATATGAGAATGAATGTAAATTTAACATGAATGCAATATATAATAAATTGTTTTCATATTAGAAGACTATTAAGTTGGAAGTACCGTATACTTGTGTGTGCTGAGCCTATCACAAGATCATTATGCACTAGATGAAAAACTTATATCGACTAATATTGTTGATTCGATTTTAACATGTCAGGACATTCCTATATTCATTATCTAGGAATAGGTAGAATAGTTTATAAAATAAAGGATATCCTTTGGAAAATATTGTAAATCAAAAAAAATTGAAAAGTTTATGGTGATTAGGATGAGTCGTATAAAGTATTACCATAACTAATGGGATTTTTTTCACTCAAAACACATTTTATATTCATCACATGTGAACTATTAAGTATGCCTCTCGGGGTAATAGGGTTGAATGATCACAGATGAAAGTTCAAAGGTTTTTCTGGTAATTTGGGCCATGTATTGCCACATTTCCTTATTGAAATAAATTCATTCAGGTTAATGGAACTTTTTTGTGGCAAGTATAAAGGTTTATTACTCATTGGTTCATCATATGATAGTAATCATTCTGATGTCCCACATTAATTTTACATTATTGAGATGGATAAATTTGACTCATGGACTTGGTTTTTGTCCTATATATGCATCAATGTTACAAAAATCCAAGGAGTGTGCTTGAAATTTGATAGTCATCGACTGATTATAGAGGTTGTTAGCAGTGGTGGACATTCATCATAAGATCTTAATTCTTATCATCAATATTATATCATGCATATTTCCATTAATGTACATAAGATGTTTGAGGATGTAGAAATAAATAAAGTGATCATCAAATTGGGTAGGTTTTCTTATTATTTCATTTGTTTGAATAATTTTTAGTATCCTTTAAAATAATTTTATACATTCATCTTTCCTCATATGATTCAGAATAAGTAAATTTTGATGAGTGGCATGGGAGAATTTGAAGAGAAAATCGGTTCAGATATGATTACATGATGTGTATTTTCAAGACAAAATAGACATTGGAATATAACGGTGGTAGGAGATATAGAAATACGACCACTTATTTTGGAGAGTTCATAAATGAGGCCTTCAAGGGTGTTCATAAACTACTGATCACAGGTTTATTACAAAAAATTATTAATGTGTCAGGTACTTTATAAAATGGTCCCAGTGGGATTACAATGGGATGAAACAGGGAATTCACTGCAGGAAGAACTTTAAAATAGGAATTGGTAACATGTTACTTAATGATTCATCATTTTTTGTCATAATCTTTGACTATAAATAGAGTTTCTTGGAGGTAATAGAATATAATAACCCACTCAGAGGCAACGATGATCAAGTTCTAGTGGCCCCATTAGAAATAAGGTGCTATAATTGAGGTTATTTCTAGGAATTGAGGCATCATTATGCACATGTAATTAAAAATTGTGCAACAATATACATATGAACATACAATGTTATAATGTGGATCAAGGTGAGGATATCAAGCATGATCAACTAGATTTTCCACCACTTCTTATCAGAGACAATATCACCTCAACATTTCAGTCTATACATTTATTTCCAATATCACCTCAACATTCCCTCCATTATAATTATAGATCCACCAATGTTCATTGTACCCACCATTAAAGTTTCCCTGTTTTATGACCACTATGTGGGTTATCACATATAGAACCCCTACATTGAATAGGTCTGTTGTGTACATGAGCATTCATCTCATCTCCCCGTCACAAGAATCTCTTTCACCCTTCGTATTTCATGGGTCTTTTTCATTATAACCTTTATTACCTACCCCTATATGTGTGCATGACCTTGCGTCAATGACTCCCCCTTCATTCCATTCAAACCCCACCATAAGACAAAGCACATGTCACAAACCACCTAATCAACAAAAAAATTACATATCAACTCAATAATGACAAATACCAACATAGAAAGAACCTCATTGAATCCAATAAACTCCAACATTACATTATATCCTACTTTTTTAAAAACTATGTCTTGTCTATGAGACACCTGTTGGGATTCAATTCCTTTATACCTAGGTCTCACATGACCACAAAATAATCCATTTTGGGATTCCATCCAAAAACCCATGGGTGATGGGAGGAATTGCTTGTCCAACCTTATTTTTTAGCCACTATCCTTTTTATAATATTATTTAGAAATTGGTTTTTTCACTCAAAAATACTCTCGTCAAACCCAATTACATCCAAATGGTCCTCCCCTTTAATGATAATCCCCCAGATCTAGCCTTGTTTCACAACTGTTTTTCATCATTGGGACTCACTGTCTGACCATAGTTATCTTTAAGACTTTCAGAAAAAGGAACCATGGATCCTAATATTTTAAATGATCCATTATTATCATTATCAAACTAGTTTGGGAAATACACCACACTAAATCACACTTGGGCTCAACCATTACTCATATACCATTAGTTAGGATCCAATTCCACTATCCCTAGGTATTCTTATCCCAACACACAGACCCTTCTGCATTTCCATCCTAAAACCAATGGGTGATATGAGTAATTTCCCATCCAAAAATATTTGTTAGAAACAAAATTTTATAGAATCTGATGTGGGACTTTGGTTTTCACCAAAAAAATCAAAAAATAAACATGGATTAATTACCACTTACTTTTTTAAACCACTTTTTTATAATATAAGTGTGTAAATTTTTTATAAAATCCCATTAAAGAAGATATCCACCATGATTAAAAAAATAATAATTTAAAATCAACCACGGTTAATAACATATCAATAAAATAATAAAATAATAATAAAATTTTATACCATGTATCTATACACTACACCAAACTCAAAAGAGTTATACAAGTGAAAAAAAGTTCTTATAAATCAAACATTGATAAAGAGGGTGTCTTTCTCAGTGTTTTTTAGCAATGAGAATGATTTTAATTGATATTATAACCACTTTTTAGTGTTAATTATTCCCATATAAAAAAATGAATTTGAATAATAGAAAAAATAGATTATTTTAATCTTTAAAATATACATGAAACATAATGGAGTCAAAATAATAATAAATAAATAAAGACCATTATTTCCATCCATATTTGTGATGTTATTCCCTGAGCTGTTATCCTCAGTCAATATCCAAGTATATAAAATACACACAATATCTCATTTTCAACTCCTGGAGGATCTTTTTGTGATCTTCTCAAATCTCCTTGAATCTCAAATAGGCTATGGAATAACACTCATATTCACGGCATAATGACCTATGACCACAGTAAATAGAGAATTTTGGCATTCTTATAAAAATGTGTCATCCATGATATGGTATCCATGTCGTATTAAAATATTTCCCATATATCTACAAGTTTTTAGTTGATTCATATACTATGGTGTGATTCCTCCAATCCATAATATTTTAGGGTTTCATAGATCCCCCTTAGTTTCCCAATATGAAGTGGTTTCATCCCATAACCATTTATTTATTGTGTTTCTAATCTTCCATGTCATACATTACAATGTGTTTGTTATCTTCACAACATCATTTCAAATCCAAATTCTCAATCTAATCTCAAGTACCAGTTGAGTTAATCTGATATATCATTTAGAAACATCAAGCTTATTCTTACCTAAACCCTCTTATGGGGTGGTCCTTTACTTCACAGTGTAATAGATTTATTGAAATTCTAGATTAATCTATTATAGAATATATTATGATATTATAGGATCCTTTTATGATACAATAGATCATCAAGATTCATGGTTTTTTCTTAAATAAAATTAATTTTATTTTACAATGCCTGGATGGAGGTTTGGTTACTTTATTCATAGAAAAATACTCTCTCATATCCATTTTTACTTATTCATTTGTAACCACCATTACTGTGTGACATATACTCTTATGGTATAGTCTGACCAACTACTCATGAATTAGTCTTACAAAGGAATTATGTTAATATTGTATGACATACATTGCAGTGTGACACACCATTATGTCATTATGTCTTTTCTTCACCAAAACACCTGTATACTAATCTAAATGACTTCATACAACCTAAAAATTATTCCAACATTTTATTATGCCATGAT
The DNA here is from genome assembly GCA_963277665.1 of Viscum album. Classification (NCBI taxonomy): domain Eukaryota; kingdom Viridiplantae; phylum Streptophyta; class Magnoliopsida; order Santalales; family Viscaceae; genus Viscum; species Viscum album. The sequence continues at coordinate 1,654,868,350 of OY728119.1, forward strand.
AGTCATAAAATTCCTCTAGTATAACCTGGAAATGAATTATTCACCCAATGTGGTTCCCATGTCTTATAACCACCTCCACTTAGGAAAAGTTTCCCCATATCTCCTTGTATTTCACAAAAAATACATTAAAATAAGTAATTAAAAACATTTATAATAATAATATACAAAAAATGTAAATAAAAACCTAAGGTTGTAAAATAAAATAAAAAAATCATTTTTTATTATTTATTTTTTAAAATATGCTTTAAATTTTGTTAATTATGCTACTTATTATACTATATATTTTCATTTATTTGTGTATTTGAGATAGTAAAACACTAAAGAGTAGTAGAATTGGAAATCTTGGGCCTTTAAAAATACTCAAAAATCATTGATAATTGGTTCCTTTATTAGTGCTAAAAAGTGATAACAAGGGTCACCCTTCCTTAATGTTTTTTTCTCAATGAATTTTCAGTAGTGAGAAAATAATTTTTAACCACTAACAAAGCATGTTTAGTTGTATTTATTCTATATGATAATAAAATTTTAAATAATTCTCTTAAAACCATCAAACATTATATCTCAAATTTTGTTATAATTTTTTTGTATATATTTATTTTAGTTAAATTTCTATTTAATTTTAAGATGATCCCCAAAATTATCCAAGATATTGACAACTAACTCGAAACCTAATCATCTTGATAGGTCTTCTTAGCATAACTAGAGATATAAATCAAATATACACTACTATGTATTTGTTCTTTAACAGTAGTTAAAAAGGATTTATCATTGCTAAAAAATCATTAATGTTGTAAGTACCCTTAAAATCTGGTATGTTTTACAAGTGAAACTTTTTTTAGTGATTTTTTAGTGTTGAATGTTGATCCCTTTATCAGTGATCAATAAATTGTTGGTAAAAGTAGTATTTATCTCTACTAATAATTATTTTAAGCACCCAAAACCCACCACACAACCTTTATTATCACTATCCATCACCCCTATATCAACACTCCCCCACCCTCTCATGCATTTATCAGTTCTTTCCATACTCCTTTTTCAGTGCTCACTCACTATCCCACCCACCCATGCCATTAAGACCACTCTCCATCCCAACCACATGTGTGTGCCTGGATGGATTTGAACCTAATACCTCCACCTCTACGCCCATGTGCCCATAAAACTGCTCCATATTACTTTCTTCTATATTTTATGATATATCTATTTATTTATATATATTTAGATAAATATTTTTTTCATATATTTAATAATATATTTATATACAAATATATTAAATAAATTTATAAAATATCTCTTTGTGTTCAATTTTGTGTGTTTATACTAATATTTATGTGTGTTTTTTCATATTTATATTTATATATAATTATATATATTAGTATTATTATTTAAAAATAAAGTTCTAAAATAAGTTTTTATGTGTTTGTTTGTGTGTGTGTGGGGTTATATTTATATTTACATATGTATCTATGTCTAGATATAATTATAGATATAAATATAAATATAAATATTTCTTTATATTTCTTTATATGTTAATATTTATTTAGAGGAACTATAATACATACATGAATATATATTTTTTGACAATATAGACTCACACACAAACAAATATTTATATATATCATTACAAATACATTTTCACAGGTATATACAAATTTATATATTTTTATAGCATAAATAAATTGGATCAATTTATATTTTAAATAAAATGAGTAATTATTTTTAATTAACATATGATCTATATATTTAAGAATACATTTTATATGTAATTATATTTAATTATATATTTATATTGTAATAAAGTTTATATGTAAATATATGAATTAAATGTATTTTTTTATAAATATCACTAAAGTATGAAAAATATTAAAATTTAAAAACCAAGATATTCATATAAATGTAATCCTTAGAAATAAATTCAATCATCGCCAAAAAAATATGACAATACCCTATAAAATGAAGGAAAATCTCATCAAATATAAATAAATTAGGGTATACCAACAATAAACATAGTTTTGGAGGCCTTTTGGTTTTTTTGGCCTATAAATAGTAGTGATCGGGTGTATCCCTTGATAAATATGGTATAGATATATTTTTAGACTTCAATTTGATATGTGGTAGATCCAAAATGGACACCTGAATCAAAATTTATGGTTCTTTGAAGTTAAAGTATGATTTTCAACTTATTTTAAAATATTAATTAATTTTTAAATTTTCCTATCATAAAATTGTTATTAAATGTCTATTGATCAATACTAATTAGTAAATTATTAATTGTTATTAACATTTAATTATATTTAAATTATTTTTCTATGAATATATTATATATTAATTTTAAATAAATATTTAGTGGTATATAAATCATATTTTGGAAAATATTATATATATATATATATATCAATATATATATATTTATATAATTAAACATGATATTTAATAATATATATGTTAAAGGTAACCTTTTATTATTGGTAAGAAAATACATGATAAATCCTACTTTTATCAGTGCTAAAAAATTCTGATAAAGGGGTTATTTTATCAGTGCTTTTTTAGCTATGATAAAATAGATATTTATCAACAATTTTAGCTAATGATGATAAAATCACCTCCTTTATCATCACTTATTTTTATAATTGATAAAGGGTATCACTAAATAAGTGTGATTTTGTATTAGTTATCATAGCCTTCTACATGGATGAATATCTGTTATGTTAAAATCTTAGCAATGAACTCGCCCTACAACATGCTAATTGATAAACCACTAGAATCATTAGTTTACAACATAGTTATTCATTAATTCATCAACCAAAAATTACATTAGTATGAGTACATTACCAGATTTGAATCACTATACCATTGATTAGTGGAAACATAATTCATTCAGAAATATGTTGTGTCATGTTTATGGAGGATGGTAATTACATAGAGATACTATTTTCATTTCATACATACCCCAGAACTCTCAACAATTTCAATTTTTTTATATCTAACCCATCAGGTTGATCCCAGTCCAAAAAATAGCAATTGCTCAAAAAAATATTATCCTCTACAATCAAAATGAAATCCTAGGACAAATCAACCTTCTTCCCCAAAATGGTATAAACTCAAAACGGTTTCCATTGTAATATATGTGACTATCCAAAAATTCATTTGGCTAGAACCTCTAAATATTCTTCCCACACGTGGGGTCACACAAGATTTCCCATTTATTCACAAGTAACCTTTACTGGAAAAAAATCGATCTTATCAGAATTTAAGTAAACTATCACATATTTCACTGTCTAGAATCATTTAGTGTCAATTTTTTTAGTTTAGCAGTGATATTTATATGCATCATTTTTTGGGTACTCAACTATAGTTTTTTATTCTATTGGTGGTGATTTTTTTAAATAAAAAACAATGGAAAAAATAAAATTTGGGAAATTAAAATAACAGCTGCTAAATTATTTGGTGAAAGATATGTGTAGTAGAAGTTATCAGGAACAATAACTAAATAGATTAAATTTTTTTTTTAGTGGCAGTTATAAAAAACATACTCAAAAGAGATTAAATAAAATTTTATTTTTAACAAAATATTAATAAAAAATAATATGAATATAAAAAACTCGGTCATACAATAAATTAAACAATAAATTCTCAATAAACTCATCATACATACATAGTCATACATCCAATTTCATATGTACACAACCATCATTCAAACCATAAACTCAGTAATCAATATGTTAATGTAAAGTATGTCCAACAACCACTATAAACCCATGGCCAATAATTCCATCCCCTGAGCACCATATCATTCAACTACCTCTATATCAATAGTAATAATATGTGAAACCAACCAAATCATTTAATAAACTTGAAAAAAAAGAATATCAAAATTAGAAGTGAACATAATAAAGTTTAATTACATTAGAAAAATTGAAAATACTTAACCATACCACAAAAACTATGATCCATCATGACTACACTCTGAATAATGTAGTGGATCAAAATGTTCAACCTTTCACCTACTACTAAAATCTATAAATTATAAAAAAGCAAAATATTTAAAAATAATAAATAGGATAGACATATAATTTATTCAGAATTTTCTAAATAATATTTGCTATTTTTTCAAAAAAACAAAATAAATTTTAAGATAAAAAAATAATTTGTCAACAACAAAAATTTGAAAACATAAACATACCTATTTGAAATATGTATCAACACATGGCACTAAAAATGGATTAGTATATAAAATTATAATAAATTTTTAATCCTATGTGTTGTATTCTTGAAATTACTCAATAAAAAATTTTAAAGACTTTGATATGGAATCATTTCTTATATTTCAAATATAATCATATTATAGTATTCTCAGGACGTCATGTTAATATAAAGTCATTTTCTATGTTTTTGATCATTATATAAATTTTTTTGTGTTTTACATCACTAGAAATATGTTTATAGGTATTCTCGTGAAACCGATAACTCAAATCGATGTGATGTCAATACTTACATATTCCAAATCATTCTATGGTCATTTTCCACTGATTTCACTTCCATATAATGCCTTTTTCTTGGTTTTGACCCCTTTATGTACATTTATTAATTTTTTGTTTTTAAATTAAAATTAATGTTTAATTTTTTATAATGAAAAAATGTTTTTTTAATATTACACATGTTTTTTGGTGATGTTATTTCTATTTGGGGAATTTTATTTCACTAGGACCCTTCCCAATGCATCCATGTGGCCTTATTCTTTTGATATTCCTATTTTTTTGCTATTGTATCCTTGAAACTAGTCCTTGTTCTCAGTTTATTACTTACCATTGATCAACCACATCTAAGGGATCTATTTGAGGGAGTTTTTTATTTCTGAATTCAGATGTTCCTCATGCTTTGTCAACCAACCAATTCATTTCCTCCATACACCCATGGAAATTCAGGATTTGTTATTTCACCATCTACTTTGTGATCCTTCCCAGCCCCCTTGATTGAACGTGTGTCATCCTTGTTCTTCTCACCTTCTTTAACCATATCCTCACCACCTACTTTGTATCAAATTCCATGTCCCTCATTGTATCATATATGTGGTTATCTTCAACCAATGGATTTAGAGTATTATTGTTACCTAGTATTCGAAGAGTATTATTTGAGAGATATTAGACCTCTTGACATCCCTTGGAATTTATCACGGGCCATATTTCGGGGATCCTATTTAGTAGAGATTTCACATTGTGAAATTTCTTTCTAACCCCATTGTCTTCAATAATTTCAGACCTAGAAATGCCAATTTTATATTTTGATGAGAATTCTACATTTTTTTGTGTAGCTCATGGATGTAATACACCTGTGTTTTACTTTTTTGGTTGCAATAGTTCTTCTCTATAGCTTCGTTCTTTTCTTGTTTGATGTTTTGGTTCTGTGCGTGAGTCTATCTAGCTCAAGGGTGTATGTTACCATTTTCTAACCAGCTTCCACCAGTGGATTTTCAAGTGATGAGTTCTCTATGTTTTAATATATTATGTGGTCCAAAATCTTTATCTAGTTTCTTTAATTTACTATATTTTATGTTTTTATTTTTTCCATAATAATAAAACTAGTGGTCATGTTATTTCCATGCATGTAGGATCAAAGAGATCGGAATCACGTAAATTCATTAATCTATTTACATTCCCTGATTTATTTTTTTATGCTCATTTCTATATGTTTTCTTCTATTTCTTATTTAATTATACTTTTTAGACACTATTATAGTTTCTATAACATATTTTATGTTTCCACATTGGTTCTGGTCTGAAATCTTTAGTCTGAAACCCTCCACCTCTGCCAACAATTAGTATAAAATCCTTTATTTTGAGTTAACAATGTCCTATGGTAATCTATAAGTTAAGAAGTTTTAGGGATAAAATGATTTTATTCTATAGAGTGTTAAGATTATGGAACTAATTTACCATGATAGAATCATATATACTCATTTATTACTTAAGAATCCTATAGTTACTTTCGCTGCTGTCAGACAGTCATCTCCCACTTATGTTGATATATACCACAATATTCTTGATAAATGACACTTTATGTTGATGTTAACATTAAGTGATAGGGTCTTACATAAAATCAAGAAAGATAATACTTATAAGACTATGTGGCTTAAAATTATCATTTTCAAATTTCTAAGTCTCTTCTTAGTCTTTTTTACAAGAAATTTTGACTTTATACTTTTAAGACGAACCTTTCTTCTTTTGTTCACAATCATCTTGATGATTTTAATAATTTTCTCTTGGAAAAGATAATATAGATGTTAAATTAAATTATTAAGATCAAGCAATTAATTTTTTCACATCCCTTGATGGTTTTTTTAATTATTCAAAATATTTTATGATGTATGGTAGATAATTGATCACCATAGAAGAGCATAAATTAGTTGTTTTTTCCTAAGAACTTAAAACACATGGTTTGAAGGATGAGTTTAGTGGATTAAGATTTGAGTCTTGATAAATACATGTTTGTGGTAAAATGAATAATAATAATAATGATAAGAAATTTAGGAACTGTTTTAATAACTTCAAGTGTTTTGAGTGTGGTAAGACTGACCATATTAAACGATATTTTCCTGACTTAAAAAAAGGATAGTGCGGACCATACTAATATGGTTTAACCCGTGTTCTCAATTGAATATGTTCTTTAGTTTTTTTCAATATCATACCTTTAGTTTAAGTTAGGTATATATTCTAGTTAGTCTCACTTCAACAATCTTAGGACTGTCCCTACTTGTGTTTTTAGGGAATCTCAGTTGGAAGAGAGGGTGTGTTTGGGTTGGTTTAAACCATTTAGGCTTAGGTGGAGATGTTTCTCCTATTATATTTCTTTTTTATTATTGTTGTATGATCTACTTCCTATTACTGTTGAATTATATTGAGATTTTTTTACTAAGTTTTCATGGTTAGTATATTTATCCTCGGAGTAAGGCTATGTATTTTTAGGCCTTGGGATGATTAAAAGTATCTACATTCTCTGATGGAGACTCAAGTAGTGCATGTTGGTAAGTACTAAATTAATGTTTTTCTATTTAATTATTAAACATGTTATATAGTTTATTATCAGTAGATAAGTAGGTATGAATAGCCCATGTTCCACTTTGGAACATGCTAAGAGTATTAATTTTGGGTGGATACTCTAGTATTAGGTTTATATTCTATTAATAAAAATTGGTATGAACCTACTAGTGGGCTAGATAGGCCCTAAAAGAACACTATATGTTAGTTTTATATTTAAATTTCAATATGGGGTATATTTTTAAAATTCTTGTTTACAAAATAAAATTATGGTTTTTTCAAGAAAAATTATTTACTTTATTATTATGTATGTTTTTTTTGTGCGAGTGTTAATTTTTAGATTAATTACTTCACTGGATTCCTTATGTGGGCATATTTTTAAAATCCCACCCCTCTCCCATTGTCTTAGGTATAGGATGTGGGTGTTACTAACCTTAGGTGACATCCCCAAGACACCAAAGGTTAGAAATAAATTCCAAGGGACTCATAAACAATTGGGAAAGTGTTTCCCCTTTAAATATAAAACAACTAAACCAAGATAAACATAATAACCAAACCTCTATATGATGCATGAGTATCAAAATAAAATCCAATACAATAAAAAACCAAAGGATAATATCAGAGTACAAGGGGGAACAATGTGACATAACCAAAGGAACTAAAAGATGAAAAAAACCCAAAGACACCAAAAAAACTTCCAAACCTATGTAATCTCCAAATTCATATGCCTAGCCCAACATATCAAGAAGCATCCCTAAAGAAATTAGATACCTAGAATTTACATAATTCTAAATAGATGACATCTGAAATGCATAATAGTTCCCAAGTATGGGGTGATTCTAAACATAGTAGGATTTCCCCCAATGACTTACCAACTCATTCCACTAGGAAAAACTTGTAAGCATATTGATATCAAATATTTTAAATGAATTTTAAATTGGTATATCAAAACAAAAGAAGTTTTCATACTAAATAATAAAATAACACTTTAAAAAATTACTCATATATTTTGTCATACCCATTCCATTTCCACAATCCCAAACATCCACACATTCATTCCCTTCATGGACCTCTATATTCTCATGAGTGGTGAGTCATCCTTTCCCAAAACCATCACTAGGTGAACCAATTGGACATGGGAAACTTCATGCCCTTATCCATCCCATTCTGACTTGGGAAACCTCACACCCTTTCCATCCCATTTTTATGGGGGAAAATTCATCCCTTATACATGCTAAAGGAACATGAATGAACAACATAAATATACCAAAAACCGAGGTAAAACCATTCCATATAAAACATTACTTTCATTAAAATATTTTGAATGAAATTTTACATGCATAAAAACCAATCCATAATTTTAAAATCATCATTTTAAAATCATGTACACAAAAAACCTTCCACAAAACAATTAATTTTCAAAATTTAAAAGAAAAAGTCACTAATGTGGTCTTCATAAAATCACATAATGAATGCACAAAAATTTAAAGTAGTTTAATCAATTTTAAAACAATCCTTCAAGTTCTAATCAAGTGGAATAACGAGATAATCAGTTTACCACTTGAACTTTGGTGAAAATTATGAATGGAACAACCACTTCATTAACTCATCTTAGATCTTATAGATATAAAATTTGATCTTGTTCCTTTCAAATAATAAAAATATATCACGTTAAGAAATCCAAAATAGAAGCAAGATATATCTTTAGTGGATTATATATATATTTAAAAGATAGAGAAAGGGAATATATATAAGGAAAATGATGAAGAATGAGCACTTGTTAGAAAATATATATCTTGAACAAACATTGGATCCCTTAAAACATTCTCTTAAATAAAATGGAATCACCTCTCAAGCCTAGGGAGGAAAAGAAATTCATTTTATGGTTAGATTATTTGAAAATGAGTTCTTAATGGGATAAACTGAATTAAATATAAAATTTTTATAATTAAAATTTCTTGATTCATGCTTAGGTTGAAAGGTTATAGAAACCATTTTCTAATCATGCACAGTCTACTATCTCAAGCCACGCCTCACATGGTTGACCCACACAGTTGGAAAACCATGCATCAACAATGCATTTCATGACTGCCTCAATTTTCACAGTCTCTCTTAGGCATCAACATGGTTTTTCCAAACCATACTCCAATTGTGCACTTGCTCATTAATTACTAGTTTCCTATGAATGGTTTCTAGGATGTGTTTTGTAGTTTCTACAGGTCGCTCTCAAATTGTGCACCTCCATAAAGGCCTCTCAAGCATTCCAAATCTCCTCCAATCCATTAAAAACATAAACTAAACATTTTATATATTTAAAATACATAAATAATAGGTTATGTACCTGAAAACCGAGGCTATAAATTCTCCCCACCATTGGTCTTTCTATCCCCAAAAAGTAGAAAACTCTCACTACCTTGGAAGTTTTTGGTCCATTACTCCTACATTTCCATTTCACACTCCCACTTTTCTTCCTAAATCAAACCATGACTCTATAATACCTACAGTAGACCGATTTTTTACCATACATGAATTTATCTTGCCCATCCATAATATGTACCATCACATGAACCAATATATAATTTGAATCTAGGTCGATGTGATCCCATCAAATCACATGGTCAAGATCAAGTTAATACTTATTTAATTCACATACATAAAATACACTATGCACTAAACTGAATGTTGGTGGAAAATCCAATCGATATTCCACCTCACTAACTCATTCAACTATCTCAAAAGGGCCTGTGTATTGAGGATATAATTTTACCTTCTAACCAAAATGATGATACCCAATCCTTGGAGATAATCTCAGGAACACGTGATCACTCACCTAAAATGAAAACAACTATTTATGATGATCTGTATATGATTTATATTTTATTAGAATCATGTTTTTTCTCTTTCAGATAAATTGAATATTTTCTATTGTCTCTTGAACAAGGATGGGTCTAACCAGTGAAGTATCACCAATTTTCACCCAAAAAAGTGCAGGACGACAAATAAACCCACAAAATGCTTCAAAATATACATATGTATTGAGGCCTAATAACTACTATTATACAAGAATATCACCAATGGTATTTTATCATCCCATGATCCAAAAAAATCCATCACATAAGCCCAAATAATTTCCTAAAACATGTGAATCATCCATTAAGATTTTCCATCCATTTGAGGATGATGTGCCAAACTCATTTTCATCTAAGTCCCAAGGGATTATTTTAGGGTATTCCAAAAATGGGATGTAAACATGAGGTTTCTATTTCATAAAATCAATATTGTAACTCCATGAATCTTTACAATATCTCAGATATATATTATGGAATATTCATCCACTATATGGGATTCAAGAATAAGGATAAAATGATCATACTTTATGAACTATTCCACAATTACCCATATGGTGTCTTGTTTCCTAAGTATTTTTAAGAACCCAGTTCTTAGATTTTAGGTACGAGCTTCTTCTTTTTCCTTTTCCATAAGTTTTTTTAGAAAATATGGAAAATGGGGAAAAATCCTAAATTTGGGAATTACACGCTGTGTACTTTTCCACACACCGTATACTTTTGGCCGTGTGGGATGGGTACACAGGGCGTGTAGCCATGCCGGTGCCGAAGGGTGTAGGAACTGACTACACGCTGTGTGGTGGTCCTTGACACGTCGTGTAGTCATTCGGCAGGCCAAAATAGTAAGGCGGTGGAGCAGCCGCTAGCTGGACGGTAGTACATGCCGTGTAGTCGAGAGTACATGTCGTGTACTCAAGTCGACGGATGAACAGTGTGGTGGTGCCGCCAGAGGAACAGTTAAATGAAGGAAGTACATGTCGTGTACTTGTAAGTACACACCATGTACTTTGTTTTTTTCTCTTAAATTTGCAGTAGCCTCCCCTGTTCACAGGGAAGGCTTAGAACGGGAAGGAGGAGCGGGAGAGGGTGGCCGGAGCATTAGAGATCCGACGAGCGCCTGTTCGGAATCTGATTTCTGCATCGTCAATCTCCCTGGAACCGCATGGGTGAGTTCTTCCTCCTCCTGGTATAGTTCTTAACAATTCTTTCCCGTTGGAGAGTTATTTGAGTTTAAGAAACTTTTCTTCTTCGTCAGATCTACATCGTTCTTGGGCGTTTCTGGAACCGATGTTCGCATATATCATTCGTTGGCGTATAAACTAGGTGGATTTGTGTTAATTTTTTCAACTGTCATGTGTTTTGTGTAGTTTTGTGCCACGAACCCATGTTGGGGTGTCGTGTTGCTGAGGCCGTCGCTATATTAAACACCTATAATTGATTAGGTATTTAATTATGATATTAAATTGCTTTTTAAGATCGTTGCTTGGATCCGGATCCACCCCGTGGGTGTGTTCCACTATTTAGCCATTTGGCCAAGATACCCGAGGGTATTCCTTTAAAGTAGTAATTGTATAATTTCCTTGAGAGGAATTTCTTGTTACTGCTTTTTTATCTGTTGGGCATGGCACGATTACCTGTTTAGCCTGAGGGTGTTGTTGTGATTAGCCTAAGGGCACTGCACTATTTAGCCCGAGGGCTATAGTTATTTCAGCCTGAGGGAAACTTCTTCCGTGTCTGAGGGCAATAGACTATGTGCCTGAGGGAGACACTACCTACGCCTGAGGGAAAAATTATGTTACTCTTGGGGGAAATTACGTGCGTGTTGGGTTCTGCTTACCTGAGGGTAACATTTTGCTTGTTTGGGGACGTGGACTGTTTACTTAGAAATGCCATGTGGTGATTTCTAATATTTAATGAATTAAATACATTATAAAATTGAAATTTAATTGTTAAGTTAGTTACTTCTCAGTACTGCTTACTTTATTGCATTTTACTATTGCACACTGTTGTTGCATGGTTACACGCAGTTGGGCACGGGCCTTTTGTGGGTGCGCACTGAGATATATTTCTCACAACTTGTTTGGGTCAAGTTTTTCGGCCCAAACAGATTACGTTTATGCAGGTGTGGATAGGGGAAAGTGTCCCTATACAGGTATTTGACTGTTGCTGAGGAGTATGAGGTCATGAGACCGAGTCTAGGCTCGCGATTCCGCTGCCAGCTGTTTGCTTTGTTTTGCTGTACTCTGCTCTTTGCTGTACTGTACTGATGTATAACATGTTCTGGCTATTTTCATAGAACTTGAGAAATGTTGCATCATTTTATATATACTGTTGGTTATATCCACTGCTGTTGTTTATTTCAGTTGTGTATGGTTTACTGCTTCCGCTCTGTTTGTTGTATGTTTTATTTCAATTCCACTGCGCTACATTTTGACAAATGAGGGCATAGTTTCCCCACTATCAGACCTGGGCCCTCGCTGCTAGTCGGCAGGCTCTGACATTTGGGGAAATGCGCTTGAGGTCACGTGATGAACCGGGTTCGGGGCACCGGTTGAGTGGCACCTGGAACTGGGACGTTACAAATTGGTATCAGAGGGAAGTTCTCTTCTTTGACTTACTATTTGGAGCCTTAGTCAGGGATAGAATGAATGGTAGTTGGTAATAAGTTGTGCTCGGGCGTAGCAAACCCGCATACTGGGAAAATCCAACTTACCTCATGATTGCAATTTTACTGATTTATCAATTTACAGTTGATTTGTTTTCACCGTTGTGTGACGCACTTGAGATTGTACTGTTATATTTTATCTATGGGTTCTATTTAGTTGCAACCCGATGAGATGAGGGTATTCCATCTCATGGATCATTTAGCCACTTGCAAGATATCACATGCCATGCATAGTTTCTATGCCATGTAGATGCATTAGAAATTTCATGTTGTTGTGATAGTTTTTGTGCTAGAAAATCATGGTGTTGAGATAGCGGCTTGATAAATACCTGATTTGTGATAGGGTATTTTCTTGTGTAAGCTTGTTTATAGAATGAACACAAAACATTGGTCTCGAGGGAGTATGGTCCCTCATTGACCGGAATTTGGTGTCTCATTGACTGGATATTTTATTATAACATAGATAATATTCAAACTTTGATTCATGGGGAGTATGGGCCCTCACGGGTCGGAATTTGACACTTAGGTGTTGTTTTTCGGTATTTTCTGGGTTCTGGGGAAGTTTCTGTGGTATAGTGTCCCAAAACCCAGTATACACGCCATGTGGTACTTTAAACACGCCATGTATGGCCTTCTGTTCGGGAAGAAAAATGAACTTTTTGAGTACACGTCGTGTACCCGGAGTACACGCCGTATAGTCTCTTCCCGTGTCACAAACCGTGTTGGTGGCGACACGGGGAAGGGAAGAGCTTGGGTAAAACACACCATGTAGTGTTGACCCGGAGTCCGGCCGTGTAACTAACAACACGGGTCGGAGAACTCCTTTACAGAACACGCCGTGTCAATGATGAACACGCCGTGTAGTGTGACCTGGGGACTCTACCGTGTAACTAAGAACACAGGCCGATGTCACCCCTCCTGGAACACACCGTGTACCTGTGGGACACGCCGTGTAGTCTTGTATGAGGACAAACCGTGTGGAGTTAGCCGTGTGGCTGGGAAACGGAATGGTGTACATGCCGTGTGCAGGTGCAACACGCCGTGTAGTGTCTAGACGAGTAGTCGGCCGTGTCACAAGTGACACGGGAAGTTGGAAAATAACACCATACACGCCATGTAGATTTTATACACGCTGTGTAGTTTTTGTTCAACGGGAGCCATGTGGCTTCGCCGTGTAGAAGGACCCGGGCAGGGGAAGGGAAGTCAAGTACACACCGTGTAGTCAGTATACACACCGTGTAGTCTTGTTTTGCAAATATTAAAATGCCTTCTTCCTCTTGTTCCCTTTGTGGTTCCTTCGCTTTCAGTCTTGTTAATCTTGAATCTAAGGCGTGCTTTTGACCTTGTAGTGTCATGCTGCCTAGACGACCGTGCGTTGTTCACCAGGAGAGCGGCGATGGCTATACTCCAGAGATAGTCGGCCACATGCTACCAGTTGATCCTCCAGTAGAGCCAAGTGCGGCACCAGCTATTATACCGGACATAGGCCCAGAGGCGCAGTTCCGTGAAGGCTTTATGCGGTTCATGCAGACCTTTCAGGGAGCACCGCAGGCTGCCACATCTATGGATGAGCTGACTCGTATCTTCCAGCAGCAGCATCCGCCTATGTTTTTAGGGGATGGAAGACCACAGGCTGCAGAGTCTTGGCTGGGATCGATGCAGACTATTTTCGAGCATCTTGAGACGCCTCCAGGGCGAAGGGTCATGCTCGCGATGTATATGCTGTGTGATTCCTCCAAGAGGTGGTGGGATGTTACCACCTAGTCAGAGAATCACAGGGACATGGAGTGGGAATACATTCATGTAGTCTTCTATAACTTCTTCTTTCTAGAGACGCTGAGGGAAGATAGAGCTCGAGAGTTCATGAATTTGCCGCAGGGCGCTATGTCGGTGATGGACTTTTCTACTCGCTTCACTGAGCTTCATCATTTTTCACCCGTGTTGGTGGGTGATGAGAGGTTGAGAGCCAAACGTTTTGAAGATGGTCTTCGTTATGACATCCGAGCGATGGTGAATGTTTTCAGGTTGCCTTCCATACATGATATTGTGAATCAAGCGCTTATTATAGAGAGGAACCTGCAGGAATCTAGTGGTGTGGGCCAGAGTGGTTTGGCACCAGTTACTGGTACTATTTCTGCTGGCAAGAGGAAGAGACAGATGGACTTCTCTCAGGGTGGAAGTACCAGCTAGGCAGCTTCTTCAGGTGGCCCGATCAGGTACTACCAGTGTGGCAGAGAGGGGCATAAGAGGCCGCAGTGTCCATCTGATCCAATGGAGTTCCGAGATTGTTGCAAGATGGGTCATCTACAGTGCTTTTGTAGGGTGTTTCCACCAGTGGTGAGTGAGAGGGGTTCTGTGTAGACTCCGCGTGCGGGGCAGGACCAGTGGCTTATTACTAGTCGGGGAACTGGAATATGTCAGGGCATGTAGGCAGAGATGGTGGTTGTGGTCATGGTAGCCAGACACCAGGATCTCAGAGGCAGCAGGGCGGGACAACTTAGGGTAGTCAGGCTGTGTCGCAGGGTCGCAGCACTGGGCAGGCTTATGCAGTGCAGAAGACCCAGCAGAAGCAGGATTTCAGACCTTCTACAGTCAGAGGTACTATTCTAGTAGCTTCTGTCTTATCTTCAGTACTTTTTGATATAGGTGCTACGCATATTTTCATATATGTACCCGTTTTGGAGAGCCTTGGGCTCTATGTTTCTACTTCATTCGATATCATGACGCTAGACACTCCATTTGGGAGTAGAACGATTGGTGTGCATTAGTGCAAGGAGTTCCCCCTTGAGGTTGGTGGGTGTCACTTTCTTTGGGACCTCTATGTCTTAGAGATGATGAGCTATGACGTCATTCTCGGGATAGATAGTTTGGTTCCCTTTCGAGCCTTTGTAGACTGCTATCGTCGCAGGGTGCATTTCACATCACCAGAGGGCGAAGAGTTTTTATACAAGGGTGAATGGGATGTTCAGGTGAGTCGAGCTAGACCAGAGCATCGTGGATGAGGTAGAGTCACAACCCAGATTGTGATCTTATATCTGGATGATCAGGGGACTTTTCAGACAGATTTCCCTCCAGTGGTTGATTGTTTCAGGGATGTCTTCCCGGACGACTTTTCAGGTCTACCTCCGGAGCGATAGGTGTATTTCTCTATTGAGCTAGTTCTAGGGGCAGCACCGGTGTCCATTTCTCCTTATAGGATGGATACACATGAGCTATAGGAGCTCAAGAGGCAGTTAGAGGAGTTATAGGATAAGGGTTTTATCCGGCCCAGTACTTCTCCATGGGGTTCTTCGGTCCTTTTTGCGAAGAAGGCGGATAGTACCCTCAGACTTTGCATTGATTATCAGAAGTTGAACCAGTTGATGGTCAAGAACCGATATCCTTTGCTGAGGATAGATGATATTTTTGATCAGCTTCAAGGAGCACGAGTGTTGTCGAAGATTGAATTGAGATCTAGATATCATCAGCTGTGCATGAGACCATCGGATATACCACTTACACATTTTCAGAGAAGACATGTTTTGTACAATTACTTGGTTATGCCATTCGGACTCACGAACACGCCATAAGTTTTCATGGCTCTGATGAATCGTGTGTTCCATCCATATCTGGATTCTTTTGTGGTTGTATTCATGGATAAAATCTTGGTGTACTCTCACACTTGACACGACCATGTCACCCATCTTGAGATCGTATTGAGTACACTAAGAGAGCATCGACTATATGATAAGCACTCAAAGTTCCACTTTTGGATGGACTAGATTTACTTCCTGGGTCACATTATCTCAGAGGTAGGAGTTGCAGTAGACCCAGAGAAGGTGAGTGCAGTAGTTTCCTGGGAGCAGCCTAAGAATGTGTTTGAGATACGGAGTTTCTTAGGGCTGGCTGGTTACTATAGACTCTTCATACAGTACTTCTCCTGCTTAGCGGCACCATTGAAGGGTCTGACTAATAAGGGTGTTAAGTTCGTTTGGTTGGAAGCTTGCGAGAAATCTTTTTAGGACCTGAAAGGAAGGTTGACTTTAACACCGATCATGATACTCCCATAGCTGGGGAAGAGCTATACAGTTTACTGTGACGCATCAGGTATTGGGATGGGAGCAGTGTTGATGCAGGGCGATCGATTTGTTGTGTACGGGTCTCAGCAGTTGAGGCCACATTAGCGGAATTACCCGACGCATGATCTCGAGTTGGCTGTAGTTTTTCATGTGTTGCGCTGTTGGAGACACTATCTTTTGGGAGAGAATTTTGTGGTTTTCACTGACCCCAAAAGCTTCAAGTATATCTTTACTCAGCATGACTTGAACCTGAGGCAAAGGATATGGGTTGAGTACCTAGAGTCCTTCGATTTTGAGCTTGCCTACACACCTGGAAAAGGTAATGTAGTAGCCGATGCACTGAGTAGGAAGACTCAGATACAGGCGGTGCAGGAGGCCAGTGGTGAGTGGGAGCACATGGCCTTGTTCTCTGAGATGCATCTAGAGGTGCATGACAGTCAGGGGCAGACTTATCTTTCCTCGTTAGCTATGACTTCTACCCTCCTGGACAGAGTGAGGATGAGACAACTATCGGATTCAGAAGGCCTAGTTCTACGGGAGGCGATGTCAAGTGAGGACCCTCCTCCCGATTGGACGATAGGCGATGATGAGGTCCTACGTTTCCATGGATGATTGTGGGTTCTAGGGGATATACGTGAGGATTTGATGCGGGATCCACATACTTCAGCTTGGGAAATTCATCCCGAGGTTACCAAGATGTATTGTGACTTGAGGCGTCAGTACTGGTGGCCGGGTATGAAGAGAGATGTAGCTAGTTTTGTTACGAGGTGTTCCACCTGTCAGTAGGTGAAGGCGGAGCACCAGAGGCCAGATGGGATATTGCAGCAGTTACCCATTCCAGAGTGTAAATGGGATGATGTCGCGATGGATTTCGTGATGGGTTTGCTGAGGTCACCTCGAAGCAATGATGCAGTGTGGGTTGTTGTGGATAGAATCACGAAGGTAGCTCACTTCTTGACGATCAAGGAGGCCTACGGTGTTGACGAGCTCAGATGTTTGTATATCCGAGAGATCGTACGTCTTTATGGGGTCCCTCGTTCTATCGTTTCAGATAGGGATTCCCACTTTACGTCTCGTTTCTGGTAGAGTTTTTAGAGGGAGCTTGGTACACAGGTGCTTCTGAGCACAGTATACCACCCTCAGACTGATGGCCAGTCAGAGCGTATGATACAGGTGCTAGAGGACATGTTGCGTGCATGCTTCCTAGACTTTGGGGGCTCTTGGGAGAAGCATATACCCTTAGTCTATTTTTCCTATAAAAATAGTTTTCAGTAAACTATCGAGATTGAACCATAAGAGAATTTATATGGTAGGCCATGCCGATCAACTTTATGCTGGTTAGAGGCAGGTGAGGCAGCTTTACTGGGACCACATCTCATACACAAGACTTCTGAGTAGGTCCAATTGATTCAGAAGCGGATGGCTACCGCGCAGTCTCGTCAGAAGTCTTTTGCTGATCGCCGCAGACGACCGTTGGAGTTCATGGTCGGGGATCAGGTGTTCTTGTGTGTTTTGTCGAGGATGGGACACAAGAGGATCAGGAGATAGGGTAAACTTTCACTGAGGTATGTGGGGCCATTCGAGATTCTGGAGAGAGTCGGGCTGGTTTCCTATCGGCTGTGATTACCGCAGTGGTACCAAGCCATGCATGACGTCTTCCACGTCTCTCAGTTGCGTCACTATCATTCAGACCTGTCTCACGTATTTCAGCCTGAGGAGGTTGAGATAGAAGCAGATGAATCCTTTGAGGAGCATTTGATCCATGTCATTGACAGGAGCATAAAGGTTCTCCGAGGCCGGTCAGTTCCTCCCATACGGGTGCTATGGCAGCATGGCTGAGTGTAGGATGAAACCTGGGAGCGGGAGACCAATGTACGTGCTCAGTGGCTGGAGTTGTTCACGGCTATATCTTCACCACCCTTGGAAGGGAAATTCGGGGATGAATTTATATAAGGGGGGAAGTTTGTAAGAACATGGTTCTTAGTTTTGAGGTACGTGCTTCTTCTTTTTTCATTTTCCTTAAGTGTTTTTGAGAAAATATGGAAAATGGGGAAAAAATCCTAAATTTTGGAATTACACGCCATGTACTTTTCCACACACTGTGTACTTTTGGCCGTGTAGGATTGGTACAGGGGCCGTGTAGCCATGCCGGTGACGAAGGGTGTAGGAACCGACTACACGTCGTGTGGTGGTCCTTTACACACCGTATAGTCAGTCGGCATGCCAAAACAGTAATGTAGCGACCCCCAAAGCCGGGGTGCTTAATGAGACATGATATACTTAACATTACATCATTTCAAGATTAAATATCATGTCTCATCACAACAGAGGATCGTGAGGCTCGGGATTCTGGGAAACCAGCTGCTTCTGATTAGCTTCATTAATATCATCCGTGCCTGAAAATTTTTAAACAAAACGTAGGGTGAGAAAAATATGCCCAGTAAGGGGTTTTAAATTTTTTTTAAGAGAATCCTTTCTTAACTCCTTTTGAAATGAATAAAAATACTTTGCTAAAACAAAACATTGTTTTTTTTTAAAAAACATGAAATCCATCCTTGTTTGAAAACCACTTTCACAAAGAAGCACATACTTGAAATGAACATGATCAGAGTGCGCAAAATAAACAATGCATAATGTTAAAACAAAGGTTACTTCAATTCTAAAAGAATTCTATGGCTAAGCAGGGAAACATGCATATCATGGTTCATGAGTACAGTGTAGTTCATCTAACAGCTTACCAAATGAAAAAAAAAGTTCTTGTTACATAAGGTACATCTTCATGATCTTGGGAGCTTTTCAACTAGGGGTTGTCCTGTTAGTTGAACAAGCCCCTGATTAACCTTTATCATTACATGCAGAGGGAATGTATAATCCTGGACTTTGTCATGACTTTTCATCATGACCGTATAACATACTTAACAGGTCGAGGCTCACCGCCCGCCCTGTTTCCTTAGCACAAGTCAAGGCTAACTGCCAAGACCGTCGCACATGTTCGTCTCATGAGACTCTTGCTTTACCCAATGCATTGGAGCGCTGTATAATTCCGGGCGCACCCGTCACATCATTCTTGTTGCGCTATATAATTCCAGGCGCACCCGTCACATGTAAGTCCTATACATCCCTCACATATCTTGACATGGTCATTCGTTAATGGGGTTCCATGCATTCTTACTTCAACCCCATTTTCACATACATAACATGAAAACAGTTCTTTCATTAAAAACATTAAGACAATGCTCATGCTTCATGCACATAAAAAATTAACATTCGAAAAAATGGGTTTTAAGAAAGTAAACATCACACTTAACATTCCATACATCAGAATTCCCAATTAAAGCATGGTCACTCATTAATTACACAGGTGATGATAAATGGATATCCTAGACGTTTAATACAGGCAGCTGAGGTTACAAAGTGCATAATCAAGTTTATCATGTATATTTGTGTAAACTCTTCCATTATCACCTGAGAACACACCTACTAATACATGAATTCATTTATAAAAATTCAAGAAGCCCATACTATCCATTTTAAGAAAAATCCTGATTATCCGAAGTAGTGATAAATGAAAATTCTCAGTTTCGAGAACGATTTTGAAATCCAACCAACCCATAAACATCATCATGCTATTTGTGATAAATTTCAAACATGGATGCTAAGTTTGTATAAATGTATATGCACATACGTGTATGAATATACAATAACAATAAACTTCATTCAGTTGCATATCTTTACCTATTCATTCAATTACTCAAAATCTCCATTTATTATAGGCGGAAGTAAATAAAAAAAAACAGGGTATATACACCGAGGAAAGGTGGTATACTTGCATTCATTATCTTATTCATATGTGTGTGTATATATATATATACACACATAAGTAAACACGAGGTGTGAGAAAGGAATCCGCACCCAAATAAAACAGAACCTTCGAACCCTTACTCCCAATTTTAGGTTTCCACCGAGGGGATGACAAGATCGGTTTCTAAGAAAAGGTAAAACCGGTTTATATGGTCATGTATATTTATTATACACAGTTATACGACAAGTGTATAACTATATAAAACTTGTAAAAAAAAGGTAGGAATCAAAGAATAGGTTCTTCCCCCTTTCTCCCAACCGATTCCCTAAGCCGAGTGGGAGATTTCAGGGCCTGGGTTTTGTAACAGTTTCACACACACCCGAAAATATATATATATCATGTTTATATATATATACATGTATATAAGCCAAAACTTGTCAAAACCACACCAAATTAAAACCCGCATCTTACCTTGCTTAGAGAGGGAAAAGAAAAAAAAGGCAAGAGGAACCGATGGTATAAATTCAGAAGTGATACATATATGCATAACATGTATGTACGTATATATATATAACCCGAAGCTTAGACGAAACTTAAGAAAACGAAACATGACCTTACCAGAACGGAGAGGAGGAGAGGAAGACAACGAAGCTAGTAGAATCAAGTTCATAGCCACAAGATGTATATATACATAACACACACATATATATATATAGGGTATATATATATAAAAAACGAAACTAAAACCTAAACCAAGAAAAAAAACCTCAAAACTTCACCCTTACCTGTTCGACGAGGAGGAGGAGAGGAAGACGATCCAGCAACTGGAGAAATCAGGGGGAACCAAAGGTGTAAACCTAGAAGATATATATATATATATAACAAGTATATAAGCGTATATAACTCTATACAATGCCCGGTGTTTACACAAACTGAAAAAAAACACAACCTTAACCTTAGCTCGGAGATGAGGAGGAGAGAACGAGGCAGCAAACAAGGTCCAGAAGACGGAGAGAGAGCCGGTCCTTCGGCCTTCGATGCAACAGAGGGTTTAAAAAAAACGAAGAAGGAGAAGAAGTCTTCGAGGAGTCTTCGGCCGAGGCGAGGTGTCCGCGTTGGCCTGTGGAAAAGAGGGAACAGCCGGGCTATGCACCAGCCTAGAGGAGAAAACAGGGCCCTATGCTGCTGGTCCGACAACGCATGGGGAAAAGAAAAAAAAAAACCAGGCGGACGCGGGGAGGAAGAAGAAAGCAAAGGGAGGAAAACGCGAAAAGAAATGGACGGCAGGGATTACAAGAGGAGGAGATCGGACGGTCCGGAGCTGACGCGACATTAAAAAAAATTAACGGCCGTGATCAGGGAAGGAGAGGATCGGACGGCCCAGAGTTTCACTGCTGTTTAAAAAAATGCGGTTCTCTACAATTCTAAAAAAAAGTTGTTTTAATATTTTATTTTTAATGTATTAAATGATTATTCCATCTTTTATTATTATTATATATATATAGATATATTATTTTCAAAACACCAATAATTCATATTATGTTATCGTTATTATTATTAAACCACTTTTATTATTTTAGTAAAACATTGGTCAAATAAAATTATAAATTGATCTAATCAAAACATCTTATTATATGTACATACATATATATTTCATTTTTTTTAAAACATCCACAATTTTTATTATATTATAATTATTATTAAACCTTATTTATTAACTACTTAGTATTTCATTATGAGAATTAAGGATCAAGAACATTGAGTAGTAGAAACATAACACAAATAAATATTTTAATTTCCTTTGCTAGTTAACTATCCTAATTTTCTTAATTAATTAATATCATTTAATGCAACTATATTTTATCACACATACAAGTGTGTTGATGAAAATAATATTACCACGAAACACAAGTGAAAGAAACCATAATTTGACGTAGTTTCTTAAATAGTTAATAAAAGGTTAAATCATACGAGAAATAATATATCTAATTTGATGTAATAATAAAAAAAAATATATAACTCATAAAAGGAATCCACCAGGTTTTGATATAATTAGAAGAAACAAAAAGTTTAATTGTTCAGATCAAAAAGTAGTGGAAGAAGACAATAATATTAATTTTTCTCCATTTCAAACATAAAATAAAATTCTTATTTTGGAAAACAAAAGGTAATTAACGTTGGTGTCATTTTAAAAATTAAAGAAAAACTACCCACTTATCATTCCGATCATTTTATCCCCAACGTTCAAAATGAACATGGGATTCGTTGGGAACCAACGGTCGGATTTATGGCCGTTTGAGGTCCAACGGTCATCTTTGGTGCTTATAAAAGGGCTTGGTCTCGGGTGTCCCTTACTCCAAGTGACCGAAGAAGAACGGAAGATGGTTCGTGTGATCCCCTTGGTGTTGATCACGGTCGCGGTGGCGTCAGCCATACTTAAGTTCCTTATGATGGATGCTCGAAATCCCTATCGCATCTTCGGGATCCTAGTAGTTCTAAGCAGTCTTCCTGTCGTTGTAATTGGGTTCTTGGTTGGGATATTTGGTTAGTGATGTTTTGATCGTGGGGAGTTGTAATCGTCATGTTTCTTAATAAAGGAGTATTTCATTCATGCTTGTTGTTACAGTTTTCATTTATTTTCATTTTCTTTTTATAGAAAGATGGTCCAGTTAAAGGGGAAACATATTATTACGCGAAACATGAATTCTTGGGTCATTACATCATCTCCCCCTTCAAAGAATTGCGTCCTCGCAATTCTATTCATAAAAAGACAAGAAAAATACCTTGGTCGCACAACATTACCAAAACTGAAGGGCTGGCTCGGTTAATGGAACCCCTAAACTGGTACACAGCTCCGCTGTTTCCCTGACCCAGATACACTTTGAGCAATAAGACTTGTACTCCTGCTCATGGGCACTACACACAGACTTCCACAGGGAGGCCCGTGCAATAAACAGCTCTGAGACGTCCGAGCGGACGAATCCCCTAGTAACCCTTCGAACTTCATCACGTTCAAGGTAGTCGAGGGGTACGATGCTATTGAGAAGGCTGACGTTCAGGATATGGAACATGTAGGCGGCTCTGAGGTTGCTGTCCTGAGCTGCTATGAGAAAGCATGCTCTGGCGGAGAAGTTCTGTGCCATAGAGAAACACTGAAAAAGACCTTCATGGTATCTCCCCCTTCGCCTATAGTAGGGGAGCTGAGTGGTGGCAAGGAGGTAAATCACATGTTCATTCTCCTGACAAGCGCAAAGAATTTCCGGACCATTCGCTATGTCCAGAAGACGTTGACAGGACCCTCGTAAGTGGAGAAAAGTGGGAAAGTCCACCATATAAGTTCTGATCAAGATAACCTCTACCAACTCGTCAGGTAGAGACGAGAGGTTCATCTGACCTGCCATCTGGAAGAAAAGGTAAACAAGAGAGGTCACTTAACAAAACTGAGAAGGAAGAGATCATAAACTTTTTAATTAAGAAACTTTACACATTAAAGTCTGAGTTTTCTAGACAGACACCACAAAGAGAGGCGAAACTCTCTAACTCCACAAACCATACACAGGATGAACATACAGGACTAAACTCATGGGAACATTTATATCGCCTCTTGAGTTTCGCGTGAGGGGTGTGGAGTTGGGAAACATCGGTGTACACTTCTTGCCTAAGAGACACACGAGTGGACTCATTCTCCAATGCTTCGAAGTCCATTAACTGGCCCCAGAAGCCATAGTGCAGGACCTGGCCCCAGAAGCCATATCTTGACATGGTCATTCGTTAATGGGGTTCCATGCATTCTTACTTCAACCCCATTTTCACATACATAACATGAAAACAGTTCTTTCATTAAAAACATTAAGGCAATGCTCATGCTTCGTGCACATAAAAAGTTAACATTCGAAAACATGGGTTTTAAGAAAGTAAACATCACACTTAACATTCCATACATCAGAATTCCCAATTAAAGCATGGTCACTCATTAATTACACAGGTGATGATAAATGGATATCCTAGACGTTTAATACAGGCAGCTGAGGTTACAAAGTGAATAATCAAGTTTATCATGTATATTTGTGTAAAATCTTCCATTATCACCTGAGAACACACCTACTAATACATGAATGCATTTATAAAAATTCAAGAAGCCCATACTATCCATTTTAAGAAAAATCCTGATTATCCGAAGCAGTGATAAATGAAAATTCTCAGTTTCGAGAACGATTTTGAAATCCAACCAACCCATAAAAAGCATCATGCTATTTGTGATAAATTTCAAACATGGATTCTAATTTTGTATAAATGTATATTCACATACGTGTATGCATATACAACAACAATAAACTTCATTCAGTTGCATATCTTTACCTATTCATTCAATTACTCAAAATCTCCATTTATTATAGGTGGAAGTAAATAAAAAAAAAGGGTATATACACCGAGGAAAGGTGGTATACTTGCATTCATTATCTTATGCATATGTGTGTATATATATATATATATACACATAAGTAAACACGAGGTGTGAGAAAGGAATCCGCACCCAAATAAAACAGAACCTTCGAACCCTTACTCCCAATTTTAGGTTTCCACCGAGGGGATGACAAGATCGGTTTCTAAGAAAAGTTAAAACCGGTTTATATGGTCATGTATATTTATTATACACAATTATACGACAAGTGTATAACTATATAAAACTTGTAAAAAAAAGGTAGGAATCAAAGAATAGGTTCTTCCCCCCTTGCTCCCAACCAATTCCCTAAGCCGAGTGGGAGATTTCAGGGCCTGGGTTTTGTAACAGTTTCACACACACCCGAAAATATATATATATCATGTTTATATATATATACATGTATATAAGCCAAAACTTGTCAAAACCACACCAAATTAAAACCCGCATATTACCTTTCTTAGAGAGGGAAAAGAAAAAAAAGGCAAGAGGAACCGATGGTATAAATTCAGAAGTGATATATATATGCATAACATGTATGTACGTATATATATATAACCCGAAGCTTAGACGAAACTTAAGAAAACGAAACACGACCTTACCAGAACGGAGAGGAGGAGAGGAAGACAACGAAGCCAGTGGAATCAAGTTCATAGCCACAAGATGTATATATACATAACACACACATATATATATAGGGTATATATATATATAAAACGAAACTAAAACATAAACCATGAAAAAAACCCTCAAAACTTCACCCTTACCTGTTCGACAAGGAGGAGGAGAGGAAGACGATCCAGCAACTGGAGAAATCAGGGGGAACCGAAGGTGTAAACCTAGAAGATATATATATATATATATATATAACAAGTATATAAGCGTATATAACTCTATACAAAGCCCGGTGTTTACACAAACTGAAAAAAACACAACCTTAACCTTAGCTCGACGATGAGGAGGAGAGAACGAGGCAGCAAACAAGGTCCAGAAGCCGGAGAGAGAGCCCGCCCTTCGGCCTTCGGTGCAACAGAGGGTTTAAAAAAAACGAAGAAGGAGAAGAAGTCTTCGAGGAGTCTTCGGCCGAGGTGAGGTGTCCGCGTCGGCCTGTGGAAAAGAGGGAACAGCCGGGCTATGCACCGGCCTAGAGGAGAAAACGGGGCCCTATGCTGCTGGTCCGACAATGCATGGGGAAAAGAAAAAAAAATTAAAAAAAAAACAGGCGGATGTGGGGAGGAAGAAGAAAGCAAAGGGAGGAAAACGCGAAAAGAAATGGATGGCCGGGATTACAAGAGGAGAAGATCGGACGGTCCGGAGATGACGCGACATTAAAAAAAATTAACGGCCGCGATCAGGGAAGGAGAGGATCGGACGGCCCGGAGTTTCACCGCTGTTTAAAAAAACGCGGTTCTCTACAATTCTAAAAAAAAAGTTGTTTTAATATTTTATTTTTAATATATTAAACGATTATTCCATCTTTTATTATTATTATATATATATAGATATATTATTTTTAAAACACCAATAATTCATATTATGTTATCGTTATTATTATTAAACCACTTTTATTATTTTAGTAAAACATTGGTCAAATAAAATTATAAATTGATCTAATCAAAACATCTTATTATATGTACATACATATATATTTCATTTTTTTTAAAACATCCACAATTTTTATTATATTATCATTATTATTAAACCTTATTTATTAACTACTTAGTATTTAATTATGAGAATTAAGGATCAAGAACATTGAGTAGTCGAAACATAACACAAATATATATTTTAATTTCCTTTGCTAGTTAACTATCCTAATTTTCTTAATTAATTAATATCATTTAATGCAACTATATTTTATCACACATACAAGTGTGTTGATGAAAATATTATTACCACGAAACACAAGTGAAAGAAACCATAATTTGACGTAGTTTCTTAAATAGTTAATAAAAGGTTAAATCATACGAGAAATAATATATCTAATTTGATGTAATAAAAAAAATATAACTCATAAAAGGAATCCATCAGGTTTTGATATAATTAGAAGAAACAAAAAGTTTAATTGTTCAGATCAAAAATTAGTGGAAGAAGACAATAATATTAATTTTTCTCCATTTCAAACATAAAATAAAATTCTTATTTTGGAAAACAAAAGGTAATTAACGTTGGTGTCATTTTAAAAATTAAAGAAAAACTACCCACTTATCATTCCGATCATTTTATCCCCAACGGTCAAAATGAACATGGGATTCGTTGGGAACCAACAGTCGGATTTATGACCATTTGAGGTCCAATGAACTCGGAAGAGTCCTTCGTTATACCTTCCCCAACGTGCATACGAGGGAAACATAGTCATCATCATTAGGAGATAATCCATCCCCATTCCCCGGTGGAGACTAAGCACCCTAGATGAGTTCGACACATCGTACAAGCGCTTACACGTCATGAGAATGTGAGCATAGTTCAGGAAGTTTTCACGGCTGACTACAGATATAATGTTCTCTAGAGCCTCGATGGGGAGTGATAAAAGGTTGGTAGGTACATCAACCATCTGAAAATTATTTTTACTTAGTTAGTCTTAGCAATATATTTATATCACCTGGTTTTCCATAGTTTCCTGAACCCATCCTCTAATACCAACTGTAGCGACCCCCAAAGCCGGGGTGCTTAATGAGACATGATATACTTAACATTACATCATTTCAAGATTAAATATCATGTCTCAACACAACAGAGGATCGCGAGGCTCGGGATTCTGGGAAACCAGCTGCTTCTGATTAGCTTCATTAATATCATCCGTGCCTGAAAAATTTTAAACAAAACGTTGGGTGAGCAAAATATGCCCAGTAAGGGGTTTTAAAAACATTTTTAAGAGAATCCTTTCTTAACTCCTTTTGAAATGAATAAAAATACTTTGCTAAAACAAAACATTGTCTTTTTTTTAAAACATGAAATCCATCCTTGTTTGAAAACCACTTTCACAAAGAAGCACATACTTGAAATGAACATGATCAGAGTGCGCAAAATAAACAATTCATAATGTTAAAACAAAGGTTACTTCAATTCTAAAAGAATTCTATGGCTAAGCAGGGAAACATGCATATCATGGTTCATGAGTACAGTGTACTTCATCTAACAGTTTACCAAATGAAAAAAAAAGTTCTTGCTACATAAGGTACATCTTCATGATCTTGGGAGCTTTTCAACTAGGGGTTATCCTGTTAGTTGAACAAACCCCTGATTAACCTTTATCATTACATGCAGAGGGAATGTATAATCCCGGACTTTGTCATGACTTTTCATCATGACCGTATAACATACTTAACAGGTCGAGGCTCACCGCCCGCCCTGTTTCCTTAGCACAAGTCAAGGCTAACTGCCAAGACCGTCTCACATGTTCGTCTCATGAGACTCTTGCTTTACCCAATGCATTGGAGCGCTGTATAATTCCGGGTGCACCCGTCACATCATTCTTGTTGCGCTATATAATTCCGGGTGCACCCGTCACATGTAAGTCCTATACATCCCTCACATATCTTGACATGGTCATTCGTTAATGGGGTTCCATGCATTCTTACTTCAACCCCATTTTCACATACATAACATGAAAACAGTTCTTTCATTAAAAACATTAAGGCAATGCTCATGCTTCGTGCACATAAAAAGTTAACATTCGAAAACATGGGTTTTAAGAAAGTAAACATCACACTTAACATTCCATACATCAGAATTCCTAATTAAAGCATGGTCACTCATTAATTACATAGGTGATGATAAATGGATATCCTAGACGTTTAATACAGGCAGCTGAGGTTACAAAGTGCATAATCAAGTTTATCATGTATATTTGTGTAAAATCTTCCATTATCACCTAAGAACACACCTACTAATACATGAATGCATTTATAAAAATTCAAGAAGCCCATACTATCCATTTTAAGAAAAATCCTGATTATCCGAAGCAGTGATAAATGAAAATTCTCAGTTTCGAGAACGATTTTGAAATCCAACCAACCCATAAAAATCATCATGCTATTTGTGATAAATTTCAAACATGGATGCTAATTTTGTATAAATGTATATTCACATACGTGTATGCATATACAACAACAATAAACTTCATTCAGTTTCATATCTTTACCTATTCATTCAATTACTCAAAATCTCCATTTATTATAGGCGGAAGTAAATAAAAAAAACAGGGTATATACACCGAGGAAAGGTGGTATACTTTCATTCATTATCTTATGCATATGTGTGTATATATATATACACACACATAAGTAAACACGAGGTGTGAGAAAGGAATCCGCACCCAAATAAAACAGAACCTTCGAACCCTTACTCCCAATTTTAGGTTTCCACCGAGGGGATGACAAGATCGGTTTCTAAGAAAAGTTAAAACCGGTTTATATGGTCATGTATATTTATTATACACAATTATACGACAAGTGTATAACTATATAAAACTTGTAAAAAAAAGGTAGGAATCAAAGAATAGGTTCTTCCCCCTTGCTCCCAACCGATTCCCTAAGCCGAGTGGGAGATTTCAGGGCCTGGGTTTTGTAACAGTTTCACACACACCCGAAAATATATATATATCATGTTTATATATATATACATGTATATAAGCCGAAACTTGTCAAAACCACACCAAATTAAAACCCGCATATTACCTTGCTTAGAGAGGGAAAAGAAAAAAAAGGCAAGAGGAACCGATGGTATAAATTTAGAAGTGATACATATATGCATAACATGTATGTACGTATATATATATAACCCGAAGCTTAGACGAAACTTAAGAAAACGAAACACGACCTTACCAGAACGGAGAGGAGGAGAGGAAGACAACGAAGCCAGTGGAATCAAGTTCATAGCCACAAGATGTATATATACATAACACACACATATATATAGAGGGTATATATATATATAAAACGAAACTAAAACATAAACCACGAAAAAAACCCTCAAAACTTCACCCTTACCTGTTCGACGAGGAGGAGGAGAGGAAGACGATCCAGCAACTGGAGAAATCAGGGGGAACCGAAGGTGTAAACCTAGAAGATATATATATATATATATAACAAGTATATAAGCGTATATAACTCTATACAAAGCCCGGTGTTTACACAAACTGAAAAAAACACAACCTTAACCTTAGATCGACGATGAGGAGGAGAGAACGAGGCAGCAAACAAGGTCCAGAAGCCGGAGAGAGAGCCCGCCCATCGGCCTTCGGTGCAACAGAGGGTTTAAAAAAACGAAGAAGGAGAAGAAGTCTTCGAGGAGTCTTCGGCCGAGGTGAGGTGTCCGCGTCGGCCTGTGGAAAAGAGGGAACAGCCGGGCTATGCACCGGCCTAGAGGAGAAACGGGGCCCTATGCTGCTGGTCCGACAACGCATGGGGAAAAGAAAAAAAAAATTAAAAAAAAACCAGGCGGACGTGGGTAGGAAGAAGAAAGAAAAGGGAGGAAAACGCGAAAAGAAATGGATGACAGGGATTACAAGAGGAGAAGATCAGACGGTCCGGAGCTGACGCGACATTAAAAAAAATTAACGGCCGCGATCAGGGAAGGAGAGGATCGGACGGCCCGGAGTTTCACCGCTGTTTAAAAAAACGCGGTTCTCTACAATTCTAAAAAAAAGTTGTTTTAATATTTTATTTTTAATGTATTAAACGATTATTCCATCTTTTATTATTATTATATATATATAGATATATTATTTTTAAAACACCAATAATTTATATTATGTTATCGTTATTATTATTAAACCACTTTTATTATTTTAGTAAAACATTGGTCAAATAAAATTATAAATTGATCTAATCAAAACATCTTATTATATGTACATACATATATATTTCATTTTTTTTAAAACATCCACAATTTTTATTATATTATCATTATTATTAAACCTTATTTATTAACTACTTAGTATTTCATTATGAGAATTAAGGATCAAGAACATTGAGTAGTAGAAACATAACACAAATATATATTTTAATTTCCTTTGCTAGTTAACTATCCTAATTTTCTTAATTAATTAATATCATTTAATGCAACTATATTTTATCACACATACAAGTGTGTTGATGAAAATATTATTACCACGAAACACAAGTGAAAGAAACCATAATTTGACGTAGTTTCTTAAATAGTTAATAAAAGGTTAAATCATACGAGAAATAATATATCTAATTTGATGTAATAAAAAAAAATATAACTCATAAAAGGAATCCATCAGGTTTTGATATAATTAGAAGAAACAAAAAGTTTAATTGTTCAGATCAAAAAGTAGTGGAAGAAGACAATAATATTAATTTTTCTCCATTTCAAACATAAAATAAAATTCTTATTTTGGAAAACAAAAGGTAATTAACGTTGGTGTCATTTTAAAAATTAAAGAAAAACTACCCACTTATCATTCCGATCATTTTATCCCCAACGGTCAAAATGAACATGGGATTCGTTGGGAACCAACGGTCGGATTTATGGCCGTTTGAGGTCCAACGGTCATCTTTGGTGCTTATAAAAGGGCTTGGTCTCGGGTGTCCCTTACTCCAAGTCACCGAAGAAGAACAGAAGATGGTTCGTGTGATCCCCTTGGTGTTGAGCACGGTCGCGGTGGCGTCATCCATACTTACATTCCTTATGATGGATGCTCAAAATCCTTATTGCATCTTCGGGCTGCTAGTAGTTCTAAGCAGTATTCCTGTCGTTGTAATTGGGTTCTTGGTTGGGATATTTGGTTAGTGATGTTTTGATCGTGGGGAGTTGTAATCGTCATGTTTCTTAATAAAGGAGTATTTCATTCATGCTTGTTGTTACGGTTTTCATTTATTTTCATTTTCTTTTTATAGAAAGATGGTCCAGTTAAAGGGGAAACATATTATTACGCGAAACATGAATTCTCGGGTCGTTACAAGTAAGGTAGTGGAGCAGCTGCCAGCTGGGCGGCAGTACACCCCGTGTAGTCGAGAGTACATGCCGTGTACTCAAGTCGAAGGATGAACAGTGTGGTGGTGCCTCCAGAGGAACAGTTAAATGAAGGAAGTACACACCGTGTACTTGTAAGTACACACCGTGTACTTTGTTTTTTATCTTAAATCGGCAGTAGCCTCCCCTGTTCACAAGGAAGGCTTAGAATAGGAAAAAGGAGCAGAAGAGGGAGGCCAGAGCTTCGGAGATCTACCGAGCGCCGGTCGGGAATTCGATTTCTGCACCGTCGATCTCCCTCGAACCGCACGGGTGATTTCTTCCTCCTCCTGGTGTAGTTCTTACCAATTCTTTCCTGTTGGAGAGTTATTTGGGTTTAATAAAGTTTTCTTCTTCGTCAGATCTATGTCGTTCTTGGGCGTTTCTGGAACCGACATTCATGTATATCGTTCATTGGCATATAAGGTAGGTGGATTTGTGTTAAGTTTTCCAATTGTCGTGTTTTTTGTGCAGTTTTGTGCCACGAACCCATGATGGGGTGTCGTGTGGCTGAGGCTATCCCTATATTAAACACCTAGAATTGATTCGGTATTTAATTATGATATTAAATTTCTAGTTGGGATCATTGCTTGGATCTGGAAACACCCCGAGGGTGTGTTCCACTGTTTAGCCATTTGGACAGGATACCCGATGGTAAGCCTTTAAAGTAGTAATTATAGAATGGCCCTGAGAGGAATTGCTTGTTACTGCTTTTTTATCTGTTGGGCATGGCCTGGTTACCTGTTTAGCCTGAGGGCGTTGTTGTGATTAGCCTGAGGGAACTGCACTATTTAGCCCGAGAGATGTAGTTATTTTGGCATGAGGGTAACTTATTCCGTCACTGAGGGAAATAGAATTTATGCCTAAGGGAGACACTACCTACGCCTAATGGAAAAATTCTGTTACGCCTGAGGGCAATTACCTTCGGGTTGGGTTCTGCTTACCAGAGGGTAAAATCTTGCTTGTCAGAGGACATTGACTATTTACTTAGAAGTGCACTGTGGTGATTTCTAATATTTAATGAATTAAATGAATGATAAAATGGAAATTTAATTGTTAAGTTAGTTACTTCTCTGTACTTCTTACTTTATTGCATTTTACTATTGCTCACTACTGTTGCATGCTTACACGCAGTTGGGCATTGGTCTTTGGTGGGTGCCTACTGAGATATATTTCTCACACCCTGTTTGGGTCATGCTTTTCAGCCCAAATAGATTACGTTTCAGCTATTGTGGATAGAGGTGAGAGTCCCTATACAGGTACTTGACTGTTGCTGAGGAGTGGGAGGGCATGGGACCGAGTCTAGGCTCGCGATTCCGCTACCAGCTGTTTTCTTTATTTTGCTATACTTTACTGAAGTATAACATGTTCTGGCTGTTTTCATAGAACTTAAGACATGTTGCATCATTTTCTACATAGTGTTGGTTATATCCACTGTTGTTGTTTATTTCAGTTGTGTATGGTTTACTGCTTTCTCTTTATTTTTTGTATGTTTTATTTCAATTCCACTGCACTACATTTTGACAAATGAGGGCATAGTTTCCCCCCTATCAGATGTGGGCCCTCACTACTAGTCGGTAGCCTCTGGCATTTGGGTAAATGCACTTGAGGTCACATGACAAACCGAGTTCGGGGCACCCGTTTAGTGGAACCTGGAACCGGGACGTTACACTATTCTTCGTAAATGTGTCACAAAATCCATAGCTATATACTCCCACATCTCCATGGAAATTGGCAAATACTACAACATGCCTACTAGTCACTGGTGCTCCACCTTTAACTACTAATAGATAAGGTATCTCAAAATAAACTCTCACGGTTTCCTTTTCATGTCAACCCACCAAAATAGTGCCTTCAACACCTTATAAATATTTTTAACTCATAGACGGACAACCCATTTTAAATGGTGGTAATCCCTAAGAATTTGTTTATAAAAACTAAAGGTACCATGATCAGATCTCTATACCACAAAAACAAACTCCAATATATCTCATATCCCTTAATAGTCTCCCCACCATTTATTTTTGAACTCATAGAATCACATTCAAAACCAGACATCTAAGACACTTTCATATGCTAAACCAAATCTGGAATAACCATAACTGGGAAGGAAATGTAAAGTTCTCCCTAGTCTGTATAGTCCTGGTGTATGTATTCTATAAGTGACATCAACTCACACTGATTTGAAGATTCTTTACCCAACTTATTATACAAATTCCTGCTTAATTCATCCACAACCTAATTTACCTTACCCAATGTATACATCAAGTCAATGTCAACCATTTTAAGGTATTATGTATATATATATATATATCCTTGACTTCAAATATATTTGTGAGAAAACATGTTTCAATATCTTATGACCCATAAAAACCACAAATTTATCACCAAAAAGATAATGACACTAGTTCTCCAAAGAATAGACTATATTAGATAATTACAAATCATGCATTGGTTAGTTATTCTCAAGAAACTATAGGTTTCATGATGCATAATAAACAACATGATCTCGTTGCATGAGTATATATCCCTTCCTCAATCCTGATGCATAATTGTAGACTACATAGTCCTTTCCAAATTCTATAAATATTAGGATAGGTGATGATGTAATTCTAACCTTAATATCTTGAAAGTATTTCTGAAATTTCTCATTCTACTAGAAAGGAATTCCTTTCGTTTTCAAATAAATCATCATTGTTGTCAACTTTGAAAGTTCACATACAAAAAATCTTTAATATTCCACAAATCCAAAAAAAATATAAATATAGAAGACATTATTTGGTGATTTCCCAGAGATAATAGCTTCTACCACTTCTAAATCTATAAAAAATGACTTTTGTAGAAATCAAATGGACATGGAAACATAACTCCTATATCCAAAAATATCACTTTGATAAATTGGAATACAGACAATGCTCCTCCAAGATATGCAACACTATATCCAAGTGTTTCTAATGATCATCCTTTATCCTTGAATACACCACTATATCATCCATAAAAATGAGAACAAAAGAATCTAGATACCATTAAAATATATGATTCAACATTTTCATAAATATGCATGGTGAATTCATAATACCAAAAGGTATAATAATGAACTCATAATGGAAATATCTAATTGTGAATGTTTTCTTTGTAGAATCCACCTTTCAAACCAAAAATTGGTGATATCCCAAACATAAGTCCATTTTATAGAACAACTAGTCTCCCCTCAATTTATTCAATAGGTTATCAATGTGTGGAAGAGGATACCGATTCATTATCATAAATTGGTTAAGCCTGTAATAATATAAAAAAATTCTAATATTTATATCTTCCATATTTACAAAGAGAATAGGTTCTTCCCATAAAGATGTTCTTGGATGAATGTACCCCTTACTTTCCATCTCTTCTATTTGATCCTTCAATTACCTCAATTATTTAGGTTTCATCTGATAAGATGAAAGGGAAATAGGACTAGTATCTAGTATGAGATCAATCATAAACTCTACTTCCCTTTTTGGTGGAAACCTCATGAAAGTTTTAGGAAAAACATCAATGAACTAGTCCACTATTGATGGAAAATATCTATTCCCGATCTCATTTACCAATGCCAAAGAATCAAAGGTCAACTATTAATAGATAATTATAACCACTATTAATAAGGGTCTTGATCTGCTTATATCCACTTTCCAATCTATTTTAAAGTGGTGTGTAACATCATCTGAAGAATATAAAATCACCTTTAAAGAAGAACAATCAATATGGTCCTCATAGTTTGTTATCCAATCCATTACCAGATTCGAGTCAAAAATATGAATCTCTATCACAAATAAATCCCATACCATATTATTCCTATCTATTTTTATTAAACATGTTTCACATTTCAAGGCTCAACAGTCTCGTTAACCCAAATATGTTTTTAGTTTTAAAATAGAAGGTGTCATCTTAATATGTAAACCCATCAGATCAATGACATGAAACGAAATAAATGAATGTCATTCACTCATGTCAAATAAAGCTTGCATAAGGGTAGAATTAAAAATAATTTCACATATCACTAAAGAATGTTCTGATGGATCATCCATGATCACTTTACTTTCTACCTATAATTTCTTACTCACTACACCTTGTTCTTTATTACCTTGTTAATATTTCCCTAGTTGAGGAGTCATGGTATTAAAAGAATAAACATGGACTGATCAGATTTTTTGATGATAATTATTTTTCTTCACTCATCTATTAAAATTATATGATGCCTGAGACGCATGAGATGTGTCCCTATAACACAACCTTGGATCACTGAAACAATAATGATAAAGATGTACGATACTGTGTAGTTGTGACATGCATTAAGTGGTTCTATTCAATGTTTCTTTATATGGTAAAAATTACCACATTAAATACATCCCATCTTGATTTATGGTTGAGGAGGAAGGTTGATGACCCCATAGTATAATTCTGATATATATCACCCCCTTGATATTAGGGTCCCCACGTCCGCTTGTTTCCATAATTGGAGGTCCCAAGCATTCCCGTAGGAATAAACATGCTTCCTCTAACTGTGTTTCAAAAGATTTATCATTTGACATCCATCACTCTATTGACCACCTCAATATAATCATATATATAAATAATGTATGTCTTTGAAAAAAATTTTATTTTCAAACCTGACTAAAAAATGTGTCTTCAAGGATGAACTTGCACCAACGCCCACTGAAAAGAAAACTAAATTCATGAATCTAGTCATATACATTGTTACTGATAGATTCTCATACTTCATATTCAATAAGACTATTATTCTAGAAATTTTTGATAGGAGAGGATAGATTTTTCTATAGAAAATTTCTTTAAAATCCTCCCATGTAATTACTTGGTCTAATTTATCCTAAACTGCTACATCTAACCATTGGAATTCTAGATCCACCAGCATATATGTTTCCAAATTCAAATTCATCTCAGTTGGTTTTCCAAAGAAATTGAAGATTTGATTCATCATATTTAGCCACACATTTGTTTTTTTCAAACCTAGATCACCCTGAAAGATTGGTAGAATCTAATTTTGGAAATAAACTAAATTATCTACTTGTCTTCGTTCATCCTTTTTGTTCCCTCTATCTGCATTCTAAATATCATAGAAAGTACTCTGGACTAGCTGTTGTTTCACATGTGGCTCAAGTTCAACCACATTCTTAGTAGCCTCTTCCAGTTGGCTTCTATAATTCCTACCCAGAAACATTATCTATAACCAAGACAAACTCAACATAATCTAATGTACTAGTAGCTAAAGGCTTAGAAAATTCAAATTTACCACATCACACATATCAGAACAAGGCTTTCCAAAATTCAACAATTTCAACTTTCAAACTATTTTTGAAAATTCCACCATGGTTATTGAAAATCAAACCATTTTCAAATATTTTCCAAAAATAAACAATTTTTAACCAAATCATAAATAATTACTCAAAATAAATTATCAATCCATAGTGGGAAGCCATTAATATCAATGCAAGTTATTCCCTTCTCATTGGTTAAAGCCATGTCGATGAGGTTATTACTCCTAGAATTGTATTAAAACAATCATGTACCAAAACACCCTGGTAAATTGAATTTTAGCATAAATAGGTCACCTATGGATTTTTATTCTATATATTTCATGTTCCTACAATCCTTTATCCATTCTACCAACTCAACCTAGGGACGGAAAAACTGATCAAAAAACTGATACCTTTTGTAACATCCCTCCCCTCACTCATTGTCTTAAGAAGAGGCTTTGGGTGTTACTAGCCTATAGAAAAATCCCAAAGACAAGAATGGTAGAAAATTAATTCCAAGGGCCTCATAAATAATTTGGGGATGATTTTTCCTATAAATTTAAAACAAACAAACCAAGATAACAACAATAACCAAACCTTTATATGATGAATGAGTACCAAAATACAAGCTAATACAAAACCAAATCAATGTATAATATCATAGTACAAGCAAAAATAAAGTGAAATAACCAAATGAACCAAAATATGAAAAACCCAAAGAAACCAAAAAAACCATTCCTAAACTACTGCAAGCTACAAATCCACATTCCTAGCCCAGGGTTAAAGGAGAAGAAAAAATGGGATACCTTGAATTTTCCCATGTCTCAATATACAACATTTAAAATTGCACAATAATTCCCAAGCAGGGGTGAGTCTAACCTCAATAGGATTTTCCCCAATGGCATCCCAATTCACACCACTAGGAAACAACTTATTAGCACATTTGTGTAAAATAGTTTAAAACGGTTTAAAATATTTTATATCAAAACCATATCAGTTTTCACGGAAAATAATAAAACATTACTTTAAAACATTACTCATCTATTTTGGAATACCCATTCCATTTACACTCACCCACATATCTACACATGAAAGTAAATCATGGAAAATACTATACTTGCAAGTAGCGTGTCTTCCTTTCACAAATCCATCACTACGTGAACCATTTTGATGGGGGAAACTTCATGCCCTTATCTATCCCATTTTGATATGTGAAACTTCATTCCCTTATCCATTTCATTTTGATGGGTCAAACATCACACACTTATCCACCCTAAATTAACTCGAACACACAGCACCAAGTATGCAAAAAACCATGTCAAAACCATTTCACACAAACCCTTACTTTCTTTAAAAAATTTCACAAAACATTTTCCATGAATTGAAATTAAATCATAATTTTAAATTCATGAACTAAAATCACTTTCCACAAAAAAACCAATTTCCCCAATTTCTAGGAAAACATCACTAATGTGGATTCCATGAAATCACACATGGGTTTAACAAAAAAATAAAGAAATTCAACCAATTTTAAACTGAGCCTTCACGTTATAATAAATTTTAATCGGGATAGAATCCACTCACCTCCCATAATATGGTGAAAATGAAGAACATAACAACAACTTCAACAACCCGACATATATCTTCTAGATCCAAACTTATATCTTATTCCCATGAACCAAATAAAAATGATATCATCATGAAATCCAAAAAAAACCTAGATCTATCCCTATTGTATTATATATTAGTTTTTAAGAGAGAGGAGGAGAATATATCTAAGGAAAATGATGAAGAATGAGCACTTAACGGTAAATCTAGATCACCAGCAGGATTTGGATCAATTAAACCTTTCTCTTAGATCAAAGGGAATCACCTCGAAATCCTTGGATAGAAAAAGAATTCATTTTAAGGTTGGATTAGGGAAAAAATAGTGCTTATGAGGATAAACTATATTTGATTCACAATTTTAAGATCTGAAATTTCACAGTGAATTGTTAGGGTGAACAGTTAGAAAAATAGTGCACTAACCATGCACAAGCTACTGTCACAATCCAAACCTCATGTGGTTGGCTCGAACTCTTATATAAACCATTCACCAACCATATTTATTTTCACTACCTCAAAGTGAACAGTTTCTCCATGACATCCACAAGGTTTTTCCAGACATGTTCCAACTATGCGCCTTCCCATAGCTGATTATTTTCCCATTGATGGTTTCTTAGAGGTGTTGTACGGTTTTTACTAACCTTTATCAAACCATATAACATTAGAAAAGCCTACAAAGAAAGCCAAAACTCACTCAAAACACCCTAAACATAACCCAAAATTTATATATCCTTAAAATACATAAAAAAAGGTAAAGTATTTAAAAAGGGGGCGGTAAACTATTTCCATGGGTTTCTTATTTATTTTTTTGTGGGATCCCTAATCATAGTCCTTGTGTTTATTTTTATTATGTATTTTAATCAATTGAATCAAATGGATATACTTTAGGGATTTTATATTTTTGAATTCAAATGGTTCCCATGATTTGTCCCCATCCTATATATTTCTTCTACACCTCAATGTACATTTAGAAATTGTTACATCACATCATACTCCATGATCCTTATGATCACCCTCAGCCTAACATGTGTTATCCTTATCTTACATGCCTATATTAACCATTACCTCACTTACTTATCTTTAGTTTTTTCCTTATCCCTCACTTCTTCTTCTACAAGGATAACTTTGATCTCTAGATTAATAGTATTGATGTTCCCCAATCTTTAGAGAGAAGAGTATTCAAGAGAGACATGATCTCCCCACCTAACTTGGAATTCCCCTCTACCCATATTCCAGTTATCCCCTCAAGTGGATATTTCTTGCTATGTTATATTTTTCTAACCCCAATATATTCATGAAGTCTAGACCTAGAAGCACTGGTGTTATCCTTTGATGAGAATCCTTCATAGTTCTTAGTGTGGGATTGAGTTATGAGCCATTTGTGTTTTACATTTTTTTCTTCATTTATGTGATGTATATTCTTTATTTTATCTATCAGTATTGGGGTTTCATGCATGAGTCCATCCAGTTCAAGGTTTTATATTACCATCTTTAGGATGGGGTTCAATACTGGGTTATAGAGTGAAGAGGATGATATTATTGTATATCTTATGTTTTCCATATTCAAGTCTCTCTTATTTCATCATCTAAATTTTTTACTTATTATTTTTTATTTTTCATAATAATAAATCTACTTGTGGTGTTCTTCCTATGCATGTGGGATCAACAAGATCTGAAGTATGAAAATTCCATATTTTCTTAAATTTTCTATATTCCATTTTTATGCTCAATGCTATATATTTTATTTTGTTTCTTGTTTACTTATTTTTTTTAGATCCTTTTTGGGTTTCTCAATTTTATTTTTTGTTTCCGTACTAATTTTAGTCTATGATGTTTGGTGTGAACCCTTCCACCCCTCCCAAGAACATACATTGATATCTATTAAAACTTATTATTGAATATTTATGAGAATGACACACATAAAATTGCTGAGTTTTCCACTCGTACACATCAATAATAAATCAAAGGTGGTTGTACTGTGATGTCACATCAATATGAGGCTGTTTTATATAGTTTTGATCATTAAATGTGTCTTTTAGTGTTTTAAAACACTAAAAAGTCATTTATAAAGATCATAAGAAACTAATAGCACATATTTATGTGGTTTTAGTTCTTATATTTCAAAAATCATTTTTTTCCATTTTCCTATGATTTCATGGTTATTCGATATTGTTTTCTTGATTTTAACCCACTGGCACACATTTTTAAATCTTTGATATATTTTAAAACTAATTATTGATTAATTATGAAAACACCAAACAATGGATGTGTATTTCATTCATACATGTCTTAAATAATTCAATGGTGGTTTCCTCATAATTTCACATCAATACGAGGTAATTTTGTATGGTTTTAACCATTACATGCATGTTTTTGTGTATTAAAAAACTAAAAACATGTTTTATGGTCAGCAATGGAAAATATAAAATTATATTAAAATGGAATAAAATCCTACATTTCACAAATTAATCTTCAGTCATTTTCTTATGATTTCATGTCCACCGACGTTATTTTCTTGGGTTTCACGGTCTGACGTGCATTTTTAAAGAAATTAATATATTTTAAAATTTCTTATTGAGTCATTCCAAGAACAATACATGTCTAATGGATGTTTTTATACTTTTACAGATCAAAAACTATTAAATGGTGGTTTTATAATGATTTCACATCAATAAGGGGTCGTTTACTATTATTTGACCATTACATGAATGTTTTACTATCTTTAAACACTAAAAACATGTTTATGAGAATCAATAGAAAATCATAACTTGGATTGATGTGGTTTCAGTTCATAAATTTTAAAAATAAATCTATGGTTTTTTCCAATGATTTCATGGTTAACATATGTCATTTTCTGGGTTTTAACCCCCTAAAGTAAGTTTTTAAAACATTGATATCTTTTAAAACTACTTATTGATTCAGTCCAAGAACATTACATATAAAATGGATTTGTTTTCTAATCATACACATCATGAAAAATTAAATGGTGGTTTTACAATGATTTCATGTTAATACAAGGCCATTTTATATTATTTTGACTATTAATCACTTGTTTTAGTGTTTTAAAACACTAAAAACATGTTCATGGGAAAATCATAGCTTGGATTGACATGGTATAGGTTCCCATATTTCAAAAATAAATCTTTGGTCATTTTCCTATGATTTCATGGCCATCTGATACCATTTTATTAGTTTTAACACCCAAACACATGTTTTTAAAGACTTTATTATATTTTCAAACTTCTTGTTGAGTAATTTCAAACACACCACACATTTGATGAATATGTTTTCTACCTATAAACATATTAAATAATTTATCAGAGCTTTTACTTAGATTTCACATCAATATGAGGTCATTTTATATGGTTTGACCATTACACACATGTTTTACTATTTTCAAACATTAAAACTATATTTACAAGCCTTACAAATGTATAGTCATTTTCCTATGATTTCATATCTATCTGACACCATTTACATGGTTTTAACCCCATGAAGCATGTTTTTAAAGACATTGATATCTTTTAAAAATGGTTATTGATTCATCTTGACCACAAAAAATGTCATATGGATGTGTTTTATACTTTTTCACATAAAAAATAATTAAATGGTGGTTTCATTCTAGTTTCTTAGAAATATGAGGTTGTTTCTATGGTTTTGACTTCTAGACATTCATTTTTCTGTTTTAAAACACAAAAAATGTGTTTACGGGCATCTCCAGACAATCATAACTCATATTTATGTATATTTAATTCCTTCATTTCATAAAACACTCTAAAAACATTTTCCAATGATTTAATTTCTATATGAGGTTTTTTTCTTTGTTTTGACCTCCCCCTGACCCTCGATGTATGTTATTTAAGTCTTTGATATATTTTAAAACTGTTTATTGAGTAATTCCAAGAACACCAAACTTTGGATGGATGTGTTGTCAGATAATAGATATAAAAAATAATTAAAATATGTTTTTCACATGATTTAATATCATCTTGAGGATATTTATTATGTTTTTTACTCTTACATGTACT
Source organism: Viscum album (assembly GCA_963277665.1). Taxonomy (NCBI): domain Eukaryota; kingdom Viridiplantae; phylum Streptophyta; class Magnoliopsida; order Santalales; family Viscaceae; genus Viscum; species Viscum album. Next base: position 1,654,911,100 of record OY728119.1, read on the forward strand.
GTTTAGTGATTTAAATACACTAAAAATTCATTTAAGGGAATCCTAAGAAAATTGTAACTCGTATTGGTGTAGTTTCAGTTACTACATTTAAAAAATAATTATAATTTTTTCCTATGATTTATTCTCCACCTAATATCATTTCATTAGTTTTAACACCCCCACCCCCAACACTGATTTTAAAAGACCTTAATTTATTTTAAAATTGCTTATTGAGTTATTCCTAATATACTGCACATCATATGAACATGTTTTATACACTTACATGTCACAAATAATTTAATAGTGGTTTTACAATTATTATATGTCAATATGATATTTTTTCCTATGTTTTTTATCATTACATAAATGTTTTACTATATTCGAAACACTAAACTCATGTTTATAATCATTTTTATAACTTTGTAAACTGGTTATTAAGTCATGTATTTAGTTTTGAATTTAACTTAGAGATATGAGCTATAAGATTTGTAATTTCCTTAAAAATCATGCTCATCAACCACTAAAATATAGAAACTATGGAATTTTCCATTGATAGTCTCCGCTGATTATGTGTTTTCCACTAAGAGTCATGTTATTGAACTTTTTCATTCAACCTTGAAATTTATCTTTGTTATTCCTGATCAATGGAACTTCTGGAACTCCTACTTGGTGTAATATAAAATGTTGGTGATTCCCTACCAAATAAACCTTATAGACTATTCCTAGAACCAATCCCTTGTACATTCTTTGGATTTTAATTTCCTTAAACAATTGAAACTATAATATTCTAGGAAACCAGTGATGATTCTGAAATGTTCACATCTTGGGATTCTTGAATTGTAACCTATTAATAAAACAATATTAACAATGATTTTTAAATTATCTTAAAATAATAATTTTATTTAATTAATAATTTTTTCATTATTATTTAGTTTTATTTCATTACTGTAAATTAATACTAAAGAAAAATAAATTATAACAACATACAAGTATTAAACCCAATTAATTATGTTTGGCTACAAGGATCAAATGGTACCAACATAGTTAATTGGAACCATATTATCCATGTATCCAGCCCCATTTAATTAGGATGAAGTATATTTTTATTTTAATGTAATTGTAATTATTATGTTTTTATATTAATTAAATAACATTAAATTTAAATGAAAATTTCTTTCTTCAACGACCCTAGTAAGTTTCTTAAAATAAATTCTATAAGTTTTACTATAAACATTATGACACATCTCTGACTAACTAACTGGGTGACTTAATTCATTATCATTTAAAAAATATACACATATATAAGCTATAAATACCTTTAGTTATAATAAAATAATATAAATAATAATGGATAAAATTCAACCAATATCATTCCTTTTCTTGAAAAACTATGCAACCCAGTGATATGAGGAATGAAATTTTTTAGGATTTACTGTATTTTTCTTTGGTAATTCCTGAAAACATGAAATGTTGATAAAAATTATAATTTTATTTTTTGTATGTTATAAAGATACTGTAAAGTAAAAACTTAACACATCAAATGAATCTCTATTAATATCAACAAACATCTTCCAATGCTCATGAGACATTCCATCATACACTATCTCAAACTTTTTTTGAGTGATTAAAGAAGTTTCATTAAACTCAGGCCATAATCTTCATTTAAAGTCTATTTTTACCCAAAATCTTCTGGCTCTATGGGCATGAAACAAGATTAGGAATATCGAAATGAAAAAAACATCCGGAAATAAAAAACATATCACATTATATGTTTATTAATAAATTTACACATACCATTTAAAATATATATCAATTAATTTTAAATTAATATTACCTTTACTATGTTATCAAACACCTTATTTTTTTAAGCTGTAGAAATATGCCTCCAATCATTATATAATAACATGAAATATCACCATCTCACAGGAATATGCCCAAGAGTCTTTCCATATATCCCTGAAGTATAACTGACAGGCACCTTAAACCCATTAATTTGGAGGATAATTTTAAAGTCTTTTAGGTCCCATAAATCTATTGTGTTCATATTTATATCTATTCTATTGATTTCTTTATCTATTTGAAAAATTAATGAAATAATTAATAAAATTTACTGGTTTTTAGTTAATAAAATATATACAAAGAATTATAACTCGCCAATATCTTTTCGATGGAGGGTTGATCAACTACTCCATCATCATAGGTGTGTCATATGGCAGTCTACCATTATCACCTAAGGAAGTTGTTGGCTCCCAATAATTCTCTGGTTCAATAGAAGCACTTGGATCCACTAAATCTGACTATAGTGGTGGTGTGCTCGGTGATGTTGATTGGATGGGATCTCAAAAAAATCTCCACATTTCTACAATTCAAAAGTTTTAGAATATATTTAATGTATAAAAAATTCATAAGTAAATTTTTTTTTCAAAAAGGAAAAAATATAACAATGTATAAATGTACGAAACACTTATAAATGATAAGTTTTAATATAGTTTCATTTCCAATTTATACATTCAATTATCATCATATTAATTATATTCATTGTTATCGACCACTATTGCGATGAGTTCTTCATTTTCACAAACTCTCTCTAGTTCTAATATTTAAATAGATTCAATGAAAAATTATTGAATGTGTTTGGACGATGAGGTTCACTATCACAAAGTACCAATTTACCATCATTTCCCATATAATGCAAGTCTCTCTATTTAAAGTGTAAAAAAATAATAAGAGCATTATGAATTTAATTTTTCATATAATAAACCATCTTCTATAATGAATACATGATAAATGGATCATGATCTTTATACTCACTTGTATAAATCAAGAATAATAAGTTAATAAAATTAAAATGTAATAAATCCTTCATTATACCCGAACCAATGTTAACCCACTTGCATCTTAATAAGAAAATTCAAAATTAACCATGATAGTTTTATTAGATTATATAAATAATATTTCCATATTATCCTACCTCTTAAGGATTAAATACACCACTATTTTGATTTTTCAAGACCTCTTCATGGTAAATTGTATAAAACGTGAATCCATGACTATTATAGGAATTGAATCTCTTAGATTTCCTTATAGGGCCTCAAGACAAAAACTTCAAAATCATTTGATATTTTAGGATGATTCTCAATATTCATTATCTAGAAAAGAATATATAAGGTGTTACTTTTAACATATACAAAATAACTAAAAATCAATTACATGAATATGATTTTATACATACACGATGGGTGAACCACTCGACCATCTTCTTATTACCAACTTTTGTTAATTACATCTCATTTCAAGATCAAACACCTAGTCATATATTTTTTGAAATATCAATTCATTAATAAATGAATCTAAAATAAGAATATTGAGTATAAAATATCTATTTGATTATGGTAACTCCAATTCAGTTAGTGTAAAATTTAACCCCTTTCCAACTGGCTCTCTAATATTTAGAAATACAGATGACTAGTTTTAATAATGATAATTAGTAGATATGTTTTAAACACATCAAACAAGGTTTAATATATTCTCAATCCCATCAGAATACCTAGAAAAAAAGTTCAACAACTCTTTAGCTATGTAACCTTTAGTCATAAAGCTTTTTGGTTGAGCACTATTCCTTATATATTATTTCAAATGACCTGAGTACCTAATGAAAAAATTAATAAACATACATAAATTTTCTACACAATTATTTTATAAAATTGAATTCATAAAAGAAAATAAAATATATAAATTAATGTACCTATCAATTGGATGCACCTATCGATAATGTTATGGTCCACCATGTTTAGCTTCTTTAACTAAATTAATAGTAAAATAAATAATGGTTCTGAATAATGAAGGGGAAAATAACATCTCAAAATGAGAAAGTGTTAAAAAAATTATTTGGAGTTTATCAATCCTAATTTGATATATATTTTTTCTAAAAATGTCTATAAAGAAGGTACAAAACTCAACTATAATTATATTAACCTTTTCAAGTATCATATTACATAATTCCAAAGGAAAAATAAGTACCATCAGAATATGTGAGTCATGACATTTCAATCGATGTAACATTTAATTTTTTCAGTCAACATACCATGAATTTTTTACTTTAATATCCATCTGGATATTTTATATTCTTTAAATTTTTAAGGAATAAATCTTTCACATGATTTTTTATTTTAAAAATACCCAAAGGATACTTTCCATTCCCATTTTCCCAAAAAAAACACTTTCAATTCATTTATTCTAAATCCTTATGAGTATTAATGTGGTCCTCAATTTACCCTGCTCATTAAGAAATGGAAAAATTACATTTTCATAGATTTTTTGCTAAATATGCATTATGTAAAGATTATAATGTATCTAATTAATCTCTCAATAAAAATGTTTTAAAAATATACTAATTTTATTACACTATTGTTTCCTAGTTTATTTGTATATTGTACATTGTAATCTTTTCTCCCATTCTTTAAAAAGATTACATTTTCTAAATTCTACAATCACATTCATTAATTTTTCCAATATTTTGGACTAGATAAAACGTTCTCTGAGTTTCTCAATTAAATATATTTATTGAATACTGTCTCTTTAAACCTAAAATTATGAGAAACATCAAGAAGTCAATGATGACACATAAAAAACCATTTTCTACTCTGAGGTAATCATTGGGGTTAAAAATAAAAAATTATAACCAAGACAAGACATACCAGTATGAATGTTGGTACTAGTTAAATTTCCTAGTCTGGGAATGTAACAAAATTATCACATTAAAACACAAAGAATTTTAAATAATTGTCTCATTGAAGCATCATATATTTACATTCCATTATCCCATAATTCTCACAATTATTTGACTATAGGTTAAAGTTTTACATGAATTTCCTTTCTAATAATTTAATTTCTAGAAATATTAATTGAAATAATGAAATAAGTATTCACATACATATAGGTAGATTATATGGGATAAAAACAACTTTAAATATGATATAATTAGTACTTAATGTGACAAAGGGTTAAAATCATCATAAGATGATATCAAACATACATTCATAGGGCCCAAAGAAATATATGGATATAATGAATCAGCCACCTTCCATGATGTTGAATCTTTTGGATGTCTCGTCAATCCATCATTGTCACTATCTATATAATTCCACTTCATGTCATATTTAGTCTTATATAATATGAATAATCTTTTCATGTGGTGTTTTAGAGGATACTAATGGAATACCTTGGTGTGATTTTTCTTTTTCTACATATTCTTAGTGTTTTGTTGATTTTTAAACACATTATTACTCATTGAATTATATCTACTTGTATGAAATCTTATGCATTCTTCTTTATCTAGAATTTATCCATAATAAATCAACAAATCATTAGGGCATGCATGTATCTTTATATAATAAATTCTATGTTTTTTGATGATTTTATTTATCTTATAGATTGATAAATTTCTATTAGATTCACTAAATGCATCCTAAAGAAACTATAAAATCATGGACACTATATTTTCAATAATTCCACAAAGAAATTTGAAATGATACAACATAAGTATAAAATACAACTTCAATTACTTGTGACACCCTTCATATAGTTCTTATTTTCTATCTTCAAATAATTCATAAAACTCATTTTTTGGTCACTGGAGTTCAAAGAAATATTAACCTAGTTAGGATTAAATAAATATTATATTGATCTATTAAAATCATGTACATTGTATACTACATATCCAAATTAATAAATTATTAAATTTAGAACTGAATTCTCCTATGGCGAGTCACTCTGTGTTTCATTGATAGGATAATCATGATTTTGACATTCCATAACATTCAATTCACCATGACCAATACAAAATACATATCTAGAATTAAACTATTTCAATATGAGGTGCTCATATACTTCATTTCTATTCAACCATCCCTTGAATTTACAATCTGGACATTGACATTTTTATTCTACCATCCACTGATCAGTTTTCAATTGAATAATATTAAAATTTATTGAATCCATTGGAATAATGAGGTGTATTTTAAGGTAAATTAATCCAAATATTATCAATATTTATTGTATTTCCACTATTCTCCTTGGAAATTAAAATATAAAGATATAAAGTTTTAATCAAACATGTACATTCAATTTTTAACATCACCCAACTTCATCATTGACCATGGTAGGTTCTTGATTCAGTAGAATAGAAATTAAACATAAAAATCATTCAATCATACATGAAAAACTGAAACAACATAAATAAGTAAATATTAAACCTCACAAAAATAAGGTCAGATGTCATTGAAGAAGGTCTCTAACATGACAAGATGGAAACTGACATCATGGAGGTTGGGGAGATGAGGTTGTAGATGTCCGAATCACGGATGGAGAAGGGTGGGGGAAATCAAGTCAATGTATAGGGATTAGGGGGATGTATTTTTGGAGAGAATGTGTTTAGGGTTGGTTTTGTCATTGGGGGTCACAGTCACCAAGAAAAGGGGAAGAGGGTTCACCATCTCGGTTCGCCATCAGAGGGAGAAGTGTCATCAGGGGGGGGGTCATTATGGTCAGTGTCAACAGGAGAAGAGTGGTTGGGACCATGAGGATCAAGGGTGGGAATGAGTGTTTTATTGGTTTTTTAAAATAGTTATTGGTGTTTTTAAAAAACCATTGAAAATTTGAAAAATCTAAAAAAATATAGCACCAGTTATACAAAATTGTTGTTATATTTAAAGTTATAATTAATATTTTTTTTCTTAGTATTTGTTTCCACAACTGAATTTAATAAACTGATGCTAATATTTCTATTTCATAGTTCTTTTATTTTATGGAGTATCATACCCACTAATCTAATTGTTCTCTATGCATTTTCTTGGAAGTAATAGTTGAACTAGTGGGTTTAGCCTCAAGGTATCATTGATTATGGATTTCCAGTGTTTTAGTTAATGAATCCATGTCTTGTCTATTTTCTTACTCCCTTAAAATCATCCTCAACACTATCTATGATATTTTAATCACACTTGGATTTTTAGAATTTTGGACATATCTCATTCCAAGGTCATTGAGACCATCTCACTCCCACCACTAAAGATATCCTGGATCATTTGAGAAAAAAGTATTTAGAATTCTATTAGAATAAGTGATTGATGTAAAAGTTATACAATACTACTCAAATTGATTATTGATTTTATATTATTGTCACTTAATTCCAGGACCCCATCTTATTCTTCATATTTTAGTGGATATCAGCTAGATCTTTTACTCCATCGATCCTCATAGATTTCATTTTTTGTACTAAAAAACAATGTTTTCTAATATCATATCCATACTTTGGTGAAGCTTATCCGTATTTTAATTGAAACCAATAATAAAATATAGTATTTTAATTGAAATATACAAGTCATCCACATTTAACATACCCATTTATATAATAATCTCCCCAGTTACTAATATATATGCTTCTTGATGGATAATTATCATACTGAATGCCACTCTTCCAATTATTACATAATTAAATGAAAAAAACATGCTAGGTATAATTAAGTGGTGATCGAGTTTTAGTAGTGGTAAATATCATTTTCATGAAATTCAATATTTATTCTTCTTAGTTAATTTAAAATATTGGTCCTTCATAGAGCTCGAGAGTTAAAACTGAAAGATGTTATGCATATTACCCTAATAAAAACTATAAGATGAAAAAATGATGTATGCATACCCATAGGTTGTAAGATAAAAAACAACAAGGCCGGTCTAATCTATAGAGTTGGTGTTATGGTATTTAAGAACATGAAAAGAAGATTTATAGGAAGAAACAAATATGGTATAAATATCTCCCTGCTAAAAATAAATTATTAGTCAATATTTTAGGTCAAGATATCATAAAGGGTGATGAGGCAATTTCACCAGATGATTATAGATGTTTTCTAGGAGAGGTGTCTTGGGTGGTCCAAAGGAAACCCAAGAGAAAGGTTCTTTCACATGTATTTTATTATTTTGACCAACAAAAACAAGAACATAAAGGAAATGATGGAAGAGACTAAAGGAAATATTGTGATTCACTAATCACTAAGAGTGAGGGATATAGTGAGAAACCAAACTTTATTTTGGAATTAATAAAGATTTAAAAAACACTACTTTACACCTATCTCTCTCTTACATGGATATCTCTCATATCTCTAATACAATAGAGATCTATTGGCACTTTTTTTAGAAAAAATGTATCTCTATGGCTCATTTGAATGATTTCAAGAGGCTCTCCATGTCCTCCATATATAGCCATGGTGGGAGGAGTACAAACATGAAACATCTCCCACCAACCACCCACCAACCTTGGACTTTAAACAAAGAATCCAATAACACTTTAGACAAATCCCATGTATACTAAAATAATAGTTTCTTCACATATAAAATATGGAGTATCCAAAATGTATGTATTCTATGGTAAGTGTGGTTGGTGCACATTCTACCAACCAAAGAAGCTGGACATTATCTCCATCAATTTTCTCCATTAAACTAATAATCACTGGAGCATATACCAAGGTACATATTATCCAAAGAAATCACCTTTGTAAACATATCTATTGGTTTCTCCTTCTTTTTCTAAAAAAACTACATTAGAGTCCTTCCACTTTCATGCTCCACCATGTCATGGAAAATCTTGAATTAATCTAGTAATTGGTGCTTCATCAACAATAAGAAAACCCACACCTTTTGAGATGCATCATAAATAAAATACATAAGATATTTGTTACCTCCCAGTGAATCCACATACATGGGAACACATACATCAGATTGAACCAGATCCAGAAACTATGATCTCCATGATTAAGCAGTATTTAATGATACTCTATGCTTATTTCCATATATGTAGTATTTTCAAGGATCGAGTGATGAATCCTTATCAACACTAATTCAATTATTCCTCATCATGGTAGATGGACCTATTTCACTTATATGGTTGAGTATCCTATTCCATAGATTGGATGATGTCTATCATTCCATTGTGTTGATGATATATTCACATCTCTTCACATGTTTTTTTTATAATTAACCACATATGTTCTCCCAGGATATGATGATATCACTTTTTTTCATCTTACTTGATCTATTATTGATGATGATATCATAACCTTCTCGATCAGATGTTCTCCCTAATAACAGGTTGATCCCAAGGCTTGGAACATGTTGAAAATTATTTAGGGTAATTATGTATCCAATTTTTATCTTGAATTAGATATCATTCCTACCAACAATCTCCACCGAAATGGTATTCCTCATCTGAACAGCACCAAAGTCACCAGCTCAATATGTTAAGAAATACTCATGATGTGGAGTGATGTGGTATATTGTTGTAGTATTGACCACACATTTTTTGTCCTATAATGATATATAAAATCATATCACTTCTTCATCTTTGGATAAAATCTTTATTTATTTGGAGACAATAACATATTCATATCTACTTATTCATTTTAGGTTTCTACATCATACCTTTTATTATTGTACCAACTTTTGAAATTTCTTCTTAATATATCCCTCCATGGAACAAAGGTAGAATTTTTATATTGGCCTCATTTTATCTATTGACCTTAATATACTATTTATTATTCTTATTCTTCCTTACCCTTGACCACCTTCTCATTTTATCCCTTAATTCTCTATTACAAGATCATGTTTCAGGTTGTAACTTAATTTTTTTTTAATCTTCATTAAAAGTTAATCTTTTACCATTTAAATGGTAAGTTTTCCTCTAGGAACCTAATTATGGAAGGATATCACCAATTTATTCCAAATATTAAGGTGTGTTCATAGTATGTGGTTCACATAATCTTCATCGGTCAGAGTCTTACCTGAAGCCACCAATTGATTCACCAATATTTGGAACTCATTGGTGTGTTAAGCTATAGATCATCCACTTTGTAGTCAAAGCTTCATAATCTAATTTGATAATAGAATATATTTTTTTGAGTGGTCTTTGACTGGTACATATTTTCTAACTTCATCCATAGTTTTTATACACTAGTATGTTGAGAAATGTGTAGGCAGATACTATGATCGATCCATTGATGGATTTATTCGATCGTATTTTTGTTCAGTTTCTTCCCCTCATCTTCCTTAGTATCATCAAGGTTTACTCCATTGTTCTCAGTGGGTTTAAATATATCCTTATAATAAATGATATCTTAAATTTGATACAAACTAATATATTTGTTCAAATAATTCAATATGATCATCTATTATGTGGATGGTCCCTCCATTGACCATAGAATCTATAAAAAATCATTTGTGCAGATTTTTGAAAAATAAAGAATATTGTTGCATCTGGAAATGATGAAAAAGTTATAATCGAATCAAATGTCACAAAAAAAATCTGATTGATCAATATATGATAAAATCAGTGTAAAAAATCAAGGTCAATTAATGTCGTGGAAGTGATGTGGTGATGATGTGGCATGAGAGAGCAGCTGCAAAATCTCATTGGAAATGTCATCAACATCAGAACATTGTCATATTCTCTAGTAATGGGGTACTTTAGTACCCTAAACGTTAATAAAAATTTTATTAGGACAAGGGATATCATTTTATCTCCATTTTTTACATTGTTTTAACTACTGTAATTACATCTAAATGAACATTCAAAATCTTTCTTCAAAACACAATTCCATTAAACACGAATATTCTCGTATCTAGAAAATCTCCATTGCTCAGCACTAATTTACCTACAATTCCATTGATACCACTTTTTGTGATTCAATGATCACTAATATAGAATAATATAGTGATAAACTGATATTTATTTTATCAGGAATAAAGATTACAAAAATTCCTCTCTATACCTCTATCTCTCTCACATGGATCGTTCCCTTCTCTTGAATACAATTGAGATCTATTGGATCTCGTTGTTGAAAACAAGGAGATCTCTAGTTCAGATAGATGGTTTCAATAGGCTCCCCAATGCCTCCTTATATATACATAGTGGGAGGAGTAAAAACATGACACATCTCTCACAAATTACCCATATACATTGGACTTCCAACATAGTATCCAACTACACATTTTAAAACTCCCATGGATGCCAAATTAATAGATTCTACACATGTAGAATTTGTAGAATCCAAAATAGAAGTCTACTATAGTTGGTGTGGTTAGTTCACTAGCCACCAACCAATGTAGCTGGACATTATCTCCATCAGAAAATAGAATTACCATTATTGAGACGACGATTTTGAGAGGATTATAGGCAAAAATCACACATACCTATAGTGTATATGGGAATAAAACACAAGCCCATTATTGGTCATGTTTATTCCTTCTTTTATATATTTTTATTTTTTTATATCTCAAGGACAATGATAGAACTACACATAGAGTAATCTATTATGAAAAAGATGTATATAAAAATGAAAAATGATTCTCTGTGCAAATTATTAGCCAGCTACACTAATACAGATCACGCACTACTATAGATCATGCTTTTAAAAGAGCTCGAAACAGGTTTTACCCATGCTAAAAAATTGTTGGATTGAAAAGCGTTATTAAAAACCTTGACTATTATCATTTATTTCTAAAATTTATTATAAAGATCTCCTTTATCAGTGTTAAAACAACAACACTAGTAAAGATGTATTTTATCATTACTTTTGTTTTGGTGCTGATAAAGTCTACCTTTATTAGTGGTTTTTGTTTCATACTAATAAAATTTGAAATAAAAATTATTATTATTTGGATCACTCGCACCCTCCACCCCCCCACACACGCACCTCAGTCTCACTCCCACTCCCATTCACCCCCTTTTATCAATGATCTAAATGCTCATTTTTAGTGCTTTTCAACTGATCGACCATCTATTCACCTGCGCACGCGCCTGGAGTTGATCCATGGACCTATCTTGTGCGATTTGAACCCCTTTACCACTACCTAGAGATTATTTTTTATATATTTTATTATATTTCTATTTATTTATTTATATTTACTGACATACTATTTATTCATATATATATATATATATACATTTTTCTATAATTATTTTTAAATACACTTATAAAATATATGTTTGTGCCTGTGTGATCCATATATAAACTTATATTTATTTAAATATGTTTGATATTAACATTCATTTACAAATATTACAATATATATATATATATATATATTAATACACAAACATACATATATATAAACCTTATATATATTTGTATAATTATATATATATATATTCATATATTTGTTTTATAAAAAATGGTTAGATATTGTTTTGAATAAAATTGATAATAATTAATTCCATATGATTTATATATTTATTTTTAAATACATTTTTAAAATAAGTCTACTTATATAATATTTAGATTTAAATTTTATACATTACATATATATTTATTTATCTATATATTTTCATATATATTTATACATATTAACATATAATTGTTTATTAAGATATAAATTTTGTATAATGTATTTATAAATATTTACGGTAAATAAGTTTATATACTATATATAATGATAATGGTATATTTATATAAATACCTATATATTTGATATATTTACAAAATATTGACACACACACATACACACATATTTATACATAAGTTGTCACATTTATATTTCACACATACACACACACAAATATATATATATATATATATATATATTTATATTTATATATTTACATATATTTGAATATGAACAGTAATTTTTTTGACACAAATATTTATATATAAACATTACTTTTATAGGTATATATATATAAATATTAATTAATCTTTGTAAGATATATAAAATAGATAATTTTTTATTTTAGTTAAAATGAATAATTAATACATATTAAAATATGGTTTATATATTTAAAAATATATTTTTATGTAAATATATATGTTTAAATATTTATTTTTATAATTGATTTATTATATGTAAATGTAGATACCAATCTTGACGTACATGGAAATTACATTACTTTTAAGCAATACCTAATTCATAACAAAAACATATACCAAAGGATCATAATAGTTTAGTGTCTTTGGAAACTCGGAATATAATCTTCTAATCTTGGTGAAAGATCTTCAACATCTCCCATAAAGATCTTCCCCTTTTGTTTTCTTACCTAAAACCTTTATTTATATCCTGGGGAATAGAAAACATATAAAGGGTGAGCTCAAATGCTCAGTAAGGGTAAGCATGAAGAAAATAAAACAAACCATATACATTTGAACTTCAAAACATGAACATAAAGTTTAAACATCAAAATATTGAGTTGTGAAATAAATGTTGGCAGTACGTAAGGAATAGATCATAAAGGAACATCAATAATGATAAAAATTCATGGGAATAAAACATTTAATTGGGGAAAACCATTAAGCACATGATATTATTTCCATAGTATCCAAGACATTTCTGCCAAGACCATCTTAGTGGAGAAAGTCCCTTTCTGAATCGAGTTCACTCCTCGTTCCAGTCTTGTATCACTGAACAAGATTAACTTATCATTCCAGACATGTCTATCTCATGAGATATAAATCTTTACCCAATTAATTGGAGGGAGATATAGGTCCCACCCATCTCATAATGAAATCATTCTTTCGTGTGCCACATAATTAACATACATCATTCATAATAACCCAACGAACAAAATGGGTTTCATAAACATCATCCCATCATAACATAATCCATATAAAAGAAATGGATATCATTTCATCATAAGAAAAATAAAACAATTTAAATAATAGTTACATTATATTTGAAACATAAACATATTAAATAATGTCATCTTAAATGGAAAATAGTTTTGATAAAACACTTGAAATGAATTCTTGAGGAAAATATCCTTTCTTCTTCAAACTCATTTTCTTTTCTCAAAATTCCAGGAAATTTTAAAAGGAAAAGGATTTTGTTGAAAATAATCATGAAATATTGTAGAAGAACCTTCATGAAAATTAGGTTTTATGAAACCGTAAAAATCCGTTCATGTCATATAAGTTAAAAAAATCAATCTCCTCTTACTTTTAACAGAAAAGTCAAAAAGTACCTCGTTTGGTAAACAAAAGAAATATTCCTTACATACCATGTAGTAAAAGTCAATAATGGGTAAAAATGACTTTAAACATACATGAAACAATTTTTAGAAAATCGGGACATGAATGATAAATATAACCCCAGTAAATACCAAAGTATAAACATTCTCGGATAAAAATTGAGATTGTGAGATTTTCCCTTACCTTATGTCCGATATGCTTCGTATGTATCCAAAAATCATGTATAATTATTTAAATAATGTCATTGACTTATTAAAGAATCATATTAATTGTTATGATATCATATATGGTTCACTTATGACTTTATATTACCCCGTTCTTTTGTAAATTCCATGTTAAAGCAGCGTTTTGGGTAAAATTGTTTCATTTATCGTACGTGTTTCGATATGTTGTTCTTGATATTATTAGTAATATCCTGATTTAATTAATTCCATAATTTAAAACATGATTTATATATAATATATATTCATCATATAAATATATATGATAGATCAATAAATTGAATGAAATACACCGTTCATTGAGACGGTAGGCCGTACGTACACATGAACGTTGTTTTTGTTTCCTTATTGAATTGAATGGAATTAAGTAAATGAAACACATATGTACATAAATGCAGTATCATTATTATGTAATATATTTCATGATTATTTATTATATGTACTTTATAATCATACTTGAATGGTTAATCATGGAAAATGAATCTCATCACGTTCGTGGAGACGGTATTCCGTACGTACGCAGGAGCGATGATATCGTTCCCATAATTATTGAATAGAATTGGAGTGGATGATATAATATCTTAGAATCATTATGATGTTATAATAACCATATATATTTATTCTTTACACCATTATACCCATCCATGTAAGGTGGTGGTGGAAAAAATGATTACACCACGGCGTGGAGACGATATTCCGTACGTACGCACGCGCGGTAATTTCATTTTTCATAGGAGGGATAGAAGGTGAAATGAGTATGTTTAATATTTATAATAAAATATTAGTATATTGGTGATACTGATGTTATTACTTTATAATGAAACAACTAAAGAAGAATAAGTTGAAGATGAAAGAAACGTGAAAGATTCGGTAGAAGAGATTACCTATTCTTCGACGCATCTCTTTTAAGATTCCTATTAATGAACTAGAGTTGGTCTTTTGAGAAGACCAAAACCTCTAGAATGTTACTATGGAAGTGGAGAAGAGAAATGGGAAGGGTTTGGCCGATCTTTAAGGCTCAATGTGTAGTGATGATGAGAGGGAAGTGGTGCCCTTTTATAAGGGAGGAGAGGGGCACCTTTGGAAACCTCAAAAATATTAGTTTATAATAAATTCAAACCCCACATAAAAACTTCCAAAATGACTTAAATCAGAATCTTAGATGCTATAGGGTCATAATCTCATCAACCAATAAAATTTTTACAAGTTGGAAATTTATTTTAAACATTATCAACATGATTTATTCTTATTTAATCTATTTAATTTTATTTGTGGTAATAAGATTCTAAATTTTAAATTGTTATAAATAATTACTTATTTGTTGTTAATTGACCATAATTGTATAATTTATAACATTTTATACCATATAAATTTTAATTTATAATTTTTAAATATTTTTATGATTTTTAAACAATTTTATATTATTTTATTTTTATAAAATAACAATAGTGTCAATTTTCACACTATTCATTTATTTGAATTTAAATAAAATCCACACAGAAGATATGTTCTAAATAAAAGATTAAATTGATTAATAAAATTTCATATATTTCTAGAAAATTAGTTTAGCACATTAAATAGTTAATATAATATTTATTTTAATATTTTTAAAACCATTTATTTGATATTTCAATCAATAAAATAATTTCAACATCACTATTGTGTCACCTTTAATGATAAATATTTAAACCCTAAAAATTCTAAATAAATTCACATGATTTATATAATGTTATTAGACTCCCGGAGACTACTCATGTTTGAAGTTTCATGAATTTTATCACTAAATTGAAATTATTATACTTATAAGATTTAAGAGAGTGACATGTTGTCACTTTCTTTGGTTTTAATAATAATTAAATTATTTTCATAGTCAAAAGTTCATAAAATGAATCTATAAATACCCTTAGGTGATATGGGTTGACTTTTAGTCATCCAACAGAATTTTGGCAGGTGTTAGGGTAATTTTATAATCTTATTTTTACCCTTAATTACCCGATTTACCTTTAACTGCAGTAAATAAAAGTTATCATAGTTACTATTCATTATATCAAAAAAATAAAAGTAACCTATTAACATAATTTGGACCCACTAAATTCAAATATTGAATCCATTTTTCAAAATTCAAAATACATAAGTTACAACAATTAATTTAAAATTAAATCTGTTGTTAAGAAAACAAGTTTTAAAAGTTAAAACATTGCAAAAGATTGGAATGATTTTACATATGAGTTCAATGTAAAATAAATGCTAATGACATTAATTATATTAAATAATTAAAATATATTCTGTTTATACTTTAAAAAAATTCAATATTATAATTAAACCATATAAATTATTACGATGAAAAAAGTTGTTTTTAATTAAAATATAGCGTGTTTTTACCATTCATTAAAATATGAATGTTATCAGAATAATATGAAAAATTTATCCAATGTAAATTTTTATATCCTGATTCCAAATAAGAATTTAATTTTGTCAAATTTAACTTATAAACATGTCAAAAACTATATTTAATGTTGGCGCGGCATAAAAAGGTGGCGAAACTGTATTTTTTTAAAAACACTTATTTTACCTGAAAAATTTATTCTGTTTTCATACCATGTTCTAGAAAATGTTTAAGATGAATAATAATGTTATAAAATTAAAAATGTAGTTAATACTATTCATAAAGGCTAGTCCATAATAATATTATAATAATATATCGTTGTTTAGTGAAACCCAGTATTGCGTACAACACAGGCTTTCGAGGAAGGTTGTGATTGCATGTAATGCAATCCAAGTCAGGGTTGCGTGTAGTGAAAGACTCTTTTGTTGTTATGTATAACAAAATCCAACCATATTCTAGTTATACATTGAATATATATATATATATATACACTCAATGTTGCGTAGAAAAACTACTATCAAACGAACATGAAATTGTGTGTAACACGATCCAAGAATAGTGTTTTGTATACTACAAGCTAACACGGTGTTGTGTATAGCGCAAGATAATCTTAGTGTAGCATACAAAAAAAGACATCAAAGAAATTCAAAAGAATTATTCTCATAAAATCTCAGGTTTTTACATTCTACCCCGCTAAAATGAATTTCGCCCTCAAAATTTGTCGGGGTTATAAAAGGTTTTCTACTTGAAAGTTTCTTTAATAGAAACCCACATCATAAAAAGGAATACCAAAACATAACTTTAAAAACTATATAATGAAACGTAATGGTTACCCAAATTAACTCATCACTGGGTTTCCACATAGGAGAACATAGGTGAAAATACAGATATAGAAGAGAAATCTAACCATCACGTTCTGATGGAGAGTGGTAGTGAACATGGCTATGAAAAATCCAACAACCACACAACCATAAATTTGTGATGATCTAAGGTACCATATGATTCATCGGATATAAGGACACTTGGACAAAATTTTTGGTTTTCAAGATCATTTCCCTAATGTTGAATAATTTTTGAATTAAAAGTAATACTTACATTATTTTGGTACAATCTCATTGTTGTTTGTGTCTTGAACAATTTCAAATTCATCTCTTAAATAAATGAAGTTGAATTTTTCTTCTGTGAAGTGTTAGAGGATAATGAGATATAATGATAGGTCATTCCATATGTCTTAAACATAATGTTAGAAAAAGTTATCAAATATACATAAGTCCATCTATGGTGAGTTTAATCGTATATGATTCCAAAAATGGACTTATACTTCATCTATCATACCGCTTAATATAATAAAACTAGTTTCTACTAACCAGGGACTTCCTATAGGCCAATGGTAGGCGATAAAGGCTTGTCACACTTCAGTTGTGGGTTCGATTCCCATAGCCTTGTCGATGTGATGGGTTGTCACCCGTCCTGCGGGTTTTCCTTTTTCTAAAACAACATTATTATAACATTCATGCAATAATATCGAAAAAAGTTATAGCCTTAAACAATAATATATTATGACTAACTTAATTCATTCCAACCTTTAGGCTTATCCAAAATACATTTGTCCAAGCTCATAGTATAAAGAAAACAATTACTAGAAATGTCATCTACCAAGCATGTGAATACTATCATTTATCCCCCCTATATCATACAATATATCTTGTTGGTCACATTCCAAACATGTGAATACCTTAATCATGTATTCTATTGAAAAATGAATTCCCATTGAACCTTAGTGAAAACATGAATGCTGTCAAAATTTAACTCTTTCCACATACCAAAATCCCAAAGAAAAATTATACTCAAACCATGATATCAGTTTTACCTTATATTAGTCATGATCTCATGAATACTGTCAAACATATTATTTTCTCTTTATCCCTTTATTATGAGCATATCATCTACTTTCCAAAAATCTTTCAATCACTTTTCATGGTTACCGATGCCATATTCTTATGGAAAACCACAATGGACCAATACATAGATATTCCAATATACCATAAAAAGTGCCTCAACATCATTATTCTTGAATACCAATACATAAACACTTCAATCCATCCTCTTCAGTAATTTTCATGTAATAAGTCCTTCCTTGATTTAGAAGTAAACTCTTAGGTCAGGGCATTGAGTTGGGTAATGCCCATGTTTTCCACAGATAAGACACTGAACTCCATAACAGTCTGTCACTCTATGGCCCTTCTCTCCACACAGATAACATCTTCCCCTCCATTTGATGTATTCATCAGGGTTCTTCTTCCCTTATTTATAAATCTCAATCTTCATTTCTCTATGCTCCTCAACATACGAACATGCATAAAAGTCCATCTTCCTCTTATTTTGTGAATTAGGAATACCACTGATGTTCACCTTGTTAATCATATATCGCGATGACTGATTCGCCATAATCACAAAATCATTATATCTAGGCGTTACGTAATTTCGTTTCTCATAGTCACTAATTTTTCCATTGGATTCAATTTTGAACCAATTCCTTCTAGTTCCCTCCATTGACTAAAAAAAATCCATGGTGTAAGAAATAGTTAAAATAATGGGGAACCACATAATCATAAAAATTCACTTATGGGATGTCTAACTTATCACAAATTCTTTAATCCAGGACACCTTAGGTTCACCCTAGGTTATTCATGATCGCAAACATAATTCTAGGACTATAACTATAGTTATAATAAACCTTAGGGACATCCTTAGACATACCTTAGAAATATATCTAGAGATATCACTAATGTTTTCGCATCCTAGTTTCCAAAGGTTAACTAAACCTTTCCTCTGATACCAAATGTAGAGACCCAATCTTTACGTACATGGAAATTACATTACTTTTTTGGAATACCTAATGCTTAACAAAAACAGACACCAAAGGACCGTAATAGTTCAACGTCTTTGGAAACTCAAAATATAATCTTCTAATCTTGGTGAAAGATCATCAACATCTCCCGTAAAGATCTTCCCCTTTTTTTTCTTACCTAAAACCTTTATTTATATATTGGGGAAAAGAAAACATATAAAGGGAGAGCTCAAACACTCAGTAAGGGTAATCATGGAGAAAATAAAAAAAACCATATCCATTTGAACTTCAAAACATGAAAATAAAGTTTAAACATCAAAATCTTGAGTTGTGAAATAAATCTTGGCAGTACGTAAGGAATAGATCATAAACGAACAACAATCATGGTAAAAATGCATGGGAATAAATAATTTAATTGTGTAAAACCATTAAGAACATGATATGATTTCCATAGTATCCAAGGCATTTCTTCCAAGACCATCTTAGTGGACAAAGTCCCCTTCTGAATCGAGTTCACTCCTCATTCCAGTCATGTATCACTGAACCGAATTAACTTACCATTCTAGCCATGTTTATCTCATGAGATATAAATATTTACCCAATGAATTGGAGGGAGATATAGGTCCCACCCATCTCATAATGAAATCATTCTTTTGTGTGCCACAAAATAAACATACATCATTCATAATAACCCAACGAATAAATTGGGTTTCATAAACATCATCCCATAATAACATAATCCATATAAAATAAATCGATATCATTTCATCATAAGAAAAATAAAACCATGTAAATAATAGATACATTATACTTGAAACATAAACATTATTAATAATGTCATCTTATATGGAAAATAGTATTGATAAAACACTTGAAATGAATTCTTGAGGAAAATATCCTTTCTTCTTCAAAATCATTTTCTTTTCTCAAAAGTACATGATAATTTAAAATAAATGGATTTTGTTGAAAATAATCGTGAAAAATTGTAGAATAATCTTCATTAAAATGAGGCGTTATGAAACAGTAAAAATCTGTTCATTCCGTATAAGTTAAAAAAAATTCTCCTCGTACTTTTAACGGAAAAGTCAAAAAGTACCTAGTATGGTAAACAAAAGAAATATTCCTTACATACCATATAGTAATAGTCAAAATGGGTAAAAAGTAATTTAAACATAAATGAAACCATTTTTAGAAAAAAGGGATATGAATGATAAATATAACCCCAGTAAATACCGAAGTATAAACAATCTCAGATAAAAATTGAGATTGTGAGATTTTCCCTTACCTTATGTCTGATATGCTTCATATGTATCTTAACCTCCTGTATAATGATTTAAATAATTTCATTGGATTATTATAGAGTCATATCCGTTGTTAGGATTTCATATATGGTTCACTTATGACTTTATATTACCCGTTCTTTTGTAAATTCCATTTTAAAGCAGCGTTTTGGGTAAAATCGTTTCATTTATCGTACGTGTTTCGATATGTTGTTCTTGATATTATTACTCATATCCTGATTTAATTAATTCCATAATGTAAAACATGATTTATATGTAATATATATTCAGCATATAAATATATATGATAGATCGATAAATGGAATGAAATACACCGTTCATGGAGCCGGTAGGCCGTATGTACGCATGAACGCTGTATTTGTTTCCTTATTGAATTGAATGGAATTAAGTAAATGAAATATATATGTACATAAATCCAGTATCATTGTTATGTAATATCTTTCATGATTATTTATTATATATACTTTATAATCATACTTGAATGGTTGATCATGGAAAATGAATCTCATCATGTTTGTGGAGACGGTATTCCATACGTACGCACGAGCGATGATATCGTTTCCATAATAATTGAATAGAATTGGAGTGGATGATATAATATCTCAGAATCAGTATGATGTTATAATAACCATATATAGTTATTTTTTACACCATTATACCTATCCAAGTAAAGTGGTGGTGGAACAAATGATTACACCACGACGTGGAGACGGTATTCCGTACGTATGCACGCGCGGTGATTTCATTTTCCGTAGGATGGATAGATGGTGAAATGAGGTTTTTTCATACTTATAATAACATATATGTATATAATTGATACTTATTTTATTACTTTATAATGAAACAACTAAAGAAGAATAAGTTGAAGAAAAAAGAAACTTGAAAGAATTGGTAGAAGAGATTAGCTCTTCTTCGACGAATCTATTTTAAGCTTCCTATTAAGGGACTAGAGTTGGACTTTTGAGAAGACAAAAACCTATAGAATGTTTCTAGGGAATTTTAGAAGGGAAATGAGCAGGTAATGGACAAGCTTTAATGCTAAATGTGTTGTGAATAGGAGAGGGAGGAGGTTCCCTTTTATAAGGGAGGAGAGGGGCACCTTTGGAAACCTCAAAACTATTAATTTATAATAAATTCAAAACCCATATAAAAACATTAAAAACAACTTAAATCAAAATATTAGATGAGATAGGGTCTTAATATCGTCAACCAGTAAAATTTAGTCATGTTGGGAATTTATTTTAAACATTATCAACTTGATTTATCCTTATTTAATCTATTTAATTTTGTTTGTGGTAATAGGATTCTAAATTTTAAATTGTTATAAATAATTACTTATGTGTTTTGAATTGTCCATAATTAGATAATTTATAACATGGTAGACCATATGAATTTTAATTTATAATTTTTAAATATTTTTCTGATTTTTAAACAATTCTATATTATGTTATTCTTATAAAATAACAATAGTGTCAATTTTCACACTATTAATTTATTTGAATTTACATAAAATCCAAACAGAAGATATGTTCGAAATAAAAGCTTTAATAGATTAATACAATGTCATATGTATCTATAAAATTCATTTAGAACATTAAATAGTTAATATAATATTTATTTTAATATTTATAAAACCATTTATTTGATATTTTAATCAATAAAATAATTTCAACATCACTATTGTGTCACATTTAATGATAATTATTTAATCCCTAAAAATTATAAATAAATTCACATGATGTATATAATTTTATTATACTTCTGGAGAATATTCATGTTCGAATTTTCATGAATTTTATCACTAAATTAAAATTATTATACTTATAATATTTAAGAGAGTGACATGTTGTAACTTTCTTCAGTTTTAAAAATAATTAAATTATTTTCATGATCAAAAGTCCATAAAATGAATCTATTCCGACCCTTAGGTGATATGGTTCTACTTTTAGTCATCCAATATAATTTTGGCAGGTGTTAGGGTAATGTTATAATCTTATGTTTACCCTTAATTACCTGATTTACCATTAACTGCAGTAAATAAAAATTACTGTAGTTACTATTCATAATATCAAAAAAATAAAGGTAACCTACTAAAATAATTTGGGCCCAATTAATTAAAATATGGAATCCATTTTTCAAAATTAAAAACACAGAATTTGCAGTAATTAATTTAAAATTAATCTCGTTGTTAAGAAAATGAGTTTTAAAAGTTAAACCATTGCAAAAGATTGAAATGATTTTACCTATGAATTCAAGGTAAAATAAATGCCAATGAAATAAATTATATTAAATGGTAAAAATATATTCTATTTATAC
This sequence comes from Viscum album, assembly GCA_963277665.1. Lineage (NCBI taxonomy): Eukaryota > Viridiplantae > Streptophyta > Magnoliopsida > Santalales > Viscaceae > Viscum > Viscum album. The sequence continues at coordinate 1,654,934,157 of OY728119.1, forward strand.
TTTAAAACCATTAAATATTATAATTTAACCATATAAATTATTACGATGAAAAATGTTGTTTTAATTAAAATATAGCATGTTTTTACTATTCATTAAAATATGAAAGTTATCAGAATAATATGAAAAATTTATCCAAAGTAAATTTTTATATCCTAATTCCAAAGAAGAATTTTATTTTGTCAAATTTAACTTATAAACATGTCAAAAAATATATTTTAAGCAGGTGTTCCATCAAAAGGCGGTAAAACTGCATTTTTTTTAAAATACTTATTTTACCTGAATTTTTTTTATTATCATACCATGTTCTAGAAAATGTGTAAGATGAATAATAATGTCATAAAAATAAAATTTTAGTTAATATTATTCATAAAGACTAGTCCATAATAATATTATAACAGTATATCGTTGTTTAGTGAAACCCGGTATTGCGTAGAACACATGCTATCGAGGAAAGTCGCAAATGCGTGTAATGCAATCCAAGTCAGGGTTGCGTGTAGTGAAAGACTCTTTTGTTGTTATGTATAACAAAATCCAACCATATTACAGTTATACATTGAATATATATATTTATACACTCAATTTTGCGTAGAATAACTACTATCAAACGAACTTGAAATTGTTTGTAACACGATCCAAGAATAGTGTTTCGTATACTACAAGATAATAAGGTGTTGTGTATAGCTCAAGGTAATCTTGGTGCAGTGTACAAAAAAATACATCAAAGAAATTAAAAAGAATAATTCTCATAAAATCTCGATTTGTTACATTCTACCCTGTTAAAATGAATTTTGCCCTCAAAATTCGTTGGGGTTATAAATGGTTTTCTACTTGAAAGTTTCTTTAATAGAAACCCACATCGTAAAAAGGAATACCGACACATAACATTAAAAACTACAGTATGAACCGTAATGGTTACCAAAATTAACTCATCACTAGGCTTCCACATAGGAGAACATAGGTGAAAATATGGATATGGAAGAGAAATCTAACCATCAAGTTCTGATCGATAGTGTTAGTGAACATGGCTATGAAAAAGCCAAAAATCACAAAGCCAAAAAATTGTGATGATCTAAGGTACCATCTGATTCATCGGATAAGAGGACATTAGGACAACATTTTTTGTTTTCAAGATCATTTCCCTAATGTTGAAGAATTTTTTAATTAAAAGAAATACTTACTTGATTTTGGTAAAATATCATTGTTGTTCATGCCTTGAACAATTTCCACTTAATATCTTAAAGAAATGAAGTTGAATTAGTCTTCCATGAAGTGTTAGCGGATCATGCGATAGAATGATAGGTCATTCCATCTGTCTTAAACATAATGGTAGAAAAAGTTATCAAATATACATAAGTCCATCTATGGTGAGGTTAATCGTATATGATTCCAAAAATGGACTTATACTTCATCTATCATACCGCTTAATATAATAAAACTAGTTTATACTAACTAGGGACTTCTTATAGGCCAATGGTAGGCGATAAAGGCCTGTCGCACTTCAGCTGTAGGTTCGATTCCCACAGCCTTGTCCGACGCGACGGGTTGTCGCCCATCCTGCAGGTTGTCCTTTTTCTAAAACTACATTATTATAACATTCATGTAATAATATCAAAAAAAGTTCTAGCCTTAAAAATATTATCTTATGTCTAACTTAATTCATTCCAATCTTTAGGCTTATCCAAAATACATCTATCCAAGCTCATAGTATAAAGAAAACAATTACTAGAAATTTCATTTACCGAGCATGTGAATACCATCATTTATCCCCCATATATTATACAATATATCTTGTTGGTCACATTCCAAACATGTGAATACCTTAATCATGTATTCTCTGGAAAAATGAATTCCCATTTAACCTTAGTGAAAACATGAATGTTTTCAAAAGTAAACTCTTTCCACATACCAAAATCCCAAAAATAATTGTACTCAAACCATGATATCACTTTTTACTTATATTAGTCTTGATCTCATGAATACTAGCAAAAATATTATTTTCTCTTTATACCTTCATTATGAACATATCATCTGCTTTCCAAAAATATTTCAATCACTTTTAATGGTTACAAATGCCATATTATTATGGAAAACCACAATGGACCAATACATAGATATTACAATATACCATAAAAGTACCTCAACAACATTATTCTTGAATACCAATGCATAAACACTTCAATCCATCCTCTTCAATGATTGTCATGGAATAAGTCCTTCCTTGATTTAGAAGTAACCTCTTAGTTCATGGAATTGAGTTGGGTAATTCCCATGTTCTCCACAGATAAGACATTAAACTTCATAACAGTCTGTCACTCTATGACCCTTCTCTTCACACAGATAACATCTTCGCCTCCATTTGATGTATTCATCAAGGTTCTTCTTCTCTTCTTTAGAAATCTCAATCTTCCTTTCTCTATGCTCCTCAAAATGAAAACATGCATAAAAGTCAATCTTCCTCGTATTTGAGGAATTAGGAATACCACTAAAGTTCACCTTGTTAATCATATATCGAGATGACTGATTCTCCATAATCAAAAAATCATTATTTCTAGGAATTACACAATTTCGTTTCTCATAGTCACTAATTTGTCTATTGGAATCAATGCTGACCCAATTACTTCTGGTTCCCTCCATTGACTAAAACCAAAATCCATGGTGTAAGAAATAGTTAAAATAACGGGGACCCAAATAATCATAAAAATTCACTTATGGGATGTCTAATTATCACACATTCTTTAATCTAGGACACCTTAGGTTCACCCTAGGTTATTCATCATCGGAAACATAATTCTTGGACTGTAAACTATAGTTATACTAATCCTTAGGGACATCCTTAGACATACCTTAGAAATATATCTAGAGATATCAATAATGTTTTCGGTTCCTAGTTTCCAAAGGTTAACTAAACGTTTCCTCTGATACCAACTGTAGAGACCCAAACTTGAGGTACATTGAAATTACATTAATTTTATGGAATACCTAATGCTTAACAAAAACAGACCCCAATGGACCGTAATAGTTTAGTGTTTTTGGACACTTGGAATATAATCTTCTAATCTTGGTGAAAGATCTTCAACATCTCCCATAAATAAATTCCCCTTTTGTTTTCTTACCTAAATCATTTCTTTATATACTGGGGAAAAGAAAACATATAATGGGTGAGCTCAAATGCTCAGTTAGGGTAAGCATTGAGAAAATAAAACAAACCATATATATTTGAACTTCAAAACATGAACATAAAGTTTAAACATCAAAATCTTGTGTTGTGAAATAAATAATGGAAGTACGTAAGGAATAGATCATAAAGGAACATCAATCATGATAAAAATTCATGGGAATAATACATTTAATTGTGGAAAACCATTAAGCACATGATATGATTTCCATAGTAGCCAAGACATTGCTGCCAAGACCATCTTAGTGGACAAAGTCCCTTTCTGAATCGAGTTCACTCCTCGTTCCAGTCCTGTATCACGGAACTGGATTTACTTACCGTTCCATCCATGTCTATCTCATGAGATATAAATATTTACCCAATGAATTGGAGGGAGATATAGTTCCCACCCATCTCATAATGAAATCATTCTTTAGTGTTCCACAAAATAAACATACATCATTCATAATAACCCAACGAATAAAATGGGTTTCATAAACATCATCCCATCATAACATAATACATATAAAATAAATGGATATCATTTCATCATAAAAAAATTAAACCCTGTAAATAGTAGATACATTATACTTGAGACATAAACATACTTAATAATGTCATCTTAGAAGGAAAATATCTTTGATAAAACAATGGAAATGAATTCCTGAGGAAAATATCCTTTCTTCTTCAAAATCATTTTCTTTTCTCAAAATGCCATGAAATTTTAAAAGAAAAGGATTTTTATGAAAATAATCATGAAAACTTGTATAATATTCTTCATGAAAATTAGACTTTATGAAACTATAAAAATCCATTCATGTCGTATAATTTAAAAAAACATTCTCCTCATACTTTTAACAAAAAAGTCAAAAAGTACCTCGTATGGTAAACAAAAGAAATATTACTTACATACCATGTATTAAAAGACAAAAATGGATAAAAAGGACTTTAAAAATACATGAAACCATTTTTAGAAAATAGTGAAATGAATGATAAATATAACTCTAGTAAATACCAAATTATAAACAATCTCGTATAAAAATTGAGATTGCGAGATTTTCCCTTACCTTATGTCCGATATGCTTCGCATGTATCTGGACCTCCTGTATAATGATCTAAATAATGTCATTGACTTATTAAATAATCATTTTAATTGTTATGATATTATATATGGTTCACTTATGACTTTATATTACCCGTTCTTTTGTAAATTCCATGTTAAAGCAGCACTTTGGGTAAAATCATTTCATTTATCGTACGTGTTTCGATTTGTTGTTATTGATATTATTACTCATATCCTGATTTAATTAATTCAAGAATTTAAAACATGATTTATATATAATATATATTCTCCATATAAAAATATATGATATATCGATAAATGGAATGAAATACACCGTTCATGTAGACGGTAGGCCGTATGTACGTATGAACGCTGTTTTCGTTTCCTTATTGAATTGAATGGAATTAAGTAAATGAAACATATATGTACAAAAATAAAATATCATTATTATGTAATATATTTCATTATTATTTATTATATATACTTTATTATCAAACTTGAATGGTTAATCGTGGAAAATAAATCTCATTGCGTTCGTGGAGACTGTATTCCGTACGCATGCACGAGCGATGATATCATTTCCATAATTATTGAATAGAATGGGAGTGGATGATATAATATATAAGAATCAGTATTATGTTATTATAACCATATATATTTATTCTTTACACCATTATACCCATCCAGGTAAGGTGGTGGTGGGAAAAATGATTACACCACAACATGAAGACGGTATTCCGTACGTACGCACGCACGGTGATTTCATTTTTCGTAGGACGGATAGAAGGTGAAATGGGGTTGTTTAAAATTTATAATAACATATCATTATATTATTGATACTGATGTTATTAAATTATAATGGAACAACTAAAAAAGAAGAAGTTGGAGAAGAAATAAACTTGAAAGAATCAGCATAAGTGATTACCTCTTCTTCAACGCATCTCTTTTAAGCATCCTATTAAGGGACTAGAGTTGGTCTTTTGAGAAGCCAAAAACCTCTAGAATGTTACTAGGGAAGTGGAGAAGAGAAATGGGCAGGGTTTTTCTAAGCTTGATGGCTCAATATGTTGTGAAGAGGAGAGGGAGGAGGTTCCCTTTTATAAGGGAGGAGAGGGGCACCTTTGGAAACCTCAAAAATATTAACTTATAATAAATTAAAACCCCACATAAAAACTTCTAAAATGACATAAATCCGAATCTTAGATGATATAGGGTCGTAATATCATCAACCAATAAAATTTAGACATGTAGGAAATTTATTTTAAACATTATCAACTTGATTTATCGTTATTTAATCTATTTAATTTTATTTGGGGTAATAAGATTCTAAATTATAAAATGTTATAAATAATTACTAATGTGTTTTGAATTATCCATAATTAGATAATTTATAACATGTTAGGCCATCTAAATTTTAATTTTTAATTTTTAATTTTTTTTGTGTTTAAAAAAAATATATATTATGTTATTTTTACAAAATAACAGTAGTGTCAATTTTCACACTATTCATTTATCTGAATTTAAATAAAATACACACAGAAGATATGTTCGAAATAAAAGCTTTAATATATTCATAACATGTCATATGTATCTTGAAAATTCGTTTAGCACATTAAATAGTTAATATATTTTTTATTTTAATATTTTTAAAACCATTTATTTGATATTTCAATCAATAAAATAATTTCAACATTACTATTGTGTCACCTTTAATGATAATTACTTAATCCATAAAAATTATAATTAAATTCACATGATATAGACACTTTTATTATAATTATGTAGAATATTCATTTTCGAATTTTCATGAAGTTTATCACTAAATTAAAATTATTATACTTATAAGATTTAAGAGAGTGACATGTTTTCACTTTCTTTGGTTTTAATAATAATTAGATTATTTTAATGATAAAAAGTCCATAAAATGAATCTATTCCGACCTTTAGGTGATATGGGTCTACTTTTATTCATCCAACAGAATTTTGGTAGGTGTTATGGTAATTTTATAATCTTATTCTTACCCTTAATTACCCGATTTACCTTTAACTGCAGTAAATAAAAATTACCATAGTTACTATTCATAATATCCAAAAAATAAAAGTAACCTATTAACATATTTTGGACCCACTTAATTCAAATATGGAATCCATTTTTCAAAATTCGAAACATAGAAGTTGCAGTAATTAATTTAAAATCAATCTCGTTGTTAAGAAAGTGAGTTTTAAAAGTTAAAACATTGCAAAAGATTGAAATGATTTTACCTATGAATTCAATGAAAAATAAACGCTAATGACATAAATTATATTAAATGGTAAAAATATATTCTATTTATACTTTAAAACCCTTCAATATTATAAATTAACCATATAAATTATTACAATGAAAAAAGTTGTTTTTAATTAAAATCTAGCGTCTTTTTACTATTCATTAAAATATTAAAGTAATCAGAATAATATGAATAATTTATCCCATGTAAATTTTTATATCCTGATTCCAAAGAAGAATTTTATTTTGTCAAATTGAAATAATAAACATGGAAAAACTATATTTAAAGTGGGTGCGCCATCAAAAGGCGGCAAAACTGCATTTTTTGAAAAATACTTATTTTACCCGAAAAATTTACTTTGTTCTCATACCATGTTCTAGAAAATGTGTAAGATGAATAACAATGTTATAAAATTCAAAATTTAGTTAAAAATATTCCTAACGGCTAGTCCATAATAATATTATAACAATATATCATTGTTTAGTGAAACCCGGTATTGCGTACAATACACGCTATCAGGGAAGGTCGCGAGTGTGTGTAATGCAAGCCAAGTCAGGGTTGCATGTAGTGCCAGACTCCTTTGTTGATAAGTATAACAAAATCCAAAAATATTCCAATTATACATTGAATATACATATATATATATACACTCAATGTTGCATAGAATAACTACTATCAAACGAACTTGAAATTGTGTGTAGCACGATCCAAGAATAGTGTTGTGTATACTACAAGATAATACGGTGTTGTGTATAGCACAAGATAATCTTGGTTTAGCGTTCAAAAAAAGACATTAAATAAATTAAAAAGAATAATTCTCATAAAATCTAAGGTTGTTACAGTAAATATGTTAAAATATGCCTATATTTAATCATAAATATAACTAAAATATGAAAAAATGATAAAATTTAAAAACCATTATATCTATATGGATGTAATACCTTTTAATAATTTAGTCTCCTATGAAAAAATTACAAGAATTATCTACTAAAAGAAGCTAAAATCCCATTGAATATTAAAAAGAAGAGGTTATCTCAAATAAAAACTTAATTTTAGAGGCCTTACAGTAACTTTTGACAATGAAAAATTAGTGACCAAGGTTAGCTAGGGTCAAAAAGTCATAGATCATTTTCTAGGCTTTGATTTAATATTTGGTAGAGCCTAAACAGACACCCGGATAAACAATTATGGTCATTTTAAGTTCAAGCCATGCTTTAAAAATAACTTAGATTGTTCTTTAATTTACTGATTTTTTTCATGGAATTGTTATTAAATGACTACTACTTGATAATAATTAAAAAATTATTAATTGATATTATTTTTTAATTATTGTATATTATATTTTCACTAAATATGTTATATATTAATTTTAAATAAATATTTAGACTTCTACAAATCATATTTAATAAAATATATTATTTTTATATCAATATATTTATATTTATATATTAATATATAATTTTTAATGATATATAATTATTTTATTATATATACCTTTTATCAGATCTTAAAAAAGCATTGAGAAGGGGTGTATTTTCATAGCTGGAAACAAGACTTATACCAACAATTTCAAACAGTTGGGAAAGTCCTTAAAACTGTTGGTATGAATTGTACCAAAGGTTGCTCAAACTGGTGGCTAGTTAGTAGTGGGGATAGACATATACCAACGGTTATAATATAACTGTTAGTATATAGGTCTAAAATGAACATTATACCAACAGTTTCATCTAACCATTGGTATAACTTTATACCAATGGTTGATACCCATTAAAAATTAATGAATTCTAGATCTATTCCAATGGTTTTAAAATCATTGTAATAAAACCTTGCCAACAGTTTACATAAAACCATTGGTTATGACTGATTAGGGTAAATACCAATGGTTTACTAACCGTTGGTATATATTTTTACAAATGGTTTTATGTAAAACATTGGTATTATGATAATTTTCACACATATATGAATAGTTTACAACTGTTGGTATAGCGTTGTTGTAATTGCAACAGCAGGCCAACCTGGCTCCCCCTCAACAATCCCCTGTGCACCTGCTAATCCAGAATTCAAATACCCTATGCAATACAGAATTAGGACCCAATACAAGATTCAATATAGAACCCAATTACCCTATGAAATACATAATTCAAAAACGAATTCTCAATTGAATACATACAGAATGAATTATGTACTTAATTTGGAATTATGAATGAAAAACACATAAAAAATGAATTATGAATTAGATACCAAATTATGAATTATGTACATTGTATCCAATTCAGAATTCATTACATATATAATTTAATTATGTATAACACATATAGAATATGGCATAAAAAATTTAATTCATAATATGGGGGTGTCCAAGGGGGTGGGGGTTGTCCAAGGGGGTAGGGGTGTCCAGGGGGTGGGGTGGTGTCCAGGGGATCTATCCATGGGGTGGAGGGGGGATGTTCAAGAGGGTGGGGTGTCCAGGGGGTGGGGGTGTCCAGGGAGTAGGGTGGTGTCTGGGAGGGGGGTTGTCTAGGGGTGAGGTGGGGGGGTCTAGGGGGCGGGGGCTATCCAAGGGGGTGGCGAAGTCTAGGGTGTGTGGGGGGCTATCCAAGGGGTGGGGTTGTCCAAGTGGATGGGGGGTGTCCCAGGGGTGGGGTGCCTAGGGGGTGGTATTTTCTAGGGGTGGGGGTTTTCCAATGGGGTGGAGTGTCCAGGGGGGCTGTCCAAGTGGGTTGGGTGTCTAGGGGGTGGTGGCTATCCAAGGGGGTTTTCATATGGTGGGGGTGTCTAGGGGGTGGGGGTGTCCAGGGGTTGGGGGTTTTCTAAGTGGGTGGGGTGTCTAGGGGGTGGGGTGTCCAAGGGGGTGGGGGTGTCCAGGGGTGGGGGGCTGTCAAAGGGGGTGGGGGTGTCCAGGGGGTGGGGGCTGTCCATAGGGTGGGGGATATCCAAGGGGGTGGGGGTGTCCAGGGGTGGGGGTGTCCAGGGGGTGGAGGTTGTTCAAGGGGTTGTTGTGTCTAGGGGGTGTCATGGGGGTGTGGGGGATGTCCAAGTGGTGGGGGTGTCCAGGGGTTGTCTAAGGGCGTGGGGGTTTCTAGGGGTGGGGTTATCTAGGGGTGGGGGATGTCCAAGGGTGGTGGATGTCCAAGGTGGTGGGGTGGTGTTCAGGGGGTGGTAGGGTGTCTACGGGGTGGGGTTTCTAGGGGGTGGGGGATTTCCATGGGGGTGAGGTGTGTCCAGGGGTGGGGGTGTGTCCAGGGTGGTGGGGGGGGGGCTGTCCAGTGGGTGGTGGTATCCAGGGGGGTTGTCTATGGGGTTTGGGTGTCTCGGGGGTAGAGGGATGTCCAAGGTTGGGGGTGTACAGGGTGTGGGGGGCTATCCAGGGGGTGTCCAAGGGGGTGGGGGTGTCCAGGTGGGGTGGGGGGATATCCAGGTGTGGGGGTGTGCAGGGGGTGGGGGTGTTCTGGTGGGAGGGTTGTCCAAGGGGGTGGTGGTGTCCAGGGGGTGTGGGGGGTGGTTGTCCACGGGGTGGGGATGTCCAGGGGGTGGGGGTGTCCCGGGGGTGGGGGTGTCCACTGGGGTGTCCACAGGGGTGGGGGTTTCCAGGGTGGTGGGGGTTGTCCAGGGGGTGGGGGATGTCCAAGGGGGTGGGCATCTAGGGAAGGGGTGAATCAGTCACATATATATTCAGTTACAACAAATCATTAAGTAAAGTTTTATTATTTATAGATAATGAAATAAAGAAAATATTACTTACCTAATCACACATATATTCAGGCAAAACAAATCATAATACATCAAATGTCAGTAAAATCAGTCAAAAATCTAACAGATCAATCTGTCCCTCATCACCACAACTATAATCATCAGCCTCATCCCCATCCTCAGAGTCATCTCCATCATCATCCCAACACTCCCCAACACCCTCCTCCCATACCTCATACTCTTCCTAGGCCTCCTCCTCAACCTCATCCTCACCCACTTCCTCCGCCTTGAACTCCTCCTCACCCTCCTCCTCTGCCTTGGCCTCCTCCTTTCCCTCCTCCTTCGTCTCAGCCTCCTCCTCGCCATCGCCATCTCCAGGAATGAAATCATCTCGACCACCAATATAACTTCCTCACAGTGCACCATATATAGAACACATCGACAATATATATCCATCACAAGCTGTGCTGGTCTCTAGTGGAAGTATTGGACGTGAAACTTCCATCAGTTTCATAAATTCATTTTTTCCCAAACAGACTATTCTACCACATCTGTAGACCTTTTTCATCATTTTCCACCTGTTCCTTAACATGCTAGAACACATTGGCACAAAAACTCTTACCTGAGGTGGGCAAGTACCTCGTCAAGTCAATAATCTTCCTAGGTCGGTAGCGTACTCTTCCAGGGTGCTCATCTCCCAACACCTGATGTAAGTGATCATTTGGCTTAGATTTGTCAGTTTCTTGGGAATCAAGGGACTCTAAAGAAGCCTATCACAAATATAAATAGATTATTAAGTTTCAAAATAGATATTAAAATTTTAATTAAATAAATTACAACTTACAATATGCGACTCAGTTGGTTCGTTAACTGCACTTCGATCTTTCTTCCTTTTACTTGAGTAAAACAAATTTTCTCGAGGTACATGTCCTTTAATATTCAATGTTTTCCTTTATAATGACATTGAATGTAGGAAACCAAAATTAAAAATAGGTTACCAATAATTAATTTCAAAACTAAAATTATATGAAAAAAATTTCAATCAAATAAATTATGGAGGAAAAAATAGAAAGTGAAAGTTGTAAAGAAAAATTATAAACAACTGTCATACGTGCTTCCTCTCATGATCTGACATCATAGTACATCCCAATGTGTGGAGGTATTTTTTGCATCATTTTTTTATTTCATCCAGATTATTCCTAAATAAATATCAATAATAAAAAAGATTGTATTAATGAAAAACATGAAAATTTTCATTTAAATACATCAAATGTGATTAATACCATAAAATGGATGGTCATCCAATGAGTAATCATATGTCGATACTATTCAATCAAACAATAATCCATGATAGGTACCTCTTCTAACTCTATTACAACTCTATCACTCTAACCAATATATAACTCGTGCTTACTAGATCTCCAAAGCTCACCTAAATGCTTTAGATGTGCTGGTCGTGCACCCACACCATCTGGGAAATTAAACCGAAGCTGACACCAAAATATTAATTCATATAAATAAAAAATTTATATATTTCATTAAATACAACATATTTTTTTACCCATATATCTTCCCAAGTATCATCATTGACTTCATTTAGAAAATTTTTCCATGAGAGCAGACAAATAGGAATGATGTCGGAGTATTTGGCAAGCATCGCAAAAAACCACTAACATTGATACCCTATTATTTCAATCATTTGATTGCTTTAATTGTAGTCCACAATCAACTGCGTGTGGTAGTTCCACACTATAGGCATGTGTGTACACCCTCTCCCCTACCTTTTATCAGTATATGTATCTTTTATAAAAGAAAAAAATATTTTTATTAATACATGTTATAATGAAAATAAATAATGGTATAAAAATTTGTTTGGGTTCTGTAAATATATATGCAGTAGTCTGATCAATGGGTGTTGATGGATCTGCAGAAAGTTATGGAACACCCTATACAGGTGGATTGGGTCCTAGTTTATGCTCATTAGGGACAGACTGTGGTGAAGTAGGAGTCGGAGAATATGGAATATAAAAGCTCGGAGAGAAGAAAGTATAAGTAAAAGAACATGGCCCAGATGGCTGGTTGAATGCTATATGGGGAGTGGGAATCATCATTATGAAATTTAATATTCTCTAGTACTTCCAGAATTTGATCTTTTTTCTATAGGTTTCATCCCATAATAATCACAAGGATCTTTCAATTTGTTTTCACTAATACGCACATGATGCAATTATGGTCTCATGCCCCAATTCACCAAGTCATGCTGAGACCGTAAATCATATTTTGTCTTTCCCTTAAAATTTAGAAGAATCAAAATAAAAATTTCACATATATTATTTTCAATGTGCTTTACGTCTAAGAAATGGCATAACAAATTGGTTGACCAATAAGAAAAATCAAAGCAGATACTCTCCTTCTTCCAATTGTGATAAGTTTAAGTGAAAACATTCTTTCTCTTTCTATATTTTATTTGACCCTTCCCAAATGAAAAATTGACATCTTTCAATTCATTAAGTATATCAGTTCTAGACATATGCTATGGTGGATCATCAGTCTCCATGGTATTTTAAAATATTTCAATGATTATTTCTATATGGACTGTCCATTCGAAAAAATCTTCGATGTCCCATAAAATTGAAACTACAATGATGTTTCCGTAATCTGGATCATGTATTCTTCATAAAAGCAGGACATGATAGTTTTCCCTTCGTACTCCATCCAGACACCATTGCATGAGAAGAAAAATCATTGATCTTCCACATAAGTGGAGCACAAATTTGAAATATTTCTTTCGAACATGCATCATATGTGTGCATTGTAACACCCCCGAATGATAAAGGGTTAAATGAATGAATGATATGAATCTTTTCAACAAGGCACACCTTCCTTTTCAGGAGCCTATCTGATTAGAACTTCATAGTTAAGCATATTTGGCTTGGAGTAGTGATCAGGATGGGGGACCATCTGGGAAGTTTCCAAGGGTGTGTGTGAGTGAGACAAAGCACACTGGAAAGGACATGTGTTGGCATGTGGGGACTGTCATTAGTTATATAACCCCGTTCGGGCATGTGAGTGGGCCCCAAGGTGGGGTCCACATGTCTGCGGGGAAACTGGTGGTACCTGGTGGGCGTGGAACCGACGGCCATGTGAAGGCGGGGTGTCTATGCTATCACCAAGACCCAGTTGTCACATTTGGAATCAGAGGTGGTACCCATCCTTAAGTGCGGTGTACTACCTAGGTTGAGATGTAGGTCCCACAATGAGTACGTTGTGCTCTAAAGGTGGGGGGGGGGTGAATATTACACCCCAAAATGATAAAGGGTTAAATGACTAAATGATATGACTCTTTTCAACAAAGTGAACCTTCTTTTTCAGGAGCCTATATGATTAGAAATCAACAGTTAAGCATGATTGTATTGGATTATTGATCAGGATAGGTGACCTTCTGGGAAGTTTCCTAGGGTGTGTGTGAGTGAGGAAAAAGTACACTGGAAAGGACATGTCTCGGCCTCTGAAGAATTTCATTAGTCAGATGACCTGTTCGGGAATATGGGTGGGCCCCAATGTGGGGACCACATGTCAGTGGGGAAACTGGTGGTACCTGGTGGGCATGGACCCGAGAACATTGTGTTCTAAAGGGGGGGGGGGTGAATGTAACACCCCTCAATGATAAAGGGTTAGATGACTAAATTATATGACTATTTTCAACAAATTCCACCTTCTAGGAAGTTTCACAAGGTGTGTGTGAGTGAGGAAAAAGCACATTGGAAATGATATGTGTTGGCCTCTAGAGAATGTCATTAGTCAGATGACCCATTCAGGCACGTGGGTGGGCCCCAAGGTGGGGACCACATGTCTGCGGGGCAACTGGTGGTACCTGGTGTGCGTGGACCCGAGGATGTTGTGCTCTAAAGGGGTGGGGGGGTGGGGTTAATGTAACACCCCTGAATGATAAAGGGTTAAATGACTAAACGATATGACTCTTGTCAACAAAGTGCACCTTCCTTTTTGGGAGCCAATCTGATTAGAACTCCACAGTTAAGCATGATTGGCTTGGAGTACTTATCAGGATAGGTGACCTTCTGGGACGTTTCCCAGAGTGTGTGTGAGTGAGGAAAAATCACACTGGAAAGGACATGTGTTGGCCTCTGAAGAATGTCATAAGTCAGATGACCCGTTCGGGTATGTGGGTGGGCCCCAAGGTGGGGACCACATGTCTGCGGGGCAACTGGTGGTACCTGGTGGGCATGGACCCGAGAACATTGTGCTCTAAAGGGTGGTGAATGTAACACCCCTGAATGATAAAGGGTTAATGAATAAATGATATGACTATTTTCAAAAAAGTGCACCTTTTGGGAAGTTTCCCAAGGTGTGTGTGAGTGGGGACAAAGCACATTGGAAATGACATGTGTTGGTCTCTGGAGAATTTCATTAGTCAGATGACCCGTTCAGGCACGTTGGTGGGCCCCAAGGTGGGGAACATGTGTCTGCGGGGCAACTGGTGGTACCTGGTGGGTGTGGACCCGAGGACGTTGTGCTTTAAAGGGGGGGGGGGTGAATGTAACACCCCTGAATGATAAAGGGTTAAATGTATAAATGGTATGACTCTTGTCAACAAGGTGCACCTTCTTTTTCGGGAGCCTTTCTGATTAGAACACCACAGTTATGCTTGCTTGTCTTGGAGTACTGATCATGATAGGTGACCTTCTGGGAAGTTTCCTTGTGTGTGTGTGAGTGAGGAAAAATAACACTAGAAAGGACATGTGTTGGCCTCTAGGGAATTTCATTAGTCATATGACCCATTTGGGCACATGGGTGGGCCCTAAGGTGGGGACCACGTGTCTATGAGGCAACTTGTGGTACCTGGTGGGTGTGGACCTGACAGCCATGTGAAGGTGGGGTGTCTATGCTATCACAGGGGCCCAGTTGTCACACACACATCCACATCCCAAAGATGTTTCAACTATTTTATTAAAGGATGAATTTATACGTCTATATTATTTTTGGGATCAGAAGGGCCAGACATGACTATACTCATGAAAGTGAATGGTTTTTTCATACACTACCAAGGGGGGAGGTTATAAATGTGTATAAAAACCAGCCATGTGATGTGCGAAGTAAGCATTTTCCCAAACAGATTAAAACTATAAAATGAAAGACCCATCCTAATAATACGCATGTCGGCTGCAAAATCAAGATATCGAGCATTAAATCTCTGCCATGAAAATCCATCTGTAGGGTGAACTAACTCATCATTAGTCTTCCTTCTCTTGGTTTTATTACATCACATTTTTATTTATATTTCATCAGACATAAAAATATTATGGAGTCTGGGGATCGATGAAAAGTGACACATTACTTTCTGTGGCACATGGGATGGTGTTCCATTAGCTTTTGTCTTTCAGCAGGATGTGCCACATTTTATAAAATCATTTTGTTCAATAGTTTCCTCCCAAAATAAACTATAATCTTTTAGGAAATCATGAATTTTGTTTCAGGAAAATCCATGTTCCTCAACATACTTCCACGTCATATAGTGGTTTGAGGGAATATCTGCATCATCCGAAATTAAGTCCTTTATGAAGGTAAGAATGTAATCGATGTCGGAATTAGAAATCCCATGCATACTTTTCCCATGAAACAATTGGGTTAAAAATTATACATTTTTCATTTTATCGCATTGTCGATATACTGGAGTCGTGGCAGCATCATTCAATTTTTTCACCCTGAAAACATCATCATTTTCATTATATGGATCATTTGTGATTATATCCAAGTCTTAATGGGTTGGAATCCTTTACTTTTCATGATTATAAATAAACACAAACTGGTCATATACCAAATTCTCTAATCCATTCCTCTCATTTGGATCATCAGAAATTTGAGATTTCATTTTCTCCCCATTGTGATACCACACATAGTAGTTTGCCTGAAAACCATATTTGGTTACGTCATATATGACCTCTTCATGGCTCCAACATGGTCATACAACACAATTGTAACAAGGTCAGTGTATGTGACCACTATCTGAAACATTGTGAAATGAAAAATCTTAAAATCCCTCCAATTTTTTTTGAAAATCACTTGAGATCTGATCGGTAAACTACATCCAACTTATATCCATTTTTTCAAAAAAATTATTATAATTAATTTCGTCAAAATAAACTCAATAAGATTGAATTTTAACAGAAAATATATTTAAGTAAATTAGAATTGTTCACTTTATATGAAACCATAACTGACACACTAATCTATATGATAATCATAATATAGAAGAAAAAAATACTATATTTATAAAAAAAGACAATAAATTAATATAAATCCATGATATTGAATTCAATTATAAATATAATACCATGATAGTTGTGAAAATTGAGAGAACATATATATAATCTATGGACGAATTTTGAGAGTCTTATACATCTTGTGTCAAATAGAATGAGATATTTTGAATCTATGATCCTTTGAAAGATAATAATCCCATTATTCTCATGTATTCAATGGAATAAATAATAACATGATCATTTGAGATCTGTAAAGTGTTTTGAGACCAAAAAAAATTTCAATTGAGGTTTTGAATATCTTTTAAGAACTATACATGAGTGTACAAGATCATGTAGACTTGTGGAGTAGAATTATTCTAGACTTGGGAAAATTCTAGATCAAAGGAATTTTATATTTTAGTATATTATTTGAGTGATATTCATAATATCAATTCTAGATAAATGGGAAATATAATCTAAAACTAATCGTAAAAATTTCCTCAGGGATTGAAACATCATGGTCATACATGTGGATCGTGATCATAGAAAGATTTAATGGAACTAAGAGGAGTTTGATGTCATAAGATAAAGGTTCAACGGGGAAAAGAAGAATAATTCCATGTACATTGAGATTTCGAATTATGATATTGAAATTTATTTTCCAAATGGGAAAATCTATCCCCATTTTAGATATGAATAATGGAATGGGTTTCTAGTTAATGTAATGAGTTATACTTGGGTTGATACCTCATTATTAAAACAATGTGAAGATATAATAATTCAGTTATTTGTGCATAAATTTGAGGTGAAATGTGTTTTTTATTTTTTTTCATTTATCACAAACAAGAGGACACAATAAACCTGATAGCACATTGTTCAAGATATTAAAAAGTGAATTCTGTTCACTAAAGATGTATAATGTGTAAAGAGAGTTTCTTAAATACGTTATTGATGCTTAAAATTGGAAATATTTTGAACAGTTAGGAGATTTCATAACACCCAATACCCAAAGTCGAAGTATTCATTGTGTGGGGGTGTTTAGGGGGGATCCAAGGGGGTGGGGTGTCTAGGGGGGTTGTCCAAAGGGTGGGGGTTATCCAAGGGGTGGGGTTGTCCAGGGGGTTGGGGTGTCCAGGGGATGGGGTGGTTTCCAGGGGGGTTGTCCAAGGAGGTGGGGGGTGTAGGGGTGGGGTGGTGTCCAGGGGGGATGTCTAGGGGTGGGAGTGTCTAGGGGTGGGGTGGTGTTCGAGGGAGGGGGGGGGGGGGGGCTGTCTTGGGACTGGGGGTGTCCAAGGGGGTGGGTGTCTAGGGGGTCCAGGGGGTGGGGTGGTGTCTAGGGGTTCCAAGGGGGTGGGGGTGTCCAGGGGTGGGGTAGTGTCTAGGGGGTCTACCCAGTGGGGGGGGGGGCTGTCCAGGGGGGTAGGGTGTCTAGTGGGGGTGGGGGCTATTCAGGGGGTAGGGGATGTCCAAGGGGGTGGGGTGTCTTGGGGGTGTTCAGGAGGTGGGTGGTGTCCAGGGGTGGGGTAGTGTTTGGGGGGGGGTTGTCCAAGGGGGTCAGTGTGTCCAGGGGGTGTCTAAGGGGGTGGGGTGTCTAGGGGGTGGGGGCTTGGGGGCTTTCTAGGGGTGGGGGTTGTCTTTGTGGGTGGGGGTGTCTAGGGGTTGGGGGTGTCTAGGGGTGGGTGGTGTCTAGGGGGGGATGCCCAGGGGGGTGGGGGGTTGCTCAGGGGGGTGTCCAGGGGGTTGGGTGGTGTCCATGGGCGGCTTTCCAAGGGGTGGGGTTGTCTAGGGGGCCGAGGTTGCCCAATGGGTGGGGGTATCCCGGGGTTGGGGTGTCCAGGGAGGTGGGGGGTGTCCAGGGGGTGGGGGTGTCCAAGGGGGTGCAGGGTTATCCAAGGGGGTGGGGGTGTCAAGGGGGTTGGGGTGTCCAAGGGGTAAGGTGGTGTCCAGGGGGGGGCTGTCCAGGGGGGTGGGGGGCTATCCAAGGGGTGCAGGTGTCTAGGGGGTGGGGTGGTGTCCAGGGGGGCTATCCAAGGGGTTGGGGGTGTCCAGAGGGTGGGGGGATGTCCAAGGCGGTGAGAGTGTCCAGGGGGGCTATCCAAGGGGTTGGGGGTGTCCAGGGGGGATGTCTAGGGGGTGGGGGTGTCCAGGGGGGTGTGGGGTGTCCAGGGGGGTGCATGTGTCTAGGGGGTGGAATGTCTAGGGGGTGGGGTGTCTAGGGGGTGGGGATGTGAAGGGGGGGTGGGGTTTGTTCAATGGGGGGGTGTCCAGGGGTGGGGGGGGGGGGTTAGGGGAGGAAATACCCATATAATACCTTGAAAATTACCTATACCCAATCCAACAAACATCAAAATTCTAATCCATCACCCAACCAACAACCAATTCATACTCAATATCACTACCCTTCCCATTATTCCTTGAATAAAAAACTATAAATACAAAATCAAAATCCAATTCTCAACTAAACTAAATTAAATAGAAACTATCATATCACCCCACTAAAAAATAGAAACCCACCTACACCACTACACCTACCATCCCCAATCCCTTCACATGGACCATCCTTATATCCATTACCCACCTCAAGAAAATATGAATAAAAAAACCCTTTACCATCTTTGAGTGGGGATACATCTCAGCATCCCCTACTATAGTTCAAATGGTTCACTAACTCTACAAATAAGGTGTGTCTATGAAGAATTCAAATAAAGGTGATTCACACAATCATGAAACTTGAAGTATAGAACAAAAATAGAAAACAAATCAAAGTGCGCTTATTGGGTATACCATGCCACAGACCACACAGACCATTGGTTTAGGCCAAATCAGAAAAAAGAATAAAAAAATAGACTCAAAAAATTAAAACTAAGGTATCACTTACATATTTGAAGTGTAGAACTAAAATATTGCTTGATTGAAGTTGGGTCTATCAAATGGAAGGTGTTTTTCATACTTTGGATAAGAGAGAGCTTAAGGATATCTTCTATTTAGGGATACAATCATATTGATGGGGGAACTGGATCTACTGTGTGTTTAAGGGAAACATTTACCAACTGTTTTAATGAAATGTTGGTATACATTTGAAAAATTAAATCTTTCCCAACAGTTTACTAAAACTGTTGGGAAAGGTTGATCCTAACAATAGTATACCAACGGTTTGTTCAATCCATTTGTAAAGGTTACTATTCAAATAGTATACCAATGGTTTGTTCAATCTATTGGTATATAAGTGTTGGGAAATCCTCCATTTCCACTAGTGTTTTTTATTGTTAAAACAAAAGCACTGGTAAAAATACCATTTATCAGTGCTTTTTTAGCACTGGTAAAAGAAACCTTTTATCATCATTTTTTCCTAGAACTGATAAAAGTACTCTTTATCAGAACTATTTGAGGACTAATAAAGGAAACTTTTCTCATCATTAATTAGGTTATTTTTATCAGTTCTAAAAAAATCACTGATAAAGGGGGTCTTTTATCAATGGTTTTTTAGGGTCGATAAATACACTATTTATCAGTGATTTTTACTAAGACTGATAAAAGTAGCCCATTTATAATCTCGTTTTGATAGTTCTGATAAAGTGTAGAACTTGATATTGTGATGTCTATAGTATAGGAAAATTTAAAAGTTCTAGAAAAATGATTTTTCTACGCCAAAAAATGCTAGAAGGATATGTATTGTTAAAAACCTCTAATTTGATTAGTGATGATAAATGGAAACTTTATTAGTGCTAAAAATAGTAATGATGAAGGTTTCATTTATTTGTATTTTTTAGTGTTGATAAATCCCCCCTTTATCAGCAATAATTGGTACCTTTATCAATGCTTTTGTTTTATCATCGATAAAGAGGCCTTAAATAGTACATTTTTCAATTCTGCTAAAATATGAAAAAAAAATTGAACCGCATGTCCCCTTTGCCAATGCCTGAACCCCACTCCCACACTCCCACTTTTCTCAAAACTCATAAGGACCCTTTTCAGCATTTTTCTACTGCCCACTTACCTTTTCACCCCTATTTATGTTTGGACTCAACACTGTAACCTCCATTGTGTAATTCAAACTCCATTACCACTATCCCATGTTTATTTTATTCTATATTTTATTATATTTATATTTATTTATATATTTTTATGTCAATATTTTTAATTTATATATTTATATATATATTTATATAATAATTTTTAAATAAAGTTTTAAAATATATGTTTTTATGTGTATTTATGATAAACATATACTAATATTTATTTAAATATATTATATATTAATATTCATTTACATAGGTTTGATGATTCCTAGGGTATCCTAGAATCATCGGTTCTAAGATTTCATTTTTTGCAATCGTGGTTGTTGATCATGGCACCTTTTTTCGAAGAAACATCTCTACTTCCCTGCTTGAATCCCAGGGAAATGGAATATGATCTATTAAACTGATGGAAAACATATCATTGATAGATAAGGAGAAATTGGTTATTTTGTTAAAAGAAACGTGAAGATACATTCCTGTTGCATCGAACTTCTATTCTATAAACATATTCTACAAAATGTATGGTGATTATATGAGGCAGTTTCCGTAAGATAAATTGGATATGGTCTCATGATTTTGGAATTATTCAATGAAAAGGATAAATAAAATATTATCAATGGGAGACCATGGTCACTTGATAACCAACTCATCTTAATGGAAGATATAAAAAATGAATGGTATATCTAGAACATTAATTTTTTCAAATACTTCATTTGGATATTTCTTACATGAATCCCATTTTATCGATGTTCAAAACATATTATTCATTAAATTAGTGGCGAAATCTATCATTTTGGGGAATGGTATCATTAGAATCTGATTCACTGGGGACTATTGGTGAAAATTAGGGTGTTCGTAGCTATTGTTCAACCTCTTCTGAGATGTATGATTTTGTATAAGTCTAATTCCAATGCTTGGATCTCATTTGAGTATGAAAAAACACTAGTTTTCTTCTTTTTTCTGGTTGTCTTGGGAACATGAAGAAAGATTGTATTTCAAAAGTGACTGTTGGAGAATAAAAAATTAACTTGCAATGTTATCAGTGGATGCATGAAAAAATATGGGGTTTTCCTTTAATCTGGAAGTTTAAATTCCGAAGAACAGTGATATAATTTTAAATTCTATAAGTTCACAATCAGATCTTGATCAAAAAAAATTATCATGTTGGGGAATCTTATCCTTCCCACTAAAATAAATATCATTCTTGATCATAAAGAATAGAACTTCAAGCTTCTATATTCTACTCAGGTTATTCTAGGAACAACCATGAAACCCATATTAAACCACCAAGGGTGATCACTTCTTACCCTCTCAACAACCATTCAACCACTAAGTAAAAAAAGATAACCTCTATCCGAAAGTGGATTATCTCTGATCCTATTAGTAATAATTTTTTATCTCTCCTTAATGATCTTTCACATTTCTCAATTCTAAGAGAGGACCGTAACGTACCCTCAGTATTTGGAACTAAAATATTATTGATGTGGAGGAGTAAAGTGAGAGGGGATAATTGTTTTGATATAATCACGTAAGAAACTAGAGGATCTAAGAGATTCATGGAGGAGCCTCCGGTTAATGATATATATTCCAAAACATAGAAATTGATAGAGGATGGAACATTTCTCAAAAATTTAGTGGTGGAAGTTGGACTGAGCTAGCCTCACCTACCCCAATGTCAATCTTAAGATAGAAATTTTGAGTATTTGGAAACCCATGATCAATTTGAATGCTCTAATGTTTAGGTGATAAAATTTTCCCTGATATGGTTTTCTTGTCTGATACCCCATTAGAGACCAATGACATGGTTGGTAACACTAAAACAAATGGTTTCCGTGGATTTTTTTATGTTTCTCACTAAGGACACTCAGTTGGTCTATGTCTTCTTTGGAGGTAGGATATAGATGGAAGAGTTAAATATTTTTATTCAAACCACATTTCCACTTCTATTCACTAACTAGAAACCCTAACTAGGACCTTTATAGGATTTTATGGATGTCCCTCCCAGTGGGATAAATGGAAGTCAGGTAAATTTCTTAAAACTATGCGCGAGAGTTTATTGGACCTCTTCTCTTTAGTGGGGATTTTAAAAAAATATATGTTCCAGAATGAGGATAAATGGGGAACCAGTAGATCCTCTGCTTCAATGATGGATTTACATCAAGAAGCACAACTGATTTATCTCTATGATCTATGACACACAGGTAACCATTTTATGTGGTCTCAAGGGAACTTCCAAAATACTCTCATTATAAAGCATTTTGATAGATTTTTGGGGTTGATTGAATGGACTAACCTCTTTAGGTTCTTCCAAATATCTCAGATAACCCCCACCACTTTATAAAACTACCCTATCCTCATTGATATTTTACATGGTTACCAAAAATTGAAACATGGGATACGTTTTAGGTTTGAATTCTTATGGGCCAAGGATAAGGAATGTGAATATGTGATTCATTCATTACGAAAGGTGGTATATCTTAATACATGAATGAATATCCACCATGGGTCATCCAAGTTGAAAATCTGGAGAAACTTCATGTATATCCAACTCAAAAATATTTTTGATACTATTGAAAACAATCTAAGAATACTATATTCTCCCCACAAACTTTGATGTTACTCTTTCCATAATCATAATCCTTTAAGAAAAAATAGATTCATCACTCGGTACTAAAGAGTGTTTTTGGTCCATTAATTCACACAAAACCCAGATTTAAGAAGGTGATGCCAACACCTCCTATTTCTAACAGAAGACCTTTTTGAGGCAATGCAAGAATTCCATTTCTAGACTTAATAATCTTGAAGGAAGAACTATTACCAATGATATTGGGATCCACAGTATTATCACACATTTTTTCTAGAAGCCTTGGATAGCGAGGGAATATACCACATCATTAAATATTTCATGTTGTATTGAACATGTGGTTATATATGTTATGAACCACCAGGTCACATGTGATTTCAATAACGATTAAATTAGAAGGGCTCCCAATCAAATCTACTCAACAGAAGTTCTTGGGATAGATGGTTTCCATTCACTATTTTTTCAAAATATTTTAGTATATTGTTAGACCTAATATTTCAACACATATGAAGGACCATTAGGTAGGTAATTCCATTATTTTCTCTCTTAATGAAACCATTATTAAACATACTCCAAAAATAAAAAAACCCCATTGCATCAAGTTTCATACCCATCAATTTATGCAATGTTTCAAAAAAGATATTCCCAATGATCCAAGTCAATTACCTATGATCACGATTACCTTCCATTATCTCTAAAAACCAAAGATTTGTCATCCCTAAAAGGATCATTACTAATAATTCCTTTATCACCCATGAATTTTTTTACTCTATGAAAACATTCACTATTGTGAAAAGAGGTATTATGGAAAAGAATATTGATATAAAAAGGCATAAGATATAGTGTAATGGACATTTCTTTAATTTTTTCTAAATAAAATGGGATCTTTCCCTAAATGGATTGAGGTCATCATAAAATTTATATCTTCAGTGTTTTTATGGATCAAAATTAATGAGGGCCTTACTCAGAGATTCAACCCTTCAAGGGTTCTTCATCAGGGGATCCTCTTTATCCTTTCCAGTTTATTTTAGTGGCTGGTGTTTCCACAAATCTTATTTTAGTGGTAGTGAAAAATAATATAATGCATGGGGTGAAGGTTTTTCACTAAATTCCATGCATATATCATCTCCTTTTCACTAATGATAACCTTATATTTTCATGGTCTAACCATGAATAATGCACTCTATTTGTCACCTTATCCATCATAATGAGATGAAAACTGGGAAATCAGTTAACCTACCTAAATCTGAAATATATTTTAGTTCAGGAGTGCCATTGATTAGGAAGGACAATATCAAAAAATCCTCGGGTATTTTGGTGGTCGAAAAACAAAATGAATACTTCGGTCTCTATACAATTGTTGATGGATCTAAAAAAGCAGTATTTATTAATATTATTGATAAAGTGGAAAAAAAGATTCAGGCATAGACAATCTAGATGATCTCTAAAATAGGGAAGGAAATTTTTATAAAGGAAGTGTTATAATCGATTCTTAATTATGTCATGTGCCTCTTAAAATTCCTTAGCTTTGTTTTTTACCAAATTAATTCTCGTATTGCCAATTTTTTTGTGGTCCAAATAATGGGAGGAAAAAATTCATTAGGTGGCCTGAAAAAATCTATGTACCCCTAATGAATTTGAAGGAATAGGGTTCCAATACCTATGCTACTTCAACAATACCCTCTTAGCCAAGAATGGATCCCGAATACCTTTTTTCTCAGATCCCCCAAGCCAAATTCTTCCCACACTAAATTTTTTAATGATCATCCTTTCCCCCACCTCTAGTTTCCGAGGGAGAATCCTTTAGGGTTCTCACAAGATGCTTTGTAGCGGGATCCTTTGGAGGGTTGGTGATGGAACCATGGTTAAGATCTCAAAGGATACTTGGCTAGACAATGGCGATGGGTTGATAGTGACCACTTCAGCAGTACATGGTTTTGACGATGTGATGTTTCTCTCTCTTTAATAACATAGATAATGGTTGGTTCACTAAACAACTTTGTAATAGGTTCAATGATAGATAGAGAATGGTATTTCAGATTATTAAATTTGTGAAGTACACGCTATGCTGGGGAAAAGAAATGTTAGGAATTTACTCAATTAAGTCTAGTTATATGATGGTTCATGTAGTGAATAACTCAGAGGGTGATATTTTTTGGAAGATCCCATGGAGTTTGGTGGACCCACCCAAGGTTCCATATTTCTGGTGACAAATTTGTGTCATAATCCTCCCTTACAAAGAGTTTTTCACATACCACCATGTTATGGATGATCCGTTATTCCCTATGTACATGGATATATTAGAATCCCCCTGCATTCAATTATCCACTACCCAAAGGCTAGGGTTGTGTGGAATACATGGTTTTCCAATGTAGATCAATAAGTATATTTGGATCCTTGACTTACTCTACTGCTGGTGATATAGGCGTCCTCCCTTCCCATGGATATGGTGTGTTTGTTAAGATATGTTCTTGGGATCATTTGGGTATCAAGAAACAACTGTATATTTAATCAGATATCAAGAAAAAAATATTTTTTGATTGAGGGGGCTATTTCATGGTTGGAAAATTGGAACAACATGAAACATAGAATGACATTAGAACTATATGACCATGTATTATCATATGGAACCACCCTAATAGGGGTCTTGAAGACAAACATGGATAAGTCACTCCTTGGGAGTGGGATAATATGTATTGGAGTGATGGCCTATGATTCCATCAGGCATATTTTTGTGGCCATACAAGAGCCTCTCCATGCCTTTTGGGGCCCTACGGTGGATAAATCCTATGAAATCTATGTTAGAATGGATTTCACTTTTAAGAGAGGAAGGAAATCCATCATCATTGAATCAGACTCCCTCGTCATTATCAACACTATCCATACAATAGGCTTCCAATCATTTGGCTTGCTGGTTCTGATGATTCAGTCCCTCATCCATCTCTTATAAAACGGTTCTTTATCCTTTATCAAAAGAGAGGGTAATTGAGAAGTTCATTTGTTGGAAACTCAAGGACTTTCCCATGAGAAACATGTTTGGATGGATGATTTTCCTTCCTGGATGAATTCCCTTATACTTCTTGATCTTGAATCTTATAATTGAATCTCATTGATTGTTAAAAAAAATATAAAAATATATCTATTTATCAATACACACACATATGTATATACAAACGTTATATACAAATTTTTATAAGTATATATATATTCATATATTTTTAAAATGAAAAAATGGTTAGATATTGTTTTAAATAAAATGGATAATAATTAATTCCATATGACTTATATAATTATTTTTGAATTCATTTTTAATATATGTCTATATATTGTATATATAGATATATTTTTTCTACATTTCATGTATATTTATTTGCCTATATATTTATATATAATTACATATAATTATATATCTAGATATAAATATTTTTTAATTTATTTATAAATATTTACTGTAAATAAATTTATATATTATATTTTATGATAATGAATATATTTATAAAAATACATTTATATATGATGTATTTATACAATATTGGCACACACACATAAACGAACATATTTACATATACATATACACATTTTTATTTCACATGTACATGCAGAAATATTTACATATATGTATTTATTTACATATATTAGAATATACACATAAATATTTATTTTTCTATTAACACACACATATTTATATATAAACATTACTTATATAGGTATATATATATATTAATGCATTTCTATAAGGTAAAAGAAGGATAATTTTTTAATTTAAATAAAATGAATAATAAATAATTATTTCCATATGGTTTATATATTTAAAAATACATTTTTATATAAATATATTCAAATATTTATTTTTACTATTGATTTATTATATGTAAATATAAGAAAATATGTATATATTTTATTATAAATAAATCTACAATAAGAAAAATGAAAAAAAATAAAAACTATAAAATCTATATGAATGTAATCCTTGGGAATTAATTTAGTCTCCCTTGAGGAAATACAATAATACCCTCTTAAAGGAATCTAAAATCCAAACGAATTCTAAAAATAAGGGTGTCTCAACAAAAAACTTAGTTAAAGAGGCCTTTCATGCCTTTTTGGACCTTGAAAAAATAATGATGATGGTCCACATTTCTAAAAACAACATGGATCTCGTTAATGGATTCGATTTGATATATGGTATAGCCCAAATGGACACCCAGATCAAAAGTTAGGGATTTTTGAATTTCAAGTCATTTTTTCAACTTATCTTTGATCATTCTTTAATTTATTGAATTATTATATCATTAAAAAAAATTTAAATTAAAATTACTTAATAATAATTAGCAAATTATTAATTAATATTATTTTTAATTATTTTTTAAATAATTTTGACTAAATATCTTGTATATTAAGTGTAAATTCATATTCAATCTTTTATAAATCATATTTAGTAAAATATATTATATTTATATCAATAGCAGTATATTTATATATTAATATATGATTTTTAATGATATATTATTTTTTTATGAAATATACCTTTTGTTAGTGCCAAAAAAATTCTTAATGGTTCCTTTTATCAGCAATAAAACAAAAACATTGATAAATGTGGCCTTTATCAGTGTTTTTTAGTGAAGACTAATGGGGACTTTATTAGTGATAAAATATTGAAAATAAAGGCACACCCTTATCAATGTTTTTTTCTAGAGTTGATAAAGGATAGAACGAAATCTCACACAATATGTAGTAGTACCGGTCAATATATACCTATAAAGTTACTGGGAAGATCTAGACAATGTGATCCCTTTTCCATTTCACATTTTTTAAGACTTGATTAGATAGAATAAATTTTAAATATCATAATACTTAAAATTAGTATATGAATTTAACCTAATTCATAATGAAAATCAATGGATTTCACCCCACCACTGATGAATCTGAACCGGTAGTAATACCCCTAGCCAACCCAATACACATCATCAAAAGTGTCTTTATCTATGTAGTTCCAATTAGGATTATCATACATAACACCTCTCCCCATATTAGAGGAATTGTGTTTCCCTAGAATACTACGGAGTGGTGCAAAAAACCGTGTGATAAAAATTAATTGTATTTTAATAACATGCATTGGTTACATATCTTTGACAGATACATATGATCTATTGCAAAATCTTTGTAGATAATATATAATATTTTATATCAAAAATTTTCATAACATTTTTAATGTTTTTATAAAAGTAATATTGTTAATGGGTTTTTGAAATAAAAAATATAAAATCATTTTAGGGTTTATTGTTTCATTAAAAATGAATTTGGGGATTTTTGAAGCTCCTTCATGGTTCTAATTTAAGAAGGAAAAGTTAATAGAGTTCATTCTAATTTTCACGTAGCGAGGGAATCATGAACCTCATTCATGTTTCCTATGAAATCACCACACAAGAGGTGTGTATGGGTTTAACGCCCTGACCTGAAACATCGGGTCTGAGCTGGAGGGTCACATAACATAATGTAGGGCTCCTCGT
This sequence comes from Viscum album, assembly GCA_963277665.1. Classification (NCBI taxonomy): domain Eukaryota; kingdom Viridiplantae; phylum Streptophyta; class Magnoliopsida; order Santalales; family Viscaceae; genus Viscum; species Viscum album. The sequence goes on from OY728119.1 coordinate 1,654,962,700, forward strand.
ATGAAAGAGGATTCTAAATAGAATAAAGGGTTTGATTCCTCCAGTAGGGAGAATATAACCTTTTTATCATGTCATAACATAAATAAATAACCAGAATGATAAACAATATAATGATCAGAGTTCCGTAAAGAAACTAAATAATAAAAAGGGAATACATACCATATAGGTAATAAACGGATACCAAAGTGGAAAGGAATACCAGATTATAAATAACCTATAATAAAATAAGTAAAACAGTGGGGTCTTTTATATTCCATCTTAGTATGATACCATCCCATGCTCATCTACAAAACCATCCACCATAATACCCTTTCCCTTCACATGATCCCTAGTTATGAAATCTACAAGTTCACCTAAATTTCCAAGTAGGGTGTAAGTAAAATACTAAGTATGGACCCACGAATGTGTCCTTAATGAGTGTGATCAACTATAATAGATGATTCTATGATTATAATAAATGTTTAAAAATCATTACAATAAATAATCCAAAACCGAGTGGTTGCGTGCTAACCAAGCCACCACAAACCACTGACTAAACTTTCTTTGGCTCCATACTAGAATGATAATAATGGATTTTAAAAGTGATAAATAATAATACATTATCCTCTTAATACATATTTTAGTGTTCTCAAGGAATTGATCCGGATCAGGGCCTCAAACTGACATATTCTAGCTCCGTTATGGGTCAGCCCTCCAGACCGTCGTACCCCATATATGTCTCGAGTCAGTCCTCCAGACCATCATGCCCCTAACATAATTTGTTAAGTCAGGATGTCAGTCCCTCATTCCCCTAATTCATTGCCTTAGTTTATACCATATTCCTTCATAACCCTACATTTTTCTCTTATTCATCTTCATCACCATCACAAGTCATGCACACTCTCTAGCGCCTCGACTCGGTTTTCCACCCGAACAGTACTCTTTTCCGGTTGGCCACCGAACCATATGTGCACCTCCCTATATGAAAAAATATTTTAACTAGAAAAAAGGTTCTAATGAGGTGAGAGTGGGGAGACTATACCCTTAGTTGGTGATAAAAATAGTGGTCCATAGATAAGATATAACACAACTAAAAAGGACCATACTCAATAGAAGCAACCAAATAACTTACTAGAATAATTAAAAAGCACTATTAGTAATAACTAATCCCAAATTTAATAATACCATTTATATAAAAAAATAAAATAGTAGGTCATATAGAAAGATAGACATATGGGTCACCCATGGTCGACCATATCTGTACACACATACAAAAATCATGTTAAAAAAAGGAAAAACTCAAATGATGTATAGGAACTACCATAATCCATTTTCATCCATCCCTTGCTAATAGGTACAACAATGATCAATAAGGTCCATATCCTGAGCCTTAATCCTTACTTGATCTCAAAATTATAAAGTCTAAACATGTCTTGAGGGTCCCTTATAGGGTGTGAGAATAAATCTCAAGGGGCCACCACCAACGTGTTCCTATCTTACATGCATAATTTTACAGGTGTATTCTAAAAATAATAAAAATACAACACATTCATAAATAATAAATTAAATTCTTCCCATGTGCTCAAAACCATAAGGATGTGACCACCTACTTCATCTATTATCGGTATAAGTCTAAACACATACCCCAAATTATATATATGCAATATCCTACCTATCTGTATATATATAATTACAGTGGTGAGGATCCATGGATTATTACCAAAGTAATCCCTTGAGGATTGGAAAACTTGGTGAACCCTCGGGTCACAACTATAAGAATTTAACTGGCACCTTGTGCACAAAATCATGTAACCGGGAACCAAAAAGCATGCCCAATCAAGTCCATGGTCCCTTAGAAATCATATTAAAAGATACCTGTCAACTTGAAGCCTAAATTCTCTAGGCACAGTGATATCCATCATCTAATAACAATCATCTTAGGCTTAAAAAATTATGTCCCAAGGCATGGAAATATCCTTCCCCTAAATATCCTGGAACGTCGACCTCAACTGTAATGATTAGCCTTATCCCCCAACCGATGGTATCAATGACATCAACTGATGGTTTATTAGAATCAATGGGTCTTTATAAGGTTATAAACCCCTATGTACCATATGATAAACACCATGACCTAATCCACATGTTCTACAGGGCCCCCCAACCACAATGAATGGTGAATACCCCTCAATTGGGTCTTATAAGTGTGAACACAATTATAATGGTATGTTGGCCAACAAACAGTGAGTGGAAATCACCAAAAAACCTAAGCCACATCATTTTTCATCTCATTCCACTATGACTATGTCACTAAATCCTAATGGTCAACACCATCCCAAATCACACAAGGTATACCCCAATCCTGAACACCTCATCACCTCAATCTGATTACAATGTTGTCTCAACATAGTGATCATCATTACCCCCATGTATCCCAGTCCACAGCCTACCTAACAAACTACATCACCTCAATCCAGGTGATCGATATCACCTCAATCCCCAAGAAAATTCCATCAAGTGCCCATGGAACCAAGAAATTCAATATAAAAAATTCAATTTCATTTAATATACACACCGAACCTAAACATTACAGGTTGGTTCAGGCCCCTTACCCAGCATAACCAGTTATAGTGTAGTAGTATCATACCCATAGGAATATTATATAAAAAAATTAATAATTTAAAGATAATTAGTTAATTTATTATGCTCTCACTTGGTCAAACCACATGGAGTATACGGAAATCACCCCCAAAACATCTGAAAAATCTAGGAAAATCTAGGAACCACATACCTTAGGAAAGTATGTGATCACTCGTCTAATATTAGCCTCTAAATCATGTTGAGTCAGTATAAAATGTAATTTTAGATGAACTCCTAGAAAATAGGTCAAAAGATCTTACACTAATTTAGAACTCTATGTGTACAGATCAAAGAAATAAATAAGGTAACATGACTGAAGGCCTTAACGATGTGCTTCCCTTGAGACTAATAGAGCTTGGATAATGAACTTCCCTCAATTTCTAGGTGAGAAAACAATAGAGGATCCCCCTTTTCTATTTTTGTTAATGGGAGAAGAATGGGGAAGAAAGAAAGAAATAGGGAAGGAGGAAAAAAATATACTTTCACAATTTTTAATGGGATGCATGGTTTTTCTGCATGATTTGTATAATTGTTCACTAATCGTTTGATGCTCTCTGCCTAAGCACCACACACAAATTAGCTATGAACATGGTTTTCCAAACCATGTGAAAACCTTGTGAAATCCCTATTTTAAAAACTATAGAGGTTCTCACGAGGCTATGTTCCCCCACCCACAATGTTTTTCGAACCATGCCTAGTGTTATTGTATGGTCGCATGGTTTCTCCTTGGAGGCCGCACACTTTTTCCAAACCATGCGCCTCAGCCTACGCTTTCCCAAAACATAATTTATGGACTCCGACGCACCAGAAAATCACTCAAAACCATGAGGCACATGTCAATATTTAAAACCCAACTGAAAAAGTCCTTAGATCAAGCATACTCTTAGAATTATGTTTCTAAAATAAAAAATAAGTTGGCATGACCACCAAACAAAAATATCCAAACATATTGGGGATTTTCTGACCCACTCAATACCAGGGATGTTACATACTCTCCACATTAACATAGATCTTCCCCAATATATAAATAATTACCCATAGATGGTAACAAACATACCCATATCATTTATCACCCTGGTTATCATGTTGTAGGTTGAATTCCCTCAAGGCACTCCTCGACTTAGCAGTTACCTACCTGGTCACTTCCCAACTGAAAATTAGAACATCATGATGGTTCCATAGAATATCCCTAGACTCAAAAGTCCTCCCATTATGCATTGTCATTCCTCCACCTCATCAGGTTTTCAATTCAAGGACATGTAATATCTGATACGAATCATGTCTTGCATCTTATATGATTCCCAAAATCTATCATCACAGTAGGAACTCATAATAAACCTACACCATATATATATATATGCATTCCCATAAAAATCCTAATGATTATGAACCACATATAAAACCCACTTTACATAGATTCCCCCAATAAGTAATGGTGTTAATGAACCTCATATATATATATCTCATCGCATCGATTCGAACCTAATAACCAATTTCTAGTTATTCAAAAACAATTCCCCTGAAACATGTGGACAAAATATGGAAAAATCATAAAATAAAAGAAAACCCCAATCGCACCCATGGCGTACCTCTGACCATCGTCGGTTCCTCGGGCTGCTCTGCACCTGGAAGATCCACTACATGCACCTGGATTGAAAATCGACTACTCAAGGTCTAGGCTCCCTGTAGATCTACACTAGCTACCAACCACTAACACCACTATTGGGTCCCATGGTATCTTACATGACCTATTCATGTATTTGAATCCTAGATACCACCTCTTGGTACCGCTCCATGACATACCTCTAATACTTAAGTATTCCCCGATCCCAAGTTCATTAGTATCTGAGAAGGATTCCTGTAGAACCTCTCTATATGCCCAATCTATCCCTATACCCAACACTCCTTCAGAACCCAAGAACACTAAGGTCAAACATGTCTTAGTTGCCTATATTGGAAGCACACTACTGAAGACTCACTCCTCAGAGGTTTTTCTGAATCTCTAGCTTGACTACCTTGTTGAGATTCCTTACGTCCCCACTTTCTTCTACCTAAAGAATCTCAATTGAAATCAGCATACATTGTCACCTAGATTGAATAATATTGGTCAATCAAGTTTTACTCAACTACTGATTTTTGGTTTACCATCTCAGAGAAGGATGAAATCATGAAGATATATACATGCACATTGATGAAATGCCTCAAATAATTCTCAAAATGGAGCACATTGGAAATTTTTTTTCCTACCATACCAAGTAAAAATCATAAATTTTATTGAAATTCTGTATATAGTTCATTACACATGGTACCCATACTATAGATTCATGAAATCATGTCCCATGTCCGCACTTAGTGTCTTCAGAAAGAATTTCTCGAAGAAATAGGCCCTAAAAGCCTTCCAAGATAGTCCCCCGTGTCTTCCCTACTAAAACTATACATCCCAACATCACTTTTTCAGTCCTTAGAACACGAATATCTCTAACTTTACTGTGTAATCCCAATCTTCCATGATACTATTCTCTTTGAATAATACAATAGCTTGTGTTGTACGCAAATTCGAGTTCAAACACACCACAACCAATCAAACTAGACATTATGAATAGTAATAGCCACCTTTTGAAATTTTATAAATTTAATCTTTCAAAATGGACTTAATTTCTGGATTTGGAATATCAAAATTATCTTAGGGTGAATTTTGGGTATTTTTCTGAAAACATTCAATTTTTATTGAATATTGAAAAACACTACGTTATTGATTAAAACCATATTTTTATTTAAATAATTATTCATTTTAATTAAATTTATTTTAGGTAAAAATAGATACATAATACCTATATAAGTTCAATGTAATTCATTAGAGTCATTCTATAATAATATTAGATATATAAAATTTTATTGAACTTTTTACCATCTTTTACCCACCTCCTAGGAGGATTTGAAAATTTGTATAAAACATAATTTTACCACTTCTGTAAATTGAATTTCAAAATTCTGAGAGACATGGTTGATAACAATAACTAAAATGTGGTTCAATAAGATAATAATATTTTTTTTGAATAGTAACTTTTAACTTTTATTTACCACAGTTTAAATTAAATAGGGTAATTAATGGTAAAAATGATATTATTATTACCCTAACACATGTTCTAATTCTATTTAATAAGTGTAATTCAAAGAAAAACAACCTTAGGAATAAAATATGGTCCTTTTGGTCCACTTGGATTAGATTAGGACATTTATTATTCTTTAATTTAAAGAAAAGTTACAAGTGTTAAATTCAAGTTTCCCTAACTAAAACATTTTTAATATAAGGTTATACATTAGATAAATTTGACTGTAAATATTCATTAAAAATATAAAATGATTTACTATATATTTTTTTTATTTATAATTTTTATACATTAAATAATAAAATTTATTTATTACACAATGACGATGCAGTAATTACTGTATTAATGAAAGATTAAAATAATTGATATTATAAATATCCAAATAAATGTAATTTGAGGCTTTTTATGAATTACGGTAATTTTATAGGTTAATATGACATGTTAGGGTTGATTAAATGAATTATTTGTGAATTAATAATACTGTTATGACTTTAACAAAAACAAAATACCAAATAGTGTCAAAATTGACATAAAAGAGTTTTTAAAACAAATATTATATTATTAATTGATATATTGTTCCTAAAAATATAAGGTTCATAAAAATGACTTATAAAATGATAGATACATCATTAATGAACCACTTGAGGTTTTATTGTTATTTTATAGTAAGTTTATTAACCAATTATTATAATAATATAATGATACAAGGTAAAAGTTTAACTATTTAACTAAGAGTTAAATTTAAAAGATAAGGTTCATATATTGACCCAAACCTATCTAAAACCTATTGGTTGAGAGTTTTTTGACCCATACCCACTTTATACTAGAAATAAATCATTTTTTAACCATTATAAAAAAAAATTATTTTATTATAAAATAATATTTCAATCTTTCCCTAAGGTGCCCCTCGCCTCTCGTATAAAAGTGAACTTCCCCTTCTCTATAATTAACTTTTCCAAAGCCATTTTTCTCAGCCAAGTCCTACCCAAATATCCTACCAACTTCTCTAAATTCAATCTAGAGGCCTTAGTTTGATCATAAATCCAACCTAAGGATCCCTTTTGATCAAATTAAAAGGAATCACCTGAAGAAGATGTAAATATTTCATCACCTCTTTCAAGATATTTTCTTTTTCCACTTACTCTTTCGTTGTTGTTTCCATTATAAAATAATAACTCCAGTATCTTCTACATACTGTGATGTTATTATAAAAATCGTACAACCTTGTTCATTATTCTATCCATCCTACGAATGACACGTCACTATACGTGCGTAAGTACGGCTTATCATCTCCACGTCGTGGTGTAGATTCTATTAAATACATTATTATTTGTATGGTTATAATAATGATGTATAATTGATGTAAATAATAAATATAACATGTCAATTATTTTTTATATATGATATACCATCTATTTACATACAATGTTAATATTAAAAGAACGATATTGTCGCTCGTGAATACGTACGGATTACCGTCTCTACGAATGTGGTGAGATTCATTTCCCCATCGTAACCATTTAAGAATAATTTTTATTTGATGATTAAAAATAATGTTTAAAGAACTTAATATCATTCTGGATATGAATCAAATACATATTATCCATAATAAACATGACTTACATAACCAAGTATATAAAGGAAAATGAATCAGTTAACACCCAAAATGATGATAATACTGGAATATTATTAATAATGAAATATTAAAAGATCATATATGATATCATTATTATGTATGTGGTTCTTGTATATGTTAATAACAATGATTTAACTATTATACAGGAGGTTAATGTACCCTCAACTAAGTAAAAGTACAAGGTAAGGGTTATTTCTAAAAAAAAATTATTATCCGAGGTTTTTTATATGTAAGTAACTACTAGGACCTCTTTATCATCCACATCTATGTTTCTTACAAATGTATTTCAAAACATTTTAACTATTTACTAGACTATGGGTTAAAGTAATTTATACCCTTGGTTGAATTTTTATAAAATGTTTTGAAATAAATATTTCTGTCTTTTTCCAAACAAGGTACTCTATGACCTTTTTGACAAAATTAAGGTAAGAATGTCTTTTTTTAACTTATACGGCGGGTGTGGCTATTTTCCTCCATTATAATACCTTCTAAGATTTCCTTACAATATTGTAAGAATATTTCCACAATAAATGTTTTATTTTATAATTATGTGACTTTTAAGTGGTTTCAAAATAGAAAGAGGTATTTCTTTCAAATAGTTTTCCTTTTATCTATGTCAACATCCTTTAGGGGTTTTAATCTTCTTTGAGCCGATTTATGATAACAAAAATATTCCATATTGTATTGAAGGTTTTGTTATATTTTTTACTATGAATGTGTTATTTTTATACCATTCATGGTTTATGGATAAACTATTGACATTTTGTATGCTAGTTATAATTCGAATGTTTATGTTATGTTTAAAATTTTTCATATGAGGAATGCATTGGACTTAGTAAGTGATTGGTGGAGCCCGATATAGCTCCCTGATGTATTGGTAGGTATCATGAGACATACTAATGTCTTGGAACAAGGCCTTGACAAAATATTATTTGTAGTTTTGGCACAATCCCTTGACTATGTTTTTATAAAGTCTCACATTGTGCATTCCATCATTATGAAATTTGATATTGATATTGCATGTGATTATTAGACTAGTAGAATATACATGTGAATAAGTAAATGGAGTTATTTTGATTTATAATTTCCATATTATGATGAATTTTAAGTTTAAAAGTTTTTTGTTTTAGTCTTATACATTGCCTTGAATGTTTATGCTTATTTATGATAGTTTCCTCTATATTATTATCCTTACTAAGCATCTGAGATCACCCTTTTCTATGTTTTATTTTTTCCAGGATGTGAAGAAGTATATTATGACTGACTAGTAGGGTTATTTTAAGAGAAATGAATGTGGTCAAAGGATACAAATTTGTTGTTGTTTTTCATTTTATAATGTCATGTAAATCTTATGAATGTATCTAGTACTTCTAAGTATACTAAACTAGTCGGTCTTTCGAGACATGATATTTTGAGATTATGCCAATGTTATGTAATAATGCACCAACTCTGGGTAACTAGGTTCAGGGCATTACATTTGGTATTAGAAGAAGTTTAGTAAAAACCATGGAAGCTAGATTTAGAAAACTCTGATTAGAGAACATTACCCTAAGATAGACTTTGAGGATTAATATAGAATAACTTACTAGAATTTTTGTAAATGTAGAGATTTTGTGTATTTCCCAAGAAATAAATCCCTATCTAGATACGTGAAGGTAGAGGCAGCTCTGGAACAGAGTTACCTAGGAGTGAAAACTCAGACATGGAGTTTCGGGCTTGACCCAGTTTATCCTGGTACATGACAACGAGCCTTTCTGCACTCTTGGTTATGAAACTCTCAAGGAATATGATTAGAATAATTCACATTTTCATTACAAACCATTATGATGGATTTATTAATATATACCTTCTCAATGAAAACATTTTTATTTTTATGGATTATATCTATAAACTGTTCAATTTATGTTAAGTTTTTCACATGTTTGGAATTTTTTATTTCGATTCATAAACTAATCTAGTGTATGACATTGTTTAGAAATGGCACCTAGTGGACGGAATGGAATCTGTATCAACACACATAATCCTTGTAGGTATTTTCCTCCAAATCAAGATAATTATAGTGGAGCTGGTGATGCAACTGGTGCTGATTAGCTTATCACCATACTGGGAAAAATCAATCAGGTTATGAATAATAACCTTACCTGTATGGAGCAACCTGATCCACAATCTGGAGGATCAATGTTATACCTCTTCATGGGGAAACAACCACCAAAAAACAATGAGACTAAAAATCCATTTGTAGCTGAGCATTGGATAGGTTACTTGGATATTAGGAAGGAGATGATGATGAAAAATCTTGGCGAATAGAGCCCTAGCCGATGAACGAGGCTGATCCCCCCCTTCTTGGAGGTGGAAGGGGGAGGTGGAAATGATCGTGATGCCTCTGGTCTTACATAAACCTTTCATCCCTTTTTCAAACCATAGTCTTCGTTTAGAGTTTCTGATGACCTCGTTTATCCTGAAGGACCTGATCTTCACCGAGGTGATCCTCAGTTGTCGATCTCATTGTTGGAATTCTATGAAGCATTGAGTCATATGGATTTGACACTAGTGGTGGGTTTCAATCACTGACGGCCCTCAGTTGATGATTTCAATCGTTTCGTCTTCGGCAAATGAGATTTTCAAGACCATGCATCCATTGGTCTTCTTGAAATACACCACATTATGATCTGGTTTTCTTCAGAAGAGGATTTTATCCGAGATTGGTGCAGTGCCCCTTGTCATTGTAGCAGCTGTAATTTTTTCCTCCTTTGATGGTATTTTGATTTATGTATGAATCGTGATCCTTCCACCATTGCAGCATGGGTATGTCTTCTTCATATTCCTCTACCATTTCAAAATCCTGTGATTGTCTGAATAATTGGTAATATGGTGGGATTATTTCTCTGTTATGATGTTCTAAAATCTATGGTGAGTCATTAGAGTAATCCCCATCTCTGTTTTGAGGTGGATTTTTCATAGCCTGTGGTGAAGTGGAACTGGATTACCGTGGGCGAGGAATTATGATGAAAGAAGGTCATTGTATTTGAATCATGGGATGATTATTGCACTAACTTCTATCGATTGGGGAACCTAGTTTTTAAGTGTCAATGTGAAGTAGCGATTGGGAAGATTTCTAACCCGAGGGAGAAGCTAGGTAGGTCCCTTGATCAGTGGCCTACAACGGGTGCTTTTTCGGGTAATGCAGATGATCTGGTGAACTGGTTTGTAGTGAGTTTAGGGGTTGAGGTACTCCCTAATCCATTGGTATCTTCAATTTTTAGTTGGCTTAAGAGTGACCTGATTTTAGGGGTTGGGGTGAGGCAGTCTTATGTCAAAGGTGGCCCTAGTGCTGGTGACATGGGTTGGGGGAATCGGGTCTAAGTGTGAGAAAAAAGGCCTCCCAGTAAGAGGTCTATCTAATTTTGGATGGCAGCGGGAATGATGAAGGTTAGAAAAAGGGTTCAGAGCCTATGCTTGAGGTACTCTAGGGAACTGTAGGTTGTGATAGTTTTCTTGAGGAGGGGTTGTAAGCTGTTGATTTTTCCCAAAATCCTACTGGTGGTGCTGGTCCGGTGCCTGTAACTGAGATTGGAAATCGGTTCCATGGATTGGAATAGGAGAACGTAGAGGAGGGTTCTCCAATGGATGAAGGTGGCAGTGTGCAGTTAGGTATTACTTCTCAGGAGGATGTAATTGAGATAGAGGTCTTGTAGTAGGGGACTCTGGATGGTCATGAGTTAGTGGAGTAGCCTAAGTGTCTAGCCTTGATTGACTCTAATAGTCAATCACAGAAAGGCCGAGGAGGGGAAGATGGAATCCATGAGGTTCATATTTCTGGAAAATGGGGGATTAATCAAATAGTGATATGGATAATGATGGAGGATTGACCAGGCCTTAGTATAGTGAGATTGTTCAGGGCGGGGGGACGAAGATGATCGGAATCAGGAAAGCATGACTGTTCCATCACGAAGAAGGCCGAGGAAGGACTACTCCTACTTACCAAAGTTAGTGTCCACCAGGTCCTCTGTTGGAAACATAGAGCTTCTATCCTTGGAATGAATGAATTTGTGAAGGATGCGTGCTAAGGTTCTGAAGCATTATGAGAGCTCAGAATGGGAATCAACTACTACAAAGGAATATTTTTATCAGGGATGTGGTGAAAGGTATGGTTTCTTTGATATGTAGTTTTTCTCTTTTGCATTGTGGTAATTGTTTACTGTAATTTTCTTTTAATTTAATAAATGGTCAACGGGTTATCCTCTTATGGTGTTTATGATAAGTTCCTTAGAGATTATATTTCGTTATTTGGGGAGTAGCGAAAGGGAAAAAGTTGTCATGGCAATTTATCGCTTCACAAGAGATGTAGATCAGTGGTGTTCATTGATCTAAAACACAAAGGAAGATGAATAAGTCTCAAATATGGAATGGAGGGAGTATAAAGAGATATTATTAGAATATTACATTCCTTATGACCATCGAGCTGAGATGGAAATGAAATTTTTGAGTCAAAGGAAAAAGGAGTATGAGAATGTCACAAAATATGAGGCTAACCTTACAAGGATAGCAAGGCATGCAGTAGATTATATACGTAACCCAAGGAGTAAGAATGATCTATTATTTGATGGGTTAAAATCATTTATCCATCGAGAATTAGTCTCAAAATCTTTCTCATCATACGAAGATATTGTCTCATGTGCTATCAAGACAGAAAAGAAATTTTGTATGTCTTATGACTTTAAAGAAAAGCCAGAAAAGAAGTGATCTGCTTAACACTCTGGAAATGGAAATAAGGGGAAGATGGGAAAAGTTGAATATCCATCCTACAGTAAATTTGGGAAGAAACACCATGGTAATTTCCTGAAGGGAATGGGAGTCTGTTACAAGTGTGGTGTAAAATACCACCAAGATCATGATAGTAAAGGAAAGAAAGAGGTTGTCAATGTTTAATTCTACAATTGTAGAGAAATGGGGTATTATGAAAATTAGTGTCCTAAGAACCAAGGAAACTAACCTTAGAAAATTCAAAGGGAGAAATGTCAAGCTTATGCAATCACTATTGCTGTGGTTGACTCACCGGAAGATATGGTGGCAGGTAATTTAATGGTTTCCTCAAGTTTAGCCAATGCTTTATTTGATTCTGGATCATTGCATTATTTCGTATCTTCCCAGTTTTCTAAGAAAATTAGATGTTTCCAATTTTATTTAACAAGATATTTGTCAGTTAAAACTCATAAGGTAAGTATCATTGGAAAAAATATTTTTCAATCAGTTCCCATTAATTTATATAAATGTTATGTATCTTCTGATCTCATTTTCATAACCATGATTTAATTTTATATAATCCTTAGTATGGATTTTCTTTCAGACCATGATGTGAAAATTTATTGTAAAAAGAAGGACGTTACAATTTTAGATAATGATGATAAAGAACACCTTATCTTTATATTAGAAATGTCACCATCAGATTCTTATCTAGATCCACCCCCTATATCTCTACTAAATTCAATTATTGGGGAGGAAGATAATGAAATAAATTTGGGTGAGGAAAGGAGTGTCCAAATAGGGGATGTACCTATTGTGAAAGAATATATTGATGTATTTCTAGATGATTTACATGGATATCCTCTAGAATGAGAAATTGAGTTTTCCATTGATTTAATTCCTAGTTCAATTCTCATATCAAAGACCCCTTATGGAATGGACATATTAAAATTAGTGGAGCTAAAGAAACAACTACAGGAGTGAGTATTATAGGATTTATTCTCTCTAGTGTTTCTCCATGGGGAGACCCTGTTCTTTTTGTTAAGAATAAAGATGGATCTATGAGGTTGTGCATTGACTATAGAGATATCAATGATATAACAACATGGAACAAGTATCCCCTACCTCACATTGATGATTTATTCAATCAAATTCATGGAGCTCAATATTTTTCAAAGAATGACCTACAATCTGGATATCATCAGTTGTGTGTGAAGAAGGAAGAAATTCCAAAGACAGCATTTTGAACTAGGTATGGGCATTACAAGTTTACAATAATGCCTTTTGCGTTGACTAATGCACCCTCTGTTTTCATGGATCTAATGAACAGATTTTTCAAGGAATATCATCATGACTTTGTAGTGGTATTTATTAATGATATCTTTTTATACTCCAAAAGCTACAAAGATAATGAAAATCACTTGTTCATTATCCTAAGGACTCTAAGAAAAAATGAATTATATGGGATGTTTAGCAAGTGTGAATTAAGGCTTCAAGTGATTTTTTTCTTGGCCATATTGTCTGTAAGGATGGGATCTCTGTTCATCCTTCTAAGACAATGGAAATCCAAGAATGGCCATCAACAATGAGTATAACTAAGGTACATAGTTTTATTGGTTTAGCAGGTTATTATTGGAACTTCATCCAGAATTTTTCCCATTTGGCTAACCCATTAACCAAAATCACATGTAAAGTGGTTAATTTTTTTTAGACAAAAGAGTGTGAATACTGTTTTGAATAACTGAAGAGAAGATTAATCAATGCTCTTATCTTGAATCTACCATCGGGGAATGATGGGTTTGTTATTTATAGTGATGCTTCAAATAAATGACTTGGTTCTGTCCTTATGCAAAATGATATAGCTATTTCCTAGGCATCACGACAGCTAAATATTCATGAACAAAACTATCCCACTCATGATCTTGAGTTAGCAGTTGTAATCTTTTCTCTAAAGATATAGAGACACTATCTATATGGTGAAAAATGTGATATTTATACAGATAAAAAAAGTTTGATGTATATTTTCTCATAAAAATAACTCAACATGAGGAAGTGGTGATGGATTGAAATACTCATGTATTATGATTTCACTATACACTACCACCTGGGGAAGGAAAATAAGGTGGAAAATTCTTTGAGAATAAAGAATCATGGAGTTTTGAACAAGATGAGAGTTTAAAGGGATCCTATGTCCATGGATCTAGTAAAGATGGATATGGGAATAATCATGGAAGGTGAAACATCAATACTTTTCAAATGGATGCTAAACCATCTTTACTAGAAAGGATAAAAAGTTCTCAGACTCATGATGTGGAGTTTCAAAAGAAAATTAAAGTTGTGAATGATGGGAGATTGATTGACTTCGTATATTAAGATGGTATTTTGAAATTTAGGAAGATACTTTGTGTTCCTGACATACTTGATCTAAAAAAGGAATTATTGGACGATGCTCATAGCTCTAATTTCTCTATACGCCCTCGTAGCACTAAGATTTATAGAGATTTGAAGGAAAATTTTTTGTGGGACAACATGAAGAGAGAGATTGCTGATTTTGTGTCGAGATGTATGGTTTGTCAAAAAGTGAAAGCTGAGAGAAAACATCATTGAGGTGTCATGAAACCTCTTCCCATACCTGAATGGAAATGGTATAATATTACGATGGACTTTGTCATGGGGCTACCAAAGACTCTTTGAAGGAACAATGCAATATGGGACATTGTTGATCATCTTACCAAGTGATCACATTTTCATGCTATAAGAGAAGATTTAACACTTGAACGTCTATCAAAACTATATATTAATGAAGTTTTAAGACTTCATGGAGTACCCCTATTGATTGTTTCTGATTTTGATCCCCATTTTATATCAAGAATCTGGAAAATTCTTCAGAAATCCCTAGATACTGAACTTCATTTGAGCGCTACCTACCACCCTCAAACTGATGGACAATTAGAACAGACTATTAAAACCTTATAAGACATGTTGAGATCTTTCTCAATTGAATTTTAAGGTATGTGGGATCAATATTTACCTCTGGTAGAATTTTTTTTATAATAGTAGCTTCTATTGAAGTATTTAGATGGCACCATATGAAGCGTTATATAGAAAGAGATGTCACACACCAACTTTTTGGGATGATGTTGTGGAAGGAAAACTTGTAGGCCCATATCTTGGTGAGGAAACAATGGAAAAGTTAATGATTATCCAAACCCACATCAAAGCAACTCAAAGTAGGAAAAAGAGCTATGAAAATAACTGAAGGAAGGATTTGGAATTTTAGGAAGGAGATCATGTTTTCTTGAAGGTATCTCCCTGGAAGGGTGTTATAAGTTTTGGTAAGATGGGTAAATTAAGTCCCAGGTACATCAGATCTTTCGAAAATCTAGAACGGATTGGGGTTGTAGAATACCGTTGGGAAATGCCGCCAAGTCTCTCCAAAGTTCATGATGTGTTCCACATATCACTATTGAGAAAATACATGTCTGATCCAACGCATGTACTCACCTATGAAAATTAGAACTGGAACCTGATGTATCTTATTTTGAAGATCCTGTCAAGATTCGTTATACTAGAGAAAAAGTGTTGAAAAAACCGGATGACTCATCTGGTAAAAGTTCTATGGAGAAACCATAAGATGGAAGAGGTGACATGGGAACCATAAGAACTTATGATGAAGAACCATCTGAGTCTTTTTATGTGGTGATATTATATAAATTTTTAGGATGAAATTATTTTAAGGAGGGAATAATTTAACACCTCAAGCTTCTACGGTAAACTTCTCTTTGAATAATACAATAGTTTGTGTTGTACGAAACTTCGAGTTCAAACACACCACAACCAATAAAACAAGCTGTTATGAATATAAATACCCACTTTTTGAAATTTTATAAATTTTACCTTTCAAAATGGACTTTATTTTCAAATTTGGAATATCAAAATTAGCTTGGGGTGAATTTTTGGTATTTTTCTAAAAACATTCAATTTTTAATGAATAGTGAAAAACATTGCGTTATTGTTTAAAACCAAATTTTTATTTAAATAATTATTCATTTTAATTAAATTTATTTTAGATAAAAATATATAAATAATACCTATATACATTCAATGTAATTCATTGGAGTCATTTTATAATAATATTAGATATATAAAATTATATTGATCTTTTTACCGTCTTTTACCCACCTCCTAAGAGAATTTACAAATTTTCATAACACATAATTTTACCACTTTTATGAATTGAATTTAAAAAATATGAGATACACGGTTGATAATAGTAATAAAAATTTGGTTCAATAAGATGAAAATAATTTTTGGTGAATAGTAACTTTTAACTTTTATTTACCACAGTTAAAAGTACATAGGTTAATTGAAGATAAAATGATATTATTATTACCCTAAAAGATTTAATAATTCTATTGGATAAGTTTAATTTGACCAAAATCATCCTTAGGAGTAAAATATGATCCTTTTGGTCCACTTGGATTAGAGAAGAACATTTATTATTATTTAATTTAAAGAAAAGTTAAAAGTGTTAAATTCAAGTTTTAATAACTAAAACGTTTTTAATATAAGGTTATACATAAGATAAACTAGACTATAAATATTCATTATAAATATAAAAACATTTCCTACATAATGGTATTTTATTTATAATTTTTATACCTTAGATAATTAAATTTATTTATGACACAATGATGATGCAATAATTACCTTATTAATGAACAATTAAAATAATTGATATTATAAATATCCAAATAAATATAATTTAATACTTTTTATGAATTAAAAAAAATTTATAGGTTAATATGACATGTTATGGTTGGTTCAATTAATTTTTTTCGATGTAATCATGTTGTTATGATGTTAACAAAAACAAAATACCAAATTGTGTCAAAATTGACATAAAAGAGTTTTTAAGAAAAATATTATATTATAAATTGATATAGTATTCCTAAAAATATAAGGATCAGAAAAATGAATTATTTAATGATATTAGTATCATTAATTAACCAATTTAGGTTCTCTTGTAATTTTATAGTATGTTTATTAACCAATTATTATAATAATACAAGAATACATGGTAAAATTTAAACTATTTAACTTAGAGGTAAATCTAAAATATAAGGTTAATATAGTGACCCAAACCTATCTAAAACCTATTGGATGAGTGGTTTTATAACCATACCCACCTTAAACTCGAAATAAATCATTTTGGAGCTTTTAGAAACAAAAAATTATTTTATTGTAAAATAATATTTCAATCTTTCCCTAAGGTGCCCCTCACCTCTCTTATAAAAGGGAACTTCCCCTTCTCTCCAATTCACTCCTCCAAAGCCATTTTTATTTACAAAACCATACAAAATCTTCCTCCCAAATTCCATCACTTCAACCTAGAGGCCTTATATTGATCATAATTATAACCTATAGATCCCTTTTGATCAACTCAAAAGGTATCACTCGAAGAATAGGTAAATATTCCATCACCTATTTCAAGATCTTTTCTTCTTCCACTTACTCTTTATTTTTTGTTTCCATTATAAAATAATAACTCCAATATCTTCTACATACTGTGATGTTATTATAAAAATGGTACAACCATATTCATTATTCTATCCATCATACGAATGACATTTCACCATACGTGCGTATGTACGGCTTACCGTCTCCACGTCGTGGTGTAATTGTTTTTCAATACATTATTATTTGTATGGGTATAATTATGATGTATAATTTAAGTAAATAGTAAATATAACATGTTAATTATTCTGTATATATGATATACCATCTATTTACATACAAGTTTAATATCAAAATAATGATATTGTCGCTCGTGCGTACGTACGGATTACTGTCTCCACGAATGCGATGTGATTCATTTCCACATCGTAACAATTCAAGAATAATTTTCATTTGATGATTAAAAATAATGTTTAAAGAACTTAATTTTATTCAGGATATAAATAAAATACATCTTATCCATAACAAACATGACTTACATAACCATGTATATAATGGAAAACCAATCAGTCTACACCAGAAACGACGATAATACTGAAACATTATTAACAAAAAAATATTAGAAGATCATATATGATAACATTATTGTGTATTTGGATCTTGTATAATTTAATAACAATGATTTATCTATTATACACGAGGTTAACTTTCCCTAGATCAAGTAAAAGTACAATGTAAGGGTTATTTATACAATCTCTTTATTATCTAAGGTTGTTTATATGTAAATATCTATTGGGACCACTTTATCATCTACATCCATGTTTCTTAGAAATGTATTTCAAAACATTGTTACTATTTAATAGACTATGGGTTAAAGTCATTTATACCCTTGGTTTACTTTTTATAAAAAAAATTGAAATGAATCTTTCTGTCATTTTTCAAACAAGGTACTTTATGACCTTTATGAAAAAATTAAGGTAAGAATGAATTTTTTTAATTTATATGGAGGGTGCAGATATTTTTCACCATTATAACACCTTCGAAACTTTCATTACAAGATTATGATAATATTTCAAAAATAAATGTTTTCTTTTAAAATTATGTGACTTTTAATTCATTTCAAAATAGAAAGAGGTATTTCTTTCAAATAGTTTTCATTTCATCTATGTCAACATCCTTTGATGGATTTTAAACATGTTTGAAGTTGATTTATTTTAATAAAAATCTTTCATATTGTATTTAAGGTTTTGTGATATGTTTTACTATGGATGTGTTATTTTTATACCATTCATGGTTTATGGATAAATTATTTACATTTCATGTGCTAGTTCTAATAAAAAATATTTATGCTATGTTCAAACCTTTTCATATGAAGAATGAATTGGACTTAGTAAGTGACGGGTGGAGCCCGCTATAGATCCTCTATGCATCAGTAGGTATCATAAGACATACTAGTTTCTTGGCACAAGACTTTGACAAAATCATATTTGTAGTCTTGGAACAAGGTCTTGACTATATGGTTATGAAGTCTGGCATTATGCATTCCATCATTATGAAATTGGATATTGATATTGCATGTGACTATTTGACTAGTATAATATCCATGTGAATAAGTAAATGGAATTATTTTGATTTATATTTTCCATATTATGATGAAGTTTATGTTTAAAAGGATTTTTTTGTCTTATACGTTGCCTTGAATGTTTATGCTTATTTATGAAAGATTCTGCTATATTGTTATCCTTGCTGAGCATCTGAGCTCACCCCTGTCTATGTTTTATTTTTTCCATGATGTGAATAAGTATATTATGAATGACCTGTAGGGATATTATAAGGGAAATGAATGTGGTAAAATGAGACAATGTTGTTGTTTTTGATTTTATAATGTAATGTAAATCTTATGAATGCATCGAGTACTTCCATGGAAACAAAACTAATCTGTATTTTGAGATTTGATCTTTTGTGATCATGCCAATGTTATGTAATAATTCACCGACTCTGGGTAACTAGGGTCAGGGTGTTACATTTACCCTCCTCTATGGGTGTGTCTCATGGTGGTTGAGGATAATCTAGATTGACTTGATCTAGTTCTCTATTTCCTTTAGTCTACCATCACCTCAGAACAACGGTGGGTGCTGAGACGGGAACTCATGAGTCAGGTACACCATATATGGATCATCTCCCTAATCTCCCATATTGATACACCATATGACCAATACTATGATCTTCTTGATCTTCTCGTCCAAACATTTCCCAAATTCTTTCATCTATGACTTTCCAATATATACCGGAACATGTACATACTGCTCATAATTATCCTGACCCTCTGGGGACTCATCCCAACCCTTAGGGGACTCATCTCATGCAATCTCAGGTGGCACCATATCATTGAGATCTTGATGCTCCTCCAGTTCCCAACTATGTGGAATCCCATTGAATACCAATACAATGGTAAAACATATATAACATTCTATATTTATCATAAGTAGGGAAAGTTATAACAGACAGTGTATATCACCACCCTTACACAAAATTATTGCATCTTATCACAAGGAATCTAGACTCAAGTCCCCTTACCTACCCGTATCAAGGTTATTTCTCAAATTTAAACTATCCTCATGGTCTATAACTACCCTTGTCAGAGTTAGGAATAACATATAATCCAGCCTCATGGACCCTTTCTTTCCCATAATAGGGTCAGGCATCACATATCATATATCCATCTAATGTAGCAGAGTGGAATGCCAATAAAAAGGCTAAGCTATAAAATAATATTTATCTACTTTGTTGAATCTTTTAAAAACTCACCCCCTATCATCATCCCTACTTACCCTTGTCAAGGTGAGGACCATATGTCACATGAATATATAATCACATAAATATATTGTTATAACCACATATCTGGGTTGGCTGAGTATAATGACATCAAAATAGGCTAATTTGGAATACAATTTTTAGATTCTTTCTTGTAACTTTAAATAGTATAACCCTATTAAAGTAATCTAGGTTTAGAATGAAAAACACAAGCAATAATACATAATATGAGCCTAAGATCCAATCATGACTCATCCACAATCAACCCTTTTATTATTGATCTAAGAGTTAATCCATATAATAGATAACAATCACACCTTAGTGATCCAATCGAGGTGGAAATAAAATCATCTATAAAATAACACAACAGAACATAAATTTACCTCCATTGGAAACTTTCTTTGTCCTCTATTCATGGGGCTACAGACACCCAAACATGATCTCTTTACCCAGTCCTGATAACATCCTAGTCTTCATTCTACCATAACCAAAAAAGTAAGACCAACTAAAAAGTAAGGATTTTATATCATTTTTAACCCACTAAACACAGTTAACATTGAATATCTAGGTCTTATGATTCTTCCAGGAAACAGCCACATGAACACCTGTTGATTCTATTTGTAGCACCCCGACACGTTATTCTATATGAACAGTGCTCTAGGCTAGTTGGTCATTGGGCCTTAAGAATACGTCCTTTTATTCCAAAGACTACTGACTAGTAGTGAGGGTATTATGAGGTGATAGTTGGGATACTATACCCTCTAGTGGTGATACAAATAATGGTCCATGGATAAAATATTGCACAAGGGAAGAGGACCATCTTCATTAGAGGTAATAAAATATCTCAACAAAATCATAAACAAGAAACCTAAGTAATTACCAATCCCATTGGAAATAATACCATTTATAGATACACATAACATAGAAGATCATAAAAACAATAGAAATATAGGTCACCCATGGATAACCATATTGGTATATACATATACAATGAATGCTAAAAAAAGAAAAACACTCGATGATGCAAAGGAACATCCATTTTCCACTCCCATACATCCCATGCTAAACGTTATGAAAATGATCACTAAGGTCTAGCTCATGATCCTTAATCCTTACATGATATAAAAATCATAAAGTCTACATGTGTCATGAGGGGTCAATATAGGGTGTGAGAGTAGATATTAGTAGGTCACCACCAACGGGTGACTATATTATATCTATAATTATGTAGGTGTATTATAAAAATAATAAAAAGTAAGTACATTCACATTTAATAAATAACCCACTTCCCTTGTGGTCATCAGCCACAAGGAGGTGATCACTTGCTTCAACCATCACTGGTATGAGTCTAAACATTTTCCCTCTATTATATATATGGTAGAAATAACTTGTCTACATATATAATGCAGTGGTCAGGATCCATGGATTAGCACTCAAGGCATCCCCTGAAAATTAATAAACCAGGTGAACCCTTCAGTCCCACCTATAAGAATGAAACCATCACCTACTACCCACAATAAGGTAACTGGAATCCAAATGGAACTCCCAATCATGTCCCTTGTCCTACTTTCCTCAAATCAATAGATCACTGTCAACTTGAAGATTGATGTCCCAAAGCACAATGATATTTTCCCTCCAATAATAATCATCATTGGCTCAACAACTGAAATCCCAAGGAATGATGATATATTTCCTCCCAATATCGTGGAACCTTATCCTTTAGTGTAACAACAATCCTCACCCCCCAACTGATGGTCTCAATACCATTAAATGATGGTTCATCACCATCCATGTTGCTTTATATAGTGAGCACCCCCAATGTATCTAATGGTCAACACCATTACCTAAGTTTCATATTCTATGTGGGAATCCAACCTCAATGAGTGGTCAACACCACCTCAACTAAGTTTAATATGTGTGTAAGATGCTCCAACAGTACATCAGCCAACAAACAGTGAGTGGAAATCTCTAAAAAACATAAGCCATATCATCTGGAACCTCATGCCCCTGTAAAACTTTTATTAAATGTTGATGTTCAACACCCTCCCAAGTTACATAGACCATGCCCCAATCCTGACTACCTCGTCACCTAAATCAATCAACCATGTCATCTCAACCTGGTGATCATCATCACCCCGCGTATCTCGTACCATGCCCTTATTGATGAACTCTATCACCTCATTCCAAGTTATCATCATCACCTCAATCCTTGGGCTACGATTGTAAATTTCTCATGGAACAAAGCAATTCAATATAAAAAAATTAATTTAATTTAATATACACACCCATCCAAAACTTTCCATGCTGGTTCAAGAACCTTACCCTAATTAACCATTTTTATTATAGTAGGACATTTCCCATAGGCATATCATATAAAAAAATTACTAATTTAAATACAAAAAGATAATTTATTAGGGTCTCTCTCATTCAACCCACATGGAATATATGGAATTCATGCCAAAAAATATCTAAAAAATCATGGATAAATCTAGGCACATCCTACATTAGTCTAGTAAGTGACCACTCAAATGATATTAACCACTAACTAAGGATGAATTAGAAGAAAATATAATTTTAGATAAACACCCTTAGAATAGGGTAAATGAGCGCATGGATTCAGCATTCCGTATTGAGTGATAAAAAATGAAGGAAATAAAGAGGAATGATGGCCTTTGTGATGAATTTCCAATGAGACCAACAACGTTTGAATTGGATATTGTATGGAGAATAACTCTCAATGCTTAGGTGAGAGCAAAATGGAGGATCCCCCTTTACTTTCCACATGAATGGGGGAAGAAGGATGAAGAAGGATGGAAATGGGGAAGGAGGGGAAAATATAATTTCCCACTTTTTAATGGGCTTCATAGTTTAGCCCCATGATTTGGAAAACAATGCACCAACCTTACGATGCCCTCTACCTATACACCACACAAGCATGTGATAGATTCATGATTTTCAAAACCTTGTACAGACTATGTGAAATCCCTCTGTTAAAAACTAAATAGGTTCTCGCATGGTCAAGACCCCCACCAACATGGTTTCTTAAATAATTTCTAGTTTTACTATAGGGTCACATGGTTTCTCCAAGTAGGCCACATCGTTTTTGAAAACTGTGTGCCATAGTCTTCACTTAACCAAAACTGATTTTCTAGGCTTCAACACACCTAAAACTCACCTGAAACCCTGAGACACTTGTAGATCCTTAAAACCCATATAAATCCATGGAATTGGGTTAAGAATACAATCAGAATTATGTTCCAAAAATCAAAAAATAATGTTGGTACGCTCATGGAACACAAAAATTCAAATAGTTTGGGGGTTTTCTGACCCAATCATAACCTGGGTCATTACACACTCCCCCTATAATGGATAAACGGCACACGGTGGTACACCTGTCTCATGTACCAATATAAACCTCTAATTCATAGTAACGTATATAACATGGAAGTGAATACTAGGTAAGAATAGTATAACATTATGGGAATATAGTACTAATATATAATAACATGTGAAGAAAATAAAACATAGAAAAAAGATACTCTAGAAATAATATTAGAATCAGAAACTATAATAGGTCACATGGTCTACACATGCACCCACATGGGATCACAGTCAAGAATAGTGAATTAAATCACACCAACACAAGTATCATATCAAGGAAACATGTGTAAATGAGATCCCAAAATGGTAAATAAGTTATAACATAAAATTATGATGCCAACTTCTAGGATAAACCACCACATGTGGTTCAAAAGTTGGTGAGATATCCTCTACTTATAATAAAACCTCCTCATGGGCCATATTATCATAGTTTTTAACACATAAACATTCGATGTTCATGAAGGATACCTAGAATCAAAACCCATAATTTTATTTCTAAAAACATAAAATATCACATGTTGTAATAGTTTTTCTCTCTTGGAAAGTTTTTTAATTATCAATGTATTCCAACACATGTGCTAGAAATTCTCTCCTTGATGAATAATACCAATCCACATGAAATGATACATTATCTTTAAAGAAAAATATTCATGTGATAACCCTTTATTATTATTCTTTGATATTCTATGATAATAATTCTTTTCATTCTTTCGTAATATGGGATAATAATTCAATTAAATTCCAAAAGGCATCAGGAAGGATCAATTTATAAAAGCACAAAATATGAAATACCTATAAATTTCCCCCTCTAAAATGTAGTAACAATAGTGGAAGGGGAAGAGAGAGTTTGGTTATACCTCACCAGGAACCCGGATAAAGGACTCAATTTGGTCATATAAGACATCGAAAAACTCACATAAAAGAAAATTTTGGGTAGGAAATACTCAAAGGATCAACCGAAAAAAGTTCATAAGGGTTTGACTATTTAAAAAAAACAAATCGCAATCAGGATCACCACCATATAAAACACACGTTGAATATTATTGTCTATTTTTTCCTTTAATCTAATGATAATTGATAAGCCTTTAATTTCATCCATAAATATGATTTTGATGTATTAACAATTCCAAGTATTAAATTTCATGATTTCTATCATTAGAAATCATCAAATACATGTTTCGAGGTTTTTCTATGGAAGAACAAAGGTGAAAACCAAAAAAATGGTTAAATTGTTACCCTTTTGTATGGGGTATGTGATGTGAAAGGGTAACATGATTTTATTCTTCTGTTTTTGGTTACCCTTACATAGACTTTGGAAAATATAGTTTACCCTTACACAGCCCTAGGAAAATCCCATTACCATTACACATCGCTACACATACCCTTACAAAATCCATGAGTTTCTCTTATGCATCAACCTTATGTGAGTGGTTTCCCTTACGTAGTACGCTAGTACCCTTACACAGTACTCTTACACCACACTAGGATGACCCACACACAACACATGACTACCCTTATGCAGCATCACACATACCCTTATACAGTACCAGAGCTAGGGGTTACCCTTATGTTGCGGCCTATTTTCCCTAACATAACCCTTATAAAAAGGTTATTTCCCTTATACAAGGTCTATTATACCATCACACAGGGAATGGATAACTACTTTACCTTTACATAACCTTGGAAAAACCCATTTTATCATTATAAAAGGCCTTTTAACACACCATTACCTATATGTAACACTGTAAAACTTATGGGTAATTTTAATTGAAAAATTCAGACATCCATATATACGCAATTATAAATTAAAAACAAAAAGGGTTTTTAGAATCAAATAAAATTGAGAATATTATTACAAGGTTCATGCATGTTGTCATGAAAATTCTATATATGGACCCCCTCTCATTTTTCTCATTTCCTCATCTTATTATCCATTTAAGATCTAAAAAATTTATTTATCTTTCTCAACATATTATTTTTAGCCTTCGCGGAGGTAAACATTCTTCTCAAATTTTTTAGTTTTTCAATTTCTTTATTTTTTTTATAATTTATTTATTTAAATTTTACAATTATATGTTTATAAAATTTATATTATGTAGAATGATTTGGTAGATTTAAATATGATTCTTGGATAATTAAATTTGTGTTTAATTATTAGTAATCATGTATTAAATAATACTATTTTATATTTAGGAAAATATAATTGCTTAAAAATTTATATATATATATATATAATTATATTTAAAAATATTAATAACTACATTTGAATATATATATATATATCTATGTGTTTATATAATAATATATAGTATATTTAATTTAAAATAAATTTTATAATATATTATTAGATATCTAGATTAATAAAATTATTCTAGAACAATATTTATAAAAATTATATTATTTATAATATTTTTTCAAATGTAATATAAACATTATTTGAATATAATTATATATATATATTATTTATAAAAATTAAATTTAATTAAATTGAATATATATATATATTATTTTCATAAATGAGATGAAAAAATATGTACTATTAATAATATATTCTAAAAAATATCTATTATAAAAAAAATAATATTATGATTAATTATATATATAAATAAATTATTTATATTTTAAATAATATAATTTCTTACATAAATGCATATATATGATTATATTTACAAATACTAATAACTAATTTTCAATCTAACTATGTATATATATAGTTTTATTTGTTATGTTTATAATAAAATAAATTTATAATATATTATTTGTTATATAAATGTAAATAATATTATTTTAATTTAAAAAATTAAAATAAATCACTATTAACGATTTTTTAAATCATTATATACATATAATATTATGGGTAATTATGTATAAAATAATCTTATTTATATTGAGGAAGCTATAATTGCTTACAAAAATGCGTATAAAAAAATATATTCTAAAATATTAATAAATTGAATTGAATACATTTATTTGAATATATATACATACATACATATATATATTATTTATGTTGGGAAAAAATCCCTCAATGTATCATTGAAGCATTTTTTAGGTGATTGTGTTTATTGACAAAGTGGACATCTGAGTGGTGATTTGTTGACAAAGAGGATTTCATGATGGAATGTCGAGTTCAAGAGCTGAGTTTAACGATCCATGTTTGATTCAAGAACGTAGACAAGAGGAATGGATGATCTGGAGGCAGTACAAAAGAACAGATATAAGGTGGTGCCGTTTTCCAGTGTTTGCCAAATTTTTGGGCCTGAAAATTGTCAAATGAAGAAAAGTGGTTTTTGGAAAAGGGACTTGCACGCCGTGTACTTGAAGGCTTGGAAACTTGCGTGCCATATGTTTTTCAAGATCAGATCAGCAAAATGTGGCAAAGGGACAAGTGTCACACAAGTATTGGTGGTGTCGCGCAGGTGACTTGTGCGCCATGAAGAGACTTGTGCGCTGATGCCTTGGAAGCTTGCGAACTTGTGCGCCTATGGTTTTTCAAGATCAGAAGATCAAAATATGGAAAAGTAAAGAGGTTCGTGCATATTTGGAATTAGGTCGTGCAAGTGACTTGCAAGAGAAGAGACCTGCGCGCCGAGAGTTTCGCGTCGAGGAGAGACTGGCGCACCGTCTTGCAGGGGTGACCAAATGCCTATAAATACTGGACCACCCCTCTTCATTATTCACCGGAGTTCAATAATTTGAAGATTCAGAGCTCCCGTCGCGCAGGTGTGGTGGTCGCACAAGTGGTGGTGTGTCGCGCAAGTGGGACTTGCGCGCCAGTGTTGGAAGTTGCGCACCAATTGTTAGTTGCATGCCAGAGGTGTTTTAGGCGAGGAAGGAAGTGAGTCGTGCAGGTTTGGAGTTGCAGAATCTTGAATCGCGCAAGTGGTTGAGGAATAATTGAGCGCCAGTTGTGACTTGCGCGCTGATACTTGCGCACCGATATAGACTTGCGCGCCAAGTAAGGTTGAGTCCCCGACCGTATTTTTGGGACGCGTGGAAGCTGGAAGTTTTCCCGATACCTTCGGTGAAAAGAGAGATTCATCTACGGGTGAAAGATTGGGCTTCAACAGAGCATCTAAAAACAGAAGAAGATGCATTCCTTCATGCAAATGAAGAGACCTACAGGTCTATAAACTGTGAGTGGATTCCTTCCAGAGTAGTAAGCAAAGGAAGAAGAAGAAGGTGATCCTCTCCACCGGCAGTGAGCTAGAGATAGAAACAGGGAGTGACCCTTGGGAAAGTAGTGAGCTGACCCTAAATCTTGCAAAGGCAGTGAGCCTGGGACATAGTGACTGTGCCCAAACCTTGTAATCCACATCTAGTGAAGAATAGTGAAATTTGGTACGACCGGAAACTTGTCGGCGTATTCTCCTTGGACGTAGCCCTTAGCAGTGAACCAAGTAAAAATTGTGGTGTCTTGTGCATACTTTACCTTCTGTTTATATTGTGCAACAGGAAAGTGAGAGAAGAGTGTTTTTCTTAATAGTGAAACAAGATTAGAACGATATTTAATTTTGAATTAGTCATACCCTGACTCACCCCCCCTCTCAGAGTACTCATCCTAGTGGACCTAACAATTTATTATATCCACTATCCATCCATTATATATACTATAGTGTCTGCCTTCAATGAGAAGGGGCTCCTCCATATACTTCCTACCTTAAGTGTTCATATCTATTAGTTTTCTTGAAACTTTACAGTTTGTCTTCCCTATTCTCCCTCCCCATGATTACTTTGATACCCTATTCACATTCAATCACTTACTCCCATCTTCACCATCACCTCCCTACCTCCTCCTTCACCCTTTCCATCCATCCACTTATCTACCTTTGCCTTCACCTCCCTACCTCCTCCTCTACCTATGCCTTCCATCCTCCTTCTCATCATCACCTTTGATTCCATCATCTACCTCTACCTTATAACCTCATCCCCACTTGCTCGTTATCTTTTCCAACTCCACGCCTCCATTTATGACTCCCCGACTTCATACTCCCAACTCCAACTCTACCTCCTCCTCTTAGTTTTCCCACCCCATCATAGTTTTCCTCTGCGTGTTTGAAGACATCAAGGCATATCTTGAAACTATCCATTTCATCAACCCTATTTCCCTACCCACGATACCTTTGATACACTATTAGCATTCAATAACATCCTATTATTTATGCCTTCACATCTCTGCCTCCTCCTCCACCTCTTCCCTCCATCCTCCTCTCTAAAACAACATTCACCTCCCTGGATCCTCCTCTACCTATGCCTTCAATCCTCCTCCCCACCACTTCTTTCACCTACCTCTTCTACATCTTCCTTATAGCCTCCTCTCTGCTTTCCAATTCTTTTTTCCGACTCCCCACCTCCATTTTTGACTCCCTGCCTCTATGCTTACAACTCTAACTCCACCTCATCCTCCTAGTTTTTCTTCCCCATCAGATTTTTTCTCTATGTGTCTGAAGACATCCCGACCCATGTATAAACAAGAAAACATCCTTATTTCTGGATCCACCCTCAGTTGGCCAGTATAGGGTTTCTCTCTTATAAATTTTGACTGGATCACGTTAGCTTCCACCAGAACATTATAACAACATTGAAATATCAGTTTTAATTGAACTCATGGTACATTCTAAATTTCTCCCATCCTGTCAATCTAGATGGTCTAGATCCAATATATATAATGTATTTGAAATAAATATCTCTATAATATTCATCTATTGATGCATAATCAGTCTCTATCCATCAAATCTACACAATAATCTTTGTTTTTCACTACAAAATATAATTTTTCTCCTATAAATAGATTTTATACTTCTCTATAATTTCTACTGTGTAGTCTCACCTAAAATTAATCCCCATTACCTCAGAACCCACTCACATCAATCCATATATTTAGTACATATTTACTTAAACTCCTTTCAACTATTTGTTTGTGCTTTCTCATTAGTTTTTATTTTATCCATGGTCAATGGATGCTACTCGACTAACGGGTTTGGGGAAAATTTCTAGATGGGTCCTGAAATCTTATTAATTTTTATGTAATTAAATTTTTTGGACCATAATTTTTTTTTATTAATATTATTTTTATTAATACGATTTGATGAATTGAAATATATTTTCTTATTTCTTAAACCATGATATTTTTAATTGAATCATGATGAGTTATCAAATAATTGTACAACAATTATGTTTTTTTGGTTTCAAATGCATAATGTTTTGTTTTTTACTTGAAGTAATTTATAAGGAAAATTAATTTAACATTATTTTCCTTAGTTTTTTAATTTTGATTCCTTTATTTTATTCATGGTCCATTATTTTTAGTTTATTTCAATATTTTTTATCAAAAACATCCAATATTCAAATTATTTATAAATAATTTTTCATAAAATTTAATCAATGTTTCTTTTTTTGTATCATATACTATTTATCCAAAAAAACATCCTTCTTGAGTAATCTTGATTATTTTACTATTTATATAATAATGTAAGTATTTTATTTTTTAAATTCATATCATCCACTTGGAGTCTTTAAGGTAATTATAAAATTACAAATGGTTGTTCTTGGACACCTGGTGAGGTGCAAGATATTGACCCTTCATATTGAATATGGGGGAATTATTAAATTATAGGCCATGATTTTTTTCGATGCATCATGTTTTATAATTATTTTATTGCAATGAAAAAGTTATTTTAGAAATATATATTTAAATCCTATGAATAACTTATGTAATTTAAAAGTTTTATAATAAACTGATGTTTTTCTTCATCTGTCTATCATTTGGGCATTTACACTATACAACTTACATGATTATTGTTGAATGATACATTAGGATGATGATATGTTGGATTCAAGAGTATTCAAATATCATTTACAAAATTTATCTTCTAGTGCTTTTATCTTGAATATATGTTACTACAATAATGAACTATGTATGTTTTATAATGTGGTTCAATTACTCTTTCTCCACGTAGTTCTCTTTTTTTGTCACTGTAAACTGGATTTGGTCTCCTCTAAAGAGATTTGATGCTTCTCTAAAATTATTAATACTTAGTCTCACACTAACCACATCCACTTTACCTCAATACCCACTCATACTGAGCCAAAGATTTATTAGATCTTGAATTACACTCTAGGTAATCATAATGTAGTCTTCCACGCACCTAATAATTCCAAGCCTTCATAAACCATGGCCACTATCTTGAATTAATGAAATTTAAAAAAATTACTCTTCTTGTTCAATTTTAATATCCATCATTATCAACTTGTATTCATCATCGTTCTGATCATCTATGATGCTTGCGTTTGTAGAATTCCTACATATTATGAATAGTAGTTGAATCTATTTTATTTTTCACATGAATCCATATTTTATTCCTATCATCACACCCCTATTTGATTTGATTTTTATCATTACTTGTGAGTTTTTATTAAGAATTTGAATTTTTTATTTTTCCTCCTAAATATTTTTTAGTAAGTTTATTTGTATCACTACATGTAGATTATGAATCGAGGTTGAAAAAAGAGACATTTGTAACTTTTTGTAAAGAAATAGGGGATAATATTTCAAAATCATATAAAATGGTTTAACTTCACTTCCTATAATTTTTTGAATTCCTTATAATGTTTCATATTTTTCTTACAATACTGGTTCTTCCACTGCATCACATTTATTATTTATCTCCTTTTTTCAACCAGACCTTCAATATATTCCATATTCATTGATTTTATTTCATAAGAGAATCTCTAAAGCATTACAGGATTGTTGTGGAAAGTTTACTTCCAATCACCATCCATATGAATACTTTAACATGAAAATTGTGAAATTTTTCACTTCAGAACAATATATTATTTCATATATTATATTTATTATTTTATTATCATTTTAGATATACACTATACATTTGTTCATTTTTCAGTTAAAAATAATAATTTTCCTATCATTGTGGTATAAATAATTCTTAAATAGGAACCTCTAAATTAATTGGAATAATCTATTATAAAAATTATTGATTATAAATTGAATCGAGAAACAAATAATTATTAATTTGTTCTTTTAACAATGAAATATTGGTTATAATTTAACTCACAGTACATTCCAAATTTCTCTCGTCTTATCACTACAGATGGTCTATATAAAATTAGTATAATGGATTTGATAGAAATTTCATCTCTAATTTTCATAAATTGATGAATCATCGATCTCTATATATCTACTCTACACACTTATCTTTGTTTGTCACTACAAACTACAATTAGTCCCCTATAAAAATATTTGACATTTCTATATGATTCCTAATGTGTAATCTCACCTGAACTTCATCTCCTTTACCATAGAACCTACTAAAATTGATCCAAAAATTTAGTAGATCTTGACTTACACTCTTTTCACAACTTTATTTGTTGATTTTATTTGGTTTGTGTCTCATCTCTGGTTAATTGATAGTATTCATCGAGTATCTTTGTGGAAAATTTCCAGACTAGCCCTATAATATTCTTAATTTTCCTTTTTTTATTAAGTCTATTCTATGAATTGAAATATGTTTTCTTATTTCTAAAATCATACTCTTGTAAATTTAAGTATGATTTTTTATCATGTAATTAGAAAACCATTATGTTTTATGGTTTAAAATGCAAAATGTTTTGATTTTTTACATGATATAATTTATAAAGACAGATGACTTTCATGTTATTTTCATTCTATTTGATGTTTTATTCCTTTATTTTACTTATCGTATATCTTTTTAAGTTTATTTTAATATTTTTTAGTAATAACATCAAATATTTAGAAAAATAAAATAATTTTTTATTAAATTTAATCATTTTTTTCTATTTATGTTCGTTTCAGTTACTGTTTATCCAAAAAAAATATATATTGAGTACTCGTTACTATTTTAATATTTATATAATAGTGTAAGTTTTTTAGTTTTCTTAAATTTTTATAGGTCTTTAGGAGTCCTTAAAGGAATTATAAAATTGCAAGCAGTTGTTTGTTGACACCTATTGAGGTGCTAAGATATTAACACTTTATATTGAATTTGTTGGAATTGCCAAATTATAGGCCTTTATTTGGGGTCTTAGTATCATGTTTTAAATTTTTTTAATTCAAATGAAAAGAGTAGTTTAGTAATATATATTTAAATCCTCTAAATATCTTATTAATTAAAAATTTATCCTATTAACTAATGGTCTTCTTCAACTGATTATCCTTTTTACATTTACTTTATACATTTTACATGATTATTGTTGAATGTTACATTAGGATGATTATCTATTTAATTTGGTAGTATTTAGATTTAATTTAAAAAATTTATTATCTAATGTTTTTACCATTAAGGTGTGTTACTAATATAATAAACTATATATGTTTTACCATGGGGTATATTTACTCTTTCTCCACACAATGCTCTTTGTTTGTCACTGAAAACCGAATCATTATCCACTAAAGAGATTTGATTCTTCTATATATTTCTTAATGTGTATTATCACATGAAGTATATCCCATTTACCTTACAACCCACTCACAAGGATACATAAATTTATTATATCTTAACTTTCACTCTAGGTAAGAATAATTTTGTCTTCAAAGTACCTGATAATTATAAGACCTCAAGAATTGTTGCCACTATCTTAAAGGAATGAATTTTAAAAAAATATTCTTTATATAAAATTTTTATTTACATCACTATCAAATAATATTAATTTTTTTTCTAATCATATATGATGATTTTGTTTGGAGAATTCCTATATTTGGTCAACAATATTTGAATCTATTTGATTTTAAACATGATTCTGTATTTTATTCTTATCCTCACACCCTTAATAAATTTAATTGTTATCATGATTTATGTGTTTTTATTAAGAATTTAAATTTTTTATTTTCTTCCTAAAAATTTTTGGTATGTTTTTTTTATATCATTACATACGGATTATGCAGAAAGGTTAAAAAACAAAGACACTGATAGATTTTATTAATGCACGGGAGAGAATGTTTTGAAATCTTATAAAATGGTTCAAGTAAAATTCCAATAATTTTTAGAATTCATTATAATGTTTCTTATTTTCCTTAAAATATTGAGTATTCCTCAGCATCACAAGTGTTATTTCTCTCCTTTTTTTCAATCATCCCTTTAATAGATTCCATATTCTTTGATTTCATTTCACAAGAGATTCTCTAAATAATGAAAGTCTTGACAAGGTATGTTTTCTTCCAATCCCTTTCCATATAAATACCATAATGTGGAAATTATAAAATATATTCCTTCATGTAATATTTTATTTTATATATTATATTAATTTATTTATCATTTCAGATATACACTATACATTTGTTTATCTTTCAATTAAAAATGTAAATTTCATTGTTATAAGATACACATTTAAGTAGATGTGATTGGATATGTTTAAGAACATTAAGATATTCTTCCATTTGTTTCTCACTATTTAAAGAACTGGTTAATAATTATTTTTACTCAATTCAATGTATAATCAATATTTTTTCTACGATTTATTCAAATTAGTTTAGAGGATCCGAAATTAGAATTACTTATACCATAATGAGAGATAAAATTTGAATTATTTACATTCAAAAATTCCATCTAAATATATATAAATTAAAGTCTATGATATATGAAACCCCATATAAAAATTATAAATTTTAGTCTATGAATTATGAAATATTATAAAATGTTTTGAAAAAACTTAAAATAATTCATATAATTCCTTACAGTGATTTATCTTTTTATTACAATATTGAGTCTTCCTCAGCATCTCAGGTATAATTTCTTTAAATCACTATCCATATCAATACTGTAAGCTAGAAATTATGAATTTTCCTCTTTCACAATAATTTTGGATGTCATCTATTATATTAATTTATTTATTTATCATTTCAGGTTTGAAACATTCTAATGGGACCTTTATTTGTGGTATTGTAATAAATGTACCATATATTTTTTTTATTTTAATGTTAAAAATTTCAATTTACCTTTCATGATATACATAGTATTTATAGGTGTTAATAGACATGTTTAGAAACATTAAGAAAATCTCCCATGTGTTTCTCACTTTTCAAATGGATGATTAATAATTACCTATTTCTCAATTCATTCTATAATCAATATTTCTTCTATGATTTATTTTGATGAGTTTAGAGGTTTTGATTTTATAATTACTTATACAATAATAAGAGAAAAAATGGAATCGATGAAGGTACTAGGGCACTCAGAGGAAGCTGATGGACTGAGGAATTAAGAAATTTTCATCATCGGGATGACTATACATCCCCTTTAATGATCTAAGCCCCGGAACGGCCTGAAGATTTTGTGTAAATTAAATAGAGAACATAAATTAAAACTAAAAACACAAATATTCAGATCTGAATTCACGCTTGACTTTCACTAATTTTAGATGATAATTTCTTGAAGGATCCATAAGAGGATCTCTCTATATCATCCACACATGCTTCAAAAATCCACAAGATTACTGATCACTGAATTCTTTGTGATAGCATGGTGAACCAATGATATCTTCGATGTCCTGAAAATCACTGCAATCCTATTCCTTCGAAGATTAAAGGAATTATTTGATTGTAACTTGAGAGAGAGGATCTATCTCTAGAAATTAGGAGGAGTGAGAGGCTCTCATTTAGTAATAAATGAATAGTAAGTTGTGTGAAAGCCTATATCTCTGTATATAGTGGAGGTTCTAAAAACCTTGTAGGGTTCCCAAGCCCCCATTTATTTAACATCCACTAAATAAATAATTATGATGAAAAAAAAAACATCAATATTATTTATTATTTTATCCCATACCGATAATATATATATATATATATATAATATTATTTGTTAAACCCAAGTCATTTATCTCGACTCGTAATTCACACTTAATATTAAACGAACCTAAAATATTAAAATAATTTTTGTTCCATTAATATTATTTTACATATTTACATAAATTGTAAATAATTTAAATAAATTCAACCCAATTATTCATAACATGAATAATAATGAATTTATTTATGCCTTTGGTGATCTATACCTTTAACAACACTCAGACCCCATGGTAGGGCCCACCATGTCCAAAATACTTATTCAACTAAATATTTTGGATTCTTGAATACAATAATGTATGTGACCATCTAGACCCTTATCTTTATAGAAGTGAATAAAATACACAGACCAAGAGTAGAGTCTAGCAACCCATCAAGGCCCCTAACGAGATAAGGATTGTCATAACAATGACAAGCAACCTACGAAAACATATTGTGTACTATAATCTATTTTTATTTAAATATCTAATAAAGTTAGACACACACTTGTGTCATTGCCCTTTTTTGGATTTATTATTTTTTAATCTAACTGGATTGATTTACCATTAGACTACATTGTCTAAAGACAAATGAAGTTAGTACCATCCTAATCAACTAGACCTAAGATATATAATTTCCTTAATATGGAAGAAAAAAATCCTTTCTTGGCCATTCAATGAATGTCATTCCTCCAATGAAAAACCCAACACAAACTACCTCACCATAATTTCATTATCATGGTTTTTTTCTTTAATCAAAGTATGCAATCAAATGTTAGACATTAGTAATGATATCAATTTAGGAGACCAATAAACATGTCTGTAGATAGTAACAACCAATTACACCAAAAATATATAGTGTTTCTATTGGATGGTTTGTCCTCGTGATCTCACTAGTAGAGATCACCAAATACGAACTTCATGAGAAGAAGTCTCAATGCCTGTGAGCCCCCATTAATTAATAGTCAAACATCTATTGTGTCCAGTCAGTAATATGTATCTAGACCATTGGACCTTTTCTTATGATTATTGTCATGGTATCTCAAAGTTCTCATTATATCCTGAGATCTTCTATAACCTTTTGATATGAAAATTAATCTATATAAATTACCATTAAATAGTAGGCATATAAATATATAAAATATAATGGGAAGTTATCATCATGTATATCTAACTGTATACATGATATGGTAATCAAAATTCATATATAATTAAGTCTAGGGAACCCACTATTTCAAGACTCCCACTTGCACTAGACCAAACTTTCTAACCATACTTGTTAGCTAGTCACCCAATAATGATAATGTCTTTACTAAGTCATTTATTAAGTTTTTGGTCCCTCCATAATTATTCAACATGGAAATTATTCTATATGCGGCCTCACCTCCTTGAGTAAATCTTCTTAAGAGATTGTATCCCCGAGTATATCCCTTTTTCCACTATCATAAATTGATATCTTAGCTTGTAATAATATAATAATTAACACTATGATAATTCTATACTTACTAGGTGTGATTCCAAGAACTATAACAAATCATTATGTTTATCTGCTTCAAATCTTCCTTAGAAGCTACAACACACTCAATATTTGTAGGTATAGCTACCATTGGATTTTATGAGATTTTCTTGCTTAATAACTTATACTACCTATGATACTAGATCAAATTGATCCAAAGGAAGACTAATTTGTGTCCCACCATAACTAGTATCCTTTCCTCTCCACATACAAGGTACATATCATTTGTAATTTCCCAAGTACAATCAGATAGTATTGAATGTTTTACTAGAAGTTATCTTGGATATAACTGGTATTTTATTACTATAAAGTGTATGTTGGAAATATCATATCGTGTGCATATTAACTCATGTGTGATTGATACATCGTTGATGTTTATAGAACCCAATAAACACTTAATCTCCTCTTATGCTTTTTCATGTCTTCTTGTATTTATTTATGCCATGTGATACTAGCAAAAAAATTTCTCTTGAATTTTTCTTACTTATATTTTTTAAATACCATATAACTATATGTATGAATGACTTTTTTCAAGAAACTGTTAGATTTACCTCACTAGATCTTGTTCCCTAGAACAAATTTTTCTAATTTAATTCAATCAATGGATAATTACTTTCATCCCGGTTATAACTAACTATAAGACCAATCTATGGTTTCCATATGTTGTCGAACATATTTCACTTGCAAAATAATGGTTCTCATATTAACCACTGGTAAACACATGGTAAAGATTCATTCAAAATTATGATTCTATGATCATGTTGCTTACTTCAAACCTAAACTAGATTTTAGTAACTTGTTGCCCTTATTAGTATCCTATGGTGTCATCATCACTTTCTAGTTGCGTTGTATAGACACCTTCAATGAAATTTGAACTTGACATCCAATTGAAAATAAAATGATCATAGAACATAGCTATGATAAGTAAAATTCTAATGGATTTATACATAAGGAATTGGTATTGTCAATAAAACCTTATTTTTACATCACTTGTATTACCCATGTATCATCTCGCTTGAATACTTATCATAGTATTCAAAATCATATGCCCCTTTGCACTTTGATAAATAGAATCCATTATTGAATTTTAACCATCCTTTTTAATCATAGCTTATTTCTATATACTGATTGTAAGAATTATTATTCTAATTAAATATTTTATCACCATATATGGTGAATATAAAACCATCATTATGGTTTTATCCTTCATATGCAGTATGTGCCTTTGGAACATGTCTATTCCACATGCACTAGTGGAACTAGTTCCTATGACAACTACTTATGCATATTCAGCATTGACTAAACCCAAGTCAATCTTACTACCACTCTCTCAATAAGAGATATGCACCCTTTTATATAATATTTTCTATATCAATTTACTACTACTTTTATGTCTTAAGGATTTATGTATTATACTATGAAACTGATAGGATAATTACTTTGATGCACATTGTGTTTATTTACTGCATGTTTGTTTATATCCTAAAAAACTATTTGCATCTAAACACATGTACTATGACATAATGGATTTCTATCATACCATGAATCATATGATATATATTTTTCACTTTTAGTTGGAATATTAGTTTTCGGATTTCACCATTATTTACAAATCATGTCTTGAAATATGATTGAAGTTACTACATGTTGTAAAATTGATACTACTTAGATCATAAAATTAATGTTTAAAATGTGAATATTGTAATTTCTCCACTAAAATATTTTTTAAAATATTAACATGTAGGATTCTTAATCTATTCTCTTTATTAGTTACAAATTTCATGATGTAGATAAGGTAATGTGTGTTTAGGAATTACTCCATGCTAAATTATCATGGTTGATGAATTATTGATCTAGATATTATTCTCCATACCAATCTGAAGAAACTCGTATCTTATGACCATACTTATGCTTCACTATCACATTACATAATAACATAGAGTAATATAATAAAGTATCTTTACAACTATATTTCCCTTAGAATATATCATGCTAAATTGTTGATATAATTCCAAAATCTTTATGGTATACCATTATTTCTAAAGGTTTCTTTGTCGAAACTAAGATATTTATAATAACAATGGTTTTTAACTTTACCGACCCTAAATAAAAAACTAGGTATATCCTTGATGTATACTTTTAGTTTTACATGACAAAGAATTATCTTTCCACAATTAGGTAAAAGTATTACATATTAAATTCATCATTTATTGCCTATGATTCAAGTACCAATGAACTATTTATTAAGTATGTAACACAACAAACAACATTCATTCGTAAACCTAGAATGTTGTCTCCATATGTCTAATAGATATATGAAAAAAAAAATATTATTCAAATTTTCTACTAGAATATATCACTTGGAAAATAGAAGTTATGTGCTTCTCAGCACTGACATAGGAATCACCCTTTATGAGTTGCATAGAAAAAATACCTTACTTCTGGTAATATTTATATATATACTTGGTTACTGTATTTCAGTACACATATGTTTATTTGATGAATATAAACTATGGAAGAAGTGGATTCTTTCTTATTCAATTTAATACATTGTTTTTTAAACTTCCATAAATTCATTTCATAATATGTGATGAAAATAACATCCTATTTAATAACCAACCTCTATTATTTGAAGGATATTATGAAGGTTCCTTTGGAATGACATTCAATTTTACTTTTTTTATTTTCATCCAATTTATTTTCCATAATAACGAATGATGGTACTTTATTTAATATTTTTATTTACTTAGAAAACCTTGGATAAATTCAAAATTAAGTGTGTACTCCATCTTGTTCATTTGTAATCTTAAATGTAACTAGATTAATTGGGTGTAGAAATGGGATGCTTCGAAATTTTTGATCCATCGTTCAATTTACACAATGTCGGTGTAAAATCATCCATTCATGTCTCTCTTCACTCTGTCCTCGAAAGCTTCTCTAATATGAGACTACATGTGTAATAAACCATGTCCCGATGTTGTAACTACAATAAACATAAAAAATTGGTGATAGAATTATGACATAACAATCATATTCTTGATTCATGAGTCTCTTGTAATAATTTTAACACCCTCAATTCCTAAGGTAACTTAATAGGCATAGGGACATCAACACCTTTAATTTCGAATATAGTGGTATTGTGTGAAAATGTTTATAATACCTTTGTAAATTCCTACCAATTTTGACATTAAATATTTCCATGATTATCACAGTTCATATTATAGTATTACTTTCCAATTTTATAAAAAAATAAAATTCTCGCATTTTATATTTTTTTCATGATTACCAATTTAGATAAAACCATTAAATGTATCATACTATTTTATTGAATTCTAGGAACCCTCTATACTAGAATTGAAAAAAAAAATGATTCTTTATTATTCTAGTGGAAAACATCCTTGAACCTCCCATCATAGTCTAAATTTTTTTTCTACACCTCTACTCGGAGGCTCCAAGGTTGGAAACTAGCCAACCACATAAACTAGAAGATCCTTGACCTGTTGAGTGAAGTCCCAGCTTTTAAAATCACAAATTTATTTTATCATTACATTCCTCTAGAATTATAGAATGTTATATTTGGAAAATCCTTTATAACATTATATTTAAGTCAACCCACCATTCTCATAATAACTCCCCAATAGTAAGAGGCACCCTCATCTTTGGCATGACGAGAAACCCAAATATTGAGTTTTGTTCAAATTGGAATGATGGAAGGTGGTAAAGACTTAATATTTATTTTAGGATTTTTGATTTTTCTTTCGATGAATGTAATCCATTTATATTAATCTTGTTCATCTATGTTTCCATTCTCTCAACAAAACATTAATAGAAAAAAATATTCCACTTCTTTATGCATTTAATTATTTATTATTTATTGTCTTTTCACAATATTATAAAATGAACAAAATAATAAATAAATGCATAAAGGTAATCAACAAGCCGACTGGTCTTGAGAATCTATAACGATCTAGGGGAATCATACCTAAGTAATCTCTTGACTTAGTATGCAGATTTCCCCCATTAATTA
The DNA here is from genome assembly GCA_963277665.1 of Viscum album. Lineage (NCBI taxonomy): Eukaryota > Viridiplantae > Streptophyta > Magnoliopsida > Santalales > Viscaceae > Viscum > Viscum album. Next base: position 1,655,003,796 of record OY728119.1, read on the forward strand.
TGTTTTATGCTTGTTTGAACTTCGCCTCATCTTGGCGGGGTCCACATTATGCATCATCTTCATTAAGGCACACCACCTCATCTTCATGGGGTCCACGCCATGTCTGGTTTACTACCTCATCTTGGCAGGATCCATTTCATGCATTTTCTTCCTCCAATGTACAAAAATACTCACGCGTAGGTGAGGGGAACTGAGGAAATATTGTACATTAGATGAATTAAACAAGTAGGCCCATATATATTTTGACTAAAAAATAAAATACAATTCATAGAGTTTCGTAATTAATTGATTATTGAAAACATCACATGTAGTTTAAAAATAATTAATTAAATAATTAAATGCAGACATATACAGGTCAGTGCTTAGACCAGTAAGTGAGTATAAATAAATTCTTGATAAAAATTAAATTTTATTTAAATAAAGTTTGAGGGTTTTTAATTTAATTAAATGAATTTTTAAATTCAAATAATTTAATCATTTATGTTTCGTTAGTAATTTAATTTTAATGAAAAAAATTATTTAAATAATTAATTTAATTTAATACCAAAATTAAATTAATTTTTATCCCTAGGTATTTAAATTGTTAATTTAAACCAGAATTATCAATTTAATTTAGAACTAAAATTAAATTGATTAATAACAATAATATTGGTTACATGTGCCCCAAAACCCCGCTCTGGCCCATTGTAGGTGATATCTAATGTTCACAAACATATTAAAGGCTGGGAAAAAACATGTGTTAAGCTAATCTAGGCTAGGTTGGTCCGCATTGACCCGTTTTAAGTTTGACAGACCCACCCAAACCACTTTTGTGGCGATTCATGTTGAACCAAAACATGGAAAGAGTACCTGGCTACCCAAGGTACTGGATCTAATGATAAATAGGTAATGTTGGGAAGCGATATTATAGATTGGTGGGAGGGAGATGATGGAACTGCTGCAGGCATCAACAGATTTGATAAGCCTGTAGCGGTTTGTAGTTCGACTTGAGGAAGTGCAGTAGCCTGGGCTATGGTTCATCGGATGGAATGTAGTGGAAAGATCCAGGCACAACGTGGTCGTCCAAGGGATTCATGTGAAGTGAGGTGGAGGAGGGGTTCCATTCTGGCTAGATCTAGGGGTCACTGCCAAGTCAAGGGTGTTTGATCGGCCGTGATTAGGGTTGAGATGGTTCAGTGAGGACCTGACCAGTGGGTGGAATGTCGATGCAAGCTCAGCGGTAAGATAAGGGGGTCTGGTGGGTGGCATCCCACATGGTATGACATCTATGACAAGGCAAGGTGATGGGATATCTCTCGAGAAGCACCAGAAGTATTTTGGTCCCCGATGCGGTAGCCATAGGTCTAGCATGGTTGGAGTAGGTCTGGGTTATTGTAGACCAAGGGAGGCTGTGAATTCTGTTAGTGGATGTCGTCGGAGTTGGATCTAGTTGTGGGTGGATGGATGGTGATGATGTGGATCCTCACGACTAGAGGAGGATCCACCACAGGGTGGCCTTCTTGAACCAGGTGACGAGGGGACCCATGCGTGAGGGGGGGGGGGGTCACCATCAAGGTGGCCCTCCCATTTACATTCTCTTTCTTTATTTCTTTTAAAATTTACTCAAACCTCCCCATTTTTATTTGTTTGTTACTATATAGAAAATCCAAACACCACACATCTTTTCAACACACACAAAAGGGTTTTCATAGGAAACTAATAGAATTTTAATTATAATATTATTATAATAATAAAATTATTTTAATTATTATAATATCAAAATAGTTATTATAATAAAATAATAAATGATAATAATAATTATTATTATCAAAAAACCAAATTATGGTGGAATTATTCCAGTCATTAGCCAAAAAAATCCAGATATCATAATCCAATTGTAATACCTGATAACTATTAATCAATCTGTAAATTTTTTGAATGGACATAACATGGTCATTCAAAATCGGATTGATGTGTAGTCTATTCCGTTGAGAGAATAATTAAACTCTCTACTCAATTTATATTCAAATTAATTTTTTTATAATCTCAAATAATTTACACAATCCCTATGATACCAATTAAAGATACCAGGGCACTCAGAAGAAGCTGATGGGTCGAGGAATTTAAAAAATTTCATCATCGAGATGATGATAATTTTTTTAAAAACAGCATGAGCCCAAATATAGTCTGAGGGACTCATGTAAATTAAAATATCACATAAATTAAAACTGAAAACATGCATGTTTAGGTTTAAATTTGTGCTCGACTAAAAATACTCATTGATGATCATGGCTTTAAGGATCCATAGAAGGATCCCTATAGATCATCCACACATACTTCAAAAAAATATGGGAGTGTTGTTCATTGAATTTTGGATGCTAGCGTAGTGATCTGACGATATCTTTGACATTATGACAATCACCATGATCCTCTTCCTTTTATGCTCGAAGGCATTCTTGGATTATCAATTGAGAGATACACTCTCTCTTTAGAAAGCAGGATGAGAGAGAGTATCTTATTCAAGAATTAATTAATAGTACATTGTGTGAGATCATCTATCTCTATTTATAGTGGAGGTTTTAAATAGCCGATAAGGTTCTCCAACCCCCATTTATTTAATTTCCACTAAATAAATAATTCTGAAAAAATAAACTACATCTATATTATTTATTATTTTAACACATACTTATAATATATATATAATATATTATGTGATAAACCCAAGTTTTTTCGCTCGACTCGTAATTCTTGCTTAATTTTAAAATATCCTGAAATATTAAAATAATATTAGTTTGATTAGTATTATTTCACATATTTACTTAACTTGTAAATCATTTAAATAAATTAAACCTAATTATTCATAACTTTAATAATAGTAATTTTTTTATTTCTTTAGTGATTTATACCTTGGACAACACTTGGACCCCGTAGTAGGGCCCACCATGTCAAAAATTCATATTCAAATGAATAAGCAGGATTATTGAATATTGTATTGTGTGTGACCCTCTAGGACCTTATCTCGAAAGCAATGAATAAAATCCACAGAATAAGAGTGGACTCTAGAAACCCATCAAGGCCCCTAAATAGATAATTATTTTCATAGCAACGACGACCAACCTATGAACATGTATTGTGTACTATTATCCCATTGTATTTAAATATCTCATAAAGCATGATTGTTTCAGCTCAATTCTCATCATACGAAGGGTTAAAGAAATGGATCAATGTATAGGGACCCATTTTTCATTATTATGAAGGGTTTCACGTCTGGTATGATGTCCTCAGATAGTCACCAACGGGTTTATTCATGGAACCAAAAATACCCATTAGCCCTTGTATCCATAATTAATATACCTGATTTCCATAGGTAGGTACTCATTGGTTGATAGTTTTTACAATTATAATTAAGGACTCCATTGGTCGAGAGGATGGGATGTTCGGAACATCACACCTTTTGGGGGGGAATTTTTTCCTACTTTGAGACTCTCTTATATATTTAATGAATCCTTGGTTATTTCCTAAGAATGTTTTCGTGGGTTACCCTTGGGTTGCAGGATTAACCATATATATGCATGGGTTGGGAATTACTAAGACATCGCTAGATTAGCCCTATGATGAGGTGCTTTAGAGTTTATTATCATCTAGGGAGGTTGGAAATTGCTTTGATATTGGGATCGAACCCATAAGAAGTAAATCCTATATATCCTTGTGAGAGGAATCATAACCCATGAAGTTTGGTTTATGTTGAGTCTTATACCACATAAGAGGCATATTTGAGCTTGATCATTCAAATATGAGTCTTACGTGCCCTGGTTATAGGAGGAATTAAAGTTCATGTAGTATTTTTGTTTGGTATATGATTGGGACTTATGCATAGGAGCCTCCAATTTGAGTTTTAGCCTTAAAAATGCATCTTATATATCCTGTTTAGGGTAGGAATCAGAGTTTTCATAGGTCATTTGGGTTTGGTATATGATTGGGACTTATGCATATGAGCTACCCATTTGAGCTTGGGCCTTCAGACAGGCATCCTACGTATCAGGATTAGAGCAGGAATCAAAGTTCTCGTAGTTCATTTGGGTTTGGGACTTATACCTGGGAGGAGGACCCTATTTCTCAAATCATGAGAATGATCTTGAATCATGAATATTTAGAGGTTTGGTTGGGGATTACATTGAGGAGGATGACCATGTTTTGGTACTATACATATGTCATTATCACCACCAACCTCTAATCCCACATGAATCATACTCAGTGTGAGAAACAAGAAGAGGTAGTGGATCTGGAGATCACATTTCTCACTTCATCTGCTGATATATTGTACTAGAGCCCAAAGGGAGAGAGGGAGGCTTTGAGTGTGACAAATTTTTCTCCCATATTAATATCTAGGATAGTCATGTTTGGAAGTATATCCAAACTTGTATCGGGCTCAGCCAAATTGGAGAAAGAGCACCACCTCCTACGGAATGGTTAGTGGATTACCTTAGGGAGAGTTCCCTAAAATGAGTTCTGGGAAAGAGGAGAAGCATTGCTTCTCTTCAAAGGAAAAAATATAATGACCCATTTTTGTTGTCATTGTCCCTCATTGATTATAAAATCCAGTGATTACCCTGAATATCTATAAAGGGGAGGTTCAAAAGAGTATTCCAAGGTTGGGCCCTGGGTTACCATGGGAATATAAACTTAGAGACATTTTGGGGATCCATACCATTACTTGGATTATCCACATGACTCCACTTACCATGGGTATATAAACTCAAAAGGATACACTTATGTGATCGATGGTTTTATTATATGGGTCTTGTAGCTTTGATATGATGCTGATGAATTGGTTGGAAGAGGGGATTTAGAGTATTGGATGGAAACAAAAGTTAATGATCAGGACTATAAGGTTTGAATCCCAAAGGTACCCCATTCCACGTACCACTTATTCATTTGGGGTAGGGTGCCCTCCGCATGGCATACTGATATGCAGGTTGCGGGTTCATATGTGTATCGAGGAGGTACGCTGACCTGGATATTGTTCATTTACTGAGGAGGTACATGGATCTAGATATGGTCTGTTTACCATAGTGTTACACGATCTAGGCTTCCATCTACATACCATGGTGGTATGAGGTGATGGAGTCCATCTGTGTGGAGGATCACTACACGGGGTAGGGTTTTGTCTGTATAGAGATATGTTATGTGGTAAATCGGATTGAATAATGGGAATTATTCCAACAGTTCATGAGAAGTTCATCCGCGAAGGGAGTATGATACATAGTTCTCTAATTAGGTTCTTGGGTTTTCCCATATTATTATCCTTCATTATTTTTATGTTTTACAGCATGTTCAAACCTACTAGAAATAATTCGTGGTTCCGTACTTTATCAATCATTTTCCATCAAATTATTTCATTCGTAAACTACAATATCTCTGAAAATCCGATCCCCCTCCCCCTCTAGTTTTACTTTTGGTCCCTTTTATAGAGTGTTGGAAAAGCTATATCTTTGGGTCACATGACACCATTTTCAGAATACCATGAAGAAACTTCCTATCCCACTGATGAATCAGTCAACCGATGTTTGTGGGGATGAGGTTCTTGGGGCTACGGTTCATGGTGGTGGAAATCACCACCTCAATCCTATGAAAAATTCAGTGCTCAAGACACTATCGGATTCACCTAACTCGTAAACTATGTTTTCAAGGATGGTGTGTGGGGGTGTACATATCATTAATGTTTTATCCAATGACATGGTTTGAGGGGAAATGGTTCACAGGTGCAATTTATCTACCTCCATTCTGAAAATAATGAGGTTCGTGGGGGACTGGAACTATGCTTCAATTATTCCATGAATGGTCTGGTTTTCTAGCCAACACTTCTTGGGCCAGAGTTTCTTGGGATTTCCACATACCATTTGGTTCGCAGGAAATACTACTTGCATACCATTCCTGGAAATCAATACACAGACCACTTTGGTCCTTTTCTAAATTTGAGTTCTCCAATATTCTTCTCAATTTTTTAATCGACCCTGCATCTTATTCCATCATCAAAATTTTGGGATTATTTTCCTTCAAATTGCGGACTTTTCAAACCCTAAAAATTCCCCCCATCAAAATGGGCTCTGATCGGGACAAAGATGAGGCTATTCTGATGTAGAAAGTGGTCTTGAATTGAACTAGTTTGCAGTAGAAAGGTGGACCCATTTGGGGGGGACATTGCCTATATATATAGGAGTCAGGTATTTTTTCCATTTACTGGACATCTTGGTGAAAATTTCTCTAAAAAGTGATCTCAATGATCCCTACTTCTGCGTAATAGCTCCTTCACAAAACCAGTCATCTGCAAATCATGCTTCGCATTTCACGAATTGAGAACTCTTCTCGGTTACTCTCATCCACGAACTAACCATTGAATCTATGAACTGGCCTTTAAAAATTTAAAACATATGTTTGAATTGTAGCATAGTAAGACACTACGCAGTTTTCCTACTCCATGGACTAATCCTCAATTAATAAAAGTGAAATTTAAATTTCTAAATTGAACTTTAAATCTCAAAATTTTAAAATTTTGAACAACCCCATAGTGAAGATCAATGTGCGGCACTCCCAATCCTTGAACTAGGCTTGATTATCTAGCCAACACTTCATGGTCTAGCATCTTGCGAGGCATTCTGTGAACTATCGGTTCATAGGGAATGCATTATTCAAACTATTTCTAGGGTTCGGTACGTGGAGCATTCTTATGTGGACTTCTTGTAGTAATTTGTCAATTTTTTTTGTCTTTTGCCTAAAAATATTGTTTGACTTACCCTTTTGCATTGTCTTTTTAATGTAGGATGAGATGAATCTTCATCTTATCTCAATTGAAGATACTATGAGGATGGTATCTATGGTTGAGAATTTCGAAGACAACATTCATTCATACATCATTCCTCAAGAGGGTATTATCAGATAGCTTCTTTTTCTATCACTAATGGTCTATCATCTATCTTTTTAGTTGCCGCTTTACAATTTCAGCCTCCTAGATAACGTTCCCCAACCATTGGCCAATCACAGTACTCCTATTCTTCACCTTGATGTGTCCCAAGGGTATGATTGGGCCAATATTTATTCAACAAGAGAACTCATAATATCTTTTTCTCAAGATAACGCATTCTCACTGAAAGGTTCTATGTGGACTCAGAGTAATCGTTATCATCGTAACACCTCTTTGAGGTTGGTCATTAAAAAGTATGTAACGACCCAATTTTTTATTAATGAAAATTCCTTTCTTATAAATATGTCATATAATCACATGAAATCACAACATAATGAACTAATTAGTACTATGTGACATTTAAACTTATGTTTTTCACTTCTGTATTTTGAATTTCGAAAATCTGACATACACGGATTTAATCTGTATGTTATTTGGAGTCTAATATGACCAAATTAATTTTTGGTGAATAGTAGCATACCCTTTTGAATAGTAATTTTACCCTTAAAAATAGTGACATACCCTAATGAATAGTAACCTTACATATGATAGTATATGAATAATATTCAAGTGAGAGTACGATATACCTATGTTTGGGAATAAGTAAATAAATGTTTTAAACTATTTTTTTAGAATAAATTATGATTTTAATTAAATATTAAATTAATCATATTTAGAAAATTATTTTTGAAAAATTGGTTTCATTTTTGGATTACACACATCGAAAAATGTTTTGGTTAATTTTTTGGGATTTATCTGTAATACATGAATTTTTTATGAATAGTAGAATACGATAATTTACGATAAATGTTAAATAATGGATTTATTGAGTCATAGATGATGATCTGATAATGTAAGCCCAATTGTTTCAAACTCACATGAACTTATTAATATTTTTTGTAATGAAATTATCACTATTTCTGGTCTTTATAGAAAATAATAAACTATGGAATTAAATATTATGAAATCCCTCCTCTCCTCCACTAAAAATACCACCCTTCTTTACCCCTTCTCTTCACTCCTCTCAAGCCTTGTGCCTTGCCAATATTCCACCAAAATATCTTCTCTATATCCTTCCCCACATCCAAAATCCCCATGTCTCTTCAAATAACGAAATCCTCTCCCCTTCAGAGGCTCTCAAATGAGGTAAACTCAAGAGTTAAATTCTTCATTCAAATTCTTTTATTTCTTTTAAGTTATTCTATTTTCTTGTTTGTTTCCTCACCTCCTTTAAACAAAATGGAATGATAACTCCATCAAAATATATGTACTAGAATTATATTATACTGACGGTATAATTCATTATATTCTCTTCTTTCCCAATCATTAATTTGAAAGAAATAAAAAAACCGTTTGAGGTGTGTTAATTTAGCATAATCAAGGATGACGGGTTATCAATTTCCATTACAGACTTCAATTATGGTAGTGAAACCATTTCAAGGTCAAATCAGACCATAATATATGTATTATTCCATATTTCTAGTTCTGGAATTATTTTTTAGAAATGGTTTTGGTTTATAAAACAAAATGTGTTCTTTGTGGTCAAAAACTGCCAATTAACCCAAAAGGATGTCACTACTATTTAATATAATGATTCAACTTCAATTAAAGTAAAAAATTTAAGTTTTAAACCATGTAACCTTATGGATGTTCAATAATAAATTTTAACTTCAATTCTAGACATCCACCTTCATTATACTTGTTTATCCAAACATTAACATAACTAATACGATCATTAAAACCAAGGAATCAAACAGACCTGAACAATGAAATTGAACCATATAACCAATCAAAAAGGTCTTGAATGAACCTAATAATTTTATACTAAGTCAATTACATATATAATATGTTCTATAATTATTAATTAAAAAACGTAATTTTTTTATTTAGGTCATTAATAACAAGTGGAGAGCACCAACAGACTTAAGGCAAGGGATCCTCTCCATTTCACTTTTATTCAAGATTGTCCTCTATGTTATACCCTTTTATGTGTAATTCCCAATGATGGGGAATGACTAATCAACACCCAAATACTTAACTATTTAATTATAAAATATTATAACTCCATTTCACTCTCATTAATCCCTCTAAAGTACACTGATACCATTCTGATATTCTGTAAGTGATTCCACCCGAACCGCCATTATTCCATTATGTTGATCTGTCTTTCTTTTTACCCAAATGAAGTTTTTTTTGTTTTTATGTAGAACTTATAAATTCTGTTTATATACTCAAAACTCATGTTTCAATATCCTACCATCATTCTCTTTCCATGATATACATTCTTTTAAGTGAATCCCTCCTCGATACTTCCCAATAAGGAAACTCGTTTAAAGGGAACTTCCCAAATTTTTACCCAATTTCATGTGCAATATATCCTATGTTTTAAGCCACCATTTTTTTTATAAAATCAGAATTTTTATTATGAAAACATTCTTGGTTCACTTCTGGTTTTATATAAAATATTGTTCCCTTTTTTATTTTAAAATCTCTATAGTATTTTACTTAAAACCTCACAAAAATGTTTTAATGATAAAGTTTCTCACATAAATTTATTAAATATTGTCACTTCTATTTGACATCACTTAAAATGATATATACCTATTTTACCTTATGATCTTCCATGTATGTTCTAATTCCTTTCTCCATGTACACATTCATGATACACCCGTTGGTTATGCTTTATGTCATGATTGTGGTACCCAATTCTTTCCATAGGTAACCCTTATGTTTGAGTAAGATTTTTTAAGTATGATTATTTATGTGGAAAACATATTCATGAAATGTAATATGGGTGTTCTCAGATATTTCTCTAATGCATTCGGTAAATTTAAGTCTCATGAGATGTTATGTGCAACGGTCTTGGCAGTTAGCCTTGGTTTGTGCTACTATGGGAAACATGATTAACGGTTAGCATTTACCCATACTACTATGAGAAAAGGGATTGTAGGTTAGCCTTGAATCAAACTAATGACATGTTTTATGTTTCTTCCACATTTCCATGATTCCATGTTTAAATGATCCCATGTTTATATGTTATGATTCCTTATTTTACATTCCTTTTTATATCATCATGTTGTGACTTCTATCCCATACTCTAATGCTTTGTTCTTATGGTTACTACCTTACCAAGATTTTAGCTAATCCCTTTGTTCGTGTTATCCCTAGGTTATACTATACAAATGTATGAGCACAACATAAGATATGAGATCATTATTGATTTTAAATAAAAAGTTATTTTTATAATGTTTGATTATGTACCTAGTATTCTAAGACACTAGTCTTTACGATCCTTGTCTTGTACTCCAATGTATAATTATACTTAAAATCATGTAATGAATTATGTAAAAGTTTGGGGTTTCTATATATTACCCTTCGGTTTTAAATCTCTCTCGAGAGAATCCAAAAGGAGAGAGGATCACCAAATTGTACTTGTGATCTGGAGGATTATTCTCCAATGAGTGGGCATGGTCATTCTGGGGGCATCAAATTTGTTTGGAGTCACCTTACCAGTTAGAATTAGTAAACTTGTATCAGTAATTAAGGGTTTCCCAATTTGAAATATATTCACTAGCTGAGATCTTTCCCAAACTTCTTTGTCATTGGGTTTCAAGCACCAATACCTTCCACCTATTTCATGGGGAGGTGGGGATTGATTTATGGTACATCCATCAATTCAGAGGGATTCCCATTCTAGGCAACATGTATGATGAGTTTCTTCCATCAGCTAATAGTTGGGGGAATGTCAAACAAGTATCTTTTCTGGTAAGGAATTTATTGGTCATGGAAGAGGGATAACTCAATCAACCCCTCTATGTACATTATCTTATTTTATTTAAATATTAGATAGGGTTATTCATTTAGGTGAATAGTCCTAGGTTGAGGGTTTTCTGAATCCATACACACCCGACTCAAAAATCACAAAAAATATTTGGTTAATACTATGACACCTTCACAGCAGGTCGATACACCACCTGGGGTATGGAATTCAGTCAGACCTACCTCCTGATATTAGATTGGATGGTTTCTTTTCATTGTTTTTTAGTGTATGGATCTTCCCATCTCGTGATGTTTATGCCAATGTTTGGGACTGCACTATGATGATGGAATCTACATTTGTATAGGGACATCCCATTAACTTAGTCATTCTTAACCTAGCCCGAATCTATGAACTGTTAGGGAAGATATATGGAAGGGAAACCCCTATATCATCTTAACGGGTTGTTTCAATTTTTTATGGCTGGATAACAGGGAATTTTCCCTACTACGATTATCAACATATTGTGAGATTTCCTCATCCCGACTTTCACCCATACCTTCTTTACATTTTCACTATTCGTCCCTAATCATTGAGTGTAGCTAATTCAATCAAACTGTTAAGTGATGTATCTCAGTTTTCTTTCACGCCTTATATTTCACCCTGTAGATTCATGATGGGTAATGGAAGGGGATATTTAGAGGTGTGTTATTATATCATTTAACACCAGGATAGATTTTTAACTAGTCGTATAGATAGGGTAATCATTTGTGAACCCTACGTACCTCATAGGTTTTCCAGGCAATTTGGATTCCTTCAACAGGTCGCACTTCAACCTCCTACTCTGGTTAAGAGGGAGTCTCATCCTGTGATTCTTATCCAATTATGGAAGTCCATGACATAGGAATATTCTTATGTGGAAGTTCTAATTCCTCTCACATTGGACTCAACATACCTTTCATTAGAGTATGCCTAATTTTGGGTAGCTTTCTACCCTAATAGGATGTTGGGAAGTTTAGTTGAACGGTTTTAGAGACTGTTGGCTATTTCTGATCTTGTCCCAACTATGTCGAATGTGCTATCTATTCCCCTACCTATGGTGAGAAGGATTTATACCCTCAATAACATTCATTTGGAAGGGAATTCACCAACACAAACTGTCTTTGTGGAAAGAGACTCAGATCTCGAATCTTGGGCCAATGTGGTCTATGGTCCTACCAAATATGGTCTGAGTGGGACATAACCAGGTGTTCCTAAAGTTATTGTCATCCCCCCTCATTTAGTCCTAAAGTCTAAACCATCTATTGGTAGGTATAGTCACCCTTATTGGGAGACCCAGATCAGGGTGCTTCCATCTACTGGAACAATGCTTCCTCATTACATACATGTCGTAGTGGTGGAGGACCAAGATTCTGATGCCATTAGGAGGCATCATGATATGAAAAAATTGGAATGGAATAAAATCCATACTCTTTCTATGGAAACTACCCTGACATACATTTCCAATATGGAGGATAAATTTTGATGACTAGTCTTTGATCTGGGTTTGGTCGGCTTTGAATTCCAATGCATGCATCTTTTTGTGCACCAAATTTTTATATCTTGAGAGGATCTCACTACTCGAAAAGTAGACCATGCTCTGTTCAATGCTTCTAAACACCAAGATAAACTTTTTAGGGATATTACTAATGAGTTTCTTCATATGGAGGCTAAGGAAGATAGTTCTCATGACAAGGTGATTTCCTATACGGAGGAACTGTTCATGTGCGAGGCTAGCATGGTCAGACTAAAAGTGAAACCGACATTATCAAGTGATAATTATGGGTCCTTAAAAGAGAAAGGGAAAGACCTACAGATTATTATGAAGTGATTAAACCCAATGTTTGAAGCTGAAGCTGAACGGAGGTCTACTTTGGAGCAGGCCCTTGACAGCCCCCATCAGGCAGTTATCAACCTATTGGAAAGAGAAAGTCGAGCCTCATTGTAATCTATTGATCTACCCTACACCACATTTGTTTTGACATTAGATAGAGACTCTAGGTTGTGGATGTCTCCCTCCCCCACACTCTCACTTATTTTGATGAAATGGAAAAAAATTTCTTTCTAGTGTCCCTACTTTACCCTTTCCATAAATATCAATCATTTATGATCAACTATATTTTAAACCATAATGTCAACCATATATTGATATGAATCATATTATAAGATAAAGAAAATAATCAAATCATGCCCTAATGTTTTCTCGAGTGGAGGAGTTCAGCGATCGTAGTTTGACTCTTTCTAGGGTAACAAGGAAAACCCTACAAACATTGTGCCATTTTTCATTATTACCCAAAAAATTTTCCTAAGCCTGTTATGGTGTAGGCCTAGAATGAATAACTTGACTTTTTATTAGGCCACCCTTTGATGGTTTTTGACCTAACAATATTTTCATATCACGGTGATTTTATTTATTTCTTGATATTTTTCCTAAACCATCTGCAGTATAGGTTTAGGGAGCTGGTACTTTACTTTCATCTAGGGTGCCCTTTGAGGGTTTTCACCCGAGTGAGTGTTAAGTCTTTTTCATTTAGAGTTTCTAGTTTTACATAACAGACTATTAATAATGATATTTTAGATCGAAAAGCTTTGACCATGACTTGTGTGTAAAGTTCCCCGATTTAGTAGTCATTAAACGAGAATGTCCTAAAAATATTTAGATATATATGAGGGATTTTCTTGACCCTGAGTTTTTATGTCTAGATATGGGACATGATATGGGGCATGGAAGCCATGGGGTGTACAAAAGTAGGAAAAGTCCTCTCTTAATGATGAATTTCCCCTTGTTGAAAGGCCATTGTTGTGGGCAACATATGAAGAGAGGTCAGGGCATTGTTTGCATAGTCAAACAAAGGTGTCTGCAGGACACTGGCCATCCATTTCTGATAGCCAGGAAATTTGTATATAATTCTTGGATTAATTTTTCCATAGAGGGACATAATGGGTGGCCTATTAAGGTAATTATGACTGAATGTAATAAGGGTATTTGTATCATGTTTGGATGAGAAAATTCTCCAACAAGAATTTGACTTGTGTAAAGGGGGGTTAGTGTATGGTATAGTTTAACATCGTACATACAGGACATTTGATATTTTTTTTACAAAATTATTTCACTCTGACTAGAGGAGGGTAAATAATTCATCTTTTTTACATTAGTTTTAGTAGAAATTTTATTTATATCCAATTGTTGAAAAGATAAAATATGTAAATCTTAATCTAGGGGGTTTCCAAATCTAGGGATTATGGTGGGAAATAAATTTCATAAGGGCATATAGAGGTATTAAAATCCTCTCTTGAGGATGAATTTTCCATTGGTTTATGACAACACTGATCTTTATTAAACACTTAAGCATGATTTATTACATAAACATCACTTGATACAACATTTAATATTGAGAGGTATAGTGTATTTGGGGCTTAGAACCATTACATAATAACTTAAAACATTAAATACATCATCTTTATTGAAAAATTACTTTATATAACCACTACATTCCCTCGTACTTAGCATTTCATAGGATAACCTGAGGACATGAATAAGAAAAGGGTGATCTATAAAGCCTAGTAAGGGAATGAACATGGAATAACATGAGGAATAAAGTGTGTGTTAGATGATAGGCATATCAACGGATCACAAGAGAAATATAAAGGCATGATAAAGCATGATAATCATAACATGGAAATGTGGAAACAACATTTAACATGATTTTAGCATGACCCAAGGATCATTTCACATGGAGCATGAGTAAAACCTCATTGCACTTGAATTATAATGAGTAAACCCTAATTTCACATGATGTATCATGATATTAATCTTTACCCAATGCATTGGATCACTATCAGGGGGCACCCTTCATAAACATTTCATTTCATGCATAAGTGTGCCACATGGATCATATAACATGGAATCATTAAACATAATAAGGTATTACATGATTAAGAAATGTGGAATACCAAAATTAAAGTAACATTAAATCTGTATATGTGAATAAAGGTTAATACCCTTGACAGATACATGGGTATGGTATTCACTACACAATGATTTTGACTTGAAAAAACGTGGTGCAATTTCAGAAGCATAATGGTGTGACATAAAAATTCGTAAAAATGATTGATGAGAGAGAAATGGGTTTCTCATCATATTTACATGAAATTGAAATTAAGGGGTTTATATAGAAACATGTACCAACATAATTAAAGTAATTTAGATTCATAATACAAAGGAATTTCTTGAATGTAAATGAGGAGAGAGAGATTCCTTACGGAATTTCGGCATGGTAACGAGTGTACATGGGAGGAATTAAATGAGAGTGAAAAAGGTATATTGTAATTGAAAAATAAAGAGGGCAGTATGTGGGATGTGAAAAATCATACCCCAACATTTTTAATTGAAATTAAAAGGTTATAACAACAAATTGAAGTTAAGACAAAAATTAGAAAAGAGGAAATCCTTTACTTGGAAGTGTGATCCCAAATGCTTGGGAGAGGCTTGAGAGAGGCTTCGTGGGAGACTGGGGTGCCTTGGGTGGATTTTAGAGAGAGGAGGGAATATTATTGATGAACTACAAAGGCTTTGAGTGAATAGGAAGTGGGAGCCTGGGTGGGTTTATATAGGAAAGGAGAGGGAATTCTTAATTGTTTAGGTTTGGGTTACCACACATTAAACTAATCAATACCACAAACCAGCCCATGGTTTTTGCACATGGTTTTTACCAAAGGGGAGTGGAAAGAAATATTTTATAATTCCAATGTCCGAACTTCTTAAAATGAAAGGGTCTCTTATGTGGAGATGAGTCACACTCTCAAAGAAATTCATTTAAAAAGTGAAAATGTTTTATAACTCTTGGAGGGTCCACTAAAGTTTTGTAAAATAAATCAAAAAACCTAAAATCACATTATTTTAATGGTAAAACATATATTTTCCAAACACATCATTTTTAGTATTTTATTACATCAATATTTGGTCATTATGATGTCATAAAACTCATTATATATTTAAAAGGTATTTAATTTTTGCCCAAAAATTCGACTATCAGATAATTAATAAAAATTAACAGCTGGATAATTTTGACATCTTGATTCAAAAAATAATATCCATTTTATCTAAATAATTTTCTAAATATATGTATTTTTAATTTTGAAATAAAAAACCGCCATTTATCGAAAATTCATTGGTTTTGACCAAAACAGCTTTCAAGTCTTAATAAAAATTAAAATTTGCATTAATAAAATTATAATATCATTTATATTCATTAAAAAGTAATTCAATAATAATAATATTTTATTAAAAAATTCTTTAATTCAAAAATCCATTAATTCATCAAAATAGATTTCATAGTTGAATATTAAATAAAAATACTATTTGCGCTTTGAAAACTATTTACAGAGTAACAATAATAAAATGAATTTATATTATCTATTATATAAAAAATAATGAACATAATAATAGTTCTAAGGTATTTTTACATAACCCCTTATAATTCCCACATAAGACCAAAGAGTAAGGTGTGCGATGGTGACAGACGATTTGGGTGGATAAAATAACATTGCTCAGGTGGTAATCTCTATCAACTTCCACTTCTCTCATAGGAAATTCCGTTCGAGCTTAAAATGTTGAAGCTCAGCTTGGGCTTGGTTAAGAGAAAAGGCCAATGATACCACCTCTTATCTGAGCTCCGAAAAATGGGATTTATACTGGGAAAATCTATTAGATGAGGCCATCACTTCCTTTTTCTGAGTAAATTGGATTTGTTAAAGCCCTATATTTATACTAATCATGTTATCACTGTTTAACAGCTATATTATTAATGGTCACAATTCTTAATGGTATTTTAAAATACAAAAACATAAAACCAATGATGTTCACAAATTACAAAAAAAATTTACATAATGATACATTCAATTAGATCAAGAGGCATTTCCATTAATGAAAGTTTGGGTTATTACAATCTTCCCCCCTTAAGAAATTTAGCCCTAAAAATTTTCTTTTCCCATACTAAAATAGGTGTGGGTAACTCTACTTCATCATTTCCTCTCATTCCCATGTCACCTCATCAAACTTGTGGTTTTTTCACAACACCTTGATGAGGGGCATTGTCTTATTTCTTAGAACCATTTCTCTACTATCTAAGATTTTCACTGGTTTCTCCTCATAAGAAAGATCATCCTCTAACTCTACTGCCTCTGAAGAGGGTATATGTTAAGGGTCTGGTATGTAATTATTTAAGAGGGATACATGAAAGACATCATGTACTTTGGACATGGTAGGTGGAAGTTCTAGTCGATAGGCCACAACCCTGACATGATCAAGAATCTCGAAGGGGCCGATGTACCTATGACATAACTTCCCTTTATTTCCAAAACTCGTGAACTTCATCCATGGGGATATGTGTAGAAAAACCATGTTTCTAACTCTAAACTCAAGGTCTCATTGATGGTTATCTGCAAAACACTTTTTCATCTCTCAGAAGCCTTGATATTTTGATGAATGGTTTTCACCTTCTCCACTATTTCTTCGACCATTTCTGGTCCTAGCATCTTACGCTCACTGACTTCATCCCAACATGCCAGTCTTCTGCACCTTTTCCCATAAAATTATTCATATAGTTCCATTTGGATGCTCGAGTGGAAACTATTATTATAGAATAATTCAACCATAGGAAGATGTTGATCTCATCCTCCTTTAAAGTATATTGATCATGCTCTCAACATGTCTTCTAGTGTTTGGATAGTCCGCTCAGATTTTCCATCAATTTGAGGATGATAAGTTGTATTGGATTCCACCTTAGTATCCAGACTATATTAAAGACTCTTCCAAAATTTAGAGGTGAATCTTAGATCTCGATCGGATACAATGGATAATGGTACTCCATGAATCCTTACCACTTCCCTAATATATATCTGTGCCAGTTGATCCAATGAGAAATCCTCCTGAATTGCAATAAATTGTGCATACTTTGTAAGATAATCCACAAAAACCCATATTGAATTGTTTCCTTTGGATGTCTTCGGATGTCTGGTGACAAATTATATGGTGATGTTCTCCCATTTCCATGCTGGTATGGGTAAGGGTTGCATCATCCCCTTAGACTTCTGTCTCTCAGACTTCACTTTCTGACACACCAGGAAATTTGATGGAAATTCAAAGATCTTCTTCTTCATATTATCCCACCAATAATGCTCTTAGATATCTCAATACATCTTTGTGTTTATTGGGTGAATAGATAAATTTAAACTATGTGCATCATCCAAAAGTTCCTTCTTCGGCTCTAAAATTGATGGAACACATAGTCTTTTCCAAAATCTCATAATTCCTTCTTCATTAACATTGAACTCTGAGGATTTCCCTCTTATAATAGCTTCCACTTTCTTCTGAATTCTTACATCATCCTTTTGAGAATCATTTAAGCTTTCCAAAAGAGACAGTTAAGTAATCATTTGTGAAAGTATTGATTTTGTTCCCATCTTTATGATTCCCATGTCTATCTTAATCAAATATAAGAAGATTGGATCCTTCTCAATTATCATCAGTGATAGAATCATTGGGTCCTTTCTACTTAGAGCATCTTCCACCTTGGTTTCTTTCCTAGGGTGGTAATGGATTAAGAAGTCATAGTCTTTGATGAACTCTAACCATCTTCATTGGTGCATGTTCAACTCTTTCTCTATGAATATATACTTGAGGCTTTTGTAGTCCATATATATTTCACACTTCTCCTAGAAGATATAATGCAACCAAATTTTTAAAGTTAAGATCACCGCATCCAACTCTAGATCATGTGTTGGATAATCATACTCATGAACGTTGAATTTCCTTAAAGCGTAGGCAATGACTTTTTCATTTTTCATCAACGCACAACTCGGGCCATTCTTCGAAGCATCACTGAATACCACAAAAAAGTTCTTCACTTGTGGGTAATGTGAGAACATTCACAGTGATAACCCTCTTTTTCAACTCCTTGAATATTTTTTCACATTCATCACTCCAAGAAAATTTTACTCCCTTCTGAGTTATCATGGTAAGAGGGTTGGAAAATCATTTGAAATTTCTCACAAATCATCGATAATATCCAGCTAACCCCAAAAGGCTACGGATATCTTTTACCGATGTTCGCCTCGGCCATCCCTCTATTAAAACTGTCTTGGAGGTATCCAAATATAACCCATTGCTTGTAATGATATGGCCCAAGAATGAGACTTCCTTCATCCAGAACTCACACTTGATGTACTTTTCATAGAGCTTCTCCTTTTTCAAGGTCTCTAGTACAGTTCTTAGAGGATCCTCATGATCCTCCTTGGTTTTGGAGTATATTATAATATCATCTGTAAAGACTACCACAAATTTGTTGTGGAAATATATAAAGATTCTATTCATCAATTCCATGAAGATTACTGGAGAATTAGTGAGTCTAAAAGGTATTAATATGAATTCATAGTTCATGTATCTTGTTTGAAAAATAGTCTTGGGGATATCTTCCTTCTTTACCCTTACTTGATAATATCCCGACTGCAAATCTACCTTAGAGAAGTATTGTTCTCTACGTATCTAATCGAACAAGTCATCAATTCGTGGTAGAGGATACTTGTTCTTTATCGTGGTTTTGTTAAGATCATGATAATTGATGTAAAGTCGCATTGAACCATCCTTCTTCTTAATGAAGAGGACTGGTTCACCCCATGGTGAAGCACTTGGGCATATAAACCCTTTATCCAGATTCTCTTGTATTTTTTTCTTCGGCTCCTCAATCTCTACAACATACATTCTATATGGAGTCTTGGATATTGGCAACCTCCCTGGCATAAGATCAATTGAGAATTCAACATCTCTTCTATGAGGAAGACCATGCAATTCCTAGGGAAACACTTCAGTGAATTCCCTCACAATAGGCATGTATTAAAGGATGGTTTCTTCCTTAGACTCAATCATATGATCTAGATACATGTGCTCAAAGGGAAATAATATCCACTCTTTAGATGATGGAGCTAAAGAAGATTCATCTTCCTCCTTGCACTTGTATAGAATCGGGGGTCGATTATCCATATGGATAGTGATTTCCCTCTCACATCATTTTATGTTGGCTCTATATAAGGAAAGCCAATCCATGCTGAGAATTGCATAAAATTCCACTATGGGGAGTATGAAAAGGTTCACCAGGAATTTCAGTCCACAGATTATGACAGGGGAGGAGTTATATTAATGGGATGCAATAATTTCCCCATTTTCCATTCTCACAGACATCTTTACTTCCATGAATTGTGGTGGTTTTGAGATTGTTCTACTAATCTTTCAATATATAAAAGATTGTTTAGAACCAGAATCAAAATGTATGTTCGATATTCATGAATGAATAACTGGTGTACATGTCACCACTTTGTTATTAGGGTTCAATTCGGCTGTAGTGATGTCAAAAGCTCTACCTTTCTACCCTGGAGGTTGCTGGTTGCCTCCAAAAACCTTTGGCTTAGAGGACTAATTTGAAAAGTACCTTAGTTCTTTGTAGTTGAACCAATGAAAAATGCATTTAGGGTCGAGCAGAGCATTCCTCTTCTCTCAAAGCCGTTGGTTTTTCTTTTCGGCAGTTAATATCCAGGTGCCCCTCTCTTCCACACCTAAATAATTTTTCTCATCCCCTTCAGGAAATTTCTATGGTGCTTCTTTCCACACCATTAGCAAGTGGGGTGCTAGATCTTCATAGCACCGTTGGATTTATCCATTGGACTGCCAGCATTGAAGTCTACCTTATGATTCTTACCCCCATGATACCTCTGAGATTATCTGATCTCTATTTCAACCTTGAGGGAACATCATACAATTTCCTCATAGCATTCGACGTCACAGATCGCCAGTGCCTTCCATAGGCTAGGTTTCAACCCACCAAAAAAGTGGTCAACCTTGCATTCGGGGGTAATGAAAAAGCTAGAGGTGTAACATGAAATCCCTGTGATGTTTTCCTCCTATGCACTGGCAGATTCGTCGTCTTTTTTTCTTGAGGTAAAGGAAGTCCCTTTCCATCTTAAGTTGGAGGGTGCGCAAAAAATATTTATCCAAAAACATCTTCCAGAAATCCTTCCATTCCAACACCTCAATCCCCTCTTCAGGGTTATTATTTTTTATCAACATCCACCACTGACCAACTTCACCCTCCATATGATAATTATCTATTAGAACCTTCTCTTGTTTGGAATGTTTAAGGATAGAGAAGACCTTTTCAATGGAGTTGATCCATTTTTCAACGATTGAGGGATCAGATGATCCATTAAAAGTGGAAGGCATTTGTCTAATGAAGCTCTCGATAGTGACTTGTTCTTTCTTAGGGGGGGTTGAACGTTCCTTTGGACCCATGTTTCTATTTAAATATTGAGTTAATTGAGAGAGAAGTGTGACAAGGTTCACGATTCCCACTCCCATCGGATCGGGAATCTTATTAGCACAGTCATCACATTGATCTTCACATAGGTTGTTAGCCCGAGTCCTCCTATTACCGACCATTGGCTAGAATAAAAGGAAATTTAGGGGTAACACATAAAGGGTAATCCAAGTACAAAACTGATGACTTATAAATAACTTTTTTTCCTTACCTTATGAATCCATAGGCTTCAATATATTCTATTTATGATCTACTTTCTAATATATATTCTTAGGGGAATTTTTTTAATTCCCTTAATAAGGGTTCATACTATGCTTGTGAATTTACGAAATCATATCCCCTGGGATTTTCATAACCAAGAGTGCAGCAAGGCCCATTGTCGTGTACCAGGATACCACGGTTCAAGCTCAAAACTCATTGTCGAGGTTTTTACCCCTAGGTATATCTGTTCCAGAGCCACCTCTAGATACTCATATCCAAACAGGGATGTATTTTCTTGATAAACCACTTACTTAATACTCACTAAAACTTAGGGATATTTTTATTATACTTGGTCTTATCTCTAAGGCTTTACTAGGGTTTTCTAATCCTAATCCCAAAAATAACTAAACCTCCCTCTAATACCAACTATGATAACTCTGCTCTTTATTACAAACATAAACATGATTTATTACATAAACATCCCTGAATACAACAAATAATATTGAGATTTATAGTGTCTTTGGGGCTTAATACCATTACATAACAACTTAAAACATGAAATACAACATCTTTATTGAAAATTTCTTTTACATGACCACTACATTCACTCATACATAGCATTGCACAGGAAAACATGAGGACATGAATGAGAAAAGGGTGGTCTATAAAGCCCAGTAAGGAAATAATCATGGAATAGCATGATGAATATAGTATGTGTTATAAAATAGGCATATCAATGGAGCAAAAGAGAAACAAAAATGCATGATAAAGCTTGATAGTCATAACATTGAAATGTGGAAACAACATTTAACGTGATTTTAGCATGATACAAGGCTCATTGAACATGGAGTATGAGTAAACCCTCATTGCACTTGAATTATAATGAGTAAACCCTCATTGAACTTTAAGTACCATGATACTAATCTTACCCAATGCATTGGAGTGCTATCAGGGAGCACCCTTCTTAAACATTTCATTTCATGCATAAGTGTACCACATGGATCATATAATATTGAATCATTCAAGATTATAAGTTATTCCACGATTTAGAAAAATTTAATATGAACATGAAACGACCATTCAATATGTATTTGTTCATAAAGGTGAATACCCTTGATAGAGACAAGGGTATGGTATTCACTACAAAATGATTATGACTTCGAAAATCACGGTGCAATTTCAGCAGCATAACGGCGTGACATAAAAATTAGTAAAAATGGATGATCAGAGAGAAAGGGGTGTATCATCATATTTAAATGAAATTGATAGTAAGGGGTTCATAAAAAACCTTTCCTAACATAATCAAAGGAATTTATATTAAAAATACACAGTAATTTCTTGAATGTAAATGAGGAGAGAGAGATTCCTTACAGAATTTCGGCATGGTAACGGGTGTACATGGGATGCATTAAATGAGATTTAAAGGGTTATATCATAATTAAAAAATAAAGAGGTAAGTATGTGGGAGGTGATAAATTATACCCCATCATTCGTAATTGAAATTAAAATAGTATAACAGCATAATGAAATTGAGACAAAAATGAGAAAAGAGGAAATCCCTCACTTGGAAGGGTGATCCCAAAGGCTTGTGAGAGGCTTGAGAGGGGATTATTGGGAGTTGGGGAAACTTGGGAGGATTTTAGAGGTAAGATGGTAGAGGTTGGATGAACTCAAAATACTTTTAGTGAAGAGGAAGTGGGAACTTGGTTGGGTTTATATAGGAAAGGACAGGGAATTCATTATTATTTAGGTTTGAGTCACCACACATTAAACTAATCAATACCACAAACCAAACCATGGTTTTTGCCCATGGTTTTTGCCAAAGGGGAGTGGAAAAAATATTTTATAAGGAAAATGGCCGAACTTCTTAAAATAATAGGGTTTCTTTTGTGGAGGTTAGTGACACTCTCATGGAAATTCATTTAAAAAGTGAAAATGTTTTATAACTCTTGGAGGGATCACTAATGTTTTGTAAAATAAATCAAAAAAACCTAAAATCATATTATTTTAATGATAAAACATATATTGTTTGAACATATCATTTTTATTATTTTATTATATCACTATTGGGTCATTATGATGTCATGAAACACATTATATATTTAAATGGTATTTAATTTTTACCAAAAAATTCGACTGTCTCAGAAAATTATGAAAAATTCACTGTTGGATAATTTCTACATACTGATTCCAAAAATAATATTAATTTTATCTAAATAATTTTTTAAATAGGTAAATTTTTACTTTCAAAATAAAAACCATCATTTATCGAAAATTCATGGGGTTTGACAAAAACAGCTTTCAAACCTTAATAAAATTTACAATTGCATTCATAAAATTATATGATCATTTATATTTAATAAAAATTAATTTAATGATAATAATAATTTTTTATTAAAATAATATTTTATTCAAAAATCCATTAATTCATCAAAATATATTTCTTATTTTAATATTAACTAAAATACTATTTCTTCTTTAAAAACTATTTACAAAGTAACAATAATAAAATGAATGTATATTCATTATTATATAAAAAATAATGCACATAATCATAGTGCTGAGGTCTGGTTACATAACCCCTTATAACACTCTCATAAGATTAAAGAGTAAGATGTGTGATGGTAACAGACTCTTGGGGTGGCTCAGATAACATTGGTCGGGTGGTAATCTCTATCAACTTCCACTTCTCTCATAGGCGATTCTGTTTGATCATAAAAAGTTGAATCTTGGCTTGGGCTTGGTCAAGAGTGAATCCCAATGATGCCACGGCCTTTCCAAGCTCTGAAAAATGGGCTTCATTTGTGGAAAGTCTACAGGATGATTTCATCGCTTCCTTTGTCTGAGTAAATATGATTTATTAAATCCCTATATTTATATTAATCATGTGATCATTATTCTATGGCTATATTAGAAATAGTCACAATTCATAATGGTATTTTAAAATCCAAAAACATAAAACCAATGAAGTTCACATTTTATATAAAAATTTTACATAATGAGACATTTAATGAGATCAAGAGGCATTTCCATTAATGAAAGTGTGGGTCGTTATATGGTTGATAGTCCATTTTTGTGGGAAACATATGCATAGAAACCGGTTCATTGTATGAATAGTAAAAAAAGGTGTCTGCAAGACACTAACCGTCGATTTCTGATGGCTAGGGATTGTTATGAGGATCCTAACCTTTCTGGACAAAAATTATGGTGTGTGAATAGGGTTTCTTGATCATGGAAAGGGGCAATTTCATGTTGAACATTATTGTGAATACCCAGAATAAGTGGAGGTATTTTTATCCTATCCATATGATTTGTTTCCATACATAGGTCTAACCCTTGTGTAGGTAAGGGAATTTATATTTCATGGTTGGATTTGACATATGAGATTTGTATGTCACTATATATCTTATGATGATTGGAATCAAGCTGTATATAGTTCTTTTAAGTTTCATTCCATATAAAGATATGATTCATTCATTTGGATGGGTAATTTTTGTTTTGGATACAGATTCACCAATGAGGTGGGTCATGTGTCGAACTTTCATGTGCAGGTTTGATTCTTCCGCAAGGTCATGAGAGGGAAATACCCTTTGAGGTGACCTTGCCTATGGGTGAATACAGGGTATCAAGTATCATGCAGTTTAAACATCATATGATTAGTACATTGATATAGAATCCCCACATAACTTGAGGGTTATCGTGCTAGTAAATTTTGACATGTCTAGGTCATGGATAAGGAATAGAGTGTAAATCATGGTTTTGAGGTCTCTTGGATTAGGAGAAATTACATCAGTCTTGGAAGCCATTAGGCACAAAAAATTAGGAAAATACTCTCCTAGGGCTGAATTTTTCTTTGAATGGAATGCTATTTTTGTGGAAAACATATGAAGATCCACCGAGGCATTGAGTGCATAGTCAGAAAAGGTGTTTGTAGGTCACTGGCCATCCATTCCCTATAGCCATGAAAGATTATGACAATCAAAGATCACTCAAAGCCCTGAGTTTGATGAATGGAGAGAGTTGGTTTGGACATGTCATAAACATGATGGCCATGATTATTCATAGAATTGGGAGTCTCTATATATCTATTTCACCTGTACGTGAGGTAGGAAATTTTGATTCCCTTGTTGGATCGGGTCCCAGTTTTGAAGATCCTTGTGTCCCAAGATCATATTCCCTGTAGAGGACTTGTCCATGAACAAGGAGTGGGGGAACTTTATTTATATTTGGGGCAACATATAGTTTAATTTCATATGGTTAGGAATTTAGGTTTCCCAATATGGAGGGGAAAACACTGATATGTATTTTAAAGTCATGCCAGTAGGGTAAGTCATTATAGATTGAATTTCTCTGGCTCTATGGGGAGTCCCATGCTGAAATTCATAAGCCCACATGAGTTATGCTCGGTGTGAGAAATAAGGGGAGGCGGTGGTTTCACTCAACCACCTAGGTATGGTAGGATCAAGGAAAGGAGTATTGTTGGGACATGTAGTTTAACGTCGTACAGTGAGGACATGGGTGACTCTATGTGAAAAAGATAGATTTTGTGGTTCCATGCAATTTTAAGTCTTGTAGAAATGACGTTGACCCCACATTTTAATATTCATGTTACAGGGAAAAAATATCTAATGTATCATGCATAAAAATTAGATAATTAGGCTGGGATATTCCTGGTATTCCCCAGACATTATTGGGAGAAGGTGTAAACCATGATTCTAGGAGCCCTCAAGTTTTGAAGGATGATCTGAGGCTTAAAAGCCAATCGGTGTACGGAATTAGGAACAACCTCTCTTGAGGAAGAATTTTATGTTGGTTGATAGTCCATTTTCGTGTGAAACATATGCATATCCATAGGGGAATTGAGTTCATATTCTAAAAAAAGGCGTGTGCAAGACACTACATGTCCATTTCTGATAGTTGTGGGTGATTATGGTGATCCAAGGTTTTCTTGGGTATGGAGTTTAATGGATGAGAAGGGGATGTCTGGTTACATGATAAATATATAGACCATGATTAGTTATGAGGTACAAGATCCTATATATATATCTGATTCATATGTAAAGGTAAGCATGGTATTTTGAAAATTTCTTGATGTAAGATTCTAGATCTAAAATCCCTTGCTTCTATTTTCATTTCACATGTAGGGGTTGGGGGATTTTTTTTATTTTGCATCGTTTGACTTGGGATTTCTAACTCAAGTTTCAGTACGTATCTTGTTATACAATAATAAGGCCACACATAGTTCTTTAAATACCTTACAGTTTAATGTCGTGTGGTTATGACTTCTTTGGACATACATTCTAACATCATGCAGTTAGGAATCATAAGTTTTCCCATGAATGTATAGCTTGTATGCAGGGGGAGGTATTTGTTTCATAGCGGTTGGACCCAGGAAGGCCCAGGTGTCACTACACATCCCATTGAAGGATGTGAATCATTCCACACATAGTTCTAGTATCTTGTGTAGTTTAACATCATATGGTAAGGGTGAAAGTGAACCGACATGAAAAGGATGAGGTGACTGAAGTGTCGGTCTTGAACCTCATGGAGGTTCCCTACGTATCATAGTTAGTTGGGAATCAAAGTCCATGTTGTTCTAAAAACCTATTCCTTGTGTCATTCTAACCCATGCATAGGAAAGGAACAATGTTTTTTTGAATGGTGATTGATCCAGAATAGAGGGTTCAGGCGTCTCTACGTATCATGTGAGGGAAGGAATCAAACCATATGCAGTTCTTGAAAACTCTTTTTGCCAGTCTGACCTGTGCATAGAGATGATGCATTCATATCATATGGTTTATTAACCAATACTTAGGTTCAAGGTGTCTCTATGTATCCATTGAGGGTAGAAATCAAGTCATCCTTGGTTCCTGAAGGAAATTCTCTGTGTATGTATGATCCATACGTAGGGAAGAGGGAATTGTTTTAGGTGGAGGTTGGACCAAGATGAAGAATCTGGGTGTCGCTGCATATCCTACAAGTGTAGGAATCAATTCACATGTAGTTCATAGGGTACCCTGCAGTTTTACATCTTATGGTAAAGTCATTGGCTAGTAATGAGTTGGTATTCCTATGAGGAATCCTCTTATGAGACTCCTAATCCCATGTGAGTAGTACTCAGTGTGAGAAAAAAGGGTCAGAAAAGGATTACTCTACCACACCGGGGGATTATGAAGATGTATAGGGGAATTTACCTTTAATACTTTGTAGTAACCAGGCCTAAGTTTGAAGATCTAGGTGCTGCTTATTTATCCTATAAGGGTAGGAATGAACCCATAAGTGACTCTTATGAAGAAAATCCCTACATAGGTTAGGCCTTTGTGCATGGAAAGGATGCCTATTTTGTGGAAGCTGAACCAGGATGAAGAATCTGGGCATCACTACATATCTTGGGAGAGCAGGAATCGGGCCAAACATAGTTCTAGAGCTACCTCCCTGTATGGATTTGTCTCATACATAAGTATGAGGGTACTTTTAACTATTTTTTATGGGACTATATGGTACATGTATCCTCTATTTATCTAGGGGAACCTTTACCCCCATTCCTAATCTCATGTGAGCTATTCTCAGTGTGAGAAATAAGCCAGGGTCTCCTCTCATGATGCAGATGCATTTGAGAGTAAAATAGAGGTATTTAGTTACCATGTGGTGGCTTGGATATGATCTAGGATCGAGAAATATCTATGTATCCCATAGGAAAATGGAAATCAATTCGTACGTAGTTCTTAATACAATATGTTCCCTGTACCGATCTGACCCATGCACATGAAAAGGGGAGTCATTTTTTATAGTGTTTAGACCAGGATGAAAGATCTGGGTGTCAATACATATCCCATCAACATATGGGAATCAATACATACATAGTTCAATAGTGTGGCATGGTAGGTGACTGATGCGGGTGGCAAAGTCCCCTTAGGTGAGAACATTGTTGTGGCCTTGCAGTTTAACATCATACGGTATGGAAGAATACACTAAGTAGTTTGACATCATGCAGAATGGATGAATTCATTGGGTAGTTTTTTTTTCATGCAATATATACATCTTCCAGACAGTTTAACATAGTGTGTGAAGGATATCTTTGGACATGCAGTTTAGCGTCATGTGGTTAGGACTCATGAATTTATCTGCGCAAGCCTGACCTGTATGTATAGAGAGAGGAATTGTTAATTTTGACTGGTGTTTAGAACATGATGTAGAATACAGGTGTCACTACATATCCCATGTATTAATTGGAATCAATCAATACATATTTCTAAGATACACTCTATGTGCTGGTCTGATCCATAGACAGAAATTGGGGGATTTTTAATTTTTCCTTTAACAGATATGATTTATGCGCAACAAATCCTTGTACCAGAAAAAATTATCACTATGCAGTTTAATATCTTGTGGTAAAGATGAAGATACTAATAATTTTAATTTCATATAGTATGGATGACATGTCACTATACAATTTATTGTATTGCAACTAAGACAGGGATGTTAAGAAATTTACTGTTGTGCAGAATGGACGAATTCATATAGTAGTTTATTTCCATATGATCAGGATGTAGTGTCATGATTTTGGCTACATAAAATATTTATTTAAAAACCTGAATTTTGTTGGAGATGTGGTGAGTTTTCCATACATTAAAATTAGGGAATATTCTACATTGGAGTAAAATTTTTGTATAACATACGGTCTATCCCATTTTGGCTCCAACTTTGGAAGATTATTCCCAAGTATCATCAGGGTTCTGAGGACCAACAAAATTTCTCCTTTGAGGAAAGATATAAGGAGAACCTTCTTATTGAATATTCGTGCAATTTGATTATGGTAGACTTTTAAAAGGTGAAATTTTTGAAATTTTTTCTAATCCAACCACTCCATCTAATTAAATCATTTTTGGGATTCTTCATCTATAGATAGTTGATCACTAACAGCGATGCAGAGTGATGGAAGTTGAATTTCAATGGGTAGAACTGCCTCTGTTCTATATACTAACGAGTACGAGGTTTCTTGAGTGGCATTGTGTCTTGTGGTTCGGTAATCCAATATAAAATAGAGGAGCATGTCCAGCCACTATTTATTAACTGTGTCTACCAACTTTTGGAGTATGTTAGATAGGCTCTTGTTGAAATCCTATATCTTTCTTTTCTCTACTACATGGTAGTGGGATGAACAGTTGGCTTTGATACTATACTCCTGGTAGAGTTAGTCGAATTAAACAGAGTAAAAATTGGTGTATTTGTCTGTAATTATTATGTGATGGACCCCAAACCTGATGATGATATTAGATTTCAGAAACCTGATAATGCATTTTTCTTCGACTTCTTTAAGGGGTACAACTTCTTCTCATTTGAAAAATAATTTTGTTTCTTTGAGAATTAACTTTAATTGTTTGGTTGTGGTGCAAGGATATGGTCCCACAATGTCCATTCCCCATAAGGTTAATGGCTATGATACTTAGATACATGAAGAAGCTCTAGTGGTTGATGGATGAAATTGGCATGGACATGACAAGAATGGCACTTTTGGGTGAAAATTGTACAATCTTGCATCATGGTGGGCCAATAATATCCAATACCTCAAATTTTATGAGAGAGTTTGGATACTGATTAGTGTTCCAAAAAAGTTTGGTCTTCCACTACATTCGTGATGGTATAGGTATCTTCTCCATCAATGCACCTTAGAAGGACTCTATCAAGGCCTTTCTTGTAGAGATCCTTTTGTTGATATGTATCATCGTGCAACATGAAATTGATTTCTCATCTTCAGATATTTTACCTTCTAGCCCTATCTAGTGAGATTTCTCCCTTTTAATGATAGTCCACATTGGCGGCCATCCATCTGATGGTATGATCATACGGCTCGTAGATGGGTTCTGTCTCATTGATTTCTTCTATCTTGGCCTGAACATATGTTAAAACCATCAAATGGTGGGAAATGTTAATGATTATTTCATTCTGATCCTGGTCATCCAAAAATATTTTGGCATTTTCTAATGCATCATCTTGCGCATTCTATGAACGAGGTACATAATCCAATGTTGGCTCCAAAATAAATTCTTCTATCAATTATTGAACATGGTTCCATAAGGGACTAGCTCCTCTTTTTTGGTAGCATAGTCACCATTTAATTTCTTGATGATCAGTTTTGAATCACCTTTTATCTTCAAGTGTTCTTCCTGAACATAGAGTTCTAGTTTTAGGCCTATGATAAGGGCCTGGTATTCTGATCCATTGTTCGCGAACCCCTCTAATTGTAGGAAGGAATAAGGCAGGACTGCCTTTTATAAGGATACAAGTATCACTCCCAGCCCCACTCTGTTGAGTCTGGGGTCTTCCATTATTTTTATTATTGAGCTTCTAGATGCTCCATAGAAATGAATTTCCCACATCAAGGAGTTCTCTTGAATATAGAACACTTCCTCATCATGTACCTCAGTAACTAAGGGGATCATCTCTGTTATGGGATTCTTTTCCAAAAAATATGATAATGCTTGGACTTTGATAGATTTATGTTGTATGAATTGTATATTGAACTATTTTAGGATGACTACCCATGGTGATAGATATCCAGTCAATATTGGACTACTCGTAATGTACTTGAATGGGTCTCTATGAGAGACCAAGTGGACCTCATAGTGCTTAAAATAATTCCTCATCTTCTTAACTGCAAAGATTAAGGCCATACCGCTCTTCTCAGTATTTGAATACTGAGTCTCACCATCAATCATAGTTCCATTGAGATAATAGAGACTATTCTCGATGCCATCATCATTATTTTGTGTGAGTAAGGTGCCTAGGGATCACTCCAAGGCAGTTATGTATAGAATGAGTGGTCCTAATTCGTTAGACATCACTACCACTGGTGGACTGAAGAGATATTTCTTGAGATTGTCAAATTCATCCTGATAATAATCAGTCCATTGATATTATAGCCCTTTGTTCATCAACATAGTAAAGGGAAAAAATTTACATGCAAGGTTGGTTATGAACCACCAAATGTAATCAAGGTGTCCTTGGAGTCCTCTCAACTCAGTGAGTTTGTGAGGTTGTTTCATACCCCGGATGGCCTTTTTCTTCCCAAGGTTGACTTTGATGCCACAGTGGCATACCACAGAGCCAAGGAATTTCCCTAAGGTAACACTAAAATCACATTTCAAGGTTTTCATTTTCAGATTATGTTGTCATAGTTTATTGAAGACAGTTTCAATATCTTCCAAATGGTCCAATCATTCTCATGATTTCACCAATATATCATCAACATAACATTGAACTAACATTCCCATGAAGGGTTTGAAAAAGTGGTGCACGACACACTGATATGTGGTGCCGGCATTTTGTAAACCTAAAAGAATAACCTTGTAGAAAAAAAACTCCCTGAGGATCCTTGAAGGTAGTGGATTATTCATCTTCTTGGTCTATTCAGATCTGGTTATATCCGGAATAGTCTTCCATGAAAGATAGATCCTCATATCCAATAGTTTCATCGATCAACAATTCTATGATCGGTATTGGGAAATAATCTATAGGGATGTACCAGTTCTGGTCCCTGAAATCGATGTAGAACCTATTCTTCCAATTTTTCTTCTTAATAGGTAAATTTTTTGCTAGAAATATGGGGTATTGGACCCCCTCAAATAAAGTTATCTCTGATGATCTTGTCAAATTCAGCCTCTATTTTGGCAGCATGTGTCGGGTGCATCCTTCTGGTGGGTTGCTTGTAACCATGGTGGTCCTCTGGTAGGCCCAGGTTGTGAGTGGCCACCTCTGGATTGAGACCTATAATTTCTATATAATTATAAGTGAAAAAATCTCAATTATGCCTTAGAAAAGAGGTTTATACCTCTTTCTCTTTGGAAGGTATGGTCTCAGTAACCAGAGTGGGTCGCGGGTCATCTTTCATACCCAAGTTTATTTCATTGAGTTCATCAACGATTGTAGGGATTACTTCCTCAAATGCTAGAGGGCCATATCTTAGGTCTTCTACTTCCTCCTCTACATCCTCATCATCTTCCTCTTATTCTTCTGATGGAGAAACAATCATTAAAATGATTTCTCCTTAGTTGAAGGAATAATTACAATTTTTGTGTCTAGGATGTGAATCCATCTCTTCAGCCTCAACCATTTGTAGGGGCTACTCTAGAAAAGATGCAGTGAGGGGTAAAAGAGTTTCTTCATTTTCTTTGAGTGATGAGACACTTCCTCCCACCTTAGTGGGTCTAGTGGGAAATTTTGTTGTTTTAATTATAGTTCATGGAAATTTTTATCCAAATCCCCACTATAATCTTGGGAGTTAGTGAGATTTTCAAAAATATCAGGCTCAACAGCCAAAACTGAAATCTTGAGGATTATTGAATACCTGTCTAAATTTAGACTTTTTATTTCAATTTGATTAATGGGAAATCTATATTCTTCTTTGAGATTCATTAGGGGATATATAGGAAACATTTCCAAACCATTTTAAGTGTTGGCCCAATCATTTATGTTGGCTGAGGTTTGGTTCATCTTCGCTTCATAGAACCTCACATCAATATAGTGTGTTTCGCAGAGGTTGAATGGGGACTTACCAGCATGAATTGTCACACTATATACATTAATGATATATTTTAGACACTTCTGGAATGAGGAGAGTATTTTTATGTGTTTATACAACCAGGGCCTCCCTAATAGGACATTTAAGGTCATATTATTTTGGACCACTAGAAATTTTTGGTGAGCTACAAGGTCACCAAAATGGGTTTCGAGCTTGATTTGGCCTAATGGATTTTTATCTAATTTTTTTGTAGAAAAAAAGGGTTGTGTTTTAGTGAATTAGATCATCCTCATTGCATCCTAGCCAAAGAAGTGTCTGCAGTGGGAGGAGATTAACCCCAGATATATTTTCAATGAATACTTTTTGGATATCGGTGCCATTTATTATTCCTGAAACATATAAGGGTTTTATGTGTCCTTGTATGATGGTACCTTCATATTTATCTATGATGGAGATAACTACATGTAATTTTGTAGGATTGGTCTCTCTCTGGTAGACTATAGCGATGGCTACATCGTCTTCAAACTCCCAGGGACTCAGCAAAGCTCTATGAGATCTTCTTTAAGATCTATTGATAGATTCAATGCATCCAGGATCCATATCTTGGCTGGTATTGAGGATAATTGCTTCATAATATCATATGTATGGTCTAATGTTTGGAACTTTCTTACATGGGTATCCCCTTTCATAGGCACTAGAGGGGCTGGAGAATTTGATGGAGATAGTTCAGCCCTTGGGGTCAGAGCCAGAGGAGCTTCCGTCCTTTGTGGGATTCGCTGATCATGTTTGTCAGCATGTTGAAGGAAATTATTTAGTTATTCTTCTTCTAATGTTTAATCCAGGATGTTCTAGCCAGCATGGCTTCTCATGGGGGTAGGGTAATTTTCTTGTCCCTATTGGATTCGTTGGAGGGTCCTTCCAAGGGCTTCTGCAACATTGATGGCTTGAGCGGGGTGTAGTCATAAGCTTGATTTCTTCCATGGACATGTCTCCCTTGATATCACTGAATTTTAATGTTTCTTCCTTCATCCCCCAATTGGGTGTGAAAAATTATGGTTGATCACCAAATTCATCCTCATAGAAGGGATCTATAAAGTGGATAACATTGATGAAGTGAAAAATCAGCTCCTCTTCTAATGACGACTTTGCCTTATCATCAACCCCTGGTGGTGTCATTTTGTGGGGTAGTGCTATTGTCTTCATATTCGATGGCATGAAATATTATAGTGTCAAATACAACATTGGATTTTGTGCAATTTCATCTCCCTGCACTCTCTTTCTTCCTTTCTGATCAGACAACTTTCTGGATAGCTATCCCTTTAAGGATTGAGGAGCCGAGGATGATGGTTGTGTTTCATTAAGTGTCGTTAAAGGAATGGTTGGTAGGTTCAAAAATTCATGGAGTATGTCATGATCTCAGTTTATTGTTTTCTGAGTAATACAACTATCATACTTATACTCCTTTTTGTTAACAACTTTTTTCCAATCCCCTTCTTCATCCGAATCAGTAGTGGAAACATACACCACTTGTGCTGGTAGTGGTCCCAACTTTACTTGTCTGGAATATATCATCTTTTGCAGGAGATATTTGAAGATGAAATACTTCTAGATGGTGTGTAACAATATCCAGTGGAACGAATAGTAGTGTGTCTGGTAATCAACACCTACTTCATTATTCCTCTTCGTCTCTTGAATTTGGAGCATGTTGCAATTCATGGAGGCTATAAAGTAACTGTAGACTTGGTCATCCCAGAATGAATACACTTTATTTTTTCATTCTTCAAATTGATTTCACTTAGATCCATGGAACTCTTCTTTCCAAGGAAGGGGTTTATTCTGATATCCAGAGGGCCATGCATGGTTTTATATGGGCCTTGGAGCTTAATCTAGTGCAGGAGGTGGCATAAGCATGAAAGAAGTTGATATGGATCTCCCTGCTCTTTTTACTAGGCCTGTTGTGGCTACCTGGGACTTGATATTAGTACATTTAAAGGAATATTATATCCTTTGGGAAGTGGTGGAGAACTCATGGAACCCACATGTATATTTCACCAGAAAAAGTGGTGTTCGCAACTCATCACGAATTTTGTCGATGCACATGTCCAACATCTCATCTTGGGGGAGTGGTTGGTTCAAAGAGTAAGTTAGAACTTTATATCTTGAAATGAAGTCTAATACTCCCTAGTTCTCTCATTGTTTGACATGAATGAGATCAATAAATGTTGTTTTTAGAAACATCGAGCTGAACCGCAATAGGAACTGGTGTCGTAGATCCTCTTATCCTTTTATTGAGTTAGCTTGAAAACTGTTGTACCACACAAAGGCTGAACCTTGCAGGGTTCACACAAAGTATCTGAGCTTCAAAACTTCTTGTTTCTCTAGGGTTCCCATCCTAGGATCACATTAAGAAGTGTAGTGCATTACATTCTACTCTCTGTCCCCTAGTCCATTAAACACTGGGAATACAGGATTCCCAAAATTTGGTGGAGGTGGGATGTTTCTCACCCAATTGGGGTAAGGTTTTCGTTTTGGTTGTATTATAATGTGTTTCTCTTCCATTTCTTCCATTAGAGTTGTTAATAACTTGATGGTATTTAGGATACCTTGTTTAATGGCCTGTTGGACATCATGAGAGTCCGTAGTATGGGGAAATATTGGATGTGATGGAGCTACTGGAACTTGAGTTAGATGCCCAACCAGATGGAATCTTCTAGGGATTTTCTTGAATATATTTCGGTTGCTTCCCTAAAGGAGGGAAATATTGATATCTTTATGGGATTGGGTTTAGGTAGACTGATAGACCCAACATTGCCTTAATTGATCTTCCCAGTCCTTCTTCATCTTTCAGGATGAGCCCGTGAGGTTGAGGTACATTTCAAGGAAGTTTTTTTTGAGGTTCTACCTTAGGAATATACCTAGTAGTATGGCTTGTTCATAGTCTCTTAGCATTGATTAACCTTATCTCTTTCAATTATTCCTCCTTCCGACTAAATCTAGCATAAAGTGCGGTGGAATTGTCTTCACGATGAGGAGGATGTAGTTCATATACCTTTATATTATTATTTTCCTTATTGAGGATTCACACGGGAGGTAATGTTGGATTAACTGATGGAGAACCCAAATTTAGGATAACTCTTTGGTTTCGAGTGTGCACACATCCAGGTTTGGTGTGGACCATCTCTAGGTGGAAACAATATTCTCTTTCTTCCACATTATTTTTGTCATTTTTAGTGAGTTCCATGGGGATTATTTCTACAATGTTAACAAATGTATTCAAAATTTTGGGTGGCATACCAGATACTAGATGATTGGAGATCTTCTTGCATCATTTATTGAATCTTCTCCGACCATTATGTGATACTCTTAGTGTTTCTTGGTGAAGAGTGAATCTAAGGGATCCCTAATATGACCTTGTAATATGCCTCCATTTGGGGGGATATGAGTTATAGGAAAGGAAGAAATGAGTGACCACTCTATCAATTATTCTACCCTGTTTGGAGAAGACAGACGTCCATTGGGTGGGAATTTGATTTAAAAATTCCCCCAGCCCTATGGGTTGGGGTTGCTCATGTTCTTATGTTGATGTGACTTGGCCTAGATTTTTTGGTCTTACTATGGAATTTTGTGTTAAAAATTACCTCTTCTCTACGGGATGGGGATGATCCTGTATTGATTCATCTACTACTACTATCGCCACCTTCTTGATCTCTCACACTCACATATGGGTGTGAGCCGAATATGGTGTTGGGTGTACATATGAATTACCTTCTTCTGAGAATATGATCAATGATCATTTATCGGATTCCATTAGATGGGAGGACTATTGGATGTTCTTGGTGGCCTGGTTTAGGATCTACTCAATATATTGATCTCATTGGTCCTGATGCTTATGATACTTAATCAAGGACTATTCTTGTTGAGCGTCCCACCTTTCCTAAGTCAGGACTTCATTTGATTGTCGTCTGGGTATGATGAAATTTAACGATGTCACTTCCAGTTGTAATTCCAGATGGTAAGTGGGTGAGGTTTAGAGATCCATTTTCTCCCCATCCCTAAATATGATCACGATATGGGTCGTTGCTGATAAGGAAACACTACTTGTGTAGCACATAGAGGCAGGCCAGCTCAAGGTTTTTCTTTAGCCTTTCTGATTGTGGCTTTCATGAAGACAAATGGGCATCTAGATCAATATAATGGAAAATATATCCCAAAAAAATTAATATGGTCTTCATACCCATCATAGGGTATAAATTTTTCTTTTAGTTTATAGAGAGCTTTCCATATATTGAGGTTAATGTTATGCATACATTCTTCAAACAAATTCCTTGGTATGTTGAACTGAGAAGTGTTCATGGGCCAATACATCACAGTTATTTCATCCCTATCTAGTTTTATTCCATAAAAAAAATATCTTATTTTTGTTCAGACAGGGACTCTTCCACATGATCTACTCAGTTTGACTGCTACTTAATGATTTCATTCCAAGAAGTAGGGATGGTGGGAGTCTTGTTACCATGTGAATGGTATGGGGTAGCTTATAAAATGAGTGTGGACCCAAGCCATACTATGGTTGATAAAGGATATCTCTTTTCATGGAGATATTATTCATCATGCCGCACTCCATTTTTTGAAGCACCTCAACATTTGAGGGATTTCTCACATTTGACCCAATGATGGGAAGAACTTCTCAACGGTGTATATTTTGACTATGGGGAGGACCATTGCAGTTTCTGTCGTGATGGTGAGGTCTACCATCACAGCTTAGTGTTCGGTCGTAGAGAGGACTTCTGCGGTGTATACCTTGGGGAGGGCCTTCAGGACGGACCGAAGCAAGGGGAGTACCTTCTTTCTTCATGGAATCATGTAGGGGAGGGCCTTCGCAATTACTACTATCAAAGTGAGGACTACTATAATAGCATTGGTTGCAAGGAGAGTATCTATAGTGTAAATTCTAGGAAGGGCCTTCAGGATGTATTGAAATTAGGGGAGGACCTTATTGTTTCTTGATTTCACTATGGGGAGGACCTTATTGTTTCTTGATTTCACTATGGGGAGGACCTTCATAGTGACTACCATTATAGTGAGGACTACCATAACAGCTTAACTTCTGACTATAGAGAGAATCATATCTATATCCTACATCCTGGGGAGTACTAGCAGGGTGGATGATAAAAAGCAGCGGATAATCTTGTTTGTTGATCTTCTGGTCAAGGGGAGGGATACCTTGACACACATCAGGAGATAGGATCTCATGATAGATCATGTTTGACCCACAGAGTAAACCCCTATGGGTGCTCTGGGGAGGACCTTTGGAGCAGCTGGTAGTGACATTGTGGGCAGGACCTTCGCAACTGTTATTTCCACTTCCATAATTTGGCAATGAATTGATAGGATCTTGAGCCTCTATTGATAAATGTTTGATGGTGTCAAGAACTCCAGATTCTAGTAGATAGAATAATTAATGTGCACTTAATTTCCTGGTTTCCTTTTGTGCCTTTCATGTTTGGGTTCTCCCATTTGGGAAATTGGGTCCACCTAATATTGGTAGAGGCCTTCATATATGGTTCCTTGTCTAATTGGTTCCCATGATATCTTTACGATACATTGGTGAACATCATGAGTTATGGAAGGGATATATGCCTTCCCTAAAGCATCCGCCACATTGGACTGGTGTCCCCCAGCTAGAATGCGTATTTGTTCCTGATATCATTTTCCTTTTATCTTGGAATATATTCATCGAACCTCCTAGACTGGAGTAGGGATGTGGGTCTTCTTCTGGGTAACTATTTGATTTTTTGGATGAATCACCCCTCCTAAGGAAATTGGGTCGTGGGCCTGACTCCTTGCATTTTTCACTGATGAAATGACATATTGATGTGTCTAGAGAATATAGTTGGGATTTATGTTTGATCCTCCATCATGTGAAATATGTTTTGACATATATCTTTGTATGAAATGAGTATTAATTCCAATTACGATGTTTAAGCAAGAGTTTGGTACTGCTCTAGTCCTCCATGGGTTGCTAGTGGGCACTGGCAGTTCTCTTAAACTGTTATAGAGGAATGAGTGTTTCATCAGTTGTCTTCTCTAGTTTCCACCATATTTAGTTGGCGTATTTTTTATTTGTGAGAAAGATTTATGTCTTCTTGTTTTCCATTGTATTTGTCCCATGGGATTGATTTGCAGCTAAAGAAATTTGACCCTTCTCATATTTGCTTGACACCATATTTGACTAGTGGGATTACTTGCGGTAGGTTAGAATTTTCAGCTACTTATGGATTGCCACCATATTTGACTAGTGGGATTCTTATACATCAATAGTGTTTTATGATTTCCTGTGGTTTTATACCCTATTTGGATGGAAGGTTTGATGTGAATCAATAGTTATTTTTTTCTGATTATAGATGGGTGTTGTCCTATTTTGATGACGGGCTTCTTATGAATTGGTAGATATTTTCATTTGCCTATAATTTTCCGCTCTATAAACATGTTGGGACTAGCGATCACTGAAAGGAATGGGCGTTTTCTCGTGTTGTGCCACCCAATTTTTGTGGTTAGATTCATAGGAGCGAGTAGGGATATGCATTAGCTCATAGATTGGCACTGTATTTCCCTGGAAAACTTCAGTAGGAGGTGAAGAATTGTAATCTTTCCCATTATATGCCATCATGTTTGTGTGTAGGACCTCCTCCTTAGGAACTATTGTGATAACTTGCTTATGATTATGTGTTTTTCTCCCTCGACGGGCAGCCCAAGTTCCCCATGTCCATTGGACATCAACAGGTTCCCTCAGTATGGGATCCTATTCGAAGCAAGGATATTGGGTTGTATGTCATTGGTGGAGACATCCTATGGTAGGATCCCTCGATCGGGGTTCCTGTGTAGTAGGGATGAAATCATAATCATCGACCTCCTCTACCTCCCTAAGATAAGGGAGGTATTCATTGTCACATTCTAGGGACAAGCTCGTGAAATAGTTGGACATGGATAGAGGGGTCATCCTGTGCTGGGATGCCAGATGCGGTAGAAGAGGCAGCTGGGGATATTTCACCAATTAGAGGGTCTTCCTTGCAGCATCCACCATGGGGAGTTCACCACTTTTGTGGTACTATTTGATTAGTGTGTTTGAAACCCAGAGTTGAAGATGTTGGGTCGGTGACAAAGTCTTGTGCGTCCGGGATCCAGTCACCTGTGTGGACGTTGATGTGTGTGTCTGATCAATTTTTTGAGATGCCATTTGGATTGAAGATATCTATCTGCAACTTACAATACATGTTATAAGAATAGAAAAATAAACCCCATCAAGGTTGCATCTCATGATCACATGCATGATTTGTAATCTTACTAGCCCATCTTCCTTTTGAATGTTAAAGGAGCTTGAGATGGGGTGACCATCCACCTTGGTTAAGGATTCACATCGGGTTCACCATTTTTGTTTCGGCCTGATTTTCATCATTGCGTATAGGGGAAAACAAAATGGTCTAACATGCCATATCCACTTGTTTGTTATCATTAGGGGAAAACCACCACCCTGGTTAAAGATTCATGTCAAGTTCACCATTTTTGTTTCAACCTGATTCACATCGTAATAAGGGAAAGCAAAATGGCCCGATGGATAGTGACCCATTGTCCGTTATTATGAAGGGTTTCAAATCTAGTATGATGTCATTAGATGGTCTCCAACAAGTTTATTCATGGAGTGAGAAACACCCAGAAACCCTTATATACATGATTCATGGACCTT
The DNA here is from genome assembly GCA_963277665.1 of Viscum album. Taxonomy (NCBI): domain Eukaryota; kingdom Viridiplantae; phylum Streptophyta; class Magnoliopsida; order Santalales; family Viscaceae; genus Viscum; species Viscum album. The sequence continues at coordinate 1,655,044,365 of OY728119.1, forward strand.
CTTTCCAAATGCAGGTGATTTTTGGATGGTGATTTGGACAATGACACTTAAGGACTCCATTGTTTGAGAGACTGGGAGGTTAGGATCATCACAACATTTTGGGGGGATTATTGCAGACTCTCTGACTCTCTTGTAGATTTAAAAAATGTTCATATGTTCATGAATCCTTGGGTCATTCCCAATCATGTGTCGGCAGGTTACCCCTAGGTTTCAAGATTAACCATATATATGCATGGGTCAAGAATTACTGAGACAACACTTGTTTAATACCTATAATGAGTCACTCAAGATATTATCATCATCCAAGGAGGACATAAATTGCTTCGATATCAAGATATAACCCATAAGATGGGATTCCTTTGTATCCTCGTGAGAGGAATCATAACCCATGTAGTTCAGTTTATATTGGGTCTTATACCATATAGGATGCCTATTTGAGCTTGGGCCTTCAGACAGACATCCTACATACCCTGGGTATAGTAGTAATCATAGTTATCATAATTCATTTGGGTTTGGTATATGATTACAACTTATGCATAGGAGCTTCCCATTTGATCTTGGGCCTTCAAATAGGCATCCTATGTATCCTGGATAGAGTAGGAATTAGAGTTTTCATAGGTCATTTGGGTTTGGTATATGATTGGTACTTGTACATAAGAGATTCCCATTTGAGCTTGGGAATCCATACAGGGATCCTACGTATCCTTGTTAGAGCATGAATCCGAGTTCTCATAATTCATTTGGGTTTGGGACTTATACCTAAGAGTAGGCCCTTATTTCTAGAATCATTAGTATGATCTTGACTCGTTATTATTTTGAGGTTTGATTGGGTATTAGGCCTAGGAGGATACCCATGTTTTGGGGCATTATAGATGTCATGATCACCACAGAATTCTAATCCCATGTGAGTAGTTCTCGGTGTGAGAAACAAGAGGAGGCAGTGGAACTGGAGATCACACATCTAACGTTATCTGCTGATAGATGGTACTTGAGCCCAAAGGGGGGGAGAGAGATAGGGACTTTGAGTGTTCCAAATTTATTTCCCATGTTTATATTAGGGATAGTCACATTTGGAAGTCTATCAGGACATGTCTACGGTAGATCCTAAGATGATCAAGATCACCAACTCTCATGGAATGGTTAGGGGATTACCTCAAGGATAGTGCCCTAAAATGAGTTAAGGGAAAGGGGAGAAGCATTTCTCCTCATCAAAGAGAAAGAAGGAAAGATCCCTTTGGCTTGTCATTGTCCCTAATTGAATGGAAAATCCAGTAATTACCCATTATCCCTAGAATGGGGAGGTTCAAATGAGTATTCTAAGGTTGGGACCTAGGTACCATGGGAATGTAAATTTAAAGACATTCCGAGTGTCCACACACTTTCTAGGATTACCCATGTAACTATGATTACCATGGGTATGTAGAATCAAAAGGACACACTGATGTGCCTGATGATTTTATCATACGATTCTAGTGGATTTTGAAGAGGCTTTGGCCTAATGTAAATGGACTGGTTGGTGGATGGGATTTGGACGATTGGATGGAAATTGAAGGGAATGATCGTGACCAGAAGGCAGAAAGATCAAAGGTACCCCATTCCGCATACCAATTGTTCATGCGAGGTGGGGTGCCCTCTCCATGGCGTACTACTATGCGGGTGAAGGGGTATTCTACAAACTGAGGTGGTATGCAGACCTGGATGTCACCCACACACTGAGGTGGTATGCAGACGTGGATGTGGTCTGCACACTGCAGTAGTATGCAGCCTCGAGTTCCATCTGCATACCATTGTGGTATGCTACGATGGATTCCACCTGTGTAGCGGATCGCTACACGGGGAATGGTTTTGTTCACATAGAGATGTCATACGTGGTACACCAGATTGAATAAGGGGCATTAGTCCGACAGTTTGTGGGATGTTCATCTGCAAAGGTAGTATGGTTTGTGGTTCACCAATTAGATTCATGGTCTTTCCCATATTATTATTATTCTTTATTTTTATGGTTCTTAGTATGTTCATACGTACTGGAAACCATCCCCAGTTCCATACTTTGTTGATTGTTTTCCTTCTAAGTCTTCTATTCCTAAACTCTACATTCTCTAAAAATTCAATCCCCCCATTTGAATTCCCCCTATGGTCCCTTTTATAGAGTGCTGGGGAAGGTGTATCTTTGGGTAATGTGACACAATTTGTGGAAACCCATTAAGAAACTGCCTGGCCCACAGATGACTCGGTTCACTGAGGTTTACAGGCTGTTTTTAACATTAGTGGAAATAACTTCCTCGATCCGACAAATGACGTAGTTTGTGGGATGGATCCAGCTTTTCCTCACCTGTGAACTCAGTTTACAGGGATGGTGTGTAGGGGAATACCTCTTAGTCACATTTTCACCAATGAAACTATTCATGAGGTCATGGTTTGTGGGTGGAATTTCTCTACCAATTATGCGGTTCATGGGGGACCAACGTCATGCTTCATTTATTCTATGAACGTTCTAGTTTTCTGGCCAACACTTCATGAGCTAGAGTTTCTCAGTTTTTCCAGATATTGTTCGGTTTGCAATCAATTCTAGCCATGTACCATTCCCAAAAATCAATACGTTGACCACATTAGTCCTTTGACAAATACGATTTCTTCAATATTCTTCTCAAATTTTTAATTGAACCTATGTCTTATTCCTTCATCAATTTTTTTGGTTTATTTTCCTTCCCTTTTCAAAATTTTCATGACCCTATAGGGTCACACACTTGTGTCATCGTCATTTTCATTCATTATTATTTTTGATCTAATTGTATGGATTTACCTTTTATCTAATTTGTTCTAAGACTTATGAAGGTAGTACTATCATGATAAATCAAGACTAAGATATATAACTTCCTTTTATTGGAAGTGACAAATACTTTCTTGACCATTGAACCAATGCCATACCACCATTGACGCACCCAACACAAAATACCTCACCACAATTTCATTATCATGGTTTTTTCCTTGCATCAAAGTATGCAATACATTGGTACATATTGGTAATGATCTAAAGTCAGGAGACCAATACACATGTCTGTAGATCGGAAAAACCAATGACACCCAAAACATTTGGTGTTCCTATTTGCAGGTCTGTCCTCATGATCACACTACTAGAGATCACCAAGTGTAAACTTCATGAGAAGAATTATCAATGATTATGAACCCTCATCACCTGATAGTCAGACATCTATAGTGTCTAGTTAGTAATATGTATCTAGACCACAAGATATTTTCTTAATATTAATGTCATGGTATCTCAAGGTTCTTATTATATCCTGATATCTTCTATAACCTTTTGATATAACAATTAATCTATGAAAATTAAGATTAAATAGTGGATAAAAAATTATCTACACTATAATTATAAGTTATCATCAAGTATATCTAACTATATGCACGATATGGTAATCAAAAATAATTTATGGTTGGGTCCAGGGAACCCACTACTTCAATAATTTAATTTTTTCTTTCATAAATCCCATATCATAAACACAATTCCAAATCAATTGGGTAATTAACCTAATCTTTTGAGAGTAATTTAACAATTTTAACCAGTATTCATTTTTATTTAACTTCATTTATATATAAATTCATATTCACTACCTTCATTTTCTTTATTTCATTAAACATATTACCAAATCCATTTTGGTCATGTACCTTGAGTTTTTTTTGAAGAAAACATAGCTACATTCAAAGTTAACTTCAACCATTAAGACTAAGATTACAATTGATATTTTTTTTAATTTCATATAATATTATATGTTTACATTTTTGAATATCATAACTGCATTTATAATGTATTTGTTTCAAGTCTTTATTAATTTCCCATTTTTTAATGCAATCTAGGGTATGGATTTCATTTCTTACTACATCCCTTTTCTGTTTTAGTGTTTAATTTTGAATGACATGATGATAATGTTTAGTTCCACTATCTAGATATTATAACCCTTATAAATTTTATGTTTTATCTTCAAACTTGTCCCTATTTTACTCTATTAATTTGATATTTATTTTCAGTTCATTTCCTATTACACAATGTTTTAATCACATAAAACAGTTTTTGACTCTTGAACATCCAAACATCATAGAATGTTATGAAATACAGTGATATTTATATGGTTTATATATGATGCTTCTAAATATTTTATTTATAACATGGAGGCCTTTTTTGTATATATTTTTTTATTACAGTACCCTATAAAGATTATTTTCAAGGGATGGTCATAAAATTTCTACATATTTTCTTTCATATGAGTTTCATTCTCTTATTAGATCAAATATGCTACTATTTATTTCTACTTTATTAAATATTGGAGCTTTCATTTGAATAATGTTTAAAATATGCTATAAAAAAATAATTTTAGTAACACATCTTCGCCAATAGAATGGCCTATATAATGTAATTAATATACTTGATAAATTTTTGAAAACATCATTGGAATATTCAATTAACTTGGTATAAGATGTTCACTTTAGCTGGGGAAACATAACTGATGTATTCCAATTAACTAATGTTTACAAATGATTTTGATTTCATTATTTTTATTTAATATCCTATTTTTAATAAATATATTGTGAAAAAAATTATATATGTGATTTATAATATTCCATTTTTATTTTCTAGGAAACATTCAAACAATTTATTATTGTATAATAATTTATTGAAATACCTTATTAAAAAATATATCTTGAACTCAAAAACAATAATATTAATTTGGATTCTATAACCTTCATAAACATCAATTTTCTAGCTTAAATATTTTCTTATTTTAAATTAATGAAAATCAAATATGTTATCACTAAGATACAGTTCAGGTTTCTCATATTATGGACCATATCCATTATTGAATTCTATCAACATTGGAATTGATTTTCACTAATTAAAACATAGGTTTCTTCTTCATAAAAATCTAACATAAATAACCATTTAATAATTATATTTTATTAACTTGTTCCCATGATAGATACATAATCAAATTATAGTAATGAATATTTTCATTGAAGACTCTCCATATAGAATAAAAATTACATTTTGGTGCCTATTTTGAAGGAAAAAATCTGTCTTATTCATCTTCCTTCGATTATTTAATGTTTCATATTAGAATACATTATTCAAGGGACCAAAATCATAAAAATTCAAATTCATCACATTTTGAACTTTTTCTCATCAAAACAACCATATTAATGTCAATAATTTCATGCATAGAATATGTTCACAAGGTGTTGTGTTCAAATTCAACCAATTAGATGAATTGGTTTGTTTTGTGTTTTAGCATCATTTTCCTGAAATTTTATAATTCACACATGATATAAACTTTATGAACTTGAGCACTAGGATATTCATAAAATATTGTATGTGTGAATATATATGGTAAATATGTTTTTCTTATTTCAAATTTTGTATATGCATTCTATCTATCCATATGTTCTATCATATTTTACCTTGAATTTTAGGCCTCTATTATATACCCTATGGGACATTAGATAATCTTATATGGCTCATTTTTTGTTCCATATTATTTTTTATTCAAATGCATCTGGTGGTATTTTTCAAGGATTCTTCAAATTCTCTATTTTAGTGCCTCTCTTCACTATTTTCACCACGACTATAAATATTTTTCTAGAAAATTTATGAGTAGTTTTTTATACTTTTTAATGTTACTCTTTTAGGAATCATAAATTATGTCATTTCAATTTATAACATCATATATACTTTATTGTTCTATAGAAATCAATTAAATATCAACTATACTATATATTTAATTTTTATTTCAATGATATAATGATTATTAAAATATTTTATGATTCAACATGAAATATTCACTAAATTACTATGTATAATAAAGGAAAAAAAGGAATACTCTAGGGGGAGAGAATCTTGGAGGTGGTGGTGTTGGGAGGTTTTGAAACTGACTCGTAGAATATCTTCTCAGATCAAATAATTATAAATATATAAGAAAAATAATTATTCATCATGTGGGTTTCAAGATGAAAATTGAGGCATGTTTTCTATTAAAGGTTTATTTTTTTAAATTTATTAACACTTTTGAGGGTTTTTTCATTTAGTTTTTTCACAATACAATAAATTCATCTCTTTGACTAGTAATAAAATCCTTACATCTCTCCCAGATAGTCCAACTCTCTTTAATTAATAATATTACACAAATTGGATACCAACATGATCTATTTTTTATGATGAGTGATTATTTATGAAATTATATAATATAAAATAGGATGCCAACATTATTTATTTTGTATGAAATGTAACATTTTTTATAAATTGGATACCCACATGATTTATAATGGATTGTTTTTTATACAGATTCATTTCAGTTATAATTTTAGTACATTAAAATGAAATATTAACTTAAATTATACAACTAATTGGTGTATAGGATGTGAATTAGGAATTTGAAAAAAATTACTTTTATTCCTTTTTATTCTTTTAAAATTATATTAAATTTTACATAACATAGTATTTTCATAGACATTTAGATCATGAATTAAGTGAAGAAATATTTTATACAGGTGTGGAAGTCAATATTGAATTTATTAGATATGGTTTAACTTTAAAGGATCATAAAAATAATTTCAATGAACATCAATGCATGATGAAATTGAAAAATTGAATAGACATTCCACAATTCAGTTTCTATGTTCATCTATTTATTTTTTTATTCATTTTAGTTTTATATATAAACTATTATTCTCTTTTAGGTTTATTTCTATTAATATATTGTATCTTTATAAAGGTTTTAATACCTACTTATATATAAATAGTCTTTGGTTCCCTTCAATGGTCACAAAGAAGAGTGTATTCATGTCATATAACTAATTTAATGGCATCTCTTGATGAGTAATAATTTTTATGAAACTTTAAATATGATGATTGTAGGAACAAATTTTATGGAATGAAACTCACCTATATTTTATCACAATATATCTTTCAAAAGTAATTTCCTTTTCTTTTTCTATTTATTTTTTCTTTAAGGGTAAAAGATGAGCCTAAAAAATTTAATTTTGTTTTTATCAATTGGTTTTTATATTGAGTAATTATCCATCAATTTTTTATGTCACTTCAATATGATTTTATTGGGTTTTTTCCCCTTATTCATTTAAAAAAATTTGTTGATATGTTGTGTGCATTGAATTATACTTTTCTGTTAATATATTTCTATGAAACTTCAAATCTGGAATAATTTATTTTTTGAGTTTGAGATCATCTAATTTTGGTTTTCATCATTATCAATTTTTATAAATTTGGTTTAATTTCTTGAACAAGGAATTATGATGTTCCCTTTCTCAAAGAAACAAAAAACTCCAAATAATTTGATTTTCTTACATAATGTTATATATACTAATTTTATGATTTATTGGGTGTTGTTAAAATTGATGTCAATGAAATATTTGGTAAATGGGTATTATCATGTCTCTTTAATTTTGACTCATTTCCATGTTCCTTATTATTACCCCCTAGTAATGAGTATAATAAGTACAAATTGGTATCGATCTTATCATATTTTACTTTGGAAATTTAGTTAATGTTCTTTAATTTTAGTTATCCATACATGTTTCTCCATTCATATTTTAAAATTCTTCTTGATTAGGGGTTCCTATCTTGAGTTGATTTCAATTAGGTTTTCCTAACTACATCTCAAGAAAATACAATTGAATTAATAATTTCAAGAATATTTTAAAATTATAGCACCTCTCATCGGCCATTCTCTAAAAAGTTGAACCCCATCATGGATATTGTATACTTATCTTTGATAAATATCTTCACATGAAACATAGGAATAAAATATTCTAAACTATTTGGTATTAAATCCTCTATTATTAATTTTATTTATTGGTTATTTCTTTAACCTAAGACTTGAATTCTATAATAATGAACAATAATCGGATCCTATGATGTTTTTTTGAGTATAATATCCATATAAATTATAATAAAACTTATTATTATTTCTATATACAGAGTTCCTGGACAATATTGAATAAGATCTATTAATATTAGATCATAAGGTTTGGTTTATTCTTGGGTTAGTTGGAAGGATCATGATGCACTATACAAGGCATCGGATGCATGATTTTTCAAGGGAGATTAATTAACCTTTGTGGCATTCTTGGACAAGGCATTATTGGGTTTTTTCTATTGGATTTTAACCTTTCTGGAATTTTCATTCTACCTTATTATCACTTTGTATTTCTTAAAAGATAAATTTTATGGAATATGTTATTAGATGCCTAAATTTTATCACTTATTTCTTGATGATATTGTGTGATATGAGGTTTTTGGAATAGAATATTCCTTGGGTGGTGACCATAGATTTTGGTTATTAGAAAATTGTCTTCACCTTTTTTTTTTGCTTTTAAAAAGTGATTTGGAATATGATTTAATGATTTTTTTTATTTGGATTCAATGATTCAATTTGTGTAGGGTTTTTAGTGTTTATTCCTTTATTTATCCCCTCTACTTATATGCTTTGAGTCAAATAATTTGTCTTTAAAAGTGGAAGTGGGAGTGATCTGGAATGTGATGTTTTAGTAGTGCATTATCAAGAACAGAATATATTGATTGGAATACTTGAAGGTTTGGGTAGTTAATTATTGATAGCATCTTTCAAATGATTTAATTTGGGTATTTTGTTTTTATGAGTGATATATATGGTGATGTTTCTGCTAATTTGATTTAGCGGGTACAAAGTTTGGCTGCTATGAAACATGATTTTGGTTACAAATTATGATATTGTTAGGGTAGTTCCAAAGGGTGATTTCGAATAGTGGATCTAGATGGAGTTTTCTTATAGTGTATTTTAGAAGTTCAATAACAAGAGGGTGTTGTATTTTACATTCATGTATTCATTAGATCTTGTGGGTAGTTATTTCATGGATTGGTGTTTTCTATGTCTTCTCCCTATGATTTTCATGATTCTTATGTGGATAGTATTGTGATGTTTTGGAAGTATGATTTAAATTCTATATGGAATCATGAGTTATGGTATATCGAAGAAATTGTGATATATGTACCTTTAATTTTAGTACCATTAAAATGAAAAAAATTGGTACCTTTTAAAATTTCTATAATTTCAATACCTTGTTACATTATATGAAATAAGAAACTATGTCATCTTAAATAACTCAATGTTATTATGTAATAATACAAGTAAGATATAAGAAAATAGATATAAATGTGTAGAGGAATTAAGGATATGTAACACATTTATTGAAGTTATTTACCCAAAAATTTTATCATACATTTATTTTACATGAAATTTTATCATGTAAGATAAAATAGTATTTTATCATGTAAGATGGATATAAGTAAAATAGCTATAAAACTATTTTATATTTAAATAATTTTCATTCATTAATTATTATCGAATTCCATAACATTGTTTCCTTTAATACCTCCACATTAGAACAGTTCATGGATAAATTAAAGTAGTTGAATTTGGAAGTTTTTTAACATGAATAGAGGAAGGAATATTATCTTTATTGAAAGGAATTATTAGGACCTTTAAGAAACATTTTCTCACCCTAAAATAGGAAATAAATACATTCATCTATGGTCATTATATGATAATTCCATTAATTCCAAATATATATATATATAATTCCATTAATATTATCTTAGGTATTGATAAGTGGGGGATATCATATCGACCAAATTTACACAAAATGTGTTACATAGCTATTCGGTATTCCAAATAAAATTTACCACATTATTCAAAATTCTCTTATTTATAGAATTTTTGTTTACCTAAAATAATTTTCAATCGTGTTTAAAAACCTATTTGTTTTCATTATATTCTTTACAATGAATTTAAACAAATAATTACATATCTTATAATGTATAAATCATTTTTTGGTATGTAGATTCATTTCAGTTTGAATTTTTGTACTTTAAAATGAAATATGAAATTATATTGTGAAAATAATTGATTAATATGAATTAAAAAATTGAAACTTTTTAAATTTTATCTACTTTTATTATGTGAACTTTTTATAACATTTTACTTAATATATTATTTTTAGAGACCTTTAGAACATGAATTCAAATAATGATTTGATACAGGAGAGGAATTAAATATTTAATTTAGTAAAAATTATTAAACTGAATTGGATCAAGATAAATTTAATATACCAACAAAAATTCAATTACTATGTTCAAATAATTATTTGTGATTCAGTTTTGTTTTATGTATCGATTATCATTTACTCTTATATTTCCTCCTCTTCCTATATTTCATTTGTCTAATGTTTTTAATATATCCAAATCACTAGCATCTGTATGTGACTTTTTAATTAAATTATTATTCCATGAAAATCCATGGGTTGGGTGCTAGTATATACTAAATAATGTGCCTCTCCTGTATACATGTCTCCACTATATTATTCTCTACCAATGTGTTACACCCTCATATCTCAAAAAATTCCATTCCATCCCATCACCCCTAATTTTATGTGCCCTCTATTTCCTCACCCACATCCATGAATCCTATCAATATCCCCTACTCTGGTTCACCATACCCACCTCTTCATCCTTCTCCCAATCCTCCTCCCCTTATACTCCTCATCAATGCTACTCTTTTATCTCTTCCTCCTCGTGATTATCATCACCTCATCTTCTTGTCACTACATCCATGCCCCTCTAGTTCCTAACCCCCCCCATCATTCCCCAAATCACATCCCCCTATTGATTCTATAAACCCTATAATCTTTTCCCCTCTCGATTTTTTCGGCACCCTCCCCCCCAGACACCCAGACTCTCTCCTCCTCCTGACTTCCTCTATCCCACCTCCTCCATTTTACATTTTCAATTTTTAACCTCCTTCCCATCATTCCTGAGCCATCATACCCTATCTTACCTATTATATGGTATCCATCAAAAACTCAATCCTCGCTACTTAGATGATTTTTTCATTCTTCTTGTTGCTATAAATTAATCAATTTTTTATCTGGTTTCAATTCCTATATTTTTTTGATTTATGTTTCTGGGTTTTTTGTGGCCATAAAAGCATGATAAATACACACTCCCATGATGGAGAAATAACCTCATATGAAAATAAAAGAATTCAGGACTTTATTAGTGAATATCATCACGAAGATTCCTTCAATAAGTAAATAAGGTAAACTGGATACCAAGCTCGGCGAGATATTCTCCTTGATGTTCCTTGAATTAGTCACCCTCTATCAAGCTCTGCCCGGCCACCTATGACGTTTTTTATTTCATATTTTTTTATTTAATTAGGGTTTTTATGGTTCATTATATTTATTTGTGGGGTTTATATTTTTTCTCACATTAATGTTTTAACACTATTAGTTAAATGATTCATGAATATCCATGAATAATGCTTTCATATATGACTCAATTTTAGTTTTTTGTGTTTGATGTAATATCTACTGGTGCTTTACAAATTCAAAAGCTAAAATGTGTTTTTATTATACATATGTAGATAAAAATACACTTATTTCTTGAATATGATTTAGTGAAATAATAAAATGAACATTCCAAGGAACCTTTAGACTTTATATCCTTTATGATTTATAATTTTATGTATTTGAAGAATCATGGTGTGAAAGATACAAAGGATTTCAAAGACCTCAATGGAAAGTATTAAAAAATATATCATTTCTTTACCATTCTTCAAAACTGAAATTTCATATTCACGGTGTATGTATTGAATTAACATGAGTTTATTATATATTATATCATAAATTTATCAATAGATTCTCTAAATGTTTCTTATTTAATTTTTGATAGTGAAAACTTTCATTGATTAATGGTTGTTTTTGAAACATGAGAAGGAAAATAAACTAGTCTTATAAACCTGAAAATATACCCCATAAATATTAGTTAGAGATTTGATCATGAGTATTTCATGATGCTTCATTATCTTCAATCATTTTCATTACATTCATAACTGTTTATAAGTAGTCACTTATAACAACCCTGTTCTTTTTATTACACTCAAACAAGACTTAAGGACATAAATTTACACTTAATAAAACATGAAAGATCTATAATTATAGTGTCTTGGGAAATTATTAATATTATATAACAACTAAAAACATGAAATACAACATCATTATTTAAAACGTCCTTTACATGACCACAACATTCCTTCGTACTTAACATTTTATGGGATAACTTGAGGACATACATAAGAAAGGGGTTATCTATAAAGCCTAGTATGGTAATAAACACGGAATAACATGAGGAAGACAATAAATTTTCATTCAATAGGCATATAAATGTATAATAAAATAAACATCAACACAAAGGCATAATATAACATGATAATCATAACATGGAAATGTGGAAACAACTTAAAACATTGCATCATTGGTAAAGGCTAAACTGACAAGACATCATGGTGGAGAAAGTACCATAAAGGAATCATCCAAACCCTTGTCTCAACATAAAGTATCACGATACTACAAAATATCCAATTCATTGGAGTTCTATATAATTCCAAGTGCACCCATCACTTTCACTTCATTCTCATGCTTGAGTGTGCCACATAGATCATAAAACATGGATTCATTATTCATCATAATTAATTCCACAATCAAGAAGTGTAGAATAAATATATGAAATTACTAAATAAAAAAATGTATATGTGAATAAATTTGAATACCCTTGATAGATTAATGGGTATGGTATTCACTACACAATGATTTTGTCATGGAAAATCATAGTGCGATTTCGACAGCATAACAGTGTGGCATAAAAATTCATAAAAAGGGTTAATGAGAGAGGAAGGGGTATCTAATTATATGTACATAAAATTAACAATAATAGGTTCATATAAATTCATTTTATAACATAAGTAATTTAGAGATAGAATGCATAACATAACAAAGAAACTTAAATAAATAGGAAGAATGAAATAACTCTAACGAAATTTCAGCTTGGTAAAGGGTGTACATGGGTGGGATTAATGAGATAAAAAGGGATATATAATCATTCCAAAATAATAAGGGTAGTATGGGGAGGTCTGAAAACATACCCAATAATTATTAATTGAAAATAAAAGGGTGTAACAATATAAGGAAACTTTGATAAAAATGATAAAGGAAGGAAACCCTTACTTGAGTCTGTGACTTCAAAACCTTAAAGAGGGGATTATTGGGAGCATTTGGAACCTTGGGAGTATTATAGAGAATTAATTATAGAGTAAGTATGTTATAAAATTATTTTAAATTAATATAAGTGAGAGATTTTGTGGGTTTATATAGGAAATGAGAGGATAATTCTTTCATATTTCACAAACTTCGGTTTTGAAATCTATATAATAAAATATTTAAAACCACAAACCTTACCAAGGTTTTTTCACATTTTTTTCCCAAGAAGTGTGTAAATCATTATTTTATAAGTATAATGTTCTATAATATTGAAATATAATCCTTTATTATATAGAGGTGAGTCACATTATTAAAGAAATGAACTTAAAATTATAAAATATATTATACATTTTGGAGGATTCACTAAGGCTTTATAAAAAAAGTCAAACAAATATAAAATCATATTATTTTAAATTCAAAACATATATTTGGCCCAAGATAAATTTTATAGTGTTTATTACATCACTATTTGTCCATTGTGATCTCATAAAACACACTATATATTTTTATGGGATTTAATTTTTACCAAAAAATCAATTATCGCAAAAATTATGAAAAATTAATCATTTGATAATTTTGAAATACTGATCCCAGAAATAATATTCATTTTATCCAAATAATTTTCTAAATATAAAAAATTTCACTCTTAAAATAAAAACCGACATCTATTGAAAATTGAAGGGTTTTGACAAAAACAATTTTTAAACCTTAATAAAAATTACATTTAGCCTCATAAAAATTATATGATCATTTATATTTCATAAAATAAATTTAATAATAATATTTTATTAAAATATAATTTATTAATTAATCAAAATAGATTTCTTAATTCAATTTGAATATTAACCAAAAATACTATTTGTGTTTTAAAAAAGATAATAAAATAAAATTATATTCTTAATTATATAAAAAAATATAATGTATAAAATCATAATTATAGGGTCTTGATACATATATATTTATTACAAAATCATAATCCCTAAGAGTAAGGTGTGAAATGGTGGGGCTTTCAGGGTCTGTTCGGTGAACATATTTTGGGTTGTGATCTCGATGAGCTTGAGCTTCTCCCATAAACAATTTTTATCATGCTTAATGTTATGTCCATGTTCCATGTACCACCCAAAGGTGCCCCATACCTGGTTGTTCATGTGAAAGCAAGCACATTTCCTCAAAATCCAAGGCTACTAACTAATAGCGAGGTCCAAATTCTGATAATGGGGAATCTATTCCCTCATTGGCGGAGTATGTACAGCAGAATAAAAATAATAAACAATATTGGAAGCAGTAATACCATAAAAATAACTAAAAAGTGGAAAATGATTGTATTATAACAAATGGAGAATATATATAAATGATTCATTTCACATGTGTCTAAAAAAGTATCCAAACAAGTCACAATGCTGGAAATACAATACTGATCCCAAAGTACAGAAATGAAATAAAATCTAATTGCATCACAAGCCACTGCTTGGTCTCATACTCTCTAGATCCAACAAAAATCAAGTACCTGATGAAGAAGGGTGACTTCCCATATCTATACCTATAACCATATAATCTGTCTGGGTCCAAAAGCACAACCTAAATAGGGTGTGAGACGAATCCCAGTAGGCAACCACCAAAATATCTGTGCCTAACTATCAGTGAATAAATATAGTATGAAATATGAAAAGTAAAGAAATAATATTGGAATTACTCAAAAATAAATAATCCAATATAATTCAATTACATTCATTTACATTTATTAATTATTCAATCCTTTGAATAATGAAATCTTGAGATCTGGCCTATGCTATGTATCTGCGGTGTAATAGAAAAATAGATGTCTCAGAAGACCATCTAAGTAATCTAGTAAGACCGAGTCCAAGCTTGTGTTTTGGATTGCAGACTCATTATAATTATTCAATCAATCAAATGAAACCCTCTAGAAAAGTTCTCATGGTCTAACCCCTCTAGTTTAACACATCGTCAATTCAATAAATAATGACCCTCTGCGAAAGCTCATATAGTCTACCCCCTTTGGTCCAACATACCACTAATAGTTTACAAATGACCACATGTGAATCTCTCATAGACAATACCCCCTTGGTCTACATAGAAACTATAAAATAAAATTACTACCTAGAATCTCTCACATTCAATGACCAAGGTTACAACATTCATTTCATAATGACCCTCTCGGTAGATCTCACGGTCTAACCCCTCTGGTCTATGAAAACCTGGAAGCTCTCATAGTCAATTCCTTTGGGTCAACATAACATCAGTTCATACATAAATGACCCAAATATGGGAAGATCTCACAATAAATTCCCCTTGGTAAAAATTTCACAATGTGAAACACATGCATCTCATATAAGCAGTCAAACTCCATCCTAAACAATTTAAGGCAAGGAAACAAGGTATGACTCAAAGAAAACCTAGGAAAAATGGCCATAAATAGTCAATCAGGAGAAACTCACCCATGGTGTGTCCCATAAAAAGGTATTAAAACATTATACCTAAGAAATTTCCCTTTCTCAAACAAACAAACCATAGAAGGTACTAAACAGGGTAAAATTCCAAAATATGCAATACCCCAAACATGGGTATTCATCACATTAAGTATATATAATCCAAATACAATCAAATAAAGTCACAAACCACCTACCTTGATTTTGTACAATCAACACTCATGAACAATGTCCCTTGAATCGGCCTAGAATGATGTAGATCTATAAAAAGAGTAAAAACAATCATCCTTGAAATACCCACGAGAGAGGAGCACTAGTGCAGAAAACATTTTTTACTTCGGTTATTTTTCATTATTTACGTCGGTTTTTAGGCGACGTTAATACGGACGACGTTATAAATAACATTTTTTACGTCGGTTATTTAAAACCCGACGTAACATCCCTAACATCACGGTGTTTATCACGTCGGTTTAGAAAATAACTGACGTGATAAATATGCGCAGGGGGGGGTTTATCACGTCGGTTATTTTCTAAACCGACGTGATAAAACGCCTGGGATATCATTAATCACGTCGGTTATGACATAACCGACGTGATTAACCCTTCCCCGGGCCTATTATCATGTCGGTTTCTTAAATAACCGACTTGATAAAAAGGCCTGGGAAACGTTTTAGCACGTCGGTTATCCAATAACCGACGTGGTAAATCGATTCCCAGGCCTTTTAGCATGTCGGTTATATTAAGAACCGACGTGATAAAAGGCCCGGGAACAGTTTATCACGTCGGTTCTCGAAAAAACAGACGTGATAAACCCCTACCGATTTATTTACCACGTCGGTTATTTTATAACCGACGTGAAAGCGATATTTTTTTTAAAATAATTGCACTGCTCTCACCAAAAAGCAACCAGAAACCAAACAACAAAAATAACCATGCCAGCCCTCCCCCAAGCCCCAACTGAACCCCACCCTCATCTATACCCACCTAACAACCTGGCCAGCCCTCCCCCACCACATTGGAGCCCCACCACAACCCTTGGACACCCCCCCACCCCTTGGACAGCCCCCCACCCTCATTTACACCCCCACGACCCCTAGTACAGCCTCAAACACCCATTGGACACCCCTCCCATATCCCTTGGACACCCCCACCCCTTGGACACCCCCCCACCCCTTGGACACCCCCCCACCCTCATTTACACCCCCAAGACCCCTAGTACAGCCTCAAACACCCATTGGACACCCCCCCACACCTTGACAGCCCTCCCAGACCCCTTGGACACCCCCCCGACCCCTGGACACCCCCCCGAGCCCTTGGACAGCCCCAAACACCCCTTGGACACCCCTCCCATATCCCTTGGACACCCCCCACCCCTTGGAGACCCCCCACCCCTTGGACAGCCCCCCCCCACCCTCATTTACACCCAACCGGCCCCTTGGACAGAACTCCCAGACACCTTGGACACCACTCCCATATCCCTTGGACACCCCCCACCCCTTGGACACCCCCCACCCCTTCGACAGCCCCCCACCCTCATTTACACCCCCCGAACACTAGGACAGCCCCAAACACCACTTGGACACCCCTCCCATATCCCTTGGACACCCCCCACCCCTTGGACACCCCCCACCCCTTAGACAGCCCCCCACCCCCTGGACACCCCCCCGACCCCTTGGAAACCCCCCTACCCCTTGGAAACCCCCCCATCCCCTTGGACAACCCCAAACACCCCTTGGACACCCCTCCTATATCCCTTGGACACCCCCCACCACTTGGACACCCCCCCACCCTCATTTACACCCAACCGACTCCTTGGACAGCCCCAAACACACCTTGGACACCCCTCCCATATCCCTTGGACACCCCCACCCCTTGGACACCCCCCACCCTCATTTACACCCCCCCGACCCCTAGGATAGCCCCAAACACACCTTGAACACCCCCCAAACACCCACCCACCCCCTTGCCCCATACCAAAATCCAGACCAGAACAACCATCAACAGTAGACCAAAACAAGAAGTAGAGAAAAATTAAACATTCACTTATATAACATTCAAAACTTACACTGTCAACTTCAAGAAAAACTAAATCCAACCTAAACGACTACGAAATACACAATTACATTGACAATATTCAAAATTACATTTTACATTACAAACAACTAAAAGTCAATCAAACCTGTAAAATAATTTGACCACTCCACTTGTAAGTGTTTGATATCATCAGCAGTAAAGGGTTGAGGGTCATCAAAAAGCTACAAAGGAAAAGGATAGTAGTCAACGTGTATAATGAATAAATCAAATTGAAATATTATGAGAAAGAGGAAATCTTACTAGGTCAAAACTCAGAACTATCCCAGTTTTTATTATTTCATACATAAATCTTAACATGTAATATCCGCATTCGATGATGCCTTGTTGCTCATGACATTTCTGTTTGAATGAGTGTAAATTCAATATATTATTTTTATGTAATAAATCAAAATGTACAAATTATAAATGGATATTTACCTTCGCATGTACATATTTGATCTTGAAATTCATTTTCTTTGCACTTTTTTGAAAGTGGACCCATGCCCTGTTAGAAAATAATACGAATGGGGTAAATTTAAAATTCATTATAATATATAAAACTATTGTGAAATTGAAACTTACGTTTCCAATATATTCTTAAAACTTTCTCGCACATCATCATGGAGAGAGCATATCCAATAAAGTGTTTTCTCCCTAGGGAAAAAAACCCCTAACATCCAATGATCCCTGATAAAAGGAAATTTAACGTTAGTGGTTTTTTATGTTAGAAGATAATTAACACTTTGAGAGGGATGTGTTTCATACCTCTCACAAAAAGGCATCATCCAACACTGTGTGATTACATTCTTTTAAAATCTATCAGCAATATAAAGCATTCTTTGTTCCTCATGCAATGCACATGCTTCAGGGGAAATCAATTGTGGGTCCACGAATCCATATACATCTGTCAGCTCATTCCTCTCACAAATTTTATACAGATACCTAATACAAAGCAGACATAAGTATAAATTTTTAATAAATATAACGCAAGGAAAAGGTGTTAAGACTTACATGATAAAAATTTGCACCACGTTGATGCCCAACTTATCTCCAGTGACAAACTCCATGATATCAGTTTTCATAATCCCCACACTTAGTTCACGCCCACAGACATGAGCTTCCATTGTAAAGTCATAATGATCCGCCAACAAATTTGAATATCTTGACAATTTGTCAAGACTGCTAGTATTTGCATCTGATGTCATAGCTATTTGTCTTTGTTGTTGTCTATACAGTATTTATTTACCTTTGAAGTATTCCTGTAAAAATAAATTGAAAAATATATTAGTTTTCAAATGATAAAACATTAATAAAAATATAAAATAAAAGATATAACATCCATACCTCTATGGTAATGAGTCGAAGAAGTCTGGATGGCCAAAGTAAAAAATGGCCGATACTATGTCCAACTGTCGTCACCTCATCTGTAGGTAATGGTATCCGATCTGATCTATCTATAATATCTTGTACAGTGACCCTCTGATTCTCTACCTCTAACTGTTGATGATGAACTGTATCTCCTATACAATATACCATCCCATATGCAACTATATGATGTTGAGGATCATAAACATACAACTCACAATAAGTAGGTAGCTACGGCGGAGGAGGAGGATCAAAAATGGGGTCCGCAGGCTGAGGTGGGGGAGTGGGAGCTACTGGGAGAGGTGGAGTGGGAGCTGCACCCTGAAATTGTCTTTGTAAGTCTGCAAACATAAACTGCACCGATGCTCTAATCTTGTCCTCCATTGTCGCATTAATATTATAGACTTCAGCCTCCAAGGATTCTATTTTTTTTATAAACTCCCTCAACGTTAGAAGTTGAGGAACGTGGAAACACTTTTCTTACCGATACACCTGCCGGATATCCTCTTACACGGCCAGGATGTTCGAGCTTTCCCAATGCCACAGATAAAATATCTTCCCTCCCAGATGGTGTAAATGTCCCCTGTGAACTATGCTCCTCAAGAGAGTCCTGTAATAATTAATTGAACATTTCTATAATGATTGGAAATATATGACGAAAATAGTAAACTTAAATAAATAAAATAGATATCTTACAATCCTCTCAACTACGAGTCTCGATTCTTCCGAAAGATATTGTCCTTTTTTGCCCTTCCGAGCTCTTTTCCATTTCTCATGTCTAGATGGAGGGGATGGAGGGGCCACCTCTCCAGAGCTTGAAGACTCAGCTATTAGTTGTTGAAATTTTTCTGCCATCATTTGTTCTTCCAATAATGCATACCCTCCCCGAGATAAACTATGAGGGTATACATTTTTAGATTGGATCTCTTGATGAGCTTTCCTTGTTTGCTGTAAATTAAGAATAAGTAATCATTAACAAAACAATAATAAGATCATTTATATAAGAAAGCTTATAAAAGTTTACATTGCCCTTACCAAAAATGATTCTTTTCTTCTACTTTCAAAAAATTGTATCCATGTGTCTTCATCTATAAAAGGATATATAAGACATGGAT
Organism: Viscum album; assembly: GCA_963277665.1. Classification (NCBI taxonomy): domain Eukaryota; kingdom Viridiplantae; phylum Streptophyta; class Magnoliopsida; order Santalales; family Viscaceae; genus Viscum; species Viscum album. Next base: position 1,655,064,517 of record OY728119.1, read on the forward strand.
TCTCACGACTCCTATGACCATAAATGAAATCAGATGAGAGGGTTGATTTGAAATCCCTCCATCTCCTAGCAGCCAACGATAAGCATTTCTTCCTGACTCGTCCAGTGTCAGGAATATCAAATGTCATCTGATAAAAAAGAGGTTAAAAATATTATATATACTAGAAACATTTAAAGAACAGTCAAACAATAGAAAAAGATCTTACCAAAATGGTCTCCCACAGCTGAGAAATTATCGCCTTATCCACACTTCTCCAATCATCATAGAGAATGCTTACTTTTCTCTTAGCCTGAGTTGCTACAAAACCCTTAAAATCTTTAGCATTTGGACCTCTAGGAAGATCATCATCATCAAAATCCACGACTATCCTCTCCTCCTTCGTACGGGCAAGTGATAATTTTGGTAAACGTGTGCACCCACGCTTACCAACCTTTGAACTCTTTTTCGTAATAGGAGCATGTGAATGTTCCTCCCCAGAAGTATGACCAATATGCTCATCTCCAGAATCATGTGGCTGATCAACTGATTGATCTGTCATTTTCCTTCAAATCAAAAAAACAAACATTAGTTCACAAATATACAAATTCAAATATTTTAATACTACTTAATCAGAAAATAGAAAAGTGTACTAAATTACATAATAGTAAACATTGGTAATATGGTAAGCATGTTAAACAATGATAAACATGGTAAACACAGTCTGTTGTACCCCTCTCTCTTGGATTTTAATGATCACAATCACTCTTATTATGTTCTAACTTGTTTTCAAGTGTTTTTGTAGATAGGCAAAAGGTTGCCAAGGAGTTGGCGCAAGAAAGCTGAAAAGTGGACTCAATGAGTCCACCGGTCAGCTGGTGTGAGCTCACCGGCCAGCCGGAGGACCCAGGTAGTAGACTTGCCCACTGCCTGGTGGCACCGGCCGGCCGGTGGTGAGCCACCGGCCGGACGCTGGCTCACCACCGGCCGGCCGGTGGACCAGACAGAGAGCCTTCCTCTCTGTCTGGACCACCGGCCGGCCGCTGGATCACCACCGGCCGGCCGGTGGACCAGACAGAGCTTTGCTGTCTGGACCACCGGCCAACCGGTGATCCACCACCTGCCAGCCGGTGCGCCCAGGACTTCTCCTCTTTACGGTTTTTATTGTTTTATCATTTTGGTTTGATACATGTTTTAATAAGTAAAAATTTTACAATATCTAATATTATATGAAAAAACTAAATGTAAACAAGAAATAAACATGTGTTACCTGTAATTTTAGGAATGTACAGTTGGATTGTTTTCCCAAATTCCTTCTTTGTGATCGTTCCTTATGGCACAAACCATGTCTTCGACATACTCATCATTATGTTCTGTTAATCTTTCCATGGAAGTAGGGATCTCACATAAATCAGCATCTTCATCAAATTCATCCTCACCAACATATTGTTTTTTCCCTTTTAAAACAACATCCCACTGCATATCTGATTGATCTACTACATAGAAAATTTGTTTGGCATGTGTTGCCATTATAAAAGAATCAGTTGTGTCTTCCAATCTATTCAGATTAACAAGTGTCATTCCAAATTCATCATGTCTGACACTGTTGTTACCGATAAACCATTTACAGTTAAAAATAGGAACTTTAATTTTAAAGTAATCAGCCTCCCATATGTCTTCAATCACTCCATAATATACACTTGATGCCGAAATTGGGTTTCTGTCCTTAGCACTCGAAAAATGCATTTCTTCTGCAAACACCAATACACCACTATTCTGAACTGCACTTCTGTTGTCCTGAGCTTTCGTATGAAATGTATAGCCATTAATGTCATAAGCGGACCATGTTATCACATTTAAAGATGGACCACCCACTATCCATTTTAATGTCTCTGATACATCTGATCTACCAAGCAAGGTCTTTTTAAACCATGGCAAAAAAGTTTTGTTGTGCTCATTCAAAATCCACATTTCTTTCTTCTTTGGATGACATTGTTTCAACTCATTAATATGCAATGTGATATACGGTTGAACATCAGCTATGTTATTCAAGATGTATGATTCTAACTTCTTCATCTATTCAGCTGACAGTGATTTGACTTTCAAGCCACGAATCCCCTTTCCCTCATTATTAACCCGTTTATGGCGAGATGGAGGGAAACCTATGTGTTGCGCCGTAGCCAAGTAGCTCGTACAAAACTCTTCTACCTCCTCAGAAATATACTTTTCAATAATGGAGGCTTCAGGTCGATATGGATTTTTAACATATCCCTTTAATATTTTCATATACCTTTCAAAAGGATACATCCAACGAAGATATACAGGTCCACAAAGCTTTATTTCTCGAACCAGATGAATCATTAAATAGACCATCATATCAAAAAAAGTTGGAGGAAAATACATTTCCAAATGACAAAGTATAAAAATTGCATCCTTTTCTAAAATGTTCAAAGAATTCACATCAATCGCCTTGTTACAAATTGAATTTAAAAAATAACACAACCTCATTATAGTCTTTCTGACACGGATGGGCAATATTCCACGAAGTGCAACTGGTAGAATTTGTTGCATCATGACGTGACAATCGTGTGATTTCATACCTATCAACTTCAAGTCTTTCAATGAGACAAAATTTTTTACATTTGAAGAATAACCTTGAGGCACTTTGATATCATGAAGACACTGACAGAAGCTACTTTTCTTCCTCTTCGATAATGTATGACAAGCCGGGGGAAGAAATGTTCGTCTTCCTTTAGGAGTGGGAGCTAACTCCAAACGTATTCCCATTGATAGTTGGTCTAACCTTGCATTCAACCCATCTTTTGTCTTTCCTTTAATATCTAGCAATGTTCCGATCAAATAATCACAGATATTCTTCTCCATGTGCATGACATCAATATTATGTTTGACTTCATGATACCTCCAATATGGTAGCTCAAAAAATATTGACCTTTTCTTCCAAATATGTCAATCATTACCAGATTTCTGTGTCTTTCCCAATGTCACATCAAGGTTTTTCACCCTCTCAAAATACAAATCTGGGGATAAAGGTTTTGGAGCAGTATAAAATTCTTGTGAGCCATTGAATGCCTTTTTTAGTCTTCTATAAGGGTGATCCATAGGCAAAAACTTTCGATGACCCATGTACACTGTTTTCCTCCCATGATGCAATTGACAATATGACATCTGTTGTTCGCAAATTGGACATGCTTTATGCCCTTTAACACTGTATCCAGAAAAATTTCCATATGCTGGGAAGTCATTTATAGTGAATAGAAGCACTGCATGCAGTTGAAAATATTCCATTTTATAAGAATCATACACCCTAATACCATCAGCCCATAACAGTTTCAAATCATCAATCAGCGGTGACAAGTATACATCAATATCATTGCCGGGTTGCTTTGGACCAGAGATCATGATACTCAACATGACATATTTGCACTTCATACAAAATTCCGGAGAGAGGTTGTAAATTACCAATAAAACAGGCCATGAACTATGTGTGCTACTGAGGGTTCGGTATGGATTCATTCCATCTGTGCACAAGCCTAGTCTCAGATTTCTAATTTCATTTCCAAATATAGGGTATTGGGCATCAATTTTCTTCCATTGTGGACAATCAGCTGGATGACGTATTTTTCCATCACATACCCGCTCATCAGCATGCCATCTTAACCTTTTTTGCATCATGTGAATTAGCAAATAAACGTTTGAAACGAGGAATTATAGAAAGATACCAAAATACCTTTGAAGGGAGCTTTGTAATCTATACATCAGCTTGTGATTTTTCTTTCACCTTATACCGTGATGTCCCACATTTAGGACACTCTTTCAGAAATTCATATTCCTTCCTATATATAATGCAGTCATTCGGACAAGCATGTATTTTCCTGTATCCCAATCCCATCGGGCATAATATTTTTTTGGCCTTATAATGTGAATCTGGAAGATCGTTATCTTTTGGAAGAATGTCTTTCATCAATTGTAGCAGCTCTGTAAAACTTTTGTCACTCCATCCATGTTTCGCCTTCAGGTTAATCAATCTTAACACCGCCGACAAAACCGTAAAATCTGTACAACCAGGATATAATGGTTTTTCGGCATCACCATATAGACGTGAAACTGTCGGTTCTATCTCAATTTGTTCTGCTACAATATCGCGAATCATTTCTTCAATTCCATCGGAGTTACCATCTTGCGATTCATTATCATCAGTGACATTCTGTCCAGTTTTGCCATGCCAAATCCAAGGGTTGTAACTCGGATTGAAACCATGACAAATCAGATGATCTTTTATCTCTCTACTTTTCAACTTCTTCATATTCAGACATTTCAGGCATGGACAGAAAAAAATGTCACTACTTGGAACATTTCGTTTAGAAAATTCCAAAAAGGCATCAACACCTTCCTCATATTCATTGCTCATTCGATGTGCCGTAATCCAACTTCGACTCATTATTACCTATAACAAATAGCAAAAATATATATATTTTTTAGATAAGACAAATATATGTTTATATGAAAAAAATCATAATTTGAATGTAAACAATTTTGAAATATAAAACAAATCGATGTGTATTTAAAAAAATATGCTTGAATATTATTTTTTAAACAAAATATAGTAAGATATAACACCCCCCTGGACACCCCCCGACCCCTCTGGACAGCCCCCCACCTCTCCTGGACACCACCCCCACCCCTACCCCCTTGGACACCCCCCTGGACATCCCCCAACCCTCTGGGCAGCCCCCCCCCACCCACCCGGACAACCCCAAATACCCTCTGGAGAGGCCGCCACCCACTTGGACAGCCCCCCACACCCATCCACCCCCTTGGACACCCCCCTGGACACCCCACCGACCCCTCTGGACAAGCCGCCACCCCCCTGGACAGCCCCCCACACCCACCCATCCCCTTGGACACCACCCTGGACACCCCCCGACCCCTCTGGACAGCCCCCGACCCCTCTAGAAAGCACCCCCACCCCTCCTGGACACAACCCCCCACCCCCGACCTGCTTGGACACCCCCCTGGACACCCCCCAACCCTCTGGACAGCCCCCCACCCCTCCTAAACACCACCCCCACCCCCTACCCCCTTGGACACCCCCCAACACCCACCCACACCCTTGGACAACCCCCCACACCCACCCACCCCCTTTTAAACCCCCCTGGACACCCCCCGACCCCTCTGGACAGCCCCCCGCCCCTCCTGGACACCACCCCCACCCCCTACCCCCTTGGACACCCCCCTGGACATCCCCCAACCCTCTGGACAGCCCCCCCACCCACCCACCCAGACAACCCCAAATACCCTCTGGAGAGGACACCACCCACTTGGACAGCCCCCCACACCCATCCAACCCCTTGGACACCCCCCTGGACACCCCACCGACCCCTCTGGACAGGCCACCACCCCCTTGGACAGCCCCCCACACCCACCCATCCCCTTGGACACCACCCTGGACACCCCCGACCCCTCTGGACAGCCCCCGACCCCTCTAGAAAGCACCCCCACCCCTCCTGGACACAACCCCCACCCCCGACCTGCTTGGACACCCCCCTGGACACCCCCCAACCCTCTGGACAACCCCCCACCCCTCCTAAACACCACCCCCACCCCCTACCCCCCCTTGGACACCCCCCTGGACACCCCCAACACCCACCCACACCCTTGGACAGCCCCCCACACCCACCCACCCCCTTGTAAACCCGCCTGGACACCCCCCGACCCCTCTGGAAAGCCCCCCACCCCTCCTGGACACCACCCCCCACACCCTACCCCCTTGGACACCCCCCTGGACACCCCCCAACCCTCTGGATAGCCCTCCCACCCCCCTGGAATCACTGAAAATTTACCATAACAAGAAGTTGGGCCATTCAAAGAATGTTTTTAGGTGTGGAGGAAGAACTTAGTTTCAATAGATAGAGAAAGAACTCGACATTAGGTTGTCTATTCCAGGTGTGGATTTGAAGGAGTTAATGTTTGTTCAGTGACCCAAGAGATTGAATCAGAAATTCAGATGTTGTGCCATTTTCTCATGATGAGGATGAATAATTGGTGGGGTTTGACTTTTAAATGGAGAGCTTAGCAGACCATCATATTTTCTATAGATCAGTAAAGGATGTTAGCATCGAACATAAGGCTTAAGGGATACTTTCAGATCCAAATATGTATGTTGATGGATGCAATGGATCTAGTAGAGGTTCTAGAAAGAATGGTGGTTTTATTTTTTTAGGATAAGTAGTGAAGAAAAAACTAGTTAATTTTTTACTTGCTGAAAAGAGGGTATCTAAAATTTTTAACATGCCGAGGGGAAATCTGGCGAGTCCTCCTCGTGAAACTTTGTTTGCAGGGGGTGAAAATGGTGATGTGATCCCAAATCCATGCACCTATGCCATGGTTGTGTGTGAATAAAGTAGTAACAACTGTAAAAGGGCAACCCAACCAAATGGACACGCCCCAACCCTCTCGGGGATTTATAGAAAACGATGAAAAATTAGTGAAATCATTAAATTAGTCAATATTGCAAGTCGAACTAATAGATCTAGGGATGATAAATAAGATTATGGTGCCAAAACGAGTTAAAAGGGTTCGCAATCGAAGAATCTTAGCTAGTTTCAACAAAAAAATCACAACACATATATATATACTATCCGCGAAAAAAAACGAACGAGTGGGAGGATTACCTGAGTGCTGCGAGTTTAGATGATTGATCCGAGGAGATTAAATATGAGAAACGATGATCGCAAAACGAATCTAAACCAACGAAATGGAAGAGCCGATTCGGGTTTACACGCGAGAGAGACGAGTCGCGATTGTCGAAGGTAAACTCGCGAATGACAATCCACGGGTCTGGGTAAATTTTTAAATGAGTTATCACGTCGGTTATTCAATAACCGACGTTATAATTTTTTTAAAAACATTTATAACGTCGGTTATTCAATAACCGACGTAAAAACCTTCCTCCGATTCTTTTTTTACGTCGGTTATTTTATAACCGACGTTATAAAGGGCTCAAAATCCGCGTTTTATCACGTCGGTTATACATTAACCGCCGTAAAAAACAGAAGCAGGGGGATTTTGTTACATCGGTTATAAAATAACCGACATAAAAAGGCCTTCAAAAACCGCGTTTTTTACGTCGGTTATTGAATAACCGACGTAACAAAAGCCCCTCGCTTCTGTTTTTTACGGCGGTTAATGTATAACCGACGTAAAAAACGAAGCCGCGCTATTAATAACATCGGTTATTTTTATAACCGACGTTAAAGGTGTACTAAACACAGGTTTTTACGTCGGTTATTAAATAACCGACGTAAAAAACATCGTTTTACATATTATGACGTCGGTTTTATATAACCGACGTAAAAAATGGTGACGTAAAAAACGTTTTCTGCACTAGTGGAGGAATCAAGAAGAAAGACTCTAGGGAAATAGAGAACTCACTGGTGGTAATCCAATGCACCCAGTGGCGTCTCAGTAGAATCTTGAATGAATAACAGGGAGGAGCTCAAAGATCTTCAGAATTCTATCACTCTCCTGTACGAAATAGAGGGAGATGGAGGGTGTTCTGTATGTGAGACATGACCCCGCACCGATTTATCAAATAAAAAGAAAAGTACATGACGTGTTTATTAAATGTACACAACATGTTCTATCCATAACCAACACCCACTTTATCCGGTCTTCTAGGTCACCTACATGACCTTGTACTCAGTAGTTACACGGCCAGTAAACAGCTACACATGGAAACTGGTACACGATGTGTACTCAAAATTACATGGCGTGTACATAGAAAATTTTCTAATTATTCTTTTTTCCTCAAAAGAAACCTGAAATAAAGATCCATACCTAAGATAAAGATCCAGGTTCTTAAAAACTTCCCCACTTAAATTAAAATTTTCCCTGAATTTCCCTTCAAAGGGTGGTGAAGAAGAAACATCAAAAAAATCGGGACATTGTGATCGTACATAAACCTCCCTCTCCCAAGTCTCATCATGTACTTTCCCGTGTTTCCATTGCACCTGTACTAGAGAAACAAACTGGCCATGGAGAACCTTCGTTCTACAATCCAAAATCTAAATAAGGTGCTCTTATAAAAAATAATCCACCTCCAACTCAACCTCCTCAGGTTAAAAAACATGATATGGGTCTGAAAATTAACGTCGTAGTTGAGAAACATTAAAGACATCGTGCATATCCTGGTACCTCTAAGGAAAATGAAATAGATACGCAACCAGCCCAAATCTCTCCAAAACCTCAAAAGACCCAATGTATATCAGTGAAAGCTTCCCCTATCTCCTAATCCTCTTGTTTCCCAACATCGGTGTGACATGTAAGAAAATTCGATCTCCGACCTCAAACTCCAAAGGTCATCTCCATCGATCAGCATATGATTTATTTCAATATTATGTAGTATCCATCCTCTTATAAATAAAATACACCTTCTATGTGGTCTTTGGGAAAATATGAGGTCCCATCATAGCTTCCTCTCTTACCTCTAGACAACATATGGGTGATCAGCATGGCCTACATACGAAGCCTAAAAAGGTTCCATCTTAATTAGTGCCTAAAAAATATTATTTTAGGAAAACTCTACTAGGGGTATGTGTATCAACCAAGAGCCCCCAAAATCTAGGAAGCATGCTCACAGCATGTCCTCCAATACTTGAATCGTGTGGTTAGACTGTCCATCTATCTACAGGTAGTAAGATTTACTCAGAAGTACCTTTGTACCCAAATCCCTCTATAGTCCATACCATACTTGAGAAGTAAATCGGGCATCCCAATCTAAAACAATGGTGTGTGGAACCCCATGAAAACATTTAATATATCAAATATACAACCTTTCAATCTCATCAACGCTAAATTTTTCCTTGATTGAATGTAAATGTTAAACCTTCATGAGTCTTTCAACAACAACCCTCCCCACATCATTACCTAAATGCGTCCTCAGAAAACACATCAAAAAATCCATAACGACATAATTCCACTTCCACTCAGGAATGTTAAACTACTATAAAATTCATTCCGGTCTATGATGATGCACCTTCACCTGATGATAGGTGGAATATGTCATAACAAAACCAGCTACATCCCTCTTCATACCTATCCAACAACACTAACGGTCTAGATCCTGATACATCTTGGTGACACCAGGATGAACTACCCAAACTGAGTAATGAGAATCTCACATCAACTCCTCGCTTGTGTATGAAGATACCCATACACATCCATGAAAACGTAAAATCTCATCCTCACATATGGTCTACCCAGGAGTAGGGTCATCTTCAGACACACTCTCCCATAGGACTAGGTCTTCAGAATCTGATATATTCCTAATTCACACTCAATACAGAAGAGTAGAGGTAACAACTATAGATGAAAGAAATGTCTACCCCTATCTATTGTGCACCTCCAAATTCATCTCAGATAACAGTACCATAAGCTACCACTCACTACGGGCTTCCTTAACTTCTTGTATTTGAGTCCTCTTACTCAACACATTTGCCATTGTGTTACCTTTCCCAAGCGTGTAGGCAAGCTCAAAGTCAAAAGACTAAAGGTATTAAAACCACCTTTACTATCTCAATTTCAGATCTCAGTAAGAAAAGATATAGTTGAGGTTTTTGTGGTCAGTTTATACCACAAAATTATCTCCCAAAAGATAATATCTTCAACAGTAAATATCATGCACAACTACAGCTAACTCGATATCGTGTTTCGGGTAATTCCTCTCATGTGGCCTCAACTATTGAGACTCGTACACAGTGACTCCTTACCCTTGTAAAAGAACTACCCCCAGCTCGATACTTGATGCATCACAATAAATGGTGTAACTCTTTCTTGGCTTTGGAAAAATTAGTATCAGTTTTGAAGTCAACCTCTCTTGTAGCTCGTGAAATGATGAATCACAAAATTTTGTCCACAAGTACTTTTCACCCTTCCTAGTCAGTTTCATTAGTGGTGCTTCTAAGCATCAAAAGTTTGGTATAAAGTTCCTGTTGTAACCATATGTCCCTAGAAAACTCTGTACCTCAAAGACATTCTTTGGATGATCCCAAGAAACTACGGCTCTCACTTTCTTGGGGTCTACTGATACTCCGGTCTTTGAGATAACATGACGCATGAAGTGAATCTCATCCATCCAAAAGTGGAATTTTGAGAGCATGGTATATAACTAATTCTCTCTCAGTGTACTCAATTCAATCTCAATATGGGTGGTATTTTCATGTTGAGTGTGATAGTACACCAAGATATCATCCACAAATACTACCGAAAAATAATCCATGTAAGGATGGAATACTCAGTTCATAAATTCCATGAAAACTTTTGGTGTGTCCGTGTGACCGAACAAGATATTCAAATACTCGTATAGACCATACCTGCTTTGATAATCTATAAAAGGTATATTTTATGTTCTAACATGAAACTAATGATAATTGAATCTCAATTAAATCATCGAGAACACCCAGTCTCCTCGAAGATGATGAAAGAGATCACCAATCCTCAGCAAGGGATATCTGTTCTTGACCGTAAACTGGTTCAGCTTCTAATAATCCACACAAATTTTGAGGGTGCCATCCACTTTCTTTGTGAAAAGAACTGGAGAACCTCGAGAAGAAGTATCGGGTTGGATGAAACCCTTTGCATGAAACTCCTTTAACTGCTTCTTAAGCTACCGTATCTCTGGTGTAGCCATCCTATATGGAGGAATGGACACTGGTTATACTCATGGAACAATCTCAATAGAGAAATATACCTCTCTCTCTAGAGGTAAACCTTAAAAGTCATCTGGAAATAAATCTATAAAATGATCCACCACTGGAAAAAAGTCTATCTGTGAAGTCCCCTAGTCATCCAAATATAAACTAGAAATTAGTGCTATGATTCCTCCTAACCCATAATGCTCAGGTCCCGTTCTGCTCACATGTACATCTAATTCATCCTTGTGTATAAAAGACCCTCCCTCTGGTGACGTGAAACTCACCCAGTGGTGATAGTAGTCAACAAAGGCCTGAATGGAGACCAACCAGCCCATTTTAATAATGACATCATCACATATCATATCTAATACATAATTGTCTAAAAATAAGTGATACCGACCAATATCAAGAGGGAACTCCTTTCACTGATGCACACTAGCCATCCTAATCCCTAACAGAGTGTCTAGCGTCATAACATCATCAGACGTGAAGATACAGATCCCAAGGCTCTCCACAATGTTAACAAATATAAAGATATGGGAATACCCTATATCGAAAAGGGAAGAAGCTAAATCTGAGGCAACTAGAATCATACCTATAACTGTATAGGGTCTGGGATTCTGCTTCAGCTGGGTCTGCTCCACTAAAAAGGTTTGACATGTATCGCGGCCCTGCGACCCTCCCTGACTACCCTGAGCTAAACTACCCTACTGTCACTGAAAACCTGTAGCATGAATACCACAGCCGTGACCACCTCCTTGGCCTGAACGGCCTAACAAACTCCAGTTCCCTAACTGATGAGAAACTGGTGGTCTTATGCTTTAAAATGTAGTCATGGTAGAACCCCTATCACTCGCTTCAGGTGAGTATATCTAGAAAACGAGGTGAAGATGAACCATCTTGCTTTAATATCGGAACTCGGCAGGGTTCTTCATGAAATGTGGTATCATATGTCCACTCTTTCCGAACTGGTAGTATACCACCTAGATACCTAATGAAACATTGTATGAAGGCTCTATGCAGTGCTTCCTATTATATGTCGAAGGAGTACCAGCCCTGGATGTTGATCCTCCCTAGAAAACAACTCCCAACTCCCTCAGATTTTTCTCAGTAATCAGCGCTTGGTTCAATATTTATGTTACTGAAGTCATCCTGAAAACATACACCTACGATCAAATGTCATACCTAATACCATAATCAAATCTCCTACCCAAAAATAACTTTTCACCTACCAAAACATGTGTGAAGCACTGAAGCTCTGTAAATCAATAATAATAATCCATTATTGAAACATCTCCCTTCTCCAAATGCATGAACTCTTGGGCTCTATCGGCCCTCAACATCTTGGGGGTAGATGTAATCATAGAAGGTCCACTGGAACATTTCCCAATCATATCCCAATGATGTCTTGCCTATGAGATAACATCCCACCATCTCCTGGTGGAATCACATAGCATGTACATCATGAGCTTCACCCTCCTCTTAGGAGGTGTCTCCAGACGCTCAAAGATTGTAATCATGGCCTCCAACCATGAATCTACAGCCTATGGTCCACCATCCCCTGAAAAAGTGGGAGGATGTTGTTGTTGGAACACTATTGTCAACTCTTCCATAGTCAAGAAGGTTGTGTTGCACCATAAAAAGTCTATAACATCCTCAAAAATCCTTCATGTAACTTTACATAAACACTTATGTTTTGTATAACAGTTGGCTCCAAGACGGGGATGATGAGAGGATATGCTGGTAGTCCCTGGTCTACCCTCTCTAATGTCTGATCATCACCCTATATTTGGTTCACAACCGTAGGATGTCTTAGTGGCATGAATCTTCAAGTTAAATCACACACCTCTGTTCAAGATTATAAAGGAATACAATTTAGAAGTGAAACAACGGAATGGGAGAAGGAAAATATTCTAGTTTTACAAAATAGGGTTATACGACATGTATAACTACCACATGAAGTGTTCTATTTGAGCCTTAGCATGGGCGTGTACCTCTTGCAAACCTCTTCATGTAAAACCCCTACACATGGAATGTTCCTCCTATGACACAGTGTGTACTTGAACTTTCCCTCCTTCCCAAGTACTTCTATACGACTCGATCCACACGGTTCTGCTTGTGCAACAATACACGGTGTGTTCAATTAAGAAACGATGTGTACCATTTAAGTCCAATCTACCAGTGTCTTTGGTCACATGGCCAAATACATGGTTGATAACTACACAACGTGTAAAATATAGACATGGTGTGTACAAACTATGTTTCATCCACCCTTGTTGTTGGTCACGCGGCTAAATACATGGTTATTTACAACACGACATGTACAATCTAGAGATGGCGTATTCTACCGAATGTTTTCCAACCCCATATCTCTGCTCACACAGTCAGTTACATGGTAAAATACTACACAGCATGTACATACGATACAAAGAGTGTACTTAAGAAAAGTTGTTTCCTTGAGAACATAATAACACATGGCCTGTGTTTATAACACCACATGTCGTGTTGTTTGGGTTTCCGAACAATAAACCTGTGAAACTCCTCAAGAACCCTTAAAAACTAAAATTTTTGTCCATGGCATGAAATTTTTTTACCCATGAGTGCACATATCCCCCTTGAATCAATGTTTGGAATCCTTATTGATGTCATATCATAACAGAATTAAATTAAAGTTCAATCATGATCAACCAAATTATGATCTGAGAGGGACCATAACACCTCAGGCACCAAATCTTGGTGTCCATCCAAATGAAACATTATAATTTCGAATATCCAATAAAAATAGCTAGTATTATATCAAGAAATATATCACAACATCATTCATATCTAGCACAATATATATCTCAACGACATGAAATTAGTAATGTATCCTAAATGGCATGACAAGAATGCAAGACATGTGATCTCTAGAAAGTGCCTATATGATGCATGAGATGGAATACCCTTATCTCATTGGGTTTCAATAGAAATATAACCACAATGATATCAATGATAGTAGAATAATACAATTTAATCACTCAATGGTTAAATCAAACCAATTGTATCAATTACAAAACCAGAAAAATTGCCATATTTGAGGTAAATTGGCTTTTCTGTTTACACGGGTTAGCTACTCATGGGAAAATCTTGTTACCAACTACCTATTCCTTCCTATCCTTATCTATATGATCCAAAAAGTAATATAAAGAAGAAAAGAACCACCTTTTATATAACTTTGTAACATCCCGATTCCGGGTGCGGCCCAAAGGTGCCCCATACCCTGTTAGTCACATGACCTCAAGCGCATTTCCCAAAATGGCAGAGGATTCCAAGTAGAAGTGAGTGCCAAAGTCTAATAATGGGGAAAATATGAATTCATTGGTAGAGTAGGTATACTGTAATAACAATATTAAATAATAGAGGAAGCAATAATACCATACAATAAAAGTAAACAATGGAAGACCAATAATAATATAACAACTTGAGAATTTATATAATTGAGGCATGTCACATGTGTCTAGAAAATCATCCAAACAAGTCACAATGATGGAAATACAAAATTGAATTCAATGTACAGAAAACCAGTAAACTCCAACAATATCGCAAGCCTTAGCTTGGTCTCATGATCTCCTGATCCAACAACAATCAAGTACCTGATGAAGAAGAGTGACTGCCCCTATCTATACCTACAACCGTATAATCTGTTTGGGTCCGAAAGTATGACCCAAATAGGGAGTGAGATGAATCCAAGTAGGAAACCACAAAAATATTTGTCCCTAACTGTCAGTGAATAAATATAGCAGTCAATATTCAAAATTAATCAATAAACTAGGAAGTACTCAAGATTAAATAATCATACAGTTTTCAATTACATTCATTTAAATTTATTAATTATTCAATCCATTTGATAATGAAATTTAAGGATCTAGCTTAATATTTGTATCCCTTGTTTAATAGTAAAATAGATTTCTCATAAGACCATCTAAGCAATCTAGTAAGACTGATTCTAAGCCTGTTCTTTGGCTTAATAGACTCGTCACAATCATTCAATCAATCAAAAGTAAACCTCTGGGAAAATTATCACAGTCTAACCCCTCTGGTTTAACATATCATATATTAAATAAATAATTTCCCTATCAGAAATGTCATACAGTCTAACCCCTTTGTTCCCACATAGCAATAATCATTTACAACCGACCACCTGGGAAGCTCCCACGGTAAATACCCCATTGGTCTGCATAGCTACTATAAAATAAAATCACCACCAGGAATCTCCCGTACTCAATTCCCTCAGGTCCAACATTCATTTAATAATGACCCTCTAGGTTGCTCTCATGGTATAACACCTCTAATCTATTACCACCTAGAAGCACTCACAATTAATACCTCTGGGCCAACATACCAACAATTTGTACATAAATGACCCTACTTCGGGAATCTCTCGCAGTCAATTCCCCTTGGTCAAAATTTCACAATACGAAACTCATGCATCTCATATAAACTCCATCCTAAACATTTCAAGGAATGGAAACAAGGTTTACTTCAAATGAAACCAAGAAAAACTAGATATAAATTTCAATCATGGGAAACACACCCATGGGGTTTCCCATAACAAGGTATTTAAACATTATGCATAAGAAATTACCCTTTCTCAAACAAACAAACCATATCAGGTACTAAATATGGTCAAATTTCAAAATATTCAATACCCTAAACATGGTTATTCATCACTTAGTGCATATATAATCAAAATACAATCAAAGAAAGGTACAAACCACCTACCTTGATGTTGTATGATCAACACTTTTGAACATTGTACCTTGAATAGACCTAAATCTATTTAGATATACAAAAAGGGTAAAAACAATAATCCTTGAAATACCGATGAGAGAGGAGGAATCATGAAGAAAGAGTCTAGGGAAAGAGATAACACACCGGTGGGAATCCAACGTAGCTGGCAGCATCTCAATCGGAGCTCAGATGAAGAACTGAGAAGAGCTCAAATTTCTTTAGAATTTTGTCACTCTCTTATACAAAACATGGGGACAAAAATGGTGTTCTATACATGAGACATGACCCTGCACCAATTTATCAAATAAAAAAGAAAATTACGCGACGTGTTCATTTAATGTACACATCGTGTACTAGCCTCAACTGGACCTCACTTTAGGAAGTCTACCTGGTCACCTACGCGAACATGTACTCGGCCATTACATGGCCAGTACACGGCTACACGTGTCAATCGGTACATGGCGTATACTTAAAAGTACACGGTGTGTAATTAATTTGTTTTTTTTCAATTCTTCATTTTTCCTCAAAAACAACCAAAAATAAAGATCCATGCCTGAAATGAAGATCCATATTCTTAAACTTAAGTTATTGGATCTCATTTGGGCTTGGTCTAGGGAAATCCCAGAAATTCTATCCCTTGGAAGCTCTAATAAATGGGCTTTATAGGGAACAACCCAACGGGTTGAGACCGTCACCTCCTTTTTCTGAGTCAAAAGGATTTGTTAAAACACTCTATTTATACTAGTCATGTGATTAGTGTTCAACGACTATATTATCAACAATAATGATACTTAATGGTCATTTAAATCCAATTGGATATAATAAAACAAAGGGACTTCATGTGTCTTCTATATCCATTTTACTAAATAAGACATTTAATTAATGAAAAGAGAAATTTCGCTTATAATAGTTTGGGTAGTTAGAATACTCCCTCCTTAAGAAATTTTACCCTAAAATTTTTCATTTACCACATTAAAACAAATAAGGGTAGCTCTATTTCATCGCTTCCTTTATTTCCCACATTGCTTCTTCAAACTTGTGGTTTCTCCACAATACTTTGACCAGGTTCATTGTCTTATTACATAGAACGTTTTTTACGACGTAAGATCTTCATTGGATTCTCTTCATAAGAGAGGTCATTCTATAATAGTACCAACTCTATATTGAGTACATGAGGGGGTTCTGGTATGTTCTTTCTTAAGAGGGATACATGGAATATATCATGTACTTGAGATAGTTTAGGTGGTAGTGCTGTTCGGTAGGCCACCACTCCGATGCGATCAAGGATATCAAAAGGGATGATATACCTCGGACTAAGCTTTCCCTTCTTCCCAAATATCATTACTATCTTCCATGGAGATATGCAAAGGAATACCATGTCTCCACATAAAAATCTAGGTCTTATCAATGATTTTCATCATGGATTTTATGTCGACTCTGAGCTACCTTGATGTTCTGCTGAATGGTATTAACCTTCTCCACCATTTCCTCGACCATTTCAGGACCTAGTAGTTTTTGTTCCCCAACTTCATCCCATTATTCATGTGTGATACACCTCTTCCCATAAAGGGCTTCGTGAGGAGACATTTGGATTCTTTATTGGAAACTATTGTTGTAAGATAACTCAACTAGAGGAATATGTTGATTCCATACTCTTTTACAGTACATTGAGCATTCTCTCAACATGTCCTCAAGTGTCTAGATATTCTACCCATATTGGCCATCAGTTTTAGGGTGATAGGTCATGTTTAAGTTTAACTCAGTATTCAGATCATGATGGAGACTCTTCCAGAACATAGAGGTTAATCTTGGTTCTCGATCGGATACAATCAAAAGTGGTACACTATATATCCGCACCACTTCTCTAATGTATATCTGTTCAAGTTGATCTAATGAGAAATCTTCAAAAATCACAATGAAGTGTGAAGTATTTTTAATAAGATCCACCATAACCTAGATATCATTGTTTCCTATAGATTTCTTATGAAGCTCGATGGAAAAGTCCAAGATGATGTTTTCCCATTTTTATATATGTCTGGGTAATGGTTTCATCATCCCCTTATATTTTTT
Source organism: Viscum album (assembly GCA_963277665.1). Taxonomy (NCBI): domain Eukaryota; kingdom Viridiplantae; phylum Streptophyta; class Magnoliopsida; order Santalales; family Viscaceae; genus Viscum; species Viscum album. The sequence goes on from OY728119.1 coordinate 1,655,082,045, forward strand.
TCTTTACTCCTTCACTTGCTGACATATGATACATCTTGATGTATATTCTGAAATCTCCTTCTTTATATTGTCGCAAAAATAGTGTTCTCATAGATCTTAATACATATTTGTGCTTCCAGGGTGGATAGATATGGTTGAGCTATGTGCATCATCCAACAGGTCCTTCTTTAACTCAAGATTTTATGGTACACAAAGTCTGGAACCAAATCTTACAACACGTTCTTCATTAGCATTGAACTCTAAGGATTTACCTTTTTAATAGTTTCCAATTTCTTATGAATTAGCACATCATCTCTTTGATCATCCTTTAACCTCTCCATAAGTGATGGTTGAACAATTATTTGTGAATGTATTGACGATGTTCCTTCCATTATGATTCCCATGTTCATACAGTTCAAGTCTAAGAATATTGAATCCTTATCAATTTTCATCAATGAAAGCGTTTATGGATATTTCTTCTTAGAACATTTTCCACTTTATTCACTTTCCCCAGATGTTAGTGAATTGAGTAATCATAGTCTTTTATCATCTCTAACCATATTTATTGGAGCATATTCAACTCCATCTGTGTGAATATATACTTGAGGCTTTTGTGATCCATATATATTTCACACTTCCCCCAAAGAGATAATTTAACCAAATATTCAAATTGAATTTCACTATAGCCAACTCCAGATCATATGTTGGATAGTTCTTCTCATTAACATTCAATTGACTTGAAGCATAGGCAATGACTTTTTCATTTTGCATCAACACACATCCCATTCCCTTCTTTGAATCATCACTGAATTCAAAAAAAATATTTCCACTTGTGGGTAGTGTAATCATAGGTGCAGTGATAATCATCCATTTAAACTCCTTTAATATATATTCGCATTCATCATTACAAGAAAACTTGACTCCCTTCCGAGTTATCCTGGTTAAAGGGTTCGAAAATCGAAAGAAATTTCTCAAAAATCGATGATAATACCTAGATAATATAAGGAAACCACAGATATCTATCAGAAATGTTGGACTCGTCCATCCTTCAATTGCCTAATTCTCTGAAGTATCCACAGATATCTCATTTGTTGTGATGATATTACCCAATAAATATACTCCCTTTAACCAAAACTCACATTTGTTGTACATGGAATAAATATTTTCCTTTCACAAGGTCTTTAGCACCATACATAAATTCTACTTAGGATCCTTCTTACTTTTGGAGTATATTATAATATCATGAATAAATAATACCAAATTTTTTTTGAGGTAATATCTGAAGACTCTATTTGTTAAGTCCATGAATATTGTGGGATCATTAGTGAGTCATAATGTAATTATTATAAACTCACAATTCCCATACCTTGTATGAAAAAGAAGTCTTGGGGATATCCTCCTTATTCGCCCTTGCTAATATCCCGGCCATAGATCCACATTGGGAAAGTATTATTATCCATGTAGAAGATCAAAAAAATTATTCAATTCAAGGAAAATTATACATCTTCTTTACCGTGATTTTTTTGATTTCATGATAATAAATGCAAATGTGCATTGACTGATCCATCTTCCAGATGAAGAGGACTGGTGCACCCCATTGTGAAGCACTTTGACATATAAACCCTTTATCTAGATTCTCCTGTATTTTTTTCTTTAGCTCCTCAAGTTCCACAATATCTATTATACATGGATTCATGGATACCATCAAATCCTCAAGTATGATATCAATTGAGAATTCAACATCTCTTCTAGGAGGAAGACCAGGAAATTCCTTGGGAAACACCTTAGTGATTCTCTTATAATTAGCATGTCTTCGAGGATGTATCCTTCCTTATAATAAATCATCTGAGAAACATATGCATGCTTATATGGAAGTAATATCCATTCTTGGGATGATGGTGCTAAAGAAGATTCATCCTCCTCCTTACACTTGTATTGAATCGGGTGTTGATTTTCCATAGGAAGAGTGATTTCCCTCTCACTGCAATTTATGTTGGATCTATATAGGTAAATTCAATCCATGCTAATAATTTTATCAAATTACACCAAGGGTAAGGTTCTTATGGAATTTCAATCCACAAATTGTGATAGGGGAGGATTTGTATGCCTGGGATTCTATAATTTCTCCATTTTCTTTTTTTCACCAACATCACTACTTCTATACTCTTTGGTGGTATTTGGATTGATTTACTAAACATTCAGGATATAAAAGAATGAATAGAACCAGAATCAAAAAGTAAGTTTTCTATTATTGAATTAATAACTATCATACCTTTCACCACTTCATTTTCACGATTCACTTTGGTAGTTATGATCGAAAAAGCTCTCCATTTCTACCTTAGAGGTTATTAGTTGCCTCCAAAAACCCTTGTCTTATTGAATTGGTTTATGAAATTCCCTAGTTACTTGTAGTTATAGTAATAAACAATGCGCTGAGGTTTTACTGTGGTATTCATTTCCTTCATCATAGTAGCGGGTTTTTCTTACCGAAAATTACTAGCTAGGTTCCCTTCCTTCCTGTACCAAAATCACTCCCTCGTCCGCTTTTGGAAATTTCCTAGGTGCTTCTTTCTGCACCTTTGGAAAGTGGGGTGTTGAAATTTCTTTGCACCGTTATATCTCTCTATTGTACTTTCATAATTTTAGTTGACCTTTTTCATTTTATCCTTATGATACCACTGAGATTAATTGATCTCTATTTCGATTTTGAGGGCACATCAGACAATTTTCTCATATCTATCAAAGTTATGGATCGATAGGGTTTTCTATAGGATAGGTTTTATCCCTCAAAAGAAGTGGTCAACCTTGCATTCGAGGTTAATGAAAAACCCAGAGGCGTATTTTGAAATCTTTATGAAGATTTCTATGTATTCTTTGATGGATTCATCATATTTTTTATTGAGGTAAAGTAAGTCCCTTTCAATCTTAATTTGGAGAGTGTGGGTAAAATATATATTGAAAAACTTTTTTTGGAAATCCTCTCATCCCATTACCTCAATCTCTTCCTCTGAATTTGTATTTTTTATTAATGACAACCATTTACCAGTGTTACCCTCCATACGATAAGCATCCAGAATAACCTTCTATTGTTCGGAACATTAAATGATGGAGAAGATATTCTTAATGGAGTTGATCCATAGTTCGGTGATTGATGGATTAGATGATTAATTGAAGATAGGAGGCTATTGTCTCACGAAACTCTTGATTGTGACTTTTTCTTTACTATGGGGTTGGATGTTCCCCTTGATTCATGTTTATATTCAAAACTTGAGTTAACTGAGAGAGTATTGTGAAAAAGTTTGTGATTCCCACTCTCATTGGATTGGGAATCTCATTAGGGTAATCATTACATTGATCTTCATATTGATTGTTAGCCAGATTTCAACTATTATCCACCATTGGATAAAATAAAAGTAAAATTAGGGGTAAATAATTTAAACTATTAAACAAAAAAATGGGAATCTAATGTCACTAAAGGTATAACTTATAAATTACATTTATTTTCTTAACTTATGAATTTATAGGCTTCAATCTAGGTTATGCATGATCTGTTTACTAACATATAATCTTATGTACTTTTTCCCTTAATAATGGTTCATACTAAACTTCTGAATTTACCAAATCATATCGACAGGGAGTGTTGAACCAAGAGTGCAACAAGGCCTATTTTCGTGCACCAGTTCCCATTCGAGTCTAGCTTAAAGCGGTGTTTTTGGGTTTTTCCCCTAGATAAATTTGTGCTAGATCCACCTCTACTTGTTCATATCTAGATAGGGATGTATATTATTCATAATCCAATTAATATACACTCACCAAGTTTTAGGGATTATTTTCTTATACTTATTCTTATCCCTAAGGATTTCACTAGAATTTTCTAATATTAATCCCAAAAATAACTAAACTTTCCTCTAATACAAACTATAACAAACCTATTATTTTTATTACATTCATAAATGATTTAATAACATAAAATTACACCTAATACAACCCAAAACATCGATAAGTCTAGTGTCTTAGGAAATTAATAAAATTACATAACAACTTAAAACATGAAATACAACATCGTTATTGAAAACTTCCTTTACATGACAACAACATTCTTTTATACATAACGTTTCATGGGATAACCTAAGGACATACATAATAATGGGGTGATCTATAAATCCCATTAAAGGAATAAACATGGAATAACATGAGTAATAGAATACATGTTAAACAATAGGTATATCAATGGAGAATAAAAGAAAAATGAATATAAAGGCATGATATAGCAAGATAATTATAACATGGAAATGTGGTAACAACATAAAACATTGCATCATAGGTCAAGGATAAAATAAAAAGACATAATATTGGAAAAATTACCATAAAGGAATAAGGTAAACCCATATACCAACATGACATAGTATGATACTAAACATTACCCAATGCATTGGAGTGCTATACAATTCCTGGCACACCCATCACTTTCACTACATTCCCATGCTTAAGTGTTCCACATGGATCATAGAATATGGATTCATTCTTAATAATAATTAATTAAATGATCAAGTAGTGTATAATAAAAACATTTAATTACTCAATAAATAATTTATATACGCATAAACGTGAATACCCTTGATAGAGTAATGGGTATGGTATTCACTACATGATGATTTGTGCATGGAAAATCACGGTGCAATTTTAGTAGCATAACGGTGTGGCATAAAAATTCATAAAAAGGGTTGATGAGAGAGAAAGGGGTATATAATTATTTATAGATGAAATTGAATATAATAGGTTCATATATATACATGTTCCAGAATAAGTAATTTGGATATAGAATACGTAATGTAATAAAGAATCTTAAAAAATAGGAGGAATGAAACAACTCTTATGGAATTTCGGCATGGTAAATAGTGTACATGGGAGGGATTAATGAGAGATAAAGGGGTATATAATCATTAAAATATAATATGGGAAGTATGGGGTGGTTTGAAAACATAACCCGTCATTTTTAATTGAAAATAAAATTGTGTAACAATATAAGGGAACATGGATAAAAATGAGAATGAAAGGAAACCCTTACTTGAGTGTGTGACTTCAAAAGCTTGAAGAGGGGATTATTGAGAGATTGGGGCACCTTGGGAAGATTCTAAATAGGGTAGGAAAGAGTAAATATGTACTCCAAGTATTTTTAGTGAAGAGAAGTGGGAGCTTGGGTGGGTTTATATAGGAAATGAGAAGAGAATTATTTAATATTTCACAAACTTCAGTTTTGGAATCTATATAATTAAATATTTAAAACCAAAAACGTTCCCAGGGTTTTTTAGCATGGATTTCGTCAAATAATAGAGGAAAAAATTATTTTATAATTCCATGGGCCTAAGATATTAAAATATTAGCCTTGATTATGTGGAGATGAGTCACATTATTAAAGAAATGAACTTAAAATCATAAAATATATTATACATTTTGGAGGATTATATAAAGATTTATAAAATAAGGTAAAAAAATATTAAATCAAATTATTTTAAAGGTAAAACATACATTTGGACTAATATACCTTTTATATTGTTTATTACATCACTATTGGGCCATTATGATGTCATAAATCACACTATATATTTAAATGGTATTTAATTTTTACCCAAAAATCTGACTGTCTTAGAAAATTATGAAAAATTATCCATGGTATGATCTTGACGTATTGATTAAAAAAATAATATTTATTTTATCCAAATAATTTTATAAATATTTTAATTTTAACTTTTAAAATAAAAACTAACATTTGTTGAATATTGATGGGTTTTGAAAGAGTTTTTAAACCATAAGAAAAATTACATTTGGCCTCATAAAAATTATACGATCATTTATATTTAATAAAATCAATTTAATAATAATATTTTACTAAAAAATTATTTATTAATTCTTCAAAATATATTTCTTAATTCAATTTGAATATTAACAAAAAATATTATTTACGATTTAAAAATAAAAAAATTTAAAGTATATTCATTATTCTAGATAAAATAATCTACATAATAATATTGATAGGTTCTTGATACATATCCCTTTATTACACCAGCATAAACCCTAAGGGTAATGTTTTCGATGGTGGTTCTTTCATGGGGATGTTCGGTGAATATGGTTTGGGTCGTGATCTCGATGAGTTTGAACTTCTCCCATAAACTATTTAACTCGTTCTTAAGATGTTGGATCTTGGCTTGGGCTTGGTCTAGGAAAAAGAATAGAAATATTATCTCCCTTAGAAGCTCCGATAAATGGGATTTATAGGTAATGATCTTACTAGTTGAGTCAATCATGTCCTTTGTCTGAGTTGAAAGGATTTTTTAAAACCCTATATTTATACTAGTCATGTGATCACTATTCAATGAATATATTATCAATGGAAATGGTAATTAATAGTCATTTAAATCCAATTGGATATAACAAAAAAAATGGAGACCATGTGTTTTCTATTTTCGTTTTACTAAATAAGAAATTTAATTAAATAAAAAGGGAAATTTCACTTATAGTAGTTTGGTTCATTACATTACTTTCCCATTCCAGCATAAGATATGGAAAAACAAAAGATACCTATAATATATTTCAAACTAACAATATGGGATTTTTCTCTGAGATTAAAAATTGTGAAACTTCAAAGTATAATATTCATACAACTAAGATGGGAAAAACATCTTCCTTGGATAGAATACAAGAACATACGTACCCCTCTACCCTACACTCTATTAGATTTTTCTAGGAGATTATAAATTGAAAAGTATTCCTATAATTTCTTTCAAACTGATAATATATTGTTTTATGGGAGATTAAAAATGTAGAAATATAGAATTATAATATTTAGAAAAATAACTTGGGAAAAACATTTTCCTTGGATATAATACTTGATGGTACATACCCATTTACCCTACACTCTATTCGTTTTTTCTAGGAGATTAGCAATAGTGCATCAAGGAATAGAATTTTTTAAAATATAATATTCGTCATTTAATTAAAACCTTATTCATTAATTGTGAACAGTCTATATTTTTAAAATCTCAATTTAATTCCTATAACGCCTCGGTCTCCGTCTCCGCCTCTACCTCTCTAACTCCTTAAAACCCTTCTCCTCTAAACCACACTCCTCTAAATCTTCCTCCTCCTTTTTATTCTCCACCAAATATATATCCCTATATTTTCCACTCCCTCACATCCATGAAACATCACCTATCATCATGTCTACCTCCTAGAATATGCTCTCTTATCTACTTATTCTACACCACCACTATCATGACCCCTTCCAAAGGCTCCATCGAAAACCCTATCCTCACTAATCAGGTGATTTCTTCACACACTTCTAAAATAAAAATTAATAGATTTTTGTTTCTCTGTTTCCCATTCCTATATTTTCTGATTTTTGTTTCTATGTTTTTCGTGGAATGGATATCCATTTTAATAGCTTGGGTAACCATCTCTAGTCTTTAATAAATTCTACACCCCACCACTATGAACCCTTCCATGGGCTCCGTTGAAAACTCTATACTTGCAAATCATGTAATTTTTTTACTCTTCTTCAATAAAATTTAATCGATTTTTGTTTCTCTGGTTTCTATTCCTATAGTATATTGTGTAAACTATATGATTATAACATCATTCATTACATTTCTCTTCTATATTCACATAGTATGTAATTTAAATATTCATACATTGTATATTATATTTATACTTTGTATATTTTATGTAATTACAATATGCATAACATAGAAACATTTTAAAAAAGAACCTGATTTATTATAGTGTTCATAGAGATTCAGTTTGTGAATTTATATGTATACACTGATATTCTTTTTCTACACCTGTATTCATGTTCATTATTTAGTGAAATTACGAATAATATTAGATCTCTCTATTACTCTATTTAAATGAAGAATATGTTCCTCAAGAATTTGGTTATTATTAAATTGGATTGATGAATTGAATGCTTCTATTATGGAAAATATCAAATATCTAATACTCAAATTCATAGATTATTGGATCATAAAGGTATTAATTTTCATTATATCTTTTAATATTTCTCTATCTTTATAACTTCATTACAAGTCTCAAAGATGAATTGTGGTTTATTTATTCTTATATAAAATATATTAACTCACTACTAGTTTTCATTTCATCTTAAATTCTCCTGTTACATTTACTATCAATTATTTTATGATCTTATAAGAACATATATTATTGTTATAATGTGTTATAAAAATGAAATACATTACTAAAAATATATTTTTTTTATTTCATTTTTTTTTCAAACTATGCCTATAGTATCACTTCTTTTAAATTAACATTCCTTTGTTTTTCATTTGTGTTTTAATTTTTTTTAAATTGTTCATTTAATTTGGAATGGTGTCTTAAAGATTGATTGATAATGTTTTTTTATTTTAAGTCACTCAATAAAAGGAATATTACAAATAATATTGGATTTCTCTCTATTCTTCACTTTACATGAAGAATACTTTCCCTGGGAACAAGGTTATTATTCAACTAGCCTGATTAATTGAATGGTTATATTATGATAAATATGAAATATTAAATACTCACATGCACAGATTATTAGATCATAAAGGTATGAATTTTCATTATTTCATTTAATGTTTTTCTATCTTTAAATATTCATTTCAAGTCTTAAATCTCAACTGTGGTTTATTCATGTTCATCTAAAATTTACTAACTCATTTCTCATTTTCATTTAATCTTAAATTCCACTAATACATTTACTTTAATTTTTTTTTATTATTCATATGAGAACATATGTTCTATATATAATGTGTTATAAAAAAATACATTGCTGAAAATATATATTTATTCAATTTAATTTTTTCTTTCCAAAATATATATATCGTAATACTTCCTTTAAATTAATATTCCTTCAATTTTATTTTAATTTTAAAAAATGTCTTTTTAGTCATCATTTTTTTTATATTTTTATCTTAAAAATGGATTTATAATTTTTTTTTATTTTCAAGAACTCAAGACATGGGGTTTTATAAAAAATATTGGCTCTTTCTCTATTATTCACTTTACATGAAGAAGATATTCCCCGAGAACATGGTTATTATTCAACTAGAATAATGAATTGAGTGGTTCTATTATAGTAAATATCAAATATTTAATACTGACATTCATAGATTATTAGATCATGAAAGTATAAATTTTATTTATTTATTTTAATGTTTCTATAAATTTATATATTTATTTCATGTTTTAAAATCTCAAATGTGGATTATCATATTACATATAGTGGGTTACTATGAGAAGTTATTTTTCAGTATGTTTTCTTTAGAGAAAGCATAGAATTGGTGGGCATGATTTGTGAACATGTGTTATGGGATATGATAATGATGAAATATATAGATTAGTGAGGATTAGAGATATTAAATTCATATATCACACAAAGAATTCTCTTCATGTGAGGATTCACCATTTAAAAAAAAGGTTTCAATTTCCTCTCATGTGTTATAAGTTCATTTTTCAATCTCTTTTAGTGAACACTCTCGACACAGTGAGTCCTTCAGATGTAGTTTTTTACCCTAAAGATATGGTTTTTAACTTTTTTTATTGGTTTAAATAGTATTATGATGTATTTAATCTTACTCATTATAATAAATACCTATGAAATTCAGAAAATAACCACCACTGGTTTCATAGTTGAAGCTCGTTCTTTGCTTCTTGCAAGTGAATTTCAATGCTTTAATTACATGATGACTCATTTTATGGTTGGTTTTTTGTTTCACAATATTAATTTTCAAGCTTATATATGTTTTCATATAAAGATAACTATAAATTAAGGTGTTTATCCTTGATGTCTAGGTGCGGATTATTTTTCATTGATTTACTATATTTTGATTGAATCCTTTTTATTTTTATATTATTATTTAAAATATTCTATAATTTCATTAATAATATAGAATAGTTAAGATTAAAGTGTTTTTAGGTCATGTAAATTTATTTATAAGGAATTTTTTTGTTCTAATAAAACATATATTAATATTTTTTAGGATTATCTGATAATTTTTTATTTTAGTTGTTTGATGTTATGGTCTATTCTATGTTTTGACATTCCTAATTTTATTGACTGATTTTAAAACCTTGATTCTATATAATAATCATATAATCATGTGATATATCATACTCCATAATCTTAACAGATTATGATTGTTAGATAGTAAGGAATTTTTTATATTCCAGATACTACATGGGACTTTGGAATGTATTCCTTTTTATGGTTTCAAAACATCACAATTATAGTATCAACTTGTTCAAGCGCACATTTGATTTTATTCATAAATACATAAAGAATTAAAAACTATTTAGTTTTTCTTTTATTAATAATGTATTGATTCCCAATATATAGTTACCAAGATAATCATTTGACATCCAATGTATTACTATAAATATATTTTGAAGTAGGGGTTGAAACTATTGTTTGAAAAATCACATATCCTCAGACTTTATGTACCTTTTCTCTGTAAATTTATTATAATAACCTCATCTATGATAATTGTTCCTATAATTTTCATCTTTGATTTTTTTAATTATTAGAATACATGAAAAAAAACATTTGGTGTCATATACCCCTACAATGATACTCGTTTTACATAAATTATTTTGTATAATTAAATTATGACCTATATCAATATTATATTTCTATAAGATACTTTCATACATTTTTATTAGATATATTCTATTAATGTAACATCTACATATGTTTATAATTTGAAATTGGAATTCTATTCATATATTTTGATGACATCATATGGAATATTCATAATTACTTTAATTTATTAAATAGAAATGTTTCTAATTAAGAGTTTTTTGTTTATGTTTTTTGAACAAAATTAGTAGATGATTAACATAAAATATATTAAAATTATAAAAGATCTATCATCTGAGTATTTGAAATTTTCATTCAATTTTTCTATAGAATAATTATTCTACAGTGTTCAGTTTGTTTATGTAAAATATTTTTTCCCTTCTATGGATCATCATTTTGAAAAAATGTATCGATCATTATGATTAAAATCATAATATCTAAGAAATTATTTATATGTGGAAATATATAAGTTGAATGTATGATTTTATTTATGGGATATGATTATTATAATGAAATAATCACTAAATATTCTATTGATTGGTGATGAGAAACATTGATTCATGTGTATTTATAATAATTTGATTCATGATGAAAAGCTCATGTTTTCATCTAGTCATCTTCATGCATCGTGATGATGATATTTTATGGAATCTTCGGCTTGGCTTCTTTAGTTTTGGAAGAATGGCTAAGTTGAATGTTTTTGGTATTCTCTGGAAATCAGTGCATTTCATTGGGATTCAATAGGGGTAAGACTAAGACCTCGTGTCTTTTTAATCATCTAGAACATAGTATCATGACTCTTCATGTCATATATATCACTCAAATTTTAATAGAATACAGATGATGAAGCTTCAATAGTGGTGAGATTGGTCTTGGGAGTTTCAGTGTGGTGGGGGATCTGGTTTTGTGAAGCATTTTCAAGAATTAGTGAATCCGATTGGCTCTTCCGGGTGTTTTGGTGGAATGAGTTTGACTAGACTCCATTGATTTCATCCTCATACCCGTCAAGAGCTTCATATTTGGATTTTATAGTGGCATTGATCGATGGAAAAAATTTTGTTTTATCTTTATGGTTGCTTGAAGGAGAAATTCAAGGTCAGTATAGAAGCTATGGAGATGTGGTAACATGGGTTCCCATTTTTTGTCAATTTTAGGGGATCTCGTGATCACTTATTTATCTGTAAGGTGATCTTGTGTTAGGTTATGACCACCCAAGAATGTTCACTTCAAACCATTTCTATTTTTAGACATGTTTTATTATTAATAATGAATCTTAAAAACATTTCCAGTTTATCTATATTTATATTTCAACCGGTACCCAACCCATGAGTTTTCATTAAATGATGATTTAGTTACAAATTTTCATACACACACTCAAAAAATTATTATGATGATCTATGAAATTTTTGTCACTCATTGGGAGAGTGAGATGAAATTTGAAGAATAAATGAAGTAGGCGGACTGATCATCACACATGAAAATGGAGTGAAGACTGGTGGTGAAAAATATATCCTGAAGAATTCTATATAACTGTAAGATCTCGGTTTTTGGAAAGGTATGTTTTGTTGTGTTTTGGGTTGAACCCTTTGCCTTTGGGAATTAAAAGGTTTCTTGGAAGTGTGAGAGGCCTTTGGGGTGTTTTGGGGGCTCGGGGCACGGAAGAAGGGAAGTTTGGGAAAAGTAGAGCAAGGCGCACGGCCTGCGCACGGTCAGTCAAACTATGCGGCCTGCCCAGACTAAGCCATGTGACCCTCCCTCCTCTTGACAGAAGTGAGCGCACGGTTTGCGCACGGTATGCCAAACCGTGCGGCTAAATCGTGTGACTCCCCCTCCTCCAGGAAATGGTGTGTGCACGTTTTGCACATGGTTTTCCAAACCGTACGGCTAAACCGTGCGACCACTTAAGTTTGGAAAAATTACAAGTTTTCCACTCCGGGCTTTAAAAACCCTCTAGGTATTTTCCTCCTCTCCTCCTCTCTCATCCCTAGCAACAAACTTGGCCGACACAAGCTTCCCAAGGGTGGTTCTCCTTCGATTCTTGGTCGTTTATAGTTCCGTTGGTTGCAGATTGAAGCTCCGGGTAAGGCTAATTTCCGCCTTGGTTCTTTTCTTGGTTTAGGGCTTGGGACTCCTCTCCCTCTTGTTCCGAACCCCTAAAACACTATCTTTTGGGTGAGTTCTAGGTTGAAGCTCCAAGGGTTGGTCAAATCGAGGTCTAAGGACTTGATTGAGAGTGTGTTCAACTGCGTATTCAAGGTAGGTGGTCTACAAGTTATATTCCATGGTTATTTAGGGTTTTTGTGCTGTTAAATTTTGTTCTTTTTTCCCTTGGTTATGTTTTGAATAACCTTGGCATGATTGGTAATAATGGTGTTTGAAATGGCATATAGGAACCCTCACGATCCCTATGGGATGTGTTGGGATGGACTTGACGTAATTTAAGGCCATCCATGGGATGTGGCGGCTTTTCCTGGGTTTAGGAATTATTATTAAACAAGTGACCTTGTTGTGATAAATAGTAGAACCCTTGAAAAATATGTTGGCATAATTGGTTGAATGTGGAATAGAAGTTAGGTGATGCACCTAGACCTGGTAATAACCAAAGGGTTAATTGAAATGGGTTAAATGGTTGATTCATGAGAATGATGAACGGGTTAGATGGGATAATGTGTAAACTGATTTAATGACCATAATGGGATGGATTATGTGTCTAGTGTTGAATGCTTAGTGAGATGGGAATAACACATTGGAATTGGGTAAATGGTTAAATGATGTGAAATGTTAATGTGTTAATGGGTAAGGCATGATGTGAAATTCTCATGTGAGGTGTTGTGAATAGTGTTTGCCGAAGGGAAATGGTATGAATGGTTGATGGTTACTTTTATATAAGCATGTTCAAATGGATTTATAGAGTGGGGTATGACATGTGGATCTACGCCCACTGGTTGAGTGAAGACTGAGGCTCTAAACTCCACCCTAAATGCACGGGTTAGGAAAGGGGGATGAGGGTATATTATCCTAATGGTCGCATCCACCCAAACTGAGGCTTTGAGGTGAGGGTATGGTTTCTATGAGGGAGTTACTCCTAATGAGATTGGATAATGATGTGTTTACCATCTTGCATGTGATTTTTGGCCTTATAACCATGTAACATGATGAATGTGATTAACCCATGGAAATGTGATGAAATGGTAAGTGGTGGTAAATTCTAATGAATGAATGGTAACAGAATGGCAATGGATTTGGCTCTAAACTTTTAAATGACACCTTAATTAATTACTTGGAATTTATCATTCATTTTCCTTTTGCAAGCACAACTGTTTATACCGAATATTTTGTAGACACCGTTGGTGGTGGCCTACTAAGTTGTAATCACACCCTGATCGGGCCACCATTGGGTACCCAAGCAGACTTCATGTTTGTAGGTCAGGACAAAGGGTCCGTTCTAGATAGCTGAGTGGACATGGGTATCACTTGGTGGAGGATCTGGACTTGGAGTTGGGACCATTTTGGGTAATTTTGTCATTGTCCTTATTTTGGGTTTTTGTTCACTTTTTCACTTGTAGTATGACATGGCATGTTCAATGTTGGAATTGGTTTTTTCTCAAGTTGCTTGTTTATTGATTATTTTTTCTTCTATTGGTTGTTTCTATAGTGGCTTACTCTGATAAAAAAACGGGGTATAGTCTCCCCACTTGACTACACAGACCCCTGCTGCTAGTCGGCAACCTTTGGCGTATGGGGAGGCGTGGTTAAGGTCATGTAACAACCCGGCTCGGAGCACCAGTTTTGTGGCTTCTGTGTCGGGGACATTACAAAGTGGTATCAGAGGAGGTCTTTCTTCTCCTTCTCTGAGGTATTGTTATTTGGGATTGGTATCCAAGGGTTAGGATGTTTTGAGCCTTGGAAATGAGCTCGTTCTTGGGAGTAACTAACCCAGGTACGGGGGAAAATCCAAGTCACCCTAGGTGGGAAATTTTGTTCTTGGTTGTGTGTTATTATAGTTGATGATATTTCAATGTTGGGTGATGCACATGTGGTTTGATGTGATTGTTTTATGATATTTGGATCGTGGCCTTAACGACACGAGGATTGGCATTCATGCATCATTATAGGCACCTAGGGAGATAGGTGACATGCATTGTATGAGACACATGCACGGGGTGGGTGTGTGAGGCAGGAAAGTAGGGTGCATTATGAATTTCATGAAACCAAGAAATAATGATAAAAATGAACAAAAACAAGTGGGTAAAGGATGTTTAATGAAACCTAAGGGTTTGAAATGAAGTGGAAAATGTTGTGTAAAATGTCGTGTGAGTTTGGGGGTAGTGCATGGTTGTTTACCCCATAGGGACCATGGCTACGGTAGGGATGGTTGGGGCGGTTGTAGCTAGTGAAGAGATTTTTATTGCAGTTGTGAAGTCTTATGGTACGCATTCTAAATCCCATGCTTGGCATTGTAGAGAGATACCACCATGACGTCGATTTCCAGTTGGGAAACGGGAGGATGTTGCTTAGAACACTCCTCCAAAAGAGGATCGATAAAATTAGGTAATCAATGAAGGTAGAGAAGTCTAGTTCCGAGATAACTTGGCTCGACTTATGCAGATGATGGATCGGGACCCAGGGCGGGTTGCACCGAGTATGCTTGAGTTGACCATGGAATTCTAGCTGAAGCACCCTCTGACTTTCACCGGAGAGGGTGGGCCACAGGTAGCAGAGTTCTGGTAAGAGTCCGTCCAGATGATACTGGATCACTTGGAGACCCCGGTTGAAATGCGAGTGAAGTTGTCCGCCTATATGTTGCGGGGCCAGGCTAGGCATTGGTGGGACATTCAGGCTCAAATCAAGCAGGCTGAGGGAATTTTGTGGAAGGTTTTTCAGGAAAAGTTTCTGGAGTATTTCTACCTAGAGACTTTGAGGCAGGAGTGGGCTGCAGAGTTTATTATCCTGACCCAGGGATCGCTATCGGTGATGGACTATGCTATTCGCTTTACTTATTTGAGACGCTTTGTCCTAGTGTTAGCAGGGGATGAGGTAGCGGTAGCAAGACGTTTCCAGGATGGGCTGAGACATGAGATCAGGTCTCAAGTAAGCATCTTCCACTTAAAGAGGTTCGCAGAGGTAGTGGATCAGGCATTGATCTCGGAAGGAAACCTGAAGGGAGCTTCAGGTGGGGGCTAGTGGTGCCAGTGGGGCAGAAGAGTATTACAACTACTGAGTGTCGGAAGCGACGCCATGAGGGCTCGCAGCATGGCGGAAGTGTGCAAAGCGGCTGGAAGAGAGGGTCTGCCTTTCAGAGTGGGGATCATGTGTTCTTCTATCAGTGCGGTAGGCAGGGGCACATGCATGGTCAGTGTATTCGACCTCTAGTTGAGTGCCGCTCATGCGGCTGGATGGGACATGTGCAGAGGTTCTGCAGGAATTCTCGGTAGGCAGGTGAGCATGATGGTGGAAGGCAGATACAGGATACGGGAAGGGGATTAGTTGCCCCGTATCAGGCGGGCAGTTAGAGATCCACGGGCTGTACTGGTAGGGGTGGTGGACGTGGAACTCCAAGGCAAGATCGCTCACGCCAGCAGGGTAGTGCGGCGCAGAGTATTCAGGCTGGACCCCAGGGCAGAGGGGCAGGTCAGCTTCAGGCAGTTCAGTTTGTGACTGGTGATGGCGAGGCTAGACCATCGACTATTCGAGGTATGATCCTTGTGGCTTCTATGTTTTCTAGTGCGTTGTTTGACACCAGTGCCACACACTCCCTTATCTCTGGTCAATTTGTGGTAGCGTTGGGTTTACCTGTGGAAAGGGTGTGTGGAGTTATGCCAATTAACACTCCGTTGGGGGTGCGGGTAGAGGATATCAAAAAATGTAAGGGGTGTGCCTTGGAAGTTGGTAAGTATCGTTTTCTGTGGGATTTGTTTGTTCTAGAGATATCAGGGTTTGACCTAATCTTGGGAATGGATGGTTGGTGTTGTATCGGGCACACATAGACTGTTATCACCACAGATTATCTTTTAAGTCGCTTGAGGGTGACATTTATGTACACTGTGGCGAATGTGATGTCCGGGCAGGGTGGGCGGGGCCGTTTTGTCAACTGATGAGTGGAATCATGACCCAAGTGGCATATCTCATTCTCGATGATGATGAAAGAGGGGAACATTCTGTTTTCCCTCCTGTTGTGGAACGATTCCGGGATGCGTTTCCTAAATATTTCATGGGGTTTCCACCTGAGAGGGATTTTGAGTTCATGATCGAGTTGCTGCCGAGAGCGGAGCCAGTTTCTATTCCACCATACCAAATGGCACCGGCAGAACTCCAGGAACTGAAGGTTCATCTTGAGGATTTGGAGCGTAAGGGGTTAATCCATCCTAGTACATCTCCTTGGGGATCTCCTGTGCTTTTTCAAAATAAGGTCGATGGGTCGTTGATGTTGTGTGTTGACTATCGGAAGTTGAATCCGATGACGGTTAAAAATCGGTACCCTCTTCCTAGAATTGATGACCTATTTGATCAGTTGAGGGGTGCATTAGTGTTTTCTAAAATTGATCTGAGGTCCGGTTATCACCAGTTATGAGTGAGGTCTTTTGACGTACCACAAACTGCTTTTTGAAGTCAGTACGGATTGTTTGAGTTTGTGGTAATGCCTTTCGGCTTGACCAATGCACCGGTGGTGTTTATGGCTTTTATGAACCAGATCTTTCATCCCTATCTAGATCAGTTTGTGGTTTTCTTTGTTGAAGATATCTTAGTTTACTTGAAAAGTCACGATGATCATGCCCAACACCTTGGCATCGTCTTGAGTACGATAAGAGAGAATCAACTATACACCAAGCTATCCAAGTGTCAATTCTGGATAGGTGAGGTGAATTTTTTGGGTCACATCATCTCAGAGGCAGGTGTGAAAGTGGATCTAGAGAAAGTGCATGCAGTTGTGTCTTGGGATCAGCCCAAGAGTGTTTCTGATGTTTGGAGTTTTCTAGGTTTGGTTGGGTATTACCGAATGTTCATTCAGGATTTCTCTCATTTGGAAGCACCACTCTCGGGCTTGACCATGAAGGGAGTCAAGTTCGAGTGGTTTGGGGCTTGTGATGATGCCTTCCAATAGTTAAAGAAGCGGTTGAAAACTGCACTTGTCTTGATCTTACCTGATCCAAGTAAGAAGTACATCGTGTTTTGTGATGCGTTTGGAATCATACTTGGGGCTGTGTTGATGCAAGGCGAGCAGGTTGTGGCTTATGGGTCAAGGAAGATGAGACCCCATGAGCAGAACTATCCCACTCATGATCTTGAATTGGATGTATTAGTGTATTCCTTAAAGTGCTGGAGGCACTATCTGTTGGGAGAATGGTTTACAGTGTTTACTGACCATAAGATTTTGAAGTACATCTTCTCACAGTTGGATCTGAATCTTCGACAGTGAAGTTGGGTTGAATATATCCAATTATTTTACTTTGAGTTGGTGTACACTCTAGGAAAGGGAAACAGTGTTGCTGATGCTCTGAGCAGGATGGTTCAGAATCAGGTGGTTCAGGAATCCAGTACCAAGTGGAAGGTGATGGCTTTGTTTGCATAGATACACCTGGAGGTGCAGGAGGAGAATGGTCAAGTCACTCTTGACTGCTTAATGATGGAGTCTACGCTTTTGGGTCGAGTTAAGGAAGGTCAGCTTGATGATCCTGAGTGTTTGGACATGAAAAAAAAATTAAAGGTGGGGAGATGCCTTCTGGTTAGTCCATCAATGCAGAATGTGTTGTTCACATTCGTGATCGTGTGGTTGTGCCAAAGTTTTTGTGGGAAGAGTTGATGCGCGAGTTTGATGCATCGAAGTGGGCAGTGCATCCTGGTTTGACCAAGATGTACCGTGATCTCCGAAGGCAGTTTTGGTGGCCTGGAATGAAGAAGGATGTTGTGGGATTTGTGGCATGGTGCCTTACCTGTCAGTAGGTAAAGGCTGAGCATAAATTCCCAGTCAGTTTGTTGCATATATTTCCCATTCCGGAATGGAAGTGGGATAGTGTAATGATGGATTTTGTCGTGGGTCTTCTGAGGACGCCATGGAAGAATGATTCAATCTGGGTGGTTGTCGATCGGTTAGCGAAAGTGGCTCACTTATTACCGATTCATTAAACCATTACAGTCAACCAGTTGGGTGAGATGAATGTTCGGGAAATAGTTCGGTTACATGGTGTTCCGCGAACCATAGTTTCAAACTGAGATCCGTGTTTTACATCGCGTTTCTGGAAAGGGTTGCAGAAAGCGCTAGGCACGCAGGTGTTTTTGAGTACGGCTTTCCACCCGCAGATGGACGGGCAGTCAAAGCGTATGATCCAAGTGTTGGAAGACATGTTAAGAGCTTGGGTCTTGGACTTAGGTGCCTCTTGGTTGATTTTTCCTACAACAACAGTTTTCAGGCTATAATTCAGATTGAACCATTTGAGGTGCTTTATGGGAGACCGTGTAGATCTCCGTTGTGTTGGCTAGAGGCTAGTGAATCTGAGTTGATAGGGCCAAGTCTCGTGCTGGAGACTTCAGAGAGATTCAAGTTGATCAGGAAGTGAATGGATACGGCTCAGAGTAGGTAGAAGTTGTATGCATATCAGAGGCATATACCTCTCTAGTTTGGGGTGGTTGATAAAGTGTTCCTTTGGGTGTCGCCAACATTGGGTCACCGATGGATTTGGAAGTAGGGTACGTTGACACCCAGGTATGTGGGACCTTTTGAGATTGTGGAGAGGATCAGATCAGTGGCTTACTGATTGGCTCTTCCATAGAGGTATGGGGGGATGCATCATGTGTTTCATGTGTCATAGCTTCGACGGTATCACCCTGACCCATCTCATGTTGTTGATGTTGAGGATGTGGAGCTTGAGGTTGATGCGTCCTTTGAGGAGAATCTGGTTCATGTGGTGGATCAGAGTGAAAAGGTCTTGTGATGCAAGGTAGTGCCATTAGTGATAGTACTATAGAAGCATGGTAAAGTTCAGGAAGAAACATGGGAGCAAGAATCGGATATGCGGGCTCAGTGGCCCGAACTCTTCCCTTCGGTGGAGCAATGAGGCTTGGAAGCTCGGCTCGAGGACGAGCCGTTATAAGGTGGGGAGGTTGTAAGATCCCAGTTTTTTGGAAAGATATGTTTTGTTGTGTTTTGGGATGAACCCTTTGCCTTCGGGACATAACAGTTTTCTTGGAAGTGTGAGAGGCTTCGGGGTTCTGGGGGCTCGGGGCACGGAAGAAGGGAAGTCTGGGAAAAGGAGACCAAGGCGCACGGTCAGTGAAACCGTGTGGCCTGCCCAGACTAAGTCATGCGACCCTCCCTCCTCATGACAGAAGTGAGAGCATGGTTTGTGCACGGTTTGGAAAACCGTGTGGCTAAATCATGCGACTCCCCCTCCTCCAGGCAGTGGCGTGCGCACGGTTTGCCAAACCGTGCGGCTAAACCGTGTGGACACTTAAGTTTGGAAAAATTACAAGTTTTCTACTCCGGGCATTAAAACCCCACTCGAGATTTTCCACATCTCCTCTTCTCTCAGCCCTAGTGACGAACTTGGCTGACCCAAGCTTCCCAAGGGTGGTTATTCTTCGATTCTTGGCCGTTTAGAGCATCGTTGGTTGCAGATTGAAGCTCCGGGTAAGGCTAATCTCCCGCTTCGTTCTTTTCTTGGTTTATGGTTTGTGTCTTCTCTCCCTCTTGTTCTGAAACCCTAAAACCCTATCTTTTGGGTGAGTTCTAGGTTGAAGCTCCAAGGGTTGGTCGAATCGAGGTCTAAGGACTTGATTGAGAGTGCGTTCAACCGTAGATTCAAGGTAGGTGGTCTACAAGTTATACCCCATGGTTATTTAGGGTTTTTGTTCATGTTAAATTGTGTTCTTGTTTCCCTTGGTTATGTTTTGAATAACCTTGGCATGATTGGTAATAATGGTGTTTGAAATGGCAAATGGGAACCCTCACAATCCTCGTGGGATGTGTTGGGATGGACTTGACCTAATTTAGGGCCATCCATGGGATGTGTTGGCTTTTCCCAGGTTTAGGAATTGTTATTGAACAAGTGACCTAATTGTGATATATAGTAGAAGCCTTGATAAATATGTTGGCATAATTGGTTGAATGTGGAATAGAAGTTAGGTGATGCACCTAGACTAGGTAATAACCAAATGGTTAATTGAAATGGGTTAAATGGTTGATTCGTGAGAATGATGAACGGGTTAGATGGGTTAATGTGTAAACTGATTTAATGACCATAATGGGATGGATTATGGGTCTAGTGTTGAATTATTAGTGAGACATGAATAACACATGGGAATTGGGTAGATGGTTAAATGATGTGAAATGGTAATGTGTTAATGGGTTAAGGCATGATGTGAAATTCCCATGTGAGGTGTTGTGAATAGTGTTTTCCGAAGGGAAATGGTATGAATGGTTGATGGTTACTTTTATATAAGCATGTGCACACGGCTTCGTAGAGTGGGGTATGACATGAGGATCTGCACCCACGGGTCGAGTGAAGACTGAGGATCTAAACTCCACCCTAAATGCACGGGTTAGGAATGAGGGTTTATTCTCCTAACGGTTGCATCCACCCGGACTGAGGCTTCGAGGTGAGGGTATGGTTGCTATGAGGGAGTTAGTCCTAGTGAGATAGTATAACGATGTGTTTACCCTCTTTCATGTGATTGTTGGCCTTAGAACCATGTAACATGATGAATGTGATTAACCCTTGGAAATGTGATGAAATGGTAAGTGGTGGTAAATGGTAATGAATGAATGGTAACAGAATGGCAATGGATTTGGCTCTAAACTTTTAAATGGAACCTTTATTAATTACCTGGAATTTATCATTCATTTTCCTTTTGCATGAAAAATTGTTTATACCGGATATTTTGTAGACACCTTTGGTGGTGGCCTACTGAGTTGTACTCACACCCTGCTCGGGCTGTTATTGGGTACCCGAGCAGACTTCATGTTTGCATGTTAGGAAAAGGGAAAGGGTCCTTGCTAGATAGCTGAGTGGACATGGGTAGCACTTGGTGGAGGATCTGGACTTGGAGTCGGGACCATTTTGGGGAATTTGGCCGTTGTCCTTATTTTGGGGTTTTGTTCACTTTTTCACTTGTAGTATGACATGGCATGTTTAATGTTGCAATTGGTTGTTTCTCATGTTGCTTGTTTAATGATTATTGTTTCCGCTATTGGTTGTTTCTGTTGTGTCTTACTCTAATAAAAAAAGGGGTATAGTCTCCCCACTTGACTACACAGACCCCTACTACTAGTTAGTAGCCTTTGGCGTACAGGGAGGCATGTTTAAGGTCATGTAACAACCTGGCTTGGAGCACCGGTTTAGTGGCTTCCGGGTCGGGGACATTACAATAACTATAGATGTTAATTTATGTGAATTGGTGTATAAAAATTAAATCATTGTATGAATACATTTGAATGTAATATCAAAATATTTATGAATACTATATGCATAATACTATATAGAAATTTTTAATGTAGAAGAGGAATGGTAAGAATACTAAATGAAAAGTAGAAGGAATGAATACTATAATTGCATTCAGTATATAATATATGAATATACTATTGAAAAAGTGGTGAATGCAGGATTGAAAATGATATAAAAGTATATATTGAAATATAAATATTGTTAAACTAGATAAGTTTGTAAGATTCATTAATAATTGTAAAAAATATCTAAAACTATAAAATGATTGAAGTGACCATTCCCGGGTGGTCAAAACCTAACACAAAATCACCTCATAGAAAATTAAGTGAACGTGATATCCCCTACATTTTACACTACAAAAAAAACCGGGTTTAGCGGCGGTTTTGTGGCAGCGGTTCATAAAACCGCCGCTAAACATTTTCGCCGAAAGGTTTCACGGTGGTTTTTAAAAAACCGCCACGAAACCCAATTTTTTTTTAACAGTCACGACCCTTCCCTACCCCCACCCCGATCTTTCCCCCAAACCCCCGTGCCCTCCCTTCTTCCCCTAACCCCCCCCCCCCCCGGCGACCCGCAACCATAGACCCCCAACCGTCCGACGACCTGCGACCTCCGGCTACCCCGCGACCTCCATCTCTAGCGACCCCGCGACCTCCATCTCCGATGAGGAGCTTTTATTGGTAATAAACTATAATATTGACCATTTTGAGTTAAATTTCGGTGGTTGGTGGGTTCATTTGGTCTCATGTGTTATAGAGCCCTTTTAAGTAGAAAAGGGTTTGAGTGTTGAGTCTTGGTAAGGCTCTCCTAGAATTGATATTTGTTTCTATTAAATTATTTTTTTAATATGACTTAGAGCTGATGAAATTAGTGATGAAGAAGGATTCTTCCTTCTTCGTCGGTGGTGTGTTGAGCTTATTTTGGACTAGGTCCTTGAAGATGAAGGAAGTGTGTGCAAGGGTGTGTTTTTTCTATAATTTTTTCCATGAGTTATCTTAAATTGTAGATAATTTATTTCATATTTAAAAACAACCACTTATTCCACACTTCCTATTTTAATTTAAGTGTTTATTAATTATTCCAACTCATTATCCAGTTTATCCCATTATCCATTCCAGTTTAATTATTAATATTTAATTCCATTACTATCAGGAAACTAACACAACAAATATCAAACACAAATATCAGTTCTTTCACACATAAACAAACCCCAAATTACCTCTACCATATATCACAACCACATCTCATCACAACCACAACAAGTCACAACCACTAACCACACATCAAAACCAAATCCCATCATAACCACCACACAAAATATTCACGATATCACACTTTTCAGTCATTATTTCCCTTATTAAACAAGGGGATTTTATCACATCCGCTTATTTATTTCAAGGGAATTCACACACAATCGAGATTTCTATGGGATACCTATTTTTTAACTGGGTATACATTCTTATCAATTTCATACGTTATGAATTCAATAAACAAGCACAAATATGTTTTATAATTCACCATTCTCAACAATATAAAAAAACTCAACATAAACTAAGGATGAAAGAATAACAAGAATGCTCGATATTTTGGAAGAATACAAAAATAGTAATCTTATGTGATTTCTTCCCTCTCCTTTTAGTTTCAATTAACAAAATATTTATCTGTAATAAAAACAGTGCATATTATCTTCCCTATAGATAAAAAAATCTAGAACCCTCATACATGTATAAATAAAATAAAGACTAAGGATACCCTGCCCAGTATTTTACTTGTAAAACTCTTTAGCTAAAGGATATAGGATAGAGAAGGTTATTCCTCACCTAAAAATTTCAAGGAAAAGTTCCCGTAACTGATGAAGCTTGTCGAATCAAAGATATGGTTATGGGGTCTTTTGAGTGAGTGAAAAAAAGTAAAAGATAAGGGAGAAGGTTTTAGGTATTTTAAAATATAATCAATTTTTAAAGTAGAAAAATAATGTTTAAACTCTCATTAAATTTACCCTACAATTTTTAGTTTGGAAATTAATTGTGGATTGATCAATCCTATCAATAAAATGATTTTTAAATTATCAAACATTTCAAAAGAAATTATTTGCTTGACTTTAGAATTTAAGATCATTTAAAAATACTCTTGGGGTGGTTACTAGTCGATAAAGATGAGAAAAAAGGAGAAAATAGGGTAAAACTCTACCTTTATATATAGTAGGGGTCCATATAGGAGTAACTTCCTTTACACTTATGTAGTGCTTTAGAAAGTCTCATGGAAGGGTAAATTAATCTTACCCATATGTAACCTTTGAAAATTTATCCTTACCCTTACTCAAGGTAGGTAATCTATGTAAGGATATTATATCGTACCCTTATGTAGTGTTTTTCTAAGGTTTGCACAAGGGTGAATTACCCTTAAATCAAATTTAAAAGGAGTGCCATACCCTTACAAAAGATTTTAGGTTACCCTTACACAACTCATGGAAAGTATATCTTACCCTTATGTGATGCCTAAGCTACCCATACATAGTAGAGGAAAACCCATATACTACCAGGGGTGCCTTTATGCAGTGCATTGGATTTTTAGGTTACCCTTATTAAATAGTTCAAAAATTAGCCATACCTTTATGTGAGATAAGGAAATTATAGGTTACCCTTACATGATCTAGGAGTGAACACAATGCAACATTTATAAATAATCACTTAACCTTGCATAAGCTTCTAGGACCCGTATGTGGCTCATGGTAACACCCTCTTACCCTTTTGAAACTTCAATTCCATGCATAAGGGTACATATTTCATTGAAAATATTTCATTTTAATTAAAATAAATTTTAAATAATTATGAGAAGTGTTTATTATCTTTTCTAAAAAATCCAAAAAACTTCCAAAAATATCAAAATAATTTTAATCACAAAACATGGACGATGGACTCAAGATAAACCTTCCACCTAAGTACCCAAGGTAACCTAAGTGCTCATTTTCACAAATTAATTTCAATATTTTAAAAGTACCCATTTCATTTTCATTTATCAAAAATCATGTAGAAAAATTTCTCTCAAAAACCCCTTCTTAAACAAATGAAAATACACAAAGATTCAAAAAACTTAGGCCACCAGATCTGATAAAGTTACCCTAGGGTGCCACCATTATCAAGAGAAATGAAGAATCAGAAATATTTCTTACCCAGAGAGATGCGCCACAACTATAATAAAAGATCCAATGTTGAATGGATCAATCTAGATGGAGCATAGTCTCCCAAAATAACCCGAGAAGATCTCTAGGTAGGGATCCAAGGGCCTGGAGAAAAGAACTGAAACCAAAATAGCCACTCGCCTATTTTAAAAACTACACGAGGGCCATTTGATGATGTGTAATACTATTACCTGATGTAAAATCCATGATGTTCTAGTATGATGAAAAATCCTTCACCTCGAATTAAAAATCCATTATTTTAAAATTTACGATGTGAAACCACTCTTCCCCAGGTGTAAAATTTCACAGAATGAATACCATTTCATGAATTTTATCTAGTAATAGTTACATGGTGTGTAACCTAGTTATACAGTGTGAAAGACTTTTGAATCATGTAGAAAAATCTAGTTAAAGATGAAAGTAAAACAAATATCTGACTTCACCATTTTAGGTATCTTACCAATTCCTTCCTAGTCTTTTATAGACAATGGAACAAAGGAAAACCATGAAGAGGATAAATAAATACCTGATAGATCAGTAATAGGATCTTACAAACTCCCCACTATAAATAATTTGTGTCCTCAATAAGTCATGTAAAAGATGTAATCCATGGAAAAATATGAGTTCACTTCTCCTTCATCAACGACTCGTGTTCTCTGTCTCCAACTCAACGACACCCTCATGAGGAACTCACGGAAGGTACAACCATGTAATATATATGGATAATAGATATATGAATATTTTTCTTTGGTTTATGAGGATAAATGGGAAAGAACCATTTAATTATTTTAAAAAAAGTATCATCACTCAAAATAAGAGATCACTTGAACCATATGCTTATTATATAAATAAAAGGTACTTGATTATATGTAATGAAAAGATAATAACTTATAGTAATGTTGATAAAGACCAAAAAAATAAAACTCACCCTTTTAATGAATTAAATAATCCTTGTCCATCTTTGAAGAATAGGTAATCATGACTAAATAAATGGTTAATAGATGAAATAACATTGAAATTAAGTGGGGGAATTATCATAATGTGTTATCACTGTGTTGGATCTAGTGAGAATAATATTCATTGGCTTATAAACAAGTATCAACAACATTGTTCAAATTATGAAACTAAATATGGTAAAAAAATATTCCATATTATTTTTATTGATCTAGAATATTGATAAGTGAAGGTAATGATTAATAAACATAATCCAATGAGGGGAAACTCTAGAAATGGGACCCCATACATTGGTATTCTATATTAGTTATTTTTTATGGATGTTATAAATACTGACTGGTATCCCATTTCTAGATATGGAAAATAAAATAAAACATTTAATTGAGATGACCAAGAATGTGAGTATATGAGATGTTCAGGAAAGTTGTAGTATATTTTGTGAGGGTGTGGAAGTAATCTAAGTGGACCAATGTATCTCATTAATGTAGTGGGGATATAAATTGTTTGAGGAAACATAAAAGTGTGATTGACAGTGTTATGATAATTGTGTAACCCGATATTCTTACTGCTCCTCAATGAGGTGTTCACGCTGTCTCCTAGGGACCAGACTTGTTTGGTTTGTCTGGGAATGATAAGTAAGTGGTAAATGTGATCAATGAATCATCTTTATTATATTATTCATACTTTATGATCAATGGGTCATCTTTATTATATTATGATTCTACAATCTTACACTATCGTATATTTTGTGTAGGCACATTGTGATATACATGGATAAAAGCTGGATCACATTACCGAGGAACACACCTCTGTATGTTAAGGGTTTGAATGAGTTTTTAGATTTTGAGATTTCTAATCGATCCGTTGAAGGGAGAATAAGATGTCCATGTCCTAAATGTAAATTTAGAACATGGTTGAAGAGAGATGAAGTATATGAAAATTTAATACTGAAGCAATTCCCTAGTCAATATTTGTGTTGGAATTGGCATGGAGAATCAAACAATACAGAATGATTGAGCACTGATGTTAATCCACAGAATGAGGTCCCAAGTTTGTCGACAATGGAAAATGAAATGCAAACCCTCATAAATGATGCATTTGGCACTGCAAGACACCACTATCAGCATCAAAACATATCAGAACAACCAGAAGAGGGTGATACAAATTACAACGTGACAAGTGATGTTTTTGAGACTGTAACACAAGTAGATAAAGATTGGAACATATCATTGGATCCTCCTCTTGATTATGTAGAGCCAAATGTAACGAAAAACTTCACTGAGAAAAATCTGTTTCATGATTTAGTTGATAATGGAAATCAAGAGTTGTATAGTGGGTGTTTGAAATATTCAAATCTTTCATTTCTGCTGAAGTTATACCATATCAAATGTCTATGTGGAATTACAAATAAGGCAATGTACATGATATTGGAATTGATTCGTGATGCATTTTCTGAAGAAAAAATCCCAGAATCTTTTTATGATATGAAAAAAATTGTTAACAAGCTTGGTCTGAATTATATAAAAATACATGCGTGTCCCAATGATTGTTTGATTTATTGGGGAGAGGATTCAAGTAGATAGAATTGAAAGAAATGTTCTTCTTCTAGATGGCAGTCAAAGGGTGATGTTGGAAGTCTGACTGAACATAATTTAATGAAGAAGAATAAAATGAACACACCTGCAAAGGTTTTGCGTTACTTTCCTTTGAAGCCGCGATTGCAAATATTATTCATGTCATCAAAAACGGCCGAACACATGAAGTGGAATTCTGTAGATAATAACAATTATGGGTTAATGAGACATCCACGAGATTCTGAATCATGGAATACATTTGATTCATTACATCCAGATTTCCCAGCTGATCCTAGGAATGTTCAATTGGGATTGGCTGCCGATGGATTCAACCCATTTGGGACTTTGAGTACAAGTTAAAGCATTTGGCCAGTTGTTTTGATCCCTTATAATCTGCCTCCATGTATGTGTATGAAACAATCATCTTTTATCATTTCAATGATTATTACTGGAAAAAAAATGCCTGGAAATGATATTGATGTATAATTTCAGCCTTTGATTGAAGAATTGCAGGAGTTATGGAGTAACGGTGTTGAGACATTTGATGTTTCTTCTAAAACAATGTTCAAAATGCATGCTGCTTTACTGTGGACCATTAGTGACTTCCGTGGGCTTGGGAATTTATCTGGTTGGAACACTTATACGGGTTTGGCTTGTCCCATTTGTAACTTTGATTTTGAGCCCAAACGGCTACCTCATAGTATAAAATGGAGCTTCTTATGCCATCAAATATTTCTCGATGCATCTCATATATTTCGGATGAACAAATCAAAATTTAATGGTTTCATTGATCGTAGACCACCTCCAAATTTGTTAACCGGTTCTGAAATATTGACACCGCTTGAAAATGTTGAAACAGAATTTTCTATATGTATACATGCTAGGTGATTAATCTATATGTATACATGCTAGAATTTTATTTTATTTGGGTATAAATTAATACCTATGCTTAGGGAATTTCTTTGTTCCTAAAATATACAATTATCATTTGGCTAGCGTCAAAATATCCCCCCCCCACACAAAAGTGATGTTCGAAGGAACAAGGACTCAGTTATGTGGTAGGAAATGACTTCATGAGTCTCTTATGCTTTCTCTGGTTGGAATTCAAAACATCTTTTGGTCTTCTATAAGTCCATTCATATTCCTTGAGGTTCCCTATAAATAGGGGGTGAGAGGCTGGTCATTTGACCGGTTACATGAAGCTCCATAGCTCTCAAAACCTCCTCTCTCGTGCGATTGTTTTGCAAGACAACTTTTCATGACCTCATCACAAGAACCATACAAGAGACCTAATCATGTGATCATGTCACTTGACCTCTTTGTGTGATCACCTTTTCTAAATATCTCACTTAATCAATCCATGAACTAATCAATGGTAATTTATTTGAACTTTGATTCACACCCTTGGCCATTAGTCTATCTTATGTGATTCAGTTGTCTCTTGAAGATTTTTTCATGATCTACTAATCTTTATGTGATTCATGTGACCTTTACATGGTAACATGATTATATGTATTAAGAAAACTCATGTGATCAAAAGATGTTTTATGGGTTATGTGATTTTCATGACCTAGAATGGATCATGTGGTCCATGTAATGTTTTCCATGTTATGCACTTATTTTGTTTGATTAGCACAACTGGTTCTCTCTTAATGGTTACATATCTTCTAATATATTCTCTATTCTCTTTAAATATGTCCTCTATTTCTCAAATGTCTTCCTATGTGGTAAACTGGAGAGACCTTATTTCCTGGAACCATAATGTCAATCATCGATACAAAGTATTTTATAACAATGATTTTTAAAGGTTCTTATTCTGACTGAACATCAACCCATTTAATCCTCGTCCCTCCTCCTTATAGGACAAACGACTAGTAGTGATCCCTCCCCTCTCTTCTTTGGCACATTTTTATCCATACACTTTAATCCTTTATGGAATCAAATATTTTCAATTTTGATAATCTCTAAACTATAAGTATAAATCCATGTGACCCCCAATCTCTTGTTTCATTTGATATTATATTGTGTTTCATTCTAAATCCATAATTTTAGGTATTTTGTATGCTTTAGGTATTCTTATTGAATTGGATCAACTTTTTCATCAACATTAAATGAAAGGGTGTTTATGAATATTGCGTAGGTGGTGCATAAATTTTTTCCTTATTATATATATGTTGTATGTGTTGTTTGATGAACAAGTGTAGAAGGGAAGGTAACAATGGATCAAGATGGAACAAAATTAGATTTCCTCATAGATGAGATTCAGGAAAGGTTTTTTAGGGCTGTGTAAGGTCCTCTGGTTTATAATTATTAATCATGTACATCCATGAATTAAATTGAAATTGGTGGTAGAACATAGAATGATAACCAAGAGGGGTATGTATTAATGTGAAATGATAATATCTTAAAAGTTATTTAAAGAAATTCTTCAATGATGGTGAATTATATACAACATAATTGATAGTGGGGATCTTATCCAAGTAAGAGTGACTTGAGTAAAATGATGTATATTTTTGGTTTGGTGTAATTAAATTCTTTTTATTACTTGGTTCTTTAGTTTGGTTTCATTCCAATGATGTTTCTATATTTTTAATTAGGTTTGGCATAATGCTAACCATTTCTTTGGCATGCTATATAGGTTGGATATTTTTTAACCATGTTGAACACTTTATAATAAGTTGTATAAGATTCCAACTATCATTCTTATTGGTATATGGGTTGGGTGTGATTCCAACCAAATTTTTGTGGTTATGTTGGTTATACATGATTCTGACAATTTATCTTGGTTTTTACATAGATTGGGCATAATTCCAAATATTCCTATGACTTCTTATATGGGTTGGGTGAAATTAAAACTAGTGTTCTTGTTAGTTACATGGGTTAAATGTAATTCCAACTATTTTTATTATTTATTATATGGGTTGGGTGTAATGTTAACCATTGTTATTTTCATGTATATATGTTGGGTGTAACACCAAACCTTATCTTCTTTGATAGTTGTGTTGGGTGTGATTAAAACCATGAATGTTTTTAGAACTTGTGTTGGTAGTGATGTTAACCATGTTGGGTGTAACACCAAACCTTCTCTTCTTTGATAGTTGTGAATGTTATTCATCATTACGAGGAGACATATATTTTTTAGTTTATCATGTACCATAAACCATAATTCCATAGTGAGTTGATTAGTTGATGGTTTCTAGGAACCAAAACTATTTATCTAGCCCATAGTGAGGTAGAAATTGGCCTATGAAATATTTTTATGCTTGGGGGAATACTTCTATTAGTGGAAACATATGATGAATCCCTTCCCGTTGACAATATTTGGTATGATAAATGGTTTCTTGTTTGGTTTGTTTTTCAGGGCAGTGGTGTAGTATAAGCAGAAATGATATTTTTTTTTCGGGTCAGCATTTCGCGGTGGTTTTAACCGCCGCTAAATGTAATCAGCAATACACTTAGCGGTGGTTAAAACCGCCGCGAAATCACGCCGGAAGTAGCAGCGGTTTTAACCGCCGCTAAGCAGGCGCATGACACGCATGGATTTCACGGCGATTATAGCCACCGCTAATTAAATAGTTCGTAAAACCGCCGCTAAATTTACCACAAACCACCGTGAAATGAGGTACTACGGCGCTTTTCATTGACCGCCACGAAATGCATAAAACCACCGCTAATAGATTGCAGACGCCCAGTTTAGCGGCGGTTTTTGTAAACCGCCGCTATATGAAAAAAAACAACGCTAATAGGCGGTTTTCTTGTAGTTTGACTACAAATGGGAACCCATGTTGTTTCATTTCCATATTTGGTATACTGACCATGATTTTCTCCTTCAACCAAACCTAATGAAAAAAACCAAAGATTCATCATCAATCAATGCCACTATGAAAACCAAATATGAAGCACATGAAGGGAATGGGGATGCGCTAAATGAAGGCCAGTTGATGATTTTCCTCTGAAACCCAATGAAGAACTGAGAAGATCCGATAAATCTTGAAAATGATTCACAAAACCAAATCCCTCACCAAACTAGAACACCCATGCCCAATATTGAAACTATTGAATCCTATTAACCTATCTTACATTCAAATTTGAGATATAAAAATGATAAGAGATGATTCATGCTACCCTGTTATGGATGATGAAGAAGACATGAAGCCTTAGTTTTACACCTGTTGAATCCTATTGAACTATAGTGATTAATGGAGAAGACCAAAAAAATTCGACTGAGACACGATGCCAGAAAAAAAGAATACAATATAAAGATTCCATTTAATCTCATCAGTGTGATGCATGAATCCATCCAGATTCACACCTGATGTAGCATCCTGTGTTTTTGGACTGGATGAAATTCCAAGGGAATTCAAATTTTTTCATATGGTGGATTGTTTATTTTAAAACATGAGCATCAAAATATAATTCTGAGAGTTGGAATGATTTAATGTGTTTATTTTATATTTGGTTCAAGGAATAAGGGGTCCCTCAGCTTTTTATTGAGTTTTGGGGGTTTCTGACACAAAAAGCCTCAAAATTGATGGGAATTTTCTGAGGTGCATAGTTTTTTAGAAACCATGTGGACCCCAGTTATAGTGACCTGATCTTTACATACATTCATATTACATTAGAATTGAAGTATATTTATTACAACATATAACAAACTCATGACATGAACGTATAGGTATAGTGTCTTTAGAAACTGAGAAACATAAACAAATGGTTCATAAAACATATAAATTTTGTCATGTTTATTTCATAATATCTAAACTCCTTTTGGAATATCATAATCAATACCCTTATTCATGACCTGAGGAAAATAAACATATAAATGGTGAGCTAAAATACTCATTAAGTGTAAACAAAGGAAATATCAATCATATCATATTCATAAGAACATAAAATATGAAAATATTATCCTACATATAAAAATCATATATCATGTCATTGGATAAATCATATAAGTGAAATGTAATCCCAATAGTCAAAACATAATACTTGAATTTTTTTTCCATATACACATAATAATAGAAAATCATTTCATATTAGTCAAGGATCTTTTCCAAGACCATCATAGCAAAAGAAGTCTGTTACTGAACTGAGTTCTCTCCTCATTCCAGCCCTATATCACTGAAGAAGATTAACTTTTCATTCAATCCATGTTAATCCCATGATATATAAATATTTACTCAATTAATTGGAGGGAGATATAGGTCTCACCCATCTAATAATGAAACCATTCTTATGTGTTCCACAAAACATAGAAACATTCACCAAAGCATAACCCGTGAAATAAATTGGGTTTCTTAAACACCAATTCATCATAATTGATATAAAAAAATGGATTTACTAAATAAAATTACATCATAAATATAATAAAATCACAGTAATAATAGGGATAGAAAAATAAAACTATGTGATCTTAGATGGAAAATAATTTTGATAAAATACTTGAGCTTCATTCCTGAGAAAAATATCCTTCTTCAAAAATGTTTTCTTTTCTCAAAAATTGATGTAATTTTAAAAGAAAAGAATTGAGTTGAAAATACACTTGTAAATTTTTATAGGAAGATTAATGGAAATAAGGTTTTATGAAGATGTAAAAACTTGTTCATGTTTTATAAGTTAAAAAACATTCATCTCGTACTTTTTTCAGAAAAGTCAAAAAGTACCTTGTATGGTAAAAAAAAGAAAGATTCCTTCCAAACCATATAGTAAAATATAAAAATGGTCAAAAATGACTTTAAACATACGTATAAGAATAGTATACATTTTATAATAATATTTTTTTTCGAAAATGTGGACACGGACTATAAATATAACCCTAGTGAATACTTAAAAATAAACAATCTCGGATAAGAAGAAGATTGGAAAAGTTATCCCTTACCTTAGGTATGATATACTTTATATGTATCTAAACCTCCTTTATAATGATTTACATAATGTTAATTATTTATTATAGAATCATAATAATTTTTATGATAACATTTATGATCATATTTTCATCCGTTTGTTAGTAACATTCCATTGTTACCCATTATTCGAGTATTACCTACTTTATGTTCTTATGTATGTTTTGTTAGATAAGTTCTTATTCCTCTTTTTAGGTTATAGTTATATCATTTAAAAAATGGTATTGGTATAATTTATATCATGTTTATTCATTCAATTCATTTATATAATCATGTTTTAATGAATATTATGTAGAATGAATCACATCGCACTGTGGATATGGTAAGCCGTACGTACGTACAAGTGACGATATCATTCCCATAATTATTGGATGGTATTAAAGTGGATGGTCTATAGTATCTAAGAATTAGTATCATGTTATAATAATAATATATTTTTATTACTTCCACCATTATACCCATCCAGTTAAGGTGGTGGTGAACATATTACACCACGACGTGGAGACGGTAAGTCGTACGTACGCACGCACGGTGATCTCATTTTTCTTAGGATGGATAGAAGGTGAAATAGGGTTGTCTGATATTTATAATAATATATCAGTATATTAGTGATACTTATGTTATTACTTTATAATAAAACAACTAAATAATAGGATGTATAATAAGAAATAAATTTGAAAGTATCGGTATAAGAGAATACCTCTTCCTCGACGTGCCTCCTTTAAATTTTCACATATGGTAATAGATTTGGTGATTTGGGAACACCAAAACCTCTAGAATGTAACTATAGAAGTGGAGAATAGAAAAGGTCAGGTTTAATCCAATCTTGAAGTCTCAAAATGGAGTGAAGAGGAGAGGGAGGAGGTTCCCTTTTATAAGGGAGGAGATGGGCACTTTAGGAAACTCTTAGAACGTTAATTTATTATAACTTCAATTTCGACTAAAAATGGTTCAAAATTTTTAAATTAAAATATAGGATGATTTTGGTTCTAATAACCATCATCCAATAATTTTTATAAAATTTTTAATATTTTTTTTATCCTAATCTTTTTGGTTTAACCATTATCTTACCCTTTTTAATATTATCGTGATATCATGTTATTTACACCTTGTGGGTTAGTGTAATTACCATATCTTATCAAACGACCCAAAAAAATATTTATGAAATATTTAGGCTTATATTAACCATTTTTATGAATATTATATTCTTAGGAACGTAATATCATTTAATAAGATATTTTATGTTTTATGTTATGAATTATGTTAATTTCGGACACTATTCATACTTGACTTTTTTAAAAATTTATAAAAACCTGATTCCTTCAAAACTAAGGAATTAACACAAATATAATTTGTCAATATAATCCAAAACATTTGTATATTACATCAAAATAACCAAATTATCTTTGTTTTAATATTTATAAATTCATTTATTTAAATCTTTCATTAATGAGTTAATCACTACATCATAATTGTGTCATAAATAAATATACTTATATAAAGTATAAAAATTAAAAATAAAATACCATGATGTAGAAAAATATTTTTATATTTATAATGGCTATTTATATACATAGATATCATTTATATAACCCTATATTAAAATCCATTTAGTGAAAGATATATGTTTAGGTTATAATTATCTTTACATTAAATTAATTCATATAAAATGTCATTTTCACATCCATATAAATCCATAGGATACCAAATTCGACCCAAGGATGACCATGGTCGGAAATATTTCATCCAATAGTATTAAGACATGTTTTAGGGTAGTTTTATGTTATTAAATTATTATTTTTTACCCTTATTTACCAGATTCACCGTTTAACCATGGTAAATAAAATAATTACTAAAGTTACTAATCATAATTTCCAAAAATAAAAGGTAACTATTCACAAAATTTGTACCTTTTCATTCAAAATATTGAATTAATTTTTCCAAATTCATAACACAAAATTTTTAGTAATTAATTTAAAATTATTTCTATTTTTGAAAACAGAAAACGAGTTTTTAAAAAGTTAAAATATTGTAAAATATTGAAATGTTTTTACCTATGAATTCAATGTAAAATTAATGATAATGACGTACATTTTATTAAATTGAAAAAATATATTTTATTTATACTTTCAAACCATTTAATATTATAATTTAACCATATATATTATCTTTATGAAAAAATTTTTTTTAAATAAACTTTAGCGTGTTTTTACTATTCATCAAAACATGCAACTTATCAGAAAAATATCAGAAATTTATCCAAAGAAAATTTATATATTCTGCTTCCAAATAAATGTTAATTTTTTCATATATAAATTATTAATGTTCCAAAATATTAATTTAAAATGAGTTCTCCATTCAAATGTGTAAAATTAACCTTTAAAAAATAGGGTGTTATACCTAAAATAGGGTTTTATTCATACCCTTTGACTAAAATGTCTATTGGATGAATATAAAAAATATTTTATTAAGTATATAACACATATATATTATTAATTCCAATACCAAATATTATTCACTCAAAAATAAAAATATCTAATTGATTTATATTTTTCATAAATAATTTATAGCCAATGATTTCATAATTCATTTTCATAAGTTAGTTATAATTATTCTCGCTAACGTAATGGCTAGTCTATAATGGTAATTTAATATTAAGTTCATATCGCGGTTATTTTAAACTCATTATTACATGAAAATAAATACACTGAAGAGTAAAAAAATCATGTAAAGAATATATTTCATAAAAACATCCATGTGTTACATTCTGTCCCCCTTAAACTGAATTTCGCCCCCCAAATTCATCACATGGAAATAAATAATTGAGGAAACCTCTTCATCATCATATCCTCAAATTCCCATGTAGATTCTTATAATTGGTGGTTCCTCCATTAAACTTTAACCAAACTAGTGGTATTGTTTTGTAAAACTTTTTCTCTACGATCCCAAATATCTATCGATTGTTCTTCATAAGAAAGATATTTCTATAATGGTATGACTTCTGAGCTTTACACATCATGGACTTGAGAGAGATTCGGTGGAAGCGATAATCGGTAACCTACCTTCCCAACATGATTCATTATTTTAAAAGGATGGATATACCTAGGGATCACCTTTACCTTCTTTCTAAATCTCATTACTCTCTTTCAGGGAGATAATAGTAAGAAAACCATATCACCCACTTCAAACTATAGGTCTTTTCTTCAGTTTTTAGGATAAATGTTTTGTTGACTCTGATCTTCTCTTATGTGTTGTTGAATAGATCTAACCTTTTATTCTATTTAATCAACAAGATTTGGTCTTAATAGCTTTCTTTCCCCAACTTCATCCCACCAAGTTTGAGTTCTTCGCTTCTTTCCATATAGGGAATCATAAAGAGCCATATGAATATTGGAGTGAAAGCTATTATTGTCAGAAAATTACACCTATGGTAGGTGTTGATCCCAACCACCTTTGAAATCTATAGAGAAATATCTCAACATTTCTTCCAGAGTTTGAATTGTCCTCTCAGACTGACCGTCTGTCTGAGGATGATAAGCAGTGCTAAAACAGAACTCTATATCCAGAGCATGCTAAAGACTTCGCCAGAAATTCGAGGTAAACCACAGATCCCAATCAGAGATAATGGACACTGGTACTCCATGAAATCTTACCACTTTCTTTACATATATCTTGGCAAGTAGATCAAGAGAAAAATCCTCTCTAATTGTAATTAAGTGTGCTGACCTGGTAATATGATCAACTATAACCTAGCTTGAATTATTGCCTTTGGATGTTTTGGGAAGTTTGATGAAAAAGTCCATAGTGATTTTTTCCATATCAATTATGGTATGGGTAATGGTTGTACCATCCCGTTATACTTCTATCTCTCAGCCTTAGCTTGTTGAAAAACCAAGCATCAAGAGACATATTCAGCGACATCTCTTTTCATGCCATCCCACCAAAAGTATTGTTTCATATCCCTGCACATCTTTGTGATTCCATGGTGAATAAATAATGAATAACTATAAGTCTCCTATAATATATCCTTCTTTCATTCTTGTATGGGAGGAACAAAAAATTGGTTCCTAAACCTTATTATTTCATCTCAATCTAAGTTGAATTCAGGAACATTTCTCACCTTCCTTTGTAACTCTACATCTTCCTTTTATGCCTCTTTAATATTTACTTGTATAGATGGTTGAACATTCGTTTAAGAAAGATAATATTTCTCCCCTTCCATGAAAATTTAAATATCTATCCTTTGTAAATCCACAAATATTGGATCCTTTGTGGTCCTCATCATGGATAAGCTAGCATGGTATTTTTGACTCAAAGATCTGCCACCTTGTTCGCTTTCCCAGTGCGGTAATGTATTGAGCAGTCATAATATTTAATAAAATCCAACCATCTTATTTGGTGCATATTCAAATCCTTTTTTGTGAAAATATACTTTAAACTTTTATGACTCATATAAATATCACACCATTCACTATAAATATAATGCCTCCATATTTTTAAGGCAAATATTGTCATAGCTACTCCAAATCATGATTTGGGTAATTTTTATCGTGGATTTTCAACTGTCGTGAGGCATAAGCTATCACCATATCATTTTTCATTAGAACACACCCTAGTCCCTTTTTGGATGAATCACTGTAGATCACAAAAATTTCTCCACTATAAGGTAGTCTGAGCATAGGTTCACTGGATAACCTTCTTTTTATCTCTTTGAAATTCTCTTCACTTTCCTCCCTCCAAACAAACTTAAATCCTTTCCAATTAAACATGGTGAGTGGATTAGATAATCATGAAAAATTGTTCAAAAAATGTCAACAATATCAAGAAATACTAGGAAAACTTCAGATCTTAGTTACTATTGTTGGTCTCGACCATCTTTAGATACCACGTTTTTGTTGGATCCCTAGATATCCCCTCTCCTAAGATCATTTGACCCAAAAATAAAACTTTTTTAAGCCAAAATTCACACTTGTTAAATTTGGCATAAATCTTGTCCTTTCTTGTGGTATTCAATACAATTCTCAAGTGATATTCATGTTCTTCCTTTCACTTTGAATAGAAACTAATATCATCTATAAAGACTACCACAAACTAATCAAGATAGTCTCTAAAGAGTCTATTCATTAGATCCATGAAAATAGCATGGTAATTAGTAAAACCAAAAGGCATCACTATAAATTCATAGTGTCCATACCTTGTACGGAATACTGTCTTTGGTATATCCTCCTTTTTGACCCTTAATTGATGATACCCTGAATGAAGATCAATCTTGGAAAAGTATTGAGCTCTGCGTAGTTGGTTAAATAAGACATCAATGCCTAGGAGAGGATATTTGTTCTTGATAGTGATCTTGTTAAGTTCTCCATAATCAATGTAGAGTCTCATTGATCCATCTTTCTTCTTAAAAAATAGAAAATTTGATCCCCCAAGGTGACTCACTAGTGCGTATGAAATCCTTATCAATATTCTCATATAGTTACTTCTTCAATTCCTGCAACTCAATTGGGTCTATTCTATATGGTGTCTTTGAAATAGGCATAGCACCCGGTATGAGTTCTATTTAAAACTCAACTTCACAATTTGGTGGAAGACCGAAATATTTCTCTAGAAATACATCATCATACTCCTATATAATGGTTGTATTCTTAATTGTGATTTTCTCCCCAACTATTTGAGATATATAACCTTAATTTATGTGAATCAAGACCCATAAGATGGAAGAAATTTCTACTGGAAGGTTATATTCATCCTTTCATTGATAGATGATCATAGATTGATCTTTAATATGAAATGTGACTTACCTTATTTGGAAATTGATATGATCTATATATAAATAAATCCAATCCATACCAAGAATCACAACAAATTTCACTATAGGAAGGATCACAAGATTTATAGGAAGTACTTTCCCACACACTTCAATTAGAGAATAATTGTAAACTTTTGATGCGACCGTTGTTCCATTAGGAGTTGTAATAGCTTTCTCAACATCTAATTGTTGAGGTAATATAGTGATACCCTTAGAATATTCTTTAGAAATAAAATAGTGGGTGGATCCATAATCAAATAAAACATTTTCTACATTATAGTGGATGGTAAGTGTACCTTTCACCACTTTATTATCGTAATCCACGTCACCGATAGTAATTACATGTGACTTTCCTTTTTCTTTTACCTTAAGTGTTTTTTTGATGTCGATAATCATTAATAACCCTTTTATTAGGGAATTTAGTGGCATAATTCCCCATTTCCTCGCACTTGTAACATTGAAGTGTAAGAGGTGCATTCTGTGTAGCCTTTTCTTTGTTTGCATCATTAGACATATTTTTTCCATCACTTTGGAATTCAATTGCCTGAGGACATTATTTTCTACACTTAAAACACTTACTAGTCCCTTTAAGATAATTCCCTCCATGTTTCATTCCAAACATTGAGCATAAGGGAAAACCCATATTCTTTTCAGTGTGGTCTTTAGATTTTCTTTTGAATTCCTTTTTTCTATTCTTATAAAACAAATATGACTGATGGGTTAGTCCAATCTCCATCTCAACCTTGAGAGCACATCGAACAATTTCCTCATAGCTATTGAAGTACCTTATGGATAATACCCTTCAGATACTTAGTTTTAAACCACTAAAAGTCGATCAATATTAATCTTAGGTTGGATAATAATTCCAGAAGTGTACCTCATAAGTCTTGTAAAATTTTCTTCGTAGGTACCAACAGATTTATCATCCTTTTTCTTAAGTTCAAGGAACTCCCACTCTATCTTCATTCAAAGAATATGAGGAAAGTACTTATTGAAAAATAATTTCTTAAACTCTTCCCATCACATGGACTCAATTTTATCTCTTTGCCTGGTATTCTTGATAAGATTCCACCATTTATCAGATTCACCTTCAAAAACAATATACTAATAAGATGACTTCATTATGTTTAGAACATTTTAGAACTGAAAATATCTTTTCAGTGGTACTGATCCATTGTTTAAACACTAATGGATCAAAAGACCCATAGAATGAAGGTGGACTATTCCTCATAAAGTATTCAATAAAATGTTTTTCTCTCCTTTGTTCTTTTGGAATTAATTCATGATTCATAGATTGATAAAGTAGTGTGATAATTGCTATAAGAGTTTTCATTCCATATCCCATAACATTTGGTTTTTCAAGGGGGAAATCATTGCATTTTTCATCACATTCAGCATTAACATGGTTCCATTGGGTTCTAGCCATTGAGTAAAACCAAGAATCATAGTGTGAGAAACACTAACCATAATAGTAAAACCACATAATAAACAATGAAATTTCAATTTAGAAAGATTTTGGTTTTATTCTAGGTTATTTATAGTCATTTCTAAAACAATGGTATTGTACCCTATACTTATACATATCCTTAGGGTTCCTAAAAAGGCTTTCACATCCTAATTTCCAAAGGTTAAATATACTTTTCCATTGATACCAACTATAGATACCCTATCTTGGCATACATTAATATTACTTCAGAATTTAAGTACATTTATTACAACATATAAAATAACCATGATAGGACCATATAGGTATAGTGTCTATAGAAACTGGGAAACATAAAAAACCGGTTCGTAAAACATCTACATTATCTCTCATTTATTTCATCATATCTAGAATCCTTTTGGAATATCATATTTAATACCATTCTTCATGACCTGGGGAAAAACATATAAAGGGTAATCTCAAATTCTCAGTAAGGGTAAACAAAGGAAATATCAATCATATCATATTCATAAGAACATAACATTTGAAAATCTTATCCTGCATATAAAAGATCATAAGATCATGTCATGGGATAAATCATTGAAGTTAAATGTAATCAAAATAGTTATAACATATGAAATGAAATTTTGTGGCATACACACATAAGCATATAAAATAATTTCATATTAGTCAAGGCTCTTTTCCAAGACTATCATAGCAGACAAAGTCCATTACTGAACTGAGTTCTCTCCTCGTTCAAGCCCTGTATCACTGAACCAAATTAACTTGTCATTCCAGAAATGTCTATTTCATGAGATATAAATATATACCTAATGCATTGGAGGAATATATATGTCCCACACATCTCATAATGAATTCATTCTTACATGTGCCACAAAAACATAGAAACGTTCACCATAGCATAACCCATGAAATAAAATTGTTTTCTGAAACATCATTTCATCATAATTGATATAAAAAAATGTATTTCCTAAATAACATTCCATTATAAAAAATCAAATCACAGTAATAACGGGGATATGAAAATAAGCCTATGTAATCTTAGATGGAAAATAATTTTGATAAAACACTTGAGCTTTATTCCAGAGTAAAATATATTTTCTTCTTCAAAAACGTTTTCATTTCTAAAAATGTCATGTAAATTTAAAAGAAAAGAATTGATTTGAGAATAAAATTGTAAACATGTATAGGAAGATTCATGGAAATAAGTCATTATGAAGATTTAAAAAGCCGTTCATGCCGTATAAGTTGAAAAACATTCTCCTTGTACTTTTTCTGGAAAAGTCAAAACGTACCTCGTATGGTAAACAAAAGAAATATTTCTTCCAAACCATATAGTAAAAGTAAAAATGGTTAAAAAGGCATTAAACATATATATAAGGATAGTACACATTTTATAAGAATGTTTTTTTTATAAAAAATGGACATGGATAATAAATATAACCCCAGTGAATACTTACGAATAAACAATCTCAGATAAAAATGAGATTGTCAAAAGTTATCCCATAACTTAGGTCTGATATGCTTTGTATGTATCCAAAACTCTTGTATAACGGTTTAAATAATGTTACTGATTTGTTCAAGAATCATAATCATTTTTATGATAACAATTCTGATCATATTTTCATCTATTTTTTACTAACATTTCATTGTTACCTGTTATTCGGGTATTAACTGCTCTATGTTATTATGTATATTTTGTTTGATAAGTTCTTATTACTCTTTTTAGGTTATAGTTATATCATTTAAAAATGGTATTAGTATAATATATATCATATTTATTCATTCAATTCATTTATATAATCATGGTTTAATGAATATTATGTAGAACAAATCACATCACACCATGGAGACAGTAAGTCGTACGTACGCATGAGCGATGATATCGTTATCACAATTATAGAATTGTAATGAATTGAATGGTTTATAGTATCTGAGAATATTTATAATGTTATAATAATCCTATACAGTTATTACTTCCACCATTATACTCATCCAAGTAAGGTGGTGGTGAAAATCATATTACACCACGGCGAGGAAACGGTAAGTCGTACGTACGTATGCACGATGATCTAATTTTTCATAGGATGGATAGAAGGTGAAATATAGTTTTTTAATATTTATAATAACATATAAGTATATTAGTGATACTGATGTTATTACTTTATAATGAAACTACTAAAGAAGAGGAATTAGAAGAAGTAATAAATTTGAATGAATCAGTAGAAGAGATTACCTCTTCCTCGACGTGCCTCCTTTAAATTTCCTCTTAGGGAACTAGAGTTGGTCTTTTGAGAATACCAGAACCTCTAGAATGTGACTAAGGAAGTGTAGAATAGAAATGGTAATGGTTTGTCCGAGCTTTAAGGATCAAAATGTAAGGAAGAGGAGAGTGTAGAGGTTCCCTTTTATAAGGGAGGAGTGGGGAACTTTAGGAAACTCTCAAAATATTAATTTATTATTAGTCCAATTTCGACTAAAAATGGTCCAAAAATTATTTATTTCAAAGATAAGATGATTTTGGTTCAGATACCTATCATCCAATAATTTTTATATAGGTTTTCAATATTTTTATTATCCTTATTGTTTTGGTTTTAGCCTTATTTTACCCTTTTTAATCTTATAGTGATATCATCTTATTTACACCTTTTGGGTTAGTGTAATTTCATATCATGTCAAACAACCCGAAAAAAATATTTATGACATATTTTGACTTATATTAACCATTTTTATTAATCTTATATTTTTATATATTTAATATTATTTCATAAACTATTTTTTGTTTTAAGTTATGAAATATGTAAATTTTGGACAGCATTCATAATTTTCTTTTTAAAAAAATTTATAAATACCTTATTCCTTCGAAAATAAAGAATTAACTCAAAGATAATATGTCAATATAATCCAAAAAATTCTTGTATTATGTCAAAATAACCAAATTACCTTTGTTTTAATATTTAGAAATTCATTTATTTGAATCTTTCATTAATTAGGTAATCACTATATCATAATTGTGTCTTAAATAAATATATTTATATAATGTCCAAAACTTATATATAGAATACCATGGTGTAGGAAATATATTTAGATTTCTAATGAATATTTATTTACATAAATTAGTTATATAACTCTATGTTAAAATCAAGTTAGTAAAATATATATCTTTAGGTTATAATTATCTTTACATTAAATTAATTCATATAAAATGTCATTTTCACATCCATGTAAATCCATGGGGCCCCAAAATCTACCCAAGGATGCCCATGGTTAGAAATATTTCATCCAATAGTATTAGGATCCGTTTTAGGGTAGTTTTATATTATTAAATTATTATTTTTACCCTTATTTACTAGATTTACCCTTTAACCATGGTAAAGAAAATAATTATTGATGTTACTATTCATAATGTCTAAAAGTAAA
Source organism: Viscum album (assembly GCA_963277665.1). NCBI lineage: Eukaryota > Viridiplantae > Streptophyta > Magnoliopsida > Santalales > Viscaceae > Viscum > Viscum album. Next base: position 1,655,126,374 of record OY728119.1, read on the forward strand.
AGGTAACTATTCACATAATTTTGAAATTTTGATTCAAAATTTGGAATTCATTTTTTCAAATTCAAAACAGATAAATTTCAGTAATTACTTTAAAATTATTCTCGTTGTTGAAAAGAGAAAACGAGTTTTTGAAAAGTTAAAACATTGTAAAGGTTTGAAATGTTATTACCTATGAATTCAATGTAAAATTAATGATAATGACATACATTATATTAAATGTTAAAAATTTATTCTATTTATACTTTCAAACCATTAAATATTATAATTTTACCATATAAATTATCATGATGAAAAAGTTTTTTTTAATTAAAATTTGATGTATTTTTATTATTCATCAAAACATGAAAGTTATTAGAAAAATATCAGAGATTTATCCAAAATAAATTTTTTATATCCCACTTAAAAAAACATGTTTATTTTTTCATATGTAAATTATTAATGTGAAAAAATATTAATTTAAAATGGGTTCTCCATTCAAAGGTGTAAAATTATCCTTTTAAAAAAATATGTTCTTTTACATAAAATAAGGTTTTATTCATACCCTATGACTAAAATGTCCATTTGATGAATATAAAAAATATTTTATTAATTATATAACACATATATATTATTAATTTCATTTCCAAATGTAATTCAATCAAAAATACAAATATCTAATTGATTTATATTTTTCATAAATAATTTATAGCCAATAAATTCATAATGCATTTTCGAAAGTTAGTTATAATTATTCCCGCTAACATAATGGCTAGGATATAATGATAATTTTATATTAAGGGAATCTCATGGTTCTTTTAAATTCATGATTGCGGGCAAATAAAGATAGTTAAGAATAAAAAATTATTTAAAGAAAATATATCATAAAAATATCCGGGTGTTACACCAGGGGAAATCACGTAGCCAAATCAAGTGGAGTAGGAAGTGCCGCATAGTTTGGTCAAACCATGCGTAATGAACAACATGGCCATGGGACCTAATATAGGTTCATGATAGTGGTTTTTTTCATTGTTTTCATTTTTTAGAGAAATTTTTTGACTTAACCATATGAGGATCTCCTTGGGCAGTGACTTAGTGCATGGTTGGTGCATGGTTTGGCCAACCATGGGACCAAATTGTGCACCCTATTTGATCTGGGTGAAATGAAGATTCTACGCTTAACGATATTAAATTTTAAACCCTCATTATTCTACTATTATTTTATAGTGGGATCCTCATCCCTCCACATGTGGACATCTCCTCCCTTTTGACCATGGGATCAAGAGATCTCCATCATTTCTCATTCGTTTCGCTCACCGTTATAAGCAATGGAAATATCTCATTAATATCAATCATCCTATACCATCTCTTTCAAGATTCTTCCATCCTCTTTTTCACTATTTATGTTAGACCCCTTTTAACCTATTTTATGGGAGATGGATGTTTTCCTTGGTTTTTTCAAACTGAACCAAATTAAGCTTCGATATTGGACGTGTGGGTCGTCCTTGATATAAGGTAGATGGTCTACATATTTTCTCTCAAAGTTTCATTACATTATAAAATGTTTTCATTAATCCACATGATTAATCTTGTCGTACTCACCTTAAAATAGTTTTATTTATCCAAAATTGGTATATGTAACTTATTATTCTTATGAAGATCGATGTTTAGTAATTAGAGGATGTTGACCATGATCCTGGACACCCCTTGGGTGTTCCAAATTTATTTCCAATTTATAATTTAATGCTAAAATACTTGGAATACCCCCCAAGTGTTTGGATTGGGTCATAAATGGTCTTTCCCACTTTTAGAAAAATGTATAATGAACTGAAGGAACTTCTTAAGAGCTTGGACCTTGTAGGTGGTTTCCTTGTTGAACAAGGCACCCTTTTTAAGTTCCTCTTGAAGCCATGAATTTTTTCCATCTTTCATAGCTTTCTAAAATGATTCTTTTGGGATAATTGAGTTATGACTCTTGAATGTGATGTTTTTTGAGCTAAATTAATTAGTTGTTAAATAATTTCACATTTTCTAATAAATCCCCTTGACGAGGTGCGATTTCTTCAGTTGAAAAATGATATATGTGTTAGAGATTTTTTACCATTATAGACTTCATATTTAATTTATTTAATATGTGATGTTGCCCCTTGTTCTTCTAAAATGAAATAGAAAATGGTTTCAGTTCTTTTTAATGTGTGGTGGATTCATAATAATCCTTTCTTACTAGCATGGAACCTTGTATTGTTAATTTAATTAATTAATTGACTTATTAATGTCGTGATCGATAATTGGGTTTCCTTACAAGGAATTCCAAGGATGATCTCACTGTGATTATGATCCGTGTTATTGTTTGAGTTTTGTATATTTTGGGGGAGATACTAGTATTCTAGGCTGGTCTCACCTTACATTCATATTACCTTATAATGAGTGATACTAGTTCCCTAGGGGAGACACCTTGGACAGGCTCGTCGATGAGATGCTTGTACCAGGACATAGGTGAAACTTGGTACCCTATGTGAGATACCAGGTATAGTCTCAGAGTTTTTATTCTCACTCTAGTCTGTGATTGATACCTACAATTCATTTCATAGATCACATTGGATGGACTCTAATGATAGTGACCCTTACAGAGATCTTGGTGTTATTCACGAGTTCCTTGTTAAGGTTCACCTTGGATGGGCCCAAGATATTTCTTATTAAAAATAAGTAGTTACTTTTATATAAAAGGCCAATGATTTATATTTGATATCCATGGGAGGTGACCACCAAGAGAAATCACATGCTTGGGTTTAGTCTATCTCATTATACCTGCTGTATGACACTTCTGCTATTATTTTCCCTTATCTCTTGGTATAGGTTGCTCATGGTTCAAACATTTTAATCTTAGGCAGAAGTAGGTATGGTTGGTCAGGTTTTCTTGTGTAACTTGAGCTGACTTGGTTATTTATTTATTCCACATTTCTACTTTATTTTTATATACATACACACTGCTTAATTTATATGCATGAACTGAATTATGATTAAACGCTATTTATAGTGGCCTACTAAGTATACCTCACACCTTGTTTGGGGAACCATTCCAGTAGGGTACCCAACTAGATCTTCTTGGTTACAGGATCAAGATCATCATTTTATTGCTTGAGTTGTGCATTGTACCTAGGAGTTAGGAGTATAGTACTAAGCTAGTACTCATGATGCTCATCGAGACCAACCAAGGGGATTTTTTTCCTTTCATTTATTTTATTTTATTTTACTTAATTTCCTAATATGTGTTACTTATTTAGTTTATTTATCATTATCTTGACATTCATGTATTGTTTTATATTGGTGTCATCCATATTTTAGTGATTAATATATTCATCTTTATTTGCCCTGTCATTTAATATTTCTTCTGCTATTGTCTAGGTATTTTCATCTGTTATACCATTATGTGACTCTGACCATGAGGGTATTGTCTCCCCACTGTACCACCATTACACCATCGCTACTAGTTGGCAGCCTCTAGCATATGGAGAGCTACACTTGAGGCCATGTGGAGATTGGTCCAACTACTGGTTTAGTGGCCAGTCAGGTCGGGATGTTAAAAGGTGGTATCAGAGCTCTATTGGATTTTTCTAACTATTTTGGGATAGTAGAAATATGATTGGAAATGTTTTGGTGCTTGGTAAATAGTTGTGTCTGGTTGTGATCAACCCACGCCTAGGAAAAAGTCCATGTTGAAAAGGATGGTACTTTTGTTTATATTTTTTGACATTACAGTTACTTATGATCTCACCTTAAGTGATTTGTGTACTTTCCCTAATAACGGATTTATGAGATTTATATAATTTACCCTTGTCCTGGTATGGGAAGGATAAATCATTTCATGCATCACTATAGGCACCTAATTAATTAAAATTCTATGCATATTCCAAGCCATTTAGGTTTCATTATTAGGCTATTTAAAATTGTTGATGTGCCTTGTCTTATATTTGCCTATCTATTTATATTCCATGTTAGGAATTTCAATAACATATTTATATTTATGCCTACTTAGTTATTTTATTAGGATTATTCTTTAATATAATTATCATTCATTACTTATATGCCATGTTTGAGTGTTTTCTTACTTTTATTGCCATTCTAACGGTGTTTAGGTAATTAAATATTGGACTTTGTTACCAATTTCCTTGATCCTATGCTTGTTTATCATGGTTTGGAACATGTTGTTTATGGTTGAATGGGATCTAATTTTTCCAGTTCATAAAGTGTATGGGCACTTCATGAATTGGAATAGGGTGACCCGTATAATCAAACCATTATAGATGCACCTTATATATTTTAATTATTTTGTGTAAATATTGAAGAGGTTAAATTTTATTTTTTCTTAGATGAAATGGTTATAGTTATATGGTAACAACCCACAAATTGTAAATATTATGGGTTATTTATAATTTAAGAGGTGGTAACCCTGAAAAATGAATCATTTGATATAATCCTTCTATCTTGGAACAGATATAAATGTAAATATAGTTCAATTTTGACATTAAATTCATTTCTTTTCTTATTAAGGATTATAACCTTTTTATTTGACTTAATGTACCATATGGATAAAATTATTAAGGCACAATTGGACCCATGTGGGTCGGTTGGGGCATGCTATTAATAAAATGAAATCACTAAGGTTTTTTTAATCTAAATGATTAAATCATTTGGGTTGTTTTTGATGAACCTGTAATGGATTAAAGGGAACCTAGTAGGTCTCCATTATTTTTTTATGCTGAAATTATTAACCCCATGGTGGTATGTTATGCTATAATAATGAAGTTATTTAAATTTTCCTCTTTTATAAGGCTTCTAACTTAACTAGTACTTCCTTCAATTAATAAAAAACATTTCAATATTCTTGAGTTGTTTTGTGTGAGTCCTTATATGTAAATTAATGGTATTTAAAATTGGTTTATGTGGTAAAATGGCCTAACTATAATGGGTTGTCACTAAATAATAATTCTTAAAATGGTAGTTTAAAATGACTTTCCAATTTTGACTTATGGTTATATTTTTTATTCCTTTAAAACTAAGCATTAATATGTTAAAAGAGTTCAATGAGTTTTGGTTTAATGTCTTAAAACATACCTTAAGTGTTGTTTTTTCCTGAACCTCATGTGAGGGTAGTTTAAATCCTTTCTTTATGTTTCTCATGTAGCTCCCTTGAAATGTAAACATTAGCATCTTCTATTTGATTCTTCCTTCTTATGTATGAATCTAAATGATTGTCCCTTAATCCTAGAGACCTTTCATAGGAATTTCCTTATTTTGGGTCAATGTTTTCCATTTTGTCAAGGGTTTATCCAATTTTAGGTGGCACCCTAATATCTTATAACCTTTTCTAGTTTCTTTTGAGCAGTTTTCATTATGCGGTGTCATTCGGGCACCACTGTCCATATAGGAATTTTAGTTTCCAAAGTGATACCCTTTGTTTGATGGTGGTCGTGTATTGTTTAGACTTTTCTTTGAGTGTGAGAGTTATGAAAAGGTCAGTTCTGGTGGTTTAGACATGCCTAAGGAATGGTCATCCACTTATTAGGTTATGTGACCCTTCCTCTCCCTCCTTTCAGTTTTGGACAACTCGGGAGGTTGTTAGGTTATTCTGGAGATGTACAGAGTAATGTGAAACTGGGTTATTTATGTTGTGTAAGAAATCATAGACTCAAATTCATAGGGCTGATAATCCTATGAATGATATTGGGTAAGTTTCGTTTTCTATTATAATATCAGGGTTGTATGCATTGATATATGTGGTACCCATCATTCTGTTAAATTGTATAATGAACTGATTGAGTTTAGTGGAATCATTGATCCTTGAGTTGATACAATTTGAACATTGTTCATCTCTGGAGTAGAGTGAATTTCATGTTATAAAAGACCTTGACTCATCCAAATTTTCCATATGATGTCTTAAAGAGGATTGGGTGTTTTATTATGCTGGTCAATTGTTTGGATTTTATGCCTAATTCCATGACGGATGGAAGCATGACTTGGGGAGCATCAAGTGTACACCTACTGAAGACATGAACTAAGGTATCTTGTAAGAATCTAGTTTCTTTATCTTTGGTTTGAGACTATCCAAAGCATGTTTCCCACATCTAGTAACTACAGTAGTGGTTGATGGAGTATATTTCGTGGGATTAGTTAATTTCTCAGAAAATCTGATGATAATGATACTTTTATGGTGAGGATCATCGCATTAATTTTGGTTAAATGTATTATTCTAGGTTGGAGGCACATAACTAATAAAGTCCTTCTTGAATGGTTGGAGCTTCTCTTCATCTCCCTTGAGGATAGTAAGTTGGGATCATGTTAGCGATGTGATGTAATGAAACTGTAAATGGTTAAATATGTATGAAACATTCATAAAAACCATTCATCGAGAAGGGAAATCAGTGGTTTTTTAAGCATGATGGGGTGCCTTTTTCAGTATGGGATTTGTGATCAGTTGATGGTGATACGTCGGCGGAAGTAGTTGAGCTCTTCTAAAGAAGTAGACCTGTAATGGTTTGATAGGTCCCTCCATTTTTCTTTTGTAAGGGTTGGTTTGAAAACTTACTTATCACTTCACCCTCTTTATGGTGAAAGTGTCTTGGATCATTTTTAGAGATTTTATAAATCCTCTTAGTGCACTCTGGGCTTAAGGATTACCATGTCTCGTATCTTGGTATTGTCTAGGTACACTAGGATCTCATTGGTCTTATGCCATGATAATGTTTTAAAACTCACTGGACTTGTATGGGTGGTTTCTATCAGAGTGCACTATGGAAGCATGGTTGTTTTGAGGTATGGTTATTCCTAAGTGATACTCGGGTTCCTGAGTATGAATGAATTGGATGGACTCACAAGCACCAAATGATTCTTTTGACCTAATTTCCCAAGAATATTCCACTTAGGGGTTAGTCAGTGTCTTAAAAATGTGGATGGTATGCCTTGTATCAGTGTCTCCCTTGAAAGAGAAGTGGTATGGTTTCCCTTGGGTGGGATCTTTGAACTCTTTTTCTTGATCTGATATCTCCTTAACCTTAAAGAGTTTCAGAAAGGTTGTTAAAAGGGGTAACATTTCAAGTGTGATGGATCAGGTTTACACTAATGTTCAAACTGAGACATGATAACTTAAAGGTGGTTTGGGATAGAGATGTCACCATAAGGTTTTTATGATATTTGGTTATTATGCTTTGAGAAAATACTAAGTTACCTTTAATTAAATGCTTAAGGTTTAGATTTTGAAGTATGCTGGTTGTCTAAGCCTGGCGTTTTGAGAATGGTCATCTGGTAGTGTCTTAACATGTCTTCCTCTATTTTCGTTAAATAAGTTCATTTTGTAATTGACCCTTTGATATTATCATTTCTCATTTTATGAGCATCATTGGAACTCTATGGACACATTTTAATATACTTTTTTGATTTTAGAGATATAGTGTTTCAAAATTGGACCTTAAATGTCAAAACTTATTGTGGAAGCACCATAGGCCATATGGTTAAAGTGGAAACATGTATATTGTGTCTCTACTTTTATGGGATTGAGTAAGTTCCTTCCTAGTGTTGCATTTAAAAAAAGTGTTGTCTTGATTTTGTATGGCTCTTGTACTGTATATTAAGCTAATGCTCAAAGGTGCATTGGGCATTTAGAAATGCAACGTGACTATTTGAATAAGTAGTAATGACCCAATTAGGTCAATTGATGTTCTATTAATTTGTCTAAGGATTCTCGAGGATGAGAAGTTCCAGGGTGGGGATATTGTTGTATCCCATGTTTTTGGTATTTTTCAAAAAACATGAATTTTTTGTGAACAGTAAAATATAGTAATTTATAATATATATACATTATAAATTAAATACACTATTACTTGAGTCAAGGATAATATAAGAACCATTGGTTTGAACTCACATGCAGCAATTACTATATTTAGTAACAATAATCATCACTATTGCTTTTCATGATCCAAAATAATCAATAAAATATATAAAAAACACCTCTCTCATCCACTATAAATACCACCCCTCACCGCCTCTTCTCCTCACACCACCAAAGCCTTGAAGATTGTAAAATTTATTCCCAATACTCATTCCAATCCTCTACCACACTTTTAGGATCCCTTGGTCTCAATAAAATAACAAAATCAATTTCCTTAAGGATTTTCTCAAGTAGAGGAATTCAAGAGGTAAATCCTTTTTTGTTCTCTTTCAATCTATTTTAATTTATTTTAATCTTATTCTATGTTTACCTATTTTTTACAAAAACTCATGATTACTACATTATCTTATATATACTATAATTTTATATCTATAATGGAATATTCATCATCAAAACCCTTCTTTTCTCCCTTTTATTCTAAAAATGAAAACATCATATGGGAGGTGCCAATTTCCTACATTTGTGGACGACGTGTATTAATATTTCCATTATGCCTTCATGGATAGTCATAAAACCATTTTTATACATAAAAAAGAAGATAATATATGTATTATAACTTATTTAAGATTCTATAACTATTATATATACATAATATTAATTCATAAGAAAAAACTAGTTCATGATTATCAAAAAAATGGAAAAATAATCTAAATGATTATCACCGATATTTTATCTAATTATAACGCCCCGAGCCCACTCTTCTGGACTCGGTGCTTAAAAATGTTGTGTAATTTTTTTTATATAAAAAGTGACATAAAAATTACACAACACATTAATAAAAGGAGGACCTTTTATCGATATAAGTTCTAGAAGATTAGACATAACCTTACATTTATCAGAGTTTTTAAACAATAATAATAAAATTTTCCTCAATGCTTCTGTGCGCACTAACACCATAAGTGGTGACCAATTCTGGATTTCAAGGAAACCTGTAGATAAACATTTTTTAAAACGTAGGGTGAGAAAAAAATATGCCCAGTAAGGGGTTTTTGAAAACCTTTCATAAATCGCTTTCAGAAAAATATCCTTTCAATAATACATTTGAAAAAAAAATTCAATTGTGAATTAATTTGTAAAAAAATCTTTACAAAATAATGTAATGCTTTTGAAAAATAATTATACATTGAAATAACTTTTAAACTAATCCAGTGATTTTCTTTGGAGAATATTAAGAAAACCTCAGGAAAACAAAACATCATTTTGAGGCAACTTAATTCGTTGAAGGTTGTCTTGGGCCGACCCACTTAGTGAAGCATGGGTTCACTCCCCAATGACCTTCCATTTTACAACCAACAAGCACCGAGGTTTTTCAAAAATGTTTTAAGTTTTCTTTACATATATATATATATATATATTAGTATTTGTCCCTGGAGTTTTTACTTTAAAATACGTTAATGTATTAAAATTCACATCCATGCATATATATATATATACATGTATATTTCATCATTTGAATGTTTGGTTACTACCAAAAATTTTATCAACTAGACATTACATATAGTTATTCTTTCTTTCACAAATTATCACAAATCATCTTTGATGCTCATATAAACAATTCAATTTTCTTAACCATAATAATTAATAAATTTCCCTAAAACAATCTAAAGAAAAATGGTCAAAAAAATTTCCATGATATCCATTTCATTATTAATTTCAGGACAAGGCCTAAAAAAATATTAAATTAAGACATGAACTTATTATAAATGCAATGGGTGTCGATGTAATGCATCACACATGACCATGTATATGTCCAAACGCGATGCCCATATGTTGATAAAACGTTGTGACATTTTTTTGCACGCATATTTTTTAAAAACATGGCAATAAAATTATAGATGCAATAACGATATCTATTTCATCCACACACGTATATATTTATATATTTGACATTTAATTTACAATGTGCATCTTCACAAAAGAAAAAAATTAACATTTGACCAAAACGTCGATAAATGCAATTATTCATTGGAGGATTTCATATGATATCAATTTAAAACATAAACATAGTTATATATATATTTATGAGTTTACAATTTTCAAAAACAACTCTCAGGACACCTTTTCAAGTGTTATATGAATAAAAAAAATCTGTTAAATACTGATAACCACCACTTGAAAAATATAAAATGGATTAGGATTGGATTATATGAAAAGTAGTATATACACATAAGTAAATATATAGGTTTTTCATATCGAAACTAAAGCTAATTAAACCCTTAAACAAAAATATAAAATTATATTCATAATTTTGGAATGAATAAATAAAATAGCATTTGTATTAGATTTTTCGAATATACTTTAGATCAACACAAACCATATATAAATAAAAATATCCTTACACAGACTTAAATAAAACATTCCTTGTGAAATAAAATAAATCTTTATAGCAGAACAAAGCTTTGATAAATTCATCTCATTTCTAATTTGAAAAGTGATAACCATTATTGAAGGTATAACATCCTCCTTGCTAAATATGTTTGAAAATAGAATCATAGTGTTGAATTATTTTAAAAAAAGAAATATGTTACTGATTCTAGTAGAATAAAATAATGGAAAGGGCTGAAATTATAAAATTTGGAAATAACTTATGCATACACAATAACAAATAAACAATCCTATACCTAATGTAAAATTCAATTTCATACTAATTATTTGAAATTAAATCGTCCCTTATAGAATTTTGTAAATGAAACCTTTTAATTTAACATGATAATTCAAATACATGTTGAAATCGTGGTAAATTAATTTTAATACAATAAATTGCTGTAAATTAGAAAAATAGAATAAAATAGAGAATCCATTACAATTAATCTTTAAAGAAGAGAGGTTTTTTTAAATAAAATTTAAACAATCTCTTACAGAATTAATATTCCAAAATAAATTAATATTGAAAGTAAATGATTCACCCTTACATAATTATTGTGCAGAAGACCTCCTGCAGAGCCCTCACCTTCTTACTGTCTTCGTTATCACAATCACTCTCAAATTCTCGGAATTGAAAATAAAAGAAAGGATAGAATCAAAGACTACTCATATTATTTTTCTTAGTTGAGGTTCTTTATAGGTGCAGCATTTCAGAAAGAAGGATGTGAGAAATCCTAATGTGTGGTTTTGATTGAATTATTCACAGATAAGCATTATATATATAATTTATATATTTCTGAAACCAAACAAGGTCTTGAAACCAAACGAATGATAAATTTTAATTAATTTACTGACACAAAACCACTGAAAATGATAGCAAGGTGAATTGAATGCTAACATTGTATAATTAAGTCCTGATATATGATTTATTGAATGATCTTTGACACCGGTACATAAAAAACCAATATGATAATGATACGATTGAAGACAAATTGAAGGAAAAACTAAACAAATCTTCACTTGGCCACACTGATAAGTTTCATCGGATAATTTAATCCAACTTGAAAAAGACGTCGTAATAGGATAAGAAGAATTCAGAGCAGGCGTCGATTTCAAAAGAAAAAATGAATAAAAGAAAAAACGCATAACTATTGAGTCGATTTCTCAGATTATTTGGCCATTAAACATACACAAAAATCCAGATATCAAAAACGAGATAAACCTACCTGTGAAAACCAAAACCCTAAAACGAAAATGGATCTGGTTCTTCAGTCCTCCCTTGATCTTCCGAATTGAAACTCATCTGAGCTTGAACCTCATCATCGCGACCTTTCTCAGACCTTCTCATCACCCGCAGCGGACCGTGACTCCTAAAGACCAAGAAGAAGATGAACCCTCACCGATGAAGCTCTCGACTCACAATCACCTCTCGACGTCGCTCCCGAGATCGATGAAATCCACAGCTTCGGCTCTCGCAAACTGAACGGACCCCCAACTCAAAATTATGGATCGGCCTCCTCAAAACCCTAAATGACTTCCGCTATATTTTTTTTATTGTTTTTTTATTATTCTGTTTCATCATATTTATATATATATATATCGTTTTCATTTTTTTAACGGACCAATATACTACATTAAATTTTATAATTTCATTACTTTGGTTTATTTTAATCTTAAACTTTTAAAATTATATATGGGTATTACCATTTATTAATATAATTTAAAATTAGATGTTGAATTACAACATGAATATTAATATCTTAAATTATCATTATATATATAAATATATATACAAAACAATCCTTAATAAAATTAAACATATAAATATATATTTATAAAATTAGTTTTAATTCCATATATAGTGTTCGTTCATAATTTAAATCGTCTTCTTAATATTATGATTCCATTATAATTTCATAATGTATAATTTCACATTATTTAATAAAATTTATTAAATTCACAAAGTTTGTTTATTGTATATCAGTTATAAAATAATATTTAATTCAACATTGTCTATTTATTTTATTAACAGTTGTCAAATGCTAGTTTTAAATATTACAATTTCTAACGGATAGTTTTTTTTATAACGGTCGGATAAAAATCTATAAATTCCAATGTTTTACAGGTCGTTCAAACACTCAGAAGAAAATATCGCGACGCTCACGCCACTAATTTTGGAGATGGTTTTATATGTTCCTCTTATTTTTAGTTTCATTGCTATTATCCTTGCCATAACGTTTGTGCTTCTATCAGATCCAAGAGATGATAACTACTCGATCGGCATCATTGTGTTTCTCGGTGGTCTTCCAATTGTTTTATTATCAATTGAAATAGTTTTAATGGGTTAGTCCTTGTGTGTAAAGGATGTATTTCTTGTTTTTGTATGAATAAAGTGATCGCTACTTATATATTTTCATTCGGATATTTATTTTATTGCACCTTGGAAACATTGGAAAAACATAAAACTTAATTTTAAACCTGGGGTGTTACATTCTAGCCCCCTTAAATAGAATTTTGCCCTTGAAATTCATTTACACTTATCACTATTAATTACCATCTATTCTGAGTCTCACATGATGTCCTCAAGGTCTGTATAGTTTTCTTACAGGGTTTCCATGTCTTCCTAAGAAATTAAATTTCAATGTGGCTTCGAAATCTTCCACTTCCTTAGCCCAAATACAACTAGTGCAAGAGGGGTTGTATGGATGTAGGCACTGGAAGACAGTCCTCGAGGAATGATAATCAATATAGTATCCGAGAATTTCTTCTTGAATTTGGTTCCTATAAGAAAGTCTCATTGCTTCATCTTCAAATGTTTAAAATTCATCTTAAATTCTTCCTGTGAAGAAAAAGCTTAAAAGTTGACACATAAATGTTGCGCGAAGATTTCCTTCTTCAGCTGCTCTATAAAAAGTTGAGACTGATTCTGGTTGCTCAAACATTGTAAAGCACCTAAAAAGTCCTTCATAATATGCCCATTGGCATCGATAGAAGTGACGTTGGATCTTCCTGATATCTTCGAAGAAGAAACCAGAACCATGATGAAAACGAATTATATCAGGTGATCCTGATATATTATAGAGTTGTTCAAAGGAAAGATGCATGGCTTCATAGGGCTCAGATTCTTCTTTTCATGATTTTTCCATGATCATAGAAAGTAATTAATCCAGAAATCCTAAGAGACTTGTTTGAGTTATCCTTCCTTCCATCTGAAAATTACAAAGAAGAATGTTGACTGAGAAAGGACAGTCAATTTATTGAAGGGTTTTAAATTTCCAGAGTTATCTAGACCGTTCCTCTGACACCGATTATAATGCCCCGAGCCCTCTCTTCAAAACTCGGTGCTTAAAAATACTGTGTAATTTTTTTTATAAAAAGTGACATAAAAATTAAACAACACTTTAATAAAACGAGGACCTTTTACTGGTCTAGGTTCTAGAAGATTAGACATAACCTTACATTTATCAGAGTTTTTAAATAATAATAATAAAATTTTCCACTATGCTTCTGTGCGCACTAACACCATAAGCGGTGACCAATTATAGATTTCAAGGCAACCTGTAGATAAAATTTTTTTAAAACGTAGGGGAGCACAAAAGATTCCTAGTAAAGGGGTTTTTGAAAACCGTTGATAAATCGCTTTCAGAAAAATATCCTTTCAATAATACATTTGAAAAAAAAATTCATTTGTAAACTCATTTGTAAAAGAATCCTTACAAATTAATGTAATGCTTTCAAAAAATAATTATACATTGAAAACAATTTTAAACTAATCCAGTGATTTTCTTTGGAGAATATTAAGAAAACATCATGAAAACAAAACATCATTTTGACGCAACTTAATTCATTGAAGGCTGTCTTGGGCCTACCCACTTAGCGAAGGATGGGTTCACTCCCCAATGACCTTCCATTTTATAACGAACAAGCATCGAGGTTTTTCAAAACCGTTTTAAGTTTTCTTTACATACATACATACATATACATATATATATATATTAGTATTTGTCACTTGAGTTTATACTTTAAAATATGTCAATGTATTAAAATGCACATCCATGCTTATATATATATATATACACATATATTTCATCATTTGAATGTTTGGTTACTACCAAAACTTTTATCAACTAGACATTACATATAGTTATTCTTTCTTTCAGAAATTATCACAAATCATCTTTGATGCTCATATATGCAATTCATTTTTCTTAACCATAATAATTAATAAATTTCCCTAAAACAATCTAAACCAAAAAGGTCAAAATAATTTTTATGATATCCATGAATTTATTAATTTCAGGACAAGGCCTAAAAAATATTAAATTAAGACATTAACTTATTATAAATGCAATGGGTGTCAATGTAATTCATAACACATGGCCATGTATATGTGAAAACGCGATGCCCATATGTTGATAAAACGTTGTTACATTTTTTTGCACGCATATTTTTTAGAAACATGGCAATAAAATTATAGATGCAATAACAATATCTATTTCATCCACACACGTATATATTTATATATTTGACATTGAATTTACAACGCTCATCTTCACAAAAGAAAAAAAATGAACATTTGTTCAAAACGTTGATAAATGGAATTATTCATTGGAGGATTTCATATGATATCAATTTAAAACATACACATAGTTATATATATTTTTATGAGTTTAGAAATTTCAAAAACAACTCTCAGTACACCTTTTCAAGTATTATATGCATAAAAAAACATCTGTTAAATACTGATAACCACCACTTGAAAAATCTAAAATGGATTAGGATTGGAAGGTATGAAAAGCCGTATATACACATAAGTATATATATAGGTTTTTCATATCGAAACCGGAGCTAATTAAACCCTTAAACAAAAATATAAAATTAAATTCATAATTTTGGAATGAATAAATAAAATAACATTTATATTAGATTTTTAGAATATACTTTAGATCAACATAAACCATATATAAATAAAAATATCCCTACACAGACTTAAATAAAACATGCCTTGTGAAATAAAATAAATCTTTAGAGCAGAACAAAGCGTTGATAAATTCATCTCATTTCTAATTTGAAAAGTGATAACCATTATTGAAGGTATAACATCATCCTTGCTAAATATGTTTGAAAATAGCATCATAGTGTTTAATTATTTTAAGCAATGAAATATGTTACTGATTCTAGTAGAATAAAATAATGGAAAGGGCTGAAATTATAAAATTTGGAAATAACCTATGCATACACAATAACAAATAAACAATCCCTTACCTAAAGTAAAATTGAATTGCATACTGAGTATTTGAAATTAAATCGTCCCTTAAAAAATTTTATAAATAAAACCTTTTAATTTAACATGATAATTCAAATACATGTTGAAATCGTGGTAAATTAATTTTAATAGAATAAATTGTTGTAAATCAGAAAAATAGCATAAAATATAGAATCCATTACAATCAATCTTTAAAGAAGAGAGGTTTTTTAAATAAAATTTAAACAATCTCTTACAGAATTAATATTCCAAAATAAATTAATATTGAAAGTAAATGTTTCACCCTTACATAATTATTGTGCAGAAGACCTCCTATAGAGCCCTCACCTTCCTACATTCTTCGTTATCACAATCACTCTCAAATTATCGGAGTTGAAAATAAAATAAGGGATAGAATCAAAGACTACTCCTATTATTTTTCTCAGTTGAGGCTCTTTATAGGTGCATCATTTCAGAAAGAAGGACGTGAGAAATCCAAATCTGTGGTTTCGATTGAATGCTTCACAGATAAGCGTTATATATATAATTTATATATTGCTGCAACCAAAAAAGGTCTTGAAACTAGACAAATGATAAATTTTAATTAATTTGCTGACACAAAACCACTGAAAATGATAGCAAGGAGAATCGAATGCTAACATTGTATAATTAAGTCCCAATACATGATATATTGAATGATCTTTGACACCGGTACATAAAAAAATAAATATGATAATGATAATATTGAAGACAGATTGAAGGAAATAATAAACAAATCTGCACTTGGCCACAGTGATAAGACTCATAGGATAATTTAATACAACTTGAAAAAGATTTCGTAATCAGATAAAAAGAATTTAGAGCAGGCGTCGATTTCCAAAGGAAAAATGAATAAAAGACAAAATATAGAACTATTGAGTCAATTTCTCAGAAGATTTGGCCATTAAACATACACAAAAATCTGGATATCAAAAACGAGATAAACCTACCTGTCAAAACCGAAACCCTAAACGCAAAATGGATCAGGTTCTTCAGTCCGCCCTTGATCTTCCGAATTGAAACTCATCCGAGCTTGAACCTCATCATTGTGACCTTGCTCAGACCTTCTTGCCACCTGCAGCAGACCGTGACTCCTGAAGATGAAGAAGAAGATGAACCCTCACCGATGAAGCTCTCGACTCACAATCACCTCTCGACGTTGCTCCCTAGCTCGATGAAATCCACAGCTTCAGCTCTCGCAAATCGAAGGACCCCCAACTCAAAATTAGGGATCGGCCTCCTCAAAACCCTAAATGACTTCTGCTATATTTTTTTAATTTTTTTTATTATTCTGTTTCATCATATTTATATATATATATATCATTTTCATTTTTTTAACGGACCAATATACTACATTAATTTTTATAATTTCATTATTTTGGTTTATTTAAATCTTAAACTTTTAAAATTCTATATGGGTAATACCATTTATTAATATAATTTAAAATTAGATGTTTAATTACAACATTAGTATTAATATCTTTAATTAAAATTATATATATATATAAATATATATACAAAACAATCCTTAATAAAATTAAACATATAAATATATATTTATAAAATTAGTTTTAATGCCATATATAGTGTTCGTTCATAATTTAAATCTTATTCTTAATATTATGATTCCATTATAATTTCTTAATGTATAATTTCACATTATTTAATAAAATTTATTAAATTCAAAAAGTTTTCTTACTGTATATTAGTTATATAATAATATTTAAATCAATATTGTCTATTTATTTTATTAACAGTTGTCAAATGTCGGTTTTAAATATTACAATTTCTAACAGATAGTTTTTTTATAACGGTCGGATGATACTCTATAAATACCAATGTTTTACGGGTCGTTTAAAAACTCAAAAGAAAATATCGAGATGCTCACGACACTGATTTCGGATATGGTTTTATATGTTCCTCTTATTATTAGTTTCACTGCTATTATCCTTGCCATAACGTTTGTTCTTCTATCATATCCAAGAGATGATAACTAATCGATCGACATCGTTGTGTTTCTCGGTGGTCTTCCAATTGTTTTATTATCGATAGAAATAGGTTTAATGGGTTAGTCCTTATGTTTCAAGGATGTATTTCTGGTTTTTGTATGAATAAAGTGCTCGCTACTTATATATTTGTATTCAGAAATTTATTTTATTGCATCTTGGAAAAATTAGAAAAACATAAAACTTAATTTTAAACCTTGCGTGTTACATAATGATCCATAGTCATAACATATAAAATAATGAAATATATAACCATTAAAAATTATTTAATTACATTAATAACATAAAATTTCAATTTTGGAAACTATTCCCATTTTACACAACTTTTCATACACATATACAAGTAACCCGATCATGAAAACCAAGGAATCAAACACCCCAAACGATAAAACTATATCTTATAACTAATAAAAAATGCCATAAATGATCCTAATAAAATTATAATAAATAAAATAAATATAAAAAAATTTATAAATTAATTAATTAATGTATTTAATCTAGTTATCTAGGACATTAAGATCAATTTCATAATATATTTAGACATAAGGTAAGGGACATTGTCTCAATTTCCATTTCCTTGAGACTTACTTGGTCTTGTGCACCTAATAATTATTATGTGGTGTATCTAATACCCCTTTGAGCTCATTTTTCATTTGAAATTATATTTCTTTTAATTTTCCATATTATGGTATCACGGATATGATTATTGACTTAGTCATATACCATTTTACATGCGGTGTTTATTTTGAATGTTGTTTTAACTGGGGAAATATTGATGAATATATATGATCTACTAAATATGGGTAATTAAAAGAATGGTTTTCTTGAATTAAATATATTTATTAAGAATGATTTTGAATTTTATTGATGGTTGGGTCCTGTTATAGCCCCTCGATGCATCGATAAGTATCATAAGACAAAACAGTTGGAAAAAACCATTTCTGTTTCTTTCCAAATAGAATCAGATGGGTATCTACCCATAGAATTAAACCACCTTGAAGGTATGATGATTAATTTTCTAGATACATGACTTATAAATAATAATAATTTTCTTTATTAAGTATTCCATTGTTACTTTCCATGAGGTTTTCACTTTAATAAAATCTATGGATGTATTATCATTATTAGTGTATTGAGGAAATGTGTTTTCTAGATTACTTAGCTTGACATAATGTCTATTACTTATCATATTTACTTCACTTAGTATTATTCTCTATAAACCTTACTAAGTTTTTAATCTCACCCTTTTCTTTTTTTTCCTTCCCCGGGTGTGAAGATGAAATCTTTAAATAAGCGATAAGAAGCAGTTTATTTTCTTTTGTTATGTTCTATGTTTAATTACCAATATAATAAGGCAACATAATATGTATATAGTTTCTTCAAGACTACTAAACTGATCACTATATAGTGATGTGATATCTTATATCTATTCAATTGTATCAAAATGACCACCAACTCTTGGCTACTAGGGTCATGGTTCTTACATGTTCAATTTTTATTTTCATCTTGCATTGATGCTAATTGAACTTCTTTTTAAGATCCTTTGAGGTTGAACTATCTCTACTGATTTTTGTATTGAATTATTTTCCTGTATCAAATATTTCCTGACCAAATTAATGTTCTAAATGTCTCTGAAAATAATATGTTATGTAAAATGTAGGATAAAGTTCAGAGACTAAAGAGGGAAAAAGATTCAATAGTTTCAAATTACTAATTCATATCTTATCCATCAATCAGTTTCATAATTTAATGTAATTTTTCATTTGAATGTACTAAAATGAATCTACATTCAAAAAGATAATTTTAAATCATGTGGCTATCCCATTTATAAAAAATTTTAACGTTTCATCAAAAATAAATCATGTGGGTATTATATTTTATATTCTATAATTTCTTACATAATCAATAATAATACAAAATAAATATTGTTATTATCCCATTTGTGTAAGTGTATCAATTAAATATTGATAGACTATCTTGTAAATATGGGATGTGTTTATTATTATCCAAAAACATAAATTTATTGTCTTGTGAAAAAACTACTCAAAAGAACCCTTAAAAGTGTTAAGAATTTAAAAAAAATACACGTTTATGAAAAAACATGCCTCTATCTGTAGCTTGAAACCAATGTGAATAATAATTATTCTATAAAATATATTTCTAATTATTCAATATAAGAATATCTTATGTGAGTCAACTTTAAAACCTCCCAACACCACCATCCCATAGACCCTTTCTCCGACCATAATTTTTCCATTTTTTTCTTCCATCAACATAGTAATGTAATGAATCTTGATTGTTGAATCATAAAATGTTTTAATAATCATTAAATCATTTAAATAAAATCATCACATATAGTACAATTGATGTGGTTTTTATTTTTACAACAAAAATAGGTTATAGGATGTTATAAATTGAAAAAATGTACCTGATGATTCCAAGAAGAGTTCCATTGAAAAACTCTAAAACAAACTACTCCTAAATGTTCTAGAAATATATTTGGAGTCACAATCCGAATGGGAAAGAGAGGCTCTCAAACATAGAATTTTATGAAGCCTTAAATTATCCCACCTGATGTATCTAAATAAAAAATCATATATAATAGTAAATGATTCATAAAATATTATATAATATCCCTTATACTATATTATAGAGGCATAACATTCAAGATAAAATTTGATAGAACATATGGATATATAGAATGTATATACAAGAGTTGAAATGAAAAAACATATAGATCATACATAGTCAAAAATTCTAGGTCATATAAACAACTTAGTCCTAGTGGGGCCAGTGTCACGACTCCCCAATCCCACCTCCAATATGCCAAGGGCTGGTGACTTCCACTGAGTAGGCATATCACTAACATGGGAGGCATTTCCTATGTACCTGTACACATGAACACATCTCCAATCCTACAAATGTTGAAATGAAAAAACCACTAAGAAACAAAATCATGCATACCACTATCCCAACCAACAGAGTATGATAGGAAGTAAAGTGCAGTTAAGTAAACTAGGTTATAATAAAATCCCACCAAAAGAAAGAGTCTGTAAACTAAAATTTCCAACCAGTAAATAGAATAGGTACTGGGAATACTTCTCAAATCTATAGTAATAGCTCAGCCTACCTAAACTGACAAAGATCTGTTCGGTCTTGGTCCGCCCTAGACTCCGTCAAAAGGACGCTCGTCTGAAAAAGACACGACATGTGCAGTCAAATCTCATGTAGTGGTAATTATAAAAATACTCAGCAGGACACTCCAAAACCACAAATAAATAAAAAAAATAAGATTTATTCATCTCTACATAGTATATGTCTAGAACACATATAGACAGAATATCTATATATATTCAAACCAAGACAGACATTCTAGAGCTAAGTCACAACTACTGCATACCAATACTAGGGATTCAGTTTGAATATTCCATGAAGCACTCATCCGATAGAACACACTAATAAATCTGATAGCACTAATTAAATCCATCGGAGAAGTAATATTCATCAAGAAATGTCATGAGAGATAGATACACTGAAAGATCTAAAGAGTGAAATGACACAATGGATGAGGATCACAATCAGGTCCATGGGGTGATACCAACAACTCCATTTGGATTAACCTGTTAAGTAAGGGATTGATGACTAGTAAATTTAGTCACATCAATACCAAGGACTCTACCTAGGGCATGAATAATGAATAGAGGATCCTACTCCGGGCCTCTCAGAATAGATTCCAAGGACTCTATCTAGAAATTCCAACTGAAGAGATCATACTCCTATGAGTAGGAATTGATACCCACCAACCTTAAGGGAAATGATCAAGGGAATTAACCCTAATGAATTTTGTCCAATATATGGTGGAAAAGATGTTCAATCCATGTATAATAGAGTAAAAAACGTGTAGTAGGGTCACACACCATGTCCCTTGACCCCAAGTACTAACCGTGTAAAATGGCATTTGTCATTACAACATTTCATGTAAAAAGAGAGTACACAGCTTTTAGAAAGACATACACATCATTCCCTTCCATCTAGGGTCCACCCATGTACTCTGGTTGTGTTCGAGTACATGATGCCAATCAGTGTAGCTCTTCTCATGTACCAGTACATGGGGTAATCCATATAACTGGTTCTACCAAGCCATGTGGGGGCATACATGCTTTGTACAAACCTTGTATACTCTGCCATGTGTCTGTGTTTCTTCTAAGATATGATTTTAGTATTAGTGAAGGTCACACGCTCCGTGTGACACTTCAATACATCCGGAAACCCTAGCTACCACTCAGTAGGTTCAACACACTGTGTATTCTGAAATAGATGTCGTGTTCATTGGGATTTTCCAAAACCCTTGTTTCACACTCTGTCATCTTCCCCATCACTCTAGCCACCGATCCTGGCCACACCTCATAGAGAAACTCTATATTTGAGGTCTTCTAGTCTCACCATCACTAAATCAGTCATATTTGGGCCTTGAATCAACTCAGAAAACCAGATCTTCACCATTCTATGTTTCCAATGAAGAACGAGAAATTGACACCCATAATCATTCGATACACTACTATAACCACCGTCGTACCTTCTTCATATCGTACCAATGTTTGATCTTAAATATTAGATAGTTGCTCCATGAAATGAAGGCGCAATTATTTTTTGTTCATAAACCAGGAAGAATGCTAAGAACACAAAGAACATGAAGAATTTCAAGGGATAAATGCACAAGGAACAACCCAAGAAATGAACATCAGTTGTTTTTCATTCCAAACTCGATTCATTCCATAATAATGATCATGAAAAACCAAATCAATTCCATCAATTGAACCCCTACAATAAAATCCTGCAAATAAAACCCCTCCATGTTGGAATGATGAATCTACAGGTCAACCCGTTTGTTGGATGATCTGCATTCGTCATTAATTCTAAGAGCAGGGAGAGAATAATCTGGAAAAAAAATGCCCTACCTTGAGGTCGGATTGTTTTATAAAAGACATAGGCTATCACGTCACCTCCATTGGCCAAATTTGTCAAAAAAATTGCAATCATCAATCTCTGATCTTCAATCCTGTTGTCATTTGTCGACGAGGGAATTCTCCATGTTCCTCTCCATAGCCTCCATGGAATTATAGGGTTATGATTATAACCCTGTACCCCTAAATCTTGGTTTATTTGAAAATGAACCCTTATTGTGTCACATTCAAATGTTAAAATAAAATAAATCTTAAATTTATTTTTTTATTTAAAATTTCAAAAAACTATTTTTCACAGTTGACCCATGTCGGCCTATATTAGCCCTTTCTTAGGCTAAACTCGCTTCTCTAAATGCAACGGTGCCCTCAAATTTCGGATTTGGTCTCCTGTTTTGAAGTTTTTTTTCACATTTTCAATAAAATTGTGCGTTTGTGTTATTTAATATATTTAATATATTTCATAAATTTATTCTGAGTGCAATGGGCCTCAGAATCGCACATCATCTCAGCACCTGGTATCGAATTAATCAATATAATATTTAAAAATATTACACAGAAAAATTTGGGACATTAAATTCTCCCCACCTTAGGGCTTTACATCCCCAAAAATTTAAAAAAATGCTACTAAAAAATAGGTGGGTACTGAGCACGAATCTGAGCCTTTCACTACCATTTTCTCTCTTATAGATTATTGTGTGGTCACCGAACACACACTAAAGGAATTAATTACCCACAAAGGATCCTCTACTAATAATCCTTGATCTCCAATGGGTACTCAGAAAAACATGTTCCATCATCAATGTCCTACTTTCCCCAATTGATAACATGTGATGGGTTATGCACGTAACTCCTCAACAACGACACATGGAAGACATCATGAACCAGATATAACTATAGGGGTAGATCCAAGTGTTATGCCACCTCACCAACTCTATGCAGTATCTGTAAAGGTCTGATAAACCTTGGAGATAACATGTTACCCCGTCCAAATCTCTGTAATCCCCATCGAGGTGAAACTCCAAGGAACACATAGTCTCCTTCCCTAAACTCTAAAGGTCTCTTTCACCTATTAGTATAAGATTTTTGTTGGATTTTTGTAGTCTTCATACACTCCTGGATTATCTATACCTTCTCAGTAGTATCTCACATCAACTCCAAACCCATGAGTGATGACTTTCCTATGTCAGTCCATCAAAGCGATGATTGGTAGTTTTTCTCATACATATCATCAAATGGTTCCATACCTACAGTGAAATTGAAGTTTTTGTTATTGTACACAAACTCCACTAGATGTAGGTGATCATCCCCACTATGGCTGAAGTCTAACATGCAAGCTCATTGCATGTCCTCCCAAACCTGAATGGTCTACTCCTGGCCTTATATATGGAGGTGAAACAACATTCTCAAGCATGACTAATTTATAAATACCTCCTTTAATATCTTCCAAACAGGTATGTGAAACGAGCATCGTGATCTGATAAAATTGTAAATGGAACTCAATAGAGTTGAACTATCTCCTAAACGTAGAGGCGTCCCAATCTCTCTACTAAACTCTAATCTCGAATATCTAGGAAGTGGTCCAACTTTTTAAGTTGGTCAATGATGACTCAGATGTAATCATGCCCCCTGTAAATATGTGGAAATCCCATCAAAAAATCCATCGATATCCTATCCCACTTCCATTCGGACACCTCAATGGGTTAACTTAAACCCACTAGAACCAAGTTCTCAATTTTCACCTACTGAAACATAAGGCACCAAGAAACGAACTCTACCACTACCTTCTTCATCCCTCATCACCAAAACTAAAATTAGAGCTCCCAGTACATCTTCTACACCCCATGATGTAATTCCAAATGAGACGTATGAAACTACTGAATAACCACCTCCCACAAATCCACTGGTATAACTATGCGTCCTCCGAAAAGGATGACATTATCCCCACCTTGTGAATATTTATTAGTCACATATCCTATGAACATATAAGAACATAGAGTCTCATAGTAGGTATCCCCAAGTTGTGCCTTCATAACTTTCTATAAGAGTGGCGGGGTGAAAACCATAAACTAGAGCTAAGCTACTCCATATCCATCCATAAAGGATAACTATAACAAGGAAAACTACATCAACACCTCTTTACAAAACTATAAACTAGATCTTCTGCTGAGAACACCGAACACCACATTCCCCTTCCCATTAGTATAGAGAATCTCAAATTCATGGTCCCATAGGAACTCTAGTAGATGCCTCTTTATCAAGTTCAAATCCTTATAAGAGAATATATACTTGATACTCTTGTGATCAGAGTAGATGATAAACTGCTTTCCCATCAGGTAGTTTCACCACATATTTAATGAGAAGACTACCTCTACTAACTTAATATCGTGGGTCATGTGGTTCTTATCATGTGGTATTAATTGGTGTAAACCATAGGCAATATTCATTGTTAATATATATATAATATTAATGTTCTTTATTATTCATAAACACCATTTTAGTGCATTTTACACTTTGAACATCATTTCACATTATGATTGTAATTCCTTCTTAAAATGCACTATTATGTGGCACATTTTTTAACATCATTTAAAGTACCCAATGATTTATCTGATTTTAAGGAATGTAATTATCCATATTTTAATTTGATATTTGGGTAAATTGATATAAACTTCAATATGAACATGTTTCATTCAGGTATCAATGAATTATTCATAAATAATGATGGTGATATTAGGAGATGAATGGATGCAATTCTAGAGAAGGCAGATTGGACACCATCCCACTGATGAAAATTTGGAACCCACATTACAAACCTAATGAAGCCAAAATTTTGTGAGATTCTATAATACATATAGAGAAACAAATCATTATTTAGGATCCAGTGCTAATTCGTCCTCCATTGTAATTATTTAGGCGGCCCAAGTTAGAGATAAAATTCTAGAGCAGATTCTACGGCCCAGAAAAACATCCCACTAATCTAATAATATCTCTGAATCCACAATTCTAAATGGGCCCAAAATTTACAGGAGGTTGGGAGAAATCCGGACTCCATTTTCTCTTTCTACAGACCACTCTAATTCGGCCATCTAGAAGGTCTTCCAACTTCGTCTGTTCGGTGGATGAAAGTTGGATGCCACCTCAGGTCAAGGGTGGAAAAATAAACTCTCCCTCAACTTTTCACCCACCTATTGCCTACCAAAATTAATTGAGGAGACTTGGAATATTTAAGTCTCAACAAAAGGCTTTAAAAATTCTTATTTAAGGTAGTGGTGGTGGAGGAGTTGAGGATCATTGATCTTTGTTTCGTTTTAATGTTATGCTGCCAATTTGATGTTGTAATCGCATTCCCTAAATTGTAAGTTCCTTGAATTACCTTAGATTCTTATAAAAGTTCTTCATATTATCTTTTTTATATTCTCCTTATTATCACTTTTATACCATTGCATCAAGGTTTGAACTTGTTCATACCAAACCTTGTCAGATTATCACACAACGGTGGAGTGATTGTTTTTTTCATTGTTTTTTTACTTCTCCAATTCCTCCCTCATGAGTCTACTTTCTGCTTCCATTGAAACCATGGGATCAATGGAGGGCTAAACCACATATGGGTTGATCCCAGGAAGTATCAAGGGGATGTATTGGATGTTATTTCTCACTCCATTAATGGATAATCACTTATTTTAAATGAGATTTTTATCTGATGACTTTAAAACTTCTTCATACTTATTGAATTTACGGTCACACATTTCAAGTGCTAATAAGAACCTTTACCTTGGAGTTCTCAAAACTTTGATCCTTCAAGTGTATATGTGATTAGTATTAGGGTGTGTAGGAATTAAACCCGTATGTGATGATTTTGTTTGATCTCCTTAAATGAACCCATCTCAAATATAAGAAATTGAAATATTTTTACAAGAAAAAGAATGCATCCAATCCACCCCTTGTGATAACCTAGGATCAACCCTTCTCATAATTTGAATTAACATAAGACTTTTACTGTTTATATAGAACCATCTAAAATCAAACCAAATTTGTCCACTCAATATCCAAAAAAAGTCCATTGAATGTACGTGTCCATAGGTTACTTCTTAGGTCTCTGAGGATTCGACAACCCAAGCTAGACTACAAAGATCGTTCTACCTTCTTCTCTTGGGTAAATTTGAGCATGAATAAAATTTTGGCGGCATTTCCAGGCACCCATGTAATTCATATAAACACCCATTATATTCTCCAACATTTCTTCTTTTCTTATCCAAATTCTCTTATCTTGTCCATTTCTCGTTTTTTTTCTTTTGGCGCATGCCCGCCTACACCCGCGATCAATCAAACCGTCTAGTTAGGGTGGATAGTCTTGGGGTTGGGGAGTCAAGTACACCAAGGGAACTCTTTCCATTAGATCCTAATCTTCCTAATACTCCAAAGTCAAAATTGAGCCTATTTCAATGGAAGTTCTTCAAAGAGACCAACTCATAAACCCGGGTGGGAACCAAAATGGAAACCCAAATGAGGAAGCCCCAATCTTGGGGAATGCAATTGATCAAACCATGAATGACTACCTCACACCTTCTTGGACCAATTACCCCCTCATTCATTAGCCATAATTAAATAGGATATTCCAACTACATCTTTTAACCCCATGTCCTAAACCACCTTCCCACATTCCATGGAATGGAGTCCGAGATGCCCTAATTTCAC
The DNA here is from genome assembly GCA_963277665.1 of Viscum album. NCBI lineage: Eukaryota > Viridiplantae > Streptophyta > Magnoliopsida > Santalales > Viscaceae > Viscum > Viscum album. The sequence continues at coordinate 1,655,153,608 of OY728119.1, forward strand.
ATTAAGGAGTTCAATGACATTGTAGAAACCATGTGTCCCCCACATCAACTAGAATCAAATAAGATGAGGATATTTCCTTTTTATTTAAAATATAGAGATAAAAATTAGCTAAACAATTTGAGACCATCATCCATCAACTCTTGGGACTAACTACAAAGAGAATTCTATAAAAAATAATTTCCCCACCACAAAACAATTGCACTTGAAAAGATCATCCAAAACATTTTTGAAAAAGAGGGAGAGTCATTCTATGAAACATGGGAGAGGTTCAGGGAAACTCTAAACATGGTTCTACATCATGGTTTTTCTATTCCAAAACCAGTGATAATTTTCTATGAAGGGTTGTCTTCGGGGAACAAACAATTCATTGACAAGATGTGTAATGGAACCTTTAAAAACAAATCCCCAAATTATGATTACGAGTATCTAAAAATCCTTTTGGAACAAAAAACATGGGTAACTTCACCTTATTCTGAAAATACACAAAGAACTACTGGAATTCATACACTTAGAGAAGAGGAAAGCCTTAGGGCAAAACTCGCAGCACTCTCTAGGAAGGTTGAAGAGATGGACCTTAGGAAAGTCCATGAAATCCAAATTGTAGACCCCGTTTGCACAATTTGTGACAAACATGACCATAAGACAGACAACTGCTCAACCATTCCATCCATAAAGGATGTTCTTTTAGGAGGCCCCCTAGTAGAAGTAAATTCCTTTAACTTTCAAAATCCTCAATACCAAAACAACTTCAACCCAAGGTATAATGACCACCCAGGATTCCGCTGGAAAGATAACCAGCAACCTAGCAAAACACATGGACAAAATCCTTACCCCAAATAGAACTACCAAACCCATAACCAGTTCCAAACCCAACCTATCCAATTCCAATAGCCACCGGTCCATTTTCATCAAACCATCCCACCTACAAAATATCGCCTTTGGATAAACCAATCTTCTCAATCACCAACCCAAACTATTCCACAAAGCCTACTAGAAAAATTGTGCAAAAAAAACAGAGAGTATGAACTTGTAAGACTCTTACCTAAAACAAGAACTTCAAACCATAAAAATTTTAAAGGAACCCATACCTACTCAGGAGGTACCATCCTTAACTTCAAGGGGAGAGTCAATTTTCAATCAAACAACTCGTGAACAACTAAAGGTTGTGACTGTTTTAAGAAGTGGGAAATCAATTGAGAAACCTGACCAAATAATTTAGAACCCACCTGAAGATTTAAACTTGGATGAAAATTCAAATTAACCAAATGATCAAACTGAAAAACATGATAACATTGTCAAAGAAACAACTCTTCAACAAACAACCCCACAACCTGCACCATTTCCTCAATGCATGAGGGGGAAACCTAGCCTGAATTGAGTGAAACATTGAGGGAAATATTTTCACAAGTCAAGTTGAGCATTCCACTTCTAGATGCAATCCAAACCATACCTGCCTACTCAAATTACCTTAAGGACTTGTGCACTTTTAAAAGAAAATTTTCACATAAAAAACAAGTCATTTTGGCTGCTAAGGTTAGTACCACCTTTCATGGGACCATTCCTTGTAAGTTGAAAGACCCAGGTTTCCCTTACATCAATGTTGAACTAGGACAGAGAAAAGTTGTCATGGACTTGTGTGGCCTAGGTGATAGTTTCAATCTCATTCCCTATACTGTGTACTTCCAGTTAGACCTAGAAGAAATCCAACCCACATCTTTCACACTTCAACTTGCTGATCGTTGAATTAGAGTTCCAAAGGGTATTTTAAAGGACGTTCTGGTAAAGGTTGAAAACTTCATCTACCCTACTGACTTCATTGTCCTTGAAAACCATCCAAACGTAGGTAATAAGGAACAAACCCCAATTATCCTTCACCGTCCATTCCTTGTAACAATAAACTCTGTTATCAGAGTTCGAAATGGGAACATGACAATCACCTTTGGTAACATGAGTCTAGACTTGAACATCTATAATGCAAGCTCACAAATAGAGGATGACGAGGAAATTCATGAAGTAAACATGATAGGAAGAATTGATAATGAGTCCATAGAACATCAAGGAATATTTGAAGGATGTTTATGTCAGGATGAGATTTATTTCCTTTTTTCACATGAAGGAAGTATATCTCCTTGTATTGAATCATTTTCAAATTACTTTTATGATGAATTCTTAGGTCTAACAATCAGTAAAACCTTTCAGGAAACCAATTTAATGGAGACCGATCAAACTTCCTTCCATAAACCTGATCAAGATAATATTGTAGTTGAAACTTCTACATGTGGGGAATAAATCCTATCTAAAACTCTAGGAAACAAAATTGATGTTGATATAATGTCCCAATATTCTTCTGAAATTCCGAACCAACCTGATCTTGAATTGAGGGAACTTCTCGTTGCACTCAAGTATGCCTTTCTAGGGGACAATCAAACACATCCTATTGTCATTTCTTCTTCTAATGAATCCAATAATGAGAGTATGCTTCAATATTTCCTTAGGAAATAGAAGAAATACATTGGTTGGACCCTGTCTGATATTCCTGGGATTAGCCCCCTTATCAGGACTCATAGGATTGTTCTAGAATCTGATTCAAAGCCATGTCGTCAACCTCAATGACGACTCAATCCTAATCTCATGGAGGTAGTAAATAAGGAACTTTTTAAATTGTTAAAAGATGGTATCATATATCCCATAGCTGGGAGTGAGTGGGTCAGCCCAATCCAAGTGGTTCCCAAGAAGGCAGGAAACATAGTGATAACCAATAAGGATGTAGAGATTCTTCCAACTAGGGTGAGTAGTGGATGGAGGGTCTGCATTGAATATAGGAAGCTAAACTCATTCACCAAGAAGGACCATTTCCCCTTACCATTCATTGACCAAGTCCTTGAGAGAGTGGTAGGTTATGCCTTATACTATTTCTTAGATGGGTACTCAGGGTATAATCAAATTGAGTTCTCCCTAGAGCATCAAGGGAAGACTACATTCACATGTCCATTTGGCACATTTGCTTTCAAACACATGCCCTTAGGGTTATACAATGCCCCTGGAACCTTCTAGCAGTGCATGATGGGAATATTCTCAGACATGGTAGGGGATTTTATAGAGGTCTTCATGGATGACTTCTCTGGGTTTGGGGATACATTTTAGGGATGTCTGAGGAATGTAGAGAGAGTCTTGTCAAGATGTGAATAAAAGAATCTCATCCTAAACTGGTAAAAATTCCATTTCATGGTTAAAGAGGGACTAGTTCTAGGCCATCTAGTCTTAGGTAGGGGGATTGAAGTTGATAAATCCAAGGTTGACATCATTCGTCACCTTCCATCACCCAAAACTGTCAAGGAAGTGAGGTCTTTCTCAGGATATGCTGGTTTATATAGAAGATTCATCAAGGAATTTAGTTCAATATCTTGTCCCCTTTGTGCTCTGCTAGTAAAGGATGTTGCATTTGTTTGGACTGAAATCTATGAGGGTTCATTATCAACCCTCAAATCCTCTCTCACCTATCCTCCCATTATGAAATCTCCAAATTTGAACCTTCCTTTAGAACTTATGTGTGATGCCAGTGACTTTTCTTTTGGTGATGTGTTAGGAAAATGTTGTGATAAAACTCCTTATGTCATTGCTTATGCAAGAAAATCCTTAAATGATGCCCAAATCATCTACACCGCCACTGAAAAGGATTTACTTGAAATAGTGTTTTCCTTATAGAAGTTTAGGTCCTACCTCTTAGGATCCCACATCACTGTATTCACTGACCATTCTGCACTAAAATACCTCTTCCAAAAACAATATGCTAAGGCTAGACTGATTAGGTGGGTCATTATCTTACAAGAATTTGACCTCACAATCAAGGATAAAAAGGGTGATGAAAATGTTGTAGTTTATCACCTCTCTAGGATGGAATTCAAAGAAAACTCAATTCACCTTTTTGTGTCTGATTCATTCCCTGATAAACACCTATACTCTATGAGTGACTACCCTTGGTATGCCGACATAGATAATTTCTTAGTTACAAAAGTAATCCCAAAATTCTTAGGGACTCAGGCTCGAAGGAAATTCTTTTCTGATGTTAGGAACTATGTGTTTGATGATCCATACCTCTATAAGATATTCCCTAACAAAGTCATTAGGAGGTGTGTCCCAGAATATGAACAAGAGTCCATCCTTAAATTCTGTCATAGTGAGGCATGTGGAGGTCACATTTCCTCTAAGAAAACATATTCTAAGATTATTCAGTGTGGTCTCTAATATCCCACTCTCTCAAGGGACTCCTACACATTTTGTCAAAACTGTCCTAGGTTTCAACAAGTAGAGTCCATCACAAAAAGAAATCAAATGCCACTCACTCACATCTTAGTGATTGAAATCTTTGACTACTGGGGAATAGATTTCATGGGTACTTTCCCAAACTCTAGGGGATACCTCTACATTCTCTTAGCTGTTGATTATGTCTCAAAATGGGTTGATACCATTCCCACGGAATCCAATGATCATCAAACTGTGATTAGATTCCTAAAAGAAAACACATTATCTAGATTAGGAATTCCTAGAGCTATCATTAGTGATCGTGGAACTCATTTTTGCAATCGTTCATTCTCATAACTCATGGAAAAGTATGGAATTTCTCACAAAGTATCCACTGCATACCACCCACAGACCAATGGTCAAGCTGAGTTAGCCAATCGATAAATCAAACAAATTCTTGAGAAAACTGTCAATCCTGCTAGGAAATATTGGTCTGAGAAACTCTTGGATTCTCTTTGGGCATACCATACAGCATACAAAACCATCCTAGGCATGTCAACATATAGGTTGGTTTATGGAAAATCATGCCATTTACGTGTTGAAATTGAGCATAAGGCCTTCTGGGAAATTAAGAAAATGGATTATGACCTCTCATTGGCCGGAAAAAAAAGGAAATTAGATCTCAATGAATTGGAGGAACTAAGGATGGAGGCTTATGAAAATTCAAGGTTCAATAAAGCTAGAGTTCAAGCCTACTAATCTAGGAATATCAAAGTAAAACATTTTGAACCGGGAAAATTTGTGCTCTTGTATAGTTCAAAACTTCATTTACACCCAGGAAAGTTAAGGTCTAGATGGTCAGGTCCATATATAGTGCATAAGGTTTACCCCCATGGGGATATAGAAATTCAAGATCCCACCAATGGTGAAACCTTTAAATTTAATGGTCATAGAGTCAAACCATTCAATGAACCATTCCAAAAACATGAATTTGATGAATAAATGAGTGAACCCACCTTAGATGATGAAAATAATTAATCAATTAGGGGTCTAAGTCGAGATAATGATGTTAAACAAAGCACTTCATGGGAGGCAACCCATGGTTTTCAAGTTTCCTATAATTTGGATGTTTTAATAAAATTTATATTTTAAATAGGATTAATTAATCATTTTGATATTTTATAAAAACAATAGTTTTTTGACATGTTCTTCTATTATGAGTATGGATGGGTATGAAAGAGGAGCGCCATATTCATCTGTGTCACGTGGTGTGATCCTTGAGTAATACCTTACCCAGAAATTTAAAAAGAAGACAATGTATCATCAGTTTATTTTATTTTATTTTTATGTGTTTGTAAGTTAAGATAAAAATACAAAAAAAAATAAACAAAAATATAACAATAAAAAAAGGTCACATTGTAGGTCGTGGGGAAAACCCCATCACAACCGGCGAAGCTGTGGGGATTCGAACCCGGGACCGAAGGGAGACAGGGGAGCGTTCTTACCACTGACCTACAGCTTTTTGTGCTTCCTTATTCTATAATTTTTATATATATACGTATATTTTACTTTCATTATTATATAAATATATATATATATTGTTTTTTTTTTGTTTTTTTAATTATTTTTTCCTTTTTATACTAGGGAACTCTGCAAGTGAAATGGATATCAAAGGACTAAATTGGAGCAACAAGAAATTCAAATTCAACCACCATGTGACTTCATTCCATGATCCTCATATTTCAATTTCTTTTTTGAAATTCCCTTACCTGCCTCTAATACTTCTAAATTTTCATTTCTTCAAACACTGGGGACAATATTATTTAAATTTGGGTGGGAGAAAAAAAATTAAAAAATGCTTTTGTGTCAAAAAAAATGATTGATTTGAAAAAACAAATGTGTGTAAATTGAAGGAAAAATTCCTTTAACATTGAACATGGTAATAAACATTGCACACTTTGAAATTTAATATCAAATAATTTAGCATGCCCTGATTTTTATTTTAATCCATGTATAATTTCATGAGCATAGATTTTGGAAAGTGTGGCTGTCTAATGTTATATTTCATGGTTTATATTTTCATCCAAAAAAAAAGAAAATCACAACGCACGTCCTTTGGATAGTGGGGTATTAGTTTGAGTTCATGGGGTCCCCCAAATAAATAGCATAGGTTTGGTGATAATTTTATTTTCAATATGAGTATTCAAAAAAAATTAAAAAAAACAATAAATTTGCACGTAGAGCAATAAAATGACCTAATGTGTGGCTTTCGGGACTTGGGGATCGTGACTCCATAGTTGTCTAGCCTAGAGTTAGTAATTTTATCTCTATTTTTGGTAATTTGAATTTGTTTTTGACTGAGTTAACTCGAGATGATGCTCAAGTATGTGGGATTCACTTGGTTCCCTAAGGTCTTTGAGCCTAGGAGTCATCGGCAAAGCCTCGCTATAGGGGTTGACTCTTTTGAGTGCAATTTCAATTACCATGGAAAAATTGAAAAAAAAACAAAAAAAATATAAAAAAAATTAATACTCATATTAATATTGAAATGTGATTCCACCTAGCGCTTCTGTCATTTCCCCATTGAATAAAGATGAACCCCCATGTCTATTGTGATACACAACGCATCCTCAAACTTAATTGATATTGGATGAAATATGGAAGTGATTTTGAACAAATGAATGAGCTTGGGATTGGGATATGCTTATGAAACTATCTTGTAGTAAAATATTTTTATGGGTTTCATGATTTTTTGGTATAAGGTTTTTTGGTGATCATTGTGTGTTAAAATGTTTTTGGAAAAGGGAATTCGAATTTCATATTATTGAGATACATTTTGATCAGGACTAGAAAAACTCAAGTTGGGTGGTGCGATTAGCCACTAAATGAGGCTAAGATTCATTGTTAATATATATAATATTAATGTGCATTATTATTCATAAATACCATTTTATTTCATTTTACACTTTGAACATCATTTCACATTATGATTGTAATTCCTTCTTAAAATGTACTATTATGTGGTACATTTTTTAACATCATTTAAAGTACCCAATGATTCATCTGATTTTAAGGAATTTAATTATCCATATTTTAATTTTATATTTTGGTAAATTTATCTACACTTCAATATGAACATGTTTCATTCAGGGATCATTGGAGGATTCATAAAAGATGATTGAGATATTTGGAGATGAATGGAAGCAATTCTAGAGAAGGAAGATTGGACACCAGCCCACTAATGAGAATGTAAGACCCACATTACAAACCCAATTAATCCAAAATCTCATGGTATGATATATAAAATATATAGGAACAAATAATTCTTCAGGATCCAGTGCTAATTCTACATCCATTGTAGATATTTAGGTGGCCCAATTTAGAGATAAAATTATGGGTTAGATTCTGTGTCCCATAAAAACAGTCCACTAATCTAATTATATATTCAAATCCACAATTCCATATGGCCTAAAATTTTACATAAGGTTATAAGACATACATATATCCATTTTCTTCTTCTATGTCCCACTATAATTCGGCCATCTAGAAGGTCTTACAAGCGCGTCTCTTCGTTGGATGAAAGGTAGATGCCACCTCGGGTCAAGGGTGGAAAAATCACCTCTCCCTCAACTTTCCACCCACCTATGGCCTACAAAAATTAATTGAGGAGACTTTTACTATTGAAGGATCGACCCAAGGCTTCAAAAATATCTATTTCAGGTAGTGGTGGTGGAGGAGTTGAGGATCTTTGAGCTTTGTTTCGTTTTAATGTTATGCTGCCAATTTGATGTTGCAATCACATTACTTCAATTGTAAGTTCCTTGAATTACCTTAGTTTCTTATAAAAGTTATTAATATTATCTTTTTATATTCATATTATTATCACTTTGATACTGTTTCCTCAAGGTTTGAACTTTTTCATACCAAACCATGTGATATTATCACACAACGGTGGAGTGGTTGTTTTTTTCATTGTTTTTTTACTTCTCCAATTCCTCCCTCATGAGTCTACTTTCCGCTTCCATTGAAACGACGGGATCAATGGAGGGTTAACCCACTTATGGGTTGATCCAAGGGAGTATCAAGGGGATATATTGGATGTTATTTCTCACTCCATTAATGGATAATCACTTCTTTTGAATGAGATATTTATTTGATGACTTTAAAACTTCTTCATCCTTATTGAATTTAAGGTCACAAATTTCAAGTGCTAATAAGAACCTTTACCTTGGAGTGCTCATAAATTTGATCCTTCAAGTGTATAGGTGATTATTATTAGTGTTTTTAGGCATTAAACTAGTAAGTTATGATTTTGTTTGATCTTCTTAAATGAACCCATCTCAAATATAAGAAATTGAAATATTTTGACAAGAAAAAGAATGCATCCAATCCACCCCTTGTAATAACCTAGGATCAACCCTTCTCATAATTTGAATTCACTTAAGACATTTAGTGTTCACTTAAACCCATCTAAAATCAACCCAATTCTGGCCACTCAATATCCAAAAACATTCCATAGAATGTACGTGTCCATAGGTTACTTCATAGGTATTTGAGGATTCGACAACCCAAGCTAAACTACCAAGACCGTTCTACCATCTTCTCTTGGGTAAATTTGAGCGTGAATAAATCAAGTTCAAATACTTCTGAGAAAAGATATACTTGAGACTCTTGTGATCAGAGTAGATGATAAACTGATTTCCCATCAGGTAGTTTCACCACATCTTTAATGAGAAGACTACATATACTAACTTAAGATTGTGGGTCATGTAATTCTTATCATGTGGTATTAATTAGTGTAAACCATAGGCAATAACTTCTTGCTTCAACATAGGACACAACCATGTCTAGTCCCTGACACATCATAGAACACTACGTACTCGACACCCTCCTAAAAAAATCTCAATATCGGAGCACTCATCAAGATATTTCTCAACTACTAGAAATCTTGTTGGCACTTCTCTATACACACTAAAGGATTCCCCTTTTGAGTCAATGATTTAAAAGGTGATGATATCCTGTATAAATCATTTATGAATCTCTAGTAATACCCTACCTGCCCAAGGAAGCTCTGCACCTCTGTCATGTTCCTATGTGGAACCCATTCTAACACTGCCTCCACCTTATCCAAGTCCACTACCACTCCATCCACTAAGATAACATGTCCCAGAATGTGGACCACATGAATCCAAAACTAGAAATTCCAGAGTTCCCCCTAAAGCTAGTACTCTCAGAGTATGTCCATACCCATCATTAGGTGTCTCACGTGCTCCTCATCAGATGTCGAGTACAGAAGGATATCATTGATGAAGACTACCATGAACTAATTTAAGTAGGGATTAAATATCAGGTTCATGAGTCTAATGAACACTGTGGGGGATTTCGTCATGCCATAAAGCATAACTAAGTACTCATAGTGATCTTAGAATCATCTGAAAGTCGTCTTTAGTATATCCTACACTTTTACTCACAACTGGTGATAGCCTTATTGAAGTTCAACCATCGAGAACCATCATTCCCCTCTCAACTGATTGAAGAGTTCATCAATCCTCGGTAGTGGATACTTGTTCTTCATGGTCACATGATACATGCTCTAGTAGTCCACACATAACCTCATGCTCCCATCTTACTTTTCGGAAAACAAAACTAGGGATACCTAAGGTGAAACACAAAATCTCATGAATCCCTTCCTCTATAAGTCCTCCAACTGCATGATAAACTACCAAAGCTATGAGGGATCCATCTGATATGTCGGTGCTAATATCTATGCTAACTCAAAGTGTAATTTGATGTATAATTATTTCTCCCAGTGGGGAGATAATCCTGGAACATCTGATAGAAGGACTTCCTTGTACTCTGCCACTAATGTTGAGAAAGGTAAACGCATAACATCTACTACACCGGGGGTCAAACTATCCAACTCATGATTAATTGGCTACACCCTCATATTCAAGATTCCATCCTATGTTGCACGGATTTCTATTTCACGAAAAAAGTAAACCTCGCTCCATCACTACAGACACACCTTACCCTTCACCTAAAACATTGACGTTGGGAATAGAATGTGGATAACCAATCTACACCAAGAATAACATCGTAAGGCTTAAACACAATCACCAAGAGGTTGTAACCAAAACTCTTTCCTCTAAGGTTCAGGTCATAGTTCCATCATAGATGTGTGATCACAGAGTTTTCTTTAGTGGGTATCTCCAAGTATAAGGGTCGAGTCAATGGTTTAACCAGAATCTCTAAGTCTCAAATAGGATATGTGGAAAGGAATTAATTACTAGAACCTATATCTATCGGTACTAAAACTAAATTAGAAAAGACATAGATCGTACCTTGAATCATCCTAGGAGTCCCTAGGTCATATGCCTCAACTTTATGCAGTTTTCCCCACCCCTGTCTTCCAACTCCCTGAGCTTGGCATGGACCTCCTGGGGGTGGTGTTGGTAACATTTCAAATCATCCATCACCTCCTACTACTCTACTAGCTCCTATTCCACATCTTTTTCCTTAAGGATCTACCTTCTCCTATAACTATCTCTACCTCGGTGGTATATCCATTATATACCTGTCAGTAGCATGGTGGTCCAGACAATCTTGCAAGAGATGTCCCCTACCATCATAGGAATAACACTACTTCTATCTAGGCTGACTAGACCCACCCTGTGATCCATAAACTTTATATACTATATCTTAAGATCTCCTTCTAGAACTTCTCCAATGTCCAGATCATTGATACTGACATCAGCTCTCTACTGTTGAAGTCTCTTCACCTGCTCATCCACTACTGACTACTACTAGTTGTACATGCTTATCCAAGAAAATTTCTACCAACAAATCTCTCTCAAACACTTCATCATACGTCAGAATGCATAAAGGGATAATATTGTCTTGGATATATTTAATAATACCTCACTCAAAGGTCTGATCCCTGAAGTACTAATCTCTGACCATATTCATCGAGTACTTGGAATGGTTGTTGAACCTCAATGAATACTCATCCATCGTCAAGCTATGATGCTGGAGCTGAATAAGCTCTTGTATACACATAGATCTCAATATAAATGGTGAGAAATCCACTATAAAGAGATACTCAAACTCTATCCATTAAAGGGTCTCCTTGTCGTGAGTTTAGATATCCAAACTCCACCAATGCCCTCCCAAACCCTGAACAAGGCTCACTGCTAGGATCTCCATCGGGTCCACTGGTGTTTGGACTTGACAGAAAACATTGTTCACCACCTCAATCCGGTCCTCAGCCGCCTGAGTGTTGCGATCACCTTAGAATATGATGGGTATCAATCTCTGAAACTTATAGGGCATGCTCCTCCTGTGATCCTCGTCTTTTGGTACTGCAGGTAATACATGCTACTCCAAAGGTGTCAGTATGGCTAGTGCACCACTATGAGGAAACTTCTGGGAAATTGGTCCCTATACTGAAGCCTCATCATTGAGGGGGTCATCCTCATGATCGAGCTACTGAATCCAAGCTAGTATTCATCTTGAGGGAATCTTGTAACAAAACAAGATATACCATTATCAAGGAGTATATCTGGAGAGATGACTCAAGAATTACATGTAATCACAACCTATTCTTATAGGATTCATGTACCATTATTTTTCCTATAATCAGTGTACTCATGTACTGAGAAGAAAGGAAGGTTATTAGAGTCCCAGTGTATGGATACGTCATCTTCTCACACCAACACTGGATTCCCTAGCCTGAAAGCTGAACTCAAAACACTTAACAATATTTCCCCAAACCAAACTAAAAAACTCTTGGTCCTAAGGTAGAATCGACTAGCTATGATACCAGTCTATCATGGCCCGCCCTAGTGGGGCCCATGTCGTGACTCCCCGAGCCCGCCTCCAATAGGCCAAGGGCTGGCGACTAGGATCAAGTAGGAATATCACCAAAATCGGAGGCATTTCCTATGTACCTGTACTCACGCACACAACTCCAAGCCCACAGATGCTAAAATGTAAAAACCAATAAGAAAAAAAAGAATACACACCACTATCACGACCAACAGAGTATGACATGATGTAAAGTGAAGTAAACTAAACTAGGCCAAAATACATTCCCACTAAAATAAATAGTCTATAAACTAAAAATTCCAACCTATAAACAAAATATGGACTAGGAATGTTCCCAAAGCCTTAGGAACACCTCAGCCTGCCTAAACTCACAAAGCTCTGTTTGGTCCCATTCCACCGTAGACTTCGTCAAAAGGTCGCTTGTCTACACAAGACACGACACGTGTAAGAAAATCCCTTGAAGGGGTGAGTATAAAAATACCTAGTAGGAAAACCCTAATCCATAAAAAAATACACAAAATAATATATATCATCTCTATATACTATAATTCTACAACACATATAACCATAATATCGAGATATACTTAAACTAAAACACACAATCTAGAGGTAAGTCACAAATATCACATAACAAGACTACATATTCAGTGAAAATATTTAACGAAGCACTCATATAGGATAATATACTCTTGAGTATGATAGTACTGATGGTGTCCATCTGAGACATACTGTTCATCGGGAACTATTATGAGAGAGATATATGTTGAAAGATCTAAAGAGAGATATGACACAAAAGATGAGGATCACAGCCAGGGCCATGGGGTGATACTAACAACTCCATCTGGATTAACCTTATAATTAGAGTATTGATGCCCAGTGAAATTGGTCACATCAATACCATGTAATCTACCTAGGGAACAAATAATTAATAGAGGATCCTACTATAGGCATCTTAGAGGGGATTCCAGTGACTCTATCTAGAAATTTCTTCTGAAGGGATCATACTCATATGACTAGGAAACAATACCCACCAACCTTTAGGGAAATTATCAAGGGAATGAACCACAAAAAATATTTTGCAAGATACGGCATAAAAGAGATTCAATCTATGTATAAGAGAGTACAAGGCATATAGTAGGGTCAAACACCATGTCCCTTGACCCTAGGTACTACTTGTGTACAATATCCCGTGTCATTAGAATATGTCATGTATAAATAGAGTACATGATGTGTAGAAAGAATTTCATGTCATTCCCTTCAATCTAGTGTCCACTAGTGCACTATGTCCATGTACCAGTATACTGTGTCAACCCGTGTTGCTCTTCCCATTTACCAGTACACTGGGTAATCCACAAAATCGATTCATACAAGCTGTGTGGGGGAGTACACAACATGTTGTAACACTGTGTATTCCACCCCATTTCTGTGTATCTTCTGAAATATACATCGAGTCGTGGTATGGGACCCACTGGGATGGGTCGTGAAAATTAATATGCTTGTTTTGATATGAAAAGGATAGAAATGTGATAAATTTTCATTATTGGGATATTGGTTCTTAGGATAATGTATTCTACTATGAAACATGAAAATACAAAGGAAGAGGAATAAAATAGAAAAAAATTCTTCAAAATACACAATAACAAGTAATTGTTATTGAATTTGTAGATTCTTCAAAGAAAATATTCATAATCCTCAAGGCATTATTCCTCAATCATGGGAACAAGTTAATAACATGTAATGATTAAATGGTGATTTCTATTAGATACATAAGAATCACAAACTTAGGGTTTAATTAGTGAAAAACATTTCTAATGTTGATAGAATTAAATAACTGATATACTCCATAATATGAGAAACTTGAACTATATATTAGAAATAAAAACTTCAATTTTATTTCATTTCAAATCATAACATATATAAGCTGGAACATTAATGTTTTTTAAAGTTATGGAATCCAAATTACTAAAAAAAATTGAGTTCAAGAGTTATTTTTTTAATTAGGTATTTTACTAAATTATTCTTCTATAAAATATTATTTACATGTTTCCTAGAAAATTAAAATGGAAGATTTTAAATCACATATATAATTTTTTTCCCAAGATCTTGATTCAATCTAGGATTTTATATTAAAAAAATGAAATCAACATCATTTATAAACAATGGTAATTGAAATACATCAGATAAGTTTTCCTAGCTGAAGTGAACATCTTGTACTGACTTAATAGAATTTTCTAATGATGTTTTTTGGAATTTGGATCCTATATTAAGTTCATTTTATATTTTATGATATAGGGGAAGTTGTGTAACTCAAATTACTTGGATGCATATAATATTTTAAACTTGATTCAAAATAAATCTCTAACATATAATATAGATGAAATAAACAGTAGCATATTAGATATAATAAGAGAATGAAACTAATAATAAAGAAAAATATTGAGATATTTTATGACCATCCCTTGAAAGTGTTATTTATAGGGTATTTTAGTTAAACATATTTATTAAAAATACTTCTATGATATAAATAAAATATTTAGAAGTATCATAATAGAAAATATATAAAACTTAAGAGTTTTCATAGTATTCATTGATGTTTGAATGTTTGGGAGTCAACAACTGCTTAATGTGATTAAAAAATATTGTAATAGGAAATGAAATGAAAAGAAATATAAAATAGAAATAGTAAAATAGAGATAAGTTTGAATATACAACACTAGCTTCAGATGGGTTCTACTATCTAGATAATGGAATTTAACATTAGCGTCATGTCATTCAAAATTGAACACTAAAACAAGAAAGAGGTGTATTAAGAAATGAAATCCAGGAAATGGATTGAACTAAAAAAATTGTAAATGAATAAAGACATAAAACAAAGATATCAGAAACATATTTATGATATCCAAAAATGAAAAAATATAATATATAATGAAATTAAAAATTATAAATCAATTTTAATCTTATTCTTAATGGTTGAAGTTAACTTCCAATGTAGCAATGAGTATTTCAGTAAAAACTCATAGTACATGACCTAAAAGGATTTTTTATTTTGTTTAATGAAATAATGAAAATGCAGGAATTGAATATTGATTTAGATAAATAGGAAGACAAATAAAAAATATTACTAGTTAATAGTTTTCAATGCCTACCAAAATAATAGGTTAATGACTAAAAAGGATTTGGTATTATATTTATGAGATGTAGTTTTTGAATGGAATTAATTCAATACCATTTTTAGCTTATATTGTAGTATAAATAATTATAAAATTTGAACCTATAAACTCATTAGAATACACTATAGAACAAATATTGATTATATAGTGAATTGAGAAATAGGTAATTATTAATCAGTTATTTGAATAGTGATAAACACATGGAATATTATCTTAATGGTTCTCAACATGTCTAATAACATCTAACTACATTATGTATCTAATGATATGTAAATTGTAAATTTTAACTTTAAAATCAAAAAATGTATGGTACCTTGAATACAATACCACAAATGAAGGTCTTGTTGGAATGCTGAAAATATTCAATGATAAATAAATTAATAAATATAATATATGAGACCCAACATTGTTATGAAAGAAAAAATTTAAATATTTCTGCATTATAGTCTTCAAATAGATATTTATTTGATGAAAACATTCATCAGAAAACCTATCACGTTGTAGAGATTTAGTTGTTAAATGGAATCCTAGAACATTTAATTTATAAAAGGTCCTTTTAAAATCAATATGGGAAGGACAATACTGATATAATACTTGTAATTATGAGTTCCTTGGATATAGAATTGATTGGAATTCAAAGAGATGACTTACAGAGATTAGTATTTCTCAATTATGAAGTAAAAAATGGGAGGATAGAAATCATACCTCTGATGATGAGGAAGACTCAATTTTGTAAAGAAAAGCTAAAACATTTTAAGGAATTATACATATTATAGAATGTTTTTTCAAACCATTTTATAATATTTTTTAAATCATAGACTGTAATTTATAAGTTTTTATTTGGGGTTTTATAAATCATATACTTGAATTTATAATTTTTTAGATGGGGTTTATAAAAGAAAATAATTCAATTTTTAGCTCTCATTGTTGTATAAATAATTCTCAAATAAGAACCTCTAAACTAATTGGAATACACTGTAGAAAATATATTGATTATATATTAAATTGGAAAACAAATAATTATTAATTAGTTATTTGAACAGTGAGAAACACATGGAAAATATCTTAATATTTGTAAACATGTTTAATGACATATACTTAAATGTAAATCTCATGACAGTGAAATTAACATTTTTAACTGAAAAATAAAAAATGTATAGTGTATATCTAAAATGATAAATAAATTAATAAATATAATATATTAAATACAATATTGTAGTGAAGGAACAAATTTCATATTTTTCATGTTGCGGTATTCATATTGATTGTGATTGGAATAAAACTTACCTCAGAAATCCTGTCATGATTTAGAGATCATCTTGTGAGATTAAATCAAAGAATATGGAATATATTAAAGGAACAGTTGATAAAATGAGAGAAATAATACCTATGATGCTGAGGAAGAATTAGTATTGTAAAGAAAATATGAAACATTATATATAACTCTACAAATTATATGAAGTTGAGTCAAACCATTTTATAATATTTCGTAACATTCTCCCCCTTGATTTATTAAAATCAATCAATGTCTCTATTTTTCAATCTTACTGCATAATTTTCATGTAATGATATGGAAAAAAACATAACAGAAAAATTAGGAAGAAAATTAAACATTCACATTCTTAATAAAAGCTCATAAATCATGATAACAATCAAATTATGTAAGGGTTTTATGATAAGAATAAATTATGGATTCATGTTAAAAATCAAACAGATTCAACTAATGTTTAGCAGTTTTAGGAATTCTTAATACAAAAGAATCATAGTTGATCAAAATGACAATGACTACGATCAAATAATTATGGAAATAAAAATCAAACAACAAGAATCATTTATTGGAAGTTTATACCTTCAAGACATTTGTAATGGTTCATGAATATTGAGAATTATTAGGTACTTGGAAGATGAAATTATTCTTACCTAGAATATAAGTCTAGATCTACTAAATTTTTGGAATGATGTGAGTTGGTTATGTGGTAATTGGGATGGATTTAGAGTGATAATACATATTATGAGTTATAGATAAGAATCAAATCTCTTTATAAGAGACTAATTCGAGTTTTCAGTAATCAACAATGTTTATTATGTGGAGAAAGAGTAAATTTACCACAAGGTAAATCATACATAGTTAAATATCATAGTAAAATACCTTCACAGAAAAAAAAATATATTATAAATTTTGTAAATGAGATCTAAATACTCATGAATCTAATAGATCATTATCCTAAAATAACATTCAAAAATAATCATGTAAGTAAATTCAAAAAGTATATCTAGCTGAAGAAAACATCAATTTATAGGATAAATTTTTAAATACATAATTTACTCATAGGATTTAAATATATATTGTTAAACTAACATTTTTCATTTCAATCAATGAATTATAAAACATGATACATCGACCACAAATCAATGCATAAAATTTAACAATTCACTTGTATTCAATATATAGTGTCCATATCTTAGTTCCCCACAAGGTGTCCATGAACAATAGCCTGAAATTTTATAATTCCCTTGAGGACTCTAAAAAACCTGTGGACATTTAAAAAATAGAACACTTACATTATTATATAAATAGTAAAATAGTTAAGTGTACTTAAGAAGGATGTTTTAGTTGGATAAAAAGTTACTAAAGAAAATAGAAATAGAAACACTGACTAAATTTCATGGAAAATTATTTTAAAAAATTATTTTTGGATTTCATTTCTAAAAAATACTACAATAGACTAAATAAATGTAATATGAATAAAATAAAGGAATATAAATTTAAAAATAATGAATTGAATTTTAAATTTATTTTTTCTTATAAATTATGCCAAGTAAAAACCAAAAAATTTTAAATTTTAAAATATAAAACATTGTGTTTGTCCAATTATTTGAAAGCACATAATAATTCAATTGAGAAGATCATGGTTGAAGAAATAATTAAACAGATTTCAATTTATAGAACAGAATTAATAAAAAGTAAATTGATAGAAAATATTTTTGAGGGTAAAAAAATACAATTACTGAAAAATTAAGAATATTTTCAGAATCATCTAGATTTTTTCCCCAAATATACTCAATGAAAACAATCTATTCACCATGGCTAAAACAAAAACCAAAGAGAATGCACAAACAAGGAGGTGAAATTTTTTTTAAGTAAGATCTATTGAATATGTGGATTGATGTGATTGGGTTTTGAGGCATAAATGATTGAGTTTGGGTGAGACTACACATTATGAATTATATAGAAGAATAAAATATCTTTAAGGGATATTGATTCCAATTTGTAGTGAAAAAAAGATCAGTGTGTGGAGAAGATAGTCAAAGACAAATGATGCTTGAACAGTTTAATATTAGAGAGATATCTCTATCAAATCCATTATCTAGAATTGATCAGGACCATTTAGAGTGACGATATGGGAGAAAATTTTAACATATCCTGAGTTGAATTCCAACTAATATTTTGATGTTGCAAGAAGGTTCCAGTGGAAGATGACATGCTCCATGCTAGATTTTTAAGAGAGATACCCTAGGTCAGACAAATGAGAAAGGATTCTAAAATAAAGAGGATTTCATATTGGTAAATGGTTTGAGATGTCTTTATATGCATAGAGGAAAAATATGGTGGGGTAAGAAAACCAAATGGAGTATGCGGAGTTGGATCTAAAATACTTGGAGGTGGGGAGTCAGAAATGCAGTAGGGATTCAGAAACTGGAATGAGAAAGTGAAGAGGAGTCTAGAATACATAGTTAGAGGAGAGAGATTAAGTCTATGGTGGGGATGAGGCTGGAATACATAGGTAGAGGAGGAGTTAATTATGTCAAGGTTGTGATAGGGAGGAGGATGGAAGGAAGAGGTAGAGGAGGAGGTAGGGAGGCAAATGAAGCGATAGGAGGCGGTGACTGAATGGGAATGGGGTATCAATGTTATCATGGGGAGGGGGAATAGGGAAGATGGGCCAGACTATTTTGAGCAGATTTAGAGAGACAGACACATAAGGGAGTAAGTATATAGAGGATCCACATGTCATCGGAGGCACACACTGTATTATATATAATGAATATATTATTTTGTATCATTTAAATCCAAAATTCACCACTTTTTCAATAATATATTCATATATTATATATTGCAAGCAATTATGTTATGCATTCCTTCTACTTGTAGTTTAGTATTCCTCCCATTCCTCTTCTAAATTAAAAAATTACATATAGTATTATTCATATAGTATGTATACATATTTTGAGATCACATACACTTGTATGCATACATTGATTTAATTTATATACACCTATACACATAAATTCACATCTATATTTATATAGAATGCTTTAAACTATATGTGTCACTACCTATCTTTACTCCATTTCCATTTGTCACAATCCGTCCACTCAATTAATTGCTTCTTCAAATTTCTCCTTACTCTCCAAATGGGTGACACAGATTTCTAGATCATTTCAATAATTTTTTGATCATGTTTATTAAAATTTTTATTTAAATAATTATGTTGTAAAAATTCACGGGTTGGGTACTAGTTTAAATTTAATTTGATGATTAAGTAGGATGTGTACATGGGAGCTTTTCCTGATAGATATCAGTGATGGCTAGGGTTTCCAAATGTTCATAGCAATTCAATATTTTATAGGCCATAAATTTTTTTATGAGGGATTTATCAAGAGGTTGGTAAACCTAAGGGTTCTTCATTTTGGGTTCTTGGACCCTTTGATTTCCTTATTAGTGAATAGGATATACGTCCTTCAAATTTCAAAATCTAATTAATTTTTTAAAGTGAAACTTATCTCAATTCAGTGAGGTGAACACAAGTTAAATTTAGAGGAAGGGAAATAATGACCATGTGGTAGAAAATGAAGAATAAATATCATAATTTATTGATATTAGTAAACATTATTTCATTACTCAACTAATTATTTTGAGGGGTTCAAATCCATGAAAGGTCGAGGATTTGGAAAATCATCTCGCTTCTATTTGGTGATTCAAATCATGGGGTTGCATTCTGATGGGTTGATAGTACTTTTATCTCATATTCTTTTCTAAGAAAATTAAGATGAAGGTATGGGTTTTTGTCTTGATATCCCTCGATCCTAGGTTCCTGTACATAAATTAATAGGATTTAAACTTTAACCCACTTGAGAAAAGGATCTCAATAGTGAAGTTTTGGGTTAGAGTTTATGGTCAGAATTGGATTTTATGGAATCCTAAGATCTCTTATGATATATTTATTTCTATTAGTATTCCAATTAACTTGGATAAGAGAACTACGAATGTTATATTAAGATATAATACTATTATTCTGGTGGAAGTGGATCTTGACTCCACTTTAGTTGAAAATGACTTCCTCTCTATTGTAATAGATGAATTTACCTTGAGAATCTCATATGAAATGGTCCAAGCTTATTGTTTTTTTGTCAAGCGATTGGAAATTAAAATTCTAGTTGTAAAAGGATACCCACCTTCTCTTTTTTTGACCATACTATACATGAGGAGAAGGAATTCCAGAAGAAAAGGAAGTCTTCAAATGTTGGTGGCTCTATAGATCGAGATAAAACTCCCTTCAATTTGTATTGTTAATGATCCTCAAACTATGAATAATTTTCCCCATGGTGATGCTCATAGAACATGAAAGTAGGTTTATGAACTTCATGAACATGGTGGTCAGGGTACTCCCTTTGTTCTCGCTCGATGCACTTAAAAACCATGAGATGAAATCGCAGATGAAGAAGAGGTTGTAAGGAATTTGTTCTATATAGAAACCTAATTTAGAGATGTTATTTTCAGGGTAATTGAGTTGAAAAATTCACTTTTTTACTACAATTATATCCAATCTAATAATGATAATTCCACAAAAGTTGAAGTCGATATGGAATTATGGCAGGAGAAAGTTCAAGCAACTTTTATAGGGAAGGGGAAAACTAAATCAGTGGATACTTCCTCAAGGAATCCTATAAAGTATATTGATCATACCATAGGTCACTTATACAAGGATGGTCCACAACATCAAATGGTCTCTACACCATTTCATAATTATTGCATGAGATTTGCGATTTTTTTGGGCATGTGGTGGTTGTTCACCATAGTTTTGATACTTCTTACGAAGGAGTGGATCCTATAAGGGAAGCTTCAGGGTGTGAGAAAGCTATAACTATGGCCCAGGAAGTATGTATATATACTACTATTTGAAGTATAAATTAATTATAGGGATCTAGGGAAATTAATGTTGTTGTTAAGGATTATGGGAGCTCTGATATTGTAGTGTCCATGGATCCAATTCTTAGGAAGACTTTTTCTAATTTGGAAAATTATATAGTAGTAGAGAAGGATGGTGATGTTGTAGAGGGAATCATTTATCTTAGGGGCATTGTACCCTGGGTCTCATAGAAAAGGTATGTATTGGAACCTATGTCTACTAGTGATGCTTCTAAGGTGATGCAAAGTCCTCTGACTGCTTAGTCAGTGGTCCACAAAGCTTCTACACAAATTGTTTCAAGGAGATTTCCAAATCTAGAATAAAATATTATTGATGGTGAAAGAGAAGGAAAGTGTTCATATTTATCGAGTAAGGTCCTCACATATAATTATATTGAGTTTCATGCCTCCAATAGTAGTGAGGAGGAGGGAAAAATTAGATTTGGTGCTTTTAAACCAGTTGATGGATTGAATGCTTCTAACAATGAGTCGCTGGATGATAGGAATAGTTCATGAGGGTGTCCCATGGTTGTGGTTGAAGACACAGATATGGGGTTAGAATCCTCACAAAAGGGGTGGAATAGTCTCTCATCAAATCATGGGTACCCGATCTCTAGTATTTTTTGTTAATTTTCTTTGTTTTTTCTTGTCTTGAATGAGGATAGGAATGCTTTTTTATCCCCCCCATTGTAATTTTTTCTACCTTTCTTAATAAAGGGGCTTGAGTCCAACCAATTTTGATATTTAACTTTAATTTTATTCGTTTTTAAAAAACAATCACTAAATAAAATAATTCAAATCATAAAATAAATAAAAAAATCTTATCATTAATTAAATAATATATATATATATATAATATGATTTGAATACAATATATTAAAAATATTAGTATTTAATTTTTAAAAATATCATTAAATACAAAAAATTCATATATAAACTAATATGTAAATAATATTAATGTTAATATATATATATATTATTTATTATATATAAATTTAAGTAGAGTTACAATATATTATTAGTTATATATATTTTTTATTATCATTAATTAAATTTAAAATTTTCATATTTATTATCTAAATCATTAATATTATATATTTATAAATATATTATTAATATAAAAAGGTCATTATTATATTAAAATAATATCATTAATTACATAACTATGTAATAATTTATATAATTACTTTTAAAAATAACATTACAGTATATTTACTGATTTTAGAACATGAGAAATATCCTAAAAGTATTTTGCATGAGTTTTGAGTGATAACAAATTTTGATATGACCAGCCAATGTATGATTGAAATTGTATGTTGTAATTATTTTGTATGTGGTCATATAATTTGTAATAACCACATTTTAGTTCTTCATTGATAACCTATATGCCATCTCACTCCCAAAGAATGTAAGGACCTGTGTGTGAATGGTAAAAAGTTTTTTATCCCAAATCCCTAGAACACCTCACTTGCATGTAGTAATATTATAATAAAAAAATATTTCACCAATGTGGGATTTGTATACCATGAATGAAAAAAGACTAGTATTTGTAGAAATCTATGAAAATAGAGTCTCCAGGTGTTCCCCCTAGGTTTTGGTTGGTTTATTGATTATTAATAAACCAACCCATATAAAAAGTCTCAACATCAAGGCAACATGATTTAAAAATATTAATATATATATATATATATTATTTTAAGTAATGTTATAATAAATTCTTAGTTATATATATATTTTTTTTGTATTATATTAAATTAACTGTAAACAATTCTTATTTCTTATTAAATAATTAATAATATATTTAATGAAAAATGTTAATATTTATATTAAAATAATATCATTAATTACATAAATATATAATAATGTGTATAATTATATTTGAAAATATTATTACAATATATTTATTGTATGGATAGTATGTGAAATATCCATATAAAACATGGTAATTGAGTGGATTGATGACTGGTCCTGATATAACTGACCAATGTATGATTGAAATTATATATTTTAATTATTTTTTATATGGCTATATAATTTGTAATAATTTCATTTTCTTTCTTCATTCATGAGATGGATGTCTTCCCACTCTCTAATAATTCAAGTACCTATGTGTCCATGGTAAAATTTTATGTATCCCAAACTCCTTGAACCCCCCCCCCCCTATTTCATGTGTGTAATATTGTAATAAAAGGATGTTCCATAGCCCCTTCAGGCATTGAATGTTATTCACTTTTAGTGTTTGAGATGTTTCAGAACATTTAATAATATATCTGATATTATCACAATATATACTATATTTATTATATAAAATAGATTCGTTTATCATCATAATAAATCACTCACTGCCATTGAAATTTCACAAACACTTTTCAGACTTCATAATTCTCATAATTTTCTATCCTTTTTATCTAGATTAGTTCTCTTCATCATGTTTCATTATAAATGATAACTGTATACCTCATTACTCTTCTTTTATTTATTAATAAATCTTTTGGAAATTATATTATATTATATATAAATATTTATTATTATATCATATATAGATATAGAATATGTTCTTTTTCTCACATTAATGTACATACATGTTTCTCATCTTATCTTAGAGGGTCATCTCATTCTTTCTCTGAGCATATAAAGGTCACACTACTTCCATCTGGCTGCACCCCCCATGTCATCTTCCCTCATCTTCTACATGCATAGTTCCATCAAATAGTGATGTGAGATTTCACATTTTTCAATCATAAACTCATTCTAACCCTTAGAGACATATAAAGGTTCTAAACATATTATTTCCATATACGTGAGGGAGAGATGATTATTACTCTTGAGAATATGTCTTTTATGTTTGGAATCCCCATCAAGGGTGTAGCTATGATAGGCTAAGTTACTGGTGATTGGTTTGATTTAGTTCAAATTATATTAGGCATTGATGTCTAAGATTATATGAGTCCTATCGTTGGGAGTTGGCTACACATGCCTTGGAAATACAAACAGTCCACCCATTTATCCAATGGCATTGATGAGATCATCATGTTGTTATTTTAACACATATAAATTCTAATACATATTGGAAATATGGTATACATCGATCATTATTCAATATAATTTATTTATCATTACTTGAGGACCTGGACTAGATAGGGAGGTACAGTCTGGGGTCTACAAGGCTTACTTATAAATTCATTTCATTATGCAGAAAATACTACATCAATAAGATGTATATTATAGTATGTGTTATTCTTATCTAGATGTGGGTATGGAATCATATCCCTTGATTTACTTCACATACTTATTCACAATTTGTATACTGATATTTTATAGTATTCCCCATGTTGATGATGTTATGTTTCTTCCTCCCAATTTATGTGAAAATAAAATCTTTAAATTTCAATTATGAAATAATAACTAATTTTATTTTATTAGAAAGTGAATATAGTCCCACCGACATTCAAATGTTGTGAGACATGATGTGCACACTTATAGACCTATATTGGATAATCTTTGACCGAGTGATAGATATGATTAGTAATTATATACTTAAATTATTATTGTACGTTATACATGATTTCATTTATTAATTTAATATTTATTTATTTATATTCTAGGTTTCATGGATTTAATATGTTAGTGAATTCATCCAGAGTCTCTCACCTTACTATATGATGATGCTTATTGTTGGGACATGTGTCATACCTCTTATTCATAAAGGTATCAAGGCAAGATACTAAACTAGGTGGGGTAGGAATTTGAATATTTTTATTAATTATTGTTGTAACTACATTGTATCTGATAATTCATAGCTAAATAAAAAATATGAGGATTCCACATGAAGATTTCAATCATGAAAATTAATTCAAAAAATTACCTCATTAGATTTGAATATATGTTTGACAACTGCTCATCCTCGGTGACTGTTGCTCAAAGTAACCATAGAAATATCTCTCTAGATCATCTTCATCCACTTCAGAATTATTTGGGAATGTTGATCGTAGATATCCAGGTACTATCAGAGAGAACCAATGATTCCTTTAACTTCATAATGATCAATGTTACATAGATCCTTTGATCTGTGAAGGATAACATGGATTGGTTACTTAGATTGAGTGATTATATTTCTAGGATGCAAGACATAGGAAAGAGAAGATCTCAAATTGATGTGGCTAATAGTACCCAAAATGAGATCCTCCTACTCCTTATATAGTGAGGTACAAATTATCTGGAAAAGGTTTCCCAATGCCTGAATATTCATTACCCAAAAAATAAGCCATAAAATATGTGTTATGAATGAAGGACCCTGGGACACCCTGAGAGGGGAGGGGTGAATCAAGGTGTCAAATTATTCTCTTAAACTTATTGATCTTGTTCCCACATTGGTCAAAACTTGTAAAACCTCTCTAGAGAGGAAGTGCAGAAAACAAACAATCACATGAAAAACAATGACATGTAAATTTTCTTGGTTCACCACTAAGGGATACATCCAAGGAGCATATGCTGACAGTGTGTCAATCATAAAAAACTCTAATCTTCACAAGTTTTGGATTACAAGAGTTTATCATGGCCACTCTGTTCCAGGAGAATTGTCTTTACAATGTTTCGGCGATAGCAAACGACATCATCAGATCACATCCACTGAATCCCCCTTGCTCGTTGTGTTGGATGAATCTTCACTCATTTTATTGACTTGAAGGTCGCTTCAATGGTTTAGAATTAAATCATGCATCATCAACAATAAATGGATTCAATTTTAAAGTCATGTTTTTAATCCATATATATAATTTACGTTCCCGCACATTGATAGGTTATGGAAATTAATTTCGCAAACTGATTTGGTTAATTTTCAGGCTTCCTTGGGTATTTCGCATACCACTTCACCTCCTCAACATACTGAGTAGTGTGTATGGTTCATGGATCACCTCATTCATATACTAATACTATTTATGTGTACCGTCTAACTCCTTTATGAACTGCCCTGCTCCACGTACTACCTTACTCCGCATACTTCTCTAATTCTCTATGTACCATCTGTATCCGTGTACTGCCTTGCTCTGCTGCATACTATTGGAGCTTCCTCTGTGAACTTCACATTCTTTCATGGACTATTTTTCCTAACATGGATGGTTTACTCCATGTACTTTCTTCTCCTCTGTGAACTACTTTGGACTTTATTATATTTCTTCCCAAAATTCTAAAATCTAATCCCGCCACCAAATCAAGGGGATTACTTCTCCTTATATAGGCACAAATGGATCCAAAAATTCTGCTAAATTAAGTTTAACCAAATATTAAATTTTGGTAAATCCTCTACCACTTACCACTCCTGTCCTGTGAACTGCATCTATCCCACGAACATCCAACCTTCTACGTACCACACACCTCTATATGTATACCTTCTTCGCAAACCGATTCCAGACCCACGAACCACTCTTTGTACCATTACATTTGTTCAGTATGTGGCATGTGAATCATTCCTAAACATGGTACACATTCCATGTCCTAAGCCACGTGATTATCTCCCTTTGCTTAAATCCTTCACCGTTCATCATACCATACATTCCTATGAACAGATTTCTGATTTTGAGGCCCAAAAAAGTTTCAAACACTGGGAAACTGCCCCACCTTTATTATTTTTTTCAACCTCAAATGTATGACCACATTCCTTACAAACTCCCTAGTCATCCATGTGAATATTGACAATAAAAACAAACCATACTCCATTATTATCAATGAACAGCCTTGGTTCCAACAATAACCAGCTAGCTATGTCATAAATTTCATTTATATTTTTATCACTTACTTATAATATAATAAATATATTACATGGTAAAATTGAGTTATTAACTTGACTCAATTTTCATGAAAATATTAAATAAATATTGAATATTAAAGAATATTAATTTGTTAAATATTTTCCCATGTATTCACTTAATATATTTTGAATATTTTTAATAAATAAATTCAGTACCAATTATTCTAAACTTGAATAGTAATATGTTTATTTATTACATTGAGATCGTTTATTCTAGGACATCTTCCTCACCCTTTAGTGGGTCCCACCATTTCCTATACTCATATTCATAAAAATATGTCAAACTTTTTATTATTCTACGTGTATTAACCTCTATACCCTTATCGTGATAATAGTAAATACTATTCACATATGAAGAGAGAAGTCTATCAACCCATCAATGCCCCTAAAAAGATAAGAAGTAGTCATAGAAATGACAACCACCTATGAACACATGACATGTAATAAAATCTCTTTGTCTCATGGTATCTCATAAATAATGATGTTTACTTCATGTAAGTATCATTTATTGGTTGATTATTTATTGACCACACTAGAGAGACATACCTTCTTCTACCATGTCCATGGACTTAGTGTAGGTACTACTGTATTGATTAACTAGGGTTGAGATATTAATTATTTTTAGAATAAATGATCTTTTTATTGATTATTTAATCAATTTCATACAACCAATGACACACCCAACACAATCTACCTCACTACAAAATCAATGATATAGTTTTTTCCTTTCATCATATTATATAATCAAATATTATACATTGATAATAATCTCATTTTATTAGACTGTTACACCTATTTGAAGATAGGAACTACCAATATCACCAGAAACATGTGGTGTTCCTATTGTAAAGTCATTCCTCATGATCAATTCTACTCAATATCACTAAATAAAAACTTCATGAAAAAAATTCTCAATGATTAAGAACACCTGGAACCTAATAGTAAAACATCATATGTGTCCTATCATTATGATGTTTATGGACCATTGGATATATTTTTAAGATTAATCTCATAATATTTTTAGGTTCTAATAATATTTTGGGAACTACTATAAAATTTTGATACAAAAAATAATATATGGAAATTACCATGTGAATAGTAGATTGAGAAATATCAACACTATTATGGTAAGTGTGCATGAGGCATAACTAACTATATACATGATATGGCAATCGAAAAGTAATGTTCAAGTTAGGAATTTTCAACACTCTCACTTTCACTATATCCAACTTGCTAACTATCCTTGTTATCCATCACATGATAAGATCATGCTTCTACAGAGTAATAACTTTATTCATTGGGACTAACACATCTCTATTGTGTGAATACATTAATATCTTTGAATTCACCTCCTTGAGTAAGACTCTTCAAGAGATTATAGCCATGTGTATTTTCCTTTTTTCCATTTTTGAAACTTAACATCTTGTTGAGTACTAGTAATAGGATTTTCATAGTTTATATTATGATAAAAATTTACTTACTATGTGAATTTTTAATAACAAGATCAAATCATTGCGTATTTTACACTGATTTTTTAGCTACATCAGAAGCCACAACATACTCAAAATTTAAAGATATGACTACCACTATATTGAATAAGTTTACCTTTTTCATTGCATTATCATTAATATGATATTAGATCATATCAATCCAAAATAAAGATAGTTTATGTCCCATTATAAGTAGTTCCCCTTCCTATCCAAATAGAACGAATGTATCATTTGTAATCTCTCATTTAGAATTGGATAGTTTTGATTGCTTCCTATACAGTTTTCTAGGATAAAGTTGATATTTTTCTATAATAAATTATATGTTGTAAATATCATATATAGTATATATCATGGAATACTATATTGATTCATATTATAAGTATATGTAATTATAATCACCATTATTATCTCCCCATATATCTCATACATGTATTCTTGGATGGATTTATTCCATGTGATGTTAGTAACAAATCTCTCTCGATTTTTTATAACTCATATTTTCCAATACCTTATCAGTATATATACTTTGACTTAGTCTAAGAAACCCATTAGATATAATTCAATAGATCACATTATGTAGAAAATCGTTTACTACTTTAAGTCAATATTTAGAGAGTTTCTTTCATTCTAGTCTTAATAAACTATTTGAAAAAAAAATTGTTTCATATATGTTATTATATAAATTTTTCCTTCAAAAAAGTTACACTCCAATTAATATCCTATATAAACATGTCATAAATTCATTATAAATGAATGTTCTATGATCTTGTTGCTTAGTTTGATCCATAACTGGATTTAAGTAACTTGTACCCCTTATTAGAATTCTATGGTGTCACCAAATATTTTTGTTTTATAAAATAGACCCTTTCTAAGAAAAGTGATCTTGATATTCAATTCGAAATAAAATGACCATAGAAAGTAGTTGTGAAAAGTATAATTCTAATGGATTCAGCCATGATGAATTGGTATAACCAAAAAATCCTTATTAGTACCAATCTTTTAAAGACCACATAATTTTTCTCTTGAATACCACCACATTATCAATATTTGCAATACATAAAATACTAAGAACCTATACTTTGATACGTGGAATCCATTATTGAATTTTAATTGAAGTTTTCAATCTTATATTTTTTTTTCATTTAATGCTTAACAATATGATTCATTATTATTAATTCTTAATAAATCACCAACCATGATGATAGTAAAACTATTAACATTTTTTTGTCCTTCCTATGTATTATAGGTCTTTGCAATATTAATTTTCAAAAAACTCTTATGGAACGTTTTTTATCCCAATCACTTGTATATCTTCGACATCGATTAAATAAAATTCAATATTTCTCCCATTTTAACAAATAGATATGTGCACCCTTTTATAGAGATATAGTATATAACATTACTATTACTTTTAAATCTTAGGTATTTTTTATAATATCCTTAGAATCCTTTAGTATAATTACTTTAGATGCACATTGTGTTTTTTCCAAATGGAAGTTTATTTATATCCTTAATAAACACATTTTCTCTAAACACGTGTTATTATGAAATGATGGATTTATATTATACTATAAATCATATTACATCCATTTTTTATTATATTTGGCATATATTTGTTGGATAACATTAATATTTTAAATAATGTCTTGAAAAATAATTAAAGTATCTACAATGAATATGAATATTAACATTGATTATCATGACTCTGATGTGTATAAGGGAATGTGTGTTTAGAAATTAATCCATGATAAATTTTCATGATAAATTCTTTCATGTTATACCCATCATCAATCCTCCTTACTAACATCAAAGCTTTTATGTGTATAAGGAAATGTGATTTTAGGAATAAATCCACACTACAATTCATGATCAATGAATTAATTGTCAATATATTATTCATCACACATGCTCGAAGAAAATCATATCTTCTAACCATGAATATTCCATACATCACTTTTACATTCATTAAAACTCTTAAAGGAACATCATTGAGATATAAGGTTACCACAAGATTATCTTCTAAATAATCCATGCTCTCTAGCTATAAAAAATATTAAAGCATTGTTGTTTACCTTTATTTATAAAGGATTCATAGTCCAAAACTATATAAGTAAATATGTTTATAATAATAGAAGTTTTTAACTCTAAAGAGTCTTTATACCATATTTGGTATATCCTTGAAAAATAATTTTCGTTTTACTTGATAAATAATTATCATTCCACAACTGGGTATTTGAGTTATAAATTTTATATTCATCATGTATTTACAATGATTCATGTATTAATAAACTATTGGTTGAGAATTAGACACCGTAAAAAACATTCATTAATTCATGGAATAATATCTATGTGTATCCATTGGCCACATGAAATAAATGTTTTGATAATACTTAACAAAATTTCAAATAGAACAATTAAACCTGGTAGTTAGAAGTTTTGTACTTCTCACCGATGACTTAGGAATCACCCTTTCTCAAATTCTTGGAGAAATCACCTTACTTTTGAAAATTTTCTATACTGACATGGTTACTAATATTAAACACATATCTATGATATAAATTTTATTTAATACCTAATATTTATTGTAGAAACATCACATACAATGATGAATATACACTAAGTAGAATCCTTTTCTTTCTTCTACTTCAATTCATTTCATTTTATCTTCCATAGACTTACCTTATAACATGTGAAGAAAATAACCACTTATTTAGTTATATAAATCTTTTATTTTAAAGGATGTTGATAAGGTGCCATTGGAATCAGACATTCTATTAACCTTTTAACTTCTTATTTCAACTTCTTCACTATAAGAACTAAAGATTAATATTTATTTAGATTATTATTTTCTTGGTGATTTTTTTCCAAAAGGTAATGAAGTTTTTCTCTCTATATTTTTCATTTTATGATCCTAAATGAAAATAGAGTAATAGGGTGATGATGATATTAGAAAGTGGTGTATTAAGAGATCGTGATCTATCTTTAAATTTACATGTATTCAGTGTAATCATCACCCCATTTATATCTCACTTCACTTTCTCCTTACAGGATTCTTAGAGATGATACAAAATATGAAATCTCATTTCTAGGTGTTGTTTCCACAAATCATTGGACATTGGTGATATCATTATTATTTAAACATAAAATATGTCATAAATGAGTCTCCTTTAATCATCTTTCACACACTCGCTTCCTAATATGGTGTAATATTAGTAGGGAATCCAACACATATAATTTATTAAATTGTAGTACTTTACTCAAGTGCTTATCGAAACATGGAAATACATATTTGAAATGACATGTTCTTTGTTGATAATTTATCATTGTGTACTTGTGGTATTCTTCCTATTCATTTATCAAATAAAATATTATCTAATTAGTACTTTATATTTATTACTGATTAGACATTACAGATATAATCATTAAAATGTCTCATACTATATTATTGAATCATAGTATCCCTCACTACTAGATTCAGAATACTCAGTCATGTGAGTATTCAAGTGGAAAAGATACCTAAAAACTCTCCTCGTAGTCTAATCTATGGCTACATCACTACTCATATTGTTTCATGGTAGTTGTTTTTCTAGCCAACGACATTAACTCACGACTCCTTGAACTATTGAGTAAAGTCCCCACTTTTAGAAATTTTAAACTTAATTTACTCAATATGTTTTCTATAAAGATGAAATAATAAATCTATGACTACTTATTTGATTTCATATTTACTTATTTAAACCCATCACTCTCATAAGAACTCCCCAGTAGTAGGAGGCTCCCTCAACTACGGTTGATGAGCCCCCCCCCCCTCCCGTACACCCATTTTTGATCAAATTTAAATAACGGAAGACATTACAACTTAATATTTATTGGATGGAATTTATTATTTCTCAATGAATGTAATAATTTTCTATTTTATTTGTTTATACTTAGTGATCCCATTCATATCATGACAATTCATTAAATATACAATATTTATCATGTCTAAATTTTTTTTCGTCTATGAATTGTTTTATTATTTTTAGTGATTGTCCTCACATTTATACTGAAAAAAATACACAATAAATAAATTAAATAAAAGAAATGAATTATCATGTTTGTTTATTATTTTTTGATACATTTTTCAGAAATGGATCAACTAGAGCCCTAGGGGTAATTACCTGAGTCATGTCTAACTCATGTTGCAATGCCCACCCTTATCAATGTACTTACGTATTGCCTAAATCATCACCCCATATAGGTGTGGTCCATGTTTCCATTCATCTTAATTATAATACATAAATTCTAAAACCAATACGAGGGATCTAGGAATGCATAATAGACATGTAAAACATATCTTGTGGACCGTATTCCCTTATAATTATAATGTGAAAATCAGTCAATGAAAAAACCATCTATTTATTAATTAATTACTAAAAATATCAATCATATTCAGTGATTAATAAACTAACAAAACCAAGACATATATTTTCTAATCACACCTCATGATTAGTTGATATGAAAATTTAATTAATAATAAAACATAAATTTGTGATTAATTTATATTGAGGGAAATTAAAGTAATTAAAATAATTATTTATAATTTTAATTAAGATAAAAAATATCACTTAGATGGGTTAGTAGGGTTAGTTTAGGCCCTACCCAACCCATTCCATGTCGATTTTACCCAGATAGGTTCTAGGTCAACCGGTCATTCTACCTCTCACAATTGGAGGCATGGGTTGTCATTCTGGAAAGTAATGATGGTCTTGTGATAGGAGGCATTTCAGTTCTGGCCAGGATATGAAGTTGTAGAGTGTGTAAAAATATACGGTGGAAGGGGGTGTTGGGTATGCTGGTGTGGATGGT
The DNA here is from genome assembly GCA_963277665.1 of Viscum album. Classification (NCBI taxonomy): domain Eukaryota; kingdom Viridiplantae; phylum Streptophyta; class Magnoliopsida; order Santalales; family Viscaceae; genus Viscum; species Viscum album. The sequence continues at coordinate 1,655,187,178 of OY728119.1, forward strand.
GCATAGTGGGAGGCTATCCAAAAGGTATTTTTTGAAAACTGATTTTGTGTGAAGTCTAGAAGAGTGATGAGATTTCATTTAGTGGGAGGCCATTCGATGTGGGTTTGGTGAGAGGTCATTTGATGGGGGCACTAGCAGTGCTATGGGAGGTGAACGGTGCAGTTGTGTTTCCGCCCCAATTTTTTTTTTCTATTTGTAGGTCGGCACTGCCCTCACCCCTTATTTCCATTACAAGATTTTTTTCAGTTATTTCTCCTACTCAAAGATATCCACCCCTTATTTTTTTTATTTTTTATTTTGCCTCCTTATGTGGCCAACCCCAAAACCCACTTTATTCCTTTTTTGCTTTTAAAATAAATTCCAAATCATAATTGATAGGATTTTGAATTAATTTTTATTATTTCTACAATTATATATAGAAGGAACCGGATGGAAAATATTGTTTCATCCCCCTGAGACTTGTCCAGTGTTCTTAGATTTACCAAAAACCACCACCGGTGGATTCCTTCTAGTAAATATTTAACATATACAACACACACACGAGGAGAGCTAATTGTTTTCCAAATTAAATAAAAAAACACCTATTTCAATCTAATTTAAATCTTTGTATGACCCCAACATGGTCGTCCGATATCGAATTGAATTGTTGTATGTGGTGACGAGACCGTATTGGTTCCCTCTTCATGAATTTATTTCAAAATTAAATTTCTTGGTTTAAAAATTTCGCATGATCCCTCTGATACCAACTGAATATACTAGGGCACACAGTGGAAGTTGATGGGTTTGGTATTTAAAATTTTTCATCACCAATCAATGTAACTATGTTATCTCTTATGATTCACAGCCTAGTATGAAATATGGTCATCCCATGTATTGATTTTAAACATTAAATTTAAACTGAAATATTACTTCATTCAATTTGAAGATGAGGTAAATATTCATTCGTCATCGGCAACCATTTCTTGAAGGAACTGAAGCTTGACCCCTCTAGATCAACCAAACATTATTCAGAAGTCTATGGTAACCTCAATCATTGATATTTGGATGTTAGCATGGAGAACCTACAATGCCTTTTACATCATGATGATCATTGATGCATTGATCCTCTGATCTATGGAGAACTCAGACTAGTTACTTGGATGGATAGACTCTCTCTCTATGATGGGAGAGAGATTATAAAGAGGTTTTTACACTCAATTAATGACTATTACCCCAAATGAGAGTCTCCTCCTCCTTATATACAGAGGTAAAAATTACTTGAAAAAGGCTCGTCGGCCCCTGATTATTCATTATGGACTAAATAATCCATAAACAACGTGTTATAACCAATTAACTATGTCATAAAAATCATTTATATTTTTATCACATAATTTTAATGAAATAAATATATTACATAATAAAAGTGAGTCATTAACTCGAATCTTCATTCCTGAAAATGTTAAACGAACCATGAATATTAAAATAATATTCATTTGTTAAATATTTTACCCAGTATTCACTTAATATATTGTGAATATATTTAACGAATAAATTCAACACTAATTATTATAAACTATAATTATACTGAATTTATTTTTTTACTTATTGATTATTTATTCTTGGAAATCTTCTGGACCTCATAGTGGGTCCCACCATGTCATATACTCATATTTTATTGGAATATGCCAAACTTTTGAATACACTAAATGTGTGACCCTCTAGGTTATAATATTGATATTGGTAAATACTATTCATAGACCATGAGAAGATTCTAGTAACCCATAAATACCCCTAAGGAGATAAGGAGTAGTCATGGTAATGAAAACCTTCTACGAACAAACATTGTGTAATATAATGTCATTATCTTACGATATATCATAAATCAGGATACACACTTCATGTCACTATCCTTTCTTGATTTATTATTTATTAACCTCACTGGATGAACATACCTTCTTCTTCCATGTCCATGGATATAGTGAAGGTGCAACCGTCCTAATCAATTAGGCCTGAGATATTACTTCCTTTTGGAAGTGGAAAATTTTGTCTTGATTATTCAATAAATGAAATACCACTAATGATGCCCCCAATTCAAGCTACCTCACTATGATATCAATTCAATATTTCTCATCTTATGTCAAAGAACATAATCAAATAGTATGCAGTGATAATAATATCAATTCAGGAGATCATTGCACGTGTTTGTAGACATAAACTACCAATGACACAAGAAACAAGTGATGTTCTTATTGGTAAATTAATACTCATGATCTCATCTACTCAAGTTCACAAAGTAAAGACTTCATGAGAAGATGTATCAATGCTTATGAGCCTCCAACACCTGATAGTAAAAAATCATTTGTATCTTGTCATCATGATTTTTCTGGACCATAGTACACATGTTTAAGATTAATTTCATAGTATCTCAAGGTTCTCATTATAAGATGTGAACTGTTATAAACTTTTGATATGAAAAATAATTTATGGATAATGACTTGAAAATCATAGACGTGGAAATATAAATATTATTATGTTAAGTGTAAATCATACATAAGACACTATATACATGATATAGAAATTTAAATGTACTTTTCAAGTTGGGTTTAGGGTGCCCACTTTTCAATAATTCATTTTTTCATAGTTGTGTGGCACAATTTTGATCGAGTTATGAGGTATCTTAGCTTCCATCAACTCATTCCTACACCAACCAGTCAGTTGCTTAAACATTATTCCCCAAATGTATCATGGAATTGAGACTAACACTATAGGAGACATTAGGAACACTATATTCAGATGTGGAAAAGGTATCATGAGTCCCAATTATGTGGTACAGGAATAATGCACATGCATCTATGAGATCAGTTGGATTATAAAACCTACTACTAGATGACCACATTGTTATATCTTATGTGACATAAATAAAGCTATCATTATTTGGTAATAACTCCCCTATCCCATTTTGAATAGATATTTTATTAACATTAATTAACTATATAATTTTTTTTTATGATGCTTGTTATGTATACCCAATTCGAATCCCTAATCCCACTGAAGGAGGCACATTTGACCAAGTCTATTTTTATAAAGCAGTTATAGAGCTACTTCTTCCCATAGATGATATTTATCATGATATTTTCTTCAATATGTTAGATGATGATGAGGGTGATGAGCCTCTTAAGTATGTTCATGAGGGTGATGGTATTGGATTCCCTATCCTAGAACCAACTTATTGTACTTTTATTACATGTATATTTGATGAATTGAATATTACAACATATTTATACATATTTTTCATTATTCTGCATGCAATAAATGTAATAATGTCATAGGATATATATCTTATTAACAAGGTCATAGAATTTCCACGATATGATGAGAACCTTGAAGTGCTATGATAATATTCTTAAATGAAGTTTTATTATTGGATAACGTAATATGATTGGACACATAGTATGTAAACTTTCATGTGCGAGTACTCATAAGTGGATGAGGCTTATTCTCATAAAGTTTAGACTTAGTAATCTCCAAGACATGAGATTATGATAACTAACCCACCTGAAGGAATTACTCATGTTTAGGTTTCATCAGATATTCCCATCCGCGAACATGTGTAATGGTTTTTAGACTTTAAGATTATAATATTTCCATGCCATGACTCACACACTTAGATTTACTAACCAAAACTGTCACACCATATATTGACGGGAAGTAGGGTACACTGGGTACGAAACGAATGACATGTTATTAATCGATATTTCAAGGAAGGTTTTTTCTCTTCTATCTTTGTGGGAGTTTATATCTCATCCCTTTGATTGGAATAGATCTTTTGTATAAAATTCCATGCCCATGGGGTAACAATTTCTTTATTTTAGATAGTAAAATAAATATGTATTGAAAACATAAGTTGATGACATATATGTTCAATCTAATTGATGATATATTGAGATAAAAGGGTTATGTTTCATAACAAGAATTCATATATTGTTATCAATATTGTGACATTAAGTTCTTTCTCTTGTGTTCCTTGACGCATTACTTGACAGTAATCTTGGAAAACCCACCTAGTTCCAATGAGAACGAATCATAGAGGGTCATAAACTAAGTGTTTCTATTGATCTCAATTAAATTCTATTTGAATTTAAATATTTGAAAAAATATTATTTTCAAGACTAAGTAATAATTATATTCAGGTTTTATTAATTGTTAATATTCACAAGGTAATAAATAATTTATTTATTTTATTACATGAATATTTCATAAATACTTATTCATTAGGTTGTGAATAATATATTTATTTTATTTATTGTTAAATATAATATTTAATTAAATATTTATTTAGGAATTAATTAAATTTTGAGGAGGATGAACGGACAAAGACCACATATATTGAAAAATATTAATTTGTCATCCACTAAAATGTATTTATCATTGTGCAAGTTAGTGAATGCTATAAAATAATAATATTATTATTATTATATTGAATGTGGTTTTTGAAATAATATTATATTATTTAAGGGTCATTACACAATTAAATAATATTTTAACCTAAACCCTAGCTCTATAAATATATGGTTATATCTATTATGTATGGTTAATTGAGAATTGATAATTGAGAATTGTTGAACACAACAGACTTCACTCTCCTGAATTTTTCTCCTCTATTCCTATCAATAAGTATAAGAACTCCTTAAAGACTAAATTAACTTGGGTGATCAAGGAAAATAATTCAAGATGATTGGTTCATGGTGCTAGCACCCAAAAATCAATCGGTTCCGTTTGGAGATCAAAGGAGCATGTGTGGATCATCACAGGGGGGATTCTATACATGGATACTTAAAGAACAATGAAGGTATTCCAAATAGGGTTTTTAGAAGATAAAAATCATCATAAAACAAAGTATCCAAAGACAAGGTAATCATTTCTTGAGGTATAAATAAAATAATTTCAAATTTAATGTGTGAGATACTCTATTGGGAGTTCACACAACACTAAATTAAAATAATTGATTAATTTAACACCGAATAAAGGCTCTTCCTATACACCCATAACCTTAAGGTGGTATCAGAGCAGTCATGTTTTAATTTTTAATTATTTATTTGATTGTTTATTATTGCATTTTTAAAATTTAAGATTCATTTCATGTTTTAATTAAATCTTGATCTATCATCTAAATCTATTCTTCCTCGTCATCATTTCATGAAAATATTACTAAGATCATTTAATGATTAATGAATTTTACATATTACGATCCCATCTAGAAGTGTCAAGGATCATGGATGGATAACACAAGACTATACAGGGTGTACTTCTTTTCTACATGTCATGTATCATTATTCATTACACATTCCATGTCATAATGTAATAAGTATACGCCATGGGCCATAAATGCACCACGTGTAGACCAGACAAGGTGGAATAAGGATTTATCATAGTACATGTTGTTTATTTTGACTATACTCTATATACTCCATTTATTTTCAATAAAGAAAAGATTGAGTCAAACCGCATCATGTAATTAATGAATCATCTTTATTTAATACACCACATGTACATACATGAATATTATGTAACTAGGAGTACACATCATGAATACTCTATACACACGGTGTACTTTATAAATATTAATGAGAAGTACACACTGAATCAATTGGTGTGTACTATGTATATTCAGTGAAGATAAGTACAAATTGTGTCATTGTCTTGTACATGTTGTGTACTTTACCTGTTTATGTTGAAGTATTAAAATTAATTAATTACTCTTTAAACCATATCAACTCGAGTTTGATGGGTCATTAAGTTGAATGTACACACTAGTCATTAGGTTTTATATTATATTAATTATTTAAATAATTATACATAATATTCAAGACTATGAATTATATATGGTTATTTTATATTAAACACTCAATGCAATAAATTGTATATGATACATAATTTTCATGTGTTATGAGGGTCATTAATTTTATAGTACACACAGTGAAATTATGAAACCTATTGCATACACAATATGTCTTATGATTTCAATGTTTACAATTAAACCATACTAAGTAGTTCGGACAAGTAATCACTGGATTACTTCCAAGAACAAAGATATATACCGTTTTATTCAGTTTTTAAATAAAATAAATTGGTTCATTTTTATTTGAAATAATAGTATATTGTAATTTTTTGATAATTAGATGAAATATGATAAAATGAATTAATTGATTAATTAGATAATTAATCAGATTAATTCCTATGTGTTTTATCTTATTAAATAACGAATTGAAATAAATTTTACATAATTATTTTAAATGCATAATCATTTTATGTTAATGACCGATCATGATATTGAACAAGACTAGTTTATGTGTTATCATTATTTAATTTAATTTATTTCACAGATTCCCAATTATTTATTATTAATTTAAATTTGATGGGTAGGGAGTCATCCCACACTCTATTTTTATGTAATTCTCACAAAAAAACCATTTGGTTAACCTCAATTTCATGTGATTTATAATTACATGTAATAAATTTATTATCCCAAGGCATGTGGAGGAAGTTAAATATGAAACAATAATGATGCAAACCTAGGTGATACACAGGTGGACATGTGAAATGCTGAAACTCATTTCAAAACCGTTGCAAGGAGTTATTCCCCGAGGACATAGGTTGATTTATTTTATTCTCAATAAATCAACCATTAGATAATCTCATGATTGGGTAATTTATTTAATTATTTTTATGAATTATTTAATTTATGGATGCAAGATCACGATTATATAAATATATGAATTAAAGTGCAAAGGAGAAATGTAAATAAATTGATTATGCATAAATTTTTTTATCAAATATAGTTAATTAATTAAGTACAATTCAAAAAGTATTAAGAAGTCATGTAAATTATTTAACAAGATAAAATTTATGAATAAAAATTTAAAATCCTTCAATTAAATATTAAGTCATATTTGGCCTTCCATTACTTGATTAGTAATAAAACCAATAGAACTATGTATTTGACCAGCCTTTTTGGGAAACTTACTTTTATACAGGGACTTCTTATGAAGGTTTTGGTTTTACTTAACCATTTTACATCAGGATGAGTATCCATTTCTATACTTGGTGTGATTTTGAGGCAAGTGTTGAGTAAATCCAGGTCAGTATTTTTGTATTGGGAAATCCACTCAATAGATCAAGGAATTTCAATATCACAGTTAGAAAAGAATTTACTATTGAAATACCCTCAAGTATCTTGGAGAGACCTTTTTGGGATTATTCAAGGGGTAATACGAATCCTTGCCACTTGAATTTCTAAAAAAATTACATTTTGAGTTTAATAGTGAGGAATATTGGGAGTTGATAAAATAGTGGGAAATTTAATAAAAATTTAATTATTATTATTTATCATATAATTTGTAATCAGGAAAAGTACTAATAATCTGATCTTATAAATTGTAGAATAAATGTAATTTTTATTATCCATATTATCCTTGCAATTGATATTGGAGAAAGACAATATCCCCACTGGCTGTAACTTCCAGGAGTGGTTTAGATGCTTTCTGGTTGTGTTGCACCGTGGGAATAAATCTTAAATTCTAGAATTCCCAATGCATGATCCTTTTACCAAGGATGTGAGTGATGAAGAGTTCTATATATATGAAAACTACATGAATGATGTGATAGATGTTCAATGTCTTATGTTATCATCTATATCTAGTGAACTCATGAAGTCTCCAAAAAAACATGGATTCTTAGAGAATTTTTGAATATCTCCATGGTCATAACCAATAGTGATAAAGATAGTAATGGTTTGAGATTTCCAAAGAAATCTTTCTGAATAATCTTTTAAAGGGTGCTCCAGATGGGCCTCACGTTGTTAAGATAAATGGATCTATTGAGATGTTAGAATTTCTTGGATTTAAACTCACTGATGAACTACACACCAGTCTCATTATTTTATCACTCTCTTAGAGATTCACTACCATTATTGATAATTTTATTATTAACAATAGTGAGAAGTCTCTCCCAAATATACTTACTCTTATTCACCATGTATATAATAAAAAAATGTCAAAATTATTCCATCTTTATAGTGAACAAATGTAAAGGGAAAGAAAAGATATTTAATCCTAAATCATCTTCACACCATTACAAGAAGAGAATGATCAATATAAAAGAATTGGAGCAATATGTTGTTTATTTCACATGTTGCATGAAGGGTCACTAGAAGATAAACTACACCCAGCCTAAGTTGAAAGGTAAAGCTCCAGGTTTATTTGTCATCAAGTGTGATTTATCTATTTCTAAAAATTGGTTATTAGATAGATATTATGGTTATAACATATGTTTTCAAATATAATAACCACATACATTTAGAAATATTGACTAAGGGGAGGTATATATATGAGAAACCAATGGAGTTAAACTTATTATATTAGCAATAAATGACTACCACATCATTTTGGCTACTAGAATGATCTTGGTTTTGAAGGGTTTCTATTATGAGTCTTTAGTTACCAAAAACATTATATCTATATTTGGAATTGATATGGATAGATCTATTTTCAAATTTGGGAAGAAATTATTATTATTTTATAAAGATATCATTTATTATGGTAAATAACATTTAAATAACTATTTTATGTGTTGGATTTCATAAACCAAGTAATGGAAATTGATAATTAAACTACATCACATAACATATACCACACCCAACATTGGTGTCACTAGCTTAGTCATGTAAATGAAAAATGTATGGATAAATTGAATCAATATGGATATTTAGATTCTTCTTATCTGAAACCTCTTGGTGGATGTCATGCATGTTTACAAGTTAATATGAGAAGCCACCATTTAGTGGGAAAGGTGAAATGGCTAAATAGATTTTTAAATTAGTTCAGACCAGTGTGTGTGGGAAATTTCTTACTGAAGTAAGGGGTGGGTACTCATACATCAAAACTTTTACTGGTTGTTTTAGTATATATAGATATGTATACTTAATGAGGTTTAATTCGGATTCATTTAAAAAATTCAAGTAATACAAGAATGAATTCAAGAACCATCTTGGTAGGAATATTAAGAAACTCCTATAAAATTGTGGTAAGACAAGAAAAATTATTTTAAAGTGAGAACAGTTCTAAAATAGATAGTGTGATTGAGATGATTTTGATGAAATCCAGACTCAAGATATATAAAAGTTAGTACAATAATAGATTCCACAAATCCTAGTGGAAGAAAAAGATGTTCTAGAGACACAAACACTATATTGAAGTACAAGAGTGGTTAAAAAACAAAAAGGTTATGGTTTTTTAGTAACCAAATATAGTGAATCATTATTATTTGATAATAATGATCCTCTAACCTATAAGGAAGAATTAATATGAATAGTGTTTCCAAATGGAAAGAATCCATGAATCCTGAGATATATCCCATGTACCAAAACCATATCTCGATTTTTGTAGATCCCCCCGTGGATGTCAATCTCATTGGTTGTAAATGGGTATTAAATAATAAATTAGACACTAATGTATAAGTGAGGAGAAGAGGTATACAATGACATATGAATGATTCGATCGATGTTCAATGTTGGATTCTATCATCTATATCTAGTGAACTCATGAATTATCCAAAAAACATGGATGCTTTTAGAATGCTCGAGCATCTCCATCGTCTTTACTAGGAGTGATAAATTTAGTAATGGTTCGAGATTTCCAAATCACTCTTTCATAGTGATATTGTGGAGGGTGTTCTAGATGGGCCTCGTATGGTCAAGATAAATGGCTATAATGAGAGGCTATAAGTTATAGGGTTTAAACTCCCTGATGAACTGCACACCGATATCTGTCTTATATCACTTCCTCAGAGCATCACTACCATTTTTGTTAATTTTGTTTCAAAAAACATTGACAAGTCTCTCCTAAATCTACTTACTCTACTTCTCCAAGTATATAAGGAAAAAAGCGTGAAAATCCTTCCATCCTTATGATGAACAAATGGAAATGGAAATCAAAGATATCAAAGAATAAATCTTCTTCATTCCATTCCAAGAAGAGAAATATTAAGCGGAAATAAAGGGATAAGGATGTTTTTTTTCATAGGTGGAAATAAGGGTCACTAGAAGAAAAATTACACCCAGCCTAAGATGCAAGGGGAAGCTTCAGGTTTTTTTATTATCAAGTGTAATTTATCTATTTCTAAAAATTGAGTATTAGATACATCTTATGGTTCTAACATATGTTATCAACTATAGGAACCAAGTAGATTTAGAAATATTTACTTAGGGAAAAATATCTATGAGCAACCAATGGAGTTAAACTTGTTGTTGTAGATATCAATGACTACCAACTCATATTTCTTACTAGAATGATATTGGTTTTTGACGTTTTCTATTATGTTTAATCAGCTACCAAAAAAATTATATGTATATACATAATTTATATGGATAGATTTATTTTCAACATTTGGAGTAAATGTTGATTATTTTGTAAAGATATCATTCATAATGTTAAAACATATTTAAATAATTGTTTTATGTGTTGGACTACATAAACCACGTAATGTAAATCAAAAATGAAACTACATCACGCAACGCATTCCACAACCAACATTGGCATCACTAGCTAGTTCATGTAAATGGAAAATGTTTGGATAAATTTCACCGAGATGGATATTTATATTCTTTTGATCTGAAACCACTCAGTGTATGTCATGCTTGTTTACAAGGTATGATGATCAAATCACCATTTAGTGGGAATGGTGAAAGGGCTAAAGAGCTTCTTGAATTAGTTCATACCAATGTGTGTGGACAATTTTTTACTAATGTAAGGGATGGGTACTCATAAACCATAACTTTTAATAATGATTTTAGTAGATATGGATATGTATACTTAATGGGGTATAATTTTTATTTGTTTAACAAATTCATGGAGTACAAGAATAAATTTGAGAACCATCTTGGTAAGAAGATTAAGAAACTCCTCACAAACTATAGTAGAGAATATATTAATAAAAAATTCATTGATTATTTACAGGTGTTTGAGATTTTATCTCAAATCACTCTTCCTTATACACCTCAATGGAATGGTGTAAGTGAAATGAGGAATTGAACCTTGCTAGACTTGGTGAGATCAATGATGATTCATGTGAATATTCTATTATCCTTTTGGGGATTCGCATTAAGACAACATCACACATACTAAACCAAGTATCAAATAAATCGATAAATGGTATTCAAAACAAAAATTTTAATGGAATAAAATCTAGTTTGTATAATTTTCATATGTGGGGTAGTGAAGTGTTTGGAAAGGTCTCTTCAGGTAACAAAGTTTCAACTTGATCCACAAAGTGTACCTTTATAGGACACCCAAATGAAATTGGTGATATTACCTATAAAAACCCCCATACAAAAGGGATATAGTGGAAAGACATTCCATATTATTTGAAATGGAGAATTTTTCTAAAAGATATAGTTTGAGTGAGATAATTTCAATGTAATATAGGCTCAAGATAGAAAATAGTTGTTATAATAATATATTCCACAAATCCCAGTGGAAGAAAAAGATATTCCAGAGACACAAATATTACATATAAGTACAATATTGGTTATAGAACAAAAAATTTATGGTTTTATAGTCACTAAATATGGTGAATCATTAATATTTTATAATAATGAACCTCTAACCTATAAGGAAGCAATAAAAAGAACATATATTTCCAAATGGAAAGAAGTCCTGAATCCTGAGATGGATTCCATGTTCCAAAACCATGTCTCATGATAGATATAATATTTCCCTCATTTTATATATCAATTTAAATTATTTAAACCCTACTAATTTATCAATTTGATCTTATTTACAATAATTTTGGATTTATGGGTTGTTTTGGAATAAAATGTGAAAAGTGCTTAATTCTGGAATTTTGGAATATTTTCATGACAAGGGAATTTTTGGAATAATATTTAAAATTTTAATCTAATTTGAGTGATTCATTTTTTTGGATTTCTTGAGTTATTTTATTCAACTTTTTCTTCAGGATCAAAATTATTTTTGACAATCATGGGCCCTGAAAAAATCTGTCAATTTGAAAAGTTGTTTTGGCAGATAGTGTGGACTCCACCTCCATAAAGGAAGCAAAACACTATCTACACACCTCAAATTGAGATTATTCCACCTATAATGTAACTAGGAATCATAGTACCATTTTTCTAATAAATTTCATGGAGTTTTTAGATCATCAATATGACCTTTGAAGGAAATATTTTGAAGGAAGCATTCTAAAAACTTCATATATAATAAGTAACAGTCAATAAAAAATTCATAACTCCAACATCCTTTAGAAAATTAAGCTCACATTTTTATGTTTAATGGATAAGAAAATTTTGAAAAATTGTTATGAAGGAGGAAAACCATTAATCTTCTATTTAATGGGTCCAAAACATGAAAAATTTAGGAGGAAATATTCTAGCCCTTAAAAGGAGGAGAGCTCCTCCTTACCAAATAATTCCATTCCATTCCATATCATTCCATCCGAGGCATCGAGGAGGAGATCTCCACTAAGGGAGGTCAGCCAAAAATCTACCCCATTTATTCTTTATTTATTTATTTTTTATTTTTTTTAGTTTTCATTTGTAATTTAAATTTATAATAAATTCATGCATGGTTTTTATTTTTTTTCTTTCTTCCACCCAACCACACCCCTTTCTCCTCCATATTTTATCCTTATTTTCATAATATCTTATTCGCATACCATCCACCACAATATCTTACCCTCAGAAATGAAGGTCTAACTTGAGGCTTGTCTTGGGAGAGGTATGTGGCAATTTCATTTATTTTGTGCTAAAATTCTCAAGTTTTATTAAGTTTGTGATGAGAAAGAGTGGTGTGCATGGGTGTGGAGATCATCCACCATGACACTGAACTCAAACAAATTTCTATTCTTTTATTAAATCTTTTACCTCACTTATACTGAATATAATATATTCATATGAAGGAGTCGATCCATTTAGTAGTTGAAATGGAATGCGATGGAGCCAGGTCATGGAGGATGTCACACTCTCGATTGAGGTGTGCCATCATCCTTGATTATAGGAGGAGGTGCAGTTAATATTGGTAAATGAATTCAAGATTTCACTCCATAAAATAAAATAATATTAATTCATGAATGAGATCTCAGAATTGAATTATCAAACTTAATTTAATCACCAATAAGAATAATGATGGAACCCACAAACCAACCCCTAAAGGCTATGTTCTTTCTTCACTAATTACATTTTGTCATTGCATGTTACTTTTTAATTTTATTTTAATTAATTTATATTAAATTCCAAAATTAAATAAAAAAATAAAAAAAAATTGGTTTAGGTGAATTATATTAAGTGAGTTAACATCTGATAAAGCTCCTCAAGTGAGAAGACCCTGATCAGCCTATGTGATGCATTAGGAAAATAATTTTCTTTGGTCACACCCTAGAATAGGCGTGTGTCATCTCGATTTTGGTATATCCTCCAATGGATGTAAAGCCCATTGTTATTAAATGGGTATTCAAGAAGAAATTAAACACTAATGGAAAATTCAGTACCTATAAGACGTTACTGGTTTCAAACGGGTTCAAACAACATCAACGCATTGACAATAATGAAACTTGTTCACAAGTTTCTATGATGAAACCCATAAAAATTTTAATTTCCCTTTCCTATTTCCATCACTATGAGATTTGGAAAATGGATTTCAAAATATCATTCCCTAATGGGATGCTTCAAGAAGATTTTTACATGACACAACCTTGAGGGTTTTCTGCTCTAAAGGATTCTAATAAAGATTGAAAATTGTAAGTATCCATTTATGGGTTGAAGTAAGAATCCAGATCATGGAAAATTCATTTTGATAAGGCCATAACATAATTTGGTCTCATAATGAATAAATTTTAGACTTGTGACTATAAAAATTTTAGTGGGAGTGTGTTCGTTTTCCAAATAGTTTATTTCAATGAAATATTACATATTGGAAATAAAATATCAACTTTATAGTTTGTTAAGGCATGGATGAATAAATGTTTTTTCGTAAAGAAATTATGTGAGGAAACATACATTATTTAGATAAATATCCATCATGATAGATCTAAAACACTTCTTGGCCTAAGTCAAGGTATATATATTGACAAGATACTGAAGGGATTAAGTATGGAACAATCCAAGAGGGGATTATTATCAATGTCATATGGCATTTATATTTCTAGTAAAATGTGTCCCAAGACACAAGAGGAAAGAAAAATAATGGCAATGATCCCATACACATTGGAGATTGGGTCAATCATGTATGTTATTCTATGTACAAGGCTAGTTGTCTTTTATTCCATAACTGTAGAAGGCAGATATCAAGTTGACCAAGGTGACCACAATTAGATGGTATTAAAGACTATCCTTATGTATCAGAGGCATACTAAGGATATTCTCTTAATATATAGAGTATATGAGGAACTATTCATCCGAGGATATGTATATGCTAGTTTCAAAATTGATCAAGATGATATGAAATCACAAATGTGATACATATTCACTTTTAATGGAGGTGTTATGATTTAAAATATTTCAAAGTAGGTTTTGGTTAAAGATTTTATAGAATCATGTGATTATAATGTGTCTTTTGAGGCAGCTAAATAAGTAGTATGGATAAAAAAATCATTTAAGATCTTAACATGGTACCTAGAAGTAAATATTCTATCAAAATCTATTGTGATAATACTATAGAGGTGGCTCTTGCAAAGAATCCAATTTCATATCCATGGATGAAACACATAATTTGGATGTATTATTTCATGATGGGTTTTTCTCAAAGAGGTGAGGTTTTAGTGAGAAGTATTTTCATGGCAGAAAGCATGGTTAGCCCCATGAATAAATCCTTGACTTAGAAAAAACATAATTATCATGTGATGTAGAGAAGAATGAATCTTTTAGGCAATTGGATCTTGTAAAAGTTAAATTTTGTTGTATTTGGTGTCATAGGACCAATTTATTGTTCTTTTATTACTTTTATATTTTATGAATTAAATATTAAAACATCTTATTATATATTTTTCATTGTTCTAAATTAATTTAATGTAATAATATCCTCAGATATCTGTTGCATTGAGAAGGTCATAGAAGTTCCCCGCTATGATGAGAACCTTGAAGTGTTGTGATGATATTCTTAAATATAGATCAACGGTTAGATAACATACTATGATAGGACACATAATATGTCGCCTGACAGGAATGAGTAATCATAAGTGGATGATACTTCTTCTCATGAATTTTTCACGTGGTGATCTCTAAGACGGTAGATTATGGGAACTGACTCGCTAGTAGGAATTCATCATGTTTTGGTGTCATCCGATATTCCTATCTGCGAGCATGTGTAATTGTTCTTAGACTTTAAAATTATCATTTATACTTTTCATGACCCACACACTAAGATTTATTGACCAAAACGGTCACACCATTTAATGGATTGAAGTAGGGTACGCTGGGTGTGTCACAAATGACATGTTATTAATGGATAAGATAAGAAATGATTTATCTCTTCCATCTTTATGGAAGTCTATATCTCACCCCTTTGATTTGAATAGAAACTTTATATTAAATTCAATGGTTATGGTGTCATGATGTGTTTATTTTAGATAGTCAAAGAAAGATGTATTGAGTACATAGATTTATGACATATATGTCCAACATAGTTGATGAAATATTATTATAAAAGGATTATATTCCATGATGAGAATTCGTATGTTTTTGTCAACATGATAGCATTTTTTTTCTTTCTCTTTGGTGTCCTTACCCGTTTCTAGATAGTAATATTAGAATTTAGGCAGACCCACCTAATTTCAATGAGAAATAATCTAATAGGGTATCACACTAAGTGTTTCTGTTGATCTTGATTAAATTTTATTTGAATTTAATTATTAGTATAAATATTATTCTCAAGACTGCATAATAATTTTATTCATGTTTTATTGATTGCTAATGATGAATAATTTATTTATTTTATTACATGGATATTTTATAAATATTTGTTCAATAGATTATGAATAAGATATTTATATTATTTGTGGATGAATAAAATTTTAATTAAATGATTATTCATGTATTCAATAAATTTCGAGGAGAATAAATGGTCCAAGACTGCACCCATTGATAAATATTAATTTGTCAGCTACTAAATTATATTTATCATTGTACAGGCTAGAACACACCATAAAATAATAATATTATTATTATTATTATTATATGGAATTAGGGTTTTTAAAGATTATTATACTATATAAGAGATAATACACAATTAAATAGTATGTTAACCTAAAACCTTACTCTATAAATAAATGGTCATGTCTATTGTGAATGGTTAATTGAAAATTGAGAATTGAGAATCATTGCACACACAAAACTTCTATATCTTTAATTTTTCTCCTCTATTCCTATTATTAATTAGAAGAGATCATTCAAGCTCGAATGAACTTGAGAAATCAATATGAACAACGAAAGTTGATTGATTTGGGACACTATCAACTAGAAATCAATCGGTGTCATTCAAAGATCAAAGGAGCAGCTGTGGATCACCGCTAGAGGAATTCTATGATTGGATCTTTCAAGCGTAATGAAGGAAATATGAATAGGATTTTTGAAAGATCAATATAATCATCAAATAAATGATCCTAAGATGAGGTAATCATTTCATCAGTTCTAAATAAATTAATTATAAATTTGACATGTAATATTCTCTATTAGGGTTTTGGGAAACTCTAAATTAAACAAAATAATTAATTTATCACTCACCAAAGGCGCTTCTGTTGTGCTAGAAACCTTATGAAGGACCTGTTATGGATGTTCCATGTGATGTTGTATCACATGAGGAGGATTTCTAGCATGATCAACAATATTTTCCTCCACTTTTTATCATAGACAAGCCACAACCACATGTTAGCCCAAGAGAGGTCCATGACGTGCCTGCTAGTGATTCTGTAGCATTGTCTCTTACTTATTCGGATTATATTGCAGTGATAAAGAGAGAATGGATTGTGTTTTAGTCTATATTTTTTCCTAGTGAGCATATAAACACTATGTAATATCCATCTTCTTCAAATGTGGGACTCGGTTCTAGCCACCATCAACTTTCCATCTAGCTATGACAACATACAAGTGAGGAGACTTTATATCCACCGCCTATCACACACAAGATGGTCTGGAATATTATATAGAATATTTTATTCATAAGTTGAATATGTTAGATCATACACATTGATAAAAATGTCATGGAAGGATTATTTATACACTAGGTTATGGCACATAAGATCATCTGATACAACAATGCAGACCAGAGTGATACATTTCATGTTCATAAATATTTAACTGAGATATATGTTATATATTTTTTAAGTTATAAATTGTAAGTTATCTAAAGGACTTCATAGATAACCTAATTAATAAGTTTCGTTATTATTATTATAAATAAATAAATAATTTTTTCTTGAAAATTATTTTAAAAACAACAAATTTATGACATTTTGTTACGTGGAACAAAGAAATTGGTATAATTAGTAAATAATTAATATAATTAATATCTATCAAAAAATTTTGTCATTATTAACTATATTACTAATATTTGTAATTGTTATATTTTAATTATAATAATAAATCTTGTTAATATAACCATGTTATGAATAGTTACTAATCATATTAACTCTATTATTAGTTTATCTTTATATTAATAACATGATTAGTATTATTTAGAATATATACTAAGTATATAATTAATTAATTACATAATTATTAATTAATAATATAATTAATAACTAATAATAAATATTAATTATTAATATAATATTATAGATTAATTATAATTTTTATTGAGGTACAATACAACCAAACAAGCCACCCAATATCCCCCGAGGGTTAGGTTCCCCATGATCACAACTAATTTATTATTATTATTTTTATTATTATTATTATCATTATTATTATTATTATTATTATTATTATTATTGGAATATTCTCTAATGTAATGATTTTTTTAAAATGTGTTTTCTGAAAAAAATTAAAATGGGATGGTTTAAAATATTTTTTAAAAAATAAAGCAAATGAGGCATCACCACTGCCTCCTTTTGGTTGACTCTAAAGGAGGAAGTTGCACTCCCCTAAAACAAAAAAAAAATACTATTTTAAATATTCTTTTTTATATATTAAAATTTTTTGTTTTTATTTTTTGTTTTGTTTTGTTTATATATAAAAATAATAAAAAATTTGTAGAATTTATCTCTTATTTAATATCCATAAGTACAATCATTACACCAATTTGTTTTCTAATAGAAACACTCATTCATGGATCCATTTTATAAGAGCACTTGCCCTAGAAATTATTTTTCATTTCTAGTGTGGGGTTCAAGTTCTCCCTTTCTTGTGTAGAACATTATAAATTTCTCATGTGGGATCTAGAAATGTTTCAAGTACATGGATTTTAAAGCCTATAAATTGTAAACTATAATACCTATATAAATGAAAATTAAAACAGTGATTATACATATAAAAATAGTTTAAAATAAAAATAATATCATAAAAAATGTGGATGAAAACTAATTTATATGTTTTCAAATCCACCAACTTGAAACATAAAAATGTTTCAATGTGACTTTGTTATCCTATAAAATATAATCTATAAGACCAATATAAATTAAAATTAGAAAATTGATTGAACATATAAGAAATAGTCAAAAATAAAAGGAATTTCATAAAAAATGTTGATGGAAAATAATTTATATGCTTTCAAATCCACAAACATGAAACATAAAAATGGTTAAAGTATGTGACTTTGAAATCCTATAAAATATAAATTATAAGACCAATATAAATTAAAATTAAAACATGCATTAAACATATATAAAATAGTTTAAAATAAAAATAATTTTCTAAAAATATTCATGAAAAATAATTTATAAGTTCTCAAAGCCACCAACTTGAAAATTGAAAATATTTATAGAATGTGACTTTGAAAGCCTATAAAATATTAAATATAAGACCAATATAAATGAAAATTAAAAAATGGATTAAAAAAATAATAAATAGTCAAAAATAAAAATAATTTCATAAAAAATGTTGATGAGAAATAATTTATAAGATTGAAAAACAAAAAACTTGAAACTTAAAAATGTTTCTATTATTTAAATTTTAAATCCTATAAAATATAAACCATAAGACCAATATAAATGAAAATTAAAACATGGAATAAACATATAAGAAATAGTCAAAAATATAAATAATTTCATAAAAAATGTTGATGAAAACTAATTTATAAGATTTCAAAGAAACCAAATAGAAACTTAAAAATATTTCAAGTATATGACTTTAAAATCATATAAAATGTAAACTATAAGATTAATATAAATAAAAATTTAAAATGGTTTAAAAATATAATAAATAGTTGAAAAAAATCATATGAAATGTTTATGAAAAATAATTTATAATCTTTGAAAATAACCAACTTGAAAATTAAAAATGTCTTAAGTATATGAATTTGAAAGCCTATAAAATATAAAAATTAAGACCAATATAAATTAAAATTAAAACATTGATTAAATATATTAGAAATAGTCTAAAATAAAAACAATTTTTTAAAAAATGTTGATGAAAAATAATTTATATGCTTTTAAAACCACCAACTTCAAACTTAAAAATATTTCAAGTATGTGACTTTAAATGCCTATAAAATATAAACTATAAAACCTATATAAATGAAAATTAAAACATGGATCAAACATACAATGAAGAGTAAAAAATAAGAGTAATTTCATTAAAAATGATGATGAAAAATAATTTATAAGATTTAAAATCTACCAAATTGAAACATAAAAATGTTTCAAGTATGTGACTTTGAAATCTTATAAAATATAAACTATAAGACCAATATAAATGAAAATTAAAACATGGATTAAAAATATAATAAATAGTCAAAAAAAATTAAAAATTATTGATAAAAAATAATTTATAAGCTTTCAAAGCCACCAACTTGAAACTTAGAAATATTTCAAGTACGTGACTTTGAAAGTCTACAAAATATAAACTATAAGACCAATATAAATAAAAATTAAAACACGGATTAAACATATAATAAATAGTTGAAAATAAAAAATAATTTCTTAAAAAAAATTGATGAAAAATAATTTATAACCTCTCAAATCCACCAAATTGAAACTGAAAAATGTTTCAAGTATATGAATTTGAGAGCCTATAAATTATAAATTATAAGACCAATATAAATTAAAATTAAAACATGAATTAAACATATAAAAAATAGTTGAAAATAACAAAAATGTCAAAAATGTTGATGAAGAATAATTTATAAGCTTTCAAAACCACCAACTTAAAACTTAAAAATGTTTCAAGTATGCGACTTTGAAATCCTATAAAATATAAACTATAAGACCAATATAAATGAAAATTAAAACATGGTTTAAACATAAAAGAAATAGTGTAAAATAAAAAGAGTTTTGTTAAAAAAATTGATGAAAAATAATTTATAATATTTCAAATACACCAACTGGAATCATAAAATTGTTTCAAGTGTGTGACTTTAAAATCCTATAAAAAATAAACTATAAGACCAATATTAAAGAAAATTGAATCTTGGATTAAAAATATAATAAATAGTCGAAAAAAATCATAAAAATTATTAATGAAAAATAATTTATAAGCCTTCAAAACCAACAACTTGAATGTTATGATTGTTTAAAGTATGTGTCTTTGAAAGACTATAAAATATAAACTTTAAGATGAATAATTTATTTTTGACTATTTCATATATGTTTAATTCATGCTTTAATTTTCATTTATATGGGTCTTATAGTCTATATTTTATATGCTTTCAAAGTTAAGTAGGTGGATTTGGATCCTCTTCAACATTTTTTCTTTTCGCTCTCACTTATGAGTAAATTTTCTTACATTCCTTTCATTTTCATTTGTTTTTTTATTTATGAACCTCTTTTTATTTTCATAAATTTTTTATATGTTTACGATAACTTCTAAATTTTATTTACATTGTTTTTATACTATATATTTTATAATATTTTAATGTTAACTACTTGAAATATATTAATTATTCCTCTGTAGTAGTCAACTTTGAAATATGTCAAATATAAATTGTTCCTAAATATTAATTAAAACATAAAAACTGGATAAACATATAAGAAGGGAAGATAGTAATAGAAGTATCTTCATTTCTATAGACATAAAAAATATAAATGAATAAGTACAATCAATGTATATTTCTTTGGTGAGGAGATTCTCTCCCACATGGTGGTATGTGAATAGGATGCCCACTTCGAGTTCATTGTGAAGTCTGATGACCTAGAAAGGGCTAATCCTTGAGCACTAGAATGTCAACCATTACATCCTCTACCTGTGTGTCAGCGGGAGGAGCTTTCAAATGCATTTCATACTGTACTCTTGATCCTTCTCCCACTAGGGTAGTAAAACAACCGACCATCATCGCAATGGGGAACCAAGGCTACAATAGATCTAGACCCTAAGGCTGCGACGGAACTCGACCCCAAGGATGTGATTGATATAGATCCCAAGCTGGAGATAATTAAAGATATCTTATAAAGAAATATGGATCCCATATTTCCTGAGGAATATACTTAATCCGTTGACGATGGAATTATAGAGGGTCGGCCTCTGCTTGTGGAACAGGTGAGTCGTCACATGCAACATGACTCTATCTAAGTCTTCATCGTCTTCATGGATCCCGGGAACCATTAGTTACTACAGGATGCTCCTATAGGGTAGGAACATCCTCTCTCTATAGTGGACTCTCAAATATTCTCTCAGAAAGCACATGATAAGATGACATCAACTCCAGTGCTTCAGTATGCACTGCTGCCCGGATAAAGACCCCCTCCTCCTCTTCATCACTCATGCGAAAAAGATGTTCTGAGTGAGTTCCTAGAAATGAGATTCAAAATAAATAATAAAATAGTTCAATAAATAAACTAATTGAAATTTATTGACTTATAATCTTATGAATCTCTCTTCTGTTTCATGTAAGATACAGTATATACTTTAGTCTATACCATGGCTTATACTCGACCTAATCCAAAAAAATAATCACATCATAGGTATACCCTAGATAAAAAACTTTGCACGTCTGCACCAACAGTTGACATAGTAAGCATGTACTCAGCGTCAGTCCTCATCCTTCCTCCATGTCAGCTTCATTTTATTAATCCTCTATATCTGTCTTAGTAGTAATGGAATCATCTAAACACAACAAAACTGGCACATGACTTTATCGGGATAATTCCAATAAATGATAAGGAAGTGAATGAGGTTCACTCCGGCCATTGAATCCTCAATAACAATAGTACAGTATAGTTGAAACTGGTCTAGTATAGTCTAGTATGGCAGCAATGTAATCTAAAATGACATGTGACCTTTGTCAAAAAAGAACCTTAACAAAAACCAAAACTGATGCTTTTATTAAATTTGTTAGATAGTGATAGATTTTATATACAAACATGTTCACGTAAGATAAAATATATCTTAAGCCAATATGCACCCAAATGGTGTCTCAGAATAGTGTGGAAATTGTGTCTCTGACACCACCTATAAAATAAAACCTCAATAGTGAAAAATAATGAAAAATTAAATTCAATAACTTCTAGTAGCATTAGAAATAAATAGAGATGAGTGATCAAACTAGTGTCCACATGGAGTGTAATGTAGAACCTCTATATCGAGTAGTGGACTTGAAATATGAGAGTGGAATGAAGGGAATCACTCCCATTCCCACATTTAAAGAAGGATGATGCATCACACAAGATTTATGTCATCACTGCGAGATACCCTGCATGATGCTCTATATGTGTATGCCAAGTAGGAAAATCCCCAGTAATACATACCGGCTCAATCAAAGTCCACCAGTAGGGATAGATACATCATGTTCATGTTCATCTCTGAGTGATCAGACAACAGGGTAAATATGGAATCTATTAATATATATGCATGGGAATAACGCATGATAGTCTTCTCATCAACATCATCGGGTAAATGTATAATCTTTTCTTCCATCTAGGTTATAGAAATCGACCCTCCATCTATAGACCTACGATCATCCAAAATTTCGGTGCCTAACAATACCTGATCAATGTTATGCCATGATTCATGAGTGGGTCCAATAATAGCTTCCCCTGGATAGGAAGACTGAGAAGCACTTCTACATCCTGGAGGGTGATAGTCATCACTCCCTCAGCTAGGTGGAATGTGTGTATCTATGATCTCCACCTCTCCACGAGTGCAACAAGCATGTGATGGTCGAAAAATTTGAGATATTATATAGAAATTTTATAGAATTCAGCATGGCATAAGTATAGTCTAATGGAATGTGGAGGATCTATGTGATGAAAATAGTGTGCTTGATGCATCCCAATCAGTCAATCCTCACCACCGTCCAACACGACCTGAGAAGCATGCCTATGCATCTCAGTTAGTTGTATGGAATCCTCTATCTATATATAAACAAATGAAATGAGTCGTAAGTGTAAAATATAAATATAACATTATGGTCAGGATAATGTTATGACTTCTAGAATGTAATAAATGTTATGTTTATTCTAATTCTTTTATGAAGTTATTTTTACCAAAATAAAGGGTCATGTCTTCATGTTTTTCAAATAATATTATTAACATGTTGTTAAGATATGATTTTACCTAGAAAACGGTTTTTTGTAAGATATGGTTTTCTATATTTATATATATAAACATTTTGTCTTATTTATGTAAACGTTTATTAGAAAATGGATTTTTATGTGATTTATTTATGATTTTCCACATGATAGTATGTTTCATGATTATTTTATCACATGTACAACTCATTTTGTAACACTAATTGAACTTCAAGAAAGAATTTGCGGTTCATGAACCACAATGTATGAGGAATTTTGACAACAACAATGGCGATGACATAAACTAATTACATCATCGTCATTTTTTTCCATTATTCCTATTACATCATGGTTCATTTCCTAAAAATTATTTCTTGAAGTTCATTTAGTGTTGTAGAATCAGATGTACTAACCAATATTATTGGTTGTGTACTATAACAAGCTCCTTACTTAGTTTATATAACCTCCCCGTAGTAGTACACAAAGCTAAAATATAACTCTATACATTGAGAATGTTTTTTGATCATGATTCTTATAGTGTAACTACTATTGAAAAATATAGTTGATCATATAATATTTATTATACTGGATTTTTATAATGTATTTTTATAAAATAATATGAGATCCTATTATTTCGTTATATAAAAGATTATTAGAATACCAGTCAAATAATGTTTTGAAAACTGGGGTAAAAATAATAGATAACATAATATAATTTACAATTTAAGAAAATCACAATGAAGACAATACATCATTGTGGCTGAGAGTGTGAACTCGGCCCAACCATGTTAAGGCATCGTTTTTTGTTATGATCATTGTAATGAAATATTGTGCATCTCAAACTCTTCCCTAGTTCTTGAGGCTATTATTTCTCATTCTGCATCATGATAGTCTTCATTCTCCCATAGGTATGCAACTGGTTGATGTTAGGTATCACTATCGGTTGTCCTTCAGGCATTGGGAAATAACGAAACTCCACAATTGGCATTCATGGTGCAGGATAACTGTTAGAAATGGTGTACATCCATACATTGGATCAACATTTTCTTCCCATGATATGTTCATTGAGTCACATGATGTGATGACGTGTGCACATGGAAACTGTATGGCCTGAAATTTTCCACATTGGAAATGCCTCATTTCCAGTAATACCACCATTTTTTCACCGATTCTATTTTTGATGGGGTCCAAACACTCTTGAACTTCAAATAAATTGTCTTCTCATTGAAAAAAGGCATACATGATAACCAGAATCTTCTTCAATATTCTTTTAAATATCTTGTTGAAAGTGTCTTTCGTACCTTATCCCCTACTGAATTCCATCTAAGTCTAGTTTTTGTCTATCAAAAAAGTACTTCACGTAATGATATAATGTATCCTAAACTAGGGATTTTATAGGTAACTTGTGAATCCTCTTGAAGATACCATTGATTCACTCCAAAATGTTTGTGGTCACGTATCCATACCTCTTCTCCCCGTCATATGTCAATGCCCATTTTTCTTTTGGAATCTTCATCATAAAATCATAAACATATTGATAAGACTTGCGGATTTTTTCAAAATGTTCTTAAAACCTCCATTGATCCAAATAATATTCTACATAGAATAGTTGATATTTCACATAAATTGATTTTATATTTATGTTTAAATAGAAAAAAATAACAAAGACAATGTGTACCAAGCCTCGTGATTTCCTTCTTCATTGGCTCGTTGTTGAATGTTTTCTGTACGTTGCTAGCAATGTGTCTAATACAGAACTTATGATATGAATTTGGGGATCTCCATGTATCATGGTCCACATTGATTTCCTTGTTAATTGCCTGATGCCAATCAGATATCAAACAGACACCCCAAATGTTGGTGAAATGGTTGTTGATACTTGGAAAAAACCAACTATAGGATTCATAGTTTTCCTTATCCATAATAGAAAAGGAAAGTAGAAGAGGTGAAGAGTTGTCATCTTGTTTTTCTAAAATCAACAATACAACCTTGTATTTTTTATATAGAAACATTACATCAATATTAATGAACTATTTTCTGAAATTAAATGAGGGGATACAAGGGAGGAATTCCCATAACAACCGATGAAATTGAACATGAGATGGATCAAGTAGGTTATCTTGAGACACATTTTCATTTGTATGAATATGGAAGAAAACTTTTTTATGGTTCCTCAATATGGATAGTAATTTCACCAACACCTGATATGAGTCATCACAATCACCATAGACCTTTACAATTGCCTTCTATTTCTTCATCCATGCCTTATTATAAGAAATATTATAACTGAATGTTTGTTGTATCCTATCTTTCACAAGGGATATAGGAACATATTGGCATGTCCTAATCATCTCGATGATAGTGGATGACATAAATTATGCATCCAATGAGGTATGATCTTGTGTCGGTCTTGGATGAACACAAGTATGAGCTGCCTCAATCCTCAAGATTCTCTAACCTCTAAATGAGATGTCAGGAATCACCCTCAAGTAAAATCTACAGTCATCCTCTTACTTATGACACCGTATTAGATATTTACTATGGAATGATTCATGAACTATATATCAGTAGTTCCTCTTAATGTGAAATCTTTTTAGCATGCTTTTTAATGCCTCTTTAATTAACAAATTCCTTCCAAAATATAAGGTTTTTTATAACTCACTAAACTTATCTGGTAAAACTCTAAGAAACACAGTTTCTGGTGTGAGAACATTGCAAACACATTTCATGGCTTTTGAAAAAGATGAAAAAGGTGGTGGATGATTTATTATAGTTTGAGGTTATTTTACAACTAATGCATTTCCAGAAACTTCCATCCAAAATTCGGTTTCTCCCTCCTCATTAGAACTATTATAACCATCTATTCCATCATTACGAAACTCCTCATCAGAATTCGGA
Organism: Viscum album; assembly: GCA_963277665.1. NCBI lineage: Eukaryota > Viridiplantae > Streptophyta > Magnoliopsida > Santalales > Viscaceae > Viscum > Viscum album. The sequence goes on from OY728119.1 coordinate 1,655,213,716, forward strand.
TTAACATGTATATCTAAAATATCGTCTTGGTTTTCCACTTATACATCATTTAGAATAGGTCAATTTCATTGGGAGGACCATCTTAAACCACTCTTGTAAGTCTATGTCTTTGTACAACTGGACATTATTTTTGTATAGAAGAAACTTCAACATATAACTCCATCATGGTACCATCTTCCCACTGAGAAAATAAATTTATTTCATAGACCCATTGCGCATCAGCAACCAATTGAAAAGCTAGATTCCACAGTGTTGTCAAGAATTGAAATTTTATATAGCTTATAGACTTGATCTCTTGATCGGGTCCCATATTTAAGGAACCATGAATTCTATCTTGAAGGTCACTTAGGGTTACACAATCAGCTATACAAACCACTATTGTTGGTTGTGTACTGTAAGAATCTCCTTACTCAGTTTTAATAACCTTCACATAGTAGTACACATAGGAAAACATGACTCTCTACGTCAAAAATCATTTTTTGATCAAGAGTGTGATATTGTAAATAATATTAACAATATATAATATTTATTAGAATGTAATTTTAGGACACCTTTATATACCATAAAATATGATAGTTGTAGAAACTCAAATCTTGCCGTACATAGACATTACATTACTTTTGCAGAATACTTAATACATAACAAAAACCAACACTCAAGGATCGTAATAGTTTATTGTCTTTTGAAACTTGGAACAAAATATTCTAATCATTGTGAAAGAACTTCAACATCTCCCATAAAGATCTTACCCATTTTTTTCTTACCTAGAACACTTATTTATATCTTGGGGAACATAAAACATATAAAGGGTGAGCTCAAATGCTCAGTAAGGGTAAGCATGGAGAGAATAAAACAAACCATATACATTTGAACCTAAAAACATGAAAATAATGTTTAAACATCAAAATCTTGAGCAATGAAATAAAACATGGCAGTACATAAGGCATAGATCATAATGGAACATCAATCATGATAAAATAGCATAGGAATAAAATATGTAATTGTGGAAACAATTAAGCACATGTTATGATTTCCCTAGTATCCAAGGCATTGCTTCCAAGACCATCTTAGTGGACAAAGTCCCTTTCTCAATCGAGTTCACTCCTCGTTCCAGTCCTGTATCACTGAACTGGATTAACAGGTCGTTCTAGCCATGTCTATCTCATGAGATATAAATCTTTACCCAATGAATTCGAGGGAGATATAGGTCTCACCCATCTCATAATGAAATCATTATTTCGTGTTCCACAAAATAAACATAAATCATTTATAATAACCCAACGAATAAAATGGGTTCCATAAACATCATCCCATCATAAAATAATCCATATAAAACAAATGGATATCATTTCATCATAAGAAAAGTGAAACCATATAAATCATAGATACATCATACTTTAAACATACACATATGAAATAATGTCATCTTAGATGGAAAATGGTTTTGATAAAACACTTTAAATGAATTCTTGAGGAAAATATCCTTTCTTTTTCAAAATCATTTTCTTTTCAAAAAATGCCGAGGAATTTTAAAAGAAAATTATTTTGTTGAAAATAGTCATGAAATATCATAGAGTAAGCTTCATGAAAATAAGGAATTATAAAACCGTAAAAATTCGTTCATTCCGTATAAGTTAAAAAAATATTCTCCTAGTACTTTTGTCGGAAAAGTCAAAAAGTACCACGTATGGTAAACAAAAGGAAGATTCCTTCCATAACACAAAGTGAAAGTCCAGAGGTGTAAAAATGAATTTAAACACACATGGAAGAATAGTAATCACTTTATGAAAACATTTTTATGGACATGGATGAAAAATATAACCCTAGTAAATACTTACGAATAAACAATCTCAGATAAGAACAAGATTGGAATAATTATCCCTTACCTTAGGTCTGATATGCTTCGTACGTATCTGAAAATCCTGTATAATGATTTAAATATTGTCATTGACTTATTAAAGAATCATATTCATTGTTATTATATCATATATGGTTCACTTATGACTTTATATTACCCGTTCTTCTGTAAATTCCATGTTAAATCGGCGTTTTGGGTAAAATATTTTTATTTATCGTACGTGTTTGGACTTGTTGTTATTGATATTATTATTACTTATATAATGATTTTCTTACTTATAGAATTTAAATCATGATTTATATATCATATTTATTCTGTATATATATATATATAATAGATAGATAAATGAAATGAAATACACCATTCATGGAGACGGTAGGCTGTACGTACGTATGAATGTTGTTTTCCATTCCTTATTAACTTGAATGGAAGTAAGTAGATGACATATATATATATATATATAAATCCAGTAGCTTCATTATGTCATATATTTCATTATTATTCATTATATATACTTTATAATCACTCTTGAATGGTTAACATGGATAATGAATCTCATCGCGTCGTGGATACGGTAATCCGTACGTACATATGAGCGATGATATTATTCCCATAATTATTAAATTGAATTGGAGTGGATGATATAATATTTCAGAATCAGTATGATGTTATAATAACTATATATAGTTATTCTTTACACCATTATACCAATCCAAGTAAGGTGGTGGTGGAAAAACAGATCACACCACGACCTGGAGATGGTATTCCGTACGTACGCACGCGCGGTGATTTCGTTTTCCATAGGATGGATAGAAGGTGAAATGGGGTTTTTTAATATTTATAATATCATATAAGTATATTATTTATACTTATTTTATTAATTTACAATGAAACAACTAAATAAGAGTAAGTTTAATAAGAAAGAAACTTGAAAGAATCGGTAGAAGAGATTACCTCTTCTTCGACGCACCTCCTTTAAGCTTCCACTTAAGGGACTAGAGTTAGTCTTTTGAGAAGACCATAACCTCTATAATGTTTCTAGGGATGATGATAAGGGAAATGTGTAGGTTTTGGTAGATCTTTAAGGCTCAAATTTTTGTTAATAGGAGAGGGAGGAGGTGCCCTTTTATAAGGGAGGAGAGGGGCACCTTTGGAAACCTCAAAAATATTATATTATAATAAATCAAAACCCACTTAAAGACCTACAAAAATGACTCATATTCAAATATTAGATGTGATATTGTTGTAATATCATCAACCAATAAAATTTAGACAAGTTGGAAATTTATTTTAAAGCTTATCAACTTGATTTATCCTTATCTAATTTATTTAATCTTATTTTTGGTAATAAGATTCTAAATTTTAAATTGTTATAAATAATTACTTCTGTGTTGTGAATTGTCCATAATTGAATAATTTATTACTTTTTTGACCATATGGATTTTAATATATAATATTTAAATATTTTTGTGATTTTAAAACAATTTAATAATATGTTATTTTTATAATATTACAATAGTGTTAATTCTGACACTATTTATTTATTTGAATTTAAATAAAATCCACATAGAGGATATATTTGGAAAAAAAATGTTTACTAGATTCCTAACATGTCATATTAATATATAAAAATTTTCTAGAACATTAAGTAGTTCACATAATGTTTATTTTAATATTTATAAAACCATTTATTTGATATTTCTCTTAATAAAACAATTACTACTTCATTTTTGTATAATATTTTAATATACTAATTAGTAGTATAAAAATTAAAACTAAAATCCTATGATAAATATAATTATAATAAATTTAATAATAATATTTTTACTCGAATTTATCATCTTAAAATCGCAACATTTAAATTGATATATTTATTAAATTATGAAGGTGATATCTTTGAAATCATTTAAAATAATAATAATATAAATATCCTAATCTGTTTTATAAAGATACAAATGATACAAAAATATACCCTTGGATGATTAGGGTATATATATACTCTACCAATAAGGTTTTTTAAAGTTTCTGGTCCTTTTGATAGGTATTATTATTTTAATAAAAACTAATTATTGATTTGTTTACTAAATAAAAAATATCTGCATCACTATTGTGTCACCATTAATGACAATTATTTAATCCCTAAAAATTCTAAATAAATTTACATGATGTAGATAATTTTATTATTTTTCTGGATACCATTCATGTTTGAAGTTTCATGAAGTTTATCACTAAATTAAAATTATTATACTTATAAGATTTAAGAGATTGACATGTTGTCACTTTATTTGGTTTTAATAATAATTAAATTATTTTCATGGTCAAAAGTCCATAAAATGAATCTAGTCTGACCCTTTGGTGATATGGGTCTACTTTTAATCATCCAATAGAATTTTGGCAGGTGTTAGGGTAATTTTATAATCTTATTTTTACCCTTAATTACCCGATTTACCTTTAACTCCAGTAAATAAAAATTACCGTAGTTACTATTCATAATATAAAAAAAGGTAACCTATTAAAATAATTTGGACCCAATAAATTAAAATATGGAATCCATTTTTCAAAATTCAAAACACAGAAGTTGCAGTAATTAATTTAAAATTAATCTCGTTGTTAAGAAAACGGGTTTCCACGTTAAAACATTGCCAAAGATTGAGATGTTTTTACCTATGAATTCAATGTAAAATTAATGGTAATGAAATTAAATATATTAAATGGTAAAAATATATTCTATTTATACTTTAAAACCAATGAATATTATAATTTATCCATATAAATTATCTCGATGAAAAAAGTTGTTTTTAATTAAAATTTAGCGCATTTTTACTATTCATCAAAATAAGAAACTTATCGAAAAAATATCAAACATTTATCCAAAATAAATTTTTATATCATGATTCAAAAAAAGAAGTTTATTTTTTAATATTTAACTTATAAAATTTAAAAAAAAATAGATTTAATGTGGGTGCGCCATCAAAAGGCGGAAAAACTGCATTTTTTTTAAAATACATAATTTACCCGAAAATTTTATTTTGTTCTCATACCATCTTCTAGAAAATGTGTAAGATTAATAATAATGTTATAAAATTCAAATTTTATTTAATAATTCATAATAATATTATAATAATATATCTTTGTTTAGTGAAACCCGGTATTGCGTACAACACACGCAATCGAGGAAGGTCGTGATTACGTGTAATGCAAGCCAAGTCAGGGTTGCGTGTAGTGCAAGACTCTTTTATTGTTTCATATAACATAATCCAACCATATTTCATTTATACATTGAATATATATATATACACTCAATGTTGCGTAGAATGACTACTATCAAACGAACTTGAAATTGTGAGTAACACAATCCAAGAATAGTATTGCGTATACTACAAGCTAATACGGTGTTGCGTATAGTGCAAGATAATCCTGGTGTAGTGTACAACAGAAGATATTAAAGAAATTAAAAATAATATATCTCATAAAATCTTTGGGTGTTACATTCTACCCCACTTAAAATGAATTTCGCCCTTGAAATTCTTCGGGGTTATAAATGGTTTATTACATGAGAGTTTCTTTCATAGAAACCCACATTGTAAAAAGGAATACTAAAACTTAATTTTAAAAAGTGAAGTATGAAACATATCGGTTACCCAAATTAACTCATCACTGGGTTTCCACATAGGAGAACATATGTGAAAATATGGATATGGAGGAGAAATCTAACCATCAAGTTTTGATGGAGAGTGGTAGAGAACATGGCTATGAAAAATCCAACAATCACAAAGCCATAAATTTGTGATGATCTAAGGTACCATCTGATTCATATTATATGAGGACACTAGGACAACACTTTTGGTTTTCAAGATCATTTCCTTAAAGTTTAATAATTTGAATTAAAAGAATTACTTACTTTATTTTGGTACAGTCTCACCATTGATCATGCCTCGAAAAATTTCCACTTCATCTCTTAAATAAATGAAGTTGAATTTTTCTTTCGTAAAGTGTTAGTAGATCACGTGATAGAATGATAGGTCATTCCATCTTTCTCAAACAAAAGGTTAGCAAAAGTTATTAAATATACATAAGTCCATCTATGGTGAGGTTAATCGTATATGATTCCAAAAATGGACTTATACTTCATCTATCATACCACTTAATAAAATAAAACTATTTTCTACTAACCAGAGACTTCCTGTAGGCCAGTGGTAGGAGATAAAGGCCTGTCGCACTTCGGTTGTGGGTTTGATTCCCACAACCTTGTCTGATGCGATGGGTTGTCGCCCGTCCTTCAGGTTGTCCCTTTTTCTAAAACTACATTATTATAAGATTCCTGCAATAATATAGAAAAAAGTTCTATCCTTAAACAATACTATCTAATGTCCAACATAATCCATTCCAATCTTTAGGCTTATCTAAAACACTTCTATCCAAGCTCATAGTATAAAGAAAACAATTACTAGAATTTTCATCTACCGAGTATGTGAATACTATCATTTATCCCCCATATATACTACAATAAATCATGTTGGTCACATTCTAAACATGTGAATACCTTAATCATGTATTCTCTGGAAAAATGAATACCCATTAAACCTTAGTGAAAACATGAATGTTTTTTAAAGTTAACTCTTTTCACATACCAAAATCCCAAAATTTTTATATACTCAAACCATAATATAACTTTGTGCATATATCAGCCATGAGCTCATTTCATTTTCTCTTTATCCCTTCATTATCCGCATATCATCTTCTTTCCAGAAATATTTCAAACACTTTTTATGGTTACCGGTACCATAAAATTTTTGAAAACGACAATAGACTAATACAAAAATATTCCAATATACCATAAAATTACCTCAACAACATTATTCTTGAATACCAATACATAAACACTTCAATCCATCCTCTTCAATGATTGTCATGGAATAAGTCCTTCTTTGATTTAGAAGTAACCTCTTAGGTCAGGACATTGAGTTAGGTAATGCCCATGTTCTCCACAAATAAGACATTGAACTCCATAACAGTCTGTCACTCTATGACCCTTTTCTCCACAAAGATAACATCTTCCCCTCCATTTGAGGTATTCCTCAAGGTTCTTCTTCCCTTCTTCTTAATACGTAGAAAGCTTCATCTTCCTTCCTCTATGTTCCTCTCCATGAGAACATGTATAAATGTTCATCTTCCTCTTATTTGATGACTTAGGAATACCACCAAAGTTCACCTTGTTAATCATATATCGTGAGACTGATTCGGCATAATCACAATGTCTTTCTCTCTAGGCATTACACAATTTTGTTGATCACGGTCACCAATTTCTCCATCAGAATCAACGTTAACTGAATTACTTATTGTTTCCTCCATTGACTAAAACCAGAAACCATAGTGTAAGAAACAATTAAAATAATGAGGAACCACATAATCATTAAAATTCACTTATGGGATGTCTAACTTATCACACATTCTTTAATCCATGATACCTTAGGTTCACCCTAAGTTTTTTAGGATCTTCAACATAACTCTAGGACTGTAAACTACAGTTATTCTAAACATTAGGGACATCCCTAGACATACCTTAGAAATGTCTCTAGGGATTTCACTAAATTTTTCGCATCCTAGTTTCCAAATTTTAACTAAAACTTTCCTCTTATACCAACTGTTGAGACCCAAATCTTGGCATACCTAGACATTACATTAATTTTTCGGAATACTTAATACATATAAAAAACCAACACTCAAGGATCATAATACTTTAGTGTCTTTGGAAACTTGGAACAAAATCTTATAATCGTTGTGAAAGATCTTAAACATCTCCCATAAAGATCTTCCCCTTTATTTCTTACCTAAAACCTTTCAATATATCCCGGGGAAACGAAAACATATAAAGGGTGATCTTAGATGCTCGGTAAGGGTAATCATGGAGAGAATAAAACAAACCATATACATTTGAACTTAAAAACATGAACATAATGTTTAAACATCAAAATCTTGAGAAATGAAATAAAACATGGAAGTACGTAAGGCATAGATCATAATGGAACATCAACCATGATAAAATAGCATGGGAATAGTGCATGTAATTGTGGAAACCATTAAGCATGTGTTATTATTTCCATAGTAGCCAAGGCATTGCTGCCAAGACCATCTTAGTGGAAAAAGTCCCTTTCTGAATCGAGTTCACTCCTCGTTCCAGTCCTGTATCACTGAACTAGATTAACATGTTATTCCATCCATGTCTATCTCATGAGATATAAATCATTACCAAATGCATTGGAGGGAGATATAGGTCCCACCCATCTCATAATTAAATCATTTTTTCGTGTTCCACAAAATTAACATAAATCATTCATAATAACCCAACAAATAAAATGGGTTTCATAAACATCATCCCACCATAACATAATATATATAAAACAAAAGGATATCATTTCATCATATGAAAATTGAAACCATTTAAATCATAGATACATCATACTTGAAACATACACATATGAAATAATTTTATCTTAGATGGAAAAAGGCTTTGATAAAACACTTGAAATGAATTCTTGAGGAAAATATCCTTTATTTTTTAAAATCATTTTCTTTTAACAAAATTCCATGAAATTTTAAAAGAAAGGATTTTGTTGAAAATAGTAATGAAATATTGTAGAGTAATCTTCATGAAAATAAGGCGTTGTAAAACTGTAAAAATTCGTTCATGGCGTATAAGTTAAAAAAAATTCTCATCGTACTTTTGTTGGAAAAGTCAAAAAGTACCACGTTTGGTAAAAAAAGAAAGATTCCTTACATAACACAAAGTGAAAGTATAGAGGGGTAAAAATTAATATAAACAGACATGTAAGAATATTAAACACTTTATGAAAACATATTTATGGACATCGATGAAAAATATAACCCCAGTAAATACTTATGAATAAACACTCTCGGATAAGAATGAGATTGGAATAATTATCCCTTACCTTAGGTCTGATATGCTTCGTACATATCCAAACCTCCTATATAATGATTTAAATATTTCCTTTGACTTATTATAGAATCATATTCATTGTTATGATATCATATATGGTTCACTTATGACTTTATATTACCCGTTCTTTTGTAAATTCCATGTTAAAATAGCGTTTTGGGTAAAATCGTTTTATTTATCGTACGTGTTTGGACTTGTTGTTATTGATATTATAATTACTTATATCATGATTTAATTACTTCAATAATGTAAATCATGATTTATATATCATATATATTCAGTGTATATATATATATAATAGATAGATAAATGAAATAAAATACACCGTCCATGGAGATGGTAGGTCGTACGTATACATGAACACTGTATTCCTTTCCTTATTAACTTGAATGGAAGTAAGTAGATAACATATATATATATATATATACATAAATACAGTAGTTTAATTATGTCATATATTTCATTATTATTCATTATATATACTTTATAATCATTCTTTAATGGTTAACATGGAGAATGAATCTCGTCGCGTCGTGGAGACGGTAATCCGTACGTACGCACGAGCGAGGATATCATTCCCTTAACTATTGAATTAAATTGGAGTGGATGATATAATATATCATAATCAATATGATGTTATAATAACTATATATAGTTATTCTTTACACCATTATACCCATCCAAGTAAGTTGGTGGTGGAAAAATAGATTACAACACGGCGTGAAGACGGTATTCCGTACGTATGCACGCGTGGTTATTTCATTTTCTGTAGGATGGATAGAAGGTGAAATGGGGTTGTTTCATATTTATAATATCATATCAGTATATTATTTATACTTATTGTATTACTTTACAATGAAACAACTAAATAATAATATTTTGAAGAAGAAAGAAACTCGAAAGAATCGGTAGAAGAGATTACCTCTTCTTCAACGCACCTCCTTTAAGATTCATCTTAAGGGACTAGAGTTTGTCTTTTAAGAAGACCAGAACCTCTATAATGTTTCTGGGGAAGTTAATAATGGAAATGGACAGGGTTTGGCCAAGATTTAAGGTTCAAAGTGTTGTGAAGAGGAGAGGGAGGAGGTTCCCTTTTATAAGGGAGGAGAGGGGCACCTTTGGAAACCTCAAAAATATTAATTTATAATAAATCAAAAACAACTTAAAAACCTAAAACAAATTACTCATATTTGAATATTAGATTATATAAGGTTGTAATATCATCAAACAATAAAATTTATATATTTTGGAAATTTATTTTAAACCTTATCAACTTGATTTATCCTTATCTAATTTATTTAATCTTATTTGTGGTAATAAGATTCTAAATTTAAATTGTTATAAATTATTACTTATGTGTTGTTAATTGTCCATAATTTAATAATTTATTACATTATTGACCATATAAATTTTAATTTATAATTTTAAAATATTTTTGTGATTTTTAACCAATTTAATAATATGTTATTTTTATAAAATAACAATAGTGTTAATTTTGACACTATTTATTTATTTGAATTTAAATAAAATACACACCAAGTATATATTCTAACTAAAATGTTTAATAGATTTCTAACATGTCATATTCATCTAAAAAGTTTTTTTAGAACATTAATTGGTTCACATAATTTTTATTTTAATATTTATAAAAACATTTATTTGATATTTCTCTTAATAAAACAATTACTACATCATTTTTGTATAATATTTTAATATACTTATTAGTTGTATATAAATTAAAAATAAAATCCTATTATGAAGATAAATATAATACCTTTAATAATAATATTTTTACTCGAATTTATCATCTTAAAATCACAACATTTAAATTGATATATTTATAAAATTATGAAGGTGACATCTTTGACATCATTTAGAATAAAATAATATAAATGCCCTGATCTATTTTATAAGGCTCCAAATGGTCCAAAAATCGACCCTTGGATGATTAGGGTATATATATACTCGACCAATAAGGTTTTTTAAAGTTTATGGTCCTTTTGATAGGTATTATTATTTTAATAAAAACTATACTATTGATTTTTTCACTAAATAAACAATTTATGTATCACTATTGTGTCACCATTAATGACAATTATTTAGTTCCTAAAAATTCAAAATAAATTCACATGATGTATATAATTTTATTACATTTCGTGAGACTATTAATGTTCGATGTTTCATGAAGTTTATCAATAAATTAAAATTATTATACTTATAAGATTTAAGAGTGACATGTTGTCACTTTCTTTGGTTTTAATAATAATTAAATTATTTTCATGGTCAAAAGTCCATAAAATGAATATATTCCGACCCAAAGGTGATATGAGTCGACGTTTAGTCATCCAATATAATTTTGGCAGGTGTTAGTGTAATTTTATAATCTTATTTTTACCCTTAATTACCAGATTTACCTTTAACTCGAGTAAATAAAAATCACCGTAGTTACTATTCATAATATCAAAAAAAATAAAATTAACCTATTAACATAATTTGGACCAAATGAATTCATATATGGAATCCATTTTTTGAAATTCAAAACACAAAATTTTCTGTAATTAATTTAAAATTAATCCCGTTGTTAAGAAAACGGGTTTCAAAGTTAAAACATTGCCAAAGATTGAAATGTTTTTAACTATGCATTCAATTTAAAATTAATGGTAATGACATAAATTATATTAAATGGTAAAAATATATTCTATTTATACTTTAAAACCACTAAATATTATAATTTAACCATATAAATTATCTCGATGAAAAAATTTGTTTTAAATTAAAATTTTGCATATTTTTACTATTCATCAAAATAAGAAACTTATCAGAAAAATATCAAAAATTTATCCAAAGTAAATTTTTATATCATGATTCAAAAGAAGAAGTTTATTTTTTAAAATTTAACTTATAAACTTTTCAAAAAAATTGATTTAATGTGGGTGCGCCATCAAAAGGCAGCAAAACTGCATTTTTTGAAAAATACTTACTTTACCCGAAAATTTTATTTTGTTCTCATACCATGTTCTCAAAAATTTGTAAGAAGAATTATAATGCTATAAAATTAAAAATGTATTTAATACTATTCCTAACGACTAGTTCATAATAATATTATAACAATATACCGTTGTTTAGTGAAACCCAGTATTGTGTACAACACACTCTATCGAGGAAGGTCGTGATTGCGTGTAATGCAATCCAAGTCAGGGTTGTGTGTAGTGAAAGACTCCTTTGTTGTTGTGTATAACATAATCCAACCATATTTCATTTATAAATTGAATATATATATATATATACTCAATGTTTCCTAGAATTACTACTATCAAACGAACATAAAATTGTGTGTAACACGATCCAAGAATAGTATTGTATATACTGAAAGCTAATACGGTGTTGCGTATAGAGCAAGATAATCTTGGTGTAGCATATAACATAAGATATGAATGAAATTAAAAAGAATATATCTCATAAAATCCCGGGGTGTTACAATAGTAATGTTTCATTATATAAAAGTTTATTAGAATATAGGTCACAAAATGTTTTGGAAACTAAGGTAAAAAGGAAGAGGAAACATCAAATTAGTTTATTTATGATTAATAAAATGACAATTATGATCATATAAATGGAAATGGAGAAGAAAAAAAGATTAAATAACACATTAATTCTTTAAAACATAAAAAACCTTGAAATTTTTCAATAGAATATGGTTTGTATGAGATGAGCCTCACTTCAGACGTGAGGTAAAATCCATATTATTTACACTTCGTACCTTAATAACACTTTATTATGATATATATTTAACATTAAAATTTTGAAAATATTTGGACCTTATAATAACATATCTTAGATGTTATTAGAAGGCTGAAAGATTTAAAAAATTCCAAAGTTAAGTACATATCTTTCGAAGATGTTATTAATATAACAATTGAAAATAAGATGGATTTTACCTCACGTCCAAAGTGAGGCTCGTCTCATCCAAACTTCATTCTATTGAAAAATATAAAGGTATTTCTTGTATGTTCTAAAGCATTCATGCATTATTTAATGTGTTTGTTCTACTCTATTTCAATTTATATCATCATAAGTATCTTTATCTGATCATTATATGTATCCATTTTTTAATCCTATGTTATTTATTAATTAATCTAGAATTAATCATTACTAATAATAACTATCATTTCTAAATTATATAATATTTATGATACTAAAATTTTGAAACATTTTCTTATATCCTAAACTATGATACTAATGCTTCTTATTACAATTTTGACTAAGTTAATCATTCCTCAATCACTAATTAATCATTACTAAGTTATTCATTTGTTAATCATTCTTTAATCACTCTATAGTCAATCCTTATTAAATAATAAATCATATGATATTCATTAGTTAATTATTATTAGCTTATCATTGTATGCATTCATTTTCTATTCCTAAGTTATTCCATAATTAATATATAATTAATTATTACTAATAATAAGTATTATTTTTAAACTATATATAACTAATTAAAGTACTTAATAAATAACATCTTTAAAACTAACTAAAAATAATTCAATTACTAATAATAACTTTCATTCTTTAATGCCTTTTTCTTCATCCATTTCGTAATATATCATCATTATTATCACTTTATCATTTATTAATATACTGATTTGATTTTTCTTTTCTTAGGTATTTTAGTAGTTTATAAAGAAAATATGAATCATTTAAAGCATATCCTCCAAAAGTGTCAAACTAGGAGTGCAGTAAGGCTCGTTTCCGTGCATCAGTTCCCATTCGAGTCTAGCTTAAAGCCTTGTTTTGGGGTTTTACCCATAGGTACATCTGTGCTATATCCACATCCACTTGTTTGTATCCATATAGGGATTCGACTGCTTATATAACCATATAATCCTTATGTTACCAAAACATTACAATATTTAATCCTAAGTTATTCTATACTTAATCTATACTTAATCATTACTAATAATAATAATTATTTCAAACTATATATAACTAATTAAACTACATAATAAATAAAATATTTAGAACTAACTAACCTACTTAAAAATGAAATATTTAGAACTAAAACGAATTCAATTAAATAAATAAAAACTTTAACATAAATAAAAAATACTTCTAAATGATTCTTTACAAAATATCGGACCTTCTTTTGGACCACCAACTCCACCACACACGTAAATGAGTTTTTTTAGAGAGATAAGTAGTGGAATGAAGAGAGATGGGGGAAAATGGAAGTGAAGAGAAGGGGTGGGTTCCATTTTATAGGGAGTTGAAGGAAAGGCGGCACCGTTGATGCTACCTTTCACCTCACGCAAATGTGAAAGGTGGAACCCCCTACCATTTCAATGTCATCAATCTGAGCCAAACATGGGGGGGGGGGGGGGGGAGGTGGCATTGATGATGCCACCTTTTCTACATATTTTTTAAAATATTTTAAACCTACACATTTTAAAAAAAAAATAATAAAACACATTAAAAAACTCCCCCAAATCAACATGTGATTAGTCCCATTTTCATCCCATGTCAATGATATGAACCACCCCTATGTTTCCAATGTTGAGTCTCATATTCATCCCACATCAATGAGGTTCCACCTCTATATTTCATGTCCTTATTCCTGCAACCAATCATATCCACCAGATCAGCTCATCTCCCCATCATGAGTGTCACTATCACCCAATCAACTCCATCTAGACATTATATATATCCTAGTTTTTCTAAAACTATATCAGATCTGTGAGACACCAACAAAAAAATTAAATAATTAAAACAATCAACATACAACAACCATGTCAACAGATCTCGAGCACACAAATCTTATAGGATAAAAGAAAAATTGGAAAACAAATAAAAATATCATGGTGAAAAACAAAAACTATTTTAGCATAAAAAAATACATATCTTGTAGTAAAACATTCAATCCAAAATCATAACCTTTAAATGATTTTAAAAAAATTAACATATCATCATGTATCATCTATTTTGGGATAAAATATTCTATTAAAAATACACATGTGTACAATATTATTTTGAATCACAAGTTAATGTCCCCATAAATAAATATACTTGGCCTTTCAACCGCACTTACTATGGAATATCCTAGTTTACATAGGGTAAGACTATCAAAATAAATTACCATATACTTTTTTATAATTATATATTTCTTGATGAGTGTTTCCACTTATTTAAGTGATTTTACTAAAAAATATTATTATTTTATAAAAATGAGTAAATGCCAATTATTTCTTGATTAGTGTTTCCAAGTATGCATCAAAACCTCCTAGTTTTTCACTATAGATTGGCTTTATCCCACAACATTTTGCGGTTTTTTAATCCCTCATGTCATACATTACAGCGTAGTCATCATCTTCATAGAGTTATTGCTTATCCAACTTCTTAATCTAATCTCATATACTAATGTAGTGTGTGGTACACCATTGCATCATGATGTGAATTATTCCCCAAAATACATCCATGATTGTCCAAATTACTTCATGTATTCTCAAAATTCTTCTAACAGTTTAGTGGTACATAATAGTTATAGTATGCCTCAAGTATTTCCTAGTTTTGAATTCTCCAAAAAATATGGTTCCCTTGTATGGTTACTAACTCCACTTCAGAAAAGTTCCACCATGTATTCTTATCTTTCAAAAACAATATATCACCATAATAAATTGAAAACATTTTTAAAAATAATCAACAACAAATTCAACAGTAAACCTTGGGTCACAATATAAAATTAAAAAACTTATTTTTTTAATTTTTATTTTTATCAACTCAGGTATGCATTATGTTGAATATTCTACTTATTGTAATGTATATTATCATTTATTTGAGTATTTCATCTACTAGAACACTAAATAGTAACTACATCAGTTAATATGGTCCTTTCTCAATGATCAAAAATCATTGATAATGGTTTCCTTTATTAGTGCTAGAAAGTGTTAAAAATGGACACTCTTTCTTAATGTTGTTTTTATAAATGCATTTTTAGTAGTGAGAAAGTCCTTTTAATCACTAAAAAGGATGTTTTAGTTGTATTGGTTTGGGATGATAATAACATTCTAAATCATGCACTTAAATTCCATGAAAATATATATCTCAATTTGTATTATAATTTTTAATAGATATTATTTTAATTGAAGTTATCTTTACTTTTAAGAGGAACCCCAAACTAGCCAAGATTTTGACAACTATCTAAAAGCTAAATCATCTTGATAGGTCCCCTCTTCATAACTATAGTGATCTAGCTAGAAAATCCAATAATATAGATCCTCATTTTCATAGTATGCAACAAGAGTTTTATCAATGCTAAAAAAAACGCTGATATTGTAAGAATCTTTAAAAGTTGTTCTCTTTTATCTACGCTACTTTTATTAGTATTTTTTCAATACTGATAAATGTCCCCTTTATCAGTGCTCAATTTTTTTTTTGATAAAAGTAGTTTTTATGAGTATTAATGATTCTTTTTAAGCGATCATCATCGCCTATGAAACTACCTTTATTAGTTCTCTTCAGTACCCATATATCGATAAGGTTAAATAAAATTGATAGAATGAGCTCGTAAGGGGCCTTATGCACTGGGTTTCCCCCCTCACTATCGCCACCTCCTGTCATCCAGGGATGGTGCGGCGCTCCTCCTCACACTTAGTGAGATGTGTAGGTGGATCTATTTTGTAGTGTTCTTCTTAGAATCGGATGCTTCTTCCAACATTTTTGTTCGGTTCCTCACCTGAATCCTTGTAGCTGGATAGGGTTCTATTGGAGGTGCGGTGACCCACGACCGAGATTCAACTACAAAAGGATGTCGCCTCATCTCCGGTGGGTGCACGGGGTGGTTTTTTGCATCTCTTTGAGTGTTCTTTTTGGTGGTGATGGTATATGGCCACAATGAGACCTCCTTCAGTTGTACCGGTGATGTTTTTATTTCATTTTTTTCAATCGTTTTGGTTTCAGAAACTTTTTTCCGTGTTGCGTGACGTTTCACATTGAATCCCCTCTAACGATATCTGATGCTTGGATGTTTTTTGTTTTCATGATTTTGTTTTGGAGTCACGGTTAGGGTTGATTCGTGGCTCTGTGTTGAGAAACAGTTGGTAATGCTCCTCTGGGAGTCGGCGATTCGAAGCTTGTTGGATTTGAATTTTGACTCTGGTGTCCTACTCGGTTTGAATCTGGTTTTTTGGGTTTTTCAATTGTGAAGAACAAATGATGATTTAAAGTGGTGATGTCTTACTAAAGATGAATTATACATGGTTTGAATCTGGTTTCTAGGATTTTCAATTGTGAATAACACACGATGGTTTGCAGTGGTGATGTCCTGTTGAAGAAGAAGAACCTGGTGGTGTTGTAGTGGTGATTTTTTGATGAATCAGCTGTGATTTTTATGAAGAAGTGGTGATGTTATGATACAGAAATCTCTCCTAATGGTGTTTCAGTTCAGTAGGTGGATTTTGGTTATGCTTGCAACTATATTTCTACACATATATGTGCCAGATGAGGATCAGAGCAATAAGCTTTCACCGACATATGTCATTTAGATTTGGAAGTTCGAGAGGGTATGGCTCTGCCATCGGCTCTATGCCTGTGCAACTCTGCACAGGACTGCTAGTTGAGTGGTCATGCGATGGTTAAGGCTTGACATCATGGTGTATTTACTGGGGAGGGGCAGATTCTATAGCCTTGATATAAATTATCTTTTTAATGGTTTTTTGGTCTAAGGATGGATGTTGCAGTTTCTCACATTTTCCCCAAAAGTGTTTTGATAATAAAAAATTAATTTTGAGTCAGTACCCCTATATCGACACTCCCCTGCCCTCTAATTCATTTATCACTGCTTGAAAAACCCCTTTATTTGTACTCACCCGCTAGCTTATATGCATCTACCTTTAATAGTTCTCACCGACCACTGCCACCTGCACATGCCTAGCTATATTTGAACATGATACCTCCACCTCCACACCCCTATGACCTTAAAACTGCTTCATATTATTTTCTATATATTTTATGATATATCTATTTATTTATATTTATTTAGGTACATCTTTTTATCCATATAGTGAATTTTATATTTATATATAATTATTTTAAATACAATTATAATGTCACAAACCCCTCCCCAAAAAGATTTCTTAATGAGGGGATAGAGATGGTGACTACCTGAGTCCCACCTCATGTAGGCATCGGGTTGGTGACTAGCACTGAGGGTTTAATAAACATGTATATGGGAGAAATTACCCTCTAATAAAAACATGCAGAAGAGAGATATAAGAAGGATACAGCAAACGACACAAGCTCAAACATATATATATATATATATATGAAGTGAAAAACATGCAATTTCATATAGTATTAAACAAATGAAAGGACAAATATACATACCAAAAAGGCAAAGACAACATTGACCATGAATCCCAAACAACTCCTGCAAAACCACGATCTAGTAATTTTCTAGCCTTATCTCTAACCAGCATCAAATGACATGAAAAATAGTTTACATATGTGTAGGGTGAGCATAATATTATACTCAGTAGGATCCTCCCCAAAGCTTCTCATGAAAATGATAAAGAAAGAATGATAAAGCACAGTGAACAACAATGAAACTAACTCGTCACCTAAATAGGTATAATAAGTTCTCAGCCTCACTATTTCTAACTCTCACCAAGTATTTAACACAATAGATCATATAATATAATAATGAAATATCAAGGTTACCCCACTCCCATTTCACCACTGATTTTCCACTCTGCCCCAATGTCACACGTCCTGAGACATCTCTCTCAAAAAGTAACCTGGCCTAAAAACACCTAGGAAAGGAATCACAACATGAACCTCATGCATAACATTATCACAAAATCTCATCCACATATCCACATATAGTAACCAAGTAATTTTCAGAATCTATCACAACCTGCATGTCATGTATCATACATCAGGTATTATACCTCAATCCATTATAGCCCATACACTGAGTAAGTACCTCAAGCCCTCATAACTTATACACATCATACTTATAATAATCCTTTTGATATTATATCTAGGAATACATGTGAGTAAAATAGACACAAGCCATCACATCCTACTACACACGTATATGGGGAAACTGACTATTATGCATACCATCACATGTAACTACCAAGAGAAGAGAGCGGGGCTAGAGGGGGTATTTAGTTATCCATCCTTTCTCCAAGATGTTGGGGGGGAAACCCTCCTAGAGTTCACTGCAAGTCATTTTCCCTAAACGACATGGATAGGGTAGCATATGAAACCAAAGAATATACATGATATAATATAGATCACAACCACAATATATGTATAGCCTAGTCTTAGAATCAACTGTATATAAGGTCACATAGACTCTCAAACTTCACTGCAAAGACCAAATATCCTATAAGCATACAATCATTTTAAAGAGATACGTTAAATTATTTATTTTATTTTTATCATTTTCTATGAATTAATAAATTAATCAGGAATTAATTAACCATTAGTATCATTCCACATTACATTACATTAAAAATCAAAGTAAATTCCATTCCCTCCATGCTTAATCCAAACCATTGACTTGGTTTATCAAGATTAAAATCTTTTAGCATTTTCATTTCATCAACATCAACCCCATGGTTTAGGAATTATTTTTTCATTATTAGAATCATTCCATATACCAAGTACTTTATGAAAAATATCCTTAACTACCACCAAGAGTAAACATGCAACCAAGCTCCTCCAGATGCCTCAACCAGTGGGGAAAGGAATGCAGAGAAAACAAGAAACTCAATCATTGACCATTAAATAGATTCATAAGTGATCATACCAGCTCTCAGCATATCATCTATAGGTAAGACTATCTTCAACCCATTCTATAGTCTCTGGTGGCTTCCCTAACACCCACATGCAGATACTAATGCATCTCTCTATAATTAGAGTCAACTATTGTCACATCATCTAGGCCTCCCTACCCATATATCACGTCGGCCAACCCAGGCTCATATCACCTCTGGGTATCCTTACCCCATAACATATCATCCATCCTAGGCTTAGTCATACCAGTATCATCTCACATGGCACGTATCCAAATCTCATCACATGGAAGTAATAATCAAAAAATAAATCATAGCCAATGTGGAAATCTAGGCCCTAAATAAAGGCATCCAGAATTCACACAAACGAGTTTTGACAACTCCCAAAACAAGGCACATCGGCTTCTCAAGAAAATGGGAAACTCATACCCTAATGATTATCTTTATCACATAACTAGTTCTTATTCTATCTTGAATTAACCAATTCATTAATAAAAGGTTCCAACCATAGAAGGACTAAGAAATAAAGCTATAAAAAGCTACTAAATTTATCAAAGAATCAACTTAATCATGCTTCCAAGCATCCAACAATTCTCATTTATCATACCTTTTTATTTTTAACAAGAATAAACATGATTCACATTATTTTTCAATTCCATTAATCATATAGAATATGAAATTTACAATTAAACATGTACATTGCATCAATTTTATTATCATCAAATTATCTCAACCAACAGATTATAAACATGCCTCTTATTTTAATTATTCTTAAGTCAACTAATTATCAGTTAATTTTGGATTTACGTTCTTTACCAATTTCAACATGCTATTAAAGAACAAAACATAGATATCACACTGTCTAGAAAATCATGAGGCCAAATTTTATCATGGTAAAATGAAACAAAATCATCAACATGTGATCATAACCAATTTCTTTAATCAGGTTCAATATTATTATGTTAATTCAATTTCCATCCAAAGGGTTAAGTTATGATTAATTTATGATTGTTTGTAAATAAATAGAGAATCAACAAATCATATGCCTCAAAGTCATCAACGTTCTTCACATGAGAACAGACCAACATTTCAGATCCTAGTCACCTCTCCCGCAAGGACTACATCCATACAAGGATGTCACGACATAACCGAACTAACAAACAACTAATAAAAACCCCATTAAAAACATTGGAGATGAAGTGCCATCACATGGAAAGAATAATGAGAGGAAATCATGACTTAAAGTGAATAATATACAAGAAATGGAGGTAGAACTCACCTTTGGATCACCACAGATTGAAGAGAAATCCCAAGGATTGATCCCCATTGAAGTAATCTAAAAATGGAGGTGGGAAGGCTGCAGTTCACCTGGTATTTTAGATAGAGGCACCACTTCCTGTAGGGTTTTGAGAACACCCAAGAAGATGCACCCTATAAAGATGAAATATATAGGGAATTTACATATCATATAATGCTTACACATCGTGTAGTCATCGAGTATCAAGTTTCACCATAAAATGTGTCATCTCAAACCTTTTAATCCTAAATATTTACAAGTCATTAATAACCATGTGAATCATCCTTAAAAAGTTTTGAACTACACATACATGATGTGAAAACACCTTACACATTGTGTATTCTCCCATTTTCTAGATTTTTAAATCAAGAAACCCTCCAAACTCACTCTAATATTCCTTTGAGCACCACAAGTCTTGGGAACAAGTAAAGGGTTGGTTTACACTGAGAATCCAAAACCAACCCAGAGATAAATTGAAAATGGGTCATCCGAATAACCACCCCATGAGATACCTCTCAAAAGTATTTCTATCTCAGGATCCCAACCACCTCACATAGTGTAAAAAGGCACCAAACAAAACAAGAACAACTAGCTCTTAAACACTCTCCCATGGGAGATACCTCTCAAATGAGTGTTAATCCACAAAAACTAACTAGAGGAAACCATCTAATAAACTAGAAGGGTCCACATCCATAAGATAACACTATTACAAGAGAATATCTAAACACCAAATAGATCGGGGTACTAAGTGCACATCGGTGACTCATATTCCTAGGAACTCTCCTCTATCCCACCATGCAACCACAAGACACAAACCATGGGAATAGTGCATCCACACAAAACCTTCTCCTAGAGGTCATGGATCACTAAATGTTACTCCTAAAATGTTTCATCATCATCAATATCAGTCTCTCCCCAATCATTGACCTGAGATTCATCATGAAGATAACGGCAGAGCTGTGGCTCGTGAAAAACATCTTGTATATGGATCATCAATAGGGGGAGTGTTATTACATACTCCATGGATCCAATATGAGACAATACCTCAAAAGTCCCAAAAATGAGGGGAAAAGCTTACTCCCATAACCAAACCTTCACTACCCATGATGGGGAGTCAATTTCAGAAACACCTGATCTCCAATGTTGAACTCTAGAGGTCTGCTCTTATGATCGACATATGATTTCTGACGGTCCTACACTGCCTTCATCCTTTCAAAAATTACCTGAACCATCTATGCCATGTTCTATACTAGTTCTAACCCAAGAATTACTATCTATCTAACCCCAATCCAACATAATGGAGAAAGTAAAGGTTATTCATACAAATCTTCAAATGGAACCATACCAATGGTGGAGTGAAAACTGTTGTTTTAAGAAAACTCGACCAAGGGTAGGTTCCTCATCCACAAACCTCTAAAATACAAGACATAAGAGCACAACCTATCCTTATGAGTCTAGATGCTCTGCTCTATCTGACCATCCATTTGTGGATTAAAATTAGTTTTAAGACATAATTTAGAATGAAAATCTTATTAGAGACATCTCCACACCCTAAAGGTAAATTAAGGATCCTGATTAGAGATGATCATCCTTATAACTTCGTGGAGTGGAACAAACTCCTCTAGATATTACATCTACAAAAAATCCATTTATATTAACTCCTTTATCACTATAATGTGGGATTATTTTGTCGAAAAATCCACTATCACCCATATAGATTCATAGAATCTATAATCTTGAGGTAAATCGGTAAACAATTCCATGGAGATTTCATCCCACTTACAATAGGGAGCATCTAACAGCTAGATCAAACCACTAAGAAGACGATGATCGACCTTCATCTTCTGGTAGAGGAAACATAGAGAGGAAAACCCTACAACTATAGGATTCAAAACAGGCCACAAAAATTGACTTCTCAAAGCTCAATACATCTTGTTCATGTCGGGATATACCTTTAAAGGTGAACTATATAACTCGTGGAGAACCATCTCATGCATCAGTGTACTTCCCTAGAACAACACTCGTTGTTGTCCATCCTTAGACAAACCATTAGGGGAATTTCCAAAAAAAACTTGGTCCCTCCATATCTCCATCTATGAATCCCCAAATTGTGACTCCTCCACCTTCTATATGAAATATGACTACACCATCATCTAGAAAGGAAAAAATCTTTATACAACATATCCTATATCTAGATGCATCTCTCATAGTTTCTCTAACAATCCTCATATTCACGCACAAAATCACTATGTGACTTCTTACTCAGTACATCATCAACAACATTTCTCTTTTGTGGCATATATTAAATATCAAATTCATAATCCTATAATAATTTCACCCATCGATGTTGACACAAGTTCAAATCACACTGGGAGAAGACATACCTCAGGCTCTTATGGTCATTAAAAACCAAAAAATGATTTTCAATGAGATAATGTCACCACAAAATCAAATAAGACACAACATATACCAACTCAAGATCATGGTGGAATAATTACACTCTAGGAGATGTAACTATCGAGACACATAAGAAAAAACTGATCTCCACAACATCAAAATGTATCTCAAGACAAGACACTAAGTGTTATAGAAAACATCAAACTGGACTCTTACTAGAAAACAAAGGACTGGAGCATTGACCAAATTCATTTTAGGGTACTTAAAAGCCACCTGAAACTGTACAGTCTATAAGAACACCTCATCCTTTCTAATCATGTATGTCATAGGTGTCATAACCCAAGATAAATCTGCTACAAATATCCTATAAGAACATATAAGACCAAGGAAACATCACACCTCTACCACTATCTTGGGAGCTTCCCAAGACACAACTACCTCTATCCTTGAAGGATCCATAACTACTCTCTACTGAGACACCATATTTCCCAATAAAAGTAATTCAAGATCCTAGAACTCACACTGATGACTTCTTTAATAGTTTCTCATGATGAATAACTCCCAAAATGGCATATAGATGCTCTGCATACACCTCCTCAAACTTAGAGTAAATAAGGATTTCATCGATGAAAACCACCAAGAACCTATCCAGGAACCCTCTGAACACTACTTCCATCAACCCCATGAACAAATCCATAGCATTCGCCACACCAAACAGCATCACAACAAACTCATAATTCCCATGACAACATAAAGTAGTCTTATGAATATCATAATCCCTCACCCACTTATGATGATATCTTGACCGCAAATAGATCATTGGGAACCAACTAGATCCTTTCATATGATCAAATAAATCATCAATCCATGAATAATGATAGTGGTTCTTCACTTTCACTTGGTTCATGCGATGATAATCGATATAACGCCACAAACTACCATCATCCTTGTTCATGAACAAAACTGGTGCACCTGAATGTGATACACTTGGTCGAAAAAAACCACACTACAATAGATCATTGAGTTGTACCCTTAGCTCTTTCAATTCATAAGGTTCAGTCATATATGAATACATCGAGATAAGATACATGCATTGCTATAGCTCAATCCCAAACTTGGTCTCCCATCGAGTGGGTAATGATACAACCTCATCTAGAAAGCCATCAGGGTACTCTTCCACAACCCTGGGAAACACCGACTGATGAACCTATGATGATATCAGAATAAACTCGGCCAATAAAGAATATAAGGAAGGAACACGCCTCTAACCCATTCATGGGTATCGATCAACAATGAACACCACTGGATCTCTATCAACATCATAAAAAAACCTGTCTCCTGAAGCAATCCACAATATCCTACACTTAATACATCCAATCCATGCAAAAGATGATATCATATGGTTGTATCTGTAAACATAGGAAATATCCCCAAGAGTGGTGATTCCCCAACACTAGCTCACAGTCTCTACATACTTCATACAATTCATCTCGACCTCTAGCTGGCTTAGTCAACACCAAGGGAACTAAAATTCTCTCTACCTCAAGTCCTAAAACATGGACAAGGGTAGGTGATATGAAGGAGTGTGTCTCTCATTAATCAAAAAAATCATTCACCTATGTAGAAAACAATCAAAGGGAACCTCAAACAATGTCTGTCTCACCTGGAATTGGAAATGTTAAAGCATGAAGCTAACCACGACCTACTCCACAGCCTTTGTGACCTTGATGATGACCACCTCCAAAACTGCACTCTTCTCTCTATGTATAAGGAGCATCTTGGGGATATCCTCTATATTCCCCAATATCCTTTATACTGATCTCAAACTGGACCACCCTACTACTGCTCCCTCAGCTAAAAATTCATAATGGAGGGACTTAAATCGGAACACCTGGCACACACTGACTTCTCAAAAAGTTTGGGAACTCTTATCGCTTATGACCTCAACCTCCCCAAAAAAACTATGTATAGTCCCTTGGAATAAGTCTGAGAGCCTCCAACCCTAGATAAATGAGATGGTGAGGGTTAGGACCTACCCCTGATTAATTGAAAACTGTTATTTCCAGACAACATGGAACCCCAGACTATGACTCTTCTTTGTGAGGAATCCTAATGGCTCCCATCTCGTGAAGACCCAATTCTGGATAACATCCTCTCAATAACCACTTCTATTTCTAACACATTGAGATACCTCTCCATGATAAATGGGGTGAACTATAATGGGATCTATGGATGAAAAAACTCTTTGAAAAGACTCATCATAGCCTCCTCATCTAGTAATAGGTATGAAGGATGTTGCAAAAGGGTCCTGAAACAGATCCCAAACTCTCATACACTGGATCTCTTCTACCAAAGGGTAAAAAACTCTTAGTGACTGGCCGGATTTGTAGTCAAATATAGAAACTCTGATATGAACTAGTCTCAAAAATTATCCCACAAGATTGATGACTCGCCATGATCATTGAGGAACAAGAACCACCACTGCCTCGCTACTCCATGCAACATCGTCAGATCCAATGAGACCTAGTGATCCTTCCTAGAATGGATCAAACTAAAATATATCTCAACATTTTCCAACCAGTCTTCTATAATTGCATATAAAACAGATCCCTCAAACTTCTACAGACTCCAATGATGAAAGTCTTATAGTTTTCTCCTCCAAGTTTCATCGTCTTCAACCTCTACTTTGTGGTGATCTATTGGAACATCCTACTGAACATCTTCTGAATGAACCTGATGAGGGCATCGACCTGGAGTCATACCTATAAAAAAAACAAAACATTAAATCTTCTAAACTTGGAATAGGGACTATTTAACATTTATTAATTAAATAATTAATTATCTTGTTTAAGTTTTTAACCTATCTCTAGGTCAACCCATTTCAAACACAAGTGAAAATAAGAATGATACATGATCCTTTCTTAGATATCTACCCTTAAACCAGTATCACTTCATTTAGTAAGCGTAGTAAACTTAAAGGTTCATGCATCAGATTATAGGGGACCCTAAATACATTGTTTCTTTTCTAATATCATATGTTTGCATCACTTACTAAACATATCTGACATTATTTTCCCTACCAACCCATGCAATATCACATGTACCTAACTCTAAACTCTATCATATCCCTCAACTTGAACCTCTGATACCAATATTTCATGACCCTCTCCCCAAAAAGATACCACAATGAGGAGAGATTGATTCTAACTGCTCGAGTACTACCTCTAGTAGGCCCTAGGTTTGCAACTAAAACCAAGTGTATGATAAACATGAATATGGGAGGCATTTCCCTCTAAGAGAAACATGCAGAAGAGAGAGATATGAAGTATGTCCAAACAACACATTATCAGACATATATATATATATATATATATATATATATATATATAAAACTAAATCTCAAGTGAAAACATGGAATGTCATATAGTACTAAAAAACATAAAGGACCACTACAAGTACTAAAAATGTAAATACAACAGCGACAATGAAGTCCAAAAAGCTCCTACAAAACCATGAGTTAGTAATATCTATCCCGATATCCAACTAGATCTAGATAACCTAAAAAATAGTTTATATATAAATAGGGTGATCATAACAATATACTTAGTAAGATCCCCCCCATAGCCTCTCATGAAAAAGATAAATAAATCATTATAAATCACAGTGAATAATAGTGAAACAAACTCATCACCTAAACTGGAATACTAAGTTTCCAAACTCACCATGGATAACACTCACCAAGTATCGCATAAAAGAGAGTATGTAATATAATAATGAAACATCAAGGGTACCCTTCTTCCGCTTCCCTAATGGTTTTCCACTCTGTCCCAACATCGCACGTCCTGCACAATCTCTATCTAGAAGTAAGCTAGCCTGAAAATACTTGGGCAAGGTGTCAAAATATGCACCTCGTGCATCACATCATCACATCCACATATCCATATATAGTAACCAAGTATTTTTCAGAATTCACCACATATTTCATGACATATATCATACATTGGTTATTATACCTCAATCCATTACATCCCATACATTGATTAAGTACCATAATTCATCATAACATATACACGTCATACCTATAATAATATTTTGGATACAATATTTAGGAATACATGTGTGTTAAATAACCAAAATACATCATAAATATCTACACACATATATAGGGAAACTAACCATCAGGCATAACATCACAAGTAACTACCAATAGAAGAGAGCGGGTCTAGAGGGGGTAGTCATCCATCTATCCTCCCATCAGGATTTTGGGGAAAACACCCTCCCATAGTCCACTGTGTGTGAGTTGGCCTAACCTACATGGGTGGGGTAGCGTATGAAATCAAAGAATATACATGATATAATATAACTCACAACCACACTACAAGTATAACCTAGTATTAGACTCAATTGTAGCTAATTTCACTCAGACTCTTGGCTTCCACTTCTAAGACCTGATATCCTATAAGCACACAAGCATTTAAAATATATATATTAAATTAATTCTTTTATTTTTATCATTTTCCATGCGTTAATTAATCCATCATCCATTAGTTTTCCATTAGCATTATTACAAAGTATATTTCATTAACCATCAGAGTAATGTCTATGCCCTTTAGGCATAATCCAAACCGAGGACTCAGTTTTTCAAGATTAACATCTTTTAGCATTTTCATTCCATCAACACCAATTCTGTATGTTAAGAATTATTTATTGATTATTAGCATCATTCCATATACCGGTTACACTAGAAAAACTATCCTAATCTACCACTAAGAGTAAACATGTAACCAAGAACCTCAAGATATATCAAAAAGTGGGGAAAGTAAT
This sequence comes from Viscum album, assembly GCA_963277665.1. Classification (NCBI taxonomy): domain Eukaryota; kingdom Viridiplantae; phylum Streptophyta; class Magnoliopsida; order Santalales; family Viscaceae; genus Viscum; species Viscum album. Next base: position 1,655,241,846 of record OY728119.1, read on the forward strand.
GTAGTTAAAAAAATAAGCCCAAACATTGGCCAATAAAAAAATTCACAAGAGAGAATACTAGCTTTCAACCTCTCATCAACATGTAAGCCCAACTTAAACCCATTCCATAAACTCCAATGAAATCCCCAACACCCACATGAAGATACCTATGCATCTCCACATAACCGGAATCAATTGTTTCCACATCATCTAGGCCTCCCCATCCACATATCACATCAACCATCCCAAAATCATATCGCCTCCGAACCTCTATTCCCTATAACATATCAACCATCCAAGTCTTATCCATAGCAGGTTCATATCACAAGGCTCATATCCAAATCACATCCCAGGATAGAAATAATCAAACAAGAAAGCATAGCCAACATGGAAATCTAGGCCCTAAAGAAAGGCATCCAACCTTCAGAAAAATGATCTCTCACACCTCCCAAAACAAGGCACTCTACCTTCTCAATCAAATGGGAAACTCAGTCCATAAAAATTATCTTTATCACACAACCAGTTGTTATTCCATCTTGAATTAACTGAATCATTAATAACAGGTTCCAACTATGAGAAACCTAAGACATCAAGCTATAACAAGATACTAAATTAATTAAATAATTAATTTAAACTTGATTCCAAGAATCCAACCAATCTTATTTATCATTTCTTTTTACTGTTAACAAGCATAAACATGCTTAAAATTATTTATCAATTCCATTAATCATATGGAAGATCACATTTATAATTAAACATGCATATTATGTCAATTTGATTATCATAAAATTACCTCAACCATCATATTATAAACATGCCTCTTTTTTTAATTATTATTAAGAAAAATAATTATCAATTAATTTAGGATTTATATTATTTACAAATTTTAACATACTCTTAAAGAAAACAACATATATATCACACTATCTAGAAAATCATAAGACAAATTGCTATCATGTTACAAAAAAACAACATTGCCAACATGTGATCGCAACCAATTTATTTAATCTCATTCAATATTATTAGGTTAATTTAATTTCCATATAAAGGGATAAATCATGATCAATATACAATTGCACATAAATAAATAGAGAAGCGATGAATCACCTACCTCAATGGCATCAACATTCTTCACATGAGAACAGGCCAACATTGTGGATCCTGGTCACGTCTCACATAATAATTTCATCCATCCAAGGAAGATGCAACACAAACACAACAAAAAACAACCATGAAATTACCCATTAGAAAAATGGGAGACAAAGCGCCATCGCCTGGTCAGAAGAATGAGAGGAAAATGAGACCGAATGAGAAGAAATATAAGAAACTGAGGTAAAAGTCACCTTATATCACCATGGATCGAAGAAAAAAGCCCAAGGATTGATTCCCATTGAAGGAATATCAAAATAATAATGGAATGGATGTGGTTTTCCTGGAATTTTAGAGAGAGGTGTCATTGGCCATAGGGTTTTGAGAAACACCTAAAGGGTTTCACCCTTTAAAGATGTGTTGCATATGGGATTTACACAGCATGTAATTCTTACATGTTGTGTAATAATTAGGTATAATGTTTTTCCAAAAAAATGAGTCACCTTGAACTTTTTAATCCTAAATATTTACACGTCATGAAACACCCCATGAACCATCCTTAAGAAGTCATGAACTGCACATACACGATGTGAAGACCCCTTACACATCATGTATTCTCCCAGCTTCCTACTTTTCACAACATAACCCATCTTGACTCACTTCATGCTTCCTATATTCACAACAAGCCTCAAAAACATGCAAAGGGCCAATCTATACAGATCTAAACCCTTACATATAAAATGTGTGTTTGTGTTTTTGTGTTCATTTGTGTGTGCTTATATTTATATTTATCTATGTGTGTTCATATTTATATTTATATATAAATATATATATTTTTTATAATTATTTTTAAATACATTTATAAAATAAGTTTTTGTGTGTGTGTGTTTATATTTATATATACATATGTGTTTTTATATAGATATAATATAAATATAAATATTTATTTTCATATATTATATGTTAAAATTTATTTATATGTACTAGAATATATACATGAATATTTATCTATTTTGTAATAAACACACACACACAAATATATATTTATATATAACATTACATGTTCATTTGTATAGGTATATAGATATTTATACATTTTTATATCACAAATAAAATGGATAAATTTTTATTTTAAATAAAATGAATAATCTTTTTTTTACATACGGTCAATATATTTAATAATAAATTTTATATTTAAATATTTAATTTTATAATTAAAGGTTTTATATCTAAATGTATGAAAATGTGTATATATTTATTTATAAATAACACTATAATAAGAAGAAAGTTAAATTTTAAATACCATAATATCCATATGAGTGTAAGTTCTATGAATAAATTAATTTTCCTTAGAAAATAGACAATAATTCCCTCTTAAATGAAGGTAAAATCTCATCGAACATTAAAAATTTAGGATATCCCAACCCAAAACTCACTTTTAGAGACGTTTCTAGGCTTTTTGACCAGGAAGAAATAGTGATCCAGGTATACCTCAATTAATATGGTATTGATATAATTACAAAATTTTATTGATATGTGGTAGAGCTCAAACAAACACTCAAATAAAATGTTATTGTCGTTTTATGTTCATGTCCTATTTTCAACTTATTTTAATATATTATTTATTTTTTAAATTTTTACTGTCATCAAATTTTCATTAAATGTTTAGTACTCAATTTTTATTAGAAAATTATTAATTTATATTTTTTAATTATTTTTAAAATATTTTTCACTGATTATATTATATGTTAATTGTAAATACATATTTAGTGCTATATAAATCATATTTATGAAAATATTACATATATAAATATATTTAGATATTTAAATTATTGGGTTAGAAGTAGATTATGTAACACCCTAAGGTCTTATGGTATGTATCTTTTAAAAATTAATCTCTTTGATAGTTTACATTACAGAGAACATCAAGCTTAAACAAATGGTTAAATATTATTATTTAATTGTGATAGTTATCACATAGCCATTGGAATGGTGGGAATGAATTAGATTAAATAAATTATAAAAATATATTTTACACATGTTTATAAAATTAATTCATTGGTTTCCAATTAATTAAAAAAGAAAATAAATTCCAATTGAACTTAAAGGATATGTTTTTATAAAAAACCTATTTTTATTCCCACAATGGTATTTTATCTTAATAAATTAATTTAATCAGTATTAGAAAAATATATTAATGAAATTTATATGTTATATATTCAATAATATTTTTTTAATTTCATCTAATAATTTTGATAGGCTTAAGATAAGAATAAATCCAATTTTAAGCATAAAAACTATATTTTTCTAAAGGTGGTTTTGCTGCCTTTTAATGGTGCATCTATTTTTAAATAAAACATTTAAAAAATTTATAAGTTTTATTTGTAAAAATAATGTTCATTTTTTAAATTTTAATATCAAAATTATATTAGGGTGAATTTTTGGTATTTTTCAGAGAAGTTTCATTTTTCGATGAATAGTGATAAATATTGAATTTTAATTGAAAACTGTTTTTTCTTATAATTTATTTATATAGTTAAATTATATTTTAAGTTTGTTTTAAAGTATAATTATTTCAATTATACATAAATAAAATCAATTTAGGTCATTGTAATCAATTTCACATTGAAATTGGATATAAAAACATTTCAAAGTTTTGAACATTTCACTTTGACCTGAATGGCCCGAAGGCCTTAATTTTTATTTATTTTTAGGATAATAACCCTTTTAAAGGTAAAGGGGGAACCCTCACATGACTTAATGGACTTAGATACAATTATCTCAGATAAATACTACATGGAATTTCCCCTCCCCTACGTCTGTGTCATTATGGTAAGCCTCCACCTTCGCATGGCTGCTCGGCTAGCTTTCTTTGGAAGAAATGCATGGGGCTGGTACTGATGGCGGTGTCATACCATATCATTCTTCCTAATATGTATATACATGATCTGTGAATGATACCTGCTTAGAATACTTTTTGGATCTTTCTATTTAGTATTTTTTGTACATGCCATAATCCCAAATTCAAAAAAAAACTAGCCATCTGAAACATGATCCATACTGCATTACCGCCAAGAAACCCAATAATCCATATCAAATTTTGAAATTAAAATCTATGTTATACCATCATCATGCCTCAGAAACATAACTAACCTGAAACATTCACCTAAAACATCTTCCAACAACACGCCATTAAGAATCTTCCATCGGAGCCCTCGCCGCTACTAAGATCAACAAACATCATCACTATCACGGAAAATCGCCACTAGAAACCGTCTACAACACCGACCATGTCACCGTAAAGAGAACCATAATAATCACCTCATATCATAACCAGTTAATAAAAATGTCAAATTTATTTGTTAAGGTTGATTTCATTTTTAGGTATAAAAAAATTTCTGTGGTAAAAAAATTATTTACCGTAGTATAGGTAAAATAGTGATAAGGTTTAAAGTTAAAAGGTAAAAGCATCACATACTTAAATATTACAACCTTTAATGGTTGTTTAAGGTATTTACTGACCTTAACCATATTCCAAAACATTAATAAACAATATAATTCAATGAAATTAATTTAACCTCAATGTGGTTGGATTTAAATATAAAATAATCATTATTTTAATCACTTAAACCCACCTCTCTTAAAGTATAAATACCACCCCTCACCACCCTATTTCTACCCAAAAGCCTATATGATCATAAAATATCTTCTGAAAACTCTCTTAATTACTCTTTTCACGTCCAAGTGTTACTGGTCTCACCAAAAGACCAAATCTAAGGTTCTCAAGGGGTCCTCCAAGGATGTGATATCCAAGAGGTAATTTTCTCAAAACGCATCTCTTAATTTCATTTATTATTCTACTTTCTTCTCATATCCTTCATACATAAATTCATAATAATCCCATTATAATTTAAATACTTTAATTTTATTTTTCTATTGTAAAATCTTATATCCATCACTTTTATTACCTCCTATTATTCAAAGAAACAAAACTATTATCCAAGTTAAGTCGATTAATCACCTCTGTGAATAATGTTTTTGTTCGTTTTCCATTACTTCTTTCATGAATGGTCATGAAACTATTATTTGAATTAAATAATATTATAATAGGTATATTATATCCAAATTCATGTTTGGTAACAAATATATAAACATAATATTAAATAAATCAAAACTAATATGGGATTTTCAAAAAAACTACCAAAATAAACTAATCATTTATCATTACCATTTTATCAAATAAATCATCCCCATGTTAGAAAAAAAATTATATATGAGACCAATTATACTTATTGAATATAATTTATACCATTTCATTCAACTTCTGGTGTTTTTTCCCATTTTACAAGAGAATCCATAATTTTACACAAATTAACCGACCATGAAACCATGAAACGAATGCACCTGAAACCATAAAGATAATAAAATATTATTAATGAATGGGTCATAATATGATATAAAACAATCACATAATGTATTATAAATATTAATATAGTTCCTTAATTATTACGTAACATTTTTAAACCATTATACAGGAGGTTAAATAATGCTACACTAAAGGGAAGAGTGAGGTAAGAGTTTTCTCGTCTCACTTTTACTTCTATGAGATATATTCCCTATTCACCAATTATTTCTGGAATGTAGTGTATTTATAATACCATTTGATATATCATATCATGAATCACATTATCCTCATGGTATTAAATTTTTCATTTGATAATTATTACTATTATGGGTCATACGATTCGACTGATTACAAGTGGTAAGAGATTTATTAACCCAATTTTCATTCATTGGGTTAAACTACTATTTCATTGATTATGTCATGATATGGTTATGTGTGAAATTAATTTTGATTACATCCTATTGTATTTTCACTTATTTTATGGGGATTTATAGAAAATACACATGATAGATCCATTTGATTAATGAAATGATATTTGTAAGGGATGATATCTCAATCCCATTTCATTGAGGCATATTTTGATGTTATACACCCACCTCCTTTTAAAAGGTGTATATAAATCCCCTTTGATATATCATATAATTATACTGTTATTTTATTTTTTTAAAATGATATTATTTCATAGTTCTAATTATTCAAATGTTTCAAAGTGGTATGGGACACTTTGATGTAAAAAACTTTTTTTGAATTGATTAATAAATATATAATGAATACTTTAGACATGAAAGAATTGGTGGGGACCTTATATATAAATTCCTCTTGATGTATCAGTAGTCTCATGAGATAAATAATGTGGCCAAATTAACTGGGTTTTTAACCCAAAAATATTAAATTATATTGTGAATGCTCTTGAGGGTAGTGGTTAATGTGTCAGATAAATGACATCTAATAATTAAGCATTTCATTAAGAATTTATTTATTATTATCCAGAGGATTTTCACTATGAAAAATTCTATGTATGAATTTTATTCTAAATTTGTTGACTAAATGGATTGTGTGATCAATTATTTACCTTGACATGATAACTGTGCTTATTTATTCATTATTTATTCCACTCTACTTAACTCTTACTGAGTATTTGAGCTCACTCATTTATTATGTTTTATTTTCAAAGGTTTCCAAAAAGTTGATTATGATTGATAGGAAGGTTTATGATAAGGAGAATAATGGTCTTCTCAAAGAAAATACTTTTTCAATTTTATGTCCAAAATGTAATTTGAATTTCAAATATGTATCTAGTTTACCAATACTACTAAAGTACTAGGTCCTTTGGGATATGATTTAATGTATATTATACTAATGTAATAAAGTAAGGCACTGGCTCCCGGCTGCTGGGGTTGGGGTTTTCATAGTTTTTATAAGATAAATTTTAGTTGAAACCTTGGAAATGAGGTTTTGGAAAACATATATTATAGAAAATAACCCTATGAGAGACTTTGAATATATGTATAAAGGAACATTCTAAAGAAACTAGTATTATGATTATGAGATTATCTATACGTAAATTTTTTAATTTATGTTAAGTAATTCACTAGATTTGGGATTATAAATTATGTATCATAATTACATGATATAATCTAGTGTATGTATTTATTTTTAAATGGATCCTATCAGATAGGATGTGAACCTAAACAATGCACGTGATTTGAAGAGTAAGAATGATCACATTTTTTTATGGGCTTAAGCCAATATTTTGATGGGAACTAGTGTCCCAAAATTTTTCATCATATGAAGATATAATATCATGTACTAAAAAGATGGATAAATAGTTATCTAAGTATTATATATTTGGTTGGAGGCATGAGAAGAAGATGGAAATTGGGAAAAAGATGAATAAAGGAAATAAACAAAAGAAGGATTTTCCAACATGTGATAACTATGGAAAGAATTACCCTAGGAAATGCTTTAAAGGATTTGGAGTTTATTATGAGTACAGAAAAAATGGTAACTAGGAAAAATAATGAAAATTTAAGAAATAAAAGATTGTTATTCAGTGTTTAAACTATAGTGAAATGGGGCACTATACAAATAAATTCCCTAAGAATCAAAGGAATATACATCAGGAGAAGCTGAGGGATCATGGTCAAGATTATGCTATTACCAAAGATGATGAAGAATGATTAATTTTATTTAGTTTTGATTTAAGAATTATTTTGTAAAAGTTTTTTATCAATGATATTTTTGTTATAATAATCATGAGATATGTAATTATTGAACTACAAAAATTCTTCTCTAAGGATTTGGAGGATTTTGATGAAGAGTACTAGTAACCAAGAGAAGTTTTCTATTGGAAGTTGGTCTTTTGGAAAAGAAATGATTTAGGGTATAAAAGCTTAATATATGCTGGATTTTGAGACAATAATGAATAAATATATGTTTATAAGATAGTAGTGGTGGCGATGAAGTGGTTAGTGATTTTATGGTCTCTTCCATCTTTACTGGATTTACTATATGTTTGGATTTAAGAAATATATTCAACAACCTGAGATCTTATTTTTGAAAGATTTAATATTCTAATTAAGGTTTTAAGGTGATAAATTTATTCAAAAATTTGGTATGAGATAATAATATCAACATTATGTTGAAAATATGATGATTTTGGAAGTTTAGTGACCTTGTTTCTTAATTTTTGGTCATTGAATTTCGAAAAACATATTTTTAATGAGTCTTAAGATTAAATACTTACGGAATGAATTAATTTGAACTTTGGATATTATTTTTTGAGTTTAAAGTATGATTTATCATATTGTATAACATGTAATAACTAGTTTTATTTTGGTAAATATTTAAAATCCAAATATTGGACTTATGTAATATTTGATAAAATTGCTACAGGTTTAAAAATTCATCTTGAATATCCATTACGTTGAGTAAGAGATGAAGTAGAAATATAATGAATCACAACCAAATGATAATATCATGTTTATGAAATGGAATTAAATTAGGTAAGTTTTTTTTCAAGTACTTATCTAGATAGTAAAAGAATCCATTAACTCTAGGAAAAGGATTTTGGGGAAAATGTTATCCATTTAATTTTCTTACTAATAAATCAATGGTATTTTAACCAATCTCGACATTTACGATTTTATGACTGTTAAATTTATAATAACCATCTTCTCTTTCACTCTCCATTAGAAAATGATCATTTAATTTCTATTCCATGTCTCGGTTTTCACTTCTCACTAATGTGATCTAATTAAAAAGCCTATTTTTTGGTGACCTTCGCATTTCTATTTCCCTCTTATTAAGGGGATGTTTTATTAAGCTTATTTATGATGTGGGTTTCTCACAAAAGAATTTTCAAGTATTAATATTTAATTTTAAAAGTTAAATTTCAAATTGAGAGGACACAATTTATTGAAGGATGGTATGATGTAACACCACAAGAATTTATGGTATGTCTCTTTATAAATTTAATCTATTTGATATCTTACGTTACACAAAACACCGAGATTTTAAAAATGATTAAATATTATTATTTAATTGTGATATTTATCATACAACTATGAGAATGGTGGGAATGAATGAGATTAACTGAATTATTAAAATATATTTTACAAATTTTAAAAAATTAATTCACTTGTTACCAATAAATTAGAAATTAAAACAAAATCCAATTGAACTAAAAGGATGTGTTTTTATAAAAAAACTATTTTTTCCACAATCATATTTTATCTTAATAAATTAATTTAATCACTACTATTTAAAGATATTAATAGAATTTATATTTTATATACTCAATCAAATGTTTTAAAATTCTTCCAATAAGTTTGATGGGCTTAATATGAGAATAAATCCAATTTTAAGCAAAAAACATATATTTTTATAAAGGTTGTTTTGCTGCCTTTTAATGGTGAACCTATTTTTAAATATAAATTTTTCAAATTTTATAAGTTTTATTTGAAAAAATGAAGTTTATTTTTTAAATCAAAATATCAAAATTACCTTAGGGAGAATTTTTAGCATTTTTTGGATGAATAGTGAAAATATTGAATTTTAATTGAAAACTATTTTTTATTCTAATTTATTTATATATTTAAAATATAATTATTTAAATTATAAATTAATAAACCCAATTTAGGTAATTCTTATTAGTTTATAATTGAAATTGGAAATAAAAATATTTCAATTTTTTGAACTTTTCACTTTAAAAACTCGTTTTCTGTTGTGTTTGTGGGACTAATTTTAAATCTAATTTTTAAAATTCAGTGAAATTAATTAGTTAAAATTGATTAAATATTTGGGATAATAAGTTAAAAATTAGGTTGTGAGGTGAATTTTATTTTTATTTATAAAAAATTTACAATCGTAAAAAAATTATTTACTGCGGTATAGGTAAAATAGTGACAAGGGTTAATGTTAAAAAGTAAAATCATAACATAACTAAAAATTACAACCTTTAATAGTTGGTTTATGTATTTATCAACCCTAAAAAGCCTCAAAAACATTAATTAACAGTATAATTCGTTGAAACAAATACCACCCCAATGTGGATGTCTTTAAATGTAAAATGATCATTATTTTAATCACTTGAACTCACCTCTCCTCAATTATAAACACCACCCCTCACCACCCCATTTCTACCCAAAAGACATAAATCTCATAAAATATCTGACCAAAACTCTCATCCTCACTCTCCCAACATCCAAGTTCTTATAGTCTCACAAAAAGGCCAAATCCATGGTCCTCAAGGGGTACTCCAAGGAGGTGATATCCAAGAGGAAATTTTCTCAAAACACCACTCTTAATTTCATTTCTTCTTCTACTATCTTCTCATATCCTTCATAAATAAAGAATAATAATTATATAATCATTTAAATACTAGAATTTTATGCTTATAATTTAATATTTTATATAAATACCTTTTATTACCTCCTCTTATTCACAGAAATGAAGGTATTTTCCAAGTTATGATGATTAATCGTCTTCATGAATAATGTTTTTGTTCGACTTCCATTAACTCCTTCATGTATGGTAATAAAAATATTATTATTGTTAAATAAAACTTTAATAGGTATATTATGTTCTATTTCATGTTCTATAACTAAAATATACTCATAATATTAATTAAATCAAAACTAGTTCGTGATGTTTGGAAAAACTGCCAAAATAAACTAATCATTTATCGTTAACATTTTATCAAATGAGTCTTCCTCATATTAGAAACAAAAATGAAATATTATTACATTTATACTATTGGAATATCATTAATACCATTTCATTCCAATTATAGAGTATTATTCCCATTTAAAAAGATAATCCATAATTTTACACAAATGAACCGATCATGAAACCATAAAATGAACACACCCAAAACCCTGAAAATAATGAAATATTATTAATGAATGGGGAATAATATGTTATTAAATAATCACATAATGTATTTTAAATATTAATATAGTTTCTTAAAGAGTTATTAACATTCTTTAAACCATTATACATGAGGTTAAACAATGGTACACTAAAGGGAAGCGTGGGGTATGGGTTTTCTCATATCACTTTTACTTATATAAAATATATGAATTATTCACTACTTATTTCTTGTGTGTGGTGTATTTATACTTTCCATTGATATATAATATCATGAATCACATTATATTCATGTTATTAAATGTTCATTTGATAACTATTACATTTATGGGTTATAGGATTTGACTAATTACAAGTGGTAAGGGATTTCTTAACTCAATTTTCATTCATTGGGTTAAAATTATATTTCATTGATTATGTCATGATAAAGTTATGTGTGAAATTATTTTTTTATATACTATTTTATTTCCACTTTTTTTGTTTGTATTTATAGCGAATACACATAATCGATCCATTTGATTAACAAAATGATCTTGGCAAGGGACTTCGTCTCAATATCCTTTTTTAGGCACATTTTGATGTTATACATCCACCTCATTTTATGAAGTGTATATAAAACCCATTTTACATTTCATATCATTCTCATGTTATTTAATGTTTTTTCAAATTCTATTCCTTCATGGGGATCATGATTCAAATGTTTCAAAGTGGTATGGGGAACTTTGATGTAAAAATAACTTTTTAAATCGACTATTCGATATATAATGGATGCATTAGGAATACAAGAATGGATGAAGACCATATATATAAAATACCCTCAATGCATAAGTAGTCTCGTTCTATAAATATTGATGAAATATTAAATGGGTTTCCCCATAAATATTTAACTTTCTTATGAAAGGTCTTGACGGTAGTGGTTCATGTGTCAGATACACGACGTCCAATAATTAGGCATTTCATTAAAAATTTAGTTATTATTATCCAAATGATTTTCACTATGACAAAATATATGGATGAAATTCATTCTTAGTTTGTTGATTAAATGGAAAACGTGGTCAGTTATTTACCTTCCCATTATAACTATGTTTATTGATTCATTATTTCTTCCATTGTACTTAACCCTTACTAAACATTTGAGCTCACCCCTTTATTATGTTTTATTTTCCCTATGTTTTGAAGTAGATTATTATGATTTATATGCAGGGTTACACTAATGGGAATAGTGGTCTTCTCAAATAAAATACTTTTTTAATTTTTTATCCAGAATTTAATTTGAATTTCAAATATATATCTAGTTTATGATGACTATTAAAATATTTTATCCTCTAGGATGTGATTTCATGTATCTTTTATAAATGTAATAAATTAAGGCACCATATCTAGGATACTAGGGTTAGGTTCATTACAAATCGGCTCCAGAAAAAAACTTAGTTGCAACAAAAATAATTGCAAGAATCACTAATGAAAACGGAGAACGAAAATAAAAGTGGGAAGATAAATGTGGACATAGATTTTAACGTGGAAAAAACCTCATTGTGAAGGATAAAACCCCACGGGAAAACTCTAAAAATATACTATTAATTAGAGAGTAAAAAAATCCAAGTAAATCTCAAGACTTCAATTAAAAATACAGCGTAGAAAAAATGGTGTGAAAATCCACACCCTAATATGCCTTCATCGCCTATATGAAAATAGTCTTGTGACAAGACATCAGCCTTCAGATATCAAAACTAAACACACAAAATCATTATTTAACCTCATTTAACAATGCAATATTTTTTATTCTCACTGCTTCCCACTCCCTAGAAAAGTTTCTGATGTATTTGTTTCATGATACGTGACTTCTTTCACTCAAGTCACAGCCCGTGTTTTTCTGCAAAAGTATCCTCCATCGGCTACATGTGTGTCTCTAACATCTTGAAGTGGAATTTCCCATTTTTATAGAACCTTTTGTGGATCTAATCCCATTAAAAAAAGAGATATAAATATATATTCTAAGGAAACTTTATGAGTAGAAAGATATATAATGTGTCCACCGTTCAAATTTAAAAACAAACCAATAATATTTATTTATGAAAAATCTACCCATGATATGGGTCGAATGACAACAATCACCTCCTTAATACCATCAAAGAAATAGATATCATCCAAAAAAAGTCTTAATGTAAACTGATTTTAATCACACAAACCATTATCCTCTGTAGAAAATATGGCATCCCTCTTTTGTATCTCTGATGGAAACATAAAACCTCCCCCTAGAAAAGAAACCCAAATGTTGAAGTCTTCATCATACCTATGTTCGTACTACCAATACCAAGATCAACAATATATGATTCCCCCGTAACTTTGATCACCACATAATTTTGAGCACCTTCAAGAATTAAATTCTTCCTCTAATAAACATCCTCCGATTAGGAATTAACACACTCTGATACACCTTTGTCACCTCTCTGATAATAGTTCCATGACTAGAAATCACCCTTCAGAGATCAAAACTGAACATGAGGCATCATTTCATCACCTCATTTCACAACACAATATTACCAATGCATGATACTTCCCACACACTATAAACATTTCCCATGTATGGGCTATATGAGACGTGACTGCTTGGACTCAAGTCATAACATGTGTTTTTTCTACCCAAGCCTCCTACCTCTACTATGTGTGTGTCTATATCTTCTTGAAGCAGCACTTCCCCATTCTAGATAACCTTGTTGGAATATAATCCCATTAAAAAAGGGATATAAATATTAATTCGAAGGAAAATATATGAGTAGAAAGATACATAAGGTTTTCCCTGTTCAAATTTAAAAACAAACCAATAATCTTAATATCTGAAAAAACTGCCCACGATATGGGCTGAACGCAAAAAATCACCACCTTCATCCCATCAAAGAAAAGATATCTTATACAATATACACTGTTGGAATGTAATGCAGTTAGTATCTTACCAACCATTATCCTCTATATAAAATATTACATCCCACTTTTTCATCTCTGATGGAAACCTAAAAGCTCCCCCTGCAAAAGAAAACCAAATACTGAAGTATTCATCATACCTATATCTGCACTACCAAAATCATGATAAAAAATATATGGATCCCCCATAACTATAATCACCACGTAATCTAGTTCACCTTCATAAATTAACTGCTCCCTCTATTCAACATCCTCTGAGCAGTCCGAAACTCTCAGTGCACACTACTACAAAAGAGGCCTTTAGTAGCGCTAGAATAGGCCTTTATCAACGCTAAAAAATTACTGACAAACGAAGCATGCGTAAAATCATGAAACTTTTATCCTTAATAAAAAATCTATTTTAAAGGACCCCTTTAACAGTGCTAAAAAAGAATCGTTAAACAGGTCCTTTAACATTGCTTTTTCTAGCATTGTAAAAGGGGGTCTTTAACAACAATTTTTTAGCACTAATAAAGACGTCGCTGGTAAAGGGGGTTAAATTATATTTTTACAGACATCCATGAGATCGACCCCTCTATAATCACTTACAATACATATTTAATAATGATCCCCCACCTTTATCAGCACTTTTCACCTCACCACCCCTTTTATCAGTACTTTGTGAATTTTCTGCCTCATGCACGCCTTCCTGGATTCAAACCTTGCACCTTTCCTTCGAAGATGGAACATATTTACCACTACACCATGTTGTTTTCTGTATATTTATTGATATTTATATTTATTTATATATATATACATATATATATTATTTATATATTTATGTAATTATTTTTAAATACATCTATAAAATATATGTTGGGTGCTTTTTGGAGGTTGTGGTATTGCAACCTCTTTGAAAGCTGAAATGATGAGTGTGATTCATTCCATATCTTTCACATTTCAACTAGGATGGAAGAATTTTTGGATTGAAAGTGATTTTAATACAATATTCCAGTCCATTTGGAAGGGAGTGATTCATCTAGCTTGGCCACTTACTACACACTAGATGAATTGCCTTCACTCTCTCCATGACATCAACTACATTGCAACTCATACCTACCGAGAAGTGAATATGGTTGCATATGGTCTCTCCAATAAAGGAGTTTCTCAGGACATAACCTGGATGAAGGATCTCCCAGACAACTTTCTTCCATTTCATGTAAAAGATTACAATATGATTCCGTCTTTTAGACTCATGTAATCTTTTTTTTTCAAATAAAAGTGCTTTCGTCTTTTGACCAAAGTGGAACCTTTCTAAAAAATATATGTGTGTGTGTGACATATATATACATATATTTATTTAAATATATTATAAATTATATTCATTTATATGTACTAAAATATAATATAAATACATATCTATTTATTAATACACACATATATGTATATATAAACATTATAAATATATTTTTATAATGTAAAAATGGTTAGATATTGTTTTAAATACATTTTTTGAATATTTATTTATTTATATATATTATAATATACATTTTTATGTAAATATGTTGATATTTTTATTTATATGAGTGATTTATTATAAGTAAATATAAGAAAACATGCATATATTTAATTATAAATAAAATTACATTGTGAAAAATGATAAATTTGAAAACTATGATATCCATATGAATTTAATCACTGGTAATAAATTCATTCCCCATAAAAAAAGGAAAATAAACCCCCTTAAACTGGTCTTAAAATCCATTGAATGTTAAAAAATTGGGGTACCTCGACTAAAAACTCTGTTTTAGAGGCCTTCTGGACCATGTTTTGCCTTGAAAATTGTGACAGGGATTTCCCCGTGTCATGAGGGTATAGTGCTTATTGCAGGATTCAATTTGATATGTGGTAGAGGTCAAACAGACACCCGATCAAAAGTTATGGTTGTTTGAAGTTTGAGTTACATTTTTAACTTATTTTAGATCTTTTATTAATTTTTTGATGTTTTTATCTTTATATTTTTATTAAATGACTATTACTCAATAATAATTACAAAATTATTAATTAAAAAAATTATTATTTTATAAGTCATTTTCACTAAATATATTATATATTATGTGTAAATGTCTATTTAGACTCATCTAAAACATATTTAAAAAATATATATTATATTTATATAAATATAAATACATTTATATATTATAATATTATTTTTAATGATTTTTTTAAATATACCCTTTATCAGTGCTAGTAGAAAAGAGATGATAAAGGTCCCCCTTTAACAATGATTTTAGCTGGAGTTTTTAAAGCTCTAGAATTGGATAAACCCAATTTTGTAGTAGTGGAATCACCCTAGTATTTCATTTTAATTCTCTCTTCACTAGTAGCACTCTCTGAAGAGAAAGAACAAGGTGTAAGAACTGAAGCACCTGACCTAACATGCATTGGCTTCCAAACCTTCTTCATCATAGTTGATAGTCTTTGACTCATGCATGATGATTTCATGTGCCACAAATTTGATGAATTCCTCTTCACAATTGGATTCATCACATCACTGCATGCCTTTATACTTTTCATGTATATCATGTCATCCATTCTTCCTCACACATAAACCAATGATCCTCTAGAAAAGTTCCATCTTCCATATCCAAATGAACTTCTGAATCCATCATTATCAAGAGAAAAAGAAGATAACAAATTGTGGAATATACCTAGAAAATGCTTCACATCCCTCAATGTTAGAGTACAACCTGTATTCATAGTGATACGAATATCACCATCACCTATAAAATCAACAGAACCTCCATTTCCCATATTCAATATACTAAATTCACCTTCTTCAAATGAATAAAATAATTCCCTCTTTAGTGTAATATGGAATGATGTTGTTGAATCAACCACCCATTAAGTGTATAGATCTGACCAACAATAATCAACACCAACTGAAAGTAAAACACCATCAACCTAAATAAGACATACGTCGATATCCTTAGAATCAATTTCATACGAATTCTTCTCCTCCTTAATCATTTTCAGTGAATAGCAGTTTCTCTGCACATGACCCTCCTTTTCACAAAAGAACCACATGATCATTCTTCTTGACTTCTACATACCTCTATTATTACCGCATCTATCTTCCATAGCTAGAATACCACTATTACCTATGTGACATCCTGACCCGGATGCCACTTAAGAGGTTCCCCAAGCCTGGTGGGCCACATGGCCTCAAGTGGATCTCACCAAATGCCAGAGGCTTCCGACTTGCAGTGAGGGCCTAGGGTGTGTCTTTGGAGATACAATTCCTTCATTACCATAGTGTAGCAAAATGGATAAATATAAACAGAGGTAAATAGAATAAGTAATATAAATAAATAGAAGGCACAACAGAAATAGAAACAATAGTAACACTAACTAAATAAACCAGAATAATATACTACAATAGATGATGAGATATCATGTCACTAGAAAAATGGAAAACATGGATACAAGACATCAATCATAGCATGTTCAAAAAAATTATAAAGGAAATCAAAATACTATCCTAGGAATCCTGAGCTCCAACTCGGTCATCTGCTATCAAGCTTCATCCCAAATAGCAAGCAATCAAGTTTTTAAAGCCGTATACTTCCCTTTTTCAACACCTGCATACATGAAATCTACCTCGAGTACCAAACAATGCCCAGAGAGGGTGTTAGATAAACTTCTGTGGGCCACCAAAAATGGTTTCTATAACATTCTGCCTGTGTAATGGAAATATAACAGTGTGTAAGAGTGAATATATAAAGTAAAGCAGTATAGTGTAACTAAATACCCAAGTACCTTCTTCAACCCTCGATTGGTGTCTAAACATATAACCAATTTATCATTTGGTTATTACCAATTTATAATTAAGTCACATGTTTACAATAGTAAAGGTTCCAAGATATAACAAGGAAACCTATAATGGTATTTAATAATGAAGTTCCAAGGTAATAACCAAGGAAACATAGACATCAAGGGTCACTAACTCAGTAATAACTATATCTTAGCTAGGGGTAAGATTGTAATCCAAGGATCATAGTCCATGGAATAACACAATAAGATTCCTACTGAGTCCAAGGAGTTAATCCATGGTAAAACAGGGCTATGTAATGATTTTTCCTGATGGGCTTTAACCGTAGCTCCTACTTGTCAATGTTGGATCCATGGAAATCCATAATAATACATGAGGGATCTTATGGGGTCATACTGGAAATCCAATGTTATACAAGTATTGGGTTCTAGGCAGGTATCAACCTAAGCAAGATGTATCCTTGAATTCGGTATGGGTTCCTCAAGAGCTCAAGGAATTCCCTCAGGAATCCAAGGCGATCTTGAGTTAGGAAACTCTTATTTTGATAAATAATTCAGATATAACTCACATGCTTCAATCCATTATATTTCCTTATTTTGAAAAGGCAAATTAATCATGAAACCATTTAATTAATTAATAATTAATCAATAAGTTAATTTGGTTCAATCCTTTCTATTCACTTGTATGACATGGCCAAGTAACATAAAAAATTCATTAAATCTATTTAAGAAATTTTAATAAGCAAGGTTAATTATGATACCTTCTATCAACATGGTATGGGGTGATACAGATGTGCAACCTATTATTCAATAACATACAATAAGGCCAAGTTATATACTTAGTATACGAGCCAATTTTCATTTCATATTTAATTATCAATTGAAGAACTTAGATTAGTCAGGTCAAGTGGTGAGCATACATCGTACTTTCCATTATGAAAATCAAAAATTAAATCAAGACATTTAATATAGAAAACTAACCCATATAAGGGTCAAGACAAGGCACACCCGAATGATGGATCAAACGTGTCAAAACACTAAAATGAAAATTATTACATAAATAATTACATGAGATGTATGGATTTGTGGGGTTAACCACTAAAAACTAATCACATATTTAGAAAGATCATAAATATATGGTTCTAATTATTATAATCATGGCATATAAATTCAGCAAATAGCACTCAATGAAATCGGTTGGCCCCAGACAACAATTCCAAAGACAATGAGTGTTATTGAATACCCACCTTAGGATTGTATGACTCTCCTCCTATAGTATCATCCTCTGATTTGTCTTAGAACAGAGTAGATAAGATAGAAGATTAAAAATGATCACACCTTGATAACTAGGCTGAGAGCAAGAGAGGAGAAGAACATCTCAAATGGACTCGAGTACTTATCGTTGTGCATCCAACATGATGAATAGAAGATCGAACAGATCCCATATGAAGGAGATATCTTAATCCCTTGATTAGGCATTCAAAAATATACAAAATGGGAGAAATTATAGTTTATCCTTATGGAAATCATATAGTAGGAAGGATGAAATTAAATTAGATCATTAAGGGTAAAATGGTAAAATTACCCAAAATTTAGCATGTGTGTGGTTTGTCCACATAGTTTTTCAAACAGTGTGACAACCATGCACAAATACCTGGAGAAGAGGGGGCACACAGAGAGTAAGGCCACACGGTTAGGGAAACTATTCGCCAACCATGTGAGATGGCTCTGCACAAAAAATGCAGATCATCAACACAGTACGATCTAATCATGCAGCTTACTCGCACGGTTTCCTCTAACCATGCGATTGGCTGACTTTTCCCCAAAAGATGGGTTTTGGGCTATTAATAAGCCTCGGACACCCTTTGTACATTCTCTAACTAATTAGGTGTCCATAATAGTTCAAAAATAAAAAATCAGACAAAAAATTAAAGGATCCATACCTGAGGGAAAATTTGGGTTCTTACAGTCTTCCCCCTTAAAAGAACTCATCCCCAAGTTCACCTTCCACCCTTTCTAAGAAAAAATCTGGCCAATAGGTACATACATCGGCCTCCCACTCCCAAGTCTCATCCTACACGTGGTCATGCTTCCACAGCACCTATACTAGAGGGACAGACCAACCTCAAAGAGCCTTCATTCTCTAATCAGTGATGCGTATTGGATACTCCTAAAAGGTCAAATCAAAATCTAAATCAACTTCTTTAGTATCAAAAGTATGAGACAGGTCGATATGATATTGGAGAAGTTGTGAAACATTGAATACATCGTGCATGTAATGATACCTATGAGATGGTAGCAGCCGATAGGCTACCATCTCAACTCTCTCTAGAATCTCAAATGGACCTATGTAATGAGGTGACAACTTCCCTTGATTTTGTAACTGCCTATGCCCTAGCCTTGGTGATAATCAAAGGAAAATATGATCCCCAACCTCAAATTACAGAGGTCATGAGCGGCAATCGGCATAAGATTTCTGTCTCGACTGAGTAGTAGTCATATGGTTCTCGATCAGTTAAACCTACTCAGAAGTCTCCTCTATAAGATGAGGACCTAGTAGGGCTACCTCACCTACCTTCATCTATCATAGGAGTCAATGGCAGGACCTACCATATAAGTCCTCAAAAGGAGTCATCAGAATTGTCTCCTAAATGCTATTATTATAGGAGAACTCGATGAGAGGGATATTTTTTTCCCAAGAACCACCGAAATCAATGAAACATGCTCGTAGCATATCCTCTAGAACCTATATTGTCTATTCTGATTTTCCATTAGTCTAAGGTTGTAAAGCTGTGCTTAGAATCACCAATGTTCCTATGGCCTTCTGCAATACCTATTATAACCGTGATGTGAAACGAGCATCCTTATCTAAAAAGATAGTATGTGGGACTCTGTGTCATCATATGATCTCACAGTTATACAGTCTTCCGATCTCATCAGTTGAGAATTTCTCTCTAATATGAATAAAGTGATCCACTTTTGTCAATTTTTCAATGACAACCCATATTGTTTTTCTACCTCTAGGAGACCTTGGTAAACTTACTAAAAAGTCCATGTAAACATCTTCCCATTTCCATTCAAGGACCGGAAGTGGCTGTAACAATCCTATAGGTCTCTAGTGATCTTCCTTCACCTGCTAACAGGTGGAAAACCTAGTGATAAAGTCTGTTATCTAATGCTTTATCCAAGGCATCCAATACTGGCGTCGCATATCTCAATACATCTTGGAGATACCTAGATAAACTGACCATTGATAAGAGTTGGACTCTTTCATAAACTCCTCTCTCATATATGTAGGAACCCAAACATGCCCATGAATACACAGGATGTCATATCGGTCTATAGAAGAATCCAAAGGAAGGTTATCTCTTAATATATTCTCATGGAGAACCAGGCCCTCAGAATATGAGAATTTTCTACCCTTCATCTTCACAAGGAAGGAAGAGTTAACTGTCAAGGATGAGAAGTAATATTGCTCATGACTATAATGAAACTCCAGATGCAGCTCGGAGAAGAGGTCCATTAATTTCAATTCATCGTTGGCTTCACATATATTCTATGATTGATTTTTCTTGACTCAGTGCATCAGAAACTATGTTTCCCTTTCAAGGCATATAAGTAAGATCAAAATTGAAGGACTCTAGATATTCGACACATCTTCATTATTTGAAATTCATGTCATATTATGTAAAGATATATTTGAGGCTCTTGTGGTCCATGTACTCAAAAAATCACACACCCAAAAGATAGTGTATCTAACAATGTAAGGCATGGACAACTGTTGTTATCTCAAGGTTGTGTGTTAGGTAGTTTCTCTAATGATTCCTCAAATTTCAAGATCCATATGAAAAAACTATATCCTCCTACATCAGCACCGCTCATAGATCAATTCATGATGCATCACAAAAGATGTTATAACCACTAACAATATCTGAAAGGGTCAGAATAGGTGTCGAGACGAGCCTCTCTTTCTACTCATGAAAGGATTTCTCACACAATTCTGACCATAGGATCTTAACACCCTTCTTTGTAAGGATAGTAAGAGGTGAAGTAGGGACGGAAAAGTCTTTTATAAAACACTTATAATATCCAGCCAGCCCCAAGAAACTCCATATATCAAACACATTTTTGGGCTGCTCCTAGGAAACTAAAACACTAACCTTTTTAAGTTCAACATATACACCTGATTCTAAGATAATATGACCCAATAAGTGAACTTTTTTGATCCATAAGTAGAACTTAGAAATATTGGCATAAAGATGATTCTCTCTCAGTGTAATTAGACTAATATCAAGGTGTTTGGCATGGTCAATACTAATTTGAGAATACATCAATTGTTTGTCCATAAATACTATGAAAAATAATCCAAATAGGGGTGGAACACCCTATTCATCAGATACATGAAAATGGAGAGCATGTTTGTAAGACCAAAAAACATTACTAGGTACTCATATTGGTCATACCTACTACAGAAAGTCATATGTGGTATGTTTGATGGCCTAACTCACACCTGATGATAACCTAAACTTAGGTCAATCTTAGAGAATATTCTTTCTCCTCAAATATGGTCAAAGATATCATCTATGTGAGGTAGTGGATACCATTTCTTGATCGTAAAGTGGTTCAAATGTCTATAATTCACAAATAGATGTAAGTTTCCATCTTTCTTCTTGGTGAAAAGCATAGGCGAACCCCAATAGGATATACTGGGCCCTATAAATCCCTTGACCTCTAGATCCTTTAACTATCTATTGAGCTCCTAGAGTTCAATAGGTGTCATCTTATATGGGGGAATGGACACTGGAGTTGCTCATGGAGAAAGGTTGATCATAAACTCTACTATCCTATGAGGATGTAATCCAAAAAAAATGTTGCGATAGATATCCATAAAACGATAAACTACTAGAGGGAAATCAGTTTTTTGTAAGATATGATCTTCCATGAAGTGATTGGAAATCTGGGTGGTAACTCCACTTATCCCAAGATGCCCTGGTCCCGCTCTACCATCTTGGACATCCCACTCACCCTTATGTAGATAACTACTTCCCTCTGATGATGTAAATGATACCCTATGATGATAGATATCTATGAAATCATGATTCTAAACCAATTAGTCCATCCCAAGAATGAAATCAAAGCCCTTCATTTCAAGAACAAAGATGTTCCATAAGAAAGGGTAACTACATACCTCAAGGGAAAAGTCCCTACACTAGTGTATTCCCTCTAACTATATCCCCAATGGTGTATCTAGGTTCATTACAGCACGTAAATATTGTATCTCAAGTCTGAGATTTTCCACAATAGATACAAAGATAAAAGAGATCAAGGAACGTATATCAAATAAAGAAGATACTATAGTTGATTCCACCAGAATAGTACCTCCTATTGTAGATGGTTATGTAGCCCGATCCTTGGGTATCGGTTGTAGTGCATGCAACTATCCTGATCCACGAACCTGTACAACAGTTGGGATACCATGATCATAACTGCTTTGTGGGTGCTGATAGTGATCTGGGGTCTAACTACTGTGGACATGACCACCTCCTTGGCTTGTCCTATCGATGATATTCCAACTCCCCTCCCAGTATGGTGCAAAAGAACCCACTATTGAATATGGAGATGGTGTTAATCCTTTTCCACTCAAAACTGGTGAAAAGGTCCTATAGAACCTCTAAACATGCCTCATACAGCCATAATCCCAGCACTCCATTGGGTCTCTTTCATAAGGAGGCTTCAGGTTCCCCCATCGTCCACACTGATGACACACCATGGAGCTATCAATATGGATACTCTGGTTGTCACTTCCCTGATGAGAAACCTCAAGGGAATGCTTCCTTCTATTAGGAGAACCATTGGCCTACCATGGCACTGATTCTCTATGACTAGTGCTATTTCTATCCCTCAGGTTATGCTTAGTGATAAGATCCGGATTGACTATTTTAGAAAAAGTAGGTAGGTGAACTACATTCACCTGTGTACGGATGGTGTACTAGAGCCCATCCTCAAAGCGACTAGAACACGAAAGCTCATCAGCAGCTAGAAGTGGTGAAAAGCACTGTAACTGTGTGAAACGTACTAAATATTCCATAACTTACATAGAACCCTATTCAAGATGCATGAAATATCTAGATATGTCAACTCTCAACATATGAGGAAAGAACTGATCATAGAAAACAGTCTTGAAGTCAACCCATATCATGTCTTGATGGTGATCGGCTTGGGTAACCACATCCCCCCAATTCTTGGATGAATCCTGAAGAATGTATGTATCAAGATTAACCCTCCACTTTTTAGGCATTTCTATATGTTCAATTATAGATAGGATGGTCTCTAGATAAGAATCAATAGCCTGTGGACCACCATCCCTTAAAAAGGAGGAGGATACTACTATTGGAACTTGCGAGTCATATCATCCATCATAGGTGAAAGCCTTGGAGCACCAAGCATGGACCACATCAAACATTGTAAACTATCACAAACTTGGGATTCAGTGCACAAATCAAGTATAGTAGGCAGTGCCTCAAGTGGAACTCCTGGAGGAATGATTGGTGGATCAGGGCCCACCACACCTGGAGCATGATCGTCACCACCTTCCTGGCATACGATATGAGGGCATCATGGAAACATTGGTCTACAAATGATAAGAACACGCCTCATAACAAGCATTAAGCAGGTATATAGTATCACTAGTGGAATATGAATGTAAGAAAACTCACTACCCAAGGAAAACTGCCCCAACTACTTGCTTAGACAACTAGGTATTGGTAAGTACTCAAATAAAAGTTTCATTTCATTTTACAATTAATTACCAGGTTCACTCATTTTCCTTTCAAAAACGTGATAATGTGGGATAAGGACCTACAACCATTTCATATTTTAAGTCATGTTTTACTTTATAATGGATATTCATTCTCATTTAATCAGTTTCCATACACCTCATAAATGAAAACAACACCCATTTATTCATATCATAATGGCTCGACTCGATACATTACTCATCCCAACCCATGAGGGCCCATACACCATGTGAATTGAGATATGAAATCACTCAATCACAACCAGGGAATGTCACAAGCATAATTTAACTATCACAACATCACTGAACAAGCACAAGCAAATTAAGTAATGTAAAGCAGTGAAATGCACCTATATGGCATAGTAATATGCATGACATGCAATTTCTAGGTTCCTATAATGATGCATGAACTATGCTCCTTTCCCTCATATCATCGGGCCAAGGAAAAAATAATCCTCAATTAGTGTAATAATAATAACCAAAACACAACATGTGTGTCACCCAATGGTGAAATGATATCAACTATAATAGGAAAAAACATAACAACATTTATAATTCAAGAAACTTGACTTTTACCCTAAAACTGGGTTCGCAATGCCCAAGCCAGACTTATGAACAAGTCCCAAGTGTTCCTAATCTCTAATCTATTGTCTCCAAATAGTAAAGTAAGAAAGGAACCACTCTGATACCACAATGTGACGTTTCGGACCTGGATACCAGTTAATAGGTTCCCCAAGCCCGATGGGTCACATGGCCTCAAGCGCATCTCCCCAAATGTCAGAGGCTACTGACTAGGAGCAAGGGCCTAAGGTGTGTCCATGAGAAGACTATACCCTCATTACTAGAGTGTAGCACAATAGATAAATATAAATAGGGGTAAATAGAGGAAGCAATATAAGTAAACAAAATGTATGGTGGAAATAGATACAACATTACCAATAACTAAATCAACTAGAATAACATACTACAACAGATGATGATATGTCATGTCACTAGAAAAAATGATAAAATGGATACAAATAAGCAAGCATAACATGTTCCATAAAATTATAATGGAAATCAAAAGACTATCCAAAGCATCCTGAGCACCCGCTCAGTTATCTGCTATCAAGCTCCATCCCAAATAGTAAGTATTCAAGTGTTTGAAGTTGTATGCATCCCTTTTTCAACACCTACATATATGTAATATGCCTTGGGTGCCAAAAATCACTCAGAGAGGGTGTGATATAAATATTAGTGGGCCACCACCAATGGTGTCTATAACATTTGACTTGTGTAATGGAAATATAACAGTGTGCAAGCATGCATATATAAAGTAAAGCATTGCAATATAACTAAATACCCAAGTACCTTCTTCAGCCCTCGTTTGGGGTTGGAACATGTAACTAATTTATCATTTGGTTATTACAATATAATAATTAAGTCACATGCTAACAATATTAAAGGTTCTAATATGTAATAATAAAACCTGAATGATATTTAATAATGAATTTCCAATGTAATAACCAAGTCAATGTAAATGTAAAGGGTCACTAACTCAGTAATAACTGTAACCTGGCTAGGGGTAAGAGTATAATCCAAGGAGCATAGTCTAAGTCATTCCACAATAACATGCCTACCGAGTCCAAGGAGTTCATCCAATGTAAAATGGGTCTAAGTAGTGACTGGGCCTGATGGGCTTTAACTATAGCACCTACTTGTCAATGCTAGATCTAAGGAGTGTATCCAAGGCATCCTGTAGTACTACATGAGGGATCCTACGTTGTCATACCGGGAATCCAAAGTTAGACAAGGATCAGGTTCTAGGTGGGTCTCAACCTAAGCAAGTCATAACCAAGAATTCGGAATGGGTTCCTTGAGAGGTCATGGAATTCCCTCAGGTATCCAAGGTGATCTCAAGTGAGGGAACTCCTATTTTAATAAATTAATCATATATAATTAAAAAGGTTCAATCCATTACCTTTCATTAGTGTGATAAGGTGAATTAAGCATGCAACCATTTTAATCAGTCATAATTAATCAATAAGTCCATTTTGTTCAATCCTTTCCTGTTATTAGTGTGACAAGGCCAAGTTTCATGAAACCATTCATTAAATCCATTTAAGGAATTTTAATAAGAAATGTTAACTCTGTCGCCTTCCATCGACATGGTAAGGGGTGCTATTGACATGCATCCTATTATTCAATTACATATAATAAGGTCATGTTATATACTTAGTGTACTTTCAAATTTCCATTTCATATTTAATTATCAATTGAAGCACTTACCTTAGGTGGGTAAAGTGGTGAGATTAAATGCTACTTTCCATTGTGCAATTCAAAAATTTAATCAATCCGTTTAATATAGAAAACATTCCCTTAGAAGGGTCGAGCCAAGGCATAGCAAAACAATAGCTCAAATGTGTCAAAAAAACTAAAACAAAAATTATGGCATAACATCCTACATGGGGTGGATAGGGTTGTGAGTGTAACCACTAAAAACTAATCACATATTTGGAAACATCATAATCATATGGTTCTAATGATTATAAGCATGGGATATAAATTCAATAAACGGCACCTGATGAAACCGGCGGGCCCCACACGACAATTCCTAAATCAAAAAACATGAGGGATGAGTTATAAACCACCCGTCGTAGGCTTGTACGACTCCCCTCCTCCAGTATCAGCCTCCGATTTGTCTTGGAACGGATTAGATCTGAGAAAATAGTAGAAACTCTCACACCTCGATAACTATGTCAAGAGCAAGAGAGAAGAAGAACGACTCAAACAGACTCGAGTACTTACCGTTGTGCATCCAATGTGATGAACAGAAGCTTGAACGGATTCCAAATGAAATAGATCTCTTGATTCCTAGATTAGGACTTAGAAAATCTCCAAAATGGGAGAAAATCACTACTCTAAATTTAGCCTATACCCACGGTTTCAAACTATGGGTATAGCTCACAAAACTGTGGGTATAGGCTATACCCATGGTTTCAAGGAACCGTGGGCAACCGAGGTGTCAGTATAGCCCTGAGCTATACCCATGGTTTTAAATACCTGTACCCATGATTTCCAACCCATGGGCATAGGTTCATTCCACCGTGTCATTGACCCTATACCCACGGTTTTAAAACAGTGGGTATATGTTTTAAAAAATCGGCGGTCATAGGTTTCGATCCCTGGACCGCCTATATACGATTCTAATGCCTAATCACTAAACCATCTTCTCTTATTGATATATAAATATTTATTTACTTATATATTTATTTATCTAAATTGTGGTTATAGGTGGAAAATTGTGGGTATAGGTGTTCCCACGAAATTTGCTTTTATCCCGATGAAATTTTAATTTTCTCACCACAACACGAGAAATCTATACCCATGGTTTTCAAAAACCATGGGTATAGGTCTTGAAAAAAAACCTATACCCACGGTTCTGCAAAAAACTATGGGTATAGGTTCTCATACAATCCTTTTACCCACGGTTTTGGAAAATCATGGGTATAGGGCCATTTTCCAGTAGTGAATGGAGTTCACCCCGCTGGAAAATCTTATAGGAGAAAGGAGATTAAATTACATCATCATGGGTAAAATGGTAAAATTACCCAAAGTTTACCATGTGCATGGTTTATCCATGCGGTTTTGTCAAATTATGCGCAAACCATACATGGGTACCTGGAGAAGAGGGGGCACTTGCATGGTTAGGCCGCACGGTTAGGGAAACCGTGTGCCAACCATGAAAGATGGCTCTGCCTGAAAATGCAGACCATCCGCACAATTAGATCTAACTGGGAGGCCTACCTGCACAGTTTCCTCTAATCATGCGACAAACCCACGTTTCCCCAAAAATATGGGTTTCAAACTCTGAACAAGCCCTGAACATCCTTGGGACCTTCGCTAACTCATTAGGAATCCATAATATGTCCAAAATAAGGAATTAGACCAAAAATTAAAGGATCAACACCTAAGTTAAAAACTTGGTTCTTATAACTTAAATATTCACCATCAATGGTCTTTCGTTCAGTCTCGTTCATCAACAATGATGAAATATCACTATCTGGCTTTAGTGTGTCTTTCCCAAACAATAATGTGGTGATGGGATTATCATGTGAATCAGAAAACAAACCCAAAAGAAACAAAGCCTTGTCTTATTGTTTCATTTCAACAGGTACCACATTACCTTTATCATCGATCTTGACCGCCACTAAAGATAGATTCATTAAAAGTTTGGTGAAATCATCTAGATGGTTACCTAAATATATATTCTTTGACATTCTCAAATGATACAATCATTTTTTCAGATATAAATGATTTTTGAGGGATTTTGATTTATACACGCTTTCAAGCTTCATCCAGTTTCCCTTCGTATTTGTCAGATTCATCACTTCCTGAAGAGTATTATCAAGCCAAATACATCTGAAACGTGTTGGTCGCCAACTCTCTCATATCATGTCAATCATCATCGCTCATCGTCTTCGGTTTATCTAATGTTTTCTTCAACACCTTCACTGTCTTCTCATGGATCATAATATTTTTAACTTTTTGCTGCCAAAGTGTAAAATCAATTTTCTCATTGAACAGTTCAATGTGGGCAGAAATCTCATGGTGTGAACCACCCATATTTAATGAGAAAGAAAACACGGATAACCTCCTTTGATACTAGTTGTTGGGTCAGAAGCGGATCAGCTCCAGAATAAAAACTTAGTTGTGACAACAATAATTTTTAGAATTGCCAATGAAAACAGAGTATGGAAATAAAAGAAAAAATAAATAAATGGAGACAGAGATTTTAATGTGAAAAACCCTCCTTGCGAAAGATTAAAAAACCAAGGGGCAATTCCGAAAAAATCCGTTATGAATTAGAGAGTAAAAAAATCCAAGTAAAGCCAGAGACTCGAATTAAAAATACAATGTAGAAAAACATGTGTGAAAATACACACCTTGATGCGCCTCTGTTGCCTCTCTGATAATAGTCTCGTGAAAAGACGCCACCCTTCGAAAATCAAAACTAAACACGCGGTGTTGTTACAGCACCTCGTTTCACAACCTGTTATTTTTGATGCTCATTGTTGCCCATGCCCAAGAAATGCTCCTCATGTATCTTCTGCACGAGACGTGATTGCTTGCACTCAAGTCGCAGCCCATGTTTTTTTGCATAAGTGTCTTCCCTCTGTGTGTCTCTAACCTCTTGAAGCGGCACTACCCCTTTTTATAGAACTTGTCGGGGATCTCATCCCATTCAAAAAAAGAGATACAAAGACATCTTTGTGAAGGTGGTTTTTTTACAGCGGAAGCAGACGCAAATGCGGATCTTAGCGATCCTTCGACACAACTTTCTTTCAACTCTCTGATATCACTGAAGGAGGATCTTTGTGAGTGGATCACTGGTGGTGATCTCAACAACACAAATGGAGCAGGAGCAAACTGGTATTATTTCTTCAACTCGGGATTTATATTACAACTGATAAACACATACCTTATTTATAAGGATATAAACATACAACAAAATCAAACGATCGAAAACAGCAGAAATAAAATGTCCCTTAATTAGGTGTGGTAGGTGTCATCAAATCCTTCAGCTCCAAACACGTCAAGCAGCAATCATTGAATTCTTCAAACCTCCATCATAGCAATGGAGGTAGTCGTCCAAGGAATAAAAAATTTAATGTCCAACATCTCTCCTTAAACTTGTTTTTCTTGTAACCCATGAATTTGTATCATATTCAAGTGGGTAACCAACGGGTATAATGACTTCACCATAGTCATTAGGTGCAATAAATTCAAAAGCACATGTGGCAGTAGATAAGTAGATCACTGGAGGTCATCGCAGGAACAAAATAACAGCACCAAAAGTAAACTAGATTTTATTGCATCAATTTGGAATTTTTCCAGCTTGTATTCATCTTCTTGGATCATATTTCATTTCATGGAATCCTCTATCTCAATTTTGGATTCTTCAAAATGTCCCCCTTACTGCAAGACTTCATCGAGACTCAAACGCACTGGAAGGAGACGTCACTTTCCTTCACCAGGGGAACCGCCACGGGGCTTTGATGTATCAAGAAGCCTGAACTGGCAGATGGTTCATTGGATACTATGTTGATCAAGGTCTCGACTTTCAGGAATACGCCTGCGTTTGATATCAACTTTTGTTCTTTTGTGCCTTTTGGGAAGGCATCTTCATCGGATAGCAAATTCATTTCTTTGGTAGCTTCTGGTGCAAACAATTGATTCATCTTTAGGAGATAACAGAGAGGTGAATGATGAAGGCGGAGGGTGTCCATCATTGTCGTCGATGTTCGAAAATAAGTTCAAGGGATCAATGAAATTGAATTCGATATCCAGAGAAGTCATTTTTTAGGATAGTGGAAATTGCAATGTTTTTTTCCGAATTGCACACAACAATTTTCTGTTTTTTTTTTAATTGGGGACGGCCAATTTTTTTTGTGTTGCACTGATACAAACGAACGGATTTTTTTTATGTGGTGATAGCTGTGGTTTTTTTAATTGAGTGATTTCGTGGAAAGAGAGGTGGAGTCCCAATTTTTTTTATGTGAAAATGGAAGAAAAATGACTAAGGGGGTAAAATAAAATATTTATGAAATGACCACACAACAAAATAGAAAAGATAGTTTGGCAATTGGAAGAGAGAGGTTGTCAATATAATTGGGGGGAATGACAATGGGGGACCAAAAGTTCCCCCTAATACCCAAGAAGGACCGGACGCAGTTCTCTGAACAGTAAAAAATCACTGTTCACAAAACTAAGAATGGTCCTCCTTTGGTATTAGGGGGGAATTCTGGTTCCCCATTGTCATTCCCCCATATAATTGCCTTACCAAAAGTGGCGTCCAAACAAAATGAAAAAAGCAACTTTTACACAATGTCAAAAATTAGCACCTTAAAAAAACACTATGGACTCCTCATCTTCTCAAGCGAAAATTCCCACGGTTCAACATCTTCCTAATCCCGTGTTGCAGATGATGGAACCAGATCTCACAGACCTTTCTCTAGACAAAGCTTAACTTCTACCAGGCTCTTGATACCATTGAAGGTGTTTTTTTGACAGTGGAAGCGAACGCAAATGCGGATCTCACTGATCCTTCAATAGAGCTTTCTTTCAACCCTTTGATATCACTGATGGAAGATTTTATGAGTAGGTCACTGGTAGTGATCTCAACAACCCAAATTAAGCAAAAGCAAACTGATATTATTTCAACTCGGGATTTATATCAAAACTCATAAATACATACCCTATTGATCAAGGATAAATTTGAAATTGATCATAGACTTCTACATGGGTGATTACCGGGTAGGTTAGATTAAAATCCTAGGTGAGATCTCGCGAACGCCCCAATTGATAAATCACTGGAGGCATAAGTTTACAACATAGTGATTCATTAGTTCATAAACCAAACCTTACATCAGTATGACCACATTAACATGAGGTAAAGCCCCCATAACATTCAGCAGTGTTAACATAATTCAATCACAGAGATGTTTATGGAGGACGGGAATTACGTAGAGATCCTCTTTTCGTTTCAGAGAAAGACCAAAACACTCGCTCATGTCCAACTCCTTCGGCTCGATCCCATCGGGGAGGTGCCAGTCAAAATGAAAGAGCAGTTGCGCCAACAAAATCTCCGCCCCCGCCATGGCAAACGCAATCCCGGGACAGATCCTCCTTCCACCCCCAAAAGGTATGAACTGGAAATGGTTTCCCTTGTAATCTATGTCACTATCCAAAAACCGATCAGGCTCAAACCTCTCTGCATTTTTCCAACACTTGGGGTCACGCCCGATTGCCCACGCATTCACAATCACCCTTGTCTTTGATGGAATCTCATACCCATTAATCTCGCACCTCTCCCTGCATTCTCTAGGAGTCAGCAGTGGAGCTGGTGGGTGTAGCCTCAATGTCTCTTTGATTACGGATTTCAAGTGTTTTAGTTTATGAATCCCTCTTCAAAAACCCGCCTCACCTCTGTCTGGGATGATTTCATCAGGCTTGGATTTTTTAGCATTTCGGACATTGCCCATTCCACGGTCGTCGACACCGAATCACTCCCAGCACTGAAAATGTCCTGCATCATACCAGAAAAAAGCATATAGAATTCGACTGAAGTAAAAGTTGTACAATACACTACTCACGTTGATTATTGCTTTGATATTAGTATCACTTAATCCCAGGCCCCCGTCTGGTTCTTGAACTTTTAGAAGGACATCAACTAGGTCTTCCACTTCATCAACCCTCGCAGTTTTTATTTGTTTGTGCTCAGAAACAATGTTATCTAAGATCATATTCATCCTTTTGTGCAGCTTCTCCATCTTTGACTTCAAACCACTAATGCGATACAGTATTTTAATTGACGGATACAGGTCAGCCACATTGAAGCCACCCGCGTACTAAATAAGCTCTCGAATCAATGCTATATACGCTTCTTGATGGCTACTCTTCATA
Source organism: Viscum album (assembly GCA_963277665.1). NCBI lineage: Eukaryota > Viridiplantae > Streptophyta > Magnoliopsida > Santalales > Viscaceae > Viscum > Viscum album. Next base: position 1,655,274,662 of record OY728119.1, read on the forward strand.
CCGAATGCCACTCTTGCAGTTAAGCCATAATTATAATAAAAAACATGCCTGGTAAAATTAAATGGCGAAGAAATTTTAGCAGTGGCAGAAATCATTTTCATGAAATTGGATATTTCTTCTTCTCTGATAAACCGAAAAGATTGAACCCGGTTTGAGCTCAAGAGTTGAAACCGACAGATTTTACGCATCCGCCTCCAATAATCACCCTACGGTGAAAAAGCGATGTCGGCATACCCATAACTGGGCAGATCAGCAGCGACAAGGCGAGGACGATCTGCAAAGTTGGAGTCGTGGTATTTAAGCACTTCCATGGCAGCTTGGGAGGAAGAAACAACTACAGTCGAAACCTCGCCAAGCTGCAGATGCATCAATGGTCCATATTTGAGGGCCAGATCTCTTATAGAACGATGAGGCAGTGTCCCCATAAGTTGATGGAGGTTTCCGAGTAGGGGCAGCTTGGGTGGTCCTGGAGGCAAACATGGAGCGGAGTTCCTGGTGATGGATTTCAGTGTTTTGGCGAACCCAAACAAGAAGAGCATAAAGGCCAGGAGGGAAGAGAATGAAGGAAGTGGAATGCCCATTATTGAGCTGAAGGTTACACCCACCCACAGAGCAGACTGGGCGTAAAACACATCCCATTCTTGGTCATTTGTATTCCTTTATATAATATTATTTTTGTTTTGCATTCATCCTCCATCGTAACAAAGATATATTTAAAAACGACTCCAGGTTAATATTTTACTGATAAAGTGATCGAGCAGATGGAGACTTTATGTGCCGTATTGCTTGTGACAACATGCACCGCTTGAATATGTTTGACTAGCACGTATGATGTGTTGTGAAAACTTTATGAAAATTATATAAGATTCAACATCACACATTTTCATAACATTTTTCTGGTATTTTTAAAACATTAGAATCGTTAACAACATGGTTGATTTTTTTTAATCTTTAACACAATTATACGTATATGTTGACATCCATATTTTGTATAATTACGCTCATTATAAATATAATATATATATATATAATATTCAAAACACACCATATACAGTCAAAGCACACCTTATGCATAAAAACAATGTCACGATTCCAATAAACTAAATAATTCAACACAATCAATTCTATATCAACTCCACAATGACAACAACCAACATATCAAACACCTCATCACATCCAATCAAATCCATCACGAGATCACATTCATGTGTTTCTAAGAATATATCTCATCAATGAGACCAACAAACCAAAAAAAAATACATACTAAAACAGACCAAAACTATCTCAATAGAACTAGAGCACACAAATCTTGATGGACAAAAGAACAACAAATTCTTGACAAATACAAATATATATGTGTGTGTGTGTTGTAAGAAAACAACACAACATATTTTTACATAAAACAAACTTACATATGCCCTTGCTAGGATGCCCCAGTGGTAGGTCGAGAGATTGACTTCAAATCGAAGGTTCAATTCATATCGGCACTACTACAAAAATGACTTTCAAAAGAACTAGATAAAGCATTTATCAGTGCTAAAAAATATCGTTGATCTAAGCACCATTAAAAATGAGCTGCTTTTATCAACGCCAAAAAAGCGATGACAAAGGACATCTTTTATCAGCGCTAAAAAACGTTCATAAATGTGGTCCTTTATCGATGCAAGTTTAGCACTGATATAGGTCAACCTACTGCAGTGTGCTCTTAAAAATACATCACATTGCAACAAGTCAAACATTATACACATGTCAAACATTGTTTTTTACAAATACATAATTTAATTGAAATAAAAATTACATCACAAACACAAGACAGAAAACACTATATCATACACACATGTCAAACAATGTTTTGTACTATTATATTAGAAAGAACAGTCACAAACATTAAAAAACATCAATGAATTAATTGTCTTTTTCACCCGATCCCCTCTCAAAAAAGCCCGATCAAGGTATCAATTACCAAACAAACCAGCACACCTCAGGCAAAACAATCCACCTGTATAAGAAAACACTTCTTATGTTAGTAATACTGTAAATAAATAAATTAAACATAAATATGTAACAATACATTAATAGAATGAAAATTTTAAATAAGAGAACACACTTGGAGTCGTATCGGTCACACTCTATGGTTGATTATTACATATCACAAATGACTTAAGGATCATTTTCCTAAAATATCAAAACAATCTGAATGTGTTTGCTCAGTTTTGAGTATGGCATTTGTCTTTTTTACTAAAATTTCAATTTAAACCGAAAACACGTACTTTGAGTCATATTGGTCACATCTTGTGTCAATTTTATTAAGACTGATTCCGACACATCAAAAATGACATATAAATCATTTCCATAGTGTATTATGATAATCCGAGCATGTTTTCGTGATTTTTAGTGAGTGACACACGTTTTAAACTAAATTGTCGATTTTAAACTCATAATGGACGCTTTGAGTCATACCAGACACATCGTGTATCAGATTGATGTGCGACTGATTCTTACATGTCACAAATGACTTATGGATCATTGTCCTAAAGTATGAAAACAATCAAAATGTGTTTGCTCAGTTTTGTGTATGTGACGTGTGTTTTGAACTAAATTGCCAATTTTAAATAAAAGGGCACCCTTGGAGTCATATCAGAAAGAACCCGAAGCGCAGTAGAAGCATTAAAGAACATAAAATTTAAAATTTTTGGGTATGGACTCATGTTAAAAACATAGAATCCACCTAACCCCTTACCCGTATTTCTAAAAGGATCACATATAATTCAATTTAAGCACAAAAAATACTATCAACCAAAAGCTTAAACCGTACTTCGTTTGTTTGAAGTCCTCGGTTTGATCTGCTCGTCGTCGATGTGTCATAGCTATAAGATTCCAAACTAGACATCATCTAGATCATCTAAACGTGCTCCACAATTCCAAGATCATCAATCTAAGTTTCCCAGGTGCTAGTGCGGGAAATCGAAGAGCTTTACGATGTCCCTTTGATCGCCTGAAGAACGCAGACTCGATAGATAAAGCGGGATCAATCCGACCTTGTTCTTCTTCCAAAGTCTCTCTCTAAAAACTTGAGAGGAGAGGATAAGAGAGTTTGTCTCTCTAAATTCATGTATATGGTGGAGCTCATAATTCAAGAGGTTAAAATGAGCTTTTATACTTAGGTTATACTTTCCAAAATTGCACTTTGGTCCCTGGAAAGTAATAACATTCATTTTAGACCTTTTCAAACATGTATGACTTAATAAACTTGTCATAAATGTCACAAATATTTTAACACTCACTTGTAACACTGTAAAATTTTACGTGATAAAATACGAACCATTAATTCGGCTCGTATGCTCCCCAAATAATTTAACGAACCTTGAACGTCCAATGTTCATTCAAAAAATTATATTTTTCTCACATTCACTTTTATGGTCAAACAATTTGTGAATACCATGAGAAATAAATTCAATCATCATTATTCTAAATTTGAAAATATAATTGAATTAGTTTTAATTGCAATTAGTTAAACTCAGACATTCACCGACCCCCGCACATGGGGCCCACTTCATCATAAACTCATATTCAAGAGAATATGTGGAACTTGTAGATACACTAAGTGTGTGACCCTCTACATCCTTATCTCAATAATAGTGAGTCTAACCGATAGAATAAGAGAAGATTTTAGCAACCCATCATGGCCCCTAAGGAGATAAGGAAAAGTCAGATCAATGACTACCTTCCTACGAACACAGTCTGTGTAATATAATATTTTCATCAATGATATCTCAATAAATTAGGATGCACACTTGTGTCATCATCCATTTCCTTGCATTATTATTTGTTGATCTATCCGGACGGTCTTACCTTCGACTACCTTGACCATAGATTTAATAAAGGTGGTACCATCTTAATCAATCAGGCCTGAGATATCTCTTCCTAAACTCATAAGCGACAAATCCTTTTTTAATCATTCAATCAATTTCATGTTACCAATAACATGAACAACAAAAACTACCACACCAGGACATCATTCCCATGTTTTTCTCTATGCATCAAAGTACACAATTAAATGAGATACATTGATAATGATCTCAAGTTGGGATATCATTACACATGTCCATGGATAGGAACAACCAATGGCACCTAAAACATGTGGTGTTTCTATTTGTGGGCATGTCCCCATGATCTCAACTACTAGGGATCATCAAGTGCGAACTTCATGAGGTGAAGTCTCAATTCTTATAAGCCCCCAACACCTAATAGTCGTACATCATCTGTGTCCTATCAGAATGATGCAACTGGACTATAGGACATTACTTTAAGATTAATATCATAGTATCTCTAGGTTCTCATTATAGCCTGATATATTCTATAACCATTTGATATGACATGTAATCTAAGTAAATTACCACAAACAAAGTGGATGCAGAAGTATCAACACTATTGTGGAAAGATAAACACATGTATATATAATAAACAGTATACATGTAGTGGTAATCAAGAGTAAAACAGAAGTTGGGTCTAGGGAACCCACTTTCATCACTCCCACTTTCACTAGATCCAACATGCTAACCAAACTTGTTATCTACTCACATGATAAATATCAGGTTTCTGCTGAGTAACTTATTTAGCTTCTAGGCCTGTCACAGTTCCGCTGCATGGAAATTAGGCTATAGTGACCTCATCTCCTTGAGTAAATCATTTTAGGAGATGGAATCCATGAGTATATCCCTTTTTTCAACTATCGTAACTTGAAATCTTGGCTAGTAAAAATATCATAATTTACATTATGATAATACTTTTCTTATAAGGTGCCTTTCCAAGAACTAGAACATATTGTTTCATTTATCTTCTTCTTAGTTTCCTTAGAAGCTACAACGTACTCAGTCTTTGTAGGTATGGATACCACTAGCTGATATGAGTTTATCTCGCTCATTACCTTAGCCTAACTATAATATTAGATCTCATGGATTGAAGGAAGACTAGTTTGTGTCCCCTAAAAACTAGTATCCTTTCTTATCCATTTTCCAGGTACTTATCTTTTATACTTGCTGAAGTACAATCAGATAGTTCTAACAGCTTCACTTGCAGTGTTCCTTGACATAATTGATATCTTCCTACTATAAATCATATCTTTTCAATATAAATATTTGTACATATTATGGAATACGTGATTGATCCATTGCATAATCATATGGAATTCAACTCACCACGAATATCTCTTTCCATGTCCCAAACATGTCAACCTGGAGAGATTATGTCCTGTGACATAGACAAAAATTCATCTCTTGAATTATTCCAACTTGTATTTTCGTAATACTATGTCACTATATGTACGATTGACTAGGTCCAAGAATCCTTTAGATCCACCGTAGTAGATCTTGTTCCCTAGAACTGAGGTTGTTACTTTAAGTTAATCACTGGAGAATAACTTTCATCCCAGTCTCATCTAAATTGAAGACCAATCTGTTTTCCTTATGTTATCGAACATATTTTACTTGGAAAACCATTGGCTCTCACACTAACCTTTTGTAGACACATGGAAAAAAATTATTACCAATGTATAATCTATGATCTCGTTGCTTACTTCAATCATAGACTGGATTTTAGTAACTTGAAACCTTTATTATCATTCTGTGTCATGAACGTCTCTTTATGGTTTCATGATATAGACACCTTCCATGATTGGTGGTCATTACATCTTATTCTTAATATAATGATCATAGAAATTAGCTATGACAAGTAAAATTCTAATATATTTAGGCATAACAACTTGGTGAAACCAATCAAGACTTATTGGTAATACGGTTGTACCATCCATTTATCAACTCATTTGAATACCCATGACAATATTCAAAATATAATCCCCTTTTCATTTTGATACATGGAATCCATTTATTGAATTTTAGTTGGTCATATCAATTTTAGCTAATTGTCATATACTACTTACCTGTAGGAAATATTACCCACAATGAACAATCGATCACCGAACACGATGGATACAAAAAACATCCCCATGGTTTTATCCTTCCTATGTAGTATGAGTCTCTAGAATATACTAGGTTCCACATGATCTTGTAGAACTAGTTCCTATGCCAATTATTTTTGCATCTCGAGCATTGACTAAACCCGAGTCAATCTAGCTCCCATTATCTCAAAAGAAATATGCACTCTTATATAGAATTGTATTCTATCACTTGACTACCACTTTTCTATTAGGGATTTCTGTAACACCCTAATAAACAGTTAGGATAATTACAATAGTTTCACATTGTGTTTTTTCCTGATGCATGTTTGTTTATGTCCTAACAAACTCCTTGCATTCAAACACATGTCCATATAACATAATGGATTTATCATCAAACTATTATTCGTATGATATCCATTTGTCATTTTAGTTGGAATATGATTATGGGATTACTCCCTTATTTTCTAAGCACATCATTAAATATAATTTAAGTTTCTGCAAGTTTAAACATTGATACTACTTACATTAATACTTAGATGTATAAAATGTTCATTTAGGAATTTCTCAATGATACATTTTTTTATCATTGTTAACATGTAAGACTTCATCATTGATCCTCCTTATTACCATCAATGTCATGATGTGGATAAGGTAATGTGTGTTTCAGAATTACTTCATGCTACATTATCATGATCGATGAATGCTTGGTCAAGATATTATTCAGTATACCGACCTGAAACAACTCATATCTTCTGACCATGCATATACTCTAGTTTATTATTCCTCAATAACCTAAAGGAATCTTATGAAGTATATATACACATCTATTTTACCCTTGGAATAGTTCACATTCACTTTTTGAACTATTTCCAAAAGCTTTGTGAAATACCTTTATTTCTAAAGGTTTCGTTGTCCAAACTAAAGACGCCGATAATACTGAAAGTATTTAGATGTGTCGAGCCTAAATACCAAATTCGGTATTTTTATTGACGTCCACTTTTAGATTTACTTGAAAAAAAATTATCTTACCACAACTGGGTATAAGTCTTATATTTTATATTCATCATGTATTGACTGCAATTCAAGTATTAATGAACTGTAGGTTGAGTATAAAATACCAAGGAAAACATTGATTCTTTAATTTTGAATAATGTCTCCTTGTGTCCAAGGACACATGAGATTAATTTCTTGGTTATATTCAATAATTGTTTTACATGAATCTTTCACTTGTAAATTAAGAAGTCATGTACTTCTTACCATTGGCCTAGGTATCACACTTTCTCATCCACTTGGAGAATACACCTGACATCCAGTAAGATTTCTATACTTACTTGGTTACCGTATTAGAGTATACATATGTCACCAGAATATTTTATTTAATACCCAAGTAGTAAAACTGAAACATTAAAATTTATGAATATTTTTTGAAGAAGAAGCGGGTAACTTGCTTCTTTAATCCAGTTTATTGCTTTTAAACTTCCACTGTTTTATTTTATAACATGCAAAGAAAATAGCCTTTGTTAATAACTCATTCATTAAAGGAAATTGCTATTGTGCCATTATAATTAATTGATTATTGACCTTTTATACTTGTCTTTCAATTTATTCACTATAATAATTAAAGATGCAACTTTCTTTAATATTCTTATTTACTTGGAGATCGATGCCTAAATTGGAAATGAAGCGTTTACTCAATACTTGTTCGTTTTGTAACTTAAAACAAAATTTGAGTAAAGGGGTGAAAATGATATTAGAATATGATGTATTGAAGGATCATAATTCACATTTCAATTTACATAGATCCAGTGTAACCATTACATATTCATGTCATTGTGTCACTTTCTCCTTGAAAACGTCTCGAAGATGAGAGTTCATGTAATATCATCCATGTCCCTGTGTAGCGATCACAATAGACACTGGATGTTGATGAAAGCATAATGATATAACTATCACATGCTTTTTACATTAGTATCTTGTAAGAAATTTCACCCTTACTTCCATGAGGTAACTTAAGAGGTGTTGAGGACACTGGCATATTGAGTTTCCAATATCATAGTTCAATGTGCAAGCGCCCGTACTATCTTTGAATACTCATGCTAATGAGGAAATTTACTTTATCCATTATTTATCTTAGTTTTTAAACTTGTGGTATAACATTCCATTTTATAGAAAAATAAATTTTAGAAGATTATTACTTTTTAACTGGATTACCGGTTTAGTCATTTTGATTAATTAATTAATTAAATAAATGTCTCCCATTATTTTTATTGAATTTTAGAAACCCTCTATTCTTGAATTGGAATAATCTATCGCTTGAGTATTCTAGTGGAAAGGATCCTTGAACCTCTCCTCATATTCTACAAGTTATGGCTACACCACTACATAGAGGGTTAAAGGTAGTCTTTTGGATGGCCAACCGCATTAACTCACAGTTCATTGATCTTTTGAGTGATGTCCCAGTTTCTAAAATCAGAACATGATTTGCTCAATACTTTCCTCTAAAATGACAGCAAGTTATCTATGTAAAATCCTTACTTCCACTAGTTACGTCGACCACCACTCTCAAAAGAACTCCCTGGTAGTAAGAGTAACCCTCAGATATGGCATAACCAGCACTTCAAACACCCAGTTTTGTTCAATGTTAAATGAGGGAAGGTGATTTAGACTTAATATATCTTAGAGGGTTTTAGTATTTTTAATGTGATGAAAGAAATAATTTTCTATTTTCTAAGAATGTACTATGTGATCACACTCACAACTAAAAATGCAATAAATAGAAAACTTCATCGCGTCACATGTTTATTTTCTCTTTTATGCCTGTTTATTATTACTCTATGTGATTGCGCATAATAAATAAATATTCATAAAATAATAAACTATGAACATGATAAAATAAATCAATAATGACAAGATCATGAGTCGTTAACTATTGGTTAATCCATTGACTGAATAATGGATTAACTGAGAGCCTAGTGTAATTCTTTAAGTCAATACCTAACTTGAATTGCAGCACCCACAAATCCAATGCATTCCACTTGTTTGGTCTACACCAGTTCTCGACTTGAACCACATCACCATGAAATCATCTAATTTTATAATCTATACTCACACATAAGTGAGGGGAACTCCGGATGAGAAATTACATTTTTAGAACCCAAATGCGGACACACATTCCTTTATACAAATTAAAAAAGGAGGGATGATGCACATATCAAAAAAATAAAATAATTATTTCATTTTATAAAACATAATTGTGATAATTAAATTAAATAAATAATAATCCAAACATGCATGGGTCGGTCTCGAATCATTATCAGTCAACATGAAATTATATTGCATAAGTAAAAATTAAATTTGATAAAATTGAACTTGAGGGTATTTTTCATGCGCTAACTTTCATTAAAATAATTTAATTAATTATCAATATGTCCCACATCACCCGAAATAATTTCATTAAATCCCATAAAATTAAATTAAATTAATAAAATTCTATTTATAATTTTTCGGGTCTATTTGGACCTAAGCTAAATCCCTACAAATTAATCTAGGACTAGTTATGGGTTAAAAGGGTCAGATTGGTTGGACCCGGACTGAATTGGTCCGGCCCGATGTGGGGTATCCATTTAAAGGGCATATTATATATATATAATAATATAAAAGGATAACAAGCTTCCAACATAATCTTTGTTCCTTATATATATACATTTAATCAAGCTTCCACGAGAATCTTTGGATAATCTTCCATAGGAAGATTTGTATTTTTAATTAAAGAAAATCCATGAAAATATTGAAACTAGCTTCCATGGAAAGATTTTCCCATTTAATTAAACAAGCTTCTATGAGAAGCATTAAAATGAATTACATGGGAAACATTTTATTTTTAAATAAATAATATTCAATGAGAAGCTTGAAACTAGCTTCCATGGGAAGCTATGCCCATTTAATTAAACAAGCTTCCATGAGAAGCATTAAACTCGCTTTCATGGAGAGCGTTGTATTTTTAATTAAAGAAGCTTCCATGAGAAGCTTCAAACTAGATTCCATGGGAAGCTATTACCATTTAATTAAACAAGAATCCATGAGAAGCTTTATACTGGATTTCATGGGAAGCTTTATCAATTTAATTAAACAAGCTTCTATCAGAATCTTTAAAATAGCTTCCAAGGGAAGCATTATCTGTTTAATTAAACAAGCTTCCATGGAAAGATTGTATTCACAATGAACTACCCTGACCATATTTTGATATATTTGTTTACCACTCAACATGATTACATCACGTTCCAGCTAATGATCCGTCACAATGGTATCCATTATGAGAATCAAAAAAATTAAAACGTTAATTTTCATAGAATCCTTCAGGAAAAACCCGTTGATCTTATATCAACCATATCTTGGTGATACAAACCCAGATCGACACATAGTTAGTTTCACTGGTACCATATCGAAAACGTTTTTGGAATCATAGCAAATTTAATTGAAATTTGGATGTTTTTGACTTAAATAATTACACGTTCACTCTGATACAAAATAAAGGAACCCAGGGCGCAGTGGAAGCGTTAAAGAATGCACAATTTAAAAATTTTGGGTATGGGTTCATGTTAAAAACATAGAATCTACTTAACCCCTTTATTGTATTTATAAAAGGATCACATGTAATTCAATTTATGCACAAAAAATACAATCAAAGGAAAGACTAAACCGTACCTCGTTAGGTTGAATTCATCGATTTGATTCGCTCGTCGTTGATGTGTCGTGGCTGTAAGACGCCAAACTAGACATCCACTAGATTTTCCACATATTCTCCACAATTATAGGATCATCAATCTATGTTTCCAAGGTGCTAGTGTGGGAAATAGAAGAGCTTTATGACGTCCCTTTGATCGCCTAAAGAACGTAGACTCGATCGAGAAAGCAGGATCGATCTGACCTTATTCTTCTTCCAAAATCTCTCTCTAAGAAATTAAGAGGAGAGGAGAAGTGATTTTTTTCTCTAAATTCGTGAAAATGGTGTAGCTCATTATTCAGGAGGCTAAAATGAGCTTTTATACTTAGGTTATGCTTTCCAAAATTGCACTTCGTTCCCTGGAAAGTAATAACCTTAATTTTAGACCTTTTCAAACATGTATGACCTAATAAACTTGTCATAAATGTCACAAAAATTTTATCACTCGCTTGTAACAATATATAATGTTATGTGATAAAATACGAACCATTAACTCGGCCCGTAAGCTCTCCAAATAGTTTAACAAACCTTAAACATCATTCAAAAAATTATATTTATTTCAAATTCACTTTTATGATCAAACAATTTGGGAATACCATGAGAAATAAAGTCAATAATAATTATTTGAAAATTGAATAATATAATTGAATTAGTTTTAATTGTGATTAGTTAAACTCGGATGTTCACCGACCCCCACACATGGGGCTCACTTCTTCCTGAACACGAATTCATGAGAATACGTGGAACTTGTAGATACACTAAGTGAGTGACCCTCTAGGTCATTATCTCAATAGCAGTGAGTCCGACACACATACCAAGAGCAGAGTCTAGAAACCCATCATGGAACCTAAGGAGATATGGACAATTCAAATAAATGACTACCTTCCGATGAACACAGTCTGTGTAATATAATATCTTCGTCAACGATATCTCAATTAAGTAGGATTCAAACTTGTGTCATTATCATTTTCCTTGCATTATTATTTTTTTATCTTTCCGGATGGTCTTACCTTCGACTAACATGTCCATGGATTTAATGAAGGTTATACCATCCTAATCAACAAGGCCTGAGATATCTCTTCCTAAACTCGGAAGAAAAAAATCATTTCTTGATCATTCAATTAATGTCATGTCACCAATAACATACCAAACACAAACTACCTCACCAAAACATTATTTCCATGGTTTTAACCTTTCATAAAAGTACACAATTAAATGACATACATTGATAATGATCTCAATTTAGAAGACCATTACACATGTTTGTAGATAAGAACAACCAATGACACCTAAAAAATGTAGTGTTCTTATTAGCGGGAATGTCATCACGATCTCAACTACTAGAGATCATCAAGTGAGAACTTCCTGAGAAGAATTCTCAATTCTTATGAGCCCCAAAAATCTGATAGTCGCACATCATCTATGTCTTGTTAGAATGATGTAACTGAACCATAAGACATTACGTTAAGATCTATCATAGTATCTCTAGGTTCTTATTATAGCCCGAGATCCTCTATAACCCTTTGATGTGACATGTAATCTAAGTACATTACCAAAAAAGAGAGGATGTAGAAGTATCAACACTATTATGGAAAGATAAACCCATGTATATATAACAAAATATATATATGTAGTGGTAATCAAATGTACAACAAAAGTTGGGTCTAGGGCACCAACTTTTAAAAATATCAATCACACCCTGCATTAGATTGATGTGTGGTTGATTCATATATGTAAAAAAATGACATAAGAATCATTTTTCTAAACTATCAAAACAATCTTAATGTGTTTTTTAAGCTTTGATTATGTCACATGTCTTTTTTTCTAAAATGCCAATTTAAACTGAAAACACGCACTTTGAGTCATACCGGTCACATGTTGTGTCATTTTGATATGAGACTGATTCCTACATGTCATAAATTACTTATGATTTTTTTCCTAATGTATCAATACAATCTGAGTACGTTTGCTCAATTTTGAGTGATTCTCATGTATTTTAAACTAAATCATCAATTATAAACTCATAAAGGATACTTTGAGTCATACCGGGAACACTGTGTATTAGATTGAGGTTTGGTTGATTCCTACATGTCATAAATGATATATAAATCATTTTCATAAAGTATAAAAACAATCAGAATGTGTTTTCTCAGTTTTGAGTATGTGGTGTGTATTTTGAACTAGAATGTCAATTTTAAATAAAATGATACACTTGTAGTCATACCAGACACACTGTACCTCATATTGACATATGGTTGATTCATACATGTCACAAATGACTTAAGGATTTTTTTTCAAAAGTATCAAAACAATATGAATGTTTTTTATCAGTTTTGAGAGCGTCACATGTATTTTTTACTAAAATGGAAATTTAAACAGAAAAAATGCACTTTGAGTCATGCCAATCACATTGTGTGTCAGTTTGATGTGAGACTGATTCCTAAATGTTATAAATTATTTATGATTTGTATTACTAAATAATCAAGAAATTTTGAGAATGTTTTCTCAGTTTTTAGTGAGCGACACATGTTTTAAACTAAATTGTTAATTTTAAACTAATAACAGACACCTCGAGTCATACTGGGAACATCATATATCAGATTGAGGTGAGGAGGATTCCAACATGTTAAAAATTATTTAGGGATCATTTTCTTAAAGTATAAAAACAATAACAATATTTTTTTATCAAGTTTGAGTATGTGATGTGTGTTTTGAACTAAAATTTTAATTTTAAATAAAAGGACACACTTAGAGTCATACCGGTCACATCGTGTATTAGATTGGCGTGCGATTGAATCTTACATGTCAAAAATGACTTAAGGATTTTTTACTAAAGTATCAAAACAATATGAATAATTTTTCTTGGTTTTGAGTATGTCACATGCATTTTTTTAATAAAATTTCAATTTAAACTGAAAACACACACTTTGAGTCACACTGGTTATATCGTGTGTCAGTTTGACATGAGACTGATTCCAACAAATCATAAATGACTTAGGAATCATTTTTCAAAAGTATCAAGACAATCTAAGCATGTTTTATTGGTTTTCAGTGAGCGACACACATTTTAAACTAAATTTTCAAATTTAAACAGATAAAGGACACTTTTAGTCATACATGGCACACCATGTATCAGATTGAGATGATACTAATTCCTACACATCCCAATTGAATTATGGATCATTTTCCTAAAGTATCAAAAAATTGGAATGTTTTTATCATTTTGAGTATGTGACATGTGTCTTAAACTAAAATGTCAATTTTAAATAAACAGACACACTTTGGGTCATACTAGTCCCACCAAGCATCAGATTGATGTGCAGTTGATTCCTAGTTTTCACAAGATACATAAGGATCATTTTACTAATGTATAAACACAATACGAATGTGTGTTTTCAGTTTTGAGTATGTCATGTGTCTTTTTTACTGAAATGAAAATTTGAACTGATAACACACACTTTGAGTCATGTTATTCATATCGTGTGTTGGTTGTCGTAATATTTATTTATACACATCATAAATGACTTATAAATCGTTTTATTAAAGTATCAAGATAATCTGAGTTCACTTTCTTGGTTTTCAGTGAGTGACCTGCGTTTTAAAGTAAATTCTCAAATTTAAACAAATAACTGATACTTTTATTCATACAGGACACACCATGTAATGGATTGATGTGCGACATATTCCTATACGTCAAAAATGACTTATTTATTGTTTTACTAAAGTATCAAAAAAATTGGAATGTGTTTTCTCTATTTCACCTATGTGACATACGTTTTGAACTAAAATGTTAATTTAAAAAAAAGGACACACTTGGATTCATAATAGTCAAACCATGCATCATATTGATGTGAGGTTGATTCCTACATGTCACAAATGAATTAAGAATTGTTTTCATAAAGTATCAAAACAATATGAATATGTTTTCTCAGTTTTGAGTATGAAACATTTCTTTTTTACTAAAATGAAATTTTAAATTGAAAACACGCACTTTGAGTCATACTGGTCACATCGTGTGTCAGTTTTATGTGAGACTAATTAATATACATAAAAATGATTTATGAATTGTTTTTCTTAATTATAAAGACCATATGAGAATGTTTACTTGTTTTTCAGTGAGTGAAACATGTTTAAAACTGAATTGTCAATTTTAAACTAATAATGGATACTTTGAGTTATACTGGGAACACCATGTATCAGATTGAGGTGTGGGTAATTCTTAAACATCATAATTTATTTATTGATATTTTTCCTAATCTATCAAAACAATGAGAATGTGTTTTATCAGTTTTGAGTATGTGGCATGTGTTTTTGAATTAAAATGACAATTTTAAATAAAATGACAAACTTGGAGTCATACCGGTCACACCGTGTATCAGATTGACGTGTGGTTGATTCCTGTATGTCACAAATGACTAAAGGGTAATTTTCTTAAAGTATCAAAACAATATGATTATTTTGTCTTGGTTCTGAGTATGTCATGTGTATTTTTTAATAAAATATCAATTTAAACTGAAAACACGTACTTTGAGTCATAATGGTCACATCGTGTGTTGGTTTGACATGTGACTGATTCCTATATCTCATAAATTACTTATGATATACTAATATATATTTTTTGATTATTAATATATATATATATATTGTTTTAGAAAATTTTTTTATACGATTACAAATATATATATAATTTTAAAATTATAATATTTTTTTAAAATAATAAATATATTTATTTTACTTATAATTATATAAAAATAATTGTTGAATATATTTATTTATAATTATAATTATAATTATATATAAATAAATACGCCTCCAATGAATTGGGACTATAAATATATATATATATATATATATATATATATATATATCATGAGATAATGATGATATTCACGGACATGATTACCATTATTTATGTTCATATACTGATGTGTGAGTATAATTGGCACTAACTATGATCATAAGTTATTTTTGAAAAAGATTGTGGGTTTCTATACCTATTCATATGATGACGCATGCATATGTTATGTATTCATGACTCATGATTGTTCATTTATACATCGACACCCTTATTATTCATGATTCTATATATGTGATGACTCATTTTTTATGATCTATACTTTACTAGGTATGATTCATTATTGTTATACCCATAAACTTATTTATTTGAGAGAGCGAAGTGTGTGGAGCTGCTGGCCCTTCACCGGAGTTTTTTGTGTGATGCCTTTGCAAGATGATTGTAGATCAGGTGTCTTTCCATCATTTCAAGGTTCAGATATTACAGATCCATGGTCGCCTTGTTTAGATGGAAGGAATACCTCGCTTGCGTCGTTTCGGGAGATGCTAATGGGAAGAATTGTTAAAAAGGGTTCCAATTCCCTTATTGAAGCAAATCTGGATGCAGTAGCCGATAAGCTGTTGATGGGTAATAATTATTTCATTTCTAGACTCATGCTTAGAAAGTAAGAAAATCCTTATAGATTAGATGATATTTTTAATGAGTTCCTACGATTTGGGGATTCTATGATTGGTGATGTGTTTCAATTGGTCGTGGTTTTTTTTTATTTTTTATTTACCTCTAATAATATAAAGCAATAATATTGGATCTTCAGTTCCTTATTTTAGAAGACAACTACTCTTCGTATGCATGATTGGATTCTTGATTTCAACTTATTGAATGTTTGAAATGAGTTTGATCAGGTCTGGGTCAAGATACATGGTCTTAATTGGACAATGGGGCATCCAAATATTTTGCATGACATCACTACTATAATTGGAGTTATGATCCAATTGGGAAGGGAAATTGAGGAGGTGTGATTCAAACAATTTGATCATTTATTGGTGAAGGTGGATATGAGTGCCACTCAAGTTGATATGGTAGCTCTTTCCACTCGAGATGATGATATTAATTTAATAATTATACATGAAAAATATCCTCTTTACTGTGTGGAGTGAATGTCTGTTGGAAATTATGTGGAAACATTCCATTGGAATTCCTTATGTTTTAAATTAAATGAAAAAGGTCACTTAGAATGTGTAGGTAGGAAGTTAGTGGTGCCTGTGTAGGGAGTCTCTACCCAACAAGATCTTGTGGACAATGAATCACATGTTTCAGAGATGATAGCTACACTGATTATGGATCCTCCAACTTTGAATGTTGAGAAGGTCTATTCCCCTCCTGGTCGGTAGTATGAAGGCCAAATTGCTCATGGAATCCAATCCTTTAAGGAGGACTTGTGCCTAGACAATAAGATTTCACTGCAAAAGGATATTTCCTCAGATCAATCTATGTGAGAGATGTCTGCCCAAGCAACAATTGATCATGAGCAGACGATTGCTAATATCAAAAGGAAATGGAAGGCACATGTTTTAGATGATGAGGGATTTCAATTGGTCCTTCATAAGAAGTCTAGGACATCTTCCCAACATGTTAATGGATATGAACGACCACCTCTCCTTGAGGATGATTTTTATTTTCCCATTCTTTGACTCTTCTTTGCAGGCACCCATTCTACAGGAAGGAGTTGGAGGTGAAGATGGTGACAGTGTGTCTCGTGAGGAGTTGGACACATTTGATGTGGGTTTCAATGCAGACCCTGGTACCAATAAGCTTACCCTGCTTGATATTCTTAACAGATCTTGCAAAAAGGATGCTTTTTGGGAGGAATTTGGAAACCGTGGAGCTGAAGTGCAACATGTCGAGGAGAATTTAATTTTTGATGGTGTCCATGTGAATGGTGTTGATAGTTCTCTTCCCACTAATGAGGATGATGAATCCTCAAATATGGGAGACATGGCCACCTGGAAGGAACCAAAATAGAGGAAGCGAGGAAGACACCAGAGGGGTCAAGGCGGCTCTCAAGCTAGAAGCAGAAAACATAAAAGATGATTGTTTCTTGTTGTTCTGTCTGGTGGTAGATCACCAGGTTTACCCTTTACACTCTTTATCCATTTTCTTTTTACATCTTGTACTTTCTTTTCCAATAAATTTTTTGGGATCATGGATTTTATCCATGATTCACATTGTTTGGTTATTTATGTTCTCATACATAATTATAAAATCACAATAAATATATTAAAATAATTAATATATTTATTATATTTACAATTATATATTTATAATTATATTTAAATACTTTTTAAATATATTTAGTTATAATTATAATTTTAAATCAATAAATTTAAATTTAAATATTTATAAAATTATAATAAATTTATTGAAATAATAAATATAGTTATTATATTTATAATTATATATATTTATATATTGATATAAATATATATAATTATATAAATATGCCAAAGCGGTGTGGACTATGAGGTATAATTATATAAATATATTTATAATTATATAGAAATATTTTTAAATATATTTATATATACTTATATAAATATATTTATAATTATATTAAAATTTTTTTAAATATATTTATTTATAATTATAATTATAAATAAATACATATATTTAAATAATTATAAATTTACAATAAATAAATTTATTATATATATTAGGTGATTGAGGGTACAATTACAATAAAACACACACAGGCTACACAGCCACAACCAAAAAGGTAGGTCATAGCCCCCTTAAGGGATAACCCACCAATCAAAACTTTTCTTATTTATTCTATAATATGGCCTATAGACCCAATTCATTGCCCAGCCCACAAGGCCAGTTCGAAGACCATCCTTTTTTTCACCATGTACATCTCAACCATTCGTCATTAGCTCGATGTTGGGGCCCTCCATCATGTCATCGTCCATAGACCCCAAGTTTCACACGTCTCCACCATTTTTCACCTACCTGCTTGTTGGGGTCATCCATCCAGACCAGCCTCATGGCTAGTCACCTCCTATTGTTGGAGATTTCACTTACTGTGTGCTACTCATCCTCTGTCGTGGAACCGCAACTCGTCACCGCATACTACCAGAGTTTACACCCCTGTGCACTTTTGGTCTGCCACCATCATCCAGCACCTTCAATTTTTTCCCACCACTGCAATCCCATTCTTGGTATTTGTGACTCGTAATTGTCTTCTATCGGAGATCGCACCCATGTGTGCTTCTGGTTCATCGCTACTCCCCCCACATCGCTAACCCCATCAAGCCCTCCCTCCTCGCAAATTTTCCCCCATTGACACGCCACCTTTCTCATCCGCGTAAATATGCCCCCAAGACATGCCGCCCTTGGTAATATCCCCATAAATAAAGACCAACAGGATTTGAACCCTACTTCAATGCAGTATTACGAGGTTCCCTTACTATTAGGAAAATACCCCAACTGTAATACAATACATTTATTGTAACTATATATATATATATATATATATTTAAATATTAATAAATAAATAAATATTATTATATAAATATATAAATAAATTTATAATTATATACAAATATTTATAATTATATTTATTTATAATTATAATTATAAATAAATATATATATTTAACAAATTATAAAATTTTAATAAATATATTAATTATGTTTATAATTTTATAAATATATATAATTATAAAAATATATTTATAAATATTTACAAATATTTATAAATATATACAAATATTTATAAATATATTTATTTATAATTATAATTTTAAATAAATAATTTATTATTAAATATATAAATTTATAAATATATATAATAATATAAATAAATTATTAATATTATATCTTTATCAGTGCTTTTTTAGCACTGAAAAAGAGTAGTTTGAGCAGCACTTTCTATTTTAGCGCTGATAAAACTATGCTTTATCAGCTCTTTTTGAAAAATGATGATAAAATCCTTAATCGATATTATAAAAGAACCCTAACCAGAGGTTTATCTATCACACACCTTCAAGATCTCATGGAACCATACATCTACCACACCGTCGCTCTCATTTTTGGTCTCCCCAACGAATCATTACTCTCCAAATCTATGGTATGTGACAGATCCCTACACCACATCACACCCCTTCACCACATCACACCACCCCTACAGTACATCACACCTCTGCACCACATCACACCACATTGCATCACCCCTGCACTACATCGCACCACCCTTACTTGCCTATTTCCCACAAGAAAACCATATCCCGAGGGAATGTGGGTGATTACTGTGAGTTTGAGAGACCGTGGGTGGGGCCCATCATCGGCAACATAGTTGGAGTGTCTGTATGAAGGATTATGGATATGAAATCATGTAACTATGTTAGTAGATCACATGGTTAAGATGCAGTCAGGAGATCTCAAAAGTAGAGGTTTTTCATGTGACTGCGTAAATGGAATGAGATTACGCGATCATGCAACTGATGCATGTAGTCAACAGTTCCTGAATCCCATCATCCCTCAACCCATATAAGTTTTATAAATATATATTACTTTATTAATATTGTTTAATTATATGAAAATAAGTATCATTGTTCAATTTTAGTATTGACAGATTAAGCTGAATTTACTTTTGCATATTTTTTAAAGAAACAAAAGAATTATTGTGAATTGAAATTTAGTATGATCCTAAAAAATATCATTGATATAAAAAATTGAAATGAGAAAAATAATCAATTTATAAAAATATAGGTCTATTTTTATACATGTATATTATAATGTCTAGGACCTCTTTGGTCCATAGATTTTCTGAAATATGGTGTTTGAGGTGTTTTGGGAGGTCTATGTGACTTATCCCCAACACTTCGCCAAATTTATAGTTCTGTGAAAAGTGTTTCCAGTTTTTTATATAATTTTTCAAGATGTAGGTAGGTGTACAATGTTTCCAGATATCGGTAGGTGTATAGTGTTTCAAAACATCGGTGGGTGTACAATGTTTCCAGACGTTGGTAGGTGTATAGTGTTTACAACCGTCGGTATGTGTATAGTGTTTCCAGCTTCCTATAGTTTCACCCCTTTAGCGTTTTCTTTGACGAAAAACACATTAAAAGCCTTGTTTTAAGGGATTTAAGGCTAATTCAAAGCCCATAACTCCTATATTAATTTTCCTAAGGCTCGAGATGCCTTTAATTTGTTAAACTATGTGGATTAATTTGATCTTAATTAATGGGAATTCTAAATTGTTTCAAATCCCATTAATCTCAGATCTAATCCTTCAAAGTCGGGAAACTTCCCTTATTTAATTAATTATCCTTTCTCTTGGTTTGAGTCACACTGAAATTATTCTCATAGGAGTGGTGTGATCGAACCTTAATCCTTGGATTGTTTCCCATTGAAGTTTTTTCTTGCTGCATGTGCACCCCTATTTTAGTGCAAGAAGAAAGTGTAGACCCATCATCAATATAAGGTATGGTATACCTCTATTATTGTGTTTTATTTAATCCACTTTATCCTGTTTATCCCTTCCATGTTATATCGTATGATCTCCATGTTCCTAATGGAGTTTTATTGGGATTCATTTAGTGCGGTCGTGCAACAACATCCTTGGGTGGATGTAGTTGTCACGAGGGGAGGCGATCATGATCCATTGCGTGGATCATTCTCATGTAAAGTATATCAAGAACATTTTGTGGTAGAGTATTCATTGATTCTATAATTACTTAGGTGAAATCGTATATTTAGAATGATTTATCCCGCTAGATCACAATGTAATTGATATAATAAATATTTTAACCGAATAAATAAATTATTATCAATCGTATGTTATTGCCTCTTATTTTTCGAGATAGTGTGATATCTATTATTGCCTTATTTAGCATGACATTCTTGATAAAAATTGGTAAAGAACGTAAACTGGGATTAATTGTGCATTATTTTTCAAAGATAAAGAGGCATGTAAATGAATCTAGTTGTTGTTGTTGTAAATTGATGATAATCAAATTGATGTAGTAAGCATGCTTAATTAATTTGTGATAGATATGATATCTTTCTATTTAGTTTTCCCATAGTTCTAACCTACTAATAATGAATTGTCTAATGCAAGATAGATTAATGAGTCGGTTTATTGATAAAATTCAATGCCTTATAGGGTTCTGAGTTACCCTCTTTCTTGTAAGGTTGGGCATCTTCTGCTTTGGAGCCATGAGAACTCATTGTGTGTGAAGGTAGAATGAATTGTTTAGGGCCAAGAGCCCAATTCCTTGTTATTTCTTGCTACTTGTGATGCGTTATGAGCATGTATGGATGTTGTGAGATGTGGGGGTGGGGAGACCCAGTGATTGTGGCAGCAGTTAATGCCGATAATGGAGAGATGCATCCGTTTATGCATGTGGGTGTCAGGGAGGGAACCAAAGATGATGAAACAAGTTGGATATGAATGATTGGATGCTTTCCGAATCTTGTTGGTTTTTTTATCTACTTTAATTTTTCCATTGATCAAGGTAGTTTGTCTTTCCTACCCTCCTTCTAAAAGGGGTGAATACGCACATGGTATGCCACATGCTTTCTGTGTTTAGTTTTTCGACGGAGGATGGGTCCATACTCCTTCTATAGGTAGCAAAGACTTTACCAGTAGTCCATATACTCATCATGTTGAGACCCTTGTGTTTGGTAGCTTAGAATGTTTTTATATAATTCTTGGAAATATGGAAAGGTAATAATGTTGTTAATAAATGATTGAATAAATGATGTTAACCCATTGGGTTGGAACTTGGTGTAAGGCAATGATGAGGTTACAATTTAAATGAACTTAGGATCCTGGTTTGAATACTGATGAAATATAATTTGGAATTGATAATTGTTAATTAATATTTAAAAAATTAATTAACGTAAAGTGAAACTGATAAAAAGGGAATGAAGTAATATAATAAATCTCTTCAAATGGTTGTGTTCTTATAGGCTACCTATTCATAGCAGTGGCAGCCAGGAGTCTGAGAGACATTTGCTGGAGTAGAGTCTAAGAATAGGTTATTCCGATAGTGTGATTTTGAGCTATAGTATATTCTGTATTTTTTTTGTTTCTATACACAATTCCACCCCGTCAGTTAGGGAAACTAACACCCAGAGGATTTTGAGCCCTTAGGGGGGGGAGTGTTTTCGCCAACATTCTGTTGGGAGGATGGATGGATAACAACCCCATTTGGATCCACTATCCTCTCTTGGTAGTTACTTGTACTAGTAGGTACAATTGTTAGTTATCCCCATATATGTGTGTAGAGGGCTGTAATGTCTCATTGTTATTCAAACACACATATTCTGGATATAGTTTCATATGGACTACTATAGGTGTAATGTCTATATGTTGTAATGTCTTGAGGATCCTTACTCAGTGTATAGGCTGTAATAGATTGAGGTATAATGCCTGACATATGATACACATTAAACAAGTTGTGGTTGCTCCCAAAAACTACCTGGTTACTTTGATTACGTGGATGTACTGGTTGTGTTTCATGAGGTGAATGTTGTGGTTCTTCTCCCAGGTGTCTGTGGGCAAGCCTTTTTGGAGAGAGATTCTTAGGACATGCGACGTTGGGGAAAAGCAGCAAATTAGCAGGGAAGTGGTTGCAGGGTACCTTTAGTATTCCTTATTATTTTATATACTCTTGTATGAAATACATGGTGAGAGTAGCCATGGGGAGGCTAGGAACATAGTATACATGTTTAGGTGATGAGTTAGTATCACTTATTGTTAACTTTGTTTTAGCATGATTTATTTACATTTACATGAGAGGGTATGGGGAGGATCCTACTAAGTATACAGTTATAATCACCCTATGCATATATAAATTGTTCTTCAGGTTACATGGAGTATGTTTGAGATCAGGCTGGTCACTACTAGCTTGGGGTTACAGGAGCTCTTTAGGCTTCATGGTCACTGCCGTTTTTTACTTTCTTTTGGTACTTGTATTTTTCTCTTTTGGTTTTAGTATTTATTGCTTGATATTACATATGTTTACTTACGATTTATTTTATATTTTAGTATGATTTGGAGTTTGTTGGTGTCTCTCTTATCTCTCTCTTCTGCATTTTTTCTCTTAGAGGGCAATGCCTCCCATTTGTGTGTCGATTACACCCTCGGTGCTAGTCGCCCAACTGGGGCCTACTGGAGGTGGTACTCGGGGGTCACTATCTCTCTTCTAAAATTGCCGGCCCAAGAGGGGTACACCTTGGGGGAGGGGTGTAACACCCCAAGCATCCACGATACACTTCTCTTTGAATAATACAGTAGCGTGTGTTGTAGGCAACTTCGAGTTCTAACACACACCACAACCAATCAAAGAAGCCGTTATGAATAGTAATACCCACTTTTTAAAATTATAGAAATTTTATATTTCAAAATGGACTTCATTTTTGTATTCGTAATATCGAAATTATCCAAATTTGAATTTTTTGTAATTTTCTAAGAACTTCCAATTTTTATGAATAGTGAAAAATACTTAAAAACAACTTTTTTAATCAAAGTATTTTATAGTGATAAATTATACTATTGAGTGGTTTTAAAGTATAATTAGAATATATTTTTACTATTTTATCCAATGGTGATCATTAGAATTAATTTCACTTTGAAATTAGACATAAACAATTTCAATCTTTTGATATATATTGTTTCTTAAAAACACGCTATTTGTTGTGAAAGCGGGAATTAATTATAAAATTAATTAATGCAACTTATATGTTTGGAATTTTGTAAAATAGACATCATTTTTGAATTTGGAATATCAATTATAGCTTAGGGTGAAATTTTGGCATTGTTCTGAAAAACTTCAATTTTTGATGAATAGTGAAACCACTAAGTGGTAGTTAAAAAACTGATTTTTTTGTTTAAATGAAACATTACCACTTCTGTGATTTGATTTTCAAAAATCCGACATAAATGGTTGTAATTAAGAAGTAAAATGTGGTTCAATGGGATGAAAATAATTTTTGGTGAATAGTAACTTTTAAGTTTAATTAATCACGATTAAAGGTAATTAGTGAAATTTAAGGTAAAAATGATATTATAAAAATATGAAAATACCTTTACACTTGTCCTACCCCTATTGGATGTGTCATGGACGACCAAGAAAATCCATGGGTAAACTTGGAGACCCGAGGGAGCCACTTTTCTAGGAAAAGGACATAAATAACTTTTATTTAAAGTTAAAATAAAAATGTCAAAAACATAAGTTGTTTTACTAAAAAACTTTTTAAATGGGGTTATAGAAGTCATATTTTTGACTATAAATATTCATTATAAATCTAAAAAGATTTAATACATAATGATAAGTTTTTTATAATTTTTATACATTAAATAAATGAAATTATTTACGACACCATGATGATGCAACGATTACCTCATTAATTAACGATTTTAATAAAATGGAAGGATAATGTAAAATCTAAGCCTTACACTTGTCCAAATCCTATTGGATGAGTATATTTAGAACCCTTATCACCTTATCCTAAAATTATATAAGGGTGAGACCTTTAAAATCCGAAACCCATTATATAATAAAGTAACATTTCATTACTTTCCAAGAGTGCCCCTCCTCTCCACTTATAAAAGGCCCCCACCACTACAACCTTACTCACACTTTCAAAGCCTTTTGGCTCGGCCAACCTCTGCCCAAATACTCTCCCAACTTCCATCTCTTACTCCGAGAAGCCTCACTTTGGTCAGAATTCTTCCCAAGTAAGCCTTTGGCTCAAATCAAAAAAGAGTTACCCGATTTTAAGGTAATGTGTTCTCCTATGTTATTTTGTTTTAATTTGCTTCTCCAACCCCCTAAACTCTTTTTATTAATTTATTTTGTAACAAAACCAATATCCTCAATATACTAGGATGTTTTTATAAGAATTAATCGAGCTACAAGTAGACACACCTACATATAATGGTTAAAGAACATACTGTTTCTGTTAATGGCGAATTTCTGCCTCATGAAACGATGATTGTTCAAAACTCATATAACACCTTCAAAGGTGGACATTAAGATGTCACTATATTTATATATGATATATAATATGTTTATGTTTTAATTAAGCTTCTGTATTTTTAATTTATGGCATACCTTTATGGTTTCCATTATGGGTAAATGCGATATTTTCATTTAAGGAAGTGCAGACTACCGCCCCCACCAAGTGATTTGAATCGTTAATGACATATGTGGGATGTATAAAGGATGGAGTAAATGATATTATATATGATATTATACTTGAATTATTATACACCTTTATACTATTATGATTTCATTCCATTAAATGCGAAATAGAAATGAAAGTAGCGTTCATGCGTACGTACGGCTTACCGTCTCCATGAACGGTGCATTTCATTTCTTACCTCTAAATGGTATGTAATATTATAAATGAATGTATATACTGGATATATATGATATATATGATATCTACATAATGAATATAATTCTGGATATAATGGATATTTCACCACATGAACAACTTGTAATTATAAGAAGTTTATTTTTGACTCAAGTACCAAAGATCGACAAAATGACCGTTATTAACTTAAATAATTACATAATGTTCATAACATGGTAATAAGTGATATAAAAGGAATAATGAACATGAAAAAGGTTCTTATGTAAATAGAAATTAACTCTAGTTTATTATTCAGGAGGTTAAAGAACGATCGAGTCAAGTCGGACACGAGGTAAGGGAACTTCTTAACCAAATTTCCATTCTTTGGGTTAATCTCCTACTTTCAAATTATGTCATGATATTATTATGTCATATCTTGTATTTTTACTTTATTTATGTGTACTTATAGTGAATACACATAATAGATCTATTTTATTTTAAAAATGAACTTTTTAAGGACTTCGTCTCAATCTCCTTTCATTGAGGCATATTTGGTTTTATACACAACTTTATTTTATACAGTTTATAAACCCCTTTGAATTTAACTTTTATTCAAAAGGAATCTTTTATACGAAGCATTTTTACTAAACGAAAAAAAGGAATGTTTTTCTTACGTATGCGGTGACAACGACTTCTCCGCCGTTGTGACCATTATTTAAGTTTCGGCTTCCTCTATAAGCCATAACTTTTTTTAAAATGAAAAATAAATACAAGTTTTAATTTTCTTTTATTTTGGTATTGAAAATGGTTTTGAAAGTGTTTTTATTATATCAATGTGTTGTATTGATATCTTGTGATTGAAATGTGGAAATTTTATGTTTCCTTTATGCATGTTTTATGTGATACAATTATGTTATATGATATGTTTAAACCTATTCATATGAGGAATGTATTGGACTTAATAAGTGACGTGTGGAGCCCGCTATATCTCCTCGATGCATCGGTAGGTCTCATGAGACAAACTAGTATCTTGGCACGAGGCCTTGAAAAAATATTTTTTGTAGTCTTGGCACGAGGCCTTGGCTACATGGTTATGATAGTCTGGCATTATGCATTTCATCATTATGAAAGTGGTTATTGATATTCCATGTGATTATTCGACCAGTAGAATATCTATGTGAATAAGTAAATGGAATTATCTCATTTTAATTTTTCCATATTATGTTGAAGTTCATGTTTAAAAGGCTTTTGTTTTAGTTATACATTGCCTTAAATGTTAATGTTAATTTATGAAAGCTTCCGCAATATTGTTATCCTTACTGAGCATCTGAGCTCACCCCTTTCAATGTTTTAATATTTTCCAGGATGTGAAGACGTATTTTATAAATGACCTATAGGGATAGTCAGAAGAGGATATGAGTGTGGACTATGGAGACTTTGTTATTTTAGATTTTCACTTTATGATGTAATGTAACATTTATGAATGTATCTAGTGTTTCCAAGGCTACTAAACTAATCGGTCTTTCGAGACTTGATCTTTTGTGATCATGCCAATGTTACGAAGTAATGCACCGACTCTGGGTAACTGGGGTCGGGGCGTTACAGTTGGTATCAGAGGCAGTTTAGTACTAACCTTGGAAGCTAGATTTAGATAAACTCTGATTAGAGCACATAGCCCGAAGATAGACTTTGATGATTAGTATAGAAGAACTTCCTATAATTTTGGTATTATAGAGATTTTGTGAGTTTTCCGAGCAATAAATCCCTGTCTGGATACGAGCAGGTAGAGGCGGCTCTGGCACAAATGTACCTAGGGGTAAAACCTGAAAACACCGCTTTGAGCTAAACTCGAACGGGAACTGGTGCACGACAACAGGCCTTGCTGCACTCTTGGTTACGACACTCCTGGGGGATATGCTTAGGATAATTCTCATTTTATTTACAAACCATTATGAAGGGTTATGAGTATATACTTCCTTAAAGAAAACATTTTTATAATTATGGATTATATCCATAAATAGTTCAATTTATGTTAAGTATTTTATAAGTATGGAATTATGTATTTTGATTCATAAACTAATCTAGTTTATGCCATTGTTTAGAAATGGTGCCTAGTGTAAGGAATGGAAATCGTATCAATGGACGCACTCCGTGTAGGGATTGCCCTCCTGCTCAAGATAATTATTATGGAGATGAAGATACAACTGGTGCTGATCAACTTATTACCATACTGGGACAACTCACTCAGGTTATGAATAATAACCTTACTCGTATGGAGCACCCTAATCCACAATGTGGAGGATCAATGTTAGTTCACTTCATGAGGAAACAACCACCAACATTTAATGGGGGTACAAATCCATTAGTAGCTGAGCAATGGATAAACTCTTTAGAGAAAATATTCCACACCTTGGGGAGTAGTGAAAGGGAAAAGGTTATCATAGAAGTTTACCACCTCACTGGAGATGCCGATCAATGGTGGTCACTGATTCAAAAACACAAAGGAAGATGAAGAAGTATCAAGTATGGAATGGTGGGAGTTTAAGGAAATTTTCTTAGAAAAATACTTTCCACATGACCATCGAGCAGATATGGAATGGCAATTTCTGAGTCTGAGACAGAAGGAGGATGAGAATGTCGCAAAGTATGAGGCTAACTTTACAAGGTTAGTGAGGCATGCTGTAGATTATATAAGAAACTCAAGAAGTAAGATTGATCATTTCTTTGATGGATTAAAACCATTTCTCCGTCGAGCTTTGGTATCAAAATATTTCTCAACATACGAAGATATTGTCTCGTGTGCTATCAAGATAGAAAAGGAATTCTCTAAGTCTTATGACAATAAAGTAAAGCATGAGAAGAAGAGAACGGTGGAACAAGAGATGGATAAAGGGAAAAAGGGAAAGAAGGATTTTCCATTATGTGATAATTGTGGGAGGAATCACCCCGGTACTTGCCTAAAAGGAATGGGAGTTTGTTATAAATGTGGAGAAAAAGGTCACCAGGCGCGTGATTGCAAGGGAAAGAAAAAGGTTATCAATGTTGAATGCTACAATTGTAGGGAAATGGGGCATTATGCAAATGAATGTCCTAAGAGTCAGGAAAACTTACCTCAGAAAAGGCCAAGGGATCAAGGCCAAGCTTATGCTGTTACTACAGATGAAGTTGAATAATTATTGTATTTGTGTTTTTGGACTCAAGAACTAGATTATGGTTATAAGAATAATGTGATATATATAAGGATTGTACTGCATTACATGTTTTTTTCATTAAGGATTTAATATGATGAAGGTAATCATATTTTTAGTATGTGACAATAAGAGAAACTTTACTTTGTTTGGGGAATCTGATGTTGCAATTGATTTTGGAATTTAGAGACCTTTTAGAGAAAGTCTGGATATAGGTATTTTGGATAACTATAAAGGTTGGAATGAATTAATATGAACATTGGATAGTATTGTTTAAAGTTAAAACATTTCTGAAGATTATTTTTGGAATATTATAATACTATAGTTTTAGAAAAAAGACAACCTACAGGGTGGGGAATAACCCATCGCGTCGGACAAAGCTGTAGGAAATCGAACCCACAACCGTAGTGCAACAGGCCTCTATTGCCTACCACTAGCCTACAAGAAGTCCCTGGTTGTTACAAAATAGTTTTCCTAATATAAATGGTATGTGTTAATATTTGTAACCTTATACAATTATGATAAATAAAATATTTTCGAGTTCTATTACCATTTAGAGTGAAAGATGGGTTTGTGGTAAAAATTTATTAAAGAATGAAACTGTACATGACCAGTATGTATATTCCCTTAAGTTCTAAGTAAATCTCCTAAATAAATTCCTCAACTTTATAAAAGGTAACTTAAAACAAAAACGTTGCCGGTTAACTTTTCCAACTGGGAATTCAATGACCGTTCAACCAATCACAT
Source organism: Viscum album (assembly GCA_963277665.1). Lineage (NCBI taxonomy): Eukaryota > Viridiplantae > Streptophyta > Magnoliopsida > Santalales > Viscaceae > Viscum > Viscum album. The sequence goes on from OY728119.1 coordinate 1,655,304,435, forward strand.
GTTTGTGATTTTCTTATGGTTAACTGTCTCCTAATCCAGTTTTCTACAACTCTCCATCAGACCTTGATGGTTTGTTTTTCTTCCACATCCATATTTTCATAGAATCCTAGTATGGGCTATCTCGGGTAACCTTTGTACTTCTCTTTCTTTCTTTTAATGTTATATTTTTATTAACCTTATTTCCGATGTGGGTTTTCCACAAAGGTATTTTCTATTTTCAACCTTTTATTTTCAAAGAAAAATTTCATATTTCGAGGACGAAATTATTTAATGGAGGGGAGAATGTAACACCCCAAGCTTCCACGATACACTTCTCTTCGAATAATACAGTAGCGTGTGTTGTATGCAACTTCGAGTTCTAACACACACCACAACCAATCAAAGTAGCCGTTATGAATAGTAATACCCACTTTTTAAAATTATAGAAATTTTATATTTCAAAATGGACTTCATTTTTGTATTCGTAATATCGAAATTATCCAAAGTTGAATTTTTTGTAATTTTCTGAGAACTTCCAATTTTTATAAATAGTGAAAAATACTTAAAAACAACTTTTTTAATAAAAGTATTTTATAGTGATAAATTAAACTATTGAGTGGTTTTAAAGTATAATTAGAATATATTTTTACTATTTTATCCAATGGTGATCATTAGAATTAATTTCACTTTGAAATTAGACATAAACAATTGTCAATCTTTTGATATATATTGTTTCTTAAAAACACGCTATTTGTTGTGACAGCGGGAATTAATTATAAAATTAATTAATGCAACTTATATGTTTGGAATTTTTTAAAATAGTCATCATTTTTGAATTCGGAATATCAATTATATCTTAGGGTGAAATTTTGGCATTGTTCTGAAAAACTTCAATTTTTGATGAATAGTGAAACCACTAAGTGGTAGTTAAAAACTGATTTTCGTTTAAATGAAACATTACCACTTCTGTGATGTGATTTTTAAAAATCCGACATACATGGTTTTCATTAGGAAGTAAAATGTGGTTCAATGGGGTGAAAATAATTTTTGGTGAATAGTAACTTTTAAGTTTAATTAATCGCGATTAAAGGTAATTAGTGAAATTTAAGGTAAAAATGATATTAAAAAAATATGAAAATACCTTTACACTTGTCCTAACCCTATTTTATGTGTCATGGTCGACCACGACAATCCATGGGTCAACTTGGGGACCCCATGGAGCCACTTTTCTAGGAAAATGACATAAATAACTTTTATTTAATGTTAAAATAAAAATGTCAAAAAACATAAGTTGTTTTACTAAAACAATTTTTAAATGGGGTTATACAAGTAATATTTTTGACTATAAATATTCATTAGAAATATAAAAATATTTCCTACATCATGATAATTTTTTTATAATTTTTAAACATTAAATAAATTAAATTATTTATGACACCATGATGATGCAACGATTACCTCATTAATTAACGATTTTAATAAAATGGAAGGATAATGTAAAATCTAAGCATTAAACTTGTCCAAATCCTATTGGATGAGTATATTTTGAACCCTTATCACCTTATCCTCGAATTATATAAGTGTGGGACCTTTAAAATCCGAAACTCATTATATAATAAAGTAACATTTCATTACATTCCAAGAGTGCCCCTCCTATCCACTTATAAAAGGCCCCCACCACTACCACCTTACTCACACTTTCAAAGCGTTTTGGCTTGGCAAACCTCTGCCCAAATACTCTCCCAACTTCCCTCTCTTACTCCTAGAATCCTAACTTTGGTCAGAATGCTTCCCAAGGAAGCCTTTGGCTCAAATCAAAAAAGAGTTACCCGATTTTAACGTAATGTGTTTTCCTATGTTATTTTGTTTTAATTTGCTTCTACAACCCCCTAAACTCTTTTTATTAATTTCTTTTGTAACAAAAACAGTATACTCAATATACTAGGATGTTGTTATAAGAATTATTCGAGCAACACTTACACACACCTACATCTAATGGTTAAAGACCATACTGTTTCTATGGATGGCGAATTTCTGCCTCACGAAACGATGATTGTTCAACACTCATATAACACCTTCAAAGGTGACCATTAAGATGTAACTATATTTATATATGATATATAATATGTTTATGTTTTACTTAAGCTTCTGTATTTTTCATTTATGGAATACCTTTATGGTTTCCATTATGGGTAAATGCGATATTTTCATTTAAGGAAGTGCGGACTACCGCCCCCTCAAAGTGATTTGAATCGTTAATGCCATATGTGGGATGTATAAAGGAAGGTGTAAATTATATTATATATGATATTATACTGGAATTATAATACACCTTTATACTATTATGATTTCATTCCATTAAATGTGAAATAGAAATGAAAGTAGCGTTCATGCGTACGTACGACTTACCGTCTCCATGAACGGTGCATTTCATTTCTTACCTCTAAATGTTATGTAATATTATAAATGAATGTATATACTGGATATATATGATATATATGATATCTACATAATGAATATAATTCTGGATATAATGAATATTTCACCACATGAACAACTTGTAATTATAAGAAGTTTATTTTTGACTCAAGTACCAATGATTGACAAAATGACCGTTATTAACTTAAATAATTACATAATGTTCATAACATGGTAATAAGTGATATAAAAGGAATAATGAACATGAAAAAGGTTCTTAATTAAATATAAATTAACTCTAGTTTATTATTCAGGAGGTTAAAGAACGATCGAGTCAAGTCAGACACGAGGTAAGAGAACTTCTTAACCCAATTTCCATTCTTTGGGTTAATCTCCTACTTTCAAATTATGTCATGATATTATTATGTCCTATCTTGTATTTGTACTTTCTTTATGTGTACTTATAGTGAATACACATAATATATGTATTTTATTTTAAAAATGATCTTTTTAAGGACTTCGTCCTAATCTCCTTTCATTGAGGCATATTTGGTTTTATACACGACTTTCTTTTATACGGTGTATAAACCCCTTTCAATTTTACTTTTATTCAAAAGGAATCTTTTATACGAAGTGTTTTTACTAAACAAAAAAAAAAGGAATGTTCTTCTTACGTATGCGACGACAACGAATTCTCCACCGCTGTGACCATTATTTATGTTTCGGCTTCCTCTATAAGCCATAACTTTTTTTAAAATGAAAAATAAATACTAGTTTTAATTTTCTTTTATTTTGGTATTGAAAATGGTTTTTAAAGTGTTTTTATTATATCAATGTGTTGTATTGATATCTTGTGATTGAAATGTGGAAATGTTATGTTTCCTTTATGCATGTTTTATGTGATACGATTATGTTATATGATATGTTTAAACCTATTCATATGAGGAATGCATTGGACTTAATAAGTGACGGGTGGAGCCCACTATAGCTCCTCGATGCATCGGTATGTCTCATGAGACAAACTAGTGTCTTGGCACGAGGCCTTGACAAAATATTATTTGTAGTCTTGGCACGAGGCCTTGGCTATGTGGTTATGATAGTCTGGCATTATGCATTCCATCATTATGAAAGTGGTTATTGATATTGCATGTGATTATTCGACCAGTAGAATATCCATGTGAATAAGTAAATGGAATTATCTCATTTTACTTTTCCCATATTATACTGAAGTTCATGTTTAAAAGGCTTTTATTTTAGTTATACATTGCCTTAAATGTTAATGTTTATTTATGAAATCTTCAGCAATATTGTTATCCTTACTGAGCATCTGAGCTCACCCCTTTCAATGTTTTAATATTTTCCAGGATGTAAAGAAGTATTTTATAAATGACCTGCAAGGATAGTCAGAAGAGGATATGAGTGTGGACTATGGAGACTTTGTTATTGTAGATTTTCACTTTATGATGTAATGTAACATTTATGAATTTATCTAGTGTTTCAAAGGCTACTAAACTAATCGGTCTTTCGAGACTTGATCTTTTGTGATCATGCCAATGTTACGAAGTAATGCACCGACTCTGGGTAACTGGGGTCGGGGCGTTACAAGGGGGTCGTGACATATATTTATTTTTAACCAACAATTTATTAAGTTTTGTTTAAATTTTCAATTATATATTATTGGCACATATTTTTTGAAATCATTATAAAATATTAAAACAGATGTTATTGTTGGATCCTTATATTAATGAATTGAATATATTTTCATCATATTAAATATATGAATAAAATATAAGAAATTTTAACTAAAATATAATACTAATAAGTGTTACATAATATGTTTTTAAAACATTATTCAACTCATCTTCAAAATTCTTACAACCTTTATCTTAGTCACATCTAATCACTTACAACCAAATTAAAATAAAAAAAATAATCTCATTTCATTCTAACATTAACCATTATAAGCTAAATAAGGGTCCTAGTAAGATTGTGGGGAAATATTTTATCAGATGAATAATGACTTATATATCCATAATTTAAAGTTTATAAACAATTATATTATTAAATTTAACCAATATTTTATAATATCAATTATCATCTATAAATATCATATTTTACTAATTTAATATGTATTTTATTATTTTTAAAACCAATAAATATTTAATTATATATAATTTTTACACATTGAATCAAAATTTTCAATTGATTTTATAAAAATAATTACATGATTATAGTAAATTTAATTAATAAATAAAACTCTATGTGTATTTAGAAATCATGCATTAAATGCAAGATATTTTATAAATATATTTTTTAAAATAAATTATATCCTAAGAACTATAAAAAAAATTACATTATAAGTTATAGATTCATAAACATTTCCAACTTTAATTAAACCCACTACTATTAAAGGTTAAAATTTATTTTAAAGGGAATATATAAGTTACCTTGCATGATAAAACATTGATTGTGTCACTATTTTAATGGTTATATTACCATTTTGATGATCATGTTTCTATTGAATACCACACCCTTCCAGAAGCCATATTACCCATTTAACATCTTATAAATTCTCTTATCTTTTTCTCTAAAATTATATCTTGCATGACATGACCCAAACCACTAGAGCCCATCTGAACTAACTGTCTGGCCATGGATGCCACCCCAAGACCACATCCAATTGGTCAGGGGATGATGACCAACATTAAAAAGGAATTACATGAACAAGGTAAGACTAATCCTAATAAACCTACACAAAATTATATTTATCAAAAAAAAAAATTATACAATGTAATACCCAACATCATATCAAAGTAAAAAAATAATAAACATGCACCAAACACTAAACATCAATAATAACAACAAAAATCATTTTATTTTATTAATGATAAAGTAAAAAAGAGTATAGGAGTATAGGATAAGGAACAACTAATCATAGAGGTATAAAGTAATGTAGTCTGAGGGAATCACCTCATACAAATCCATATTTCTAAGAGGAAAGGATACCTTATCAGAGAAACATGTGAAAACTATATTATGGGTAGCCTAGGAAGCAGAGAGTGAACCGCTTTGTTCCCTTCATGATAGTTATGCAGTATCTCTATGTTGTTGTTGATGAGCATTTTTCACTTAAGAATATGGTATAATATCAACCAAGGATTGTTATTGGTGTTACACAAGGAGTTGTGAATGGTTGTTGATTCCGTCTCAATAGTAGCTAGCTTAATGTTGCATTGACTGCAAATATCAAGGCCTGTTAACATTTCCCCCACCTCTGCCTACAGAGAATCACCTGTACCATAGAAGGCAGTGAAATCCATTGTGACTGAACCCCTAAAATCACAAACAATTCTGCCTCCCCGTATTCCACCCTCAATACACAAGCCATCTCAGATTAACTTGTACCTCTAGTTATGGGGGTGATTATAAAATCACTCAATAGATGCCCCCAAAAATAAAATGAGAGAGCTGAATGAGAATACAAATGGGAGAAATTCCCATATATGTGTGAGTATAAAAATAACTAGTAGAACTCCCCAAAAAGCAAATAGTGGATTGAATGAAAATTATCCATGGAACTAAATACAGGGGAAAAAGTCCAAGAGATGTTTTAAGGATTAATATGTACCATGAAATTAATAAAGTGCCAATGTCATATCCCTACTCAATAATGATCATATGTTATAAGAAATCTGTAGTACTCTATAAGTCATAAGTACTAACATATACAAACTACCTTGAATCCATATTTCATCATGAATTATACTGGTTATTAGGTAAGTAACCATGATTATTTGGGTATAAAATCATCCTAATCATAATAGTTATAATTCATAGATAGTTGATTAGACAACCACCTATCCAGATCCATCATGGATTCACTCAACTCTATTTATCTAGTATCCTAATTTTTAGGGATTCCCAGTTAGTGTAACAAAAATAAAACACCAATAATAATCGAAAATAGAAAAATAAAAGGACACTCATGCTATGTTAGACAATACCCAAACTTAAAATCTTGTGTTACATATAGATTGTTTGCCTTACACAAGATAATCTAAGAATATTCATGTTGATATTAGTAATACCCAGTTGAATGATCGAGGAATCAGAAAGTTCCACTTTGGAAGGAATATCACACTTATTATTAAAAGGGATTTATTTTAAGGACTCAAAAATTAAATATACATTATATTCATATTAAATTCATAACTATTATATCATATATAATCTTTATATTTTCATGTTTTTTATGAATACCTCTAATGATTTAATTTTTAAAAGCCATATTTCAACCTCAAAATTAATGTGTTAAAACCAAATATGAGGATCATATTTTTGATTTCAATGATGATCTAAATAAATGATATTTTAAATTTCATATTGACTTTTGAATGCGGTTTTTTGATTTGAAGTTAGTGTGAATAGATTCATCTGTTTTTTATAATGTAGTATGCTCCATCAAAAGGATGAGTGGTATATATATTTAAAAATGAAAAAAATGTGCTAGGATAAAGGGTGATATATATTAATATCATCATATTAACTCATAGATACATCCTAGATACAAACAACATCACCTCCTATATAATATAGATTGATAATAACACGCAGCATCACTACGTGACTTCTTAGTGCATCAGCTACAACATTTCCCTTTCCTAGAGTAAAATAAATCTCAAAGTTGTAATCCTATAAGAATTAAATAAACTAACACTGAAAAATGTTCAATTCATACTGGGAGGAGACATACCTCAGGCTCTTGTGATCGGTAAAAACAAAAAAATACTCGCCAATAAGGTACTTTCACCACAACTTCAAAGAAAAAACAACTGTCACCAACTCAAGATCATCAGTGGAATAGTTAAACTCATAGGGATATAAATTTTTAAACCCATAAGAAACAACTGATCTATGCTGCATTAGAACACCACACATTCCAAGATACAAACACTCACATAAAAAAGTTAAACTTAAACTCCTTCTACTAGAAAAAAAATGACCTGATCACTGACAAATTTTCCTTCTAGTACTCAATAGTTTCCTAATAGTGGTTAGTCCACATGAACGCCTAATCTTTCTGGGTCAAGGATTTTAGATGAGTTTCAACATGAGAGAAATAGACTACAAACCTACTTTAATAGATTAAATATCAAGGAAACTCTACACCTCATCCATTATCTTGGAGGCTACCCAAGAATCAACCACCTATATATTTAAAGGTTTCATAGCCATTCCCTATAGGGACATGGAATTCTCCAAGAAACAAACATCACGAGCTCATAAATCACACTTCAAAAACTTGTCCAAAAAGATACTTACAATGAAGAACTCCCAAAATGACATGAAGATGCTCTACATTCTTCTCATCAGATATGGAGTATACAAGGATGTCATCAATTAAAACCACCATGAACTTATCTAGGAACTCTTTGAACACTACTTTCATAAACCCCATGAACATGGCTAGAGAATTTTTCACACCAACTGAAATTACAACAAACTCATAAGGAAGATGATGACAATGTAAAGCAGTCTTCAAATTACAATCATCCCTCAAAATCATTTAATAATATATCGACCGCAGATCAATCTTCAAGAACCTATTTTCTCTCTTCAGCTGATCGAATAAATCATCAATTCATGGAAGAGGATAAATATTCTTCACTGTCACTTTGTTCAAGTGAAAATAATCAATACAAATCCACAAAACACCATGATACTTATTCCAAAACAAAACATTTACACCCTAAGGTGACACACTCATCCAAACGAAACATTGCTGCAACTGATCACTGGGCTATACTCACAGCTCTCAAAACTCAAAAGGTGATAGCCTATACAGAGACATTGAGATATTAGGTACACCTGCCTATAACTTGATCCCAAACTTGATATCTCATTGAGGGGGTAACACTATAAAATACTCTAGAAATACATCAAGGTACTCTTCTAAAATCCTGGGAAACACTTACTATCGACCTTCTAACAAACTTATCATCAAATCATCCATCATGAAAGACAAATATGGAACACACCTATGCCCCATATAACAGTCTAGATCACCAATAAACAACATTGTCTCTCCATAAATATCATAGAACACAACTGACCTCTTGAATTAATTGATGATATAATTTACTGAATACCAAAAATCCATGATGAGGATGATGTCATATGATTATATCTGTAAATTTAATAAGTCTCCCAAAGAGTGGTTCTGACCCAACACTATCTCACATTCTCTACATGCATCATAAAAGTCATTTCAACCTTTAGCTGGCATAATCAATTCCATGGGCACTGGAAGATTATCTACCTCAAGTCCAAAAGCATGGATGAGGGTATGTGATATAAATGATTGGGTAAATATTGAATAAAAAACATGTACCTATATAGAAAAAAATAAAAGGTTACCTAGAACGACATATGGCTCACCTAATGCTGGAAATGCTACAGCATGAAGATGACCATGACCTTCTCAATGACCTCTCGGACCATAAAAATGACCACCTACATGGACACACTCTACTCTCTAAGGATGAGGATCATCTCAATGATATACTCCTCCTACCTCATATCCTATTTATTGATCCAAAACTAGAGCACCCTAATGCTGTTGCCTCAGCTAAAACTACCTCAAAAGAGAAACCTGAGGCGAAACAACTAGAACACGGAAACTATTTGGAAAGTTCATGCACTATCACTACTGATGATATCAGCTTCCATAAGAAAAACCTATGTATCATCTCTTAGCATAGGTCTAAGAGTTACTGCCCACAGAGAAACGGGATGATGAGGGTTAGGACCTATGCCTTGATGGAGTTGGTTTCCTAAGAACAACTATTTTTACTTTGATTATATAAATATTCAATGTATTAAATGTTAATAAAACTTATTATTACATATTGTTTGTTGTTATGCCTAACTCTAATGTAATAATTTCCTAGAGTATATATTGCATTGATAAGGTCATAGAAGTTCCCTTCAATGATGAGAGTCTTGATGTTATATGATGATATTATCAAACAATGTTCTGGGGTTGAATAACATACTGTGATGGGACACATAGTACATAGACTGTTAGGTGTGAGTACTCATAAGTATATGAAGCTTCTTTTCGTGAAGTTCTCAATTTGTAATGTACAAGATGGGATATAATGAGAATATACCCACCAGTAGGAATCCTTCATGTTTTGGTTTCATAAGATATTCTTATATACAAGCATGTGTGACGGTCCTTAGACTTTAAGATTGTTATTAATGCATGTCACAATTCGCGTACTTAGATGTATTTCATAAACCATGAAGACAACAATTCATGGAGAAGTTGGATATATTGGGTGCGTCGTGAGTGACATATCATTAATGAATAAGGTGATGAAGGATTTTTCTATTCCATCTTTATGGAAGATGATATATCAGCACTTTTATTTTAATAGAACCATCACATTAAATTCCATGGCCATGGTGTAACGACGTGTTTATTTCAAATAGTAAAAGAAATACATATCGAGTATATAGGTTGGTGACACAGATGTGAAACCTTCTTGATGATATATTTTGAAAAATGGATTATATTACATAGTGAGTGTTTATATGTGTTTTCCGATGTTATGAAATTAAGTTCTTTCTCTTGTGTACCTTGACCCATTGCTAGACAGTAATATTGGACTTTAGGCAAGCCCGCCTCATGCCAATAAGGATGAATCCAATAGGGTCACACACTAGGTGTTTCTGTTGATCTCGATTAAATTCTATTTGAGTTTAATTAATAGAATAAATATTATTCTCATGTTTTAGAAATAATTGTATTCAAGTTATATTGATCACATAAATTAAATAAATATTTATTCGCCGGATTGTGAATAAAATATTTATTTTATTAATTAAATATTTTAATATATATATATTCTCTAGATTGTGAATAAAATATTTATTTGGTTATTTGATAAATGTTGGAGGAGATCAAATAGGCCAAGACTGAGTCCAGTGACAAATATTAACTAATAAGGCCATTATAAAATATTTATTATTTTGCAAGTTGGAACACCCCAAAAAATAGTAATAATATAATTATTATTATGTTTAATGAGGTTTATTAATGTTAATAAATGTTATTTAATGGCCGGTATGAAATTTAATAATATTCTAACTCAAATCCTAACTCTATAAATAGATGACTATGTATATTATGTAAAGTATCCAAAAATTGAGAATAGATAATTGTTGTGTATAATGGATTCTATATCAAATCCTTATTATCTCTCTCTTAAGAATGAGAAGTTTAAGAGAGATCTCTTCATGATCGAAGAATGAGGGATAAAGAACAAACAATGTAAGACATTCAACTCACTGCTCTAGAACCTAAAGATCGAGTGGTGTTTCTCAGAGATCATAGGTGCATGTGTGGATCACAAATAGAGGGATTATATACTTGGATCCTTATAGTGTAATGAATTTAATATGAAAGGTTATTTTTAGATGATCAACACTTTTCAACTAAGAATGTTCCTAAGACCAGGTATTTATTTCTTCAAATATTATAAAAATTAATTATAAATTCGATGTGAAAGATCCTCATTCTTGGTTTTGGGAAAAGATTATTAAAAGTAATTTTAATATATATCTCCCACATTCACACTCTTATACTATGACTGAAACCATCAAATGGTATTAGAGAGGTCACGTTTAAATTTATAATTATTTATTTGATTATTGATCTATGCGAAATTGTGGTTAGATATTCATTTCATGTTATTCGTTATTTAATCCGATTTTAATTAACAAGTTATTGACATATTAATCATGTTTGTTCAGTGTTTCATTTTCATAAAGGTTTAAGAAATAATAATGAATGAATGGAGATTCCATTTAGAAGTGCCAAATCATTGGATGGTAAAATTGGGTGACATGGCGTGCGGTCAGAGCACACACCATATACCAATGAAAATTGTATCTGGATGTGACGAGAAATTAATTATACATGGTTGTTTTATTACACACCATGTGTTGAACAAACAAACTTGACACATGGAAAGCAGTTATAGGGTGTTTAGCTGGCATGTACACACTGTGTAGTCTAGCCGAGTTAACACGCCAAAGCCTCAGGCATGTGACATGGATATACGGCAACTGAGGTACATGATGTATAACTGTATTTACATGATATGCAGTCTCCCCTTAATGGAAAAAAATTAAAATTACATTAAATTTGAAAATTATGGCATTAAAAAATTATTTTATTGATTATCACACCATTTCGTGTTTAAAATTTAATAATGGTTTTAAATAATTTTAAACTCTCAATTAATTTATCGTAATTAATATGTCATTATTGGTTCTACTGTTTATTCACCATGAATCTCATTAATGATGAGTATATCCCAATAAGATTCAATGATCAATAAGATAAAAGGGAATTAATTAATTAATTAATTAATGCAAGTGTGTTTATCCTAAATAATAAAAGAACAAATAACGAAATGAATGCTATCTGTTTCATTTTCCATATTCATTGCATGCATGACTGTTCATGAGCTTAATCAAGACCTGTGTATGTGTTGTATGATTTAATTTAATTTATTACATGATTTTGTAATTATTTAATATTAAATAAAATGATGTCATGTGATTCATCACTCCCTCAATTATTATGTAGGACCTACATGTCCAAGGATATTTATTTAAACCTATTTAACCAATCGTTTGGTTCCCATCACTTGCATGTGAGTAATAAATATTTGTAATTAATGGAGCATCCCAAGGTTCATAGAAGAGGTTTAAGATAGAACCATAATAATGACAACCCAGGTAATACATTATTGGATACGTGGAATGATGTAACTTATTCCAAGATTGGAAATATGATTTATTTCCCTTAGGTCAAAGGTTGATTTAATATCTGATCTTTAAATCAGCCGCTATCTAAACCTCATGAGCGAGTCGTTTTGTTAATTAATTATTTATGCCTATGCAATTATTTATTTTTTGAATGCAGGACCGCGATCACATAAATAAATGAATTAATATGAAAATATGGAAATTAAATAAATAAATTATACATAATTTTATCCAACACGGTTAATTAATTAAGTAACAACAACTTAATATTAAAAATATGTGTAAATGATAAAACAAGATAAAATTTATTCATAAAAAATTAAAATCCCTGAATTAAATATTAAGTAAGAGTAAGCCTTCCATTACTTGGATGGGAATAAAATCATGGAACTAAGTGTAGTACCTATCAAAATTCAGGACACTTACTTTTATCTGGGGGTTCTCATGAGAGACATGGGTAGAATTAACCAAATTTATATTGAGTTTAATGGCCAAAGTATGTTCAATACAAATTTGGAGGCAAGTGTTGAGGAAATCCATGTTAGGATTTTAGGATAGGGGAATCCACTCAATGTATCATGAAGCTGCAAGTCCTCAGTTGGATAGAACACCTATATAATTACTTTATTATGGTATTCAAGGACAAATTATGGATCATTAATAAGATTAATGGGGATAATTTCCACTAGAATGTTAAAGAAACTATACATTCCAAGTTCAATGGTGAGGGCTATTGAGTCTTGATAAAATAGTGGGAGATTTAATAAATAAATATATAAAAACAATTAATTTATTATATCTCACTTATTTTGTAAAAAAGAAATGTATTAAAAATTTTCTCCTTTAATTTTCGAATAAAATGAAAATTTCATCATCCATACTATCCCTACGATCAATATTGGAGAAATATATCCTCCTAAATAGAAGTAACTTCCAGGATTAGTTTAGATGTCTTCGGGTTGTGCTATGCCATGAATGGAAATATTACATGATATAATCCTCAATAACTAATCTTCCAACTAAAGAGGTGAGTGATGAAGATTTCCTTATGTATGAAAAAAAAATTAGAGATGCGGTATACATTTATTGTTTTATGTTTTCATCGATGTCTAGTGAACTAATGAAGTCTCACAAAGACAAGGATGTGTATAGCATGCTTGATCATCTCTGTGGTCTATACCAGGAGAGAGATAGATAAGAATAATTTGATATTTCCAAGTTGATATTTCAGATAAATCTTGGAGAGGTTTACCTAGATGGTCCTCATATAGTCAATCTCATTTGCTACATTGAGTGCTTATAAGTTCTGGGGTTTAATCTCCCACAAGAACTCGGTACCGACCACATCTTGGCATCACTCCATTAGAGCTTCTCCAATTATTTTGTGAATTTTAACATGAACAACATTAAGAAGTCTCTACCAAATATTATTAATCTTCTTCACCAAGTAGATAAGGATACAAAGTGGCAAATACCTTCTATCTATATAGTTTTAAAATAGAAAGGGAAAGCAAATACCTTTAAGCCCAAATCTTCTTCACATACTTCCAAGAAGAGGAAGATCAATGGGAAATCAAGGGAATGCGATGTTGTATATTTTATATGTGGAAAAAAGGGACACTGGAAGAAAAAATACACCCAACCAAATATGAAAGGGGAAGCTTCAGGTTTATTTGTTATCGAATTCAATTTATCTATTTTTATAAATTGGGTATTAAATACAGCTTGTGGTTCTCACATATATATTTAAATATAGGAACCAAGTATATTAAAAAATATTGACTGATGAGAGGTACATATTCAAGTATCCAACAAATATAAACTTGTTTTTGTAGCTATTAGGGACTACCACCTCACGTTTCTAACTACAATGATCTTGGTTTTAAAAGGGTTGTTGTTATGTGCCTTAAATTAAAAAAAACATTATTTTTTGGTCTAGATATGATACAAATGGATTTATTTTCAAATTTGAGAATAAATATTGCTTCGTTTATAAAGATAACTTTTTTTATGGTAAGTAACATTTATATAATGGTCTTTATGTATTGAACTACCCAAACCAAATAATGACAATCAATAACGAAGTAACTTCACAAGATACATACCGCACCCAACATTGACATCACCAAAAAGGTTAGTTAAATGAAAAGCGCTTGACTAAATTACGTCAAGATGGATATTTTGATTCTTTTGAAGAAAAACTACATTGTGTATGCCACTCATGCTTACAAGGAATAATGACCAAATACCCATTTAGTGGGAAATGAGAAAGGGCTAATGATACTCTTTAATTAGTTCATACTGATGTGTTTGGATCATTTCCCATTGAATCAAGGGGAGAGTACTCACACGTCACCAATTTTATTAATGATTTTAGTAGATATGGATATTTATACTTAATGTGGTATAAGTTGTATTTTTTAAAAATTCAAGGAATATAATAATGATGTTGAGAACCAGATTGGTAAGAAGATTAAGAAAATTCACTCAGACTATGGTGGATAATATATTAATCAAGACTTCAATGATTATCTATGGGAGTTTGGGATTTTATCTGAAATCACTCCTCCTTATACACCTCAGTGGAATGGAGTAATTTAAAGGAGAAACCACTCTTTGTTGGACATGGTTTGATAAAAAAAGATCCACGAATGTCTTCCATTATCCTTTTGGGGATACATGTTACAAATAGCAACATACGTACTAAAATGAGTTCTAAATAAAGCAATAGATGGTATACCATACCAATTATGGAATGGAAAGAAACCCGTGTTGTCCTAATTATATGTGTGGGGTTGAAAAGAATTTATTAAGGACTCTTCAGGTAACAAGATTTCACCCCAAGGCACAATGTGTATCTTAACAGGATATCCCATAGAAACAAAGTGATACTGCTTATATAATCTTTTAGACAAAAAGGTTGTGGTTGGAAGACATTCCACATTTCTTGAGGGAGGATATTATCTCTAAAAGTTATAGTGAGAGAGATATAGACTTAGACAAAGTCCAAGCTCAAGATACAAAAGAGTTGGCATAGTAACAAATTCCAAAAAGCCCCGTGGAAGTAGAAATTGTTCCAGAGACACAATTACTATGTAGGAGTACTAGAGAGGTTAGAGAACCAAAATGGTATAGTTTTCTTGTAACCAAGAATGATGAAATGTTATTAGTCTATAATAATGATCCTATAACATACAAGAAAACAGTAAGTGGCATAGATGTTGTCAACTGACAAGAATACATGAATTATGAAATCAATTTCATGCACCAAAACCATATCTATATTTGTGTAGACCCTCTAGTAGATGTAAATCCCATCCGTTAAAAATGTTTATTCAAGAAGAAACTAGAAATGGAAGGAAAAGTAAGTACCTATAAGGTGCAACTGATTGAAAAAGGGTTTAAACTGTGTCAAGGAATTGATTACGTTGAAACCTTTTCACTATTTTCAATGCTGAAATCCATTAGAATTCTACTTAACATTGCGACTTTCCATGATTTTGAGATTTGGAAAAAAGATGTTAAAACATCCTTCCTTAATGAGAACATTTATGAAGATTTATATATAATACATCGTAAAGGTTTTGTGGCTCCAAAGTATTCCAACAAGTTATTCAAGATGCAAAGATCTATTTATGGATCAAAGCAAGAATCTAGGTCATGGAACATTCATTTTGATGGATCCATAATAAAATTTGGTTTCATAAATAATGAATGTGATATGTATGTCTATAAATTATTTAGTTGGAGTGCAGTAATGTTCTTAATTGTATATGTTGATGACATATTACTCATTGGAAACAAAATACCAGTCTTAAAGTTTTTTAAGGAATGTTTGAATAAATAATTCTCTATGAAGGACTTAGGTGAGACAACATATATTTTTGGGATGAAGATCTACTATGATAGATCCAAGTGGTTTCTTGGCCTATGTCAAAGTATATACATTGACAATATATTGAAGATATTAAGTATGAAACAATCCAAGAAGCGATTATTTCTAGTGTCACATGGAATTAATCTTTCTAGAAAAATGTGTCCACAAAAACATGAGGAAAGAAACATAATGAAAAGTATCCCATATGCACCAGTGACTAGGTCATTCATGTATGTTATGTTATGTATTAGGATAGATATTTATTACACATTAATTATAGTATTAAGATATCAATATGATTTAGGTGACCACCATTGGATGGAATTCAAGACTATCCTTAAGTATCTAAGGTTTACTAAGGATATGTTTCTGGTTTATGGAGGAGATGAGGAAATACTAATAAGAGGATATGAAGAATTTAGTTTTCAAACTGATCAAGATGAAAAGTCACAAATGAGATACATCATCACTTTGAATGGAGGTGTTGTGAGATGTAAGAGATTAAATCAGGTTGTGGTTGTAGATTTTATAGTTCAGTCTGATTATATTGAGGCTTTTGAGGTAGATAAAGAAGTAGTATGGATGCATAACTTCATCCAAGATCTTGATGTAGTACCTAGTAGTAAATATCCTATCACACTCTATTGTGATAATACTACAACAGTGTCTCTTGATAGAGATCCAAGGTCACAAAAACTTCAAAAGTATCATCTCTTGTGGGATTTTTATCAAAGAGTTGAAGTTTTAGTGAGCAGTATTTACAAAAAAACAACATGGAAGATCACTTGACTAAATAATTGACTCAATAGAAACATGACTATCATGTGAGGTCTAGAAAACTGAAGGCCGTAGGTAATTGGATCTAGTCCAAGTGGGAGTTTTTTGGAGTTGGGGTCTTAGGACCAATAGTTTGTAGATTTATTATATACATATTTTATGTATTGAAAATTAATAAAACTTATTATTATATATTTTTTATTTTTCTTCATGAATGTAATGTAATAATTTCCTAGAGTATATACCAAATTTATAAGGTAATAGTAGTTCCCTGCTATGATGAGAAATTTGGTGTGCTATTACGATATTCTAAAATAATGTTATGCGGTTGGATAACATACTATGACGGGACACATAGTACATAGACTGGCAGGTAAAAGTACTCGTAAGTAGATGAGGATTCTTCTCATGAAGTTCATACTTGGTAATCTCCAAGATGAGTGATTATGTGAATAGACCCATTAGTTGGAATTCCATATGTTTTGGTGTCATAAGTTATTCGTATCTATGAGCATGTTTAATGGTTCTTAGAATTTACGATTGTTATTAATTCATGTCACAACTGACGTACAGAGATGTATTTCCTAAACCATGATGATAAAAATTCATGGAGAAGTTGGATAATTTGGGTGCGTCATGAGTGACATATCATTAATGAATAATTCTAGGAAGGATTTGTACCTTCCATCTTTATTGAAGCTGATATATCAACCCTTAGATTGGAATAGAACCATCTCATTAAATTCCATGGCCATGGAGTAATGATGTGTTTATTTCATATAGTCAACGAAAGACATATCGAGCATGTAGGTTTGTGACACGGATGTGAAACCTACTTGATGAGATATTGTGACAAAGTTTTTATATTATACAGTGAGTGTTCATATGTGGTTTTCGACATTTCGACATTAAGTTCATTCTCTTGGGTTCCCTGACCCATTTTTAGATAGTAATCTTCACATTTAGGCAAGCCTGCCTAATGCCAATGAGAATGAATCCTACAGGGCCACACACTAAGTTTTTCTATTGGTCTCAATTATATTCTATTTGAGTTTAATTAATGGAATAAATATTATTCTCAATTTTGAGGAATAATTTTATTCAAGTTATATTTATCACATAAATTAAATAAATATTTATTCACCACCTTGTGAATAAAATATTTATTTTATTTATTGAATATTTTAATAAATATTTATTCACTAGATTGTGAATAAAATATTTATTTATGAATAAAATATTTATTTTATTATTCAATAAATGCTGGAGGGGTTTAAACTGACCAAGATTTAGTCTGGTAAAAAATATTAATTAACAATACTGTTACCAAATATTTGTTATTGTGCATGTTGGAATGAACCAAAAAATAGTAATAATATAATTATTATTATGTGGAATGAGGTTTATTAACATTAATAAATGTTATTTAATTTCTTGTATGCAATTAAATAATATTTTAACTTAAATACTAACCTTATATTTAGATGGATATGTATATTGTGTAGAGTATCCAGAAATTTAGAATAGATAATTGTTTCACACAATGAATTCTCTCTTAACTAATCCTCTCTCCCACTCAATAACGAGAGTTGAAGATATATTTCTTTAAGAACTAATAATGAAGGATCAAGAAAAAACAATGTAAGAAATTCGAATCGCCGCGCTAGCACCTAAAGATCGAGTGGTGTTTCTCTAAGATCATAGGAGCATGTGTGGATCACTGCTAGAGGGATTCTACCCTTGGATCCTTATAGCACAACAAATGTAATTTTAAAGGGTCTTTTTGGATGATCAACATTCACCAACGAAGATAGTTCCTAAGCCCATATATTTATTTCTTCAAATATTAAATAAATTAATTATAAATTTGAAGTGAAAGATCCGCACTCTTAGTTTTAGGAAATGATTAGTAAAAGAAATTTTAATATATATTTCCCACCTTTGAATGCTTCTGCTGTTCCCAGAACCATCACCCATGGCTGACTAAAATATCTTCTTTCTCTAAGAAAGGGAACCTCATACCATGGAAATGGTTTGCGAGGAATCTTGATGACTCCCCTATCATGATAATCTAGTTTTGGACAACATATTCTCAATAACCTTTACTCTTTCCAGTACCTTAAGACATGCCTTCAACCTAAATAGGGTGACTAGGAACTAGATCTTTGGATGAAAAACCTCCTCAGAATGCCTCATCTTGGCCTCCTCATCTAGAAACTGGTCTAAATCATATTATAGAAGGGTCTTGAAAGATATCACATAATCTTACACAATATAACTCCCCTATAGCAGGGTTAGAAGATCCTAGCAACTGGATGCCTTCACGGTCAAAGAAATAATCTTTTCTTGAAACTAGGCTCAAAAAGTTTCTCATGAGACTACAAAAATACTTGAGATCCCTAATGAACAAGAACTACCACTACCTCACTACTCCATGTATCATCATCATAGCAAACAAAACTCAGTTATCCTTCTGATCATGAATCGAACGTAAAGTGATCACAACCTCCTACAATCAGACTTTTATGGATGAATAAAAAATTTAGATTTTGTAATTTTACAGACTATAGAACTAAAACTGTTAGATTTTCTCCTCCAAGTGTCATCATTATCAATCTCCACTCCATGACGATCTTCTGGTGCATCATGATTAACACCTTCAGTATGAACTTGATGGGGACATTGACCTGGATCCATGCCTGTAAAAAAAACAAATTGTTAGAGCTCCTAAACCCATAATATTGAATATTAAACATTAATTAAATAATTAATTGTTATCTTGTTATGGTTTTAACCTATCCTATGCTCTACCCATTTCAAATACAAGCACAAAGAATAATGATGCATGATACTTTACGATGTATCTACTAGGTAACTAGTATCATTTTATTTTGTAGGCTCGATAACCTTAAAGGTATTTGTATCACATCACAAGGGGCTCTAAATACTCATGTCTCATCCAGTCTCCCTTGTTTACATTTCTTACTAAAATTAGCTGACATTATTTCCCCACCAACCCATGAAATATATCATTTTCATAAATCCAAGAGCCATCCTATCCCTAAAATATGAAACTTTGATACCACTATGTCATGATCCCACTCCCCCAAAAGAGTACCCCTCCTAGGCCTAAAATAAGGGAAGGGAGATGAGGATTTCATGATTCCCACCTCCAGTAAGCCCCGGGTTGTTGACGAGAATTGAGGGTATAATAAACATACATATGGGAGGAATTTAACTATAAGAGAACATGAATGAGATATCTATAAGATAGATACACCAATAAACACCTATTTAGAAATATATAATTAAATCCCACGTGCGGACATACAATTTCATATAGTACTTTAACAAATAAAAGGAAAACTACAAGTACCAAAAGTTAATGATTTTAGTGACCATGAATTTCAAGTAGATCTTACAAAACCACGAGTTGGTAATATCCAACATGATATGAATCTTTCTCTAGATGACTAGAAAAATAGTTTATATACATGCAGGGTGATAACATCAGTATACTTAGTAGGATCCTCCCTAGAACCCCTTGTACAAAAGATAAAAAAGTCATGCCAAAGCACATTGAACAATAGTGAAGCTAAATCATCACCTACATAGGCATACTAAGTTCCCAGACTCACAATGGATAACTCTCACCATGTATCACATACAAGAGAGAATATAATATAATAATGAAATATAGAGGGTTCCTTTCTCCTATTTCCCCATGTGTTTTCCTCTCGGACCCAATGTCACACGTCTTGAGCCACCTCTCTCTAAAATAATCCAACCTATAGGCACATAGAATAAGTATCACAACATGAACCTCGTGGATCACATCATCACATTATCCCATACACATATCCGTTTAGAGTAATTGATTAGTTTCTAGGATCCACTACAACCTTTATGACTTGTATCATACATTGGGTATTATACTTCAAGTCATCATGGCGCATACTCTAAGTAAGTTCCTCAATCCATCACAATATATACACTTTATACCTATAATAATCCTTTGGATACTATATTCGAGGATACATATGTGTGAAAAACTATAAGCCATCACGAAATTCTACATAAAAATATGGGGAAACTAACCGCCATTCATACCAACATTAGTAACAACCAAGAGAAGAGAATGGGGCCAGATATGGGGGTAGTTAGCTATCCACCCTCCCATCCTGATGTTCAGGAAAACACCATCCTAGAGTCCACTAGGTGTCAGTATCCCTAACTAACATGGGTGGGGTAGCGTATGGAATCACAGAATATACATGATATAATATAGCTTACAATCACACTATCAGAATAATCTAGTCCTAAGCTCAACTACAACTATCGTCACTCAGAAACCCGACTGCCACTACTTGGGACTAGATATATTATAAAAACACAATAAATTTAAAGAGATAAATTAATTTATTCTTTTATTTTAATCATATCCTTTCATTAATTAATTTCTTCTCCAATAAATTAACCATTAACTTTATCTTAAGATACATTCATTAACCACAAGTGGGAAGCAAAAATAATCCAATCCAAGTCCATAGTTTTTCAATATTAACATATTTTGAGTATTTGAATTCCATCAACAACAACCTTGTGGGTTAAGAATTATTTATTCATTATTAGTATCATTCCATAATCCAGGTACTCTAGAAAAACTATCATAAACTACCTTCAAGAGAAAACATGAATCCAAGCACAGCCAACCGCCTCAAGTATTGGGGAAAGGAATAAAAATAAAAGAAGAAACCCAACCATTGAATATTAAATAGATTCATTTCAAGAAATAATGTTACTTTATCACTTCAAAGGATATTCCCAGCTTCAACTTGTTATATCTTCTTTAGTGTCGTCCCAGATACCCACATGCATGTATAGAGGCATCTCTTTATCATAGGAACTAACTGCTAACACATCAACTAAGCCTCCCCACCCACATATCACATTATAAATCCTAATATCACCCATCTCATTCTCATAAATCATCACATAGAGAAGTTCAAATATAGAGAACATCATAAGGAAATAGGAAAACAATCTTAGTCAACAGGGAAATCTAGGCCCTAAAATAATGTTTTTATCCTCTCAAATTCTGTCTTTTATAGGATACTCCATCCATGAGTGGAGATATTAACACGTGTTCATTTTTATAGTTGAAAACATCATGTTGCTGTGATTTATTGGAGGGAATATTATTCACATGGAAAACGAGGCATGCATGTGTGAAATAAGGCATCATGTGACAAGGATTTCACATTTTCAGATGGTTTTATTGGGAATGCTATGAAGGATTGCGAGGATTGGAAAATTTTATGTGGGTTTTATGGGATTCAGTGGCAATTTTTTATTTTTAATGGGTTTCATCGCAGTGGGTTTCATCATGACACGTTTTGGAATTTTAGTTCGTTGGGTTTCACCGGACGTGCTATGAATTATTTCAGACATTAAAGAACTTTCAGTGGGTTTTATCTTACTACGAATTCTCAGAGTGGCATCATAGTTTTTAGATGTAATTTTGGTTCTAATTATAATGGATACGTATGAAGGTATTTAAGATTATATTTGATGTGTTTTTTACTCTATGTTTTTTGGTAAATCTAGAATTAGATTATATCCATGATCGTATGTTGAATCATGTAAAGGTATTGAAGATTATATTTGAAGTTTTTTTACTGTTATAATTGTGATAAATATTTACAAGACCGTATGCTGAATTTTGAAGTGGATGTTAGAATGAAATAAATATAATGTTTTATTTCTATGCAGAACTGGTTCTTGGAGTAGAAGTTCCAAATTTCCCTTAGATGTTCAAGAGGACACTAGATCTTCCATTGGAGATTCCACTAGAGCTTCCAATGGAACCTGTAGTGGAAAATAAATTCAATTTCAAATTTTTTATACAATTTAAAATACTAAATTAAATCATTTTTATAAATATTATGTACCAATTTTAATTCACATTTTTTTTATAATTAAATTGAACAGTAATATATTTATAAAAAATTTCACTGGTAGTTTCAGTTGTATTATTTTTCTAATTATGTAATTTTTTATTTTCAGGTTTTTTCAAATAGTTTATACATTTTAAAATGTTAAATTAGATAATCTTTATAAGAATTAAGTATTACATAAGAATATATTTATTAATTTATTAATTTTTATAAATATATTATTTAGTTTTAGAAATATACATTTTTTTTGTAGTGTTTAACTTCCACTAGAACACTGGAGCATCCACTCGAAATTCCACTAGAAAATATATTTAATATATATTATATTTTTTTTTATTAATAATTTGATTATATATTTATAAATATTTATTTTCCTAATTATGTAATATTTTGTTAAATTTTTTTTTCATATAGTGTATACATTTTAAAACGGATTAAATTCTATTATAAAATTAACACACTTTCCTTGAACATAAGTTTATTTGTTGTAGGACATTCCAATGCTGATTATGTTGATGTTGTATCAGATTCTATTAAACCAGTTATAGGGATGACATTCAAATCACTTGATGAAGTGAAATGTTTTTATGTCATGTATGGGGGAGTAAATGGGTTCAGTTTTTGCTGAAAATACTATAATAAAAGGAGAAATTATAAATCAATTTTCAGATCAAGCCGTTATGTATGTAGAAAATAAGGTTATATGATGATTAAAAAACGTGATAACATAGTGAAATTTTCTTGGGTTGAGCCACGTACAGGTTGCCTTGCTAGAATGGGGGTTATTTTATTGTCTTCTGGGTAATATGCATGTATTTTATTTGTTGAAGAGCATAATCATCCCTTAAACATCTATGAATAAATTAATATGATGAGGTCCTAAAGAAAAATAATAGGAGCACAAGCAGTTGAGTTCATTGTGAATGCTTCAGTAGGTATTAAACCAAATGATTCTTTATCCTTGGATAAATCTATTACAGGGGGTTGAGATGTTATTTGGTATACGCGTGTTGATTAGTTGAATTTTTTGAGGTCTAAACGAGAATGTGAATTTCTTCAGGGTAATACATGTTTCATGTTAGAGTACCTTGAAAGAAAATTCAGGAAAATTCATCATTTGTCTATAATATATAGTTTGACATTAATGGGGACATTAGTAATATTTTTTTTGTTGATCCAAAAATGAATTGGCATTATGAGTTGTTTGGATATGTTTTTGTTTCTTACACCACTTTCAGAACTAATAAATATTATAGGCACTTAGGTGTCTTCATGGGGTTCATTCATCATTAGGATATTGTTATTTTTTGGGTATCTTTGTTATATGATGAAACCGCCACTTCGTTTTCCTATTTGTTTCAAAAAAACTCTCAAGGGAATCACATGAAGCGACCTCAAACTATATTTAATGACCATGATGCGATAATTGGAAAATCCATTTGTGACGTTTGAGTGGGAAATTGGAATTGCCTTTATTTGTGTTATTCATTGAAAAATGGAATTAATCATTTAGGTAATTGGAAGAAAGATGGATCTAGTTCTCTAACTTGATTTAAGAAGTGTATGTTCCCATACCATGATGAAAATTAGATTGGTCAGGAGTGATCATCCCTTAGAGAAAAATATGGGGATGGGAAATCACAGTTGTTAGATGATGTATTCGTATTGCAAGAAAAGTGGGAGCATTGATTTTGAAAATATTCTTTATGATTAGGTATTCAAAGTACTAAATTAATTGAAATTTTTAATGGATTTGTTAAAAATTATGTTCATCACAAGTTAAGTGTTGTTGATTTATTTAATATGTTTGAGTTATTGTTGGAAAAAATAGATATCATGAAATATTTGAAAAATTTGAGATATGGGAGAAGTTTCCTTGTAATCTTTACACTTACCATGCATTGATGTGCCAAGTTTCTACTACATAAACACCAAATTTATCTGATTTATTTCAACATGAATATAAAATTAATTTCTCTTGTTTTATGATATCATGTATTAAAATTGGATTATAATTAATTTATGTTGTTGGAATGGTTGGCTATGAAGATAAATTAAGTGTTTCATATGAAGCTTTGAAAGAAGTTGTTGAATGTTATTATTGAAATTTTGAGTTAGTTGGTATCTTTTTTATCACATTTTAAAAATTTATGATCAGTTTGATGTGAGGTCAATAACTGAAAAATATATTTTGGGGAGGTGGACTTGATTGGATCAAAATTGTTTTATAGCTAAAGGAGCTTATATTTAACTAAATGCTGGTAGAAAATCAGTTATTGAAAAATGTTACAAATATTTAACATGAATTAGAATGAAGTGGATTAATGTATCATGTCAAACAAATGTGGGTTATGAAAGATCCTTCTCTAATTTTAGTAATTTTTCAAAATATTTTACTATCGTAAATACATCATCAGATAGAGTTAATGGTCGTGATAGTCCAGACACAATTTTAAGAAAGGATTCTTTTAAAAGGAAACCAAACAGTAAATGGGGAGATATAATCAAAAGTTTTTTAGACAATGGCTGTCAAAAGGGGACACACTAGAATAAATATAAAATAATTATACTATTATAATGATTGTATGATTTCATTTTATGATGAATTTCATTTATAATAGAAGTATTCTATTTCTAATGTGGTGTCTAATATCATTTTTCTTTGCACGCTGGGAATTAAATAGTATGGAAGATTTGATTTTGGTGTTGCTGCTATAAAAATAGTTTTAAATGTAACTTTTATAGCAGCATTATTTTTCTATAAGTGTTGTAAATGTGTTTTTTTATTACAAGACGACTTGTCAACCAATTTGGAACTTCAAATTTAGAGGTAGACTGACATAGAATTGGAAGCAACCAACCAGTGTAGACAATATTGGATGAAAGTTGTTTTTTGGGATAAATTGTGACCATGTATAGGCTATTTGAAATTGTAATGACTGTATTGAATCATTTATAGGCTGAAAGAAGTCATATTCAACTTTCGATTGTAATGTATTGGGATACAATTTCATGAAATTGTAAATGTGTTGTATGCAATTGTATTGTATGAAAATGTGAAGTGATAGCGGTGAAGTTCATATTTTTTGCACTGTAAATGCGAACATAACAATTCTTTGAAATAATATAAAATATCAGAAGACGGAAAGTCCATGGATACTTTTGAATACATGTTCATCTTAATGTTGAGACATAATAAAAAAAATTTGATATAAAATAAGGGAAACTGATCTTGGGGATAATTTTGAATATTTTTGTTTTTTTAAATATCATTACTTAAAATAAGGGAATTTTCAAATGTGATACATTATTTTCACCCCATAAACTACTTCCAAAAAACCTATTACAATCACCAAAATCAAATAATTCCCTTCAAAAGCACACAATATTCCCTTGAACATTATATAAAAACAATATAATACATATAAAAACAAATATAAGATCAATATCAGTATTTAAATATCTATATTTCAATTGGTAAATCATCAATACAATGAAATTGAAGAAGTAAAATAGAAATATAGTATCCAATAGTATAATAGTGATCAAATATCCATCAACCAGGAACCTAAACAATTATGAGCAGACAATAACTAATAATGAAATATCTGTACCATTAAAAACAAACCACCATTAGTATCTATTTATAACTTATAATAGAAACTATATGATCATACATCTATAGAAGATTGAGAAATCACCATTGAAACAAAAACCCCCAATGAAAATTCCATTCCACATACAACAATCATAATCTACCATAGAAACTAAAAGAAACATTATTGAACATCCATTTAACAAAAACCACCAGACCAATAAACATGTACCACACTGAGAAGGTTTTACAATGTTAATGATATTACCATATAAGAGTTAGATTCAATAATAATTTCTGAAATACCATGTTATGTAATTAAATTTAAATCAAACAAAATATTTTTTACCTTAATAGAATCTTGTCAATCATTAGATAAAACTATATTAAAAAAATAAATAATAACAAACTTATATCGTCACATGAAATAATTCCAAATTCATTTCCATCACCACCCAAAATAAGAGAGAACCACAAAAATAGTATTTATAAATTTTTAACAACCTGAAAACATTTGAATTTAGTTTCCAATAATTTCCATAAAACTGGACTATATAAATGTTTAGTAACCTTAGAACCTTTTTAATTACTATTTGATGTCACAACCATATAACTGATATGTTTAAATGTTTATGCTGATTCCAGTGGCACTGTTTCTAAGAGGAAACTCATGCTTCTAAATTATGTTGCTGTCCAACTATTTATAGGTTCGGTAAGGAAGAAATGTTCCATATAAATCCACAGGTTGTCAATTTCATCTTGTGTTAGCTTCTTGTTAAATGCTTGATCATTTTAAATTTTATCTATTAGATAAAAAACAATTATTCCATAGTACATGGTTTCATCCCCCTGTTGAGGAGTATCTTCCACTACAAACGATAACACGAGAGTAGTCTTGTCTAAGTATTTGGGGCTCTATTTTTGATGATTTTTTCGATAAATGCATTTTGCAAGGTGTAAAAATTTTAGTTAGTGAGTTGGTTTATATTAAAATTGATTTCATGTTTAATATGATAACATTTACCATTTTTAAATAAACTTTATGATAACAATAATCTCCAAAACCACCCATCCGAGGCTGCCTAGAGTTATAATGGCTGAAATATTTTCTATAAATATAAAAAATGAGCAATGTCCAATGCATATTTTTTGTGTTGATGGGGATGAAAAATTTTCTATTTAACTACATTGCATCATTTACTAGTTTCTCCACCAAAATCTCAAATAAATATTGGGTTTTCCCTTATATTATTCTCTATACAAATGAATAAAGTTAGAAAAAACTATTAATTAATATATTTACAACTTAAATAATATAGAGAATATTACAATCAGCATGGTCAGAATTGTAATCGTCATTTATTTATCTGGGAATATTTCAGCCATCTTCCCCATTTCACACTTTTTTTATAATCTGAACATAAAAATCTATAACCTGGTATCATTAAAAAGTAATAGAGGATGTCACAATAATTGAATATTAGTTTTCAATATGATTGGTTAACATAAATACTCACCCTGCTACCTATTAGGGTTTTCATAAAAAGAGAGAAAATATCATCCATTAAAAAAACATATAAATTGTTTTATAATTCCTAGACATATTGACTACATAATAATAACAGTAATTTATAAAAAAAATGTACAGTCTAGGTTAATTTAATAGAAATATTTAAATTTTGGGCAGTCATTCCCTTTAGTCCTAACAACATACCTGGCCAGGTTCAACTACATAATCTTCTCAAGATTATTGTAGTCTTTTTTTTGAATTCATTGACTCTCCCTGACCCATTTTGGTATATTTGAAAGCATGATAATAGAAATTTTATGTTGTTTTTTGTTTGAAACATTGGCTACATCGATGATTTTTTCCAACTGAGCTGGACATTCTACTGGTTTTGTTTGAGATGATTCTTCTCTTATTCATTTATTTTGAGTTTCATACATATATAGTAAACCCAATTTATTCTATTTTCTTCCTCTTGATTTCATATTTCTAATCATTGTTTGGGTTTGGTGTGTTTCTATTTCCTCCATTTTTGTTTTTTTCTGTCAGGGAGAGGTTTGGTTTTCTCAGCAGCTTCTTGCATGTGATATATTGGTTTTGGGTGTAACGGAAGTGCGTGGATGGGTGTACCCAACTTTAATTTTACCATTAAAAACAGTCAATCCGAGATCCTTCATGATAATAAAACACTAGATCATCATAATAGAATTAATAATGGAAAGGAAAGAGGGATGTCCCAGAACCATAGAGAGGATCATCTTATATTGGTTATAATTAATTTAATTAATAGAATAGAATTTCCTTGATTGAATTATCTCTCCATTGATGTTTTCGGTCATGATTCTATGTGATACGTTCTTGCATCGTAGAATCCAAGTGTAGGATTCCTCTAGTGATGATCCACATGTGCTCCACATGTCTTTGGATATTGCCAAAGGAATCTCTGGGTGTTAGCACAAAAGGGTATTCTCTTGTGATGTCCGCCTTCGATCGCCTTGAGAGCAGCTTCCAAAGCACTCTCCTTGATCTAGTGGAGTAGGATCTCTCTCATAACATGAGAGTGTTCTTAGAGGAAGGAATTCTATCTTGGGTTGAGAGCTTTCTCCTGATTTGTTGTGCACAATCATAAAGAATGACTAGGCTTAATGAGAATAATGTATTTGGGATTCATAATACTTAGAATAATAAAATGAATTAATTACCTAAATGAATTTATTAATTTCCTTTAATACTTATTAATACCTCATGTCTAATATTAAAATTTTACTATTATTATTACTTGACATGCACCCAAAAAATTACACCTGATATTATTTAATTAAATAAATAATATTTTTTCTCATAAATTTTTACAAAAAAAACATGGCGTGTATATATTAATATACATGGTGTGTACTTCTGTTGTTTCATTTTTCTTATTTCCTCCACCACATTTATTATACCTTGAATAATGACTATTTATTTCTTAAATAAATATCACTGCATTACTCACTAATAAATATCTTTTCCCACAATATTCTCTCTCTAATAACTAGTGTTGAAATAAATGTGATCAGAAATCCTTGAAAAATTATTAAACCATAATTGGGAATAATATTTATTCAACTTGTTAAATAAATATTTAACTGAGATACTTGGACACACTTAGTGTGTGACCCTCTAGGCCTCTTTTCAGTGGCATTAGGCAGAGCCTGCCTGAAGTTCAAGGTTATAATCCAGAAACATGCCAAGGAACCCATAAAGAATGAAGTTAATGCCGTAATGATGTGTCACCTCCTACGAATGTGTTACTGTGTAATGTAATACCTTTTTATCAATATCTCGAATCAAGCGAGTTTCATACTAGTTATATTAACCCTTGTGCTTGATTATTCTTTCTTTGACATCTTGGAATTGAACTCGCCCATTCCTCACCATGTTAATGGATTTTTTTAAGCTATATCAATTCCATAAAAGGGTCTGAGATATCAACTTCCTTTGTGGAGTATAAGGGAAAAATCCTATATCGCATTATCTATTAATGTAGTATTACTCGTGATGCACCCAAAATATCCTACCTCATTGCAAACAGTGTGTCATCATCGTTTTCATCAATACATCTAAGTGCTGGAGTTGTAATAACCATTAATAATAATCCTAAAGTCTAAGGACCAATAGACACATACAAAAATTGGAATATCCAATGAAACTATGAAATGTGGATTTCCTATTGATAGGTATCGTTCTCATAATATCCTCATGAATATTTCCAAGGGAACACACCATGAGAAGGTTCCTTAAAGTTTTATGATTCCTCATCCCTAATGTCCTATATTATTTTTGTCCTTCAAATAACATCATCCGACCATAGAATGTATATTAAATAACAATGTTATGACACTTTCAGGTTCTCTTCATAGTAGGGATCCACTATGAACCTTTAGTGAAACAGTTATCCTTAGGACAGTATCATATGAATTGTCACATAGAAAAAAATCAAGATGTGATAATGTAATTATTAATATTAAAATCCATGAATACAAGTTTATCATAAATTACAAAGTAGTTGGTTATAGGACACAAACACCAACAGACTCCCACTTGTACTAGAGCCAACTGCTAACAACCTTTAACCTGCTAGCTCTCACATGATAATCATGCTTCTACTGAGACAAGACTTTAGTCATGGGGTCTTCCATGTTCTCTTCCATGGATACTCTGATCACTGCAAATTCACCCCTTTGATATAAATCCCTAAAGAGGTGATACTTCCCGAGAATGTGGTTTGTCCGTTGATGCGACCTTGGTTCTTTTGAAAGATACACCACTGAAGTATTATCATAATACAATGTGATATGATCTTCACTACTAGGAACCACATCGAGCTCCTGGACAATGTTCCAAATCCAGAAAACTTACTTGGCTGTATCAGAAGACACTATATATTCGGACTCCACTGTAGAATCAGCGACAACTGTCTACTTTGAACTCTTCTCACTCACAACTCTTTCACTAAGACATAAAATATATCTTGATTGTGAATTCAGATTGTTCTGATCTATCTAAAAACCAGCATCATCATACCCTCTAATGATAAGCTCCTCATCTCCTCCATACACCATTAACATATCCTTAGTTATTCTCAGATACTTAAGGATTGTCTTAACATTAGTCCAATGTTGTTCTCCTAGATCTACTTAATATCTGCCTACCATGGTCAGTTCATAGGAAACATCAAGCCCGGTACATAACATGGAATACATGATGGATCCTATAGCATAAGAATATGGGATCTTACTCATCCTATCTTTCTCTCGTTGTGTCTGAAGGACACATTCTCTTAGAAATATGTAGGCTATGTTACACTACAACCAATCCCCAATTGTATTATTTCATAATAATTCTCTTTAGTATCTGGTCAATGTATGTACGCTGACTTAGTCCAAGAAGCCTCTTGGATCTATCACAAATGATATTGATCCCTAGAATATAGGTTGTTTCACCTAAGTACTTAATGGAGAAACACTTGTTCAACCAGTCCTTAACTGAAAGTAAGATTGGTACATCCTTTCCAATAAGAAACATGTTGTCAACATATACTACTAGGATAATGACCGTATTACCATTAAACAACTTATAAACACATGGATCACATTCAATCTTAATGAATCCAAATTCTTTTATGGATTTATCAAATCGAATGTTCCATGACCTGGATGCTTTCTTTAATCCATAAATGGATTTCTGGAACTTGAAAACTCATTTGTCTTCAGCTGGTGTCATAAAATTTTCTAGTTAGACAACATATTGAAGGTTCCCATTAATGAATGTTGTTTTGAAATCCATATTACAAATCTCATAGTGATAGTAAGATGCTATGTAATGTATGATTCTTATGGATTTAAACATGGAAATTGGCAATAAGGTTTCATCATAGTCAATTCCTTGATTCTCTCTAAATCCTTTAGCCAATAGAATTATTTTATAAGTTCTAACTTGACCTTCCATGTACATATTTCTATTGAATACACAATTTCACCCAAAAGTGTTTACAATAACTAGCTCATCTACTAGAACCCAGACTTGGTTCTGATACATGGAATCAATCATAGAATTCATAGCTTCTAGACATCTTAAAGATTCGGAGTTCTCTATTTATTCCTTGTATAAGATAGGATCATCATTTTCCAACCATAATGATTCACCATCCTTAGTGAATAAAAAACCAAATCTCTCGAGTTCCCTTACCTCTCTTGAGATCCTACGGAGTACTTGTGTTTCTATAACCTCTTCCACAAGGACCAGGGGAATTTTTTCCTGTACCAAATCATGTGTATCTTGAGCAGAAACTTTGTCGAAGTCAATATTACTCCCACTATACTTTTTTAGGATGTGCTCCCTCTCAGGAAAGACAACTTGTCTAGTGATAATCACTTTTTCCTAAAGGGTTATATAGGTAATTTCGTTTCATTTCCTTGGGATATCCTACAAAGATACAACTCATGCCTCGAGGTTCTAGTTTGTTTCCTGATAAGGCCTTAAAAAACACCTCACATCCCCTTACACTTGTGTGTAACAAAATGGGTTTCATTCCATTACATAGCTCAGAGGGAATTACATTTTCACCTTAGTTGGTACTCGGTTTAATGTGTATGTTACAATTTATAATGCATATCCCCAAAGGGATAATAAAATATCTGTATGACTCATCATCGACCTCACCATCCCCAAAAATGTGTGGTTCCTCCTTTCACTAACACCATTCCACTGCGGTGTATAAGGAGGAGAGAGTTGAGATAGAATCCCAGACTCCCGTAAAATGTTGATGAACCCTTGGTTCAGATATCCTCCACCTCGATCTGATCAAATCTTCTTTATCTTCTTACCAAGATGATTCTCTAATTCATTCTTGAATACCTTAAATTTCTACAAAGACTCTGACTTATACCACATTACGTAGATATATCCATATCTACTCAAATCATCAGTAAAAGAAATGAAGTAAGAATATCCACCTCTAGCTTCTACTGGAAATGGTCCACACACATCCGTGTGAACTATTCCTATAAGCTCTGTGGCCCTTTCACCCTGTCCACCAAAAGGAGGCTTGGTCATTTTACCTTGTAAACAAGAATGACATCAATCAAGTGTTTTTATACCATTAGAGTCCAAATAACCATCTTGGCAGAGCTTCGTCAAGCACTTCTCATTTACATGACCAAGATAGTGATGCCACAATTTGGTGTTGTATGAGTCATGTGAATTTGTTTCGTTATCGATTACTAACACTTGGTTTTCATAATTGAAAACATACAAACTATTATTTAAATGTTCCATACCATAACATACATTTTTATAATAAAATAAACAACCCTTATTTAAAAACAAGAAAATAAATATATTCATATCCAAACATGATACCGTAATTATGTTCTTGGTAACACTAGGACCAAAATAATAGTTTTGTAAAACCAAAAGAATCCTAGTTGGAAATGAGAGATGGTATTCTCCAATGGAAAATGCATCCAACCTCACGTCATTGGTAGCTCGAAGATCCACCTCTCCTCTAGAAATATTTCTATATCTACTTGGTTCCTGCATTTGAATACAGATGTGAGGCCCACAAGTTGTATTTAATAAACAATGTGTAGAAATGGAAAGATTACACTCAATAATAAATGTAACTTTAGCATCCCCATGCTTCTGGGTGCGGTTCCTCTTCTAGTGGTCTGTCTTACCACATGAAAAACACACCACTTCCCATTCCTTGCCCCACCTCTAAATCTTCCCCATATTAGAGGGACAGTGCTCGGGGGATTCAGACCGTTTATAAATACTTGTCCCATTTTCCTTGTCCTTCCTTTTCTTATTTATCATAAGGACTGTGGGGTTTTCAAGCTCCATGTCCTTATATAGTTGGATAATTAAGGCTAGATGCTCTGATAGACTCTTCTCATTATTTCTCATGTTTTAGTTGACAATGAATCTTGATAAGGTCTTGGGAAATGATGATAGGATGAGATCTATATGCAACTCATCTGATAACTTAATCCCTAAGATGTACAAGTGTTCAATGTAGTCAAGAATCTTGAATACATGAGTCCCATATGGTGCAGACTCTCCAAGATTATTTGTGAAGAAAGTGTTAGATATCTCATATCTCTCCTGTCTCACATTCTCTTGATATAGATCCTTAAGTTGAGACACAATTATATACACGTCCATGTTTTCATGTTTCTTCAAGAGATCATTAGATATGGCCGATAGCAGGAAACATTGGACATCTGTGGAATCATCCAAATGTTTCATATAGAGAGATATTTCTTCATCACTGTCCTTGTTTCTAGGTTCAACTAGAAAAGGCTCCTCCAGTACATACAATTTCCTCTCATGGTGTAGGATGAAACATACATGCCTCTGCCACTCTTGAAAATTGGTGCTGGTGAAAAGGTTTTTCTTATCGAGTATGGTTCACAATGATATGTTTGAATTCATTTTTCTTTTCATTTCTAAAAATTAAGATTAGAAAGGATTTATTACTTTATCATGATAAAACTGAGAAAAATAAATAAATTAATACTTATTAGTCTCCCACTATTTTATCGAAATTCAATAGCCCTAACCATTGAATTCAGAATATTCTGTTGCCTGAATATTCTAGTGTAAAGGATACACATTTCCCTTTTCATTACACCAAATAGGGTTGGTCAAGAAACTTGAATGTTTTTAGGTAGGAATTCCAAATACTAACTTCATTAACTTGTAGCTCGTTGATTCGTTGAGTGGACTCCATAATCCCGAAATCCTTTTATTTTGGATTTCATCAACCTTTGCCTCTTTGTCACACTAAGTCCTATTATGGCAGTAAACCCTTGATCTGAACCAAGTCATGTCAACTCAAAACCTTGAATTATAATTCCCCAATATTTGAAAGCACTCCAACTAGGGTTGGTCAAGCACTTTGAACTATGGTTCGATTCTAACCAAGATTATGTAAAGCTATACCGACTTAATATTTTTTTGAGGGATTTTATCCTTATACATAAATTTAAATTTTATTATCTTTCTTACATTATTTTTAATATTAAGTGGGATATACATAAGTGATTAACCATGTCTAAGATAATATTTACGCATAAGCCAGTCTTATTTTAGTTCCACCTTGCATGCTTGTATAATTCATTAATTGTGTGATCACGACAACAAACCCATAATAAATAAGCCATCCAATTGATAGAAATAAAATAAATGGAATGATAATGATCATTTTATATTGGTTAGTTTGTCTAGTGGTTAATTAAAAAACACAATACCTAGGGGAGAAACACCTTTTGGGTTCGTGTTTACGTCTTCACACCTGTCCACCATTGTATCTCCTTGGGTTGATTTCACCTAGGCTCATAACCTGAACCACATCCACTATGTTGGGAGCCCTATCCATTACATATGATTTTATTTCACATGCAGGTGAGGGGTGAAAAGGGGTTTTACATAAAAGAATCCTTGGGAACTCAGACCCTACATATTAATGGGGAGAAGGCCCACATACCGAAAAAATTAATTTAAATAAATAAATTAAAAGAAACAATCCACATAAAACGGTCCTCGTATAGCTCATGATCATCCATACATGAAATGAAATTTACACATAAAAAAATATAGAATTTAATTATTTAATCATTCTTGTTTAAGATAATTCACGCTCGAATAAATTAGTTATCGTTAATTAATCAATCCTTTTATCTTAAACCCTTTTATGAATTTCCTTGAGATTCTCATCCATTATAATTTTAAACAAATAAATTCATTTAAAAATATCTTTGTATTTAACTTTTACCTTGGAGGCAACTCAGTGAATTCATGTTAATAACTACCCAATGAGTAGAGACGAACATTACTTAGATGTTAAATTAAAAATATATATATATAACACTTATCATGTGTTGTTCCTCAGCTTTACACCTGAACCATGGTATATGTCTCAAGGGTTTCTATAATATAATAATAAATTTTAATAAATATGCATAATTTGGATGAGTACATGACATATAGTTCCAACTACACAACATGTACTACTATTCACCATCCATCTGAAGTACACAAATGGGGATTAGAAATGTGAGTGTACTTAAGAAATCTTCGGAGTACACAACATATCTAGTGGGCCACATGCTGTGTAGTATCCGCATTACACGGTCTCTATCCAGGAAATCCGTGTATAGGGTACATGGTCTAACCCTAACCCAAAGTGACTACACACTGTGTCCAGTGGGCCACGTGGCATGTAATCCGGAAATATTGTGGCACTTGTTCATGGTCAACACACGATGTCATTAAGACTTAGACAAAATCTAGTGACATGACTTGGTTTGGCGGACCAGAAATGATGAATTAAACCTTGTATACATGATGTGTACTACTAAATACACATCATGTGTTCTGGTGTTATACGATTAGGAAAATTTGGAACCTCTAGATGAGATCCTCTGTATTATTTAAATCAAAATTAAAAGAAAATATCATTTCTATAAGGTGAAAAAGAAATGAAAGAGGAGGAACCAATATCGAGATTAAAATTTGAATAAAAATTAACTTGAATTGAAACAACTAAATTATTAAATATGTTAATCATCAACAAAAAAATTAGTAATTATAATTGACGATATGACCGCTTTGATACCACTTGTTGGTTCTGGGCATAGAAAAAGTGCGTGGATGTGTGTACCGAACCTTAATTTTACCATTAACAATAGTCAATCTGAGATCCATCATGAAGGTAAAACACTAGATCATTGAAATATAATGAAAAATAGAAAAGGAAAGAAGGAATTCTTGGAACCATAGAGAGGCTTATCATATGTTGGTTATAATTAATTTAATTAAAAGAAAATAATTACATTGATGTAATTATCTCTCCCTTGATGTTTTCGGTCACGATCTGATGTGATCCTTCATTGCTTCACATAAGCCAAGTGTGGGATTACTCTAGCGGTAATCCACACACTCTCCACGTATCTCGGGATGCCGCCTAAGGAATATCCAGGTGATAGCATGGAAGGGGCTTCGTTTGTGATGTCCGCCTTTGATTTCCTTGAGAGCAACCTCCAAATCTCTCTTCTTAATCTGGTGGAGGAGGATCTATCTCATAACTTGAGAGCATTCTTAGAAGAAAGTAATTCTCTCTTAGATTGAGTGATTTATCCAGATTTGGTGTGCACAACCACAAAGAATGTCTAGGGTTAATGATAATAATGTAATTTGGATTTATAATACTTAGAATAATAATATGAATTAATTACCCAAAGGAATTTATTTATATAATTTAATTCTTAGTAAGATCCCATGTCTAAAAATAAAATTTGACTATTATTATTACTTGATAGGCACCCAACGAATGAAAACTAATATTATTTAATTAAATAAATAATATTATTTCTCACAAATTCTCAGAAAAACAACTTGGCGTGTATATATTAATATTCATGGTGTGTACTTTTGTTTTTCCATTTTCTTTATTTCCTCCACCACATTTGTTAGAACTTGAATAATGACTATTTATTTATTAAATAAATATCACTTCATTAATCGCCAATAAATATATATTATTTCAATCATAATATATTCTCTTAAATAACTAGTTTCGAAATAAATTCAATCAGATATCCTTGAATAATTATTAAACTACATCGGGAATAATCATTATTCAACTTTTTAAATGAATATTTAACTGAGTTACTTGGACATAATTAGTGTGTGACCCTCTAGGCCTATTTCATAGTGCCATTAGATAAAGCCTACCTAAAGTCCAAGGTTAGTGTCTAGCAACCCACCAAGGAACACATAGAGAAAAAAGTTAATGCCGCAATGACATGTCACCTCCTACGAATACTTACCATGCAATGTAATCCCTTTGGCTTGATACCTCAAATCAAGTGGGTTACATGATAGTTCCATCTACCCTTGTGCTTGATTATTATTTCTTTGACTTCCCAAAACTAAACTCACCCATTTGTCACCATGTCCACAGATTTATTTAGGCTATATCAATTCCATCAAAGGGCCTGAGATATAAACTTCTATTATGGAACAAAAGGGACAAATCCTATCTCAAATTATCTATTAATGCAGTATTACTTCTGACACACCCAAAATATCATACCTTGTTTCAAATAGTGCGTCATCATATTTTGTAAAGAACCAGAATTTCCATGTAATTTTTTTAATTAAATGGGAATTTTACAAGTCTGTGAAAAATTACGGCACGTGATTCCGAGGCCTAGTGTGCCCGGAATGAATTTCTGAACATTTTTTTCGGGTATGTTTAGTAAATGTGTGAGAGGGAATTTCTAACTTTTGAACCAGTGCTTGAAATTAAAATATGTGGGCACTGTTGAACTTGCAGCACTAGTATTCGCTTAAGGAGACCTTCACCTCGACCGCAGTAGGTCGAGGGTGGAAGATAGCTTTTCACATATTCGTGAAAGAATAAAAAAATAAAGTTGTGTAGATTTTATTTTTATTTTTATTTTAAACTCTGTTTGGATGTCGGGAGGTGGTGACCACCATAAATAAAACCTATCAACATAGTTGGGGACCACCTGAGCTTAACCTCTCTTGTGGGTTATGGTGGCCGGGACCAGTCGAGTCTTAAAACCTCTTGAACTCCCAATTAAGTGGGGAGAAACCACTTGAGCTCCCCACTTAATTGTTCCAACCCTCCTCCACTTTATTATTCCAACCTGTATAATTAATTTTCCAAATTTTAATTTATGACAAAAAACATAATAGATCACATAATCTATTAATTTGGGCTACCATTTTATTTTGGTGGAATTGGGAGAGGAGGATCTTTGGAGGATTATTCTCTCCAACAAAGAGCTCTAACTTCGAATACTTCCTTGGGACACCCTCCAAGGAGAAAAGTCTTTGACAACGACGAACCTATGCATGATCCTAGGATTGGATGTGTGTTGAAGACATGATGAACGTTGACAACTTCACCTTCTTCCTTCTCTTGCCAATGTCAACGAACAATCCAAGGTAGGGGTTTTATTCCCATGTTCTTGCCTTCTAAATTTTCTTTTGAAGGATTTTGAATAGTGATCGACAAAGGTTGTGGGGATTTATGTTCTTAAATATCTTCCATTCACATTCTTGATTCAAATATGGTGAACCACTTGCTACCGCTCTAACGCGGAGAGTGCGGGCCAAACAAACCTGGACCGAACTCTCAGAAAATCTTTTTTTTACTTGATGAATCTTGCGACAGAGGTAGACAGAAACCAGAGCAGGTTTTTGGGAACCATGGAGTCATGAGAAAGGCGGTCAAAAATACCGCCGATTGCGATAAATTTGACGGCGTAAGGCGCCGTCGTGCGGCTCCGCGCCCCAAGGCTCCACCACCTACCGCCCCGCAGCACCGCCCAAGACGCTGCCGTCATTCGGGTTGAGCCGCCGCCACCACCACCATCCGGTCAGAGCCACCGCTACAGTTCGAGCCGAGCCTCCGCCACCGTCCGGGCTGAGCTGTGGCCACTATCCGGGCCGAGCCACCACCGCCGTCCGGGCGGAGCCGCCGCCGTCGTCCGGGTCGAGCTTCCACCGCCATCTGGGCTGAGCCGCCGCCGCAGTCTGGGCCGAGTCGCCGCTAATGCCAGAGCTTCTTCCACCATCCAAAGCCGACCCCATTCCCTCATGGCACCCCTGCCGTTGAACTGTCCCGTGGCACCCCCACGGCCGAGCCACCCCATAGTACTCCGTGGCCTCTCGCGGCCCTCGCAGCCTGCCGAACCCAACTGGTCGGGCCGGGCTGCCCAGCAGACCGAGCCAGACTCAGCAGGTCGAGCTAGGAAAACCCTGACCAGGTCATCCCAGGTCGGGTCGGGCCGAGTTCGTCCAACCGGGTCAGACCAGACCCTGACCCACTACGACCCAATTACGCTCTTTCGAAGATATCTTTGGTACTAGGTGTCCGTTTGACGAACTTTCAGTGGAACTATAAATCTTGGAGCGAGACGGTCCGTTTGGGTATACCCCACTAGAGTTTTGAGTAAAGATGAGGTACGGTCGGGTTGGATCGAGCACGAATCCTACCGCGCCCCGGGACTAAATGGCTAATAACTCATAGACCGAGCATCCGATTAACACTCCGTCTATTGCGTTGATACCCATATGACATGGAGGACCTTTGAGAAAATTCTTCATGGGACTTAGTAGAAGTTTGAGTACTGACCCGTGACTTTTGGATTGGATCCTCCCAGAGATGAGCAGACATAGTGCGAGAACCCACTAGCTGGCTACAGTGAAAAGAATGAAGAGCGATCCTGCGTGGGTCAGCTCCTAGAGATCTTGTATTTGTCAGCTCCAAGTGATCGTATGTGGGTCAGCTCCTAAAGATCCCGTGTGGGTCAACACTTAACAATTCTATGTGGGTCAGCTCCTAGAGATCCTGTGTGGGTCAGCTCCTAGCAATCCTCTATGGGTCAGCTCCTAGCGATCTTGTGTGGGTCATCTCCTAGCGATCCTATGTGGGTCAGATCCTAGCAATCCTGTGTGGGTGAGCTCCTAGCGATCCTATGTGGGTCATCTCCTAGAGATCCTATGTGGGTCAGCTCCTAGCAATCCTGTGTGGGTCAGCTCCTAGCGATCCTGTGTGGGTCATCTCCTAGAAATCTTGTGTAGGTTAGCTTCTTTACAAAGTAATATGATTCTGTAGTTACATCTAATCATCTCTACTATTGTACTTAAGTTATACCTGTGTGAGATATGTTCTTACCCGTGTGGTACTTTCCTTTGTGATAATACCTTGGGGTATTCTTCTGTGTGGAATACCTATGTGGTACTTGCCTTTGTGGTTTTCCATCCTTTGTAGAACAGTTGAGCTTTGGGATTTTGGGTTGGACCCTTTTGTTTCCTCATGATTGAGATGGGTATACTTGATAACTTAGGTATATGTATGGGCATATACCTAAGTAGGATTGAAAATTGATTTCATGCTTTTAGGTTTATCCTTTGTGAATTTATGAGACCTTGAGGATCTTGATGTCCCTACTGAGTATCGTTATACTCACCCCTACATGAGCTACGCCCGCACATCGTTGTGTTTGGTGCAGACGACAGACAACACTGACTGAGGATGAGAGTAACAGGACTGGACAATACTCGGAGGTGGACCTTATGACGAGTTGGTACACAGAGGAGATGGAAAGATGAGGAGTGCCGAGGAGGCGATCTTTACCTACCTTTCAGGTAGGAACCTCGGAGGACGACCCAGTAGCTGTTTTCCTTTTTTTTCAATTGTACTTGTACTTTTAGTTTCTTGTAATTTACTACTGGGATTGTATTCCTGCCCCTTTTACTTTCATCACTCTTTTGTTATACAGTTTTACATGGTGATTTGTATCTAGATGTGTGCTCATTTTTGTGTGTTTTCAGGTTATAATGGCAATTATTTCCCAGTTATAGGGAATTACACCTTTGGTGCAAGTCTCCATCCCCTGGCCTATGGAAGGCGGGCTTGGGGTAGTCACGACAGGAGCCCCGGGGGACGGGTCATGACAAATTGGTATCAGAGGAGTCAGTTATACCGTAGAAAATAAGACTCTGATATTTCTTTTAACAACAATAGTGTTAAGTGTAGTGAGTGTGGTTATCATTTTAGGTAATCCAGTGTTGGTGCAGCGACCGACGTATCCATACAGCAGGATCCTGACTTCTGATTTCTGACTCAGTGCACGAAAACACTGATTGTGTGTGTGTTTTCAAGATTTTTCCTTGTTACCTCTTCAATTACGCTCACCAGGTATAACTTATTGACCATCGAACACTCATTTCATTTTAGGATGCCTCTACGCAGACAACCAGTTAGGGTTCTGAGAGTAGCATGCACTAATAGCCCACCGAGCGATGAGGCTCCGGTGCAGGGCCCTTTTACTATGTGGGCACCTTCAGGTGGTGTACCAGTAGCAGCACCAACCATTGGGCGACAGTTTCCACCAACCACACTGGTGGAGTCTTCATGCCGACTGAGCATGTTGTATGAGTTCTAGTAGTAGAGGCCTCTGAGGTTTTGAGGGGATCCAGATTCCCACATAGCTGAGGGCTGGCTGGAGGTAGTCTTTAGAGTTTTCTGCCCAGTTGAGACACCAATAGAACAGATGGTGATCTTAGCTACTAGTATTTTTCAGTGAGTGACCATGAGGATGGTTTTCATAGTGATGAGGCTTCAATACGTGGACCATTACCCGAGATAGTACCTTCAGGTAGTGTTTCGGCTATATCACTACCCGTTGGACACCTGTTACAACCAGCGGTACCGGTAGTGGACACATATAAGATTAGTGCCTTAAGTATGATTCAACATCAGATACCCCTCAGATTCCGAGGCAAGCCCAACTCACAGGTGGATGAGGACTGGCTTGACGAGGTGGCTGAGAGTTCTCTAGAGATTCTATAGCTTCGGCAGAATGACATTTCGGCAGCTGAGTATTCATCGAGGTGTACCGATCATTCCTGGTACTCGATGAATATGATACGATCAGTGCTTCGGAGCTCGGACATCTGAGCAAGGTGTCTTTAGGGAAATCTGAGCAATAACTATTCTTCTATGCATTCCTACTTATGATAGGGTGCTAGAGAGAAACTTTGTGGTTGAAATTTCTTTGGATGAGTGGATGCAACCAGTGAATGTTAGTAGTGGGAAAGCAGGAAAATGACGCCAGTCTTGGAGGCTTGGGCGTGTAAAATGTTTCAGGAAGAGGATGTGATTGGGATAGATGAATCTGTAGGCCATCAGAAGTGGATGTGGAGCTAGGAGAGAATCATGAGGTGGTGTACATTTCAACATGTTACAACCACCCCCTTTGCCATCCCCGCCAGGATCAGGGAGCTGGAGGACAAGGGAAGAGAGTAGCTGTATGCAGTCAAGGAGTGTGACCCATGGTATCCAGGAAATATCCGAGGTACAATATGTGTCTACAACTACCTACCATATTAATTGACATAGGTACTAATCATTCATTCTTTCCATGAATCCCGTTCAAGACCTAGAGTTTTCGGTTAAATTGTTGAATTGACCCTCACATCTAGAGATATCATTGGGAGGAGACTCAATAATCACACTTACACTGATAGTGTGATCTAACCCTTGAGGCGAGAGTTTTGGTTGGAACCTCTTGGTGTAATCGTCGAGGCCTTACGACATTAGTTTGGGTATGATTGGACATACACGATTCGTACTCATATTGACTGTATTATGAAAAAAGGTTGTGGTTTATCTATAACGTTGGGATGGGGTTTTCCTTGGTCGGTGAAAAGGGAAACCCATGTAACACAAAATAAACTCATGCATAGGAGGGTGAACCCGACCACTCTTGAGTTTCTCAACCTTACCATCCTGGCAGTAGGAGTTTTGAGTTTTCAGTAGAAGTGGCAGAGTTTTGGGACATCTTTTTGAAAGATGTTTACAGGGTTACCTCCTCGAAGGGATGGAAACTTCTGCTTTGGCTGGATACTACCAAAGGTTTGTACCAGACTTCTCCAGATTTGCAGCACCACTATCAACATTGATGAAGAATGGGAAACCCTTCGTTTGGTCGGAGAAATTCCAGCGGAGTTTTCAGGAGCTGAGGCAGAGGCTGATTAGTGCCCCCATTTTGAGGCTTCCAGAGGAGGGCGTAGGGTACGTAGTCTACTACAATGAATAATGGACCAGACTCAGATGTTTCCTCATACAGGAGTGAGCAGTGATCACATATGGTTCTCGACAGCTGAGACAGCATGAGCAGAACTACGCTACCCATGACCTGGAG
This sequence comes from Viscum album, assembly GCA_963277665.1. NCBI lineage: Eukaryota > Viridiplantae > Streptophyta > Magnoliopsida > Santalales > Viscaceae > Viscum > Viscum album. The sequence continues at coordinate 1,655,348,176 of OY728119.1, forward strand.
TTAGAAGCACTGGTCTTCTCCTTGAAGATGTGGCGACATTACTTGATGAGAGAATGTTTTACAATGTACTGTGATCACAAGAGTCTCAGGTATATCTTCTCTCAGAAGGACCTGAACTGGAGACAATGATGTTAGCTTGAGTTCCTCTAGGACTATGACTTGGAGATAGTCTATACTCCTAGGAAGGGGAACATTGTAGCAGAAGCACTCAGCAGGAGATATGGTATACAACTACTAGGTGATGTGACAAAGCTGTTGGCCGCTTTGCAAATATCCTTTGTGGATAGAGATGGAGAATATTTTCTTCAGTCTCTTAGAGTCACTCCCCCACTTCTTCAACAAGTCAGGGAGGCGTAGCATGAGGACGCCGACTGCGAGGCTCGATGTGCTCTGATATCCACATGGAAGGAACCTGATGGATTTTCCGATGGTGGGGAGCACATCATCCTATTTAGAGGACGTACTATGGTACCAGTGTCTAATCAGGAAGATGTTTTGAGGGAGTTTCACATGTCTCCTCTAGCAGTACACCCTAGAGTGGTGAAGATGTACCAGGATCTCCGATGACAAAACTAGTGGCTGGGAATGAAGAAAGAAGTAGTAGAGTTTCTCTCTCGGTGCCTCACTTTTCAGCAAGTGAAAGAGAAGAATTAGGTACCAGCAAGATTGGTTCTTCCATTAGAGGTCCCAGAGTGGAAGTGGGATGGGATATCCATGGACTTCTTGATAGGACTTCCACATACATCCAGGGGTCATGACTCGATTTGGGTGATCGTCGACCAACTCACCACGTCGGCCCACTTCCTACCGATTAGAGATCAGGGTTCACTAGAGATCTTGTTATGCCTCTATGTGCAAGAGATTGTGCAGTTACATGGAGTACCTTTGATAATTGTCTTTGATCATGATGCACGTTTTACTTCCCAGCTATGGAAGGGGTTGTAGGAGGCTTTCAGGATACAGCTTTGTTTGAGCACCGCCTTCCATCCTCAGACGGATGGCCAAACTGAGCGGAACATTCATACCCTCTAGGACATGCTACATGCTTGTTCCCTTGACTTTAGTCACAGCGGGGAGGATCACTTACCTTTGGTGGAGTTTTTTTACAATAATTGTTATCACTCCACCATTGGGATGCCACCTTTAGAAGTGTTGTACGGGCGACCTTGCAGATCACCTCTGTGCTGTACTGTCCCAGGGGAGTCAGCACTAGTGGGACCAGAGATGGCACAGGCTACCACAGAGAAGGTGAAGATCATCTAGAAGTAGATTAAGACTGCACAGAGTAGGCATAATTCATATTATGACAAGAGATGGAGACCTCTGGAGTTTGAGGATGGAGACCATGTCTTTCTAAGGGTCTCACCTCGATGAGGTTTATGAAGATTTGGCTGAGGTGGAAATTTATCTCCGAGATTCATCAGACCTATTTAGGTCGTCATGAGAGTTGGAGAGGTGGCTTACCGATTAGCTCTTCCACCTTAGTTATACCGGGTTCATTATTTCTTCCACGTATCCCAGCTGAGGAGATATGTGCATGAACCTTCTCAAATCATCGACCATGGCGAGCTGGACATCAATGATGGGGAAACTTTTACGGAGGTTCCAGTAGAGATTGAGGATAGAAAAGAGGGGTCCTTCGTTGGCAGTTGATACCTCTGGTGCGTGTTCGTTGGTAGCACGAGAACCTTATGAGAGAACATGGGAGTGGGAGGCTCAGATTCGTGCTCAGTACCCCCACTTGTTCCCTTAGTTTGAGATGTGGCTTACGGGGACGTAAAGCTTTGAGGTGGGGAGAATGTAAAGACCTGGAATTTCCATGTATTTTTTTTAATTAAATGAAAATTTTATGAGTCCATGAAAATTTACGGCGTGTGATTCCGAGGCCTTGTGTGCCCGAAATTAATTTCTGATCTTTTTTTGGGTACGTTTAGTAAACGTGCAAGCCGGATATTCTAACTTTCGAACCGGTGCTCGGAATTGAAATCTGAGGGCACCGTTGAACTCACAATGCTGTTATTCGATTAAGGAGGCCTTTAACTCGACTGTAGTAGGTCAAGGGAGGAAGTTATCTTTTTCACATATTCATGAAAGAATAAAATAAAAATAAAGTTGTGTAGCTTTTATTTTTATTTTTATTTTAAACTCCTTGTGAATGTTGAGAGGTGGGGACCAACAGAACTAAAACCTATCATCATAGGTGGGGAACACTCGAGCCTAAACTCTCATGTGAGTTATGGTGGTGGGGACTACCTGAGGCTTGAAACCTTTTGAACTCCCTATTAAGTTGGGATAAACCTCTTGAGTTTCCTACTTAATTGTGCCAACCCTCCTACACTTTATTATTCCAAACAATGTAATTAATTAATCCAATTTGAATTTATGCCAAAAAACATAATAGATCACATAACCTATTATTTTGGGCTACCATTTCATTTTGTTGGAATTGGGAGAGGAGGAACTTTGGAGGATTATTATCTCCAATGAAGAATGCTCCACTGAAAAAGAACACTAAGTTCGACTACTTCCTCGGGATACCCTCCAAGGTGGAACGTATTCGACTACGACAAACCGACGCACGATCCTGGGATTGGAGGTGTGTGGAAGATGAGATGAACGTTGACAACTTCACCTTCTTCCTTCTCGCGCCAACATCAGCGAACAATCCAAGGTAGGGGTTTTGTTCCCATGTTATTCCCTTCTATATTTTATTTTGTGAGATTGGGAATAGTGATTGACTAAGGTGGTGGGGATTGATGTTCTTAAATATCTTCCATACACGTTCTTGATTAAAAGATTGTGAACCACTTGCTACCACTCTAACGCGGAGAGTGCAGGCCAAACAAACATGGCATGGCCTCTCTGCAAATCTTGTGTTTACATGATGAATCTTGCGATGGAGGTAGATGACAACCAGAGCAAGTTTTTGGGCACCAAGGAGGCATGAGAAAGGAGTCCGACAACACCGCCGACTACGAAAAAGGAAACGGCGCATGGTTCCTCCCCATGGCCCCCACACCTCGCAGCTCCACCGCCTGTGGCCCCACCGCACCGCCCGATCCGCCGCCGCTGTCCGGGCCGAGCTGTCGCTGCCACCCGAGCCATTGACTGAGCCACCATCACCGTCTGGGCCGAGCCGCCACCGCCGTCTGGGCTGATCCATCACCACCACCCAAGTTTCCGCCACTATCTGGGCTAATCCTCCGCCACCGTCCGGGCCGAGCCTCCGCTCGAGCCGCCGCTGCTGTCCGGGACAAGCTGCCACCGCCATCTGGGCCGATCTACCGCCGCCGTCCGAGCCGAGCCACTACCGCCGCCCGGGCGGAGCCACCGCCGCTGACTGAGCCACCACCGCCATCCGCGGCTGACCCCGCGCCCTCTCGAAAACCCCACGGATGAGCCATCCCACAGAACCCCCTGCAGCCGAGCCTCCCCTTGCCCTAAAGCACCCCACGGCCGAGCCGCCCCATGGCACTCCATGGCCCCTCACGACCCTCGCAGCCTGCCGAACCCAACGGGCCAGGCCACCGAGTGGACCAGGCCGAACCCAGAGGGTCGAGCCGAGTCGACCTAGACCGGGTCATCCTAGGCTAGGTCGGGCCGAGTCAGTCCGACCGGGTCGGACCAGAGCCGGACCCACTATGACCCAATTACGCTCTTTCAGCCATATCTTTTAAACCAGACGTCCGTTTGACGAACCGTCAGCGGCGTTGGAAATATTGGAGGGAGATGGTCCCTTTGAGTATACCCCACTAGTGTTTTGGAAAAAGTTGAGGTACAATTGGGTTGGATCATGCACGAATCCAACCCAGCCCCAGGGATTAAAAGGCCAATAACTCACAGACCGGGCGTCCGATTGACGTACCGTCTATTGCGTTGATACCCCTATGAAGTGGCAGAACTTTGAGATACTTATTCATGGGAATTATTAGTAGTTGGAGGATCGACCAATGAATTGTGGTGCAAATCCTCCTGGATACGAGCATGCATAGTGCAAGAACCTAGTAGCTGGCTGTGACGAGAAGAATGAAGAGCGATCCTGTGTGGGTTAGCTCCTAGCGATTCTGTGTGGGACAACACTTAGCGATCTTGTGTGGGTCAACTACTAGAAATCCTCTATGGGTCATCTATTAGAGATCCTCTGTGGGTCATCGCCTAGCGATCCTATGTGGGTTAGCTCCTAGCCATCCGGTGTTGGTCATCTCCTAGCGATCCTATGTGGGTCAGCTCCTAGAGATCCTGTGTTTGTCAGATCCTAGCGATCCTGTGTGGGTCAGCTCCTAGAAATCCTGTGTGGGTCATCTCCTAGCGATCCTGTGTGGGTCAACTCCTAGATATCCTTTGTGGGTCAGCTCCTAGAAATCCTGTGTGGGTCAGCTCCTAGCGATCCTGTGTGGGTCAGCTCCTAGAGATCCCGTGTGGGTCAGCTTCTTTACAGAGTTAGATGATTCAGTAGTTACATCTAATCATCTCTACTAGTGTACATAATTTATACCTGTGTGAGCTGAGTTCGTACCTGTGTGGTACTTTCATTTGTGATAATACCTTGGTGGTATTCTTCTGTGTGGCATACCTATGTGGTACATGCCTTTGTGGTTTTCCTTCCTTTTTGGAACAATTGATATTTGGGATTTTGGGTTGGACCCTGTGTTTTCCTCATGATTGAAGTGGGTATACTTGATAACTTAGGATTGTGTATGGGAATATACCTAAGAAGGGTTGACAGTTGATTTCATACTTTGAGGTTTATCCTTTGTGGATTTGTGAGCACTTGAGGGTCTTGGGGTACATACTGAGTATCATTATACTCACCCCTGCATAGGCTACACCCGCACTTCATTGTGTTTGGTGTAGACGACAGACAATGCTGACTGAGGACGAGAGTACCAGGACTAGATGGTACCCAGAGGTGGACCTTACGATGAGTTGGTACACAGAGGAGATAGACAGAAGAGGAGTGCTGAGGAGGAGATATGTACCTACCCTTTAGGTAGGAACCTCGGAGGATGACCCAATAGAGGTTTTCCTTTTTCTTCAGTTGTACTTGTACTTTTAGTTTCTTGTAATTTACTATTGGGAATGTATTCCGTCCCCTTTTACTTTCATCACTCTTTTGTTATACAGTTTTACATGGTAATTTTTATCCAACCGTGTGCTTGGTTATGTGTTTTTATAGGTTATAAATAAAATTCCTTCCGATTTATAGGGAATTATGACTTTGGTTCTAGTGTCTAGCCCCTGGCCTATGGAAAGCGGGCTTAGGGTAGTCACGACACGGGTCCCGGGGGAAGGGTCGTGACATAGTTTTCCTCAATATATCTAAGTGTATGAGTTGTAATACCCATTAATAATAATCTTAAAGTATAAGGACCAATACACATGTCTTTAGATTGGAACATCCAATGAAACAATGAAATGTTAATTTCCTACTGGTGGGTCTCATTCTCATAATATTCTCCTAGATATTACCAAGGACACACACCATGAGAAGGTGCCTTAATGTTTTATGATTCATCACCCATAATGGCCTGTATTATTTGTGTCCTTCAAATAACATCATCCGGCCATAGAACGTATATTAAAGAATAGTGTAATGGCACTTACAAGTTCTCATCATAGCATGGATCGTCTATGACCCTTTAGTGCAACAGCTATCCTTTGGACATTATCACATGCATTATCACACAGAAGAACAATCAAGATGTGATAAGGTAATTATTAATATTCAAATACATGAATAAAATTTCATCATATAGTACAATGTAGTTGGTTCCAGGCCACCAACTCCAACATGATCTGCATCCTCCTACATCCAAGCTTCATTGGAAGCTTCTATTTGGTTTTCCTCCATTAGAGAAGGTGTCATTTCCAGTTGTTTTTCTTGGGTACTTTAAAGGATAGGTGTGGTTTTTTCAATAGTGTTTTTTATGTGTTCTACCACATTCAACCCACCTTCATTTGTAAAAAAACCTACAATATAGTTTTCCTCCTTTAAATAATTGGTCATTTCCTATCCATAAAAGATAGATTCTCTTCCTCTTCCCTCTTTGTTCATGTTTTTCACTTACCAAAATCTTTGTTTTTTGATTTATTTCAACTTGTTTCCTAATAGTTGCTTCCATTTTTTGTAGTTTTATTTTGAAGGATGAATTTTTTTTCAAGACCTTTTATTTTGACATCCTTGTCATCCACCTTTTCCTGTTAGGCAACAACTACTTACTTATAGGTTGTTGTCTCTTCAACAATTTATTCTTGTTTTTTATATGTATTATTTTTATTTTTACATACCTGTGTGTTGATAAATAAATTAAATTTAGATGGTAATTGGTATACTTTCCCCAATAGCTTCAAGTTGATGAATCTTTAGTTTTTTTATAGCAACATCAAATTCTGACAAGCTCAATTTTGTGAAAGGGGGATTTCTTAATTTCCTTTCACTATTCCACTTTCCACACAATACTGATATAACAACAATAAAAACCCTATTAATACTAAATTATATATATAAGTGAGGATAAATACTAATACATACCAATAATGTGATAATATCCCTCGTAATATATGTGTGCTTCTTGTGAAATTATTTAATATATCTTACAAACTATTGGTGGATTGCATAAGTCCACCTTAGTGTTCTCATGTCTCTCAAAGTATCCAAAAAATTGATAAAACACTAGACCATGTAAGAACCTGTAGTAGGAAAAAACACATATAGATCTCATCAACTATTAGTTTATTGTATGATACCACCTTAGTTTTCTCATGTCTCTCAAAGTATCCACAAAATTGATAAAACCTCCGCCCATGTAAGCACCTATAGTGGGGGAAAACAAAATATCACATGTGTATAAACATAGAAGTGATGTTGTTTCACCAAAATTTTCCTCTTAATTTCCAAGTAGAGATTCCAAAAGAGATGATTTTACTTCCTTTTGTGTCAATAAATTAACACATGTTTGAAATCTTCTAATATAAAATGATGCCTTGGTTGGATTGAAAGAGTAGAAGTCCTCCATTTTTGTTTCAACTTCTATTATTCCAAATATTCTATAGACATAAAATTCATAGAAAAGTCTTTAAACTCCGCTAAATCAGAAAGAAGTTTTTAAGGGAACATTTTTATCCAATACATAACAAACAAAACTGTCAGATTTGTGACAATATGATACTGATATAGTATTGGATAGAATTGCTCGAAATAGATTTCAAAAGAGAGTATTACTTAAATAGTTTTTATGAACTTATTTCAATTGTTGTTTTATATATTATATAATTATTTGTAAAGATGACATGTTGTACTTAAAATGAACTCCTAGAAATTGAATGTAAGACCTTTCCTTGTGAATCACAAAAAATACAATAGGACTAGAAAGAATAGAACAAATCCAAGCTGAATCCTATAAAAATTTCACTATAATATATTAAATAAGGTAATTATTTGGGGAATCTAAAAATTATAGTATAAATGTTATAATAAGACTATAACTTCTAGTGGAAGCTCCACTGGAAGTCCTATGGGAAAAAACATACCCCGATGAAAAGGACTAGAGGTTCCAATGGAACCTCTTGTAGGACATCTAGTAGAAGTTACAATGGAATATATAGTGGTATATCTAGTAGAAACTCCAATAGAAGCTCCAGTGGAAGCTCCATTGGAAGTTCCAGTGGAATATTTAGTGGATGCTCCAATGGAACCTCCTGTGGAAGTTCCAATAGAACCTCCAGTAGAAGTTCCATTGTGAAAGAACAACATAAAATTCACTTTTGAATCCTTTAAAAATGTCACTAATCCTTTTTTGGGATTCCAAAAATTACACTACAGGTTTTTAAGGTAGAATATTATTGCAAGTTACACTAGAACTTTCAGTAGAATCTCTAATGGAAGGTAAAGTGTAATTTCAAGTGAAATTTCCACTAGAAATTAAGAATTTTTTTTAATCAAGGTTGATTTGAACTATAATTAGGTATAATATGTTTCAGTGTGAAAGAACATCATGAAATTCACTTCTGAATCCTGTAAAAATTTCACTATATATATTATTTCTGGGTATTCCGCAAATTACACTAGAGCTTTGGAAGGTAGAATATGACTATAGGTTCAACTAGAACTTCCACTATGAAATAACAACATGAATTTTTACTTAATATTTTCATTGAAATTCAGTAGAATAGATTTCAGAGGATGTTATAGTGGAAGTTATAGTGGATGTTCTAGTGGAACCTATAGTTAAACCACTAGTGTAAGTTCCTATGTGAAATAGTGGCATGAAATTCACTTTTGAATCCTGTAAAAATTTCACTAAAATATATTTTTTTGGCATTACAAAAATTAAAATACAGGTTTGAAATATGACTGGAAGTTCCACTATAATTTCTAGTGGTAAATAACAACATAAATTTTTTCCTTATATAGATTTTCACTATTATTAGGTATAATAGTTTCTAGTGGATCTAGTGGAACCTCTAGTGGAGGTTCCAATGGAAGTTCCATAGGAAATTATAATGGAACCTCCAGTGGAGGTTCCAGTGGAACCTCCAGGGGATGTTCTAGTGGAAATTCCAGTGTAGGTTTTAGTGGGACCTCAAACGGATGTTCCAGTGGAACCTCAAGTTGAAGTTACAGTGTAAGTTCTAATAGGGAACAATAGAACAATTCCCCATCAACCCTGCAAAAATTATAGTACAACATATAACATGTTTGTTTGCAGATTCCAAAAATTATAGTGGAACTCCAAATGGAAATTTCAAGGATACAATTGAGAAATAGTTTATTTTTATTTTATTATCATGGATTGAAGTGAATTTAAAATATTGAGATTTTTGTTTTTTTAATTGCAAAATAATAGACATACAACATTTAGAAAAAAATACTCATAAAACAAATGAATTAAAAACAGAATAGAAACAATAGAACATATAGGTTTTTAAAAATGGAATAGAAATTTTAAAACACATATTTCAGTGGAAATATATAAGCTATGCCACCTTCTTTAACAATTGGTACATATTTTTAATAAAAAATAGTTTTGAGTACTGAGACTAAACACCACTGGAGTTAGGGTAGTTCTCAGAGAAGGGGAATTGAGCCTTTGCGTTGGAGGAGACTTGGGGACAATGAGATACTTTGTACAGTGGAGTCATCACCACTGCTGAAGTCATTTAATCAATTAATTTTTCACTGAAGTCATTGATATTAGTGGTTGTTTCTATATTTCCAGATTCATGGTTGTCTATACAGTCTCCGAAGTCGAATTCAGTCCATATAATGACCTTGATTTTTCTTAAATGACTATTACTTCATTCCAAAGATACAAACATAAAAGAATTAAAAAACCAGGATCCAATGTTTTAGTGTCTTGGGAAAATTAGGACCAAACATAACATTTAAAAAATAAAACATAATTATTTATTTATTTCCTTCTTCTCTAGCTTCTTATTGGACCTTGTGTTTTCTTTAGTACAAGTTATCACCTGAGGATATACATCAAAGAAAGGGGTGAGATAAAATACTAGTAAGAGGATAGGTAATAATATGAATGAATATAACATGGGGTGAGCATAATCATTATCATCATAATATATATATAAGATCATAATAATGGGATTTAGCATTACAAGAAGGCTTAGAATGTGGCAATTCAAAAAAATGAAATATCACATCTTAGTGGTCAACTACCACACATAGTTGTGAACAAAGATAGTATCAAGTTCACACATATTTCACGTTTTCTAATGAGATACATCAAACTACCAAAATTATTATATTTCTATATAATTCTGGTTGCACCTATCATATTATAACATTTACATTGCGCTATATATATCTGGGTGCACCCGTCACACCATGGAAATTACATTATTATGCGTTTAACATAGAACATATATCAACATTGGAAAGAAAAAAACACATGGAAAGGAATGTGGTTAGTATTAAAAATCATACATTCATAAAATTTGGAGATCCCAAGATAAGATTCTTAGTATCACTCCTGATTAAAGAACAAACAATCACATGAGAGTTAAAAGATCTATTTTTTGAAAGAAGAATTATTTTGAAAAAATAGATGCATTTTTCATAAAATTATATTGGTAATATTTATATCCTATTAAAGATAATATAAGGATGAAGAAATTATATATAAGTAACAATAAAAGGAATATCCATACTGAAAATTGGGGGAAAGAGGGAAAACCCAAGGGAATGGAGTTAGGTTTGAGAATTCCCCTTACATTATGTCTGAAAGCTTCCTTCACTTTAATATCCTAAATAATCTCTTTAGATTCATTAATTTAAAAATAGAAAACCTTTTATACATTAATTGTATTCATTATGTGTTTAGTAAGTTCATTTATTGGCTTTTCGATGAGTTATAGAGTTTAATTTCATCATTCAGGAGCTTTACTTTTTGATGGGTTTCATGATTAGTTTGCCTATATACATGAATGGAAGTTCATGTAAAATGTGGATAAAAATCAAGAATTTTTATTATATGATATTAATGATCTTCCAAAAGTTTAAATAATCTTTTAAAGAATTTTTTTATATAGTAGAGGATTAATCTTTAGATAAATTTTAATGATGACCGTTTTTGGAGGTTTTTCGGTCACAACAAACTCATTTTGTTTTATCATTTTGTATTATGTATATATGTTTGTTACAGAACATAAATAGGGTTGTAAATTAAATTTATAGTCTTTTTCAACCATTATAATGCTTTTATTAACATCATTTAAGGTGTTACAGTAAAATCAAAGTGCATTTCCAAAAATGTCAGTAAATTAACACACCACAAGCGAGGATTTTATTTTTAGCATAAGAGAGAGAGAGGGATTAGTTTATTGATTGATATTACATTAATATGATATAATACCATTATATCAAACATACTGGAGTTAAAATTCCATTTGAATAAGATAAGGTGAGGATAAAAGAATAAAATAAATGAAATTGAAACGAAATTAAAAGAAAAAAGAAGAGGATTTTACCTCTTGGATTTATCCTCCTTGAGAACCTCCTTACTGAAAGGTCTTGGTATTTTGGTGAGAAAAATATCTCATAAACATGGGATATGGGATTGGGAAGTTGTTTGGTTAGAATTTGGACAGGGATAAAATCATGAGATGTGTGAGGAGAAGAGGGGACAAGGGGTGGTATTTATAGTGGAGGAGAGATGTGTTTTCAAATTATTATATTAATTTGTTTATTATTTTGGCTCCATACAATGAATAGCTTGATAATTATCTCTATATATAATAAAATAATAAAGTATAGTTAGATATTATGGGATTACATCATCTTTACATCATCTATGACTCAATAATTCTTGTATTTAGCTTTTATTATAAATTATCATATTTTACTATTCCTAAAAAATTCAAGTATTTTAGAAAAATACAAAAAATTAACTGCAACCATTTTTCAATGTTCAGAATTAAAAAATGAACACCATTTTATGAAAATAATTTTCTAAATTTGAGTAATTTATTAATTTTAATTAAAATCATCATTTACATGGAAAATACCAATTTTAAAATTATAACTGATTTTATAACACTTTGGAAATTACTTAAGGTCTCATAAAATTATACTAAAATCATAAGACATAAAAATTTTAAATTATTAATATATTTTATGACAATAAATTTTCTTTTATATTGTTAAATTAATCAAAAAATTGTAATTAAATATTTATAACTTACAAAAAAACCAACACTTAATTAATAATTTTTAAGACATTTATTTACATAGATTATGATATAATTATACAATACTTTCAATTATAAGATGACTAAATTTTATTTATACTTTCATGGGTGAGGTTACTATTTATTTGGCTAGTTTACTATTCATAAGGGTAATATTACTATTCCTAAGACCAAGTTACTATTTCATCGTTATTGGTTCCTTAACTTCTAGAAATACGTCTTATTTCATTAGTACTTTGTTTATAAAGATTTTATTATGTTATATCTGTAATTTTATGTTATTTATACTATAAAAAATTATTATATGAAGGAAAACATTCTATTGATAGAATTTTTGGTCGTTATATTATTCCCCCCTTTTGAAATATTTTCCTCAAAATTTCATTTTACATAAATAGGTGGTGGTACTTATCCTTCATCGCCTCCTCTGGTTCTCATGTTTCTTTTCCATACTTATTATTCCTTGAAAAAACTTTTACAAAATGGATTTTCTTGTTGATTACAACCTTATCACTCTTATCCAAGATATTTATCGGATCCTCCTCATAAGAGAGATCATCTTCCAGCTGTACTACCTTAGAGTTCATTACATATGAGGGATCTAGTATGTACATCCTCAAGAGTACGTGGAACACATTATGAACATGAGCCATATTTGGTTGAATTGTAATCCAATCGGCCACAAATCTTATGTTATTAAGGATCTCAAAGGGTCCAATGAATTTTGTTGATCAAAACATAGGTCACCTAGGAAATGTTGGTCCACCACTTAAACTATTCTTTATTGTAGTTCAGGGTAATTTCATAGGGTCTGTGATTTTTGGGCATGTATTGGTTGTTCACTTAGTGTCAATCCTTCTCAAAAAGGAGTGGATACTATTAAGGTTGCTTCTAGGAATCATCAAGTTATAGATATGGCCCCAAAATTAGGTATATCTACTTATATTGGAAGTAAAAATGCATTGGAGGAACCAGAAGAATGCTTTATGCTTTTATATCTTAAGGAATCATTGATATTTCAGCAGCCATGGATCCAATTATTAGGAAGATGGTTCTAGATTTATAAAACATTATAGTAGTGGATAATGATTGTGATGTTATGGAATAATTCATTACTTCTAGGGATTTTGTACCCTAGGTATCATAGAAAGGGGATAGAAAGGCACCTATGGCTACTAGTGATGCTTCTAAGTGACGCACAATCCTCTAACTGTTTATCCAATGGTCAATGGAGCTTCTGAAAATATTTTTTCAAGGTGATCACCTAAGAAAATGTTAAATGTAGTTGGTGGTGACAGATAAGGAAATAGTTCATCTTTATTGGGCAAGGTTGATGATTGTTGTCGCACACACTCTCAAAAATATTTATTTTTGATTTAACTAAGTGCAGCACAGTAGATGACCTAGGTCATTCTCTCAAGGAGGAAGTGAATTAAAAAAACCTCAATTGGATTGAAGAAAACATAAAAAATTAAATAATTTGAGGTAAATTAAACAAAATATGGGGGGGGGGGTTTGGTATTGCGACTTTCAGACAATACACTAAACAAGAAAATGAGATGGAAAATCAAAGAGACAATTTCGTTAAAAACACTTATATGAGAAGACGTAGTGGATCTAATATTCCCCCTCAATCATTCATTTATACTTATCCCATATGATTATAATTCATTAAATTGTAATCCCCTAACATTTTCAACACTCAAACTCTATGAAAATAAACACAAACAAAAATATTGGAAACATGAGCCTTCAGTAAACTTCGGGACTTCCAATTGCAGCACCCTTCCTTAATTGTGATTTAAAATCCAACTTATTTTCAATGGTTAATTAGGGTAGTATATCCTACATTGATTTTAGAATTAATTGGGTTGGAGATGATACTTTAACCCTACAATTATATCCCATGTTTATTAGATTTTCCGATTGAGGTTTCACTCATAGAGTTTACACAAGCCCGACCACGCGGTCAAGTGGAAGTCGATCGAGTAACTTAAAAATTAGAACTCAATTAATTTATAAAAATTTTATAATTAAATTATGTTTATGGATTGAAAATAAATAAATTAAGAGAGTGGGGATAATATAAAATATGAACGAAATCACACTTCCATGGGCGGAGTTGTCATCGTGGAGATGTTTTGCATAAGCAATGGGTTGATTGGGGAACACCAAATGTTGTCTCTAGTATTATATTCCAGACCAAAAAGAAAAATAAGAATATTAAAATAGAATAACACATAATATTAATTGAATAAAAATTCAAGATACAAGCATGAAAGAAATTAAATACAAATAGGAGGTGGGAGAGGAGAGCCTTCTTAGAAGAGATGGTTGCACAAGGCCTTACTTCTTCCAAGAGATGCGAGGAGTTCCCAAGATCCAACATTTCGTAAACACCTTCCAAAAACATTTATAATCCCTTAAAAAGAGTAAAAACATCTTTTAAATAGATTTGGGGAGGTCTAGGTTTACAAAACATTTTTAAATGTGAAATGGAAATTCAGAAAAAATTTTGAACCCCACTTTCACCGCATATTTGACCTAAAAAATGAGAGAATTAGATGACCTTATAGAAGTATTATTTGTTCATAATCATGTATCATATGTTCCCTCTAAATTTGGGCCCAATATGATTCATTATGAAGAAGATACAGTCTAAATGGTGAAGTGATGTCTAATCTAGATAGTTCAGTCCAACTTTGTCTTCATGGACCATTTACTCCACTCAAATGCACAATCCAACTCCGATGTACAAAATATAATTTTTAGAAAATTAAGTCAGTAACACAATTACAAAATTTTAATTCAAAAAAATTTATATGATAATATTTATGCCTGGAATACTATAATGAATTTTAAAAGGGTAAAACTGAAATTTTAATCAAATTTTCAAATGAATGATCTTATCCCAAATATTCTATAAATTATCTTATTTAGCACAATGAGAGGAAATTATTTCATTTATTATAAATAAAATATTTAATAAAATTGTTTTTTATAAACTCCCCCACACTTACCCTTTTTCACTCATAGGAAAAACCTAATATCATGTATTTGAGAAAATTGTCACAAGATATGCATGTTCATATTTCTCAATACATAGTGGAAATGTAGGAAAAGTATGAATCCCATAGAGTCAATATTAATAAATTTTAAATTCATTGTATCATAAATCTTGTCAAAACAAAATCCAGCGAGATTCATATCACTAATAATAGTGAAACAAGTCATGGGTCTACCATGTCACTAATTCTCTATGTATGTGTGTCAACCATTCAAAGATCATAAATCCCCCCTTTATTCAGTATATTTAGGTCATGTAAAACAATTTTTATTACATGGTTTAATTCACCGAACCTGTTATACATTCCATTTCAATAAAATTTTAAGACCCACTCACTTATGAATTCCTGAATGTCAAACCTTAAGCTCCCAACCTAGATATCCCCATATGTTTTAAATTTCATCTCTCCCCTCATTTATTTTTTTGTTGTTTTTTTGTTGCACTTGGAAACAATCTCACAGTCAACTCTTAAACCATGTTTGATCTCCTCACAACACTATTTTTAATAGTTATAACAAGTTCAAAGGTCGAGGAAAAGTGGTTTTTGACCTGTCCAAGACACAACCCTTTTCTTAGTGTGTACAATAGTTGGATAACAGGTACACACACACAGGTTAATTCGGTATAGTAATGAAACCAATCGGAATAGAAACTAATGTATGGATAAATCAATTAATTTTTTACTTAACTTTACTATACTGTCAATTGAGTAGGGAAAATTTCACAAGTCATGGTTAAGAGAAAATTTGTGTGGATAAATCAATGACACAATTTACCATGAACGAATATAAAAAATAATGATGTCAAAATCAAAAAGGATTTATAATGACACAACCATTAATATCATTGATGACTTCAATTTTTATAAAAATCAACCCTTTATGATGAAATATTACTCATTCTAATCATTTTACCAATGAATTTTGAAAACATTCATTTTTTATTTGTTCTACATGAGAATGTTATATGATATATATATATATATATATTTGTTTTTTTGTTTTTTTGGGTTTTTGTTGTTGAAAATTTTAACCAGAACCTTAATAGAAAATACACACAAAACAAACAAATGAAAATCTTAAATATCTACCCTAAAATGTTTTCCCCACCCCCATACTTGAAATTTTGCACTTTCCCCAATGTGAACCTATGATATCATATGTGTACATGAAAAGAAAGATTTTAAATAGGATAAATAATATATAAGTGAAAGGGTTAGGAACAACCTGACATTCTCAAGTGATAATGGGGTCATGTAGTGTGATGAAATCTCCTTCATCATTAGAAAGTCCCTTAATGTATTTCTTCAAGAATTCCCCATTGAATGTGAAGCTCCTTATAGTGTCCTCTCATGTGATCTCCACTGCAACATAAAAAAAACATTAGATACAATATAAGGACCCAAACATCTAGAATGCAACTTACCAAACATCAGATTCAGCCATGGACTATAGAGAAGGACTTTCTCTTTAAAATTAAACTTCCTTTGTCAGATCATTCAATCATGATATTCCTTTTAAATTTCCATATAGAGTCTTGAGTTATCATATGAGGACAATCAGATCTCTTAATGATTTTTAATTTATAGCTTACTTTTAATTCCATCTTTGGCCAAATCCATGTTTCATTTCTTTATAGCCCAATAAGCCCGATGCTCGACTTCCATAGGGAGATGATAGGCCTTCCCAAAGAAAATGTGAAATAGTGACATACCAATGGGATTCTTGTATGCTATCTTATAATCCCAAAATGAATCATCCAAGGGCTTGATCCAATCCTTCCTATCTGGTTGCATGGTTCTCTCCAAATTTTGTTTCAATTCACGATTTTAAACTTCATCTTGGCCATTTTTTTGGGGTGGTATGGTGTTGATGTTTTGTGTGTCACCCTGTACTCTTGAAGGAGGGAAGACAAATTCTGATTACAGAAGTGTGTCCCCTGGCCACTAATGATATCCTTTAGTAATCTAGACCTACAAAAAATATGTGTCTTGACAATGTCCACTACAACATGAGAATCATTATTCCTGGTGGCCTTAGCCTCCACCCATTTACTCAAATAATCAAAAACTACCAAAATATACAAAAAATAAAATGAACTAGGAAAAGGTCCCATAAAATCGATGCCCCATACATCAAATATCTCACAGAAAAGTATGGGTTGTTAGGGAATCTCATGTCTCCTAGAAATGTTCCCAGTGTATTGGAAACATGAGAAAAACTTACAATACACATGAGCATCATGGAATAAGCTAGTCCAATATAATCCAGAGTCTAAAACTATACTAAATATCCGTTGGGGTCTAAAGTGTCCACCACAATCAAGTGTATGATATAATTGAAAAACAAACTCAAACTCATGATCAGGAACACACCTCCTAATAACTTGATCTCTACAAATGCACAAAAGGTAGGTATCATCCCCAAAATAATACCTAGATTCAATTTTTAATTTTTGGACTTGATTTTTCTTTAAATTTACTGGTATTTCACATGCAACAAGGTAGTTCACTAAATCAGCATACCAAGGATGCGTAAATGAGATGGAATAAAGATGATCATTGGGGAAAGTGTCCCAAAGTGTTACCTAATCCATGGTGTCAACCTCTAGTGTTTGATTAATCCTACTCATGTGGTCTACCACCAGGTATTCTGTCCCCTCTTGTCCTTTATTTCAATATTGAATTCTTAATAAAGGAGTATCCATCAGATAAGTCTAGGCATTACATCTGGATTATTCAAAAGGTATCTCAGAGATGTATGGTCAGAATAAAAAACTACTTTAGATCCAAATAAATATGAATAGAATTTATATAAAGCAAATATGATGGCAGGAAACTCCTTTTCCATGGTTGTGTAGTTTGATTGATCTGAATCCAATGTCCTCGATGTATAAGCAATCACATGTGAATGTCCCTTCACCCTCTGTGATAAGACATCTCCAACTACAAAGTTGGATGAATCACACATAATCTCAAAAGGAATGTCCCATTTTGGGGGATTTATGATCAGTGGAGTGGTCAGACACTTCTTAAGCTCATCAAATGCTACCCTGTATGAATCATCAAACCAAAAATCAGAATCCTTTTGAAGTAATTGTGACATAGAAAGAGAAATCATACTAAAATCTTTCATGAAGTGCCTATAAAATCCTGAATTCCATAGGAAATATCTAACATCATGCACACATGAAAGATAGGTTAAGGATAAAATGATATCTACCTTAGATCTATCTACCTCTATCCCATGTTTTGACACTACTTACCCTAAGAAAATGCCATGCTCTACCATGAAATGACACTTTTAAAAGTTCAAGACTAGATTCTTCTTAATAAAATGATTCTACACCTTTATTAAACTACTTAGAAATTCATCAAATGAGGATCCATATACTGTAAGTTCATCCATAAATACCTCCATGCAGGTCTCAAGAAAAGTAGAAAAAATACTCACCATGCATCTTTGGAAGGTACCTGGGGTGTTGAAAAGTTTGAATGGCATCTTATAATAGGAAAATGTGCCTAAGGGGTAGGTGAATGTAGTCTTCTCATGATCCTACAGATCTATTGGAACCTACAAA
The DNA here is from genome assembly GCA_963277665.1 of Viscum album. NCBI lineage: Eukaryota > Viridiplantae > Streptophyta > Magnoliopsida > Santalales > Viscaceae > Viscum > Viscum album. Next base: position 1,655,366,528 of record OY728119.1, read on the forward strand.
TATCTATAAAATCCATCCAAGAAACAATAATGTGTCTTCCTAGCTAGTCTCTTGAGCATTTGATCAAAAAATGGGAGGGAGAAATTGTCTTTGTGAGTTGATTGATTTATTTTCTTATAATCAACACACACACGCCAACTATTTTGCACCCTCATTGAAACTAACTCATATTTCTCATTTTTAACAACTGTAACACCACTTTTCTTAGGCACAACCTGAATAGGACTTACCCACTGAGAATCTGAAACGGGAAGTATTATACCTGCCTCAAGAAATTTCTCAAATTCTTTTTTATCAACTTCCAAAATGGTTTGATTGAGTCTCCTTCATGGATACCTCATTGGTTTAGCCCCATCCTCCAAATAATCATATGCATGAAAATGGAGGAGCTAATACATGATATGTCACCCAAGTTCCACCCAATTTCCGTGATATTGTCCATCAAAAGATTCAAAAGTTTTTCTTTATGTTCAAAATAGAGATTGTTAGCAATGATAACATGTAATATTTTACCACTCAACAAGTATGAGTATTTTAGATTAGGTGGAAATGGATTGAGTTCTAATATAGGGTGGTATTGTATAGATGGAGATAGTGAAGGAACTGAAATATGTGCACAAAGAGCATCACTATCAGAATAGACACCATCAAAATCGGAGAATAGTTCATCAAATCCATCAGCATACTCAACATCCATGTCATAATCAGAGTTCACATGATCAAAATCAGAATATGAATCCATTTCAAAAATCAAATATAAGAGAGACTTGTTCATTAGAAATTGGTGTGGAAGTGCTCTTAGACATAAAACTAGAACCAATTCTAATAATCTCCCTAAAAATAGGACAATATATCCATGGGGTTTTTGCTTGGTGGTTCAAAATTGGTGATAAAAAAAGTATAATGGTCATCTGAGGTGTACTTCATGGAATCCATAATATTAAATATCAAAACTTCATCTCTAAACTCCATGGAAAGTATACCCTCATGGACATTTATGATTGTTTTTTCAGTTTGGAGGAAATGCCTACTTAATATAATTGGAGCATGAGAAAATACCAGATCATCCTCTATGTTAAGAACATGGAAATCTACTGGAAAGATCATGTCTCTTACCTGAACAAGTACATACTCAAGGACTCCCACTAGATATGATGTAGATCTATTCTCTAACTGCACCACCACTCTTTTCGGCTTCAACTAACCAACCTATAAAGAAGAGAGTACATAGTGATGCATCACATTAATGGAAGATCCTAAATCACATAAAGCATCTGAAAAGTGTAACTCCCCAATGGTTCATGTGATGGTGAATGTCTCAGGATCCATGCACTTTGATGGCATCACTAGAGTTGGTGTAATGAGTGCTAACAAATTCCTTCCAAGATTGATCCCCTCATTTACCTTTACCCATCTTCAATTAGTTCAAAGTTCTTTCAAGAATTTTTCATACATTGGTATTTTCATAATGGACTCAATAAGGGGGATGTTTATCTTAACACACTTGAATGTGTCTAAAAACTCATTTTACATTGCCTCTTCAACCATTTTACTGGTTTGAACAAACCTCTATGGAAAAGGAAAGGGTTTAGGAGGAACATCATTAATATTTTCTTACCTTTATCTTTATCCTTGGGTTGTTCATCAGCCAGTTTTGAATTGGGATTATTTAGAGTTGAGGTGAATCCTAGTGGAAAAATAGGTGCATATGTATCAGTTTTTTACTTCCCACTTCTCAATGTGATGGCACTGACATTCCCCTTGGGATTAGGAGTAGGTTGGGAAGGTAGATTTCCATAATTATTACTTACTAGTCAATGGAGGGTATTGGCAATATGAATCATTTGAGTCTTTAAATCCCTCAGCTCTGAACCATGCCTCTTCAGCTCATTCTGTTGATTAAGAACAATTTGGTTCAAAAGGTCATTAGTGTTAGAATCTACCTTTGGTTGAGAAGTCAATTGTGGTTAACTTTTTGATTCTTGAGCTTCAAATTTCTTTTGGGGTTGTTGGAAACCCTGTTTATAAGGCAAAGGTTGCTAGAAGTTTTATTGAAATGGGGACCTTTGTTATTGTCTAGAGCCATACCTCATGTCCGATTGATCCTTCCACCTTTGGTTGTATGTTCAAGCAAAGTAATAAAAATTATTTTGAAGATATGGTTGTTGTTTCTGCTTATATGGTCTCCCAAGAAACACTGATGCATAATATTTTGTTTCTTGTAGTTGTGGGAAACAGTTATTTGGGTGGATTGTCTCATTACAGATGCCACAAGGCCTTAAAGGAGGGGGCTGAGATGTCTTCTATGCTAAAAAATTCTGCCTCAATATAGTGGTCAATTTATCAAACTTAGTATCAATTAAGTGACTTTTTAGAGAAGATATACTTACTTGATGCACTCCCTTGACATGTGGTGCACCTCAATCACCAATTTTTTGAGAGTTTTGTGATATATTGTTGATAAATTCATGTGTAGCTATTGGTGTTTTGTCGACCAATGCTCCTCCAGCCATAACATCCACCATGCTCTTCTCCATTTGTGTGAGTCCTTCATAGAATTACTAAATGAGGAGTTTCTCACTAATTTGGTGATGTGGGAGGCTTGAAAAAAACTGCTTGAATATTTATCAATAATTATACATTGAATTTCCATGTTCCTTCTTGATCCCTAAAATCTCCTTTCGAATTGAAGTGTTCCTTGAGGCTGGAAAAAATCTCTTCAAGAAAAGACATTTCAAATTATTCTAACATGTTACATATTCAGGTCGTAAATAATACACCCAATCCTTAGTAGTTCATCAAGTGAGAATGTAAACGCTATAAGTTTTATTGATCATCAGAGACATTTCTTGGTTTCATTGTTGAGTATACCACATTGAATTATTTAATTTTTTGTTTGAATCCTCACCATATAAGCTGTGAAATTTTGGAAGAAATTGAATTAAACCAGATTTTAGTTCAATGTCTAATTCGAGAGTTGGATATGAAATGCATATAAGTTGATAATTAATATCAGGTGCACTCAACTCTCAAATAGTCCTATTGATTTAATTTTTGATATTTTCAGCCATTTTATATTTTTCAATATTCGTTTTTGAAGAGGTTCCAATTTCAAAATTCTTAGAGTAGAAGAATTACCTAGTTAGGTAAATGTCGACACTTCCAGTAGACTGAGATTGTCTAATTCAAGCCCTAAGGTTACCCTCAATATCGAGGTCTAGATCAAGGAGATCCTCATTATAGGATCATGTCATAAATCATAGAAAATAGAGGAATTAAATTAAGTGGATACCAATATCATTAAATAATGTTTCAATTCATGGTCCAAAAGATAATAAAAATAGAGGAAATAAAGAAATAAAAACAAGAGAAAAAATGATAGAAAGGGGAAAGGAGAAATAATAAGGGAGAACAAAAAGATAAAATTAAATAAAAAAAATAAAAAAGTACCTCTAATTAGTTGAGTAATACACTTTTCTCTTTGAAAATGGTTCCAATTTGTTGAACTTTGTCGCACAAGATCTCAAAAATAATCATTTTTGATTTAACTAAGTGAAACACAGTGGTTAACCTAGGATGTTCTCTCAAGGGAGAAGTGAATTAAACAACCGTTAATATGATTGACGAAAACAAAAAAAAGGAAATAAGTTATATAAAATGAAACACAAGATGGGGGGTTTGGTTTTGTGACTTTCAAACAATACACTAAACAAGAAAATTAGATGGAACAATCAAAGAAACAATTTCATTAAGAACACTTATATGAGAAGAAATAGTCGATGTAATCTACCCCCTTCATAATTCATTTATACTTATCCCATATAATTATAATTATTTCTATTGTAATCTCCTAACCTTGACAACCTTTGAACCCTATGAAAATTAACACGACAAAAAATATTGGAAAAATGATCCTTCGGTTGTAGAGACTCGAAGCTTTATGTACATGGACATTACATTACTTTTTCGGAATACTTAGTACATAACAAAAACACACACACAAGGACCGTAATAGTTTAGTGTCTTTGAAAACTCGGAATATAATATTCTAATCGTGGTGAAAGATCTTCAACATCTCCCATAAAGATCTCCTTTTTTTAAACCTAATTCCTTTCTTTATGTCCTGAAAAAAAAACATAAAAGGTTGAGGTCAAATGCTCAGTAAGGGTAAACAAAAGAAATATCAATCACGTCATATTCATAAGAACATATATTTTGGAAATCTTAACCTGCAAAAGAGATCATAATTTCATAACATGGGATAAATCTTAGTAGTGAAATGTAATCCCAATAATCATAACTTAAAACATGAAAATTTGTGGCATACACACATAATCATAGAGAATCATTTCTTGTTAGTCAAGACTCATTGCCAAGACTATCTTAGTGGACAAAGTCCCTTTCTGAACTGAGTTCATTCCTCGTTTCAGTCCTGTTTCACTGAACCGGTATAACCTACCGTTCCAGCCATGTCTATCTCATGAGATATAAAATCTTTACCCAATTCATTGGAGGGAGATATAGGTCCCACCCATCTCATAATGATACCATTCTTATGTGTACCACAAAATCATAAACCATACATCATAGCATAACCCATGTAATAAAAATGGGATTCTTAAACATCATGACTTCATAAAACAATTAATATAATATAAAGGAATTCATAAAAATATTTCCATCACAAAATAATAAAATCAATATAATAATAGGGATAGAAACAGAACCCTATATTATCTTATATGGAAAATAATTTTGATAAAACACTTGAACTCCATTCTTGAGGAAAATATCCTTTCTACTTCAAAAACATTTTCCTTTCTTAACATGTCTTACAATTTTAATCTAAAAGAAGTTGATTAAAAATAAACTTGAAAACCTTTAAAGTAAGCTTCTTGGAAATAATGTTTTAAAAATCCATTCATGCTGTATAATTTAAAAAAACATTCTTCTCGTATTTTTGTCGGAAAAGTCAAAAAAGTACCTCTTACAAAAAATGACAAAAGATTCCTTTCATATCTTTTACTAAAAACTCACTGAAGGGTAAAATTGGATATAAAATATTGTATAATTATGTAAATATTACATATTGAGGAAACATGTATGTGGATGATAAAATGCACCCCAGTAAATTCCAAAGTATAAACAATCTCGGATAAAAATGAGATTGTGATATTTGCCTTACCTTAGGTCTGATTTGCTTCGTAAGTGTCCGAACCTCCTGTATAATGATTTAAATAATGTCATTGACTTATTATAGAATCATATTAATTGTTATGATATCATATATGGTTCAATTATGACTTTATATTACCCGTTCTTTTGTAAATTCGATGTTAATGAAGCATTTTGGGTAAAATCGTTTCATTTGTCGTCCGTGTTTTGACTTGTAATTATTCATATGATTGCTTAGATCATAATTACTTAATTCCAGAATATAAAACATGATTTATATATAATATATATTCAGAATATACATATATATAATAAATTAGTAAATGGAAAGAAATACACCGTTCATGGAGACGGTAGTCCATACGTACGCATGAACGCTGTTTTTGTTACCTTATTGAGTTGAATGGAATTAAGTATATGACATACATATATATACACATAAATCCAGTATCATTATTATGTCATATATTTCATTATTACTTATTATATATACTTTATAATCATTCATGAATGGTTAACGTGGAGAATGAATCTCATCGCGTTGTGGAGACGGTAGTCCGTACGTACGCATGGGTGATGATATCCTTTCATGATCGTGGAATTGTATTGAAGTGTATGTATACTATTTCAGAATCAATATCACTTTAAAATAATAATATATAGTTATTATGTACACCATTATACCCATCCAAGTAAGGTGGTGGTGGAAAATAGATTACACCACGGCGTGGAGACGGTATTCCGTACGTACGCACGCGCGGTGATTTCTTTTTCCGTAGGATGGATAGATGGAGAAATAGGGTTGTTTAATACTTATAATAACATATCCGTATATGAGTGATACTGATGTTATTACTTCATAATGAAACAACCTAAAAAGAATAAGTGGAAGAAGAAATAAAGTTGAATGAATCGGTAACAGACATTACCTCTTCTTTGAAGCACCTCTTTGAGATCTCCTTTTAGGGCACTAAAATTGGTCTTTGAGGAAGACCAGAACCTCTAGGATATTTCTATGGAAGTTTAGAAGAGAATTTGGTAGTGGTTGGCCGATCTTGAAGGCTCAAAGTGGTGTGAGGAAGAGTGGGAGAAGGTGCCCTTTTATAAGGGAGGAGAGGGGTACCTTTGGAATAACTAAAACTATTATTTTATTATAAAGTCAAATTGGGTTTTAAATATCTACAAATTGATTTATTTAGAAGCTAAGGTGGGTATGGGTCGAAATAATCTCATCCAATAGAATTTAGACAAGTTTAGGTTCCTATTTTAACCTTATCATATATATGTAACTTTAAGTTAGATAATTTTACTTTTACCATGTCTTCTTGTTTTCTGACACTATAAGGTTAATAAACATACTATATCAAGCCAAACGAACCCCAAGTTGTTTATTATTAATATATATAACCTTATATAAGTCATTTAGCCTATACTTAGATTTTTAGGAATAAAATAACAATTAATAATATAATATTTGTTTTAAAAACTATTTTACGTCAATTTTGACACTATTTAGTAATTGATTTTTGTGAAAATCATACCAGAATGAATAGTTCGAAAAAAGTTAATTACATATATAATAAGATGTCATATGAACCTATAAAATTAGTGTAATTCATAAAAAGTCTCAAATTATATTTATTTGGGTATTTATAATATCAATTATTCTAATTTTTCACTATTATGGTAATTTCTGCATCATCATTGTGTCATATATAAATTAAATTATTTAATGTCTAAAAATTATAAATATAATATCATTATGTAGGTAATCGTATTAGCTTTATAATGAATATTTACAATCTAATTTATCTTATGTATAACCCTATATTATAAATGTTTGAGTAAATAAACTTTGATTTTAACTCTTTTAACTCTTCTTTGAATTAAATAATAATAAATGTCCAAATCTAATCCATGTGGGCCTAAATGGTCATATTTTATTTCTAAGGTTGTTTTTGGTCTAATTAAACTTATCCAATAGAATTAGGAAATGTTTTAGGGTAATAATAATATTATTTTTACCCTTAATTACCATATTTACTTTTAACCATGGTAAAAAAATGTAAAAAGTTACTATTCACCAAAAAATTATTTTCATCTCATTGAACCACATTTTACTTACTGACATCAATCGTGTCTCTCGGAGTTTCAAAATTCCACTCACAGAAGCGGTAAAATTATGTTTTATGAAAAATTCAGTTTTTTAACTACCACTTAGTGGTTTCACTATTCATCAAAAAATGAAAGTTTCCAGAAAAATACCAAAAGTTAGATCTAAGCTATATTTGATATTATGACTTCAAAAATGAAGTCTATTTTATCAAATTAAAAACATATCAGTTGCATTAATTAATTTAAAAATTAATTCCCGTCGTCAATACAAATTGTGTGTTCTTAAGAGATAATAACTATCAAAAGATTGACATTTGTTTATGACTGGTTTAAATGTGAAATTACATCCAATGACCAACATTGCATTAAATTGTAAAAATATATTCTAAATATAATTTAAAACCACTCAAATTAATAATTTATCACTATTAATTATTTCAATTAAAAAAGTTGTTTTTAATTATAATTTAGTAATTTTCACTATTCATCAGAATATGAAAGTTATCCGAAAAGTACCAAAATTTCACCTTAGGCTAAATTCGATACTCCGAATCCAAAAATGAAGTCCATTTTGAGAGCTAGAATTTCTAAAATTTTAAAATGTGGTTATTACTATTCATAACGGCTAGTTTTAATAATATTTTAATAGCATATCGTTGTTTAGTGAAACTCGGTATTGCGTACTACACACGCTATCGAGGAAGGTCGCGATTGCATGTAATGTAAGTCAAGTCAAGGATGCGTGTTGAGCAAGCTCCTTTTGGTGTAGCATACAACACAAGACATTAATGAAATTAAAAAAAATATTTTTTTTTGTAAAATCTCGGGCTGTAACATTCTACCCCCCTTAAAATGAATTTCGCCCTCGAAATTCGTCGGGGTTAGAAATGGTTTACTACTCCAAAGATTCTTTAATAGAAACCCACATCATAAAAAGGAATACCAAAACTTGGCTTTAAAAACTAAAGTATGAAATGTAACGATTACCCAAATAAACTAATCACTGGATTTCCACATAGGTGAGAATATGGATATGGAAGAGAAATCTAACCATCATGTTCTGTTGGAGAGTGGTAGAGAACATGGCTATGGATAATCCAGCAATCACAAAGCCATAAATTTGTGATGATCTAAGGTACCATCTGATTCATTAGATATAAGAGCACTAGGACAACATTTTTTGGTTTTCAAGATCATTTCCCTAAAGTTGATGAAATTAGAAGAAATACTTTCATGATTTTGGTATAGTCTCACCATTTGTCGTTCTTTGGACAATTTCTACTTCATCTCTTAAAGAAATGAAGTTGAATTTTTCATTCGTGATGTGTTAGCAGATCATGTGATAGAATGATGGATCATTCCATCTGCCTCAAACAAAACGTTAGAAAAGTTATCAAAAAAATACATAAGTCCATCTATAGTGAGATTAATCATATATGGTTCCTAAAATGGACTTATACTTCATATATCATACTTCTTAATATAATAAAACTAGTTTCTACTAAATAGGGACTTCCTGTAGGCCAATGGTAGGCGATAAAGGCCAGTCGCACTTCAGTTGTGGGTTCGATTCCCACAGCCTTGTCTGACGCGATGGGCTGTCGCCCGTCCTGCAGGTTGTCCTTTTTTTAAAACTACATGACTATAACATCACATAAATAATATCAAAAAAAGATCTATCCTTAAACAATACTAACTTATGGTTAACATAATCCATTCCAATCTTTAGTCTTATCTAAAATACTTCGGTCCAAGCTCATAGTATAAAGAAAACGATAACATGAAATGTCATCAACCAAGCATGTGAATACCATCATTTATCCCCCATATATCTTGTTTGTCACATTCCAATCATGTTAATACCTTAATGATGTATTCTCTTGAAAAATGAATACCCATTAAACCTTAGTGAAAACATGAATGCTGTCAAAAGTTAACTCTTTCCACATACCAAAATCCTCAAAATTATATATACATAGTCCTTATATCAATCATGAGCTCATGAATACAATCAAACATCTCATTATCTTCTTGTACCTTCATTATGCGCATATCATCTACTTTCCAAAAATATTTCAATCACTTTTTTTTCCTGGTTACCAGTATCATATAATTTTTGAAAACCAATACATAGATATTCCAAAATTCCACAATACGATAAATGAGATTCCATGATACTATTTTGAAATCCCATTACTTAAACACTTAATCATTCCACCACATCGTTGTCATATTCAACATCGCCAATAGTGATTTCATGTGACTTCCCTTTGTCCTTTTCCTTAATTTGTTGCTCATGTCGATCATCACTAACCCTTGGATTAGGGAATTTATTAGCATAATGCCCCATTTCCTTTCACTTGAAGCATTGAAGTGTTGTTGGTGCGTTCTCTACAGTCTTTTCTTTATTCACATAATTAGAAACCCTTTTTCCATTACTTTGACACTCAGCTGCTCGATGACCTTCTTTTCCACACTTAAAACATTTTCTAGTCCTTTAAAACAATCTCCACCATGCTTCTTTCCACACTTTGTGCATAAGGAAACATTCATCTTCTTTTCACCATTATTCTGATATTTCTCCTTGAACTCCATCTTTCGTTTCTTGTCAAAACCATGAGATGGATATGTAACACCAACTTCCATTTCTACCTTGATAGCACAACGCACAATTTCTTCATAGCTACTGAAGTCTCTTATAGCTAATACCATTCGAAGACTTGGTTTTAAGCCACTGAAAAATCGATCAACTTTACTTTCAGGTTGGATGATAATGCCAGATGCATACCTTGAAAGTCTTGTAAAATTCGCTTCGTATATGCCAACAGATTCATCATCCTTCTTCTTCAGCTCAAGAAATTACTTTTCCATCTTTTTTCGAAGAATACGAGGAAAGTACTTACTGAAAAACAAGTTCTTTAACTCGTCCCATTCCATGGACTCAATTTCATCTCTTGGCCTCGTATTCTTGATAAGATTCCACCATTGATCAGCTTCACCTTCCAAACGATATACTGCTAAGATGACTTTATCATGTTCAGAACATTGAAGAACTGAAAATATCTTTTCAGTGGTACTGATCCATTGTTCAGCAACAAGTGGATCGGAAGGCCCACTGAAAGAAGGTGGGCATTGCCTCATGAAGGATTCAATAGAATATTGTTCCCTTCTCTGCTCATTTGGAAGTCCAGAATGATTCATATCTTGTGTAAGTATAGCAATAAGATTTTTTCACTCCATCTCCCATAACATTTGTTTGTTCAGGAGGAAAATCATTGCATTGTCCATTATAGTGATCAATACGGTTCCTTCGGGTTCCATCCATCGTCTAAAACCCTAAAAGAATAGTGTGAGAGGAAAAAATCATGCTGGGGAAAACAACATAATAAAGGGAGAGTACCCTTAATATCTAACATCTTAGGTTAAATTCAAAGATCGTTACCGTAGTTCTAGGACTATATCCTATACGTATACTTATCCTTAGAGACATCCCTAGACATACCTTAGAAATATCTCTAGGGATCTCACTAACGTTCTCACATCCTAGTTTCCAAAGGTTGACTAAACCTTTCCTCTGATACCAACTGTAGAGACTCGAAGCTTTATGTACATGGAAATTACATTACTTTTGCGGAATACTTAGTATATAACAAAAACAGACACACAAGGACCGTAATAGATTAGTGTCTTTGGAAACTCGGAATATAATCTTCTAATCGTGGTGAAAGATCTTCAAGATCTCCCATAAAGATCTCTTTTTTTTAAACCTAAATCCTTTCATTATGTCCTGGAAAAAAACATAAAAGGGTGAGCTCAAATGCTCAGTAAGGGTAAAAAAAAGAAATATCAATGACATCATATTCATAAGAACATATCTTTTGGAAATATTAACCTGCAAAAGAGATCATAATTTCATAACATGGGATAAATCTTAGTAGTGAAATTTAATCCCAATAATCATAACTTAAAAGATGAAACTTTGTGGAATACACACATAATCATAGAGAATCATTTCTTGTTAGTCAAGACTCATCGCCAAGACTATCTTAGTGGACAAAGTCCCTTTCTGAACCGAGTTCATTCCTCATTTCAGTCCTATTTCACTAAACCGGTATAACCTACCGTTCCAGCCATGTCTATCTCATGAGATATAAAATCTTTACCCAATTCATTGGAGGGAGATATAGGTCCCACCCATCTCATAATGATACCATTCTTATGTGTGCCACAAAATCATAAACCATACATCATAGCATAACCCATGTAATAAAAATGGGAATATTAAAGATCATGAATTCATAAAACAATTCATATAATATAAAGGAATTCATAAAAATATTTCCATCACAAAATAATCAAATCAATATAATAATAGGGATAGAAACAGAACCCTATATTATCTTAGATGGAAAATAATTTTGATAAAACACTTGAACTCCATTCTTGAGGAAAATATCCTTTCTACTTCAAAAAACTTTTCCTTTCTTAACATGTCTTACAATTTTAAACTAAAAGAAGTTGATAAAAAATAAACTTGAAAACTTTTAAAGGAAGCTTCTTGGAAATAATGTTTTAAAAATCCATTCATGCTGTATAAGTTAAAAAAACATTCTTCTCGTACTTTTGTCGGAAAAGTCAAAAAAGCACCTCGTACAAAAAACGACAAAAGATTCCTTTCATATCTTTTACTAAAAACTCACCGAAGGGTAAAATTGGATATAGACTATTGTATAATGATGTAAATATTACATATTGAGGAAACCTGGATGTGGATGATAAAATGCACCCCAGTAAATTCCAAAGTATAAACAATCTCAGATAAAAATGAGATTGTGATATTTCCCTTACCTTAGGTCCGATTTGCTTCGTAAGTGTCCGAACCTCCTGTATAATGATTTAAATAATGTCATTGATGTATTACAGAATCATATTAATTGTTATGATATCATATATGGTTCACTTATGACTTTATATTACCCATTCTTTTGTAAATTCCTTGTTAAAGAGGTGTTTTGGGTAAAATCGTTTCATTTGTCGTCCGTGTTTTGACTTGTAATTATTCATATGATTGCTTAGATCATAATGACTTAATTCCAAAATATAAAACATTATTTATATATTGTATATATTCAGAATATACATATATATAATAAATTAGTAAATGGAAAGAAATACACTGTTCATGGAGACGGTAGTCCGTATGTACGCATGAATGCTATTTTCGTTTCCTTATTGAGTTGAATGTAATTAAGTATATGACATACATATATATAAACATAAATCCAGTATCATTATTATGTCATATATTTCATTATTACTTATTATATATACTTTATAATCATTCATGAATGGTTAACGTGGAGAATGAATCTCATCGCGTTGTGGAGACGGTAGTCCGTACGTACGCACGAGCGATGATATCGTTCTCATGATCGTGGAATTGTATTGAAGTGTATGTATACTATTTCAGAATCAATATCACTTTAAAATAATCATATATAGTTAATATGTACACCATTATACCCATCCAAGTAAGGTGGTGGAAAATAGATTACACCACGGCGTGGAGACGGTATTCCGTACGTACACACGCGCGGTGATTTCATTTTCCGTAGGATGGATAGATGGTGAAATAGGGTTGTTTCATACTTATAATAACATATACGTATATGAGTGATACTGATGTTATTACTTCATAATGAAACAACCTAAGAATAAGAAGTGGAAGAAGAAATAAAGTTGAAAGAATCGGTAAGGGACATTACCTCTTCTTTGAAGCACCTCTTTGAGATATCCTTTTAGGGAACTAAAATTGGTCTTTGCGGAAGACCAGAACCTCTAGGATATTGCTATGGAAGTGGAGAAGAGAATTTGTCAGGGGTTGGCCGATCTTGAAGGCTCAAAGTGGTGTGAGGAAGAGGGGGAGGAGGTTCCCTTTTATAAGGGAGGAGAGGGGTACCTTTGGAATAACTAAAACTATTATTTTATTATAAAGTCAAATTCGGTTTTAAATAGCTCCAAATTGATTTATTTCGAAGCTAAGGCGGGGATGGGTCGAAATCCTCTCATACAATATAATTTAGACAGTTTTAGGTTCCTATTTTAACCTTATCATTTATATTTAACTTTAAGTTAGATAATTTTAATTTTACCGTGTCTTCTTGTTTTCTTACACTATAAGGTCAATAAACATACTATATCAAGCCAAAATAACCCCAAGTTGTTTATTATTAATATATATAGCCTCATATAAGTCATTTCGCCGAACCATGTATTTTTATGAATAAAATAACAATTAATAATATAATATTTGTTTTACAAACTATTTTATGTCGATTTTGACACTATTTAGTAATTGATTTTTGTGAAAATCATAACAGAATTATTAGTTCTAAAAAAGTTAATTAAATATATAATAACATGTCATATTAACTTATAAAATTAGTGGAATTCATAAAAAGTCTCAAATTATATTTATTTGGGTATTTATAATATCAATTATTCTAATTTTTAACTATTATGGTAATTACTGCATCATCATTGTGTCATAAATAAATTAAATTATTTAATGTCTAAAAATTATAAATAATATATCATTATATATAAAATCTTATTATATTTCTAATAAATATTTAAAATCGAATTTAAATTATGTATAACCCTATATTATAAATGTTTTAGTAAATAAACTTTGATTTTAACTCTTTTAACTCTTCTTTGAATTAAATAATAATAAATGTCCTAATCTAATCCAAGTGGGCCTAAATGGTCATATTTTATTTATAAGGTTGTTTTTGGTCGAATTACACTTATCCAATAGAATTAGGACATGTGTTAGGGTAATAATAATATCATTTTTACCCTTAATTACCCTATTTACTTTTAACCGTGGTAAAAAAAGTAAAACGTTACTATTCACCAAAAAATTATTTTCATCTCATTGAACCACATTTTACTTACTGAAATCAACCGTGTCTCTCAGATTTTCGAAATTCCACTCACATAAGCGGTAAAATTACGTTTTATGAAAAATTCAGTTTTTTAAATACCACTTAGTGGTTTCACTATTCATCAAAAAACGAAAGTTTCCAGAAAAATACCAAAAATTAGATCTAAGCTATATTTGATATTATGACATCAAAAATGATGTATATTTTATCAAATTCAAAACATATCAGTTGCATTAATTAATTTAAAAATTAATTCCCGTCGTCAAAACAAATAGCGTGTTCTTAAGAGATAATAACTATCAAAAGATTGACACTTGTTTATGACTGGTTTAAATGCGAAATTACATCTAATGAACAAAATTGAATTAAATTGTAAAAATATATTCTAAATATACTTTAAAACCACTCAAATTAATAATTTATCACTATTAATTATTTCAATTAAAAAAGTTGTTTTTAATTATAATTTAGTAATTTTCACTATTCATCAGAATATGAAAGTTATCCAAAAAGTACCAAAATTTCACCTTAGGCTAAATTAGATACTCCGAATCTAAAAATAAAGTTCATTTTGAGAGCTAAAATTTCTAAAATTTTAAAAGTTGGTTATTACTATTCATAACGGCTAGTTTTAATAATATTTTAATAGCATATCGTTGTTTAGTGAAACTCGGTATTGCGTACTACACACGCTATCGAGGAAGGTCACGATTGCGTGTAATGTAAGGAAAGTCAAGGATACGTGTTGAGCAAGCTCCTTTTGGTGTAGCGTACAACACAAGACATTAATGAAATTAAAAATAATATTTTTTTGTAAAATCTCAGGCTGTTACATCGGTCAACTTCTGTAAATACAATCGCAGCACCCTACCTTTATTGTGATACAACATCCAACTTATGTTAAATGTTAAATTAGGGAAGTATATCCTCTGTATATTTTAGAATTAATTGAGTTGGGTATGAGACTTGAACCCTACAATTCTATCCCATGTTGATTAGATTTGGAGATTGAGGTATCACTCACACAGTTTACACAAGCCTGGTGACACGGTCAAGTGCAAGTTGATTGATTAACTTAGAAATTAAAACTCAATTAATTGATAAAAATTTAATAATTAAACTATGTTTATGGATCCAAATAAATAAATTAAGGGAGTGGGGATTGGATAAACTACAAAAGAAATCACTCTTCTATGGGCAGAGTTGTCATCATGGAGACGTTTTTCATAACCAATGAGTTGATTGGGGGAACACTCCATCTCATCTCTACTCTTAGATTAAAGCCCAAAAAGAAAAATAATAATATTAAAAGATAAAAACATAGAAGATTAATTGAATTAAAATTCAATATACAAGCATCAAAGAATATAAATACAAAGAGGAGGTGGGAGAGGAGAGCCGTCTTGGAAGAGATGTTTGCACAAGGGATTACTTATTACAAGATATGTGATGGGTTCCCAATATCCAAAATTTAGGAAACACTTTCCCAAAGCCTCTACCAGACCTCCCAAAGAGTGGAAAAATCTTTTAAATAGAGTTGTGGAGGACTAGGGTTACACAACATTTTTAAATTTGAAAGTGAAATTCGGCCAAATTATTTAATCCCAATTTCACAGCATATTTTACCTCTCACATGCGGGATTTATCTGGCCTTATATAATTATGGTTTGTTCATAATCATGTCTCCGAGCTTCCCTCCAAATTTGGGCCCAATCCAAGTCCGTATGAAGAAGATATGGCTAAAATGGTGAAGTGATGTCCAATATGGATAGTTTAGTCCAACTTTGCCTTTATAGACCATTTACTCCACTCAAATCCATGATTCAGCTCCCATGTACTAAATAGAATTTTTAGATTGTTAATTCAGGTACACAATTACAAAATTTTATGTCAAAATAATTTACACAATAATATTTATTCCCAGAACACTATAGTAAATTTTTAAAGGGTAAAACTGGAATTTCAATCAAATTTTCAAATGAATGATCAAATCCAAAATATTCTATAAATTAACATATTTAACGCAATGTGAGGAAATTAATTCATTTATTATCAATAAAATATTTAAGAAAATTGTGTTTTATCAAAGGTATTCACGTGTAATTCCTTTGAGTTTCTTTCCTATGATAGTAGTGAGGAGGAGGGGAAAAGTAGAGTTAGTTATTCTAAAGAATTGGATTAAATGAATGGCTCTAATAACGAGTCTATTGATGATGGGGGTGGTCCATGGCTATGTGTCAATAGATGAAGAAGGGGGTGGTATCCTTAAAGACATGGTGGAAGAGTATCTCATCACAACATGAGTACCTAATCTAAAGTGGTCTGAGTGAATTTCATTGGTTTTCCTTATCTTGGATGAGGACATGAAATCTGGTTTATTCCCATCCCCCTTATACCATTTTCATGTTTTCTTAATATAGGGGCTTGAACCCAACTGATTATGATATCTAAATTTAAATTTATTCATATTTAAAAAGTAACATTATATAAAAAAATGCATATTATAAATTAAATAAAAAATACATATCATAAATAAAATAAAAAATATATATATATTTATTATTTGAATATAATATTTTAAAAATATTAGTATTCATTTTTTAAAAATATCATGAAATACGGAAATTCTTATATATACCAATATTTAAAAATATTAATATGAATATATATATATATTAGTTAATAATTATAAATTTATGTTAAGTTGCAATAAATTACTAATTGTATTTTGTGATTATTTTTTCTGTGGTTATATAATTTTTAATAATTACATTTTACTTTTTCATTGATGATCTGTGTGTCATCATTTTATCTATGAATTTAAGGACCCGTGCCTCCATGGTAAAATGTTATATATCTCAAACCCTTAGATCCCATTACTTTCATTATATCAATATTTTTATAAAAGTATTTTTTGTAATCCCAGGTGTTGTTGTTATTTGATACAGAATTTTTACACCATGACTGAAAGGGGATTGGAAGTTACTGAAATATGAGACAGTAGAGGCTCCATGAGTTCCCCCATTTATTTTGGTTGAATTATCGATTAAAGATAAACCAATCCATATAAAAAATATGAAGTTAATGTAACCATTGTTTAAAAATATTAATATAAATAATAAATATTATTAATTTTATAGAATTGTTTTGTAAATTTATAATTCATTATTAGTTATATATTTAATTTTTTATTAGAGTTAATTAAATGTAAAAAAATATAATTGCTTACTTAAATAATTAATTATATATATATTATAATTTTTATTATTATTTATATTTAGATAATACCATTAATTACATAAATATATATTATTATATATAATTATATTTTAAAATATTATTACTATATATTTACTGTATGTGGAGAATAAAAACTATTCATAAAAAATCCATTTAGTGAGCTAATTGATGGTTGATCCTGAGATAACAAACCAATATATGATTGGAATTACATGGTTTATTTATTTTTATGTGGTTATATAATTTTTAATGATTAAATTTTCTTTCTTTGTTGATGACCTACATGTCATTCCTATCTCTAAGAATGTAAGGATCAATATGTTTGTGGTGAACTGTTATGTATCTGAAACCCTTATAATTTGTCACTTGAATGTGATTAACATTGTAATAAAATGATGTTTTGATTCTCCATGATGATTTTTTGTTCAATTCTATATGTTTACACCATAAATGAAGAGACTAGTGGTTACTAAAATCTGAGACAATAGATGCACTCGAAGTTTCCTACTAGGTTTTGGTTGGTTTATAGATTAATGATAAAACAATTTATAGAAAATGTCTCAAAATAAAGTCATGTTTATTTAATCTAGAATAATTAAAAAATAATAAATATTTAATGATGTAGTATAATTACATATAATGTTTTACTAAACTTCCTTTATAGGTAATCCTGTCTGCATCCATATACTATGAAGGAGAAGTAATTTATAAGGATCTGGGCCTTGGATAATGATTCTAACCAACAAGATTTTCTAATTTTCATGATTGTATGACATCCAAGAACTTTATAAGAATATTCATATTCCATTACAATTGAGGTTTGATAAAGTAATTACTTTAATAACATATTTTCATATTTAATATATTGATCATATATGAAACATTGGCTCTCCTCTACTCAATGTTGGGGATTGGGTGAAGCATCATCATTTCTCAAACCCCAAAACAGTTGTGGTTTAATAGAATTGAATGTGGATATTTCTATTATTATTTAGGCGTGACCTATAACCACAAAACCCTGTTATAGGAGATCTATTGAAGTCATTCCTTCATAATATTATCATTTTATATCTTCTTAAATGACTTCAGTAACAAAAAATAATTATGATTATGATGATAAAAATATGGAGAGAAATGTAGGAGACATCTATATTGATATTGAAGATTTAATGAATGATACATTCTCTAATGAGGATGTATTTGATGACGAGAAAAGAGATGATATATGTGAAGAAGAAGTATTCATTGAACTTCTGAGGCTCCATTACTAGATAGACAAGAACAAGTAAGTGGTAACTATCCTTCTTTATTGAATTCCTTAGTGGAGAGATTATCACATACACAAAAATTTGATTGATATGTCATTATACAAAGTACTAAATTCCTTGGAATTTTAGGTAAAACATTTTCCATAACTGATAACACCTTATTTGTTGGGAAACCAATTGCAAGTAAAAGTGCAATGAAAAATGTGGTTATGAAATATTACATAGAGTTACATTTTTCATTTGTGGGTGATTATTCAAAAAAGGTAAAAATAATCTATTTTATGGGATAAATATGAACCATAATGTAAATTTCACTTGTGTGCAATATATGATTATTTTTTTCTTGTTGTTGGATTATTAAGTTGGAAGGCCCACATACTTGTGTGCACTTTAGACTCTCTGAGGATTATTTTGAACTAGATGTAGAGCTTATATCTACTATTAATGTTGAGATGATATGAACATGTTTGGAAATTACAATCTCCCCTATCCAAGAAAGAGTACAACAGTTGATCAAATATAACATTTCCTATATTAAACCATGATATTCAAAACAAAAGGCAATTGTAAAATTGTATGGTGATTGGGATGAATCATATAAATATTTTCAAGAAGTAATGATATTTTTTCCTAAAAAATAATTTCATTTATCATTTGGGAACTGTTAAGTATGTCTCCATAAATAATTATGTTGACTAAAAAAAGGTTAAATTTCATAGGTTGCAATGGGTATTCCATCGATATCATTCCTCATTTCTTTATTAAAATCAATTAATTTAGGTAAAACAACTTTTATTTGTGTAAATTATGTAGGTGTATTACTCATTTATGCCTCATAAGATATAAATCATAATCCTATTCCACTCAAATTATATATTATTTATAATGAGAACTTTAACTTATAGAGTTCGTTTTTAGCCTATATACTCATCCATGTTACAAAAATACAAGCAGTGTACCTGAAATTTGATCTTTATCAACCAATTATATATGTTGTTATGAGTGATGTACATTTATGGTGAGAGCCTAATGCTTATTATCAATATTATATTAGGTATATTTCCACTAACATCCATAAGAAGTTTAAAGATGAAGTAATAAAGGAGGCGATCATTAAATCATTAATGATACCTTATGAATACATTTTGTTGAACAATTTTTTCTATCCTTGTAAATAAATTTATGTATTCCTCTTTCAAAATATGAGCTACAAGAATGAATGTTTGATGAGTGGCTTGGAATAAATTTAAGATCTAATCAGTTCAGATATCATTACAGGATGTAGATTTCGAATAGGCTATGGAAAATGGATTATGATGGTGGTATCGATAATAGGTTTAGTACAAGATACATATTATATATGTGTTATGTACTTTTTTTAATGGTCCCAAAAAATTATCAAGGGATAAAAGGGGGAATGCGCATTGGTTAGTACTTCAAAATAGACATTGATAAGATATTACATAACATGTCATCATTTCATATCCTTATCATTGGTCAAAAATAAATCCTCTTTGAGGTAATATACTACCATGAACCACTCATAAGCAATGGCGATTGAGTACTAGTAGACTTACTGGATATTACGTACTATTATTTCAATTCTTTTTTAGCATTGAAGTATATCAATAAGGATTTCATTATAGCTTTCTCATTGGTCAAATTATCTTAGGAATCCTATGTTAACCTAGTATATCATTTGAGTTCTCTTGTTTACTATTATAGTTCACCTTAGATGAATGTTGGTGAATTCATTATTTTACCTTCCCTACTGATATGCCAACTATAGTCCCTGATATTACAAGGGTTTTACCTCATGGATGACCAATGTTTAATCATATTATAAATGAGATGGACTATCCTAGATAATGGGGAGTGGGGATAATATGTAGTATATTTCTTAATGAATTTCATACTCGTAAAAAATGTATGAACATGGAAGGAAGGATCTCCACTTCACAACAACATTGAAAAAGATTATGTATTTTATCATTACTGTGTAAAAATTTTATTATATTCAAGATTTTTACATGTGATATTTCCCAAAATAAATTTTTAATATTTCATCATGGAAGAACATCTCAAGAATTGAAATGTTCATGTATACATTATTCTTGAAAATAAAAAAATTCCTTCTCTTTATCAGAAAGAAATCCTTGTTCTTTAGCTTGAATGTCATACACTTTGAGTGTTTGAGATGTTTTATAACATTTAATAATTGCTCAATAATTTCACAAAATATACTAAATTTAATATATAAAATAGATCAATTTATCATTTCAATAAATCACTTTCTACCATCGAAATCTCAAAAATATTTTTCACACTTCAAAATCCTCATAATTTTATAAAATTTTTATATTGATTAATTATTTTTATCTGGTTTCATTATAAATGTTTACAATGTACTTAAATTCTCTAATTTTATTTATTAAAAAAATATTTCATAATGTTTATTATATTAAAATTAAATATTTATTATTATATAATATATAGATATGAAATTTGTTTTTTCTGACATTCATGGATATACATGTTTTTTTAATCTTTTTTAGAGGGTCATCTCAGTCCTACTTTGAGTGTATGAAGGTCACACAACTTCCTTCATATTTTACCCTATCCTATAATCATCCCTCATCTTAGATGTGTAGAGTTATATGCCATAGTGATGTTTGATTTCATGTTTTTTTTATCATCATCTCATTGAAACCCCTGTAGACATATTATGTCATGAGACACATACATTTCATCTATCAGTGGGAGAGATGATTACTCTTGAGGATATGTCCCTTATGTTTGGTATCTCTATAAAGTTTGTGGCTCTAATAGGATGAGTTGTTAGTGATTGGTTTTATTATTTCAAATAATATTACACATTGAGGTAAAATATGATATCAGGCCTATCATTGACAGTTTTCTACGCATTCCATGGATATGCAAGAACTTCACCCATTCGGCCGATAATGCTGACGAGATCATCATGATGTTATTTTCATGTGCACATATTCTGAGACATATTAGCAGCAAGATATTTTTATAACATTATAATATAATTTCAATATAATTAATTTATCATTACTTAAGAACCTATACCAGATAGGGAGGTATAAGTGGGGGGTTTTCATGTCTTGCTTATACAAACAGAGCATTATGCAATGCATGTCACATGTACAAGATGTAGATTATAAGATGTCTTACTCATATCTAGATGTGGATATGAGATCACATCCCTCAATTTTCTCCACATTCCTAATCAAAATTTCTTACTGAAATTTTATAGGGTTCCCATGTGGAAAATGTTATTTTTTTCTTTCCATATTATGTGAAATAATGTCTATAAAATTTTATTAAGAAAATATAGATTCAAAATTGTTATTAGAAGGTAGAGGTAGTCCCATCGACATTTAAATACTTACAGACATGATGTGAATGCTTATAGAATTATTTTAGGCACTCTTAAACCGAATAATATACATAATTTTTAATTAAATAGTTAAATTATCACTGTGCATTGCATATGATTTAATTTATTAATTCCATTTTTTTGATATTCTCAGTTCCATGTGATCCATATGTTGGGAATTTACTCTAGAGTCTATCAACTTACTGAATGACAATAATTTCTTCCAAAACACGTGTCATACCTCTTATTTATTTAAACATGGTTGATTAGATCCATTTTTACTGAGTTATGAGGTAGTTCAACTTTCATTTTCCCATTCCCACACTGCCTGGTCAGTTAACTGTACTTCATTCCCTAAAGTTTCCAAGGAAGCAATACTTTGACTAGAGGTGATATCATGGACTCTATATTCAGATTTATGATAGAATTCATGATTTATATTTATGATTTATATGCACAATATGCATGAATCTATGAAATTAGTTGTATTATGCACTATAAAAAACTGACCCAAGCTTCCAACAAACCCTAAACCCAACCCTATCCTCCATAAGGCCTGAAGGGTGTTTCTGATCCCCAAAATATGGTAAAAAGTACGTGGCCATCCCATAAATCCCTTTGCAAATGATTTAAAAAAAATAAAAGATAAATACTAATGAACAAATAAATATAAGATCTAAAATAAAGGAACATGTCAAACCTGTCATAACCAACTAAACTAATCCAAACCATTTTCATAAACATAATCATCACCCATAAATAGAATGACACAACTATGAATAATAAATTACAACACTAACCATAAATAAAAAACTACAACCTATCCAATCTAAGATCGAATCCATGTCTATGAAACCATGGGTTTCTCACCATCACCAAACTCACCCCACATCATCCCCAAGAACAAAACCCATATCCAATTGAAAACTTGGAAGTTAAAATATATAGGTGTGAGATGAAAAACCTAGTATGTCACCACTAAATTATAATAATATGAAATTCATTTCAAAAGGAAATTCATCAATGATTTTTTTAAAATAAACTAGTAAAAATAATATTTCTTGATTTGAATTTTGAATAACCAAAATAATTCCACAATCATATTTCAACAAAAATATCACGATTTCCTAAAATTAAAAACAATCTTTGAAAAAAATTTCACTAGAAAATTATATTTCAAAACCTCACACCCATTTAAATTTCATAAAACATCTCATTTTTTATTTAAATTAAAATGGCTACTTAAAAATATTTCACCCGCCAAAGTCATATTTAATCCAAAAAACCCTTTTTAAATCCACTAAAAAAACCAAAAAAGTGTCTTTAATTTCAAAATAGGTTTTCCAGACACCTTTAAAAGATCATTTTCGAAATTAAATGACCCAACACATGCATGGGTCAAGAAAAAAAAGTACACACCATATATCACAAGTCATTCAACCAAATATAAACAAGTAATGGTGCCATAATAGTAAAATAATGAGAAATAATACAAATAAACACTGGATCATACTCCCCTATATCATCAACCAATAATATAATAGAAGGTCTCATGGAATCCACCCAAGATCCAGGACATGAAAATCATCTAACCATATAAGAGTATTCCAACTCATGAACCTTCTACTGGTATACACTAATATCCAAACCAAAATTCATCTAAGAAAACCACACCAACCTAATTTTGATGACACCCCTCTTATCCCATATATATAGAATTAATGTAGGGATACTAGTGGTGTGTGAACCAACTATTGGAATAGTCTTAGATCTCTCACTTAGTATCTAGGATCCCATAACAAAAAAGTTAAGTGATTCGAAAGTTCATACAACCCAAGTCTAACACACATTTCAAAATAAATGGATAAACCTAACCTCCTAGAACTCAAAAAATGAATATCCCCATATAACACATGCACTCATGGCATAAAAAAGCACATTCCCACATAAGGGGAGCAACAAAAATCTCATAGATATTAACAACCCACACAAGGGGTAAACAAGTCAATGAAAAATAGAGGGGTTTCTTTCACATCAACCATTTTAAAAACTGAATTGCTAACTAGGCCTTTAACACCAAAACAAGGTATGAGATGGAAATCCCATTAACCATTCACAAAAAACCACTTTAATAATTTATTAGGAAATTATGTAAATCACACACACCATTCAAAAATATTTAGAATCCACCCTTGAACCATAGGTATTTCCCTTTTAAATCACAAAACAAGGCCAAAGGCCATCCATTTCTATTGAACCATTTAAAATAATCCATCAAATAATTTTCACAAGGGGTAAACCAAAAACAAATTTGAAATCAACATTTGAAATCTAATAAATAACCTCTCTATAAATCATTTTGATATCAACAACTCACTTTAAAAAAATCCATTGGAAATATAGTTTCTACTCAATTAAAATGAAAATCAGATCGAAATCTGATTATAGCCTTAAAAACATTTCAAAATCCCGTTATACATCTCAAAAAAGCATAGCATAATAAAAAATTGAATTTCAAACATGAAAACACAGAATTTTGAAGATAAAACTTTTATGCCATGACTGAAATATGATGAAATGGTTTCAAAACATCACAAAAATATAATATAAATCCATAATTTTAAAAAAATAATTTGAAAATTACAATCACACTTTAAATTCAAAAATGAAACAACTTCATAGAAAAACATTCTTGGAAGAAGAAGAAACCAAGTCAAAATTTTTCTCCTTCAATGGTGAGAACACCCATAGGGATATACATGGTTCCTAAAAACCATAGAAACCAAAAAAATAGAACATTAGATCAACACGGAACCCTAAAATTATCAACAAGGATTATAGGGTTTATTGGAGAAACCAAACCCAGGAGAAAAGAGAATGGGAAGGGATAAAGAGAGAAAGAGAGGAAGAAATACCTAAATTTCTATTGGAAATATCCAAATAAAATATAACAATCAAGACAAGAGTATCCTAGAACTCCTTCATGGGATCCAAAGGGTTGAACGACTCAAATAGTGGATAAGATAGTTGAACCCCCTCTTAATTTAAAGTGGATATTTTGGGAAATTCCTATAATTTTAACACATGGGAAGGTCGTACAGTTTGGCCACATGGTTTTCCAAACCATGTGCCAACTATACATGCGCCACCTCATACGCAAAGATAACCCACATGGTTTGGCCATAAAATTTTCAAAAGTACACCTCAATAATGCACTAGCCACTGCCTAATCAAAAGTGACCACGCGGTTTCTAGGGAGCTCCACAAGTTTTGAAAAATGGTGTGGGACCCATGAAAAATAGATCTGTCACCATTATATGCCTATCTATATGGAAATCACATGGTTATCTAATAACAATTAAGGATAACCATTGTTGTCCAGAAAATCATTTTGAATCTTGAAATTCCATCCTAAAACTACCAAAAACATAAAACCACTCAAGACAAGATAAAATAATACAAAATCAAAAACATAATTACAAGAAGGGCAGGTGTGTAAAAAATTCACACTATGCCACTTTCTACCCCCAAAATATCAGTTTGAGGAAAAAGGTGAGAGAAAACAAAATATAAAAAGGTAAATATACCAAAAGGACCACTTAACGTGATTTGACATCGAAACCAATAGTTTATATCCTCAAAATTATCAAATTAATCAACCACATGGTTTCTAAATGTCTCTAAAAACAACTAAAATGATAACCCCAAACAAGTAATCCTATGAAGCATGGGGTGAATAAAATTTTAACCCCACCATTTATAATTCCTTAAACATGGTGGAACCAAATAAAAATTATTAAGAAAAACAACCTCAAACAACTGAACAACTGCAAGAGAAACACACTCTCAAACCAAAAGTGTTTCCAAACCCAAATAAAAGGAATAAAAACCATATAATGACTCAAAATAATGAAATGATCTCTTACCTTGGGTCACAACACAAGTGGATAACATATGGTAAAAACATGGATCACCCTCAGATGGTGAATCCCCAAAAAACAATAGCTAAACACCATCCAATATACCAAACTCAATAGCTAAATCACATATCCTAGTTAACCATTTTTTCACCCAAGGCCCGTCTTATGTCCAAAATATGAGAAACTAAAAGGTAGAAAATATGAACGTGTGCAACTAAAACTATCGAGGAAGGTCCAACCAAACAATGAGGCAAATAAAAATTACACTCACATTCATTAGTAAAAGAATGAGTTAAATTAAAATTACCACAAAATCCACCCATGAGGATGGGGAACTCCACAAACAAAACCAGGCCTACCAAAAAATGACAGACAAATACATCAAAAAATAAACACCTCAAACTAGAACCATCCACAAGATCCAAAAAAATTCAAAGATTAAAAAACAAGATTATAACCATTAAAGTAATGGTCCCAAAACAAACAACCCATCTACAAATGGATCAGGCCTGAGAACTCTTCCAATATCCAAGCTTCAAAACTTTTGAGGATGACCTAAACAACTAAAAAAGATTAAAAATTGAGGAGATATGATATGAGAGGAATTAGTATGACTTGTAGCCCACATTAGAGGCAGACAAGAGATATTTTGTTCCCATGATAAATATTATTTTCCCCTAGATTCTTCTGTACTTACTTCTACTCCTCACCCACTAGGTTATCCTTATTCCCATTACATTGAACTAAGGTATCACCCTACACTGGCTTCCCATATTAGTTAGATAATATTTTCATGGACTCCCAAAAAATCTATTTTAAATATTTGAGGTCTGATGAAAGTATAGGTGAACTAAAACATGGGATAGTACTGCCTCTGAAGAAATGAACTTTCTCAAATTCAATCGCCATGGGTAGGAAACATGTTCCTGGGCATCAAACAAATCCATTTGGGAAAATTACCCCAAAATCGTAGATAAAGATAGAAAAAAAATAATAAAATCCAAAATAAGGGAACATTATAAACATGCCATAACCAATAGAGCTGATCCAACTAATTTTTATAGACATAAACATCACCCATAAACATAAGGATACAATAAACAATAAGTGGTTACAACACTAACTAGAAATAAAAAACTTCAACAAACATGGGATGAGCCTAAAAACATCTCCATGAAACCTTTGGTAGATCACCACCACCAAAATCTCACCACGTTATCCTTAAGAACAAAACCAAGATCTAGATGAAAACCAAAAACATGGTATATGTAGGTGTGATCTAAAACATTCAGTATGACCCCCCAAATAGCCAAAATTATGCAATTTATTTCATAATACAATTCATAAATTATAGTTCGAAAATAAACTTGTAAAAATAATTTTTTCAAATATGACTTATGAAAAAAAATTCCATTATAATCATTCGAAACAAAATATCATAGTTTCATAAACAAAAAAAATCTTTGAAAATATTTTCTATTGGACTATTTCATTTAAAAACCTCTCACCCATTACATTTATCAAAACCACTCATTTATTTTATTTAAATGAAAATTGTCACTTCAAAACATTTCACCAGCCAAAGACATCTTTAAAACAAAACCCCCATTTTTAAATCCACTACAAAACCCCTTACAAGAGTCTTTAATTTCAAAACATGTTTTCCAAACATCTTTGAAAACACATTTTCTAAAGGAAATGACCCCACAGACACATGGGTGAAGTATAAAAAGTAGAAACTATGTATCATAAGAAATAAAACCAAATAAAAATAAGGAATTTTTCTACAACAATAAAAGGGGGAGAAATGATACAAATGATCACTAGATCAAACTACCCTATATTATCAACCAATGAAGAAATAAAATGTTTCATGGGCTCTACCCTAGATCCCTAACATGTGAGACATCTACCCCTATAATAGTATTATAACTCGAAAACTAGCTATTGTCATTCACTGAATTCCAAACAACAACTCATCTGATTAGCCCACACTATCATCATAATGATGACACCCCTCATACACCTTGTTCCTAGAATGATTGGAGGGAAACTAGTGGTGTGTGAATGAACTAATTGAATACACTTAGATCTCCCACATAGTACTCGAGTTTCCATGACCAATAAGAGTAGTTAGGTGAAAGGTCAAGTAATCTAAGTCTAACACACATGGCACACGTAATGGATAACCCTCACCCCCTAAGATACAAACAATGAATAGTAACACATATCACATGCACCCATGACATAAATAAATATATTTCCATGAATGGGGTTCAACAAAAATCTCATAGATATCAATAATCCACACAATGGAAAATATAGATAAACAACCCACACAAGGGGTAAAGAAGAAAAGGGGAAATGAAGGGGTGTCTTTCACATCAACTATTTTAAAAACCAAATTTTCAACCATGCCTTTAACACTAAAATATGGATTGGGATTCCAAGACCTTTCAAATTTTAAAAAAACCACTTTAGGTATTTCTAATAAAATGATACAAATCACACACACCATTTTAAAACATTTAAAATCCACCATTAAAACTTAGGTATTCTTATTTGAAATCCACAAACATGGTCAAATGAAATCCATTTACATTAAAACATTTCAAAAAATATCAAGGCATTTTTACATGGTATAATACACACACAAATTTCAAATAACCAATTTAAATCCAATAAAGAACCCCTCTATAAACCATTTTGAGGTAAAAACCTCAATTAAAAAAAATCACTTTAAAATATAGTTTCCACTCATTTAAAATTAAAACAAGATTAAAATACAATGTTTATATTTAAAACGATTTCAAAATCCCCAAGGTAATCTCACCAAAACATAGCATAATAAAACATTCAATTAAAACAGGAAGACATGGAATTTATAAAATATACCCATTATGCCAAGATAAAAAATGTGATGAAATTGCTTCAAAACCTTATAAGGATATCAAATATATTCATAATTTCAATTAAAAGAAATTTAGAAAGCACAAAAACAATTTGGATTCTAAATTGAAACAATTACATAGAAACCCCTACTTTTAAGATGTGTAAACCAAGTTTAAACATGTCCCATTAAATGATGATCACACCCACAAAAATAGATACAATGTATACATATCCTATACACCAAAAAACCCAACATTAGACTTATATAAAAAACCTTAAAATATACAAAAAGTATTCTAGGATTCATGATAGAAACCATACCCAATTGAAAAAAGAGATGGAAAGGAGGAAGAGATAAATAGAGAAATAAATACCTCAAATACTCTTGGAAATTTACAAATAAAATTCAAGAATCAATAGAGGAGGAGGTTGGGGATCCTTAATGGGAACCCAAGGGTTGGATGATGTGAATGGGAGAGAAGAGGGGTGAAACCCCTCTTAATTAAAAGAGGGGTGAAACCCCTCTTAATTTGAAGAGGGTGTTTTTGGAATCTCCCAATTTTTTAAAATCTGGACAAGCCACATGGTTTGGCTGTATGATTTTCTAAACAGTGCTCCAACCATGAACGTGACACTAAATAGGACAAGGGAACCTAAATAGTTTTCAAAACCATGAACCAACTGTGCATCAACCTTTGCCTATTCCAAAAATAACCGTATGATTTTGGGGAGCTCCACACTATTTTTCAAACCATGAAAAAGTTGTTCAAAATACCTCTATCATCATGATAAGACCATAATCATAGGAATAAAATGGTTACTACTAACCATGTGGGATAACCATGCTTCACCCAAAAAGCCTCTAGAAACCTGAAATTCCATCCTAAAAACTACTTAAACTCAACTACTCAAGATAAGATAAAATAATACAAAATCAACAACATAATTACATGGGTGTGTTACATGAAACACGTTACTGCATTTCCAAATTGTTATATATTATATATAATAAATGAATATATCATGATTTGGTCATATATAATCCTTCAAATTTTGAATATATATTTTATTAATTTTAATTTACTAAATAATTTATTGGTAGGATGCTCAAAAAACACACATGATTTACCCTCATAATGAGACACATTTGGCCAAAAATATTTTTATAAAGCAGTTACAGTTTTACTTATTCCCATATATGAGATGTATCATGGGATTTTCTTTGATGTGTCAGATGATACAGAGGGTGATGGTCCTTGTATAGATGTTTTATAGGGTGATGAGGATATTATGGACGTGTCATGAGACAATGTGGAACCCAAGGAGGATATCCAACATGATCAACCAAATGTTCCTCCTCTTCCAAGCATGGACATGACACAACCACATGCTATTGATATAGAGGTCCATGTCATATCTTCTAGATATTTTGTAGCACAATGTCTTACTTATTTAGCTTAATATTCAATGTGAGAGAGAGAGAGAGAAAATGGAGTGTCTTTCAGTATATATTGTTCCTTGGTGGGTAGGAAATCAGTAAAAAGTAGTCATCTTCTTCACATGTAGGAGAGACTTCTAGCCAGTATCCACCTTCATTCTAGCTAGGATAGGGTAAAGGCGATGAGACTTTGGATCCCCTGTCTATCATGTAGGATGGTGTGGAAGAAGATATAGTATATTCTATATAGTAGTTTTATACACTAGAGAATACACATCAACATACATGACATGGACGTAATATCTATACACCGAGATATGGTTTGAGACAATGATATAGAACAAAGTGATACATTTACCATTGCTCATAGTTTTTTAACTGTGATCTATGTTGTATGTTATTTATATTATTAGTTGTATATTTTTTAATGGACTTAATTTTATAATTAGTTAACATAATTAATAAGTGATAGTATTATTATTAGTAATAAATAATTAATTTTTACTTAAATGTTATATAAATAACACTAATATATTACATTTTGTTATGTGATATAAATTAAATGGTACAATTACTAATTAATTAATATAATTAATAATTACTAACAAATGTTAATATTATTAACAATATTAATGATATTAATAATAATAATTTGTTAATTATATTAATAATTATTATTATAATTATCCATATTATGAATAATTATTAATCAAAAAAATTGTATTATTAACTGATAATTATATTAACAACATAATTAATATTATATACAATATAAATCAATTATATAATTATATAAAAATATAATAAAAAATTAATAATATAATTAATATCTAATAATATAGTTACCAATTATTAATATAATATTATTTATTATTTATACTTTTTTTGAGGGCAAAATATAATCAAACAACTATCTCACAAACTTGAATCACGACCAGAGCCACCCAATATCCCTCAAGGGTTGGGTTGCCCATGATCACAACTTACACTACTATAGATTGCATGATATGTAGTGTTTAATTTTATCAGTGCTCAATAAAAAGTGCTGATAAATGTGGGGGATTTTATCAGTGCTAACAAATAGCAAAAATAAAGGTAATTTTTATCAGTTCTAAAAAAAAGTTTTGATAAAAGGGAACCCTTATCAACGCTTTTTTAACACTGATAAAGGTTTCACTTAATCAATTCCTTTTTAGTGCTAATAAAATCACCACCTTTACCAACATAGAAAAACCCCTATTAAAGGTCATAGTGAATAATTTGATTTATATATAAAAATTTAGACATTTTTAAATAGGATTTATATTACCAAAAGTATATATATATATAAATACAATACATAAATATGATTTATATGACATTTAAAAAAATTATTTTCAATCATATTTTCATAATTAT
The DNA here is from genome assembly GCA_963277665.1 of Viscum album. Taxonomy (NCBI): domain Eukaryota; kingdom Viridiplantae; phylum Streptophyta; class Magnoliopsida; order Santalales; family Viscaceae; genus Viscum; species Viscum album. The sequence goes on from OY728119.1 coordinate 1,655,398,327, forward strand.
ATATATATATATATATATATATTTATAAAATTTATATTAGTCAATAAATATGTTTAATAATATATTTATATATATTAATTAAAAAATGTTTATATAATTAATATAAATATTATATATAAATATTTTATTTAAATTATTACGTAAAGATATAAATGAATATATTAATTTAAATATGAGATTCATATTTGAATTTATATATTTATATTCATATTAAATAATTTAAAATATACGTACTTTTATCTATATGTATATGTATATGATTGTATATATATGTGGATGTATGTGTATGCCAGTATGTGCGCGTGTATGTATGTGATGTATGTGTATGCATGTGTTGTGTTGTGTTTTTGTATTTGTGTGTTTTGTGTATGTGTATGTTTATGTGTGTGCATGTATATATTTATGTACGTGTATTTATATGTGTATATACGTATATATATGTATGTGTGTGTAGATGTGGATGTAAATTCATGTGTATGTATATGTGTATGTGTATGTGTATGTGTATGTGTACGTGTACGTGTACGTGTATGTGTATGTGTATGTGTATGTGTATGTGAATGTGTATGTGTATGTGTATGTATATGTGTATGTGTATGTGTATGTGTAAGTTTATGTGTATGTGTATGTGTATGTATATGAAATAGTGGAAATATATATTTCAACATCATTTTTTTACTTTTTAACATTGATTATAACGGATGTTTATATAGGTGACGTAATAAATAACTATTTTGATGTCAGTTTTAATAAAACTGAGTCTACACATTAACTAAAAAGTGAATTTAAGAGGGGTTTCAATGTTGGTTTTATATTAAAACCGACATGGAAAATATTCCATGGATTTTTTCATGTTGGGTTTTAGTGGAACTGACATAGAAATTCTTATTATTTTAAAAAGAAAATAATTGAAGATTTTCAACTTCAGTTGTTTTTAATAAATAAAATTGAAAAATAGTTTCAACATCGTTTATTAAATAAAAATAACACTGCAAGTCCAACTAGAAAAATTTCATATGATTTTCAATGATGGTTATTAAATAAAATTAACATTTAAATTCCATCGTAAATACTTTCTACATTAGTTTTATGTAATAACTGATGTTGAAAACCTCAACAATGGAATTTAGATGTAGGTTTTATGTAATAATAGACATCAAAATTCACAACGATGGATTTTTGACATCGTTTAAAAAAACAATGTTGAAAGGTTAATTTTTTTAAATGAATTGATTTCATGTTCCAAAATATGAAAAAATCTAAAAACATATATAGAAAAAAACTGGTTAATTAGAAGTTAGATTTAAGAGAAATTCAATTTCATAACACAACCATGAATTATAACAAGAGGATATTCACATAAACAACCCAATCATATATTCATCAAGGAAAATAATTTCATTTTATGGCTAATAAGTGAGAAAAGTGAACTGGATATAAATTTATAGAATGTGAAACTACATCAAAATTAGTACATATTGATTATCAACATTTCTAACATAATAAAATGGTTCCTACAATGGTATTTGAATCAATAATTATAGAATATAAAAAACATACTAATATAAATTTATTTCCCTAAATATAACACAATATTTTTATAGGATTCTTCTAACAAAATATTTTTTCCCTACACTAGATATTATAAAAATAGTGGATCCATTTTGGTCCTTCAGGGATGGGATGACAAATTTATAGTATTTTTACTAATTCTTAACAAAAAAATGGGAACAAGTATCAAGAAATGAATATATTTGCAAAAAAGAATCAGTGATGATGGAGTAAAATTAATTTCATGTAAAAATTGATTTTATGGCTAAGAAAACTAGAAATAGTGAGAAAAAAGGTATCATGGGTAGGTCTCAAATGACACTTACTTCATTAACTTTTTTAAAAAATATTTACATACTATTCATAATACACAAACTTATGGAAAAGAGAAAACCTATAAAATCGAACACAACATATCAATTTAAAGTAGAAAACTATTTTTATAAATAATAATTTATTTAACTTTAATTAAAAAATACATACCAAAAACACATGAAACCTATAAAAACAAACAAAATATAAAAATATTAAGAAAAAAAAATTATATAATTACTCATTTTTAAACATTAACTAAAATATAGATACCTAAAAAAATAAAGTTATGTGTATTGTGGAGATTTTTTTCACAAATCCATAACCCTTTATATAGCAGATAATAACCCTGTGAAAATAAATATAATATACCAACATAAAGTAAAAAAATTATAATCTACATACCCATTCTTCTAAATTTTGTTAAAATAGATATACCTGATAATTTAAATCACAATGATACTTAGATTTTTTTTGGAAACAAACTGTGAAGATGGGTAAGTTCATCATTCGTATATGACTCAATACCATTAAAAATATACAATAACAATAAATGTTATAAGATTAAAAAAACATAATATTTTGATATAAAACATAAAATAATTAATATAACTAATCTTATCAAATTTAGTCATTAACCAAATTGTGATGATCTCATACATGAATCTTAAAACATAAAAACCACATTCCACACTTCCTTTTTTATGATGAAACTGTGTTTATTAAAAAATAAACTGAAAATAAAAACTAGTATATATATATAACCAAATATTATAAAATATAAAATATATTTATCATTACGTCCATGTATTGGATTTTATTTGGCTCCTTTACCGATCAATTATATTTTTTAATGATTTTCAATGACCTTAATTTTCATACAAATCAATAAACAAAACATGTATAAACAATAAGAATTAAAAATAAACTGATAAAAAACAATAAAACTAAATTTTCTATCAATCTACTAAATATTTTACTAACACCACCTAATAAAGAGAAACAAAAATATGATTTCCATTCTTTTGGGAATAATAAACCTAACATATGATGACATTTGCAATATAAAAAGTTCACAATTCATAAAATTGAAATGAATATTACTTCATAATCATCTTAGGGTTTTTACCCATCAAGGAATAGAAAAAACCAGCACATAATATCTGTATTAAATAATCTCATAGATATATATATATATATAACTCTAGAAAGAGTTTTTAGATATTCCACCTCCATTGAAATGAATTTTGGATCTATAAGACCATAAACCCAAGTGGTATCATTTTGAATAATATGTGTGTGTAGATACCTAATTAAATAAGTACTATAGCAATTCAATTGAAATCATCTTTATTTAAGGAAAGAAAAATAGAAACATAAATTTACTTAAATGGAAAACAATTGAAAAACAAGAATGCTGAGATCATAAAAATTAACTAGATCCATGTTATATTTATTGAATATTATCAATTCATAGTCTCATATATATATATCATACATCATCCAAAACTCATAAATATTATACAAGGAAGAATAATTTTGGGTTAATCTTTTTATTCCATCATAAATCTCATAAGTATCTATTGTTGTTGGTTCCTGAATTTTTTTTCCTTTGTACTCATTATTTGGATACTAGATACTCCTATATATATTTAATGTTGGAAAACATTATAATAAATTTTTAATCAATTGTAAATAATATTTAAAAAATAATGAAAACCGTATATATCATATAATAAAAAAGTTTAGCTAGACAAAGTAAAAAATGACCCATCTAATCTCTATCTTTGGTAACCTCCCTGATAGGAAATGGTAGTAGACTATTTGGATCAATAATATATTGTATTGATATTCTTACTTGACCCAAATATATAGGCTGGTTATGAACAAAATCATCAAAAATTTATGACTCTATATGCTACAATACGTACATGGGATCTACAGCATAAAAATCATAGAATATGGTTCGGTTCAAACATGGAGGTAGAGGATCGAGTGGGTAGGCTGGGCAGGATGTGAAGGCTGGGTAGGCATAACAGGCTGAAAATGTTGTTATTGTATCATGAATTTCTCAAACATAGACTTTCCAACTGATTTAATTTTATCTTCCACAGAATGTTTCATGTCTTCCAGCTCATCTTTTCCGGAATCTATTTCTGAGCCTCTTGATTTCTTACTTTGATGAAAAAAAACTTTCATAACACTAACACCCACCTCATATCCTCTTATACGGTCGTAGTTTTATAGATTTCCTAAAACGGTATCTAAGATAGCCATCCTACCCTAAGAGATAAAATTACACTATGTCGATTTCACCTAAAGGTCATCCATAAATAAAAAAAATTAAAATGTTATAATAGTGTTGTTAATTTAAAAATAAAAAACATTCTTGGAAAATAAAAACTATTTTCTTAAAATTTTGTTATTTATTTCCATATATTTCTCTATAAAATAATTTTATTTTTTTCTTCTCAATCTTTTCCACTTTTTATAGAGATTGGGTGGTGATATAGGAATTAACTGGACCTCCTCTTAACCACTAGTATATTAATCTCTTAATGCATCAAATTTTTCTGCAATCATTTTTTCCTCTAATAAATGGTACCATCCACATGATAATATATGTGGGTATATGTTTTAAAAATAGATATCTTAATCAGACCTACTAGTGGCTCGTTATATAAAAATAAACTAAAACTTAATCATGTAATATACAATAAATTTTAAAATATTAAATAATTATTATCCCATGAATGCTTCATCATGTTAGATGAAAAATAATTTCTTCCTTACATCTGCATCTAAAAACCCATACTTGAGGCATGAGTTTTCATTCTATCACTTCCCAAAAACATATTTTTGGTCAATTTTGTTCTAAAATAAATCCATTAAACCACTACTAATGACAAAAATATTTTCATAATTTCTTTCCTTTCATGATAATTGTCATCTATAATTGAATAAATTAAATATTAGTCATTTAAAATATATAATAATCAAAAAATGAGATAAAAATAAATCAATTAAGATATTTTACCATTATAAACCCCCACGACTTCTCTTTCATCATCTTGTTTATGGAATTAGAATCAGGATATAAAATTTTAATCCTATAACGACTTTACATGGTGATATAACTGGTAAACTGCATTACATTTGAGCTAGTTGGGTTATTATTATCACCAAATTTAATATGTATTCTCTGGTCTCTATGGGCATGTGAGAGTTTTGGTAAACATGTAATCCCATGTTTATTAACTCTAGAAATAAATTTCTTTATAGAAGAAGGATAAGACTCCTCTATATAAGGCACACCATTAGGAGGTTCATTAGTAGTCTTATGATTATTTTTTGTAAACTAAAAATTTTCTTTCATTAAATAATTATATTACTGAATATTTAATACAATGAAAAAATAAATATACATCAGTAAAATTTAATCTTATTCTATTCCTATCATTGAAATAGGAAAATGTTATGAAATTATATATACCTGCATATTATTAAAGAAGTGAATATTTAAAAATAATGATTACCAAAATATCTGAGTAAAAATATAGTGTCACACTTGTGTAAGTTTCAGAAAAAAATAATTATTATTTCACGATTCTTAACTAAAAAATATACTAGTAAAAATATTATATATAAACATTAAATCTAAAATGATATAAAAATTTTTAAATTTATATATGACAATAAAAAAGTGTTTTATATGGATAAATTTAACCAAAATTTAGTAATGTACATCATGTTTTCCAATTATTGGTTTTATCCACAACCATTGAATATAAAATTTAGTACAAAAATCATATAAAAAGGCAAATATATATAATTAAACTCTTAATAATTAATAAAAATAGAGTTTACAAATTTAAATTTAAAAAAATAAATATAATATAATAATTTACCTAAATAATTAAGAGAGTAGTTTAGTGTTCTCCAATATCCCTTCAGCATGATCATTTTTGAAATTATGGACTATGTATACATTATATTCATTATTATCATCTAGAAATTGGTTATTAGATGAAAAATACTAATATAAACCCATAACATCATCACCGTCCTCATCACCTAAATGAATTCTTTTCCCTTGAAAAATGAAGGACCACTGATCATTTAATGAATCAATGACATAAAAAAAATAATTTTCATGTGTCTCCATGATAAATAGTTCCTATTTGCAACATAATATTTTCAAATTAGCCAGTGTAAACCCATAATCATCATGTTTCACACCACTATTACTATCAAAACAATCACACTTAAAAATTGTGACTTGAAATTATGTATAATAGATTTTCTATATTTCTTAAAGAAATCCAAAATAATTTATTGATGCATAAATTTGGGTTTCTTATCTTTTTTCACTCGAAAAATGAAGTGCCTCAGTGATGACCGTTAACCCACTATTTTGAACAGTGCCTTTATTATCCTAAATTTTTGGGTAAAATTTGTAACCATTAATATCAAAACCAAACCCTGTGATCACATTAAATATGTTACCCCTAAAAACCATTTTTATGTTTCCGATGAATATATATCTTTGATAAAAATATATTTAAACCATGAAAAAAAATCCTTTTTATAATCTATCATCAACCATTTATAAGTTATTTTTTGATATCATACCTTTAATTCAACAATATGTAATGATACATATGGTTGAACGTCATCTATGTTGTTCAAAATATATAAATGTGCATGCATTACTTCATCACATGGAATGAAATTTACCTTTAATCCTCAAATCTCTCTACCTTTACTGTCAATAATTATATGTCGAGATATATGGAGACAAATATGCTCTACTTCATACAAATAATCAGTATAGAGCTCAATCACCTCTTAGAATACATATTTTTTTTTAACAATAGAGGCATTTAGTCGATGCATATTTTTAACACATCCCATCAAAAATTTATATATAATTCAAAAGGATACATCAAATATAATTAAACAGGCCCACATATTCTTATCTCACATGACATATGAATCACTAGATGAACCATTATATCAAAAAAAAGTTTGTGGGAAATTCAATTCTATTTGGGAAAGTATAAGTTTATCATTATTCTCCAACATATCTAAAAAATTTTGATCAAAAACTTGGATACAAATGGATTTGAAAACATAACATAACATTATTATGGTATTTATGTAAAGTGTTGACAATATACAAAATAGTGTGACCAGTATCAGTTGTTGCATAAATACATTACAGTCATGAGATTTCATACCTATTAATTTACAATCCTTCAATGACACAAAATTATTCACATTTTAAGAATATCCATTGTGTACTTTAATACCAATCAGAAACTGAAAATAAATCATTTTCTCACTATTTCATAATGCATGACAAGCTAGAGGTAAATATTTTTTGTTTCCTTACATAGTGGTAGTTAACTACAAACATATTACCTTTGATATCAAGTCCAATCTAGCATTAAATCCATATTTTTTATTTCCTTTTATTTCCAAAAATGATCCAATCAAATATTCAGATATGTTTTTCTCAACATGAAAAACATCAATGTTATGTTTCACCTCTAAAAATATCTAATAAGGTAATTCAAAAATGATATAATTTTTATTCCAGATATTTTTTTGAAGACCAAACAATCCTTTCTTTCCAAATGTAAAATCAATATTTTTCAACCATTCATCATATTATTCAACTGAAAATGGTTGTGGGAGAAATTTATATTCTTATAAACCATTAAATGATGTTTTCAATATACGATAAGGATAATATATTTTCAAAAATCATTAATTTTCCATGTACACTATCCTCCTTCTATTATGAAATTGCTAATATGAAGTCCCTTATTTAAAAATTCGATATGATTTATGTCTCTTAACACAATGTCCATATAAGTTTCCATATAAATGAAATTAATTTATAGTGAAAATTATTATAACACACAAAAGAAAATTCAATATCTTGTAACCATAAACAACTGTAACACTTATCTCCCATAGAAGATTCAAATAATCTTGGAATGTTGAACAAAACACATCAATATATTTCCCTATTTTAGTCCATAAATCATCTATCTCATCATGTAATAATTTTTATTCATAAATATCTATGGGGACAAGTTGTAAACAATGGAAAAAACATGACATAAACTATATTGGATACTTATGCTATGATATGGATTCATTACATCTATGAATAGATGAATTTTATTATTTATAAATTCACTTTAAAGATCAAGAAATTGTTTATCAAATATATTACACTGTTTTGAATCAAGAGGGTGACGTAAGTTACCATCATAGATGTGCTTGTCAGTATTGCATTTTATCCTTTTTTCATTAGCTTAATTTGATAATATATTCTTTAAATTAGAAGTTATTGTGAGGTACCATTTTTCTTTAGCAGGAGGATTGATTATGGTACCTGAAAATGGATCAGAGTTGAATTATTTGAATTATTGGAAGGAATTATTGAAATATACCAAATTTATTTAGCAGGAGGTTAGATTTTAGTATCTAAGAATGAATTAAAGGTGAATTTTTCATCCATATTATAGTGTTATGTCCCATATTTAGAGTCTTCTGATAAATATTTATATTCCTTCCTATACAACACACAATCAATGGGGAAATCCTGTATCTTTCTATACACCAATACCATCAGACATAATATTTTCTTTACCTTGTAATTGGAATATGGAAGCATGTTTCCTTCTAGAAGTATCTCTTTTAAAAGTTCAAGAAACTCATTGAGACTTTTATCACTGCACCCATTTCCTTCATTCAAGTTAATTAATCTCATAACTGCTAATAACACTATATATTTAGTGCAATATTAGAATAATGGTTTCTCAGAATCTCTGTACAATTGTTCAATAGTTTCTATTTTATCGATGGTTTCAGTGCCTACATCATGAATGAACTCTTCAGTATGATCCTCTGTCTCTCTCTAAATATTTTCATCAATGTTAAATATTGTATTTTCTATTATTTCACCATGTGAGATAAAACATGTATAATTATAGATAAAACCATTTAAAATAAGATGATACTTTATTTCTCTAGAGTTTAACTTTCTCATATTCAAACACTTGATGCATAAACATAAAATCAAATCTTTATACTGAATATTTCATTTAGAAAATTCCAAGATATTATTAACTCCTTTTTTTTATTCACTAGTAATCCTTCGTAAATTTATCAAATTATAGTCTAATAAATATCTAATATTACAATATAAAAGGTCAATATATTAAAACATATAAACATTTAAAAATATATAAAAAATAGATACAAACACTTATAAATAATCTATAAAACATAAAAAAATATAATAAGTAACAAAAATTTATCATAACAAAAAATTATCATAAAAACAATTATCATAAAAAAATTATCATAACAAACAATTATACATAATTAATATTACAAACAATTATTATAACAAGAAATAAAATAGAAAAAAATAAATTACATACAATTATGAAAAATATCTTCTAGATTCCTGAACAATTATACAAAAATCTAAGCAAAATTTTATTCAAAAAATTATTAAAAAAAAACTTAAAAATAATTATCATAAAAATTATTTGAAAAATTATATGAATAATTATAATAATAGTTATACATAAATAAGCTATATATTTTTATACAAAAATTTCGGAAATATATCTTACAAAAAATTATTATAATAAAAAATTATCATGAAAAACAGTTAGATATAAAAACACACACATATATATAGTTTTATATTAAACATTAACAATTAATATTCACAAGAAAATTTTCCACATAACAAAATTTAATTTTGTTAAATGAAAATTTCATGTCCACTACCTTTTAAACTAGTCACCTCCTCCTATATATTACATGCATTGTGATAGCTCCAATGTGCATCAAATTTACTTAGTGATGTGGGAGAACATTAAATGAAAAAGGATTTCTTTTTTCCCTGAAAATTAGTAATAATGTAATCATATGGTCATTTAAGTATATAAAACACTATTATTTTATGGAATCTATCATGCTTTAATTTCCTACACATACCAATCTTTCATGAATTTAACTAATAGAAATAAATCATATTATTCTTCTCATCATGAAAATGGTATATCATGTTTAGATTTCATTTCAAAAAACCCCCATAAAAATCCAAATATCCACTGTTATTTTTATAATAATTGATGAACTTAGTTATTAAAGTATATATCATGTGTAATATATTTTAATATATCACTTGATATATAATAAATTGAAAATATTTTGTATTTATTTCACTACACGCATCAATTTTGGATATGAAAACTAAAAAAACTTTAAATAGACATCATATATACCTAATGAAACCTCAATAGATCTTATTTGATATCTTTTCTTCACTTTAACTCATGATTCAATTATAACCAAAATCATGTAATTTAAATGATATTAAATAGTTTTTAATGAACTTTTCGTGATAATATTTGGCATAATAATCCTTCACATACTTCATCAATAATATGAATCTATGGCCTACTCCTAAAGGAAGAACTTCTCCACCACATCACTAGATTGGTTGAAATTTTTTAGGAATCATAAATCCTTTTAGTGTGAGAAATATTTTTTTTTCATGTAATATTAATTCGGATTGTCTTATAGAAATTTATATTCAATGATATCACCTAATCTTGTCATTATATAACATGTTCAAGCCACATGATCATTGGTTGATCTTTTATATAAAATACTTAGACATAAAAACATATACTAAATTACAAATAATTTATGATAATAAATAATTAGATGTAATTTATTTATAAAGTTATAAAAAATTAAAAGATTTAGTGATTGATAATTAAAAACACCTCCCAAATTCTAATAAAATAAATATTAGTCTATGGAAATAGAGAAAATGCTGCAAGCTTTATGAAAAGAGGGTCAAAAAATTAAGTAAAAAAGCTAAAAAAACCTAAAATCATAGTTTTGGGTCGACCGTAATAGCTTCAGGATCATTGAATATGAATAAGGGATCAATGATCCAAGAGAAAGAAGGTAAGTGGTGGATTGAAATCAACTTCAAGATAGAATTGAAGGTCTTTGATGGTTATCGAAGATTTCAATGCCATTGTTGGCCGAGAGTCAGTTGATAGAGGGTTAAAATTGAAAGTAGAAGATGAAAAGTGGATGGAAATTGACTTGAGGAGAGAACTGAAGGTTATCTAAGTCGTTGGTGTCATCGTTAGTCAAATGTTTTTCAAGAGATAGGGCTTTGAGAGAACGAAAAATATATCCTAGAGTTGTTCGTATAATTTTTAAATTATTTTTTAACATTGGTTTTCCGAAAAACCAACATTAATGGTTTTTAAATTTGATATCTAAAATTTATTTTTTAAAAACCAATGTTAAATGTTTTGTTCAATATTTTCAACATTAGTTTAAATAACTGATGTTACAAATATATTTTAAAATATTTCACCATCTGTTTATATTAAAACCAATGTTAAAATTTAAACCAAATGAATTTGGCATTGATTTTAATAAAAATGGATGTTAAAAATTCCATCCTAATACCTTTAACATCAATTTATGAAAAACTAATGTCCAAATAACTATGTTAAAAAAAATATTTCAACTACTGATGTGTATGTATGTATGTATGTATATGAAACGTTTATATGTGTATGTACATGTATGTATGTTTATGTGGCATGTGTATGTTTATATAGTATGTGTGTGTATGTCTATGCATATTTGTGTGTGAATGTGTATCTGTATGTGTATGTGTATGTGTATGTGTATGTGTATGTGTATGTGTATGTGTTTGTGTATGTGTATGTGTATGTAAATGTCAATGTGTATGTGAATGTTTATCTATGTATGTGTATGTGTATGTGTTTGTATATATGTGTATGTGTATGTCTATGTGTATGTATGTGTGTATGTGTATGTGTATGTGGATGTGTATGTGTATGTGGATGTGTATGTGTATGTGTATGTGTATGTGTATGTGTTTGTGTATGTGTTTGTGTATGTAAATGTCAATGTGTATGTGAATGTATATCTATGTATGTGTATGTGTAAGTGTTTGTATATATGTGTATGTGTATGTCTATGTGTATGTATGTGTACATGTATATCTATGTGTGTGTATGTGTATGTGTGTTTATGTAGTATGTGTATGTATGTATATGTGTATGTATGTGAATGAACGTGTATGTAATTGTATGTATTTGTAATATATTCAGGCATTTTTAATATAAGTTCATTTAATATTTTTTTAATATATTTATTTTTTATAGTTATTTATGCATTTTTAAATATTTATATATATAATTAAATAATAATTTTTTTAATTATTATTAAAAATTATAAAGATTAATAATTAATTATATTTTTTATATGCAGTCAACAGAGTTCGTATATCAATAATTAGTAATAATATTATTATTTATTCATTCATTTTTATTCATTTTTATGTGTATTTAATTCATGTAATTAATATTGTGAATGAAAATTTATTAAAATATATTTTTAAAAAAATTTATTTACTTTTATTTATTCATTTTTAATTTCATTTAATTTGATATTATTTTTTTATTTGTGATATTTATTAACTTTTAAGAGTCTTATTTTTTTTTCATTTTCTAATATTTATAAATATTCATTTACTAAGTTTTAATATTTTCAATATGTTGGTAATTTATATGATTAATATTTATTCATTTTTATGTTTTAATATTTTAAATATGTTTAGAATATATATAATTTATTTCTATTAGACCATCTCTATCCCACACCATTTTGGCCTGAAAACCCAATTTTTAGCGTGCAAATGAACTCTATTATATTCTTACTTAACTTCTATTTACCCTTACATAATTTTATTTTACCCCTAAATAATTTTTTAACATTACTTAACTTATGTTCAACCTTACATAATTTTTGTTTACCCTTACATGACTTTGTTTTACACATAACTTATTTTTACCCTTACATAACTTATATAAGTATTTTCTTACCCTTACATAACTTATTTTTACCCTTACTTAACTTCTGTTTACCCTTACATAGATTTAGTTTACACTTATATAACATTATTTTACCCTCAATTAACTTATGTTTTCCCTTACTTAACTTGTAAAAGTTTATATTTACCCTTACATAACATTTTTTCACCCTTATTTAATTTTGTATTACCATTACATTTCTTTAGGTTACCCATAAATATTTTTTACCCTTACATAACTTTAGTTGACCCTTATATAACGTCGTTTTATCCTTAGTTAACTTTTGTTTACCTTTAAATAAATAGTACATGTTTCAATTCACCCATAATTAACTCTTTCCCATCACTTAACTTTTTTTTACCCTTACATTACTTTAATTTACCTTTACATAGCTTTATTTATCCCTTTCTTAACTTTTTTTACCTTTAATTAACCTATATAAGTTTCTATTTACCCTTACATGAATTTTTTTATCCTTACATAACTTATTTGTAACCATAAATAATGTTTTTCTAGCCTTACATAACTTTTTTTTACCCTTACATTTCTTTTTTACCCTTACCTAACTTTATTTTACCCTTACATAACTTTGTTTTACCCTTACTTAACTTCTTTTTACCCTTACATGAAATGTAAAAGTTTATATTTATCCTTACATAACTTTTTTTACCCTTACTTATCTTTTCTTTTGTAATGACCTAGAATCCTATCAATGAAATTTCCCTTCTTATTGTCACGACCCAGCCCGATGGGGCCCAGACCATAACTCCCCAAGCCCACCACCAATATAGTTGTGTTGAGTAGGCATATCATCAACCTAGGAGGCATTTCCTATGTACCTGTACACATGGACACATCTCGAATTTCACAAAATTTTGAATTGAAAAAACCAAAAGAAACCAATGCACGCATACATCTATATCCCACAATAAATGTACAACATAAGTACTAAAAGTGAAATAAGGGAAAAACAACACCCACTAAAAAAACTATAAAAGCATCCAACCTACTTAGAAGGAGGGGATTGATGTCAACTGAAACTTCTGGAAATCTCCTCAGCCCAACTTCAGTAAACACCTTAGTCAGTATAGCTCACTAATCTTTACCTGCCTGGGGTCCTCTGTGGACTCTGTTGAAAGGCATGTGGTCTTCACAAGATACAAAACATGTGTAGGAAAATCCAATGAATGGGTGAGTATAAAAATACTCAGTAGGCGCCCCAAAAACCCAAAAAGAAAAAGGGATAAACTGAAAGGAAATTTTATGCTCGACCTAGCCATAGGGAAACATCAATCAAGATAGAAACTCCATATCAAACCATCCTCAACTGTACATGAAGAGTCATCTTGGTCTACAAGGGGTGTCAATGCAGACATGTGAAAAAACGTCAAGGAATCCCAAAAAACACCCAGACATACTCATCTCAAACTCTATGTGTCATGAGGTTCCAACCTCATAGACAATAATGAGATTCTCTTCATAGGCTATAATCGTAACATGAAACCAGGAGAATACACTCCCTGAACTCAACCATCCTATATAAAACCCACCAGAGAGATGCACTCCATTAAGAACAACTCTACCATTCATAATGGTATGTCTGAGAGAACGTGCTCAATCAGGAACATCTTACTAGGTCCAGATCTAGTTCCCATCACCTTAGGTATTTTCATCATTACCTTGTTCCTAACACAAGCTAAATAAACTCAAGTAAAGAGGACCTCCCCTCACCACTGCAAACAGTTGAGGGAGCACTGCTCCAGACTATGCACCACATGCATCCTCTCTAGTAAGAGATAATGGAGGGACCCCTGCCTCACTTCTGCCACATAGTCAAGGGAGTACTACTCCTAACTAACCAGTGAAACATATGTCTCACCAATATAGAGTGGCATACACCTCATTCTGTCAAGGTATCATGAAATCATATCTAGGTATCATTCACATCAAGTGGAGGGGCCTTTTCCTCATAACTATACCCCATATCCGAGGGAAATCCAACTCTAATGGAGGACCCGCTCCCCACTACTACTTAGAGACAGGGGAGTACTACTCCATAAGTGAAGACCCACTCCCTGATCCAATAGGGGAGTACTACATAGAGAATAGAGAATTCACACCCTCATATGAAAGGGGAGTACCACTTTGTGGATCGAGGACCCACAACCTAACCCAGTAGGGGAGTACCACTTAGTAGCTTGAAGAACCACACCCTTGTAGGATAGGGGAGTACTGAATCTGTTATATCATTCACTATAGGGGACCTGTACCCTGATATGATTGGGGTGTGTCGACCCAAGGCTAGAGGAACCACCCCCTAACACGGCAGGGGAGTTTCGACTCTGCCAGAACAACACGTATGGAGGACCCATTCCCTTGAACTATAGGGGAGTATAGACTCCTAGAATAGTGTACCCGTGACCTAACATGGTAGGGGAGCACCCAATATATCTATAGATCATATATAGATGACCCACACCATGGTCCAATAGGAGAGTACTGTCTATATTCAAAAACATCAGGGCAGAACCTGCACCCTAGTCCATGAGGGGAGTAACACCCCTGGAGGAAATTATCTAAAGGTAACAGACCCATGAAAACAATGTGGGGATTCAAATATCTACCTAAGAAGATAGGTAAGGTAAATATACACCCTGAATATATAGGAAATTACCAATCCCATCATCTCTCTCTCTATCTCTCTTTCTTCATGAAACACACTGATATTCAGCATTGTCTCAGTACCAATTCACAAACATCTCTCTCAATTTACACCACCTAGTATCTCTCAAGCCAAAATAGAGGCCACCATCATGTTCTATGTGAAATAAAATTAGGATAGGCTACTCATAATCCTGAATATGAATCTTGGAGAAGAAGATATGGAAGGTGAAATATTCGAGGAGGATCTCTTAGGAGTACACGATGTGCACCGGGGAACACACGACATGTGAACCTACCCAAGCACCTGGAATTATATCTTATCTACACATATTTTAAACCCATGTAGAGGTATATAGTTTGTAAAATATGTACACACAATGTCCCTCATTCCTCATCCCCTGGCCATGTTCCCCTTCTACATGGAAATTCCAGCTGTTTCCCTTACAAGCTACGCATCCCATACTAGATGATGTGTTCCGGATAAATGGACTCCTACCCTTTTAGATTTACCATGTCCATGTATTGGACCTAGTGTCTATGTATCTTGGCTGTGTGTTAGTACACAACCATGTTTTTTCACAAAGCTATCCCAAGACATGTCCCATGGTTATACAATTTAGGGATCTACATGACGTGTAACCCCTATACACGGTGTGTATTCCCAAAATTTCATCTTCCCCAAATAGGAAGAGTTGCACAGTGTGTGTCACTAAACTAAATTCTATATAGAAGGTTATTCTAGTTTGGAATTAACTTCAAAAACCTCTGATTTTCCTTAGTTTACGCTAAAACCTGCATATCTACCTAGAAGGGATCTCTAGCAATTATATTTGGGCCCTACAACCTTAAAAAAATTCATAAAAAATAGGATAGGGACCAAAAAACAAATACACATACCTTGTTATCGAAACTCATAAGCTTTGTATGAATAACGAAACCCGAATCATGCTTCTCTTTGATCTAATGATGATCTGCATCCGAAACAGAGATCATAAGCACTTCGTCGCTTTGATTTTGGCTTGATTTCATCATCACCAAATGAAGGAGGAGAGGAGGAGAGGAGAGGTGCTCATCCTTTGTGTCATACACGTAAGACATGGGGAAGGATTAGATTAAGTTTTTTAATTAAAATTTTAATTAATTAATTAATCCACCTCATAGCACTTTGCCAACTTGCCTCAAAATCAAAACTCCCCAAGCAAACAGCTTTAGGTTGAGCCTTGGGTAAACATGACATTCCAGACTCAACTGTGGTCTCAAAAATATGATCTGAGACCCCAAAAGATATTTATTTACATTTCAAGAGAAATGTCTTGAGCACGACAAAATATATTTAATATTTTTAATATCACCACACTGAGGATCCCTAAACCCCAACTTCCTGTGCTGACTCAACACCCGGCTTTGAAAATATTCTCTAGAATATTCTAATGTGTTATGGGTCAAAACAAAACCCATTACATTCTCCCAACCTTAGGGATTTTTATCACTGAAAAGAGAAAGCCTAAGCACAATGGAAAAAATTTAGCTTCCCACTGGACTCCCATGCCATCGAGCTCAAAAAGGGTTCTTGTGCTATGTAAAAGAATGAACTTAGGGGAAACAAAAAGATAAAACCAATCTTATATCAAACTTCTACTAGTTCATCATTTTGAATCAATGGGAACATGTCTCTTTAATTGTGATAGGTGTGAAAAACCAAGCACCACGATCCATCTGCAGTCATAGGGTCGAGTGGTACACCACCTTGCACTACAGGAAAAATGGCTTTTTGCGACGGGTTATTTGCGACGGGATTTATTCCCGTCGCAAATAGTCCCATTAGATACTTATTTGCGACGGGGGCATTTTCCCGTCGCAAATAACTAGTTATTTGCGACGGGAAAATCTCACCCGTCGCAAAAGGCTTGGCGCGCATAGCGCGCCAAACCGCGGGAAAGGTATTTGCGACGGGTGGTTACCACCCGTCGCAAATAGCCGGCGGCGGTAAAAACTATTTGCGACGGGAATATACCCCCGTCGCAAATAGTGTGTCGGCAGGTTGTTATTTGCGACGGGACCCGTCACAAATAACTATTTAACCGTTTACCGTGATAAATGCGGGTTAAAGTATTTGCGACGGGTCCCGTCGCAAATAAGCTAACCTATAAATACCCCCATCCGTTTTTTTTCATTCATTCTCAACTTCTCTCAAAACTGTTTACAGTTTATTAAGTTTAATTTTTTTTTGCAGAGTTGATATTGAAGTCTTCAACAATTATCGGAGATCAACTTCAAATCCATTTTAAAGGTACTTATGTTATTTTTAATTTAATATTTATTTTAATTTTTTTATTAGTTTTAATTATTTTTAATTAGTTTTAATTAGTTGTAATTTAATTATGTTTATATTGTTTTGTTATTTAATAAATTTAAGTTATTAGTATTTATAGTTAATGGTAATTAGGTGTAATTAATAATAATTAGAAATAATTAATAATGATTAGGAATAATTAATAATAATTAGTAATAATTAGGAATAATTATAGTTATATATATATATAGTTATATATATTTATAGTTATATTTATTCGTATATTAATATAGATTTATATTAATATAAATATATTTGGTTATATGAATAAATATATATATATATATATATTTATTCATATATTAATATATATATATTTATTCGTATATTAATATATATTTATTCTATTTTTATATATATATATATGTAGTTATAAGTTTTTATTCGTATATTTATTTGTATATTAATTAATATATATTTATAAGCTTAGTTTTAAATAAATTTATAAAATATGTGTTTTTATGTGTATTTATAAATAAATAAATAAATAAATACATATATACAATACAGACACACACAAATACACATACACACATATATATATATATGTATGTATAGTTATGAATGAATACATAGAAATGAGGGGGTGAAAATCCTCTGAGAATGTTAAAACGACTATAACTTCTATTCCGTAAGTCCGTTTCAACTCCACAACCAGTCAAATCGAAGAACATGAAACGATCTTCGATATGATATGCAGTACAGTCCAAACGGACATCCGGATCGGAAGTTATAGTCGTTTGAATGTTAAAAGGACCATAACTTCTAATCCAGGAGTCCGTTTCAGCTCCACAATCAGTCAAATCGAAGAACATTAAAATATCTTCGACATGATATATGGTAGAGGTTTATCGGACATCGGGATCAGAAGTTATAGCTGTTTGAACGGTGAAAAACCGGGGTGCCCCGACTAAAAACTCAGTTTTGGAGGCCTTCAGGGCCTTTTTGGGCCTCTAAAAAACCGTGGACGGGTTCCACCGGTCCATAGGGCTGTAGAGCTCTTCGCAAGCTTCAATTTGATATGCTGTAGAGCTCAAACGGAGTCCCGGATCAAAAGTTATGGCCATTTGAAGTTTGGGTTTCATTTTCTTCTTATTTTCCATCTTTCATTAATTTTTTTTATTTTTTTTATATTCAAAGAGTTATTAAATGACTATTAATTGATAAAAATTAGGTAATTATTAATTAAAAATATTTTTTAAGTTATTTTATAACCCTCTTTTACTAAACATCTTATAAATTAATGTTATATTTCCATAGATCCTTTCTAAAACGTATTTATAAAATAAATATTATATTTATATCAATATAAATACGTTTATTAATTTATATATTAATAAGTATTTTTTTAATTTTTTTAATTTTTTTTAAATTTTTTTTATTTTTTTTATTATTATTTGCGACGGGCCCGTCGCAAATAGTTGATTCGATGCAACTATTTGCGACGGGAAAAGGCCCGTCGCAAAAACTTATTTGCGACGGGCCCGTCGCAAAAGTTTTTTTAAAAAAAACCACAAAACTATTTGCGACGGGTCCTTTTCCCGTCGCAAATAAGTGTTTTTGCGACGGGCCCGTCGCAAAAAAAATTTGTTGCGACGGCGTTTTCCGCAACGGGCGATTTGCGACGGAGCCCCGTCGCAAAAGGCTATTTGCGACGGGATCCCGTCGCAAATGACCCGTCGCAAATGCCTATATTTCCTGTAGTGTTGCTAACCTGACACAGATACTAATGGAACCCCAGAGTTCACATCCACCATTTGATAGACTATAAAACAACCTCCTCAAGAATTTTTTATTCAAGGTTGATGATGAACACATGAGGGTATTCGCAAACAAAACATGTATTCCAAAGAGTAAACACTAGGTCTTACTTGACCATTCATCTGAAAACCTCCAACAGTAACACATCTCAGCCAAACTAAAAACCTTCCACACCAACTAGTGGCATCCCAAATGAGTATGGATGGAAGGTAGCCAATCCAAAATGTTGAAATATCATAGGGTCTTACTACTCCACTAAGGAATAATTCTAATAAAGGTTTTCCCCCTCTCAGGGACACCAAACTAAAGGGGTCGAACATGGAAAATCTTTTGGAAAGACCAGGACCTACTCCATCACTCCATTGAATAACCTTAACCTAGACAGAAAAGTCTAAGGAACTCATTAAATGCACCTTGATACTATCCACTATTGGAAACACTAATTTTACCGCATGGTTTTGGTCACATTACAAAAATGAATCTCAGTGGGGAAAGCATCCCCCTTCCTCGCGAGTTCAACGCTACATCAAACTACACCACATACTCCTCGAGCATGTAATTTACAAAGATAAAACCAAACACATGAGGTTACTCCCAAAAAAAAACGTTCTATCCAAACTCACACACTGGGTCTTACCAGACCCTTTTTGAAAACTAACAACATGAGGTTATACAGATTCCCTTTGTCACCCTGGTTAAATCTAAAGAATAAGTGGAAAGAAAAGAGTACCCACAACAATGCGTAACAATTGCAACTGAAAAAATTATAAAGGACACAACATATTCCCCTTTTCATTATAAGAGCTTCTGAGTCAAAGATCTCTTAGTCCTGAATCTATCCTCTCCCACATCCTCCATCTCCCTGAGCCTGGTGCAAACCACTTGTGGGTGGTGGTGGAAACCCTTAGAACTGCCTGCCACCTCCTGCCACTCTTCTAGATCATTTTCCTCATCCACCAACTTGAGGAACTCCTTACTCCAAGAGTTGTCTCTACCAAGGTGGACCATCATCCGACTCCCTCTCAGCAACGCGGTGTATTGGGAATTCTCTAGAAATATCTCCTTAGCCCCTACAATAATAACATCACCTCTCCCATGGTTGACCAGATCCTTGACGCTGCCCCTATTCCATAGGGCCACGTATTTGAGTCTGGGTATGGGTATACCTCCTGCACCGTGATACAGTCACCTATCATTTTTCATATTTGGAATATTCCCCAGCCTCAAAACTACTATTGCGAGTCAAACCCACCTATTCCTCATCTAAGAAACTCTCTACTACCATAGCTCGCTCTAGTACTCCATTATAGGTTGAAATGAATAGTGGAATTAAAGATTCCCTAATCTCCTAACCAAAACCCCGGTCAAAGGTATTTTCTCTAAATAATGGATCTCAAACCATATCCAAGGAGTATTGCAATAAGTCTTTGGACATCGCCGAAAACTCCTCTACTGTCATGCAACCCTTTCAAAGCTACAGAAGCTCTTGGATACACACAAATCTAAATGTGTGTGGGTAAAAATATTCCCTGAATATTCGCTCAAACTCCTCCTAAGTGAGTGTCTCCTCGTCCTGAGACTGTATCACCAAAATACAACCTCTCCCGACTGAAACATTCATAAGGCTCGCCGCTAGGACCACTATCTGATTGAGAGGTGTCTTCATTAAGAGGAAAACTCATGTGACTACCTTGATAAAATCATATGCTACATAGGGGTTTGGATCACCCTAGTACCTCAGAGTTAGCTAACTCTAGAACTCTTGTAGCACACTTATCCTATGTGCTTCCTTATAATGAACTACCTATAAAACCTACTTCTCTACAGGTGGTTGCACCACCGGAAGACCACTTGAAGGTAAGTACTCAAAATTAGAGCAATGCAATGAAGGTTCATAATCGGGAATATTTCAATCACAATCATTCCATATAATCCTATCAAGATATCATCATAGATGCATCTTGAAATATAATCAATACATACCACGGTCAAAGAGTATATCTGGGGAGAAGACTCAAGAAAGATATGAAAACAAAAACCCAATCCTATATGATGCATGTACTATTTATTTACTGGTGACCAATGTCATAATGTACGGAGTCAAAAAGAAGGTTATCAGAGTCTAGGTGAATGGACACATTATCTGGTGCACCAACACTAGAACCTTTGGCCTGAGATGCAAAATTGAAACATCCTAACACCGTCGCTATGAAAACCTAACCATGCTCATAAAATTGTGGTCCCAATGTGGAACCAACCACCTCTGATACCACTTTTTCACGAACTGAACTAATGGATCCCGGGCCTCAACTCTCCAAGCCCACCTCCAGTAGGCTAGGGTCTGTGACTAGTTTTGAATATTCATATCACTGACATGGGAGTAATTTACTATATACCTGTATGCACACACGCATCTCCAAGCTCACAAAATGCTGAAATGTGAAAAAAATCAACCAATGCATGCATACATCTATATACTAAAACTATAGTACAAAAAGATATTTAAGGTGAAAGAATGGTAAATTAAAACCCACCAAATAAAATTTTAAAATCATCCAACTTGCTCAGAAGGAGGGGATCGCTGTCAACTGCAACTGCTGGAAAGCTCCTTGGTCCAGATCCAATAAACACCTCATTCAGTCTATTTCACTAAGCTCCAACTTCCTTTGGTCCTCCATAGACTCAATTGAAAGGCATGTGGTCTACAAAAGACACAAAACATGTTTGGGAAAATACCTTGTAGGGGTGAGTAAAAAAATACAAAGCAGGCACCCCAAAAACCAAAAAATAAAAAGGGAGTGACTAAAAGGAAACAATATTCTCATTATATCCAAAGGGAGACCCTAATTGATAGAGAAACTCATATCAAATCATCCTTAGCTATACATGGAAATTCATATTGGTTTACAAGGGGTTTCAACCCCGATATGTGACAGTACTGCAAGGACTCCCAGAGAACACCCAGATATACTCATCTCAGAATCCACATCTCATCAGGTTCCAATCTCATAGACAGTAAGATGATTCTCTTCATATTCACTAATCGTAACACAAAACTAGGAGAACACACTACATGATCTCAGCTATCCAAAATGGAACCTGCTCAATAGATTTAATCCATCAGGAACAACTCTATCATTCATAATTGTAGGTATGAGAGAATGTGATACATTGAGTACATCTTACTAGGTCCAGATCTAGTTCCCAACCCCAGGGGTCCTGTCTTCGTTACCTTGCACCCAGAGCAAGCTAATGAAACTTGAGTGAAGAGTCCCACTCCCACCACTGCACACAATTTAGGGAGAACTAATTCAGAGTTTTGACATTATTCATCCTCTCTATAAAGAGAGAACGGAGGGAACCACTCCTCACCACTACCTCGTAATCGAGGTAGTAGTGCTAGTAACTAACCCAATAAACCTTTGTCGCACCTATATGGAGTGGTCTTTACCTCATTCCATTGAGGGAGAACTAAATCTTATCTTGGTATAATTCACATCAAGTAGAGAGGTCCTCTCCTCGTAACTATACCCCATAGTCGAGGGAGCTCCAACTCCAATGTGGGACCTGCTCCCTACTGCTACTTGGATATGGGGGAGTACTATTCTATAAGAAAGGACTCGCACCCTGATCCAACAGTGAAGTACTAATCCAATAATGGAGGACCCACACCCTAATATGATAGGGTAGTACCACTATCTGGATCAAGGACCTGTACCCTAATCTTGAAGGGGAGTGCCATTCTGTGGCTAGAGGACCCACACCCTGGTAGGATATGGGAGTACCGAATCTACCAGCTCATTCACTATGGGGGACCCACAACCTAATATGACAGGGGAGTTCAAACCCCAGGCTAGAGGACCCACTCCATGACATTGTAGGGGCATACCGACTCTATTGGAACAACACATATTGAGGACTCGCACACTGGAATGATAGAGGGGTACTGACTCCTAGAATAGAGGACCCACTCTCTAAAATGGTAGGGGATCACACACTCTACTTAAACTTCACAAATGGAAGAATTTTTCCCTAGTCCAATAGTGGATTACATTCCATCTTCACGAACATCATGGGAAAACCCACACCACCATCTATCATGGGAGTAACACCCCCAATGAAAACTACCCAAAGATAAAAAAATCATGCCCATGATGTGGGGAGTCCCATATCTACATAAGAATATAGTTAAGGGGAACCCGCACCCTGAATATATAGGGGAGTACTAGTACCAGCATCTCTCTCTCTCTCTCTCTACATGAACCACACCAATCTCCAACATCACCTCAGTACCACTTAACGAGCATCTCACTTGATTTGTTCCACCTCGTATATCAAAAGATGAAATTGAGGAAACCATCATGTTATAAATAAAAAACACTCAAGATAGGATACTCAAAATCATGGATCTAAATAATAGTGAATAAGATATGAAAGGTGGAAGATCCTAGGAGGATCTCCTAGGAGTAGATGACGTGCACCGGAGCACACACAACGTGTGAGCCTACCCGAGAACCTGGACGTGTATCCTGTCTACATGGATTTTCAACCCATGTAGAGTTACATGGAATGTAGAGTAGGTCCATGTTGTGTCCCTCATCACTCGAACCCTGGATGTGTTCACCTTCTACATGGACTGGCAAGCCGTGTCTCTTACACACTGTGTATCCCATACTACACGGCGTGTTCAGGCGAAATGGCCTCTTACCTGTGTCATTTTCCCATTTCCATGTACCAGACCACATTTCCATGTATCTTGGACATGTGTTAGTACACAACCATGTTTTTTCACATGGCTAACCAAAGCCATGTCCCATGGTCACATGGTTTAGGGACCTACATGACATGTAACCCCTATACACGTCGTGTGGTCCCCAAAAGTTCATCTTTCCTGAACAGAAAGGGCTACACGAGGTGTGTCAATAAACTAAATGTTGTGTAGAAAGTGGTTTTAGTTGGGAATAACCTCAAAAATCAACTGATTTTTCCTCATTTACCATGAAACCTGTAGATATACGTAGAAGAGATCTCTAGTAATTTTATTTGGGCTCTAAAACCTTAAAACAAAGCGTAGACAAAGGGATCAAGAACAAAACTCAAATAAACCTACCTCTTTGAAAAAACACTGAATATTTGGATGAAGAACAACACCCATATCATGATACTCTTCGATCTGATGACGATATGGGTCCTAAGCGGAGATCAGAAGCACCTTGTCACTTTGATTTTGGCTCGATTCCATTGTTGGTAAAGGGAGGAGGAGAGGAGAGGCACTCCTCCTTTTTGTTGTTCACTCATGAAATGCGGATAGGGAGGGATTTTTATTAGGATTTTTAATTATATTTTTATTTAATTAATTAATCCAACACATAATGCCCTGCCAAATCACCTCTAAATCAAAACACCCAAGACATACAGCTTTAGGTGACACTTTGGGTAAACATGATGTTCCGAACTCAATCATGGGTTCAGAAATATAATCTGAGAGTCATAATGGGAGTTACTTCCATTTTAGGAAAAAATACACACACATGAAAAATATATTTTTAATATTTTTAATATCATCACACCGAGGCTCTATGGACCCTGGCTTCCTGCACCAAATCAGCACCCAACTTCAGATATATTTTTTAGAATATTGCGAAGTTTAACAGGTCAAACACGATTCATTAAACATATAATTATTTTAAGTATTATAAATCACAAAAAAACATATAGAACATAATAAAAACATTATAAATGAATAATGAATTAAATAAAAGGTATTTATAGAAGTTAAGAAACCTATACCAATGAGATAGTAACCTAACCGTAGTATTAGTAATAAGACCCTTATGAATAATAAATTGGCCAAATTAATAATAAAATAACCCATGAAAGTATAAATAAAATTTTGGCATCTTATAAATATTAGTATGATATAATTATATCCTAGTATAAGTAAATAAATATTTTAAAAATTATTAATTAAGTGTTGTTATTTTTGTAAGTCATAAACATTTAATTAAAATTTTATAATTAATAAAATGATTTAAAAGAAAATTTATCTTCATAAAATGTATTCATAAATTAATATTTTGTTTTCTTATGATTTTTGGATGATTTTTGGAGACCTTAATTAATTCTTTTGAGTTTTATAAATTCAGTTATAAATTTAAAATCTGTATTTTTCGACTAAATGATGATTTTAATTAAAAATCAATTTTACCATATTTATAAAATAATTTTTAAAAAATGATGTTTATTTTTGAATTCTACATGTCAAAAAATAGGTAGGATGACTTTTTGGGATTTTTCTAAATTACTTGAATTTTCTGTGAATAGTAAAAAACGACAATTTATGATAAATGCTAAATACATGAATTATGGAATCATAAATGATGTATGCCTGATGTAAGACCATAATATATAACTATCCTTAATTATTTTAATATTTTTAGTGATAATTCTCAAACTATTCATAGTTTTGAACAAAAATAATAAACTAATGAATAAAATAATGAGAAATCACCCTTCTCCTCCACTATAAATACCATCCCTTCTCCTCACACCTTCTAAATATAAATCTTTGTCAAATTTCTGACCAATAATTTTCTTAATCCCCTACCCCACGTTTATGATCCTTTTTTCTCAATAAAAGGCCAAAATTAATCCTCTTAAAGGTTCTCAAGGAGGAGAATTCAAGAGGTAAAAATCATCTTCCTTTTCTTTTATTTTCTTATAAATTTATTCAATTTCCTTATCCTTCCCTGACCTCTATTATACAAAGAGACATGATAACTCTAGTGTAATTTATATATTTTAATTTTATAATTTAAATGGAATATCAATAATCAAAATCCTCTCTCTCCCTATCTTTTATTCTATAAATGAAAACATTACCGATGATGTGTCAATTTCCCGACATCATGGATGATGCATCTTTTTTTCTATTAATTAATTTGAGGCAGGTCATAAAACCATTTTTATTTTTAAAAAATATTAAAATATATTTATTACAGCCTATTTAATGTTATATAAAATTTATATACACATTATAAAAAATAATAAAACAAAACTAGTTTGTGATGATTGAAAAACCACCAAAATAATAAAAATGATTATCACTAACAACTTATCTAATGATTCATCCTCATAAAAAATAAACAAATGAATTATATATCCATTTAATATTATTTATTTTCATTAATGAAATATAATTCCAACTCTGGAGAATTAAACCCATTTTACATGAACTTCCATACTCGTATACAAGTAAACCAATCATGAATACCAAGGAAACAAACACTCCCAAATGATAAAGTTGTATATCATAACACTTCAAAAAACCATAAATATACATAATAAAACTACAATGAATCAAAATAATGTGGAAAATATTATTAATCAATTGTTTAGTGGATCTAATCTTATTATCCAGGATGTTAAGTACAAGTGAAAAACACTTTCAGACATAAGGTAAGGGTTTCTTCCCGAACCTCCATTTTCATTCGGGTTTTGATTTCTCCCTCTATAAACCAATTTAATTATTCATTATTTTTATATATTTCTTTTATGTTATATATATATAATTACCAAACTCATGTTTCTAGATTATTTTATCTTTATTTTATAATAAATATGTGTTTTTCAATGTTACGTTCTCAATTATTCCTAATATACAAGCTCGATTAAAGGGAAAGTCTCAATTTCTTACCCATTTTCAGGTACCATACATAATCTATTTTAAGACGCTATTATTTTTCTAAAATCACGATTTTTTTCATGAAAAACTATATTCGTTCATTTCCAGTTTTATAAAAACAATTCTGACAAATACAAATGATTTTCTAGATGAAATATTCTTTGCAATGTAAAAAAGGGTATTTCCCTCAAGAATTCCTCAATGATTTTACTAGACCATTTTCATATATTTTGACAACATACTGGAATTTTATTATTTATTGAGATTTGTATCTTATTATTATCATCTAAAATATTTTATTCAATGGTTTATGATTAGTTTGACTCTGGATGTTCTATATTGACATCATTTAGCTCACTACTCAGAATAGTTAACGATTATGTTTACAGATTAGGGAATGTAATTTACATTTTATATGTATATAATGTTTATGTTTAACCCCATTCATATGAGGAATTAATTAGACATATAATGTGATGGGTGGATCCCATTATATCCCATCAATTCATTGTTAGGTCTCATGAGGCAAAACATAAATGGATTTTGGCTGAGGCCTTAACCATTTATTTTTAGAAGTCTTGGCTATGGTCTTAACGATATGTTTCAGATGTCCAACATTATGCATTCCCTCATTATGATATTAGTAATGGATAAATCATGTGATTATTTGAGTAGTATAATATCAATGGTTAATTTTCATGTGGTTATTTATATGTTATTATTTATTCATCTTTTATTCCTTCCATTTTACGCTCATGATTATGTTCTTATAGAATGTGTTTTTTAGTCATTCACCATGACTTATTTTTTATATTAACTTTTTATATATTGATTAACCTTACTGAGCATCTGATCTCACCCATTTATTATATTTTACTTTTACCTAGGATGTAAAGATATATATTATAAATGACTTGCATGGATAATCTAAGAGTTACAGATGTTTCCAATGGAGTTTCTATAATGTTTTTTCATTTCTTGTTTTAATGTAAAGTTCATGTATGTAATATAGATTCCAAAAATACTAAACTATTTGGTCATTTTAGATGAAACTTCACTGTTTATTATACCAATGTAATAAATTATATCACCAGCTCCGGGAAACTGGGGTCAGAGTCTTTACATCATTACCCTTACATAAATTAGTTTACCCTTATATAACTATATTTTACCCTTAATTAAATTTTGTTTACACTGAAATAAATTTATTTCACAATTATTAAAAAATTTATAACCCTTAACTAAATTTATATTACCCTTACTTAACCAATACAAGATTCATTTTACCATTACATAACATTGTTTTTACCTTACTTAAATTCGGTTTACCCTTAAATAACATTAGTTTACCTGTACTGTAACAGCCCGAGATTTTATGAAAAATATTTTATTAATGTCTTGTGTTGTACGCTACACCAAAAGGAGCTTGCACAACACACATCCTTGACTTGCCTTGCATTACACGCAATCGCGACCTTCCTCGATAGCGTGTGTAATACGCAATACCGAGTTTCACTAAACAACGATATGCTATTAAAATATTATTAAAACTAGCCGTTATGAATAGTAATAACCACTTTTCAAAACTCTGTAAATCTTATTTTTCAAAATGAACTTCATTTTTGGATTCGGAGTATCGAATTTAGCCTAAGGTGAAATTTTGGTACTTTTCGGATAACTTTCATATTCTGATGAATAGTGAAAATTACTAAATTATAATTAAAAACAACTTTTTTAATCGAAATAATTAATAGTGATAAATTATTAATTTGAGTGGTTTTAAAGTATATTTAGAATATATTTTTACAATTTAATACAATGTTGGTCATTGGATGTAATTTCACATTTAAACCAGACATAATCAAGTGTCAATCTTTTGATAGATATTGTTTCTTAAAAACACGCTATTTGTTTTAACAACGGGATTTAATTATAAAATTAATTAATGCAAATTCTATGATATGAATTTGGTAAAATAGACTTCATTTTTGAATTCGGAATATGAAATATATCTTAGGATGAAATTTTGGCATTGTTCTGAAAAACATCAATTTTTGATGAATAGTGAAACTACTAAGTGGTAGTTAAAAAAAATTAATTTCTTCATAAATCTTAAATTTACCGCTTCTGTGAATGGAATTTCAAAAATCCGAGAGACACGGTTGATGTCAGTAAGTAAAATGTGGTTCAATGAGATGAAAATAATTTTTGGTGAATAGTAACTTTTTACTTTTTTTACCACGGTTAATAGTAAATAGGGTAACTAAGGGTAAATATGATATTACTATTACCCTAACACAAGACCTAATTCTATTGGATAAGTGTAATTCGACCAAAAACAACCTTATGAATATAATATGACCATTTAGGTCCACTTGGATTAGATTATGACATTTAATATTATATTATTTAATGAATAGTTAAAATAATTAAAATCAAAGTTTAATAACTAAAACATTTTTAATATGGGGTTATACATAAGATAAATTCGACTATAAATATTCATTAGAAAGCTAAAAAGATTTCCTACATAATGATATTTTATTTATAATTTTTAGACTTTAAATAAATTAATTTATTTATGACACAACGATGATGCAGTAATTACCCTTTTAAGGAAATATTAACATAATTGATGTTATAAATGCTAAAATGAATGTAATTTGGGACTTTTTATGCCTTAAAATAATTTTCTAGGTTACTATGATATATTAGTGTTGATTTAATCAACTTGGTTCGAACATATAATTCTGTTATGACTTTCACAAAAATCATATATCAAATAGTGTCAAAATTGACACAAAATAGTTTTTAAATCAAATATTATATTATTAATGGTTATTTTATTCCTAAAAATCTAAGGTTCGGCCAAATGACTTAGATAAGGATATATTTATTAATAATATACAATTTGGGGTTCGTTTGGCATGTTATAGTAAGTGTATTAACCATATAGTGAAAGAAAACAAAAAGACACGGTAAAAGTTAAATTATTTAACTTAGAGTTAAATCTAATTGATAAGGTTAAAATAATAACCTAAACTTGTCTAAATCCTATTGGTTGATAGGATTTCGACCCATCCCCACTTTATCTTTTAAATAAGACCCTTTGGAACCATTATAAACCGATTTTTACTTTAATATAAAATAATATTTTGAGATATTCCTAAGGTGCCCCTCTCCTCCCTTATAAAAGGACACCTCCTCCCCCTCCTCCTCACACCAATTTGAGCACTCAAGCTCGGCCAACCCCTGCCAAAATATCTTCTCCACTTCCCTAGAAACATCCTAGAGGTTCTGGTCTTCCTCAAAGACCAATTTTAGTGCCCTAAGAGGAGGTCTCAAAGAGGCGCTTCAAAGAAGAGGTAATTACCGTTACCAATTCTTTCATCTTTATTTCTTCTTCCACTTATTCTTCTTAGGTTGTTTCATTATGAAGTAATAACATAAATATCACTCATATACTGATATGTTATTATAAGTATGAAAAAACCCTATTTCACCATCTATCCATCCTACGGAAAAAGAAATCACTGCGCGTGCGTACGTACGGAATACCGTCTCCACGTCGTGGTGTAATCTATTTTCCACCACCACCTTACATGGATGGGTATAATGGTGTAAAGAATAACTATACATAGTTATTAAAACATCATATTGATTCTGATATATTGTATAATCCACTCCAATTCAATTCAATACTTATGGAAATGATATCATCGATCGTGCGTACGTACGGACTACCGTCTCCACGACGCGATGAGATTCATTCTCCATGTTAACCATTTAAGAATGATTATAAAGTGTATATAAGAAATAATAATGAAATATATGACATTATAAAGCTACTGGATTTATGTATATATATATATATATATTTATGTCATCTACTTACTTCCATTTCAAGACAATAAGGAAAGGAAAACAGCGTTCATGCGTACGTACGGACTACCGTCTCCATGAACGGTGTTTTTCATTTTATTTATCTATCTATTATATATATATATATACTGAATATATATGATATATAAATCATGTTTTATATTCTGGAAGTAAGTAAATCATGATATATGTAATAATAATGTCAAGAACAACAAGTCAAAACACCTACGATAAATGAAACGATTTTACCCAAAACGCTTCTTTAACATGGAATTTACAAAAGAACGGGTAATATAATGTAATAAGTGAACCATATATGATATCATAACAATTAATATGATTCTATAATAAGTCAATTACATTATTTAAATCATTATACAGGAGGTTCGGACACATACGAAACAAATCGGACCTAAGGTAAGGGAAATATCACAATCTCATTTTTATCCGAGATTGTTTATTCGTAAGTATTTACTGGGGTGTATTTTATCATCCACATCCATGTTTCATCAATATGTAATATTATTTCCTTCCACCTACAATTTTTTAAATCCATTTTTACCCTTAGGTGAGTTTTTAGTAAAGAATATGAAAGGAATCTTTTGTCGCTTTTTCGTACGAGGTGATTTTTTGACTTTTCCGACAAAAGTACGAATAATGTTTTTTTTAACGTATACGGCATGAATGGATTTTTAAAACATTATTTCCAAGAATCTTACTTTACAGGTTTTCAAGTTTATTTTTAATCAACTTCTTTTAGTTTAAAGTTTTATGACATGTTAAGAAAGGAAAAATGTTTTTAAAGAAGAAAGGATATTTTCCTCAAGAATTCATTTCAAGTGTTTTTTTTAAAACTATTTTTCCATCTAAGATGACGTTATTTGATATGTATGTTTCAAGTAAAATGTCTCTATGATTTAAATGGTTTCAGTTTTCTTATGATGAAATGATATCAATTGTTTAAGGATTATGATGGCATGATGTTTAAGAATCCCATTTTATTACATGGGTTATGAAATGATGTATGATTTATGATTTTGTGGCACACATAAGAATTGTATCATTATGAGATGGGTGGGAACTATATCTCCCTCCAATGCATTGGGTAATGATTTTATATCTCATGAGATAGACATGGCTGGAATGGTAGGTTATACCGGTTCAGTGAAACAGGACTGAAACGAGGGTTACACGATTCAGAAAGGGACTTTGTCCACTAAGATAGTCTTGGCAATGAGTATTGACTAACAAGAAATGATTCTCTATGATTATGTGTGAATGCCACAAAGTTTCATGTTTTATGTTATGATTATTGTGATTACATTTCACTGCCATGATTTACCCCATGTTATGAAATTATGTTCTCTTTTGCAGGTTAAGATTTCCAAAAGTTATGTGCTTATGTATATGATGTGATTGATATTTCTTTTGTTTACCCTTACTGAGCATTTGAGCTCACCCTTTTATGTTTTCTTTTCCCCAGGATATAAAGAAAGGTTTTAGGTATAAAAAAAAGAAGATCTTTATGGGAGATGTTGAAGATCTTTCACCACGATTAGAAGATTATATTCCGAGTTTCCAAAGACACTAAACTATTACGATCCTTGTGTGTGTGTTTTTGTTATGTACTAAGTATTCCACAAATGTAATGTAATGTCCATGTACGTCAAGATACGGGTCTCTACAGTTGGTATCAGAGGAAAGGTTTAGTCAACCTTTAGAAACTAGGATGCGAAAACGTTAGTGAGATCCCTAGAGATATTTCTAAGGTATGTCTAGGGATGTCCCTAAGGATAAGTATACGTATAAGATACAGTCCTAGAACTACGGTAACGATCATAGAATTTAACCTAAGATGTTAGATATTGAGGATACTCCACCTTTATTATGTTGTTTTCCCTAGCATGATTTTTGCCTCTCATACTATTCTTTTGGGGTTTTAGACGATGGCTGGAACCCGAAGGAACCGTGTTAATGCGGAATGTGATGGGAAATGCAATGATTGTCCCCCTGAGAAACCAAACGATATGGGAGCTGGAATGCAAAATATTGTAGCCATGCTCACACAACTTTCTCAAGATATGAATCATGCAGGACTTCCAAACGAGCAAAGGAAGGAGCAACATTCTGTTGAATCCTTCATGAGGCAGCGTCCACCTTCTTTCAGTGGGTCTACTGATCCATTAGTTGCTGAACAATGGATTAGTACTACTGAAAAGATATTTTCAGTTCTTCAATGTTCTGAACATGATAAAGTCATCCTAGCAGTGTATCGTTTGGAAGGAGATGCTGATCAATGGTGGAATCTTATTAAGAATACGAGGCAAAGGGATGAAATTGAGTCTATGGAATGGGACGAGTTCAAGAACTTATTTTTCAATAAGTACTTCCCTCGTATTCTCCGAACAAAGATGGAGAAAGAGTTTCTTGAACTGAAGCAAAGGGATGATGAATCTGTTGGTACCTATGAAGCGAATTTTACAAGACTTGCAAGGTACGCTTCTGGTATTATCATCCAACCTGAAAGTAAAGTTGATCGATTTTTCAGTGGCTTAAAACCAAGTCTTCGAAGGGCATTAGCTATAAGAGACTTCAGTAGCTATGAAGAAATTGTGCGTTGTGCTA
Organism: Viscum album; assembly: GCA_963277665.1. NCBI lineage: Eukaryota > Viridiplantae > Streptophyta > Magnoliopsida > Santalales > Viscaceae > Viscum > Viscum album. Next base: position 1,655,432,129 of record OY728119.1, read on the forward strand.
TCAAGGTAGAAATGGAAGTTGGTGTTACATATCCATCTCATGGGTTTGACAAGAAACGAAAGATTGAGTTCAAGGAGAAAACTCAGAATAATGGTGAAAAGAAGATGAATGTTTCCTTATGCACAAAGTGTGGAAAGAAGCATGGTGGAGATTGTCTTAAAGGGACTAGAAAATGTTTTAAGTGTGGAAAAGAAGGTCATCAATCAGCTGAGTGTCGAAGTAATGGAAAATGGGATTCTAATGAAGTGAATAAAGCAAACACTGCAGAGAACATACAACCAACACTTCAATGCTTCAAGTGCAAGGAAATGGGGCATTATGCTAATAAATGCCCTAATCCAAGGGTTAGTGATGATCGACATGAGCAACCGCTTAAGGCAAAGGACAAAGGGAAGTCACATGCGATCACTATTGGCAATGTTGAATATGACAACGATGTGGTGGAATGATTAAGTGTTTATGTAATGGGATTCCAAAATAATGTTGTATCTTGGAATATTGGAATATTTATGTATTGGTCTAATATGGTATTCAAAGTGATTGAGATATTATGCGCATAATGAAGGGAAAACGAGAAAATGAAATGTTTAACAGTATTCATGAGCTCATGATTGATATAAGGACTAAGTTTGAGTATATAGAATTTTGAGGATTTTGGTATGTGAAAAGTGTTAACTTTTAACTACATTCATGTTTTCACTAAGGTATTCAAGAGCATACATGATTAAAGACTTTGAATGTTTGGAATGTGACCAACAAAACATATCTTATGATATATGGGGATCGATGATGGTGTTAAATCTCTGGTAATCATTTTCACTATATTATGAGAGTCGACTGCAGTATTATGGATAAGCCTAAAAGATTGGAATGGATTATGTTGGACATAAGTTAGTATTGTTTGTTTTTTCGATATTATTGATGGGATGTTATATAGTTTTGGAAAAAGGACAACCTGCAGGACGGGCGACAGCCCATCGCTTCGGACAAGGCTGTGGGAATCGAACCCACAACCGAAGTGCGACTGGCCTTTATCGCCTACCACTGGCCTACAGGAAGTCCCTGTTTAGTAGAAACTAGTTTTATTATATTATGAAGTATGATATATGAAGTATAAGTCCATTTTAGGGACCATATATGATTAATCTCACTATAGATCGACTTATGCATATAATTTTTGCTAACCTTTTGTTTGAGACAGATGGAATGACCCGTCATTCTATCACATGATCTGCTAACACTTCATGAATAAAAAATTCAACTTCATTTATTTAAGAGATGAAGTGGAAATTGTTCAAGGCACGAACAACAGTGAGATTGTACCAAAATAAAGTAAGTATTTATTCTAATTCAAATTTTCAACTTTAGGGAAATGATCTTGAAAACCAAAAATGTTGTCCTAGTGATCTTATACCTGATGAATCAGATGGTACCTTATATCATCACAAATCTATGGATTTGTGATTACTGGCTTTTTCATAGCCATGTTCTCTACCACTCTCCATCAGAACATGATGGTTAGATTTCTCTTCCATATTCATATTTTCACCTATGTGGAAACCCAGTGATTAGTTTATTTGGGTAATCGTTACATTTCATACTTTAGTTTTTAAAGCCAAGTTTTGGTATTCCTTTTTACGATGTGGGTTTCTATTAAAGAAACTTTCTAATAGTAAACCATTTATAACCCCGACGAATTTCGAGGGCGAAATTCATTTTAAGGGGGGTAGAATGTAACAGCCCGAGATTTTATGAAAAATATTTTATTAATGTCTTGTGTTTTATGCTACACCAAAAGGAGCTTGCACAACACACATCCTTGACTTGCCTTGCATTACACGCAATCGCGACCTTCCTCGATAGCGTGTGTAATACGCAATACCGAGTTTCACTAAACAACGATATGCTATTAAAATATTATTAAAACTAGCCGTTATGAATAGTAATAACCACTTTTTAAAACTCTGTAAATCTTATTTTTCAAAATGAACTTCATTTTTGGATTCGGAGTATCGAATTTAGCCTAAGGTGAAATTTTGGTACTTTTCGGATAACTTTCATATTCTGATGAATAGTGAAAATTACTAAATTATAATTAAAAACAACTTTTTTAATCGAAATAATTAATAGTGATAAATTATTAATTTGAGTGGTTTTAAAGTATATTTAGAATATATTTTTATAATTTAATACAATGTTGGTCATTGGATGTAATTTCACATTTAAACCAGACATAATCAAGTGCCAATCTTTTGATAGATATTGTTTCTTAAAAACACGCTATTTGTTTTAACAGCGGGATTTAATTATAAAATTAATTAATGAAAATTCTATGATATGAATTTGGTAAAATAGACTTCATTTTTGAATTCGGAATATGAAATATAGCTTAGGATGAAATTTTGGCATTGTTCTGAAAAACATCAATTTTTGATGAATAGTGAAACTACTAAGTGGTAGTTAAAAAAAATTAATTTCTTCATAAATCTTAAATTTACCGCTTCTGTGAATGGAATTTCAAAAATCCGAGAGACACGGTTGATGTCAGTAAGTAAAATGTGGTTCAATGAGATGAAAATAATTTTTGGTGAATAGTAACTTTTTACTTTTTTTACCACGTTTAATAGTAAATAGGGTAACTAAGGGTAAATATGATATTACTATTACCCTAACACATGTCCTAATTCTATTGGATAAGTGTAATTCGACCAAAAACAACCTTATGAATATAATATGACCATTTAGGTCCACTTGGATTAGATTATGACATTTAATATTATATTATTTAATGAATAGTTAAAATAGTTAAAATCAAAGTTTAATAACTAAAACATTTTTAATATGGGGTTATACATAAGATAAATTCGACTATAATTATTCATTAGAAAGCTAAAAAGATTTCCTACATAATGATATTTTATTTATAATTTTTAGACTTTAAATAAATTAATTTATTTATGACACAACGATGATGCAGTAATTACCCTTTTAAGGAAATATTAACATAATTGATGTTATAAATGCTCAAATGAATGTAATTTGGGACTTTTTATGACTTAAACTAATTTTCTAGGTTACTATGCTATATTAGTGTTGATTTAATCAACTTGGTTCGAACATATAATTCTGTTATGACTTTCACAAAAATCATATATCAATTAGTGTCAAAATTGACACAAAATAGTTTTTAAATCAAATATTATATTATTAATTGTTATTTTATTCCTAAAAATCTAAGGTTCGGCCAAATGACTTAGATAAGGATATATTTATTAATAATATACAATTTGTGGTTCGTTTGGCATGTTATAGTAAGTGTATTAACCATATAGTGAAAGAAAACAAAAAGACACGGTAAAAGTTAAATTATTTAACTTAGAGTTAAATCTAATTGATAAGGTTAAAATAATAACCTAAACTTGTCTAAATCCTATTGGTTGATAGGATTTAGACCCATCCCCACTTTATCTTCGAAATAAGACCCTTTGGAACCATTATAAACCGATTTTGACTTTAATATAAAATAATATTTTGAGATATTCCTAAGGTGCCCCTCTCCTCCCTTATAAAAGGACACCTCCTCCCCCTCCTCCTCACACCAATTTGAGCACTCAAGCTCGGACAACCCCTGCCAAAATCTCTTCTCCACTTCCCTAGAAACATCCTAGAGGTTCTGTTCTTCCTCAAAGAGCAATTTTAGTGCCCTAAGAGGAGGTCTCAAAGAGGCGCTTCAAAGAAGAGGTAATTACCGTTACCAATTCTTTCATCTTTATTTCTTCTTCCACTTCTTCTTATTAGGTTGTTTCATTATGAAGTAATAACATCAGTATCACTCATATACTTATATGTTATTATAAGTATGAAACAACCCTATTTCACCATCTATCCATCCTACGGAAAAAGAAATCACTGCGCGTGCGTACGTACGGAATACCGTCTCCACGCCGTGGTGTAATCTATTTTCCACCACCACCTTACATGGATGGGTATAATGGTGTAAAGAATAACTATACATAGTTATTAAAACATCATATTGATTCTGATATATTTTATAATCCACTCCAATTCAATTCAATACTTATGGAAATGATATCATCGATCGTGCGTACGTACGGACTACCGTCTCCACGACGCGATGAGATTCATTCTCCATGTTAACCATTTAAGAATGATTATAAAGTGTATATAAGAAATAATAATGAAATATATGACATTATAAAGCTACTGGATTTATGTATATATATATATATATTTATGTCATCTACTTACTTCCATTTCAAGACAATAAGGAAAGGAAACCAACGTTCATGCGTACGTACGGACTACCGTCTCATTGAACGGTGTTTTTCATTTTATTTATCTATCTATTATATATATATATATACTGAATATATATGATATATAAATCATGTTTTATATTCTGTAAGTAAGTAAATCATGATATAAGTAATAATAATGTCAAGAATAACAAGTCAAAACACCTACGATAAATGAAACGATTTTACCCAAAACGCTTCTTTAACATGGAATTTACAAAAGAACGGGTAATATAATGTCATAAGTGAACCATATATGATATCATAACAATGAATATGATTCTATAATAAGTCAATGACATTATTTAAATCATTATACAGGAGGTTCGGACACATACGAAACAAATCGGACCTAAGGTAAGGGAAATATCACAATCTCATTTTTATCCGAGATTGTTTATTCGTAAGTATTTACTAGGGTGTATTTTATCATCCACATCCATGTTTCATCAATATGTAATATTATTTCCATCCACCTACAATTGTTTAAATCTATTTTTACCCTTCGGTGAGTTTTTAGTAAAGAATATGAAAGGAATCCTTTGTCGCTTTTTCGTACGAGGTGATTTTTTGACTTTTCCGACAAAAGTACGAAGAATGTTTTTTTTAACGTATACGGCATGAATGGATTTTTAAAAAATTATTTCCAAGAATCTTACTTTACAAGTTTTCAAGTTTATTTTTAATCAACTTCTTTTAGTTTAAAGTTTTATGACATGTTAAGAAAGGAAAAATGTTTTTAAAGAAGAAAGGATATTTTCCTCAAGAATTCATTTCAAGTGTTTTTTTTAAAACTATTTTTCCATATAAGATGACGTTATTTGATATGTATGTTTCAAGTAAAATGTCTCTATGATTTAAATGGTTTCAGTTTTCTTATGATGAAATGATATCAATTGTTTAAGGATTATGATGGCATGATGTTTAAGAATCCCATTTTATTACATGGGTTATGAAATGATGTATGATTTATGATTTTGTGGCACACATAAGAATGGTATCATTATGAGATGGGTGGGACCTATATATCCCTCCAATGCATTGGGTAATGATTTTATATCTCATGAGATAGACATGGCTGGAATGGTAGGTTATACCGGTTCAGTGAAACAGGACTGAAACGAGGGTTACTCGATTCAGAAAGGGACTTTGTCCACTAAGATAGTCTTGGCAATGAGTCTTGACTAACAAGAAATGATTCTCTATGATTATGTGTGAATGCCACAAAGTTTCATGTTTTATGTTATGATTATTGTGATTACATTTCACTGCCATGATTTACCCCATGTTATGAAATTATGATCTCTTTTGCAGGTTAAGATTTCCAAAATTCATGTACTTATGTATATGATGTGATTGATATTTCTTTTGTTTACCCTTACTGAGAATTTGAGCTCACCCTTTTATGTTTTCTTTTCCCCAGGATATAAAGAAAGGTTTTAGGTATAAAAAAAAGAAGATCTTTATGGGAGATGTTGAAGATCTTTCACCACGATTAGAAGATTATATTCCGAGTTTCCAAAGACACTAAACTATTACGGTCCTTGTGTGTGTGTTTTTGTTATGTACTAAGTATTCCGAAAATGTAATGTAATGTCCATGTACGTCAAGATACGGGTCTCTACATGTACTCAACATTGTTTTACCTATAATTAACTTCATTTTATTATTACATAACTTTAGTTTACCATTACATAATTTTTTTTACCCTTACATAAATTATGTTCACACTTACATTACTTTAGTTTACCATTACAAAAAAAATTATCCTTACCTAACTTCTATTTATATAACATCCCTGACTGACTGACTGTTAAACTAGTAGTCAGACTAGTCACCACATGTCCTCATTCATGCATTCCCATACACCAAAGGCTACCAACAAGCAGTGAGGGTCTAATAGTGGTATGGTGGGGAGAATATACCCTCATGGTAAAAGTTTGACAACACTCAATTAGGTGTAAATAAATGGACAATAGCGGAAGAAGAAATAATAAATGGATAAATACTAGAAGATAAATACAATGAATGAATAAAAGTAAATGTCCATTTTTAATACCTATAATAATGCATTAATGTCCAAATGATACAATAGAATACATGCAGGAGGTACAATAGTAAGTACAACACAATAAAACAGAGATCTCAAAGGGTAACTCCATGAGCATCCTGAGTACAAGCTCAATCCTATGCACCCTAGATTCCAAGTACACATCACAACACAAGTGATAAATCCAATGACCTAAAAAAATGAAGATCTTCTTAGGTACCTCTGTGAAATAGCAGCCTGACCAGGGTGTAAGATATAATCCAAGTAGGACACCACAAATGGTGTCGATATCAATCTAGTTTATTCAATATAAAATGAATAATATTCTAATATAGGTGACTATAAGGAGAGAAACAAATAAGTAAATAACACTTCTGTATGGGTTTCTAAATGGACACCTAGAAAATTTGACTTGCTTTGTACTAAGATTTATTTACTGACCAAGGGAACCTATAAAAGTAATATTGTATATACATGGAATCATATATGGAGAAATAGAAGTGGGACTACCCCAATCTTATGCTTTGTCTTGGTGGTAGAACCCCTATGAAATCCTTCAACTATTATCATGTTCTAATAATAACAATAATAAGGAACCACAAGTAATCCATTAAAATCATATGTCAAATCTAATAATGGAATCCTTATCCCATCCATGTAGATCCATAATTGAATACTAAGGGTCACTATAGGAGATCTTGATATAACAAATTCCATAGAGTCTATCCAAGGTGATTCTTAATAGAATCTATCGTATCACCCTTGGCATGGTAAACTATGAGTATGTATTTGGTATCTCAGATATGAGAATGGGTATCACTCAAGGTATGGAGTATCCATATCTTCAATAAGACCATCCATGGTTTCTCCCTAGGGAATCAGTGTCTTCCAAGAGTATGATTAATTCTCTTAAAGAGGCCATCTAAGGAAAGACAAAGGATCTATCTCAGTGAATCTACTAGTACCAATCCAAGCACAACGAGTCCATCCATAGGGTCCTTATGTGGGGACCTATGTTTTCTCTAGACCCTTAATTAGATAAGGCATAGCATTTACAATCACACATCGTCATCAAGGAATTTCAATATCACATGACAATCTAGATAGCTAAGCATTTTGTTCAAGCCCAACAATCGTGGAATGATTAATTATCATAAAGCATGATAAATGATTCATAAAGAGTATTCACTAAGATATACATCATGAACACTTTTAAATAAGAATGAACAATGTCATAAGGCATAAATAATGAGACATAATCAATAAGCATTAATCGTAGGCATTAAATGGATTGAATAAGAAAATAAACATGGCCAAGGAAGTATGGAACAAAATAATCAAACTAAGGGGCCTAACTCATGGAAAAAAATTCATATTAATTAAAATTATAACTTCAAGGAATCCATTATTGGTGAAACACACCTCAAGGGTGCTCAACAACTCGAGTTTAAGCGAATATTCAAGAGGGTACTGAACTCATAGCCATTTAATTATTTATTCCAATTCAATTCATAAATTAAAGGACTTTATTAAATGTATATCACCACTAAAGAGGTGTTAAACCACTTATGATTAAGGGAATTCAGCCAGAATGAAGGTATCAAACTCATTGGAGTCGATACAGTCAAGGAGATCAACTGAAGGGTTGGTTATCCACTCACTATGGTCATACTGGACAAGGCAACACATTCAATTTAATTTATTTAGCAATTTAGAAGTCCCATCAGAAGTTATCACATGCAGAACAATGAAACACCATATAAAAAGTGATTAAACTTGTGGTAAAGAACTAAACACCTACCATAGACCGAGTAAGACCCACTTTTCTAATATCAAACACTAATTTGGTATAGTTTGAGAGAAATCATAGAAATAATCGAATGACCTAGAAATAGGAAAAATTTGGTCAAACCAAAATAACACAATAGAGGAGGGAATCCAAAACTAATGGAAGGATGAGGAGTTTAGAGGGTACCTAAATCTTTTCTATGATTCTAATGGAAAAGGATTTGGAGATTGAATGAAGGATATATTAATAACCCTACCTTGGAGGAGGAGGGGGATTTATCCGTGAGGATGAAGGGGTCACCCACTGGAGAAAATATTAAAAAATGAGGGGGTTGGATAAAACACCCATTAATACAAAAAAGGGAAATTCACCCACATGGGTAGGGTTACATGGTTTGGATGCATGGTTGCCCAAAATATGTACCAACCATACAAAAGGCACTACTCAAGAATCCCCCTCACACGAGCTAGGCACACAATTTTCCTAACCATGCACGATCCGTGTGAAATGGCTCTATCAAGAACCCAAAATCAGCTGCATGGTCATGTGACTCCACTCACATGGTTAGAAAAAACAGTAAAATTACTCCAAGACCACTGGAGTGAGCCCCGTAGTTTTTGCTAGGGTTTCACGATTTCAAAAAAACTGTGCACCCCTCACAAATTTATCTAATTACAAGGCTTTAGGGTCCAGCACTTCCAAAGAAAAACGGACACTCGAGGGACCTATCAAGTTTCACAAAAAGTCTACAAACTTCCCATTTAATTTTTCCAACATAGGTAATTCCATTTTTAAGCTTGGATTGTAAATTGACCCATCTACCAGATGCCAAAAATTAAAATTCATTTGGAATTTCATCTGGTCAAAAAACATAGGAAACTACAATCTAACAACTTATAACTTATCATCCCTAAGAATCCTTGGGGAAACAATGAAAGTAACACATGACCTACTAGGGTTGTGAAACGTTTCCAAAATGAATGCATTATGTTTCTAAATGACCAAGAAACCTCCAATAATAAATTAATTATAAGGTACATAAGATATAAAAACTCATGCCAACTCTTATATTTCCAAACTGAAACACTAAGACAATGCCTAACTGAACCCATCTTACCCAAGAGATGATCACATCATTATCTACTTAACCACAATGTTCTGGCATTTGAAAGGCTAAAATTGAGTCACAATATTCCACTAATAGAACAACTGGTTTAATAATTCCCTTAACACTCAAATGGCACTCTTGGAATGATTCTTAACTTAAACAATCAGTCAACCCCTAATCGAAATAAGAGACCTAATAGATATTAATTTTCATGAAAACTCTCATCTGAAACTCACCGCACTTGCATCAACCTGATAGCGTTTCATTAAGTTGTTCCTCACTAAACACATATGAAAAGAGAGAGGGATAATAAATCAAACCATCTTTGATTACCTTCCCTGAAAATAGCCGGCTTAGATGGACAGTGCATTTCAGAATCTAGTTCTATTGCCTTTATACAAAGGTGACTCAATATTTCTTTGATTATGATCACTAAAGCCTGTAACTAGATTCTAGTGATGTTTTTAGCCAAAACAAACACTCTAATTTGTTGTGAACTAGCATGAACATGGATACATGATTGATCCATCACACATGAATCAATACCATTTTTAAAAAACTAATCTAATCCTAACTATGGCTCAGGGAAGTCTTGAAATCATCAAAAAGAGTTTAATGAGATCATCCAAGGAAAACCTTAAATGGTTCTTACAATAGAGACGTTGGTACCAAGATAAATGTCCACATACTAAGATCTCTTACCATTCCCAAAGCACCATCCTGATGGTAATCTAGTCAAAAGGGAAACATCTAGTGTTCAAGAGTCATACCATGGTGTTTCTACTTGGGAACCCATGTATTACATAGGAATAACTATACCTATAAGGAAAACAACACTTTAGAAGTTTACTCTAACAGAGACCACTTAAAAACCCCCAAAATGCTTAAATTTAGTTCAATGTATATCTGAAACTCTCTCAGTGTACCCAGACGATATGAAGATAGGGAACATGGTTGTCATTTTTCAAAAATTATACTAAGAAGATTTTAGAAGATCTCTAAAACGGGTCTAAGAAACTACTGCTACTAAGAGGGTGAAGTGATCGGTATGGTTTCAAACCAACCCTTCCAACTATATAGGGAAAGGGTAGTCAAACCACTTCAGTTGATTCCCTTTGAAAAGGCCTGGCATCACCAGTAGACATAATGTCATTTACACGCCATAAGGCCTTAACAACATGAGGAATCCCACAATTACCCACGAAAAAAATATCGTGGCTCATCCACAACCAATAGTGTCTTTACGGGTTGTGCATATATCCAAGAACAACATTTTCATGATCTATATAAAGTACCAATATAAAACCAAAGATAAATAGCCATAGGGAATTTTAAGAAAGGCTAGCCATTCCCAAATGGTATTTTCACAATTTCACTCCCTCCACTTGGAGGGAACTTTATGAAACTTCTAAAACAATGATCCCACCTTCGGAGTGTCCTAGTTGTTGGATCTACTGAAGGAGGGATCTCACACCATGATGTACATTCCATTGACCACTGACCATAAGTTATAGATGTGGAAAACACACTTTATATATAATTAAATCGAATAGACAGAAAAACATCTGCCTAAGAGAGTTAGATTAGACTCAAATTTATATGTGAACATGGCTTTCCTCTTGAGTTATGTGCATGTGTTCCATAACATTAGGTGTAAAATCCAAAATGTTCTAATAGCATGTCAAAAATAGGATTCACATATAATATCATCCTGAGAATTGAGAAAATTCTATTTACTGTTGGATTCCTAGGTCACTGTATATTAGATATGAAAAGTGAATCAAGCCTAATAAATCAAGGCTCAAATAATCACCATTGTACTCAAATGATTCCTGACACGATTTAGCAACTTGATAGGCAGTGCATGTATCAATGCATACTACCCCTTGGTCTTACTAGTAAAATGGAGCATCATTGTTACCACCCATAGTCATTTAATCCCCAGGAATTGGAGTATCTAATTCCACATGAAAATAACTAACCCTGATTCACATTACTATATACAACTATAAAACATGTGGATGACCTACTGAGTCAACCGACACTATATTGGATGGAAAAAAGGGTCACACAACCTATTAAGTATCCAAACATACCCTTGGAATGTATACCCGAAACAACTTAGCATTTCATAACGATCACACTCGTATAAATGGTCAAAACAACACAAGACTACCCATTAAAACAAGGGTGTTGTTTTGGAAACTAAAAGTCCTTCATAGAAAATGGAACCCAAACATCACTACTAGTCATAAAAAGTCACAAGCGACTTGAAAATGCATTGATGATATGAGGGAAATAACTAAAACAAGAAAAACCCATACCAAAAAAGTAAAATTTGATGAAAAAATGAGGTTACACCCATAAAAAGTCACCAGGATTAAGAACCTATCATTTGATTCAACCGAAGGAGAAGAGGCTGACAAAATCACTCATGTATCTTTTTTAAGGTAGAACACATAAAGGATATAAGCTACCCTTAATCGAGGTTCAATGCTAAGAACACCACTTAGGGTTTCATTTTAAGGCATTAAACTGACACTAATCTAATTATTTAAACATTTCTAGGTTTAGTTTTTAAGAAAAACAAACTAGTCATAAGGAAAAAATCTTATACTTTATCTAGCTAAGGCTGCAAGTAAAACCAGGAATGTCATATTAAAATTACTTTTAAATATTAATTATTAATATTACAACCCATTAAAATAAGGTCAATTAATCATAAAAACCCCATTTTAGACACCATTAATTTAATTATAACGCCTCACACAATTATAGCTCAAAGAAGATAAAAAGGTAGTCTATTAATTAAAAAGGTACTAGTAAAAAAGGATACTACTTTAAGTTTACACGAAAATCCATATAGAAGCTATGATCACTTTAAAATACGGACCATCACATAGCATAAACCTCCCCCCATGGGGTTAAAAACCTAGGAAGGAAGGATAATGTTGGGATGACCTACAGGGGTCCCATTAAGCCATTCAGGGTTCATCTGAACGCAACCACATTTTATTTAAAACATTAAGATTTTTAAAACACACTTAATGGGTTTATCTCATAAGAAAAAGCACCATGACCAACCTAGTTTGGTCACACAGACCTATCTCATAATTAAAATTTCCCAATTAACCTACTTGGGTCCATTTTTGCACTAGGTATAAGGTCATATGGGTTATCATGCCTAAATAATAGGGGTACAAGCCCTAATAAGGAAATCAAATCATTTGAGTTCAAAATATTGTGTATTTACTCATCAGTCTCTAAGTATATAAATATCATTAAAAATGGTTTGGTTACATTGGTTACCACTCTCAATTTATAAATCACCTATACAATTTACAGATTATAGGCAGACACCCATCTATTAGGGACCAATTTATTCAGAATAAAAGAAAATTTTAATAGACATAATGTGTATGAAATAGTATTTAAGTAAATAAGGTGAATCTAAAATGCTTCAATTATATAGTTCAACCTCTTCCAATTAATAAGGCAACCATACACTTTACAAATTGTAAATTGGCTCCCATTTAACTATAACCATAATTTTTCAGCCCATGGAACCAATGGTTTATGGATCAAAAATGTCATAATTTATTAGTGAGGTGTCTCCATAAATAAAAAATTGAATGTTTTAAAATTTATCACTATAAATTCTAAACATATAAATTTCATATGGTTTAACACGATAAGAAATCATATAAGCATAACAATTAACCATGGAAGGCTATTACATTACCAAGGAAACACAAAAAACATTACAATCATAACACTCACAGAAATAATAATAATTAATAAATTTAACATGTTATATCCAAGAATGTAAGGAAATAAATAAGCAAGTAAAAAATAAGAATGTTACCAAAATCACATATCATGGTATATAACAAGCAGTAAAATAATACACAAGGAACATCAATAATTTCAAATAGCCTAACAATGCAATCTATATGGAGTGGAATATACATGGGATGTGAATTCCTATGTACCATTCATGGTATATGTAATGTTTCTTCCTTGCGATATCAGGATAAGGAAAAATTATATAAGTATCCTAAATCAGTAAGTAGTAGAAAATACACCAATCACTCAAAGTGAAATCAAAATTTACTGTAATAATGAACATTATGAACACCAAAACCATCCCGGGCCACTTGGACTTCTCCAAATATATGAATCGAAAAATCCTAGGCATGAATATTTACCAAGTACTAAAACATTCCTAGTATCCTGTCTACCATACCAAAATAGTATGACACATGAATAAGATATTCTCTAATACCTATTTGTAACATCCCTACCTGATTGACCATTAAACTAGCAGCCAGACCGGTCCCCACATTGCCTCAAGTGTGCATCCCCATATGCTAGAGGGTTTCAGTTAGTAGTGATGGTATAATAGTGGTATAGTGGGGAGGCTATACCCTCATGGTCAGAGTCTCACAATGATCTGTTAGGTGTAAATCAATGGATAATAAGGGAATTAGTAATAATAAATAGAAAAACAGTTGTAGATAAATACAATGAATAAATAAAAGTAAATGGACAATTACAATATGTATAATAATGAATGCATGTCCAGATGATTCTATAGAATACAAGGAGGTACAATAGGAATTAAAATATAATAATAAAAAAAGAGATCCAAAGGTAAAATCGATAAGAATCCAAAGTACTAGCTCAGTGCAGTGCTCCCTATCTACCAAGTACAAAACAAAACACAAATGATAAATCCCAAGACCTGTATTGGCTACCCGATCAGGTATTGGGATATAATCCAAGTAGGCCACCATAAATAGTGTTTATATCAATCCAGTTCATGTACTATTAAATTAATAGTGTTCCAACATAGGTGAATACAATGTGATAAACAAATAAATACATAACAGTTCGATACAGGTTCTTAAAAGGACACCTAACAAATTATACATTCATCAGACTAAGATGGATTCTTGAACCAAGGTAAACTATAGAATAAATATTTTATATAAAAATAATCATATATTAAGAAAAAAATGTGGTCTGAACCCAAGCTTGTGCTTTGGATTGGATTCCAAACCCCAAAGAAATCAATCAACCATTCTCATATTGTAATCATAATAATAATAAAAATAATATGGTACTATAAGTAAACCATTTAAATCATCCATCAAATCTAATAATGGAATATTGGGATCATCCATGGTGATCCATAATAGAATCTCAAGGGTCGTTACAGGATACCTCGATATAACCAATACCACAGAGTCCATCCAAGGTGATTTGTAACTACATCCTTCATATCACTCTTGGCATGGTAAACTCTGAGTCTGTACTACGTATCTCACACAGGGTATTAAGTATCACTTGAGGCCTGGAATAACCATATTTTCAACGATCTCATCCATGGTTTTTCCCCATGGGAACCAGTTTCACCCAAATGTATGAATAATCCTCCAAGAGATCCCATCCAAGGTAATCTAATGGATTGATACTAATGTGTCATGTAGTACTAAGACAAGCACAACGAGCCCATCCACACCATCCTTAAGTTGGGACCCATGTTCTCTCCCTGATTATAAGTACAAAAGGAATAAAATTTAAAATTACATATCATCATCAAATAATTTTCATATCTTATTCCAAACATGCTAGCCAAGTATTTATTTCAAGTCCAACAATAACGGCATGATGCATTAGAATAAAGCATGAGAAATGATAAATAAAGCATAATAATGTGGCTACATAGTATGCACATGTGTAAATAATAATGAAAAATGACATAAGGCATAAATCATGGTACCTAATCAATAATCATGAAGAATAGGCACTACACAGCTTACATAATAAAATAAACATCGGTCAGGAAGTCTGGAACATAAGAATCAAACTAAGGGTCCTAACAAATGGCCAAAAAATCATTTGATTAATATTATAAATTCATGAAATTAATTATTAGTGCAACACACCTCAAGGGTTCTAAAAAACGTGAGTTTATGGGCATATCCAAGCGGGGGTAAAACTAATGGTCTTTCAATTGTGTATTCTAATTCAATTCATCAATAAAAGGCCTTTATTAAAAATAAATCATACCTCAAGAGGTGTCCAACCACTTATGCTTAAGGAAATTTGGCCGAAATAGAGTAATATAACTCATTGGAGTTTCTAAATTCAATGAAATCAATTGAAGGGTTTATTATCCACTCACTAAGGTTGCAATGAAAAATAAAACAGATTCAATTTAATTTATTTAGAAATTTAAAAGTATCTCTGGAAGTTTTATATGTGAGGAACAATGAAACAACAAATAAAAAGTTTCAAAGATTGCAGGAAATAACTATACCACCTACCATATACAAAGGAAGACCCACATGTCCAATATCAAAATCTTATTTAGTCTGATTCAAGAGAAATTAGATAAATAGATGAACAACCTAAAAATAAGGTAAATTAGGTCCCACAAAAATTGCACAATAGGAGAGGGAAGAAACTAAGAATTTAAGTATGAGGAGTTTAGATATTATATCAAGGTACTCAATTCATCTAACGGTGAAGGATTTGGATATTGAATGAAATAGATATCAAGAACCCTACTTTGGAGGAGGAGGGGGATTTGTGCATGACGAATAAAGGGACAACCACTGAATAAAATAGGAGTAAGTGAGGGGTTTGTATAAAACACTCATTAAGGGAAAAAATGAAAATTCGCACACATATGTAGGGGTTCATGGTTTGGGCACAAAGTTGTCCAACCATACACCAACCATGCTTAAGGCACTACCCCATAACCCCCGTCGTATGGGCTAGGCACACATTTTGAATAACCATGTGCACCCTATGAGAAGTTGTTCTGTAAAGAACCTGTAATAAGTCACATGACAATCTGACACTACTCACATGGATATACCAAAACATGTGATTCCTATAGGTCCACTAGATTGAGTTGTATGGTTTTCCCTAAGGGCCGCATAGTTTTAGACAAACTGTACTCCCATAACAGTTTCCTCCAAATTTGAGGTTTCATGGTCCAACACTCCCAAAACCTAACAAACTCTCAAGGGACCTCTTGGGCCTCAATAAAAGTCTAAAAACAAACCATTTAAGTGTTCCAATGCACATAATTCCATTTAGAATCATAGTTTGTAAAATAGTCTATTTTCCAAATGTCAAAATTCAAACTATTTTAGATTTTCATCCGATCTAAAAACACGGGACACTATAGTTTACCCTTATAAAACCTATATAATTTTATGTCTACCCATATATAACTTATTTTTTCACTTACATAACTTTAGTTTACAAATACATAACTTTGTTTTACCCTTTCTTAACTCTTATTTACCCTTAAATAACATGTATAAGTTTCTATTTACCCACATATAATAATGTTTTACCCTTGATTAAATTCTATTTACCCTTACATAACTTTATTTTACCCTTACATAACTTTTCTTTACCCTTATTTAAATTCTATTTACACCTATATATCTTTATTTTACCGTTACATAACTTTGTTTTACCCTTTCAGAATTTATACAAGTTTCTTTTAACCATTACATAAGTTTTTTTACACTTACGTAACTTATGTTTACCCTTAAATAACTTTAATTTACCCTTACATAACATTATTTAACCCTTACTTAAATTCTATTTAACCTTACATAACTTTAGTTTACCCTAACATAATTTTTTTACACTTCTTTAACATTAGTTTACCCTAAACCTGTAACATTTTATGTTTACCCTTACAAAACATTATTTAACCCTAAAATAAATTCTTTTTACCATTACATAAAGTTAGGTTACCGTTAAATAACACAATTTTTCCCCTATGTAACTTTTTTTACCCCTATATAACATTAGCTTACCCTTATATAACTTTGTTTTACCCTTAATTAACTTATGTTTACTCTTAACCTATAAAAGTTTCTCTTTACCATTACACAATGCTGTTTTACCCTTAAGTAGCTTCTATTTATCATTACATAACTTTAGTTTACCCTTTAATTACTATTTTTACTTAATTAAATATTTTTTCCCTTATATAACTTTAGTTTATCCTTCCATAACTTTGTTTTACCTTGGCTTAACTTCTGTTTACCCACACATAACCTATACAAGTCTTTGTTTACCCTTACATAACTTTGTTTTACCCTTACTCAATTTCTTTTTACAATTAAATAACTTTAGTTTACCCTTACACAAATTTTAACTACCCAGACTGACTTATTTTTACCCTTCCATAACATTAGTTTAGCCTTAAAAAAATTTCACCCTTACTTAACATTTTTTTACCCTTGCATATATATTTTTATTATTGTGATTTTATTTATTTTTAATTGAATTTAATTTTAAACAAAAATGTTTAATTTAATTTAATTTTACATAATTAAACAATGAGATTATTTATAATTTAATTTAATGACTAATTATTTATGTAGTTAATTATGTTATTATATTTAATTCATTTTTAATATATGAAAAGTAAATATTAATTAACTAATTTTTCATATAGTTGAATTAGTAAATCAAATCACGTAATCATATATATTTTAATTTATTCATTCAAAATATGGTTGTGTACAATATAATATAATATAATATAATATAATATAATATAATATAATATAATATAATATAATATAATTATTAATATTTTTTTATAGTCAATATAATTCATTTAAAAAAATTTGTGGTTTATATAATTAATATCATCTATTTATTTATTTTTATTCATTTTTTTATATATTTTTAATTCACATATTTAATGTTATGAATTCAATTTTTTACACATTTTTTTAATTTATTCAGTTTTATATAATCATTTCTAATATTATTTTATTTAATATTATTTATTCATTTTTAATATTTATTAATTTTTAATATTTTTGGAATTTATTCATTTTTTTATATTTAATTATACATAAATATTTACTAAGTTTTAATATTCCAAATAATTTTTTAATTTATATTATTAACATTTATTCACGTTTATTTATTAAGTTTTAATATTTTTAAAATTTTTGAAATTTATATTATTTATTTTTAAAATTTATTTTTTAATATATTCTTATTTTTGTTTCTATATATAACTCATGTGACTAATCTTTCAAATTATACATAATTATTTTCTAAGTTTTAATATTCTTAATAAGTTTTTAATTTGTATGATTAATAATATTTATTGATTTTTATTTATTAATTTGTAATATTTTTAAAATAATTTTAATTTATATAATTTGTTTTTTAAAATTTATATTTTAATATGTTCATCATTTTTATAAATGTTTACAATTCATGTAATTAATCTACAAATTTATTTTTTAAATAGTTTTGTTATATATTAAATTTTACTTTTTCATTTTTAATGTTCTTTCAATTAATATTATTTATTCATTTTTAATATATATTAATTTTTATATTTTTTAGAATTTAATCAACTACTAATATTTATTTTTAGATATTTTTTACAATATTTTAACATTTTCAATGTGTTTTTAATTTATATGAATAATATTTATTCATTTTTTATTTAGTTTTAATATTTTTAATTTGTTTGAAATTTATATAATTATTTTTTATATCTTTAATAATTTTATAATTTTATCCATTTTTAATATTTACTTATACATGTTTATTCATTACAATTTAATATTTTTAATAGTGTATGTGTAGTTATATAAATAATTTGTATTCATTTTAATTTTAACTCTAGTGTTTAAATGGGGCATGATTCACAGTGGTGTGACAGTATTGGTATGACTAAAAGTCTTGGTAATGGGTTTGAGGAAGTCCAAAGATAGGTTTCCTATCATATAGTATGGGAATGTAGTTGCATTAGCCCTCGACCGATGCAATATTCTGTTATTCGAGGGTCTGGTTCCTAAGATGGAATTGAGAGTCTGGACACAAAAATCACTGAGCTTGTCGCCAGACTGGATGGAATGGAAGGTGTAAAGGGGGTAGGTTGCAGCTCAACATAAGATCCTAAGGCATCATGGGATGATATTTTAGTTGAATAAGAGGTAGAGGTGTAGGTAGTCTCTTTTAACGTGGCTTTGTCCTAGAGCACTACAGTTGTAATGGAGAATGATACTTCCTCTGAAGAGTCAGAATGTGGGGTTAATTTCCATGGGAAAGTTGATCATGACATGAAAAAATAATCACTAATATATGAAAATAGGATTGGAAAAGCTAATGTGATGTATGAAGAGGGATTTCAGTTCGTCACTCTTAGAAAACCTAATGCTTCTTCACAAGTTTCTAGGTAGGCTTCAACTGTGCAGCCTGAAATGCATGAATAGGATAAAGTGCTCAACACTGAAGATATTTAGGTAGTGATGGTTGGGAAGGATACTATGGAAAGGGCTGAGGATGCTTTTACACTAGAAGAGAAGGAGTAAGGTGGTGATGTCCTATCAGACTTTTATCCTAAAAATATAAAATTAATTTTCTTGATATATTAAATACATCTAATAGAAGGGATGTTTTTTCAAGAGGAATTTGGGAAATTTCAAAAACATTTTCGAGTTAAAGGTCAATAAATTATGCCTCATGATTAGGAAGATGAATCATTGTCTTCATAGGATCAGACATGCACTTTGTATGTTCTTAAGTAGGGGAAGAGAGGTAGGCACATGAGAAGTCAGGGTGGATCCAGAGGAAGGGGAGACAAATACAAAAGAAGTTTATGGTTAATGGATCTTTTATTTTTCACGGTGTGTTTTGTGACACCTGTTTCATTACAAACCCCATTTATCTTTACTTTTTTACTTTATTTTTAATAATATTTTTTTGGGACAATGGGTTTTAAGACATGGTTGGGCCATTCTTAATATTTTACTTTTTTGTACTTTATTCATTTATAATATTTATTTATACATATTTATTCCTTAACATTTTTTTAATATGGTGGTAATTTACATATTTAATATTTATTCATATTCATTTTAATATATATTCATTTTATTTATTTAATAATTTATATAATTAATAAAACTCCTCTATTTTTTAAATATATTTTAAGTCTATTCATTTTTAATTATTCAATTTAACTCATTTTTAACATTCATATATTTATTATTGTATATCCATTAATAATGTTAATTATTTTTTACTTTTTTTTTTATAATTTATTCATTTGTAATATATATGTATTTAATGTTTTTGAATTTTATCTTAAATAGGTTTTATCAGTGCTAAAAAAATTGATGACAAATATATGTTTAATAAATTCTAAATAATAAGTATTGATAAAAACCATATTTATCCATGGTAAAATTCTATCTCTAATAAAGATAATTCATGATAAGTGTTTTTAGCACAAATAATGATATATCCTTATCAAAGTTAAACTTAGCGTTGAAAAAGATGGGTTTTAGCAATGATTGTTATTTTATCACTGATAAAACAAATCATTATTAGAAATTTTTTCAATGTTCTCATAAAACACTTATCGATCTTATAAATTCAACCCAAAGAGAACCTGGCTCCTTGATACCATTCAAGATCTCATGGAACTCAACCTCAACCACCCCTCCCCCTCACAATTCTCAGATGAATCGAAAATCTCAAAACCCGAGGTATGTATTCTTTCTACTACTCTTTAGTCAATATTTCATGGTTTCACCATTTTTAGTTCTTCTTTCCCCATGTTCCATACCAACAGTATTCCCCTACCATAATGTCTTGACGTTGCCTAAATGAACAAGACCTTGAGGTTTGTGATTACCCAGGTCTGATTCACCTAATTTCTATATTGTTCATTGTTTGAATACATTTCTAAAGGGTTTGGATACTCATGTTTGTGTGTTTTTAATTATTCAAGGCTGGTAGTGGATGTTTTTTGTTTTTCTTTTCAAATTTTAGATTTAAGGTTTTGTATACTCAACTTTTTATCATGTAATTTTCTAATTTATTTTTTATAAAATAATTTTATTTGAATTACATGATCATGACATATATAAGTATACTACACAAAGAAATTTTCTTATAATGTAATGACCCTCTTAAAAATGATGATATTCTCTATTAATTTTGAAACCAATAAATTATTAATGTATAATTTATCTCAAATAAAGTACATAAAATATTCTTAGGTCCAATAGGCACTACATAATTGGATAAGATGACACCATGTAGAGTCTAGTAGCAATTTAATTCATTATACTTATAAAAAACTGATTTTTAAAGTTATAGTCATTAATAATTAATTATCTAAAAATAAAATAACTTTTAACACATATAATGTTTTAAGGTTGCTCATCAAAAAATCATCATCCTTCAAAATTTCATCCTATCTCATAAACATTAATAATTTTTTGAGTGAATTTTTTTCATTTATATATTTTTTAATAGATGAAAATTTAATTATATTATTAATAACTTTATAAATATCACACATCACCTTCATTCAAATATTTTTACCACTAAAAAATAATCTAAATAAGATTAATTTCTCACAAATTATCATTTAAAAATAGTTTCATGTAGCTTAAATTATTTTTTAATAATGTTCTAATAATCATTCCCTATTTTTGGGAGTGTACAATCCTTAAACCACCATAGGATGTCTATTTTCATCTTATCCTTGTGTAAAATTAAAAATTGTTAGGAATTATAACCAATAACATTTTAATGTTGATATTCGGTTAACTTTAGTAGTGCAATATAATCATTATTATTAAATTAATATTACAATCTACTAAATGTGAGAACAAAATTCTGTAACAAGTTTTTAATGTAATAACTATTTATATCAAATATTATGACCATATGTGTGTATAGATAAATAATAACCTTTTAGGGTTATAAGATCATTCTTTCTATGTATTTATTTATTTTGGTAAACATAAATATTTGTTGAATCAAAAAAATGGATATGAATCAAAATTTGGTGGATTCTAATTGTATAACAAATGAGTATAAGGATGGGGTAAAAGAGTTCATCATGTTTTCAAAAGATCATGCATGTTTATCTTCTCAAATCCTTTGTTTGTGTTTATGCTATTTTTATTCAAGACTATTAAGTCTAGATGTGTTGTAAGAAAACTTGATCTGTCACAGAATAGATCAAAGTTATTAATGTTGTTATAAACATGAATAAGAATAGAATGTAGCTAGTGAATACGATAACCCAACATTTTATGGATCATATAACATAATTACAAGTGTGAACAATGATGAAAACTATATCGAGGATATGATTACATGTGTGAAAAATGATTAAGATTGAATTGAGGACATAAAAACAATAGGATAAGGTAAACTTCATAATTGTACAAAACTATTTTAGTTGTTAATGAGTTTTTAAAAGATGTTATTGTATGATATTTATACTAAATATACAAAATTATTAGTCATAGTGAAGCTATATATTATGAAAATTTGAAGTTAATGAAGTGAAACCATATTTACTAAAATACTTTCTCTTTTGTATGATATGGGAATAGAAGATAATGGCCTTACTTGATAAACATAAGAGCCTAAAAAAATGAAATGTTAAATGGGAATGATCTCTGATGGAATACATGCTTACCGAAAAGATTATACAATATTTTTAAGGACCATAAATTTGTTAAAAACTAATAAAGTGTGTTGTATCTCGATACAATAAATATAAATCAATTAATTTGAAATTTGTATTGTATTTGAAAACAATTCCAAGGTTTAATAACTTATATATAAGTGAGGATATATTAAGACAACTGACATGGCACACAGATATAGGAAATCAATATGGGAAACTTTTTCACCCATCAGACTTTTAGTGGAAGAAAATTGATCATGAGTATAGTAAATTTGGAAACGATCCAAGAAACCTTTATCTTGAACTATCTATATTTATAGTGAATTCTTTCGGTTTAAAAAGTAGTACTCACAGTACATATCTGGTTATGTTGCTAAATTATAAATTTCCACTATGGTTATACATGAATAAAAAATAAATTATGTTTTCTCTGCTTATATCAGGATAAAAGTAGTCAGGTAATGATATTGATGTTTATTTGGATACATTAATAAAATATATGAAATTAATGAGGGATCCATATGTTAAATTGTATGATTCCAATTGAAATGCATATTTCATATTGAGATACATGTTATATGGGGTGATAAATGAGTTTCCAACTTATTAATATTTGTTAGGATATTGCAATAACTAAACTCAAGGGTGTCCATTTATGAATAAGGTATACACTCAGTTAGGTAAAAAAATTCATTTAAGAATGTGTTTATAGGAAATCACATAAATCTACCCTGGTGACATAAATATTGATTTTGGACATCATTTTATGGGAATTCATAAGAAGGTACAACAAAGTATCCAATAAAAGTGACAAATTTATGAGAAATTAAAATATATGGACATTATTTTTGTAGAAGATTTTTTGAAAAATCATACTAAAACTAGTCAGAAAAAGGGATCAGTTTTTTTGAATTACCATATTGGAATTGTTTGTATATAAAAAGCTGTCTTGATGTCATGAATGTGTAAAACAATGTATATGAAAGTGTCATCGAATGGTTACTAAATGTACCTAAAAAAACAAAGGATGGAACTAAGGTGAGTTTGGACATGAATAACATGGGGAAACAATAAGAGTCGACATCAGTGAAGGGTGAAAATAGATTTTTCTTCCAATAACTATAGACACACTTTTTAGGAAAGGGATATATTAGTTTTGAAACATACTAAATCATGTAAAGGTTCGAGAGGGGTATTTATCAAATATCAAGAATATCATTTCAATTATTGGTTTAAAGTTAAAGGTACTAAAATCAAATTACTACCATTTTTTGAT
Source organism: Viscum album (assembly GCA_963277665.1). NCBI lineage: Eukaryota > Viridiplantae > Streptophyta > Magnoliopsida > Santalales > Viscaceae > Viscum > Viscum album. Next base: position 1,655,456,178 of record OY728119.1, read on the forward strand.
AAAATATCTAATGATAATAGCTTTATGTTACATTTTTACAAATAACGTTCATTATACATTTAGCAATCTCTATTTCTTTTTCAAATCTACATGCATTAAAGTTATATACATGGTGAAATTTCTATTTGTGGAAAAGGAAATTGTGGTTATATTTTTTGAATTGGAGATGTTCTTCCTGCTATTATCCTTTTATATGATGGTTCACTTGATGTTTCACTTGGTTAGAGAGATCTAGCTCTGTGGTCTTATATATTATAAATGGATATATGCCATTGAATAACATATAAAATATTTTTATAGGGTATGTAAAAATTGAAGTCAACCAAAAGGTTGTATTGTAGAGATTTATTGTTGAGGAATCCGTTCAATTCTATACCAACTACCTATCTGATGTGGAAAATATTGTTATGAAAAATCTAATCACATCAAGCATCTTGTGGGTGAAGGATTTTCCAGAATAAAGGTTGTCTCAATTGCTATTATACGGAGAGAGAGTATGCACTCACATTTACATTTTACATATCATTTTAGAGGTTGTACCATATTTTAAAACCCACAAAGTGATTATTAGGAATTTAAATACATTAAGGGTTGAAAGATATATATCAAATACACATAATATATTGTTATAAAATGGAATTGAGACAACATTTTTCAGGATTGAACTATAAATCCAAAATCAAATTTAAAAAAACTTGTATGTGAATATTCCATACTTTGAAATCATTATAAAAATATGGGTGTTAGATTATACAATATTATTAGTGCTTATTTTTTAATAAATTTGGGTTGATAATGGGATTTCAGTTAAAATCGATGAATTGGGATTCATGAAAGTTTATTTCATTAAGGAATGGTATAAGGACGAATTGTGTATAATGGAATTAGAGGCAATATGTAATACCCAAAGACATTATAATATTTTTGTTTCAGAATATATTTATTTAATTTTTATATCATGATTTATATGAAACAAAAATTTAATATTATGTTACAAAGAAAATTTATTCTATCAATAATTACACACAATATTATTCTTAGCATTCTCTACATTGAACACTGAGGTTAATTTTTGGTACACACAAGATCGAGTTTTACAAAAATACAATATATTATTAATAATATCATTTAATATGATAGTTATCAACTATCCATTCTAATGAAATTTATAAAAAGGATTAACTAATCATGGAAAATATTATTTACAAGTTTTTATATAATTATTTGGTGTTAGAAATTAATATATAACCCAATTGAATATAATGGACATGTTTGTATGAAAAAGTATTTTGTGCCCACCAAGGTATTTTATATTAATAAATTGAATTAGATACTATTAGTGGGTAATATTAATTAAATATTTTTATATTATATATTAAATAATATATTCTAGATATTCATACAATATATTTGATAATCATAAGATATGAACAGACCTAGTATTACACATAAAAAAGTTATATTTTTATAGACATTTTCCCACCTTTTATTGGAGAACCTATTTTAAAACTAAATTTTGACACTTTTATAATTTTTATATTACAAAATAATCTTATTTTTTGAAATGTAATAGTAAAATATATATTTGGGTGAATTTTTTTATTTTTTGTAAATGTTTCATTTTTTGATGCATAGTGAAAAAATACTGAATTTTAATTGAAAACTGAATTTTATTATAATTTATTTATATTGTTAAATTATATTTTCAATTGTTTATAAAGTAAGGTTATATAAATTATAAATAAATTAATATAATTTAGTTCATTGGAATAAATTTCACATTCAAATTTTATATAAAAACATTTTAATCTTTCCATCATTTTTACTTTGAAAACTTGCCTGGTCGTCCCATCTATAAGATTAAATTTAAATTAATTTATACCAATTTTGTGATTGGAATTTCAGAAATTTGATTCATAATTTTTAATAAATATAATTTATAATTTCTAGTTATGTCAAATTATATTTTTACAAAAAATATTAGTGAATGGTGTTAAAATTAATTACAACAATTAAGGTAAAATTAAGCATAACAAGTGACTGAACCTTAAACATAAGGTCTAAATTGAACTATAAAAATGTAAAAAACCTATTTTATGGGAATATTTCTACCCTATAATTCCATTTATATATTTTTTTCATTATTGGAGGAAAATTACGTAAGGGATACTTCTCAATAGTGTTTTCTATTTTTATATTTACAAGAATGTCACTCCTCCCCCACTATAAAAAGACACTCACCCCTCCCATTTATTCACACATATAAATCCCATTGTCTCATAAAAAACATACCAAATTAATATATAAAAATCCCTCATATCTTTATATAATTCTCAATTTTGGGATAAATCAAACCAAGGAGGTCTTTTGGTATAAACCAAAACGAGTAACCTGAATAATAGGTAATATTCTTCAACAATCACTTTTGTTTCATTTACTTGTCCACCCCTTAATTTTTTTATACAATTTGTATATAATAAACTCATTATATTAAATATACTAATATTTTTTATTGTAATATTTTTATCTACACTTTCACACACATCCATGAATTGGGATACACAATCATCGTTCGTTTGTACGGCGGACTACTGCATCACGAACTGATTTAATCTCTTCTTCAATTACAACCTTTTAATGTTGTAATAATGATGGTTTTATAGTTTATATATTATATATGTGATATTTCTGATATCTTTATTATTCTTTAATTTTTATACAACACATATCTTTCTGATTTCCATTTTTTGGGAATACGAAAACTTCGTTTGTGGACGTGTGGACTACCACATCCTCAATGTGATGTGATTAATTAACGCTATACATGGAATTTATTAAAGTTTATTTTAATAAAAATATGTGTCATATATGAAATAAATATGATAATATAATTATAATATACATATATATCATATATATTTCCTTCTTTAATATAACAAAGAAATGTAGGTAGCATTCATGCGTATGTATGACCTACCATCTCCCGGAATAATGCATTTCACTTCCTATATAGAAATTTTATGGATAATTATCAAAACTAATGTAATAAATATATATTAAATTTTCATCATTTTTTAAATTTTCATATTATAAATTCATTATCTAATTAATAGGAATAAAACATAACAAGGTAAAACATACTTGAAAAACAAGGCTATTAACACACAAAATGATGAAAATAATAAAAGATCATTAATGAAAATGTTATAATATGTTATAAAAGTACTATATATGATATAATATATATTAATGTGGTTATATTGTATGTTAATATCATTCTTAAAACCATTATACATGTTGTTCAAGATCATTCAACCAAAAGAAATCATAAGGTAATGGATTTTCATCTGACTTTTTACATATGTGGGATAAATGTCATATGCACCACTTACATATTTTTTGTGGTGTATATACAACCCTTTTTTATATATTATATCATTAATAATTTTATATTCATTGTATTTAATCTTTTACTTTGAATTATGTCATCTAAATGGGTTTTAATAGAAAATTACCAATTGGTAAAAGTTATCTTTGCAATCTCCCTTTCTTTTATGATTGTCACTTTCCCTTGAAACAATCACTAACTTATGCTCATTTTCAGAGGAAATAAAATTTATTTTAGAAATATATACTCTTATTTTATGGGTATAATTATTTCCTAAACCATATAACATTTTTAAATACGGTGTATACTTGAATGTTATTTGATTAGATGGGGAAGTATTGGTAAATTTGTATCTTTTACTCAATAGATATATTTGATAAGTGAAATTGTTCATAGATTAAATTCATTATCAAATATATGATTAATTCTTGTATAGGTATTAAATAGGTAGGTCCCATTTATAGATATATTCTTGATGCATCGATAGTCTTATAAGACGAATCATTTTGCCAATCAGATGGGTTTTTACTTAATATGTTATAAACTGTCTTGTGAAAGGCCTTGATGAGAAAGGTACCATGTATCTAGGAAACATGAAATCCAATAATTTTTAATTTCCTTCATTATGATTTATTTATTATTTATCCATTATATTTTAACATTGAAATAATCTATGGATGCATTTTATTCTTAGTTTATTGATTAAATGGCATAGTTTTCAGTTATTTACCTTTCATATTGATTATACCGTATCCAGTTATTTTAATGGAACATGTTTTTAGTTATTTAAATTTTCATATTTCTCATTCAATTTCTTCTTAGTTTTTGTATTGTATTGATTGTGTTTTTAGATAATAACGTTACATATTCATTATGCTCATCAATTTAGTATTTCTTCCACTGTGCTAAACCCTTACTGAGAATGTGAGCTCACCCTTATTTTTTTTCCTTTTCCTAGGGATCTTATTAGTGTACTAAGAAAGATATGCAAGGATATTATAAGTGGGAATAAAGTTATTATCCATGAAATAAAAAAATATGTTGTAATTAGTTTATTAATTTTTAATACAAGACTCATGTATGTATATGGTTTACCAAGACTACTGATCTCTTTGGTCCTTCAAGATTTGATTCCTTGTAATCATGACAATGTAATAAAGTAAAGTAGTGACTCTAGTATTCGGGGTTCATCGCATTATAGTTGGTATCAATGGATTTTTAGTAAAAACCTTGGATAATAGATTTGAAAAAACATATATTAGAGAACATAAGCCTATGGTAGACTTTGATGATAAGTATAAGAGAAAATCCTAGAATTTAGGTGAGAAGTAGATTATGTAAGTATTACCAGAAATACATCCAGGTTGGAATAATAAAAGTGGATGTGGTTCTAGAACAGATATACCTGATGGTAACAACTATAAAAATCTGTGTCAGTCTTGACTCGAGAATTACTTGGTACACGATAATGGGGCTTACTATGTACCTGGTTTGGAACTCCTAGGAGATACACTTTGGATAATTCACATTTTATTTACAAATCATTATGAAATATTTTAATGTAATGATATCCCCAAATAAACCATGTTTATTATTGTGAGATTATCTATGAATTTTTTTTTTAATTTATGTTAAGTGTAACTCCATATTTTGAATTATACAAAGTACATAATTTTATAAACTAATATAGTATGTTCCATTGTTTAGAAATGGCACCTAGAAGGAATAATGGTATCAATACTCATGAATAATGTAGATATTTCTCTACCGAGATAGCCACTATATATGGTATTGGATCCGAGAAAGTTATAGATATATTAGGGAATCTTAATCATTTTATGACAAATAACCATTCCTAGATGGAGAAACCTGTACCACAATGATATTCTCAAATGATGGATCACTTTATGTGATAGAGGCCCTCATTATTTAGTGGTAGTACTAACCCAAAAATGGTTGAGTAAGGGATTAAGTCTTTGTAGAAGATATTCATGGAATTGGGATGTGGTGAAAAGGAAAATGTAACACTTGTAGTGTATTTTATGAATGGTGATGTTGATCAATTGTGATTGTTGATCAATAATACTAGGGAGGAAGAGGAAATAACACTCATGGAATGGATAACATTTAAGAAGAAATCATTAGATAAATATTTCCCTTTTGATCAAAAAATTAAGATGACGATAAAGTTCATTAGATTTAAGAAAAATGAAGAAGAAATTATAGTAGATTATGAAGCTACCTTTACATGATTATCCGGGTATGATACGGATTACATATGCAACACGAAGTACAAGATTGACCACTTCTTTAAAGGTCTTAAGACAAATCTCTTAAGGGAACTGGTTTGTCCAATTTTTTAATCATACAAAGAGATAGATTTATGTTCCATAAAAATAGAGAAGGAATTATAATGGTCATAGATATTCAAAGGAATCCAAGAGAAGAAGAGGTCTTTTGAAAATAATGAAAAACAGAATGGTTCAAAGAGGAATAAGTAAAATAAGGATTTTCCAACATGTGATAAGTATGGGAAGAATCATCATGAGAAATTATTAAAAGGATTTTGATTTTATTATAAGTGTATAGAAAAGTGTCACCGAGAAATAAAATACAAAGGAATGAGGGGAAATGCTTCTATTTAGTGTTACGACTACAGGGATATGAAACACTATGAAAAATAATTCCTCAAGCATCAAGATAATATACCTCTCAAGAATCTAAGGGATCAAAATAAATCTTATGTTATTGATACAACTTAAGTAGAATGATTAATGTGATAGTATTTAAATTTAAGAATTATGTTATTTCTGAAAATTATCAATGATGTATTAGTTATAAGAGTTATAAAATATAAAATGATTGTACTGTGATACTATTTCATTAAGGATTTGAGATCACATTTTGAATGGTACCAGGAAAATTGAATCAGTACCAAGTTAATTTTTTTTAAACACATGGTTTAGGGAAAGATATACCTTAATATGTTCTTTATGTAGATATAATGATGATTGATATGGATAAAGTAAATTGGATACTACTAACTACCATGTAAATGATTTTAAATTGTTGGATCATAATCTTTGGAAAGGTTATCCATTTAAGAAATTGATTAAGTTGGTCATTGGATGAGGTTTTAGAGTTTAATCTATTACTTCACCATATAATGAAACCTATGATAAGAAATACAGTAGAAATAGTTCAATTCACAACCAAAGGATAATATTTTGTTTTTGAAATATAAATGTATATTTACTTATATTATTAGAGATTGAAAGAATTCATCAAATCTAGCAAAAACAGTTTTGAAACAAAAATGTTTTCATATTATCATCATCTTTGATGATATCAATGAACTTTTTCATAACTATGGTTTAAGGATTTACGGTCATCAACTTTATGTTGAACATATTCTATATCACTCTGTATTAGAACTCGATAGTGAAATTTATCTTCTATATCCATGTTTTCACTAATGTTATCCTTTTCAAAATCCAAGTTTTGTGATGACCTTCACATTTTCTTATCCCACTTATTAATAAGATGTTTTATTATCCCTATTTACGATGTGAGTTTTTATAAATAGTTTTTCTAAATATCAATACCCAGATTACCAAGATCAAGTTTGAATTATGAGGATGCAATTTATTTATGGCTGGGAGAATGTAACGCCCCAAGACATTATAATATGTTTCTTTTAGAAAAAATTTAATTGTGTTTCCAGATTGATTTATACGCCACACCAAGATAATATTACACTACATGAAACATATATTTTATCTGGAATTACATGAAACATTAATCTTAGCTTTATCTATATGGAAAATTGAGGTTATCTTACAATACACAGAAGAACTAGTTTTACCAGGCTACAATATATTATTAATATTATCATTTAATATAATATTTATCAACTAGAAATTATAAGAAAATCTGTGAAAAATATTATATAAATTTGGAAAATATTATTTATATATGTTTATATAATTCTTTGGTGATAGAAATGAATATAGAACCGAATTAAATATAAAGGATGTGTTTTTATGAAAACCCATTTTATTCCCACCAAGGTGATTCATCTTAATAAATTAAATTAACTACCATTAGTGGATGATATTAAAGAAATATATATATTATATATTAAATAAAATATTCTAAAAGTTAATCTAACATATTTTATTAGCATAAGAGAAAAACAAATCCAATATTACACAAAAAAGCTATATTTTTATAAAGGCATCTTTATCACCTTTTGATGGTGCACCTATTTTAAACCTACATTTTGAAACTTTTATAATTTTTATATGAAAAAATGAACTTAATTTTTTTAAATTATAATGTAAAAATTAGTTTAGGGTGATGTTTTGGTATTTTCCCGAAATATTTCATTTTTTGATGAATATTAAAAAAATACTGAATTTTAATTGAAAAATAATTTTTGATCTAACTTATTTATATTGTTAAATTATATTTTAAATAGATTTTAATATAAAACTAGATCAAAAATAAATCAATTAATCTAATGTGACATCCTAGCCTGGGTGACAATAAACAGTGCCCCGAGCCGGTTGGCCACATGCCCTCCAACACACCTCCCCATACACCACAGGGTGATGACTAGAAGAAAGCTCCTGTTAAGTTATTAATGGGGAGAATATACCCTATTTTATTAGAATAAAACACCAACAGAAGAAAACAAAAATAACTAAGTGTTGAGGCGAATAAATAACCAGAACAATACCATTTCATATGACATTCAGAACATGGAAACACAATAATCAACTGAAATGTAAAACATTCTATGCCAATGAAGATTTAAATTCTATAATGAAACTAAAATTAAAGATACGAAGACTCCAAAGCGGGTCATGAACCATTTCGGGTTCCATCTTCCATGCTCCAAACCCAAACAACATCCTATCCCATGACCTTTCCCTTATCATGTCCTGTGACAGACAATGTTTACTCGGGTACCGACTAGGTGCCCCGAATAGGGTGTGAGCACAACTCAGTAGGCCACCAAAAATGGATTATAAGACAAGTCCAATCAAATGATAGTGCATGCAGATTTCTGAAGCAATAAATAAAATGCATAATTAAACAATTATCACATTGTAATTTAGTCATTAATCATCACATTAGGCCCAATTTCAATTCATGTTTTACATTTGAATTATCATTCATTAATATCATTAATTTGGTGTTGGAGATCATGTCAAGAAACCCAAATATTATTTAGTTTAGGTCACCATTCCTAACACTCCATACCTAATTCGGTGTAGGGTGTCATTCCCAGGACCCCAAAATATCAATCTTGGATAGCTATTAGGGAGGAACTCTATGTCCAAGTCCCAACTTCTAATCAGTCGAGAACGCCATGTATTGCATCATAAAAATCTCATCCATTTAATCATTCTTTAATTCATAGGAATTATCCACATCATTCCATTACTAATCAAATGATTAGTTAAACATTTTAAAGGCCATTAGTTAACTTGTCAATTAACTAAGCACATAACCCATTAATTAATTAATTAATTAATTAATTAATGAAAAAATTATCATTCTTTAATAAAATATTCTCAAATAATTATCCATATCAAATATCAACTTTTGATAATTAATTCTCACAATTAATTATATTTTATCAAAATCATGGAACATAATTAATTCTCACAATTAATTATCTAACATATCCAAACATTATTTAATAGTTAATTTCCCCTAATTAGTTATATTAACAAAATCAATTCAATATCTCAATTGAATTAACTCAACCCATAACCAATCTACAAAACAAATATCTATTTGGTAAACCTCCATTCGTTTGTTCCATGATTCAATTAGCAATTAATCACCTAGGTAATCACAAGTCAATTCCACATTCCTAATTACTCCAATTTAGGAAATCAATAATCAAGGGAAGCTAACAAATCCATAAAATCACTTTCATATATCAAATTCGAGACTATGGGAGTTTGATTTAGACCACATACCTCAGTTTATTGATGGATACAAGCCTATGATAAATCCAAAAAATTCAAGAGGCATAATGTCATCGATGAAGCTTAGGATCTAAATCCCTAAACCAAAATTAAGATCAAAGGCATAAAGTTCATGAAACTATAGATCTAGATCCAGAATCTAAGATCTAGATCTCAACTCATAGGTTTAGATCCATGGAAATAGTAGAGATCTTCTCTAAAAATATCAAGGTAAGATAGAGGAATGAACAAGAGAAGAAATGGGATGAAATAAACTAACTGGAAAGAGAGAGGCTCTTCAATCCAAGATTTTGATATCAGAGAACGATGTTTGAATAACCTTATAATCCCACTTTAAGGCTTTGAGATCAACTAAAATTTTTCAATCCCAATCCAAGGTGGAAATATGGAACTCTCAGGGTTTTAGGTGTTTTTAAAATATATTTTAAAATATTTAATCCCAAATGCATGGTTTCTTGGGCAGGGGCACACGGTTAGGGAAAACTATGTGCAAACCATGTGAACCTCGCTGTTCAGGTTTTCCTGGTTGACATGGTTTAGTCGCATGTTTTTTCAAACCATTTGAAACCGTACTGACCTCTCTGTCCAGTTATTCATGGTTGGCATGGTTTAGTCGCACAATTTGTCAAACCGTGCACAACCCACTGTCCATTAGTTTTTGTAATGCCCCGACCCCAGTTATCCAGAGTCGGTGCATTATTACATAACATTGGCATGATAACAAAAGATCAAGTCTCGAAAGACCGATTAGTTTAGTAGCCTTGGAAGCACTAGATACATTCATAAGTCTTACATTACATAATAAAGTGAAAAACTACAACAACATAGTCTCTATAGTTTACACTCATATCCTCTCAGACTATCCCTGTAGGCCAGTCATAAAATACTTCTTCACATACTGGGAAAAATAAAACAAAGAAAGGGGTGAGCTCACATGCTCAGTAAGGATAACAATATAGCGGAAAATTTCATAAATAAGCATAAACTTTTAAGGCAATGAAAAACTAAAACAAAAGCCTTTTAAACTTGAAATTCAACATAATATGGAAAAAATAAAATGAAATAATTCCATTTACATATTCACATGGATATTTTACTTGTAGAATAATCACATGCAATATCAATAACCACTTTCATAATGATAGAATGCATAATGCCAGAATATTATAACCATATAGTCATGGAATTGTGCTAAGACTACAAATAAAATTTTGTCAAGGCCTTGTGCCAAGACACTAGTTTTTCCCATGATACCTACCTATTCATCGAGGAGCTATATCGAGCTCCACCCATCACTTACTAAGTCCAATGCATTCATCATATGAACAGGTTTAAACATAACATTAGCATTCATATTAAAACTATCATACGAAATGTCAATACTTTCTATATAAAACATGAGTGGTATAAAAATAGAACATCCACAGTCAAACATATCAAAATACCTTCAATTCAATATGTAGGTTTTGTATCATAATAAATCAACTTCAAATAAGCTTAAAATCCATCAAAAGATGTTGACATAGATGAAATCAAAACTATTTGAGAGAAATATCTCTTTTTTCAAATCATTTAAAAGTCACATAATTATAAAAGAAAAAATTTACTTTGAAAATATTCTTATAATCTTGTAATGGAAACTTCGACAATTTTATAACGGTGTAAAATAGCCGCACCTACCGTATAAGTTAAAAAAATACATTCTTACCTTAATTTTGTCAAAAAGGTTAAAAAGGAACTTGTTTGGAAAAGAACGGAAAGATTCCATTATAAATATATTATAAAAGTCAAACAAGGGTTTAAATGACTTTAAACCATAGTCTATAAAATAGTACTAATGTTTTGAAATACATTTTTAAGAAACATGGATGTGGAGGATAAAGAGGTCCCAGTAGATAATTTCATATAAACAATCTCGGATAATGAAGAGATTGTGAAATAAAACCTTACATTTAATTTTACTTGGTTGAGGGTAGGTTAACCTCATTTATAATAGTTAAATAAGTGTTATTAAATTATACAAAAATCATATAAATAAATATGATATCGTATATGATCTTCTAATATTTCTTTGTTAATAATATTTTAGTATTATCGTCGTTTCGGTTGTCCACTTACTCAATTTATTTTATATGTTTTGTTACATAAGATGTGTTTTTTATGGTTAGGTTGTATATTATTCATATCCAGATTTATATCAAGTCCTTAAACATTATTTTTAATCATCAAATGAAAATTATTCTTGAATGGATACGATGGGGAATGAATCTCATCGCGTTCGTGGAGACGGTAATCCGTATGTACAAAGGAGCGACAATATCATTCCTTTGATATTATAATACTATATAATTGGATGGTATATCATATATAAATAATCATTATCATGTTATATATATTATTTAAATCAGTTACACATCATTATTATACCCATCCAAATAATAATGTATTGAATAACAATTACACCACGACGTGGAGATGGTGAGCCATACGTACGCAAGTATGGTGACATGTCATTCAAAGGATTGATAGAATAATTAATTTGGTTGTAACATATTTATAATAACATCATAGTATTAGAAGATACTGGAGTTATTATTTTATAATGTAAATAACAAAGAAAATTGAAGTGGAATAAGAAAGGAACTTGAAAGAGGTGATGAAATATTTACCTCTTCTTCGGGTTCTTCCTTTTGATTTGATCAAAAGGGCTCATTATCTTGTATTTATGACAAAATTAAGGCCTCTAGGATAAAGTGGGGTAAGTTTAGAGGATATTTTGTCAGGTTTTGGACAGGCCCAAAGGCCTTAAATGTGTGAATTTGAGAGAAGGTGGAGTGACCTTTTATAAGAGGGGTGAGGCGTACGTTAGGAAAAACTAGAAATATTATTTTATAATAAAAAAATTTTCGGTTTATACTGGATATAAAGTAGATTATTTAAAGTATAAGGTGGTTATGGGTTGAAAAACACACAAAAAATAGGTTCTAGACAAGTTTGGGTCACTATATTAACTTTATATTTTAGATTTAACTCTTAGTTAAATAGATTGACATTTACCATGTCTCTTTGTATTTTTATATCATATGGTTAATAAACATACTATATACTTCCAAAAGAACCCCAAGTGGTTCATTATAGATACATATATCATTATATAAGTCCTTTGGCCGAACCTTATATTTTTAGGAATAGAATATCAATTATTAATATAATATTTGTTTTAAAAACTCTTTTATGTCAATTTTGATACTATTTGGTATTTTGTTTTTTTGAAATTCATAAAAACATTATTAATTCGAATAAAATTCTTCTAACCAACCCTTATATGTCATATTAACTTATAAAATTGTTGTAATTCATAAAAATACCGAAATTACATTTATTATTATATTTATAATGTCAAGTATTTTAATGTTTTATTAATTAGGTAATTACTACATCATCATTGTTTTATAAATAATTTAAATTATTTAAGGTCTAAAAAATATATATAAAATACCATTATGTAGGAAATCTTTTTATATTTCTAATTAATATTTATAGTTGAATTTATCTTATGTATAACCCTATATTAAAAATGGTTTCGTTAGTAAACATTGATTTTAACTCTTTTAACTCTTCTTTGAATTAAATAATAATAAATGTCCTAATCTAATCCAAGTGGACAAAAGTGGTTTATATTTTATTCCTAAAGTTGTTTTTGGTCGAATTATACTTATAATATATAATTAGGACATGTTTTAAGGTAATAATAATATCATTTTTACCCTTAATTACCCTATTTACTTTTTACCGTGGTAAATAAAAATAAAAAGATACTATTCACCAAAAATTATTTTCATCTCATTGAACCATATTTTATGTACTGATATAAACCATGTCTCTCTAATTCTTGAAATTCCACTCACATAAGTGGTAAAACTATGTTTTATGTGAATATGAAAATTCTCCTAGGAGGTGGGTAAAAGACGGTGAAAATTTCAATTAAATTTTTATATATCTAAAATTTTTATAAACTGAATTCATTGAATTAAATTAAAATTATATAGGTATTATGTATCTATTTTTTTCAAAAATAAATTTAAATAAAATAAATAATTATTTAAATAAAAATTCGGTTTTAAACTATAACTCAGTGTTTTTCACTATTCATCAAAAATTGAATGTTTTTAGAAAAATACTTAAAATTTACCCTAAGATAATTTTGATATTCCGAATCCAAAAATGAAGTCCATTTTGAAATATAAAATTTGTGAAATTATGAAAAATGGGTATTACTATTCATAACGGCTACTTTGATTGGTCACAGTGTGTTAGAATCTCAATGTTGTGTACAATGAAAGCTATTGAATTATTCAAAGGGAAACGTACAGTGGAAGCATGGGGTGTTACATTCTCCCCTACTTCAAATAATTTCTTCCATGAAATTTCTTGAGTATTACTGCATAAAAAGACTCGAGTGGTTCTTTATCACAAGTTCCTCAGGTTCCAACATTGCCTCTTCCATCTTATGAATTCTCCATAGAATTTTTACCAGACGATTCGTTCGGTTTCTCAATACTTGTTCTCTTGTATAAAGAATCCTGACGAGATCTTCGCAATAAGACAGATCGGGTTCCAGATCTAATTGCTCATAAGTGAGTACATGCGTTGGGTCAGACATGTATTTTCTCAACAGTGATACGTGGAATACATCATGATCTTTGGAGAGACTTGGCGACATTGCCAACCGGTAAGCTACAACCCCAATTCATTCTTGAATTTCGAAAGGTCTGATGTACCTAGGACTCAATTTACCCTTCTTACCGAAACGTATAACACCCTTCCATGGAGATACCTTCAAGAAAACATGATATTTTACCTGAAATTCTAAATCCTTCCTTCATTTATCAGTATAGATCTTCTTCCTACTTTGAGTTTCTTTTGATGTGGGTTTGGATTACCTTTACCTTTTTCATCGTTTCCTCCAAAAGTTTTGGGCCTATGAGTTTTCTTTCCCCAACATCGTTCCAACAGGTTGGTGTGCGACATCTCTTTCCGTATAATGCTTCATATGGTGCCATCTGAAAACTTGAATGTAAGATATTATTACAGGAAAATTTACTAGAGGTAAATATTGATCCCACATACCTTGAAAGTCGAGTGCGAATGATCTCAACATGTCTTCTATGGTTTCAATAATCCATTCTGATTGTCCACCAGTTTGAGGGTGGTAGGCAGTACTCAAACGGAGTTCAATATCCAGGTCTTTCGGAAGACTTTTCCAGAATCTTGAAGTAAAACGAGGATCATGATCAGAAACAATCGATAGGGGTACTCCATAAAGTCTCACAACTTCATTAATATATAGTCTTGCTAGACGTTCAAGTGGAAAATATTCTCTTGTAGAAAGAAAATGTGCTGACTTGGTAAGACGATCAACAATGACCCATATTGGATCGTTCCTTATAGGATTATTTGGTAGTCCCATGAAAAATTCCATCTTAATATTATCCCATTTTCACTCAGGTAAGGGAAGAGGTTGCATGACTCCTCCAAGCTGTTGCCTTCCATATTTCACTTGTTGACAAACCATACATCTTGATACAAAATCAGAAATCTCTCGCTTCATTTTGTCCCACCAAAAATGTTCCTTCAAATCTTTATACATATTAGTGCTACAAGGGTGTATAGAGAAATTGGAACAATGAGCATCATCCAACAGTTACCTTTTTATATCAGGTATATCGGGAACACAAAGTCTCTTCCCAAATTTCAAAATTCCATCTTCATACACAAAGTCAATCAATCTCCCATAATTCATAGCTTTAATCTTCTATTTAAACTCTTCATCACTAGTCTGAGAACTTTTTATCCTTTCTAGTAAAGAGGGCTTAGAAACCATTTGAAAAAGCATTGATGTTTCACCTTCCATGGTTATAACCATATACATCTTTACTAGATGCATGTATATAAGATCCTTTTCAAATATCATCTTGTTCATAACTCTATGATCTTTTCTGCTCAAAGAATCTACCACCTTATTTTCCTTCCCTGGGTTATAGTGTAGCGTTCAATCATAATCCTTGAGTAATTCAAGCCATCTCCTTTTCCTCATGTTGAGTTCTTTCTGTGAGAAAATATACTTCAAACTCTTATGATTGGTATATATCTCACATTTTTCACCATTGAGATAATGTATCCATATCTTCAAGTCAAAGGTTAAAGATTATAACTCAAGATCATGAGTAAGATAGTTTTTCTCATGAATTTTTAGCTGTCATGATGCATAGGCAATAACCCTATCATTTTTCATAAGGACACAACCAAGTCCTTTCTTTGAAGAATCACTATAAATAACAATCCCATCATTCCCCGATGGTAGAGTCAAGATATAATCATTGACTAATATTCTCTTCAGTTCTTCAAAAAATTCTTCACACTCTTTTGTCCAAACAAATTTAACCCCTTTACGTGTGAGCTTCATTAATGGGTTAGCCAATCTGGAAAAATTATGGACGAAACATCGATAATAACCTGCTAAACAAATAAAAATGCGTACCTCAGTTATACTCGTTGGTGCTGGCCATTCTTGGATTGATCTTGCCTTATAAGAATCAATAGAGATTATATCCTTAGAGACAGTATGGCGAAAAAAAAATATCTTGAATCCAAAATTCACACTTTCTGAACTTCCCATATAATTCATGTCTTGTAAGAGTCTTTAGGATAATGCACAAGTGATTTTCATGATCTTCACATCTTTTGGAGTATACCAAGATATCATAAATAAATAACACTACAAATCCATCAAGATTTCCCTTTAAAACTCTATTCATTAGATCCATGAAGACAGAGGGAGAATTAGTGAATCCAAAAGGCATTACTGTAAACTCGTAATGCCCTTAAGTGGTTCGAAATGCTGTCTTCAGAATGTATTATTTCTTCACGCACAACTGATGGTATCCAGATCGAAGGTCAATCTTTTAAAAGTATTGATCACTATGTAGTTGGTCAAATAAATAATCAATGCGAGGTAGGGGATACTTTTTCTTCACTATTATAGAATTGATATCCTTGTAGTCAATGCACAACCTCATAGATCCATCTTTTTTCTTCACAAAAAGGGCAGGGGATCCCCATAGAGAAAAACTAGGGAGAATAAATACCTTATTACTCAATTACTCTAGTTGTTTCTTTACTTCCACTAATTCAATAGTGGCCATTCTATAAGGGGTCTTCGATATGGGCCTTGAACCAAGAATTAAATCAATGGAAAACTCAATTTCTCATTCTGGAGGATGTCCAAGTAAATATTCTAGAAACAAATCAACATATTCTTTCACAATAGGTACATCCTCTATTTGAAAATTCCTTTCCTCACACATAGTTATTTCATTATCTTCCTCCCCAATAATTGAATTTAGTTGAGCTACTAGGGGTTGATCTAGATAATAATTAGGTGGTGACGATTCTGCTCTAAAGATAAAGTGTTTTTTATCATCATCATCATCAAAAATAGTAACCTCATTCTTCTTACAATAAAGTTTTGGATCATGGTCCAAAATCCAATCCAAACTGAAGATTATATCAAATTCAATCATGGGTATGACGATGAGATCAACAGATAAAGAGCATTTCTATTCTCTAATAGGAATTGATTCACAAAACTTTGTTGCGATGATACTTCCCTTAGGAGTTTTGACTGACAAATACCTTGTTAAATAAAAATGTAAATATCTAATTTTCATAGTAAAATAGGAAGATATAAAACAATGTAATGATCCAGAATCAATTAAAGCATTTTCTAAACTTGAGGAAACCATTAAATTACCTTCCACCACGTCTTTTGGAGATTCAACCTCAGCAGTAGTGATAACATAAGCTCGGCCTTGATCCCTCGGCCTTTTCTGAGGTAAGTTTACCTGATTCTTAGGACATTCATTTTCATAATGTCCCATCTCCTTGCAATTTTAGCATTGAACATCGGCAGCTTCTTTCATCACCTTGCAATAACGAGCTTGGTGGCCTTTTTCACCACACTTGTAACCGACTCTCTTTCCCTTCAAGAAAGTACCGGGGTGTTTCTTCCCACATTTACTATAGGATGGATATTCAACTTTTACCTTATTCCCCTTATTTCCATTTCTAAAGTGATCAGTAGATCTCTTCTTCTCTTTCTTTTCTTTATAGTCGTAAGACTTAGAGAATTCCTTTTCTTTCTTGATTGCACATGAGACAATATCTTCGTACGACGAGAAGGATTGTGAGACTAATTATCGATGGAGAAATGGTTTTAACCCATAAAATAAATGACCAATATTACTTCATGGGTTACGTATATAATCTGAATCATTCCTTGATAACCTTGTAAATTTAGACTCATACTTTGCAACATTCTCATCCTCCTTTTGGCTCAAACTCAGAAATTGCCTTTCCATATCTGTTCGATGGTCACGAGTAAAGTATTTTTATAAGAAAATATCTTTAAACTACATCCATTCCATATTTTATGCTTCATAATCTTCCTTCGTGTTTTGAATCAATGACCACCATTGATCAGCATCTCTAGTGAGGCGGTAAACTGCCATGACAACTTTTTCCCTTTCACTACTTCCCAAGGCATGAAATATTTTCTCTAATGAATTTATCCATTGCTCAACTACTAATGGATTTGTACTACCATTTAATGTTGGTGGTTGTTCCCTCATGAAGAGGTCTAACATTGATCCTCCATGCTGCGGATCAAGGTGCTCCATACGGGTAAGGTTATTATTCATAACCTGAGTGAGTTGTCCCTGTATGGTGATAAACTGACCAGCACTAGTTGTATCACCATCTCCACTATAATTATCTTAAGTAGGAGAGAAATCCATATATGGAGTGCGTGCATTGATAAAATTTACATTCCTTCCACTATGAACCATTTTTAAACAATGTCATAAACTAGATTAGTTTATGAATTGCAATACATAAATCCAACTTGTAAAACAGTTAACATAAATTGAACAGTTTATGGATAAAATCCATAATAATAAAAAATGTTTTATTTTAGAAATTATGTACTCATAAACCCTTTATAATGGTTTGTAATGAAAATGAGAATTATCCTAAGCATATCTCCGAGGAGTATCGTATCCAAAAGTGCAGCATGACCCGTTGTCGTGCACCAGTTCCTGTTCGAGTCTCTCTCAAAGCGGTATTTTCGGGTTTTACCCCTGGGTACATCTGTTCCAGATCCACCTCTACCTTCTTATATCCATAAAGGGATGTATTGCTTGGAAAACTCAAAAAATCCTTACATTACCAAAATTCTAGGAAGTTCTTCTATATTAATCCTCAAAGTCTATCTTAGGGTAATGTGCTCTAATCATAGTTTATCCAAATCTAGCTTCCAAGGTTTGTACTAAACATTTTCTGATACCAAATTTAACTCCCCGACCCCAGTTACCCTGAGTATGTGCATTATTATATAATATTGGAATGATCACAAAAGATAAAGTCTCGAAAGACCGATTAGTTTAGTAGCCCTGGAAATACTAGATACATTCATAAGTCTTACATTACATGATAAAGTGAAAAAGTAAAACAACATAGTATCTATAGTACACAGACATATCCCCTTAGACTATCCCTATAGGTCAGTCATAAAATACTACTTTACATCCTAGGAAAAATAAAACATAGAAAGGGGTGAGCTCAGATGCTCAGTAAGGATAACAATATAGAGAAAACTTTCATAAATAAGCATAAACTTTTAAGGCAATGTATAACTAAAACAAAAGACTTTTAAACTTGTACTTAAGCATAATATGGAAAAAATAAAATGAAATAATTCCATTTACTTATTCACATGGATATTCTACTAGTCGAATAATCACCGACAATATCAATAACCACTTTCATAATGATTGAATGTATAATGCCAGACTATCATAACCACATAGTCAAGGCCTTGTGCCAAGACTACAAATAAGATTTTGTAAAGGCCTTGTGCCAGGACACTAGTTTTTCTCATGATACCTACCGATGCATCTAGGATCTATATAGGGCTCCACCCGTCACTTACTAATTCCAATTAATTCCCCATATGAACAGGTTTAAACATAAAAAAACATTCGTAGTAAAACTAGCATAAAAAATGTCAATACTTTCTCCATAAACCATGAATGGTATAAAAATAACACATCCACAGTCAAACATATCAAAAAACCATCAATACAAAAAGGATGTTTTGTATAATAATAAATCAACTTCAAATAATCTTAAAATCCATCAAAGGATGTTGACATAGATGAAATTAAAACTATTTGAGAGAAATATATCTTTTTTGAAATCATTTAAAAGTCACATAATTATAAAAGAAAACATTTACATCGAAAATATTCTTATAATATTGTAAGTTAAACTTTGATGATTTTATAACGGAGAAAAATATCCACACCCGCTGTATAAGTAAAAAAAATACATTCTTACCTTAATTTTGTCAAAAAGGGTAAAAAGGACCTTGTTTGGAAAATTATGGAAAGATTCCATTATAAAGTTCTTATAAAATTCAAAAAAGGGTATAAATAACTTTAACACATAGTCTATAAAATATTAAGAATATTTTGAAATACATTTTTAAGAAACATGGATGTGGATGACAAAGAGGTCCGAGTAGATAATTACGTATAAACGATCTCCGATAATGAAGAGATTGTGAAATAAACCCTTACCTTTAACTTTTCCTTGGTAGAGGGTAGGCTAACCACATTTATAATAGTTAAATAATTGTTAATAAATTATATAGGAATCATATACCTAAATATGATATCATATATGATATTATAATATTGATTTGTTAATAATATTTTAGTATTATCGTCATTTCAGGTGTTCACTTACTCGTTTTATTTTATATGTTTTGTTACAAAGCCTTGTTTGTTATGGATAGGTTGTATATTATTCATATACAGAATGATATCAAGTCTTTAATCATTATTTTTAATCATCATATGAAAATTAGTCTTGAATGGATACGGTGGGGAATGAATCTTATTGCGTTCATGGAGACGGTAATCCGTACGTACGCACGAGCGACAATATCATTCTTTTGATATTAAAATAATATATAATTGGATAGTATATCATATATAAAGAATCAATATCATGTTATATTTATTATTTAAATCAGTTACAAATCATCATTATACCCGTCTAAATAATAATGTATTGAATAACAATTACACCACGACGTGGAGACGGTAAGCCGTACGTACGCACGTATAGTGACATGTCATTCAAAGGATGGATAGAATAATGAATTTGGTTGTACCATATTTATAATAACATCATAGTATATATAAAATACTGCAGTTATTATTTTATAATGGAAACAACAAAGAAAAGGGAAGTGGAAGAAGAAAGGAACTTGAAAGAGGTGATGAAATATTTACCTCTTCTTCGGGTTCTTCCTTTTGATTTGATCAAAAGGGCTCATTAGGTTGGCTTTATGACTAAAGTAAGGCCTAAAAGATGAATTGAGGGAATTATATAGGATATTTGGGCTGGGGTTGGCTGAGCCAAAAGGTTTTTAAGGTGTGAATTTGAGAGAAGGCGGAGTGCCCTTTTATAAGAGGGGTGAGGGGCACCTTAGGAAAAGCTAGAAATATTATTTTATAATAAAATCATTTTCAGATTCTAATGGCTCCAATGTGGATTATTTAAAGGATAAGATGGGGATGAGTCCAAAACCACACAACCAAAAGGTTTTAGACAGGTTTGTGTCACTATATTAACTTTAACTTTTAGATTTAATTCTTAGTTAAATAGTTTGAAATTTACCATGTCTCTTTGTATTTTTATATTATATGATCAATAAATATACTATATACATCCAAACGAACCCAAAATGGTTCATTAATGATACAAATATCATTATTTAAGTCCTTTTTCTGAACTTTATATTTTTAAGAATATAATATCAATTAATAATATAATATTTGTTTTAAAAACTCTTTTATGTCAATTTTGACACTATTTGGTATTTTGTTTTTTCTAAATTCATAACAACATTATTACTTTGAATAAAATTTAACTAAACAACCCTAATATGTCATATACACCTATAAAATTATTTTAATTCATTAAAAGTCTAAAATTACATTTCTTTTGATATTTATAATGTTAATTATTTTAATGTTTCATTAATTAGGTAATTATTGCATCATCATTGTGTAATAAATAATTTAAATTATTTAAAGTCTGAAAAATATAAATAAAATACAATTATGTATGAAATATTTTTATATTTCCAATGAATATTTATAGTTAAATTTATCTTATGTATAACCCAATATTAAAAATGATTTAGTTATTAAACTTTAATTTTATCTCTTGAACTCTTCTTTGAATTAAATAATAATAAATGTCCAAATCTAATCCAATTGGACCAAAGATGTTCATATTTTATTCCTAAGTATGTTTTTGGTCGAATTATACTTATCCAATAGAATTAGGACATGTGTTAGGGTAATATTAATATCATTTTTACCCTTAATTACCCTATTTATTTTTAACCGTGGTAAATAAAAGTAAAAAGTTACTATTCACCAAATATTATTTTCATCTCATTGAACCAAATTTTATTTAATGATATCAACCATGTCTCTCATATTTTTTAAATTCCCCTCACCGAAGTGGTAAAATTATGTTTTATGTGAATTTGCAAATTCTTCTAGGAAGTGGGTGAAAGACAGTGAAAAGTTCTATAAAATTTATATATATATAAAATTATTATAAACTTACTCCAATGAATGACATTGAACCTATAAAGGTATTATGTATATATTTTGACCTAAAATAAATTTAAATAAAATAAATAATTATTTAAATAAAAATTCAGTTTTAAACTATAACTCAATGTTTTTTACTATTCATCAAAAATTGAAAGTTTTAAGAAAAATACCAAACATTCACCCTAAGCTAATTTTGATATTCCGAATCCAAAAATGAAGTCCATTTTGGAAGATAAAATTTGAAAAATATTAAAATGTGGGTATTACTATTCATAACAGCTACTTTGATTGGTTGAGGTGTGTTAGAATCTCGAAGTTGCGTACAATGCAAGCTATTTCATTATTCAAATGGAAACGTACCATGGAAGGATGGGGTGTTACAGTTTTTCTTAAAACAATAACCCAAAGAAACCCCAAGACACTACTCCAAAACAAATGTACTTAAAAACCTCAAAATGTACATGTACACACACCCGATATTACTTCAGAAAAGGATGAGATCTTACAATCTCCCCACCTTATAACATCTCATCCTCGAGCAACACTCACGAAATTTTCTAAGATCCCAAGCCAAATAGATTGGGATATTGATCCCTCATATCTTCTTCCCATTCCCAAGTTTCCTCTTGAACCCTTTCATGATACCATAACACATGAACTAATGGCACAATCTTTCCCCATAACACTCTCTCACTATGACCCAACACACGTATCAGATGCTCTTCAAAGGACACCTCTATCTCGAGGTCAAACTATTCCACATCAATCACATGATAAGGGTTGGGGTGACACCCCCATAGTTGTGTCAAATGGAAAACATCATGCATAACACTGAATTTATGTGGAAGGTCTAATCAGTACACCACTGGCCTAATTCCCTCCATCACCTCAAATGGTCCTACAAACCTTGGTGAAAACAATCCCTACCTCTATATCCTATGGTGATCCAATCTAGGAGACATCTGAAAGAATAAATGATCACCCTCTATAATCTCTATAGATCGTCTCTATCTATCAACATACTAATTCTTCATACTCTGATCCATAAACATACTTTTTCGAATCAAAAACACCTACTTTGATGTCTTCAGAATGAGACTCGGTCTAAAAAGATCTGACTCACCCAACTTTAACCAATATAGTAGTGATCTAAAAGGTCTACCATAAAGTTCCTCATATGGTTCCATATGTATTTTTCCCGATAACTATTTTATAGGAGAACTCCACTAAATCAAAGTGATTCTCCCAAGAACCACCAAAGTTAGGCACACATGCTTGTTACATATCCTCTAACACCTATATGGCACGCTCTGACTTCCCATCTATATGTGGGTGGAAGGTCGTAATTAAGAAAACCTGTGTTCTAAGCACCTTATATAATCTCTTTCAGAAGCATGAAGTAAAGTGTGAATCGCGATCTGAAACTATAGTTTGTGGCACCCCATGAAAATGAAATATCTCTCATACATACTGTTCTCCCAACTATTCTACCATAAAGGTTTCCCCGACGTGAATGTAATGTGATACCTTCATTAGTCAGTCCACAAAGACACAAATAACATTATTTTTCCTAATTTTATTTGGAATTACTACCAAAAAATCCAGAGTCACGTTATCACACGTATATTCTGGAATAAGTAATGACTTTAATAGGCCTCCAGGTCATTGATGCTCTACCTTCACCTACTAACAAGTGAAACATTTTTTTTTCAAACCTTGATATATCCTTTTCCATGTCAGGACACCAAAAATATCATTGTAGGTCACGGTACATTTTTGTCACCCAAGGATGTAACACCCACTTTGAGGCATGAAATTCTGGATTGAGTTCCACTCGAATACTCATAGGCACAACAACCCAATTATTCATATGGATGATCTCATCCTCATCTATTATTCACTCTGAAGGTGTATACCCACCTTCAAGGATTTACCTTAAGGCTAAACACTCCGGATCCTCATAATACCTATTCATGATCTGTCTCAAGAATGTAGAATCCACTTCTATAGAAACCGGAGTCATCCTTTTCGGACCATCCTGAACTACCACATGTATTTCCACTAGAAATGTCATCATATTACACTCTACACTCAACTCATATACCAATTGAGTCTATGTTTTCCTACTTAAGGTATCCATTACACTATTACCCTTTCTGGGTGTATGTGCTAGTTCAAAATCAAAGGACTAAATATACTCTACCCATATTCACTGCCGAAGATTCAAGTCGTGTTGTGAAAATATATACTTCATGCTGTTGGGATCCATAAAAACCGTAAACTTTTCACCCAAAATATAGTGACTTGAACACTTAAGAGCATAAACCAATGTTGTGAACTCAAGGTCATCTATAGTGTAATTCTATTCATGTGGCCTCAACTACTGAGACCCGTAAACAACTACTCGATCCTATTAATTCAACAATGCTCCTATTCAGATCCCAGAAGCATCAGAATACATCGTGTACTACTCACATGACTGAGGTAAGATCAAAATTGGTGTTGATGTCAAGTGCTTCTTCAACTCCTAGAAAGCATTATCACATGCTTCTGTCCAATTAAACTTCATCCCCTTCTATATCAAACCTGAAGTCGGTGCTTCCATTCAGGAAAAGTCTTGGATTAACCTCCTGTAATAACCATCTAGTCCCAAAAAGCATCAGATATCAAAGAAATTCTTGGGATGCTCCCAAAAAATCACTGACTACACTTTTTTTGGGTCCACTACCATAACTTATTCCAAGATTATGTTCCCCAAAAAGTGTACACTGTCAATACAAAACTGACATTTGGAATTATTGTCATAAATTATACGCTCTATCAGTGTACCCATGACGATGTAAAGATGTTGGGGGTGATCATCATGAGAATTAAATTACACCAAGATTTCTTCCACAAGCACCACCACAAACTGATCTAAGTACATATGAAAGGTCATTTTCATCAAGGCCATAAATACTGATATATCATTTGTCAAGAAAAATTGCATAACAATAAACTCATAAAGTCCATACCTGATTTTGAAAGTAGTTCTTGGTATATTAGAGGTCCAAACTCTCACATTATGATACCCTAATCTCTTATCGATATTTGAGAACACACAAGCCCCCTTAAGCTAGTCAATTAGATCATTGATACATGGATAGGGATATCAGTTCTTCACGTTCATTTTATTCAACTTCCAGTAATCAAAATAGAAGAGTAAAATCCCGTTGAACGTATTTGAAAAAAAAGGTGATCCCCAAGGCAACGTACATGGATGGATACACCATTTATCCTCCAAATCCTCCAACTACATTTTGAGCTCATGAAGCGTAGTCAGTTCTATTCAATAAGGTTGAGTAGATATTAGATCATCCCCTACCATGAGATCAATATTGAATTCTACATCTCTTGTAGGTGGAAACCATGAAAATTCTTTAGGAAAGACATCCTAAAATAGTTCTAATATTGGTGGAAGAAATTATTTTCTACCACTACCATCATCCATCAAATGACTAGAAACATGGGCTGTGAGCTCTCTTAACTACTGAGTAATTTCCCTGCTCATCTTGCATGGATATACCATTCTTTATGATGATCATACTAGTCACCCTTTAGATATACAAAGGTCACCCTATTATGTTAAAAATTTATGTGGACTTAGTAGGAAACTAGTCAGTCCATACCCATAATTAGGTCCAAGATCATTATATCAAGGACATAGATATCCCAAAGAAAATTATACTCTCTGATCTCTTGTGAACATTCCTTTCAAAAATAGATACCCCTAGACCGTGTTCCCAAAGGTGTAGTAATATTCATCACCCCACTTACAGAATCAACCTCAAGTCTCAAACCATTATCAATATTTGTAGATATAAAGTAATGAGAGGAACAAGTATCAAACAAGGCAGTAGCTAAAGTAGAATCAACTAGAGTAGTAACTCTCACTATCAATGGACAATCCTCTATCTCAAAAAGTGTAGTCTTCACTCCTTGTAAATTTCTTACCCCTATTCCCTATAGTGTCATATGAGTCCCTTGAGTAGCACCACTCTGTTGATATTAGTGATCATACCCTAAAGCACCATGTCCACTCCCTATACCACCTCTTCCTATAGATTTCCAGCTGATAGAACTATATGGTGTAGAAGAAACCTTTCCCAAACTATAACTTTGAGCATCTACTCCCTCAGCACCAGCTTGCTGATACTTCCTAAAAACTATTATAAGTGCCCAATCTTGCCTCAAAACCAGAACTCCACTAGTGGTCGAGGACAATGTGTACTATAGTGTCCCTACCTACCGCATTGGTGGCAAATCACATGAGTAAGATTCAATGAAAATGTTCCTCTTGGATGTACACCTTTCTTTCCACTATCCTGACTAACAATCTCGTAACGGTGCTTCCTGCTCTTGGAAGGCCCACCTCTTGATTGTCCAGTGACATCTACCTATCTAGTACTATAATCCTTCTTCAAGTTCCCCTATGAAATGATAGCCTAATGATATTTACCTAGGACTTAATTTCACTCCTAAGTCCATCCTGAATTTTTTTTCCAAAGAATCCTCATCTACTATGAAAGTTGGAGAAAAACAATGTAAATCTGTGAAATGTTCAACGTAATCCATTGTAGACATGCTTCCTTGGGTTATATGAATAATCTATGAAGACTTATCTTATCTCAGTGTCTGTAGATAGAAGTTCTCAAATAACTTCTCTAAAAAGTCTTTCCATAACTTATCATCAGTCTGTCTAGATCGTGTATGAAATTCACACAAGTGCTTTGCTGACCCCTGTAGCATATAAGCATCCAACTTGACCCTCCTCTCGGCCAGAGTCTCCAAATGGTCATGTATCATCTTTATGGTTTTAATCTATAATTCATATCCCTCAGGTCCACCCTCTCTAGTAAAAGTAGGTGGGTGTTCCAGTTCAAACTCCCTTATGAACTCAGACATGCTTTTTAGAACCCACCCAAGGTCTCTCTCCATGAATTTCATGAAACGAGAAAATTTCTCTTGGAACTATTCTCCTTCCTCCTCATCTTGCACCAAGGGTTCCTCAAGATCCTTGTCTAGAAGTTCGTTCCGGGCCATACCCCTCAGTATCTCCCTCAAGAAGCATCATGGAGGAATATCTATACAACTACAAACACACATCTTAGGTATCATAACACAACCTTATAAAACTTATATAAGAGGATAAACTAACACAACAAGTTTCAACATGTCCTTTCCCCCATTTCTTGCTACATTGTCAAAACTAAGGCCTTATCACTACCCTTATCCATCCTACTCATAGGTCTTGGTTAAGAAGGCTACATATATTCTCATAAATTAATTCAACCATTAATTAATCACATTATCTCGAATTAATTAATTCAACAAATAATTAATTAATAATACTCATTTCATCAATCAAGGTTCTCATTGGACACCCATTTATTTTCATTTTTCATCATTATTTCAATCTAACAACAGGGAAAAACAGTTTAAGTTCAACAACTTACCCATAACCCGTTTTCCCTCAAGTTCCTAAAATTATACATTTCACAACAACCTTTAGTGCCTAGAATGATGCATGAAAACTCACGTATCGTGCCTCTTTAGGACACGAATAAAATATCAATAAATTTCTAATCAAATATCACATCACACCATAAGTGCATCACCCAAGGAGAAATAATATCCAACCATAACAACAAACATCAACCACAACAATCCCACCCCGAGTACTCTGATTTTCCTCCGTATATAGGTCTGTAACTACCATGCACGAGCCCATTACCAAGACTCAAATATTCCTTGTCACATGTCTACATTTCCCAAAATAGAAATATAAAATAAGAAATAAAGAAAAGAAAACACCTATTATACCACTTTGTGATGTCCCGACCTGGGTGCCACTAAATAGTTCCCTGAGCCGGTTGGCAACATGCCCTCAAGCATGCCTCCTCGTATTCCAGATGGTTCCGACTAGTAGTGAGGGTCTGGTAAGTCTGTCTTGGGGAGACTATACCCTCTTTTAACAGAATAAAACACCAAAAAAGAAAAAACAATAACTATGTGTGGAACCGTATAAATAACCAGAACAATACCATGTTATATGATATTCAAAACTAGGAAATAAAAGACTCAACTAAAAGTTTAACATGCTATGACAATGAGAATGTCAAGTGTCTACAATGTATCTAAAATTAAAGACACATCGACTACCAAGAAAGTCCAGAACCATGTATGGTTCCCTATCCCATGCTCTAATCCCAAACAACAACCTATCCCAGAGCCTTTCCCTTATCCTGTCCTGCAACAACAGAGTCAACTTCGGTGCCGATCAGGCGGCCTGAATATGGTGTGAGAACAACTCAGTAAGCCACCACCAATGGTGACTAAAACAAGTCCAGTAAAAAGATAGTGTATATTGTTTAGTGAAGTAATAAATACACTACATAATTAAATGGTTATCACATTGTCATATAATCTATAATCATCATATTAGGCCCATATTTAATTCATGTTTTACATTTGAATCATCATTAATTAATATCATTAATTTGGTGTTGAACGTCATGTAAAGCACCTGAAATATCATTCAGTGTAGGGTTCCATGCCTAACACTCCATATCACATTCGGTGTAGGTCGTCATTCCTAGCACCCCAAAATATCAAGCTTGGATAACTATTGGGGAGGAACACCATGTCCAAGTCCCAACTTATAACCATTATATAACTTCATGTCTAGCATCAAAAAAATATTATCAATTTAATAATTATTTAATCAAAAATAATTAGCCACATTATTCCATTACTAATTCTACAATTAGTTAATCATTTCAAAGCCATTAGTTAACTCGACAATTAACTAAGCACACAACCCCTTAATTAATTCAACAATTGATTAATCAATCAACATAATTATCATTCCATAATTGATTATTCAATTAATTATCCATATAAAATATCAAATTGTCATAATTAATTCTCAAAACTAATTATATTTGATCGACATCATGGAAAATAACTAATTGTCACAATTAATTATCTTACATATCCAAACATAATTTCATAATTAATTTCCCCCAATTAATTATCTTAACTCAATCAATTCAATATCTCAATTACAATAAATCAACCCACAAACAATCTCCAAAATAAATATCTATTTGGGAAACCCCCTCCGTTTTTTCCATGCTTCAATTATCAATTAATCACCAAGGAAATCACAATTCAATTCCACCTTCATAATTAACCAATTTAGGAAATCAATTATCAAGGGAATATTGAAAATCTATAAACTCACATTCACATATAATATCCAAGACTATGGGAGTTTGATTTTGACCACATAACTTGGTTTATTGATGGATGTTATCACAATTTAAATCCCCAAAATTCGAGTGGAACAACATTGTCAATCAAGCCCCAGATCTAAATCCCTAATCAAAATTAATATCAATGGCATCAAGATATTGAAAATCTAGATCTAGATCCACCTTCCTAGATCAAGATCTCAACTCATGGGTTCAGATCCCTGGAAACTTTGGAGATATTTCAGGAAAATATCAAGTAAATATAGAGGAATGAATGGGAGAAGCAATTGGATGAATTCCAGTTACCAGGAAGAGAGCAGATCATCAATTCGGGATTTCAATAATGAAGAACGATGTTCGAATGACCTCAGAATCCCTAAAAGAAGGCTATAAGATAAAATAATGTTCTCAATACTAATGTAATATCAAAATATGGTATTATTAGGGGTTCGAGTGGTTTTATGATAGATTTTTGGATAATTAATCCTGCGTGCATGGTTTCCTGGGTAGGGGTTCATGGTTAGGGAAAAATGTGCGACAACCGTGCAGACCTGTCTGTCACGGTTTTCATGGTTGGCAAGGTATAGTCATAGGGTTTGTCAGACCATGTGAAAAATGTGCAAACCTCTCTATCCAGGTTTCCATTGTTATCATGTTTTAGCTGCACAGTTTTTCAAACAGTGTGAAAACCGTGCACAACCCACTTTATGTTAGCTTTTCTTATAATAAATCACCCAAATGACCCCCAAGACACTACTCCAAAACAAAGGTACTAAAAAAAATAAAAATTTCCTAGAAATGAACCCGAGATGATTCAAAAAAAATGTATCTTACGTATAATTTGGGACACTGGAATAAATTTCAGATTCAAATTGAATATAAAAACATTTCAAACATTCGAATTTTTTTTGTTAAAAACCCTCTTTTTCGTCTTGTCTGTGGGACAAAATTTTAATAAGTTTCTACCGATTATATGATTTTAAATTTTATACGTGGAATAAATATTTTGAATCATAATAATTTATAATTTATAGTAAGTTTGACTTATTTTTTGACCAAAAATATTAGCAAATGTAGTTAAAATTAATTACATCGATTAAGGTAAAATTAATCTTAACAAGTGACTAAACCTTAAACCTAAGGGATAAAATAAACTAGAAGATTTTACAAAACATATTGGATGGACATATTTCACCCCTATATAAAATTTTATAGAAGGTTCATTATTGGAGGAACTTGATTAAAGGGAGACCTCTCAATAGTGTTTACCATTTTATATTTACAATAATGACCTTCCTCCACTATAAAAAGGCACTCACCCCTAGAATTTATTCACACCTATCAGGATATTTTTATCATCCAAAACCTAAAAAAATAGGCTCAAAAAATACATAAACTAATCCTAGTGTCTGATATTTGGGCATAATTACAGCCAATGAAGTCTTTTGGTATAAACCAGAAGGATTTACCCAAATAATATGTAACGTTCTTCAACGATCACTTTTGTTTCATTTAATTTTCCACCCATTACATTATTTTTATATCATGATTATATAATAAAATAAGTATATTAAATATAATGAGATGTTTTTATGCTAATATTTTGACCTGATGTTTTACAAACATCCATCTAATGGGATATACAATCATTGTTCATGTGTACGGTGGACTACCACCTCAGGAATTAGTGTCGTTCGTTCTTCCATTACCACCTTTCAAGGTTGGAATAATGATATATATTTATATTTTATATATAATATATATTATATTTATGATATATTTACACATATTTACTTTTTATATAATAAATTCCTTTATGCTTTCCATTTTGTGGGAATATGATAACTTTGTTTGTGGATGTGTGGACTACTGCCTTCTCAGAATGATGCGATTCATTCACGCTATACATGGAATGTATTAAGGATGATTTTAATAAAAATATGAGACATATATGAAATAAATATGATACTATAATTATAATATACATTTTATCATTTAATTTTTTATTTTTTTAATGTGAAAAATTAATGGATGTAGTATTCATGTGTACGTATGACCTACCGTCTCCATGAACAATGACTTTCATTTCCTATCTCCAAATATTATAGATTATTATAAATAAATATTAAATGAATATAAATTTTATTTAAATAATGTTTTAATTTTTTATATAATTAAATCCTGATCTAATTAATAGGACAAAAAAATAACAAGTCAAAACATACTCAGAAAACAAGGCAACTAACACTTGAAATGATGAAAAGGATAAAATATTTTAAATGAACTAGTTATAATTTTTATAAAAGGAATATATATGATATAATAGATGTTAATATGGTTATATTTTAATTTAATAACATTATTAAAACCATTATACATGAGGTTAAAGAGTGTTCAACCCAAAGGAAGAGTAAGGTAAGAGATCTTCATCTTACATTTTACATCTGTGAGATAAATGTAATTTTCACCAATTAATTATTTTTCATGGTGTATATACTTTAACTTATGATATATTATATCATTAATATTTTAATTTTATTTTATTTAATGTTTTACATTGAATTATCTCATCCAAATGGTTTTTACTTGAAAATTTCCAAGTGGTAAAAGATATATTTGCAATCTCTCTTTATTTTGTTGTCGTTAACTTCATCTTGAAATAATCACTTCCTTATGAAAATTTTACATTCAAAATCACATTTATTTTAGATATCGATAAAATTAGGTGATGTATATAGTTATTTCATAAACCATATATGATTTTTATATACGATGTGTACTAGGCAGTTATTTGATTAACTAGGGAAATATTTGTAAATATGTATCGTTTACTCAACACAAATATTTGATAAGGCACATTGTTCTTGAACTAAACGATTATTAGATATATAAGGAATTATTTGGACATTTATGACTTGGGTGAGGCTTGATTATAGATATCCACTTCATGCATCAGTTTTCTCATGAGGGAAATCATTTGGATAATTACATGGGTTTTCACCAGATATGTTATAAACTGTCATGTGAAAAGTCTTTGTAACACCCTGATATTTTTATGAAATATTTTCTTTAAATAATTTTCATTTTTTAATAGCTTTATTTTAATAAAATCATGAGTTTAAAATATATAAGAGATTCCCTTAGTATAAAATTACTATTATAGAACGGTCGTTAGGTTAGCGGAAACAAGTATAACTAACTTATGAAAATGAATTGTGAATTCTTTGGCTATCAATTATTTATGAAAAATATAAATCAATTAGATATTGGTAATTTTGAGTGAATTAATTTTGGTAACGAAATTAATGATACATATATGTGTAATATAATTAATAAAATATTTTTTATATTTATCCAAGGTGTATTTTAGTCACAGGGTATTAATAAACCCTATTTGGGGTACAAACACCTATTTTTTTAAAAGGGTAATTTTACGCCTTTTAATAGAGAACCCATTTTAAATTAAGATTTTGAAACATTAATAATTTTTATATTAAATCATAAAAAGTTTATTTTTATGTGGGATATAAAAATTTACTTTGGATGAATTTATGAATTTTTTATGATAACTTTCAGGTTTTGATAAATAGAATAAATACACTAAATTTTATGTGAAAACAACTTTTTTCATCGAAATAATTTATATTATTAAATAATAATATTGAGTGGGTTTAAAGTTTAAATATACTATATTTTTATCATTCAATATAATTTATGTCATTAGCATTAAATTTATATTGAATCCAGATATAAAAATGATTCAATCATTTGTAATGTTTTAGCTTTTAAAACCCATTCTGTCTTTCCGACAACGAGATTAATTTTAATTTAACTGCTAAAAATTTTGTGTTTTAAATTTTTAAAAATCGATTAAATATTTTTAATTAGTGGGTAAAAATTATCTTAAAATTTTACTTTTATTATTTTGGACATTATGAATAGTAACATTAGTAAAACAAATTATTACCATGATTAAGGGTAAACCAGGTAATTAAAAGAAAACATAATATTATAAAATTACCTTAACAAATTTAAAAATTATATTGGATGAAAAATTACACCCTTATCATCATCTTTTTGAAATTTAATCACTTAATGGTCACTTGACCATGAATATGATATTAATTTTATTAAAATCATTGAATGTGACAAAATGTCGCACTCCCTTTTTATATAAGTATAATAATTATAATATAGGGATAATTAGGAGATAAAATCGACTATATGTAGTCTATAAAAATATAAAATAATTACCTACATAATATAAATTTATTTATAATTTTTATAAATTAAATAAATACCATTAATTATGATACAATAGTGATGAAAAAATTATTTCATTAATAGAAATATCAAATAAATGAATTTAAAAATATAAAAAAATATAATTTTAATAAATTAAGGTTTTAAATGAATTTTATATGTGATTATGACATGTTTAAAATATATTAAATGATTTTTATGAAGTTATATTAATTTTGGATTTTATTTAAAATCAAAGAAATGAATAGTGTCAAAATTGACACTATTTATATTTAATAAAAATATCATTTTATTAAATTATTTAAAAATAATTAAAATATTCTAAAATTAAAAAAAATTAATTATAAGGTCTATAATTTCATTAAATATCCACTTATGGTAAATTAACACCATAAATATAAATATTTATAACCATTAAATATTTAGAATTTTATTACCAGCATTAAAATTAAATAGATTAAATAAGGATAAATTAAAATTATAAGGTTTAAAATAATTTCAAAACTTGTATAATATTTATTGGTTAAGATTATTTCATCCCATACTTATCTTATCTTCTAAATAAACTACTTTAGAGACAATTTATTTTAAAAATTAATTTTTATTATTTTAATAGTTTTGGTTTTTCCAAAGGTGACCCTCCCCTCTCTTATAAAAGGAAACCTATCCTTCTCTTTTAATCACACCTCTAAAGCACATTTTCTCGGCCAAAACCTACCCATTTACTCTCCCAACTTCCCTCACTTCATCCTAGAGTCCACACTGTGGGCAGAAAGCCATCCTAATGAGGCATTTTGTGAAAATCAAAATGAGATACTTGAAAAATAGGTAATTGTTTTATCACTTATTTCAAAATTCTTTTCTTATTATACTTACTCTTCTTATTATGCTTCTATAATTATGGGAAAACCTTATACCTCCTTTTATCCATCCTACGAATAGAAATATCACTATGCGTGCTTACGTACGGCTAACCGTCTCCACGCCATGGTGTAATTTTTTATTAAAAAATACTTTATTTGTATGAGTATACTGATGAGTATAATGGATTTAAATAATTAATACAACATGTCTATTATTCTGTAAAATTAATATACCATCCAATTCCATACCATTTAACAATCAAGTGAATGATATTGTAGCTCGTGTGTATGTACAACCTACCATCTTCACGATGTGATGTGATTCATTCTTCATGATCTCCATTAAACCATGATTATATACATGAATGGAATTAATAAATTAAAATTTATGTTATAATAATATCATTATTAAAATGATAAAACTATAAAATAAGAAGTGGAACATGAACTTATCCAACAAAACTTGCATAATAACATAAAGTAGTTAATATCCGAATAACAAGTGATAATGAAATGTTACTACCAAAAAAATGTCAATATAATCATATATGATAGCATAAAAACGATTATGATTTTGGAATAAGTAAATAACATTATTTAAATCATTATATAGTAGGTTTAGATACATAGGAAGGATATTAGACCTAAGGTAAGGGAGAATTCTACAATCTAATTATTATTTGAGATTGTTTATACATACGTATTTATTGGGGTATATTTATCATCTAATTCTGTGTTTCCTAAATATGTACTATTAATTTTATTCTTCTACAATTTTTAAAACTAAATTTTACCCATTGGTATGTTTTTATTAAATGGAATAAAAGGAATCTTTTGGTGATTTTTGATACGAGGTACATTTTGACTTTTCTGGTAAAAGTATGAGGAGAATTTTTTTTAACTTATACAACATGAATGAATTTTAAAATATTTATAACAACTTATTTCCATGAATATTCCTTTACCTGATTTCATTTTTATTTTCAACTAAATTTTTTTGTTTTAATTTTTTTTGCATTTTTAGAAAAGAAAACGTTTTTGGAAGAAGAAAAGTTATTTTTCCTCATGAATTAAGTTCAAATGTTTTATCAAAACTATTTTCCATCTATGATGACACTATTAAAATTGGTTTATGTTTCTAGGCCTATTTTTACTATAATTTTTAACGATGTAATGATATTTTATATGGATTATGTTATGATCGAATGAAGTTTAATAAACCCATTTTATTTCTTGGGTTATGTTATGATGAATGATTTATGTTTTCATGGAACATGTAATAATGATTTCATTATGAGATGGGTGAGACCTATATATCCCTCGAATTCATTGGGTAAATATTAATATATCATGATATATACATGAATGGAAGGACAAGTAAACTCGGTTCAGTAATACAGGGCTAGAAGAACAAATAAACCCAGTTCAGTAATGGAGTTTGTATGATATTATGGTCTTGGATATAAGCCCTGACTAATATTAAATGATTTTCTATGCTTATGTGTATGCCAAAAAAATTCATGTATTATGTTTTTACTTTTGGGATTATGTCCATTAATTCTTATGAACTTTTATCCCATGACATGATATCATGATCTTTCATATGCAGGATAAGACATCTAAATGTTATGTTCTTATGTCTTATGATTGATATTTCTCTTGTTTATCATTACCGAGAATTTGAGCTCACCGTTTCATATGTTTCTTTTCCCCAGGTCATGAAGAAGGGTATTAAGTAAGATATGTGAAAAAGGAGTCAAGTTATAACGAAATAAACATGAGATAATTTAGATATTTTATGAACCAGTTGTTTAAGTTTCATAGTTTCTAAAGTCACTATACCTATATGGTTCAGTTAGGGGTTTATTATAATCAGAATGGCTTGGATCATGAGTAGAACCCATGCTCCCCAAATCTTAATAAAAAAATGTAAAAGTCAGGTGATTACATGAGGTATGAAGAGCTTGTACCAGTAAGAGAAAAATGAAAAGAGGAACAAAAGTGATAAAAAATACCAATAAACCATCCAAGCAAGGGCATGTTACAACACCCAATTCCCAACACTTCATTGAAAACAACAGGTCTACAAAGAAGCTTGATAGTTTGAAGATCAGATAGCATATGACCTCTAAACATCACATTAGAACTCAAGTGGCAAGAGAAGGTGATGACCAAAGACTCAAAAAGAACTAACAAAACCATGTTGAACATCGCAAGTAGGGAACTAACCCCTCATAGATCTGTAGAACCCTATAATTACTTACACAATGCAATATGAAGCAGCCCTAACGGAAAATTAATGTTGCACTCCTCAAAGAACTCTGAGCTCCAAAATTCCGCAATTTCTATTCTAAAGCGATAAGAAGACCATGAGTGAAAACCCTTCCCCTCTTTCTTCTACCAATTTCACATTGATGAAAATAAAATGAAATATTTTCTCACTCAATGTTAGAATAATATTTTCCAAAACATGGTTCCCATGAAACACCACCATATATCATTAGAAAATCATTTTTGATAAAGGTACCGCCCCCAAAGACCAAGGAAGACTTGAAAGAGACACAATTTTCCATGAAACATCATCAGAGGTCAATAGAAAATCAATACCTACTGAGGAGACACTTCAACATCACAAATAACTAGAAAATAATTAAAATTTATACTTCATAAAAATCCCATTATTCTAAACTCAAAATATGAGGACAACATCAAAAGTGAAAACAAAGCATACACAAATACCATTACATCAATTTTGAATTAATATCAATGTATGTAAAGTATGGGTCCTTATAGTTGGTATCAGAGTAATGGTATAGTTATCCTTTGGAAAATAGGATGATAAAGACTCAGTAAGAACCTTAGTGGTATGTCTATGTATAAATCACAATCCTAGTGTTTTAGAAATGACTATGAATAACCTTGTTAGGACCACTTTGTGTATAAGTTATATTTGTTTTCAATAAGTGTCAATAGTTTTCAAAATGAAGATGTAACTATAAATTGAATGGATATTGGTTGAATTGAGGATTTCTGGATAATTATTATGGAATCCTAGCATTAGATTTCATGCTTGGGGAGTTATCCATGAAGTTTAAATAAAACAATTGATGTATTGATCATAATGTTTAAAGAACTTGAGTCAAATGTGACACATTGTTTATAACAATGAATAATGGTGAATTATCATACATATAAGGATGAATGAAGATGAAATGGTGGAAGGTGAAGTTATAAGTGTGATCATTCAAATGAAAATAATTATGTGATTTTCATGAAGAGGATAAGAATAATAGAGTGTTCATTTAGTTTGGTTGAGATCACATCATGCATGCACTCATGTTCACAAATTATGAACACCCAAACCAAGTGAAAAATAAACAGAGAGAGGTGGCCATGCATGAGATTGACATTTTAAATGGACATTAATGAGATTGGAGTAAAGGTGATTCCAATCATATTCAGTTAAGATTAGAAATAAAGATGTGGTTGGAAGACAGGAAGGCTAGAATACTTTCCTTGGTAAATCCGATGATACTTTGCTAGTATTTATTTCAAAAAGATCATAAGTTGGTTTGAGATCTTATGATTCATATATTATTAGGGAAATGGGGAGAAAATATGTAGCCAATCAGCATGGTCGGTCTTACAGAAGCACGTGTCCAAGTTGGCACAGTTTCCCTATGTTTTCCAAACTGTTAGGGTCTAAAATATAGATTTGGGATAGCATTGTGAAAATTTGATTTCCTTGAAGAGAAATTGAAAATATAACTTATTCATGAATTTCTCAAATATGGGATTCATGAAATAGATTTCATGAAGACATAAAGAATGTTGACGGTGTTCTTAGTGATTATGATGGGCTTCACGAATGGAAGATGTGAAGAGATTTGCAAGTGATCTTTGCGGCACAAATGAAGAAGGAGCATCGCAGCGGTGTAAAGGAAGAAAGAGGATCGTGGTGGCACAAATTAGGAAGGAAAATCATGGAGGAACATAGGATTTTACAGAACTCTTTATAAATATGACAAGATTTTCTAATATGGAAAATAGCCATGGTGCTTCGCGAAACAGAGTGAATTTCATCAGAAATATCAAAGCTCCACGATTTGGTGCTAATGTGGGGCTTAGGTGGCTAGAAAGTTATAGAGTTAGTTGGAAAATCCTACAAATGGGCCACTACCCCCTCAAGAAAAGTAGAGAGACTTAATGATAATTTTAGGGCTCTCGAATTTTGAAGAAGCTTCAAGAAGTAAGTTATTCAACGTAGGCAACGTGATACACGATGCTACATTGTTTCATAAAGGCTCAGTGATATTTGTTAAGTTGTGAGCTTTGCGAAGGTTGTTTTCTTTACAGTGACTGTGGGTTTCATAAAGGCTGTAAGCTCTATGAAGGTAGAGTACTATGATAAGAAAATTCACTTTGATAAAGATATGATATATGTGAAGGTATAGAGCTCCAAGAAGGTGTGTTCTCTATGAGGGCCAGAGCTCTACAAAGTAATGAGCTCTGAGAAGCAGTGAGATCTGTGAATTAGTGAGCTCTGTGAAGTAGTGTGCTATGAAAATGGGCTCTGCAAATTAGATTAGAGAAGGAGTTTTGTAAACAACTATTTTTAATAACTGGTATAAGTGAACCAATTCTTGGGAAGGCACCACTACACTATTTCATATCACTGTGTGTTCAAGAATAATCAAGTGTTCCCACTTAAAGACTGATTATTACATAGGGAAAAATAACTATGAAGATGCTAAAATGAGATGGAATTTATTGATCTAGTAATAACAAAGGGAGTTTGTGATTCTGTAAAAGAAGAAGAGAAGTGATCTTAGTGTAGTTGGTTTTTCACTAAAAGAGAAAGTGTGAAGAAGAGTGGGTTTCATTGTAGCTGGTTTTGCACTGACGAATCAGGAGATGAAGAGTATGAAACATTCAGGTCTGCTGAAGAGAAATAATTGGTTGTTTACTTGCATGATAGTAGGAATGTAACAAGGGAAGAGATGAAGAACAAAGTAGCACTGTGACATCCAACATGTCTCAACAGGTGGAAGACTCTATTGGTGTTACAAACTCTTATCAGTAGGGAGAATAATTTTTTCAGAGGTAGTATAAAGAACCAGCAAGGTGTTTTATGTTGGACTAGGTCATCACCGGTTCAAGAATAAGGATTATTTCCCTTCCCTCTTATGGTGTAGGGTCTCACACTGGGAAGCAATTATCTCCTTCCCTACTCCAAGTGTAGGGAGCCACACTGACTAGCGGATTGTTTTCCTAGTCAACCACTGTAAAAGAATATCACTTTATAGTAGAAAATACATGTACTGTTCATCACCAAACATGGAAAGGATGTTGATTCTCTTATTTAGTGGTTATCCTTGTAAAAATATTGTGTGAATATTTTTATTACTTTATATTATTTCATGCGATAAGGAAAAGAGAATAAGAGAATAAAGATCTTAACAGGTCAAGAGGTACATGGATAGAAAGTTAGAATTGGTTTCAAAAGTCTCTAACACTATTTAACCACCCTCTCAGTGTTATTTGTATCCCAAAATGGACCTCTCAAAGCTATGATAAAACCTAAAGTGTCCTAAATTGAAATTTTATTCTTGATTATGTAGTTTTCATATTACGATTAGTGTTTCTCACACTATGCTTCTTGGTTTTATTCAATAGATGCATCCCAAAGGAATCACATTAATTTTGAATGCGATGGGAAATGTAATTATTGTACCCCTAAGAAACCAAATGTTTTGGGAGCTTGAATGAAAAATATTATAGCCATTATCACACAAATTTCTCAAGTTATGAATCATGAAGGACTTCCAAATAAGAAAAGAAGGGATAAATATTCTGTTGAGTCCTTCATGAGGTAGCTTCCACCTTCATTTGGTGGGTCTTTTGATCCATTAGAGGATGAAAAATGGATCAAAACCAATGAAAAGATATTTATCGTTCTACAATTTTCTGAACATGATAAATTCATCTTAGTAGTCTATCGTTTGGAAGGTAAAGATGATCAATGGTGGAATCTTATAAAGAATACGAGGAAAAGAGATTAAATCAAGTCCATGGAATGGTATGAGTTTAAGAACTATTTTTCAATAAGTATATTCCTTTTATTCTTCGGACAAATATGGAGAAGGTGTTCCTTGAACATAATCAAAAGGATGATGAATCTGTTGGCACCTACAATGAAAATTTTACAAGACTTGCAATGTAATCTTATGGAATTATTATCTATCCAGAGAATAAAATTTATCATTTCTTTAGTGGATTAAAATAAATTCTACAAAGGTAATTAGATATAAGGGAATTTAAAAAATATGAGGGAATCATTCTATGTTCTCTCATGGTTGATATAGAGATTGGAGAAACCCATCATTCATATGGGTCTCATAAGAATAGAAAAATTGAAATCAAAGGAAAATCTAAAGACTACACTGAAAATCAGACGACTTTTCCCTTATTCTCAATGTGTGGAAAGAAACATGGAAGAAATTGTCTTAAAGGAACTAATAAAAGTTTTAAGTATGGAAAATAAGGTCATAAAGTAGTTGAATGCCGAAGTGATGGGAAAATGATGTATAATGACAAGAAAAGAGAAATGGATCCACAAAATACACCTCCTACACTTCAATGATACAAGTATAAGGAAATGGAGAATTATTCCATTCAATTCCCCAACCCAAGGGTTATTGATGATGATCAACTTCTACAAACTCTTAAGGCCAAAGACAATGTAATGTCACATACAATCACTATTGGCGATGTGGAGTATGATAATGAAGTGGGGAAAGGTACAATTTCAATCTACTCTAAAGTTGAAAATGTTTTATTTGATTCTAGATCCACCCAATCTTATATTTGTAAAAAAATTTCTAAGGGTATCACAATATAACCACAATAATTAGATGTTGAGTTAGATGTGACAACTCTTAATGTAACAACATTTGCATCAAATGTTTATAATTTTATCCAGTTGAATATTGTGGGAAAGTGCTTCTTATAAATCTTATGATCCTTCCTATAGTGGAATTTGATGTGATTCTTGGCATAGAATGACATTATCTATATGGATCTCATATCAATTACCAAGTTAAGTCATATTTCATATTCTAGATCAATCTATGACCATCTCTCGATGAAGGGATGAATATAACCTTCGAGTATTTATTTCTTCCACTTTATCGGTCTTGATTCCTGTAAATGAAGGTTATTTATCCCAAATGGATGGGGAGAAACACACCATTATGAATAAACTCATTGTATTAGAGTTTAATAATGTCTTTCTATAGTAATTTCTAGGTCTTACAACAAATCGTGAAGTTGATTTTTCAAAACAAATCCATACATTGTGCTATGCCTATCTCAAAGAAACATTATAGAATGGTCCCAATAGAGTTACAAGAATTCAATAATAAACTCCAAGAGAATAATTATAAGGGATTCATACGCCCTAGTGAATCACCTTGTGGAGAACCTGTTCTATTTTTTAAGAACAAATCTGGATCAATGAGACTCTGTATTGATTATAAAGAACTTAAAAATATCACTATTAAGAAAAAATATCATCTTCCCCATATTTATGACTTATTTGACCAACTACCCAGAGCTCAATACTTTTCCAAGATTGATCTTCATTCAGGATATCATCAATTAAGGGTTAAGAAGGAGGATATACTAAAGAAAGTATTCCGTACAAGGTATAGACACTATGAATTTGTAGTTATGCCTTTATGTCTTAATAATTCCACCAATATCTTCATGCATATAATGAATAGAGTCTTTAGATACTATATTGATCATTTTATGGTAGTATTTATAGATGATATTGTTATCTATTCAAAGAGAAAGGAAGAACATGGAGACCAGTTAAGAATTGTACTAATGAACTTGATAAAGGAGAGTCTTTATGAAATAATTACTATGTGTGAATTTTGGATTTATAAAGTGTCATTTTTGGGCCACAAAATTTCAGGAGAAGGGATATCTATGGATCCATCAAAAATAAAAGTTGTTGAAAGTTGGAAGACACCAAAAAATGGTAACTAAGATCCAATGTTTTCTTCGTTTGGATGAATATTATTGAAATTTTTAGTAATATTTTTCACAATTATTTAATCCACTCACCAAGTTGACTCAAAAACTAGTTAAGTTATTATGGATAGAGGAATGTGAAGAGAACATCACAGAGCTAAAAAGAAGTTTAGCCAGTGCACCTGTTCTCAAACTTCCTTATAGTGGAGAAAGGTTTGTGATCTATAATGATGTATCCAATAAGGGTATGGGATGTTTTCTCATGCAAAATGATATGATTATATCTTATTCTTCACTATAGTTTAAAATACATCAGAAAAATTACCAAACTCATGATTTGGAGTTAGATATGGTAATCTTTTCATTAATGATATGGATGCATTATCTTTATTGTGAAAGGTGTGGTATTAATACTGATCATAAAAGTTTAAAGTATATTTTCACACAAAAGGATCTGAATATGCTCCAAGTAAGGTGGTTGGAGTGGATTAAATATTACGATTTATCAATACATTACCACCTTGGGATAGCAAACAAGGTTGAACATTCTTTGAGTTTAAAAGATAATGTGGGCCTATCCATGATGAGGATCACAAAAGATCCAATATTTATGTATTTTCAAAGGATGGATGTTGAGATTTTAAAGGAATTGGAGAAATATTATATTTATAAAATGAATGATCAACCATATATTCAAGTGAAGATTTAGGAGTTGTAGAAGAAATAAGTAGAGGTACAAAAAAAGGTGAGAAGTGTTCCTGAATTCAACCTTGATTGTGATGAAATAATAAGGTTCAGGAACTGGGTTTATATTCTTCTAATACCATAATTAAAGATGAAGATATTAGATGAGGCTCATAGCTCCACATTCTCTATTCACCCTAGAAGTAAAAATAAGTAAAAGTACCTAAAATAGTATTTTTTGTGGGATGACATTAAAAATTTGTCACCAAATATTTCCCTTGATGCATGGTTTTTCAGTAACTTAAGGTTGAGAGACAAGAGTATAAGGGTATGATACAACCATTACCCATACCGAAATGGAAATATAATAACATCACTATGGACTTTGTCATTAGTATTTCCAAGACATCCAATGACAATAATGCTATCTTGGTTATATTTGACTAACTTATGAAGTCGGCACACTTCATTACTGTTAGAGAGGATTTAACCCTTAATCGTCTTTCCAAGATATATGTAAAGGAAGTGGTAAGATTATATGGAATACCGGTTTTCATTATATCCGATCGAGATCTGAGGTTTACCTCAAAGTTATGGAAACTTCTTCAGCATGATCTAGATATAGAGTCATGTTTTAACACTTCTTATCATCCTAAGATAGATTTTCAGTCTGATAGGACAATTCAAAACCTGGAAGACATGTTGAGATCTTTCCTTATGGATTTAAATGGTTCTTTGGATCAACACCAACATTTGGTGGAATTTTCTGAAAAAAATATCATTCACTCTAGTATTAAGATGGCTTCGTATAAATCCCTATATAGAATAAAGTGCAGAACTCCAAATTTCTGGGATGAAGTTGGGGAATGAAAGCGATTACGACCTCATCTTATTGACGAAGTGACAGAAAAGGTCAAATCTATTCAACAATGCATAAGAACAGGTCAAAGTTAACAAAAACGTTATGATGACAACTGAATAAAATACCCAGATTTTGAAGTTGGTGATAAGGTGTTTCTACAAATATCTCCCTATAGGAGAGTAATGTGATTTGGAAATAAAGTAAAGGTGTGACCTAGGTATATCGGTCCTTTTGAAATCCTAGATCATGTTGGAAATGTAACTTACCAATTGGAACTTGCAACAAATATCTCTCAGGTTCATGATGTGTTCCATGTATCTCTCCTAAGAATGTACCTAACTAATCCCTCACATGTACTAAACTCACAAGACATATCACTGGAGTAAGATCTTTCTTATGAAGAACAACCAATAGAGATTATGGATCATACTGAAAACGTTCTACGAAACAAGACCACTCGAGTGGTTAAAGAGTTATGGTGAAACCACCAATTGGAAGAATCTACATTGGAAATTGAGGATATGATAACGTATATTTATCCTCACCTATTTTTTCCAAGTGAAAAATTTTGAGGGTGAAATTCAATTTAAGGGGTGTAAAATGTAACACCTGAATGTTTTTATGAAATATTTTCATTAATTTTTTTTAATTTTTCAGTAGATTGCTTTTCATGAAATAAAGAGTTTAAAATAACCATGATATGCCCTTATTGTAAAATTACTATTATATCTTAGCCGTTAGGTTAGTGGGAACAAGTATAACTAACTTATGAAAATGCATCATGAATT
This sequence comes from Viscum album, assembly GCA_963277665.1. NCBI lineage: Eukaryota > Viridiplantae > Streptophyta > Magnoliopsida > Santalales > Viscaceae > Viscum > Viscum album. Next base: position 1,655,501,124 of record OY728119.1, read on the forward strand.
TTTGGGTATCAATTATTTACGAAAAATATAAATCAATTAGATTTTCTATTTTTGAGTGAATTAATTTTTTTAAAAAATTAATAATGAATATATTTATATTTTATATACTTAATAAAATATCTTTTTATATTCATGTAAGGGATATTTTAGACACAGGGCACGAATAAACCCTATTTGATGTATAAGAACCTATTTTTTAAAGTGTAATTTTATGCCTTTAAATGAACAACCCCTTTTAAATTAATATTTTGACACATTAATAATTTTAATATTTCAACATAACGATTTTTTTATGTGGGATATTAAAATTTACTTTTAATGAATTTATGATATTTTTTTGATAACTTTCAAGTTTTTATGAATAGTAGAAATGCACTAAATTTAATATGAAAACAACTTTTCACATCGAAATAATTTATATGGTTAAATTATAATATTTAATGGTTTTAAATTGTCAATATAATAAATTTTTATCATTCAATATAATTTATGTCAATAGCATTAATTTTACATTTAATCTAGATATAAAAAACAATTCAATCATTTACAATGTTTTGGCTTTTAAACCCTATTCTCTCCTTCTAACAACAAGATTAATTTTAATTCAATTAATTAAACTTTGGTGCTTAAAATTTTGAAAAATGGATTCAATATTTGAAATTATTGGTTCCAAATTATTTTAATAGGTGACTTTTATTTTTTGGGGATATTATGAATAGTAACTTTAGTAAAAACAATATTACCAAGATTAAGGGTAAATCAGGTAATTAAAAGTAAATATAATATTATAAAATTACCATAACACCTATAAAAATCACATTGGCTAAAAAATTTATCCTTTTATTATCTGTGGTTTGAAATGGAATTACTTAATGTCCACTTTCCCATGAATATGATATTAATATTATTAAAATCATTAAATGTGACAAAATGTTACACTTTCTTTTTATATAAGTATAATAATTATAATATTGGGATAATCAGGAGATAACATATAATATAGGTATTATATGAAAATATAAATTAATTACCTACATCATATAAATTTATTTATAATTTTTAGAAATTAAATAATTACCATTAAGGAGGACACAATAGTGACGCATAAATTCTTTTATTAATAGAAATATCAAATAAATAATTTTAAAAATTTTAAAAGAAATACAATTTTATTTAATTAAGGTTCTACATAAATATTATAGGTTAATACGAAATATTTTGAGTATATTAAATTATTTTGTTTGAAGATATATTCTATGGTGATTTTATTTAATATCAAGAAAATGAATAGTGTCAAAATTGACACTATTGATATTTTATAAAAATAAAATTTTATTAAATAATTTAAAAATAAAAAATAAATTTAAAAATTTAAAATTGATAATTATAAGTTATAAAAGGTCTTAAATTATCCATTTATGTTCAATTAACACCATATAAGTAAATATTTATAACAATTAAATATTTAGAATATTATTACCAAAATTAAAATTTTATAGATTACATAAGGATAAATCAAACTTATAAGGTTTACCATTAAATAAAAATATTTATAAAGTTTATTGGTTGAGATTAGTTTGACCCATCCTCATATTATCTTCAAAATAATACATTTTGAATCCATTTTAAATTAAAAATTAATTTATATTATGTTAATATTTTTGGTTTTACCAATGGTGTCCCTCCCCTCTATTATAAAAGGGCATCTCTCCATCTCTTTTAATCACATCTATAAAGCCATTTTTTGCAGAAAAACCTTCCCATTTCCTCTCCCAACTTCCCTCAATTGATCTTAAATTCCACACTTTGGGAAAAAAATCCATCCTATGGAGTCCTTTTGTGCTAATCAAAATGAGATACTTGAGGAAAAGTTAATTGTTTTATCACATATTTAGAAATTATTTTCTTCTTATACTTCTTATTATTATGTTGTTTACATACTAAAGTAATAAATATAGTATCTTATACATTCTAAGATGTTATTATATTTATGTGACCACCATATACCTCATTTTATCCATCCTACGAATAGCAATATCACCATGCATGCGTACATACAGCTTACCCTATCCAAACCATAGTGTAATTAGTTATTCAACAATACTTTATTTGGATGGGTATAATGATGAGTATAATGGATGCAAATAATTAATATAACATGATAATTATTCTGTATAATTAATATAGCATCCAATTCCATACCATTTACCCATTTAACCATTAAGTGAATGACATCGTCGCTAGTGCGTACGTACGACCTACAGCCTCCCCGATGCGATGTGATTCATTATACATGATCTTTATTAAATGAAAAATATATACATGAATTTAATTAATAAAAATGATATATATTATACTAATATCATTTTTTGAATGATATAAATATAACCTAAGAAGTGGAACATGAAATTATCCGACAAAACTTGCATAGGAACAGAAAGCCGTTAATATCCTAATAATGAGTGACAACGAAATGTTACTAGTAAATGGATGATAATATAATCATATATGATATATTAAAAAATATTTTTATTCGATAATATTTCAATAACATTATTTAAATAATTATATAGGAGGTTTGGATACATACAAAGGATATCAGACCTAAGGTAGGGGATAGTTCCACAATCTCATTATTATTTGAGATTGTTTGTATGTAAGTATTTATTGGGGTATTTTTATCATCCACATCCATGTTTCATAAATATTTAATATTATTTTTATTCCTATAAAATTTTTAAAGTCAATTTTACCCATTAGTAAATTTTTATTAAACGGTATGAAAGGAATATTTTGGTGTTTTTCAATACGAGGTACTTTTTCAATTTTCCAGAAATAATATGAGGAGAATGTTTTTTTAACTTATATGACATGAATAGATTTTTAAATCATCATAAAAACTTCTTTCAATTAAGATTCCATTAAAATATCTCATGTTTATTTTTAAATAAATTATCTTCTTTTAAAATTTCACGGCATTTTTAGAAAAGAAAACATTTTTGGAAAAAGAAATGATATTTTTTCAAGAATTAAGTTCAAGTGTTTTATCAAAATTATTTTCTATCTAAGATGATGCTCTTTAAATAGGGTTATTTTTATTTACCTATTATTACGATGATTTTATCGTGTTAATGAGGGAATGATATTTTTTATGGATTATGTTATGATGGAATGATGTTTTAGAAACCCATTTTATTTCTTGGGTATTGTTATGATGAATAAATTATGTTTTTGCGGAACATGTAAAAATTATTTCATTGTGGGATGGGTGGGACATATATATTTCCCTCTAATTAATTAGGTAAAGATTAATATATCCTGAGATAGAAATTAATGGAATGGAAATTAAACATGGTTCAGTAATACAGGGCTAGAACAACAAGTAAACCTGGTTTAGTAATCGACTTTGTCTGCTATGATGGTTTCAGATATGTTCCCTGACTAATATGAAATGATTTTTTATGGTTACGTGTAATCCATAAAACGTCATTTTTTTCACTTTTGGTATTATGTAAATTAATTCTTATGAACTTTTATCACATGAAATGAAATCATGATATTTCATATGCATGATAAGACTTATAAATGTTATGTTGTTATGTCTTATGATAGTGATATGATTGATATTTTCCTTGTTTATCCTTATTGAGAATTTGAGTTCACCCTTTCAAAGCTTTCTTTTCCCCAGGTCACGAAGAAGGGTATTAAGTATGATATGTAAAAAAAGAGTCTAGTTATGAAGAAATAAGAGGTATACAATGTATATGTTTTATGAACCAGTTGTTTATGTTTCCCAGTTTCTAAATACACTCTACCTATATAGTCTTTTCATATCTTTATTATATGTTGTAATGAATATACTTAAAGTTTTATGTAATATCAATGTATGTAAAGTACGTGTTGTTATAGTATTGATGGTAAAGGTACCATGTACCGATGAAACATGGAATCCAACAATTAATAATTTTCTTTCATTTAGATTCAGTTATTATTTATCCATGATATTTTCACTCTTACATTATCTATGGATGCATTTTATTCTAAATTTATCACTTAAATGGCATTGTTTTTAGTTATTTACCTGGCCATATTGATTATAACTTATATAGATAATTGAATGGAATATGTTTTCAGTTATTTAACTTTCTATATTTGTTATGAACTTCCTTATCAGTTTATGGATTATATAGAATGTGTGTTTAGATATTACCTTTCCATATTGATTATGCTCATTGATTCATTATTTATTCCATTGTACTTAACCCTTATTGGGAATTTAATCTCACCCTTATTTTGTTAATTTCCTCAAGTATCCAATAAGTGTACAAGAAAAGATATGCGACGATATTCTATTGGAAAATAAATTTATTATTTTCAAAAGAAATAAAACTTATGTTGTAATTAGTGTAGTAATTTTTAATACAAGAATCATGTATATATCTGGTTTTCCAAGACTACAAAACTCTTTAGTTCTTCAGGATTTTATTGTATATAATAATTCCAATGTAAAAAAATTAAGGCATTGATTCTTGTTATCTAGGGTCAGGGTGTCACATAATACAAGTATTTTATATTCTAGATCATGAAAATTCAAAGTAGTAAATTTTTCTATAATCAACTAAAAACACTGAAGGTCTAGCGATAAATTCAACTAAGGATGAACCTTTCATTAGGATGTCACAATAATTTCAAGATGGTATCAATATAGATAGGGTCTTATATGTCTCCAGAGACCACAATGATGGGATTTGGATACTCAATATAGAGGGCTCAAATCCCTTAAACCATTAAAGAAAAAAATTGAGCTCAGTAATCTGGTTATATGTTTTTGTAATAGACATTACACTACCAAAAATTATTATATATTCACTTCTACATTTACATTGTATATATTAAATGGTTAACCACTTCTTTAGGTAATGGATTCTACAAAATCCAATACTCCCAATCCGGAGTAAAAACAGGCTTCTCAACATGTTGATTCTACTAATGCGGAGAACAAAAAAAATCAACATTTATATACTACCAATATCGAGGAACAAAAATACTAGAGATGTTAATGATGATGAAATGGTAGAATTGAAAAAAATGTCTTAGAAAAAAAATAGGAGCATCATAGCATGATAGTGTTTACAAAAATTATTAAGGCAGGGAGAAGAGGCATCTAATTCAAGGTTGGATGGAATGAGTTCAACCATATTGTTAACCCCAATAATTCCACATTCATTATTTATATTGGTATCTAAACATAAATGAAAGTGTTGATTGATATATATTCATGGAATAATATTTTACCCATGGATAATGAATTAATTTGGAAAGCTATTAGGTATCATTATGTTATACTTTCTTAATTTTACTCAAAATAAAATAATGAAACATTGATTTACTCTTTATTATCTCTTTATGTGTGTATTTATACTAGATTATTTTTGAATGAAATATTTATTAACGATAGTAAAAAAATTTCATTGGTTCCTTTGTAAAATTATTACAAAGCATCATCTCATAGATTATAAAGGAAAAGTAAACCCACAACTACCACATATGTATGCACAGATGATAAAATAAGAAATGTGGAATCTGTTTATTAGTCAACATAGGGAGATATATTTTTAGTTACATTGTGATGAATAATACATTACTTGAAAATACATGTATTAATCAATTTGATTAATAATCATTAATTTAAGATATAAAAACTGAGTGATAAAAATAAATAGCATACAAAAAAGACCAATGTACCCCTATCATAAAGTCGGGAGGAGGTACACTTAAATTTAAAAAAGGCTATGTATTTTAAATATAAAATAACAATATTATGTGTCATGAAACAATAACATAATTATGTTTCTTTTTTTATACACATATTGATGAATCAAAATCCAAATCCACTTCCATCCCACATCATGTGATATGGAAAGAGAATCGTGTAAATAAATATAAAATACAAACAATGGAAAAAAATAAAAAGAATTGGAATAATGTTTTATTATGACATTAAAAAGAAAATATTATTTAAATTAATATCACATAACAATTATTAGTTATTTTACTATATTTTTTATCTGATTTAAAAACATGAATCATCATTAGATGTACCTGATCAATAACTAATTTCAATGGAATTGAAGCATCCATAAAAATATGGTTGCGTTAGAGTTGTGGGTTTTGGAGTGTATCTCCAAACATATTTTGAGAAAATAAATGCACATTTGGATAATGATAATAAAATATAGGACATGAATACATTAATTGATTCTCTATAATAAAACATTAATTGGTATTCTAGGTTGTTATAGAATGTTAGGGGAGTAATCAAAGATAAGAAACAATACGATGAAAACCACTAGATAATGATCCTCCCATATATTTTAATTGATCAATTCACCTAAATGGCATTCCTTACTATAGGTAATCATTTTTTTCATAACTATTTCTATGAAATGTGAGATAGAAAGGTACAAATACCTTTCTCGGACTCATATTCTACAAGGTGAAAATGAATATGATTTATATCTTTCACCACCCACATGTTGCATTGTTGAAAGGGGGAAAGTTTAAAATATCTAAAGATATATTCTACACAACATAAAACTTCCAAAATGTTATGTGATAATGGATATTCATGTAGCGCACAAGACGAGCAGTGAGATACCTATTTCCTTTGATTATTTGGATATTCACATGGTAAAACTTTCTATTGGAACTTTTATAGCATGGTGGTTTGATCTTCTAAAAACACATGTTAACAAAGAGTTATTACTTTCTAATTTTTTTTACAGAAGCATTAACAATTAATAAAAACAGGCATAAAATGATGAATATTATAATATACGGAAAAAGGGAACTGAAAATGGAAGGTCAAATCAAAACAATCTAAAGGATTAACCAATTGATCGAAAATAACTTTTTAAAGTATCTTTACCACACTAGTTCAACTTCAATATTTACTAAAATTACATGTTCACATAAATACAATTTTCAAAAATAGTTATACATCCATAATTGATTTTGAAGAAAGAATTTATAGAGAGGCCATTAAACTCTTTCTTGGTATTGAAAATGAAGATGAAATACACAAGCATGGATTTCTAGAATTATGAGTTGTAAGTTTATTTGTGATATGTATTTTTATAATTTGTTTGTCTTATTGCTAATATACTAGATCAAATTTAGTTAAACACTATTATTATTTATTTTAGTCATATATATTAGTACTATTTGAAGGGAAACCGCTCTAAACAAAAATTTGTACTCATTAGTACCCACATAAATTCTACACAGTAAAAGATCATTGAAACAATATGAATATTTACTGAAAGTTGAAAAACTATCTACAATATTTGAAAAAAAACATGCAGTTGAAAGAATCTTCATAACACCCATGATTTAGGGGTAAAACTCTAGAATTTAATACTAACAAATATGGTTTCATTCCATTAATTTCTTTTTCCTTATTCTTATTTAGGAAGAATTGGTTTCTCATTACAGTGAATTGGTATACTCCAAAGATTTATTTTTTGGATTCAATTCAAGGATACCCAAAAAATATACCACACATGATGATGTTTATCAATTTTTAATACACTACATGAAATATTTTATGAATAACCTTCAAGTTATTCATGTTATATTATTTTTTAATTAAAGGTAGTGTGGTATTATAATATTTTTAAAATCATTATATAAGTAAAATTTATGAGCATAATAAACCTATTGAATTCTACAAGTGAATAAGTATTATGTTATATATAATAATATTTCCCTATAAAAAAATTACTTATTTTTCTCAATATTTCTAGAGTTTCTAAAACAAAATAATGGAAAAGATTATGGTTATTACATTTGAAAATTTATGAAATATGTCATATTTCATCAATAAGAAAGCATCCCCAAATAGGTATTTCCAATGATAATTACAATTTAATTAAAAAAAATTATTAATCCTTTTTTATTTATATTTTTCGAATACTAATAAGAATTTTGATATTCCTCATACAAAAAAGAATAAATATATTTTTTTATAAATGAATGGGTTTAATACATGGTGTTAGAATAAATAGAGAAATCATAAATAGGTAACTTCCTACAACTTATTTAGTTAATTTTCTCAAAATTTTATCTACTTTTTAGGTTAATTTTTTTATTATTTTTATCTAATAACTATTTAATTAATTTTTCATAAAGACCGTGAAGAAATGTTTTTATTGAGAATTGATTTTTATTTGACCATTTCATGCTCTATTAAGATCACATAATGATATGATAAAAATCAATTGTCGAAAAATTATTCAACAAGGATGATACACTCATGTGTTATTTATCACTACATAGAGCTATTTTTCATTTATATGATATGTTTATTTTCAGTAGTGTGTGTTTTTAGTTTTCAAATGAATCAAAGTTCATTTATCAGTTTAAATTGAAAATTTTGTTAAAAAAACATGGCATAGTCAAAACTAGAAAAAACATATTCAAATTATTGGAAAAAAATATAAACATGATCCATAATTAATTTGAAACATATAGGAATTAGTTTTACCTCAATATGATACATTATGTGATCAGTATGACTCAAAATGAGTTTTTTCAGTTTGAAAATGACATTTTATTTTAAAATGAATGTCACTCACTGAGAATTGAGAAAACACACTCAAATTTTCTTGATTATTTATAAAAATGATCCATAAGTCATTTTTATGTGCAAGAATAAACTAAACGTCAATATAATACATGGTATGATTAGTACGACTCAAATTGCACGTTTTAAATAAAAAAATGAAATTTTAGTTAAAAAGAATAATTCCATAATAAAAAATGATCAAACACATTCACATTATTTAGATACATTAAGAAAAATAATTTATAAGTATTCTATGATGCATAGGAATCATCCAAACTTCAACCTGATAGTAAGTGTGCCTGGTATTTCTTGAAGTATGAATATGTATTTAAACATTTTAGTTAAAATGATGTGTTATGGTACCCAAAACAAATAAAATAGATTAATATTGTTTTTATACTTATGTAAAATAATCCATAAGTAATATTTTATGTGTAATAATTATCCATATCTCAATATGATACATGGTATCGGTGGTATGAATTGAAATGAGTGTTTTTAGTTTATAAATGATATTTTAGATAAGAATGTTTATCACTCACTGGAGAAACATCAAACACACTTTTATAATCTTGATACTTTAATTAAATTATCGTTATGTCATTTTTTTCATATAGTAATCAACCACAAGTTAATGATACACATGGTGTGACCGGTATCACACAAAGTTCATTTTTAGTTTAAAATGAAATTTTAGTTAAAAATATGTGTGTCATAATCAAAATTGAGAAAATAAATTCATATTTTTTTTGATAATTTTGGAAAAAAATAAATAATCCTTTTGTGATGTGTAATAATCAATATCACTTCAATATGAAACTTGATGTGACTGGTGTGAATCAAAGTGTGTAATTTTATTTAAAAATTACATGATATTTAAAAACAAATATGACATACCAGAAACTAAAAATAATAATTCATATTGTTTTATAATTTAGTAAAATGATCCCTAAGTCATTTTTTATACGTAGAAATTAACCACATCTCAACATTATACACGATGTGACTGGTATGACTCAAATTTTTTTTGTTTAGGTTTAGAAATGTCATTTTTGTTAAAAACATGTTTCACTCATTAAAAACTAAGAAAATACACTAGGATTATCTTGATTCTTTAGGAAAATAATCCATAATTAATTTGTGATATGTAGAATCCATCTACACGTCAATCTAGCACACTGTATAACCACTATGACTCAAAGTACGTGTTTTCTATTTAAAAATGACATTTAAGTTAAAATCATGTGTTAATCACTAAAAACATATAAAACACACTCATATAGTCTTGATACTTTATAAAAATGATCCTTAAGTCATTTGTGACATGTAAAAATAAATAAAAAATCAATATGAACCATGGTGTAACCAATATGACTCAATGTGTGTGTTTTTATTTAAAATTTACATTTTAGTTAAAAACACATGTCACATAATCAAAATTGAGAAAAAACATTCATAATTTTTGATACTTTAAGATACATATACATAAGTAATTTGTGATATATAAGTGTAATCTTTACCTCAATATGATACATTGCATGACCAAAATTACTCAAAATAAATGTTTTCAATTTAAAAATGACATTTTAGTTAAAAAAGTGTATCACTCACCGAAAAACAAGAAAGCATGTTCATACTGTCTTGATACATTATTAAAATAATAAACATTTTATTTGTGATGTATATAAATCATCTTCACATTAATCAAACATACTATGTACCCGATATGACTCAAAGTGTTTGTTTTAAACTTAAAAATGACATTTTTTCAAAAAACCTATATCACTCACTGAAAAACTAGAAAAACACTCTAATTTTCTTGATAATTTAGGAAAATGATACAAAATTCATTGTAGATGTGTAAGAATAAACTTCATGTTAATCTAACACATGGTGTGACTGGTATGAATCAAAATATGTGTTTATTTAAAAATGATATTTTAGTTCCAAAAACACACGACATACTCAAAACTAAGGAAACTTGTTCATATTTTTTTTTCTTCTTTAGAAAAATGATCCATAAGTAATTTTTGATTTGTAGTAATTATCCAAAACTCAATCCAATACACAATGTGATAGGTATTACTCAAAATGTGTGGTTTCAGTTTAAAAATGTCATTTTAGTTAAACAGATGAATGAAATAATCAAAACTAATAAAACAAATTCATATTGTTTCGATACTTTAGGAAAATAATCCATAATTTATTTTGGACATTTATGAATCATGTGTTCCTCAACATAATACATTGTGTGACTGTTATGACTCTAAATGCGTGTTCTCAATGTGAAAATTAAATTTTAGATTAGAACATGTTCGACTCACTAAAAAATAAGAAAACACACTTTAATTGTCTTGATATTTTAGGGAAATGACCAATAAGTCATTTTTAATGTGAACTAATTATCCCCATATCAATATGATTCGTTATGTGAGCAGTATAACTCAAAGTGCATGCTTTCAGTTTAAAAATTAAACTTTAGTTAAAAACATGTTTCACTCACTGAAAACCTAAAAAACACATTCTGAATGTCTTGATATAGAAATTAACAGCATGTTAATATAAGACATTGTGTGACCTGTATGACTCGAAGTGTGTGTTTTAATTTAAAATTAACATTTTAGTTCAAAACATACGTCACATTCTTAAAACCAATAAAACAAACTCATATTACCTTGATACTATCAGAAAGTGATATATCAATCATCAGTGGCATATAGGAATCAACCACATATTAATATGATATATGGTGTGACCAGTGTGACTTGAAGTGCATTTTTTTGTTTAAAATTGATTCTTAAGTACAAAATACACATCACATACTTAAAACAAATAAAATTAACTTATATTTTATTGATGCTCCAAAAAAATTATCCATAAATCATTTTTGGTGTGTATAACTTAACCACACATTAATCTTCTCCACGGAGTTCCTAGTATGACTCAAAGAGTGTGTTTTCAATTTAAAAAGTGAAATTTTATCAATGTATTATTTCATATTTAGGATTAATTTATTTCATTTTAGTATTACTAACATAATAATTATTTTTTATACATTATCACTATTGTTATCTTGCTGGGGTTGATTGTTCGGAAATTGGAAGCATGATCATGCTTGTTTAAGAGGAGGTCAAGTTCTAAAGACCTGATGACATTGATATTTTTGGATTTTTTGATGTTTTTGATAAATGTTAGGTAACAATTTAATTATACAAACTAATGTATTAAATTTATGTAATATAGTGTTATTTTATGTGGGAGTATGCTATAATTTTAGTAGCAGGCTACTTTAGTAAGGGTTTTATCAATGATATTTATAGCTCTTATGAAATGAACTTTCATTACTGATAAAAACATGCTGATATGGGGTCCTTTATGAGTGTTATAAATATTACCAATAAAGGTCCTCCATTATAAGTGATAAACTAGTGTCGATAAAGAACCCCCTTTATTAGCGCTTTTTAGCATTGATGAAATACCCCATTATTAGTGTTATTTTTAATATTGATAAAAGTCATTGCCTTTTAAAGGTGCTTACAACATCCATAATTTTTTAGAACTAATGAAGGCTATTTATGGTACTATTAAGTACCATATATTTAGTTGTGTTATTTATTATATATTATTTTTTTAATGGGAATATGCCCCAAATCACCATGTGCTTAATCCCATCCACATCCTACAATGACGATATAAACCACCCCTTCATTTTAAGTGCATAATCTCATTTGGATTCCACATCAATGATGTTACACCACTATATTTCATGTGATTCTTCCCATTCCCAAGTGTTTCTTCTAGATTAAAATTATCCCTTTAATATCACCTCTATGTTTAATGAATTATAATTGTTAAATTTTGCATGGTTTTTCATAAAAATTAAAATTTTATGTTTTTTTATTTATAGATTCCATGAATGATGTCATTTTACAGTTTTTACCCTTTCTTATTTTTAATCATCTTAGAAAGGGTCTGGTGGTGTAATGGTTATTTTCCTTCACCGTTTCATGATGATATATGAACATGACATGGGTTATTGGCAACCCTTACATTTGGTTTTTTACCCTTATCTATATGGATCGTACCCTTATGTGAAGTGTATGTTACCCTTACATTGTTGTGCTTTTACCCTTAAGTGTTTTTTTCTAGATTGACCTTACATAAGTGGGTTTTTATCCGTATGGAAGTTGTTGAATATTGGAGTTACCTTTATGTGGGAGTTGGGGTACCATTATGTAGCTTCGGTAATTTGAGGTCTACCCTTACATGATATCAAGCTTACCGTTATGGGGAAGTGGAGCGACATTGTTTACCTTTATGTGGTAGCGTACTCCCCTTACATGAGCTTGGGGTTACCCTTATTTGGACTAAGGTTCAGAGCTGCTTACCCTTATGGAATGATCACAGTACCTTTATGTATTGCCTTGGGAAACCACTACCACAAATCATGCTTTAAAAAGAACTTCACATGTGATTTTCCAGCACAAAAAAATGACCGACATACTAAGAAATTGTAAAATTCATAGCCTTTATCATCATTAAAAATTTACTGATAATTTCCTCCATTATGAGTATTAAAAAAAGTGTTAGTAAATCCCTCCTATTTTAGCACATTTTTTAGCACTCATAATAATGACCTTTATATGTGGTTTTCATACCATTGATAAAATTTTAAAAAATGAATTTTTTGGACCTCTAACCCTCACCCATGAACCTTTGTTCCCACTCTCAAACTCCCCCTTTTTCAATGCTGACAATGACCATTTTTCAGCATCTTTCCACTTTCTGACTACTTGTTCACCCATGTGCATGCCTGGACTTGATCTTGTGACCACCCTTGTGAAATTAAAACCCCTTTACCACTTCCCCAATCTAGTTTTGTTACAAATTTTATGATATTTCTATTTATTTTTATACATATTTTTTGTTCATATATTTATATATGGTTATATGATCATTTTTAAATATACTTATAAAATGTACGTTTGCATGTGTTTGTGATATATATTAATACACTTGAGACTTTTATGAGAAATATTTTGTTTTTAAATCATCAAAGTAATCTTTCACTATACAAAACACTAGATTGTCTTGCATTACACACAATCGCGGCCTTCCTCGATAGTTTGCATCGTACGCAATGCCGAGTTTCACTAAACAATGATATGCTATTAAAATATTATTAAAACTAGCCGTTATGAATAGTTATAACCACTTTTTCAAATTTTATAAATTTTATTTTTCAAAATGGACTTCATATTTGGACTCGGAATATCGAAATTAGCCTAGGGTGAAATTTTGGTATTTTTTTGAAAACTTTCAATTTTTGATGAATAGTGAAACCACTAAGTGGTAGTTAAAAAACTGAATTTTTCATAAAACTTAATTTTACCGCTTCTATGAGTGGAATTTCGAAAATCCGGGAGACACGGTTGATGTCAGTAAGTAAATTGTGTTTCAATCAGATGAAAATAATTTTTTGGTGAATAGTAACTTTTTACTTTTATTTACCACGGTTAAAAGTAAATCGGGTAATTAAGGGTAAAAATGTTATTATTATTACCCTAACACATGTCCTAATTCTATTGGATAAGTTTAATTCGACCAAAAAACAACCTTAGGAATAAAATATGATCATTTAGGCCCACTTGGATTAGATTAGGACATTTATTATCAATTTACTAAAAGAAGGGTTAAAATAGTTAAAATCAATGTTTAATAAATAAATCATTTTTAATATGAGGTTATACATAAGATAAATTCGGATATAAATATTCATTAAAAATATAAAAAGATTTCCAACATAATGGTATTTTATTTATAATTTTTAGACATTAAATAATTTAATTTATTTATGACACAACGATGATGCAGTAATTATCTTATTGATGAAATATTGACATAATTAATGTTATAAATACCCAAATAAATGTAATTTGAGACTTTTTATTAATATACCTAATTTTATAGGTTAATATGACATGTTAATATTGATTTAATTAACTTTTTTAGAACTAATAATTCTGTTATGATTTTCACAAAAATCAATTACTAAATAGTTTCAAAATTGACGTAAAATAGTTTTTTAAAAAAATATTATATTATTAATTGTTATTTTCTTAATAATAATCTAAGGTTCGTCCAAATGACTTAGATAAGGATATATATTTTAATAATAAACAACTTGGGGTTCTTTTGGCTTGTTATAGTGAGTTTATTAACCTTATAGTGTAAGAACACAAGAAGACACGGTAAAAGTAAAATTATTTAACTTAATGTTAAATCTAAATGATAAGGTAAACATAGGAACTTAAACTCGTATAAATTCTATTGGATGAGATTATTTCGACCCATCCCCACCTTAGCTTCGAAATAACTCAATTCGGGGATATTTAAAACCGAATTTGGCTTTATAATAGAATAATATTTTTGGTTATTCCAAAGGTGCCCCTCTCCTCCCTTATAAAAGGGCACCTCCTCCCTCTCTTCCTCACACAACTTTGAGCCTTCACGATCCGAAAACCCCTGACAATTTCTTCTCTCCACTTCCCTAGAGACATCCTAGATGTCCTGGTCTTCTTCAAAGACCAATTTTAGTGCCCTAAAAGGAGGTCTCAAAGAAGCGCTTCAAAGAAGAGGTAATGCCCGTTACCGATTCTTTCATCTTTATTTCTTCTTCCACTTCATCTTATTTAGTTGTTTCATTATGAAGTAATAACATCATTATCAATAATATACTGATATGTTATTATATGTATGAAACAACCCTATTTAACCATCTATCCATCCTACGAAAATGAAATCACCGCGCGTGCGTACGTACGGAATACCGTCTCCACGCCGTGGTGTAATCTATTTTCCACCACCACCTTACATGGATGATTATAATGGTGTAAAGAATGAATATATATGATTATTGTAAATTGATATTGATTCTTAAATAGTCTACATACACTCCAATAAAATTCCACGATCATGGGAATGATATCATCGCTTGTGCGTACGTACGGAATACCGTCTCCACGATGTGATGCGACTCGTTCAACATGATCTTCATTGCATAATGATTATATAAATGAATTTAATGAATTAATATGATATATATTAGACTAATAACATTTTGTAAATGAGGTATCTATAACCTAAAAAGAATAATAAGAATTTATTCGACAAAACATGCATAAGAACAAAAAGTAATAAACACCCAAATAACAAGTAGTAATGAAATATTACTAATAATAAGCTACGAATATGACCATATATGATATCATAACAATGATTATGATTCTATAATAAGTAAATGACATTATTTAAATCATTATACAGGAGGTTCGGACACTTACGATGAAAATCGGACCTAAGGTCAGGGAAAGTATCACAATCTCATTTTATCCGAGATTGTTTATACTTTGGTATTTGCTGGGGTGTATTTTATCATCCAAATCCATGTTTCCTCAATATTTAATATTGTTTCCATCCACCTACAATTGTTTAAATCCAATTTTACCCTTCGATGAGTTTTTAGTAAAAGATATTAAAGGAATATTTTATCGTTTTTCGTACGAGGTACTTTTTGAATTTTCTGACAAAAGTATGAGAAGAATGTTTTTTTAACTTATATGGAATGAATGGATTTTTAAAAAATTATTTACAAGAAGCTTCCTTTACAAGTTTTCAAGTTTATTTTTAATCAACATCTTTTAGTTTAAAATTGTATGACATGTTATGAAAGGAAAATGTTTTTGAAGTAGAAAGGATATTTTCCTCAAGAATGGAGTTCAAGTGTTTTATCAAAATTATTTTACATCTAAGATAATATAGGTTTCTGTTTATATCCCTATTATTAAATTGATTTTATTATGTTGTGATGGAATTATTTTTATGAATTCCTTTATCTTATAATTTTTTTTTATCATGTTGTTTAAGAATCCCATTTTAATTACATGGGTTATGCAATGATGTATGATTTATGATTTTGTGGCACACATAAGAATGGTATCATTATGAGATGGTTGGGAACTATATCTCCCTACAATGCATTGGGTAAAGATTTTATATCTCATGAGATAGACATGGCTGGAACGGCAGGTTAAACCGGTTCAGTGAAACAGGACTGAAACGAGGAGTGAACTCGGTTCAGAAATGGACTTTGTCCACTAAGATAGTCTTGGAAATGAGTCTTGACTAATAAGAAATGATTCTATATGATTATGTGTGTATGCCACAAAGTTTCATGTTTTTATTGGGATTACATTTCACTACTATGATTTATCCCATGTTATGAAATTATGATCTCTTTTGAAGGATAAGATTTCCAAAAGTTATGTTCTTATGAAAATTATGTGATTGATATTTCTTTTGTTTACCCTTACTGAGCATTTGAGCTCACCCTTTTGTATGTTTTCTTTCCCCAGGTCAGGAAGAAGGTTATTAAGTAAGATATGCCAAAAGGGACTATAGATATGATGAAATAAATGGGAGACAGTGTAGACGCTTTATGAACCAGTTCTTTATGTTTCCCAGTTTCTAAAGACACTATACCTATATGGTCCTTTCCTATTTTTGTTATATGTTGTAATAAGTGTGCTTCAATTTTGAAGTAATAACAATGTATGTAATGTATGGGTCGTTATAGTTGGTATCAGAGGAAAGGTATAGTCATCCTTTGGAAACTAGGATGTGAAAGCCTTAGTAGGAACCCTAAGAATAATTCTAAGCATAGAACACAATCTTAGTGGTTTTTAAATGACCATGAATAACCTAGGATAAGATCTTAAGTGTGAAATTTTATTCTTGATTATCTGGTTTTCCTATTATAATTAGTGTTTCTCACACTGTTCTTCTTGGTTTTAGTCAATGGCTGGAACCCGAAGGAACCGTGTTAATGCGGAATGCGAAGGGCAATGCAATGATTGTACCCCAGAGCAACGAAACGTTATGGGAGTTGGAATGAAAAATCTTGTTGCCATGATCACACAACTTTCTCAAGCTATGAATCATGCATGACTTCCAAACGAGCAAAGGAAGGAGCAACATTCTATTGAATCCTTCATGAGGCAGCGTCCACCTTCATTCAGCGGGTCTACTAATCCATTAATTGCTGAACAATGGATTAGTACTACTGAAAATATATTTTCAGTTCTTCAATGTTCTGAACATGATAAAGTCATCCTAGCAGTGTATCGTTTGGAAGGAGATGCTGATCAATAGTGGAATCTTTTCAAGAATACGAGGCAAAGAGATGAAATTGAGTCCATGGAATGGGACGAGTTCAAGAACCTATTTTTCAATAAGTACTTCCCTCATATTCTCCGAACAAAGATAGAGAATGAGTTTCTTGAACTAAAGAAAAAGGATGATGAATCTGTTGGTACCTATGATGAAAATTTTACAAGACTTTCAAGGTACGCTTCTGGTATTATTATCCAACCCGAGAGTAAGATCGTTCGATTCTTTAGTGGCTTAAAACAAAGTCTTTGAATGGTGTTAGCCATAAGGGACTTCAATAGCTATTAGGAAATCATTCGATGTGCTCTCAAAGTTGAGATGGCGATTGGAGTAACCCATCAGTCATATGGGTTTGATAAGAAGAGGAAAATGAAATTCAAAGGAAAATCTAAAGAGCACACTGAAAAGAAGATGAGTTTTCCCTTATGCTCAAAGTGTGGAAAGAACCATGGAGGGAGTTGTTTTAAAGGGACATGTAAATGTTTCAAATGTGGAAAGTAAGGTCATCGAGCATTTGAATGCTGCAATGATGAGAAGAACATGTCTAATGATGCAAATAAAACAAGGGATACATAGAATGAACCTACTACACTTCAATGTTTCAAGTGCAAGGAGATGGGGAATTATGCCAATAAATGCCCTAATCCAAGGGTTGCTGATGATGATCGACACCAAAAAAATATTAAGGCTAAAGAAAAAGGAAAGTCACATGCAATTTATATCAGCGATGTGGAGTACGATAACGATGTGGTGAAAGGTACACTTACCATACACTCAAAATTAGCAAATGTTTTATTTGATTCGGGATCCACCCACTCTTTTATTTATGAAGATTTTTCTAAGGGTATCACCATATTAAATCAATAATTAGATGTTGAGTTAGCTGTGACAACACCTAATGGCACAACAGTCACATCAAAAGTTTATAATTCTTCCCCGATTGAAGTTTGTGGGAAAGTGCTTCCTGCAAATCTTGTGATCCTTCCTATAGTGGAATTTGATGAGATTCTTGCCATGGATTGGCTTTCTTTATATGGATCTCATATCAATTGACAATGAAGGGAAGTCACATTTCATATTCCAGATCAATCTATGATCGTTTATCGATGCAAGGATGAACATAACCTTCCTGTGGAAATTTCTTCCATCTTATGGGTCTTGATTCCACTAAATGAAGGTTATTTATCTCAAATGGTTGGTGAGAAACTCACGATTAAGAATATGCCCATTGTATGAGAGTTTGATGATGTCTTTCCAGAGGAATTGTCGGGTCTTCCACCAAATCATGAAGTTGAGTTTTCAATAGAACTCGTACCGGGTTATTTGCCTATTTCAAAGACACCTTATAGAATAGACCCAATTTAGTTGCAGGAATTGAAGAAGCAACTCCAAGAGAATCTTGATAAGGGGTTCATATTCCCTAGTGTGTCACCTTGGGGAGCACCTGTTCTGTTTGTTAAGAAGAAATATGGATCAATGAGACTCTGCATTGATTATCGAGAACTTAACAAGATCACTATCAAGAAAAAATATCCTCTCCCATGCATTGATGACTTATTTGACCAGCTACGCAGAGCTTAATACTTTTCCAAGATTGATCTTCATTCAGGGTATCATCAATTATGGGTCAAAAGGGAGGATATACCAATGATGGATTTCCGTACAAGGTATGGACACTATGAATTTATAGTGATTCCATTTGGTCTTACTAATTCCCCTGATATCTTCATGGATATGATGAATAGAGTCTTTAGAGGCTATCTTGATCAGTTTTTGGTAGTCTTTATAGACGATATTCTTGTCTATTCAAAGAGAAAGGAAGAACATGAAGATCACTTGAGAATTATATTGAAGACCCTGAGAAAGGAGAAGCTTTATGCCAAATTTACCAAGTGTGAATTTTGGCTTCAAAGAGTTTCATTTTTGGGTCACATAATCTCAAAAGAGGGGATATCCGTGGATACAGCAAAAACAGAGGTTATCGAAAGATGGTCGAGACCAACAATAGTAACTGAGATCCGAAGTTTTCTTGGATTGGCTAGATATTATCGACGTTTTTTGAATGATTTTTCACGATTATCTAATCCACTCACCAAGTTGACTCAGAAAGGAGTTAGGTTTGTTTAGACGGAAGAATGTGAAGATAATTTCAAGGAGTTTAAAAGAAGGTTATCCAGTGCACCTGTGCTCACAATTCCTTGTAGTGGAGAAAGGTTTGTGATCTATAGTGATGTATCTAAGAAAGGATTAGGGTGTGTTCTTATGCAAAATGATATGTTGATAGCTTATTACTCACGACAGTTGAAAATCCATGAGCAAAATTACCCAACTCAAGATTTGGAGTTAGCTGCCGTAATCATTGCATTAAAGATTTGGAGGCATTATCTTTATGGTGAAAGGTGTGATATTTATACTGATCATAAAAGTTTAAAGTATACTTTCACACAAAAGGAGCTGAATATGTGCCAAATAAGATGGTTGGAGCTGATTAAGGATTACAACTGCTCAATTCATTACCACCTTGGGAAAGAAAACAAGGTGGCAGATGCATTAAGTCGACAAGACCATGCTAGCTTATCCATGATGAGGATCACAAAAGATCCAATATTTATGGATTTAAAAAGGATGGATCGTGGAATTTTAATGGAAAGGGGAAAATCGTATCATTCTCAAATGAATGTTCAACCATCTATACATGTGAAGATTAAAGAGGCACAGAAAGAAGATGTCGAGTTAAAAAAGAAGGTGAGAAATATTCCTAAATTCAACCTTGAATGTGATGGTATAATAAAGTCCCAGAATCGGGTTTGTGTTCCTCCCATCCCATAATTAAAGAAGGAGCTGCTGGATGAGGCTCATAGTTCTTCATTCTCTATTCATCCTGGAAGCATGAAGATGTATAGGGACCTGAAAGAGTACTTCTTCTAGGATGGCATGAAAAGAGATGTTGCTGAATATGTCTCTCGATGCTTGGTTTGTCAGCAAGTTAAAGCTGAGAGACAGAAGTCTTAGGGGATGTTACAACCATTACCCATACCCGAATGGAAATGTGAAAACATCACTATGGACTTTTTCACATGCCTTCCTAAAACATCCAAAGGCAATAATGCTATCTGGGTTATAGTTGATCGTCTCACAAAGTCTGCAAACGTCATTTCTATTAGAGAGGATTTATCTCTGGATCATCTTGCCAGGATATATGTAAAGGAAGTGGTAAGATTTCATGGAGTACCACTTTTTATTATATCTGATCTGGATCTAAGATTTACCTCGAAGTTCTGGCGAAGTCTTCTGCATACTCCGGATACAGAGTTGAGTTTCAGCACTACTTATCATCCTCAGACAGACGGTCAGTATGAGAGAACAATTCAAACTCTAGAAGATATCTTGAGAGATTTCTCTATGGATTTCAAAGGTGGTTGGGATCAACAACTACCTTTGGTGGAATTTTCTTATAATAATAGCTTTCACTCCAGTATTCAGATGGCTCCTTATGAAGCTCTCTATGGAAAGAAATGCAGGACTCCAACTTTCTGGGATGAAGTTGGGGAAAGAAAGCTATTAGAACCTGATCATGTTGATGAGATGGCGGAAAAGGTCCGATCTATTCAACAACACATAAGAGCAGCTCAGAGTTGACAGAAACGTTATGCCGACAACCGAAGAAAAGACCTAGAGTTTGAAGTGGGTGATAAAGTGTTCTTACGAATATCTCCCTGGAAGAGGGTCGTGAGATTTGGAAAGAAGGGGAAGTTGAGCCCTAGATATATCGGTCCTTTCAAAATACTGGATCGTGTTGTAATGGTAGATTACTGATTGGTGCTTACACCGAATCTCTCTCAAGTTCACGATGTGTTCTATGTATCTCTCCTGAGAAAGTACATACCTGATCCTTCACATGTCCTCATCTCAGAAGTTGTACCGCTGGAGCAAGATCTTTCTTATGAAGAACTACCGATAGAGAATCTGGATCATAGAAAAAAAGTCCTACGGAACCAGACCACTCGCTTGGTGAATGTTTTATGGGGAAACCACCAATTAGAAGAAACTACATTGGAGCTTGAGGATATGATGAGGGAAAGGTATCCTCATCTGTTTGTTACAAAGTGACGAATTTCGAGAGAAAAATTCATTTTAAGGGGGGTAGAATGTTACACCTGAGACTTTTATGAGAAATATTTTGTTTTTAAATCATCAAAGGAATCTTTCACTACACACAACACTAGATTGGCTTGCTTTACACACAATCACGACCTTCCTCGATAGCTTGCGTCATACGCAATATCGAGTTTCACTAAACAATGATATGCTATTAAAATATTATTAAAACACGCCGTTATGAATAGTAATAACAACTTTTTGTAATTTTATAAATTTTATTTTTTCAAAATGGACTTCATTTTTGGATTCAGAATATCGAAATTATCCTAGGGTGAAAGTTTGGTATTTTTCTGAAAACTTTCAATTTTTGATGAATAGTGAAACCACTAAGTGGTAGTTAAAAAACTAATTTTTTCATAAAACCTAATTTTACCACTTATGTGAGTGGAATTTCTAAAATCCGAGAGAATCGGTTGATGTCAGTAAGTAAAATATGGTTCAATGAGATGAAAATAATTTTTTGGTGAATAGTAACTTTTTACTTTTATTTACCACGATTAAAAGTAAATAGGGTAATTATGGGTAAAAATGATATTATTATTACCCTAACACATGTCCTAATTCTATTTTATAAGTGTAATTCGACCAAAAACAACCTTAGGAATGAAATATGACCATTTTGGCCCACTTGGATTACATTAGGACATTTATTATCAATTTACTTAAAGAAGGGTTAAAATAGTTAAAATCAAAGTTTAATAAGTAAATCATTTTTAATATGGGGTTATACATAAGATAAATTCGACTATAAATATTCATTAGAAATATAAAAAGATTTCCAACATAATGGTATTTTATTTATAATTTTTAGACATTAAATAATTTAATTTATTTTTTACACAATGATGGTGCAGTAATTATCTTATTAATGAAAAATTGACATAATTGATGTTATAAATACCCAAATAAATGTAATATGAGACTGTTTTTGAATTACACTAATTTTCTAGGTTAATATGACATTTTATTATTGATTTAATTACCGTTTTTCGAACTAATCATTCTGTTATGATTTTCACAAAAATCAATTACTAAATAGTGTCAAAATTATCATAAAATAGTTTTTAAATAAAATATTGTATTATTAATTGTTATTTTATTACTAAAAATCTAAGGTTCGACCAAATGACTTAGATAAGGTTATATATATTAATAATAAACAACTTGGGGTTCTTTTATCTTGTTATAGTAAGTTTATTAACCATATAGTGTAAGAACACAAGAAGACACGGTAAAAGTAAAATTATTTAACTTAATGTTAAATATAAATGATAAGGTTAAAATAGGAACCTAAACTAGTCTAAATTATATTGTATGAGAGTATTTCGACTCATCCCCACCATAGCTTCGAAATAAATAAATTTGGAGCTATTTAAAACCGAATTTGGCTTTATAATAAAATAATATTTTTAGTTATTCCAAATGTGCCCCTCTCCTCCCTTAAAAAAGGGCACCTCCTCCCTCTCTTCCTCACACCACTATGAGCCTTAAAGCTCGGAAAAACCCAGCCAATTTCTTCTCTCCACTTCCCTAGAGACATCCTAGAGGTCCTGGTATTCTTCAAAGACCAATTTTAGGGCCCTAAAAGGAGGTCTCAAAGAAGCGCTTCAAAGAAAAGGTAATGCCCGTTACCGATTCTTTCATCTTTATTTCTTCTTCCACTTCTTCTTCATTGGTTGTTTCATTATGAAGTAATAACATAAGTATCACTCATATACTGATATGTTTTTATAAGTATTAAACAACCCTATTTCACCATCTATCAATCCTACGGAAAATGAAATCACCGCGCGTGCGTACGTACGAAATACCGTCTCCACGCCGTGGTGTAATCTATTTTCCACCACCACCTTACTTTGATGGGTATAATGGTGTAATGAATGAATATATATGATTATTTTAAATTTATATTGATTCTTAAATAGTATACATACACTTCAATACAATTCCACGATCATGGGAACGATATCATCGCTCGTGCGTACGTACGGAATACCGTCTCCACAATGTGATAAGACTCGTTCTACATGATATTCATTGCATAATGATTATATAAATGAATTGAATGAATTAATATGATATATATTACACTAATACCATTCTGGAAATGAGGTATCTATAACCTAAAAAGAATAATAAGAATTTATTCGACAAAACACGCATAAGAACAAAATGTAATAAAAACCCAAACAACAAGTAGCAATGAAATATTACTAATAATAAGCTAAGAATATGACCATATATGACATCATAACAATGAGTATGATTCTGGAATAAGTCAATGACATTATTTAAATCATTATACAGGAGTTTTGGACACTTACGAAGCAAATCGGACCCAAGGTAAGGGAAAATATCACAATCTCATTTTATCCGAGATTGTTTATACTTTGGTATTTACTAGGGTGTATTTTATCATCCACATCCATGTTTCCTCGATATATAATATTGTTTTCATCCACCTACAATTTTTTAAATCCAATTTTACCCTTCGGTGAGTTTTTAGTAAAAGATATGAAAGGAATCTTTTGTCGTTTTTCATACAAGGTACTTTTTGACTTTTCTGAAAAAAGTATGAGAAGAATGTTTTTTTAACTTATACATCATGAATGGATTTTTAAAACATTATTTCCAAGAAGCTTCCTTTACAAGTTTTCAATTTTATTTTTGATCAACTTCTTTTAGTTTAAAATTTTATGACATGTTAAGAAAGGAAAATGTTCTCGAAGTAGAAAGGATATATTCCTCAAGAATGGAGTTCAAGTGTTTTATCAAAATTATTTTCCATCTAAGATAATATAGGGTTCTGTTTCTATCCCTATTATTACATTGATTTGATTATGTTGTGACGGAATTATTTTTATAAATTCCTTTATCTTATATAAATTTTTGTACCATGTTGTTTAAGTATCCCATTTTTATTACATGGGTTATGCAGTGATGTATGATTTATGATTTTGTGGCACACATAAGAATGGTATCATTATGAGATGGGTGAGACCTATATCTCCCTCAAATTAATTGGGTAAAGATTTTATATCTAATGAGATAGACATGGCTGGAACGGTAGGTTAAACCATTTCTGTGAAACAGGACTGAAACGAGGAGTGAACTCGGTTCAGAAATGGACTTTGTCCACTAAGATAGTCTTGGCAATGAGTCTTGAATAATAAGAAATGATTCTATATGAGTATGTGTGTATGCCACAAAGTTTCATGTTTATATTGTGATTACATTTCACTACTATGATTTATCCCATGTTATTAAATTATGATCTCTTTTGCAGGTTAAGATTTCCAAAAGTTATGTTCTTATGAATATGATGTGATTGATATTTCTTTTGATTACCCTTACTGAGAATTTGAGCTCAACCTTTTGTATGTTTTCTTTACCTAGGTTAGGAAGAAGGTTATTAAGTAAGATATGCCAAAAGGGACTATATATATGATGAAATAACTGGGAGACAGTGTAGACGCTTTATGAACCAGTTGTTTATGTTTCCCAGTTTTTAAAGACACTATACATATACGGTCCTTTCCTGGTTTTGTTATGTGTTGTAATAAGTGTGCTTCAATTTTGAAGTAATAATAATGTATGTAAAGTATGGGTCGTTATATATATATACACTTATATTAATTTAAATGTATATTATATATATATGTATATATTAGAATATAAATATAAATATAAATATATGTTTATTAATACACAGACATATGTATATATAAACTTCATATATGCATTTGTATATGTATATATATATTCATATATTTTTATAATATAAAAAATGGGCAGATATTATTTTAAATAAAATAGATAATAATTATTTCCATGTGATTTATATAATATTTAGTTTTAAATACATTTTTAAAATATATCTATATATCATATATTTAGTTATAAATTATATACATTACATATATATTTACATGTCTATATATTTACATGTCCATATATTTACATATATATATTTATGCATATTTACATATAATTGTATTTTTAGATATAATTTTTTTTAATTTTTTTAAAAATATTTATTTTAAAAACGTGTATATACTATATTTAATGATGATGATATATTTATAAAAATACATTTATATTGAATGTGTTTACAAAATATTGACATACACATACACACATATTTACACAGGTCCATATTTAAATTTCTCATATACACACAAAAATATATACATATATGTATTTATTTACATATATTTGAATATACATATATATCTGTTTATTGAAACACACATATGTATATATAAACATGACTTGTATCGGTATATATGTACGCATATATATATATATATATATATATATATTAATGCAAAATATAAGTCTATTAATAGTCTCTCCTGTGTGAGAGCGTCTCTCTCCTAGGATTTCCTAGGGTTTCAGTCATCTGTCCGTCCGGCCTCCGGCGGTACCTCTCCGTTCACCTTCGCCCGCTCCTGGATTCCACCGTCTGTGTGCTGGGAGGAGCCAGGTCCTTCGTCATCCGCTCGACCTGGACCTCCAGCGTTGGATCAAGCCTCCCTCGAGGCCCTGGATTTCCGTCTGTCACCGCCTCCCCCGTCGGCTTCAGATCTGCGTGAGGGAACGCATCGTCAGATCCCCACCCTCCTTCACCAGCACTCCAGATCTGTTCGCACGCGGCTCTTGCTTCACCATATTCTTGAGGAATTTCTCTTTTCAACAAGTCTCCTTCGGAGTCAGATCCTCGTGCTCTGTGTCTCGAGGACTACTCGATTCGGAGGATTTTCCCCTGTTCGTTTCTTCTTCCCACTGCAGTGGAGTGGGTTTTCCTGTTGCAGGTTTTCGGTCCCCTTTTTCACGAAGTGTCCACCGCGAAGTGGTTCTAGCCCGCGAAGATCCCGCCGCTGGATTCATTGAGTTCGAGGATTTCTTCACCCTTTGGTTACTCTCCCAGCTGTCGCGAAGCGAGCGGCGATCTGTAGTCGGATTTGTTCTTCCTTTTTCGCGAAGTATCCACCGCGAACTGGTCTTGACTTGCGAAGCTCCTTCCACGAAGACTCCCTGTGCCGAGAGACTTGAGCGAGGGGATTTGCGCGAACTCGCCGGTGCTACCTCACGCACCACTTGGACAGGGGATTTGCGCGCAGGGACTTCCCTGTGTTCGAGGATTTCTTCATCCTTTGGTTCCTCTCCCTGCTGTCGCGAAGCCGGCGGTGTTCTGTGTCGGATCTGTTCTCCCTTGTTCGCGAAGTTCCACCGCGAACTGGTCTGGCCGGGCGAAGCTCCTTCCACGAAGAATCACTGTGCCGAGAGATTTGCGCGAGGGGACTTGCGCGAACCCGCCGGTGTTACCTCGCGCACCACTCGGATAGGGGATTTGCGCGCAGGTACTTGCACGAGGGGAACCGCGCGAAGTAAATCTTCACGCAGGGCTGGGTGCGAAATAAGGGGACTGGCGCGCGGGGTCCTGCCGGTGTGAGGGGTCTTGCGCGTGGTGTGAGGAGTCTTGCCGGTGTGAGGGGACTTGCGCGCGGGGACTTGCGCAGGGCTGGATTTCATTGCGCAGGGCTGGTTGCGTGAGGGGACCTGCGCGCGGGGACTTGCCGGTGTTACCCCAGTTTGGTCGACCCCTCCCTAGGTGTTTTCGAGGCATTTACATGGAGACGGAGTTGGTGAACCAATGGAAGAACCTCACGTTGACAGACAAAGAAAAAGAGCCACTTGCAACCCGTAGAAATGAAGACAACACTTTGACAAAACGAATGGCTTTATTAGTGGTCGGAAGACTGGCGACTGAGGCACCTTTTAATCTAAAGGCCCTCAGGACCACTCTTCAAAATCTCTGGAAATTGGAAGCTGGAGTAGCCATCCGGGAAATTGAGAATAAACTCCTCGTGTTTGAATTCTTCAGCGATAAAGACAAAGATAAAGTTCTCAGAGGACGACCTTGGTCCTTTGACAATCATCTCATCCTGATGGAGGAATTTAAAGGGGGTGACGAGATTCAGAATTGCACACTTACCCGATCCCCGTTCTGGATAAGAATAAGAGGAATTCCGTTCCATGGGAGATCAACACAGGTGATGAAAGAAATTGGAGACCGGATCGGCCTTTTCCTAGAATGGGATTGCTCGGACCCAATACAATGGGGCCCCTGGGTTCGAATAAAGACTGAGATCGACGTGTCTGAACCCTTAATGCGAGGTATGTTCCTAAAAATTGATGATTCCAACACCTGGATCTCGTTCGAATTTGAAAAACTACCAATCTTCTGCTTCCTTTGCGGACGTATCGGCCACATGGAGAAAGCATGTGGGGCAAGGCCAGAGAATTCCACCGAAAATATTACCTTTCAATACGGTCCGTGGCTCCGGGCCAAAACACACAGAGAGGCATATATCCCTGAGGCGGAGAGACAAATTGATCGGGACCGTCTGATTGCAGCCCATCTAAGGCGACCGGAATCTGAACAACCTCCTATCATAAGGATGGGACCACCTGTCTTCCCTAAAGAATCCCCGGCTGAGCTCAGGGGAAATGGAAACGCCTCCCAAGAGATTATCGTTAGATGTAATGATGGGGCTCGGCAAGACAGTTACCTGACTCAGGGTATCACAAAAGCTGACTTCGCTTTTACAGCACCGAATTTAACGTTCCTCACCTCAACTGGGCCGCTACCAAAACCAAAAGAACCTCCAGAGAAACTTCCGAGGCAGAAACAGGTTTCCTTGGATCCGCCTGAAGCTGAGCAGAGTCCAAATCAGTTCCCAACGGATGCCCTTCTGCAAGCCGATTCTGGGATGACTGAAGCTTCACCTTCAGGACATGTTACTCGTGGAACCTGGAGAAGGGCACGTGGCGGTGGTAAAGGCGATTGTCCAGAGAACCCCAAACCAGGAGATCTGAAACGGCAAAGCGAGCCCCGTGGTATGTACACCAGTCTCCCCAAAAGGAGGAAAGCATCAGGTTCGTCATTTACCCCACAAGAGACAAAGGCGGAGGCGGGTCAGGCCCGACCCCGCCTAGAGCAATGATCGCTTTATGCTGGAACTGCCGTGGGCTTGGCAACCCACGAACGGTTCGTATGTTCCGGCGCTATTGCGCTCAAAGTCGCCCTGATATGGTTTTCCTGTCCGAAACCATATTGGAAAACAAGGACATCACAAATATTGCCCTAAAGTGCGGATTCCAGGGTTGTTTCCCGGTCCCCCGACAGGGTCACTCAGGGGGATTGTGTCTGCTCTGGAAGGATAATATCGATGTTAGGCTCCTGTCTTTTTCCCAGCGCCATGTAGCTGCTTCCATTGGCGATCCCCACAACCCCACCTGGACGTTTGTGGGCTTCTATGGCTGGCCCTCCCAGTCTGAAAAGTGGAAATCTTGGGATCTTCTTTGCAAACTTCGTCGTGATCTGCCAAGCCCCATTCTGTTTGGAGGGGACTTTAACGAGATCCTTTTCCAGAAGGAAAAAATTGGTGGAGCTATGCGCTCCTCCACGTCTATGTCTGAGTTTAGTGATGCGATCCTTAAGGCAGAGCTGATGGACCTGGGTTACACGGGTTATCCCTTTACATGGTTCCGAGGCAGATATGATGGAACTCGAATCGCTGAACGTCTGGATCGATTCTTTGGCTCAATGGACTGGATGAGCCTCTTCAAAATGTACCATATCAGACATCTCTCGTTCAACTGCTCGGATCACTGCCCAATTGTCATTAACTGTACCCATAATGAGCATGTTACTAGTCCCAGGAAACCATTCAGATTCGAAAGCTTCTGGTCAAATGATCCCGAGTGCGAGGCGGTTATCCGTTCAGGCTGGAAGACGGGGCAAACGGATCCGAGAACCAACCTTCTCCGAGTAGCATC
Source organism: Viscum album (assembly GCA_963277665.1). NCBI lineage: Eukaryota > Viridiplantae > Streptophyta > Magnoliopsida > Santalales > Viscaceae > Viscum > Viscum album. Next base: position 1,655,530,984 of record OY728119.1, read on the forward strand.
TGATCTGAAGACTTGGAGCTACTCTAAATTCCGTCATCCGGACCGGCAATGCAATTTCCTTGAAAGGAAGATTGGCTATCTTTTTAGCAAACCCCCGTCTAGCAGCATTCTCTCCAAAATAAGTGAAACCCAACGAGAGTTGGATGTTGCCCTGCGCAATAAGGAAGGTTTTTGGGCTATGCGAGCGCGTGATATTCATATAACAGAAGGGGATGCTAATACCTGTTATTTCCACCAGAAGGCTTCAGCAAGACGCCGGAAAAACTTTATTTCTGGCATTCTTAATTCAGATGGTAGTAAAGTGTCAGACACAGGGGGAATCCAAGAAGCTTTCCTGAGCCATTTTCAGAAACTCTTCTCGGCAGGCCATTCTTACATCTCTCCCGAGATTGAGGACTGCATCAAACCTGTGATTTCTGACGATATGAACAGACAACTTTCTAATGATGTGACGAATGATGAGACTCTTAAGGCCTTAAAGCAAATCCACTCTACGAAAGCCCCGGGACCAGACGGCTTCCACGCCCTCTTTTTCAAGAATTACTGGCACATCATCGGTCCAGACATTTGCAATTTAATGCGGGATATTTGGGCGGGGAAAACAGACCTGTCTTCTCTTAATGAAACTATTCTTACTCTCATTCCCAAGATGAAAAATCCACAAGGGGTCACAGACTTTCGACCGATCAGTCTGTGCAATGTCTCGTATAAGATCTTCTCGAAGATCCTGGCGAATCGGTTGCGGCCTTGGCTACCCGACGTCATTTCAGAGAACCAAAGCGCTTTTGTGGCAAAAAGATTAATCACTGATAATGCCATTATTGCTCATGAAATTTTCCACTCCATGAAAACGCGTACACGAGCGAAGAGAGGGATCATGGCGTGGAAATTGGATATGGCTAAGGCCTATGATAGAGTGGAATGGAACTTCCTCGAATATGTGATGCTCAAGATGGGTTTCTGCACCAAATGGATTGCCATGATCATGCAATGCGTCTCGTCAGTTTCCTATAGCATTAATGTCAACGGGGTGCTCACCCGAGGCTTCTCCCCATCCCGTGGGCTTCGCCAGGGAGACCCTCTTTCACCCTTCCTTTTTATTTTAGTGGCTGATGTGTTTTCTAACCTCCTTTCCAGGGCAGCCTCGCTTTCCATAATCCATGGGGCGAAAGCGTGTCGCAAGGGCCCTCCGATATCCCACCTCTTCTTCGCTGATGATTGCCTTCTTTTTTCTCGAGCTACCCCTAATGAGTGTACCGCAATCTGCCAGGCGATTCAACAGTATGAACGGGCTTCAGGACAAATGATCAATCAGAGTAAATCAGAAATTTCTTTCAGCTCTGGAGTTCCCCAGCCGAAAAGAGAAGATCTCTGCTCTTTAGCACGCATCCCTGGGGTCGATAAGCACCAGAAGTATCTTGGGCTCCCGACGGTGGTTGGACGGTCAAAGAAAGAAATCTGTTCAGCTATTGTGGACCGAATTGAAAGAAAAATACAAGGTTGGACCCCTAAAAAAATCTCCAAGGCCGGCAAGGAAATCCTCATCAAGGCGGCACTTCAATCTGTCCCCAGCTATTTGATGTCTATTTTTAAACTCCCTGATGTGGTGCTTACAAAGATTCAATCCAGCACATCTAACTTTTGGTGGGGACGAAAGGACGGAAAAAATAAAGTCCATTGGATCGCCTGGTCTGCTCTCTGTCAACCAAAATCTGAAGGCGGAATGGGCTTCCGGGACCTTTCTCTGTTTAATGATGCTTTGCTGGCTAAACAAGGTTGGCGTATGATTAATAACCCATCATCCCTATGCACGCGTGTTCTCCGGGCTAAATATTTCCCACATAAGGATTTTATGGATTCCCATCTTGGCTATCGACCCAGTTTTCTCTGGAAAAGCATTTGGGGCGGTCGTAATCTACTGAGGAAAGGGCTAGGCTGGAGGATTGGGAATGGTTCTACGGTCAAGATTTGGACCGATCCTTGGCTTGTTGATCAGACAGGCACGAAGGCGTCATCCCCTGTTTATCCCGGATCCGAGCATGCCACAGTCTGTTGTCTTTTTGAAGATCAAGGGGCGGGATGGTGTCTGGAAAAACTCTACTCCTGGTTTAATGAGAGGGACAGGAGACTTATTCTGAGTATTCCCTGTGTGTCAGACGCAGGGCCAGATCATCTCTACTGGACAAACGACAGCTCAGGTGAGTATACAGTGAAAGCCGGCTACCGGCGAGCTCTTTCTGCTCAGATTTCAGAAGGAGATGCGAGGCCCTGGACATCAATTTGGAAGCTTAATGTTCTCCCTAAAGTTCACTTTTTCTGGTGGCAGGTGTGTACTGGTATCCTCCCAACTAAGAGCCTCCTTGTCTACAGACACTTTTCAGACGACAACTCTTGCCCTTTCTGCCCTTCTGTGACTGAATCCCCTTTCCATGCCCTTGTTCAATGTCCCGGGGCTCAGGAGATTTGGAATGGCTGGGGATCAACTTTAGAGCTGTTCCCGGACCCCGCCTCAGATCTCACAGCTCTCCTGATGCGATGGTGCTCCTCCTTTTCGCCGGCTAACGCAGGCGCCCTGTGCATTTTGGCTTGGAATATCTGGAATAGGCGGAACGAGGCTATTTTCAATCATTTCCGGAGGCCCCCCAGGTTTTGGATTGACCAGGAATTGTCATGGATTGCGGTTTGGCAGAACCACCCTGAACAACAAAGACTTTCCACCCACCCTCCTCTTCCCCAACATTGGTGCCCCCCACCGGAAGGGATTATTAAGATCAATGTGGATGCCTCTCTCCCTAAGGATGGCCCAGTTGGACTAGGTTTACTGGCCCGGGACAACCTGGGAAATCTTATCGCTGCCAAATACGAAGCACGTTATGCACTTTGGGAGCCCTCAGTCGCGGAAGCCGCCGCCATCCTTGCTGGATTAAACTTCGCAAAAGATTGCGGTTGGGACTCCATTCACATCGAATCCGACTGTCTCACTGTAATCAATGCCATCAATCTCACTGACGGCGGGCTTCAACCTTTCGGTCCCATTATCCGGTGTATTCACTCGCGGAGACAAGGCTTCAATTCCTGCAATTTCTCATTTATTAAAAGGGAAGCGAACGAAGCCGCTCACAAGATGGCAGGCATTGGCCCTCCCTATGAGGATTTGCTCTGGTTCAATCATTTTCCATCGTGGTTATGCTCCTGTATTTCTGCTGATCTCCATCATTAATGGATCCGCCTTCTTTGTCAAAAATATATATATATATATATATATATATTAATGCATTTTTATAAGGTAAATAAATGGTGTTTTTTTATTTTAAATAAAGTGAATAATAAATAATTATTTTCATATTTGTTATATATTTAAAAGTATATTTTTATGTAAACGTGTTTAAACATTTATTTGTACGATTGGTTTATTATATGTAAATATAAGAAAATATATATTAAATTAGAAAAAACTATAATATTAAAATGATAAAATTTCAAAACCATAATATCGATATTACTATAATCCGTGATAAGAAATACAGTCTCAGCTGAATTAAGAAAAGAAAACCCTATTAAATGATGGTAAAATCCCATCGAATATTAAAAAAATAGGGTATAAAAACTAAAAGCTATGATTTGGAGATCATCTAAGACTTTTTAAACCTTAAAAAATAGTGACCAAGTTTATGCTAATAAATATGGTGTAGATATTTTAGGAGTCTTTGTTTTGATATGTGGTAGAGTGAAAATGGACACCCAGATCAAAAGTTATAGTCATTTGAAGTTCAATTTATGTTCTCAACTTATCTTAGATCATTCTTTAATTTATTACATGTTCATGTTACCCAATTGTTATTAAATGACTGTTACTCAATAATAATTAGATAATTATTAATTAATATGATTTTTTAATTATTTTATAGATCATTTTTCATTATATATCATATATATTGCGTGTAATTTCATATTTAGTCTTATATTAATCATATTTAATAAAATATATTATATTTATATAAATATAAATACATTTATATATTAATATATATTTTTAATGATATATATATATTTTATGAAATATTCTATTTATTAGCACTGATAAAGGCTACCTTTACCAGCACTGAAAAAATCACGGATAAAGTTATCCTTTATCGGTACTTTTAGTTAGCACTAATTAAAGAACTCCCTTTATCAGTGCTCTTAGCTAGTGCTGAATTTAACACAATCTATAGTAGTGAACCTTACATAGTGGGTTACACTACTACAAATTTGGGTTTTTTCTGTGCTAGTAATTATCATCCCTAGAGAAAAATGTTGATAAAGGGTTCCCTTTATTAATGCTTTCTTTTTAGAAATTGTAAAGGGTTTCCATTATCAAAACATTATTTTTAGCAATAAAAAAGGGTTACCTTTATTGGATTTTTATTTTGTATCATTGATATAGGGTAACTTTTATCAGCACATTTTATAGTGCTAATAAAGGCTATGATCACGTGTGAGTCCCACATCAAACTTGTGGAAGTTCGATAGCTTGTTTTTATATGATTCTCCCGCATAAAAACCCGAGAATACTATTTAGGAGATGGGCTCTCGCATACACTATACCCGCACCTAAATGGGCTCATACCTACACGCTTGGGCCTGCATGGGTCTTGGGCCACCCTATGACCACTACAGACCTTGGCCCCCGGTCTGCTCAATAGGTCATCCTTGTAGGGCTACCTAAATGGTTAGCCCTTCTGGTTGAGTGCTAGCTGACTTCTTATTTTTTTATAATTAAATTCTTATTTCATATATAAAAATATATATTCATATGTATGAATATATTAAATATTATTATATATATTAAATTTGTTTTCTTTCTTTATTTTATTTGTTTAATATTTTTTAAAATTTATTCGTATTTAATATTTTTTTATATTTATTCATTTTTTATTATTAAATTATTATTTTTTATATAAAAATATATATTGATATATATATATATATATTCGAATATATTAAATATATATATATATATATATTAAAAAAACTAATTTTTAATTATTTAATCTTTTTTTAAATTTATTCGTTTTTAATATTTATTTATATTTTTTTTCATTTCTTTTACAATTAAATACTTTTTTCAGATATAAAAAATATATTGATTAATATAAAAATATATTGAAATATATATATTAAATATTGATATATATTAATATCTATATATATATATAAATTGACATATATTAATACATTGTATATTAATTATTTAATTTTATATATAAGCAATTTGTTAAATATAACATATATATAGTAATAAATAGTATATTAATTATTTAATTAAAAAATAATAAATTGAAAACTTATTATATATGTAATTAAATATGTAATACACTATTTATAATTAATAAAATTGATTAAATTTATTAAATGCTTAATATAATAATTAAATAATTAATATACTATTTATTACTATATATATATTAAATTTATTAATTTTTATAAATAAATATTTCATTAATATGTTTTCTAATAATTTTTTAGCATTTTATGGTTTTACTACAGTTATAATTTAAATAATTTATATATATTCATTTTTATTTAAACATATATTCATGCGGGTTCGTGAGCTCGATGAACCCAAACCCCAATTTGTTTTACAATTTAATTTATTAAATTTAATATATATATATCGTAATAAATAGTATATTAATTATATATATAATTAATTAAATAATATATTAATTAAAATTAAAAAAATGAATAAAATTATTAAATACTTAATATACTAATAAAATAATTTATAAACTGTTTATTGCTATATAATAATTACTCGAATGGATCAGCCATGTATAAATGGATTTTCATTATGATTGAAGTATAATACTAATTTCATTCTGAATTAATTTTTATTGAAATCTGTGATATATATAGGTCCATAACCTATAGGTGTTAGGTGACCCTACACTAACTGAAGAATTTAAACAAATAGTCGGGGCTCCATCTATAACGGCTCAAAGTTACAAATCTATAGTTGTTAATGTCTTTTAGCATCACATCGAAGATGTCAATGAAAAAGGAGCAACAAAAAATAGTGGAATTGGTTTTCCATAAATCAATTCTTGTTATTACTATCGTCGATTGAAAGACATCATTGATGTATTATATGCACATGGGTTGAAATACATATTGTTAAAGTGTAATTGGGTAGACCTAATACGTGTAAGTATGCTGATCAATATTAGTTTACATAGTTGAATTTGAACAATATGTTATACAGAGATGAATGAGTTAATAATGGACCTTTCAATTTGATATCACAATCAGGACAAGTTTTCATTATTACCTTGACATCTAATCTGAATTGTCAAGTTGTTTTGTAAATGGAAAGGCGATGAGTGTTTTTAATTGAACAATATGAACCTGAGACTATTTCCTTTTTTGCATAAAAACTTGATCAACACACCATATTTTAACATGAAGAAGATATTCATTAGGTTAGAGAGACCATTCAAGGAGAAACATTGGACTTTCATGTTTAATGAAAGGTATTGTTGTTTTCCCACCCTTCGGTTTAAAACATTTTTTTTATTTTTTATCTTTTTATGAAATGTGTAAGTATTTTATATATTTATTTTCTTTACCATTGATCTATACAAACATGAAAAATGACATGAATTAGAGTACAAATAATTAAAGGAATTATTTTTCATGAAAATATAAAAATAAAAATTTAATATAATATTTATAGAATAAAACACAGAAAAAGATAACATATATGTAAACTATGATAATAAAATATTAAACAAAAATATTTCAATCGTATTCCCCCACAACTAAGAGACTAATCCACATTAAGTAATTTCTTACTATAAAAAATTTCACTAAGCATTCATTTCATCAAATGTACGAGGCTTAGGTCATCAAATGAAGATAAGTACATAATGAATGTTTATGATTATTTTACTCATATGGAATTGTTTTCTATTTTATGTCATTTAAATTAAACTTATTGAGTGATTTCAACAATTTAGAAGGGTTTTTGAGAATCAAATAGTGAATGTCATTCGAAGATTCTGATCTGATGATGTTCAAATCAATAAAAGAAAATTACAATCAAATGAATTTAGAACTGAGTCATCATCTTTTTTTAATTTAGCTCATAACCCTTCTTGTATTCTCACTAATCATGGGAGTAATCTTGAGTTAATAGGTAGGTATTCAAACTCATGTATCCTCTCTTTCAGGCACACATAACCTCCCAGATGGAGATTTACAAGCCCAATTAGAATGCTTAATTGACTAAACCTTCAAGGCATGGGTTGGCTTCAGTTTATTTATAATTCCACTAGATTAAGTATAATCTGAAAACATCTTAAGGTGACCATAAAATCCATAGTAATGGAATTTATTCAACTATAAAGTACATTCGAGCTTGATATACTATTTCTACTTGAATTGGTGACATTGAACAAAAGGCCAACCTTAACTAAAAGGTGATGGAACACTTTCCTAACTAGTCTGAAATGACTTTGTTTAATTCCCACCTATAGAAATATTTTTAGTATATCAGTTGATGTATCCCTAGAGTATTTTTCAGACATTTGGAAACCTTAACTCAAGCCTCTTATAGATCCAATCTAAGCTAAAATGAATTTCTTTACCACGTCAGTGAAGGTAGTTAAGTTAAGGAGATTCACCATCTAATATATTAGATCTCCAAATCTCATGTAAAAGAAACATGCCATAGACTCCTCATCTCTACTGATATAAGGAGTGAATCATTTAAGGTCATAAAATTTCTATGGTATGTTCCTCTATTAACATCAATATTTGTAGGAGGTTCATTAAATCCTTTACCCTCACCAATTGTATACTATTTGGACAAAACAAGGCCAATGAAATATCTTGAATCCCTAACCAATTGAGTCCAGATTCTTTCTTAGCATTAAAATATTTTACATTATAAAAAATAATATATAAACAAATAAAATCCTTATTTTGATATAACATAAAATAATTTTATAATCATTAGCATAAATATGAAACTATCCATCAAGGGAATCAGTTATTAACCTATATTAACCTACTCATTAGTAAATAATATATAAAAAAACTATATTTATTTATCGATAATACCTCAATTATTATGAGGTTCTAACTCGTTCCAATAGTAATATAATAAATATACATGCAATCATACATTGTGTCATGGTATCCTACTTGTGCCTAACTAAAAATACCTAGTATAATGCTCTAGAAACAAGGGAATATAATATATTAGAAGGATAAAGGTAAGGAATGATCACAAACTTCCATAGATGTGACAAAATTTTAAATAACCACTTGATTTTCAGTTTTGGCCTTGTATGGTAGTGATACTTAAATTTGAGTCTTTTTATCCTCAATTTATGTGCTACCTGTTCTACTAGGTAGTTTTTGTTTTTGACGATTTCCACTTTTGAATCCAAGAACTCTTCATTTGGATGTGTCTATATTATTTTTTTATAACTAGAAATAGCATCATTAAAATTCAACACATGTGATTATCATGATGGTTCATTTGAATTTAAACATTGAAAACTCGTCACTATAAGATTATTTTAGGAAAAAAATCAAAAGGGAAAGGAAAAGGTGAAGAGACCACAATGAAAGAACACGCATCCCCAAGAATGGTTCTAAAAAGTTGTCAAGGGATTCCTTGTGAAATGTTTTATCGGCACTTCAATATGTAAACACCTAAGGGTGTAACATAGGTGATGATATCAAGGATTATTCTCATGAGGAGGCAATGATATCCTAACACAATGTTCTACTTCTTTATTATGTTTTTGTTTTTTAATATATTAAAAGTAAATTAAAAACAAGGTTGGTGATGATGAAAATAAGAAAATAAAAATTCAAATTTTTATGACTCTTTTTATGATATATGAAATCAAATTTTATTTCCATGCCTCTATATTCCCCTTTTCTAGTATACGATACTGATGACATTTAATTTTTTGTAGTGGAAATAAAAATTCAATACCTTTTATTTTCTGGTTTTTAGAAAATTAATCCTTTATTAATTTCTAATTATTTATGAATAAAATGAATGGGTATTGGATATTTATCGTTTCTATGGGATTTTAAGGTTATAAAACAATGAAATATCATAGCTTATCCAAGATATGTGTTTTGATCCAACAAATCCTATATATTTTGATGAAATATGTGTGAAATAAATAGAAATTACATGATATATTTTTTACTTCATGTTATGTAGAACTTTAATAGGCAATGAATACTTTATTATTTAATGCTTTCTATGACTGTAGACATATCAAGGAAACATGCACCCGATCCACATCATTTTGCCTAGCTATATGCATCTATGGGTTGAGGTATGTATGAATGTAAATGTGTTTATTTTTTAAATTAATTTTTAAACATATATATGCACATCTGTATAATTATTTATGAATTTTTGTTCAATAGGATAAGAATCAACCACTTCTTCCTCTTATAGGATAGGTCAGAGTCTTGGTATTTCATCATGTAATTCTGACATGATTCTTGATGTATCATTTAATGAGACATACCATCCTACTGGAGTGGTTTCCCCTGCATTTATTTTCCAGTTGGGTCATATCATATTAAAACCACATATATTTTCATTAACAACACATGATTATGCTTCATTTCTCTAGGATACAATAGACCGTCTATGGAGGGAAGTTTAGGTAAGAGGACCATTTTAGTTTCCAAGATATGTTTAAAAAATACAAACATGTTTGAAATTTTTTTTCTTAAAAATAATAATATTAGAGTGTTCCCCAATGAGTTTCATCTAGTGCGAATGGAAAAATTATATAATATTTGGAAAGATCATGAAGTTAGAGTCAAGAGGGAGAACTGGGTACTAAATGTGGGTGCCCCATACATTCTAGACAGAGTATCAATTGGTGTTCTGCCATCTTAGTGATGTGAGTTAGTTTAATATCAGTCCATTGAGGCTGAAACAGTGAGTATATTTATTTTGGTTTATACATTTCGAAGAATGTGTAAAAATTTACATGTTTTAAAATTGTATTAATTTAGTGTAGGAGGTGGTAGCGCTTCATTTAGAGAATCATTCATTGTAGGGACCACCTCATAGGCTTGGGACTCATCACATTACACATATTATACATGATGTATTTGTTATTCATTTTTTAAATATATTATTTAATATGTTTTGTTGTTATATATCTATATCTTATTGGTATACAATTATGGGATAAAGATGCACTCATTGATAAAATATTAGTGTGGATGATGACTCGTGATCAAAATGATCTATAGGTTACAACTCTTATAGTAGTTTCTTGTACTAATTATCAATACCTACATAAATATTTATATAAATACATATTTATATTAACATATTAAATAGGTCCAATTTGTGTCTAAGTTATCATATCTTCTATAGGACCAACAATAACTTATCATACGAATGGATAAGATATTTCATCACATTATTGTTCGTGATGAACATGGATACATTTTGATATATATAACGGGGATTCCTAATTATTTAGTTTCACACACTGAGGCATTCGCTCATGTTGTTGTTGGGATGAAACAACAGGTAAAAAATTTGGAGGAACAAATGTGTGCTTTTGAGGAGGTAAATGTGTTGCTGTTACTGGAGGTTAAAGCACTGCAGGAGTATATGTGTCGGGGTGATGGTGTAGGGGTCCTATGATTCAGGTTTATATTGAATTTATTTATTTATTTATTTATTTTAATTATTATTATATTTGTAAAAAAAATTGTTGTCAGCCCCTACTTCACTGGATGGAGGTAGAAGCCATGGTATTGCATGACCATTTGATTTAAGAGGTAGGTCTTGTTTTTTATCTTTTTAGATTCCCATTCAAATTGGATTTCAATTTTATTTATTTATTTAGTAATTTCAAAAATGATATTTACATTTTAATTCAAATAAAATTTGATTATGTAGGAATTACAAACAAACTAAAGACATTTATATTTATGAGAATACTTATCCAAATAATCAGTAAGTGTTTTTTATTTTTTAAATTCCAATCATGTGTCAAATGTCAAGAATCAAAAAGGATAGTAGTTAGAGAACTTCCATTACACAGTGAACCCAGATCTGCAATCAAGATAAGATTCCTACTTTTCAAGGAACATTCATTCACTTGAAGACCCATGTGTCTGGTTTCAATGTAATCCTCACAAATATGTGGTGTAGATCAATTTAAGAACACTCCAAATCACTTAATAAATAAACTAAATATCAATAATAGACTTAGGATTTTTCTAGGTTCTATGTGAAAAATTCAAGCATGTAACCCTTGACCAAGAGAATATCCTCATGCTTTATATCATTAAAAATAATGAAATACCAAAGAACTAATACCACATGCCTTGAATCTATCCAAAACCAAAATTATGTGATCATGGATGTGAATAATAAACACCATTGAATCATTCACACATAGAATAAATATTTAATCATTCACAAAGCTTAATTTCATAGAAAAATTTATAAAAAGTATTCCACTTATTCATCCCTCCATTCATTCTAAATGATACATCGCCACTTAGTTAGTAACTTCATCCATATTTTACTATTTTATTTTGAAATTTTAATATCCTTCATAAGTAAAGCTAAATAATCTTATAAAATAAGCTGATTTCATCATGTTCTCATAAAAATATTCCTAGTGTGGAAAAATATTACACAACCAAAAAACTCATTCTTATTAGAACTAGGTTTACTTGTTATTATAATAAAAATATTATTTTTATACCATGATGAATTTTTTTCCCCCAACTTATCTCATTCTGTTGTAAAATATTATTACTCATATATTCTTTTCCCATACATGTTGTTATAAATTTATCTCAAGCTATAAATTCTCTTCCACTTCTTCCTTTAATCTAAATATTATTAACCTTTTAACATTTTACTAGTATAATTTTTTGATAATTATATAAATGTATCCAATATTGTCACAAATTTTATAACACACCTCATCAAATTAGTATTCTAAATTTACCTTGTCTTCATATGAGTCTTCCACTAACACAATTAGTCGATTTATGTCTTTATCATATTTTTTTATATCTTATCGATAACTTTCTTCTCTAACTCTTTTGTATTCTTCTCAATAACTCATAATGTTAATCGATCTTAAATAAAATTTAAATATAATTTCTTTCTTATTTTATCCATATATCTCTTTTTGGATTCATGTGACATAATCTTCTTAGGTGGAGATAACTCATACATGTTCTACAATACCTATCCTAAGTCATCAAATTCTTTTTTATTTATCATTTTATATGAAATTATGTCAGGAATATTATGTTTTAATTTATTAATGATCATATACATACAACAATAAACATCATAAGGCTTCTTATACATCATTAATTGACTCCTCCTTTCTTAATGAATTATTTATCTTGTTTTAAAACATGAATTACATGAGAAAATGGATTCTTTATGACTAAATAATCAACAAAACCATTAATAGAATTTAAACTATTATTTTCCAAATTTAGATATGATTTTTAGAGAATATATAGCTTAATATTTTAGAAAAAATAGGCTATAATTTGAGCCTTCACCGAGGAGAAAACTTTTGGTCCATAAAAAACTCTAGTGAATGTAGAACATATATTTCAATTAGTGTAACATATTTAAATATAAATATAGTATTAAATTTTTATTATACTGTAATTTTATTTTTAGTAGTATTAATGGATTCAGTATGAACATCTTGGTCTTTGTAAAAATCACCTATCAAATTCTTAAATATATTCTCAGTATGAAGTAAATTTTATTGAGTGTTTATTTGATCATTTACCTTATTAAAAACGTAAATATCAAGATATTATTTATCAAAACTATATCCAAACTTGATGAGGATGTTCGAGTTAGATTTAATTATTAAAATTGATATATTATGAAGACTAGAGATAATTAGACTAGTGAGTATAGACTGAGACTACATAATGAGGGAATCACCTTCCCCCTAAAATGAAAAAAATACTAGTACCACTAAACATAGATCATCTCAAATGATCCCTCCTCCTCACATGCAACCATTAAAAATTTGAACCATTAGTATTTAGTTTCAATAAAATAACCTACTTCTTCCATGAAACCTAGGGACTATGAGATGTATTATTGGAACCTATCTTTGGATAATATCATTGAATCTGAGGATGAAATATGAATAAATTCCAATAATTTTAAGGCTTCATAAAATTAATCAAGTGATGTGTTTTTGGATTCGAGGTAAGAATGATACCCTAATTTACTTGATGCTTAGCCTTATTGCAAGATTTCAATAAAATCTATCAACCTATAGAAATAAAAACACTGCACATTTGAAATTCATCGAAGGAGAGGCCCAAATTATAAAAAAATAGTGAGGAATTTTATGATAGAACCCAGAAACATTGTGATACCCAGTTAATTATTTTACTATGATTTTCTACATGAAAAAATACCACAAATAGGCTAGAGGGATATTCCTAATTTTATCTGCACTAACTAGGATGGTGAGGTGTTAGGGTACTTGGTTGCCCTACCCCTACCATCTCCTTCATAGAAGTGAGTTATTTCTCTGACTTTATTTTGATGGACTTGGAGGAGACAAAGAAAAAGTCTTTCTATCATATAATCACCAATTAATTACCTAATAGATGAATTTTTTTCTCCTTCCTCCTTAGGGGATTTTTTATGCTAAAGACTATCGAAGGATTCCTACTCCTTAGTCTCAAAATGATAGATGGAGTAAGGAGGTTTTCTGCAACATGATCCCTTCAAAATAATACTTCCTAATCTAGAGGATCAGAAACCACACCATTCTTTCTGACAACAGCATTAAAAAGTTGGGCATCAAAATTACATCCTATTGTCAATGTTGTATAAGTAAAATCAAGTAGGATGTGAACCACATCTTCTTTGAAGGGGAATGAGAGGAAGAAGTCTGGAGTTTTTTCGGAGTGTTTATAGAGTTTTCTTCTCAGGATCATCAGCATGAAAATTTCCTAAAAATATGGTTTCAGGGGATGGACAATGTGGGTATGGAAAGTACGGCTCGTTCCACAGTTCTCAATGCAGGGTGCTGGTTCTTATGGAAAGCGAAGAACATGGTGAGATATAAGGGGATTCCATCTACCAAGTGGTCCATAATCCCTAGGACGTGAAATTTGCTGGTGGATCTGGTTCCCTTCTTCAAAAACTAGAAAGAAGCACCATCTCTTAGGTCTCTGCAAATTCCATTTTCTGTGGATCACTCACCTAGCACCAGTTTATAGGGACATTGGGTGCAGTGGTTCCCCCCGATGCCGGCTTCAAGCTAAATACGGACTGTTCTAGCATTGCAGGTATCACTAGAAGAGGAGGATTTGTTTGGGACCAGAGAGGGAGTTTTATCATGGATTTTAAGGAACACTATGGCAATGGAACAAGTATTCAGGCAGAGGAAAATGCTCTATTGACTGGGATTAAATTGAGAATCTAGAAAAACATCAATCTATCCCAAGTGGAGACAGACTTGATGATCATTCATAACTCTATACAAGGTAAAATCCATAACCCATGGTCGATAGCATACATTATTAGGGAATTCAGATCTCTTCTCAATAATGGAATAACGCTCATTCACACCTGGCGAGAAGGAAATAAAGTATCAGATCATCTCCCCTTCCAAGTTGAAGAAGCCCTTGAAGTCATTAGCTATCCTAACTTTTCGTTCATCAATCATGAGGGTGTGTCTTTAATCTGAGGGGATGCCCTTGGCCCGCACCATTTTAGGCCTCCTTTGGTAAGGTGTAATTCTTTTTGTTCTTTCTTCATTCAATAAAAATGGACTTGATGATGAATAAAAAGTATTATTAATATATATAATTTTTTTATATTTATATTCAAAAATAATTTTCCTTATATACATTAATTTAAAAACGCATGTTTATAATTAGTATAAATATGAAATATTAATATATTTTCTAATAATTAAAAAATATATATAATTTTTAAAAAAAATTATTTATAAGATTATAAATAAATATATTTATATTTAAATAATTATAAAATTATAATAAATTATTTTAAAATAAAAAATCTATTTAGTTTTTTTTGTAATTATATATATAAATTATTTTTAAATATATTTATTTATAATAATAATTATAAATATAAATGTATATATATTAATATATATTTGTCTCTAATTAATTTATTATATATATATATCCCATGAGATAATGATGATATTCATTGACATATTTATGTTCATATATTGATATGCGGGAATATAATTGACAGTAGATATGATCATAAGTTTATTTGTGGACATGATTGGGTTTCTATATATGTTGTAAATGTTAGATTACACATTCTTATGATGAAACATGCATATGTTATGTAATCATTACTCATGAAATGTTCATTTATACATTGAAACCCTTATTATTCATGCTTACATGTATGTGATGACTCGTTTTTTATGATTTACACTTTTAATTCATGTTATACCCATGAACTTATTTATGATCTATTATAAAATTATAATAAATATATTTATTATATTTATATTTATAAATATTTAATTATATATAAATTCTTTTTAAGTATATTTATTTATAATTATAATTATATATATATAATTATAAAATTATAATAAATATGTTTACTATAATTTTATAAATATATATATTTATATCTTAATAAATATAAATATAAATATATATGTAATTATATACAAATATTAATAAATATATTTATTTGTAGTTATAATTATATATATATTTATATATTTGAAATTTTATTTATATATATATACACATAAGTAATTATAAAATTATAATAAATACTTTTATTATAATTTTATAAAAAAATAAACAAATAAATATATTTATAATTTCAATTATTAATAAATATAAATATATATATGTGTATATATAATTATAAATTTATAATAAATATATTTTATATATTTATAATTTAATAAATATATATAAATATATATATAGATATATATATTTATAAATATATATATATATATATATAAATATATAAAAATATTTATAAATATATAAAAATATTTATTTATGATTATGATTATATATAAATATATACAATTATACCTAGACAGCGTAAACCCTGGGATAGCCCATGATTCCAATTTGTTTTGAAAATAAAAAGAGAATAGGGTACAAATGGAGATGGGGGAATGAAAACAAGTGAAAAGACACATCATAAAAAGAAAAATATTCATTTACGAGACTGAACACCAACCCTACCTATCGAATGACAACCCCTATTCCATGTTTTGGGATACTACCATTTCTTATCATCATTGTCATCTGATGGGATAGGATATTCCTCTAGACCAGTGGCCTCCAAAATTGGATTTCCAGTCTCAGTTCCTTCAAGAAGAGTAACTCTATGAGCATTGCCAAATTCTTTATGAATTATCTATTTGTTATATGACCTATTTAAAATGTCAATAAGACTAATATTATTTTTACCAGAGCCTGATGGAATAACAATTTCGAGACACTAAACATCATAGGTCCCCTACACAACATCATCCCATGTGTTACGACCCTTCCCTTGTCTATCCATAATAGCCTCAGTGGGTTGTGTTCCACCAAATGCATCTTGTCTCATATCCTCAATCGGATGTGTAACTCCAGAGGGAACTAAGGCCAAACCCCCCTTTCTAGTAAGGGAACCTATATATGGTTTAGCCTGCAAACATAAATTATCAACACATTTTTTCATCCCTTTATAATCAAAAGATGTAGTTAGAAGCTCCTCCTTATCCAATTTCAAATTGACAATAGTTTGAGTAGTGCATTCCTCATCAGATTCTGCATGCTCACCAACAGGTCCATGGGGATGATATCACGAACCATCTCCTAGGTCCTGTGCCATGACTACCCCATTCCCACCTTACATAGGCTAAGGGCTGGCGACTTGCACTGGAAGGATTATTCCCTAAAACGGGAAGGAATTTCCTTTAACCTGTATAAACACACGGTCCGAGAACACAGTAAGAAGAAAATGTGAAGTAAACTATTGTAGTAAAATTATGCTAAATGTAAAAGGGTATGGAATACAAGACCAACTATAAGAGTACAAGTACAACTGAAAGAACAATACAACTGAAAAATAGCTATTGGGTCATCCACTGAGGATCCTACCTAAAGGTTTGGTACAAATCGCTTCCTCAGCACTCCTTGTCCATCTGTCTCCTCCATGTCACATCATACCAAATGGTCCACCTCTGAGCATCGTCCAGTCCTGGCTCCCTTATCCTCGATCAATGTTTCCCATTATCTGCACAAGACACAACACGTTATGGGAGATGCCCGTGTAGGGGTGAGTATAAAAATACTCATTAGGGACCCCGAGACACCTGTAGGTCTCCTAGAGTTCCAAAAATAAAATACCACAATAAAAGACACTAATCTCAAAGCACGAAGCAATAGACATCAAATATATATAGGTATATTCCCATACTTCTACCTAAGTTATCAAGAGATAATCATCTCATAAAAGACAAATTAATACCATAAACGTAACACCAGGAAGGTTAAAGTACCACATACGTAACACCACAGAGACAACACATCAAAGTTAGAAGTACCACACAAGTAACACCACAATAATAAAAGTACCACATAGTTAACACCATGAAGGTAAAAGAACCAAATAGGAAACTCCAAGAAGATAGGAGTACCACAAAGGTGACACAACAAAGATAGAAGTACCACAAAGGTAACACAATGGAGATAGAAGTACCAAAGAGGTACCACCATGAAGATAGAAGTACCACAGAGGTAACACCACGAAAGTAGATGTACCACACAGGTAACACCACGAAGTTAGAAGTACCACACAGGTACACCACGAAGTTAGAAGTACCACATAGGTAACACCACAAAGATAGGAGTACCCCACAGGTAACACCACAAAGATAAAAGTGACTCAACTCACAATCAGGTATAATTTAAGTACATAAGTACAGATTATTAGTCTCAAGGCTAGATCATCTTATTCTGTTAAGTATCACTGCTTCTGACCCACATAGGATCGATAAGTAACTAACCCCCACTGACCCACATAGGATCTTACCCACAGAGGATCAGTCTGCACTGACCCACACAGGATCACTGAGTGCTTACCCACATAGGATATGACCCACACAAGATCAGTATGCACTGACCCACACAGGATCAGTGAGCACAAACCCACACAGTATCAATGTTCTTCATTCCAGTTACAACCTGCCATAGAGTTCTGACACTAATCATGATTAATTCTAGGTGTTTCCACTCCTCAAGCCATCATTTTATACTTCAACTTCCACTAAGTCCCATGAAGAAGTATCCCAAAGGTCTATCTCATCAAAAGGGACCCAGAAAAACTGACGGCGTGTCAATTGGACGGTCGGTCTATAAGTTATTAGCGTTTCTGTTTCAAGGGACCGATTAGATTTGAGTTCGATCCAACCCATATATAATCCAAATTTATCTAAACCTAAAGTGGATTATACCAAAAGAACTTTCTCAATCCAAGGATTCTAATACTGCAGACAGTTCTTCAAACGGTCATCTGGTTCTCATGATACGGTCAGAAAAGAGAAACTGGGTCTGGATGGGCCCGGGTCTGATCTGACCCGACCCAACCTGGCCTGGGCTGCGGCGGGTCCGGCCCCCTAGGTCGTGGTCTTCTTGGCCTGCTGGGCGCGGCCCGTTGTTGGGTGGCCCGTCGTGGCGGGGTCCACCCTAACTGACTCCCGGTAGGGGAGGTGTCTCCCAGGTCACTCGAATGGTCCAACGAACCATTCAGATTTTGGAAGTAAGACTCTCCAAAGAGGGTCCTTCTTGGTGCATCATGGCCGACTGGATCACCAACCGGTCCCCCTCCCAACAGCTCGACGGTGCCACTATTCTTCGTGGCCGTCTGGGTGCCGGCCTCCCTTTGACCTCCACTGCATCCAAGCGGCCGTGGTGTCTAGCTCTGGTGGCCGGGACGCGCGCTTCCGCTTTGCCACGCGGCCGGCTGGCGTGCCGACCATGACTCTGCTCCTCCGTAACTGATGGGTCGGAGCCTCCTCCACATTCGGCAGCACAGAGGCATTCCACCCTACCTCTACATGGCCGACCGGTGTTCCGGCCACCCTCCTCTTCCATGGGTCACCGCAACTTCATTCTAATCCTAAAAAATATGATGACTGAATATTCACAATCCTTAGGTCAAGGGATCCACGTCTATATGTCGCGCTCAAACAAAATTTGTGTTTTCAGCACGCTTAATTATTTGGAATTGATGAACGCATGATGAATGCGCGAAGAACAAAAGAAATGGGTCAAGGTATAAGTTCGGGACGATGGCCTTGTTTGTTTGGCCATCTTCATTGTGAATCTAGAATATGAAGAATAAAAAATAGATTTAATCAAAATTCAATTGAAAAAACACCCTAAATCATTCGTCCGATGGAGATGTTGTGATGAAGAAGATGAAGACAAAGAAGACGATGAGGGCGCTAACATTCGGAGCTCCCGCAACACGTTTCCGAAGTCGGGATCGTTTGTCGTCCTTGTTCTTAATCTGTTGAAAGTTTTTCATTGAAGGATATTTCTCCAACGGTTCTCCCAAACTCTCCCATATTTTTCCAATGATTTCTCCCACAAAAGGTGAGGATCTACTCTTAATTTTGTTAAGTCTATTAAGTCAATTAATTGTTGGCGCATTAATTAAATTAAGTTGGCACATTATGTTAGTAGGATTCCAAGGTTTTCCCGACATTAAATAAGGGTTCAAGTGGTCCCCAACACTAGAATTCAAAAAGTAGGTTTCAATAAAAATAAAATAAAAGTTATCGTTTTTTTATTCTTTTGATTCTCCAATAAAACAGTAGAAAACTAACTTCCACCCTCTAACTACTACGATCGAGGTGAAGGTCTACTTAATAGAATACCAGTGTTGTGAGTTCAACGGTTCCCTCATATTTCAATTTCGAGTACCGGTTCAAAATTTAAAAAACCCGATCCCACGTTTATTGAACATACCTAAAAAAGTTTAGAAATTTATTCCCAGTACACCGGGCCTCGGAATCATGCGCCTTCAATTTTTTCGGACACATAATATTTCT
This sequence comes from Viscum album, assembly GCA_963277665.1. Lineage (NCBI taxonomy): Eukaryota > Viridiplantae > Streptophyta > Magnoliopsida > Santalales > Viscaceae > Viscum > Viscum album. Next base: position 1,655,551,122 of record OY728119.1, read on the forward strand.
ATATAATGAAAAAAAATTACATGGGAAAATCTGGGTCTTTACATTCTCCCCACCTCAGGGATTTACATCCTTGAAAGCCAAAACACAAACTAGGGAATAAGTGGGGGTACTAAGCATGAATATGAGCCTCTCACTCCCATTTTCTTTTCTAGAGGTTCCCATTCTGCCATAAAACACACAGCAGAGGTATCAAATTCCCACAAAGTACTCTCTCATGTCGATTCTCAATCTCTACTGGAACCTCTGAAAACATCACCCCATCATCGATGTCCAGCTCACCACAGTCTATGATGTGTGAAGGATCATGTACATATCTCCTCAGCTAGGATCTATGGAAAACATCGTGCACCCATTGCAACATAGGAGGAAGCGCTAAGCGGTATTCCACCTCGCCAACTCTACTGATAAACTGAAAGGGTCTGATGAACCTTGGAGATAACTTGCCACCCCGACCAAATCTCTACAAACCTCATCGAGGTGAGACCAATAGAAATCCATGACCACTATCCTTGAACACCAGAGGTCTCTGTCTCTTTTCAGAATATGACTTATTCCTGCTCTATACAGTCTTCATACAATCCTTGATGACCTGAAACTTCTCCATGGTAGCCCATACCATCTCTGGTTCTATGAGTGCTGAATCCGCTAGGTCAGTGCAGCACAGAGATGATCTACAAGGTCGACCGTACAATTCGTTGAATGGTTCCATACTAATAGTGGAGTGATAATAGTTATTGTATGTGAATTCTGATAAGGGAAAATTATCCTCCTAGCTGCAACCAAAATCATGGACACAAGAATGTAGCACGTCCTCGAGGGTTTGAATGGTCCTCCTTGTTAGACCATCCGTTTGAGGATGGAAGGCAGTGCTCAACCGATGTTGCATCCCGAATGCCTCCTGCAACCCCTTACATAGACATGATGTAAAACGTGCATCACGATCAGAGAAAATCATAGATGTCACTCCATGAAGTTGTATAATTTTCTCCACATGGAGGCATCCCATGCCCTCTACTAGAACCTGCTCTCTAATAGGTAGGAAGTGGGATGACTTGGTGAGTCATTCAATGACTACACAGATAGAATCATGACTCATGGACATGCATGGAAGTCCTATCATGAAGTCCATGGAAATTACATCCCACTTCCACTCTGTCATCTTTATTGGGTGAACTATGCCTGCTGGAACATGATGCATTACATTCACTTTCTGACAAGTGAGGCACTGAGAGACAAAATATGCCACTGCTTTCTCTATTCCCAGCCACCAGTGCTGACGCCAATGGCCATCGTACATATTCGCCACTCCTGGATGTACCGCTAGAGGGGACGTTTGGAACTCCCTCAACAATTCATCCCGTAGCACCACCGGTACCATAGTACGTCCTTAGAAGAGGATGACGTGCTCCCCACCTTTAAAAAATCCATCAGGTGCCTGTCATGTGGATATCTAGGCACGTCGAGCCTCACAGTGAGTGTCCCCAAGCTGCGCCTCCCTGACTCGTTGAAGGAGTGGGGGAGTGACTGTCAGAGACTGAAGATACGCCACTCCATCTCGATCCACGTAGGATATCTAAAAAGCGGTTAACTATTCCGTCGCCTCAATCATGAACTATATACTAGATCTCCTAGTGATTGAATCTGCTACTACATTCCCCTTCCCAAGAGTATACACTATCTCGAAGTCATAGTACTGGAAGAACTCAATCCAATGTCGTTGTCTTAGGTTCAGGTATTTTTGAGAGAAGATATACCTGAGAATGTTGTGATCAGAGTAGACTATAAAACGTTTTCCCATAAAGTAATGTTTCCACATATTAAAGGTTAATACCATTACTGATAACTCCAAGTCATCGGTAGCATAGTTCTTCTCATTCTGCCTCAGCTCTTGGAAACTCCGTTGACATCTCCTTGACCATATAAAGGGTTTCCCCTTCTTCGTCAATGCTAATAAGAGTTCCACAACACTGGAAAAGTCAAGAACAAACCTCTGGTAGAATCCGGCCAAACCCAAGAAAATCTGTACCTCTATCACACTCTTGGGTGGCTCCCAAGAAAGAACAACCCCAATCTTCACGGGATCCACTGCAACTCTAGGCTCCGAGATGACGTGTTCCATGAATTGAACCTCTTGGATCTAGAACTGGTACTTCGAGAGCTTACCATAAAGCTGGTGCCCTCGGAGTGTGTTCAATACTATCTGCAGATGATAGGCGTGTCTTCTTCTGTATCTGAGTATATCAGGATTTCGTCGATGAAGACTACCACAAAGCGATCAAGGTATGGCTGGAAGATCCTATTCATGAGTCTCATGAACACTTCTGGGGCATTGGTCATGCCAAAAGGCATAACCAAGAACTCATAATGGGCATACCAACATCTGAAGGTCGTCTTCTACACATCATCATCTCGTACTCTGAGCTGGTGATAGCCTGATCTGAGGTATATCTTTGAAAACTACTGTTCTCCTTTCAGCTGATAAAAGAGATCATCAATCCTTGGTAGTGGGTGCTTCTTCTTCACGGTCACCTAGTTCAGGTGTCAATAGTCCACATGGAGTCTCAAACTCACATATGCCTTCTTGGTGAACTAAATCGGGGCTGCCTAAGGAAAAAAGTTGGGCCAAATGTACCCCTTTCATTGCAATTCCTCCAAATGTACTCGCAGATCTCGTAGATCCACAAGAGCCATCTTATATGCTGGTGTAGATATCGATGTCGTCCCGAGGTACAAGTCGATGTAAAATTCCACCTCTCTACAAGGAGGTAGACCCAGAATATCATTAAGGAAAACATCAACGTACTGGTCCACTACTATCGGATATCTCTAACTCTCAATGTAAACTGCTCTGAGGGTAAGTCTAGCCAACTGATATGTGATCAGCTGCACCCTCCACTGGGTATGTCCATCCTATGCTTTAAAGGTTCCTTTATCACCGGTGAAGTAAAACCTAGTTCCATCCGTGCGAACACACCTCACTTTTCACCTAATATAGTCGATATGAGAATGGACTGTGGATAACAAGTCTATACCCAAGATGATGTCCTAAGGACTCGACTCCACTTCTAGAAGATCCCAGCCGAAGCTTTTGCATCCTAGAGTAAGCTCATACTACCATCACCCATGTGTAATCATCAAATCTGCACCTGTAAGAGTCTATATCCGTAAGGATCGAGGGAACGACTCCACTGGAATCTCCGAGCTTCGAAAGAGGGTCATGGAAATAAAATAATGACTGAAAATTGTGTCTATAAGTACTGAATATAAGGTGGAGTATAAACAGATCGTACCTCATATCATCTCTGGAGCGCCGTGGTCATTTCCCTTAGCTTCCTGAAGATGTGCTCGTCCCTGTCTACCTCCTACCTATGGTTGGGGTTGACCACCTGGTGGTGGGGGAAGTAGAACCTCAAATCACCACCCACTTCCTGCTACATGGACTACTTTACTACCATGTCCGCCTACTACCTGAGGACCTCCTCAATCGACTCTTCGCCTCATCCAAGGTGGTCCTTAGACCGTCTTTTGGTCGTTCGTTCGACGGGTCGGGTATTCGCAAACCATGTGACCCTACCCGTCGCACATGTAGGACTGCCCGTTCCTCACCCATCCAACTCTATCTTGAGAGCCTCACACCACTTACCCTATAACATGTGGTCGTCCACCTGTAGTTATGGTCTTCTTGGACCTCTGCATCATCTATCTGCTGCTAGCAATAGATATCTCTGCTCTATAGCGTTCGGTGGCCGACCTTGCTCCTGGTGACTGCTCAGCAAGGAAACTCTCCACTAAGAGTGCTTTCTCTGTCACCCCACCTACATCAGGATGTTGAGAGAAATAATCGAATCTCTAATCTTTCATTTTAGCCCCTTCTCAAAGGTATGGTCCCTAAAAAAGGGTCCTGCACCATTCCAGTAGAGTAGCACGAGAGTTTGTTGAAACTAATCTAATACTAAGCTACAGTCACTCTACCATGCTGTAAGTGGAGAAGCTCTTGTATATTCACTAAGTGTAAGGTCGTTGGGACAAAATCTTCCCTGAAAAGGCTCTCACAGTCCACCTAGATGAGAGTGACCTCATCGTGAACTTGAAGCATCAAGCTCCACTATCTGTCCACTGCTTTCTGAAGAATACTGGTGGCAAGGATCACCATGAGATCAAGTGGTGTCCCTAAAAGTCGAAAAACACTAACAACGGCCTCCATCCAATACTCATCTACTTGTGGATCTGTCTCACCCCAGAACCTCAGTGGCCTATGGTGTTGGAACTCATGAAATGTGCTCAACTAGCATGAACTCTCTACTACTGGGGCTGGTGGCATCTACTTCCCAATGGGTAGTGGTTCTACTGGTACGCCACCCAATGGTACAACTTCCATAAGGGGGGCCCACATCAAAGCCTTATCGCTCGGTGGGCTATCATCACGTACTCTACCTAGAATCCTAGCTGTATTTCTATGTCACGTCATCCTGATACGGAACAGGTGAGCCATGATCATTATGTTATACCTGTTGAGATGAATCCAAATAAATCAAAAGAAAAACTTTTCAAAAACACACGCAATCAGTGTTTTCGTTCACTGAGTCAAAAATTAGAATTCAGGGTCCTGGTGTAAGGATACGTCGACCGCCACACCAACACTGGACTCCCCGAACTAAAAATCTATAACACCCCAAGCTTCCACGGTACGTTTCACTTCGAATAATGCAATAACGTGTGTTGTACGCAACCTCGAGCTCTAACACACACCACAACGAATTAAACTAGCCGTTGTGAATAGTAATACCTACTTTTTGAAATTTTATAAATTTTATTTATCAAAATGGACTTCATTTTTGGATTCGGAATGTCGGAATTAGCCTATGTTGAATTTTTGTTATTTTTCTGAGAACTTCTATTTTTTATGAGTAGTGAAAAATACTTAAAACAACTTTTTTAATCAAAATAATTTATTGTGATAAATTATACTATTTAGTGGTTTTAAAGTATAATTAGAATATATTTTTACCATTTTATCCAATGGTGGTCATTAGAATTAATTTAACATTGAAATTGGACATAAACAATTGCCAATCTTTTGATATAAATTGTTTCTTAAAAACACGCTATTTGTTGTAACAGTGGGAATTAATTATAAAATTAATTAATACAACTTATATGTTTGGAATTTTTTAAAATAGACAACATTTTTGAATTTGGAGAATCAATTATAGCTTAGGGTGAAATTTTGTCCTTATTCTGAAAAACTTCAATTTTTGATGAACAGTGAAACCACTAAGTGGTAGTTAAATAACTGATTTTTCGTTTAAATGAAATATTACCACTTCTGTGATTTGATTTTTCAAAAATCCGACATACATGGTTGTCATTAAGAAGTAAAATGTGGTTCAATGAGATTAAAATGATTTTTTGGTGAATAGTAACTTTTATGTTCTTAATCACGATTAGAGGTAATTAGTGTAGTTTAAGGTAAAAATAATGTTTTAATAATATGATATGAGCTTGAAACTTGTCCTACTCCTATTGGATGAGTCATGGCCGACCAAGACAACCTATGGGTCAACTTGGGGACCCCATGGAGCCACTTTGGTTGGAAAATGACATTAATATATATTTATTTAATGTTAAAATTAAATTGACACAAACATGGGTTGTTTTACTAAAACAGTTTTTAAGTGGGGTTACACAAGTCCAAATTTTGACTATAAATATTAATTAGAAAGATAAAAATATTTCATACATCATAGTATTTTTTTTATAATTTTTAGACATTAAATAAATTAAATTATTTATGACATCATTATGATGCAGCGATGACCTCATTATTTAACGATTTTAATAAAATGAAAAGATAATGTAAACTCCAAGGCTTAAACTTGTCCAAAGACTATTGGATGGGTAGATGTTGAACCCTTATCACCTTAGACACGAATTATATAAGTGTGGTACCTTTAGAATCCGAAAAGCATTGTGTAATAATGTAACATTTCAATCTTTCCAAAAGTGACCCTCCTCTCCACTTATAAAAGGCCCCCACCTCTCCCACCTTATTCACACCATCAAGCCATTTGGCTCGGCCAACCTCTGCCCAAATACTCTCCCAAATTACCCCTCTTACTCCTAGAAGCCTCACTTTGGGCAGAACTCTTCCCAAGGAAGCCTTTGGCTCACATCAAAAAGAGTTACCCAATTTTGAGGTAATGTATTCCCTAATGTTGTTTTGTTTTATTTTTCTTCTCCAACCCCCTAAAATCTTTTTATTAATTTCTTTTGTAACAACACCAGTATCCTAAATATACTAGGATGTTGTTATAAGAAGGATTCTAGCTACAATTACACACACCTACATCTAATGGTTAAAGAACATACGGTTTCTGTGGATGGAGAATTTCTGCCTCACGAAACGATGATTGTTCAACACTCATATAACACATTAAAAGGTGGCCATTAAGATGTCACTATTTTTATATATGATATATAATATGTTTATGTTTTACTTATGCTTCTGTATTTCTCATTTATGGCATACTTTATGATTTCCATTATGGGTAAAACGCGATAATTTCATTTTAGGAAGTGCGGACTACCGCCCCCTCAAAGTGATTTGAATCGTTAATGCCATATGTGGGATGTATAAAGGATGGAGTAAATGGTATTATACACTATATTATACTGGAATTATATTATACATTTATATCATTATGATTTTGTTCCATTAAATATGAAATTGAAATGAAAGTAGCGTTCATGCGTACGTACGGCTTACCGTCTCCATGAACGGTGCATTTCATTTCTTACCTCTAAATGTTACGTAATATTATAAATGAATGTATATACTAGATATATAAGATATATATGACATCTAAATCATGAATATAATTCTGGAGATAATGGATATTCTACCACATAAACAACTTGTAATTATAAGAAGTTTATTGTTGACTCAAGTACCAAAGATCGACAAAACAACCGTTATTAACATAAATAATTACATAATGTTCATATCATTGTAATAAGTGATATAATAAGGATAATGAAATTGAAAATGGTTCTTAATAAGGTATATATTAACTCTAGTTTATTATTCAGGAGGTTAAAGAACGGTTGAGTCAAGTCAGACACGAGGTAAGGGAACTTCTTAACCCAATTTCTATTCTTTGGGTTAATCTCCTACTTTCAAATTATGTCATGATATTATTATGTCCTATCTTGTATTTGTACTTTCTTTATGTGTACTTATAGTTAATACACATAATAGATCTATTTTATTTATAAATTATCTTTGTAAGGGAACTTCTTAACCCAATTTCTATTCTTTGGGTTAATCTCCTACTTTCAAATTATGTCATGATATTATTATTTCCTATCTTTTATTTGTAATTTATTTATGTGTACTTATAGTAAATACACATAATAGATCTACTTTATTTAAAAAATTGAGCTTTGTAAGTGTCTTCGTCTCAATCTCCTTTCATTGAGGCATACTTTTTTTATACACAAATTTCTTTTATACGGTGTATAAAACCCTTTGACATTTACATTTATTCAAAAGGTTTTCTTTTATAATTATGTTATTTTTAAATGATTTCAAAAAAGAGATATTTCTCTCCAATATATGAAAATACAGTGCAAATTTATACGTATTTAACGCAAGCTTAAAAATGTTTTCAGAAAACCCGACTCTCGAGTGTGGTAGACAGGAAGGGATTGGGCGTGGACCCATCATGGCCTGTAATTGGTCGAGCAGTCTCAGAATTAGTTATTTTGTTTTCAGAATCTTTCATAATGTTTTTAGAAAAACACTGGAGTATATTTGAGCAATTTTAAAAGTAATTATCTTCTAAAAATTTGCATCGGCAGGTCTCATGAGACAAACTAGTGTCTTGGCACGAGGCCTTGACAAAATCTTATTTGTGGTCTTGGTACGAGGCCTTGGCTACGTGGTTATGATAGTCTTGCATTATGCATTCCATCATTGTGAAAGTGGTTATTGATATTGCATGTGATTATTCGACCAGTACAATATCCATGTGAAGAAGTGAATGGCATTATCTCATTTTACTTTTTCTGTATTATGTTGAAGTTCAAGTTTAAAAGGCTTTTGTTTTAGTTATACATCGCCTTAAATGTTAATGTTTATTTATGAAAGCTTCCGCTATATTGTTAACCTTACTGAGCATCCGAGATCACCCCTTTCAATGTTTTAATATTTTCCAGGATGTGAAGAAGTATTTTATGAATGACCTGCAGGGATAGTCCGAAGAGGATAGAAGTGTGGACTATGGATACTATGTTATTGTATTTTTCCACTTTATGATGTAATGTAACGTTTACGAATGTATCTAGTGTTTCCAAGGATACTAAACTAATCGGTCTTTTGAGACTTGATCTTTTGTGATCATGCCAATGTTACGAAGTAATGCACCGACTCTGGGTAGCTGGGGTCGGGGCGTTACAGTTAGTATCAGAGGCAGTTTAGTACTAACCTTGGAAGCTAGATTTAGATAAACTCTGATTAGAGCACATAGCCCGAAGATAGACTTTGAGGATTAGTATAGAAGAACTTCCTAGAATTTTGGTATTATAGAGATGTTATGAGTTTTCCGAGCAATACATCCCTGTCTGGATACGAGCTGGTAGAGGCGGCTCTGGCACAGATGTACCTAGGGGTAAAACTCGAAAACACCGCTTTGAGATAGACTCGAACGGGAACTGGTGCACGACAACGGGCCTTGCTGCACTCTTGGTTACGACACTCCCGGGGTATATGCTTAGGATAATTCCCATTTTCTTTACAAACCACTATGAACGGTTATGAGTATATACTTCCTCAAATAAAACCTTTTTATGATTATTTATTATATCCATAAATAGTTCAATTTATGTTAAGTATTTTACAAGTATGGAATTATGTATTGTGATTCATAAACTAATCTAGTTTATGCCATTGTTTAGAAATGGCGCCTAGTGGAAGGAATGGAAACCGTATCAATGCACGCACTCCGTGTAGGGATTTCCCTCCTGCTCAAGATAATTATTGTGGAGCTGGAGATACAACTGGTGCGGATCAACTTATTACCATACTGGGACAACTCACTCAGGTTATGAATAATAACCTTACTCGTATGGAGCACCCTGATCCGCAACGTGGAGGATCAATGTTAGACCGCTTCATGAGGCAACAACCACCAACCTTCAATGGGAGTACAAATCCTATAGTAGCTGAGTAATGGATAAATTCCTTAGAGAAAATATTCCATGCCTTGGGGAGTAGTGAAAGGGAGAAGGTTTTCATGGCAGTTTACCGCCTCACTGGAGATGCCGATCAGTGGTGGTCGCTGAATCAAAACACAAAGGCAGATGATGACGTATCGAATATGGAATGGAGGGAGTTCAAAGAGATTTTCTTAGAAAAATACTTTCCTCGTGACCATCGAGCAGATATGGAAAGACAATTTCTGAGTCTGAGGCAGAAGGAGGATGAGAATGTCGCAAAGTATGAGGCTAACTTTACAAGGTTAGAGAGGCATGCTGCCGATTATATATGTAACCCAAGGAGTAAGATTGATCGTTTCTTTGATGGGTTAAAACCATTTCTCCGTCGATCTTTAGTATCACAATCCTTCTCATCATACGAAGATATTGTCTCGTGTGCTATCAAGACAGAAAAGGAATTCTCTAAGTCTTGTGACAACAAAGTAAAGCAAGAGAAGAAGAGAACAGTGGAACAAGAGACAGATAAAGGGAAAAAGGGAAAGAAGGATTTTCCATTATGTGATAATTGTGGGAAGAATCACCCTGGTACTTGTCTAAAAGGAATGGGAGTTTGTTATAAATGTGGAGAAAAGGGTCACCAGGCTCGTGATTTCAAGGGAAAGAAAGAGGCTATCAAAGTTGAATGCTATAATTGAAAAGAAATGGGTCATTATGCAAATGAATGTCCTAAGCGTCAGGGAAACTTACCTCATAAAAGGCCAAGGGATCAAGGACAATCTTATGCTGTTACTACAGTTGAAGCAGAATAACTAATGTATTGGTGCTTTTGGACTCATGGATTATATTTTGGTTATTAGAATAATGTGATATATATATATAAGGATTGTACTGCAGTACTTGTTGATTTCAGTAAGGTTTTAATATGATGAAGGTAATTATATTTTTAGTATGTGACAATAAGAGAAACTTTACTTTGTTTGGGGAATCTGATAAATTGATTTTGGAATTGAGAGACCTTTTAGAGAAAGTCTGGATAGAGGTATTTTGGATAACTATAATGGTTGGAGTGGATTAAGTTCATCTTTGGATTGTATTGTTTAAGGTTAAAAAATTTATGAAGATTATTTTTGGAATATTATGATACTATAGTTTTAGGAAAAGGACAACCTGCCGGGTGGGGCATAACCCGTCGCGTCGGACAAAGCTGCAGGAATCGAACCCACTATCATAGTGCGACAGGCCTTTATTTCCTACCACTAGCCTACAGGAAGTCCCTGGTTATTACAAAATAATTTTACTAATCTAAATGGTATGTGTTAACATTTGGAACCTTATACAATTAGGATAAGTATAATATTTTTGAGTTCTATTATCTTTTTGAGTGAAAGATGAGTTGAAGGTTGAAACTCTAATTGTCAAGCATAAATATATATATACCTATCTCTTATTCAATGAATAAATTAATTCTTAAACTTTAGTAAAGGGATATTAAAACAAAAAAATGTGTTATCCTAACACCTTATGTCTTGTTGAACTGATGATATTTTAAATCAACATAGATTGAAGGCTTTGAGGCCCTAAATTTGACAGTTGATTGTAATTGATGACCTCAATCACTCCCTACAAATATTTACGTTTTTCCTCCAATTATATGTCTCTAATTGCCACCAATGTTCTCCTAATCGAGATCATAATTGGGTGGTGACTTTTTCATTTCCCTTTCCCTCTTATTAAGGCTAAATTTTATTAACCTTATTTCCGATGTGGGTTTTCCTCAAAGGTATTTTATATTTTCAACCTTCTATTTTCATAGAAAAATTTCAAATTGAGAGGACACAATTTATTGAATGAGGGGAGAATGTAACACCCCAAGCATCCACGGTACGTTTCACTTCGAATAATGCAATAGCGTGTGTTGTACGCAACCTCGAGCTCTAACACACACCAAAATGAATTAAACTAGTCGTTGTGAATAGTAATACCTAATTTTTGAAATTTTATAAATTTTATTTATCAAAATTGACTTCATTTTTGGATTCGGAATGTCGGAATTATCCTATGTTGAATTTTTGGTATTTTTCTGAGAACTTCTATATTTTATGAATAGTGAAAAATACTTAAAAAAACTTTTTTAATCAAAATAATTTATTGTGATAAATTATACTATTTAGTGGTTTTAAAAATATAATTAGAATATATTTTTACCATTTTATCCAATGGTGGTCATTAGAATTAATTTAACATTGAAATTGGACATAAACAATTGCCAATCTTTTGATATAAATTGTTTCTTAAAAACACGCTATTTGTTGTAACAGTGGGAATTAATTATAAAATTAATTAATACAACTTATATGTTTTGAATTTTGTAAAATAGAAATCATTTTTGAATTTGGAATATCAATTATAGCTTAGGGTGAAATTTTGGCCTTATTCTGAAAAACTTCAATTTTTGATGAATAGTGAAACCACTAAGTGGTAGTTAAATAACTGATTTTTCGTTTAAATGAAATATTACCACTTCTGTGATTTGATTTTCAAAAATCCGACATACATGGTTGTCATTAAGAAGTAAAATGTGGTTCAATGAGATTAAAATAATTTTTTGGTGAATAGTAACTTTTAAGTTCTTAATCGCGATTAGAGGTAATTAGTATAGTTTAAGGTAAAAATAATGTTTTAATAATATGATATGAGCTTGAAACTTGTCCTACTCCTATTGGATGATTCATGGCCGACCAAGACAACCTATGGGTCAACTTGGGGACCCCATGGAGCCACTTTGGTTGGAAAATGACATTAATATATATTTATTTAATGTTAAAATTAAATTGACACAAACATGAGTTGTTTTACTAAAACAGTTTTTAAGTGGGGTTACACAAGTCCAAATTTTGACTATAAATATTCATTAGAAAGATAAAACGATTTCATACATCATAGTAGTTTTTTTATAATTTTTAGACATTAAATAAATTAAATTATTTATGACATCATTATGATGCAGCGATGACCTCATTATTTAACGATTTTAATAAAAGAAAAGATAATGTAAAATCCAAGGCTTACACTTGTCCAAAGACTATTGGATGGGTATATTTTGAACCATTATCACCTTATCCACGAATTATATAAGTGTGGGACCTTTAGAATCTGAAAAGCATTGTGTAATAATGTAACATTTCAATCTTTCCAAAAGTGCCCCTCCTCTCCACTTATAAAAGGCCCCCACCTATCCCACCTTATTCACAACTTCAAGCCATTTTGCTCGGCCAAACTCTGCCCAAATACTCTCCCAACTTCCCCCTATTACTCCTAAAAGCCTCACTTTGGGCAGAACTCTTCCCAAGGAAGCCTTTGGCTCAAATCAAAAAGAGTTACCCGATTTTGAGGTAATGTCTTCTCTAATGTTGTTTTGTTTTATTTTTCTTCTCCAACCCCCTAAAATATTTTTATTAATTTCTTTTGTAACAACACCAGTATCCTCAATATACTAGGATGTTGTTATAAGAAGGATTCGAGCTACACTTACACACACCTACATCTAATTTTCAAAGAACATACGGTTTCTGTGGATGACGAATTTCTGCCTCACGAAACGATGATTGTTCAACACTCATATAACACCTTCAAAGGTGGCCATTAAGATGTCACTATTTTTATATATGATATATAATATGTTTATGTTTTACTTATGCTTCTGTATTTCTCATTTATGGCATACTTTATGATTTCCATTATGGGTAAAACGCGATAATTTCATTTTAGGAAGTGCGGACTACCGCCCCCTCAAAGTGATTTGAATTGTTAATGCCATATGTGGGATGTATAAAGGATGGAGTAAATGGTATTATACACTATATTATACTGGAATTATATTATACATTTATATCATTATGATTTTGTTCCATTAAATATGAAATTGAAATGAAAGTAGCGTTCATGTGTACGTATGGCTTACCGTCTCCATGAACGGTGCATTTCATTTCTTACCTCTAAATGTTACGTAATATTATAAATGAATGTATATACTGGATATATAAGATATATATGACATCTAAATCATGAATATAATTCTGGAGATAATGGATATTCTACCACATAAACAACTTGTAATTATAAGAAGTTTATTGTTGACTCAAGTACCAAAGATCGACAAAACAACCGTTATTAACTTAAATAATTACATAATGTTCATATCATTGTAATAAGTGATATAATAAGGATAATGAAATTGAAAATGGTTCTTAATAAGGTATATATTAACTCTAGTTTATTATTCAGGAGGTTAAAGAACGGTTGAGTCAAGTCAGACACGAGGTAAGGGAACTTCTTAACCCAATTTCTATTCTTTGGGTTAATCTCCTACTTTCAAATTATGTCATGATATTATTATGTCCTATCTTGTATTTGTACTTTCTTTATGTGTACTTATAGTTAATACACATAATAGATCTATTTTATTTAAAAATGATCTTTGTAAGGGAACTTCTTAACCCAATTTCTATTCTTTGGGTTAATCTCCTACTTTCAAATTATGTCATGATATTATTATTTCCTATCTTGTATTTGTAATTTATTTATGTGTACTTATAGTAAATACACATAATAGATCTACTTTATTTAAAAAAAAGATCTTTGTAAGTGTCTTCGTCTCAATCTCCTTTCATTGAGGCATATTTTGTTTTATACACAAATTTCTTTTATACGGTGTATAAAACCCTTTGACATTTACATTTATTCAAAAGGTTTTCTTTTATAATTATGTTATTTTTAAATGATTTCAAAAAAGAGATATTTCTCTCCAATATATGAAAATCCAGTGAAAATTTATACGTATTTAACGCAAGCTTAAAAATGTTTTCAGAAAACCCGACTCTCGAGTGTGGTAGACAGGAAGGGATTGGGCGTGGACTCATCATGGCCTGTAATTGGTCGAGCAGTCTCAGAATTAGTTATTTTGTTTTCAGAAGCTTGAATAATGTTTTTAGAAAAACACTGGAGTATATTTGAGCAATTTTAAAATTAATTATCTTCTAAAAATTTGCATCGACAGGTCTCATGAGACAAACTAGTGTCTTGGCACGAGGCCTTGACAAAATCTTATTTGTGGTCTTGGCACGAGGCCTTGGCTACGTGGTTATGATAGTCTGGCATTATGCATTCCATCATTATGAAAGTGGTTATTGATATTGCATCTGATTATTCGACCAGTAGAATATCCATGTGAAGAAGTGAATGGCATTATCTCATTTTACTTTTTCCATATTATGTTGAAGTTAAAGTTTAAAAGGCTTTTGTTTTAGTTATACATCGCCTTAAATGTTAATGTTTATTTATGAAAGCTTCCGCTATATTGTTAACCTTACTGAGCATCCGAGCTCCCCCCTTTCAATGTTTTAATATTTTCCAGGATGTGAAGAAGTATTTTATGAATGGCCTGCAGGGATAGTCCGAAGAGGATAGAAGTGTGGACTATGGAGACTATGTTATTGTAGTTTTTCACTTTATGATGTAATGTAATGGTTACTAATGTATCTAGTGTTTCCAAGGCTACTAATCTAATCGGTCTTTCGAGACTTGATCTTTTGTGATCATGCCAATGTTACGAAGTAATGCACCGACTTTGGGTAGCTGGGGTCGGGGCGTTACAAAATCACACTCATAACACTTAACACTATTGCCACAGAGAAAAGATTAGAGTCATATTTCTTCAAAAGAACCAAAATCCTCAGATACTGCTTTGTCACAACCAGTCCCTAGGGGCCCATGTCGCAACTACCCAAAGCCCGCCTTCCATAGGACATGGGTTGGTGACTAGAAACGAAAGGCGTATTCCCTAAAATGGTAATGAATTTCCATTAACCTGTACACAATAAAGGTCGATGAACACAACAAGAAGCAAATGTGATGTAAACTGCTGTAGTAAAAGAGTACTAAAAGTAAAAGGGGCCAGAATACAAGCCCAAATGTAAGAGTATGAGTACAACTGAAAGAACAATACAAATGGAAAAGGGAAAATAGTTATTGGGTCTTCCTCCAAGGATCCAACCTAAAGTGTAGGTATAGATCACCTCCTCATCACTCCTCGGTCGTTTGTTTCCTCTGCGTCACATCATGCCAAATGGTCCACCGCTGAGCACCGTCCAGTCCTGGATCCCTCAGCCTTGATCAATTTTGTCCATCATCTGTACAGGACACAACAAGGTGCGGGCGAAGCCCATAAAGGGTTGAGTATAACAATACTCAGTCAGGACCCCAAGACTCCCGTAGGTCTCCTAGAGTTCCATAAAGGAAATACCACAAAGAAAGACCTCAATCTCAAAGCACGAAGTAATAGACATCAACTCTACTTAGGTATATTCCCATACATATACCTATGTCATCAAAACATACTCATTATTACATGAGGGATGAATACCACAAAGGTAACACCATGCAGGTAGAAGTAACACACATGTAACACCATAGAGACAACACCTAGAAGGTAGAAGTACCACACAGGTAACACCACAATTATAGAAGTACCACACATGTAACACCATGAAGGTGGAAATACCACACAGGTAACACCACAATGATAGTATGACCACACAGGTGACACCACGAAGATAGAAATTCCACAAAGGTAACACCACAAAGATAGAAGTACCACACATGTCACACCATGAAGATAGTTGTACCACAAAGGTAACACAATGAAGGTAAAACCACCACAAAGGTAACACCACAGAGCTTGAATAACCACACAGGTACACCACAAAGATAAAAGTACCACGAATGTAACACCACGAAGATAGGAGTACCACACAGGTAACACCCTGAAGATAGAAGTGACTCAGCTCACAATCTGGTATAACTTAAGTACAGAAGTATAGATTATTAGTCATTAGGCTAGATCATCTTATTCTGTTAAGTAGCATTGCTTCTGAACCACATATGATTGATAGGTATCTAACCCCCACTGACCCACATAGGATCGATAGCTAACTAACCCTCACTGACCCACATAGGATCTATAGGTAACTAACCCCCACTGACCCACATACGATCTGACCCACACAGGATCAGTATGCACTGACCCACACAGGATCGCTGAGCATTGACCCACAAAGGATCTGACCCATACAGGATCGGTATGCGCTGACCCCCATAGGATCGCTGAGCGCTGACCCACAGAGGATCTAACGAACATAGGATTAGTATGCGCTAACCCACAAAAGATCAGTGAGTGCTAAACCACAATTGTTCTATGTTCTTCCTTCATGTTACAACCTACCACAGGGTTATCGCATTAAGCATGCTTGATTCCAGGAGGTTTCTCTCCTCATGCCATCATTATATACTTAAATTGTCACGAATTCCCATGAATAAGTATCCCAAAGGTATGTATCGTTAAAAGCGACCCAACTCAACTGACGATGCATCAATCGGACACCCAATATATATGTTATTAGAATTTTCATTCTGAGGGCCTGGTTGGATTCGGGTTCGATCCAACCCGGCCATACTCAAACATTATCAAAATCTCAAGTGGAGTATACCAAAAGGACTGTCTCAATCAAAGGATTATGGTTCCATAGAAGGTTCGTCAAATGGACTCCTGGTTCTCAAGATACGATCAAAAAGGCGAAACTAGGACCGGATCGGTCCGGGTCCACCCGACCTGACCTAGTTTGGGTCGACCCGGCCCGACTCGAGTCCAGCCTGGATGTCCTGGGACATGGTGGGTCCAGCCCAGCCCGCTGGGCGTGGCCCACGGTGTAGCTCGCTGTCAGGTGGCCCGCCGTGGTAGGGTCTTCCCTAACCGACTCCCAGGAGGGGATGCGCCTCCCATGTCACCCGAACGGTCCAACAGACCATTCAATTTTTGGAAGTAGGACCCATTGGACCGGGTCCTACTCAGTGCGTCACAGCCCACCGGATCCCCAGAAGATCCTCTTCACAGTGGCGGGATAGTGATGTTGTCCTCCGCAGCCGTCTGGGTGTCGGATGCCCTTTGGCCTCCACTGGGGTCAAGCGATCGCAGTAGCCAGCTCCAGCGGTGCAGACGCGCGCCACCGCTTCGCCACGCGGCCGGCCGACATGCTGGCCATGACCCTGCTCCACCAGAGCTGAAGGTCCATGGCCTCCTGCTCATGTGGTGGTGTGGACGCACACCACCTTACCTCCATGCAGTCGTCTGGTGTGCCAGCCACCCTCCTCTTCCTCGTGTCACCACAACTTCGTTCTAAGACTGAAAAATAAGACAACCGCATATTCGTGATCCTCGGGTTGAGGGCTCTGTATCCATACATTGCACTCAAAAAAGCATTGTGTTTTTATCGTGCTTAATTATTTGGAATTGATGAATACATTAAGAACAAGTGAAGAAAAAAAGGGAAAGGTATAAGTATGGGATGATGGCCATGTTTGTTTGGCCATCGTCGTTGTGAATCTAGAATATGAATAATCAACAAAATAAATTTAATCAAAATCAATTTAAAAAAGAGCACACCTCATTCAACTGACAGAGATGTCATGAGGAAGATAATTAAGACTAAGAAGACGATGAGGGAGCCAACGTTCATTGCTCCCTCAACGTTCTTCCGAAGTCGGGCTCACGCATTGTCCTCGTTCTTGATCCGGATAATGTTCTTTATTAGAGGATATTTTTCCAAAGGTTCTCCCAATCTCTCCTTTCTTTTTCCAATTATTTCTCCCACCAATGGTGTAGAACCACTCTTAATTAAGTTAATTCTATTAACTTAATTAATTATTGGTAGATTAATTAAATTAATTTAGCGTATTATGTTGGGAGGATTCCAAGGGTTTCCCCATATTAAATAAGGTTTCGGGTTGTCCCCACCACAAGAATTCAAAAAGGAGGTTTCAAACAAAACAAAATAAAATGTGTTGTTTTATTTTTTTTATTCTTATAATTCTCCCACAAAAAACCAAAAAACCAACTTTTACCCTCGAACTAGTGTTTTCTAGGTGAAGGTCTTCTTAAGTGAATATCGGCACTGCAAGTTCAACAGTACCCTCATATTTGAATTGCGATAACCGGTTTAAAATTTACAAAAACTCGCTCTCATGTTTATTGAACATAGCTAAAAAATATTATAAATTTATTCCAGGCACACCGGGCCTCGTAATCATGGACCGTCAATTTTCATGGACTCGTAATATATCCATATAATTAAAAAAAATTACATGAAAAAATCTGGGTGTTTACAGCTGCAAAATTTGTGTATATCCTTTGTACCTATCCAATAATTATAGTATATTTATTCAAAAGTGTGTACCTATTGATGTATCTTTTTGTAACTATGTTGTTTCCATGATTAAGAAACTCATTTGGAAATATATTATGGTAACATTATGATATCCTTTATTTATTTTACTAAAAAATGAAACATTGACATACTATTCATCATCCTTTTCATAGTGCATTTATAGTATATGACTCCCAAAATAAATTTGTATAACTCTTACTGGAATGATTTCCAGAGGATTTCACAAAATTCTGATGAGATTTCATCATAATGATGTTGAAGGGAAAATATACACTCACCCACTTCTTATTTATGTACACCAAATAACACAAGAAGAGTGGGATGGGTTTACTGGACATGATGCGAAGATTTATTTTCAGGTACATTGTGGTTCGTAATAAATTGTTTTAAAATACATGTATTCATCACTTCGATTGATAATTTTTTATTTATGAAATAGTAACTGATTTTTGAAAATAAGGAAAATGCTGAAAAACCAACATACCCCTACCATAAAACAAGGATGCGGTATAATTTACCTGAAAAAAATTGGTACGTATTTTAAATCTACCGTATTACTTTTATGTGACATGAAACGACAACATAATTATGTTCCTCTATTTATATGCAGATTGATGAATCCAAAACCAAAAACCACTTCCACCCCATGTCATGTTCCATATAAGGAGGTACATATAAATAAATATGGAATACTAATAGATAAAAAACATTAAAAAGTTTGCGAAACATTTTTAAGTATGTCATAATAAAAAAAATATCTTAAAATCACTATTGCATAATAATGATTACTAATTTTCCTATATTTTCTATCCAAATTAGACACAGGAATTTTCAACACATATACTAGATGAACACCTATTATTGATGTCCTTGAAGCATACAGAATGGTATGGATGCGTCAGAGTTGTGGGTTTTGGGGTGACACCCTAAACATATTTTGAGAAAAAAAACAATTCGAGGATAATGAAAAAGAAATGTTATATATTAAAGAAAGATTATTTTTTCCTTTAAGAATATTTTCATTGGTAGACTAATTATCTGAAAAATATAATGGGGGAAAGAAAATAGAAGAAATAACTCAAGAACAATTAGTGCATGAAGATCCCTCCACACCTAATTAGCTTTGAGATGAGACAATCTTCTCAAAGTGATGTCTTCGTGAAGGTAATAAAAATTCTAATATTTATTTCTATGAAATGTGAATTAGGATGTCATTGATACCATTAATGTAATGATATTCTATAGGATGAAAATGAATTTGATTTATATCTATAAACACCCACCCATCACCTTGTAGTGTGTTCTACAACGTTCGATATCAAAGAAGACACTCTACACAGTATACCACTTCCAGTAAGTCATGTGAGAGTAGTGATTAGCATAGCTCATGAATTGAGTGCCAAGATACCTATTCCACTTGATGAAGAAGATATTCCTATGGTCAACCATGTTGTTGGAACATACATCACATGGTCATTAGATCTTGTAGAAACACATGTCGACAAAAAATTATTCATTTCCAATTTATTTTTCATGATAAAACATTACAAATTAATGAAAAAATTATGAATCTAGAAATTTTATTACAAACAGACAAAAGGAAGGGGGTTAAATGAAAGTTAGTCTCAAAAACATCTAGAGGATCAACCAACTGATCAAAAAAGATATTCTGAAAGTTCATTTACCCCACATGTTCCATATACCTATTTACTGACATTGAAGGTTCATGTAGATATTAAGTTACAAAATAGTTGTAGTCTCATAGTTGATTTAAAAAAATAATTTTATAGAGAGGAAGTTACAAACTACATTGCTCTTGAAAATTGTAAATGAAATACCAACTATGAATGGTTAGGGGGCTCAGTTGTAAATTTTTACATGATGTATGTTTTTATGATTTTTTTCTAAAAGTTTATATAATATGTTAATTATGAATAAATACATTTAATATTTTTTAAAGTGTATATATCAATACCAATTGAATGGATTTCCCCCATTAACATAAATTTGGACTCATTAGTCCTCACGTCACTTATACAGAATAAAAAGACATAGATTAAAAAAATGGCTAAAATAGTAACAAAACTGGCCAAAATGTTTGAAAGAAAACTTACAGATTATAGAATCTTCTTAATACCAACATTTTAGGGGTAAAACATTACAATTTATTAATATAAAATATATTTTCATTTATTTTGTTAATTATTCGTTTTCTAATTTTAGGCAACAATGGATGCTCATTGCGATCAATTTGTATACTCCAAAGATTTATTTCCTAGATTCACTATATGGATACATAACAAAATGGACACACATAGTGACATTTATCAATTTTTAATACACTACATCTAAAATTTTTGAACTCAAATTCATGTTTTATATTTTATATTATGTTTTAATGATAATTCTGTTATAATAGGGTCGTGTATAAATATCATGAAAATCATCACATGAGCACAAAAAATGCGCATAAGGAGCATCAAAAGTTCTACAAATGGAATAGTATTAGGGTATATATAATACTATTTTACATTCAAAACACATAAGAAAACAAATTACTTATTTTATTCAATGTATCTGCAGTGTTTGAAACAAACAAATGGAAACTATTTTGGTAATTATGTTTGTACATAAATGAGAGAGATCATATTATATCAACAAACTATTATCCCTAAAGAGGTATTTTTAAAGATAATTACTATTTAGTTTAAAATACTTATTAATACCTTTTTTATTTATATTTTTCCAGTTCTACTATGGTTTCAAAAAAATATATTTTCAAGATGATATATATTTGTTTAGAAATGAATGGGAAAAATACCTGATAGAAGAATGTACACAAATAACATGATGAATGTTAAAGTGTTTTTTAATATACTATGCTTTTTTCACATAATATTATCCATTCTCTACTACATTAATATAATCTATATTAAATTCTTTGTTATTCATGTAGACAGTGTCTTCTGCACACGATGATGTGACCAATGCCATATAAGAATAGAACATGGTGAAGGAACACCTTTGGGAAGATATACAGGTAATGTTATGGTATACATTATCTATTTTACCAAAAAAATATATAATGAAAAGTTGATTTAATTTTCATTAATACTTAAAAAATTCATTTAATTTAGAAGATTATTTCCATCTTCTATGTCTTTCTACACAAACACTTCCACATAATTCTTCTCCCTCAAAACCTTTTCACCCATTTAATTTTGACATTTATCAATTTCCTTCAAGTTACATCAATTTCTCAATCACAGAGGCAATATAGACGTTTTCATAGTAAAAACATTGACCATATAATTAATTTAATGTTTCTTATTTATATTTAATTTATTTATTTTATGTATTAATCACAAAATAATTGTTTTCTTAAACAACTGGATTATTTTGTTCATGTTTGGGAGGTTTGTTCAAAGATCATCATAATCAAGAAGGATTGTGATTTGAAGATGAAACTAAGATAATGAAAACAATAAAATGGGCCATGAATGGATACAACCTTTATAAAAAGGTGAATTCTTACTACTTATTTAATTAATTTTGTTATCATTTTATCTTGTATTTGTATGCCAATTTCCTTATCATTTTATCTAATATTAATTTATTCTTTTCAAATATATTTTGGGAATTCATATTTTTATTTCAAATATCTACAAAAAGCAACAAAAGAGATAAAATTATATTTTCTACCAATGTTACCATGCTTTCCATTAACTTAATTTTTAAAACTACAACAATGCATATTGATTCGATTTTTTTTCCAAAAAAGGTTTTTCAGCTAAGAACATTGAGTCAATATGAATTGTTGGAAGTTAAAAATAAATATAATGTAAAGAATAGAAAAAAATTGGAATTTAGGATTTTTTTGAGACTTTGGGATGTGTAGGAATCAGCTGCACCTCAATTCGACATACAGTTTGACCGATATGATTCCAAGTGCTTCTTTTTTTTTTAAAAAAATTTCATTTATTTCATTATAAAACAATATTTACATACTCAAAATTGATAAAAAAATATTCATATTGTGTTGATAATTTAATAAAATGATCTATATGTATTTTTTGACATGTAGGAATCAGCCTCACCTCAATCTGATGCATGGTGTGACCAGTATAATTCCAAGTGTATCTATTTATTTAAAATTGACAATAATTTTAGTAAAAAGAAAAATTTATATTCTAAAAACTATGTAAATTCATTCTTATTATCTTGATACTTTAACAAAATGACTTATAAGTCATTTTTGATGCATAGGAATCAAAGACGCCTTAATATGACACATGACATCACTGATATAACTCCAAATGTGTATTTTTATTTAAAATTGACATTAATTTTAGTAAAATGAATAAGTGATGTACAGAAAAAAAGAAAACACATTCATAGTGTTTTTATACTTTAGGAAAATAATTCCTAAGACACTTTTAACATGTATGAATCAACCACACCTCAATCTGATGAACAGTGTGTCCGGTACGACTCTAAGTGTCTGTTTTTATTTAAAATTGACCATAATTTTATTATAAAGAACAAGTGACATAATTAAAACTGAGAAAACACATTCAGATTTGATACTTTAGTATAAAGATCAGTTTATATGTGTAGGAATCAACCGCTCATCAATCCGATACATGGTGTGACTGGTATGACTTGATGTGTCTGTTATCAATTTAAAATTGAAATTTTAGTTCGAAATGTGCCACTCACTAAAAACCAAGAAAATGTGCTCTAATTATATCGATAATTTATGAAAATAATTCATAAGTCTGTTTTGATTTGTAAGAAGTAGTCTCACATCAAACTAACAAATGATGTGACCAGTATGACTCAAAGTGTGTGTTTCTAGTTTGAAATGAAATTTTAATAAAAAAAAGATACATACTCAAAATTGAGAAAATTAATTTGGATTATTCTGATTCTTTAATAAAATTATCCATAATTAGTTTGTGACATGTAGGAATTAGTTTCATCTCAATCTGACACATGGCATGACCGGTATAATTCCAAGTGTCTATTTATTTAAAATTGACATTAAATTTCGTAAAAATAATGAATGACATTAAAAAAACAATAAAATTAATTTATATTGTTTTTATAAATTATTAAAACAATTAATTAATCATTTGTAACTTATATTAATAAAATAAACCTCATTATGATGCATGGTGTGACTGATATTACTCGAATTGTGTTTTTTAATTAAAATTTAAATTAATTTTAGTAAAAAGAACAAGTGACATAATGAAATCAATGAAAAAAATTCTTATTTTTTTGATACTTTAGGAAAAATATCCAGAAGTCATTTTTGACATTTAAGAATTAGACTCAGCTTAGTCTGATGCACAGGGTGATCATATAATTCCAACTGTTTCTATTTATTTAAAACATAGATTAATTTTAGTAAATAGAATAAGTCAAATACTAAAAACCAAAAAAAACATTATGATATTTATGATACTTTATAATAATTACCTATTATTAATTTTTGATATTTATGAATCAAACACACCTTAATCCGACACATAGTGTGATCGGTATAACTTGATGTGTGCATTTTTATTTAAAATTGGAATTAATTGTGGTAAAAAGAAAATGTGACATACTAAAAACCAATAAAAAGAATTCATATTGTTTTGAAACATTAGTAAAACAACCCATAAGTAATTTTTCACATGTTGGAATTAGTGACACCACAATATAACACATGGTGTGACTAGTATAATTTCAAGTGTGTCTATTTATTTAAAACTGACATTAATTTTAGTAAAAGAAACAAGTTATATACTGAAAACTAAGAAAATTCATTCAGATTGTTTTAATACTTTAAGAAAATTACCCATGAGTAATTTTTGATATTTATTAATCAACCACACCTCAATATGATTCAATAATTGACTGTTATAACTCAAAGTGTGTCTTTTATTTAAAATTGACATTAATTTTAGTAAAAAAAAGTGACATGATGAATATTGTTCAAAACCATTCGTATTATTTTGGTACCTTAGTAAAATTATTCATAATTCATTTGTTACATGTATGATTCATCCCCACCTTCATACGACACACGTTGTGACTGATATGCTACCATGTGCATCTATTTATTTAAAATTGACATTAATTTTAGTAAAAAGAACAAGTGACATACTGAAAATTAAGAAAAAACATTCATATTGTTTTGATACATTAGAAAAAAATATTCATAAGTCATTTATAATGTATAAGAATCAACCACACCTCAACAAAATTCACGGTGTGACTGATATAACTCAAACTGTGTCTTTTTTTTCAACGTTGACTTTAATTTTAGTAAAAAGAACAAGTGACATGCTGAAAACTGAGAAAAAATATTCTGATTGTTTCTATAATTTAGGAAAATGATTCATAAGTCTTATTTTACATATATAAATCACCCTCACCTCAATAAGATGCATTGTGTAACCATCATTACTCCAAGTGTGTTTTTTTATTTAAAATTGACATTAAATTTTTTGATAAAAAAAGTGAAATATTGAAAACAGATGAAATGCATTCAGATTGTTGATTATGATTTTAGACAATGTCCCATGAGATATTTGTGACATATAGGAATCCCCCTAACCTCAATCTGTTGCTCGATGTGACCGGTATGAGTCAAAGTGTCCATTATCAGTTTAAAATTGACATTCTAGTTCAAATTTATGTTACTAAAAAACCATAAAATACAATCTAGTTACCTTGATAATTTAGGATAGTGATTCATTAGTCATTTATAACATGTTGTAATAATTCTCACATAAAATAGAAAAATGATGTGTTTGTTAAGACTCAAAATTCATGTTTTCAGTTTGAAATGGCATTATAGTAAAAAACACAAGTGACATACTGAAAACTGAGAAAAATCATTCAAATTGTTTTGATACTTTAGGAAAATGATCAATAAGTAATTATTGATGTGTATGAATCAATTTCACCTAAATCTTATTCATTGTGTGACCGGTATAACTCAAAGTGTGTCTTTATTTAAAATTGACATTAATTTTCGTAGAAAAAACAAGTGACATACTAAAAACTGAGAAAAGACATTTAGATAGTTTTGATAATTTATGGAAATGATCCATAACTCATTGGTGATATGTATGAATCAACCCTACCTCAATATGATGTATAGTGTGACCGTTACAACTCCAAGTGTGTTTTTATTTAAAATTGACATTTACTTGATGAATTTTTTTTCATATTAATGCTTAATTTATTTCTGTATAGTATTACTAACATATTATTTGTTTTCTTATATAGGAGGATTTTTTTTCTTAGGTTGAGGTGATTTTTTCATCAACTGATACCATGGGTGGAATTTTTTGAGAGTGGATCGTGGGAGCTAAAAGATAAATCCTTAATGTTTTTAAATGTTTTGGATAATTGTAAATGTAATTATACAAAACGTTGTTTGAAATGTGTATTGTTTTGTTTTTTTATCCTTGATATAGAATTTATTTTGATTAAATTATATATTTTTCATACATAGGTTACATGTTTTTTCTATGTTTATTGTTAAACGAACAACACACTACATCATATTGGGCCTTTATCAGTGCTAATGAAGGTGCTGATAAAGGTGACCCCCTTTTAACAGTGCTGATGAAAACAACGTTTTTTTTCACTCTTAAAGGCCTTTTTGTGCACTATTAAAGGGAATATCTATTGTAGTGAAACATTAATTTTTCCACTGATGAAGGTGGTATTCAGATTCATGGATGCAATGGAAGCAGTACGAACACTTCAACTTTAGTGGGTTGTCTTTACACTGGATGAATTTATTGGCAAGGACAATGTTGTTTTTGATATTCCACACCAAGAACCTAAACATGATAGTAATAAAATTTCATCATAGAACCTTAGACCAAGGATGTGAACCATGTTTAACACAAATGATATGATGATATCCCAAAGAGATATAATTTTCCAAGGATTCAATTAACACAAATCAGTCTAGATCTCATACCACCCTAGTGTTATGTAAAAAGTATTTTTTTTCCACAATCAAAATAATTCTAAGAAGCCTTGGATAAAAAATGGCCTCATAGAACTTTATATAGGGTCCAAGAAAACATGGGAAGAATAGAAAATTATGAGAGCAGTTTCATCTAGAACAAGATCTCCCCTTTACCAATAATTAATCTCAAGTTCTAAATAAGAGTATAAAGAGGGCCATGTATGGTTCACTAGAGCAGAATGGGTGTGTAGAATCCATTAAATTATTCTATAAATATTAATTTTCATTAGATTTGTTTAATTATTTTATGTATCATATTAGAAGGTTGGGATAAAACATTGGATATGTAGCTATTTGGATTGTTTTTTTGTTTGGATAGTTTTTTTTATTTTATGTTTGCAAGATGCTTATGGTAGGTGCTACTCCAATTTTTTTATGCATCAGCGATCTATTTTGGTGGTCTCTCCTACTCATCTCAGTGAATGCCATCGTGTTCATCTATGAAGTCCTTATAAAAAAACTAATGGCAGTCTGTATTGGCCTTTAGAGATGGGCCAACTATAACTGAAAAAATTAGTTGGTTTTTGGTCACTAAAGGTCAATTGTGAAGTGGTGTAAGAACCAACCACGAGTTAGTTTGATACACGATGTGCTTTTATAACGACCCGAAATTTTGAATAAATATGGTTTCCTAATTTTGTGTGTTATTTTATTTTTATACTCAACAAAACAGTTTCATTAGATAACATGAGTATGATTAAAATGAGACTGTTGGGTTTTTACTGTTATACGACCATTGGTCAATATGACCGCTGGAAACAAAACATTTCAATTTTTTTGTCTCTAAATACATGTGATCGTGGTTAATTAATATAGAAAGAAGATTCGATGGCCTCACCCAGTAGTCTTGGACCGATCGAAGCCCATGTAACATAACTTGGGAAGGAGGTAGCACCACTGGGATTTTCTATGGACCAAACCCAAGCCAAAGTTCATCGAGTGAATCTAGAATAGAATCGCCTTCGCGAGAAGTTCAAACTGATAAAAATTACTACTCGTGCGATGTTGGCTAAGCCTCCCTCGGATTTTGTCACCTTATCACACCACACACTTATGTCCTATGCTGGTGTGATAAGGGGCTATGTAATGAGACCATAACTGCCTTGTGTAATCCTTTTTTAAATAAAAATATTTATTTCTTCTTATGATGAAGTTTATGAATTTTCAAATGTCCGGATAAATATAGTATGCATATTTTTGATGAATTTTAGAGAAA
Source organism: Viscum album (assembly GCA_963277665.1). Classification (NCBI taxonomy): domain Eukaryota; kingdom Viridiplantae; phylum Streptophyta; class Magnoliopsida; order Santalales; family Viscaceae; genus Viscum; species Viscum album. Next base: position 1,655,578,876 of record OY728119.1, read on the forward strand.
GGATATTTTAAAAATGTTTATGTAAACCTTAAATAAAGAAAAATGTGTAATGATTTTCAAAAAATGGTCTTCTACAATTATGTTCAGTACGAAATTTGGAGTCTATTAAGATCAACATAATTTTTGATGAATAGTAAATTATGAATAGTGATTTCATGCTTTGGATTAGTAATGTGACCAAATGGATTAGTAATCTCACTTAAAGAAATTATTAATATAATCTAGGCACCTTGATTAAGTAATGTGATTCAATAAAATGGTTAAATAACGGTTTCATAAATTATTAGTCACGTATTAGTTTTTTCAGGTGAATAGTGTTTTTTAATTATAAATTGAATTAAAAATATTTAGAAAATTATTTTTATAAAATGGACTTTATTTTTGAATTCAGAACATCGATATTATACTAAGGTAATTTTTGGGGAATTTTCTAAAAAAAATGAATTTTCAGTGAATAGTGTATTTATCTAAAAATTAAATTAAAAATGTTTAGAAAATTAGTTTAATAAAATGGAGTTCATTTTTTTAATCAGAGCATCGATTTTTGGTTAAGATGAAATTTTGGGATTTTTCTGAGAAACATGAATTTTCAGTGAATAGTAAAAATGTAGTTTTAGGGTTTCGGTATGTTAAATGACATCATAACTGTGTCATGATGATGTCATGAGATATTTTAAGGGATTGTTGACTAAAGGGGATGAATTATTTTATGAGGTGTACCAATTTTCCAATACCATGGGCAAATACCATGGGCATGCCCATTGTTTTTCCAAAACCACCAATGAGGTGTCCCTTGGCTATTATTTCCTTGTCCCCTCAATTTCCCTATAAATACCAAGCCATCCTCTCATAAATTCGACTCCCAACTCTCCCCCAACGAAGCTCAGGTCTCATTACCTCCCAAGAATTCCTCCGAAGGTTCCTCGAAGCCCTCAAGGTCCCAACCTTTGAGGTTTAAGAGTTACGTTTAAGGTAAGGGATCCTACCTCTCTCTTTCTTTTCAAGTAATCCCTTTTATGTCATTTTATTTATGATCCATGCTCTTATGTTTGAGGATGTTCTTTTATATTCATATTACTTCCCTTTTCATGTTCATATGATGAGATACCCCCACTTTCTCTCATCAATTCATTTTAAGAAAGTTTATGTGGCGCCATTAGGCTGCCGATTTTTTGAGGTACTCGTTCACCTTTCTCATTTTTCAAAGATCTATTTTCATGTCAAGTATTTCAAGTTCCATTTTTATGTTGGGGTATGATATATATATCTATAATACTGATTTTTATTTTAATATTATGAGAGACCCTATTTGATCTCTTCAATTCTGTATTTTGAAGTTTTAAGTGGCGCCGTTAGGCTGCCAAATTTTTAAGGGACTCGTTCACCTTTCTCATTTTTCAAAGATCTATTTTCATGTCAAGTCTTTCAAGTTCCTTTTTTATGTTAGGGTATGATATCTATATCTATCATACTGATCTTATATGTTTATATGATGAGAGACCCTATTTGATCTCTTCAATTCAGTATTTTGATGTTTAAAGTGGCGTCGTTAGGCTGCCGAATTTTTAAGGGACTCGTTCACCTTTCTCATTTTTCAAAGATCAATTTTCATGTCAAGTCTTTCAAGTTCCTTTTTTATGTTGGGGTATGATCTCTATATCTATAATACTGATCTTATATGCTCATATGATGCGAGACCCTATTTTATCTCTTCAATCTAGTATTTTGAAGTTTTAAGTGGCACCGTTAGGTTGCCGAATTTTTAAGGGACTCGTTCACCTTTCTCATTTTTCGAAGATCTATTTTCATGTCAAGTCATTAAAGTTCCATTTTTATGTTTGGGAATGATCTCTATATCTATCATATTTATAATTTATGTTCATATGATGAGAGGCCCTATTTTATCACTTCAATCCTGTATTTTGATGTTTTAAGTGGAGCCGTTAGGCTGCCGAATTTTTAAGGGACTCGTTCACCTTTCTCATTTTTCAAAGATCTATTTTAATTTCAAGTCTTCCAAGTTCCTTTTTATTATGATGGGGTATGATATATATATCTATTATACTGAAATCTTATGTTCATATGATGAGAGACCTTATTTGATATTGTCAATTCATTTTTGGTTGAATTTTAAGTGACGCCGTTAGGCTGCCAGATTTTCATAAGTGAAATCTAATTTTTGTCTTCCTTCCATGTTTTTAATTTCAAATGGTATGTCCTTAAAATTTGATTACCATGTTCATATATCCCTCATATTCGGTCCCTCTACTGTTTTATGGGTCATTTATGATTTTTTGACCCATGCCCCCTCTCTTTTGAATGTTTTCTAAAACCCCAAAACATAGCCATTATGCTGCAGAATTTTCGTCTCAAAGGTCTCTCTCCTTTTCTAAAGCTCTTTTATTTTATTAAGTGAATACTCAAAGATATATATTATATAGGGGTATTCAAATATATACCAAGTTTTTCTATTTTAAATTCTAGGATTTACATACATGAGACCCGCTTTCCCTTTCCGTGGTTTATTAAGTGACGCAAGGATCATGCCTTTAAAGCAGTTTTTAAAACGTAATGATTATGAAATGAAACCCATTAATTTTATGCTATATGGGTTGTTTATGAACTTATTGATGATGATATACGTGGCTCACATGATAATAAATGCATGTCAAGGGTGCACCCTGATAGCGCTCCAATGCATTGGGTACAGAGTTAATCTCTAGAGATGACCATTTCTAACGACGCCTTGGTGAATAACCTTGGTAATTTTTAATGACACCTTGGGGATGGACCTTGGTGAAATGGAAATGATTGCCAATATTAAATGTTGTATCCACATATTCATGTTATAAAATACATTATTTTTATTATTATATGCCTCATGATTTTTTTCTCATACCTTAAAGTTCTTTTTCATGACATTGTTGATGTATCTCAAGTTCACATGTTAAATGTTTCCTTTGTTTCCCTTACTGGGCCTTCTTCTCACCCTTTCTTTTGATGTATGTCCCTAGGTTATGAGATGTAGTAATGAACCTAGGATTAATATAAGGAGAAGCCTTTAACATTTTTAAGAAGAATGTTTTTTTGTTTTCATGTTTTAAGTTCCTGGTTTCCAAGACACTAAACCTTAAAGATCCTCGGTTTTGTAAAATGTAATGAAAAGTTATGTTATAATAAGGTGGTATGCCATAGTTGGTATAAAAGGATGTTTTTATTATTTGTGGAAATTAATAAATGAAAACATTAGGAAGGACCCTATAAAAAAGTTTAAATAAAGGAAATCTTCCTTGTATTTTGGTGAGTTTTGAGTAAGGGGTTGCCTAGAAAATAGATTACTACGGTATTTTCTTTGAGGAGTAAATGTTGAATTATATTTTGAAGAATCAAAGAATTTAAGGTGAACTCATGGTATTATAGGTTACTTATGGAAATGATTGACCTATCTTGCGAAAATATGGTTAGGTTAGTTACTTTTGTTATAAGATGTTAGGAGTGGTTGATGATGTCTCGAGATGAATGATGAAGTTTATTTTGGAAGACTATGTTATCAAATCCTTCTTGTATTTGGGTTTCAATCTCGGTTTGGTTTATTTTGAGGAATTTTAAGAACAGTTATTTATGGAATGGTCTATTATGAACTTTGGGTAGTACCGCGGAACTTTGAAGATTTAAAATTAGTTTCCCTTCCTATGGGATTCTTTCTTTTGGAAGAGTTGTTTTATCATACCCTTTCTATTTTTGGGATAATGTTTAAAGATAGAATAAATTGATAGTTAATATTTTGTGGATTACGTGACTCTCAAAAAGATGATTCTTGTGTTTTGATGAGACCAAGTGTTTTGAATGATCATCGTTTGGAGAAAATATTAGTTTTGGTAGAAAGTTATTAAAGGATGAAACTCTACTTGAAGGTAGGTATATTTCCTTATGTTTTTGTTCTATGTAATAAATGGATTCCTCAAAATTATGAAAAGGAACGTAAAACAAAAACGTTGTTGGTTTACGTTTCCAACTAGGTAATCAACGACTGTTTACACACATCATAAGTTTGTGATTTTCATATGGTGAACTTTCTCCTAATCATGTTTTCTATCACTCTCTCTCAGAACATAACCCTTTGTTTTTTCATCCATATCCATATTTTCCTACATGGAATCCTATTATGGGTTAACTCAGGTGACCTTTGTACTTCCCTTTCTTTCTTTTAAAGTAATAGTATTATTGACTCTTTTTTTGGTGTGGGACATTCAATGAAATTTCCAAACCCAATTATAAAAATTGCGAGGACGCAATTTCTTAAGGGGGGAAGATTGTAACAACCCGAAATTTTGAATAAATCTTGTTTCCTAATTTTGTGTGTTATTTTATTTTTATACTCAACAAAACTGTTTCATTAGATAACATGAGTATGATTAAAATGAGACCGTTGGGTTTTGACTGTTATATGACCATTGGTCAATATGACCACTGAAAACTAAACGTTTCAATTTTTTTGTCTCTAAATACATGTGATTTTGGTTAAATAATATAGAATGGAGATTCGATGGCCTCACCCAGTAGTCTTGGACCGATCGAAGCCCATATAACAGAACTTGGGAAGGAGGTAGCCCCATCGGGCTTTTCTCTGGACGAAACCCAATCTGAACATCATCGTGTGAAGCTAGAACGGAATCGCCTTCGTGAGAAGTTCAAACTGAAAGAAATTACTACTTGTGCGATGTTGTTCGAGCCTCTCTCAGATTCTCTCACCTTATCACACCTTACACTTAGGTCCTATGCGGGTGTGATAAGAGGCTATGTAAGGAGACCATAACTACCTTGTGTAATCCTTTGCTTTAAAAAAAAAATTTGATTTCTACTTATGATGATGTTTATGAATTTTCAAATGTCCGAATAAATATAGTATGCATATTTTTGATGAATTTTAGAGAAAGGATATTTTAAAAATGTTTATGTAAACCTTAAATAAATAAAAATGTGTAATGATTTTCAAAAAATGGTCTTATACAATTATGTTCAGTACGAAATATAGAGTCTAATAAGTTCAACATAATTTTTGATGAATAGTAAATTATGAATAGTATATTATGAATAGTGATTTTATGCTTATGATTTTTAATGTGAGAAAATGGATTAGACATCTCTCTTAAAGAAATTTTCAATATAATCTAGGTACCTTGATTATGTAATGTGATTCAGTAAAATGGTTAAATCACGGTTGCATAAATTATTTGACAAGTATTAGTTTTTTCGGGTGAATAGTGTTTTGTAATTAAAAATGAAATTAAAAATATTTAGAAAGTTATTTTTATAAAATGGACTTTATTTTTGAATTCAGAACATCGATATTATGCTAAGGTAATTTTTGGGGAATTTTCTGAAAAAATGAATTTTCGGTGAATAGTGTATTTATATAAAAAATTAAACTAAAAATATTTAGAAAATTATTTTTATAAAATGGAGTTCATTTTTGTAATCAGAGCATCGATTTTTGGTTAAGGTGAAATTTTTGTATTTTTCTGAGAAAGATGAATTTTTAGTGAATAGTAAAAATGCAGTTTTAGGCTTTCGGTATGTTAAATGACATCATAACTGTGTCATGATGATGTCATTAGATATTTTAAGGGATGGTCGACTAAAGGGGTGAATTAATGTATGTGGTGTTCCAGGTGGCCAATACAATTGGCAAATACCATGGGCAGGCCCATGGTTTTGCCAAAACCCCCAATGAGGTGTCCGTTGGCCATTAATGCATTGTCCCCTCACTTTCCCTATAAATACCTAGCCATACTCTCATCCATTCGACTCCCAACTCTCACCCAATGAAGCTCTGGTCTCATTACCTCCCAAGAATTCTTTCCAAGATTCCCCCAAGCATTCAAGGTCCCAACTTTTGAGTTTGAAGAGTTACGTTTAAGGCAGGGGATCCTACCTCTCTCTTTCTTTTCAAGTAATCGCTTTTATGTCATTTCTTTTATGCTCCATGATCTTATGTTGGAGGATGTTAATTTATATTCATCTTAATTCCCTTTTCATGTTCATATTATGAGATACCCACTCTTCCTCTCATCAATTCCTTTTAAGAATGTTTAAGTGGCGCCGTTAGGCTGCCGAATTTTTACGGGACTTGTTCACCTTTCTCATTTGTCAAAGATCTATTTTAATGTGAAGTCTTTAAAGTTCTTTTTTTTATGTTGGGGTATGATATATATATCTATAATACTGATATTTTATGTTCATATGGTGAGATACCCTATTTGATCTCTTCAATTTAGTATTTTTATGTTTTTAGTGGCGCCGTTAGGCTGTTGAATTTTTAAGGGACTCGTTCAACTTTCTCATTTTTCAAAGATCTAATTTCATGTCAAGTCTTTCAAGTTCATTTTTTATGTTGGGGTATGATATCTATATCTATAATACTTATATTATATGTTCATATGATGAGAGAACCTATTTTATCTCTTCAATTTAGTATTTTTATGTTTTAAGTGGCGCCGTTAGGCTGCCGAATTTTTAAGGGACTCGTTCACCTTTCTCATTTTTCAAAGATCTATTTTCATGTCAAGTCTTTCAAGTTCCTTTTTTATGTTGGGGTATGATATCTATATCTATCATACAGATTTTATATGTTCATATGATGAGAGACCCTATTTTATCTCTTCAATTCAGTATTTTTAAGTTTTAAGTGGCGCCGTTAGGCTGCCAAATTTTTACGGGACTTGTTCACCTTTCTCATTTTTCAAAGATCTATTTTCATGTCAAGTATTTCATATTACTTTTTTAATGTTGGAGTATGATATCTACATATATCATACTGATATTTTATTTTCACATGATGAGAGACCCTATTTGATCTCTTTAATCCAGTATTTTGACGTTTTAAGTGGCGTCGTTAGGCTGCCAAATTTTTAAGGGACTCGTTCACCTTTCTCATTTTTCAAAGATCTATTTTCATGTCATGTCTTTCAAGTTCCTTTTTTATTATGTTGGTGTATGATATCTATATCTATCATAATGAACTATTATTTTAATATGATGATAGACCCTATTTGATCTTGTCAATTCCTTTTTGGTTGAAGTTTAAGTGACGTCATTAGGCTGCCAGATTTTCATAAGAGAATTCTAATTTTTGTCTTCCTTCCATGCATTTCATTCCAAATGTTATGTCCTTTAACTTTCATTACCATGTTCATATATCATTCATATTCGGTCCCTCTACTGTTTTATGGGTCATTTATGATTGTTTGACCCATGTCCCCTCTCTTTTCAATGTTTTCTAAGACCCCGAAACATAGCCGTTATGCTGCAGAATTTCCGTCTCAAATGTCTCTCTCTTTTTCTAAAGTTATTTTATTTTATTAATTGAATACTCAAAACTCTATTTTATATAGGTGTATTCAATTATATACCATGTTTTTCTATTTTAAATTCTGGGATTTACATACATGAGGCCCGCTTTCCCTTTCCGTGGGTTTAAAGTGTCGTAAGGATCATGTCTTTGAAGCAGTTTTTAAAACGTTATGATTATGAAATGAAACCCATTCCTTTAATGCTATATGGGTTGTTTATGAAATTATTTATGATGATATATGTGTCTCACATGATAATAAAAGCATTTCAATGGTGCGCCCTGATAGCACTCTAATTCATTGGGTAAAGACTTAATCTCTAGAGATAACCATTTTTAACGATGCCTTGGTGATTAACTTTGGTAATTTTTAATGACACCTTGGGGATGGACCTTGGTGAAACAGAAATGATTATCAATATTAAATGTTGTATCCACATCTTCAAGTTATGAAATACGTTATTTTAATTATTATATGCCTCATTATTTCTTTCTAATTCCTTAAAGTTCTTTTTCATGACATTGTTGATGTATCTCAAGTTCACATGTTAAATGTTTCCCTTGTTTCCCTTACTAGGCCTTCTACTCACACTTTCTTTTGATGTATGTCCCCAGGTTATGAGATGAAGTAATGAACCTAGGATGAACATAAGTAGAAGCCTTTCAAGTGTTTAAGAAGAATGTTTTTTTTTGTTTTCATGTTTTATGTTCTTGGTTTCCAAGACACTAAACCTTAAAGATCCTCGGTTTTGTAAAATGTAATGAAAAGTTATGTTATAAAAATGCGGGATGCCATATCTTGGTATGAATCAAAGTAAATGTCTTTATCATAATTTTGAAATTTGTTTTTACATTATTTATTTTTAGTATTACTAAGATATGAATGGTTTTATTATATAGGTGTATTATTTTTCTTGAGTTTGGGTTGTTTTTTTGGAAACTAATCACATAACTTGGAGTTGGAAGCCAAATACAAAAGAACAATGATGTTTTTGATTGTTTGTGATAAATCATACTCACTCATGTAATTTTACAAACCAATGTTTCAAATATCTATAATATAGTGTTTTTTCTTATATTTGTGTTGTAAATTTTATTTCAATTAATTTTTTTTCTCTCCCTGTATTTTCTCTGTACACAATGTTTTTGTTTCTTTAGTGTGGTGTAATTTTAACAACACAATGTAGTAGTATTCCAATTTATAACCACAAGAAAAAGTGGTGATAAAGGTATTACTTATCAGTGTTAGAAATATAATATATAACTGTATTATTTATTAATTCATGTTTTAGTGTTAATATATGCCTTGGGATTTTAAGGTCACTCTGATTGTAACCACTTTTTTGTAATGATAAATCCTTATTTTTGCATTTATAAAGGCCTTATGTTTAGTGGCTCTTGGTACCATTATGTATAGGGAGAAGTTACCCTTACATGGGTTGAGACATTTACATAGCGCATTGGGGTGAACCTTACATTGCACCATAAGGCCCTTTACGTAGCATGGATCTACACTTACTTAGTTCATTTTGGTGACCATTACACATATTTTTTTTTTCTAGATAGGGTTTGTTGTAAAAGGTATATTAAAAAAATATAATTAAAAAGAAAATATTAATATATAAATTTATTTATATTGATATAAATAAAATATATTTTATAAAATATGATTTATGTATTAATAAATATGTAATCACACTTAATAGATAATATATCTAGTGTAAAATGGTTTATATAATAATTTAAAAATGATATTAATTAAAAATTGGTAATCATTATTGAGTAATAGTTATTTAATAACAATTTGAAGATAGAAAAATTCAATAAATTAATAAATGATGTAAAATAAGTTAAAAACATGACTCAAACTTCAAAAGGGAAAAAATTATGACCCGAGTGTTTGATCTCTACAACATATCAAATTTAAATTCAAGAAAAGATCTACATTTTGGTGACTAGGGAGAACTCCAATCACAGTTTTTTCAAGGTAGAAAAGGCCTAGAAGGCCTCCAAAACTAAGTTTTCAATCCGGGTACCCCCATTTTTTAACATTGGATGGAATTTCAACCTCATTTAAAGGAGTATTCTTATCTTTTTTTTTTGAAAGAATCAATTTATACTCTAGTCTTACACACATATTGATATTATGAATTTCAATGTTTTCCATTTTTCATATTGTACTGTTATTTATAATTAAATATAAACACATATATACATATTTGAATATATATTTACACATAAATATTTAATTTTATAATTAAATATGTAAGAATATTTTCAAATAAAATATATTTCAAAATATATAAACCATATATAAATAAAAAATAATGTCCATTTTATTTAATAAAATGTATGAATATTTATATACCTATAAAATGTATATATAATGTTTATATATATATATATATTTGTGTGTGTATTAGCAAATAAATATATTTTTACCTATATATTCTGATATATGTATATAAATATTCATATATAATATATGTAAATAAAAATAAATATGTATAATTATATTTATAGATACATATATATATATAATATGTATTTATGTATGTTTATATATTCTATATATGTATTTATTTATATATTTATAAACACACATACACACAAAACATATTTAATAAATGTATTTAAATATAATTATATTAATATATATTAATATATGAATAATATATAAAAAATATAAGTATATATATAAATAAATAAGTAAACATATCATAAAATTGAGGATAAATCAACATATAGCAGTGGTAAAGGTGCATAAGCGTAAGGATGGGGTCTCATGTTTGAATCCAAGGGGAGGCAGATGGCACACACGAGTGTGGGCATGGACAAGCATCTAGCACTCATAAATAGCTAGAGGGATAAATGAGTGGTGATAAAAGAAGGGAGGTTGTCAACAGGCGTTGATAAAATATGGGAGTCACCTCCTGCCGAATATCCCTATTTAAATAAAAATAACATTTTTTTGGCTTTTAACAGTTATTTTTATTGGCCCTGATATATGAGCATTTATCATCTCTTTTATTGTCGGTGATAAATGGGACCCCCTTTTAAGGGTTCTTAGATTAACAATGTTTTTTTAGCACTAATAAAATTTATTTATAGTGTATTTAAAAGAACTATCTGTAGCAGTGAACATAGCAAACACCTCATCATATCCAATCAACTCCATCTAGATATTATATCCCTGGTTTTCAAAAACTATATCAAATCTACAAGACACCGAAAAATAGAAAAATTAAATAATAAAATAAATTGAGATACAACCACCATGTCAAAAAAGCCATATCACACAAATCTTGATGGACCAAATCCAAGAGCACAATCTGGATAGAAAAAAAATTATATTGCAAAAAAAACAAAAACTATTTTAATATAATAAATTACGTATCTTGTAGTAAAAAATGAAATCCAAAATCATAAACTTCAAATAATCACTACCATATATCACATGAAATTGAGGGGTGACATTTATCAGCATTAAATGAAAAGAATTGATAAAGGGTGAATTTTATCAATACTAGAAAAAATCACTGATAAAGTTAAGTTTTATCAATGCTAAAAAAAACATTGAAAACAGGGTACCCTTTGCCCGTTCTTTTTTCTAGCACTGATAAAATTACCCCCTTTTTAGTGTTTTTTTCACATTGATAAAAGTTACAATGAATAATTTAATTTATATATGCATATTTATATATTTTTAAGTAAGATTTATATTACAATAAGTATATATATGAAATAAAATATATGAATATTATTTATATAACTTTTAATAATAAATGAATCTTATTTTCTTAATTATACACACACACACACACACATACACACATATATATAATTATCAAATTTTTATTAGTTAATAATTTTTTTAATAATATATTCATATATTAATTAAAAAATGTGTATACAATTAATATAAATGTGATCTGTCAATATTTTATGTAAATATTTATATAATATTTAAATGAATATATTTAGTTAATTAGACAATTCATATTTGAATATATATATTTTTATTCATATTAAATAATTTAAAATATACATACACGTATCAGTATGTGTATGTATGCATGTGGATGTGTGTGGATGTGTGTGCGTGTCTATATGTGCGTGCGTATGTATGTGTTGTATGTTTATTAATGTGTTGGGTTTTGTATATGTGTGTGTGTGTTTATGTGTACGTGTATTGTATGTATGTGTGCATATGTATATGTGTATATACATGTATGAAAATGTATGTGTATGTGTATACATATATGTACGTAGACAGATATGTGTATGTATATATGCATATATATGAATGTGTATATATGTGTTTGTGTTTGTATATTTATATGTATCTGTATGTGTGTGTATGTGTGTGTATATATCTATATGTGTACTTGTATGTATATGTATGGGTACATATGTATGTCTATGGGTATGTATGTGTGTATATGTATTTTTATGTGTATGTGTCTATGATTCTGTATGTATGCGTATGAATATGCGTACGTGTATGCGTATGTGTATGTGTATGTGTATGTGTATGTGTATGTGTATGTGTATGTGTATGTGTATGTGTATGTATGTGTACAAGTATGTCTTTGTGTACGTATGTGTGTCTGTCTATGTGTATGTATGTGTGTATGTGTATGTGTATGTGTATGTGTATGTGTATTTGTATGTGTATGTGAATGTATGGAAATGTCAATGTATGTGTATGCATATGCGTATGCCTATGCGTATGCGTATATATGTGTAAATGTATGTCTATGTGTACGTATGTGTGTATGTCTGTGTATATGTGTTTGTGTATGTGCATGTGTATATATAAATATGTTTAGGTAGAATATGTATGTATATTATAAACACACACACACACACACATATTTGAATATGGATAGATGTGAATGTATGTGTGTATGTAACTTTATATATGTGTATGCATACTTATGTTTATGCGTATGAATATGTATTTGTATGTGTATGTGTATGTGAATGTATATATGGTTATGTGTATGTGTATGTGTATGTGTATACATGTACGTTTATGTGCATGTTTGTGTACATATGCATGTTTATGCGTATGTATGTGTGTGTGTATGTGTATGTGTACGTGTACGTGTATGCGTATGTTTATGTGTATGTGTATGTGTATGTGTATCTGTATGTGTATGTGTATGTGTATGTGTATGTGTATGTGTATGTGTATGTGTATGTGTATGTGTATGTGTATGTGTATGTGTATGTGTATGTGTATGTGTATGTGTATGTGTATGTGTATCCTCCAAATTAGAATTTTTATTTTCCAAAACATTTATGGGGATAGTGAGAACCCTCAAAGAAAAACAGACCAAACATCATTGGATACAACTGACTTATTAAAAACAAGACTTAGGCAATTGGAGTCTTCTTCCCTAAACAGTTTCCTGGGAAAGGAACTAACCTGGTAGTCTAGATCATGCTCAAGAATTCCTTCATAATGCCTTGCTAGATAGTCCGAAGCATTCATGTTCTCATCTTTGCTGATCTTCTCCTTGTTGATGCCTCTAAACAATATGCGGTCTTTCTGGTCAATCCACTCAGCTTTCTCTCTGGTAGCTTCCACCTAGATTAGACTTCCCATCATTTGATAAACACCTTCCCTCGTAGCCATGATCACCAAAACAGAATCCTTCATTTCTTTACCAGAATGCATGAGGGTTTCTATTTGCTTTCCCAAGTCCAATCCCTTCAGGCACTGCAACCCTTTAGTAGAACCTGCCTCCCACCGAAAACCGGGGTAAATTGCATCCTCCACCACTAGCATCAGCTCTTCCATTTTCAAGTGCATCTCCTCATGTTGGATTTTTTCCATTGAGGTTTAATTCTATTTCTCATGAGACTCAGTGAACTTGAATTGCTAACTCTCCTCTCCCCCCACTTACTGGATCTCAAGCTCCTTGAGTTTTTCCTCTTTTTTGGCTGACCTCGTCTTCATCAGTCTATGACGGTAGGATTAGTCATTACACCCCTTCAGTTTCGGATACCTAGAAACAATGCAGCTCCCCGTGTCCCTAGTCTCTTTGTCCCCTTTCTTCTATTTTTGGCTATACAAGCATTTACCCACCCCTCCCAAACCATTATCATTAGAGGGTTTTCCATCTCCATCAATCATGGCCTCTGATGGACAATTATAATTGACCTAAAACATTCCCCCATTGCTCAAACATTAAAATTAGTTATTTAGGTCAATACAAGACAAATATCTCCTCGAGTTGGTGTCCTTTTTGGTATCTAGTGGCCTTTGTACACCATGTGATGTTTTCTCCCACTCCTATCTCGCCTTCAACTTACTCTCTCTACTAGGATGAATCACCCTTTCAAAGTTCTTTATGCTGCCAGCACTTACCGCCATAGCATAAGTGCTTGGTTTTTGGCTCCCCTCAGCCCAAAAGTTAGGCCAACAGCTCCAACTAAATCCCCTAGAGCCTGAATATGTGGAGTGAGTACATCCAAATTTGATACAGCCACTCCACTGGCCTGGGTGCCCCCTTCCATAGACCTTTTTCTAGGCGGGCTTCCCAAATCACTCCACATTCTTTTGAAAATTTACACTACACTGTATTCAGATGGTAAGACCTAATCTTGTTTTTTCATCCTTTCTCCACACGAGCACAAGTTTTCCTCAGCCTCACCATTCCCTTAATCGGAACCAACACTATCATTCACAGACCCTACACCAGTTGTATCCAAAATCTGAAAACATCACCATGAGAACCACCCTAGACACAATCTACCTAGACCTCCATAACATCTCCCACTTGCCTCACCTTTCTCATGCAGATCACCAAACTATGCTATAGCATCCTTCACAAATAACTATAGTCACACTGGGATTCAAATATGACGGTCTGAAAAAACGGCGGTATACTTATATCTGTATGTGTATGTGTATGTGTACGTGTATATGTACATGTATGTGTGTATGTGTATATCTGTTTATTGATTTAATATTATTTATCCATTTTCAATATCTCTCAATTTTAAGTATTTTTTTGTAATTTATTCATTTTTAATATATATATATATACATCTATTTATTATTTTTGTAATATATTCAATTTTGACAGTTATTTATACATATTTAAATATGTATGCATTTAATTAAATAATTTTTTAATAACTATTAAAAATTATAAATGTTAATAATTAATTAAATTTTGAATATACGATTAAAAGAGTCCATACATCAATAATTAGAAATAATAATATTATTATTTATTCATTCATTTTTATTAATTTTCTATGTATTTGCAATTCATTTAATTAATGATATGAATTAACTTATTATTTTTTTAAAGTTATTTAATTTCATTTATACATTCTTAATATTATTTCATTATTTATTTTTAATTTTTGATATTTATTAATTTTTAACATATTTTTAATTTATTCATTTATTAAAATCTATACATATTTATTCACAAAGCTTCAATATTTTCAATTTGTTTGTAATTTATACAATTAATATCTATCCATTTTTATTAGGTTTTAATATTTTTAATATATTTTTAATCTATATAATTGATTCCTATAAGACCATATTCAACCCACACCATTTTGGCATGAAATTGAACAGCAATGTACACCATCCCTAATTCCATTTTGGTGTTTCTATAGTTAATGTTGTTACTATATTAAAATAATTTTTTAATATATGAAAATGAAAGATTAATTAACTCAATTTTCATATTTTTCAATTAATTAATCAAATCATGCAAACAAATTTATTTTAATTTATTCATTCTACATATGTGTGTGTGATTATTTAATTCAATTTGATTTAATTTAATTATATAATTTGTTTATATTCAGTATAATTCATTTTTAATATTTTTTATTTATATAATTAATATTATCTATTTATTCATTTTTATGTGTCTATAATTCACATAATTAATGTTAAAAATTTACTTTTTTAAATATTTTTTATAATTTTTACAATATTATTTATTCATTTTTAATATTATTTTATTTAATATTATTTATTCATTTGCGATACTTATTTTTTTTATATTTTTTGAATTTATTCCTTTTTTAATATTTATTCATACATAATTATTTATTATGTTTTAATACTCTTAATATGTTTCAATTTATAAGAATTGTATTTATTCAATTTCATTTATTAATCTATAATGTTTTCAAAATGTTTGATATTTATATAATTAATTTATTTAAATTCATTTTTTAAAATTCTCTTCTTCTTTTTATGTGTTGACAAATAATACAATTGATGCTAAATATTATACATAATTAGTTTCTAACTTGTAACATTCTTAGTATGTTTATAATTTATTTGATTAATATTTATTCGATTTTATTTATTAAGTTGTAATATTTTTAAAATGTTTGAAATCAATATAATTTATTTATTTGAATTCATTCTAAATAATTTCATTATTTTTTGTTTGTGATTAAAAATCATGTAAATAATCCTATGAATTCAGTTTTTTGAATGTGTTTAATATGTTTTATTTTTTTCAAAATGTATTCATATTCATTTTAATATATATTTATTTTTAATTTTTTTAATAATTTACGTAATTATTAAATCTCTTTTTTAAAATATTTTTTAAGTCTATTCATTTTTAATTATTCAATTTCACTCATTTTTAACATTCATGTATTTAAGAATTTATATTCAATAATAACGTTAATTGTTTTTTACGTTTTTATTATTAATTCATTTTAAAAAAATAGTCATCTAATATTTTTTTATTTTAATTTAAACAGTTTTTATTAGTGAAGAAAGACAAAGCGTTGATAAATCCTATATTTATGAACACTGATAAATATAGATTTTCTCAGTACTTATTAATTTAACACTGATAAAACTCATATTTATCACAACTTTTTGGAAAAAAATGATAAAACCCTTCTCAATTTTATAAATTTAACCTAAAGAGAACTCACTTATTAGTGCCATTCAAGATCTCTTGTGGAATTCAACGTCTATCTATGATCTCCCTCGAACTTCTTATATGAATTTTCCCTCTCAAAACCTATGGAATGTGAGTTATTCTCATGCAGCTTCTTGTACTTGTTTTTTATTATGCATTGTGAGCCAAATTCTTCTTACAAAAGTATTTTGGGCTTAATAAATTCCTTACTCCATGATTGATATGTGTTTTATGAAGGTAATTTCTTATGCCACCATTTTATAAAATGATTTACTCTTACACGATTACTGCTGAATGTACTCATATTCAAGCCTAGCCAAATCACTTGCGTAGCATAACAAGGACCCATAAATACCAATATAATTTTCCAAACTCTATAAATAATTCCAATTAAAACACATTCAATTATAGTTAAACATTTTAGTTTCTTTATAATTTTTCAAAATGGAAAATCCAAATTTTGATTCCAAACATATTTATTAAAATCAATAGAGCATTTCAAACTTTATATTCAAATAATTGAACTTCAATAAACGTTCTTTAATTAGCAATGAAATTTGATAACACTAGTTCAATATCAAAAATAATGCCCTGTTTCCATGAAATGAATACATCCAAAATTTGTCGAGTTATAGTACGCCCGAAAATTATAGGATTATTATCACTTTAATTCCTTTCCCTCATAGGACGATCCCTATAAATTTTCACTCGTATTAGTTACTTCTCCCAGTTAACCCCATAGGGGATTCCTTCAACTTTCATTCCAAAATTAGTTCTAACTACATGGCCATCATTGATTTTGAAGAAAAAATATACATAATGGTCATTACATACTTTCTTGGTCTTGAGAATGTAGATGAAATCCTTAATCATTGATAGCTTGGTGTCTTAGTATTAAATTTATACATGAGGTGCATTTTCCTATTTTTTTCAACAGATGATATACCAGTTTAATTATAGTTAAATATTATTTATATTTTTTACACACATATATATCAGTACTATTTGAAGGAAAAAATCTATGATTTTTTTGATTGTATTCAAATCACTTCTACATAAAAAACCTTATTGAAAGAAGAGGAATATTGAATAATAGTGGAGAATATAGGCATAATGTTTAAAAAAAATTACAGATGAAAAATCTTCTTAATACCCATGATAGAGGAGTAAAACACTACAATTTATTCATATTAAATATATTTTCATTTCTTTCATTACTTATTCATTTTTGTTTTTAGGTAACATAGGTTACTCATTGTAATAAATTTGGATACTCTAAAAATTCATTTTCCATATTAAATGGATGGATACACAAAAAATCGACCACACATGATGTCGTTTGTTAATTTTTAATACACTACATGAAACATTTTTCAAATGAACTTCAATTTATACATTTCATATTATGTTTTAAAGGAATTTTTGTTATAATACGGCGGTGTTTAATTATCATCAAATTTAGGGCATCAGGATAGTCTATGAGCACAATAATATTATCATCTTCTATAAGTGGATATTTATTATGGTATATATAATAATATTACACTATCAAAATATTTTTAAATAAATTACTTGTTTTTCTCATTTTTTCTTATGTTCCAAAAACAAACTAATGAAAAATATTATGGTTGTTACATTTCAAAAATTATGAAAGATTGCATATTCCATAAACAAACTAGCATCCACGAAGAGGTATTTCGGATGATAAGTACAATTTCATAAAAATTAATTAATTATCATCTGTTTATTTATATTTTTCATGTACTAGCAGGGCTATTGAAAATCCACATATTCAAAATAGGAAATATATTTGTTCATAAATTAATGATAATAATACATGGTGTCAGAATGTATTCATATGTCATGAAAAGGTAACTATCTAATAATTATTTATTTAATTTTCACATAATTTTATATACTATTTGTAGTTAATTTTCTCATAATTTTCTCTACTATTTTTATTTAATTTTTTCATCATTTTATTTACTATTTTTTCCGTTTAAATTGACATTTTATTAAAAAAGACATGTGACATACATAAAACTAATAAAACACATTCATATTGTTCTCATATTTTTTGTAAATAATCAATAGGTCATTTTTGATGTTTAGGAATCATAAACACATCTATTTTACACAAGGTGTGACCGATAGGACTTAAAAGGTGTTTTTTTAGTTTAAAATTGTCATTTTAGTTAACAACATGTGCCACTCCCTGAAAACCCAACAAACGTGATCTAATTGATTTGATAATTTAGGAAAATTTATCATAAGTCACTTGTAACACATTATAATCATCCTCACATCAATCCAACATGTTATGTTACCAGTGTGACTCAAAATTTATGTTTTCAGTTCAAAAATGATATTTTAGTAAAAAACATGTTTCACTCACTAAAAATATATAAATCATGCTCGGATTGTCTTCATAATTTAGGAAAATGATCCTTTATTCATTTATTAAGTGAAGGAATCAAACACATGTCTATTTTACACACAGTGTGACCGGTATGACTCGAAGTGCATTTTTTTATTTAAAATTGATATTTTAGTTTGAAACACAAGCCACATACTCAAAATCGATCAAAAAATTCAGATTTTTAGATAATTTAGGACAACTATATATAAGTAATTTGTGACATATAGTAATAAATCACACCTCAATCTAAATAATATTGTGTCTGGTATGGATCAAAGTGTATTCTATTTGTTTAAAATTGGAATTTTAGTTCAAAACACATGTAACATACTCAAAACCAAGAAAGCACATTCATATTGTTTTAATAGTTTAAGGCTAAAATTTATAATTCATTTTTGATGTATATGAATTAGAAACACCGCGATATAATTACTGGTGTGTCCAGTAAGACTTGAAATGTGTGTTTTTAGTTGAAAATTGAAAATTTAGTTCAAAACACACGTCACATACTTAGAATGAGAAAATGAATTCATATTGTTTTAATAATTTAGAAAAAATTACACAAGTCATTTTTTATGTATAGTAATTAACTTCAACTCAAAAATTACCCAATATCAATGGTATGTGTTATAGTACATGTTTTTAGTTGAAAAATGAAATTTTAGTTAAAACTGCATATCACCCATTGAAAACCTTTCAAACATGCTTGGATTTTCTTCATACTTCATTAAAACTATCCTTAAGTAATTTTTTTGTTTAAAATCACGTGCATGTCAATCCGACAAATGATGTGAGTGTTATAAATCTATGTTTTTGCTTTTATTTAAAAGTGACATTTTAGTTTAAAACACACATCACATTCTTAAAACTAATAAATCACATTCAAATTGTTTTTATACTTTAATAAAAATACCCACAATATATTTGTGATGTTTATGAATCAATTACACCTCAATATGATACCCAATGTTCCCGATATGACTCAAAGTTTATGTTTTTAGTTCAAAATGGACATTTAAGTTCAAAAAACACATGAAATACTGAAAATCAAGAAACAAAATTCATATTGTTTGATACCTTAGTAAAATGATTCATATGTCATTTATGACATGTAGGAATCAGATGAATCTTAATCTGATATGCAGTGTTCCCAGTATGAATCAAATTATATGTTTTTAGTTTGAGATCAACACTCTAGTTCCGAACACTTGACACATACTCAAAACTAAGAAAACCCAATCATATTGTTTTGATACTTTAGTGAAATTATCTATATGTCATTTTTGACATATATGAATTAGCTACACCTCAATTTGATGCATGGTGTAAATAGGATGACTCAAAGTGTGTGTTTTCAGTTTAAAAATGAAATTTAAGTTAAAAACATATATCACTCTCTGAAAACCTAGAAACTATTCTCTAATTCTCTTGATTATTTTGGAAACCAATCTTTAAGTCATTTTTAATTTGTAGAAATCAACTGCAAGTAAATCTAACACATGTTGTGAATGGTATGACTCAAAGTGTCTGTTTTTATTTAAAAATTACATTTTTTTTTCAAAAAACACACCACAAACCCAAAACAAATAAAACACAGTAATATTGTTTGGATACCTTTTTAAAATTATCCAAATTTAATTTGTGATATGTAGTAATCAGAAGAACCTAAATCTAATACACTCTTTTATCAGTATGACTCAAAGTGTGTGTTTTGAGTATAAAAATTGAATTTTAGTGAAAAAAACACATCACATACTTAAAACCAATAAAACACATTCATTTTTATATAATTTAGGAATATGGTCCATAAGTCATTTGTGACATGTAGTTTTAAGCCACACCTCAATCTGATACATGGTGTGACTAGTGTGACTTGAAATGTGGGTTTTCTATTTAAAATTGAATTTTTTTATTGGATCATTACCTTTATGTCATGTATATTTTGACCTTTATTTTTGGTTTACTTTTTCATTGGATGAGTAATTCAAAAATGGAAATTGGGAGGATAGCTATAATGGCGATGTTAGGGGTTTTTTTTTTGAGTTTTAGCTTAAACCTGTAGTTTTTTTTCATTCGTTAATTATACACTATGTAATGGGAGTACACATGGTGTAATGGATTCCATGTAGAAGCCATGAATTGAATACACATTGTGAGATGTTTACATTCCATTTAAGGGTTTCATGTTGTGCAGTTTAAAATATCTCCTTTTAAATAAAAATATAATGAGTTTTTGGCATATATGAGCTTCATGGAATACATGCAGTGTAAAGGTTTTGCACACCATGTAATTGTCAAGAACTTGGCTTTACGGTGTTCCATTAATGATTTATCATTTCATTCATTACAAGTTTCTTTTCTCTCTCCTAGAGGCTCTCCCTAGGCATTTTTTGGTGACTCTTTCCCTTCCAGATCACTTCGTTCAGCGATTGATCACCGTTGTGGTTGGGTTGCTTCTTTCTAAGTATGTAATCCTTATAGTTCTTATTTGTTTTTGGTTGCAGCTATGGTTTTGTCCATGATTGTGTATATATTTGTGATTGTATATTTTTTTCTATCAAAACATTTCATTTTTTTTGCGTGACTTGTATTTCGAAGGATGTTCTCTTGGTTTTGACCATTTTTGTCGAAGGAAACATGGTTTCTACTGTATTGATGTAGGTGTTTCTATACAATGGGTTGATTTAATTAATTTCATTTTTTCTTTATAAATTACTTTAGGGTTTTAATTTATTTGAAATGATAAGTGGCTTCAAATGATCTATTAAAAAGGATAATGTTTTCAAAAATGGGGTTTACTTTGAAAATGGATTTTCATAATTTAGAAATGGGTTTTCAAACTCTGAAGCATATTAACTTGGATTTGAAAATGTTTTATAAAATTATAAGCATTATTTTGAAATTAATTTATAAAAATTAACATTAGTAACCTTGGGTGCATTGGGAAAGATACATGGGTAGACTTACTGTGGGTTCAACACCACTATGAGGTAACCTTTTTTAATATCGAATAGAAGGAATCAATATGAGTTGGATAAAATGTTGTTCTTATTTATCCTTCTAGTTATGTGTCTAGTATGTAGTGTCCCATATTCTAGATCCCAATATGTGAGGTGATTTTTCATTTTTAATTATTTATCACATCTGTGTTTTTATCATTGATTTTTTGTCATAAGTTTATATATGAGGATGTATCACATAGATTCACATGATTCGTTGTTTCATGGATATGTGATTACATGTTTAACTCTTGATTCATGTATATAATTTTCTTATTTATAACTTTTAATTTTCATATTTTTGGATTGATAATATTAAAGGCCTTTATAAAAAGAAAAGAGAAAAATTATTTGAAACTAAATTTAATTTCTGATTTTTTTTTAAAATTGTTTTGTTTTAAAAGCTATAATTATTAAATTCTTGATATTAGACCATGTATAAATACTATGGTGGTATCCTCTTTGGATTTTTATCACACCCTACTTATGCCTTATGGAATTTTTAGATGTTGTATCACATGATTCAAGTAAAGGGAATATAATCTTGTAGTATACTGGCTTCTCTTGTTTCTGTTACTTTCAGTTTTGGTTGGTCTGGAGGTGATTGTTGGTCATGTAGTGATTTGAATTACTTTTTGGTTTATCCTTTTTTGGATCTGGTTGTATGTATTTAGTTTATCTCGTTTTTTTCTACTTTGTACTCTGATTGATTATTATGCTTTTCTTACATTCAAGACAATTTTCTATTATCCTATTTTACTTATAATATGTGATGGTCTGATTTGGGTGGATTATCTAGTTGACCTGGGTTGGTTCATTAAAATTTGGTATCAAGGTGATTCTCAACCTAACATGTGTTAACATTTTCTAATTTTAGTTCAGTTTCTTGGGAAGGAAGGATTTATGACCATCAGAATTCATATATTAAGTGCGAAAAAGGGGATTGGCCAGCTCACTTTTGTGATTGAAATTGTGTTACCATCATTGGTTAGGTACTTTTAATAGGTTTGAGACTTAGAGTCTTAGTTCCTTTGAGTGAGATGTATGGAAATTTTATATAAATTCAAATGTTCCCTTTTAAGTAAGGGTTTTTTGGTTTCTTTCAATTATTAATGTTTTAATGATTTGATATTAATACTAGATGTTGGTTCTATAATTTTTGAATTTTCTCATGAATGATTTATTTTTATTTTGTTAGACAATGTCTATGAGAAGAGCTCTTCCAAATACAAGAGAGGAAGCTATTATAAAGGTTCTGTAGGAAAACCCTCTAATGGACCCTACTTTGGTGGAAGCTTTTATTCACATTATTCAGACTCTAGGTTAGGTGGGTGTTAGGAAACTAATATGTGTAGTGGATCATGACTCTTAATTTACTAAGAAACATCCATCCATATTTCATGGTGAGAAAGGACCCCTAAAATCTGAGGAATTTCTTGAAAAGATAAATAGGATCTTTTAATTCTTGAAGAATCTTGAAGACACTAAGGTGAGTTTTTCCACATATATACTCAAGGGACCCAGAAAGAGATGGTGTGACTCTATTATGAAAGCTAAGTTTCTTGAGGATCATACCTATGATTACCTTAATAAAATATTTAACCGATAATATAACCCCCATACATTGCATACAGATAACACCTAGGAGTTTTTCATGGTTGAGCAAGGAGAGAATACCATTCTGGAGTATTCTACCTAGTTTTATAAGTTGGTGCATATGACACCAGAGCTTTTCACTAATGAGTACCTGAAGGCTCAAAGGTTTGAGTTAGGAATAAGCCCTGATATTTTGTCAATATTGTTACTTATGTTTCTTCCTAACTTTATGGAGGTGGGTGATAAGACATCTTTTTTTTAAGTTAGACATAGTTGGAAATACAAGTTTGGGTGGAGATTTAGTTGATTCAGTGGTTAGTCAAGGTGTATCTTTTGACCCAAAAATGAATTTTAGGAGTGGTAATTTTTCTACAGGACCAGTTTTAGGGGATTTGATAGGGTATCAATAGGTTTTATCCTACCAGTGTAAAATTTGCGGTCATACTAAGCTTAAATTTATTGAGGATCCTAATACATATCATCTTTGTGGATGATTTGGAAATCTATAGTGTTTCTGTTAAAAGATATATCAGGGAGGTAGGGAAGGATCCAATCTCACCAAGGGTTCGTAGGTTCATGAAGATGAATCCATGATCGGTGGGCCTAATCCTTGAAGGTTCCGGGCGCAGCGGAAGCACATTGGTTGGTTTTCCCAACTTTAATTTTAGCGTTAAACGATGTTCAATCTGAGATCCTTCATGATGTAAAATGCTGGATCTTTGGAATAGAACGAAGAAAGAAATGAAAAGAAGAGTCCCAGAACCCTTTAAGAGGATCATCATATGTTGGTTATAATTAATTTAATTAATTCATAAGAATTACCTCGATGGAATTCTTTCTTCGTTGGTGTGTTCGGTTACGATCCTGTGATCCGTCATTGCGTCGGAGAATCGAAGTGTAGGATTCCTCTAGCAGTGATCCACACGTGTTCCACATATCTCTGGACGTCGCCGAAGGGATCTCCGGGTGCTAGCACGACAGATCCTTCGCTTGCGATGTCCATCTTTGATCGCCTTGATCCGGTGGAGGATCTTGCTTTCGTAACTTGAAAGCGTTATTGGTGGAAAGGGAATTCTCTCTTGGCTTGAGAGTATTTCCAATCCATTGTGCACAACCAAAATGGCTAACCTTTTTGAGAATAATGTAATTAGGATTTATAATACCTAGAATAATAAAATAAATTAATTTCTCATAAGCATTTAATCATTTAATTTAATTCTTAGAAATACCCCCTATCTTAACAATGACAGTTGACCATCATTATAACTTGACATGCGTCCAATGTATTACATTTAATATCATTTAATTAAATAAACAATATTTTCTCAAGAATCCCAAAAAAATAAACTACACGGCGTGTATATATAAATATACACGGCGTGTACTTTTTTTTCAGTTTTATTTATTTTCCTCCACCATATTTATTAGACCTTGAGTAATGGCTATTTATTTCATAAATAAATGTAACTGCATTACTAGCTAATAAATATATATTATTTCTCCCACAATATAATCTCTCGAATAACTAGTGTTGAAATAAATGAGATCAGATATCCTTGAATAATTATTAAACCACAATCGGGAATAATCTTTATTCAACTTGTTAAATTAATATTTAACTGAGATACATGGACACACTTAGTGTTTGACCCTCTAGGCCTCTTTCTCAGTGGCATTAGGCGGAGCCTGCCCATAGTCCAAGAATAGCGTCTAGCAACATGCCAAGGCACCCATAGAGAATGAAGTTAACGCTACAATGACATGTCACCTCCTACGAACGCTTATCGTGTAATATAATCCCTTTGTCTCGATATCTCCAATCAAGCGGGTTGCATGCTAGTGCCATCAACCCATGTGCTTGATTATTCTTTCTTTGACTTACCGGAATTGAACTTTCCCATACCTTACCATGGCCATGGATTTATTTAGGCTATATCAATTCCATCAAAGGGCCTGAGATATCTACTTCCGTTATGGAACGAAAGGGACAAATCCTTTCTCGCATTATCTATTAATGCGGTATTACTCGTGACACACCCAACGTATCCTACCTCACTACGAACAGTGTGTCGTTATTGTTTTTGTCAATACATCTAAGTGCGCAAGTTGTAGTACCCATTAATAATAATATTAAAGTCTAAGGATCAATACACAAGTCCGCAGATAAGAACATCCAATGACACTATGAAATTTGGATTTCCTACTGGCGGGTCTCATTCTCATAATATCCTTCTGGATATTACCAAGGGCGCACACCATGAGAATGTGCCTCAAGGTTTTATGAGTCCTCACCCCTAATGACCTGTATTATTTGTGTACCTAAAATAATATCTTCCGGCCATAGAACATACATTCAGGAACAGTGTTATGGCACTTCTGGGTTCTCATCATAGCAGGGATCCGCTACGACCCTTTAATGCAACAACTGTCCTTAGGACATTATAACATGCATTGTCACGCAGAAGAACAATCAAGATGTGATAAGGAATTTATTAATGAATAAAGTACCAAGTAGTTGGTTCAAGGCCACCAACTCCAACAGACACCCACTTGGACTAGATCCAACTGCTAACAACCTTTAACCCACTAGCTCTCACATGATATTCATGCTTCTGTAGAGATAGGCCTTTGATTATGGGATCCTCCACGTTCTCTTCCGTGGACACTCTTCTCACTGAAACTTTACCCCTTTGATAGAAATCCATCAAGAGGTGATACTTCCGGAGTATGATCTTTTTCCATTGATGTGACCTTGGTTCTTTTTCAAGATCCACCACTGCAGTATTATCACAATACAATGTAATCGGATCTTTACTGCTAGGCACCACATTAAGCTCCTGGACAAAGTTCCGAATCCAGACGGATTCCTTGGCTGCATCAGAAGCTGCTATATACTCGGGCTCTGATGTAGAATCGGCGACAACTGGCCGCTTTGAACTTTTCCAGCTCACAGCTTTTCCATTGAGATAGAAAACATATCCAGATTGCGACTTCAGATCATTCTGATCTATTTGAAAACCAGCATCAGCATACCCTCTGATGACATGCTCCTCGTCTCCTCCATACACCAGGAACAAATCCTCAGTTCTTATCAGATACTTAAGGATAGTCTTAACAGCTGTCCAATGCTGTTCTCCTAGATCGGCTTGATATCTGCCTACCATGCTCAGTGCATAGGAAACATCAAGCCTGGTACATAACATGGAATACGTGATGGATCCTATAGACTAAGCGTATGGGGTCTTACTCATCCTATCTTTCTTATGTTGTGTCTGGGGACACATTTTCTTAGAAAGATGTAAGCCATGTGACACTGGAACTAATCCCCTCTTGGATTTTTCCATACTAAATCTCTTTAGTATCTGGTCAATGTATGTACCCTGAATTAGTCCAAGCAGCCTCTTGGATCTGTGAAGAATGATCTTGATCCCTAGAATGTAGGATGCTTCTCATAAGTCCTTCGTGGAGAAACACTTGTTCAACCAGTCCTTAACTGACTGTAAGGTTGGTACGTCATTTCTAATAAGCAATATGTCTTCAACATATACCACTAGGATGAAGACCGCATTCCCATTGAACTGATTATAAACACATGGCCCACATTCGTTCTTAATGAAACCAAATTCCTTTATGGCTTCATCAAATCGAATGTTCCATGACCTGAAATCTTGCTTCAATCCATAAATGGATTTATGCAAATTGAAAACCCGTTTGGCTTCACCTGGTGTCACAAACCCTTCTGGTTGTGTCATATAGACATCTTCCTGAAGGTTCCCGTTAAGGAATGCTATTTTGACATTTATATGCCAAATCTCATAGTCATGGTAAGATGCTATGGCAAGTATGATTCTTATGGATTTAAACATGGAAACTGGTGAGAAGGTTTCATCATAGTCAATTCCTTGACGCTGTCTGAATCCTTTAGACACTAGCCTTGCTTTATAGGTGCTAACTTGACCTTCCATGTCCAGCTTTCTTTTGAATAACCATTTTCATCCAAAAAGCTTTACATCAACTGGCTCATCGACCAGAGAACAAACTTGGTTCTGATACATGGAATCCATCTCAGAATTCCTAGCTTCTAGCCATCTTGCAGCTTCTGAGCTTTCGACTACTTCCTTGTAGGAGAGAGGTTCATCATTGTCCAACAATAATTATTCACCATCCTCGGTGACTAGGAAACCAAATCTCTCTGGTTCCCTTACCTCTCTTGAGATCCTACACAGTACTTGTGTTTCTGGAACCTCTTCCAGGGGGACCTGTGGAACTTGTTCCTATACCAAATCTTGTGTATCTTGAGCATCAACTTCGTCTAAGTCAATCTTGCTCCCACTATCCTTCTTGAGGATGTTCTCCCTCTCAATAAAGACGGATTGTCTGGAGACAATCAATTTCTTGTCTTGAGGGTTATATAGGTAATATCCTTTCGTTTCCTTGGGATATCCTATAAAGACACACTTCGTGCCCCGAGGTTCTAGTTTGTTGCCTAAGAAGGCCTTAACAAACGCCTCACATCCCCATACACGTGTGGGCGACAAAGTGGGTTTCCGTCCATTCCATAACTCGGATGAAATTCCATTTTTCGCCTTATTTGGTACTCGGTTTAATGTGTATGCTGAAGTTTGTAATGCATATCCCCAAAAGGATAATGGAAGATTCGCATGACTCATCATCGACCTCACTATGTCCAACAAGGTGTGGTTCATCCTTTCACTCACACCATTCCTCTGTGGTGTATAAGGAGGAGTGAGCTGAGATAAAATCCCAGACTCCCGTAGAAGATCGATGAACTCTTGGTTCAGATATTCTCCACCTCGATCCGATCGAAGCTTCTTTATCTTCTTACCAAGCTAATTCTCTACTTTATTCTTGAATTCCTTAAATTTCTCTAAAGACTCTGACTTATACCTCATTAAGTAGTAAAATCCATATCTACTCAAATCATCAGTAAAAGTAATAAAGTAAGAATATCCACATCTATCTTTTGCTAGAAATGGTCCACACACATCCATGTGAACCAATCCTAGAAGCTCTGTGGCCCTTTCACCCTATCCACCAAAAGGCAGCTTGGCCATTTTACCTTGTAAACAAGCGTGAAATCTATCAAGTGGTTTTAGCTCATTAGAGTCTAAATATCCATCTTAAAAGAGCTTTGTCAGGCGCTTCTCATTTACATGAACAAGACGGTGATGCCACAACTGGGTGATGTATGAGTCATTTGAGTTTGTTTCGTTATCTATTGCCAACACTTGGTTTTTGTAATTTAATACATACAAACTATTATTCGAATGTGCCATACCATAACATACATTGTTCTTATAAAAGAGACAACCCTTATTTCCGAACATGAAAAAAAATCCATCCATATCCAAATAATATAAAGAAATTATGTTCTTGGTAACACTAGGCCCAAATAACAGTTATGTAAAACCAAAATCATCTCAGTCGGCAATGAGAGGTGGTAGTCGCCAATAGCCAACGCAGCCAGCCTTGCGCCATTGGCAGCTCGAAGATCCACCTCTCCTCTGGAGATCATTCTAAATCTACTTGGTTCCTGCATTTGAATATAGATGTGAGCCACACAAGCTGTATCTAATACCCAATGCATAGAAATAGAAAGATTGCACTCGATAACGAACGCACCTTTAGCATCCCCACGCTTCTGGGTGCAGTTCCTCTTCTAGTGGCCCTGCTTGCCACATGAAAAACACACTTCCTCCCATTCCTTGCCCTGCCTCAGGATCTTCCCCTTCTTGGAGGGACGGTGCTCGAGGGCTTCAGACCGTTTATAAGTCTTTGGCCCTTTTGCCTTGTCCTTCCTTTTCTTGTTCACCATAAGGACCGCAGGTTTGTCACGCCCCATGTCCTTATCTACCTGGCGAATCAAGGTCAGAAGCTCCGATAGACTCTTCTCATTGCCTCTCATATTATAGTTGACAATGAAGCTAGAGAAGGTATTGTGCAGTGATGATAGGATCAGATCTGTACGCAACTCATCGGGGAATTCAATCCCTAAGATGTCCAGGCGTTCAATGCAGCCAATAAGCATGACTACATGAGGCCCAGCTAGTGCAGACTCTGCAAGATTCGTGGTGAACAAATCATTGGAGATCTTATACCTCTCATGTCTCACCTTCTATTGGTAGAGGTCCTTAAGGTGCGACATCATGCTATACACGTCCATGTTTTCATGTTGCTTCAAGAGATCATTAGACATTGCTGATAGCATGAAACACTGGACATCTGTGGCATAATCCATGTGTTTCATGTAGAGAGATAATTCCTCATCACTAGCCTCTTTCCCAGGCGCAGCTGGAATAGGCTCTTCCATCACATATAATTTCATTTCGTGGTGAAGGACGACGCGTAAACGCCTCTACCACTCTTGGAAATTGGTGCCGGTGAGAAGATTTTCCTTCTCGATTATGGTGCACAATGATATGTTTGAAATCATTTTCTTGCTGTTTCTACAAATTAAGATGAGAAAAGGTTTAGCACTTTATGACAAAATTGAGACAAATAAATAAATTAATACTTATTAGTCTCCCACTATTTTATCGAAATTCAATAGCCCTCACCATTGACTTTGGAATATTCTGTTACCTGAATGTTCTAGTGGTAGGGATCCATATTTCCCTTCTCATTACCCCAAATAGGGTTGGTCAAGAAACTTGAAGGGTTTTAGGTAGACATTTTAAATGCCAAATGCATTATCTCGCATCTCCTTGATCCGCTGAGTGGACTCCCCAATCCTGAAATCCTTTTATTTTGGATTTCCTCATCCTTTTCCTCTTGGTCACACCAAGTCCTACTGTGGAAGTCAAACCTTGATGCGAACCAAGTCAAGTCAACCCAAAACCTTGAATTAGAATTCCTCGATAATTGAAAGCACCCCAACTACGGTTGGTCAAGCACTTTGAACTATGGTTCGATTCTAACCAAGATTATGGAAGGCTATACTGCCTTAATATTTCTTTTGAGGGATTTTATCCTTATACGTAAATTTCCATTTTATTATCTTTGATTACATGCTTGTTAATATTAAGTGGGACATACTTAAGTGATTAACCATGTCTAAGATAATATTTACGTATAAACTAGTTTTTATTGTAGTTTCATCTTGCATGATTGTTATATTCATTAATTGTGTGATCATGAAAACACAACCATAATAAATAAACCATGCAAATGACAGAAATAAAATAAATAGTATGATCATGACCTTGTTTTATTGGTTAGTTTATTTAGCGGTTGATAAACTAACCCAAGACCTAGTGGAGAACCACCTTGAACCTTGCGGGTTCATGTTTACAGCTTTCCACCTGTCCACCTTTGTATCTCCTTGGATTGGTTTCACCTCGGCTCTTGACTTGAGCCGCCTCCACTAGCTTGGGAGCTCCATCCATTACATATGAATTTATCTCACATGTAGGTGAGGGGTAAAAAGGGGTTTTTACATAAGAGAATCCTTGGACACGCAGGACCTACATATTAATGAGGAGATGGCTCGCAGGCCAATAAATTTAATTTAAATAAATAAATTAAAAAGAATCCATTAACATACAAAGGTCTCGGTCTAACTCATGATCATCCACACATGCAACGATATTTATGCATAAATAAAACTAGCATTCAATTCTTTAATCATTCTTGTTTAAGATAAATCACGCTAAAATTAATTTATTATCTTTAATTAATAAATACTTTTATCTTAAACCCTTTTCTGAAATTCCTTGAGATTCTCATCCATCATAATTTTAAACAAATAAATTCATTTAAAATTATCCTTGTACGTAACTTGTACCTTGGAGGCAACCCGGTGAGTTCCCTTTCATTACGCAGATGTTAAATTAAACACACATATATAAAACACCTATCACGTGTTGTGCCTTAGCTTTACGCTTGTACTATGGTACACGTCTCAAGGGTTTGTATAATATAATAATTAAATTTTAATAAATCTGCGTAATTTGGGTGAGTACACGACGTCTAGTTACGACTACACAGCGTGTACTTTTTCTTCACCATCCATCCAAAGTACACGCCTTGGGACATGGTGTGAAAATGTACTTCAGAAATTTTCAGAGTACACGGTGTGTTCTTTTGGACACACGCCGTGTAGTTTCCACGTTACACGGTTTCCAGCCGGGCAAGCCGTGTACGGGGTACATGGCCTAACCCAAACCCGAAGGGACTACACGCTGTGTTCAGTGGGACCACCCATCGTGTAATCCGGAAACCGTGTGCCACCTGTTTCTGGTCAACACACGGTGTCATAAATGACCTCAATACATGGCCCGATTTGGCGGATCAGTCAATGAATTGAACCTAGACTACACGGCGTGTACTTCCGAATACACGCCGTGTATTCTGGTGTTGTACGGCCAGAAACATTTGGCTCCTCCGGATGAGTTCCTCTATTTTATTTTTATAAAAATTAAAGGAAAAATTCGTTTTTGTGAGGTGAACGAGAAACGAGGGAGGAGGAATAGATCTCGATATTCAGATTTCCAGAATGATTAAACATGCATTGAAATAACTAAATTATTAAATGCGTAAATCACCAACGAAAAAATAAATAATTATAATCAACGATATGACCGCTCTGATACCACTTGAAGGTTCCGGGCACAGCGGAAGCGCATTGGTTGGTTTGCCCATCATTAATTTTAGCATTAAACAACGTTCAATCTGAGATCCGTCACGATATAAAATGTCGGATCTTAGGAATAGAATGAAGAACGAAAAGAAAGGAAGAGTCCCAGAGCCCTTGAGGAGGATCATCATATGTTGTTTATAATTAATTTAATTAATTCATAAGAATTACCTCGATGGAATTCTTTCTTCGTTGGTGTGTCCGGTCACGATCCTGTGATCCGTCGTTGCGTTGGAGAATCCAAGTGTAGGATTCCTCTAGAGGTGATCCACACGTGTGCCATGTATCTCTGGACATCGCCGAAGGGAACTCCGGGTGCTAGCGCGGAAGATCCTTCGCTTGCGATGTCCATCTTCGATCGCCTTGATTCGGTGGAGGATCTTGCTTTCGTAACTTAAAAGAATTATTGGTGGAAAATGAATTCTCTCTTGGCATGAGAGTATTTCCAATCTGTTGTGCACAACCAAAATGGCTAACCTTTTTGAGAATAATGTAATTAGGATTTATAATACCTAGAATAATGAAATAAATTAATTGCTCATAAACATTTAATCATTTCATTTTATTCTTAGTAATACCCCATGTCTTAATAAAGATAGTTAACCATCATTATTACTTGACATGCGTCCAACGTATTACATTTAATATCATTTAATTAAATAAACAATATTTTCTCATGAATCCCAAAAAAATAAACTACATGGCATGTATATATAAATATACATGGCGTGTACTTTTATTTTTTCAGTTTTATTTATTTTCCTCCACTATATTTATTAGACCTTGAGTAATGGCTATTTATTTCTTAAATAATTGTATCTGCATTACTCACTAATAAATATATATTATTTCTCCCACAATATAATCTCTTGAATAACTAGTGTTGAAATAAATGCGATCAGACATCCTTGAATAATTATTGAACCACAATCGGGAATAATATTTATCCAACTTGTTAAATTAATATTTAACTGAGATACACGGACACACTTAGAGTGTGACCCTCTAGGCCTCTTTCTTAGTGGCATTAGGCGGAGCCTGCCCATAGTCCAAGGATAACATCTAGCAACACGCCAAGGCACCCATAGAGAAAGAAGTTAATGCCTCAATGACGTGTCATCTCCTACGAACGATTACCGTGTAATATAATCCCTTTGTCTCGATATCTCCAATCAAACGGGTTGCATGCTAGTGCCATCAACCCATGTGCTTGATTATTCTTTCTTTGACTTACTGAAATTGAACTTGCCCATACCTTACCATGGCCCTAGATTTATTTAGGATATATCAATTCCATCAAAGGGCCTGAGATATCTACTTCCGTTATGGAACAGAAGGGACAAATCCTTTATCGCATTATCTATTAATGCGGTATTACTCGTGACACACCCAACGTATCCAACCTCACTGCGAACAGTGTGTCGTCACAGTTTTTGTCAATACATCTAAATGCGCGATTTGTAGTACCCATTAATAATAATCTTAAAGTCTAAGGATCAATACACATGTCCGTAGATAGGAACATCCAATGACACTATGAAATGTGGGTTTCCGACTGGCGAGTCTCATTCTCAAAATATCCTCTTGGATATTACCAAGGGCGCACACCATGAAAAGGTGCCTCAAAGTTTTACGAGTCCTCACCCCTAATGACCTGAATTATTTGTGTCCCTCAAATAATATCATTCGTCCATAGAACATACATTCAAGAAGAGTGTTATGGAACTTCCGAGTTCTCATTATAGCAGGGATCCGCTATGACCATTTAATGCAACAACTGTCCTTAGGACATTATCACATGCATTGTCACGTAGAAGAACAATCAAGATGTGATAAGGCATTTATTATTGAATAAAGTACAATGTAGTTGGTTCTACGCCACCAACTCCAAAAGACTCCCACTAGGACTAGAGCCAACTGCTAACAACCTTTAACCCGCTAGCTCTCACATGATATTCATGATTCTGCTGAGATAGGAATTTAGTCATGGGATTCGCCATGTTCTCTTCCATGGACACTCTGCTCACTACAACTTGACCCCTTTGAAAGAAATCCCTCAAGAGGTGATACTTCCGGAGTATGTGATTTTTCCGTTGATGTGTCCTTGGTTATTTTTCAAGAGCCACCGCTGCAGTATTCTCACAATACAATGTAATGGGTTCTTTACTGCTAGGAACCAAATCAAGCTTCTGGACAATGTTCTGAATCCAGACGGCTTCCTTGGCTGCATCAGAAGTCGCTATATACTTGGACTCTGCTGTAGAATCGGTGACAACTGGATGCTTTGAACTTTTCCAGCTCACAACTCCTCCATTGAGACTGAAAACATATCCAGATTGCGACTTCAAATCATTATGATCTATTTGAAAACCAGCATCAGCATACCCTCTAATTAAAAGCTCCTCGTCTCCTCCATACACCAGGAACATATCCTTAGTTCATCTCAGATACTTAAGGATAGTCTTAACAGCTATCCAATGCTGTTCTCCTGGATCAGCTTGATATCTGCCTACCATGCTCAGTGTATAGGCAACATCAAGCCTGGTACATAACAAGGTATACATGATGGATCCTATAGCCGAAGCATATGGGATCTTACTCATCCTATCTTTCTCCTGCTGTGTCTGGGGACACATTTTCTTAGAAAGATGTAAGCCATGTGACACTGGAACCAATCCCCTCTTGGATTTTTCCATACTAAATATCTTTAGTATCTGGTCAATGTATGTACCCTGACATAGTCCAAGCAGCCTCTTGGATATATCACGAATGATCTTGATCCCTAGAATGTAGGCTACTTCTCCTAAGTCCTTCATGGAGAAACACTTGTTCAACTAGTCCTTAACTGACTATAGGGTTGGTACGTCATTTCTAATAAGCGATATGTCATCAAGATATACCACTAGGATGACGACCGCATTCCCATTAAACCGCTTATAAACACATGGCTCACATTCGTTCTTAATGAAACCAAATTCCTTTATGGCTTCATCAAATCGAATGTTCCATGACCTGGATGCTTTCTTCAATCCATAAATGAATTTCTGCAACTTGAAAACCCGTTTGGCTTCACCTGGTGTCACAAACCCTTCTGGTTGTGTCATATAGACATCTTCCTAAAGGTTCCCTTTATGGAATGCTGTTTTGACATCCATCTGCCAAATCTCGTAGTCATGGTAAGCTGCTATGGAAAGTATAATTATTATGGATTTAAACATGGAAACTAGTGAGAAGGTTTCATCATAGTCAATTCCTTGACGCTGTCTGAATCCTTTAGCCACTAGCCTTGCTTTTTAGGTGCTAACTTGACCTTCCATGTCCAGCTTTCTTTTGAATACCCATTTGCATCCAACAAGCTTTACATCAACTGGCTCATCGACCAGAACACAAACATGGTTCTGATACATGGAATCCATCTTAGAATTCATAGCTTATAGCCATCTTGAAGCTTCTGAGCTTTCTACTGCTTCCTTTTAGGAGAGAGGTTCATCATTTCCAACAATAATGATTCACCATCCTCGGTGACTAGGAAACCAAATATCTCTGGTTCCCTTACCTCTCATGGGATCCTACACAGTACTTGTGTTTCTGGAACCTCTTCCATGGGGACCTGTGGAAATTTTTCATGTACCAACTCCTGTGTATCTTGAGCATCAACTTCATCGAAGTAAATCTTGCTCCCACTATCCTTCTTGAGGATGTGCTCCCTCTCAAGAAAGATGGCTTGTCGGGCGACAATCAGTTTCTTGTCTTCAGGGTTATATAGGTAATATCCTTTAATTTCCTTGGTATATTCTATAAAGATACACTTAGTGCCCCGGGGTGCTAGTTTTTTGCTGGCGAAGGCCTTAAAAAATGCCTCACATCACCATACACGTGTGTGCGACAAAGTGGATTTTTGTCCATTCCATAACTCGGATGGAATTCCATTTGCCGCCTTAGTTGGTACTCG
The DNA here is from genome assembly GCA_963277665.1 of Viscum album. Lineage (NCBI taxonomy): Eukaryota > Viridiplantae > Streptophyta > Magnoliopsida > Santalales > Viscaceae > Viscum > Viscum album. The sequence goes on from OY728119.1 coordinate 1,655,614,782, forward strand.
GTTTAATTTGTATGCTGCAGTTTGTAATGCATATCACCGAAAGGATAATGGAAGATTCACATGACTTATCATCGACCTCACCATGTCCAACAAGGTGTGGTTCCTCCTTTCACTAACACCATTCCACTGTTGTGTATAAGGAGTGAGCTGAGACAAAATACCAAACTCCCGTAGAAGATCGATGAACTCTTGGTTCAGATATTCTCTACCTCGATCCGATCGAAGCTTCTTTATCTTCTTACCAAGATGATTCTCTACTTCATTCTTGAATTCCTTAAATTTCTCTAAGGACTCTGACTTATACCTCATTAAGTAGACAAATCCATATCTACTCAAATCATTAGTAAAAGTAATGAAGTAAGAATATACACCTCTAGATTCTACTGGAAATGGTACACATACATCCGTGTGAACCAATCCTAGAAGCTCTGTGGCCCTTTCACCCTGTCCACCAAAAGGATTCTTGGTCATTTTACCTTGTAAGCAGGCGTGACATCTATCAAGTGGTTTTAGCACAGTAGAGTCTAAATAGCCATCTTGATAGAGCTTTGTCAAGCGATTCTCGTTTACATGACCAAGGTAGTGATTCCACAACTGGGTGATGTATGAGTCATTTAAGTTTGTTTTGTTATCAATTTCCAACACATGGTTTTCATAATTTAATACATACAAACCATTATTCAAATGTTCCATACCATAACATACGCTGTTCTTATAAAAGAGACAACCCTTATTTCCGAACATGAAAACAAATCCATCCATATCCAAACAAGATATAGAAATTATGTTCTTGGTAACACTTGGCACAAAATAACAGTTATGTAAAACCAAAATCATCCTAGTCGGCAATGAGAGGTGGTAGTCGGCAATAGCCAACGCAGCCCACCTTGCGCTATTGGAAGCTCGAAGATCCACATCTCCTCTGGCGATCTTTCTAAATATACTTGGTTACTGCATTTGAATACAGATGTGAGCCCCACAAGATGTATCTAATACCCAATGCATAGAAATAGAAAGATTTCACTCGATAACGAACACACCTTTAGCGTCCCCACGCTTCTGGGTGCATTTCCTCTTCCAGTGGCCCTGCTTGCCACATGCAAAACACACTGCCTACCATTCCTTTCCCTGCCTCTGGATCTTCCCCTTCTTGGAGGGACGGTGCTCGGGGGCTTCAGACCATTTATAATTCTTTTCCCATTTTTCCTTTTCCTTCCTTTTCTTGTTCACCATAAGGACTGCGGGTTTGTCACACCCCATGTCCTTATCTACCTGGCTAATCAAGGTCAGAAGCTCCGATAAAATCTTCTCATTTCCGCTCATATTATAGTTGACAATGAAGCTAGAGAAGGTCTTGGGCAGTGATGATAGGATGAGATCTGTACGCAACTCATCCTGGAATTTAATCCCTAAGATGTCCAGGCGTTCAATGTAGCCAATAAGCTTGACTACATGAGGCCCAGCTGGCATAGACTCTCCAAGCTTCATGGTGAACAAAGCATTGGAGATCTCATACCTCTCCTCTCTTGCCTTCTTTTGGTAGATATCCTTAAGGTGAGACATCATGCTATACACATCCATGTTTTCATGTTGCTTCAAGAGCTCATTAGACATGGCCAATAGCATGAAACACTGGACATCTGTGGCATCATCCATCTGTTTCATGTAGAGAGATAATTCATCATCACTAGCCTCTTTCCCAGGCGCAACTGGAATAGGGTCTTCCAGCACATATAATTTCCTTTCGTGGCGAAGGACGATGCGTAAACGCCTCTGCCACTCTTGGAAATTGGTGCCAGTGAGAAGGTTTTCCTTCTCGAGTATGGTGCGCAACGATAAGTTTGAAGTCATTTTCTTGCCGTTTCTACAAATTAAGATGAGCAAAGGTTTAGTAATTTATTACAAAATTGAGACAAATAAATAAATTAATACTTATTAGTCTCCCACTATTTTATCGAAATCCAATAGCCCTCACCATTGACTTCGGAATATTCTGTTGCCTGAATATTCTAGTGTCACGGATCCATATATCCCTTCGCATTACCCCAACTAGGGTTGGTCAAGCAACTTGAAGGGTTTTAGGTAGTCATTCTAAATGCCAACTGAATTAACTCGCAACTCCTTGATCCGCTGAGTGGACTCCCCAATCCCGAAATCCTTTTATTTTGGATTTCCTCAACCTTTGCCTCTTGGTCACACCAAGTCCTACTGTGGCAGTCAACCCTTGATGCGAACCAAGTCAAGTCGTCCCAAAACCTTGAATTAGAATTCTCCAATAATTGAAAGCACCCCAATTAGGGTTGGTTGAGCACTTTGAACTATGGTTCGATTCTAACCAAGATTATGGAAGGCTATACCGACTTAATATTTCTTTTGAGGGATTTTATCCTTATACGTAAATTTCCATTTTATTATCTTTGATTACATGCTTGTTAATATTAAGTGGGATATACTTAAGTGATTAACCATGTCTAAGATAATATTTATGTATAAACCAGTTTTTATTTTAGTTCCATCTTGCATGATTGTTATATTCATTAATTGTGTGATCGTGAAAACACACCCACAATAAATAAACCATGAAACTGACAGAAATAAAATAAATGGTATGATAATGAGCTTGTTCTATTGGTTAGTTTATCTAGCGGTTGATAATCTAACCCAAGACCTAGGGGAGAAACACCTTGAACCTTGCGGGTTCGTGTTTACAGCTTTCCACTTGTCCACCTTTGTATCTCCTTGGATTGGTTTCACCTCGGCTCCTGACTTGAGCCGCCTCCACTAGCTTGGGAGCTCCATCCATTACATATGCATTTATCTCACACGCAGGTGAGGGGTAAAAATGGGTTTTTACATAAAAGAATCCTTGGGCACGCATGCCCTACATATTAATGAGGAGATGGATCGCAGACCAAAAAATTTAATTTAAATAAAGAAATTAAAAAGAAACCATTCACATACAAAGGTCTCTGTCTAACTCATGATCATCCACACATGCAATGTTATTTACGCCTAAATAAAACTAGCATTCAATTCTTTAATCGTTCTTGTTTAATATAAATCACGGTCGAATTAATTAATTATATTTAATTAATCAATCCTTTTATCTTAAAACCTTTTCTGAACTTCCTTTATATTCTCATCCATCATAATTTTAAACAAATAAAATCATTTAAAATTATACTTGTACGTAACATGTACCTTGGAGGCAACCCGGTGAGTTCCCTTTCATTACACATATGTTAAATTAAACACACATATATAAAACACCTATCATGTGTTGTGCCTCAGCTTTACGCCTGCACTATGGTACACGTCTGAAGGGTTTGTATAAAATAATAATTAAATTTTAATAAATCTACGTAACTTGGGTGAGTACACAACGTGTAGTTACGACTACACGGCATGTACTTTTTCTTCACCATCCATCCAAAGTACACACCCGGGGACATGGCGTGTAAATGTACTTTGGAAATTTTCAGAGTACACGACGTGTTCTTTTGGACACACGCCGTGTAGTTTCTGCGTTACACGGTTTCCTACTGGGCAAGCCGTGTACGGGGAACATGGACCAACCCAAACCTGAAGGGACTACATGCCGTGTTCAGTTGGACCACACAGCGTGTAATCCGGAAACCGTGTGCCACCTATTTCTGGTCAACACACGGTGTCATAAATGACCTCAATACATGGACCGATTTGGTGGATCGGTCAAAGCATTGAACCTAGACTACACGGCGTGTACTTCCGAATACATGCCGTGTATTCTGGTGTTGTACATCCAGAAACGTTTGGCTCCTCCGGATTAGTTCCTCTATTTTATTTTAATCAAAATTAAAAGGAAAATTCGTTTCTGTGAGGTGAATGAGAAATGAGGGAGGATGAATGGATCTCGATATTCAGATTTCCAGAACGATTAAACATGAATTGAAATAACTAAATTATTAAATGCGTAAATCACCAATGAAAAACTAAATAATTATAATCAACGATATGACCGCTCTGATACCACTTGAAGGTTCTGGGCGCAGTGGAAGCACATTGGTTGGTTTTCCAAACTTTAATTTTAGCGTTAAATGACATTCAATCTGAGATCCTTCTCGATATAAAATGTCGGATCATCAGAATAGAATGAAGAACGAAAAGAAAAGAAGAGTCTCAGAACTCTCGATAAGGATCATCATATGTTGGTTATAATTAATTTAATTAATTCATAAGAATTACCTCGATGGAATTATTTCTTCGTTGGTGTCTCTGGTCATGATCCTGTGATCCGTTGTTGCGTCGGAGAATCCAAGTGTAGGATTCCTCTAGAGGTTATCCACACGTGTGCCACATATCTCTCGACATCGCCGAAGGGATCTCCGGGTGCCAGCACAGAAGATCCTTCGCTTGCGATGTCCGTCTTTGATCGCCTTGATCCGGTGGAGGATTTTGCTTTCGTAACTTCAAAGCATTATGGTGGAAAGAGAATTCTATCTTGGATTGCGAGTATTTCCAATCGGTTGTGCACAACCAAAATGGCTAACCTTTTTGAGAATAATGTAATTACGATTTATAATACCTAGAATAATAAAATAAATTAATTGCTCATAAGCATTTAATCATTTCATTTAATTCTTAGTAATACCCCATGTCTTAATAATGACAGTTGACCATCATTATTACTTGACATGCGTCCAACATATTAAATTTAATATCATTTAATTAAATAATCAATATTTTCTGACGAATCCCAAAAAAGTAAACTACAAGGCGTGTATATATAAATATACATGGCATGTACTATTATTTTTTCAGTTTTATTTATTTTCCTCCACCATATTTATTAGACCTTGAGTAATGGCTATTTATTTCTTAAATAAATGTAACTGCATTACTTGCTAATAAATATATATTATTTCACCCACAATATATTCTCCCGAATAACTAGTGATGAAATAAATGCGATCACACATCCTTGAATAATTATTATACCACAATCGGGAATAATATTTATCCAACTTGTTAAATTAATATTTAACCGAGATACATGGACACACTTAGTGTGTGACCCTCTAGGCCTCTTTCTCAGTGGCATTAGGCGGAGCCTGCCCAAAGTCCAAGGATAGCGTCTAGCAACACGCCAAGGCACCCATTGAGAAAGAAGTTAACGCCGCAATGACGTGTCACTTCCTACGAATGCTTACCGTGTAATATAATCCCTTTGTCTCGGTATCTCCAATCATGCGGGTTGCATGCTAGTGCCATCAACCCATGTGCTTGATTATTCTTTCTTTGACTTCCCAGAATTGAATTTACCCATACCTTACCATGGACATGGATTTATTTAGGCTATATCAATTCCATCAAAGGGCCTGAGATATCTACTTCCTTTATGGAACGGAAGGGACAAATCCTTTCTCGCATTATCTATTAATGCGGTATTACTCGTGATGCACCCAACGTATCCTACCTCGCTGCGAACAGTGTGTCGTCACAGTTTTGGTCAATACATCTAAGTTCACGAGTTTTAATACCCAATAATAATAATCTTAAAGTCTATGGATCAGTACACACATCCGCAGATAGGAACATCCAATGACACTATGAAATGTGGATTTCCTACTGGCGGGTCTCGTTCTCATAATGTCCTCCTGGATATTACCATGGGTGCACACCATGAGAAGGTTCCTCAATGTTTTATGAGTCCTCACCCCTAATGACCTGTATTATTTGTGTCCCTAAAATAATATCATCCGACCATAGAACATACATTCCATAACAGTGTTATGGCACTTCCGGGTTCTCATCATAGCAGAGATCCATTACGGCCCTTTAATGCAACAGCTGTCCTTAGGACATTATCACATGCGTTGTCACGTAGAAGAACAATCAAGATGTGATAAGGTATTTATTAATGAATAAAGTACAAGGTAGTTGGTTCTAGGCCACCAACTCCAACAATCCTTATACCAAGTAATATGTTCATGTGGATAAGACCAAATGACTTTATCTAGCAGAGTATGCCTGAGAGGAATCTAGTGTTGGGTTATCTACCATTAGAGGTATGGTTTTTATATCATCTTATGTGGTGCTAGATTTTTTCGATACATGTGATACTCCTTCCTTCATATCATCAAATTTAGTTGAATTTTTGGGTCTTCGTTTAAATATTATGTCATTCTTGTTGGATCTTTCCATGCCTTTGAAAAAAAGTTCTAAACATGGTTTTAGATGCCATGTGTGTTGGGTGGTGTTATATGACTTTGATGCGTTGTGGGACTTTTAAATTATTTATATTGACATATTCAACTTGATTATTAGCATGAAATAGATGATCAATGTTAAGCCATAGATAAATAGTTATCAGCATCGGGTTTAGTTCTTATCTATCAATGGATTCACTCATGTTTTCTAGGGTGACTGAGACTCTAGATCAGGAAGGGTAGGGATTTGTTGTTCCTTATACTGGGGATATCTCATGCCAGTTTTTAGAGAGGTTTTTAGCTGGAGTTGACCATTGTTTGTGTGTTCAACTTCTTACTATTGTTTGAACATACCCAAAAGTCTTTTCAGATTATTTATTCAGTTAAACGCCCTAAAAATAGGTTGATTTTACTATAGTCATACTCCTTGGTATGATTCCTATTTCTATGTAGTCTTACCATATAGAGTATACTAAGTTGGCGGAACTTAATGTCTATCTTGAGGACATAAAGGGTAATGGATTTATTTATCCTAGAATGTCACTATGGGATTTACCTATCCTATTTTCTAAGAAGGTATATGGTAGCCTCATACTTTGTGTGGATTATAGAATGTTGAATTTTAGTTACCATTAATAAAAAATATATTTTCCAATGATTGATGATCTCTTTGATCAGATTATAGGGGCTTGTTGTTTTTCTAAGATTGAAATGTGGTCATGGTACCACATGTTGAGAGTCTAAGAAGAGGATATACCTATGATAGAATTTAGAAGTCAATAAGGGATTTTCACATTTCTGGTTACGCCATTTGGTCTCACAAATTCTTTTGTGGGGTTATGGATTTTATGAACCACATCTTTCATCGATTCTTGGAATATTTTATTTTTATGTTCGTGGATTATATTTTGGTGTACCCCAAGTCAGAGGTTGAGCACATGAAATATTTAGATATCATCCTTTGAACCTTGAAATAACATCACTTGTATGATAATATTTATAATTTATAGTTTTGGATATGAGAAGTGATGTTTCTAGGGAATGAGATTTCTGAGAGGGGCATCCCAGTAGATCTTGAAATGGTATAGGAGGTTATATCTTAGGATTATCCCATAATTTTTTTAATATCTATAGCTTCTTAGGTTTGGATGGTTATTATAGATAGTTTGTTAAGAACATATCTAATTTTGCATCTTCGATGATAGATTTAACTCATAAGGGTGTCAATTTTGGATGGAATGAAAATTGTTAGAGATATTTTAAGGATCCAAAGGTGAGGTTGAATTCAACACTAATTTTTATTCTCATGGAACTAGGATCAGGTTTTGATTTTTTCTATGATGCTTTTAGTATGGGTTTAGGATGTGTCTTGATGTAGGGGAAATAAGTTATGGCTTATGTATCATTCTAGTTATTCTTTAAAGAGAAGAACTACCCTACCCATTATCATTAGTTGGTAGTGGTTATTAATTCACTCAAAACATGGAGTCACTATCCCTTTGTAGAGAATTTTATAGTTTATTCTATTCATAAGAGCATAAAATATATTTTTACTTAGAGGGATATGAATTCAGGAAAGAGAAACTGGGTAGAGTATCTTTAGACCTTTGATTTTGATATTGCTTATACCCATGGGAAAGGGAATTTTGTTGCTGATGCATTGAGTAGAAAATTACCGATTCCAGTCATGAAGGAATTAGTTGAGGAGTGGCCTCTGATGAGTTTTCACAATCATATTTGCTTGGAATTATACGAGGTTGGTGGATAGGTCTTCTTCAATTTGATGAGGAATAAGTAATATTTTGATGGGATATTTTGGATTGATCAAGTGAAAAACAATGATTTCCAAAACTTGGGTAAAATCCTTTTGGTCGTGACACCTCAAGCGAGTGGTCTCAGTATCCCAATAGATCTTTTTGATTATATTGTAGGTTGGTTCTTCTATTTTCCCATAGATATGAGTTTTTTGGATAGTGTACATCATTCTTGTTGTTTATTGCACCAAGGTACTACCGAGATGTATCATGATTTGAGATGTCGGTATTGGTGGAAGTGGATGAGATGATAGATAAAAGATATTGTATCGTGATTCCATACTTGTCATAGAATTATGGTAGAACACTATAGACATGTAGGGTTGTTGTAGCCTTTACCCATTCTGGTATGGAAGTGGGATGAGATCTCAATGGATTTCATCATTGTTTTTCCATGGAATCCTAGTGGTAAGGATACAATTTGGGTGATCATTGATCAATTCACAAAATCACCGCATTCATTAACTTTCTTGGAGACAATGATTGTGGAAGATCTTTGGCAATTGTATGTTTAAGAGATTGCGAGACTTCACGGGGTTCCCTATTTATTTTTTTCCAAAAAGGACCCATGTTTTATATCTAGGTTCCTGAATTTTTTGAAAGATGATATTGGTTTCCAAATTATATTTATCATGGATTCTCATCCATAGAGGGATAAAAAAGATAGAGGGGAATATACAATATATAGAGGAAATAATTTGGGCTTGTGTTCTTGATTTAAAAGGATCTTGGGAGAGGAATATTCCTTTGGTTTAATTTTTCTATAATAATAGTTATCAAGATTTGATAAATATGATTCTATTAGAGGCTCTGTATGGGTGGCCATGAAGAAATCTCTTATGTAGGGAAGAGTTGGGGTAGTGGTCCTTGATTGTGATGAGTGTTTTCTAGGAGATGACAGAGATGGTGCAGTTGGTCCATAGGAGATAGATCATGACACAAAGACATTATAAATCTTATGTCGACTATCATTGTTAGCCATTGGAGTTTGAGGTTAATGATCAGGCCATTATCATAGTTTTACCTCACTTGGGACATCATCAGTTGGGTAAGTAGGGTAAGTTGGAACTGTGGTTTCTTGGACCGTTTTATATAATTGGATGATTATGGAGTGTGGCCCATCGGTGAACTTACCATATAGTTTGAAATATATCCATTAAATGTTTCATGTTTAATCATTGAAGAGGTATATACCAGATCCTTCCCACATGATTAGATGGGAGGATGTTGATATTGATTCTGATACCACTTTTTTTTAGTATCCAGTTCAGATTATGGATAACCAGGATAAGGTATTATGAGGTAAAACACCCCCTAGTCTGGGTAAAATGATAGTGTGGACTAGATAACCATGAGACATGGGAGAAGAAGTCACTGATGAGGCAATAATCGCCTTCTATTTTTTCGGATCCAAGACCTTGAGGGATTTATAGGGGCAAAAAGCATTTATTTTGGGGAGATTGTACTGCCCCATTACCTTTCTATAAGGTATGTTTTGAACATTTTTGGTTTCCTGTTTTTTGGATGAGTAATTCCAAAAAGGAAATTTTGGGGATACTTATAACGGCGATGTTAAGGGGTTTTCAACTTAAACCTGCAGTTTTTTATGTTCATCGGAATGTCATGACCCGTCCCCAGGGGCCCATGCTGTGACATACCCAAATCCCACCTCCTAAAGGCCAGGGGTTGGAGAATAAAACCGAAGGAGTCATCCTGCAAGTGGGAGGCATTTTACTGAGTGCCTGTACCCATGCACACACAACCATGTCCCAAAGATAGAAAAGTAAAACAAGAAATAAACTATAGATAACCACTGGGTATAAGTACAACTGAAAGTACAATGAGCCAGAATACCAAAAAAAGACTAATTGGAAAATAGGAAAGTACAAAAGAAACTCCAGAATCCATCCGTTGGAAACCCCACCTGATAGGTAAGTACAGAGTAGCTATTAGAAGCCGTAGAAGTATGCCCCACCTTCTTGGTCTCACTAGGCTCCACCAGGTCCTGGGACACTAAATACTCCATCTAGTCGATGATCATCTTCACCTGAAATAACACGTGCGGGCAAAGCTCGTGGAGGGGTGAGTAACAAATTACTCAGTAGGGACCCCAAAATAAAAAATAAATACAAAAAATAAATCCAAAAAACAAACCACAAAGCATGATCACCAAGCATGATCATGAAGCAAGATAGATCACACAATGTATATTCTAGAGTATTAAACTAAGACCATTAGTCACATCATCGAACACCTTGGCCTGATAGAGAGATCCTCTTCAATGAGTATTGTGGGATTTCTAGGTCACAAAGAAACTACTTCCCACTAACCATGTGACTGTTTTCGTACTTATCCATAATTATTACCGTGGGTATTCTAGGTCATACAAAATCCTCTCCCCATCGTGGGCATACCGGGTCACACTGAAGCCACTTCCCACCTATGGCCATACTAAGGTACTCCTCCTGTTGAGTATCGTGGGTCTGCTGGGTCACACAGAATCTTCTCCACACTATGGGACTTTCGAGTCACACAGAAGCCACTTCCCACTAGGCCATAGTATCTGATCCACAAAGGGTCACTCGTCACCAGTCTTTAGGTCTTAGCCAATCGCAGGCTTTGCAAACATAGCACGCTTAATCTCTAAAGAACCGCTCCCCAATCCATTTTTAAAATTTCAACTTCCATTAAAACCATCATAGTGTATTCCAAAATATCCTCCTCATCACTAGGGTTCCAACTCTACAAACGACTCATCAATTGGATGCTCTGTTTGTAAGATATTTATGTTTTACAAAAAAGGGGCCGGTTATGTCCATGTCTAGTCCGACCCGGGCCAACCGACCTGACCTGAGTCCACTAACCCGACCTAGACCCAGAGTAGCCTTGGTTCGGTCTGCTGGGCTGCGGTTCTGGACTATTCCAATGGGGCAGCCCACACCCTTCCTGGATTCATGGTGTGTCTGGGTTTGTCACCCTGCAACCAACAAAGCTGGCCTTTGTTTCTCCTCGCATGCAGTCAAAGACCATGTGCCACCTCGATCAATGTCCCGCAGTTGCGGGCCTCTCCACCGACTCAGCCAAGGGCCACATACCTCTCCTTACTGTTGGCCCAACCAGCATCACTTGTTGAACCGCCGCGGCCCGAGCTGTCCGCGATGCACCTCCATGCGCACCATTGTGGCATGCCACCTCCTGCCTGCTGCCACCGCCGATCAATAGTGCCACTGTAGGGATCTTCCCCGGACCACTGGGTCCACATTGGTTGTCTGTTCATTGCACCTCCTGAACTCCCAACCTATGTGGGGTGTCTCCTTCCCTATGAAGGACATGAAATTTCCTTCCCACCAATTTGAATACTTGGCCATGAAGAATGCACAAGTGGAGGGGCTTGGGCCTTGTTCGTCTCAGCCCATTCCCTCTATGTTAGATTTTTAAAATTGGTGGAGTTTTGGGGATGATGTTTTATCAACAATAATTGAATCCAACTATAGAAACCCAAGAAGATCACCTTCCCACAATGACGCATGATCTGCTGATCAAACTATTTGTGGGTTGATCCATGTTCATAATTTAGAATGAAGAACAGGGAAAACATAAAAACAATAAACCGATATGGCGATCGATGTTCTTTATTGATGCACTCCTCCCTCAAGTGCTCAAGCTCCGTTGGCGTTCTTCACTTCCCAGTCCCATTCTTCGCAAGGCTTCGACATCGCTATAAATCATTCCATAATTCATCATTCTTCAAAGGACAAGAATTTTACCATAGGATCATTAGAGGAAATTAAACCAATTGATTTTCCCAACATGTTAGCGTAATAAAAAGAAACATGTCACAAGGTTTCTATTACTCTGTGACATTGCATTGTAATGCTATTTAATTAATGAAACACCATATCTATTATGCCTAAATTAATTTATCAACACATTGCACAAAAAACAAGTCATTGAGGTGATGCCTTTAATGCACCTCGTCACCGCATCGTAGAGCCGTCGTCCAACACTCAATAGTGAGAACAGATAAATAAAAAACTTTTTACGTTATTTTATTATTTTACAAAAATTCAAAAAATAACATTCCCATATAACCCTTTCCACTTGAAGTTATGTCTATTCTATGCAATTCCCGGTGTTCTAAGTACAAATGTGCCCTCAGATTTCCAATCTGAGCACCAGTTCAAACGTTAGAAAAACCTGATCACACGTTTACTTAAGATAACTTAAAAATGTTCTAAATTCCATTCCATGATCACCGGACATCAGAATCAAATGCAGTCAAATCATGTGGTCTCAAAAAAACTCTATATAATTAAAAAAATCATACATGAATTCCAGGACACTACATTCTCCCAACCTAGGGATTTACGTCCCTGAAACCCAAAACAAAGGTTAATAAAACAAATAGAGGTATTGAGAAAGAATCTAAGCATCCCACTCCTATGTGATCTCTTGGAGATTCTTGTACTCCAACCAAACACAAACTAGAGGAATCAAACATCCACCATGGATCTTCTCATGTTGATCCTCTGTCTCCACCGGGAACTCTGCAAACGTCACCCCATCATCAATGTCCATGTCACCCCAATCAGTGACATGCGATGGATCATGCAAGTACCACCTCAACTGTGACACAAGGAAAATATCACGCACCCAGTGCATCTGTGGTAAAAGGTCTAGGCAATACGCCAACTCGCCAAATCTACTACGAATCTGGAAAGGTCTGATGAACCTTAGAGAGAAATTTTTGCCGAACGAAATCTCCCCAATCCCCATCGGGGTGAGACCTGAAGGAAAAAATGGCCTCCCTCCTCAAACTAAATGGGTCTTCGTCTACTATTGATATATGATTTATTCCTTCTCTATATAGTCCTCCACTTGTGAATGATATGAATCTTTTCATTGGTAGCCCATACCAACTTCGGACCCATGACTGCTGACTCCACTAAGTTTTTTCCAGCATATAGATGGTCTTTATGGCCTCTCGTACCAGGCCTCAAATGGTGCCATGCCAATGGGGGGAGTGATAGATGTTTTTGTTTAAAAAATAGAACAGTGGTAGGTGGTCCTCCCAACTATGACCAAAATCAAGGACCAATGCATGAATCATGTCCTCTAAGGTCTGTATGGTCATCTCTATCTGACCATCTATCTGGTGGTGAAATGCTATATTCATGCAAAACTGAGTCCCGAATGCATCCTGAAATTCCTTCCACAATTGAGATGTTAAGCTTTCATCATGGTCTGAGATGATCGTCAAAGTCCCCCCATGTAGCTGCACTATATCCTGGACGTAGAGGCATCCCAAGCTCTCTACCGTTCCCTGCTCTCAGATGGGTAGGAGGTGAGCTGACTTGGTGGTTCGGTCAACAATAACCTAGATAGAATCATGGCCCCTGGACATGCATGGTAACCTCATCACGAAGACCATGGACATACCATCGCACTTCCACTCTGGTACCTCAAGTGGATGTGCCAAGCCTGTTGGGACCTAATGCTCGGCCTTCACTTGCTGACAAGTGAGTCATCAAGAGACAAACTCTAACACCGATTTTTTCATCCCTAGCCACCTGTAATAACATCAGAGGTCCTGGTACATCTTTGCCACACCAGGATGTAACTCCAATGGGGATGTATGGAACTACCTTAAAATCTCCTCCCATGATGTCACTGGTATTATGGTGCGTCCTTCCAAATGGATGACATGCTCCCCAACTATCAAAAAATCATCAAGAGCCTCTCCTAAGGATAAAAAAGAACGTCAGGATTCACAGTCAACATCCCAAAGTTGTGCCTCCCAAACTCTCTATAAGAGTGGGGGAGTAACAATCATTGACTGAAGGTAAGTTTATCCATCATCAACCATGATGGATATCTACATCATGGGTAGATAATTTTTCGCCTCATTCAATAGTTGTAAACCAGACCAACAGCTGATCACGTCTTCCACCACGTTTCCCTTCCCAAGAGTATAGAATATCTCAAAGTCAGAGTCATGTAGGAACTCAAGACATCACCGCAGTCTCAAGTTCATGTCCTTTTGTGAGAAGAAATACTGAGACTCTTGTGGTCAAAGTATGTGGTAAACCATTCACCCATCAAGTAGTCCCACCACATCTTCATGGAATAGACAACTGACACTAACTCTAGGTCATTGGTCATGTAGTTATTCTCATTCTATCTTAACTAACATGAGACTTAGGCAATTACCACTAACTCCTACATCAAAAAACAACCCATTCTGGACCCTGAATCATCATATAAAACTACATACCCAACACACTCTTCTGGTAGTCTCAAAATGGGGGCACTCGTCAGTCTCCACCTCAGCTCATGGAAACTCTGCTGGAACTTGTCCATCCACATGAAGGGATGTACCTTCTGTTTCAAGGATTATAAATGTGATGTTACTCTGGAAAAGATGGGAATGAACCTTCAGTAGTTCCAAACCAACCACAAGAAACACCACAACTCAGTTAGAGTCCTGGGAGGCTCCCAAGAAAGCATTGCCTCTATCTTATCTGGATACATTACAACTCTATCCTATGAGATAATGTGTCCCGAAAAGTGGACCTCCTGAATCTAGAACTATCACTTTGATAGAATATGCAAAAATATGGTGCTCTCGGAGTGTATCTAGAACTATCTGTAGGTGTGTAGTGTGCTTCTCCTCTAATTCCGAGTACACTAAGATTTCATCAATAATGACCACCATGAAACTATCGAGGTAAGTCTGGAAGATCATGTTCATGAGTCCCCTGAACACTACTAGGGAATTGGTCATGCCAAAGGGCATCTCCAAGAAATCAGAGTGGCCATACTGGCATTTGAAGACTGTCTTCAGTGCGTCCTCATCTCATACCCAATGATAATGATAGACTGATCTGAGGTCTATCTTCGAGAACCACCTAACTCCCTTTATCTTATTAAAGAGTTCATCTATCCTTATAAGTGGATACATGTTCTTCACAATCACCTAGTTCAGGCTTCTAAAGTCCACACACAGCCTCATGTTCCCATATACCATCTTGGAAAACAATATTGGGGATTCCCATGGTGAAGTACTGGGCATTACAAACCCCTTCTCCTACAAGACCACCAACTATACCCTCAATTCACGAAGCTCCCCGAGAGCCATCTGACATACTAGTGTGGATATAAGTGACATGCCCATATACATATCGATGCAGAATTCTACCTCCTTGTGAGGATGTTTTCTTGGAGCATCATCATGAATGACATCCTCATACTTGTCCACCAGTATATGAAAGCATAGAATCCCCTCATCCACCGCATCGAGGGAGAGACTAGCCAATTGGTGAGTGATTGGATGAAATCTCTTTCAAGAAAGTATATCCATTGCTATAAAAGTTTCCTTCTCACCGGTGAAGAAAACTGGTCCCATACTTGCAGACACATGGTACATTGCGCTTAAAATAGTCGATTTGATCATGGACTGTCGATAACCAATCCATACCAAAGATGATGTCGTAAGGCCTCAACACCGCTACTCAGTGATCCTAGTTTAAGATATTTCCTCCTAGAGTAATCTCACACTACCAGAACTAGTATGTTATTTTCTAATCCCCTTCCTTAGGAGTATCTAATCATAGGGATCAAGCCAATGGATCTACCGGAATCTTCGAGCCTTGAACAAGGTTCATAGAAAGGAAAGATTGACTGGAAACTATGTCTATAAGAATATATACTAAGGTGGAGAAGACATAGATCATTCCTTTAATCATATCTGGAGAACCATGGTCATAGGCCTCCCTCACCTCAAGTTGGCCTTACCCCAGTCCGTCGGCTCCTTGATCCCATGGTGGACAACTTAGGGGTGGTGGTGGTAGCACCTCAAACCGTCGTCAACTGCATGTCTCTCCTCCTACTCCACTACCACATCCACTACCCTGAAAACCCACCCACATGAACCTCCACCTCTACCTTAGTGGTCCCTTGAACATCTTATGATCATCTATGAGGAGAGTTGGGCAGTCACGAGCCATGTTTCCCTGCCCGCCGCACACGAAGCAAAGCCTGATTCTCATTTGACTCCCTCTTCTTTAGGAGCACCGTACTACTGAACCCAAGTCCCGGGGTTGACCCCTGAATGACTTGGCCTACAAGGTCCCCCATTTCTATTGTCTTCTGCTCACCACTAAAAAATCTATGGTCTAATGTCTTCTAGTGGCTCTGGCATTCAACTCCTGATCCTCCAGGAAGATCTCTAAAAGAAGTTCTTTCTCTAGCACTCCATCCTGAGTGGGGATGATGAGAGACACAAAAGATTCCTTAATATCCATTTTGAGTCTCTGATAAAAGGTCTAGGCCCAAAATAATGGGTCCCTCACCATGTATGTGGAGTAAAGAGAGAGGTCTGTAAACCTCATAGAGTACTCAGACACTGACAGTCGTCCCTTCTGTAGGTGAAACAACTCCTGGATGCACACAATGCGCAAGGTCACACGAATAAACTCATACAAAAAAATCCACTCAAAGTATATCCACGTAAGGTTCAACTCATAATTTATATATATGGTCAAGCTCCACTATCTCCCTACTGAGCCCTATAGAAGGTTTACAGCAAATATCACCATCTGGTAAAGCACTTTCCCCAATAAGAAGAAGACTCACGTCACTGCCTCCATCCATTCCTCAGTGACCTAAGGATCTTTCTCTCCCCTATTCCTAGGAGGTCATTATCTATGAAAAATGTTAAAGGCACTGAGTGTTCATATTTACTCTAATGGTAACACAAGTAGTAACTACTAATCAATGGGTAGTGGTAACACCGGTGCACCACCCGTCAGGACCATCCCTAGCACTGGTCCTTGAGCCAACACCTCATCTCTAGGTGGGCTTTCTACATGACTATGTATCAAAAGCCTAGCTAGCTGTATGCATGGAGGCATACTAAAATAGATCAATATATATAATAGTCAGAAGATTATGTCTAGTGAGATGACTCTTATTCAATAAAATCACAAGGAGACAGTAATGCAACCAATGTTTTTATGAATAAGGCCGAAAATAATAATTGAAGGTCCTAGTGTTTGAATACTTCAGCCGCCTCCCCAATAATAGACTCCCAAAATTTAAAATTAGAACTCAAAAACATTCAACAGTATTTCCCCAAAAACAAAACAATAGACACTCGGTCTTTGAGGTAGAACCAACCACCTCCGATACCACTTTGTCATGACCCATCCCCCAGGGCTCGTGCCGTGACATGCCCCAAGCCCACCTCCTAAAGGCCAGGGTATGGAGACTAGTGTCGAAGGTTTCAACCTTCTCATGGAAGGAATTTTCCTGAGTACCTGTACACACGCACACACAACCACACCCAAAAGATTGAAAAGTTAAACAAAAAAATACATTATAGATAAACACTGGGTACATGTACAACAGAATGTCAAATGATACAGTTTAAAAACCCAAAAAAAGACTAACTAGAAAACTGGAATGTAAGAAAAGAAACTCTGGAAGTCTTCTACTAGAAACCCCCCCTGATGGGTATCTACAGATTAGCTATTGAAAGCAGTAGAAGAACACACCACCTTCCTGGTATTACTATGCTCCACCAGGTCCTGGGGCACCAAGTCCTCCATCAAGTTGGTGGTCATCTGTACTAGAAAAACCACGTGTTAGTGAATCCTATGCAGAGATGAGTAACAAAATACTCAGTAGGGACCCAAAAATAACAAGTAAAGACTACAAAGAAATCCACAAACAAACAAAAAATCATGATCACAAAGCTTGATCACGAAGAAAGATAGCTCACCTAAGGTATATTCTAGATTTGGAATGTAAAACCATTAGTCACTTCATCGAACACCTTGGGTTGTTGGATAACTCCTCCACAATGACTATAGAGGGCCTACTGGGTCACATAAAAGCCACTGCCCACTGTGGGCATACCGGGTTTCTGAAAATAGAACCATTGATATCGTAAAAAACGTCCCCAAGACATTAATTGAATTTCAAATTCCATGAAATACTCTATAATGTATTACAAAATATACTCCACATCGTAAGAGTTCAAACACCACAAACATCTTGTCAATCAGATGCCCGGTTCAAAATATATTGACTTTTTCCTAAAAAGGAGTTGGTTAGGTCTGGTCTATTGGGCCACGGGTCTGTCCCGCGCCCTGCTCGGAAGTTATATGCATCCGGTTCTATCACCATGTAGCTGGAAAAGAGAGCCGCTATTTCTCCTCACACGTGGTTGGAGACCACATGCCACCTTGATCTGTGGCCCACTGTTGAGGGCCTCTCTACTGATACAGTTGCGGTGCTCCTCCCGGTGCACCCTTGTGGCACACCGTCTCTAGATAGCAACTACCATCATGGATAATCACTATCAGTTGTCTCTTTTTAGCACCACCATATCCACACCGATGGTCTATTATTCACACCTCTTGTTCCCACAGCCTCCATGGGGTGTCACCTTCCCAGCGAAGGCCTATAAATTTCCTTGCTTCCAATTTTAATTCTTGACTACAAAGAATGTAGAATTAGAGGGGATCTAGACTTGTTTGTGTCAGCTTGTGCCCTCCGTATTAGAGTTTGAAAACAAGAGGATGTTTGGGGATATTGTTCTATCAACAAAAATTAATTCCCTCTATAGAAACCCAAGAAGAACACCCTCCGGTAAGCATGCAGAATCTGTGGATCGACCAGTTCATGTGTTGATCCACGTTCACCATTTAGAATGATGAATAGGGAAAACGTAGAAATAAATAAAACCCTAAATTTCTTAATGTTCGTCATTGATGCACTCTATCCTTGAGGGTTCATGCTCCGTTGGCGTTCATCTCTTCCCTGTCCTATTCTTCGTAAAGCGTCGACGTTTCTAGTGATCCTGCTAGTTTTCGTTATTCGTCGAAGGAGAGGAATTTCAAAATAGGTTCATTCGATGAAATTCCACCAATTTATTTCCCCAATATGATAGCTTAATAAAAGGAAACATGTTGTAGATTTTCTATTATACTGCAACGTTGCGTTGTTACGCCTCAATTAATGCATCAATACGCTACAAAAAAAACTAGCCATTAAGGTTTTTCCATTAATGTGTCTCATGGACAAAATGAAACACTATCTTATTCCACTAAATGGAGAGAAAATAAAAATAAAATAACATTTTAATTTATTTTATTATTTTCCAAAAATTCTGAAAAATAATTTTCTATCCGACCCTTTCCGGTCAAAGTTAAGTCATTTCTAAGTGAATTCTGGCGTTTCAAGTTCAACAGGGCCCTTATATTTTTGATTTGAGAACTGGTTCGAATTTTAGAAAAATACGCTCTCAATTTTACTTAAGTGAACTTATAAAAATATCAAAATTACATTCCCAGCTCACCAGGCATCAGAATCATGTGTAGTCAAAGCGTGTAGTCTCGAAATAATTACATACAATTCTGAAAAAAACAATATCGAAATTCCAAGACACTACATGAGAAATTGAACCCTATGTAGTGGGAGTACACAGTATAAAATATATTTCAGGTAGAACCTATTAACTAGATACATAGTGTGAGAGGTTTAAATGCCTTGTAAAGGGTTCATATCATCTAATTGAGCATATAAATATTTTAATAAAAAGATTATTTTTTTTAATATATATGAGCTTCATGGAATACATGACATGTAAAAGGATTAGACATCATGTAATAGTCATGAAATTGTATTTTAGTGTGATGTAGGAATTATTTCTTATTTTATTTCTTACATGATTCCTTTCTCTCAACCTAGAGCCTCTCCCTTGGCATTTTTGGTGACTCCATCCCTTCCAGATTTCTTTTATTAGAGATTTATTTCCATTGTGGTTGGGTTTCTTTTCCCTAGGTATGTAATACTTTTGGTTCTTCTTTTATTTTGGTTTTTATGGGGTTTTCCATGGTTATGTTTCAATTTGTTATTGTATAGTTTTATTTATCAATAAATTTTCAATTTCATAACGTTCCTTGTATTTTGATGGTTTTTCTCTTGGTTTCCGGTCACTATTGTCAAATGGATCTAGGTTTCTACTCTGTTGAGGTAGGTGTTTTTATACAATGTGTTAATTTGATGAATTACATATTGATATTGATAAATTCATTTTGTTTTTTCATTTATTTGAAAGGATAATTGATTTCAAATGATCTTTTAGAACGATTTTTTTTTCAAAATGGGGTTTCACTATGAAAATGGATTTTATTGATTTGGAAATGGGTTTTCAAACTCATAATAAGATTATATTAGATTTGAAATTTTTTTATAATATTGTGAGAATGGTTTTGAAATTAATTTTTACAAACTCACATTGAGAAGCTTGTGTACATCAGGAAAGAGACGTGGGTAACCTTGTTGTGTGTTTGACACCACTAAGAGGCAACCTTTTGTGATATTGATTTGCATGACTCAATATTGGTTTGATACAACGTTGTTCCTATTTAATCATCCTTTTATGTGTCTATTATGTAGTTTCCCAAAGTATATATCCCAATATGTGAGGTGTTTTATCATTTTTGGGTATTTATCACATGGTTGTTTTTATCATGGATTGTTGCTCATGGGTTTTTATTTGAGGATATATCACATACCTTCACATGATAGGTTGTTTCAATGATATGTATTTACTTGTTTACATTGTGAGGCACTTATTTATTTAATATTTATGTTTTGAGAATATGAAATGATTTTATGAAAACCAAATGGAAAATGATTTACAACTAGATTTAATTTCTAAAAACTCTTTCTGAAAATGTTTTGTTTTAAAAGTTAGAATTGTTACATTTTTTATATTTGAACTTATATATAAAAAGTGGTGGTATCCTACTATGATTTGGCTCAAACCCTCCTCATGACTTTGGGAATTTTTAGATGTCGTATTTCCATATTCAATTAAAGGGAATAGAATCTTGTAGCATGTTGTATTCACTTGTTGTTGTTACTTTCAATTCGGGTTGGTTTGGAGGTTACTGTTGGTCATGTAAAGATTTGAATTACTTTTTGGTTTATCCTATTTTTGTTATGGTTTTATGTATTTGTGGTATCTTGTTCATTTTTTATTTGTACCCTTGTTGATTGTAATATTTTACTTATATTCATGACTTGTTTCTGTTATCCTACTTTACTTATAACATGTGACAAGTTTGTTTGGGTGGCTTGTCTCATTTTCCCTGGTTGGTTAATTATGTTTTAGTTAAAAACATATATTACTCATTGAAAACCCCAACAAACTTGCTCGAATTTTCTAGATACATTAATCAAATGATCTATAAGTCATTTTTGATGTGTAAGAATCATTCACATATCAATCCAGCACATGATGTTACTAGAATGTCTCAAAGTGTGTGTTTTAAGGTAAAAATGACATTTAAGTTAAAAATGAGTTCCACTCATAGAAAACCAAGAAAACACACTCATGTTGTCTTGATAATTTAGGAAAATAATACTTATGTTATTTTTAACATATAGGAATGAACTGCATATCAATCCAACACATGATGTGATTTGGGATTCAAATATTCTTTTCAAATATCTGATTTGGTTTTCACTTGAATTCACATTGATAATTATAGATTCGTTTTATGGTTTTGACTATTGAATTAATTTTGATGGAGTGAGAAAAAAGCTGGAACCCATTTTAAACATCAAATGTCACTATAATTTAATGGATCTCCCAATTGAATAAGGCTATGGATGAGCTATAAAAACTTTCATTGGTGAAAGGACCATCTATGAACTACAAAAACACTACCCAATTATCATTGAACAAGATTTTCTTTTTTTGGGGTAACACAACCCAAATGGATTTTCATCCATTTCTTGGATACCTTGGAAATTAATCACCAAGAATTGATGCTTCTCATCTTGGCAGTAACATTTGGATCCATTTTAATAGTTAAAGAACACTTAAAAAATATATAGATGCTGGTTCTAGAGGGATAAAAAGGCCTTTAGATACAAAAATTATTCCATACTTTATGTTATGGAAAACTCAAAAACACCATATCTACTCCTTGTATTCATATATATATTTTCCATAATATTTTCTATATATGCATGAAAGGAAAGAAATTGGGGGATTTGATCCCCAAAATGATTTATAGACTATACAATTCTTAGGACACTAATGTATAATAGTCCATGTCCTAATCCATTTAACCTTTTCAATTCATTTTGTAAGATATTTTGGGAAGTGATACTTTCCTTTAATTTTTTTCGGTAATGACACATGAAATGTGAAGATAATCATAATATCCATAAAAAAAACTATGATCACACCAATTTTTTTCAATTAATTTTTGAAAATTACTATACAGTTTAAAGAGAAGCTCTCATGTAACAAGGTAAATCTATCAAAAACATCCGGACAGAAGCCCTATTAAGGATCAAATGAAACAAAATCCACCTTTGGAATTTTTGAAACAATTCATATTTACAAATTTATAATTTTTAATCACTATATAAATCTTGTTAGATAACCCATTATGTTGAATGAATTGTTGAATAAAAACAAAAGTGTTAGCTATAAAAAGTTTCAGGTAAGGTGAAGACTTCAAATAATCAATATCTATAGGATAGTTTTGATCAAATCCAAATTCCACACCATTAATCATGAGTTCTTCTTTGTATGAATAAATCTATGTTATATAGTAATTTTCATCAATGAAACATATATCATTAATTTTTTTTGTGGTAGTCCATCACTGATCAAACAATGCAGAAGCTTCGTGGGATTTTCACCCAAGGAAGTTTTCACCAATAATACCTTTTTATACTCTTGATGAAATAATCAATGGAAACCATCTTGAATCTTAAAATTTTAATAAAATTAAGTATTGAAAATCAATTAGCCTTATTTATGGAAGACTATGCTTTCATTTTCATAGAACGTTCACCTATATAAAAAAATTCCTTCTCTGAATTCAAAACTCACTACAATTATAAGAATGTTAAGAAGAATATATCTATCTTATAGAAATTTCCTCCATTGTGAGGAACATAATTTTTGTTGAGATGGAGGATTTTATATGGGTATTTTTTTCAAAGAAACCTTTAACCAGTTCCCCTCCTCTACACATGATTAAAATTGTATGGAATTTTTCTATGTCTAATCTTATAAATCCATCTTGAATGAACCAATACATTTTTATTCATAATTTTAGAAGAAAATATTGTAATTAAAACATTTGAGAGAGTGAGATTGGGAATATCAAATTATTCAACACATTTTTAAGGAAATCTATCATATATTCTCCAAAAGTGTCCACACCTCCAAAATTACCAAACTACTGGTAATCGTCTTAGAGTTCCTTTTATCCATTATTCTCCCATGGATTAAAATCAAACATTTTTCAGATTTTCTTACATTAATAGGCATAAGAAGGATACTATTTTTATGGGTTTTATTTAATATATTCAATACATAGAAATACACGTGTTACTTATACATCTGATGAATTATATATATTGGTTGTTATCTTTACTCATGCTTGTAATTTTTTTAGTATTTATCCGGAAAAAGGTGGGAAAATTCTTTTTTCAAATCTATGCAATGAAAAACAATATCCTTTCATGGATACCATAATCCTTTAAAAATTGATTTTTTTCTTTGTAAATTAAAATTTCTTCTTGGTAACTCATGTGAAAAGAATTATAGGTGTAGACTAAATGAAACACACAATAAAAGGGTGAAATAATTCTTTGAAAGTAGAAAAAAATCACATATATATATTTTATAATATTTTTTATTAAAGAGAACCATAAATCTATTAAGTATTATGTTTATAAAATTAATCAATAATCAAAGTACACTTTTCGAAGAACATTCAAAATTATGAGTCTCACAATGGAAAATGCATTGTTTAAGAAGTGATAAGATCCCTTGTCTATGAATAGGCATTACTGTTCTCTTCAAAATGATATGTAATAGATGTAGATGAAAAGGTATTTATTATCACATAGGAATACATATCGTGCACTCCAAATTTCTTATATTTTCAAATGTTTTAATGTTCAATTATTAGGGATCTGTTAAAATTAATATTTTTCAAAGTCCTCGTCCACCCCATTAAAATGATTATAAAAATGTTTTAAACCATTGTTCATGAGACATGAGATAAAAATTACAAGGAATTAATATCTCCCAGGATGGGAATATAACATAAATATGTAATTCTTCTTTATCAAAAACTTTGTTAAATAAATTGTTTCACATGAAACATAAAACTAAAATGAGCTATAAAATATTAGATAAACATTATTAAGAAAATAATAAGATGAATAAAAACTCTAGATAATAAAAATATATAAATAAATTAAAAATTATTACATTTTAGTATAAATAATAAATATGATTTAATTTTAAAAAGTGTTGTTGTTCAAAGAGATGTTTTTAAAGTGTAATGTATTTTAACCTAACAATTTAGTTTGATTTATTTTAAAATATGATTATGATAATATGTAATATTTAAATGTGTAAATTAATATATTATCATTAATTAAATTATTAATTGATATAAAACAATATTAAGAACACATATAGTTTAAAATGTTTTTTATATAAAAGAAGTTTTTCTTTTTGAATTTTCATTTTAATGATAAATTTAGAAATTTAAAAAATTTAATTTAATTTTATGAAATTAATTTTTGATATAATTATCTGAAAATTATATTAAGTTAATTTTTTTAGACTTTTCTGAAGTGTTTTATTTTTATATGAATAATGAAAAATACTATTTTACAAATACTATCACTTTTATAAAATGAGCATCGAATAATAATGACTTGAATTTTTATTTCAAACCTTTTTGATAGAATACATATATATTTAATATGTAAAATAAATTATTTAAAAATATTATTTTTAATATAGAAACCCATGTTTGACATTTTATAACCTTGGTGATGTTTTATTCAAATAAAAGAACTATTTTTAGTCATTTTCATTAGTTTAGTAATTACAAGGATAAATTAAATTTTGGATTGGTTTTAAAGTCACATAAATATAATTTTTATTAATAATATAATAACTATCACGATAATCTATTCTATATATGATTTTGGTTTAAATCCATTTGTATACATAAAAGGGATTTTTATAAAAACTATTTTTCATTACGTTTTTTATATTTATATTTAATATAATTTTTAACATGTATAAAACTTTAATATTATAAAATCTATTGCATATTATTAATCATCATATTAGAATTATTTAATAATTTTCATTTCATTTTTAGTTATATAATTAAGTCATGATAGTAAAAGTTAGTCACTATGGGAAGGGTTAAAAGGTTCAAAACTATGTGATAAGGTTATAAGTATCACAAAATACTATCTATAACTTGATTTTATTAGTGTATTTAAACCTATACTATAGTAAATAATAATTTTTCATTCATTAGTTACAATTGAAATTGAAAAATGCATTTATATCATTTTGAAGTTAAGAGTATATACAAGGGTTTCACACCTCTCACCTATAAAAGGAACCCCTCAAAACCCAACACTTATACACCCACTATGAGAACATTATCTCAAAAAAGACATGATAAAATCACTTCCAATAACCATTAAACATAATATATAGGTTCTTGTCTCACCAAAAGGCTAAATTATTAATGATTAAGGAGGGATCCAAAGTAGGACACCCAACAGAGAGGTCATCATCTTAACTGAGATCGTTTCTTTCTCCTTTAACATCCTCCAAATGTGTTAGAACCATACTTATTTAATAAACATAGTATGATTTATATATTTAAATGTTATTATTTTGTTTTAAAAACCATTTTCTACTTTATTTAAATATAATGTAAAATGAAAACATCGATTATGTGTATATGCGTACTACCACCTCCATGGATGACATATTTCAGTTTTTATCACAACCTCAAAATAATGTTTATAATTATTAATTAAATGAATAAGTATGATATATATTAAATAATTATTATTCTATAAAGAAAAATTAGTATCCTATTTTTTTACCTCCAATCCATTAAAAAAATAAAATGTAGCTTGTGTGTACGTGGGAACTACCGCATCTATGGGCGATATATTACATTTTTCATTACTACCTTAAGAGGATGGTAATAAAATAAATTTAATGAATCAGTATGAAATTTATATCATTATTAAGTTTATTTAAAAGTGATATTATCATTATATAATATCACAGTCCTACTCATTCAACCATTGTAATTTATTTTTGTTTTGGTTTGTTTTTCAACCTATATGAAAATTGGTATAATATTTACATCATGAATTTTAAAGGAATGTTACTTAGTGGTAATATTATACAATAATAATTAATTTATGATTTTTTTCAAAATTATTGAATGGTAATATATATTGATCTCAATTTTTATGAGTTTTATTTGTTATCAATGATTTTTAATGAATATGGTGTACTAATTTATATCAATATATTGGTGAAGAAAACCCAAGCATGTTAAAGAAGAGTTAAAGTACATCTTGGAAGATCTGATGATGATGATGTGAACATAAATAATTTTCTCCTTATCTCTAAGTGTATCAAGACTAGATGATATATCTTGTATTATGGGTTTAGAAATGGGTTTGATTTAATTTCCATGGAATTACTTGATACATTAATAGAAAAAGTAAATTGAATATTTGGAGTTACATAGAGATAATTTTTCTATATCTATGATGAAGAAGTTCGAAGGTCATCCATCTATTTTAAGAGTTTCCTTTCCAAAATCTTTATACTAAATCATAATTGGTCATAATAAACCACAAAATAAGTATACATATCATAGAAGATATGTTAGAGTTAGACTACGCTATGGTGAATCCATGACTACAATACAATATTGATGATTGAACCATAATAAAAGATAAAGGATATAAAAATAAGGCCCACATGGATAGGTAGCTAAAATATCTCGACCCTACATATTTGAGAGTTAGAGAAAACACATAAGGTAACCAACTAGTATGGATATATATGGTGTCACCAGAGGGTAGGAAAGTGTTCATGTAGGCCAGTGTGTTCCTAGACAAGTGGCCTATACTACATGGGTGATAGCATAAAGGAAGTGGTCCATAGAATATAGTAGAAACATGGAGGAGATTGGGAACATAATTTCAAACTCACATATAGAGAGTGAAAGGAATAAGATAACTTATACACTATGGCAATTTTGGATCCAAGTCCAATGTGTGACTCGAAGAATAGGGATTATGCCACATCTAAATAGACCATGGTGTAGAGGCTTGAGAAGAAGATTTTCATGCTTTTGGAAATTTCAGACCTATATGCTACAACTATTTGACTATGCGATAGTCAAGAGAAATTATAATAGACTACATCATAGTTTTTAGATAATTCTACAGAGAGAGTTTGACAATATTTTAGTGGTTCTAGAGAATTTGTGAGCTATACGCTGCAACACGTTGACTACACTATAGTGAAGATAATTTATAATGGACTATGTCATAGTGATAATACCAGGTATTAGATATGTCTTGGCTAGATTAAGGTGGTTATATATTTTTGTTGACCTACATTACATAGAAGGTTGACCACATTATATCCTTTTATGGAAGATGTGTAAAAACTAGTGAAAAAATAGGCTATGGAATAATTCCAATTATCATTCCATAAAAGTGGATTCTGGTAATATTTGAAGTAGTATTCTAAATTGGATTAAGCTAAAGAATTTAATGGTTATTTTAGTCTAAAATAAATAAAAATTTCAAATTGGTTGAACATGATCTATTGAAACAAAGATCCAATGGATACATTTGATAAAGAAGTTGGTGTTTTATATTAGAAATAGAATTTAAAATTCGAACTAGGGAAATTTTACGGTTACATTGAGAAACTACTATATACATATGGAAATTGAAAATATGAAAATAGTGTGAAGATAATACTATGTATAGAATCTGTTAAATGTCACTGAATGTAAAGAAGAAAGTGTATGTGATATGCATTACATTTCCAATTTATATAGAATGAGTGTGATTTGATACTGATCTTTCTATAGAATTTATACACATCAAAGTTAGTGAATAAATCTAGTGTAATTTAGAAACACGTAGAATTTGAAGAGTAAATAAGGATAATAGAGGTGTTTTGAGAAAATAGATTGTACAGTGAAGAATAAGAATAAGACTTTCCTCTAATAAAGAAAGTAATTGATAACATACTACTATAAAAGAATCATGTGCATTTACATTTTAATACAAAATAACAGAATAATTATTTTATGATGTTGTGTGTGTAAAATTAGAATAATAATAATGGAAGAAGCACATCGAAATGTAATTTAGGAGTATAAATTGGTGTTATAATTTATTTTTTATAATCTAATTTATTGTATACTATAATGATAATAGTACAAGTATTCGGTGGGATGTTGTAGAGTGTGGGATGCACCAAACATGGGTTCATGGATAAAAAATACCCAATTGTATCAATTGGTTGATACCAGTGAATTTTAGGGTCTTGGAAGAATATATATCATACCAAGGAAAATAATTACATTTTTAAGGGTTATCCTTGTAAATATTATTGTCTTTTATGTGTGTATTCTAGAATACTACTTGGAAGAAAAGAGAACAAGATATAGAGTGAGTGAATAAGGGAATCATCTATTAATAGTGAAATATGTAAAATTGAGAAGAAGGGATTGAATATTTTATAATAGTACATCTATAATGATTCAGCCTTGTCAGTGTATACCATATCCCAAATAGTCATCCTAAATTTGTATAAATAGTATAGTTTGAGATATATTGTAATCTCATCTGGATTCATAGTAACCAGGTTCACCTCTGATTAGATTCTCAATATGAAAATGTTACCTTTATATATTTTATGATTTCTTTCCTAGAATTATAATGAATTAAATTTTTGTATAATTTAATTATATTTCAAATCCTAATTCACTCTCTACCAAGATGTTAGTGTTCATGAAAAAGAAAGAGAAAAAAAGATGAATATTTTTTCCCTTTTATCAAAAGAGGAATACATTTCATGTTATTTAAGAAAGGAAGATAGATCTTTCTTATATAGAGAATAACTCATGGTTTTATGTTATAAAAGGATATGGAAAATGTTTCTACCTTAATTGGATAAATGAATTGAAGTGATCATAAGGTATGTAGAGATCCATGTTTAAATTTTCCACAGGAATAAGATTCATGTTAGTGTGATCAAATGTCAATAGTTTTATCAATTAATTCATTAAAGCATATGATTCATGTATTTCCAAATGAACTATTATATATAATTTTTGGGATTTTTTAAAATTCATTAGGAATATATCAATCACATTAATGGTGTGAAAGATAACTTAGAGGAGACATTGATATAATGCTCTCTTACTAGCATTAAGAAATTAAAACATGTTATTGTCAAAGAATGTGAGAAGGATGAGATCATAGTGATATTATCTGAACTTGAAGAGTATTGGATCCGAAACATCCAAAAGAATTATAAGGCCATAAAACAATTATAGAAGAAGATATAGGATTTAAAGGAAATTTGAGAAACAACATTGATATCAAGATTGCAGAATTAGATATTAAATCCAATAGGATCAATGATCTTGATACATTAAATGAATAAAAGAGTATAATTCATGATGAATATGTTTTTAAAATTTGTATGTATTGAGAATATAGAATGGAATTTATTGAATATCAGAAGAATTCTTTCAATATGAAGTGTCTATAATTACAAATCAAATTTACCAATTTAAAAATTACATATATTGACTCATCACAATCAAATAAGTGTTGAGATAATATCATAGAAAATTAAAAGGGGGAATATATTATAAAAAGACATATATTATGTTAAAATAATATCCTGAAATTTTTTAATGATCTTTCTAAATAATTTGTTAATAAGAAGGTACCATCCACATCTTTATTTCATGAATTTTATGAACCTGTTTTCATCAAAAGTTCATGGTTAAAACCAATACCAATACAATTATGGATGATAATAATATCATTTTTTTAAAAATGTGGTGCCTAATTCAAAGACCAAGGAACAATTTATTGCTTAAAAGAAAGGGAGTTACAAAATTTTGAAAGATGGAATCTTATTACAATACTTTTTGAAAAAAGAGAGTGAATCATCAGGAAAATCATCCAACCAGGTAATGACCTAATTAACCCCCTTGTTGGAAAGACTATCGGAAACCGTGTTCTCTTCGCGGAACAAATTTGTGGAAATTTAGTTGAGATTCCTGAGCAAAGCAAGACATTTCATCCATAGAGAGGCAAGCAGCCAAGCAAGGTGCACCACCCCCTTCCAGATAGCTTAGACAATAGTGGTTTATTCACATTAAATCCACATATTGTTCCAACCATTCTTCTTGGCAAAGTCCACCGCATGAATGACTCCCAACATTTTCGCTTCCAAATTCGAGGCCGAACCACAAACACCGAAGAAGATTCCAAGGCATCATCCAATAAAGTATCTGAAGATGACACCACAGCCTGCCGGAACCGGGTTTCCTCTAGAGGTGTCGTCGGCATTCACTTTGAGCCATCCTGGCAGTGGGGCTTGCTAGAAGTCCTCAAAGGTACGTCGGGGTTGCCTATAAGATCCCACATTTCAAAGACAATGGAGGATCTCAAAATCCCCAATGGAGTTGTCACAATGATCCTTCTGAAGAGTGGCAGAATCCTTGATGGCGAGGAGAATACATATTTTACCTGAATTGAGATTAAAAGAGAAATTATTTTAAATAAAATTATTTCTGTCACACCAGATCACATGCAGGATCTCTGCCACCCCAGCCATAAAAAGATTCCTAATTTTATTAGAAGAATCCCAAATCACACAGTGTTGAAGTTGAGAGATGATCGAAGCAATAAGTGACCATCTGCAACAAAAAATGTCAGAAATGTAATTCCAAAGAGCTTCAGCTGTAGCACAAGACAAGAACAAATGATTAGCATCCTCACGGTGTTGGTCTCACATATGACATCTAGAGAAAAGAGAAATCCCAAAGGATTGAAGACACACATCAGTGGGGACCCTATTATGAGCAACACACCAAATGGGGGTAAAGCGTGAGGGCTTGATCGCAGGTTTGTTAAAATCTTTCAACAAAACTAAGTTAGAAACAAAATTACTAAAAAAAATTTTTGTATAAACTTTTAGAATCTAGGACACCATTAAAAGAAGATTCCTAAATAAAGAAATCATCAGTGTCAGAAAAATGATAAATGTCAATGATGTGACTGATGTGGTTTGGAAGGGTGATGTCATGAGAGTTAACAACATCACGAATCATGGAGGTGGTGTTCTCAGATCTAGTGGTGGACGTTAGTATAGAGATTAAAGGGAGACCAGTCTAGTTGTCCAGCCATAAATTCATAGAGGAATCATCACTAACCATCCATCTAGAGTTGTTCATGATTTTAACGAAAGAATGTCTAATGGATGGCCAGATGTAAGAAGTGATGTAACCGAAGTTACCATTCTGAAGCGTAGTAAAAAACCTTTTATTAAGAAAGTCCAAGGAATCAGAGTTACTATGAATCAGATTCCAAGTCATTCTAGTTTGAAGAGATTCATTAAAAAGATTATGATTTTTAATACCAATACCACCTTTATTTAGGGGTTTACAACAAGTGGCCCATGGTATGGTGACAAGTTTTCTTTCAATCTTACTACCAACGCAGACAAAAATTTTAATGAAAACATTGATTCTTTTTATAAGACTAGCGGGAAAATTGCAAACCATCATCGAGTAAACCATATTGGAAACAATTGTAGCCTTAACAAGACAAACTCTACTATCCATAGAAAGAGATTTAGCTTTCCAAGATGATATTTTATTGATATTTTGATAAAAAATGCTATAGAAATAGCTGGATTTTGGTCTTCCCCAAAATATTGGAACACCCAAATAAGTGAAAGGGAAAGTGATTTCTTTGATTCCTAAGTAATCAATGATGGGACTTTTTTAGTTGGGGGAAATGTTTTTCCCAACGAAAATAAAGGATTTGTTTCAACTTATCATTTGACCCAAAATATCTTCATAATGTGCCAAGGAACTATTGAGGTTTTTATTGTTCATTTTATCACCCTTTAAGAATAAAATTATATCATTAGCATATAAAAGATGGGTAGGAACATTTAAGTTTCTAGCAGTCTGAATGGGATTGATTTTCTTTTGATTCACAAGGCTCGTAAAGAGTCTACTTAAATAATCTTCAGCAATAGAAAAAATGATGGAAGGTAGGGGTTTACCTTGCCTAACTGCCTTGGTTAATTTGAATAAAACTTTGGGGGACCCATTGAGTAGCATAGATATGGAAGCTTAACTGAATAAGGTGCGGATCATGGTAGTGAAAAAGTCATTAAACCCAAAGTTTTTAAGAACCTTTAAAATAAAATTCCAGTCCATAGTGTCTAAATATTTTCTGATGTCTAATTTAATGGCCACGCTGCCTCCTCTAGTGACCTTATTCATCATATTAGTACATTCTGAGGTAAGGAAAATACAATCTTGAATGGTGGTTCCTTTGATAAAACCAAATTTGTTCTAAGAAACAATTTTATTGGTGATGGAAATGAGTCTGTTAGCTAGAAGTTTAGTGATAATTTTATAGAGGGTGTTGATGAGAGAAATAGGTCGGAAAAGATGAATCTCAGCAGCATTATACACTTTAGGAATAAGAGTAAGGAATTGAGCATTTATCCCATGAGGAAGAACACAATTGGGGAAAAAATATTTAATCAGCTTACAAAGATCCACATGTAGAAACACCAAACATGTTGTCAACATTCCTAAAGACATATTAGATATATGGCTAGACAATTTGGAAAAGGAATTGAAGATGAAATCGGCATAAGAAAAATAAAGTGCTAAAGAAGAAGAATACATTTCACATAAAGAATCCAAATTTCCGGAAACGTTATTAAAAATGAAAACAATTTTGATATATATGTTTTGTGCAGGATATGCAGTAAATATTTACATGTAACAAAAGGTTTCTTAACTACATTTCCAATAAAATAAGACTCCCTAAATAGAATAAAGATTTCATCAGGATATAAATATAATATTATGGATAAAGAGAAAATAACCATATCACAATAATAAATTGAAGTTGTTTTTAGATCCATTCCACCAATGAATAAATCATATTTTAAAATATGATGTGAAAGCATAAAGACAATAATAAATAGAGAAACATGTTTGAAAAAAGTTTCTCAACCTTGATTTTCACATTTAGGATAAATAAAGTCCACCATATTCTCTTAAAACACATGTATTTATTTTTACTTACAATGAAGTGAATTGGTGGTGAATTATGGTCTAAAGTGGAGAAAATTAGAATGTGATTATTCTACTAATTCTAGAAAACATAGATAACAATTCACTATCCAAGTATGATTTCTCAATTGGTATTCAAATAAAAACATGACGGGGAATCATATTTGAAGAATTTAGAGTATTTAATTTTAAAACTGGATAATAATAAGATAAATATTAAATCCTAGAGTGATCTATCTATTATAAAGTGTATGTAATAAATAATATAATCTTAGGTGAAGATTTGGAAGTAATTTACACTAGAGAATCACATAAAGAATCCGATTTTGGTGTATTATAATATTTGAACATATTGGTATCCATCCTTGAATTATTAATAATTATAATGATTATAAAGAGTGTTCCCCTTGAAGGGTAGACAAGTGAATAATTATTAAAAATCTCCCAGAAAATATCGGTTCATAAAAATATAAGTCTTTCTAAAAAGTTCTTGATTGTGGTGTCATTGAAAAAGATATATTATCCTAATCTCTAATCCTTGAAAATCAACATCGAATTATAACATAAATGGGGAGAATTTAAACAAATGAAAAAATAGTGATTTAAATAAGTCCCTAATCTATTATATAATGTTATTTATAATTGAAATTTTTTAAACTATTTGTTGAAGTGAGTATAAGGAATTTAGGTTGATAAAATAGTTGCAAAATTTGTATCAAAATTAGTATATAAAGTGGTATCAGAAATTGTTTTGATATTATTAGTTCTATAAATCTCTTGAAGATTGATTGTAAGTGGTTAAATTTACAATTGCGATCAATTTTAGGTTATTATGGATTGATTAGTTGTCTAAATAAAACCCTCTTGTTTTCAACATGAGCATGTCTGAACAGACATAGTGTGGAATAGATGATGTCTTTTTTTAAGTATGAATTAGTACACATTCCCAAATACATTGTATTTCTTATAAAAAAGTGGGAGAGAAAAAGTAAAATGAAAATATTCCTAATAAATTGGGAATATAATTCAATTAAATTTGATAGGTCTTTGGGAGAGAAAGAAAAGGTTTTATTATAAGTGAATAGAACATATTGACACATCATTTTAAATCGGTATTGACAATAAATAAAAAGAAGTGTTTTTATCCCACATTGTATGAGTTGAATTTATTATTAATTATTATTAATGAATAATGATTATTCATTGATTTCAACATGTTGGTTAAGTCAACCAAATCATGTTGAATAATATTTGAAATATATCTTAAAAGATCTGTTGATGAATATGTATTCCCAAGTAATTATCCCATTGACTCAAAGTGTTTCAATAATGTATAATATATCATTGATGAATGGTTTAATGTTTTTGCCTTAAAATTACTTGATATATTTACGGTAAAAGTGAATTTAATATTTTGATTTCTGTGGAGATTATTTTAATATATTTATAATGAATAATTATATAGGTGATCCATCTAAGATAAGAGTTTCCACAATGTAAATCTTGTTACTACACCATAGCTGGTCAGACCATAACAAAGAATAAGTATCCACATTGTAAAAGATATATTTTATTCATAATATGTCATAGTTCATCCACGAATACACTATAGTTTTGATAACTAATCCAAAATAGAAGATAAAGTATGCACAATAAGGACAACCGGGCTTGCTATCCAAGACGGATCGACCCTGGATATGTGGGAGAAATTTTGAAAATGTAGAGGAACCATACAAGATAGGTATCCATGGTGGAATTATAGGGAATGAAATTTCACAGATGGTCTAGTCTGAACGTAGGGTATTAGTCCACATCGTATTGAAGAGAAGATAGAGCATGTGGTCCATTATAGGGTAACCAGTAATGGTAAATCGACGGATTGATATCTTTTCCCATATATTGATACTGGTTCACACCAGGTAGATCTTCATTGTACACAGAAAAATTATATCATACACAACCATGAATCATCATAATTGGGAATATATTGCCATCTATCATAGAATTCACATTCTGGAAGGAATACAGTGATTTTGGGGTGCATTTCTGGACATTCTACCTTAGTTTTCACAAGTATGGACTCAAATTCAGATGACATTGATCTGAATAAATGCATGGAAGGAAATCTATTGAGAATACCTGCACATACCACCTCCTCGGCTCCTACTGAAAAGATGAAATCCCTTAAGGAATCAGTAGATAATATTCTTTTTTTGGGGAGATCCTTACTCGAGACTACAGATCAGAATGTTTATTGGATTCATAAGTCACTGATATGAACTTTAGTAATAGGGGACAAACTATGAAACCTGTTTCCTCGATAGTATCTCAAAAAAATATATCTAGACAGTTGGTAATGAATTCTACTGAGCAGAATAACTACACTACAGCTAGTGTCTCTGTGCAGAATGTGAAAGACCACACTAGTCTAACCACCTCATCTTGTGGTTTGATCACAAAGCTGCAGTCAACTATTCACACAGAAAAACAGTCAGGTACCCCTGAGTAGTGTAACATTTTAGGTACCCTCTTTAATGATGTCAAGAATATTTCTTCTAATGTCAATAATTTTGATTCTATTCACAATATGGTTCTTAGTCGTATGAAGACATCATGTGATATTAATATTATGCATGATACTACCTTACATGTTCTACATACAAGTGAAAATGTTAAATCCATAGTCCCCACTAAAGGTCATCCTGGGTTTAATATAAGCCCTAATACGTTTAAAAATCTTATAAGATTAACTAGGGATAAAGGCTCGAATAGTAATAAAAAAGGGAGTTCTAACTCCAAATACAGGTTTAAATGAAGATATTATATGGGAAATGTCAAGGTATCGCAAACCATGGCACATTCATTTTTTTTTTAAAATGAATGGTCAACATTAAAAATTCATTAGTTTTTTCCATTGATGAACATAAGATCAATTTTTCCCCTGATTTAGTTCACTTATGTTGTTTTGGATACCCCTTTTTTGGTGAATGTCAAAACATCAAAAATATGGATAATCTTTGGATTTTTACCAATCATCATTATATATTGTTAATGTTTTTCATATCACTGATCAATGTTTCACTAGTGATTTTATAATTGATCGCACACATCCCTTTTGTCCATTTATATATTCTAGGAACAATTATCAAGATAGGAGGACTCTTTGGAATTAACTCTCTCTCTTGAGCTCTCATATTCAATTTCCTTGGTTTGTTATTGGTGATTTTAATTCTATTCTTTCTTCATGTGAAAAACTTGTTCCACTCCACTAAACATCATCTATGATGGAATTTAAATCTGCTATTGAAAATACTGGTTTAATTGAAATTTCTCTACTTAGTGCCAAATATACCTGGTACACGATTCATTATAATAGAGTTATTGTGAGTAAAATGGATAGATCCTTTTCTAATGAACTTGCCTTAGATAAATGGGACACTATTTATAGCACCACCATACCAAAAATCAAATCTGACCATCAACCTATCTTGGTCACTATCTCTAACAAAGCTATGAAACCTCCTCTACCCTTCAAATTCAACAATGATTGGTTCTCAGAAATCGAATTTTGTAAGCTCTTTAATCATGTTTTGTCTTCTATGATTATATCCAATGATACCTTTTATTTTACTCTTAAATTAAAATTTATTAAGAAAATGATTAAAAATTGGTGTTGTGTGAAAGCCAAGCAAATTGATAATGACATCCTACTTCTTGAGAATGAGCTTCAACAAACTCAAAACAACACCACTCACTTGGATTTTTCTTTGAATCATAATCAGGAAATTATCATTACTTTGAACCTTAATTATATTCTCACTTTCAAGGAAAACATATTTAAGAAATCTCTTAAAATCAAATTGTTAACTGATGGTGATTGAAATACCAAATTATACAATTCCTTCTAGAGAGTCCAAAAAGCTTGCAGACCTCTTTCCTCCCTCAAAGATAGAGACAAACTCTTGGATAATTAATAGCACATTTCTAATCATGTTTTCTCCTACTTTTAGTGTCTATTTAATGGTCATGGAATTAACAAAGGCCTCATTCATGATATCATTCCACCCATTTTCACTATTGTTGATAAAAGTTTCCTCATTGGTGTTCCGCTTGATCATTAAATTAGAGACACTATATTCAGCTTGAACCCTGATAGTGCCCCAGGTCCTGATGTCTTTAATAATAGATTCAATTAGAAATACTAGGATATTATCCAATTCGATGTTTCAAAACATCTTAAGAATTTCTTTTCTAGTGTCTTCCTACAAAATGGTTTGAATGCCCAATTTCTTACTTTGATCCCAAGGTAGACGACAACTCTGAAATTCACCTCTTTAGACCCATAGATCTTATTAACACTCTCTATAAAATCATCACCAAACTGATTGTGAATATACTTACCTCTATTATGGATAAAACTATCTCATGGAATTAATTTGGTTTTTTCATAGGAAGATCCATCAATGACTGTATTTGTCTCGCCTCTGAATGCACTAACATGTTAAATAATAAAAATAGAGGTGGTAACATTTACATACAACTTGACACTAGGAAAGATTTTGACAAAATGTATTGGGACTTCATATTCAAGGTTCTTCACGGATTTGGCTTCAATGATATCTTTATCTCTAGGATCAAAAACCTTTTCTTCTCAGCCCACATTTCCATCCTGATAAATGGATCTCCTAGAGGTTACTTCAATCAATCCAAAGGTGTCAGACAAGGAGACCCCTTATCTTCAATCCATTTTTATTACATAGGACTATTTACGTCATCTTCTCACTCATCTAGTTGACGAAAATAAACATAAAACTATTCATGCTTACAAGAATTTTAACACTTGAACTCATCCTCTTTATGCAGATGAAATCATTTTTTTTCTAAATGGTGATATAAAAAACATCATAACTCTCAAGTCTACTCTCACACATTATGAGGTGGTATCAGGTTAAGTCATTGGCTGGAACAAATCCTTATTCTATTTTGGAAAAAACCTTTTTATTAGTAGGAAAATTTCCATCACTAATGAACTTGGCATTAAAGAAGGAACAATTTATATCAAATACCTTAGGGTTCCCATCATTTGGGGTAGACCCAAAACATGATATTTTTCAAACATATTTGATCAAGTTCGAAATAATATTTCCATTTGGAAATGAAAATATATCTCTATGGAAGATAGGGTTTGTCTTGTCAAGTTTGTCATTATCTCTAAATTGTTCTACTATATGATTCTCTACAATTGCCTAGGTGGTCTTATAAACAAATAAACATTTATACCAATTTTTTTTGGAATAGAAGCACTTTATTAAAGAAACTTGTGTCTATCCCCTTGGATACTTCATGTAAGCCTTTAGATAAGGGTGGCCTTGGAATTAAAAATTTCAAACCCTTTAATGAGGAAATTCAAGCCAAACTGTCTTAGAACCTGATTCACAACAACACCCCCACAATTGATTTCATCAAAAATTGGTTCCTCGATAGATTGAAGAAAGTTAAATAGAACTTCTTGAACTCTTCCATTTGGCCCTCTGTTAGAAATTTGTTTTCCATCATTTTGTCCAATTCTAGATGGATGGTCACTAGAAACTCCTCCATGAAATTCTAGTTGGACAAATGGACAAGTTCTCCTCTTATTTATTTATTTTCTCTTAACCATTCCCCCGAAACTAACAAAAATAGTAGTAGTAATGTTCTAAATTCTCATATTTATACTCTTTCTGATAATGTTATTCACATTATTAATAATTACTACTTTTCTACCTCAGAGTATTTTATAATTAGGGAACCTTCTCACAATAGTTTGCTGAATTCAAAAAACTTCTACAAACATTCCTTTAATAACTTTGAAAATGAATATAAGTGGATTAAATCTTTTGATAAGTCTTGGATTAAACCATCAATACTCACACTTATTTGGCATAAATCATATAAAAGGGTTCCCAATGAATATTGTTTTCAATTTTTTGGTATCCAGATTTTCTCAAAATATCATCTTTGTAATCAACATAGAGAATATACTAACCATTTATTTTTTTCTTGTGTCACTTCCACTGCTCTTTGGAACTATATTTTTGACATTTTTTTTGAAGATGGCTGATTGTTGACTCTATCAATGCACAGCTAAAACACTGTGTGAATATGGAGAACTCCCAAAAAATCAAAAACATGTTTCTTGCTGGGGTTGCAGAGCTTATTCATGTAATATGGTATGATAGAAATGAAATTCTTCATAATAATTTATAACTTAACAATAATTAAGGTAGAATGAAGATTCTCATCGCTATTTGTGAAGCTACGTTAATTTAGAAATGGTGTTGTGAAAACTATGTAGCTGATTTTATGATTCTGCGTCGTCTTCGGGTTTTTGCCACTTTTAGCCAGACGAGATGCACATTGAAGGTTTTCTGTAGGCCTATGCTCCCAAGGTAAATTAAAATCAATATGTAAGGAGAAATAATGTAAACCCAAGCCTCATAGGGTGTGGTTCCATCTTCAGAAATAATCTTGGTCAGATCATTGGGTGATTTTTTGGTGGTTGTGGTTCTGTAACCTCTCTAGAAGCAGAAATGATGAGTGTGATTCATACAATTTCCTTTTCCATGAAACACTGTTGGAAACATTTGTGGATTAAAATTTATTCTCCTATTGTGGTGAGGGCCATTTTCAATAGAGTGATTCATCTAGATTGGCCTCTTAATATGCACTCGATTAATTGTCTCCATTCTCTTCAAGACATCAATTTCCTTGAAACAAATACTTACCGTGAAGCGAATATGGTTTCCATTGGTCTCTACAATAAAGGGGTTGCACATGACATAATCTGGTTAGAGGATCTCCCAAGAAACATGCTTCCTCTTCAGGTGAAATATTGTATTATGATCCAATAATTTAGACACTTGTAATATCTTATTTTTAATAAATATTTCTTTGGTCTTTTGACTAAAGGTCTACATTCTTAAAAAAATAGAAGTGAGTCTATATGATATTCATATCATATCCAAGAAGCAGATAAATTTTGTGATCTGACAACAATCTTTCTATATAGTTTCTATGTGTCAATGTTTGTAAAGAAATCTTGTGCAATTTAGTAATGTATTGATGTTGGAGAAGAAAAAAAGAGAGAAGAAGTGGTGTTGTGAAAAAATAGATTATAAAGTGAAGAATAATAATATTCCTTTTTATAAGAAATAAATTCATTGATAGATTTACATTGATAAAGACGTGTGTTCATTTTTTTACATACAAAATAAGAGAAGAAATACTTGCATGCTATTGTACATGTGAATGTAGAAGAATAAGAAGAAAAGAAGCATCACATCAAAAACAAAGTCAGGAGTCTGAATTGGCTTTAGAATTTATAGTTGATATTAAATTTTATTGAAAACTATTTGGATGATAGTATGAAGAAATAATGGGATGTTTTAGATAGTGAGATTCCCCAATATATGGTATAAGGATAAACAATTCCCAATTGTAACCAACAGTTTATACTAGTAGATTATATGGTCGTTTTGGAATCCAGATCATAACAAGTAATATAATTTCATTATAAAAGGTGAACCTTGTAAATCCTCATGTCATTTGTGTGTGTGATCTGTTTTTTTGCATGAAATAATAAGGAAAAAGAGAGAGAGAGAGAGAACAAGAGAATTAACACCTAACAGTCAAATGGGTAAAATTAAGAAGAAGGGATAAAAAAAGTTATAATAGGAAACCTATACTAATT
Source organism: Viscum album (assembly GCA_963277665.1). Classification (NCBI taxonomy): domain Eukaryota; kingdom Viridiplantae; phylum Streptophyta; class Magnoliopsida; order Santalales; family Viscaceae; genus Viscum; species Viscum album. Next base: position 1,655,655,781 of record OY728119.1, read on the forward strand.
AAACCTTCTATCAATGGATAATATATCCCAAATTCTCATCCTAAATATATAAGTATATTTTTTTAATAAAATCAAATCTTTATATGAATTCATAACATCTATAAAAATAAATTTTTAGGTTTTCCATGTGAATCAACAACATAATTCCATGAAATACCCATAGGAATCAATATTCATATCAAATAAATAAATAAAATTATTATGAAAATTTTATATGTAATGAAACAATGACCAAGATGCAAGGACTAAAATATTTAAATCAAAAAATTCTTGGGAAATAGGATAGTTAATATACAAACATTAATTTTATCAAGGAATTATTAATAAATGAGTAATATAAAATTATAAAAAGATTGAATTTAGTAAGAAAAAAAATTAATATGGTTATATATACATGTATTAAAAATCAAAATTTATTATACTGGCGAGTTAGATCATGTTTATAAAAGTGGATGTCTGGGGTAAAGGTTTCTTGCCTTAGAATTATTTCTTTCAGACATGTTTCATATTATGCACTTATTTCCATTTATATGGTGTATATTATGCCTACATGTAAAATTATATAATGATTTAGTTTTTATTCATAATATTTAAATTTAAATCTCACAGTCTTTATGCCAAGTAGTTTAGATTCAAATGTTATTAATTTAATAAGGATTTGTTTGCCTCAATTTCAATTTATTAGGATATGTTTAATGCTGTGCACTATGATTTATTTTATGTGGTTTTATTAGAACTCCATAGATGAATTTTGAAATATTATATCATGTAATACATGATCTTTATAGAATTATACCAGTTCCATTCTCTTATTGGATTTTTATTCAAGCATTACAAAATTTGTAACGGTTTTCTGATCTCAATTTTCCCTCTATTGGGATATGTTCTGCATTAACCACTTTATTTCCTTTGTTTGGTGTATATACAACCAAAGAATTTAATTTATAATACTTATAATTATAATTAGTGAGTTTTAAAATCAATATAAAGTTCTATTTTTCATAGAGGATTTGGATTTAATAATTTAATGGGGTTTTATTTAAAATCATTGATGTAAAAGTTCTAATGTTTTTTTACCCAAACACTTTATCTTTCATAAAAATATTCTTTAAAACATTTTAAAAAGTAAATTTTATAAACATAAATGATTTATCAAAGTCATTTACAATGGTATTTAACATTATTTTAAATTTTTTTAAATGTAACCTTGTTAATGTTTTGTGTATCATCTAATTTTGAATCTCTTTATAAATGTATGTATTTATTGTTTATTTTAATATTTACCGGTTGATTTATTTTTTCAAAAAACTATGTGTTTTTCATTATTAAGATTATTTTCCACATATCCACAGTTTTTCAAATAAAATTTGTATTCCCATTTTTTATGATTTTATTTAGAAATTTACCAAAAGAAAACGGTATTTCTACTTGTTTTCCAATGTGTATTTCAAATTCTTATGTAAAGGTTTTATTTTATCTATTTCAATATACATTTTTTATTATACATAAATGGGTATATTATCTAATAAAACCATCCTTATTCATTATATATTTATAATGAAGAATTATATAGTTGATCCATCTAAGATAAGAGTTTCCACAATGTAAAGCTTGTTACTACACCATAGCTGGTCAGACCATAACAAAGAATAAGTATCCACATTGTAAAAGATATATTTTAGTCATAACATGTCATAGTTCATCCACGAATACACTATATTTTTAATAACTAATCCAAAATAGAAGATAAAGTATGCACAATAATGTAGACACCTGAAGCTTGACGTACATTGACATTACATTACATTTGCGGAATACTTAGTACATAACAAAAACACACACACAAGGACCGTAATAGTTTAGTGTCTTTGGAAACTCAGAATATAATCCTCTAATCCTGGAGAAAGATCTTCAACATCTCCCATAAAGATATTCCTTTTTATTATACCTAAAACCTTTCTTTATATCCTGGGGAAAAGAAAACATAAAAGGGTGATCTCAAATGCTTAGTAAGGGTAAACAAAAGAAATATCAATCACATCATATACATAAGCACATAAATTTTGGAAATCTTAACCTGTAAAAGAGAACATAATTTCATAACCTGGGATAACTCATGGTAGGGAAATGTAATCACAAAAATCATAACTTAAAACATTAAACTTTGTGGCATACACACATAATCATAGAGAATCATTTCTTGTTAGTCAAGACTCATTTCCAAGACTATCTTAGTGGAAAAAGTCCCTTTCTGAACTGAGTCACCCTCGTTCCAGTCCTGTTTCACTGAACCGGTATAACCTAACATTCCAGCCATGTCTATCTCATGAGATATAAAATCTTTACCCAATGCATAGGAGGGAGATATAGGTCCCACCCATATCATAATGATACCATTCTTATGTGTTCCACAAAATCATAGATCATACATCATTGCATAACCCATGTAATACAAATGGGAATCTTAAACATCATGACATCATAAAACAATTCATATAAGATAAAGGAATTCATAAAAATAATTCCATCCCAACATAACCAAATTAATGTAATAATAGGGATAGAAACAGAACCCTATGTTATCTTAGATGGAAAATAATTTTGATAAAACACTTGAAATGAATTCTTGAGGAAAATATCCTTTATTCTTCAAAATCAATTTCTTTTCACAAAACGTCATGCAATTCTAAAAAAAAGATATTTTATTGAAAATAGTCTTGAAATCTTTTGGAGGAAGCTTCATGAAAATAAGTCTTTATAAAACCGTAAAAATCCGTTCGTGCCGTATAAGTTAAAAAAACATTCTTCGTACTTTTGTCGGAAAAGTAAAAAAGTACCTCGTACGAAAAACGAAAAAATATTCCTTTCATATCTTTTACTAAAAACTCACCGAAGGGTAAAATAGGTTTTAAACAATTATAGGTGGATGGAAATAATATTACATATTGAGGGAGCATGGATGTGGATGATAAAATACACCCCAGTAAATACTGAAGTATAAGCAATCTCGGATAAGAATGAGATTGTGATATTTCCCTTACCTTAGGTCCGATTTGCTTCGTAAGTGTCCGAACCTCCTGTATAATGATTTAAATAATGTCATTGACTTATTACAGAATCATATTCATTGTTATGATATCATATATGGTTCACTTATGACTTTATATTACCCGTTCTTTTGTAAATTCCATGTTAAAGAGCGTTTTGGGTAAAGTTGTTTCATTTATCGTAGGTGTTTGGACTTGTTGTTCTTGACATTATTATGATTTACTTACTTCCAGAATATAAAATATGATTTATATATCATATATATTCAGTATATATATATATATAATAGATATATAAATGAAATTAAACACACCGTTCATGGAGACGGTAGTCCGTACGTACGCATGAACACTGTTTTCCTTTCCTTATTGTCTTGAATGGAAGTAAGTAGATGAAATATATATATATACATAAATCCAGTTGATTTACCATGTCATATATTTCATTATTATTGCTTATATATACTTTATAATCATTCTTAAATGGTTAACATGGAGAATGAATCTCATCGCGTCGTGGAGACGGTAGTCCGTACGTACGCACGAGCGATGATATCGTTCCCATGGTCATGGAATTGTGTTGAAGTGTATGTATACTATTTCAGTATCAATATCAATTTATAATAATCATTTATAGTTACTCATTACACCATTATACCCATCCAATTAAGGTGGTGGCGGAAAATAGATTACACCACGGCGTGGAGACGATATTCCGTACGTACGCACGCGCGGTGATTTCTTTTTCCGTAGGATGGATAGATGGTGAATTAGGATTGTTTCATACTTATAATAACATATCAGTATATGAGTGATACTGATGTTATTAATTCATAATGAAACAACCTAAGACGAAGAAGTGGAAGAAGAAATAAAGGTGAAAGAATTGGTAACGGGAATTACCTCTTCTTTGAAGCGCCTCTTTGAGACCTCCTCTTAGGTCACTAACATTGGTCTTTGAGGAAGACCAGAACCTCTAGGATGTTTCTAGGGAAGTGGAGAAGAGATTTTTTCAGGGTTTGGCCGAGATTTAAGGCTCAAAGTTGTGTGAGGAAGAGAGGGAGGAGGTGCCCTTTTATAAGGGAGGAGAGGGTCACCTTTGGAATAACTAAAAATATTATTTTATTATAAAGTCAAGTTCGGTTTTAAATAGCTCCAAATTGATTTATTTCGAGGATAAGATGGATATGGGTCGAAATAATCTCATCCAATAGAATTTAGACAAGTTTAGGTTCCTATTTTAACCTTATCATTTAGATTTAACATTAAATTAAATAATTTTACTTTTACCGTGTCTTCTTGTGTTCTTATACTATAAGGTTAATAAAAATACTATAAGAAGCCAATCGAACCCCAAGTTGTTTATTACTAATATATATAACCTTATCTAAGTCATTTGGCCGAATCTTATATTTTTAGGAATAAAATAACAATTAATAATATAATATTTGTTTTAAAAACTATTTTATGTCAATTTTGACATTATTTAGTAATTGATTTTTGTGAAAATCATAACAGAATGATAAGTTCTAAAAAAGTTAATTAAATAAATACTAACATGTCATATGAACCTATAAAATTAGTGTAATTCATAAAACGTCTCAAATTATATTTATTTGGGTATTTATAACATCAATTATGTCAATATTTCATTAATAAGATAATTACTGCATCATCGTTGTGTCATAACTAAATTAAATTATTTAATGTCTAAAAATTTCAAATAAAATACCATTATGTAGGAAAGCTTTTTATATTTCTAATTAATATTTACAATCCAATTTATCTTATGTATAACCCTATTTTAAAAATATTTTAGTAAATATACTTTTATTTTAACTCTTTTAACCATTCTTTAAATAAATTAATAATAAATGTCCTAATCTAATCCAAGTGGGCCTAAATGGTCATATTTCATTCCTAAGTTTGTTTTTGGTCGAATTACACTTGTCCAATAGAATTAGGACATGTGTTAGGGTAATAATAATATCATTTCCACCCTTAATTACCCTATTTACTTTTAACCGTGGTAAATAAAAGTAAAAAGTTACTATTCACCAAAAATTAATTTCATCTCATTGAACCACATTTTACTTACTGACATCAACCGTGTCTCTAGGATTTTTTAAAATTCCACTCACAAAAGCGGTAAAATTAAGTTTTATGAAAAATTCTGTTTTTTTAACTACCACTTAGTGGTTTCACTATTCATCAAAAATTGAAAGTTTTCAGAAAAATACCAAAAATTAAGCATAATCTATATTTGATATTATGAAATCAAAAATGATTTCTATTTTACCAAATTAAAAACATATCATTTGAATTAATTAATTTAAAAATTAATTCTCTTCGTCAAAACAAATAGCGTGTTCTTAAGAGATAATAGCTATCAAAAGATTGACACTTGTTTATAACTGGTTTAAATGTGAAATTACATCCAATGACCAACATTGTATTGAATTGTAAAAATATATTCTAAATATACTTTAAAACCAATCAAATCAATAATTTATCACTATTAATTATTTTGATTAAAAAAGTTGTTTTTAATTAAAATTTAGTAATTTTCACTATTCATCAAAATATGAAAGTTATCCGAAAATCACCAAAATTTCACCCTAAGCTAATTTTGATATTACGAATCCAAAAAATGAATTCTATTTTGAAAAATAAAATTTAAAAAATTTCAAAAAGTGGTTATTACTATTCATAACGGCTATTTTTAATAATATTTTAATACCATATTGTTGTTTAGTGATACTCGTTATTGCGTACTACACACGCTATCGAGAAAGGTCGTGATTGCGTGTAATGCAAGGCAAGTCAAGGATGCGTGTTGTGCATGCTTATTTTGGTGTAGTGTACAAGACATTAATGAAATTTAAAAGAATATTTTTCATAAAATCTCAGGGTGTTACATTCTACCCCCCTTAAAATGAATTTCGCCCTCGAAATTCGTCGGGGTTATAAATGGTTTACTACTCGAAAGTTTCTTTAATTTAAACCCACATCATAAAAAGGAATACCAAAAAAAATCTTTAAAAACAAAAGTATGAAACGTAACAGTTACCCAAATAAACTAATCACTGGGTTTCTACATAGGTGAAAATATGGATATGGAATTAAAATCTAACCATCATGTTCTGATGGAGAGTGGTAGAGAACATGGCTATGGAAAAGCCAACAATCACAAATCCATAAATTTGTGACGATCTAAGGTATCATATGATTAATCATATGTAAGAGCACTAGGACAACATTTTTGGTTTTCAAGATCGTTTCCCTAAAGTTGAAGAATTTGAATTAGAATAAATACTTACTTTATTTTGGTACAATCTCACTGTTGTTCGTGCCTTGAACAATTTCTACTTCATCTCTTAAATAAATGAAGTTGAATTTGTTATTTGTGAAGTGTTAGCAGATCATGTGATAGAATTACAGGTCATTCCATCTGTCTCAAACAAAAGGTTAGTAAAAGTTATTAAATATACATAAGTCATTCTATAGTGAGATTAATCATATATGGTTCCTAAAATGGACTTATACTTCATATATCATACTGCTTAATATAATAAAACTAGTTTCTAATAAACAGAGACTTCCTGTAGGCCAGTGGTAGGCGATAAAGGCCAGTCGCACTTCGGTTGTGGGTTCGATTCCCATGGCCTTGTCCGACGCGATGGGTTGTCGCCCATCCTGCAGGTTGTCCTTTTTCTAAAACTATATTACTATAACATCCCATCAATAATATCGAAAAAACTTCTATCCTTAAACAATACTAACTTATGTCCAACATAATCCATTCCAATCTTTAGGTTTATCCATAATACTGCAGTCCACTCTCATAATATAGTGAAAACAATTACCAGAGATTTAATATCATCGTTGATCCCCATATATCATAAGATATGTCTTGTTGGTCACATTCCAATCATGTGAATACCTTAATCATGTATTCTCTTGAAAAATGAATACCAATTAAACCTTAGTGAAAACATGAATGCTGTCAAAAGTTAACTCTTTCCACATACCAAAATCCAAAAATTCTATAAACCATGATATCACTTAGTCCTTATATCAATCATGAGCTCATGAATACGGTCAAACATTTCATTTTCTCTTTATCACTTCATTATGCGCATATCATCCACTTTCCAAAAAATATCTGAATAACCTTTCATTGTTACTCATACCATTCATTATAAACTTTCAAAACTTAAGGAAAGACAACAGTGTAACAATACTTAGATGTATTTTTATTCTATAGTACAATATTACACTTGATAAACATGTAATCATTCCACTACCTTCTTAAACCATTGAATGAGCTTCAACAATTCTTTCATCTCACATATCATTTGTAGTCTCTTCATCATCATCAAAAAAAATACTACCCATACGACCATACCGATTCTCTTCATGAGACATTCCCTTAGGGCATTGGTTTGCATAATGCCCGTACATTCCACATTTAAAACATTTAACCATTTTTGATGTCGTAGCAACACCATTAACCTCATCCATGGTGTTAACTGAAAATTTTCCATTGCACTTACTGGCTTTGTGTCGTTCTTTTCCACACCCAAAGCATCTTCCATTTCCTTTGAAACATTCTCCTTGATGACTCTTCCCACATGATTTACATAGGGGAAATTGGACTTTCTTTCCTCTATGATCATCATGAAACTCCATCTTTCTATTATTAGTCGAGTCAGGAAACATACCAAATTTTACTTTATTGATCATATTATGAGATTGCTGATTCGGCATAATAATGATGTTTGGACTTCCAAATCCCATTTCATTTGGTTTCTCATGAAGAATATCATTCCATTGTCCATCATATCGTCCATTATCGTGAATCATCTTGTTTCCAGCCATTTTCTAAAACCCAAAAAGAATAGTTTGAGAGGAAAAAATCATGCTAGGTAAAACAACATAGTAAAGGGGGAGCACCATCAATATCTAACATCTTAGGTTAAATTCTAATATCTTTACCGTAGTTCTAGGACTATATCCTATACGTATACTTATCCTTAGGGACATCTCTATACCTTAGAAATATCTCTAGGGATCTCACTAACACTTTCACATCCTAGTTTCCAAAGGTTGACTAAACCTTTCCTCTGATACCAACTGTAGAGACCCGAAGCTTGACGTACATTGACATTACATTACATTTGCGGAATACTTAGTACATAACAAAAACACACACACAAGGACCGTAATAGTTTAGTGTCTTTGGAAACTCGGAATATAATCCTCTAATCCTGGTGAAAGATCTTCAACATCTCCGATAAAGATCTTCATTTTTATTATACCTAAAACCTTTCTTTATATCCTGGGGAAAAGAAAACATAAAAGGGTGAGCTCAAATGCTCAGTAAGGGTAAACAAAAGAAATATAAATCACAACATATACATAAGCACATAACTTTTGGAAATCTTAACCTGTAAAAGAGATCATAATTTCATAACCTGGGATAACTCATGGCAGTGAAATGTAATCACAAAAATCATAACATAAAACATTAAACTTTGTGGCATACACACATAATCATAGAGAATCATTTCTTGTTAGTCAAGACTCATTGCCAAGACTATCTTAGTGGAAAAAGTCCCTTTCTGAACCGAGTCACCCTCGTTCCAGTCCTGTTTCACTGAACCAGTATAACCTACCATTCCAGCCATGTCTATCTCATGAGATATAAAATCTTTACCCAATGAATTGGAGGGAGATATAGGTCCCACCCATCTCATAATGATACCATTCTTATGTGTGCCACAAAATCATAAATCATACATCATTGCATAACCCATGTAATACAAATAGGAATCTTAAACATCATGACATCATAAAACAATTCATATAAGATAAAGGAATTCATAAAAATAATTCCATCCCAACATAACCAAATCAATGTAATAATACGGATAGAAACAGAACCCTATGTTATCTTAGATGGAAAATAATTTTGATAAAACACTTGAAATGAATTTTTGATGAAAATATCCTTTATTCTTCAAAATCAATTTCTTTTCACAAAACGTCATGAAATTTTAAAATAAAGATATTTTATTGAAAATAGTCTTGAAATATTTTGGAGGAAGCGTCATGAAAATAAGGCTTTATAAAACCGTAAAAATCCGTTCGTGCCGTATAAGTTAAAAAAACATTCTTCGTACTTTTGTCGGAAAAGTTAAAAAGTACCTCGTACGAAAAACGAAAAAAGATTCCTTTCATATCGTTTACTAAAAACTCACCGAAAGGTAAAATAGGTTTTAAACAATTTTAGTTGGGTGGATATAATATTACATATTGAGGGAACATGTATGTGGATGATAAAATACACCACAGTAAATACCGAAGTATAAGCAATCTCGGATAAGAATGAGATTGTGATATTTCCCTTACCTTAGGTCTAATTTGCTTCGTAATTGTCCGAACCTCCTGTATAATGATTTAAATAATGTCATTGACTTATTAAAGAATCATATTCATTGTTATGATATCATATATGGTTCACTTATGACTTTATATTACCCGTTCTTTTGTAAATTCCATGTTAAAGAGCATTTTGGGTAAAATTGTTTCATTTATCGTAGGTGTTTGGAATTGTTGTTCTTGACATTATTATGATTTACTTACTTCCAGAATATTAAATATTATTTATATATCATATATATTCAGTATATATAAATATATATATAGTAGATAGATAAATGAAATGAAACACACCGTTCATGGAGACGGTAGTCCGTACGTACGCATGAACACTGTTTTCCTTTCCTTATTGTCTTGAATGGAAGTAAGTAGATGAAATATATATATACATAAATCCAGTAGATTTACCATGTCATATATTTCATTATTATTTCTTATATATACTTTATAATCATTTTTAAATGGTTAACATGGAGAATGAATCTCATCGCGTCGTGGAGACGGCAGTCCGTACGTACGCACGAGCGATGATATCCTTCCCATGGTCGTGGAATTGTTTTGAAGTGTATGTATACTATTTCAGTATCAATATCACTTTATAATAATCATATATAGTTACTCATTACACCATTATACCCATCCAATTAAGGTGGTGGCGGAAAATAGATTACACCACGGCGTGGAGACGATATTCCATACGTACGCACGCGCGGTGATTTCGTTTTCCGTAGGATGGATAGATGGTGAATTATGATTGTTTCATACTTATAATAAAATATCAGTATATGATTGATACTTATGTTATTAATTCATAATTAAACAACCTAATAAGAAGAAGTGGAAGAAGAAATAATGGTGAAAGAATTGGTAACGAGAATTACCTCTTCTTTGAAGCACCTCTTTGAGACCTCCTCTTAGGGAACTAAAATTGGTCTTTGAGGAAGACCAGAACCTCTAGGATGTTTCTATGGAAGTGGAGAAGATATTTTTTCAGGGTTTGGCGGAGCTTGAAGGATCAAAGTTGTGTGAGGAAGAGAGGGAGGAGGTACCCATTTATAAGGGAGGAGAGGGGCACCTTTGGAATAACTAAAAATATTATTTTATTATAAAGTCAAGTTCGGTTTTAAATAGCTCAAAATTGATTTATTTAGAGGCTAAGGTGGGGATGGGTCTAAATCCTCTCATAAAATAGAATTTAGACAAGTTTAGGTTTCTATTTTAACCTTATCATTTAGATTTAACATTAAGTTAAATAATTTTACTTTTACTGTGTCTTCTTGTGTTCTTATACTATAAGGTTAATAAACTTACTAAAAGAAGCCAATCGAACCCCAAGTTGTTTATAATTAATATATATAACCTTATATAAGTCATTTGGAATATCCTTAGATTTTTAAGAATAAAATAACAATTAATAATATAATATTTGTTTTAAAAACTATTTTATGTCAATTTTGACACTATTTAGTAATTGATTTTTGTGAAACTCATAACAGAATGATAAGTTCTAAAAGAGTTAATTAAATCCATACTAACATGTCATATTAACCTAGAAAATTAGTGGAATTCATAAAAAGTCTCAAATTATATTTATTTGGGTATTTATAACATCAATTATGTCAATATTTCATTAATAAGATAATTACTGCATCATCGTTGTGTCATAAATAAATTAAATTATTTAATGTCTAAAAATGATAAATAAAATACCATTATGTAGGAAATCCTTTTATCTTTCTAATGAATATTTACAATCTAATTTATCTTATGTATAACCCTATATTAAAAATGTTTTAGTAAATAAACATTGATTTTAACTCTTTTAACCCTTCTTTAAATAAATTAATAATAAATGTCCTAATGTAATCCAAGTGGTCCTAAATGGTCATATTTTATTCCTAAGTTTGTTTTTGGTCGAATTATACTTGTCCAATAGAATTAGGACATGTGGTAGGGTAATAATAATATCATTTCTACCCTTAATTACCCTATTTACTTTTAACCGTGGTAAATAAAAGTAAAAAGTTACTATTCACCAAAAATTATTTTCATCTCATTGAACCACATTTTACTTACTGACATCAACCGTGTCACTAGAATTTTTGAAATTCCACTCACAGAAGCAGTAAAATTATGTTTTATGAAAAATTCAGTTTTTTTAACTACCACCTAGTGGTTTCACTATTCATCAAAAATTGAAAGTTTTCAGAAAAATACCAAAAATTAGGCCTAATCTATATTTGATATTATGAACTCAAAAATGATTTCTATTTTACCAAATTCAAAACATATCAGTTGCATTAATTAATTAAAAAATTAATTCCCGTCGTCAAAACAAATAGCATGTTCTTAAGAGATAATAGCTATCAAAAGATTGACACTTGTTTATAACTGGTTTAAATGTGAAATTACATCCAATGACCAACATTGTATTGAATTGTAAAAATATATTCTAAATATACTTTAAAACCAATCAAATCAATAATTTATCACTATTAATTATTTTGATTAAAAAAGTTGTTTTTAATTAAAATTTAGTAATTTTCAATATTCATCAAAATATGAAAGTTATCGGAAAATCACCAAAATTTCACCCTAAGCTAATTTCGGTATTACGAATCCAAAAAATGAATTCTATTTTGAAAAATAAAATTTACAAAATTTAAAAAAGTGGTTATTACTATTTATAACGGCTAGTTTTAATAATATTTTAATAGCATATTGTTGTTTAGTGATACTCGTTATTTCGTACTACACACGCTATCGAGGAAGGTCGTGATTGCGTGTAATGCAAGGCAAGTCAAGGATGCGTGTTGTGCAAGCTCATTTTGGTGTAGCGTACAAGACATTAATGAAATTAAAAAGAATATTTTTCATAAAATCTCGGGGTGTTACAAATAAGGCCAACCGGTCTTGCTATCCAAGACGGATCGACCCTGGATATGTGGGAGAAATTTTGAAAATGCAGAGGAACCATACAAGATAGGTATCCATGGTGGAATTAGAGGGAATGAAATTTCACATATGGTCTAGTCTGAATGTAGGGTAGTAGTCCACATCGTATTGAAGAGAAGATAGATCATGTGGTCCATTATAGGGTAACCAGTAATGGTAAATCGATGGATTGATATCTTTTCACATATATTGATACTGGTTCACACCAGGTAGATCTTCATTGTACACTGAAAAATTATATCATACACAACCATGCATCGTTATAATTGGGAATATATGGCCATCTATCATAGAATTCACATTCTGGAAGGAATACAGTGATTTTGGGGTGCATTTCTGGACATTCTACCTTAGTTTTCACAAGTATGGACTCCAATTCAGATGACATTGATCTGAATAAATGCATGGAAGGAAATCTATTGAGCATTCCTGCACATACCACCTCCTCGGCTCCTACTGAAAAGATGAAATCCCATAAGGACTCAGTAGATACTATTCATTTTTTGGGGAGATCCTTACTCGAGACTACAGATGAGAATGTTTATTGGATTCATAAGTCACTCATATGAACTCTAGTAATAGGGGACAAACTATGAAACCTGTTTCCTCAACTGTATCTCAAAAAAATATCTCTAGACATTTGGTAATGAATTATATTGAGTAGAATAACTACAATACAGCTGGTGTCTCTGTGCAGAATGTGAAAGACCACACTGGTCTAACCACCTCATCTTGTGGTTTGATCATAAAGCTACAGTCAACTATTCACACAGAAAAACAGTCAGGTACCCCTGAGCAGTGTAACATTTTAGGTATCCACTTTAATGATGTCAAGAATATTTCTTCAAATGTCAATAATTTTGATTCTATTCACAATATGGTTCTTAGTCGTATTAAGACATCATGTGATATTAATATTATGCATGATACTACCTTACATTTTCTACCTACAAGTGAAAATGTTAAATCCATAGTCCCCACTAAAGGTCATCCTGGGTTTAATATAAGCCCTAATATGTCTAAAAATCTTATAAGATTAACTAGGGATAAAGGCTCGAATAGTAATAAAAAATGGAGTTCTAACTCCAAATACAGGTTTAAATGAAGATATTATATGGGAAATGTCAAGGTATCGCAAACCATGGCACATTCATTTTTTTAAAATGAATGTTCAACATTAAAAATTCATTAGTTTTTTCCATTGCTGAACATAAGATCAATTTTCCCCTGATTTAGTTCACTTATGTTGTTTTGGATACCCCTTTTTTGGTGAATGTCAAAACATCAAAAATATGGATAATCTTTGGATTTTTCCCAATCATCATTATATATTGTTAATGTTTTTCATATCACTGATCAACGTTTCACTAGTGATTTTATAATTGATCGCACACATCTCTTTTGTCCATTTATATATTCTAGGAACAATTATCAAGATTGGAGGACTCTTTGGAATAAACTCTCTCTCTTGATCTCTCGTATTCACTTTCCTTGGTTTGTTATTGGTGATTTTAATTCTATTCCTTCTTCATGTGAAAAACTTGTTCCACTCCACTAAACTTCATCTATGATGGAATTTAAATCTGCTATTGAAAATACTGGTTTAATTGAAATTTCTCTACTTAGTGCCACATATACCTGGTACATGATTCATTATAATAGAGTTATTGTGAGTAAAATCGATAGATCCTTTTATAATGACCTTGCCTTAGATAAATGGGACACCATTTCTAGCACCACCATACCAAAAATCAAATCTGACCATCAACCTATCTTGGTCACTATCTCTTACAAAACTATGAAACCTCCTCTTCCCTTCAAATTCAACAATGCTTGGTTCTCAGAAATCGAATTTTGTAAGCTCTTTAATCATTTTTTGTCTTCTATTATTATATCCAATGATACCTTTTATTGTACTCTTAAATTAAAATTTATTAAGGAAATGATTAAAAATTGGTGTTCTGTGAAAGCCAAGATAATTTATAGTGACATCCTACTTCTTGAGAATGAGCTTCAACAAACTCAAAACAACAACACTCACTTGGATTTTTCTTTGAATCATAATCAGGAAATTATCATTACTTTGAACCTTAATTCACTTCTCACTTTCAAGGAAAACATCTGTAAGAAATCTCTTAAAATCAAAGATAGAGACAAACTCTTGGATAATTAATAGCACATTTATAATCATGTTTTCTCCTACTTTTAGTTTCTATTTAATGGTCATGGAATTACCAAAGGCCTCATTCATGATATCCTTCCACCCATTTTCACTATTGTTGATAAAAATTTCCTCATTGGTGTTCCCCTTGATCATGAAATTAGAGACACTATATTCAGCTTGAACCCTGATAGTGCCCCAGGTCCTAATGTCTTTAATAATAGATTATATTAGAAATACTAGGATATTATCCAATTATATGTTTGAAAACATCTTAATAATTTCTTTTCTAGTGTCTTCCTACAACGTGGGTTGAATTCCCAATTTCTTACTTTGATCCCAAGGTAGAAAATAGCTCTGAAATTCACCTCTTTAGACCCATAGATCTTATTAACACTCTCTGTAAAATCATCACCAAACTGATTGTGAATATACTTACCTTTATTATGGATAAAATTATCTCATGGAATTAATTTGGTTTTTTCATGGGAAGATCCATCAATGACTGTATTTGTCACACCTCTGAATGCACTAACATGTTAAATAATAAAAATAGAGGTGGTAACATTTCCATACAACTTGACACTAGGAAATATTTTGACAAAATGTATTGGGACTTCATCTTCAAGGTTCTTCGCGGATTTGGATTCAATGATATCTTTATCTCTAGGATCAAAACCATTTTCTTCTCATCCCACATTTCCATCCTGATCAATGGATCTCCTAGAGGTTACTTTAATCAATCCAAAGGTGTCAGACAAGGATACCCCTTATCTACAATCCTTTTTATTACATAGGACTATTTACATCATCTTCTCACTCGTCTAGTTGACGAAAATAAGCATAAAACTATTCATGCTTACAAGAATTTGAACATTTGAACTCATCCTTTTTATACAGATGAAATCAGTTTGTTTCTAAATGGTGATATAAAAAACATCATAACTCTCAAGTCTACTCTCACACATTATGAGGTGGTATCAGGTTAAGTCATTGGCTGGAACAAATCCTTATTCTATTTTGGAAAAAAAACTTTTTATTAGTAGGAAAAATGCCATCACTAATGAACTTGGCCTTAAAGAAGGAACAATTTACATCAAATACCTTAGGGTTCCCATCATTTTGGGTAGACCAAAACATGATATTTTTCAAACATATTTGATCAAGTTCTAAATCAGATTTCCATTTGGAAATGAAAATCTATCTCTATGGAAGATAGGGTTTGTCTTGTCATGTTTGTCATTATCTCTAAATTGTTCTACTGTATGATTCTCTACAATTTTCTAGGTGGTCTTATAAACAAATGAACATTTATACCAATTTTTTTTTTTGGAATAGAAGCACTTTATTAAAGAAACTTGTGTCTATCCCCTTGGATACTTCATGTAAGACTTTAGATAAGGGTGGCCGTGGAATTAAAAATTTCAAACCCTTTAATGAGGAAATTCAAGCCAGACTGTCTTAGAACCTGATTCACAACAACACCCCCACAATTGATTTCATCAAAAATTGGTTCCTTGATAGATTGAATAAAGTTAAATAGAACTTCTTGAACTCTTCCATTTGGCCCTCTGTTAGAAATTTGTTTGCCATCATTTTGTCCGATTCTAGATGGATGGTCACTAGAAACTCCTCCATAAAATTCTAGTTGGACAAATGGACAAGTGCTCCTCTTATTTATTTATTTTCTCTTAACCATTCCCCCGAAACTAACAAAAATAGTAGTAGTAATGTTCTAAATTCTCATATTTATACTCTTTCTGATAATGTTATTCACATTATTAATAATTACTACTTTTCTACCTTAGAGTATTTTCTAATTAAGGAACCTTCTCACAATAGTTTGCTGAATTCAAAAAACTTCTACAAACATTCCTTTCATAACTCTTAAAATAACTATAAGTGGATTAAATCTTTTGATAAGTCTTGGATTAAACCTTCAATACTCACTCTTATTTGGCATCATTCATATAAAAGGGTTCCCAATGAATATTGTTTTCAATTTTTTGGTATCCAGATTTTCTCCAAATATCATCTTTGTAATCAACGTAGAGAATATACTAACCATTTTTTATTCTTGTGTCACTTCCACTGCTCTTTGGAACTATATCTGTGACATTTTTTATTGAAGATGGCTGATTTCTAACTCTATCAATGCACAGCTAAAACACTGTGTGAATATAGAGAACTCCCAAAAAATCAAAAACATGTTTCTTGCTGGGGTTGCAGAGCTTATTCATGTAATATGGTATGATATAAATGAAATTCTTCATAATAATTTCTCACTTAACAATAATTAAGGTAGAATGAGGATTCTCATCGCTATTTGTGAAGCTACGTTAATTTAGAAATGGTGTTGTGAAAACTATGTTGCTGATTTTATGATTCTGCGTCGTCTTCGGGTTTTTTCCACTTTTAGCCAGATGAGATGCACATTTAAGGTTTCCTATAGGCCTATGCTCCCAAGGTAAATTAAAATCAATATGTAAGGAGCAATAATGTAAACCCAAGCCTCGTAGGGTGTGGTTACATCTTCAGAAATAATCTTGGTCAGATCATTGGGTGATTTTTTTGGTGGTTGTGGTTCTGTAACCTCTCTAGAAGTAGAAATGATGAGTGTGATTCATACAATTTCCATTTACATGAAAATCTATTGAAAACATTTGTGGATTAAAATTTATTCTCTTATTGTGGTGAGGGCCATTTTTAATAGAGTGATTCATCTAGATTGGCCGCTTACTACGCACTGGATTAATTGTCTCCAATCTCTTCAAGACATCAATTTCCTTGAAACAAATACTTACCGTGAAGCAAATATGGTTTCCAATGGTCTCTCCAATAAAGGGGTGGCACATGACATAATCTGGTCAGAGGATCTCCCAAGAAACATGCTTCCTCTTCAGGTGAAATATTGTATTATGATCCAATAATTTAGACTCTTGTAATATCTTATTTTTAATAAATATTTCTTTTGTCTTTTGACTAAAGGGCTACATTCTTAAAAAAATAGAAGTGAGTCTATATGATATTCATTTAATATCCAAGAAGCAGATAAATTTTTTGATCTGACAACAATCTTTATATTGACTTTCTATGTGTCAAAGTTTGTAAAGAAATCTTGTGCAATTTAGTAATGTAATGATGTTGGAGAAGAAAAAAAGAGAGAAGAAGTGGTGTTGTGAAAAAATATATTATAAAGTGAAGAATAATAATATTCCTTTTTTCTAAGAAATAAATTCATTGATAGATTTACATTGAGAAAGATGTGTGTTCATTTTTTACATACACAATAAGAGAACAAATACTTGCATGCTATTGTACATGTGAATGTAGAAGAATAAGAAGAAAAGAAGCATCACATCAAAAACAAAGTCAGGAGTCTGAATTGGCATTAGAATTTATAATTGATATTAAATTTTATTGAAAAATATTTGGATGATAGTATGAAGAAATAATGGGATGTTTTAGATAGTGAGATTCACCAATATATGGTATAAGGATAAACAATTCCCAATTGTAACCAACAGTTTATACTAGTAGATTATATGGTCGTTTTGGAATCCAGATCATAACAAGTAATAGACTTTCATTATAAAAGGTGAACCTTGTAAATCCTCATGTCATTTGTGTGTGTGATCTGTTTTTTTGCATGAAATAAGAAGGAAAGAGAGAGAGAGAGAGAGAGAGAGAGAACAAGAGAATTAACACCTAACAGTCAAATGGGTAAAATTAAGAAGAAGGGATAAAAAAAGTTATAATAGGAAACCTATACTAATTAAACCTTCTATCAATGGATAATATATCCCAAATTCTCATCCTAAATATATAAGTATATTTTTTTAATAAAATCAAATCTTTATATGAAGTCATAACATCTATAAAAATAAATTTTTAGGTTTTCCATGTGAATCAACAACATAATTCCATGAAATACCCATAGGAATCAATATTCATATCAAATAAATAAATAAAATTATTATGAAAATTTTATATGTGATGAAACAATGACCAATATGTAAGGACTAAAATATTTAAATCAAAAAATTCTTGGGAAATAGGATAGTTAATATACAAACATTAATTTTATCAAGGAATTATTAATAAATGAGTAATATAAAATTATAAAAAGATTGAATTTAGTAAGAAAAAAAATTAATATGGTTATATATACATGTATTAAAAATCAAAATTTATTATACTGGCGAGTTAGAGCATGTTTATAAAAGTTGATGTCTGGGGTAAGGGTTTCTTGCCTTAGAATTATTTCTTTCAGACATGTTTCATATAATGCACTTATTTCCATTTATATGGTGTATATTATGCCTACTTGTAAAATTATATAATGATTCAGTTTTTTTGCATAATATTTAAATTTAAATCTCACAGTCTTTATGCCAAGTAGTTTAGATTCAAATGTTATTAATTTCATAAGGATTTGTTTGCCTCAATTTCAATTTATTAGGATATGTTTCATGTTGTGCACTATGATTTATTTTATGTGGTTTTATTAGAACTCCATAGATGAATTTTGAAATATTATATCATGTAATACATGATCTTTATAGAATAATACCATTTCCATTCTCTTATTGGATTTTTATTCAAGCATTACAAAATTTGTAACGGTTTTCTGATCTCAATTTTCCCTCTATTGGGA
This sequence comes from Viscum album, assembly GCA_963277665.1. Taxonomy (NCBI): domain Eukaryota; kingdom Viridiplantae; phylum Streptophyta; class Magnoliopsida; order Santalales; family Viscaceae; genus Viscum; species Viscum album. The sequence goes on from OY728119.1 coordinate 1,655,675,045, forward strand.
TATGTTCTGCATTAACCACTTTATTTCCTTTGTTTGGTGTATATACAACCAATGAATTTAATTTATAATACTTATAATTATAATTAGTGAGTTTTAAAATAAATATAAAGTTCTATTTTTCATAGAGGATTTGGATTTAATAATTTAATGGGGTTTTATTTAAAATCATTGATTTAAAAGTTCTAATGTTTTTTTACCCAAACACTTTATCTTTCATAAAAATATTCTTTAAAACATTTTAAAAATTAAATTTTATAAAAATAAATGATTTATCAAAGTCATTTACAATGGTATTTAACATTATTGTATTTTTTTTAAATGTAAGCTTATTAATGTTTTCTATATCGTCCAATTTTGAGTCTCTTTATAAATGTATGGATTTATTGTTTATTTTAATATTTACCGGTTGATTTATTTTTCCAAAAAACTATGTTTTTTTTCACTATTAAGATTATTTTCCACATATCCATAGTTTTTTCCAATAAAATTTGTATTCCCATTTTTCTATGATTTTATTTAGAAATTTACCAAAAGAAAACGGTATTTCTACTTGTTTTCCAATGTGTATTTCAAATGCTTATGTAAAGGTTTTTTTATCTATTTCAATATACATTTTTTTATTATACATAAATGGTTATATTATCTAATAAAACCATCCTTATTCATTCTATAGATGGTATATGATTATTATTTTTGGATGTTTTCCTGGAAACCATTTTTTCCCATGGGTTAATTTTGTTATGATGAAATTATGTATGTTTTAAGAGTTTTATACTGAAAAAATAAATAATATAATTGTTTAAAAAATTATGGTAATTGTGAATTTTATATGATTATGGGTGATCCTAGTATATATTCCTCTAATACATTTTTAATGATTTATTTTATAGAGAAAATCTTTTGGAATTACTAGGGAGGTTATTCCTTTGTAAGGGTGATTGTAAGGGTGATTGTAAGGGTGATATGAATATGATGCCCCAAGATTTATTCATGTTTGTTTATCGATGATTATGGGGTTCAAAGAGGAATATTTTTATTACATTAAATAATAAGTTGATTTTATGAGAAATGGGATGTTTTAAACTTCTAAAAGGTAACAATTATGTTTTTTCCTTATTTATATGCATGTGTTATCCTCCCACAGCCTATGATTATTATCTCATATTCCCACACTCCATTGATTCATATATTTTTGTAATTATAAATACTTATTCCATGATTTATGATTTATGGTCTATGAACTATTTTTTATGACTCTCTTATGATATTCTCATTAATGTTTTTCATTCGCATACCCATGTGCTCATCTTATACTCACTTATGATCTTTGATTGTTATCACATACGTATAACCTTATTGAGAATTTGAGATCAACATTTCTTATTTTTTTATTTCCTTAAGTTATGAATAAATATATTATGTATGATATTCTTAGAATGATATTATTTGTGGAATTTTGGTGAAGAGGTTGAAGACTTTTTGTAAAATAACAAGTTCTTCATGAGGTGGAGAAATTCACATTTGAAGAGAAATAAATGTGGTTTTTTACATAACGGGGTTTTTTATAAATCCATAAAAATCTATACCTAAAAGGTATTAGGTATGTAAGTGACTCAATATTTCATTTGAAATTTTACTTATGGATCATTAAAATTGAATCAAAACTTTTGGTATCATAACCAATCTGTAAAGAATATATTCTATCACCCCATTCTGGAGAGTGGTATTGGGGTGTAAAACCACTTATAATAATGAAATGAGGGTCATTATTATTGGTGAAAAAGAGTTAAAGTACATTTTACTAGAGGTTTGTGAAAAGAAAAGCATTTTTATTAGTTTTGAACATGCAAACATACTTTTTAAAGTAAAATGATTCATTTAAATTGAAAACATGAACATTCATCCACACTGGCCACATCAAATGTCATAATAACATACATGTCATTACAATAGGTCATTAATGAAGAAATAATAAATACCCAAGATTTTCATAAAAATATGATCTCTTTTTCTTTGTATTGCGAATTTAACACATGTTCTGAACTAAAATATCACTTTTAAATTTAAAATATGCATTTTTAGTCATTCCAAGAACAATATGAATAATAATGAATTTATTTTCATTCCAATATATAAAATTTTATAAAATTATAATTTTTTTTTGTTTCAAAATAATGAAATTTTGTTTCCATTGGGAGTATGTGATGTGTATTTTTTTACATATTAAATACGAAAAATGAAAAAATACACTTTCGATCATATAGGACACATCGTGTGTTATAATTATGTTTGTTTTATTCTTATAGGTTAAAAATGAATCAATAGTCAATTTCATTGAGTTTTATGATAATTGAATATCTTTTTCTCATTTTTGAGCATGTAAATAGACTTTTTGAGGTAAAATGTGACTTTTAAATTGAAAATAATCACATTTATCCATACAAATGACAACCTGTTCAAGATAATTCATATTTTATTGCTACACTACAACAAATTTGGGTTCATACAATATCAATATTTATCAGTTCTAGATAAAAGTATTGATAAATGCCCCCTTTATCAGTGTTATCAAAAGTGTTGATATAAGCGGGCCTTTATCAGTGCTAAAAAGCATTGATAGGGGGTTTATCTACGTTAAGAAAACATTGATAAATGGGTGACCATTATCAATGATTATAAAAAAGAATTTATAAAGGTGTCCCTTTATGAGTTCTAGAAAAAAAAACTAATAAAGTTGGACCCTTTATCAATGCTATTAAAAGAACTGTTTAAGTGGGACCTTTATCAGTACTAGAAAAATAACACTAATAAAGGGTGCCTTTGTGGGTTATAAAAAAATTGATGATATACGAGGGACGTTTATCAACACTTTTTTAATAGAACTGATAATGGGTATATTCATAAAAAATTATATTTCATTAAAAATAATATATTAATATATTTATATATTTATATTAATATAAATATATTTTTTTATTAAATATGATTTAGATAAATATAAATATTCATTTATAATTAATATATAAGATATTTAGTAAAAAATTGTTTATGAAATAACTAAAAAATAATATTAATTATTAATTTTTTTAATATTATCAATTAATATTAATTTAATAGCAATTGGATGACATAAAAATTAAATGAATAAATGAATGAGAAAAGATAAGTTGAAAACATGACTTGAACTTCAAATGGCTATAATGTTTTATCCAGGTGTACATTTGGTATCTACCACATATAAAATCAAAGCCTATGAAGATACCTAAACTGTTTTCATAAAATGGTACCCTGATCATTGATTTTTCAAGGTCCAAAAGGTACATAAGGCCTCTAAAACTAAGTTTTAGATGAGATTCACTAATTTTTTAATATTTGATGGTATTTCAGGTTTATTTAAGAGGGTATTATTGTCCTTTTTAAATGGGTACTAAATTTATTCCTAGGGTTTACTTTTGTATAAATATTATGGTATTTAAATTTTATCATTTTTCACATTGTAGTTTATTTTACAATTAAATATATGCATATTTTCTTATATTTACATATAATAAGTAAACAAAAATAAATACATATTTACATAAAAATGTATTTTTAAATATATAAACCATATGAAAATAAATATTTATTATTGATTTAATTTAAAAATAATAATTATCTGTTTTATTTTCTATATAAAAATGCACTAATATGTATATATACACCTGTACAAGTAATGTTTATATATAAACATGTGTGTGTCAATAAAAAAAATATATCTATGTGTATATTATAATATATGTAAACAAATACACACACACACATATATATATATATGTAAATATTTTTGTGTGTCTGTGAGAAGTATAAATGTGTACTTGTGTGTTTAAATATGTTTGTGTGCATGTTAATGTTGTGTGTATACATCATATATAAATGTATTTTTATATAAATAAATCCTTATCATTAAATATAGTATATAAAGGAATTTATGGAAAAACTATATGAATATATATATATATACATATATAAAATATTTTTATATGAATATGTGTGTTTATTGATAAACATATTTATATTTATATTTATATTCTAATATATGTAAATGAAAATTAATATTTAATATATTTAAATAAATTTATGTATATATATATATATCATAAAAACATACACACTCACACAATCATATATTTTATAAATGTACTTAAAAATAATTCTATATATAAGAATAATAAAGTTGTATGTGACTATATATAAATAAATGGAAAGATAATAATTTACATGAGAACAAGGTAGGGTAGTGGTAAAGTGGTTCGCTTTCACATAGAGGTCACGGGATCAAATCTAAGCATAGGTGAGTGGGTGAGAAACAATATTATACTAAGGAAGGGGGGACATGATCATTGAAAAAGGGGTGGGTGTGGGGTAGTTGTATTCAATGAAAATGTTACTTTAAAATTGTAAAGGCCAACTTTTACTCATTCTAGGAATGATTCTTGCTATAATGATGTGAAATTAATTCTTACATGTAAAAAATGAATCAATTTTCATTTTACTATAGTTTTATGATAATCCAAGTGAATATGGTCTATTTTTAATATGTTACATGCATTTTTTACTTCCCAAATGCTTAAAATGAAAAAAAACACTATCAATCATACCACCCACAATATGCATTGGAATGACATGCAGTTCATTCTTATAGGTAAAATACAAATCAACGATCACTTTTATAGAGTTTCACAATAAAACTCTCATGTTTTCATGGTTTTATAAATGTGAAAACGCTTTTTGAAATAAAAAGTATCTTTTAAATTGAACACACACACACACACACTATCAATCATCCTAACCACACTAGTAATTACAATGATGCACAGTTCATTCATATAGGTCAAAAATGTTCCAACTATATTTTCCTAGAGATTCGTCATAATCTAATAATATTTTATTGATATTGGATATGTGATGTGTGTTTTGAACTAAAATGTCAATAATAAATTTAAAACACCCACTTTTAGTAGGTCATTATCATAGTGTTTTTACACAATCCAAGAAGGTTTTCTCAATTTTGAGAATGTGACACATGTTTTAAGATAATAAAACTAAATAAAATTTTTTAAGATAAATACCTTGTCAAGAATTTTGTAAAATTGTGACACTACGTAACCTATAAATCACACCTTATATTCATCCATTGGATCATCTTCAAATAAAATATAAGAACTATTTGTATTGTACTAAAAACATATAAATAAATTAACAGTTAATAAATATGTCAATTGAAAATATACATATTAAAAAATATGTACATATAATATAAACTCTTAAGGGGATATCCATTATTCCATGGGCTAGCATATATTTCATAAATCTATATATGTCATAACCATAATCATTACCATTAGTATGTTTTGGGTTATAAGACATTTGTTATGATATATGCTCATTTTCATTTAGCCCTTTATTGATCAGAACATTAGTGATGCAGTATTAAAGATATCATAAATCTTAATATAGTTTATATAATGTAAAATTGAAATAATATAACATGTTGATAATACAATATTTAGTCGTTAAAAGTGGAATCATGTATGACTGATTTTTTAGATATCCATGCATTGGATCCTTGAAATATATCATTGGATTCACTAGATTTATTATAATTAACATCCAAATATTCATAGAAAAAATTAAAAATTAAAGAGTATTTCATACCAAGAATAAAAAATCATAATAATTGTAATGGTATATATATTTTTACCCTTTCATGGTTGGTATTATAAATAGTTTATCATCTATTAAATTTTATTTAGAAATAGTTTCAAAATTACTTTTAATAATTTAGATTTTATCTTCATTCATTGGAATTTATTTTATATAATAAATATGGTGAGTTAAAAATATGAAAAGAGGATCTAATATTACATAAAATATATATTTCTAATACAAATATTTGGAATAAAAACACATATCAAAAATTAAAATAGAAATATAACATAAATAATTATAAACAGAAATGTTTTTCAACGTAATTCATATATAGATTTATGGTGAAAGATTCATACCAATCGTGCTATAGAATTACATTTATAGTGATAATACTGATAAATTCAATAAATTTATAGTTGTGAATGTCTATTATGGATTAAAATTGATCATTATTGACATATTTAATATATGAATTCACAATGACCATAAAAGTCATTAATTGTGTAAGGATCAATGATTGGCCAAAATATGGGTTTTAAGTCTACATTAATGATTCAGAAGCTGTCCATTTTCAATTATTTGGAATAGATTATTGTTTCCCCTTTATATTTACACAGGGTATTTTATAGATTTTTTATTGATCATATATGTTAATGAGTGTAATATATGATATAAATTCCATACTCCATTTTTATCCGCTGCATTAAAAAAGTGATAGTTCATGCTATGAGTATGTTAATGGTATATTCAAATAGTAAAACATAGATATTTTGAATGGTAATGGGTATATTAGCTCTTGGATCATGGGATACCTCAATTACTACACATAAATGACTTCAAATAATGGTGTATTATAAATGTTATCATCTTTAATATTGTACACCACATCTCTAGTAACAATTAGCGGAGTATATTTCGATAAATATAAGTTTAAAAAATATTCCCTATGGAATATTTCAGAAATACTAAATAATAAATACTTTTTTGTTGCTCATATGTTAGAAAACATTATTAAAAAGAGTTATTTAAGTATTTTAGGCCTTTGAGGAAAAATAATACCATTAAAACATAGTGTTTTTTGTTCTGAAGATAGTGGTTGTGATTGTTAGTTCAGTAATTATAGTTGTTGCATTGAAAATTTATTTTTTCTATGAGTATTTAATTTTATTGAAATAATATTTCATTTTGCCTCAAACGATTTTGCTGTGACTATATATATTTTTGGTTTGTATGCTTTCATGTTTTCCTTTATTAAATTAATCTCATTAGAGACTTGAAAACCCACCCACTGACTCATCAATACCATTTTGGATAATACAAAACCACATAAATTAGTTCTTTTTTTCTTCTATTATATATGGATAATTATAAATATTCATTCTAGAAAGCCACTAAACCCATCAACTAAATCGATTCGCCACAGACTTGAAAGGCGTTCTTGATCCCTGTGGTATATAGACAAGCACCTAGGCAAGACATTAATTCCATGGAGAATGGTATAGCCAAAATTAGAGATAAAAAAGTGATAAAAAGAACCAGTAAGTGGAAATAAGTAAACATCCATCGAAACATGTCTTTACCAACTACTATGATCCAACCCATTTTAAATATAATATCAACATCTAAAACAAAAGATAATACTAGGAAGAATAAAAAATATGCAACACGTAATGAAAATAAAACAAATACAAACCAACCAAATAGATATGGGACTAAAACAAAATCCAAGGAACCTCCCATTTTTCACAACCACCCAACTCACCCCACACCGACCACAAAAAATAAGAAGGATCCAACTAAGAACCTGGAACTTGAAATTTTGCAATCATGAGATTAAAATCTTGGTAGGTCACCATAACCCACTGTAACTTTGAAATTCATTTCATAAAGAAATTAATAAATTATAGTTTGAAAATAAATATAAAAAATATGATTTATATATATATAATTCATGGAAACTAAAACTATTCCATAAAACACTTTAAAAAAATTACTTTGTTTTCCAAACAAAAACACACATGTATTGGACTCAAAGGTACTAGCCTAATCCATTCCCAAATTAGACACATACATGGTTCATTTCTTAAAACAAATCACTCATTTTATTTAAATTAATATGGTTTCCTTAAATATTACACCAATCAAATCCATCTTTAAACCGAAACTCATTTTCAAAGGCACATTAAATTACTCACACAAGAGTCATTAAAATATAAAAACTAGATTTTCCTAAACATCTTTGAATACTCATTTTCAAAGAAAACAACCCAACTCACATAGGTTAATCATAAATAGAAGGCACCACACATATATCTCGAGGAATATAGTAATACAACATAAACAAGGAAGGGTTATATATTAATAATAGTAGGGAAAATGAATCAATTAGGGAATAGATTAAACTCTCCCAAATCACATAAACTCTAGGAGAAAAAATGTTCTATGGTCCTACCTGAAGTCACTAACATGCCAAGAATCTAACTGTATATGGGTATAAACACATAAAAAATCTACTAACATATGCTAAGTCTATACAATCATCCAAGTATCACACACAAGACCTACTATAATGAAAAACCCCCCACATAGACCTTATTTTTAACTAGACTGGTGGAAAAGTAGTGGTGTTTGAACCAAATAGAGGAACAAGATAGATCATCCACTTAGTATATGACATCCCAGGACCAATAAATAAGTGATTCATTGTACAAAAAATCCATGTATAACTTTTAAGGAATAACCAAAACTACCCTCACAACTAACACATGATGATAAAAATCCACTTTCATATAACATAAACTGAAGGAATAATAATAAAGTACCCACAAAAGTGGATAAAAAATCACATAGTGATAAGGATCCCAAAAAATTGGTAATAAGAAATGTGCAATCAAGGGTTCCATCCACATACACTATTTAAAAATAAGGTTCCAAATGGACCATAAATAATAAAAAAGGATCATAACACCAAGCCATTTCAAATTTCATTAAATAATTTCCAAAAATTATTTTGAAATTTTTTTTAATCCACCCTAACATTTTAAATATTTAATACCATTACACATGGGATCTATTCATTGAAAATCTAAATCATTACTAAATGCATTCATTTCCATTGAATATTTCATTAAACACCACTTAAAAAAATTTAAGAGGTCCAAATAAATCAGCCATTTCTTTTAAAATTATTCAAATATATAACACCACGAAATTATAAAATAAGAACATTGTATTTGATAGAATATTCTACCTGAAAAATCGATCTTAAATAACTCCTGAAATATATTTCATGAAATTTATTCCCTTAAATATCGTCCAGAACATGCAACCTAAAGTATAAATAAACCATAATAAAGTATAACATTTTGAATTATATATTAAATCAAAGTTTATGAATAATACTAACTAAATTATTTAAATTATGTTTATCTACTTATTAGAATTAAAATAAGAATCATTTAAAAGAAAAAATGTTTTCTGAAAAAACAGTATTTTTTAAAAGACGATTTAGTCGGGCTTTGCACACAAAAACTAAAATTAATTTTTACCAATATTAACAAATTTATTTGATAAAACTAAATCCATTTTTTAAATCTGAATATAAAAATTATCTTAGGGTGATTTTTTTTGGATTTTTCTGAAATGTTTCATTTTTCAATGAATGGTGAAAAATACTGGCTTTTAATTGAAAACCAAATTTTTGTTTAAATTATTTATAAATTTAAATTATATTTTTAATTTGTTTTAAAGTAAAATTAGTTAACTTATATATCTATTAATATAATTTATGTTATTGGAATCATTTTTATATTGAATTTTGATATAAAATCTTTAACGTTTTTTGAATAGTTTCTCTTTAAGAACCCGTTTCCCCTTATATTTTGGGGATTAATTTTAAATTAAAATTTTCTAATTCTATAAATGGAATTTGGAAAAATATGTTCCATATTTGGGACAACAATAATATATATTATCTAATAAGTTTAACTTAATTTTTGACAATAATGATGTGAAAAAGCAATAAAAAGTATTTACTCTGGTTATGGAATCATCACTCGTGTGTATGACAGACTACCACCCTGCGAACCAATATCATTAATTTTTACATTACCACATCCCACAGATTGGTGTGATGATGGATAATATATATTATATATATATATATATAATTTTTATAACATAATCATACCTCTTTAGTGATTATATTATATATACCATTTTTACTTTCCAATTCATTGGGGATACGATACCGTCACTTGTGTGTATGGTGGACTACCGCCTCACGGAGTGATGCGATTCATTTTTCACTAACCATTTACATGAAAGTTAATAAGGATAAATTCAATAAATATATGTGCTATATATGACATATTTATTATATTCATGACATAATTATCATTTGGAAAACATAAAATATCATTTTCTTTCCTACCCTGAAAAATGCTCACATTGTTCTTGTACATATGGACTACCGCTTTCACAAAGATATGTGACTATATTTTAATCACCAAACCACATATATGATATATATAAGTATAATTAATGAAATAATACTATTTATATAATATTATTATCCTTATTTAATGATAAAATGTTACTTACATTCTTTCTATAATGATCATTGGAAAATGGAAATATTATTCATGCGTAAGTACGACCTACAATATCGATGTTTGTAACATAGTTCATTATTAATAACCATATTTCATGATTGTTTTTAAAATTATAATTGATGTAAAATATGATAATTATTTAATTATTATAATTATGGATATGACGGATCTATATAATATGCATAATAATAAGAACTTTTATAATAAATCATGAATGATAAAACAAGTCAATTAACACACGAAATAATAAAAATAATGAAATATTATTTAATAAAGGGTGATAATATTTTATAAAAGAATATTATATGATATTAAAAATATTAAAATGGTTCTGGTATATGTTATTTTTTTTAAAACCAAAATATAGGATGTTAAAGCACGTTTAACTAAATGAAAGTGTGAGGTAAGGAACTTAATCTCAATTTCACTTCATTGAGTCATATTTTATTATTGTGAACCTAATTTATTTTTTATGGGGAATATAATACCCCTTTTACATGCAATAGCATGAACCATTTATTTTTTATGGCATTTTATGTTTCATCTTTATTTATTTTATCCAGCACATTTTTACATGAAAGTTACCAAATGGTAAGGGATTTTATCTCAATTTCCTTTTATTGAGACACATTCGTATGTTATGTACCAATTTATTTTATATGGTGTATATAATGACCATTTCACATGTAATATCAGGATTTATTAATAATTCAAGGTATTTGAAGTTTCATTTTGAATTATTTCTTCCAACTGGAGTAGATTTGAAAGTCTCCAAGTGGTAAATAATTTCATAAATCAATTTATTTTCATTAGGTTATATTACTTCTTCATTATCTTTGATATTCAAATATTATGTGTGTAGTGAATTTTTATTATCTTAAGTGGTATTTAGACTTTTTTATGTAGATTTTCAATTGATACACATAATCAATTTATTTATTAATTCTCACTTTAACTTTATGATCATTGTAAGGGTTTATTTCATAATCACATTCTAATTGATATTGTTTATTATTGAATTTTAGTTCAAGGAAATTATTTTATCATTATACTACAAACCCATTAATTTTCTTATCCTTTGGGTTTTCATGATATTTTCATAAACAATGTTTTTAAATATCTTTTTATGTAATTTCTATTCATCAATGATAATAACCACTTATTCTTACTCTGATGGGTACATGTAGTATTGATGCCATACTTATTCTTTTTATAGATGGTTTATGATTTTTTTGACCTAGTAAAGTATTTGAATTCAATTTATTGACTCATTTTTGTAGTCATTAACTTTCCATTAAAATTTCTACTTTCCTATGATCATTGGAAATTAAATTTCTTCTAAATATCAACATTATTTATCACAAATATGTTTATTGACTAAACCGTATACCTTTTTTTACATATGGTGTTTTCTTTAAAATTTATTTCATTAAATATGGAAATATTGATAAATACATATCCTTTAATAAATCTAGATATTTTATGATAATGAATATTGATTCATTAATTAAATGGATCAATCTTTACAAGAGGAATTCATTGGATCTATAGTTATTGGTGGGGTCTAGAATTTTATATCCCCTTAATGAGTCGGTAGTCTCATGAGGTGGATCAATTAGCTACAATTAAATGAGTATCTACCTATAGTTTTAAACCATATTTTGAAAGGTCCTGACTGGGGAGGCATCCCGACCCCTTACATCATGATGTCTAATAATTAATAATTTATGTCATTAAAAATTTAGTTATTCTTATCTGTGATATTTTCAATAAGATATTACCTATAGATACATTTAATAAAAAATTTATTGATTAAATGACATGTGTTTTTAGTTATTTACCTTTCCATATTGATTATTCTTTATCTAATTATGATATCCAAGTTACTGATTAAACTAAATTCATGTTCAGTTAAATACCATTCCATATTTGTTATGATTATTGATTCATGATATCTTCTGATGTACTTAACCCTTATTGAGCATTTTATATCGACCTTATTTTGTTTCATTTACAAAGGAATCCATGAAGTGTAATATTACTAATGTGTAAGGATATTCTAGATGGAATAATATTATTCTAAAAAAAGTTATGTTGTGATTTTGGTTTCCAAATATAATATGAGAATCATGTTCGTATATAGTTTACCAATACTAATCAACTATTTTTTCCTTCTGGATGAGATTAATTAAATTTCATGAGAATTTAATAAAGAAGACACCTATTCTAGGATACTGGGTCTACGGTTCATACAGTTGGTATCAGAAGAATTTTAGTAGAAATATTTGGAACAAGATTTCGGAAAACATAGACTTGGGAACATAACCCTATGAGAAACATTAAGGATAAGTATAGAAAAATATTCTAAAGTATTGATATGGTAAATATTATATGGGGTTTCTTTGAAATAAATATGTATCTAGATACTATAAGTGGATAGGGTTCTAGAATAAATATACCTACATGTGATAACTTTAAAAAGCGTGCATTGGTCTTGAACCGATCATCACATGGTGCATGAAAATGAGCCTTACTGTGCACCTTATTTAACACTATCAGAGGATTTTCATAGGTTAATTAAAAATTTCATTACAAAACAATATGATGGATTTTAATTTTTTTATAATTTATAAACATTCCCAAAGAAACCATGTTTATGAAAATAAATTAGCTATGTATAATTTTTTAAATTTATGTTGAGTATTTTACTAGCTTTGGGATTATACATTATGTTTCATAATTTTATGATCTAATATGGTGTATTACATAGTTTATAAATTGGTCATAGTGGAAGGAATGGAAATGGTATCAATGCATGTTATCCAAAGGGTAAGAATTATCCTTTATTTGATGGTATTAAGAAAATATTTTGAAAGGAAATAGTTTCCCGAACATCGTCATCATACAAGGACATGGAATAATGTTCTATAAATATAGAAAAATAATTAACTATGAATTATGGATTTGAAGGGAATCTAGAGATAAAAATCATGGAAATAAAAACATTTATCAAGGGAATAAGGGAATCAAGTGTTTTGACACATGTGATAATTATGGATAAAAACAGCCAAGTAATTTCTTCATAGGAATGAGATCTTGCTACAATTATAGAGATAAATTCCACCATGATCAATATTTTAATGGAAATAAAAAAATTTACAATGATTATTTAACTCTAAGGATACAAGGAACTGTGAAAATGAATGTCCCAAGACTCAAGGGAATATACCTAAAAATAAGCTAAGGGATCAAGTACAAGATTCTGTTATTACCATAGATGAAGTGGAATGATTAATGTTATTATGTCTAGATTCAAGATTAATTTTATAGGAGTATTTTATCAATGATATTATAGTTATAGGAATCATGAAATGTATAAGGATTATACTACAATACCATTTACTAAAGGATTTGAGAGCATATGTTAAATGGTATAGATGAATAATAAAAGTGATTCAATGACCACTTGATCTTTTTGGAAAACACACGATTAATATAGGATGACCCTTAATACATGTATGTTGTTGAGATAACAATGATAAAGAGATGTTTATGGGCTAGTATTGGTAGGCAGAAAATATTTTAGAGTTTTGATGGTTTATGCTATAGTTTATTATAAGTATTGATATATGTAATATATTTGAAAACCTGAGATTTTATTTTTTGAATCAAGCATGTTTTCATTAAGGTTTTATAATGATCAAGGTAGTCATATATTTAGAATTTGACATTAATAGACACTTTATATTGTATGTAGAATATAATGTTGATTTAGTGACCTTATTTATAATTTTTAGATATATTTTTAATGATCATTAAGGTTAACTATTTATGGAATGGATTACGTTGAACTTTGGGAGTTACTAGATTAATTTTTCAAACCATTTTGGTTTTAGTAAAGATAATAGGAATAACCTATTACTCTTTTATGGATATTATATTCCATTAAAATTAACATCAGTTCTTTAGGAATAAAAAATTCATATGTGATATTCATTTAATGTAGTAATAAATGAAGTGGAAAATGATATAATCAAAAAAAATATATGAAATTATACCCATGAAGTAAAAAAGATATCAAGTAAGTATATTTTTATATGTTCTCTGACTAGATGGTAAATTAATTCCTCAACACTATAAAATGATATTGAGAAAAAAAATTGTCCTAATACCTTCATATCGAATGAATAAAATAGACTTTTAAATCATCATAGATTTATGTTTTTGAGGTCTTTAACTTTAAATTTATCATTAACTTTCTTGTGATTAGTGACCTTGATCAATCTCCATAATTATTTACGATTTTCTTCAATGTCCATATATTAACATTACACTAATGTTCTCCTAAATGGAAACCTAGTTATGTATTATTACATATGAAATTTTTACTTCCATTTCTATCTTTATAATATGACATTTTATTAAACCATTTTATTATGTGGTTTTTTAAAAAAATAATTTTCAAATATCAAACCCATGATTACCAAGATTAAGTTAAAATTGAGAGTATGAAATTTATTTAATTTTGGGAGAATGTAACACCCCGAAATTATAAAATAATAACATTGTGTTATATAACATAAGAAACATGCAACACTGAGCTTAAAAAACTCACGAAATATATTTCATTAAATTTAATCTCTTCGATAGCTTTCAAGACCTGCAACCCAGAGTCTAAATGAGAAGTAATATTGTATACTGTTATAACTGATCCATTAAATTGATTAGTATGAAGAGTAATTACTAAATTAAAAAAATTATGGTGATATAATGATTACAAATAGAAAAAAATCATTTAAAAGAAAATGAAACATTTTCTAAAAAAATGTATTTTTTTATAAAATACAGTTTAGTTGTGCTTTGTGCATGCAATTTAAAATTAATATTTACCACTTTTTGATTAATTTTTTATAAAATGAACTTTATTTTTTAAAATATTATATCAAAATTATCTTAGAGTGATTTATTTATTTTTATGAAATGTTTCATTTTTTGATGAACAGTTAAAAATGTTAGATTTTAATTGATAAGTGCTTTTCATTTTATATATTTATAAATATAAATTATAATATAATTTTTTTTAAAATAATATTAGTTAAAAATATTTTTATTAATCTAATTTATTTTATTGGAATCATTTTAATACTGAATTTTGATATAATAACTTTGTAAATTTTGAACATTTTCTCTATAAAAACACACTTTTTCGTTGCGTTTGCGGGATTAATTTTAAATTAAAAATTCCCACTTAAGTGAATGGAATTTGGAAAAATGGATTCCATATTTTTAATCATCATAATTTAAATTTTATAAAATTTTCAACAAATTTTTTGTCGTAATGAATAGTAAATACCATAAAAAATATTTATCACGGTTAAGGTAAAAATGGATTTACTGGGGATTAAACTAAAAAGAAAAGAGTTAAAATGACCTAAAAAATTATTTAAAACATATTTTAATAGATATATTTAGATTCCATAATGTAAAAATATCGATAATTCCCAATTTTGGACCCTTTTGAAATGTGAAAAAAATGTGGGTACACGTTTTTATTTTTAAAAATTACAAGTGTGTCACTAACAAAACTTATAAAACGCCACCCCTCACCTCTCCCTTTCACAACATCAAACCATTTTTGGTCATACAATACCATACCAAATAAAATCCCAAATTCCATACCCTTATACTATAATCCTTTTTTGGGATCGAAATCCACCCTAGTAAGGATTTTGGTGCCAACCTAAGGAGGTTACTCGAAAAATAGGCAACATTATTCAATGGGTGTTTTTATGTTTTCACACACTCCACCTCCTTAAATTTTTATTAAACGATAATGATATAATAACCTAATTATATTAAATATACTAATATGTTTTTATTTTAATTTCATGATCTAAATCCATGTCCACATCTATCAAATGAGTTATAAAATCATCATTCGTGTGTACGGTAGACTACTGCTTCGCAAACCAATGTCATTCATTTTTCCATTACCACCTTTCACGATTGAGTATGATATTGGATCTAAAGTTTATATATGATATTTATAAAATAATTATACTTATTTATTAACTATATCATATATACATTTTTTACTTTACAATTAGTAGGGGATACGATAACGTCGCTCGTGAATATGGAGAATTACCACATCATGATGCGATGTGATTAGTTTTTAACTAGTGATTCACATGGAAGGTAATAAGTTTAAAGTTAATGAATATATGTTATATAAATGAATTAAATATGATATTAATTAAATATTTATCATTCTTAAAAGATATTATATCATTTTTTATTACAGTAAAATATGATAACATCGTTCATGTACTTGTGGACTACCACCTTCATGAAGAGATGTGAATCTATTTTCATCTCCCAACCACATGTATTGTCACATCCATATTTTTTAATTAATAATTATTTTAATAATTCTTAGATCTGGGTTCTTGGGCCAAGGTCTGGGCTAGGTCCCAACTTAAAATTTTTGTCGTTTAATATTTTTACAGGGTTTCGAACCCGTGCGCGGTCACCGCACGGTTGGGAGTAGCTGCGTAGCTGAATTAGGAGTCATGAAATTGATAACTATTATTATTATTATTATTATTATTATTATTATTAGTATTTGTAATATTATCTTTTTTATTATTAATTTCATTATAATTATTATTATTATTTTCATTATTATTATTATTTGTATTATTAATATTTGTACTATTATTATTATAGTTATTTTTATTGTTGTAATAATAATATTATTATAATATAATAAAAAAAGAGAGCTACCCCTAAACTTATCCAGTGGCACCCCTTATTCCCCCTTGTTACTTCTATTCGGCGCACCCTGGTTCTCCTACAAGCCTCCACACCTCCCGGCCCCACCGACATCGCCTCTCCCTCCTATGCCCGGCCCAAACTCGCCTCTCGCCTCCTTGGTTTCCACCTGGCCTCACAAGCCCTTTACCCTCCTTCACGCAGAGTGCACCAAGCGATCTCAACTAGCAGCACCAGCACTACCTTTCCTTCTTCGTACTTATGCTCCACCAGCATCCCTCGAAAGCCTCGCCTCACGCCTCCTGCAGGTCCACCTCTTTCTCCTTCATCGACACATTGGCCTCACTACCTTTCCCTCTAATCCCGCTATCCAACTTCTCGGTTCTATGCCCTCACTTCAAAATCTACCAACAGTGCACCCACCCCCCTGCCTGGCTCCTTGGCGCATGCCCGCTCTTGGTGCACCAGGACTTCAGCCTTCACCCTAGCCACCCAACCTAGCCAGACACCCATTGTCCACTACCTCATCCTTCTGGTCTAACCTCCCTCTCATCGGCGTTCCAAACCCCCTGCGCGGCGCCCCTACCTTGCTCCGGTGTGGCTGCGTCCCTCCTTGCCGGAAACCGTCTTCTATTCCTATATATTTATTCACTAATTTATTTATTTATTTATTCTTTTTTATATATATATTATTTAAATTAATTAATTATTTATTTATACATTTATTTATTCTTTTATTTATTTATTTATTTATTTTCCCATCATTTCATATGTGGTGTTTTTATTTAATTTGGATAAATCTTAATATTTTCGCAAGTTGTCTGTCATGTGTTTTTATCACTGTTCAACATGCGTGCTTAGTTTTCGAGTGATTGTTATACCTTTTGTTGGGGTTTCTTCACTTTTTCACTTGATTTGAGATATGCCAGTCCATAAATCTTCCTTTCCAATTCATTCCTTTGGAACTTGGTTATTCCTATTATTATTATTCTTATTTTTTTATTTCATTTGCAACATCGCAATATATCCAATTAGTCTATTATGAATTTGTAAGTATTTAGAAATTGTTAAAAAGAATGGATTTTGATGAAATCCTTCAGTTGTGCCTTTGTATTATTAAATTTAGTATGTTTGTTTTAATTGAATATTTTGTGTCCATGATGAATTTGTTTATTTAAGTGATAAAATCTTGATCTTAAAATCTTTAAAATATGATTCGCACCTCCATAATGGATGCAATTAGATTGTTGTGGTGTTTTTAGATGATTGAATTTTTTAACAGTAGATTTTAATGATCTTAATACGCAATGTTTAGGATTTTGGCACCTAGGTTGTACTTTCTAATTGAATGTGTTTCTTTAAAGGATGATAAGGGTTTCTTATGAAATTCTTATCACTCACGTTGTTGCTAACATGTTTATTTGGCTATAAATTTGGTCTAGAATATATATTTTTTAAATGGTATGGTTGTTAAATGTGTTAAAATGTTTTTGGAAAAATATTAATGATTCATAAGGGGATGGTTTTATGTTTTCTGAATAAGGTGGGTAGTTGAACATGTTTCTTAATGAAATGGGTGTTTTATGGAAAATGGTTTAAAGGGTATTATTGGGTTTTTGGTGTATCACTGGATGTTAGCACATCCATGGGTCCACTAGGTGCACGTATGGATTTGTCAACAGATGAAGGTGATTCCTTAAGTTAGGTTTGTCTAGAAATGTTGTTTTTTATAAATGGTTTTTATTTTTTTTTTGAATTAGGTTGAGTCTTTTATGTGGGTTCTAAACATTACTTTCAATCTGTTTGTCTTGTTTGTCCTGGTTGGCCTTAGAGTATAATTTTTCCTGAGTTAAAAGGGCAAAGGTATTTTGGATTGAAAATGAAAAAGTGGGGTTTTTTTAATAGTATTATAGTGTTTTTGAATATGTTGAATCAAAGTCTCATTTTGAACATTCAATTCAAAACTGATATTTGTGTGGGAAATATTTTACCTTTACAAGTGAGTGTTCCCGATGGGAAACCCGGAATGTTTTATGAATTATTTGAATGATAATATGGTATAGAGGCCGAGAATTTACTTTTGATGATATGATGTATATATATATGGGCACCTCTATAGGGGGATATCCCTTTATGGGTTATCGTATAGAGTGTATGTGTTTTGGGTAGGCAAGTGCGGTGAGATGAGTCACGCGTGCGAGGGCCTCCCACTTACACAGTATTATTATAACTACCATGAAATCCTGGGTGTCTTTTAGATGATCTAGTGATGATTGTTGATCAACCCTGATTAGACAGTTTGGTAACCCCTAGATTTTTTTATTAAGCCAGGCATGCTTTTCCACTGGATTGGTCATTTTTAGGGCAACCAGTTGGTTATAGACTTAAGAGTTTCACCATATGCCAGAAGGTAGTTCCGAAACTAAGTACGTCCATGGGTCTTCTAGGTATGTTTAGGATCACCCATGGTAACATAATTATCATCATTGTTTGTTTACTTTCCATCATTCTATTTTATCTCCATATTTATCTATTTACATGTTTTACTTTAACCTTGTTTCGTATCACTTGTTTTGGTTTTTCATTTGGAAATAGTAGTTGGTTTTGAAAATGATTTTCCATTGTGTTGTATCTTCAAATCGAAAATAAAAAACATGTTGCTTGTTTTAAAATCTGAAAAACAATACTTCTATAATTATAATTCAAACTAGTTCAATTGTATTGTTCGGGAAATGAGACATTGGATTTTGTGGTTTATCTTGGAAACCCTACTGAGCATTATTAAGGCTCATGTATATATTTATCATTTCAGTTGCCAGTTTCCTATGATCAGGTTTTCTTGGATGAGTTTCTCTTTATTGGATTATGGTCAGCCTTTGGTTGGGAACTAACCTGGAAGGTCACATGGAGGTACGTTGAGCTATTCCTCTTACTTTCTTTTTCTTCTGATTGAGTTCAGTTTTACTATTCTTTTTATTACTATTTATTTATTTGTATTTATGGGGAAAATTTTTCCCAATGATTAAATTTTGGTTCCTGACACTAGTTCACAGCCCATGGGGATCAAGAACTCCTTTCGGGCCATGTCACAGACTTTCTTGGTTGACCAGTTCAGGGTCAACCAGGGTTGGTTCGTGAAAACAATGGTATCAAAATAGCCCTTGTTCTTTGGGGTGTCTGATAGATGGAGATTATTATATTGGGGACTAAAGAGGTAGGTATGGTAAGGACGCCATGAACCATTACCCGTTCCGAACCTCAAGTCTCTAGGGGTAGTCCTGGATTTGAGTCCTTGTTTCATTCTAGTTTGTTTTAGATTCAGGGATGAAAATGGAGCCAAGAAAATCTTACATTGTGATTTCACATGGTGTAGTAACCCATTCAGAGTCTGTGTACATGGTTTAATTTCCCCCTAGTTGTTGACTGTTACTTCGGGCATGAACCACTATTATGTCGCAAGGCTAATCATGACTACTATTCCCTCCCTTCGGCAGTATGATGCAATTTGAGTGTTGTTTTGGTTCTGGTTGGTGTAAATGAGCTTTTGGATATGAAATAAAGATTTTTTAAATGAGAATTATTAAATTTAAATGGATTGAAATTCATGAAATAGATTTTTAAAACTGAAATATCTTAGTAAAAAAAAATCTGTTGTTTTCTTGGAACTGGTAGAGATATGGTTTAGGTGCAACCTCGGGTACACATTATGAATGTTTTAACATGTGAGAGAAGGCATGGGAAGTGTGTGTTGGTGGATATGGATGAAAGTAGATAAAAACATGTGCAACGGTTCGTGGGATAACTGTGGCATGTAAATGGAATCAAAGGCTTGAACTTATATTTATAATGTGATTTTAAAAAGGGGAAATGATTTTTGGAAATTGAATTTGGTTTGAAATGTGGGATTGGTATTTGGAAAGTGAACTTAAAAGAAGGTTGTTTTGAAATTTAAAATGAAAATGGGATCTATAAAAGTTAATTTTGGGTTGTGTTTGCATTTGTTTGGTTTTTGATCCATCCATTTTAAGATGAAATAGATTTCAATGATATTATTCGACTTGATATTGGTTTTGGATCTGTGTTTTATAAGTTGTTTAGAAAATTCCACCCAGAAAGGTCCCCAATTTTTTGGATAAGTCATGCCCAGTTTCTTTTCCTTCTCGGACATTGCCTGTCCTTCGCAGTGATCGAGGTCCGTTAGAGGAAACATAGTGTCATGAAGAGGTTGAAAACATCTTCAGGGTTTTGGGAACTCCTAATGATGTCAATGTGTGTGTCATTTTGGGTTTGTTCTAAGGACCAACTCTAGATGAATGAGAGTTGGTTTTACCACTCTCAATGCAAGTTGGGATAACAAACAATGTATTTAAATCTATCTTTGTCCGATGGTTTTTACCTGAAGAGGTGATGACAGAGTGAAGGGAACTGCTAATGCGCATTCAATAAGTCCAACTGACGGTGAAAGCATATGTCGACCATTTTAAGGAAATTGTGTCTTTTTCTTAGGAGGTATTGTCACATTATTTGATGAATAATTCTCTCTTCATCAGGGGTCTTCATCCAAAGATTAAGGATTAGGTCCTCCTTTCAATGGACCATCATTTCGAGAAGCTGGTGGATGAGTCCTTCTTAGATGAGTTGGTCTCTAGAACAAAAGTGGTCGAAAATAAAACATATCTAGATGCTCGTGAAGGTTCCCCATCTTATGAGAAGCATGTGACAGAGGGACCTGTTTCTAAAGATTCCTCTATAGTGGTTCTATCTTATAGTTCATCAGACCGTTCAATGGTGTGTAACCATTGTGGCCAATTCAAGTACATGAAGCCATCATGTTGTATGCCTCCGAAGACGTGTCATCATTGCTGTTGTCTGGGTCACTTGGATAAGTTTTGCTGGAATAATCTCCTGAAGAATATGCTATGAACAGAGGAATTCTAGTGCCTGACAATGAGGAAGGAGATGCTTGATCCATCAGAGCCCCAACCACAGGTCATGGGGTAATTCTCACACACAGTCAAGAGTCGTCGGGGGTGTGAAGCCTCAGTTCAGGTTGAATGTTCCATGTTGGCAATGTAACACTTAATATCTTTTTGTTCTTGTTTTTCTACTGTTAAAGTATAATGTTGTTATAGGTCCATATTTTTATCATGATGTTATAATGGATATTTTATGTTGTAATCCAAATAGTTTTGTTTATCTGATTAGGGATTTCAGAATCGTGTGTTTTTATTAAAATTGTGTTTGGCCCTTGTATGGGTTGATCTTTGATTAGCAGTGTTCGTACGGAGATGTACGTTCCTGTAGAGGATTCAAGCCTTATAGTTATTCTCAGATTTACTACTGGGATTATGTTTTTCCTGGAGGGTTTTCTCTAATGTTTGAGGTTCTTGGTTTTGGTCAAGAGATCTATGTTTCAGCAGAGGAGTTGTTTCACCCGAGCTATAAAAGTTATTCTAGATCGATTGGGTTTTATCATGTTATCCCCTCTTCCTAGGATGATATGTTTGGGTGTTAATTTCCACAGTAGTTGAATTCTTGTGGTGGGTAGAAACATCTCGTGTTCTTCCATTCTCTTGTATTGTGGTTTTTTTCAATTTCAACTAGGCATGGTCTCTTGTTTTGGCTATTGTTCTATCAGCTGACTTTCTGGGGGCAGAAAGTGTCAATGGTGGGGAGAATTGTCACATCTGTATTTTTAAAATAATTATTATTTTAATAATTCTTGGCTTTATGTCTCATTCCATGTTATGGGCCAGGTCTCAAATTAAAGTTTTTGTCATTTAATATCTTTACTGGGTTTCTTCACGTGCAAGGTTACCTCACGGTTGGCGTTCGCCGTGTAGCCGGCCCAAGAGTCAGGAAATTTATAATAATAATAATAATTATTATTATTATTTGTATTATTATTATTATTATTTTATTATTATTATTATAGTTATTTTATTATTGTAATAATATTGTTATTATAATAGAATGAAAAAATAGAATAGAATGAAAAAATAGACCTAACCCTAAACCTACCCGGTGGCGCCCCCTTCCTCCCTTCTGTTAGTTCTTTTCGTCGCACCCTGGTTCCTTTGCAAGAAGCCACACCTCACAAACATTCCAACCTTTCCTTACCATCGTTTTCTTGACCCGCACTCACCTCTTGCTCCCCTAGTTTTCCCCTGGCCTCACATGCCCTTCACCCTCTATCAGGCAGCGTGTACCCAGCGAGCTCGGCCATCAGCGCCGGTACTACCTCACCTTCTCAGCACTGTCCCTCCACCCACATCCCCTGACAACCTCACCTTGAACCTCCAACAGGTCCACCTCTTACCCATACATCGACCCTCCTCCCTCACTCCCTTCCCCTCTAATCCCGCTAGCCAACATCCTGGTTCTCTCCCCTTGTCGCAATCTCAGACAGCAATGTAACCACCCCCTTCTTGGCTCCTCAGCACGCGTCTGCTTCCAGCATACCCGGCCTCCGGCCTTCTCCTTGACCACCCGACCTAGCGTTTCACCATTTTTCTACTGCGTCCTCCTCCCCGTATGACTCCCTCTCACCGGCGATCCAAACCCCATTCGTATTGCCTATTCCTTACTACGACATGTTTGCATCCCTCCATGCAGGAAACCGTCTCTTCGTTTGGTATATTTATTCACTTATTAATTTAATTATTCTGTTATTTAACTATTAATTAATTTATTTTTTTATTTATTTATTTATTAATTATTTATTTATTTTTTATTTTATTTTTTATTTATTATTTTATTTATTTTCCCTTAATTTCATGTTTGGTGTTTTTATTTAGTTTGGATAAATCTTAATACTATTGCGGGTTGAGTGTCGTGTGTTTTGATCACAATTCAGCAATCGTGGTTAGTCCGCGAGGGATTATTATACCTTTTTTCAGGGTTTCATCGCTTTCACACTTGATTTTAGGTAGGCCAATCCATAAATTTTCTTTTCCAATTCATTCTTTTGGCGGTTGGTTCTTCATATTATTATTATTCTTATTTTGTTATTTTATTTGATGTATCCCAATATACCCAATTAGTCTATTATGCATTTATATGTTTTTAGATTTTTTTAAAAACAATGGATTTTGATGCAATTCTAAAACTATTCCTTTGTATTTTTAAATTTAGTATGTTTGTTTTAAATGCATATTAGTTTCCTTGCTAAATTTGTTTAATTTGGTGCCAAATCTTGTTTTGAAAATCGTTAAAATATGATTCGCACCTCCATAGTGCAGGAAATTAGTTTGTTGTGGTGTTTTCTGGATGATTGAATTTATTAAAATTATGTTTCAATGATCTTTATACGTAATGTTTCGGATTTTGGAACCTAGCTTGTTCTTTCTAATTGACATTGTTTCTTTAGAGCGGGATAAGGATTTCTTATGAAATCCATAGCACTGACATTGTTGTGAAAATGTTTATTTGGATGCAAATTTGGTCTACAATATATAGTTTTGAAATGGTATTGTTGTTAAATGTGTTAAAATGTTTTTGGGAAGTTTTTAATGATTTCTAAGGGATTGTTTTATGTTTTATAAATAAGGTTGGTGGTTGAACATGTTTCTTAATGAAATGGTTATTTTATGGAAAATGGTTTAAAGGGTCTTATAAGTTTTTGGGTGTGTCACTAAATTTTATTGCATCCATGGGTGCACTAGGTGCACATATAGATGTTTCAACAAATGAAGGTGATGCCTTAAGTTGGAGTTGCCTTAGAATATTTTTTTTATAAATGGTTATTATTTTTCTAAATGAGGATGAGTATTTTATGTGGGTTCCAAAAATGGGTTTCAAGGTGTTCCTCATGTTTGGCCTAGTTGGCCTTAAAGAATAATTTGTAATGAGTTAAAAGAGTAAAGTTTGTTTGGATTGTAAATGTAAAATTGGTGTTTGTTTAATAGTTTGATAGTGTTTTTGGAGATGTTTTATCAAAGGCCCATTTGTCACTTTCAATTCAAATGTGATGTTTGTGTGGGAAAGATTGTACCTTGACAAGTGAGTGTGCCTAATTGTCAACCGGGAATATTTTATAAAATATTTGAATGATTATATCTTATAGTGGCTCTATTGGAACCTTTTATGATATGATGTATATATACGGGGAACCCCTATAGGTGGGATATCCCTTTATGGGTTATCATATAGAGTGTCTGTGTATATGGTAGGAAAGTGTGGTGAGATGAGTCACACATGCAAGGGCCTCCAAATTATATAGTATTATTATAACCACTACGGGTTCCTAGGAATCTTTTATATGATCAAGTGATGGCTGTTGATCAACACTAATTAGATGGGTTAGTACCCCTTGGATTTTTTGTTAAGTCATGTGGGCTTTGCCACTAGATTGGTCAGTTTTAGGGTAGCCAGTTGGTTATAGACATAGTAGCTTCACCATATGCCGATAGGTGGTTCCAAAACTGAGTACATTTAGAGGTATTCTAGGGATGTTTAGGATCACTAATTGTTACTTAATTATCTTAATTGTTTGTTTACTTTCTTTCATACTATTTTATCTCAATCTTTCACTATTTACAAGTTTTACTTTAGCATGGTGTTGGTATCACATGTTTTGGTTTTTCATTTGGAAATGGAAGTTGGTTTTGAAAATGATTTTACTTTGTGTCGTATTTTCAAATGGAAAGAAAAAAACATGTTTCTTATTTTAAAATGTGAAAACCCTACTTTTATATTTATATTTCAAACTAGTGGAATTAAATTGTTCGGGAAATTAGATGTTCTATTTTGTGGTTTATCTTGGAAACCATAATGATCATTTTTAATGGTCATGCCGATCTTTATCACTTCATTTGTAGGTTTACTTTACTCAGGTATTCTTGGATGAGTTTCTAATTATTGGAGTAAGGTCAGCCTTTGGTTGGGAGGTGACCTGGAAGGTCATGTGGAGGTCCATTGAGCTGTTCTACTTAATTTATTTTTCTAATGGTCGAGTTCAGTTATACTATTCCTTTAATTCATGATTATTTATTTGTATTTATGGAAAAAATTGTTCTTAGCGATTAAATTTTATTTTCTGACACTAGTTTCATCCTGTAGGGATCAGGAACTCCCTTCGAGCCATGTCGCCGACCAGCTCGGGTGACCGGTTCTGGGACAACCCGGGTAGGTTCATGACATGTATGGTATATAAAAGTATATTTAAATAAATAAAATGGTATATATTATATTATGATATTTATTTAAATATAAAATATTACATACCTTCTTTCAATAATGATCATTGGAAAATGGAAATGTTACTCACGTGTACGTACGACCTACTATCACCATGATTATAACACAGTTCAATATTCATAAACATAATTCAAAATTGGTTTTAAAAGTATAATTGATTTTAAAATATTATAATTTTTTCAATATTATTATTTTAGAAATTATTCAACCATATAATATTCATAAGAATTAGAACTTTCATGATAAATCACGAATGATGAACAAGGCCATTAACACTCAAAACAATGAAAATAATGAATGATTATTAACAAAAGGGTGATAATATGTTATAAAATGATAATATATGATAATATATGATATTATAAATATTAATATGGTTATTTTATATGTTAATATCCTTTTTGGAACCACTATAGAGAATTTTAAATCACACTAAACTAAAGGAAAGTGTGAGGTAAGGGACGCCATTACAATTTCCCTTCATTGAGGCATATTTTATTATTTTGGACCAGAATTCTTTTTTATGGTGTGTATAATGCCCCTTTTACATGTAATATTATGAATAGTTTATTATTCATGGTATTTTAAACCTAAAAATTTAATTATTTCATTCAAGGTGGTTTTACAAGATTTTTACTAAGTTGCACCAGATTCTATCTCAATTTACTTTTACTGAGGCACATTTGTATATTATGCACTAATTTCTTTTATATGGTTTATATATTTCCCCTTTCCAATATAATATCATTATTCCTTAATAATTAATTGTATTTTAAGTTTCAATTTATATAATTTCATCCATGAGGGTTTTATTTAATAGTTACCCAGTGTTAAATAATTTTATAACTCAATTTCTTTTCATTGGGTTATATTATGTCTTCATTATCTTTGATATTCTAAGATTATATGTGTAATGAATTTTTATTATCTTATTTTTTATTTAAAATTGTTTTATGTGGATTTATAGTCTATACACATAATCCATTCATTGATTAATTCTCCCTTCAATGTTATGGTGATTGTAAGGGTTTATTTCATAATCTCATTCTAATCGAGATTGTTTATTATTGAATTTAAGTTCACAAAAATTATTCAATAACTATCCAATAAATCCATTTAATTTTATTATACTATGGATATTCATGATATTTTCAAGTAATAAAACCTTTTCCAATCTTTGTTACTTAAAATGATTGAGAAATCTTTTTAATAAAATCTGACTTCATTTCCCTTTTCAGTTATAAATCCATTTTCCTCCTAAAATTTGTTTTATAAAAATGTTTCAATTTTTTTTACCATTTAAAAAATATATATTAAAGAGAATTTTACCCTTATTAGATTTTTTACATAAAACATTTAATGGAATCTTCTTTTCATTTTCAAAACAAGACCCATTTATATTTTACTAAAAATGTGAAAGAAATATTTGTTTTATCGTACTCAAATTGTATGGAATTTCCAACCTTCATAACCACTAAATGTTTTAGATATTAATTTATAAGTTTAAAATATTATATTAATATTTTTGGACATTTTTTTAAAAAGTAATTTCTAAAATGAAAAGTATATTTTTATCATTAATGTTTTAAAGATATTTATATGGTATTTCTATTCATTAATGAAAACCACCCTTTATTCTTACTCCAATAGTTATATGTTGTACTAATACTATAATTATTATTTTTTATGTATGGTGTATGATTTTTTGACCAAGTAATGTATTAATTTTCACTTTCTTGTTTCATTTTTTAGTCATTAACTTTCCCTTGAAATATCTACTTTCCTACGATCATTGGACAATAAAATTCCCCTATATGTCCATATTAATGTTCATGAGAGTGTTTATTTCCTAAACCATATATAATTTTTAAATATGGTTTTTACTTAAAAAGTAATTTTATTGATTGGGGAACTATTTTAAATCTATATCCTTTACTCAATACTGATATTTGATGATATGTCATGTTGATTTATGAATTATATCGATCATTTAATATGTGAGGAATGATTTAGACTAGTAGTGATGTGTGGGGCACGAAATTATATAGAACCTTGATGCATTGATAGTCTCATGAGTCTAATTATTAAGGTAGTATTAAATGGGTTTCTACCTGTAGTTCTAAACCATCTTGTGAAAGGCCATGATGATAGAGGTATCATGATGCTTGAGATCATGACATCCAATAAATATACATTTCCTTCATTAAGAATTTAGTTATTAGTAATGATATTATATATGGATGCATTTCATTCTCAGTTTATTGGTTAAATGAAATGTGTTTTTAGTTATTTAACTTTCCATATTGATTATTCCTTATCTAATTATGATACCCAAGAAATTGATTAAATGGAACATGTGTTCATTTATTTACATTTCCATACGGATTATGATTATTGATTCATGCTATCTTCCATTGTACTTAACCCTTTCTGAGCATTTGAGCTCTCCCATATTTTTTCTCCTTCCCACGAGATTCCAAGAAGTGAACAATGATTGATATGTAAGGATACACTAGAAGTCATAATGTTATTATTGAAAAAATGTTACAATATAATTTGTTTTTTCAAATATAATATAATAATCATGTATATATATTATTTAATAAGACAAATAAACTATTTGGTCATTTAGTATTATATTCCTTGTATCTTATGAAAATTTAATAACGCACACACTAGCTCTAGGCTACTAGGGCAAGGGTCACTACAAAAGCTACCCTTCAAAAAGGGTATTTCTCTTTGAAACCTAAAACAAGGCCAAAAGGTCAACCATTTATAGAAAAATAAATAAAAAATAGAATGATGCATTTAGAAAATGGGTAACCCACACACACCTTTCAAATCACCATTTTAAATACAATAAAACAACCATTTTAAAACTATTTAGAGGCCAACACCTCAATTTCAAAATCAAATTATCTTTTTAAATAGTTTTTTAACTAATTTAAACCCAAAATCGGGTCTATTACCATTTCAAAACATAAAAAAAATTTCAAAATACATCAGGTATTTCACAATAGGCTTATCATAATAACTCATTCCATTTTAAACATGAAATATACGTAATTTTCATAAAAAGAAATTATTCCAAGTTCAAAAAATTGTGAAATGGTTTCAAAACAACACATGGCTATCATATATAATCATACATTCATAAAAATGGAATTTAAAAAGTTTAATAATTCTTATAATTACAAATTGAAACAATTTTATAGTAATACCTACCAAAAAGTTGTGGAAACCAATCCAAATAATCCAAAAACATGTCACCTTCAATGGAGATCACACCCATGGGAGTAGAAACGGTGTCTACCAAACCTATTCACAAAAAAATAACATCAATAAATCCATATGGAACCCTAAAATCAAACCATATGATACCTAAGGTTCATGGGTGGAACTAAATCCATGAGAGAAGAGAGGGAGAAAGAAAAAGAAGGGAAATAAAGGAGAAACTCACCTAAAACCTCTGGGAAAATACCAGTAGATCGTAAATAATCAAGGGAGGAGGAAGGTGGAACACCCTCAAGGTCTCCCAAGGGACGAATGACTCACTGGGGGAGAAGAGGGTCGAAATATATATTAGTTCAACTTTAGAATTTTGGGAATTACCATAATTTTTAAATACATCAAAAAATCACATCGTTTGGATGCATAATTAAGAAAACTGTACTCCAACCGTGTGATAGAAACAATCTCTTAAAAAATATAATCCACACAATTAATCATGAGTGACCTCATGGTTCATAAAACTATGATCTTTACTATAGAACTACCCCATGATTGACACTAACTTCTAGGGTTCCCCACATGGTTTTAGAAACCGTATGGAAGTCATGGAAATGGATTTTTCATAAATTATAGATCCAACCAAATGTATTCCAAATAGTTTAACACATCATGTGAAAGTTGTGTGCCACACTTGAGACACACCAAGGAATCCTCATGATTTTTCTTAGGGGTCTCATGAGTTGGACTTAACTATGTGTCGCCTATTCTAAATAACTATGTGCTATTAAAAATGAATGGAAAGGATCTGAATGAAGTAAGGTCATACAATTTCCTTATAACCATGCACCCTAACCAGGCATGGTAAGAAAAGATCAAAAATTTAAAACTTTTGATTTGTAACTTCGTATAAATTCATATTGGACCTCCACTAATAAAAAGAAGATATAAAGAAAAACATTGTGACCTGAGGGGAGTCAAAAACTACCCACCATGACACTTTATGACCCCTCAAAGACCTGGTAAAAAACATAAGAGAAGGAGTAGAATATTCCCAGAGGATGCAATTAAATGAACCACTCCACATGGATTAACCTGAAATACCACATTATAGATACTCATAAACGATCAACTGATCAACCATAATGCACTAAACATCTCCAAGAATGGTTGTCACACCCCGACTGTGGATTCCCCTGTTTTTAATATTTTCTTGGCCCGATTTTAATTTTTCTAATTTTAATTGTGTTGGTGGGTTTCACGCCGGTGCGGGCTCACCGCATCGTTAGCAGTGACAGTGCGTTCGGCCCGGGCAACCGCATGTTCGCCTGGCGTTTAAATGTTAAATTTATTTTATTTTCACAATTAATATATTTAGTATTATTAATTTTTTATAAATGTTATTATTATTATTTTATTATTAGGATTGTTAAAGTATTATTATTATTATAGTTACGATATTATTATTATTATTATTATAAATTTTTATTATCTTTATAAAGTTTTATTATCATTATTAGGATTTTATTTTTTGTTTATTTACTTATTCAATTATTATTATTATTATTATTTTATTAATAAAATGAAAAAAAACCAAACCCTAGACTACCCATGCAGCGCCTCCGCCCCTTCCCCTACATTAAGCGTGTCGCCCCCCATTTCACCTCCCCTCCGGCCTCGCTCCGCCTCGACGCCCCGGCCGCGCGCCCTTCTTTCTCCGGCACCCAGCTCCCTTTGTCCCGACCTCCCTCCGGCACCCCGCTTCCGCACCCGGACTCCCTTCGGCACCCCGCTCCCGCAACAGCCTCCCTCTAGAACCCCACTCCCGTACCCAGCCTCCCCTCGACATCCCTCCCTCACACCGGCATCCCTCCGGCGCCCCGCTCCCGTAACGACCTCCCTCCGGTGCCGCTCCCTCACCTAGCCTCACTCTGCCCCGATGCCCGGTCGTGCCGCCCTGCGCCTCCGGTGCCTCGCCGCGCCGCCCTCCAACTCTGGTGACCCCACTGCGCCGCCCTATCGCTCCGGCGACCCCGACGCTCAGCCCGCTCCTTCCGGCATTTCCACCTCACCGGCCAGCACCTCCGGCGATCCCCCGCCTCCGGCCATCCTGCTTTCGGCTGCCCCACACCCGGCCGGCCCTGCTCGCTGCACCCCCCTTTGATCCGCTCCAACCCGCTAGCCTTTCGGAGCACCGTCGTTCCATCCAGCGGCCCCCCGACCAGCCGTCGTGGCCCCGGTCACGGCGTGCCATGTTCTAAAGTGGGCGCGCGAGGAACACCGCTGTCATAAGTGAGTGGTTTGGGTCCATTCTGTTTCTCTTGCATGAGTGTTATGTGGGTTACGTGATTTTCACTTTTTTTTATTATATTAAATTTTTTTGTTTGAGTGTTTTTTATTGTTTTTGTGATTTCTACGGCGTGTTGGCAGAGAATTCCATGATACCAATGTCGACAGCTTGCGGGCGCTTACGCACCTGTGTGTGGCATGTCACATCGCCGTGTTCGGTCTGCGAGTTGATGTTGGTTATCCTTGATTCTCCGTTCTGATGCAATTTATTTAATTCTTGAGTGTTTTAATAAGATTTATTTATATATGGTCTTCACACTGGTAATGTGTTTCATTTGATTGCTGGTGTTGTTATGGTAGTTGGAGTTGCTAAAGATGGTTCTGAATCAACTCCTTATCTTTGTATATACACTTGTACCAATTTTAATAAATCTATGGACATGTTTGACCAGTTTTTTAAAACATTACATTTTTACCAAAGTTTCAAAATGCTCATTTGATAAACCCTTGGGAAAGTGGATTTGTGCACGACTTTAGAAACATCATGGAAATTCCATTGATAAGTGTATTCTGGGTAAAATTGATTTAGTGTGTGGACCTTAAGGAACTTGTATTTTTTTTAAAACCTTTTTATTGGTTGGATAAATGATTTATCAAATGATTCTAGCAATGTGAATCATGTGTGGAAGGTGTTTTGGGGTATGTTTGAGTTTGTTGGTTTGAAAGTGAATTGTAACTCTGTGAAAATGGTCCTTGTTTTCAAAATGATGTTTCGGTCCCTTTGTACGATTTATTGGAATGGTTTTGATGTGTTCGTTAAAAATTGGTTATTTATATTTGAAACATGTTCTGTGTGATTTTGATAAAGTTAAAGTCCCATTTGATATATTATACATGGAAATGGTTTTAGAAATGATTTGAAACTCTTTGGGTAAAGGTATTTGGGTGAGTATACTTGAAAGATGATGTGGTGCTGTGCTTCTAAAAGTGATGTATTGTGGTGATTTTTGTTGAAAAGAATGTGATTCAGAAAATGTGAATGCCCGTTTAGCAACTTAAAGTCTTCAGAAATATGTTTTAAATGCTTATGTTATGTGATGGCCTAGTTGGATCTTTGTTAATTTGAAATGATTGAATGTGTATTTTGGGGGCGCTCCTGTCTAGGGTATCCCTTTATGGGTGAATGCAGAGGAAGCGTCCGTGTTTGGGGAAGGCAAGTACGGTGAGATGAGTCATGCGTGTGAGGGCCCTCCTACATACATAGTATTATTATAACCACCATGGGTTCGTGGGCCTCTTTTAGAGACCGAGTGACGATTGCTGACCAACCCTGATTAGACGGGTTGGTACCCCCTGGATTTATTGTTAGGCCTGGAGGTCTTTTCCACTAGATTGGTCAGTTTGGGCGGCCAGTTGGTTATAAATATAGAAGATTCACTATATGCAGGTAGGTGGTTCAGAAACTGAGTACGTCCAGGGGTCTTCTAGGGATTTTTAGAATCTCCCATGGTTACTGGATTATTTTCATTTCTTGTTTACTTTCTGTGCACTGGTCTTGTTTACTTTCCGGGCACTGGTCTTGTTTACTTTTCATGCGCTGGTCTTGTTTACGTTCCATGCACTGGCCTTGTTTACTTTCCGTGCGCTAGTTTATTTTCATCTTTCACTGTTACTCGTTTTACTCTAGCATAGTATTGGTATATTCTGTTTTGGATTTTGTTCATAAAATTAAAATGATTTTGAAAAAAGGGCATGTAGCGTGTATTGGGTTTTAAATGGGAAAAACATGTTTCTTATTTTCAAATGTGAAAACCCTATTTTTGTAATTATATTTTTGAACTTGCAGTAATGGATTGTTTTGGGAAAGGAATGACGTGGATTTAGTGGTTTACTCTTGGCATCCCTACTGAGTGTTTTAAATTCTCACGACTACTTTATCATTTCAGTTGCAGGTTTCTGCTGATCAGGTTTCTCTCGGTTGAGTTGCTCATTGTTAGAGAAAGTTCAGCTTTTGGTTGGGAGGTGACTTGAATGATCACATGGAGGTATGTTGAGGAGTTCTGTTCCTTTTCTTGTTGCGATGCTCGAGTTCCATTTATTCTTGTTTATCTATGTATCTTTTATGGGAAAAATCGTTCCCAATGGTTTAATTTTGATGCCCGACACTTGTTGCCAGCCCATGGGGATCGGGAACGCCCTTCGGGCCTTGTCGCGGGCCGACTCGGGTGACCGGTTCAGGGTCGACCCAGTTTGGATCGTGAAAAAATGGTATCAGAGCAGTTTCTTGTTATTTGGGTTGTTCGGTAGAAGGAGATTAGGACTGTCGGAACATGATAGGTAGGTGCGGGAAGAGCGTCGCAAACTCTTGCTCACGCTGATCCTCAGGTTACCAGGGATAGTCCGAAAATTGTGTCTTTTGAACTCGTTTTGGATTGAGGAATGAAAAAGGAGACGAACCAGTGTCACGTCGTGATTTCATATGGAGTAGTGACCCATGTGGAGTCCGAGTACACGGTTTATGTTCCTCCTAGCTGTTGATGCTTACTTGGGGCCTGGCTCACTACCATGTCATCAGGTTAATCGTAACTGCTAGTTCCTCATTCGGGTGATTCATTATGAGTTGTACTATGTTTGGTTCTGGTTGGTGTGATCGTGTTTTTAAAATTTAAAGTTGGATTTTTGAAATGGAAGTGTTTTCTTTAAAATTGGATTAAATTGGTAATGATATTTTTGAAATTTTAAGTGTTCTGGTTTCAAAACCGGGTGTTTGCTTGGAATTGGTAGGAAAATGGTTTTGGTGAGACCCTTAGTTTTCCTTATGAATGATCGCATGTGTGTGGGTTTGTACGAAAAGTGCATGGGAGGCACTTGTTCGTGGATGACGTGAGTGTAATTGATGGACACTCATGCGATGATTCATGAGTTGCTATTGGTGATTATTGGAAACCAAAGGTTTGACCTTGTCTTTCTAAAATGATTTTTGAAAGAGTAAAATGATTTTGGAAATTGGATTTTGTTTCTTAAATTGAGTTTTGTGATTGGAAGTAGTCTTGAAATGAACTGTTGATTTGTTTTGAAAAGTGGATTTTTGGCATGCGATCCAGTTGTTGGTATGCGATTGTCCTTTTGATTAAGATTTGATTGGATGCTAATTTTTGTCTTTGTGTTTTTATGTTGTTCAGAGAATGTCTCCCAGAAAGATCCCCAAAGTTTCAAATGAGTCATGCCCAGTTTCTGGTCCTTCTCAGACATTGCCTATTCTTCGTGGTGATCGAGGCCCGTTAGAAGCAGTAGAGTGGCTTGAAGATGTGGAGAGGATCTTTAGAACGTTGGGAACTCTCGAGACTGTTAGGGTTCGTGCTGTTATGGGATTATTTGAAATTCCAGATCTGGACCAGTGGAAGGTAGTTGCCCCACCATCAACGCAAGTTGTAATGACGTGGGATGTCTTTAAAACCATCTTCGTCCAAGGATTTATACCCGAAGAAGTGAAGGCCAAAAAAAGGGAGAGCTCGTGCATATTTAACAAGGTCAACAGACGGTGAAAGCATATGTTTACCATTTCAAGGAACTGATTTCCTTTTCTCCAGAGGTGTCATCGCATGAGCTCATGAAGACCTCTCTTTTTATCGGGGGTCTCTATCCAAAAATCAAGGAGTGGGTCCTCCCTCCTAAAGACCATTGTTTCAAGAAGCTGGTGGAGGAAGCGTTTTTAGCTGAGTTGGTGTTCGGAGTGCAGGTGGTTGGTAGTCCAGCGTACCCAGTTGTTCTTGGGGTTTCTCCATCTGGTGAGGAAAGGATGCCAGAGAAAACTGTTCCAAAGGAGTTATCTCCTTTGGTCCCAGATCCCGGTTCATCAGATCGTTCAGTGGTATTCTATCAGTGTGTTCGTTTAGGACATTTATATCCATCCCTTCGCAACCCTCCGAAGATGTTTCATGGTTGCGGCTATCTGGGTCATTTGGAGAAGTTTTATAGGAAGCATCACTTGAATAGGATGCCGTGATTGGAGAGTGTCAGTACCTAATAGTGAGGCAGGATATGCTTCATCCATTAGAGCCCTAGCCACATGTCTCGGGGTGAAGCTCGTGCACAGTCAGGAGTCCCCAGGGGTGTGAAGCCTTGGTCCGAGATTTGTGTTCCGTGTTGGAGGTGGAGCAATTAAGATCTTTTTGTACTTGTTTTTCTTCTGTTAGTGTTTTGAAATTATTTTATGTTCATTGTTCTACCATGGGGTTCTCATGGAATCATTCTATTCTAATCTAAGTGGTCCCGTTTGTGTGGTTGTGGTTATGTTTTGTGGATTTCAATGGGTCATGTTTTCAACTTGTGGTCTGGTTAAGTCTTTTTCGTGGGTTTCCCCCTAGTGTTGAAGGTCGTTGACTTTGGTCGAGGATTCAACGATTTGATGGAGGTGTTGTTTTTCACTCGTGCTATAAGAGTTGGTTTAAATCGGTTGGGAGTTCCCACGTCGACGCCCCCTTTATATGTTTTTTCTATTTAGATGGTTAATTTTTCTTCACAAGGTGAGCTCTTGTGGTGGGGAGAACCCCTTCGTGTTCTCCCCTCAACCTCAGACTTCTGTTTTCTCTTGAATCAGTCGGGTGTGACCTGTGTAGAGTAAGTTCATCTTGAGATTCTCTGTTCTCTTCGGTTCCTTTAGTTCTGTTTGGGCATAGACTTGAATCTTGGCCGACTTTATCCTTGGTGACTATCTGGGGGAAGAAAGTGCCTGTGGTGGAGAGAATTGTCACACCCCGACCGCAGATGACCTTGTTTTTAAACATTTCTTGGTCCCAGATTGAATTTTTCTAAGTTTAATTGTGTTGGTGGGTTTCACGCCGGTGCGCGGTCACCACATCGTTAGCGGTGACGGTGTGTTCGGCCCGGGAGACCGCGTGTTCACCCGACGTTTAAATATTAAATTTTTTTATGTTCACAATTAATAGAATTAGTAGTATTAAATTGTTATAAATATTATTATTATTATTTTATTATTAGGATTGTGAAAGTATTATTATTATTATAGTTACAATATTATTATTATTATTATTATAAAGTTTTGTTATCTTTATAAAGTTGTATTATTATTATCAGGATTTTATTTTTTTTATTTACTTATTCTATTACTATTATTATTTTTATTGTGTTAATAAAATGAAAAAAACAAACCCTAGACTACCCATGCGGTGCCTCCCCCCTTCCCCTACCTTCAGTGCGCCGCCCCCCGTTTCACCTCCCCTTCGGCCTCGCTCCTCCTCGGCGCCCCGGCCAGGCGCCCTGCTCCCTCCGGCACCTAGATCCCTTCGTCCCGGCCTCCCACCTACTCCCTGCTTCTGAACCCAGCCTCCCTTCGACACCCCGCTCCCGCAACGGCCTCCCTCTGGCACCCAGCTCCCGCACCCAACCTCCCTTCGACACCACGCCCCCGCACCAGCCTCCCTTCGGCGCCCCGCTCCCGCAACGACCTCCCTCCGGAACCACCCCCTCACCCGGACTCGCTCCACCCTGAAGACTGGCCGCACCGCCCTGCCCCTCCAGTGCATCGCCACGGCGCCCTGCCGCTCCGGCGACCACGCCACGCCGCCCTGCCGCTCTGGCGACCCCGACGCTCAGCCTGCTCATTCCAGCATTTTTGCCTCGCCGGCTAGCACCTCCGGTGTGACCCCGCCTCCGTCCAGCCTACTTCCGGCTTCCTCGCACCTGGCCGGCCCTGCTCGCTGTATCCCCCCTTTGAGCCGCTCTAACCCGCCGGCCTTTCGCAGCGCCGCTGCACCGTCCGGTGCCCCCCCGACTAGTCGTCGTGGACCCAGTCATCGCACACCTTTTTCTAAAGTGGGTGTGTGATGAAAACCGCTGTCGTAAGTGAGTGGTTTGGGTCCATTCTGTTTTCCCTGTATGATTGTTAGGTGGGTTACGTGATTTTAACTTGTTTGGATTATTTTAAATTTTTTTTGTGTGTTTTTGATTGTTTTTGTGATTGATGTGGCGTGTTGGTAGAGAAGTCTGTGATACCACTGTCGGCAGCTTGCGGGCGCTTGCGCACCCGTGCGTGCCGTGTCGCGTCTCCGTGTTCGGTCTGCGAGTTGAGGTAGGTTTTTCTTGATTATCCTTTCTAAACCAATTTATTTGATGCGTGAGCATTTTAATATGATTTATTTATATATGGTCTTCACACTAGTAATGTGTGTCATTTGATTTCTTGTGTTGTTATGGTAGTTGGAGTTGCTAAAGATGGTTCTGAATCAACTCATTATCTGTGTATATACACTTTCACATGTTTTCATAAATCTATGGACATGTTTGACATGTTTTATAAAACATAACGTTTTTACTAAAGTTTGAAAATGCTCGTTTGATAAATCCTTGGGAAAGTGGAGTTGTGCACGACTATAGAAACATCTTTGAAATTCCATTGGTAAGTGTATTCTGGGTCAAATTGATTTAGTGTGTGGACCTTAAGGAATATGTATTTTTTTTAAAACCTTTTTATTGGTTGGATAAAAGATTTATAAAATGATTCTTGCAATGTGAATCATGGGTGGAAGGTGTTTTGGGGTACGTTTGGGTTTGTTGGTTTGAAAGTGAATTGTAACTCTGTGAAAATGGTCCTTGTTTTCAAAATGATGTTTGGGTCCCTTTGTATGATTTATTGAAATGGTTTTGATGTGTTCTTTAAAACTTGGTTATTTAGCTTTGAAATGTGTTCTGTGTGAGTTTGAGAAAGTTAATGTCCTATTTGATATATTATACATGGAAATGGTTGTAGAAATGATTTGAAACTATTTTGGTATAGGTATTTGGGTGACTAAACTTGAAAGATGATGTGGCGTTGTGCTTCTAAAAGTGATGTATTGTGGTGATTTTTTTTGAAAAGAATGTGATTCAGAAATTGTGAATGCCCATTTATCAACTTAAAGTATTAAAAAATAAGTTTTAAACGCTTATGTGATGTGACAGCCCGGTTGGAAATTTGTTAATTTGAAATTATTGAATGTGTATTTTGGGGGCGCTCCTGTCTAGGGTAGCCCTTTATGGGTGAACACATAGGAAGAGTATGTGTTTGGCGATGGCAATTGTAGTGGGATGAGTCACGCGTGCGAGGGCCCTCGTACTTACACAGTATTATTATAACCACCATGGGTTCCGAGGCGTATTTTAGAGATCGAGTGACGGTTTCTGAGCAACCTAGATTAGATGGGTTGGTACCCCCTAGATTTATTGTTTGGCGAGGGGGGCTTTGCCACTAGATTGGTCAGTTAGGGCGGCCAGTTGGTTATAGACTTAAGAGATTCACCATACTCCGGCAGGTGGTTCTGAAACCGAGTACATCCAGGGGTCTTCTAGGGATGCTTAGGATCATCCATGGTTACTGGATTATTTTCATTGCTTGTTTACTTTCCGTGCACTGGTCATGTTTACTTTCCATGCATTGGTCTTGTTTACTTTCCGTGAACTGGTCATGTTTACTTTCTGTGCACTGGTCTTGTTTAATTTTCGTGCGCTAGTTTATTTTCAGCTTTCAATCTTACTTGTTTTACTCTAGCACATTATTGGTATATTCTGTTTTGGATTTTGTTCATAAAATGACAAATCATTTTGAAAAAGGGCATGTAGCATGTATTGGTTTTTAAATGGGAAAAAAGTGTTGCTTATTTTCAAATGTGAAAACCCTAATTTTATATTTTTATTTTCATACTTGCATTAATGGATTGTTTCGGGAAAGGACGGACTTGGATTCAGTGGTTTACTCTTGGAATCCCTACTGAGCGTTTTAGATGCTCATGCCTACTTTATCATTTCAGTTATAGGTTTCCATTGATCAGGTTTCTCTTGGTTGAGTTGCTCATTGTTAGAGAAAGTTCAGCTTTTGGTTGGGAGGTGACTTGGATGGTCACATGGAGGTATGTTGAGGAGTTATGTTCCTTTTCTTGTTGCGCTGCTCATGTTCTGTTTATTCTTGTTTATCTATGTATATTTTATGGGACAAATCGTTCACAGAGGTTTAATTTTAATGCTCGACATTGGTTTCCATCCCATGGGGATTGGGAACGCCATTCGGGCCATGTCGCGAGCCGACTCGGGTGACCGGTTCAGGGTCGGCCTAGGTTGGTTCATGACAATGGTAGTGCATGAAATTCAAACCAGAATCTCTATAAATAATAAGAGACCTAACATGGTATCCCTAAAATTTACAATTCCTCTAAAATTATATTCCAACCAGTTATATTTTGTCTAACATGGTGGATCAAATGAACCACTACTGAGAATGAATTCTCAAACAACTGAGAAACCACAAGAGGGATACACCCTAAACTACAAATCACCTCCAAACCCAATTAAAACAATATCACCCACAAAGAACCTCAAAATAATGATAAAGATAACTGACACTATGTCATAAAACATGTATATAACCAAGGGTTAAACACTAGATCATCATTGCATAGTTCATCCCATAAAAGTCCCACAACCAAACACCAGTTAGTATACCACACACAAGTGGTGAATCACACAACCCAGTTACCCAATCATGCACCCAAAGGCCTATCTAAATTCCAAAAAATTAGAACCAATATGATAAAAAAAGAATTGGTGCATTCCACTATCACCAATAGAGGTATTCTGAAAAAACACAGCTCAGCAAAACGACACTCACGACCCATCCACAAAACATCAAAAAAGGAAAGGGTAAATTCTTTATAATAAAAAAAATATGCCATAAAAACATTCAAATCAGCTATAAAAATAAACTATAGGGAATCATCCAAATATAACACACCAAAAAAGAAAAAATCCAAAAAATCCAACCAAAAACCTCAATGCTCATGAAACCAAGGTTACATATCCAAAGGAAAATTCCCAAAACAGCCAACCCATACTCATGAGGATTTATGGTTGATACCTAATTTCAAAAACCAATCTTACAAAACATCACTCATGAAATACAGGACGAACCTATGAATCACACTACATCAGCTAAAAATAATTAATGTGCTCTTAACATCTCTCACCCACAATGATTTCGGTGTCCCATGATAATTGACGATCACCTTAAACCCTTCTAACAAATTTTTTTATTTCAAACCAAATGATG
The DNA here is from genome assembly GCA_963277665.1 of Viscum album. NCBI lineage: Eukaryota > Viridiplantae > Streptophyta > Magnoliopsida > Santalales > Viscaceae > Viscum > Viscum album. Next base: position 1,655,715,932 of record OY728119.1, read on the forward strand.
GTTCCACATACACCAGTACACTTGGATTATGTGTACGAATCAAAACTAGAGAAATAATTTCAACCATTATATGGGGAAAATAATTTATACATGAACTACCTCAATACAAGTATAAAAATCGAAACCAAACAATTCAACCCAAATAGAAGAATCAAATCCAATACAACAATCCCTCTAACAAGGAACACTATAAAATTATACAAAAACTTTTATTAAAAAAAATTACCATTACACCCAAGAATTTTAAAACCACCTTTCACTAAGCTTTGCATTTGAAAAACAAGGCATCATAAGCTTTAAAACAAAACCACCTCAGTGTAACACCCACATTTCCCCAAATAAAGAAAAATTTAAAAATCACTACCAAAATCCCTCTCCACTTCAAAAACTAAGCATCAAAATATTATTTTCAAAACCCATATACATTTTTTAAAAAATATTTTCAACTTATTTCAAAAAACCTATTTTCATTTTGAAACACCTCATATTTGAAATAAAATAAGGGAAACCACCATTTTCAAAATAAAATCATGAAATTATGAAAAATTACCCTTTCTATTATTCACAAAACCATGTTGACAAATACATATATTCATAAAACCCCTTTATTTACAAAATAATATTTCCTAAATCAAGAACACATAATTACTACACAAAAAAACAATAAAGGGTCATGAAAAACATCACAAAATTAATACAAAACACTTCCTATTACAGCTCCAACAAGTGAAAAATTAAAGTGCAGAAATTAGAAATCTAAGGCACTATTGTAAATATTATCTATACCAACAGTATTGGGAAAAAAGTTGGTATAGTTTACTAATTTGGACCAATAACAATGGTTTGGCCAAAACCGTTGGTATAGGTCCCCCCTATGCCAATGGTTTGTCCAAAACCGTTGGTATAGGTCCCAAAATAAAAAAACTTATACGAACGGTTCTCAAAACCATTGGTATAGCTCTATAACAATGGTTTTGAGAACCGTTGGTATAACTGAATGTATTTTTAATGGGATATTTTTACAGAGGACATTAAATAAATCAAAATTTAAAATAATTATGATAATACATATATATATTTATGAAATTATGTTCAAAAAAGTAAGTTAGGTTAGTGGTTAGGTCGTTCAATCATAAACGAGAGGTTCTGGGATCAGAACCAAGCGGATGATTATTTTTGAATTACATATACCAACGGTTTAGAGAACCATTGGTATAGATTTTCATATTTCTTATACCAACAGTTGTCAAAACCGTTGGAATAGACCTATCCTTATAGCTTACTTGGCAATAGTACTCCAAACTGTTAGTTTAGCCTACAACAATGGTTTGGAGGCCTATACCAACGGTTCCAAACCATTAGTATAGGGTATTTTTCCAGTAGTGAGAGGATTCCAAATAATATATACATAGAGAAATAGTATTATAAATGCCTTGACCACACAACCGTTCCACACACCATGCAAGGAAGGCATACTTGACCACAAGAAAACCACATGGTTTCCCAACACACATGATCTTACTATGAGGATTCAGTTCCCTTTCACCCTAAATCCATTGAGTGATCCCATATTTCAAAACAATTGTTAAAGGGGATCAAAAAACATCAAATCACATTAAAAAAACCATAAAAATATAAAATAAACCCCAATTTAACAATTTGAAACCCTAAAACCCATGAAAACTTGAGGTTCGGGATGGGCAAGAGCTGGCTAGACTATCCCCACCCTTACCTATCAAGATATTACAGCCTTATTCTTATTTATACTATGAAATATCTAAACACAAAGGAAAAAAAATAAGCTTATATTCCTACTAAATGAAAACCCAGAGTCTATAAAACCATTTTTCAACAAACCAACATGTTTTACCACTGAATCTGGCACCCAACCCAATTTTCCACAAGGCACGAAGGGAATTCTTGATCCCCATGTGCTGGTTATAATCACATGGGAATCATAAAAACTCTTTTGAGAATGGTTTATCCCAAATAAGTGATATGTCAATAGAAAAAATAAAAAATATGTGAAAAAAAAATAAATGAAATGCCCACTAGGTCATAACCAAGTTCCATGATCCAACCTATTTATATATCAAAGATCAAAAATCAAAACAAAAGATAAAACTAGTAAGAATAGAAAATATACAAAACTATCTGATAATAAAACAATTTCTAACCAACCAACTCGATCTAATCTTGAAACCAACTCCATGGAACCTTTTGTTTCTCACTACTTCCCAACTCACCCCATACCATCCACAAAAAACAAGAAGGATCAATTTTCTGCCTGGAACATACAATTTTGTATGTGTGATATAAAAAGCCTATTATGTCACTACAACCTGTTGAAACTATGAAATTATTTTCACAAGTAAATTAATAAATTATATTTTTAAAATAAAGATAAAAATATGATTTACATACCTATAATGTATGGAAAACCAAACTATTCCATAAATCACATTCAAAACATTTTACTTTGTTCTATAATCCCAAACACATACATTTTGGAAGAAAATTCATAATCCCAATCCATTCAAAAATTGCACACATACACATTTCATTTCTCAAAGAAACTCACATGTTTTATTTAAATGAAAATTTTTTTCTTTAAATATTTCACTAGATGAATCAATATTAAAAAAAACCCCATTTGATTTCCAATTTAAATAAGTCACATATGAGCCTTTAAAAATCAAAATTGGGTTTTCCCAAGCATCTTTGAAAACCCTTTTTCAATGAAAACAACAAAACTCACACAGGTTATGTATAAAAATATATAACCACACATATATCTCAAGAAATATATAAATGAAACATAATAAAATTATTGTTCTATACAAATAAAATAAGGGAAAATGTTATAATCGATAACTATATCAAAATTACCTCAATAAAATACTCACTAAGAAAATTAATGTTTCATGGTCCTACCCAAAGTCGCTAACATGAAAAGAATATAACCATATATGGGTATGACCACAAAAACTAGATACAAACATATGCGAAGTCCATACCATCATCCAACTATCCCACAAAAGCCTTGATGGAATGATAAAATCCCACTTATCCGTTATGTATAGCATGACTGGTGGGAAGTTAGTTGTATGTAAACCAACTAGAGGAACAATATGGATTATCCACTTAGTACCCATTATCCCATGAGCAATAAGGATGTGAGACATTGTGTAAAAGATCCATGTCTAACTTAATAGGAATAACCAAAAATAATCTCACCCCTAACACCTAATGATGAAAATCCCTGTTCACATAAAATTTACTAAAGATATGAAAATTACATTCCTACACAAGGGAAGTAACAAACATCAAATAGTGACAGGGAACCCACACAATGAGTAATAATAAAGGTGGAATCAAGGCTTTCATACACATCAACCATTTAAAACAATAGTTCCAAATGGGACATTAAAATCAAAACACGACTCATAATTCAAATCCCTTTATCATTTCATAAAATACTTTCCAGACAACATTTAGAAAGCTATGGAAATCACTAAAAAATTAAAAAAAAAATTAAGTCACCCTTAAACGAGGGATCTATTATTTGAAAATCCAAATCAAGGCCAAAGACCTCCATTTCCATTGAAACATTGATTAAATACAACTTAAAACATTTTAAGAGGTCCAAATAAATCATCCATTTTTTTAAAATGATTCAAATATACCATTAAACAAGGTTCTCTCTCTTTGACAACAAAAACAAGGCCAAAAGGCCAACCATTTCCTCCTAAACAATTAAAATAAGCTAATGAGCGATTTCAAAAAGGGTTAAACCACACACAAATTTTTAATCATGGTTCTAAATTCATTAAATCACCCATTTACAAACTATATAGAGGTCAACACCTCAATTTCAAACCAAATTCAATTTTTAAACACTGTTCTCACTCATTGAAAACCAAAACTGGGTATAATCCCATTACATGGAATGAAAACCATTTCAAAATCTCTAATGAATTTCACAAGAGGATTTTAATGATAAAACATTCCATTTAAAACATGAAAAATGAGTAATTTTCATGAAAACAAATTATTTAATGTTCAAAACATTAAGAAATGATTTCATAACATCCCATGGATATCACATGTAATCATAATTTCATGAAAATGGAATTTATAAAGTGAAATCATTCTTAGAATTTCAAAATGAATTAATTTCATAGTAACACCTACCTCAATGAAGCAGAAATAAAGATGAAGCATCCTAAATCATATTTCCTTCAATGGATACCACACCCACAAGATAAAAAATGGTGTCCACTAACCCTAGAAATAGAAAACCATCAATTAATCCACCTAGAAACCTAAAATCAAACCCCATGAACCTAGTGTTCATGGGGGAATCCAAATCGAAGAGAAAAGAGATGGAGAAAGAATGAAGAGGTAAGGAACGAATAAATTCACCACAATTATCTTCGAAAACAACATTTGAAGGGTAAGAATCAAGGGATAAGGAATGTGAAATACCTATAAAGGAATATGTCCAATATGATATTTTAAAAATTACAGATCCAACCACACACTTTATGAATTTTTTAATAAAACGTGTACACGTTTTTCTCTACACCTAAGACACACCAAGGACCCAACACAATTTCTCCTTGGGGTTGTATGGTTTGGACTTAAACATGAATAACCCTTACTGAGAAATCATACACAATTCAAAATGAATTGAAAAAGGATTATATTGAAGGGAGGTCACATGGTTTCCCTCTAAATGTTTACCCTAACCATGAATAATAGTAAGACCTCAAAATATTTCAAGGTCCAAGAATGAACTCCCTAAAAATGAAATCCATACTTCTACTTCTAAAAAGAACACAAAAACAAAAATACCATGACACAAGAGGTGTCACAATCATCTTATGTTTAAACTATATAACTAAATACATATTATATGATATATGATTTTAAATACAGGGTAAAAATTATTTTCACATTTTTATAATTATACATCCACATCATACTTTTTAAGTGTTTTGATATATAATTTATCACTTCTTATTAGTGTGATCCTCCTTCAACACCACATGATATGAGATTACTAGAGTTTTCACCCTAGAAAAAAATACTTTGTACATTAAATTAATCATAATTATTAAAATAACATTATTTTTATAATTAAATGTCTTATAACATGATGATAAATTCTTCTATATCACGTTAATGTGATAATGTCCTTAGAGTATGGGTTTCATCAAAAGGACATGGAAATTGCAAAATATGATCTGATCCATGAAGTTATATGATATATTCCAAAATATTAGTCTTATGTACATGACAAAATTCTACTATGGGATACATAGTATGTTGGCTGATTGGTCCATGGTACTCATAAGTGGATGAGACTTTATCTCATGAATTTAACACTTTTTAATCTCTAATATTTGAGGATTATAGGGATATAATCATTGATAAGAATTCCATATATTTATATTTCATGGGATATTAATATAAATGAATGTATGTATTATTTGTTAGACTTGATATTATTATCAATTCTTCTCATGGGTCATGTATGTTAATGTATTTCCAAAAACCATGAAAATATTCTCTCAAGATTTAGTATGATATATTGTTCATGTCACAAGTTATATATAATAATAAATATGTTAAGAAAGGATTTACCACTTACATATTTATGAAAGATGATATCTCATGGTCTTTAAATGAAGTAGAATTAAACAAAAATCCATGGACATGGTGGTTGAAAAGTTCATTTTTGGATTTCAAATAAATAGAAATCAAACACATAGTTTGACATCACATGTATGCAACCTTCTTGATTAGATATATCAAGATAAAGGGATTATATTAAATAGTGAGAATTCATATGTGTTGGTTGATGTTGCAACATTATCATGTTTCTCTATGGGTTACTTAACATGATTCTAGATACTCAACATGGACTTTAAGAAATCCAACCTCCTTCCACTAATAAAGAGGACTAAAGGGTGACACACCACGTTCATCCATGACCTCATTTAAAATGTATTTGAATTTAACAATTAGAGTAAATAATATTTCCATATAATGGAATAATATTTGTTTTGGATTTTTTTATTGCATCAATTCAATCACAAATTATTATCAAAAATATAAATGTGATTTTTATATTAAATAAATATTTATTCTAAAGGTAATTAGTTAATTATATGAATATATAAAATTTATTTATCTCTTATTTATTCATAAGGTAACAAAAAATTATTTATTTGGTTATAAAAATATTAATTAAATATATATTCTCTAATTTAGTTAATATAATATTTATTTATTTATTGAATAGTATTTATTTAAATAAATATTTATTCAAAGTTTAATAAATGCTCCAGAGGATGAACATAATGATTTATGGATTTATTGATAAAAAATAATATAACACATTGGATATCATGTTCAATGATATATAATACAAGTATTATTATTTAGAATGGGGAATTTATTGATCTTAATATTTTATTAAGGGGCTTTGTGAAATTAATAATATTAATCTTTAGCCCTATATATTTTATATAATATCATTTTAGAATGATGATTGAATATAAGGAATTATGTTGTGCACAACATCCCCTCACTAAAGAATTCTCCAAATGAGTAAATTCTCTAGGGTTTCACTAAAAACTAAGACAAGTGATCATTCTCGTCCTCCCTCTAAAGATCAAGAGACTGATATTTGTGATCATAAAAGTTTAAGGACCGGTTATTGCAATCAGTGAGAAATGATGAAAATGATCAGATTATCCATGCTATCTTCCCAAAGTTCCTTGGGATACTTTCTAAGATCATGGTGCATGGGGGGATCACCACTATAGAAATTATAATTTTTGATCCTCATAGAATAAGGATAGTATGATATGATCTGGATTAGAATTATTAAAATCAATATTAATGATTGAATATCAAGATTGAGGTAAATTTATTTATTAAATTAATTATAAATTTAATATGGAATAATCCACTACAGTGTTCCAATATTTATTTCATAAAAATAATTCAAATATATTTGTTAGACATGATGATTAATCATTATTTTATTTTGAATTATTCATTGGATTTGATGAAAAACTATCATCAGGAATGGACCTATCCAGCTTCTACTGCACTCAAGACCATAAAGTGGTATCAAGGAATCCACACTAAAATTTATAATAATTATAATTATATTTTTATTATTATCATAAATATTTTTTTTAGTTTTTTTATTTTAGATTTCATCCATAATTCATAAAATTGAGACAATGGGTTCATTAATAGTAATATGAGCATTAATACACCATGAACATGTGATGAATCCATGGATATTCCATCTAAAGGTGTGTGAGATCTTGGATATATGACCTAATTACATGACATGTAACCTTATTACACACTATGTAGTCCATCAACACACAAGTATGCACATGATTTAATTACAACATGTCACATGGTATTCATTATGAAGTGTGTATTAATACAAACTATGTATGGATTTCTAGTAGACACATGGCTTTCTTGATTCCACGCCATGTATTTAGACTACATGATGTGTAGTATCATGTGGTTTTCAGTAAAATCATGTGGTCAAAGTAAGCGGTATATTCTTATTACGAGCTATGTATTGACTCCCTATAGAGCAACATAGGCTGGAAGTAATTACACAACATGTAGTCCATTTCGTATTCTATTTAACACTTTAATGTCCATGAAAAATACATTCTGAGTCCCAGGATGTATAGTATGGATGGATATAAGGAAATTACACACAATGTAGCTAGTGTATAAAATGATTAATTCTTTTAGATCACACTCAAACACACCGAGATTAGCATGCTGTGTGAGTCAACCCGGTTAGTTACCATTTAAATAAAAATTACATGTTTTTTACATTAGTATAAGTTTCATGAAAATTATTTATTACCCTAGGTACTTTTTTAGTATATCTCTCTATGTCTAGTGAAAATTGAATGGATAGTTAATTTAAACACTATTATACAAATACATGTCGTCCATACTAGTCATACATACCATGTATTATATAGATGGAAATAACAGTAAACACTACGCATATAAATGAATACCATGTGGTTAAACATGTCATATGAACTACATGCCTTCAATAATGGATATACATGTTGTGTATATCAAGAAATGTTTTTTACACTAACTCACAGTGTGAGTGTACAATAAATTATCATAAGTATACATAGTGTATGTTACATTCCATGTTGTATAAATGTAAATTCCATGTAAGTGTTTAATTCCATAAGTGGGTTTATATAGAAGTATAATGATACATTTTGTGTTTCCTCAAATACATTCCATCTAAGTTATTAAATTCAATATGAAATTTAATCTGATCAATAAAACTAAACACTATATACTTGTATAGTTTACATCATGTACATATATTATTTAAATAAAATTATTTAATTTAATTATAATAAAGATAGTAATCACATGTTTATTCAGGACTACTTGTATTAATTATTAAGATAAAGAATTAATTAATAAATAAAATGTTGAATTTTTAATTTAAGATAAATTTATCATAATTGAGAGATATTTAAAATGAATACTAGATTTTATCCTCCTCAACCCATATTTATTTTCATTTTTAAATAACACTTCTAATGGGAAAGTGTAAAACTTAACATACATCCATCCAGAGAAAACAAACATCATAGCCCGTCATGATAGAATTCAAAAGAAAGAGCGCCGTCAACAAATGATTCAAATTTAAATTTTAAAAAATCCATCAAATCCATAGACCACATGTCTTCCACCATCATTCAGTATTGATTGATGTGTAACCGTCTATTTGGACCCACCTTGAGTCTTGCACCAATCACACTGAACCACATCAAAACAACTGACCAAAATACTAGAAATCTTCCGCCAAAGTCCATCATCAATGAAAAAGAGCTTCAATTAATTCAAAACAAAAAATAGAACAACAACAACCAATTAATCCATCGACACAAAAGAGTATCCATCTCCATCACTACTAACCCGAAAATTTCATCGTCATCGTTGTTACAAAGTACTTGTGCCATTAAAAATGGACATCAGAAAACATAGATTGAGAGAAACACAAGAAACACAAACTGATGCACCTAGTCACCATACCAAACCACAAAATCACCGACAACGTTTAATGTCTACTAAAACCCTCCAAGAATGTTGATAAATGACCTGACACAAGAAATACGCATGAAGATCTCTACACCACAACCCCGAATATTCACCAAGAAATAAGAATGACATAGAAACTCTGATAGTTGAGGAGCTGCTTCCACGAATCAATCACCCAAAGCACCCAGATCCAACAAGGTTGAAACCACCACAAACCATCGGTCACCCAAACACACATCCTAAATCACCTTGAGGGACACCTCACACAACATCATTTTAAATACAACTGGAGTCCTAGATCTGTAGAAGAGAATCGAGAAGGATGAATGCTAGTAGAGATCATCCTCTAGATGCCCCACCAAGAGACCGACCACACACCTCAAATGAAACAAAAGACAAAACCTAGATAGAAAATAGAGAGAGAGGACTAGAACCAGAAATAGAATAAGAAATAAGTCACTGATAATAACCAAAATTTCCAAGCCTCTAGACCAAAACCTTAGAGATTCCATCACACTATATCCGGCCTAGAGAGGAATGGTGGAACTTGAGGTCATAGCATGGTAGTGACAAACTTGTGAAAAACCAGAATGCCTTCGCTGAAGAAAGAGTAAGGAGCATGGATGGTTGGAAAATTAGTATCAGACCAGATATGAAGGAGATCTGGGGGAAGAACCCACAAAGGAGCCATGTAAGAAGCACGGTATGTGAGTACATGGGGGGAGAGAATCTTTGAGCAGAGAAGGATTCAAAAGGAAACGCTAAGAAAACTAACAAAGAGAGAGAGATTGAGAGGTTGGAGAAACTTGATGAATAAAGAGCCATCCTAAATACTAGATTGGATGAATGTTATTTCATTTCATGCATGTGAATGCTCATGAGCATGGCTAGCCAATTTATTTGTTGGTTTTTATTTAATATAATACTATTTCACAGTTTTTATTATATGATAATGTTTTATTAAATTAAATATGATTTCTAGTGAGTCATCCCTCCAACCTTTACTATATAAGAAATGCATTTCCAATGTTTTTTATGTAACCCCTTGCCCCAATTATCTTTAATTTCATGTGAGTAAAACATATGTAAAGGTTAGATCTTCAAGGAGTAGAGATGGTTCAAGACCCAAGTTGTGGTGAAACCAAACAAGACGATCCAATTGTGGATAGTGCAATACTGCAACTCAAGCTAATACTAGATAAATGATTTTTTACCCTAGGGTAAAAAATTAATTTATCTTATATTTGATAAATAAATCATTATAATATTTTGATCAATTCACTAATTTTTCTTTCAAATTTATAGTTTTTTTTATGCTTAATAATGATCACATTAAATAAATGAGATAAAAAACATGCAAGATAAAATAAAATAAATTTATTATGTGTAAATAGTTTATCATGTCCTAGTTAATTATTTGTGTAAAATCCATATATAATAAAAAGAAATGTTATGGTTTAAATAAATAAATTTACATATAAGAAGAAAAATCATTCAAGGAAATATTATATATTACAAACCTTCCATGATATTTGTTAAGATACATCTTGAGTTAAATTTTTAGTCTGAACATTTTTTGGGTAACTTTTAATCACTAGGGAGGCTTAAAAAATAAAACTATTTGATTAACAAAAATTCTATTTAATTTAACAACCAATTTGTTTAATGAAAATTTGGAGGTGAGTGTTAAAGAAATATAAGTTAATATTTTAGGATTGGGGATTCCACTTAATGGGCCAAGGAGAAATAAGTTAGTATTTGGAAATATAAACTAACTAAAAACCTTATTGTAATGTTCATGTCTCTAGTTGGGGTTATTATTAGGAAAATATGGATCCCTTCCACTATATGTACATGCGACATGATATAATGAGTCCAATAGAGAGGAATATTAGGACTTGAAAAATAGTAAGAGATTAATAAGATAATATAATTTATTACATATCACATATTTTTGTAATGAAAATAATGAATATAAAATATACTTTTTTTAGAAAATGAAAAGTATTTCAACCTTGACATCGTCATTATAATAATTTCTTCACTCAGGGAATGTCCTCAATGGTACAAATATCTCAATGTGACATAGATGGTTATACATATATTTACTATAGTAAAATTTTTATTATGTGTTTCAATACCATGTTCCTGATAAGCCTCAAAAAAATAAAAAATAGTGAAAATGATACATCAGATAGATACATAGAGAAGGGGTCATATATCTATTATATCATGATACCTGATATAACTGGAGACATGATGTTGTAACATAAATACTCGGATACTTACACCATGATATCTCATATCTTACTACTTTGGAGTAGAAATATAGGTAAGATACAAATGATATTTTCATTTCACTATATTCATCTAAACTGGAAGAGGGGAATCTATATACTGATCATGTCTTCAGAATTTTAGATTAAATTTATCAGTTATAAAATGTGGGCTTCCATTTGGATAATAAATAATCCATTAATATTATATTATCATCCTCATTACCAATGATATCATTGTTCATTTGGAATAAAAATATATAAAAAATACGGATAAATCACTAAGAAATAATTTGACTATGCATCACCTGATAGATACTATTTTAATAGAACATGTTTCGATATCCCATGTAATTAAAAAAGAAAAGGAAAAATTTGTAAATCCCATGACCGACTTAAATTCAATGGTTTATTTACAAAACCCTTTTAAAAGGAAACATATTCAAATGGATAGAGAGGAATGGGAGGCTATATGGTTTTCATCTGGTAAGAAAGGTACATGGAAGGAGAATAATAATGAATTTAAGAATAAGAAAAAATATCATATTCTTTTCATATATTCATAATTCTGGGAATATTTTTATTCCACTTATTTGGTATTGATAAAAGAGAAATATTTTCACATATTTATTAAATATAGAGACCAATAATTTATATAATAATAAAGGTTTATTTTATTAATAAGATTAAGAAGGGTGATTCCTAGATCTGTAAAGAGAAATTCATGACCTGATTAATGATCATGGGATTGATTCAAGGTAAACATTTTTTATAATGAGTTTTATCAGAACATTTATCTCAGTATATCATTATAAAAATTGAGAAATTATTTAATTTTGAAATAAATTTTATTATGATATTTCATACCCAGCTAATAGTTCGATAATTTTCGAATCATTATTATCAAAACTAAAAATGAACTATGAATATAAATATAAGACTTATACCTCATGTGGAAAGAAAATTATTTGTAAAGAAAAACTAATAGTTATTGAAAAACTTATATGTAGAAGAGTGTTTAGTATCTTATAAGATAAAACATTACGTATATTGAAAAACATACTTAACATATTTTAGAAAAAGAAACCTTTAGAAATTAAGGTATGACATCAATCTTTTAGAAAAAGATCAATACAACCATTTAAAATATTCTAAGAAAATTATAAAGGTGAATTTATATACTTCATGATAATAATTTAAGATAATTTAGGTATTATCATGGGATATATGTATATACTTGGTAAAAGATACAATATCCTCTCGTTGAGCTAGATGAAGTATGTACTAAACAAAGTATTCATTGATCATTAAAATTTTGAGAGTATGCAATCATGAACCCAAATTATCATATACATTATGATAGTACAAGTAGAATTGATGAAGAGTATTACATGTATAGAAGTTTTCCATGATTTCATTCGAGAAATATTTTCAAATAAAATCATAACATTATACCATATACCAACTTATTGAATATTATATTTCATATCAATTGTGACATGATGCAAATTTATTATATTATAGAATCAAGAGTTTTATTGGAATCATTTGATATGTATAATATTAATTACAAATATACATAAAAGAAAACACAATGTGAATTATTCAAATATATTTATTTTAATAAAATGTAAAATTATCTCTTTTGAAATAATTATATCAAGATGTTATCCATTGATGTTTATTCTCTGGAACCATAAGAGTTGGTATTGGACCACTAAACTCCACTAATCTTAGTGAGATTAATTTTTATAGTGCCACATATTATATAAGACGTTTAAAAGTAAAAGGCGGTTTTTATATTTGGGGGATATATTATTTTTAAAAGAGTAACGAATCTGAAATAAGGTAGTAAATGGGATCAGGAAATGATTGAAAATTTCATATGAATTGAAAGATGGATATCAGTAAAAAACAATTCTATATTTTGTTTGTTTCTTGATACTACTAGTGAGTATTAAAATAATCATGACATGGATGGTTCAATCTAATACCAATAAGGAATTATGGATTTTAAAATGTTTATATAGGGTATACACATGGTCTACAATAAATTATTTACACTAGTCATCACGTTAAATCCATTTGAGTTCTAATTTCCATGGAATATTTCTATGATAATTATATTGGTCTATTGGTTTTCAAGGATATATTACTTGTAGGAAAACATACATAAAATTTCCTCATGATGTAACCTAATATATTTGGCGTCACCAAAGAAATATAATAAAATATAAATATTGAAAAAAATACATTTATAGATTATAGTTAGAATAGTGATGATAGAATATTCATTTGGAATGATGCGGTTACTTGAGTCTGTTAGATATTAGTGGTAACACTATATATTTCCTTGAAAAAACATATTAATAACATTTAAAAACATTTTTATATAATTTTTAAAATGAAGGAATGAATTTCTCCTAGAATTGATTAAAGGAACATAAAAAATTATATGGATTAAGATCTATTTTGAATGATCTTAAAAGGTGATTCGGTCAAGTCAGATTATATAAATTAATAAGGTAATGAAGAGATTCAATTTGGAAAAATCCAAGAGGGTATTGTTTCCAATATCACATGGAATATATCTATTTTTGAAAATTATGTCCTCAGATATATTTGGATATATTAAGAATGAGTAGAATCACATATTCATATATGATTAGATATATCATATATGTTACATTTTATACCAGATTGATATTTATTATACCATGGGGATGATAGAATGATATCAAAAATACTTACGAGACCACTATTGGATGGAAGTCCAGCATATCCTAAAAGTATCTAAAACATACTAAGGATATGCTCCTCATTTATGGAAGAAGTTAGGAACTAATAGTCAAGGAATATATTGATAATAATCTCCAAATAGATTAAAATAATCTGATATAGAGTTATGGATATGTAATTTTATTTTATAGACGAACTGTGATCTGGAAGATCTCATGAAAGCCAGTGGTCATCAGTTATACAAAAAGGCATGAGTATATTGTGGATTCTAATTTATATTAAGACGAAATTTTGATATGAAACTTCATCCAAGAGTTTGATATTGTACATATAATTAAAGATATATCACAATGAATTGTGATAATACTATAACAATGTTTTTTTCTAAGGAACCAAATTCAATCAAGAAATGATGTATATACTTTAGAAGCATCATTAATTGAAGTATTTTTCTTAGAGATGAAAATTAACAGTTAAAATAGGTTCTTATAGAATATAATATGAATGGACCATTTAATAAAGACTTATATAATTATAAAAATTAATATCGTATATGAGTTAGTCGAATAAATGTGTTTGGTAGTTAGATCATGTGAAAGTGGAACCTTTTAGAGTTAGTACTAGTAGTATCAACAAGACATAATAGATCCCCACTATGATGAGATTCTTGAAGGGTTATGACATATTCCTAAATATTAGTCCTACGGTTTGGATAAAATACTATAACATGATACATAATATGATGATTGTTATGGGAATGGTACTCATTTGTGGATGAGACTTCATCTCAGGAAGTTTGAATTATGTAATCTCTAGGATGGGAGGATTATGTGGAAATATATGTTAATAAGAATTTCCCAAGATTATGTGACCTTAGATATTTCAATCTATGAATGTGTGTATTGATCCTTAAACATGAAAATTTTATTGATTATTATCATGAGTTTCTTACTTTTATGTATTTCCTAAAACCATGACAACATATGCTCATGTCAAAAATGGATATGTTGGGTGCATCTTGAGTAATATACATTAATGAATAAGTTATGAAAGGATTTTTCCCTGTAATCTTTATAAAAGATGATATATCATGAATTTTTGTACTAAAATCCATGGATATTATGATTTAATATTTCATTTCTGGAATTCAATTAAATAGAAATCAAGCACATAGGTTGAGGAAACAAGTATCAAACCTCCTTGATTAGAGATATCATGACCAATGGACTATATTTTACAGTGACCATTCATATGTGGTTATGATTGTTGTGACATTAACTTCTTTCTATATGGGTGTCTTGACTTGTTTATAGACACCTATCTTGGAAATTAGGCAAGTTCACTCTGTAGCACTAAGATTGAGGCCTAGAGGGTTACAGACTAAGAATATCAAAGGTATCAATTAAATTTTATTTGAATTTAACTGTTGGAATAAATAATATTCTCATATTAAAGAATAATATTTATTCTGGATTTATTGATTTTATTAATTCAATAATTAGTTATTCAAAAAATATACATGTGAGTTGGGTATTAAAAAAATATTTATTTATATGGTAATTATTTAATTATGCGAATTGATAATATTTATTGATCACATGTTTATTTTCATGGTAATAAAAAATTATTTAATTATTAATGTGGATATTAAATTAATATTTTATTTCCAATTTAAAAATAATAATAATATATTTATTTAATAAATAGTATTTATTAAAACAAATATATATTTGAGGTTCAATAAATATCAAAGAGGATGGATATATTGAGTTATGGGTTATGTGATGAAAAATAACATTATGCATGGGCTATCACATTCATGAGATATAATAATAATATTATTATTTGGATTGGAGAATATATTGGATTTAATATTTGATTAAGGGACACTGTACAATTAAGAATATTAAATCCTAGACTGTTGTATTTGGTATTATATCTTCACAGAATGATGATCAAATATAATGAATTGTGTTGTGCATAACATCTCATACCTATAAAATACTACCAATGAAGAAATTCTCTATATTTTCTCTAAAAAATGATGGATGTGATCATTATCCTCCTCTTCATCAAATCTATGTGAACAAAATATTTGATCCTAAAAAAATAAGGATCACTTGTTGTAATCAATAGGGAATGTTTCTAAACAATATATACCATGATTATAACACATGAAGATCCAAAAGTGATGTTATAAGATCAAGGTCCATGTTTTGAATATCTTTATAGAGATTATACTTTTGGATCCTCTTAAAAAAATGATGGTACAACACAAGCTGGGTTTAAACAATCAATATCTGCATCAATGAAAGAATCTCAAGAATGGGGTAAGTTTAGTTATTAAATTAATTATAAATTTAATTTTCAAAGAACCTATCTTGGAATTTGGGATTATCTTCATAAATATTATTTTATTATATTCATAATACATGATGATTTTTAATGATTTTCATTTGAATTATTCATTGGATCTGATGAAGAACCATCACTAAGAATAATCCCTACCGACATTAGATTTTGCTCGATACCTTCATGACTGAAGTAGTGGAGGGATCTTTTTGATTAATCTATATCTCATTATAAAAACACTAATAGTGTCTTATAATATATTCATTATAAATTCAATGAATATAGAAGGTTGTTTTCAAGTAAATCATACCCCATAATTATTTACATTATTGGTATTGTGACTTTGCACAACACTACATATTTTCCATAGTCCATTGTTATTTTTATAATTTCACATATTTAAAAATGGATTTATCCCACATTTTATGTCAAATTAATTAAAATCACATATAAGTTACCTTAAAACTCACATCCTCATGTCTGTAAATGAAATAATTCAATGTTTCATAGAAGAAAACGCTAATATATAATGCCGATAAGTGAGGATTGACATACCCATAAATATCTCTCATATACCAAGTGGAAAATATTATTAAAAAAATATACTATACTTTATAGAAATATGTAGCAAAAAAATCCATTCTAAAATCCTCATGAATAAATTCTCTCTTATAATCAAAAAAGAAATTGGAATTTTCAAGCGTTTATCTAAATAGAATACAATTGAAACTGTAAAAGTATGCTACAATAATTTCTTCGAAAAAATAGTCTCCATTGTGGGTAAAACAAAATTCCAACTATTTTTATTGATTAGTATATTCAATATATTACTAATACCAATATTAATAATGATTATTTATCTAATAGGGTCAATGGTGTGAACTTTTTCATTCTAGTCAACAATGAATTTTTTACGTTTTCCTCATTCTTTAACCAATTTTGTTAAAAATTTAATATGAAGATGATCTTAATTTTTTATGTTTCTAATTAGGTGGAATATATTCCTCACCATTGGGATGAATATTTTTTTCACTAGGGTGAGTAGCATCTTGTGGTGGATAATACATCATATGTATTAGAACATAGATAAATAAATTAAAATATATACTATTCTTATTGATTATTCATATTCACACTATATAGTCCCCTCTTATATATAATACATCATATCCACTAGGTAAAAAACTAAATACCTTTGATTTACTAAGGAAATGATCATCCATCTTCGAATTAATACAATATTACATATTTTCTTTGAATGCTAAAATCTCAATAAAAAAATCTCTTTAACATATTAATTTGCATAAATGGAAGATATGGAAGGATTTAACTCTCTTTTCATCGAGGATAAATATTATAACAAAATATATTTTCATAAAAAAATGGAACAATTAACACAGTTTGGTGGTTCTATTTGAATAATATTAATATCTTTTTGTTACCAATATGACATCTTCACCTTGTATTTAATTTTCTTCAACTAAGATTTTTCATTTGATTATAAAACGCATTCAGTATTATGAGTCATCTAACAATATTTTTGCGATGAGTATTGGTATTATAAGGAATACATACTCTTTGAGTTATATTGGATGTCCGTTTCAATAATTTCTCCCCTTCCTTTCTTGGAAGATATATACTACGATGAAGACATACATGAATACATTAAGGATTTGAAGTGTTTTTGAGTTATACAGTGCATGAATATGCATATCATATAAACACAATATAAAATTATATATATGTATATGAAAATATATGTTATATATATAATATTTGTTACATTTAGTTATATAATTATAAAATTAATAAATTAATAAATAAATAAATAAATATATATATATATATATTAAGAACACAATTCCCAATTATAAATACATATAAATAACATATAAGATAATATTATATAAATAATATAAACATTAACACTATGAACATATAAATATATAAATAATAATATAAACATATACATACATACATATATATACTATGTAAAACATATATATTTATACACATATGAAACACATATATAAATATATGTATATAAGTACCATCTATAAACATATATTATAAACACAAAATAAAATTATATATATAACATAAATGGAAATACCATATAGATAATATGTACATAAGATATTATAAACATATATATAAATATATAAACATATATATATATATATAATAGTCCAAAAAAACAGAAAGATATATATATATATATTATAAACAAAATATATATAAGATACTTATATAAAATACAAAACACACACAAAGAGAGAGAGAGAGAGATATATATATATATATACATATATGTGTAAATATGAATATATATAGATAAATCCAGAAAAATATATATAACATACCCACATATATATAAATCTCTCTCTCCCTATATATATATGTATTTAACATATAAATATTTAGATAAAAATATGGACACACACATGCACACACACACACAAATCTATATCTAAATATATGTATATATCCACCCCAATATATATATATATAGTTATATGTATTTATCTATAATATATACATAAAATTCATGAATAATAAGATTAATGATGAATATTGGTAAAGAATAAAAAACCAAAAATAATATCAATTTTCTTAAAAAATACATAAATAGATTTAGAAAAGAAATCAGAATCACATACTAGGGATTTTACATTGATTTTATGAAGAAAATAAATATATATGGTGGGAGAGAATGTGTTTAGTATTGTGTGTCATGCAGGGGAAGAAGATAAAAGGATGAAGGGGCTGATTTGAGTTAAATCAGGAAACCCTTCCTCATCACATATTAAGAATTTAGAAATAATTTTCTTTCATTATTACTACATATATTTGAAAATGGTTCCTATATTAAGAATCGATTAGAAAGGTAGTGTATAATAAGGATAAATATGACATATTGATATCTTATTAAATCTAACAGATGAATATGTGTTTGCAAGAAAAGGCTTGTTTTTGTAAGATGATTTTTAGAATACATCATGGGGAAACCTTAAAACTAGGTATATAAAAGCTAAACATAATGTAATAATTGAATGTGTGTAAATAAATTTCCATGTAAATAAACCATTAAATCAAAATGAAGAATCAGGAGAAAGCGACGAGTGTTGAGGTGGTAGAAGAGTTGTAACAATATTGGAATTCACTCCATCAATACCTTTTATGTGTATTGAATTTGATGACTGTTCATTGTCATTAGGTTTATTAATACTTATTTGAATTTAGATAAAGTTATTTGGTATGTATCTTTATTTCCATGAGAAACTTCATTTGGAAATATTAATATTTTGATTAAAAAGTGAAAAATACTTAATTTTTATAGAATGAGATATCAGACTGAGAAACAAATTATTCCATTGAGTCCAAAATGGGGAGTTCACCCAAGGAAAATATTTTGTTAATCTAAGGGCGATGGTAAATCATTGTGTGGTGAAAAAGATTAATTTATATAATTAATAATATTTTATAATTCTTGTAATGCATTGTCTAGACTTCAAATCATGAATAACCAATCTTTTCTCGGGTGGTAATCATCTCAATCTTATTGGATCTTTTTAAACCCAATTTTACTAAAATGGGACTTAAGATGTTTTGGTGGGGTACCGATTAAAATCAAGAGAGGTTTTGTTATTTTGGGCATATGGTCTACTATAGATAATAAAACATCAATATATTTTAAAAGGTTCATCATATTAAGAAATAGACTATGCAACAGGTTTTAGAATGGGGTTTTTTTCTTTTTGGAAAGTATTTGGGAATATTTGGGGGGTGTTGGATCGAATGTCGGACTAAGTGTGGTTATAAATTATAAATGAGGGACAGATGATAATTCCCTCCCATGTTCTCTATCCTCTCTCTCTCTCTCTTTCCCTACCTCTTTCTACCCCTGGGGGCTATCAAAACATAGGACGAAGGTGAATTACGTGGTATGCATTAGGAATCATGATTTGAGGTATATTTATTATAATGACCATTATTATTATACCTTTTTGAAAATTAATTTGAATTTTATTTTTTGGGTTTGGATCAAGGAGATAGAGTTTTCATTATATTTTGAGAAATTTATGGGTTGTTTTGGGAGTGGTGTTTCATTTGAATAGTTACCTAAGTGGGTTTTCAGGAATTTTTGGATGAAATTCTATAATTGAATAAGGTCCCTTTGCGACCCAAAGGGATCACATTAAGATTGTTCTCATTCTGGTATCATGCCCTTTACATGGGGGCATTCACACTATGATTGAAAAGGGATCTGTCATGATATCGTCTCCCTATGGTAGCCATTCTACGACCCTAGTTAGTCATGCCATGATGATTTCTAGCTGGTGGTTAGCCCCACTACTTAAGGGTGGTTGTATCGCGACCCTCATGGTTTCATGGTTACCCAGTTGTTAGCTAGTTATTTTTTAATGGTCTTTTTTGTAATTTTTTAGGGAGTCCTATTTAAAACGCCCTTGGGATTCATTAACTCTAGCTGGTCCATGGATGAGGGAGAGCCCTATTTGGGTCTATTTTATCTCCCCCTTTTTATTCTTTTGATCTGGATCATTTGGGTGGGTTTCATTGTATAGATTTGAGGATAGATATCTCTTATTCTCCACATTTCTCTTGAACCTTGTTTTCCCTCTAATTTCAGTTTTTCATCTATAGTTTCAAAGAGATTTTTCCATGAGAGAAAAGTGGAATCAACCTAATTAATAGGGATTTCATGTACAGCTATATATATGATATTCTTTGAAGAAGTATTCAAGCTTCCATTCATTGTTTGTATTATGTCATATTGAATTCTATATTTATCTATATCTTTTAGTTATTTTTTGTTTAATTGGAAATTATTTTTGGTTTTTAAATTGTGTATTTTTTCAGGGTTAGGTTAGGGTGTATATTAAGAGTGGACTGTGTCCTACTGCATATGGTTTTAGCACCATTATGCCACTGGTTGAGATTGAAAATGATTTTTCCATCATAGATTTTTGGTTTTAAGTTTTAAGTTTATTAATTTGATGGTGTTAATGAATCATACAGGTTCTTAGGGACTCATAAGGGTTCAATAAAATGATGGGATTATAGATCATCTGTTGAGGTAGGTGTCCTTGACTATTTTGAGTCACTTTATCATTTGCAGATTTTATGTTAGTCTTCCACCATTATAAATATTTTCTAAATGTTATATTCCTTGTGTAATGCCACTCATATATTATGACGGGATCCCTCTAAAATAATAATAAAAATGAACTATATTGATTTCTAAATGATTTGATGATGGAACCTTTGTTGAATGAGTTTCAAGGGAAATCAATGTGTATTTTTTTTGCTGGAATGATTTGAATTTTAAAGAGAAAGATGTTTCAACTTTAAAATAAAAATTTAAAAATAGGGTTGATTTAAATGGTATGATTCTAATAATTCATTTTAAAACAATATTTCAAAATTAATTTAGGTTTATAAGTAAATTTTCGATGGGATTTTGTCTAAGGTCCTATCCTTGTTAAAGTGGTATGTGATGAATTTTATAAATGGCTTAAAAGGTAATTTTTACTTAATTTTTAAAATAATCCAAAGGGCTAGGTTGTGATTTGTTTTGGTCCATTTGACCTCATATAGGTGATGACCCATTTTATAAGGTCAAATTTCTTTTATGTGTCTCAATTATGATTTCATTGTGTGTATTTTGTTACATAAATATGCTTGATTATGTGTGTTTTCCGATGAGGTTTTTCATTGGCTTGAAAGCCCATGTTGGGTCGAGATGTTTTTCTTATCCCCTTAGAGGGTATATAAGGGTCTGAAGGACCCTAGTATGGGTAGGATGATATTTTTGAGAGGCTGTCCACATTTTGTGTGCATGACTGAAGTGGTATGAGGATCATACACTATGTGGATATAAGGATGGAGAAATTTTAAGGGATATGTATCGATTGACTAATGCCATTTTGATGAGATAGAGAACTTGTGGGATGACTTATGTGAGGGTTTTTTATTTAACAAGTGTGACTAGTTGTGTGTATATTGGATGATGAGACTAGATACAGATGTATGACTTCCTTCTATGAAAGCAGTGATGGACTAGGCCTTATAGTGTGCCTTACCATTCATATTCAAGTGGTGGTTGGGTTATGTTCAATGAGTCCCTAACTATAACAAAAAATGTTTTGATCTATTTAGTGAAACCTTACCTATTATGTAATAGGATAAGACATATTTAGACCACCCTTTTTTATGAGGGAATGGGTTGGGATTGATTTAATATGATCACTCTAATAAGTGTAGGAGGTTTAGATACATTCATTGCAACCCATCCCTAGTAAGGTAATGGTTTGGGATCAATTAAATGAACCCTTACTTATGGGTAAATAGGTTGGGTAATTTGAGAATGGCATTCCATGGGGGGAATCAATTAGGGTAATTATTATGAAACATTATTTTGATTAGGGATAATTAGGGAACTGATGTACCTATGAATCACTTCCTTCTAGTACGAAGCTAGAGCAAGTACAGTTAAGTGTCCTGGTGGCCTAGTAACACATGATGACTTGAATCATATGTTTGTGTATAAATTTTTTGTTATATTTACAGGTGGTATATTTCATAATTATGATTTTAATAAATATATGTATATATTTAATTCCCATCTACTTGATCACAATAGCACTCAATATTGTTGATGTATTGGGGATTTCTAATGGGATTCTTGACTCACCCTTACCTATGTACACACAAGGGTTTTGATGTTTGTGGGTATAATTTCACGTTTCTCTTAGAGAATTGGTATGTAATGAATCTGGACACTTGATAAATGTTTAACAAGATATGAAGGATAAGGATTCAATATAAATATTATATGAGTTAGCCTAGAGGATGGTGTAGTATAGTTTTTATTATTGTTTAGCATATGCAGTAGCCAATTTTTTCTTGATTTATTTATACATGGTTCCATTTTTATATGTTACTATTATATTATGTTACAATTCACTATATAGATATAATTACTACATTCTATTATACATTAAAAGGGCCCTCTTGGATCCCCTTTATATCTATAGGTATTTTAGAGATGTTCACTGTACGGATGGGTCATGCCAAATTTTTGGAATATTCAGGAATGACCATTAAAATTAAATTATAGAAAATATTCTCCCTATGATTTTTTAGTACCTTTGTATTAGTCTAAATCCTATGGTGTATGGGGATTCATGCTTGATATCATGTTATATCCATTTTTAAGAGTCCTTTTAGAAATTCATATTTGGGTGTTATAAATAGTGTTAGATCATTTTTTCCTAACGAGATAGTGTTATTTCTTAGTGGAGTTAGGTGGCTAAGAATCAATAGGTAGAAAAAATAATTATTTTCCAATAATTATTTGTTTTAAAAATAATTCCCTTGGGATGTCTATAATTGAGGCTAGGAAATCTAGGAAAAAGTAGGTGTTGGAATAGACCAAGAATTCAAATGTGGAATGATGATACTCATAATGATTCCTAGGATGTAGGTCGGATCTAGTGAGTTATTTATTTATCACGATAGTTGACTTATTATATAATGATACACATTCTTTTGAGTGGTGTTATTTGACATGTTTCCTCATCGAAATCCACAATTAATTAAATAAACTTAAAATAAAATCGATTTTTTCTCAATTATAATATAATGAATTATTAGATTTATATGGATTTGAGGGTATAATTTTATTTATAGTGATTTTAATCATTTATCACCATAGATAAATGGGTTTGGATATATTTAAATTTTAAGGATAACATGGTTTTGAATGGAAAACTAATGTGGTGGTGTGAGGTGTACATGAAATAGTTTTTATAATTTGGATTTACATGAAATGGTTCACATATTTAGTTGTTTAAAATTATTGGTATTTTATGGATTTGTTAAAATATTAGGAATTTTTTTTTTATTTTAAAATGGTTTTAATAAAATGATTGGTTTTTGATAAATGGGCTAGCAAGGCAATGAATTTTTGTGATTTCATTTTTAGTGAAAATTATTAGATTATAATGGGTGTTTTAGAAACATGGTGATGTTTTGGTGTATGTAAAATTACTTGAGATAGTTTTAATATAATAAACTGATTCCTTATGAACTAGGCTACTTGGATTTTATTTTTTGGATAAGTGTGACTCAGATGATTGATTTTGATGGTTGGATAGTGAGAAATGTTTTCATTCTATGTTCTTGGTGGGGATTGAATGATATGGTTTAATGTTTACAAAAAATAACGAGTTCCCACGAAGACTAGGGTTTTTGGGTTTTATATAGTTGACCTATAGATATTCACGTGTTAGATTTTGCATTTGTTGGGTGTTTCATGGTTTTTTCAATATAAGTGTGTTCTTTGGGCTTGTGGGGTGGATTTTTGATATTGTGAATTAGTATTTGGGTGTGAGTTTTATTGGTTTTGTGGTTTGGACCACTTAACATATATTTTTAGTAGGTGATTCCTGTAGTGGGGAGAGCCATTAGGAGAAATCATTCATTGGTAGAATACTCTTATAGTGGGTATCACCATAATCTTCAAGATTAATTGTTTGTTAAAACATCATTGTTTTGGGATCAATGGGTGTGGTTGAGAACCATCTTGGTGTTTCGTGATCTTATTTAGTGATTACACTTACTTATGGGTAGGGAGGTCTTGTATAGTGATTATGTTTGGGTATTTTGGATTATCAAGGTGAAATATATGGATATTAAAATGCTGAATATCTTCAAATTCTTCACGGATGTGTGACCCTTAGGATTGATAGAGTTGTGGATGTGGTAAATCTAAGAGTGAGTTGGATTAGAAAAACGTTGGTACTTGTGGGTGTAGTACGAAAATGAGTTTTGTTTCTTGAAGATCTAACTTTTTAATTACACTATGTATTGGTTTAATACATTAGTATGTGTTCTTAGATGATTTTTTGTTGTCTTCAAGTGATAATTCATCACAATAATGATATGTGGAGTTCCATTGCAAGGTAAAACTGAGAATTTAAAAAAATTAAGCCAGAAGAGGACACATAATCTACCGGTTTTAGGTATATAGCCCTTTATTCATGAATTTTATGGCTACATAAAGTTCACGTTATTTTTTAGAAGGTTCCAATGGGGATTGACACTTGTTGGAGGATTTTCTGGAGGTGAATGTTTTAAGAATAGTTATTAGTTTATGTGCAACACCTTTAGGAAACTGTGAAAGGGAATACATTTAGAACTAGGTAGGAGAAAGGTTAGTGCATGGTTTGAAAAAAATGTGTGGGTGATTAAGAGTAACTCTTTGAGCCTATTATCAGTGAGTTAGTATCGTTTTCACTACTAGCGCACTATTTAACTAACTGTGCACCCTAACTGTTCACCATACAGTTATAGATAAAAAAATAATTAATAAATTTCGAATTAATTACTAGGACCCATTTATTTTCTTAATATTCATAAATACAAAATTCATTTTCCTCCCAAGGATTTAGAGGTGTCTCCCTTCGACCATGAGAGCACATTTTAGGTGATTTAAATCTTGTTGGAGATCCAGATTCACCGGAATATCACTATTATTATCCATTCTTCTTAGATATTTTATCCTTCACTCTCTAAAAACTGTTGATAAAACATACTAGGAATAGATCCATTTTATTTGATGTATTCTTGATGAGATCTGGATGAATCCTTTCTGGATATGGGGAATTAATGATGGTTTGTGATTATATCTAGACAATCGTTGTGTTTTTCTTCGTTTTCCCCAATTTTTGTGAGGTAATTGGCTTCTCTCTCGACCCCAATTAATTAAAATTTGATGTCTTTGATTGAAATAAATTTTTTAATTTAAATGATTGTGAAATTATTGTGTGATCTTAATGGGAAATCTCTTTTGGGATGAATTTTGACAAACTTTGAAAATTAGATTGTTTTGAGGAAAATACACTTTGATGATAAATATAAAATGGTGATTTTAAAATTATGGTTTTGATGTGATACATGAAAAATGGTTCTTTAAATGATTTAAATAGAGAAATTTTTTATGTGAAATGGATTGGAATTTATTTTTGAATACATGGTTGGTGTGGGTTTATTTTCATTAGATGTTACCCTGTGGAAGGGGTGTGTGCCATTGGGGCACCTGGTATTGCTAGCCTTGTGATGACTTGGTAGATTGATGAGAGACCACTCATGAGTATGGAACTATCACTTGGGAACGTATATGTGGATGTGTATATGTTTGTATGTGTATAATCATGTATCGGGTATTCCAAATGTAATTGATAAAGGTTTTAAAGTTTTATTTTATTAATATATATGGAAAACATTTTTGGATTTTATGAAAACTATTTGAACTATTTTCAATTGTTTTCTATAAATTTTGATAAACTATTATTTTCCTAGTGGTGTATATTGGGAAATCATTGAGGAAATCATAATGAGTTTAGACTCACGCCCTACTTGGGAACTATTTTGTGTATGTAGGTTTCATTTATCAAGAAAAAATTAAAGGTAATGTGTCTCAATTATTTAATGATTCTTATTGATACCATGGGTGTGGCTTATCTAGTTGGATCTTAGAGTAGGTTGGGAGTTTCTGGTTTGATGTATTTTGTGCCTTTAGGTTTTGTTCAATTTTTATTCCTTTGGTTATATCACTTGGTTTCTACTTGTACAAATATATGTTTTTTTGGATTAGATATGTTTTGAGATGTATTTTTGTACTCATCCATCATATAGATATTTTTTGATTATAATCTTATGATTTGGATGTTTATATTTTTAATGGAAAATTATCCCCCATATGTTATTTAAGACCTTGTAATTTTTTTCTAGAATTTGGAGCCTTGGGGATGTCACCTAAGGCCAATAACACCCACCACATCTTGCCAAGCCAATGGGAGAGGGGTGGGATGTTACAAATGGAATCAATTAATCTATCCTTGGGTATATGTTATGGACAATCCAAGAGTTGGAAATTGTATCAGTCTTAATATTTTTTTTATTTCATAGCTTAGTTTAAAAGAGGTGGATATTAGAAACTTAAAATGGTGCTCATAAAAGGCATAATAGACATATTTATACAGAACTTCAAGTTATCAGGGAGTTGGGTGCATGAGTGTTTTAAGAAACTTCTAGGTGAGTTGCCTCTTTATCATCATGATTTTAACCAATGAGACTTTCATAACATTAATTGGTAGTATAAATTCCCACTAGGACTGAATGGTTTATTATTGAGTAAATTACTTATGGAAATGGTAAAAATTAATTCTTTTTTTGAAAGTGTTGATTTTTTTTTCAAATGGTGATATTTTTAAAAGGAATCATGGTGGTATTTTATAAACTTTTAAAATAGTTTATTGTGGATAAATATGTTTGTGGAACTTGTTGAAATGGAAATTTGAAATAGATAAACCTTCAATTTCTCGAGATTGAGACTAAATGGAGTTTTTTTGTTTGTAGTGAATGACACCGGGAAGGAATTGTAAGAACCCACTAGAAGGGGATGCTGGGAATATGGTTGTAACCAACCCACATGTGAACCAAAAATGGTCCAAAGTATTCTCCAAGATTTTATGGTTGTAGATAGAGGTAACAAAATGGATAAACCAAAGAAAGTGGATAATTTGATTCAGTTATAAAAGCATAATTCACCCATCTTTCAGGGTGATTCAAATCTAAAAAAATAAGGAGTCTGGTTGAAAATATTGAATCAAATATTTAATTTCCTTGGGACACCAGTAGATTTGAAAGTAATGTCGGTGATGTTTATGCTAAAAGATCTAGCACACAAGTGGTGGGATTTAGCAGTTCAAGATAAATTGGGCCAAGGAATTTATTCGGAGTATTTTTAAGAATTGTTTAACAATAAACTATATCGTCACACATTAATAATTTCTATAACAATGGAATTATTTAGTTTGAATAAATAATATCTATCGATAATGGAGTAGGCAGATAAATTTATGCATTTAATCCACTTATAACTATAATTTTCTTCAAGTGTGTCCTTAGAGGCATGAATTTTTTATTTAGGTCTGAAACTAGAAATTATCTCAATGATTTTAATGGTTTGTAAAACTGATTATATAGATATAGTCAATAAGGAGATAGTAGAATAAGGATAAATTTCAAGTAATATAGTTGGAGGAAGAATTTAAATTCCTATAGGAATAGATAGAAACTCGAATGATGGAAGAAATCATAGGAAGTAAACCTATTCTCAAGGGGGTGGTATATCTCAAAATCAATCCATGTGATCATTTAAATTTCCCCCTCAAATGAAGAGTAAGCATGTATTTTTCTGTTCGGTTATTTTGATCATATCAATAAAAATTGTACGGAACCACCTAGAGCCTTTCAAAACTGAAAACAAGATGAAACATATTTAGTGTTATTGTTGTAGTGCTCCATGGTTGGGTGCTAGAGACGCATATCATACTTCTCAGGCATCATATGCATTAATGGGATGAGTGTAGATGAATATCTCTCGTCAGCAGAACTAAGTGAGCCATGGTGATTCTAGGAATAGAAAGACTCCTAAAAAATGTAATATAAACAAGGTAACAAAGAGAAAAGTAAACCAATTATTAAATTGTATAGATCTGAGTATGTGATCATGGCTGATCAATCAGGACCTTTGATAGTGATATGTATGATTATTTTTAATTATACCCTTATGAAATATTTTTTTGATACTAGAATATCCCATTCGTTTATTATTTTTCATGTAATTGATCTAATGGGTTTATATGTTGATATAATGCATTCTATTTTGGAAATCCAAATACCTTTGGTACAAAGAGAGTGTCGTGCCTCGAAATGTGCAATGTGTTCAATAACAATCGATGAGACTATGTTAGTATGGTATTTCTATGTGATATAGATTGATGTCATTGAATTGTTTTTGGAAATGTATTGAATGAAAAAATTTGAGTCCCGTATCAATTTTTATGCATGTAATGTGAGTTTTAGATCTTCTAATGATGTGAGAAATCAAATTAAAGAAGATTGGGGAGTGAATGTAAGTAGAGAACGACACCTGCTACTGGTGGTTGGAACTATCTCTTATCAGTTTTATGATCCTTAACTTTTATAGAGATGACTTGGGATTATTTATGATTAGTATTTTACCATATTTTGAGTATATATTGGTTTTGTTTTATCTTTGGTGTGTTTAGGTGAAATTTAAAAGATTTCGGAGGGGTTTCGGGTAGTTCATGGTTGGCGCACGGTTTTCCTGAACCATGCGCTCTACCCTAAAAAATTGTCCAACCCAAGATAGAGGGGGGTTACATGGTTGATGTATGGTTAGTCAAACCATTAACCCTTTTTATGAGTATCCATGTGACTCCCATAGGTGAGTGTCGTAATTAGGGAATATGTTTAGCAGTAACCTTGCACCTTGTGCAGGAAACCATGCGTTTAGGATTTTAAACCCCCAGAGATTTGATTAAAAATAATCAAACCCCTTATTACACCCCCAAATGAAGTAGAATGACTTATAATCATTTTATATCATTTTTATAGGCTTTTGGATGGATTCTATGTCCTTTAAAACTTTATTCTGGATGTTTTGAAACATGGATTGAAGATCTACACCTATCCTAGTAAGAGAATCAAAATTCGATTAGTATCCTCTCTCTCTCTCTCCCATCCTTCTCTCATGATTTTATGTAATTTTTTTCCATATATGTATTATATCTAGATCTAGTTTTGATGTATCTTGATTAATTTGATCTTTTATTTAGGTTTTTGATCAAGATATCATTCTTCATCATGATCTTGGTTGTTCCACTTGATTGAATATTTTCATTGGAGAGCATTCATTATCATTATTGAGGTAGGTGATATAAATTTCAATTCCCATAATCATGATATAATTACTTGTGTGTAATTGTAAAATTTCGATTTCCAAGATTCGGGTAATTTCATTGGAAATTTAATTAATTTAATTTAATTTCCATGTGTTAATGATTTGGGTTAAATTGGAGTAATTTAATTGTGGAATTTGATTAATTAATTTTTGAAATAATTAATGGGATATAGGGATTGTGTAATTGAATTAATTAATTCTTGAATTAATTAATGGGATATAGAATTGTTGAATCAAATTAATTAATAGGTAAATTAAATAATTAATTTTGGGATTCGAAAATTGATTTCTTAATTTTACGTTTATTTGGTTATTAATGGTTGTGAAAATTGTCAATTAATGTGATATGACTTATTTGACTATGGGGATTGTGAGATAGTTGATTTAACCTAAATGGGTTATTAGGTTATATGATAAAATTATATTGAATTGTTTGATGGTGATTTCATATTATTCCTTGTGAATTAAAGTGTTGAACATTGTTTGTCTGAATTGATAATTGAAATAGTTCACTTTAATGATAATGTTTAAAAAGAAATTTAATGATGCTTAACCTTGATGTTATGAAATTATTATACATGAGATATTGTGATACGTGTGATATTGTGATATATGTGACATTGGGATATATGTTATATTGTAATATATGTGATAAAAATATGTGGGACATGAACTAATGCTTCAAAATCCCATAGTGATAAATGTGTGAGGGACAAGGACTGTAGCTTTAGAATCCCACAGTGATAAACATGTGCGGGACATAGAATACCACTTCAAAAGACCATAGTGATAAATGAGTATGGGAAATGGACTTCTACTTCAAAATCCCATAGTGATATAAATGTGTAGGACATGGACCTCCACTTTAAATTCGCTTAGTGAGAAATGAGTGTGGGGGCGTGGATTGCTGCTTTAAAATCCAATAGTGATTATTGAGGTTTGGGATAGAGACTGAGGCTCCAAATACTAATGGGGTGAAAAACACGATGTTTTGTTCCCATGAGTTGGCATTGTACTATTGTTCTAATTGGACGTAGTATAATGTGAAATAAAATGACAAATTATAACCATGGTATTGTGATACTGTTTAGACTATGGAACAGGATGAAGTAGGTTTTGAAGGTTTGAGTGTCCTTAGGAACCCGAGGGTCTATGTGGTTAAATAAAGAGTAATTGAATAAATGTAAAATGTTTACATTATTTATTGTATTTTATTCATTATACAACTACATAGACTGTTATTGACTAGATATTTTTTAGACATCGTTGGTGTTGGATTGCTAAGTTATACTCACACTCTACTCAGGATGCTTGATTGATACCCAAATATATTTCATTTTCTCAATAAAGGATAATGGAAAAGTTCTTATGTAAGATGGATGAGTCAGGATGGAGCATGGATGAGGGAACCAAACATGGTGTTGGGTACCACATTGGATTTTTCAATGTCATTACTTTTGGGTTTTCATTTTGACACATAACACGTATTTTGGTATGACATATATACCTTTTATTTTGGATTTTCTAATTCATGTTTTGGTCATCATGTGATACTAGTTTGGATTGTTTATTAGCTATATTTTTTGGTCATTATTATTTATTTCTATTGTTGTGCTGCTTTGATAAAAGTGGTATAGTCTCCCCATGATCAACATTAGACCCTCACTGCAAGTCGGCAGTGTCTTTCATACAGGGATGCATTCTTACGTCATGTAACTAATCTGTTTAGGGAATAGGTGTGTGGAACCCAATCCAAGACATTAAAAAGTTGTATCAAAGGTACTTTTTTTGATTTATTTTGTCATAATATTTTATAAATGTAGTCATGAGATTAGGATGTGTCAGGTATTGATTAAGAGATCATGGATGAAAGTAGAGAAACCATGTAAGAGGGTAAAACTAGAGTACCTAGGGTGGGATTATTGTAATTGATGTGTGTTGTTACAATTGATGTTATTTCACCTTGAGTGATGAACTTTTTTTGTGATGTGATTATTGTTTCTGGGTTTTATGATATTTGAATCATGGACCAGAATGGAATGAAATTTTAATATTCATGCATCATTCTAGGTACTTAGAATTATTATGTGACAAAAATTATTTTATGAACACATGGAAAAGGAATGTTTTTGGGTCCATTGTTTTAATGAAAGTGTTTTTCTTTGCTTGTATGTTTTATATGAATGATTTTACAAACATGAATTAAAAATTTTAAATGATTAAAAATGTAGAAAATGGGTGTTTAATGAGGATCTTAAATATGTGAATGAGTTTACCCTTTGTTAACAATGACCACGATGTAGGACGGTTAAGGGCGGTGACCACGCCTTAGTTTTGACTATGTGGTGAGGTTTTGGGGAAATGAATTTTTATGGACTATTGTGAATCCCTCTTAAGTAAATGTGTTAATGATGTGTTATGTGTCCTAATATATGTGTTTGTAATTTTATGGATATGGCTCCATGACCATGATTGTTGAGAGGATGATAGGATGTTATGACTAAGAAAATATACTCTAGTACTAGAACCTGAGGCACTGATTGTGCGAGGTGAGGAATTTGGTGTGCAGTTCCCAGAGAACTTTTCCTGGTTTATGAAATTAAGGGGGAGATACCCTGAGATAGTTATAAAGGGTACATAAAGCCTTACATAGGAGTTTCATTTATAGCACCCTTCTACCTTCACTAGAGAGAGTGACCTTGAGGAAGAAAAGTTCTGGATTGAGTCCATATAGACTATACTGGACCAGTTGGATACTTAGGCTAAGAAGAGGGTCAAGTTGTATGTTGAGATGTTATGAGGATCAGTGAAGCACTAGTTGGATGTTCAAACTCAAACCAGAAAAGCTGGTATGTCATGGAAAGGATTTTTGGAGAAGTTTAGGGATCACTTTTATCCAGATACACTGATACATGAGAGAGTAGCTGAGTTCATGTGATTGACTCATGGAATTATATCTCTGATGGAATATGTTGGTCTTTTTACTGACCTATGTAACTTTTCTCTAGTTCTAGAAGGAGAATAGATAGATATGAAAAGCTGTTTTTACAATGGACTCGAATGTGAGATTAAGTCTAAACATAATACAGTTTTCCTAAAAAGTTTTCTGAAGTGGTGGATCAGGCTATCAAGTCGGATTAGAACCTGAAGGTAGCTTTCAGTGGAGGGAAGGTGGTTTCTACTATATTATTTGGGGGTATATATTCTGAGATCAGGAAGAATAGTTATGATAATTTCAACCATGGTGATAATAAGAAGAGTGGTGAGGGTGAAGGGTTAGTCACACCAGACCTTACTCTAGTGACATGTCACTATTGAGGTAGGTCGTTCCACTTTCATAGGAATTATCCCAAACCTCTAGCATTGTGTTGAGCTTCTGGTAGGATGGTACATCTATAGAGGTTTTTTATGAACCCATAATAGATGAGAAATGATAGAGGATCTACATAGAAGCAGAGCACAATAAGAGAGACTTCTACACCATACCAGTCTGGCAGTTATAGTTCATCTAGCCATGGAAGCAGTGTTAGTGGATGAGGTTCTTTTGGGTAGGT
Organism: Viscum album; assembly: GCA_963277665.1. NCBI lineage: Eukaryota > Viridiplantae > Streptophyta > Magnoliopsida > Santalales > Viscaceae > Viscum > Viscum album. Next base: position 1,655,749,846 of record OY728119.1, read on the forward strand.
GTTTCAATATAAGTGGAGTGGTGTAGCTTTGGGGACTCGTACAACATCACATGGAAGAGGGGTAGGACAGTTTCAAGTCATTCAACATACAATGGTGGATAGAGAGGTTATACAAACCATAGTTACAGGTAATATTCATGTATATTCTACACTAGATAGTGACTTATTTGATACTGCTGCCACTTATTATTTTATATCATAGAAAATTGTAAATGTTCTGGGCTTGGTGGTGGAGTTCATGAGTGAGGTTATGATGATAGATACACCATTGAGAGTGTAGATAAGAGACATATACTTGTGAAAATGGTGGTCTCTCAAGGTTGGGGAGTATTATTTTCTATGGGATATATATATTCTTGACATGTAAGGCTTTGACCTAGTTTTGTGTATGGAATGATTAGTAGACTACTGATCCCACATAGATTGTTACTATATGATAGTGAGTTTTACGTCTCTTAAAGGTGAAAATTATATTCATCAAGGAGAGTGGGATATCCAGTCGGGAAATGTGGGGATATTTCATAAGAAATTAGTGGAGCTCACCACCTAGGTTTCTAGTTTGTTTCTTGATGATGGACGTAAAAAGTGTGATGCCTTCCCACCAAGAGTGGATATGTTCTGGGATGTGTTTCTTGAATAAATATTAGGGTTTCCACCTAAGATAGTTGTGGAATTCATAATTCTGATCATGACTGGGGCTGATCCCGCTTCTATTCAACCATACAGAATATAACCTATGGTGCATCAGGAGTTCAATACACATATATAAAAGTTGACGGATGTGGGTTTCATCCATTCGAGTATCTCACCTCAGGGTTCAATAGTTTTTTTTTGAAAAGATGGATAATAGAACTTTGTGCATATATATTGATTAATGGATGTAAAACCAAATGAATGTGAAGAACCAACATCCCATTCTGAATATCAATGACTTGTTTTACTAGTTGAGGGGAGCTTGTGTTTTCTACAACATCAACTTGATATTGGGGTATCCTTAGTTTTGATTTTTAGCTTCTGAAATACCAAGGACTTATTTCAGAAGGAGGTATGGCCTTTATGAGTTCCCTGTGATGGCATTTGGGTTAATAAAAAAACCAGTAGTATATATGGACTTAATGAACCGAATCGACCTCCTGTACTTGGATCAGTATTTGGTACTGTTTATGGATGAAATCATGGTGTGCTCCAAGACTCATTAAAATTATGCACAAATTTTGAAATAATCTTGAGAATAATGAGAGAGCATCAACTATGCAACAAGATATCTAATTTTCAATTATAGATCGATCAGGTACACTACTTAGGTCAAATCATCATGGAGGAAGAGATGTATGTGGACAGAGAAAAGATTAAGGAAGATGTTTCTTAGGTGAATCTGAATAATGTTTTAAATATCCAAATATTTCTGGGGTTAGAGGGATATTATTAGAGGTCCATCCATGACTTTTTCCATTTGTAATCACATCTTTTGGGACTGACCAAGAAAGGTATAAAGTATGAATGGTATGGATCATGTTATAATTCTTTACAGGAGTTGAATAAGTACTTTAAAATAGAACCAATCATGATCCTACCAAAGTTGGGTGAGGATTATATAGTGTTTTTTGATGCTTTTGGGATCAGGACTCAAGTAGTGTTGATGAAAAGAGATAGATTTTTGGAATATAGATCTCGGTAGTTATGTCCACAACAATAGAACTACCCTACGCAAGACCTCAAGTTAGCGAAAGTGGTTTTGTCACGAATCAACCAAACGAGGGCCCAAGACGTGACTCCCCAAGCAAACCTTGATAGGACACATGATGGAGGCCAGTTCCGAGTAGGATATCACACACAAAATGGCCTTAGCATAATGTACCAGTACACACACACACCCACATACACCTCCATGCAACAATAGAATGATATATAAAAAACTAAAAACTAAAATTCATGCATACATCTATCCAAAAATATAGTACAACAAAAGTAAAAAAAGGGAAAATATAGGGCCCACCAAAAGAAATCCATAAAAGTGTACAACCTTCTATGAAGGAGGGGATCGGTGTCAAACACCCGCTAGTAATATCCTCATCCATGCTTCAGTGAAAACCCTTGTCAGTCAACCTACTATGATCTGCCTACTCTAGGTCCAACTAGGAATTATTTTAAGGACATGTGGTCTTCACAAGACACAAGATAGGTGAGGGAAAATCCCACGAAGGGGTGAGTATATGAATACTCGTTAGACGCCCCAAAACCCCAAAACAGTGAGAAACTGATAGGCATCAGTTAACTCAACATAGCCTGAGGGAACCAAAATGAGGGAGAGACCCCATCTCGATACCATCCTCAGCAATTCTTAAGTAGTCATCTTAACGTCCCTCGCATGTAATTGAAATGACACATGCAATAGGGACTCCCAAAACACACCCAGATATACTCAGCTCCAAGTCTCGTGGTCTCGACCATAGAATGTTCACAGTAAACGATTTGAGGTTCCAAAGCGACATTCACAATGTATCATGAGGTACCGACCTCATAAATAACAACAAAATCCAAGATATCCTTTATAGCTCTCAAAAAAGGGGGAAAGCATAGATATCTAAAAGACGATGAGCCAAGCACACCATAATCGATGACACAAAACTGAGTGATTCCACCAACACTGACTTGCACCTAGCGCATGGTCAAAAGAACTGTGGAGTGTCCTACCCCTCTCCATTTCCCCACAGTCGAGGGAGTACTAGATCCTAAACCAACTCGTGAAACCTCTTTTTCTTCTGTCTAGAGGGGCCGACAACTTAGTACGTCGAGGGATCACTAATTACTAATATGAAATCCTAGATAACAAGTGGAGGGGCCTGCTCCCTGGTGAAACTTGGGAACGAGTGAGAAATACACCTTACGTGTGAACCTGCACCCTATTATGACCAAGGAGAACAACCCAATAAAACAAGATCCCACATCCTAACATGGTACTGGAGAACCACTGTGATAGATGTGAGCCTGCACCCATGGTAGGGGATCCCCACACTGAGGAATGTGAGCCCACACCCTTGACAGGGGACCACCACTATAAGAGATGTGAACCCACACCCACAAAAGGGTAACACCACATCATGTTATTTGGGTTTTCAACCACGATAGGGGAGCAACACAAAGAGGCTATAGGACCCACACCCTGGTATGAAAGTGGAGTACCGACTCTACCATACAATGAGATTGGAGATCCGGTGCTCTATCACGGTAGGGGAGCAGTCCAGCTGTATGAACATCATGAGGAACTCTCAACCTAGTCCATCAGTGGAGTAACATCCATGGAGACAAAACCGCCCAAAGGAAAAAAACCTTCTCCCAAGATGTTGGGAGTCCCATCTCTACCTAATCAAAGAGGTAAGGGAAACACGCTCACGGGTACCTCAAGGGAGTACCTGACGCAGAATATATCTTCACGAACCACCGATATCCATCATAGACCTAGCACCACTCTAGAAGCGTCTTGATAAATTATTTACACCTCATGTATTGAAAGTCGTAATTGAGGCAGCCATCACATTCTAGGCGAAAACATACGCAGGATAGGCTAATTACTCACCCAAAACAAACAACCAGTAAAAAGGTACTATTCACCACAACTGTCTCAAATGGGGAATCATGGGGACCACACCTCAATCCCAGAACACATAAAAATGGATCAATCCATTGAGATCCTCATGAAAAAACAAACGGGATATACTAAATGTCCAAAATGTACACCTGGTGAAAAAATCACATTTCACCGCAAACGCCCAAAGCAGGCCTCATGGAACCGGCACCACAATTTTTTTAAGCACACATCTGATCCATGATTCGCCCAAAAATAATAAATATATTATTATTATTATTTCTGAAACAAACATTTCATGCCACCACATCTTGAGACTACAAAAAATTCCTCAATGTAGACTCAAAAGGTCTTCCTCGAAGCCAGGTATGCGTCTTTATATAAGACACATAAAACAGACCTCAGGATAGCTAGTTATGGGGTTTGTAATAAAAAACCTTGACACAAACCGGCCGGTCTGACTCACTTAGCCTGCCCATCGTGGCACTCGCTGTCCATAAAACTCCCAGCTATTCCACAGCTAGACTGTTGGCCTCCACCATGACTAACCTCTGTGCCATTGCACGAGCCTCCACCAATCGCCCACCGCATCGGTCTCCACTGCCCTCACCAGACTCAGCTTCCACCACCTCTCTTCAAACCCATGACCTGCGCTACCACCTCCTTCCACGGACCACTGGGAATACCCAGTGGTATAAAAAATCGATTCAAAAGTTGTTTCAGAAACCTCGACACCCAATCTACATAGACACATCATCTAAACGACGATCTGATGGAAATATTGAACAAATAAAAAATCTCAAAGGAGGGTAATGAGCATAAAATTCAAAATCACCTACCTTATGGTGGATGGATAATGCTTTGGGTGTAGAACTACACCAACAATGCACTGATGGTCGATTTACTGATGATCAATGTCAAAAACGGCTATTGGCAGCTCCTCCTTGGTTTGTTTGTTGATGAGGACGGGGGGTGGTGGATACTGCGCACACCTATGGGGAAGAAGGTGGTGTGGTAGATATTTTTGTTTTAATTTAATTAAATCAAAATATCTACGTAACACCTCGGCCCGACACGACTCCGACCTGACACCCATCATTGAAAAAAATTATGTCACGCCTAGGGTAAACACATAATTTGGGACTTAACCGCGATCTCAAAAATTTTATCTGAGACTCTATTCAGATGTTATTCGAGCATAAGCCTAAAATAAATTAAGTTAATTAATTTATTGCAGTGCCCTTGATAACTTTTTCCAAAGAAATTTTACTCCCACCAAACATATACCCCACCATGGGTAAACTACAAGCTCTTGATGCAACTGTGCCTTCATATTTCTGATTCGAGTTTCTGTTTGAGGGATAACTCAATTCCGCCACATGCATAGTATAAAAATCATAATATTTTTGTAAAATTTATTCTGGTCACACTGAGCCTCATAATTTCACACAATCTCAGTTTCTAGCTTTGAAAATATTCTGAGAAATATTCCAATGTATGATAGCTAAAAACCCGAGTCACTAAATCCTCCCCACCTTAAGTGTTTTCATACACAAAAAGAAAAAGCCTAGGAACATGGGAAAAGAGCATATCTCTCCACTAGGACTCCCATGACAGTGATCTCAGCAGAGGTTCCAGTTCTATAAAAACACACACCAGGAAAAACCATAACACTAGCAACCAAAGAGAGGGTTTACAAACCTCATATGTAGCCAGACATCCCAACTAACACTCTGAACCATAAAAGAGATAAAATTGAACCCAAGACCTCATCACTAAACACCCAAGGCCACCCTCATTGTTTATAAACCAACCCGAACGAGCCCCAAAAGACCTCAACTATCTCTGAACAGTCTGTTCCAACACCAACACAATGCCAAGGAAAAGACCAGCTTAGCCCCTCATCTCACCATGTGACTCTTGCTAATGCCAAACCTTAGCAGGTTGATGTATTCCCCACATTTAGGAAAAATACATGCCCAATGGATATCCCGTCACGAGAGACCTTCCAAAAAAAATCCAACCCCATATGAAAATTATCTCCACCACAAGGAGAACAAACATGGCTGCCCATGTGTACACACTGGGTCTTATAAGACCTTATGAAACCACCACCAATGCATGGAACCATCCTAAAACTCACTGGTTGAAGGAAATCATCTACCACACCTTAATACTATCCACTTTGTGTGGCACTGACCTACTTGCATAGTTTTTTTATCATGCCTCAAGGATGCATCTTAGTTTAAAAGGTTTCTATCCTTCATGCGAATTCGAATCCGAAACAAACCACACAGCCTCCTTGAGTGTCCGACATACAAGATGACAATGATCTTGTGAGGGAACCAAAAAATAAAAAAAATCCTTCCCAGACACTGAAATTGGGAATTAAGGGGGCATCGCCTACCAACACCCTTCCAATCCTTGTGTACAGAAGTCAATGGGACTCAACCACCACACCTCGATACTGTCCTCTTTCGAAAGAACTAACTCACCACACATTTTTCACCACACATCCAAAACACATCTCAGTGGGTAAAGGTTCCCTTTTCCTCATGTATTCGAAGATATATTTCAAAAAACACTGAAACCAATAGAGCCATTCATGGATATGTATTACAGGATGCATCCACCCTAACCCTATGAGGTGGGTTAACGCGCAGCTCAATGGGTGGTGGCTCCACCAACTACACAACTGGAAGAGAACATGCCTCATGACCAGGCCCCTACAATGAGACCTCTTCAAATATTGAGTCTTACACCAAAATTTCCTCTAGAACCCTTGATGTATACTATCGTGGAAACATCTTGAACACATTCAAGACACACCATAGTAAATGATTTTATATCGGGAGATTACTCAAGAAGGATAGGAACAACCCAAATCCTAGTCCTAAATGATTCATGTACCATTGATTTCCCCTGAAAATGATGTCATAATCTATAATGTTGGAAGATAGGTTATCAGAGTCCTAGTGTATGGATACGTCAATCACCCGTACTAACAGTGGATTCACTATCCTAATAGTTGAACTCGAAACATCCTAACAATATTTCTATATAAAACAAACCATGATCATGAATGAGGTCCTAATGTGGAACCCTCAGTAATGCCACTTTGTCAAAACCCAACCCCAAGGGGCCCGATCCACAACTCCCCATGTCTGCCTCTGTAGGCAAGGGGCTGACATCCAACGTCGAGTAGGATATCACACACAAGGATGAATTCCCTAAAGAACCTATACACACACACACACACACCCACATACACCTCCATGATACAATGAAGAGATATATACAATAATAAAAACTAAAATACATTCATACATATATCCAAAAACCGAGTACAAGAAAAGTACAAAAAATTAAAAATACAGGGCCCACTAAAAGAAAATAATGAATGTGTCAAACCTTCTTATAAAGAAGGGATCTGTAATAATCCAATGTTTTATTAATGTAATTAACATCTTATAATTATGTTATATAATCACTTTAAATCACAATACAATGAACAACTAATTACTATTGGACCCTTAAACACAATATTTCTACTTCTATGATTTGAATTTCTAAAATCTATAAAACACGGTAGTGATCTGTAAGATGTTTGGAGTCCAATAGGCCAAAAATAATTTTCAGTGAATACTTACCTTCCCTTATGAATAGTAACCTACCCTTATGAATAGTAATACAACCCTTATAAATATTAAATTGTCCAATGAATAGTAACCTCACCCATGAATGTATAAATAAAATTTAGGTATCTTATAAGTGATAATATGATCATAGTAAAAGTCTTGGTATTTTTGTATGTCAAAAATAATTAATTACATTTAATTAATTAAATTAAAATAAACATTATTTTCCTAAATGATGTTAATAAATAATTTTTTTTATGTCTTTTGGTTTTAATATAATTTTATAATAACTAATGTTCTTTTTGAAAGAATTATAAAATCAGTCATAGTTTTTGAATCCCTATTTTTCAAGTAAATCATGATTTTAATTAAAAATTAAAACAATAATATTTAGAAAATTATTTTTGAAAAATGGAGTTCATTTTTTGATTCTACACATAGAAAAATGGTTATGGTTATTTTTTGGGATTTTTTTGAAATACTTGAAATCTTTATGAATAGTAAAATACAGTAATTAATCGTATATATACATTATATGTTAAATACACTATTTATTGAGTCATGGATGATATAAGAACATTAGGTTCTAACCCACATGCACATATAAGTATATTTGGTCACAAGAATCATCACTATTGCTTGTATTATGGAATATATTAAACTAATGATTAAAATATTAAGAAAACCATCCTCCCCTCCACTATAAAAACATCCCACACTCTGCTCTTCTCTTCACTCCTCTCAAGAATTATGCCTCCCATAATTTCTACCCAAATCTCATTCCAAGATCCTCTCCACTTACAAAAACCCTCGGTATCCTCATAATACCAAATCTCCTCCCCTTAAGAGGTTCTCAAGGAATATTAAATCAAGATTAAATTCTTCTTTTCTTTTCTTTCATTTTCTTTTCAGGTTTCTTTGTTCTCTTTTCTTTACTAACCTCCCCTAATACAAATGAAATGTAAAATATAGTACCATAAATGTACTATAATTTTGCTTTTATAATAGAATAATTCATTATCATATCTCTTTTCCCCTTCTTTTATACGAAAGAAACGAAAACACTGTCTAAGATGTGTTAATTTATCACATTCAAGGACGACTGGTTATCAATTCATAGTAACATATTCAATTCAGGTCATGAAACAATTTTTATAGTTGAACCAGACTATTAAATATGTATTTTAACTTATCTGATTTTATGGAATATTTTTTCTCACAACATGTAAAATACTAATGCAAAAAAATAATAATGAGCAAAATTGCCATACTAATCTAAGAATTTATCATTAATGTTTAATATAATGATTCACCTTCAATAAAAATAAAAAAAATACATTTTATAACCATGGGATCTTCTGGATTTCCACTAATGTCATATAACTTCAATTCTTGAAAACCATTTTCATCATACAAGTTTATTCAAACCTGAATATAAGTTAACCGATCATTAAAACCATGGAAGAAAACGCTCCCAAACAATGAAAGTGAACATATTATATCCTCAAAAAGGACATGAATGAACTTAATACGGTTATATTAAATCAATAAAATGTATCACTGGTTCGATAATTAATAATTAATGAACATAATCTGATTATTCTGGTCATTAATATCAAGCGAAGAACACCATCAGACTTAAGGTAAAGGATCCTCTCTTCTTCACATTTATTCAATAATCTCCTCTATGTTATGTACTTTTATGTGTAGTTACTAATGATGGGGGTATTATTAAAACCTCCAACATAATACCCTCATTATTTATAAAAGAGGAGAAAGCCCTTTATCTCTCACTAATCCCTCCTAATTACACCTGGTACCATGCTGATATTTCGTTTGAGATTCTACCCGAACCTCCATAATTCCTTCAAGTTATTATTACTCACTTTTTAACAAAATTAAATCCTATATTTTATATATGTACATATTCTAATTTCTGTTTATATGTCCCAAACCATGTATCAACAACCATGATCCACTCTCCTTTAGGTATATACATTTTTTAAGTGATCCCCCCTGAACACTTCCCGATAAGAAAACCCGTTTTGAGGGAACATCCCGATTTTTTACCCAATTTCAAGTGAACACTACCATATATATTAATCCAAAAATGTTTTTATAAAAAAAGTATTTATACTAAAAAACCTTATTTTTTCACTTATGGTTTTATATGAATGATTTTTCACTTTTCTATTTTAAATGCTCTTTAGTATTTTCCTTGAAACTGCACTAAAATGTTTTAATGCTAAAAATTAGTAAATAATATTTTTAAATGTTATAAATTCTATTTAACATCAATTATAATGATATATTTCTTTATATTTTATCATTCCTTTCTTTCCTGGAGACGTTTATGATACTCCCATTCATTGTGCTTTATGTCATAATTATGATACCCATTTCTTTTTCTGGGTTCCCTTATGATTATGATTGATTATGTATGATTATATATGTGGAAATAATATTCATGAACATTTTAAGATGGGTGAACCCAGACAACACTCCAATTAATTGGGTAAAGTTGAGTCTCATGAGATGTTATATGTAATGGTATTGGAGTTTAGCCTTGACTCATGCTATAATGTGCAACAGTCTCAGTGGTTAACCTTGACTTGTGCTCCTCTATATGAAAAGAGCCTTGGATCGTGCTAAAGTCATGTTTTATGTTGTTTTTACATTCCTATGATTCAATTTTATGTGATCCCTTGTTTATATGTTACAATTATATATACCATTTTATATGTTTATGTCATGATCTCTAACCCCTGTGGTAAAGCCTTATTATTATATTTATTCCCTTATTGGGATATTAGCTCAACTATTTGTTCATGTGATCCCTAGGGTACCCTATGCAGATGTAAGGGATCAAATGATGTTTGGATCTCTTTATTGATATTAAATAAAAAAGTATTTTTCTTAGTCCCATGTTTTAAGTTTTAAGTACCTAGTATTCCAAGACACTAGAATATACGATCCTTGGGTAGTAATATGATGTTTTATTATGCTTAAAATCATGTAATATTATGTGTAAAGGCTAGGGTTGCTATATTTGGCATCATAGGATAGTCTAGTTATTTTTGGAGATTAGGAATAGATCACTTTATTAAGAACTATAGTGATGAGAATATGTATAATAAAACAGCCCCTAAAAAATTGTAAGTATATGGTAAGTGGTTTATCAAACAAATATATCCCGTTCTAGATACAAATAGGTAGAGGTGGCTCTGTCACATATTTATCTAGGGGTAAAACCTGAAAACACTGCTTTGCGCTGGACTCAAATGGGAACTGATGTAGAACAACAGGCCTTGCTGCAGTCTTGGTTTAACACTCCTGGGGGATATGATTTTGTAAATTCATGAACGTATTAGAATCCATTATTAAGGGAATAAAAATTCCATAAGAATATTAGTTAATATATAGATCTAGTATAACCTATATTTAAACCTCGTTAATCACAATTTAGGATATACTTACCCTTTATAAGTCTATCATACTATGTTCAATGTTTCATTTTTATGCTTAAATGTTACGTATTCAAGACCTTTTATTTTACATTGTTTTTCTTAGTTAATGGAGGGAAATAGATGAACATGTTCCAACAACCAATGTGACAGGGAATTTGAATATTTCCCTAATGATATGGAAATATATGATGGGGGTGAGTGCTCAAAACATCATGACAATACTTGCTTAGTTGTATCAAGTTATGAATAATAACTTGAATCACATAAAACAACCTACTACCAAAGGAAAGAGAAAGTTTCTGTATAATAATTTATGCGGAAATGGCCTCTAATTTTTAGTGAATCTTCTCATCCACTTCTATATAAATAATGGATTAAATCCATTGAAAAGATATTGTATGTCCTCCATAGCTCATAAGAAGAGAAAGTTTTGTTGGTGGTTTATTATTTTGATGAGGAAGCTGTTCAGTGGTGGACACAGATAAAAAATATGAATCCCTAGGAGGAAATTTATTCCATGGATTGGGAGGAATTAAAAATAATGTTTTTTAATAAATATTTTCCCTGAACCCTCTGTCTCAATATGGAAAGATCATTCCTCGGACTCAAGTGGAAGGAATATGAGTCCATCAAGGCATATGAATAAAACATTACAAGGATTGAAAGGTACACATTTAACTTAGTCATGAACACCAAAAGCAAGGTGGATCACTTATTTGGAGGACTAAATATGATTCTATAAAAATCATTGGCAATTTTAGACTTTGATAACTATGAATAGATTTTCCGTTGTGCCCTAAAAGATGAAATGGAGATCATTAACTCTTAGTGGTATCATGGGTCTAATGAAAAATAAAATAGGAAAGTTGAATGTAATGTGGGAGGTGTCACAAATAAATTCTATAATGGAAAGAATCTCGACTATCCCACGTGTAAAAAATGTGGTAAGAATCATCATGGGAACTATCTTTAGTGAATCATGAATTGCTTCAAATGGGGAAATATGGGACATCTGGCTAAAAATAGCGGACACGATATAAATAATCCCACTAATGTGGAAGACGAAAGGAAGGTTCATATTAATGATTAGCCAATAGTGTAGTGTTATAGCTGCAATGAACATGGGAATTATGTGAACAATTTCCCTAATCCAAGGGTTCTTAGAGGAAGTCAACAACAACCGCCAAGGAAAAAAGGAAGGGCTTATGCTATCACTACTACTTAGGTGGAGCTTGAAAATGATGTGGTGAAAGGTATGATTTATATATTATATAATAGTCAATGTACTATTTGATTCTAGTTCTACGTATTCTTTCATATCTTTTGATTTTAGTAGATATATTCAAACACTGCCTCAAAATTTGGAGGAAATGTTATCTGGGAGAATAGAGAATGGGGCTGATATTTTGTCCCAGGTTTATAACTTCTCCCTGATCTAAATTTGTGGAATGAACCTCCTAGAAAAGATTTTCATACTTCCTTTAGTGGAATTTTATGTTATCTCTGGCATGGATTGGTTATCTTTATAAAAATACAACATGAACAACTGTGAAAGGGAGATCACTATTCATATCCTAAAGCATCCACCAATTCTTTACTAGTGTAAAGAGGAAGATGAATATCATTTAGAATTAGTGTCTCAAGTGTGGATATTAATTCCTTATGATAAAGTATATCTAGCTCAAATTCTTGTGACAAAGGATAGAATCACGATTGAAGACATGCCCATCAAGATGGAATATAATGATTTATTCCCTAAAGAGTTTCCATTTCTTCCCATTGAATGATAGTTTGAGTTATCAATTTAGCCTATTTATGGATCCCTACATATATCAAAGACACCTTATAGAATGGAAACCGTAGAGCTGGAAGAGATGAAGAAGCATTTGGAGTAGAATAAGCAGAAGGGTTTTATATGAATGAGTTCTTCACAATGGGGTGCAATAGTCCTCTTTGTCAAGAAGAAGGATGGATCAATGCACCACTGCATTGATTGTTGTGATCTAAAAAAATTCAGTATAATGAACAAGTATCCCTTTCCTTAGATAAATGATTGTTTAATAAGCTTCTTGGGGCCAGTTATTTCTCTAAAGTGGACCTCTGGCTGGGATATCACCAATTAAATGTAAGGAGGGAAGATATTACCAAGACTACCTTTTGAACGTTGTATGGAAACTATGAGTTCATAGTGATTCCCTTAGGACTCACTAATTCTATTGACATTTTCATGGATTTAATGAGTACATTTTTATGAGATTACCTCGAAATTTTTTGGGTATTCCTTATTGATGATATTCTAATACACTCCAACAGTAACGAGAAATATGAGGCGCATCTAAATATTATGATAAATACTTTGGGAAGGGAGAATTTGTATGAAACATACTGTAAATGTGAGTTTTAGAGGGAAGATGTATGAAGAATGGGTACCACTAAAACAAGAACACTATGTTTAGAGATCCTATTTCTGATTGAGACCAAAAGACTACTAATAAGAAACCCTGTGAGGATCTGATACGATAGCCTAGTGGGAAGAGGTTCTGTGTGGACTTGTAGCCTGGGGTAGGGAGCATCTATGTGTGACCCAGAAAACCCATGGAAGTCATCAGGGATGAGTACTACAATAATACAAGGTTAATGGGGAAGCGACTTTGTGTGACCCGACATACCCATAGTGGGGAGAGGCTATATGTTACCATAATACCCATGGCACTCATTGGGGAGGAGTAGTCCAAAAACCCAAGGGGTTCAGTGATATGTCTAATAGTATTTCTTTCCTTACTCAAGATTATACATGGTTTGAGATGTCTTGCTTCGTGATCATGCTCTGTGATCGTACTTCGTGGTTTTACTATGGATTTATTTGTGGACATTCCTTGTTGGTTTGGGGTCCCTAATGATTATTTTTTAGTCACCCTGCATGGGATTTTTTAACATGTGTTGTGTATGGTTCAAATTATTGATGACTTGGTGGAGGACTTGGTGGCCTAGGACCACGCGGGGCCCAGTGAGATCAGGCATGAAGGATGTGCCTCTACGGATTTTGGCAGCAATTCTATACTTACCCATCAAGTGGGTTTTTTCACTGGAATACATGCCATCGATCTTGTACTTTATATTTTTGTTGTTTTATTTTTTTGGTTTTGTAATATGTTCCATTTACATTCAGTTGTACCTCCACACTCAGTAGTTGTATACAAGAATACATATTCACTTTTCTAGTTTTCTTGGGACTTGGTTGTATGTGTATATGTACAAGTACTCAGGAAAATTCATCCCACATGTATATTGAACCCTTCAGTGCTAGTTGTCAACCGCTGGCCTTTGGGAGGAAGGATTAGAGGAGTCACGAAACGGTCCATGGGTGATGGGTCATGACAAAGTTGTATCACAGGTGGTTGGTTCTACCTCAAATATCGAGATTCTATTGTTTTGATTTTGGGAAATAGTATTAAATGTTTTTTATTCATATTTCAGATTCATGGATTCTAGTGTTGGTGTGGAGGCTGATGTATCCACAAACCAAGACCTTGAATTCTACTTTTAGTCACTATACATAAAACACAGGTTACATGAATCATATATGAATTTACTGTTTCCACATATTCATATTGAATTAGAGTCAAATCACATGGTATAATATATTGACCGTGTATCATCTTGATCTATTTCCGGATGCCTCCACATAAACAACAAGTTTTGATTCCAATGTGTGACTGTGAGGATATTCCACCTAGTGACGAGGCATCGGTTCACGGACTCATGCTAGAGATATCACCACCGAGTGGTGCGCTAGTGTTACCACCACCCTCTGATCTCCAGCTACTATCGACATTACTTGTGGAGGATGTACACTGAATCAATGCCTTGCATGAGTTCTGGAGACAGATACCTCCCAGGTTTAGGGGAGAGATAGATCCTCAGGCCGCTGAGGATTGGCTGGAGGCGGTGACATGGGTCTTCTGCTTAGTGAGGACACCGCATGACCAAATGGAGTTCTTAGCCATGATCCTTCTTCAGAGCTCAGCATGGAGATGGTAGAGTTTTACATTTCAGACACATGATGAGGAGGACCTCTCAAAGGATGACATTGAGCATATTTTCTAGGAGGAGTTCTTCCCCATGACCTTGCAATCAGTGCACATACAAGAGCTGCTTCACCTACAGCATGTCATCATTTCAGTGGCCGAGTATTTTGTGAGGTTTATAGACCTATCCCGTTACTCTAAAGACATAGTGTGGGATCCTTTGTTTAGGTCCTAGACCTTTTATCAAAGGATCGATTTGGAGATCAGGACGTTAATGATTTTCCTCCACATCCCCTCTTAGTCTAGAGTTCTAGAGTGAGCTCTAATAGTAGAGAGATTCCTCATATAGAAATAACCAATGGTGAGAGCTACCACCGAGCGACAGGTGGCAGAGTCATCTGTGGAGGGAAACCAAAAGATGACACAAAGGTCTAAGTGGGCCTGATCATCAAGAGGGATACCCTAGGACACATGATCAGTGGTGCGATGCCACTGTGTATGTGAGGCTTATCCAAATTATAAGGTGTGCTACTCATGCGGTGGGTAGGGAAACATGGCTTGTGATAGACCAACCCACCACACAGATGACTAGATGACAGTCGATGGACCGCCAATGCTGATATAGAGGTTTGAGTGAGGAGGTCCGAAGGGAGTTGGACGTGGTAGGGGAGCTGGCCGAGCAGCAGGTGGTGGGAGACAATTTGTGGTACAACCTCTACCACCCCTAAGTGGTCCACCATAGCCTCAGGGAGCAGGTGGATATGGGAAAGATCAGCTTCAGGAAGTAGAGGCCTATGAACACGCTGCTGCAGATATGATTATAGGTATGATCTAGGTCTTCTCCACCTTAGCTGCAGTTCTTATAGAAATAGGTGCCAATCACTCTTTCCTTTCCACAGACATTGTTCAAGGCTTTGAGATTCTGGTTGAGTTATTGGCTCGATCCTTACAATTAGATACTTCTATGAGAGGGTCTTTGATGATTATAGATTGGTTCCGACAGTGTGAGCTTATTCTAGGAGAAGAGATCTTCGTCTTGGATATGTTAGTAGCAGTGTCAAGGACATACGAAGCCATCTTGGGTATGGACTGGTTATCTACAGTCCATGATTAGATCAATTGTATTAGGCATAAAGTGCAGCGTGTCTGTGAGGATGGCACTGAGTTTTCATTCACCGGTGAGAAGGAAACACTTGGAGTACAGGACAAACTTTCTTGGAGGAGGGTGCAGCCGATGACTCACCAATTGGATAGCCTCACCCTTGATGCAGTGGACGAGAGGAGTCCAAGATTTCATGTAGTGGTGGATGAGTATGAGGATGACTTTATTGGGGATGTTCCAGGACTACCTCCTCACTGGGAGGTAGATTTGGAATCAAACTTGTAACACCTCAAGATCTCTTAGTACATTATCTCTTTAATGTAATTTAATAGATTTTATTGCACGCAACAATGACTTGGCTTGCGTTATACGAAAGATTTATTTTTGGCGAAACAACACATTAATATTATAATTATTTAAAAGATATATTTATTTTCCAATTAGATATTGTAATATGAATAGTAAAAAATAAAATTTAAATGTTCTTTATAATTTTTTTATAAATAAAACATATTTATAAAGAAATGTATAAGTTTGGTTAAAATTGGTATATATTTAGGAAAACATTTTACATCATGTTGTAAACAATAATAAATTTATTTTGTACACTCATAAAAATTTAATTTGGAAAAATATAATTCATTTTTGAATTTGTAATATCAAAATTAACTTACTGTGAATTTTTCATATTTTTCTGAAGACATTCAATTTTTGATGATTAGTGAAAAATATTGCATAATACATAAATACCCAGATTTTCATTTAAATAATTTTTTTTCATTTAAATTTATCATAATGTCTAAATATATACATAATACATATATTAGTTCAATGTAATTCATTTGAGTCATTTTACAATAAGAATAGATATATAAAATTTTATTGAAATTTTTAACCTCTTTTACCCACCTTTTAGGCACATTTACAAATTTGCATAAAACATAATTTTACAACTTCTAAAAATTTAATTTCACAAATCTGAAAGAAACTATTTTCATCATTAATTATAATGTGGTTAGATAGGCTTAAAATACATTTTTTGTGAATAGAAACTTTTGAAATTTATTCACCACGGTTAAAAGTAAATAGAGTAATTAAAGGAAAAAATAATATTATAATAATAAAAAATAACCCCAAAACATGTCCTAATTATATTGGATAAGTGTATTTCGACCAAAATAAACCTTAGGACAAAAATATTATCCTTTTTGATCAACTTTTATTAGATTTGGACTTTTCATTTATTTTATTTAAAGAAGAGTTAAAAGTGTTAAATTCAAATTTTAATAACTAATTTTTTTAATATAGGGTTATACATAAGATAAATTCAACAATAAATATTCATTATATATATTAAAATATTCCCTACATCATATTATTTTATTTCTAATTTTTAGACATTAAATAATTAAATTTAGTTTTGACACAATGATGATGTAGTAATTACCTTATTAATGAATTATTAAAATAATTAATATTATAAATATTAAAATAATTTTAAATTGAATATTTTGATGCCATAGAATAATTTTATAGGTTAATATGACAATATAGGGTTGATTTAATGTGTTTTTTTCTAACTAATCATGTTGTGATTACTTTCAAAAAACCCAAATACTAAATTGTGTCATAATTAACATAAATGGGTTTAAAAAAAACTATTTTATTAAAGTATATAATAGTCCTAAAAATATAAGGCTAGTAAAAATGAAATATATAATGTTATATATATTATTAATGAACCACTTTATATTCTCTTGGTGTTTTATAGAAACTATATTAGCCATGTAGTATAAAAATACAAGCAGACAAGGTAAAAGTTAAACTATTTGACGAAAAGTTAAATCTAAAAGATAAGGTAAATATGGTGACCTAAACATGTATAAAACCTATTTTTCTGAGATTATTTAGACCCATAACCACCTTATACTCGAAATAAATCTATTTTTAGCTATTATAAATAGAAAATTAATTTATAATAATAAATATATCAAGATTTTCCTAATGTGCCCCTCACCTCTCTTATAAAAGGGTACTTCCCCTTCTCTTAAATTCACACCTCCATAGCCATTTGGCTCGAACATACCATACTAAAATCTGCTCAAAATTACCCTAAATTAAACTTATATTCCTTAATTTGATCATAAATCCAACTGAGGATCCCTTTTGTTCAAATCAAATGGAAGCACCCAAAGAAGAGGTAATTATTTTATCACCTCTTTCAAAATTATTTTTTTCTTCTACTTCCTATCTCTTTGTTGTTTCCATAATAAAATAATAACTCAAATAACATATATATACATATATGTTATTATATATATGGTACCACCATATAAATTATTCTATCCATCCTATGAATGATAATGTCACTATACATGCATACGTACGACTTACCGTCTCCACGTCGTGGTGTTGTTTTTATTCAACACTTAATTTTTTGGTTGGGTATAATAATGAGTATAACTGATGTAAATAATAAATATAACATGTTAATTATTCTATATATATAATATAAAATCCAATTAAATACAGTTTCACCATCAACAGAATGATATTGTCGCTCTTTTATACGTACGACTTACCGTCTCTATGACGCAATTAGATTCATTTTCAACGATCATCATTCACGAATATATATATATATATATATATATATATATTTACTTATTATGTATGAGATATATGAAATAATATTTCTACTAGAATAATATATACGTATGTAGATAAATATATGTCTTTTACTTACTTCCATACCATACGATAAGAAAATGGAAACAACGTTCATGCGTACGTACAGACTACTGTCTCCATGAACGGTGTTTCCATGTAATATATCTATCTATTATAAATATTTATATTATGAATATATATGATATATAAATAATTTTTAATATTCAGGATGTATGTAAATCATGATGTATGTGATATGATCAATAATAACAAGTTAAAACATGTACGATAAAGAAAGTGGTTATTACCCGAAATGTAACTTTAACATGGCAATTTTTATTAAATAGGTAGTATAATGTCATAAATGAATTATATATGATATCATAAATATGAATATGGTTATGGTATAATTTAATAACATAATTTGGTCATTATATAGGAGGTTAAACGTACCCTCAACTAAAGTAAAGTTCAAGGTAAGGGTTAATTCCAGAATCTCATTATTATCTGAGATTATTTATGTGTAACTATTATCTCAGACATATTTATCATCCATGTCCATGTTTCATAAAAGTTTTTGAAGAGGAATATTCTATGTTCAATGTAAGATACTCTTTAACTAGATCACTATTTTAAATTTTTTAAATATTTATTTTTCTAAATCTCTTTAATTAATGTCCATGTTTTCAAAATGATTTTAAGGATTTATTTATATGGACATGATTGTTTTAAAATTTTAATTACTTTAAAATGTTTCAAATTTTTATGGGACACTTTGATTCAAAAATATCTTTTAAATGATATCTTTTATAAATTCTGAGACTTTTAAATGATTTCATTAAAACGGGATATTTCGCTCAAAGAGTATTACTGATTATTTTCATCTATGTCTACATACAGTATTAGATATTATTCTTCATTGAGGTTTATTTATTATAATACAATATTCCATGTTGTATTGAATGAGTTATGATATTATCTACTATGGATGTTATACTTTTATACCATTCATGGTTTATGATTAAATTATTAACATTTTGTATGCTGGTTTTAATACGAATGTTTATGTAATGTTTCTCGCTTTTTAATATAATGAATATATTGGACTTAGTAAGTGACGGGAGGGCCCTACTATTTCTTCTCGATGCATTGGTAGGTCTCATGAGACAAACTAGTGTATTAGAACCAGGCCTTGACAGAATATTTGTGAATTTTCTTGAAAACATTCCTTGACATAGTAGTTATTATATCTAGCATTATTCATTACCTAGTTATGAAATTAGTTATTATATGCAATTGTTCAAATAGTATAATATTAATCTACATGTTTTTATGGTAATTTTTAGATTTATTTACCATATTTTTTTGTGGTTTTATGTTTAAAAGTATATTTTATTTATTATACATGTGGTCTTAAAATGTTATAGCTTCTGCTAAATTATTTACCCTTATTGGGCATCTGAGGTCACCCCTTTATTATGTTTTATTTTTCTGAGGATGCCATGAAGTGTAATATGTTTGATATATAGGATTATGATAAAATAATAATGGAATTGATAAAGGATTATTTATGCGGTGTTTTATGTTAGAATGTAAAATGTAATATTAATGTATTTAATCTATTTTTCAAGACTGCTAAACTGACCAATCCTTCGGGACATGATTCCTTGTAATCATGATAATGTATTAAAATAATACACCGACTCTGGGGTTCTGGGGTCGGGGAATTATAGTTGGAATCATAGAATGTTTAGAAACAACCATTAAATTGATTTGAAAAACATTAATTAGAGATCATAACACTATGATTGAATTTGGGGATAAGTATAGTAGAGCCCTCTAGAATTTTGGTAATGATCATGGATAACAAAGGATTAAACCTAAGATTATATAGATTTAAAATACCTTCCCTTTATTATGTGGTTTTATTTAATGAGATTTGTTTCTAACTCTGTTCTTTCTGGTAGTAGTTAATAGAGGAAATTCTGAGGGATTGGATTAATATTGAGTTTGATGAAAAATATGGTGATTTTGAGAAAAAAATCAGATAATGATTATAGAGAAAGATATTGTGATTATGTCGAATTAGTTATCAGAATATATGATTAACAATTTGATCTTTGATAACATTCTTAATGCATTTCATAAGTGTAAGTTGAACATTTATAAATGTACATATTTTAAGAAACGTAGAGGAAAAAAGATTTGGCTTCCTACATGTCAAGATGAAGGGAAGAAGAACCTTGAGGAATAACGCAAATGGAGGGGAATATGTTGTACCTACTAGAAAAGGGTCATAGAGTAACCAATTATAATGGTGTTCAATGTCTTATCTGTGGAAATAATGGGAATTACCCAACTCAATGACCAGACAAAAGATTCTATCTCTAAACATAGGAAAGACCTCTCCAATGCAAACCATTAAATTGGAAGGATTGAAGTATTTATGTATCTGGATACAAGAATTATGAATATGTGAATTATATAAGGATTATTTAGTTTATGATTTTCGATAAGGAATTTCAAAAATATGTTGAATTGTTATAGAGGACAAGAAAATTGATTTAAGGGTAATATTATATTTTTTGAACATATGATTAAGGTAAATAAAACCCTTAATATGTTCCTTAGGTTCAGATAATAACGTTATGTTTGAATAAGTAAATTGGATGATGCGAGTTTCTTGAGAACTGATTTTGGATTTTTCGATAAGAGGGTTATGCTATCATGGATGAAGTGTACATATTTTTGGGACATAAAGAATAATCCACTATATTTTGGAATAAGGAAACATGTGTTTTTTAAATAAGGATGTCTGATAATTCAGGATGTTACTATGACTCAAGAGAATACATGATGAAGGTGTTCACATGTTTGTAATGTGACAACCAAGAACTTCCTTATGAGATATGGGACATAAATGCTAATCCGGTTTGGTTCATGTCTTTATAAAGTTATAGATTTTCATCTTTTGGAAGGATTATAAGGTTATCTATTAATGGATACTATAAGTTACAATCTAGTTGATGTTTGTTAGATTAATATATTATCTCGCTATAGGTGGAATTATGTATATGTGAGAACTTTTTCTAACACTTTTTCTGAGAAAAGAGGAATAACCTATTGTTCTATTTATGGATCACATGATCATACAAAATTTTAGGAATGACAAATTCAACTTCATTTCCTAGTGTAACAGATGAAGTGAAAATAGATTGAAGCACAACCAAATTATGATATTATGATTATGATAGGTAATGAAATCAATTATGTTTTCTTCAGTTCTTATCTTTATAGTAAATTAATATGTCCTCTTTGAAAAAAATGTATATAAAAATATGTGTTTAACTAATGCCTTATGTTTTTTTAATTGATGATATTTTAAATCATCATATATTTATGGTTTTGTGGCCCTTGATTTTCCATTTATTATTCACTTGTTTGTGATTGATGACCTCAATCACTCCCTACAAATTTTTACATTTTCCAACCAATTATGTTTCTATAATTTCCACCAATTTTTTCCTATTTCAAATCCAAATTTGGTGGTGACCTTTTCATTTCCCTTTCCCTCTTATTAATACAAAATTTTATTTACCCTATTTCTGATGTGGGTTTTTCACAAAACTATTTTCTATTTTTAAACTTCTATTTTTAGAGAAAAATTTCAAATTACAAGGAAATAATTTATTGAAGAGGGGATAATGTAACACCCCAATATTCCATAGTAAATTATCTCTTTAAAGTAATTTAATATCTTATATTGCATGCAACATCGACTTGGCTTGCGTTATATACAAGAATGAGTTTCGATGAAACAACAAAATAATATAATAATTATTTAAACGATATATTTAATTATCAATTAAATATTTTAATAAGAATATTAAAAAATAATTTTTAAATGTTCTTTATAATTTTTTGTAAATAAAACATATTTATAATGAAATGTATAGGTTATGTTAAAATAGTTCTATATTTAGGAAAACTATTCAGGTCTTTTTGTGACCAATAATAAAATTAATTTTAAACCCTCATAAAAATTTAATTTGGTAAAATAG
The DNA here is from genome assembly GCA_963277665.1 of Viscum album. NCBI lineage: Eukaryota > Viridiplantae > Streptophyta > Magnoliopsida > Santalales > Viscaceae > Viscum > Viscum album. The sequence goes on from OY728119.1 coordinate 1,655,772,398, forward strand.
AATTCATTTTTGAATTCGGAATATAAAAAATATCTTGGGCTGATTTTTTTGTTATTTTTCTGAAAACATTCAATTTCTAATGAATAGTGAAAAATACTGCATAGTACATAAAAACCGAATTTTTCATTTAAATAATTGGTTTTAATTAAAATTTATATTAATTTCATGATAGATACATAATACATATATTAGTTCAATGTAAGTCATTTGTGACATTTTATAATAATATTAGATATATAAAATGTCATTGAAAGGCACATTTGCAAATTTGCATAAAACGTAATTTTACCACTTCCTCAAATTGAATTTCAAAAATATGATAGGCACATTTGTCATAAGAAAGTATAATATGGTTTTATAGAATGAAAATAATTTTTGTGAATAGTAACTTTTGAATTTTATTTTCCATGGTTAAAAGTAAATAGTGTAATTAAGGGTAAAAATAATATTATAATAATACTACATTACCCCAAAACATGTAATAATTCTATTTTATAAGTGTATTTCTACCAAAAATCAACCTTTGGACCAAAATCTGGTCCTTTTTGATCCACTTGTTTTAGATGGGGACATTTATTATATTTTATTTAAAGAAGAGTTAAAAGTGATAAATTCAAATTTTAATAACCAAAAAATTTTTAATATAGGGTTATACAGAAGATAAATTCCACTATAAATATTAATTAGAAATATAAATATATTTCCAACATCATAATATTTTATATATAATTTTTATACATTAAATAATTAAATTTATTTATGACATAATGATAATGCATTAATTACATAATTAATGAAATATTAAAAAAATTGATATTATAAATATTAAAATAAATGTAAATTGAAACTTTTGATGCTAGAAATTAATTTTATAGGAGAATATGAAATTTTAGGGTTTATTCAATGTATTTTTTTTATTTAATAATGTTTTGATTACTTTGTGAAAAACTGGATACTAAATAGTGTCAAAATTGACATAAATGAGTTTTAAAAAAAAATACTATTTTATTAAATTATATAATATTCCTAAAAATATAAAGTTCATCCAAAGACATATATAATGTTATATTTAACATTAATTAATCACTTTAGGATCTCTTGGAATTTTATAGTTATATATTAACCATGTAGTATAAAAATTCAAGAAGACATGGTAAAAGTCAAACTATTTTATGAAGAGTTAAATAAAAATGATAATATTAATATGGTGACCTAAACCTTTCTAGAACCTATTGGTTGAGATTATTTAGACCCGTACACACCGTATACTTGAACTAAATCCATTTTGAACTATTATAAACCAAAAATAATTTAATAATAAATTAATATTTTAGGCTTTTCCTAAAGTTCCCCTCACCTCTCTTATAAAAGGGTACTACACCTTCTCTTAAATTCACACCTCAAAATCCATTTGGATCAGAAAAAACCTGATCAAATATCTACCCATATACCCTAAATTCAACCCATAGGCCTTAATTTGATCCTAAATCCATCCTATGAATCCCCTTTGGTCAAATCAAAAGGAAGCACTCGAAGAAGAGGTAATTATTTTATCACGTATTTCAAAATTCTATTCTTCTTCTACATCATCTTTCTTTGTTTTCTACATTATAAAATAATAACACCAATACATTAAACATAGATATATATTATTATAAATATTTTATAATTATATTCATTATTTTATCCATCCTATGAATGGAAAAGTCACCATACATGGGTACATAAGGCTTACCGTCTCAACGTCGTGGTGTAGTTTTTTATTCAACACTTAATTATTTTTATGTGTATAATAATGAGTATAAATGCTGTAAATAATAAATATAACATGTTAAGTATTTTTTATATATAATATAACATCCAATTAAACACCTTTTCACCATTAATAGAATGATATTGTCGCTCGTACGTACGTACGGATTACCGTCTCCACGACGCAATGGGATTCATCTTCCACGATTGATATTCAAGAATTTTTATAAGAATATATATATTTATTAAGTATGAGATATATGAAATAATATTTTTACTAGAATAATATATTATTATTTAGATAAATATATGTTGTTTACTTACTTCCATACTATACAATAGGAAAATGGAAATTACATTCATGCCTATGTACAGACTACCATCTCCATGAACTGTGTTTCCATTTCATATATCTATCTTTTATAAATATTTATATTATAAATTAATATGATATATATTTCATGTTTTATATTATGGATGTATATAAATCATGATCTGTGTGATACGATCATGAATAACAAGTTAAAACATGTACAATAAAGAAAGCGATTATAACTCGAAATGTTACTTTAACATGGAAATTATTATTAAATGGGTGGTATAAAGTAATAAATGAATCATTTATGATATAATATATATGAATATGGTTCTTTTATAACTTAATAACAAACTATGGTCATTATATATGAGGTTAAATGTACCCTCGATGAAAATAATGTACAAGGTAAGGGTTAATTCCTCAATCCTCTTAGTATCTAAGATTGTTTATGTGTAAGTATTTTCTGTGAAATATTTATCATCCAAGTACATGTTTCATAAAAGTGTTTTAAAAACAATATTTTAAGTTTTATGGAAGATACTATTTACCTACATCATTATTTTAAATTTTTTGATGATTTAATTTTCTAAATCTCTTTAATTAATGTCTATGTTTTAAAAATGATTTTAAGGATTTATTTTTATGGACATGATTGTTCTAAAATGTTAATTCCTTTAAAAATTTTCAATGTGTTATGGGACACTATGATTAAAAAAATCTCTTTCAAATGAAATCTTTTAGAAATTGTGTGACTTTTAAATGATTTCATGAAAATGGGATATTTCTGTCAAAGACTTTTACTGATTGTTTTCATCTATGTCAACATCCTTTATTGGATATTTTTCTTGATTGAGGTTGATTTATTATAATAAAATCGTCCATATTTTATTGAATGAGTTATGATATATTTGACTATTTATGTGATATTTTTATACCATTCATGGTTTATGATTAAATTATTTACATTTTGTATGATGGTTTTAATACGAATGTTTATGTGGTGTTTGACCTTTTTTCATATGAGGAATGCACCAGACATAGTACATGACAAGAGGGCCCTGCTATTTCCCCTCAATGCATCAGTAGGTCTCATGATACAAACTAGTGTCTTGGAACAAGGCCTTGATAGAATATTAGTGAATTTTCTTGGTACAAGGACTTGACGTAGTAGTTATTATATCTGGCAGTATTGATTCCCCCGTTATGAAATTTTTTATTACATGTGATTATTCGAATAGTAGAATATTCATGTGAATTCTTATATAGTAATGTTTGACTTTTATTTACTATATTATGTTCATTTTTATGTTTATAAGTATACTATTTTTATTATATATATTTCCTTATAAGTTTATAGCTTCCGTTGAATTTTTTACCCTTACTGAGCATTTGAGCACACCCCTTTGTCATGTTTTATTTTTTCCAGGATGCTAAGAAGTGTATTATATTTGATATTCAGGGTTAAGAAACTGGAATAATGGAATTCTGAAAGGATTATTTATGCTATGTTTTATCTTATAAAGGGTAATGTAACATTCCTTTATGTAATATATTTTCCAAGACTACTAAACCGGCCGGTCTTTCGAGACTTGATTCCTTGTAATCATGCCAATGTATTAAAATAATGCATCCAATTTGGGATTCTGGGGTCACGGTGTTAGAGACATGTACCCTGGGAAGAAAGATACATCAACAATTGAATATTGTATTTGTCATTAAAAGATTTGTGAATTGAGGGTACAATTGGAGGACTTGTATGAAAAGGGATTCGTGAGGCCCATCATTTCACCATGGGAAGCCCCAGTGTTATTTACTAAGAAGGAAGACGAGAGATTGAGGCTATGCGTGGACTAATGGAACCTGAACCAAGTGACCATGAAGAAAAAATATCTAATACCAATAATTGATGACCTCTTTGACCAGCTTAAGAGAGTGAGGTGGTTCTCAAATATATATCTCAGGTCAGGCTATCATCATCTTCAGGTACGGGATGAGGACGTACTGAAGACAACCTTTAGATTCCGGTATGGCCACTATGAGTTTTTTGGTGATGCCTTTCAGTGTGACTAATTCCCCATCAAAGTTCATGGGACTCATTACTAGGTTCTTCCAGACTTATCTAGATTGTTTCATGGTGGTTTTAATTGATGAAATCTTCATGTACTCGGTGTCATAAGAGGAGCACACTACACACCTGTGATTTTTCCTAGATACACTCTGAAAGCACCGACTTTATGGTGATATCTAGAAGTTACATTTCTGGATTTGGGATGTCCACTTTTGGGAATATGTCATCTCAGAACTAGGAGTTGTAGTAGATCTGACAAAGATAGAGGCAATGTTGACTTGGGAGCCACCCAGGAGCATGAATGAGGTGCGTAGTTTCTTGGGGATGGATAGATATTAACGTAGGTTAATGACCCAGACTTCTAGATTAAAAAAATTATTATTGTCTTTTACAATGAAGGGAAATACATTCATGTGGACAGAGAAGTGCCAAAAGAGTTTCCAGCATCAAAGACTGAGACTGAAGTGTGGCCCCATATTGAGACTACTAGAGGAGGGCATTGGGTGTGTAGTTTTATATCATGAATCAGGGACCAGAATGGATTGTGTCCTGATGCAAGAGTGATTGGTGATTGCCTACGGCTCACAGATGTTGAGGCATCATGAACAAAACTACATGACCTATGAACCCGAATTATCAGTAGTGTTCGTTGCTTTGAATATATGGAGGCACTACTTGATGGGTGAATGATTTACCATCTACTCCAACCATAAGAGTATCAGGCGTATATTCTCATAGAAGGCTCTAAACTTGAGATAGAGTAAATGGTTGGAGTTCCTCCAGGACTATGAATTTGAGATAGTCTATACTCCTGGGAAGGGGAATGTGGTGGTAGACATGCTCAACAGGAGGTCTAGTTTATTTCTACTGAGTGAGGCAATGAAGTAGCTCACCGTGATGCAGATATCCTTCATGGATGATGATGTAGTAGTTTACCTTTAGTTGATGAATATAACTCTTCAACTCTAACTACAAGTTATGGAGGCACAACTTGTGGATGTTGACTATGAGGCCCAACGTTCTCAGTTATCCCTAGGATATGCTTCTGATTGATTTTCGATAGGTGGGGAGAACTTAATATTTTCGAAGGATGCACCATAGTACTGGAGATGTTTTAGGAGTAGGTGTTGAAGGAGTTCCATACATCCCATTTGGTGGTACATCCTATTGTGGATAAGATGTACCAGGAACTCTTACATCAGTACTGGTGTCCAGGGATGAAGACTATAGTGGCAAAGTGCGTTTCATGATGACTAAATTGTCAGTAAGTGAAGGTTGAGTATCTGGTTCCACCAAGATTGGCGCAGCCACTTGAGATACTGGAGTTGAAAAGGGATTGTATCTATATGGACTTTATTACAGGGTTACCACACATGTCGAGGATCCATGATTCTATCTGGGTGATCATTGACTGACTCACCATGTCAGCTAGCTTCCTTCCCATCCGAGAGCATAGATTGGTAGAGGGCTTGGGGTGCCACTACATCTAAGAGACAATATGGATTCATGGGGTTCCTTCGACAATCATCTCAGACCATGATGAAAAATTTACATCCTGGTTGTGGAAGGGATTGAAGGAGGAATTCAGACTCAGCTGCACTAGAGCACAAACTTTCACCCATAAATGGATGGTCAGACAAAGCAGACCATACAGAACATGGAGTACATGCTTTGTGCTTGTGTCCTTGATTTTGGTCATAGTTGGGAGGACCACCTCCAACTGGTGGATTTTTCATAAAACAAAAACTATCACTCCACCATTAGCATGAAACTGTTTTAGGCCTTGTATGGGCAGCCTTGCAGATCACCTCTATGTTGGAAATTCCAAGGGTAGTCAACACTCATGGGTCCAGAGTTGGTACAAACTACCACCGAGAAGGTGTAGATCATCTATAATTAGATTAAGACTACAATAAGAAGATAGAAATTGTATGCAGATAGGAGATGGAGGCCCTTGGAGTTTGATGAGTGAGATCAAGTTTTCCTTTGGGTGTCACCCCAATGGGAATTGTAGATATTTGGCCAGGGCGTCAAGTTATCTATAAGGTTAATAGGACCTTTCCTTATTTTGAAAAGATTTGGAAAGGTGGGGTACTACTTAGATCTCCCCCACCTTTGAATTATGGGCACTATGTTTTTCACATGTCAAAGTTGAGGATTTACGTGCATGATCCATCGCACATCATCGACTGGGGAGAGCTAGACATTGAATATGGGGAGACATTTTCATAGTTCCTAGAAGAGAAAAAGGATCAATATGAGGGGGTCATTTGTGGACGATTAATTCCTATAGCATGTGTTCGGTGGTAGCTTGGGAATATCTATGAGTTAACATTCGAGTGGGAGGCTCATATTCATGCTAAGTACCCCCATTTGTTTGTTTATCCTTGTTTTGTCTTATAAGGAAGTGAATCCAAAAAAGGGAGAGTAATGTAATTTTCTATAAATTCCATGTATTTATTTAAATTATATAGAATTATTTTGAGACTGGATGATTTGAAGGCACTTGATTCCAAGTCCTGATGATCCTAGAATAGAATTCTTATCTTTTTTATGGTCATTCATGTAATCATGCGAGTGGGGTTTTTTACCAATTAAACCATTGCTCGTATAAAACATTTGAGGGAACTGTTGAACTGAGAACATTGGCATTTTCCTATAAGGGTTATAACTTCGATCTGTGAGGGTCCATCAGAAAATCTAGTTTTTAGAATTCTTGAAAAAAATTTAATTTAAATGGATATTTTTTTTTGTTTTTCCTAACCTTTGGGTGGTGGAACGACATCACTTCATGAAGTAGCACTATCTATTATATCTGGTCGAGATCCGAGATTCACCTTGTATTTTTGGAAAATTCTTCAACTTTCTCTAAGAACTGAACTTAACTTCAGTATGGACTATAATCCTCAAACACATGGTCACTCTGAGTGAACTAGTCAAACATTGGAAGACATGTTGAGAGTGAGTTCTGTGGACTTTAAAAGAGGATGTTACCAACATCTTCCACTGGTTGAATTCTCTTACAATAACAGTTCAACTAAAGAATCCGAATGGAACCATATGAAGACCTTTATATGAAAATGTGCAGAACACCAGCCTGCTGGGATGAAGATTCTGAGAATAATCTGATAGAACCTGAAATGGTAGAAGAAATGGAAGAGAAGGTAAATACCATTCTTTAACACATCAAGGCATCCCAAATTTGAAAAAATATTTATGAAGACAATCATCAATGAGAACTTGAGTTCAAATTTGGATATATAATATTTCATTACATATCTCCATGGAATAAGTTCATGAGGTTTGGGAAGAAAAGAAAGTTAAGTCTGAGGTACATCGACCCCTTTGATATTATTGATCATGTCGAGGTTGTGGCCTATCGACTGACACTTCCACCTACCTAGTCAGAATTACATGATGTCTTCCATGTATCCCTCTTAAAGACATACATACCAGATCCTTCAAATGTACTCTCTTCATAGGTGGTATATTTGGAGAATGATCTTTCTTACGAGGAACATCTAGTGAAGATCTTAGATTGTAGAGATAATGTTCTATGTAAAAAGAATACTCACCTAGTTAAAGTACAGTAATGGACCGATAAGTACGAAGAGGAAACATGGGAACTGGAGGAGGAAATGAATGAAAGTACCCACACCTATTTGTGGCTTAGGATGTAAAACTAAATTTCGTGGGAAAAATTTCACAAGTGGGGAATAATGTAACAACCTAATGTTTTATCAATGGTGATTTTCTTCTTATAATAATGTTATATAATAACATGAAATCACTACCTAATGAACTACTAAGTATTATGTGACCTTTAAACATAAAATTATCACTTCTCTTATTTGAATTTTGAAAATATAATAGACACAATTGTGATCAGTATGATGTTTGGAGTCATATGGAACAAACATAATTCTAGGTTAATAGTAACCTATCCTTATGAATAGTAACATACCCTTATGAATATTATTATTACCTTTATAAATATTAAATCATCCATAGAATTGTATCCTCACCCATGAATATATAAATAAAATATAGGCATCTTATAAGTGAAAATATGACCACATTAAACGTATTGGTATTTTGTAATCATAAATAAATAATTAAAATTAATTAATTAATTTAAAAGAAATTTTTTTTTCCTAATTTTTTTTCACAAATTAATTTTTTTTTCTTCTGGTTTTAAGATAATTTTATATGACATTAAGTAATTTTCTTAAGCATTATCAAATTAGTTGTAGTTTTAGAATCTATCATTTTCAAGTAAATTATGATTTTAATTAAAAATTAAATTAATCATATTTAGAAAACTAATTTTTTAAAAATTGAGTTAAATTTTGGATTCTACAAATCGAAAAATGGTGATGGTGACTATTTGGGATTTTTTCTGAAATACTTGAATATTTGATGAATAATAAAATACAGTAATTTAACATATTTATACATTTTATTTTAAATTCACTATTTATTGAGTCATGGATGATGTAATCACCTTGGGTTCGAACTCAAAGGCACATATTTATATTTTTGGTCACAAGAATCATAATTATCCATTTTCTTTTGTAAAGATAATAAACTAATGATTAAAATATAAAGAAAACCCTCCTCCCCTCCACTATAAAAACCACCACACTCCCCTCTTCTCCTTACTCATATAAAGCCATTTTCCTTCCCTAAATTCAGCCCAAATATCTCCCCATGATCTTCCCCCACATCCAAAATCCATTGTCTCTTCAAAATTCCAAATCCTGTCCCATTAAGTGGCTCTCAAGGAATATTAAATCAGGAGGTAAATTCCTCTTTTTTCCCTTCATTTTCATTTCATGTTCCTTGGTTCTCTTTTTGATCCTAACCTATCCTCATCGAAATGGTATATAAAATACAGTTTCGTAGATGTACTATAATTTTTTATGTTAATGGGATAATTCATTATCAACTCTCCTTTCCCCGTATTTTATACCAAAGAAATGAAAACACAGTCTGAGATGTGTTAATTTATCACATTCAAGGACAGCATGTTATCGATTTCTATTACCATATTCAATTATGGTCATAAAACCAATATTATAGTTGAAACATACAATTAAATATTTATTTTATCTTATGTTTTTTATATAATACTTTTTCTTACATGATTTAAAATAATAATAAAAAACAATTTAATTATGAGAAAAATTGCCAAATTAATCCAAGCATTTATCGTTAATGTTTTATATAATGATTCAAATTCACTCCAAATAACCAAATGAATTATAAAAAAATTTAATATTATTGATGTTCAAAATTTTTATATAACATCAATTCTAGACATTCATTTTCATCATACATGTTTATCCGAACTTGAATATAAGTGAACCGATCATTAAAACCATAGAAGAAAACGCTCCTGAACAATGAAATTGAACATCTTAACTCATCAAAAAGGACATGAATGAACATAATAAGGTTATAATAAATTAATAAAATTTTGTGGAGGTTTTTCAATTATTAATTAATTAACTTAATTTTATTTTTTATGTCTTTAAGGTCAAGTTAAGACCACCATCAGACTTAAGGTAAGTGATCCCCTCTTCCTCAAATTTATTCAAGAATATTCTCTATTTCGTGTCCTTTTATGTGTAGTTCCTAATTATAGGGTATGATATATCAATGCCCCCATACTTCCCTCATTATGTATAAAATAATAAAAACCTTTTTATCTCTCATTAATCCCTCCTAAGTACAACCAGTACGGTGCCGATATTCCGTAAGGAATTCTACCCTAACCTCCATTATTCATTCGAGTTATTCTTACTCACTTCTTAAAAAAATTAAATCCTATATTCTATTTATGAAAATATTTTATTTTATATTTATATGTCCAAAATATCGTTTCAGTATCAATTATCTATTATCTTTCAGGGATATACATGCTTTTAAGTGATTCCCTCCGCAATACTTCTCGACAAGCAAACCCACTTTGAGGGAACTTCCAAAATTTTTACCCAATTTCAAGTGAATCCTACCATCTATTTTAGGAAACCATTGGTTTTATAAAATTAGTCTTCATACTATGAAAAAAAATTCTCATTTCACATTTGTTTTTATAAGAATGATTTTCTCTTTTCTGTTTTAAATTCTCTTTAGTATTTTACATAAAACCACACTAAAATATTGTAATTCTAAAAATTTTAAATTAATATTTTACATGTTATAAATTCTATTTGACATGACTTACCATGATATATGTTTATATATCTTTTAATACCTTTATTTCTTGAATACTTTTATGATACACCCATTCATTATTCTTTATGACATGACTATGATACCCATTTATTTTCATGGGTTCCCTTATGTTTACAATTGATTATGTATGATTATATATGTTGAAAGAATATTCATGATCATTTTAAGATGGATGAACCCATATCATTCTCCAATGCATTGGGTAATGTTTAATCTCATGAGATGTTATGTACAACAGTCCTCGCGGTTGGCCTTGAATCGTGCTACCATGTGCAACAGTCTCAGTGGTTAACCTTAACTTAATCTCATCTATGTGCAATGAGCCATCAATTGTAAAAATGTATTGTTTTATGTTTCTTCCAAATTCAAATGATTCAATGTTTATGTGATCCCATATTTATATGTTATGATTCTATATGCCATTTTATCTCTTTATGTCATGATCTATAACCTATGTGGTAATGTCTTATTCTTAGGTTTATTCCCTTATTGGACTTTCAGCTCATCCCTTAATTCATGTTATCCCTAGGGTACCCTATGTAGTTGTAAGTGCTCAAAGAAAGTTAGGATTACTTTATGAAGATTAAATAATGAAGTTTTTTTATTCCCATGTTTTAATTTTTATATAACTAGTCTTTTAAGACACTAGAAATTACGATCCCTGGCTTGTAATATGATGTTTTAGTATGCTTAAAATCATGTAATGTCATGACTATAAGGTTAGGGTTGCTATAGGATCGCTGTCAAACACTCACTGGTAAGCTTCTCATCCAAGATTCGTTGAAAACCCTATCCAGTATAGCTATTATGCTCTGCCTACTCCAGGCCCAAATGGGACTCTATAGACGGACATGTGGTCTGCACAAGACAAAAGACATGTGTGGGCAAAGCCCACGTAGGGGTGATTATAAGAAAAACTAGTAGGTTCCCCAAAAACCATGAAGTAAAATGGAGAAAATGATAGGAATTAGTTAACTTGACCCAACCTATGGGAACCCAAATGATAGAGAGACCCTAAATCGATACCATCCTCGACAATACCCAACTAGTCAAATAGACATCCCTGGCATGTCAATGAAATGAAACATGCCATGGGGACTCCTAGAACACAACCAAATATACTCTGCACCAATTCTCATGGTCCTGACCATAGAATATCCATGGTAAATGATTTGATACTCCAAAAAAATAGCTGCACGGTCTCATGAGGTATCGAACTCATAGAAAACAACAGAAGCCAAGACATCCCTGATTTCTCAAAAAAAAATTGGGGGAAAGCATCGAAAACTCATAGTTGATGAGTAGACCACACCATCGCAGATGGAACTCAATTGAGTGACACCTCCAACGTTGACTTGAACCCAACACAAGGTCAAAAGAACTACGGAGAGTCCCGCTCCTCACCACTGCCCTGCAGTCGAGGGAGTACTAGCTCCTAAACCAGCCCACAAATAATCTATTGCTCCTTCATGGAGGGGACCACATCTCAATACATCGAGGGAGTGCTAAATGTTGACCAGGAATCATTTGTAACAAGTGGAAGGGTCTACTCCCCGCTGTAACTCAAGAAATGGGAGCGCTACTTTGTAGGCGTGAACCCACGCCCTGGTACGACAGGGTAGTAACACCTTGTGAAACATGATCCCCCACCCTAAAATGGTAGGGGAGAACAAATCTAAGATACATGAACCTGCACCCACTGTAGGGGAGCACCACACTGAGGAACGTAATCTAGAACCCAAGGGAGGGGAGCACCATAGTAAGAGATACATATGATCCAAGGTTTTCCAAATAATAATATATATATTATTAATTTTAAAAAAGTAAATTCCTTCCACCACATCTTGATCCCACCACAAAAATTCCTCAACGTGGCCACAAAATATCCACCTCAAATGAAAGGTCATGTCTCTATAGACGGTAAACAAAAATGGACCACTAAATAGAAAGTTATAGTGTTTTTAATAAACCCCCAACCCAAACCACCTGGGCCGACCTGTCTGGCTTTCATAGCTGGCCCACCAGAGGACCCGTAGGCTCCCAGCTACATCACTGCCCAGCGCACCCCATGACACCCCTGTCCAGTCGGCCTCCACTATTCCCGAGCACCACACTGGCCAATACTGGCAGCACGTTGTGCTGCTTCCTCCTTCTTTGAACCACCGGAACACCCCGGTGGTCAAAAAATTGATCTGAAAGATGTTTGGGAAATCTCGATACCCGATCTACACAGAATCTTCCTTCAATTGATGATTAAATTGAAAAATTCAACCAAAATGAAGCTTAAAGGTGGGGAACAAGCTTAAAACATAAAATCACCTAACTCATGGTGGATCATCGAATCATCAGGTGATGAACAACGCCTGCGACGCGTTGATGCTTGATCTGCAGACGATCGACCTTGAAAATGGATACTAGTGGTTTCTCATTAGTTCTTTCATTGATGGGGAATGGGTAAGGGGTTTCTGTATATAACTACTAGGTAGAAGGGTGTGGGGGAGATATTTTGTTTTATTTTAAATTAAAAAATATATTCCTAACACCCCGACTAGACATATCTCCGACACGACACCTTGCTCCGACTAAAATTACGTCACGCCTTGGGTAAACATGGTGTTTGGAACTCAACTGTAGTCTCAGAAATTCTATCTGAGACTCTTATCAATCATTATTCAAGATGAAATCCAAAATAAATTAATTTAGATTTTTTATGGAAATTCCATCGATAAATTTTTCCACAAAAAATATGCACCCACAAAACATATACCCCACCTAGGGTAAATGACACACTATAAACGTAAATATTACCTCTAATTTCTAATACAAGCTGCTGTTTGAGAGATAAATTGTTTCTTCCACATGTATAGTATAACATTAGTTAATATTTTTATAAAATTTATTCTGGTCACACCAGGCCTTGGAATCACAGACCATCTTAGTGCCTAACTCTGGAAATATTCTTAGGAACATTTCCAAGTCTTATAGGGGAAAACTAGAGTCTCTAATGGTTTATGATTTTAAGTATTGGGGACATTATATTTTGGGTTAGAAGTTCAGTATGTATACCGATCACCAGATCATAAAGTATATCTTTTCCCAATGAGTTTTGAATCTCTGGAAGTGGTGGTCGGTAGAGTATATATGATCATTTTATTTTGAGCTAGGATATATGTGAGGGAAGGGAAATAGTGTTTTGGATTCATTGGGTAAGAAAAATCAGAATCAGGTAGTTCATGAGTCTAGTACTGAGTGGAAGATGATGAATTTGTTGGCTGGGATAAATGTTGTGTTTCAGGAGACCAAGGAGCAGATGACTACTATACAAGTTTTAGTAGAGTCTACACTTTAGATCCAAATTATAGAAATACAGAATTCGGATTCAAGATTTTTGGACTTGAGGGAAAGCCTTGAAGGTGAGGATTCACCTTCATATTAGACCATAGATGAGAAAGAGATCATTTATGTCAGGAATTAGGTGGTTGTGCCTATGAGCATGTGAAAGGAGTTGATTTATGAATTTCATGTCTCAAAGTAGTTGGTACATTTAGGTGTGACCAAAATGTTCTATGACCTACATTGATAGTTTTGGTGGTATGTCATGAAAAATAAGATAGGAGGTATTATGACATAAATCTACACCTATCAATAAGTGATGTATGAGAATCAATGACCTTGTGAATTACTATAGCTGTTTCCAATTCTAGAATGGAAATGGGATAAATTTTTTTGGACACTGTGGTGGGTCTCCCAAGTATGACTTAAAATAATGTTGTTATCTGCATTATTTTAGACAATTTAACAAAGGCAGTACATTACTTATTGGCATGGGAGACTTTATCAGTGGAGAAGTTGGGATATTTATTAACGATAGATATTCTACATATATGGGGTGCCACATACTATATTTTCTGACTATGACACAGGATTTACTTCATGATTCCAAAAAATCATATAGAAAATGAATGATACATAAGTTTTACTGAGTACGGATTTCCACCCATAGACAGATGTGTAGATGAAACAAACTATTCACATGCTTGAGGATATTCTATGAGTTTTTGTTTTAGACTTTGGTGGGTCTTGGTAGAAGCACCTAGATTTGGTAGAGTTTTCCTATAACAACAATTATCAGGAAACTATATATATGGTACAAAATGAGGCAATTTATGGTACACCATATAGATCACCTCAATGCTAGATGGAGCCAGGTAAGTCAGAATTGATGGGACCGAGACATGTATAGAAGAAATCAGAGCAGTTTCATCTGATTTGAAAGTGTATCGCTGTGGATCAGAGTAGACAGAAGTCATTTATTTATAAACTACATTGACACATATATTTTTCATAGGGTGATGGTGTATTCGTTTGAGTGTCGCCTAGATTGGGTCTCCTCAGGATACAGAGACAGGGTATGCTGGCACCCCATTTTGTTAGACCTTTTAATGGTTTGGAGTGTATCAGGATGGTGGCATGCCGATTGGATCTTTCATAGAGGTGCATTGCTATGCATGATGTTTTTCATGTGCCACATCTCTTGCGGTATCACCTCAACCTTTTTCATGTGATTGATGTGGATGATGTTAATCTTGAGAGTGATGCATCCTTTAATGAGCATTCAATATATGTTGTGTATCATAGTGGTAATGTTTTGAGAAGAAAGAACATGTCGATAGTTTGAGTGTTTTGGAAACATGGTAATGTTCAAGATGAATAGTGGGAGAGAGGGGGAGATATGCAGGCCTAGTGGCCTAATCTTTTTACCTCAGAAACTTAGAGATTATTGGAAGTAAAACTCGAGGATGAGTTGTTATAAGGTGGAGATATTATAAGATCCTTATCCCTTATAGATATTTATCATGATCATTTGTAGGTACTATATTACGTTATTTTTATTATTCATTGGTTGGGTTTTATCTTGGGTATATTTGGGTGAAATTTGGATGATTTTGGAGGGGTTTTGGGCAGCGCATGGTTGACACATAGTTTTCCAAAACCATGAAACCTAAGATCGAGAGGGCTTCACACTTGGTGAAAATCTATTCAAATTTTATACCTTCTTAGGAGTAACCATGAGACACCCCGAGGAAAGGCGCACAGTTAGTGGAAACTATGTCCATCGAGTCGGAAACCATACTTATAAGATTGTAATCCCCTAAAAGTTAGAAAAAAATTCTAAAAACCCCCTTATTATACCCCCAAATTCCCTATATCAACCAACAATCAGTTTATCTCATTTTTGGAGGTTCTCAGATGAATTCTATGACCTTCCAACCTCCTTTTATTGATGATTCGAAGCACAAATTGAAGATCTACACCTCTCCCAGTAATATAATTTGAACCTGATTAGTTTCCTCTCCATCTCTCCCTCTCTCATCCTAATCTCATAATTTAATGGGATTTTCCCCTGTTGGTATTTTATATATATCTAGGGTTGATAGATCTTGATTCATTTGGTATTGGATTTTGGATTCAGATCTGAATCTCGTTCTTTGTTGTTGTCATGGTTGTTCTGCTTGATTGGGGATTTCCATTCGCGAGCGTTTGTTTTCAATCTTGAGGAAGTTGGTATAAATTGAAATTTACATAGACTAGATATAATTAAATGTGTTTAATTGTGAAATTAAAATTTACATTATTTTGGACGTTGCATTGGAAATTGAATTGATTTAATTTAATTGCCATGTGTTTATGATTTTGGTTAAATTGGGGAAATTGAATTGTGGAATTGGGTTAATTAATTAGGGAATTAATTAATGGGATACTATAATTATGAAATTTAATTAATTCATTGAATAATTAATTAATGGGATATTGAATTGTTGAATTGAATTAATAAATTAGTTAATTAATTAATGAAATTTTGGGATTTTCAAATTGTTTGATTAATTGAATGCTGATTTTGTTAATTTATGGTTGTTCAATTAGTAAATTAATGTGATATAAATTAATTGACAATGGGAATTGTGATATTGTAGGTTTAACATAGATTGTTTAATGGGTTAAATGTTTAATTGATTACTTTTATATTATTCCATGTGAATTAAAGTGTCGAACCTTGTTTGTTAGAATTGACAATTAAAATGGTACACTTTATTGAGAATGTTCGAAAAGAAGGTTAATGATGCTCAATATTGATGTTTTGAAGTTGTGATACATGTTATAATGTAATATATGTGATATTGTGAAACATGTGATATTGGGATATATGTAATATTGTGATATATGTGATAAACATGTGTGGGACATGAATTACTTCTTCAAAAGCAGATGGTGATGAACAGGTGTGGGATATGGAATGATGCTTTAAAATACTATAGTCATAAAAATGTGTGGTACATGGGATTCCACTTCAAAATATCACAGTGATAAATGATTGTAGGACATGGATTTCTGCTTCAATATCCCATAGTGATTATTGAGGTGTGAGAAAAGGACTGAGGCTCCAAATACCCACAGAGTGTTAGACACGATGTTCTACACCCATGAGTTAGAATTGGACTAGTGCCTTAATTGATTGTGATATAATGTGAAATGCAATGATAAATGAAAATGATAGTATTGCGATATAGTTCAGACTCTGAAACAGACCAAAATAGGTATTGAGGGTTCGAGTGACCATGAAACCCATGGTTTTAGGTGGTTAAATAAAGAGAAATTGAATAAATTTAAACATTTTTACTTTATTGCATGAATTTTATTTATTATACAATTTAATAAACTATTCTTTACATAATATTGTTTTAGATGCCGTTGGTGGTGGCCTGTTGAGTTGCACTCACACCCTAATCTAGCAGCCTGATTGATACCCGAATATATCTCATGGTTGTAGGATAGGTTACGGGAAAGGGGCATATACTAGATGAATGAGTCAGGATGGAGAATGGATGACAGAACAAGACAAGGTATCAGGACCCTCTTTAGAGTTTTTAGTGTCTTTAATTTTGGTATTGTGTTTTAACCATTGACACAGATTTTGTAATAGCCCAAGATTCCACGGTACGTTTCCCTTGGAGTAATACAATAACATGTGTTGTACGCAACTTCGAGTTCTATCACACTATAACCAATCAAACTAGCTGTTATGAATAGTAATAATAAATTATTAAAATTTTATAAATTTTATCATTCAAAATGGACTTCATTTTTGGATTCGGAATATCGAAATTAGCTTAGGGTGAGTTTTTGGTATTTTTCTGAAAACATTCAATTTTTTAGGAATAGTAAAATACACTAAGTTATAGTTTAAAACCGATTTTTTTTAAATAATTATTTATTTTATTTAAATTTATTTTCGGTAAAAATATATACATATTACCTATATAAATTAAAGGTAATTAATTAGAGTTAGTTTATAATAATTTTAGATATGTAAAAAATATAATTGAACTTTTTACCGTATTTTACCCACCTCCTAAGAGTATTTGCAAATTCATATAAAACATAATTTTACCACTTCTGTGAATTGAATTTTAAAAATCCAAGAGACACTATTGATATCAGTAAGTAAAATGTGGTTCAATAAGATAAAAATATTTTTTTATGAATAGTGACTTTTTACTTTTATTTACCACGGTTAAAAGTAAATCGGGTAATTAAGGGTAAAAATGATATTATTATAACCCTAACACATGTCCTAATTCTATTGGATAATTTTTATTCGACCAAAAAAAACATTTTTAATAAAATATGATCCTTTAGGTCCACATGAATTACATTAAGAAATTTAATATTATTTTATTTAAAGAAGATTTAAAAGAGTTAAAATCAATGTTTAATATCTAAAACATATTTAATATAGGGTTACACATAAGATAAATTCAACTATAAATATTTATTAGAAAGATTAAATTATTTCACACATATTGGTATTTTATATATATTTCTTAGACATTAAATAATTTAATTTATTTATGACACAATGATGATGCAGTAATTACCTAATTAATAAAATATTAAAATAATTGATATTATAAATATCCAAATAAATGTAATTTGTGATTTTTTATGAATTACACTAATTTTATAGGTTAATAGGACATATTAGGGTTGGTTATATGAATCTTTTCTATGTATTAATGCTGTTATAATTTTAGAAAAAACAAAATACCAAATAGTGTCAAAATTGAACTAAAAGAGTTTTTAAAACAAATATTACATTATTAATTGATATTATATTCATAAAAATATACGGTTTGGCAAAAATACTTATATAATTATATGTGTATCATTAATGAACCAGTTGGTGTTCTCTTGGAAGAATATAGTATGTTTATTAAACATATAATATAAAAATACAAAGAGACAGGGTAAATGTCAAACTCTTTAACTTATAGTTAAATCTAAAATATAAGGTTAAAATTGTAACCTAATACTTTATATATCCTATTGAATGAGATTATTTCGACCCATACCCACTTTATATTATAAATAAATTAATTTGGAGCCATTATAAATAGAATACTACTTTATAATAAAATAATATTTCAATCTTTTCCTAAGGTGCCCTTCACCCATCTTATAAACGGGCACTCCTATTATCTCTATTTCACACCTTAAAATCCATTTGGATCAGCCAAACCCTGCCCCAATATCCTCTCAACTATACTACCTTCATCCTAGAGGCCTTCCTTTAGTCAGAAATCCATCCAATGGATCTCTTTTGATCAAATCAAAAGGAAGAACCCGTAGAAGAGGTAAATATTTCATCACCTCTTCCAAGTTCTTTTCATCCTCCACTTCCTCCATATTTTTTGTTTACATTATAAAATAATAAATCCAGTATATTATATATATTTGGATGTTATTATAAAAATTCTACAACCATATTAGTTTTTTTATCCATCCTATGAATAAAAAAGTCACCACACGTGCGTACGTACGACTTACCATCTCCACGTCGTGGTGTAGTTTCTTATTCAAACATTTCATCATTTTAATGGGTATAATAATGAGTATAAATGATTTAAATAATAAATATAACATTATAATGATTCTGTATATATGATATACCATCCAATTATATATTATTTTAATATTAAAATAATGATATTTTTGCTCGTGTGTACGTACGGATTACTGTCTCCACGAACGCGATGAGATTCATTCCCCATCATATACATTAAAGATAAATTATCATTTCATGATTAAAAATAATGTTTTTAAGACTTGATATCATTCTGGGTATGAATAATATACAACCCATCCATAACAAATTTGACCCACATAATAAAGAATATAAAGGAAAACAAGTCTGTTAACACCCGAAATGATGATAATACTAAGATATTATTAACAAAGCAATGTTAAAAGATAATATATGATATCATATTAATGTATATGATTCTTGTATAATTTAATAACAATTATTTCACCATTATACAAGAGGATATCCTACCCTCGACCAAGGAAAATTACAAGGTAAGGGTTTATTCTACAATCTCTTCATTATCTGAGGTTGTTTATACGTAATTATCTACTATGACCTCTTTATCACCCACATCCATATTTCTTAAAAATGTATTTCAAAACATTCATAAAATTTTATAGACTATGGGTTAAAGTCATGTATACCCTTATTTTAATTTAATATGATGTTTATAAAGGAAAATTTTTGTCATTTTCCAAACATGTTCCTTTATAACCTTTTTGAAAAAATTAAGGTAAGAATGACTTTTTTAACTTATACCGCGGGTGCGGCTATTTTCCGCCATTATAACATCGTTGAAACTTCCCTTACAAGTTTATACGAATATTTTCAAAATAAATGTTTTCTTTATAATTATGTGACTCTTAAATGATTTCAATATAGAAAGATATATTTCTCTAAAAATGGTTTTAATTTAATCTATTTCAACATCCTTTCATGTATTTTAGGTTTTCTTTGAAGTTGAATTCTTATGATACAAATATTCCATATTGTATTGAAGGTTTTGTGATATGTTTGACTGTGGATGTGCTCTTTTTTTTACTATTCATAGTTTATGGTTAAAGTATTGACATTTCTTATGTTAGTTTTAATACGAATGTTTATGTTATATTTCATCCATTTCATATGAGTACTGTATTGGACTTAGTAAGTGATGGGTGGAGCCCTCTATATCTCCTCAATGCATCGGTAGGTCTCATGAGACAACTAGGCATTGAATTGGTCGAGGCCTTTCCCATTTTGATATATGGTTTTGGCCGAGGTCTTAATCATTTTTAGACGTCTTGACCGAGGCCTTGACAAAATGTTTCAGAATGTTTGGAATTATACATTACCTCATTATGAAAATAATATTGATGGTTCATGTGGCCATTCAAATAGTAGAATACCCAGGATTATGTTTTATTATGGCATTACTTACTCATCTCATATTCCTGCCAAGAAATTATTCATGTTTATTATTGGTAAAGGCATGTGGTTTCAATTATTCACCATGCTTAATATTTATGTTATATTCAACTATATTGTTTACCCTTACTAAGTATTTGAGATCACCCCTTTCTTATGTTTCATTATCCTAGGATATAAAGATGTCAGTTATGAGAGACTTACAGGCATAATCTAGGTGTCTTGGATGTTTCTAATGGAATAAATTCATGTTTTATTTCTTCTCAAGTTGTAAAGTTGAACTTATGTATGAATCTCGTTTCCAATAATACTAAACTGATCGGTCTGTCGAGACATGATTTATTTGTGATCATGCCAATGTTATGTAATAATTCACCAACTCTAGGTAACTAGGGTCAGGGTGTTACAGATTTTTCCATGAAATATCTACTGTTTAGTTTGGATATTGTATATCCTATTTTGTTCATCATGTGATAGTCGTTTGGATTGGTTATTGGTTATATCCTTTTGTTGTTCTTATTTATTTCCATTGTTGTAATAGTATGATAAAGGTGTTATATTCTCCCCATTATCGAAATTAGATCATAGTTTCTAGTCGGAAACCTATGTGGTATGTGGAGGCGCACTTGAGATCATGTAACTGACCGGTTCAGGGCACTGCTGTGTGGAACGTAGCCCACGATGTAATGCCAGTTTATAGTTATTTCTTTGAAATTGTTATTTGAGGTTGGGAATATATATTTTCCAACCATAGTGGACTAATTCTTTGATGTTTTTCCAGTAAATTTCATGATATTTTCACCCAAAAGAGATGTAGATTTTACGATTGATCTCCTACCAAGGATCAATCCCATTTTCGTTCCATATTATTGGATGGAACTAATATAATTGATGGAATTAAAGGATTAGTCGGAAGAGTTGGTTAGTAAATGTTTTATCTGACTTAGTACGTCCTTGCGGGAAACACCAGTTCTTTTTGTGAGAAAGTGGATATAAATCCTAGTCTTTGTGTAGATTATCATAATATTAACCAAGTTATGATAAGGAAATGGTATCAAATTCCATGAAATTATGACCTATTTGATCAATTGGGGGGATCCTAGTGGTTCTATAAAATTCAATTGTATTTGGGATATCACCACCTATGAGTTTGAAAAGAGGCTATTCCAAATATATCTTTTAGAAGTACATACGACAATTATTATTTCATTGTTATGCCTTTTGTTATTACGAATTCACCTTCCATCTTCATGGAATTTATGTATCATATATTTCAACGGTATATGGATTCCATTATGGGGGTGCATGTGGATGATGTAATGCTGTATTCTAGGACAAAGGCAGATCATGAGAAACACCTAGCTATAGTGTTTTATATCTTATAGGAGAATCATCTGTATTCTAAGTTATTAAAGAGTGATTTATCGATATAAGAGGGGCATTTCCTTGAAAATTTAATTTCTAAAAAAAGAGTTTTTATAAACCCAAAAAATTTATAACTACTTTTCTCTTAGAAACAAAAGAATAATTTATTTGATATACATCTCTTCCTTGGATTTACAGGATACTATAGATGTTTTGTATGAAATTTTTCATTTTTGGAATCACTGATAAATGCTTTGATAAGTAAAGTCATTACTTTCTAGTGGAAAAATAAATGTCATAAATACTTCTAGGAAATTAATGATAAACTCACATAAGTATATATCCTCACATTTCTAGAATCTATATAGGAATATTTAGTCTATTGGGATGAATAAGGATCTAGTATGGGATTCTTTCTCACACAAGGAGATCTTGTAGTTGCTTATGGTTCATGGTAGTTGTGGTTTCAAGAGAAACACTACCAAAAACAATACCAATAATTATTTTATTTACTCCATCCTTTGAAGATCTAGAGTCATTATCTTTTTGGGTAAAAATTTAGGATGTTTACATATCATAAGAATTTATAACACATTTTATCACAAAGCGATTTGAATATAAGGAAAACAAGATGGATATAATACTTTCAAATGTTCAAATTCCACATGATGTATACACTGAGTAAAGGTTATTTTGTGGAATATTCCTTGAACATGTTTTCATATAATAAGTTGGCTAAGGAATTTTCTGATCATTGGTAGTAGATATTGGTCATAGTATACATGCACCCATATTGTACCAACTAGGATGATGTTGTAGTTTTCATCTCAATATAATCTATTACTTATTTGTTTGAGAAAGTTAGAGAGTATCACGTGGATGATTATGAATGTGTCATTATTAGTTCAAAACACAATGGTGGGAAGAGCATTTTGGGATGGAAGTTGGATGGGGGTTTATTTTTTTGGTTTAGATATTAGATCATGATAACTTTGGCCTGTTAGGAACAAATTATTAATAATTATTTCCATTTGAAATGGTTTATTCATCCCAGAATTCAAAAGTATTATAGAGTGTTGAAAAAATAGTTCTAGTGGGTTTGAATAAAAAGGGAAGTGGTAGAATTTGTTTTGAGATTCCTGACCTGTCAATAAGTTAAGTTGGAACACCAATGAACAATGGGAATCTTGCAGCCTTTACTGATTACCATATGAAAATAAGATAATATATCCATGTATTATTTAAAAAATTTACCAAGTATGTCTAGAAAACCTGATTCCATATGGGTTATTGGGGGTCATATAACAAATTTAGCTCATTTCATCCCTATTCATGAAACTAATTTTTGTAGGTATTGTCAGAAATATTTATCTGAGAAGTTTTAAAGTCATATGGAATTATATTCTCAATTGTTTCAGAAAGAGACCACATGTTTATGTCTCATTTTTTTTGTAAATCCTTACGGAAATCCCTTGGGAATCAATTGACAATGAGCATGTCATATCATCCTCAAAGGGATTGGAAATTAAAAAGGACAATCCAAATGTTGGAGGACATTATGAGGGCCTATGTAATAGATTTTGGTGGATCATGGGAATTGAAGATACTTTTATTGGAGTTATCATATAAAAAAATTTATTAGGAAAGAATACATATGGATCCTTTTGAATAATTGTATGGGAGTCTTAGTCATTCTCCACTTTGTTGGGTGGTGGAAGGTAAGACTTCACTGGTTGGACCTAGCCTTGTGCAAGAGACAACATAAGTGATTCTGTTGATTATAAAGAAGATAGATATGAACCAGAGTCATATAAAATCATTTGTGAATCATCATTGGTGACTATTTTCGTTTGAGGTGAGTGATCATCTGTTTCTAAGAATCTCTCAATGGCTTGGCCATCATCATTTTGTTAAGTTGTTAGTGTTGTATCCTCGGTACATAGGCCCTTTTGAGACATTATTTTTTGATGTTCCATATAAGTTTTATTTTCCATACAGGTTTAATTTTTTGAATAATGTGTTTCATATGTCTCAATTTAATAAGTACCGACCTGATCCAGACTATGTGATTCGATGGAATCACATTGAATTAGATTAGAATTATATGTTGATTAATGTTCTAGTAGAGATTATGGATAAGCAATATAAAATCTTGTCTGGGGAAAACATTATTCTTGTGTGGGATTTATGGAAACATGGTAGAATTTAGGATGAAACATGGGATTGTGAAAATAAAATACTAGAGAAATGGCCTGAAATCTTCTAGGACAAATCTGGTTTTTTAATTTCTAGGGATGGAATGACTAATGGTTGGGAGAATTTAGCAACCCCAATTTTTTTTACATGATCTTTTATTTATGTATTTAAGTCTATTTATTGATAAATTTAAGTTTGGGAGGTTATATGGGGTTTTTCTACTTGTTGGAGGATTTTCTAGAGGTGCATTGTATGAGCACAGTTAATAGAAACCATTAAACGCCCCCATGAAACCGGGCAAGGGAAGACAATGGGAATCAGGGAGGTTCAATTTTGCTACACTTTTTGGCCAAGCCATATGGGTGGTTAAGTTAAACCATGTGATCCTACTATCATTGAGACAGTATCTTGTTCACGGTTAGTGCACAATTTGACTAATCCTGCACTGTGAAATTGAAGATATAAAAATTGTGGATCTAAATTGAATTAATTATTAGGACCCCTTTAGTCACCTAGACTTACTAAGTATATAATTACTTTTCATAAAAAGGATTGAGATTAATTTCCCTCTAACCTGAGAACAAATTTTAGGAGATTCAGAGCTCATTAGAGATCAGGATTCACTAGTAAGTATTTTTTCTTGTCCATTAATATTATATATTTTCAACATCACTCTCTTGGAAACAAAAATATAATATACTAGGATATATAAATGTTATTTTAAGGATTAATGAAGAGATATTGATGAATCCTTCTTGTATTTGGGGAAGGAAAGGTGGTTCTTGATCATATATAGATAATCGTTGTTCCATTCTTTGTGTTCACCAAAATTTGTGATGTAGGTAGATTCACTATTAACTCTTCTAGATTTAAACATAATGTCTTAGGTTGAAATAAATTTTTTTTCTTGAAATTATTGTAAAATTATTAGGTGATCCTCGTTGGAATCCTATTTAGTGATGGTTTTGAGATATTGTCGAAATTTGCTGGTTTTGTGTAAAATAATCTTTGATGATAATGAGAAAACAGTGATTTTAAATTATGGTTTTGATTTGATACATGGAAAATGGTAATTGAAATGTTTTAAAGAAAGAGAAGTTTTATATCAAATTTCTTGATTTTTTTTTGGAATACATGGTTGGTGTGGTTTTATTCACATTATATGTGAACCTATAGAAGGGGTATGTGCCATTGGGGAACCTGGTACTGGTTATCTTGTGATGACATGGTAGATCAATATGAGACCACTCATAAGTATGGAATTGTCACATGGGAATGCATGGGTGGATGTGTGGAATCCTAGAATGGGTATTCCAAATCGAATTGAAAAGGTTTTAAAAGATTATTTTCTTGATTTCCATGGAAAACTGTTTTAGATTTGATGCAATCTATTTTAACTATTTTAAATTGTTTCCTATAAATTGTACTTACCTTTTATTGTCCTAGAGGAATAAGTTGGGAAGTTATTGGGAAAATTATACTAAGTCTATAATCACCCACTACTTAAGAACTATTGGGAATTTGATGATTTATTCTATCAACATATAGGTAATGGTAGTTTATATAAGTTTTTTAGTGATTCTTCTTGATACCGTGGGCATGGATTGTTGAGTTGGAGCTTAGAGTAGGTTGGGAGTTACTGGTTTGATGTATTTATTGTATTTATGTTTTTATGTCTTTTGATTCCATTGGTTCTATCACTTGGTTTCCTCTTATACTCTAATATGGTTGTTTCCTTAGTTCTTTTTTGAGTTCTAATTTTGTACTCATGCATCTTATAGAGGTATATTGATTATATTTTTGTGGTTTGGATGTTTATATTTTAATGGTAAAATCTTCCCCCAATTGTTCTTTAGGACCTTAGAGTTTATAAATAGTCTTTGGTGTCTTGGTGATGTCACCTAAGGTAAGTAAGACCCACCGCCTCATCCCAAGCCAATGTGCGAGGGGTGGGATATTAGAAGACTAATCGATGATGTTTCATTGAGGTGGATATGGTCAGGTGTACACTGCATCAGGATAATTTATGGATAGATTAGAAATAACATATTCCAATGATGTGAAGAGGGTTATGTATAGATTTGTTGGATGATTTATTAGATGTAATCTGGTATTTTGATGAATTATGTTCATTGGTGTTTGGAGTTTCACAACCATAGCGCGTTAGTAATTTCAAGATAGGACATGGTGGGTTTATAGTGAATTGGTGACAAGGGTAGGTAGTGATAATGGGTAGATGAATTTCATGTATTCTCATGGATGATAAGATTTATGGTGGGGAGTTTGCATAAACGATTTTATTATTGTTTGGTGATATTTATGGTGAATTTAAAATCTTGGGTTCAGATCAATGAGTGGCAGTTTTGATATTGTGTTGAGTGATTTATGGGATGTTTTGGGAGACATGGTTCTATGGAATAGTTCCTATAGTGAGTCCTTGGGCATTAGTGGATTGAATTATATAGTTGTAGAAGGTAACGCTATGACTCAAAGTGGCTACACCATGATGGTTTTTGGTTGGGGATCAGGCCCTCTACATGGGGGAAGTCACATCATGTCCCAAATGGGCCGTACCGTGAAAGTGTCTTCCAAGGGTAGTTCTTCCTCAATACAGTTGTGTCTTTCCATGATGGTTTCTAGATAGTGGTTATCCCCTATACATGAGGGTGGTCACACCATGACCTTGAAGGTCACACTATTTCCAATATGCAATCAATTTTTTAAGGATTTTTTGGTAATTTTATAGGGGAACCTATTTGGAACCCCCTCAGACTCGCTCAACTATTATTTATCAAAAGAGGAGGGTTATACGTATTTGGATATGCATTCTACTCCTATTATCTCCCCATTATAAAAATCATTTAAGAGGGTTTATTCACACAGATTCGAGTTTATTCTACTTCCCATTCTCTACTTTTTTACCTCTTTGTTTCCCTTCTAATTTTAGTTTCCAAGATTTGGTTTCAGAGAGATTATTCCACCTGATCATGGTTCAATCACCACCCTTGATGGGGCTTTCTTTCTTGGATTATAGAGGAAGTCATATGAGGAATAATTTAAGAACATATTTATAATTTTACTTGAGGTACATTTCACGATGAATTTATATAGGGATTTTGGAGAATATAGGTTTTATTAGTAGTCATTTTAGATATTTAAATTGGGTATTTTGTGTGTCTTAGATTCACCTATCTTCTAAGAGTGGATTAAACCCCATTTCCCATGGTTTGGAAACTATTATACCACTAGGTGAGTTTGAAAATGACTATTCCATCATGGTTTTTTGGTTTTAAATGAGTATGGTATTAATTTTATGGTGTTTAAAGATGATATAGGTGTTGATGGAGTGATATGAGGTTGATACCATCATGGGATGGATTTATGGATTACTGGTTGTGGTAGGTAGAATTACTATAGATTGTGGCTTACATATTACAATATTTTATCAGTGCTATATAGAAAGTACTAATAAAATTATTACCTTTATCAGCACTAGCTAAAAGTGCAGAAGAGGGTAACTTTTATTAGTGGTAAAAAAAGTGCTGATAAAGGTATACTATTTATCAATGCTTTTTTTGTGCTGATAAAGGGTGATATTTATCAGTGCAATTCTTAGCACTCATAAAAAAATTTAATAAAAAATATTATTAATATATATAAAATTATCATG
The DNA here is from genome assembly GCA_963277665.1 of Viscum album. NCBI lineage: Eukaryota > Viridiplantae > Streptophyta > Magnoliopsida > Santalales > Viscaceae > Viscum > Viscum album. Next base: position 1,655,800,341 of record OY728119.1, read on the forward strand.
TTTATATACCAAAAATAATTATTAATTATATACATTAATTTAAAAATTTATATATATAATTAATATTTATATAAAATATTAATATATATATATTTATTAATAATTCAAATATATATAATGTTTTTAAAAAGTTTTTATAAAATTATAAAAAATATATATTTAAATGATTATAAAATTATAATAAATATATTTATTGTATTTATAATTATATATATTTATATATTAATATATATAATTTTATATAATTATATAAATATAAATATAAATAATTATATAACTATATTAATTTTTATAATTAAATAAATATATTTATATTTATATAAAAATATTTATAAATTTATTTATTTATAATTGTAATTATATATATATATATATATTATGTTCTTGGAGATATAATTACAATCAATTAAAAAAACACCACAGACAATGGCTGTAAATATAGGTCATATCCCCCGCCCACGGGGATAGCCCACTCATTAAAACCTATATATTTTGAGCAAGGGTCATAAGCCTAATACATGACCCGTAGGCCCAATGAGTTTTTAAACCCATGAAACCCCCTACCTGTACGTTATTAAATCTAACGTGGCCACATGGTCCCCATGCTCCACTGCCCAAGGAGATCACCATCAACCACACCACTATGTTTTTTTCGATTTCGTGACTTTCTCTATGTTTCTCGACACAACTCCACAACAGCAGCCCCGCATGAACCCGCCACTATCCATCTGTTTTTCTATATCCAGTCGGAAGACATCAGTCCTGTCCACTTCACCCACCGATGCACATCTCACCATGAACCACCTATTTCACAAAAGAAAATCATCTTTATATGCCTTGAAATTCCTTCCAATAATCAGGGAATACCTGCAGTAAGTGGGAGTTGAACCTGGACACCACACCTGTTTGGATGTCGTAGTCGGGTGTATGTCACAATTGACCTACACCCTGTTGGAAAAATAAATACAAATACAAATATATATATAAATAATTATAAAAATATAATAATTATATTTATTTAGATATATATATATATATATTGATATTAAATAATTGAAAATATATGTACATGTATAACTGCACGTAGGTATGTTTATGTGTGATTATATATAGATGTGTATGTGTAAATATGTATGTGTACATATGTATGTATGTAATTCACTTAAATGTGATAAAATCACTTTTTAAATTTATTGTAATTTATTTAATTTAACCTATTCATTTATCATTATATATTCATTAATAATGTTAAAATTATATTTAATCAATTTTTAACATTTATTTATATATATATATTTATTTATTTTCAATACATGTAACAGTTTCAATTTCTTTATAGTTTATATAAATAATATTTATTCATTTTTGTTTATTATGTTTTAACATTTAAAATATGTTTGAAATTTATATAATTAAGAATGCATATTGTATGTATTTAGAGACATAAAATTTTTTTTTAAAACAAGAAGATTAGAAATATGAAAAAATACCAAATACATAAATTAGCGTGGTTCCTAAGTCTCAATGGAAGCATTAATAACTAAATTTTTGTACGAATGCTTAAAATCAAACAATATATTTATAAATATAATTTTAAAATCAAAATATTAATTGATACATGAATAAGTAAATTTAAGAAATCAAAATTTTAATTGAATCATCATTATTAAAATTAAAAATAAAATAAATAAAAAATAACCCCTATGTGGTGGAACAATTCACTCATTTTTATGGACTATTTGAATAATGAAGATCTTATAGAAGAAGATTTAATGTTTGTTAATATATATCAAATAATAAAATGAAATAGTCAAATAGTGTATATCATCGATAAGACATAAATTTGGGAACATTCCCTTTCTTGGGAAGAATAAATTATAATTTAAGTGTCATAATAGTTAGAGTAAATGATGTAAAATAGATACATAGTAATGTACACTAACATTGACAGTTTTTCAATGGATCAAAATAAAGTAACTAATTTCTTTTTCCATTTCTAACATCACTAAAATATGAGTCAATAGGTTGAGTGGTGTCTATATTTAAAAAATGAAATTGGATGGGTGGTATCTATATTTATAAATTCATTTATATGTAAGGAAAAAGGGTGATATATGTATTAAATTATCACATTAAATTTCAGTGACCTCCTAGATATAAATAATCTCACCTCTTATATAACATATATTGATAATAGCCCCATGGAAAGGCAATGTCACTAACTTTATCCAAATCATAGGATATCTCTCAAGACCTGAATCCCGCAACCTTGGACCCACATTAAGCGATGTTCTACTGAAATTTAGTCATTATAAAAAACATTTTCCTTTTCATGGGGTAATTGAAAGATTGCTTTGAATGTTGAAAATCCAATGATTGTGTCTACATGACTGCCTGTGAGACAATTTAGTTGAGCCTTCTCACATTCATACCAATAAAGGATCCCCTTATAGGGATAATAATGATGCTAATTGTTTTTAAACTTTAGAAATAAAACTAAGAAATGTTTTTAGTGCTTCTCTAACTCCCTAACTTGAGAACATTTAGATTTATGGAGAGAACAATCATCTTCATTGGCTTCATATCTTGAATATTTATTATTAGATTGTTTCATGAGACTCATCCCCCATATCCTTTGAACATGAACCTATGTTTCTTAAACTAACCTGAGTATTAGTTACCCCATACTCAGTGCTAGTGATCATTGTGGATTAATTCATAGGATAAAACCTACTACCGGTGGAGTAATTCTTTCCTTAAATTCAATTACCCATTTCCTTCATAGCATGATGATATTATTTGAATCATTAAAATTTTGGGTCCAATTTATTTGAAATCCCCCATTTGAATATTTATGTATTTTGTTAAATATTAATATTACCAAATCAAATAATATGTAAATGGTTCGAAAATGGATGGATGTCAGTCATATAAAAAAAGAGCATGATAATGGGGTGAAAGAGTTTCTTATGTTTTCAAATGTTCATTCAGGTAACCCTTCTCAAATCCTTTTTCCATGTCTTCACTGTTATTATTCAAGACTAATTATTCCAAATGAGTTGGAAGAACACCTGATCAATCATGGAATTGAAAAAAGTTATAAATATTGTCCTAAAATGGGAAAAAGTGAATGTAGCTAGTGACTGGGATAGAATTGTGTTTTATAGATCATCTGATATAATTACATGTGTGTAAAATAGATAATACTATATCAAGGATGTGATTATAGTTTTTTTTTGACAAAATAAGACGGATCCATTAATGATGGAGATCAGAAGAAATACAGTCGCATAACCACGATGGAAAATGATTGAACCAAAGAAAATCCTCGTAAGGAGGGCCAATGCCTGCCATCTTGTGAGCGGATTCATTCGCTTCCCTTCTAATAAATGAGAAATTGCAGTAATTGAAGCCTTGTCTCCGCGAGTGAATACACCGGATAATGGGGCTGAAAGGTTGAAGCCCGCCGTCAGTGAGATTGATGGCATTGATAACAGTGAGACAGTCGGATTCGATGTGAATGGAATCCCAACCGCGATCTTTTGCGAAGTTTAACCCAGCAAGGATGGCGGCAGCCTCCGTGACTGAGGCTCCCAAAGTGCATAACGTGCTTCATATTTGGCAGCGATAAGATTTCCCAGGTTGTCTCGGGCCAGTAAACCAAGTCCAACTGGGCCATCCTTAGGGAGAGAGGCATCCACATTGATCTTAAATATCCCTTCCGGTGGGGGGCACCAATGTTGGGGAAGAGGAGAGGGGGTGAAAAGTCTTTGTCGCTCAGGGTGGTTCTGCCAAAACGCAATCCATGACAATTCCCGGTCAATCCAAAATCTGGGGGGCCTCCGGAAATGATTGAAAATGGCCTCGTTCCGCCTATCCCAGATAATCCAAGTCAAAATACACAGGGCGCCTGCTTTAGCCGGCGAAAAGGAGGAGCACCATCGCATCAGGAGAGATGTAAGATCTGAGGCGGCGTCCAGGGACAGCTCTATAGTTGATCCCCAGCCATTCCAAACCTCCTGAGCCCCGGGACATTGAATAAGAGCATGGAGAGGGGATTCAGCCACAGAAGGGCAGAAAGGGCATGAGTTGTCGTTTGAAAAGTGTATGTAGGCAAGGAGGCTCTTAGTTGGAAGGATACCGGTACACACCTGCCACCAGAAAAAGCGAACTTTAGGGGGAACATTAAGCTTCCAAATTGATGTCCAGGGCCTGGCATCTCCTTCTGTAATTTGAGCAGTGAGAGCTCGCCGGTAACCAGCTTTCACCGTATACTCTCCTGAGCTATCGTTTGTCCAGTAGAGATGATCTGGCCCAGCGTCTGGCACACAGGGGATACTCAGAATAATTCTCCTATCCCTCTCATTAAACCATGAGAAGAGTTTTTCCAGACACCATCCCGCCCCTTGATCATCAAAAAGACAACAGACTGTAGCATGTTCGGATCCTGGAAAAAAAGGGGATGACGCCTTCGTGCCTGTCTGATCAATAAGCCAGGGATCAGTCCAAATCTTGACCATTAAACCATTCCCAATCCTCCAGCCTAGTCCTTTCCTCAGCAGATTACGACCACCCCAAATGCTTCTCCAGAGAAAACTGGGTCGATAGCCAAGATGGGAATCCAAGAAATCCTTATGTGGGAAATATTTAGCCCGGAGAACTCGCGTGCATAGGGATGATGGGTTATTAATCATACGCCAGCCTTGTTTAGCCAGCAAAGCATCATTAAAAAGAGAAAGGTCCCGGAAGCCCATTCCGCCTTCAGATTTTGGTTGACAGAGAGCAGACCAGGCGATCCAATGGACTTTATTTTTTCCGTCCTTTCGACCCCACCAGAAGTTAGATGTGCTGGATTGAATCTTTGAAAGCACCACATCAGGAAGTTTAAAAATGGACATCAAATAGCTGGGGACATATTGGAGTGCCGCCTTGATTAGGATTTCCTTCCCGGCCTTGGAGATTTTTTTAGGGGTCCAACCTTGTATTTTTCTTTCAATTCGATCCACAATAGCTGAACAGATTTCTTTCTTTGACCGTCCAACCACCGTCGGGAGGCCAAGATACTTCTGGTGCTTATCAACCCCAGGAATGCGTGCTAAAGAGCAGAGATCTTCTCTTTTCGGCTGGGGGACTCCAGAGCTGAAAGAAATTTCTGATTTACTCTGGTTGATCATTTGTCCTGAAGCCCGTTCATACTGTTGTATCGCCTGGCAGATTGCAGTACACTCATTAGGGGTAGCTCGAGAAAATAGAAGGCAATCATCAGCGAAGAAGAGGTGGGATATCGGAGGGCCCTTGCGGCACGCTTTCGCCCCATGAATTATGGAAAGCGAAGCTGCCCTGTAAAGGAGGTTAGAAAACACATCAGCCACCAAAATAAAGAGGAAGGGTGAAAGAGGGTCTCCCTGGCGACGCCCACGGGATGGGGAAAAGCCTCGGGTGAGCACCCCATTGACATTAATACAGAAGGATACTGACGAGACGCATTGCATGATCATGTCAATCCATTTTGTGCAGAAACCCATCTTGAGCATCACAAATTCGAGGAAATTCCATTCCACTCTATCATAGGCCTTAGCCATATCCAATTTCCAAGACATGATCCCTCTCTTTGCTCGTGTTCATGTTTTCATGGAATGGAAAATTTCATGAGCAATAATGGCATTATCAGTGATTAACCTTTTTTCCACAAAAGCGCTTTGGTTCTCTGAAATGATGTCGGGTAGCCAAGGACGCAACCGATTCACCAGGATCTTCGAAAAGATCTTATATGTTGGTTGTACTAAATATACAACATTTCCCGTTGTAATGAAGCTGTATAATTTAAAATCTATAAAAAGATAGAGTGAATTATATTTTACTAAACTAATTTATCTCTTGAATGTTATGCTCTTAGAAGATAATAATATTCCTAGAAGAACATATGAAGCTAAAACAATTCTACGCTCAATGGGTATGATCTCTGAAATAATACATGTCTATCCCAAGGAATGTATACAATTTCTAAATGATAAAAAATCACTTAAATAATATCCATGTTGTGGTTATTCTTGATGCAAGAAAGATGAATAAGGTTCTATTAATGTTTTATTGTACTTTCTAATAATTCAAAGGTTTAAGCGCCTATATATAAGTTAGGAGGCTGTTTGGAAGTTGACATGGAACCTAGATTCAAAAAATTAATTTGGGAAACTTCATAACCTAGAATAATCTCATTAGTGGAATAGAATTGATCATGAGTATCGTGAATTTGTAGATAATATGAGAAACCATCATCTTGTGCTATCTATAGATAGATTGAATCCTTTGGGTTTTTAAAGAAGTAGTCACAGTACATGGGACGTTATGTTGGTTAATTATAACCTTCCACTATTGTTATCCATGAAATGAAAATAATTTTTTTTATTCTTATATTATAAGAAAAAAAATCGAGTAATGATACTGATGTCTATTTGGATCTATTTATTAATGATTTGAAATTATTTTGGGATTTAGGTGTTATGTTATATGATTCTTATTAAAACTAATATTTTAAGTTGATATACATTTCGCATGAAACGATAAATGAATTTTATGCTAATGGAATTTTTTCATGATATAATATTTATGGAACTAAAGGGTGTCCCATTTGTGAACAAGGTACACATCAATTAGGTTGAAAAAATAATTGAAGACTGTGTTTCTAGGACATCATAAATTTCTACACTGGTGAGATAAGTACCGATCTTGGACAACATCATTCAATGGGAGTTCAGAAGAATTTACAGCCCCCTATCCACTAATAGGTGATAAACTATTTGATAATGTTAAATATATGGACACTTATTTTGGTAAACCTATTTCAAACAACTTTATTAAAACCTGTTGAAAAAAAGAGATCATTTTTTTGAATTACAATAACAAAATTCTTTGTACATTAGGAATAATCTTGAAGTTTTGTACGTTTAAATAAATGTATGTTATTGTTTCATTGGAACATTACTAAATGCATCTAAAATAAATTGATATAATTAAGGCTAGGTTGGACATGATTGACATGGGAATACAGGAAGAGTTATCCCCAGTGATGGGTGAAAAGTGGACATTTCTTCCTCCATCCGCTTATAGTCTTTCCAATAATGAGAGATGTAATTTTATCAACTTCATGAATGATGTAATGGTTCTAGAAGGGTATTCATTTAATATAAATAATATCATGTAAATGACTTATTTAAAGTTAAAGGGTATGAAATTAAATGGCTGTCATGTTTTGTTGCAAGATCTAATACATATAGCTTTACGTTGAATTTTCCCAAGAATGTTCATCAAACACTAACCAAGATCTGTTTCTTTTTCAAAGCTATATACAACAATGTTATAGAACCAGTGAAATTTCCATCAATATAAAATGAAATTTATTGTATATTATGTGAATTAGAAATGTTCTTTCCACCGATATTCTTTGATATGGCAGTTCAAATAATGGTTCAGATAGTAAGAAAGATTCAACTACGTGGTCATATATATTATATATGGATGTACCCAATTGAATGGTATGTTATTATTTTGAAAGGGTATGTAAAAAATAAAACTCAGATATAATGTCGTATTATAGGGAAAAATATTTCTTAGTAAGACATTGAATTATGTAATGACAACATGTCTAGTGTGAAAAACAATGATATACCTAAATATCATCACATTGGGTGGCTTGTAGATGAAGTAATTTCTAGAATAGATGTTTCCACAATCACAATTATAAATAAAGATCATGAAAACATTTATGTTTTTAATAAATATTTTAAGGATTTCACTTATATTTAAACACAAAAAGAAATTCTTATGAATTTGAATACATCAAGGGATAAAATATGGATACAAAATAAACATAGTCAATAGTTTAAATGATGGTTTTGAGATCATATTCTTATGGAGTCAGGTGAAAATATAAATTAAATTTCAAAATGAATATGATGGATTTCTATAAGACCAAGTGTGAAAGTAATATATTTTAATGGTTATGTAATTAATGGTTATACGCTCTATAAAAATGGACACGATGACGTTAGTAATCTGAAAAATAGTGGAGTTGCACTTGTGGATAATGTGATGGGTGTATCTAGTACCATGGATATAAATTCAATTTATGTGAATATTTCATACTTTGTCATAATCAAACAAATATGTGAGTTGTATTTCACAACATTTCAATTGCTTATTTATAAATGAAAATGCATTGACATTTTTTTAAAAAAATAAATGAATTGGGATTCATGAATGTGGATTTCAGTAAGGAAGTGTACAAAGATTAACTGTATATAATGGAATCATAGGAAGTAAAAGTATTTTATGTTTTGGACATCACTAACTGAAAGTGTTTAAATGTTCTGTTATTGACCAAAACAACTGAATTGTCAGATGGAAATTAAACTGAGGTTGATCCTTTCATTAGAACTAAATAATCATTTTATAGCGATCCTAATATAGACAAGTTCATGCATGTCAGAAGAGAGAACAATGAAGGTATTTGGATACTTGATAGAGGGGTTAAATCCCTTCAACATATTAAAATTATTTCAAATATTATGTTATATTTTTTTGTAATATAAACCGTGTTACCTTGTATTATTATTTATTCACTACTGTATTTAAATAATATAAATTAAATATTCAACCGCTTCTATGAATACTTCTGCACATGTTGATGCTCCCAATCCTGAGGATCAATAGGTTTCTCAACCTGCTAGTGCTCCTATTGCAGAGGAAGAACAACCTTATGAATAAACGGATGATACCAATCCTGGGGAATAACATATTGATGACCTTGAACCTATGGAAATGAAATATAGTAAATAACCGATATCCTAGAAAAAACAAGAGTGTCGTAGCATGACGATGTTAGAAAACATTATTAAGGTGAAAAAGGCATTGAATTCTAGGTTGAGTAGAATGCGTGTGACGAGCCTGTTAACCCCAACAAGGCCATGTTTAGTTGTTTCACTAGGCACACCAATAAATAATGTGTGATGAATGATGTATATTCATGGAACCGTGTTGTGCCCATGCATAAGAAAATGATTTGGGAAGAGATTAGGGTAACATTATGATATCCTTTATTTATTTTAATAAAAAAATAAAATAATGAAACAATGAATTACTCTTCATTATCTCTTATAGATTGAATTTATAGTTTATTAATTCCATAAGAAATTTGTATTAATGCTTCTTAGAATGTATAATAGAGTACTTCTCACAATTCTAGCAATGTTTCTTCTCAAATATGCTTAAGGGAAAATAATGTCACACCCACCACATATGTATGCACACCTAATAAGCTAAGAAGTTTGGGATACATTTACTGATCATCACGAGGATACATATTTTTAGGTACATTGTGGATGGTGATATATTATTTGAAAATATATGTATTAATCACTTTGATTATGATTTTTTAATTTATGAAATAGTAATTGAGTACTGAAAATAAGCAATGGGTAGAAAAAACCAACCTAACCCAACCGTAAATCAAGGATGTGGTACATTCCACTTGAAAAAATGGTATGTATTTTAAATATACCATAATATTGTTTTGTTACATGATAGAACAACATAATTGTATTCCTTTTTTTACATGGAGATTGATGAATTTAAATCCAGAGCCACTTCTATCTCATTTCATGTTCTATAGATGGAGGCACATCTAAATAAATATGGGTTACTAATATTTGAAAACAGCAAAAAAATCATGGGAAACATGTGTAAGTATGTCATATTTTTATAATTTAAATCTCTATGGAATAACAATGATTACTTATTTTCCTATATTTTTTATCTGACATAGACATAAGAATTGTAACATCCTAGGTAAATAAAGAATATTACATTTTCATATTTATCCATATTTGTGAATAAAATGTTAATATTAATTTAAAGGGAACGCTATGCTCTATGGCGTACCCAATACGCAACAATGATTTTCTTTGAAATATTACGTTGCAATCTAATAATAAAATAATATTATTCTAGATGGTAGTTAACGCCTAGCCGTTGTAATGGTAGGAATGAACATAACTAACTACAAAATGATTATATATGTTTGTCAAATATTTTTACTTGTATCCAAAAAAAAGTTAGAGTCTTAAAATGCGAATGAATCCAATTTTAAGCATAAAAATTTTAATATTTTTTAAAAGGTCGATTAACCTCCTTTTGATGGAGAAACCTTTTTAAATCCACTTGTTTGACAATTTTATATTTTATATTGGACCAAATAAATTCCTTCTTTAGAATCAGGACATCAAAATTTACTTTGTGTAAATTTTTGTTATTTTTCTGATAAAGATCATTTTTAGAGAAAATGTTCTATTTTGATTCAAAACCTCCTTTTAATATGATTTATTTATATGGATAGATTATATTTTTAATTGGGATTAATGTTTATTTAAAATATATTTTTAGCATTTAATCAAATGGTGGTCATTGGAATTAATTTCACTTTGAAATTGGACGTAAACTAGTGTCAATCTTTTAAAAGATATTGTTTCTTAAAAAAATGCTATTTGTTCTGACAGTGTGAATTAATTATTAAATTAATTAATGCGACTTATATGTTTTTAATTTTTCAAAATAGACATCATTTTTGAATTTGGAATATCAAATATATCTTAGGTGAATTTTTGGTATTTTACTGAAAAACTTCAATTTCTGATGAATAGTGATACCACTAAGTGGTACTTAAAAAATTGATTTTTCATTTAAATGAAATTTTACCACCACTGGGTTTTGAATTTCAAAAATAATACATAAATGGTTGTCATTAGGAAGTAAAATTTGGTTCAGTGGGATTAAAATAAATTTTTGGTGAATATTAACTTTTAAGTTTTTAATCGTGATTAGAGGTAATTAGTGTAGTATAAGGTAAAAATAATGTTTTAATAATTTGTAATGACCTTGAAAAATGTCCTAACATTATTAGATGTGTCATGGCTGACCAATAAAATCCATGGGTAAACTTTGAAACCCCATGGATCCACTTTGGTAGGAAAATGACATTAATAACTTTTTATTTAATGTTAAAATTAAAATGCCACAAACATGTGTTGTTTTACTAAAAAAAATTACATGGGGTTATAAAAGTCATATTTTAAACTATAAATATTAATTATAAAGATAAAAATATTTCATAAATCATGATTTTATTTTGTAATTTTTATACATCAAATAAATTAAATTATTTATGACACCGTGATGATGCAGCAATTACCTCATTATTTAACGATTTAAATAAAATGAAAAGATAATGTTAAATATAAGACCTAAAATTTTTAAAAACCTATTTTTTGTGTGTATTTTAAACTATTATCACCTTATCATAGAAATATATAATTTTTGGACCTTTAAAATCAGAAAATCATTTTATAATAATGTTACTTTTCAAGACTTTCCAAGAGTGACCCTCCTCTCCTCTTATAAAAGGCCCCCACGTCTACCACCTTACCCACTCCTCTCATGGTTTTGGCTCAGACAACCCCTAACCATTGTGTCTCTAGAAATCACTCTCTTACTCCTAGAGGCCTCACTTTGGTCAGAAGTCTTTCCAAAGAAGCCTTTGAGCTCAAATCAAAAATAGTTACCCGATTTAAAGGTAGTATCTTCTCTTGTGTTCTTATGTTTTATTTTGCTTCTCCAACCCCCTAAAAATTTTTATTCATTTATTTTGTAACAACACCATTATCTTAAATATAATTTTATGTTGTTATAAGAAGTAGTTGAGATACACTTACACACACATCTGTCTAATAGTTAAAGAACATACTGTTTCTGTGGATGGCGAATTACTGCCTCACAAAATGATGATTGTCCAATATTCTTTTAACACCTTCAAAGGTGGCCATTAAGATGTCACTATATTTATATATGATATATAATATGTTTATTGTTTCCTTAAGCTTATGCATTTTTCATGTATGGCATACCTTTATGGTTTCCATTATGGGAAAACAGGATATCTTCATTTTAGGAAGTGCGGACAACCGCCCCCTTAAAGTGATTTGATTCGTTAATGCCATATGTGGGATGTATAAAGAATGTAATTAGTGGTATTACATATGATATAATACTGTAATTATAATATACCTTTATATCATTATTATTTCATTCCACTGAATAAAAAAATAAATGAAAGTAGCGTTCAAGCGTATGTACGGCTTACCGTCTCCATAAACGGTACATTTCATTTCATATCCTCAAATGTAATGTACTATTATAAGTACATATATATAATGGATATATATGTCATATATTACGTCTAAATTATGGATATCATTCTGTAATTATAATATATATATATATATATATATATATATATCTAATTTTGTTTTAATTCCATTAATATGACAATGAATTGAATGTAGCGTTCATGCGTACGTACGATCTACCTTCTCAATGAACGGTGCATTTCATTTTTTGTCTCCAAATGTTATGGAATAGTATAAAATGAATATATACCGGATATATATTATATTTAAATCATTTATAATTTTCTGGAGATGATGTACCTATAACTTAATGGAAAATTCTTTTCCAACAAACTCAATTTCGACTCATGTACCGAACAACGAAAAAAATGTCTGATATGAACTCACATTATTAGAAAATTATTATAACATTATAAAAAGTGATATGAACTGAATAATAATATTTAAATGAGGTTATTAAGTAATTATAAATTGACCAAAGTTTATTATTCATGAATATAAAGAAACGAACAAGGCAAGTCGGACCTTAGGTAAGGGGTCCTACCTATCTCATTCTTTTTAAGTACACTCTTTTATGTCATTCCTTTTAAGCTCACCTTTCTTATTATTGGGATGTTAGTTTATATTACTCTTACTGTAAAATTTATGTTCATATGATGATAGACCCTAATTTCTCTCATCAATCCATTTTGGAAGTTTTGAGTGGCACCGTTAGGCTGCCGAATTTTCGTAAGAGATCCAACCTCTCTCTTTCTTTTTAAGTACTCTCCTTTATGACACTTATTTTAAGCACCTCTTTGTTATGTTGGGGGATGTTATTTTATATTATTCTTGCTGTAAATTTTATGTTAATATGATGAGAGACCCTATTTGATCTCATCAATCCATTTTGGGATGTTTTAAGTGGCGCCGTTAGGCTGCCGAGTTTTCGTAAGGGATTTTTCATCTCACTTTTAAACTCGTGAGATTTATGGTACATTTGACACCATTACCTTTGAGTGGTGTATGTAATTCCAATTATTATACTCTTTTTGTAATATAATTTCATTTATGAGTATTTACATCAATGATGTACTTCCCTTCTTCAATGAGGTGTACGTTTCGAAACTTACCCAAATCTGTAAGGGGACCATTCACCCACCTCTTCTTTAAAAAGACTTCTTTTGTGATATCTTTTAAATTACATCTTATTATGTTGGGATATGTTCTCATATATCCTTATTGCTGTAAATTTAACGTACAAGTTATGAGATACCCTTTTTATCTCTCATAAACTCATTTTCTGAATTTTGATGTGACGCCATTAGGCTGTCGAATTTTTGCAAGGGAACTTCTTAACCCAATTTTGATTCTTTGGGGTAAACTTGTACTCCTTGAATATGTTGTTCTATGAATATCTGTGAATGAACTATAATTGTTTTACACTTAATATCCACTTATATTTGGTGTATTTTATTTCACACATAATTATGTAATTGATTTATTATTAATCTAAGGATACCGCCTTTGAAAGGGACTTCATCTCTATCTCTTTTAATTGAGGCATATTTTGTTCTAATACAAGACTTTATTTTATACACTGTATAAAAAACCTTTTACTTTTAATTTTATTCAAAAGGAATCTTTTATTTATGAAGAGTCTTATTAAATGACAAAAATCTTGTTTCTTTTTAATGTACGTGGTGACAATGACCTTTTTCACCGCCGTGAGTATTATTTGGACTTTGGCCTCCTCAACAAGCCGTAATGTTTTTAAAAGTAAACAAAAACCATATACTATTTTATGTATTTTAGTATTGAAAATTGTTTTTATAAAGGATTTGTAATGTCAATATATTTAATTGATATATGGTGATAGAAATGTGGAAATGTTTTCTTTCCATTATATTTGTTTTATGTCTTATGATTTTATAATGGTACATGGACATTTGACGGGTGGTTACGTGATAAACCATAGGACATGTGGTGCCGTGAATACCAGGATGGGTGGTTACATTATAACCTCCAATGCATTGGTTATGGAAGTTGGCCGTATGGCCATTCCATTAAGTGATATGTGTGGAAGTCGACCGTATGGTTATTCCATTTAAGTATGTTTATGTCCCAAGTTACCTTTAATGTTATGTGTTCTTTATATGGGTTTTATGGTAATATTATGGTTAAAAAAGGGTAATTAATGATATTTTATTCATTGAATAGTTTTATACTACTTCATAAAGGTGAAAAGTATTACTTTGATAAAGTATTCCTGGTTTACTTGTTTTTTTGAAAAACTAACAGTTTTCCTTCTTTGTGTATACTTTATTGGGATTTTTATGCTCATCCCAAGTTTTTGAAATGTTTACCACAAGGCTTAAAGATGAATAGGGTCAAGGATGGGATCAAAGAAAGACATGCTATTTAAAATATGGAACTAGACATGTTTTTTAAGAGTTTTTATTTTATGGAAACTTAGAAGAAGTGTCTACATTGTAATCTTTTGAGATGCAATAATTATGTCCTAATTCTCTAAAAATCTAAACCTGAAAAGATCCTCTATGTGAATAATTCATTTAATTCAATAATAAGTAATGTTTTAAGGTCGGGTCCTTATAGTTGGTATCAAAGGCCAGTTTAGATAACTTTAGAGGATAGGGTATTCTCTAAGCATAAGTGACATTACCATAATGGCTAGGATTTCCGAAAGAGTCATAGTTTTTAGATAAAGTGAATGAGTAAGTATATCTTAGTATTTATCTTCCTCATTAGTACATGATGGTTATGTTTATATACTCACACTAACATCTTTGGTTTTAGTAAATGGATGGATCTAGCAGGCACCAAAGTGACAATGGGTTTGAAGGAAACTGTGGTGGTTCTATGATTAAGAGCCTGGATGAAATGGGGGCTTCAATGAGAAATCTCGTGGTTATTCTAAACCAACTATCAGGAGCCATGATAAACCACTTTAACCCTGGTGAGTTCTCTAATGCATCATGTACGAGAGAACCAACTCGATGTGGATGTTTAGGTGATAATTATAAAGGTAACCGTTAGGGTTTATATGATCCTTACTTTTGAGGTAATTATGGGTTACTATATGTTATGATGGAAAATGAAAGGCATGAGATAAAATTGAGGTTAAAATATGTTATGGTTATTTTTGAACATTTTATCTCTTTTTGGGGAATGTTTTAAGGATTATATAGTTTTGGAAAAAGTACAACATGTAGACCGTGTGACAACCCGTCGTGTCGGACGAAGCTGCAGTAATCAGACCCACAACCAAAGTGCAACTGGTATTTATCGACTACCAATGGACTACGTGAAGTCCCTGGTTAGTTTGACTAATTCTTTTTTTAGATGATTTTATGAATCAAGATTAAGTTGATTTTGGGTTATCTATAGAAATTATTAACCAATCATGGAGGATATATGATTAGGCTAATTATTTTCAATATGAGAGTTTATGTGCAACTGATGTTATTTGGAGATAAATGTTAATTTTTACCTTGTAAGACTATGTGATTAAATCCATCAAATATTTGGGTTTCAATCTTAGTTGGGTTTACATTGAAGAATTTTATGGACAAATTGTTTATCGAATGGTCTTCGTTAAACATTGGGTTTTGTTGGACAAATTTTGGAGATTAAGAATTGATTTTCTTTTTATAAAGGATTATACTTTTGTGGATTATGTGATATTTTTCTAACAATTTTGGTTTTGGTTATGGTATAAAGACATGAGAAATATATATTTCTCTTTTGTGGATTAGGTGATTCTCTATAAGTTGATTATAGAGCTTTTAATGTGAACAAGTCATCCTAAATGCTCATCTTTTGGAGAAAATATGAGTTTGTGTAAGAAATCTATTAAGAGATGAAAGTCTACATGAGAAGTAAGTATGTTTCCTTATGATTATGTTAAGCTCATAAATAAATTCCTTAATGAATAGTAAATTAAAACAAAAATGTTGTCTGTTAACTTTTCCTATTGGGGAATCAAATACCGTTTAACCCATCACCAGTTTGTGATTTTCTGGTGGTTAAGTTTCTCTTAAACATGTTTTCTATCACTCTCCCTTAGAACATGACCCTTTGTTTTTTCTTCCATATTCATGTTTTCCTAAATGGAATCCTAGTATGGGTTAACTCGGGTGACCTTTTTACTTCCCTTTATTTCTTTTAAAGTGAGAGTTTAATGTACTACTTTTTCGATGTGGGGCTTTCAATGAATTTCCAAGCCCAATTTTAAAAATTGCGAGGACACAATTCCCAAAAGGGGGGAAGGATGTAACATCCCAGGTAAATAAAGAATATTACTTTTTCATATTTATCCATATTTGTGAATAAAATGTTAATATTAATTTAAAGGGAACACTATGCTCAATGGCCTACCCAATACGCAATAATGATTTTCTTTGAAATCTTACGTTGCACTCTAATAATAAAATAATATTATTTTAAATGGTAGTTAACGAATAGCCGTTGTAATGGCAAGAATGAACAGAACTAACTACAAAATTAGTATATATGTTTGTCAAATATTTTTACTTGTATCCAAGAAAATATTAGAGGCTTAAAATGAGAATGAATCCAATTTTAACCATAAATATTCTAATATTCTTTAAAAGGTCGATTAACCGCCTTTTGATGGAGAACCCTTTTTAAATCCACTTTTTGACAATTTTATATGTTATATTGGACCAAATAAAATCCTTCTTTAGATTCGGGACATCAAAATTTACATTGTGTAATTTTTTGTTATTTTTCCAATAAAGATCATTTTTAGTGAAAATGATATATTTTAATTCAAAAAATCTTTTTAATATGATTTATTTATATGGATATATTATCTATCTAATTGGGATTAAAGTTTATTTACAATATATTTTTACCATTTTATCAAATTGTGGTCATTGGAATTAATTTCACTTTGAAATTAGACTTAAACTAGTGTCAATCTTTTAATCGATATTGTTTCTTAAAAACACGCTATTTGTTTTGACAGGGTGAATTAATTATTAAAGTAATTAATGCAACTTATATGTTTTGAATTTTTTAAAATAGTCATCATTTTTGAATTCGGAATATCAAATATAGCTTAGGGATAATTTTTTGTATTTTTCTGAAAAACTTCAATTTTTGATGAATAGTGAAACCACTAAGTGGTATTTAAAAAACTAATTTTTCGTTTAAATGAAATTTTACCACGTCTGTGTTTTGAATTATAAAAATCTGACTTACATTGTTTTAATTAGAATGTAAAATGTGGTTCAATGGGATCAAAATAATTTTTTTGGTGAATAGTAACTTTTATGTTTTTAATCGCGATTAGAGGTAATTCGTGTAGTTTAAGGTAAAAATAATGTTTTAATAATATGAAATGACCTTGAAACATGTCCTACCCTTATTGGATGTGTCATGGCCAACCAAGATAATTCGTGGGTCAACTTGGGGACCCCATGGAGCCACTTTGGTAGGAAAATGACATTAATAACTTTTTATTTAAAGTTAAAATTAAAATGTCACAAACATGTGTTGTTTTACTAAACATTTTTTTACATGGGGTTATACAAGACATATTTTTAACTATAAATATTCATTATAAGGCTAAAAAGATTTCCTACATCATGATTTTTTTTATAATTTTTAGACATTAAATAAATTAAATTATTTATGACACCATGATGATGCAATGATTACCTCATTATTTAACGATTTAAATAAAATGAAATGATAAGGTAACACATAAGACCTACACTTGTCAAAAACCTATTGGATGTGTGTATTTAGAAATATTATCACCTTATCCTCGAAATATATAATTTTGGGACCTTTAAAATCCGAAAAGCTTTTTATAATAATTTTACTTTTCAAGACTTTCCAAGAGTGCCCCACCTCTCCTCTTATAAAAGGCCCCCACCTCTACCACCCTACCCACACCTCTCAAGCCTTTGGCTCGAGAAACTCCTGACCATTATGCCTCTCCACATCCCTCTCTTACTCTATATGATGCAATTTGGGAAGAAGTCTTTCTATGGAAGCCTTTGAGCTCAAATCAAAAATAGTTACCTGATTTAAAGGTAGTGTCTTTTCTTGTGTTATTTTGTTTTATTTTTCTTCTCCAACCCCCTAAACATTTTTCTATTCATTTATTTTGTAAGAAAACCAGTATCTTAAATATAATTTGATTTTTTTATAAGATGGATTAGAGCTACACTTACACACACATTCGTCTAATGGTTAAAGAACATACTGTTTCTGTGGATGGTGAATTACTGCCTCACAAAATAATGATTGTTCAATATTCATTTAACACCTTCAAAGGTGGCCATTAAGATGTAACTATATTTATATATGATATATAATATGGTTATGTTTTACTTAAGCTTCTGTATTTTTCATTATTACATACCTTTATGGTTTCCATTATGAGAAAATGCGATATCTTCATTTTAGGAAGTGCGGACAACCGCCCCCTCAAAGTGATTTGATTCGTTAATGCCATTTTTGGGACATATAATGGATGGAATTAATGGTATTACATATTATATCCTACTGTAATTATAATATACCTTTATATCATTATTATTTCATTCCATTGAATACAAAAAAAAAAAAGAAATGAAAGTAGCGTTCATGCGTACGTACAACTTACCGTGTCCATGAACGGTACATTTCATTTCTTATCTCCAAATGTTATGTACTATTATATGTACATATATATAATGGATATATATGTCATATATTACATATAAATAATGGATATAATTCTGGATTTATAATATATATATATCTCATTTAGTTTTAATTCCATTAATATGAAAATGAAATGAAAGTAGTGTTCATGCGTATGTACGACCTACCGTGTCCATGAACGGTGCATTTCATTTTTTTACCTCCAAATGTAATGGAATAGTATAAAATGAATATATACTAGATATATATATGATATTTAAATAATTTATAATATTCTGGAGATGATTTACCTATAACTTCATGGAAAATTCTTTTCAAATAAGCTCAATTTCGACTCATGTACCGAACATCGAAAAAAATATCCGATTTGAACTCACATTATTAACAAATTATAATAACATTATATTAAGTTATATTTACTGAATAATAATATTTAAAGGAGGTCCTTATGCAATTATAAATTGACCGAGGTTTATTATTCAGGAATATAAAGAAACGAACAAGGCAAGTCGCACTTGAGGTAAGGGATCCTACCTATCTCTTTCTTTTTAAGTACACTCTTTTATGTCATTCCTTTTAAGCTCATATTTCTTATGATTGGGATGTTCTTTTATATTAATCTTAATTTACGTTTTATGTCCATATAATTAGAGACCTTATTTTCACTCATCAATCCATTTTGGATGTTTTGAGTGGCGCCGTTAGGCTGCCGAATTTTCGTAAAAGATCCAACCTCTCTCTTTCTTTTTAAGTACTCTCCTTTATGTCACTTCTTTTAAGCTCCTCTTTATTATGTTGGGGGATGTTCTTTTATATTCCTATTACTTTACATTTTATGTTAATATTATGAGAGACCCTATTTGATCTCATCAATCCATTTTTGAAAGTTTTAAGTTGCGCCGTTAGGCTGCCGAGTTTTCGTAAGGGATTTTTCATCTCACTTTTATACCTGTGAGATTTATGCTACAATTTCCACCATTTCGTTTGAGTGGTGTATGTACATCCCATTGTTATAATCTTTGTGTAATATACTTAATTTTATGAGTATTTACATCAATGTTGTATTGCCCTTCTTCAATGAGGTGTACGTTTCAAAAGTTACCCAAATCGGTAAAGGGACCTTTCACCCTCCTCTTCTTTAAAAAGATTTCATTTTTTATGCCTTTTAAATTACATATTCTTATGTTGGGATATTTATCATATGTCCTTATTGATGTAAATTTAATGTACAAGTGATGATATACACTTTTTATCTCTCATAAACTCATTTTCTGAATTTAGATGTGACGCCATTAGGCTTTCGAATTTTTTGAAGGGAACTTCTTAACCCAATTTTGATTCTTTGGGGTAAACTTGTACTCCTTGAAAATGTCGTTCTATGAATATGTGTGAATGACCACTGATTGTTTTACAATTAATATTCACTTATATTTGGTGTATTTTTTTGTCACACATAATTATGTAATTGTTTTATCCTTAATATAAGGATACCGTCTTTGTAAGGGACTTCATCTCAATCTCTTATCATTGATGCATGTTTTGTTATAATACAAGACTTTCTTTTATACGGTGTATAAAACACCTTTCAAATTGAATTTTATTCAAAAGGAATCTTTTCTTTATGAAGAGTTTTACTAAATGACAAATAGTATGTTTCTTTTTACCATACGCGGTGATAACGACCTTTTCCGCCGCCATGAGTATTATTTGGACATTGTCTTCCTCAACAAGCCGTAATGTTTTTAAATGTAAATAAAAACCATATACTCTTTTATGTATTTTGGTATTGAAATTGGTTTTTATAAAGGATTTGTAATGTCAATATATTTAAGTGATATATGGTGATCGAAATGTGGAAATGTTTTCTTTCCATTATATTTTTTTTTGTCTTATGATTTTATAATGGTACTTGGACATTTGACGGGTGGTTACGTGATAAACCATATGACGGGTGGTGCCGTGAATACCAGGATGGGTGGTTACATTATAACCTCCAATGCATTGGTAATGGAAGTCGGCCGTATGTCTATTCCATTAAGTGATATGTGTGGAAGTTGACCGTAGGTTATTCCATTTAGGCATGTTTATGTCCCAAGTTACCTTTATATGTTATGTGTTCTCTATATGGGTTTTATGGTAATATTTTGGTTACAAAAGGGTATGTAATGATCTTTTATTCAGTGAAGAGTTTTTTACTACTTCATAAAGGTGAAAAGTACTACTTTGATAAATTATACTTTGTTTACTTGTTGTTTTTAAAAACTAACAGTTTTCCTTTTTGTGTATCCTTTACTGGGATTTTTATGCTCATCCCATGTTTTTAAAATGTTTACCATAGGGCTTAAAGATTAATAGGGTCATGTATGGGATCAAGGAAAGACATGATATTTAAAACATGGAACTAGACATGTTTCTTTTTAAGAGTTTTTATTTTATGGAAACTTAGTAGAAGTGTCTACTTTGTAATATTTTGAGATGTAATAGTTATGTCCTAATTCTCTAAAACTCTAAACCTGAAAAGATCCTCTATGTAAATTATTCATTTAATTTAATAATTAGTAATGTTTTAAGGTCGGGTCCTTATAAGAATCTTCATTAGTTATGCTAGAGTAAAACCTACTATCGATGGCCTTAAAGAATCAAGAATAGTATGACTATGTCAGAGGTGTGGGTTTTTGGGGTGACACCGTGATCGTATTTTGAGAAAAGAAAAGAACATGGGGATACAGATAAATAAATGGTAGATATATAGAAATTATTAGACACCATTGAAGAAAAAGTTCATTAAAAATCTGATTTTCTAGAATTGTTTTTTGGGGGGAAACTAAAAATAAGAGACAACTCAAGAAAAACCATTGTATGATGATCCCCCCACCCCCACAAGCTTTAAGGTGTTTCATTCTCCTCAAAGAGCTATCTTATATGAGGTAATCGATATTTTCATAATTTTTTCTATGAAATGTGAATTAGGAAGACACTAATACATTTCACGTACTGATATTCTACAGGGTAGAAAATCATGTGTTTTATATCTATCAACAACCACCCATTAACTTGTTGTGAGGGATTCTATGTACAATATCTAATATGATACTCTACACAATAGAAAATTTCCAATAGGTCATGTGAGAGTGGGTATTAGCATAGATCATGAGATGATCACCAAGATAAATGTCCCACTTGAAAACATAGACATTCACATGGTTAAGAAAAAAATTGGAACATTCATAACATGGCCGTCAGATCTTATAAAAAACATGTTGACAAAGAGTTATTCATTTTTAATTTATTTTTTATGATAAAACTTTAACACTAATGAAAAAAGTCCAAACCAATGAATATTATTATAAATAGAAAAAGGTAATTGGTGAAACCAAAGGTAAAATCAACTCAATATAAAGGATGAACCAACCAATTGATAAGATCTTGACAAAATACTTCTACCCAACCATTCAATATAATCATTTAATAACATTGAAGGTTCATGAGGATACAAGGATACAATTTGGTAGTAATCACATAGTTTAATTTGAAGAAAAAATATACATATATTTCATTAAAAAAATTCATTTCTCTTTAGTTTGTAAATGAAATGCTCATGTATGAAAGAAAAGGATCCTCAGTTTTAAATGTATACACGATGTGTGTTTTCATGATTTGTTTTTCCAACAGTTGATTTAATATGTTAATTATAACTACATACAATTCCAATTATTTATAGTATTCTATATCAATAAAATTTTAAGGGAAAACCCTATGAACATAAATATATAGTCATTAGTCCCCACATCACTTATACACACCAAACTAAAATGGAATCAAAAAAAATTGATAAAATAGTGGAAAAGCATGACACAATGTTTGAAAGAAAATTTACAGATGATTGAATCTTTTTATTACCAATGATGCCAGCCTAAAACTCTAAAATTTAATCATATCAAATATATTTTCATTCCTTTTATTAATTATTCTTTTTTTAAGCAGCATTGGGTACTCATTGTAGTCAATTTAGACACTCCAATAATTTATTTTCATGGCTCACTGCATGGATTCCTAACAAAATGACTACACATGATAACATTGATCAATATTTAATAAATTACATCCAATGTTTTAGAAATAAACTTCAAATTATATATTTTATATTTTATTTTAATTAGAATTATATTATGATAGGGTGGTGTTTAAATATCATGAAAATTAGTGCATGATGACTTTCCATGTGTGTAAGGATCCTATCAAATTCTACAAGTGGGTATGTATTAGGGTTTATATATTAAGATTTCACTGTCAAAACACATATCAAAATAAATTAATTATTTTTCTAAATGTTTTTATAGTTTTTGATAAAAAATGTAAAATATTGTGGTTATTATGTTTGAAAATTTATCAGAGATATCAGAAACCATAAAAAAATCTAGCATCCCTGAAGAAGTATTTTTCAATATAATTATTATTTAATTTAAAATATTTATTAATCCTTTATGTATTTATATATATATCCAAAAATTACATGAATTTATAAATTCTTTGTATTCCAAATATGAAATATATTTGTTTAGAAATAACTGGGAAGCATACCTTATGTTAAAATTCACATATATATCATGAATATGTGACTTTTTACATCTTATTTAGTTGATTTGATCAATATTTTTATCTACTTTTTAGTTAATTTCCTCATAATTTTTATCTGATTCTAATTTTTTTAATTTTCCAAAATATATTGAAGATATTAATTATTCAAAAAGGATGATTCACTTTTGTACTATGATCATCCACTTTAGGATAAAATGACTTGTTGGAATTAACCATACCTTAATTCGAGACACGATGTTCCTGGTTTGACTCAAATTGTGTGGTTTCAATTTAAAATTGAATTTTTATTAACGTATTGTTTCATATTTATGGTTAATTTATTTATTTATTGTATTAATAAAATAATAATTATTTTTATTATATAGGTGGGTTCTTTATTGAAGTCATAATTTTCTTCAAACTATCTATAACAATCCAAAAAAGTGAGAACATGTTGCTTTTGGATAAGGCATTTTAGGAAGGATGGGGTTTCCTTTTCCACAAAAATCGAATATTTACCTATTTTATGGATTAGTTTAGATATTTGAAAATAAAACACACATCGTAAACTCAATCATCCTCAACTTAATCTGATACACAATGTTCTTGGTATTTCTCAAACTATATGTTTTTAGATTATAATTTACATTTTTTAAACACATATCACATTCACGAAACTAAGAAAACAAATTTAGATTATTTTGATTCTTTAGTAAAATGATCTATAAGTCATTTATGATGTGTATGAATTATCCACACCTCAATATGATGTACGGTGTGACTGGTATGACTTGAAGAGTGTCTTTTTATTAAAAAATGACATTAATTTTAGAAAAAAAAGGAAAAGTGACATATTCAAGACTGAGAAAACATATTCAAATTATTTTGATACTTTAGGCGAAAAAATTATAATTCATTTATTATGTTTAGGAATCATATATACATCAAAATGATACATTCTATTCCTGGTAGGACTCAAACAACCTATTATCATTTTAAAATTAATATCTTAGTTCGGAAAGTGTGTCACTCACTAAAACCAAATAAAAAGATCTCTGATTTTCTTGATAATGTAGTAAAATGATTCAAAAGAAATTTTTGACAAGTATAAATCATTCTCACATAAAAATGACTCACGTTGTGATCGTTAGAACTCAAAATGTTTCTTTTTCAGTTTTATATAAAATATTAGTAAAAAACAAAAGTGACATAATAAAAATTGAGAAAATAGATTAAGTTTGTTTTCATACTTTATGAAAATTATAAATAAGTCATTAATGATGTGTAGGAATACTTCGAACCTCAATCTTATGCATAGTGTAACTTGTATGACTCAATGTATCCATTATCAGTTTAAAATTGACATTTTAGTTCAAAAAGCATGTCACTCCCAAAAAACTAAGAAACATTTATCTGATTATCTTGATAATTTAATATAATTTTTAATAAGTCATTTTTGATGTGTTGGAATTTTTCTCACATCATGAATTGTCTTGATATGAGACTACATCATAAACATCCAAAAGGAATTACGAATTTCTATCCATTATTTGGAAGATAATTGGAGGGTATTTTCTTAGTTTTCAATGAGTGACACAATTTGAGCTAAATGTCAATTTTAAACTAATAGCGGAAAATTTTAGTCATACCGATCACACTATTCAGTGGATTGACATGGGGTTGATTCATAGACATCGAAACTGACTCATGGATTTTTTTCCAAAAATATCAAAAAAATATTAATGTTTTTTCTGGTTTTTAGTATGTCAGTTGTGTTTTTTTACTTCAATTAATGTCAGTTTTAAATAAAAAGACACATTTAGAGTCATATCAGTGGCACTGTGCATCATATTGAGTTTTTTTATTCCAAAATGTCAAAAATTACTGATAGATCATTTATCTAAAGTATCAAAACAATCAGTATGCATTCCCTCAGTTTTCAATTTGCCAGTTGAGTTTTTTTCTAAAATGTCATTTCAAACCGAAAACATGAAATTTGAGTCTTATAAGTCACATCATGTGTTGGTTTGATGTGATACTACTTGATACACATCATAAGGAGCTTACGAATAATTTTCCATAATTTGGAAGACAATCAGTACACATTTGTTTTGTTTTCAGTTAGTGACATTTTCTGAACTAAAATGTGAATTTTAAACATGTAACAGACACTTTTAGTCATACTGATCACATAGTGCATCAGGTTGAGGTGGTTTTGATTCTTACACATCACAACTGACTCATGGATTGTTTTCCTAAAGTATAAAATCAATATGAATGTGTTTTCTTGGTTTTCAGTATGCCAGTTTTGTATTTTTATTTTAATTAATGTCAATTTCAAATAACAAGACACATTTGGAGTTATACCAGTCACACCATGAATCATATTCAGGTGGGGTTTATTACATCATGTCATAAATGACTGATGGATTGTTTTTTAAATTACCCAAACAATCAGAATACATTTCCTTGGTTTTCAGTATGCCAGTTGTGTTTTTTTTACTAAAATGTCATTTGAAATGGAAAACATGCAATTTGAGTCATACCAGTTTCATCATGCATTGGTTTGATGTGATAATACTTTATAGAATTCACAAAGGACTTATGAATTGTAGTCCTTAATTTTGAAGACAATCGGAGTGGGTTTTCATGGTTTTCAGTCAGAAACATGTTTTGAGTTGAAATGTCAATTTTAAAATGATAGTGGACACATTCAGTCATATCGGTCACACCATTCTTCAGATTGGGGTGGGGTTTATTTCTACATGTCACAACTGACTCACGGATAGTTTTCCAAAAATATCAAAACAATCCAAATGCATTTGCTCAGTTATCATCATGTCAGTTGTGTTTTTTACTTGAATTAATATAAATTCTAAATAACAAGACACATTTAGAGTCATACTGTTGACACCGTGCATCAAATTAAGGTGAGGTTGATTCCAAAATGTCACAAATGATTGATATATCTGGTTACTAATGTTTCAAAACAATTGAAATGAATTTCCTTGGTTTTAGGTATGTTAGTTGTGTTTTTTTACTAACATGTCATTTCAAATTGAAAACATGAAATTTGAGACATACCGTTCGCATCATGTGTAAGTTTTATGTGAGACTTCTTGATACATGTCATGATTGGATTAAAAGTATCGGTCCTTATTTTGGAAGAAAATTAGATCATTTTTTCTTTGTTTTTGGGGAGTGACATGTTTTGAACTAAAATGTCAATTTTAAACTCTTAACAGACACTTTTAGTCATACTGATCACACAGAGTGTCAGATTGAGGTGGGGTTGATTCCAACATGTCACAACTAACTCATGGGTCGTTTTCCTAAAGTATCAAAACAATCTGAAAGTGTTTGTTCAGTTTTTAGTATATCAGTTGTCTTATTTTACTTGAATTAATAACAATTTTTAAAAACAAGACACATTTAGAGTTATACCGGTCACACTGTACATCGTATTGAGGTGTGGTCGATTGTAAATATCAATAATGAATGATGGATCATTTTACTAAAGTATTAAAACATTCAAAATTAATTCACTCAGTTTTCAGTATGTTAGTTGTGTATTTTACTAAAATTACATTTCAAACCGAAAACATGAAATTGGAGTTATACCGGTCACATCATGCGTTAGTTTGATGTGGGACTACTTCATACATGTCACAAAAGACTTAAAATTTATATACCTAATTTGGAAGACAATTGTAGAACGTTTACTTTTTTTTTCAGTGACTGGCAGTTTTTGAACTACAATGTCAATTTTATACTCATAACGGATACTATTAGTCATACCAGTCACACCATTCGTTGGATTGAGGTGTTGTTGATTCATACATGTCATAAATGACTCATGGATCATTGGAATAAAGTATAAAAAGAATCCAAATTCATTTTCTTAGTTTTCAGTATGGCAGATGTGTTTTTTCCTTGAATTAATGTCACTTTGAAATAACAAGACATATTTGAAGTCATACTGGTGAAACTATGCATCAGATTGAGGTGCAGTTGATTCTTACACATCAAAGATGACTGATATATCATTTCCATAAAGTAGAAAAATAATTGGAATTCATTTAATTAGTTTTTAGTATGTCAGTTTTGTTTTTTACAAGAATTAATATAAATTTTAATTAAAGATGTATTTGGACTCATACCGATGACATCATGGGTCCGAATGAGGTGTGCTTAATTCCTACATGTCATAAATGAATCAAGGATTATTGTCCTAAAGTGTGAGAAAAAAGTTTAATTACATATTTCTACATGAAAATTAATGCACCCTTGCCTCTGAAACCTAAAAAAGTGACCTAAACTTCTCAGTATGCTCAATATACATAGTTTATAAGTATTAAGGAAAAACCTTTGATTCCAGTACGATTGAAATAGAATATCTTCCTCCTTAAGTATCATAGATTTTTTCAGCCCAGTGAATAACCAAGTATCATATATTTAGGACCTGCAAATAAATATATGACAGTTGGTTCTTCATAGGGTCGACTAAAGAGGGTATCTTCCAATGGTGCATATTGAATCAATGTTTTTTTGGAGAAAAACACCTCTCGTTATTGAAAATGAGAAGATTGGAGTAAGCTCCTGTGCTCGTTATGTATCAAGACGACACAAAAAACTCAATGGTTGGGGAAACCCCTTCTGGAAACTCGTTATCTTTTGTGGTCTATCAAACAAAGAGAAAGATAAGGAAGAAAATATTATAAAGTCGAAATTATCTTAGATGTTTACTATATTCAATCTATTTTTATACATTCTTCCATTAGGTACGTTTCCCATTTGTTTCTATGAATATCTATATCATCTTGTGAATATGAATATTTTCATCAATCAAGGTAGTACTGAAAAAATATAAATACACGAAGGATTAATAATCATTTTAAATGAAATAGTAATTATATTCTAAATACTTCTTCAGTGATGCAGGTTTGTTCAGGGAATACGATCTCTTTCATAAATTTACAAACATAATAACCAAAGTATTTATCATATATTTATTTCAGGCACTGCAGAAACATTGAAAAAAATAAGTAATTTTTTATACGTGTTCATAGTGAAATCTTATTATATATACCCTTCTTTTTATCTAGTCGTAGTACCTGTCATGTTTCTTGTTTCCCCCTAGCCTCATTCCATGATGTAGACGGTAGTCATACACCACCCTATCATAACTGAATCCTAATTAAGAGATAATATAAATTATATAACAATATGTTAAGTTATAAAATGGTGGATGTAGTGTATTAAAAATTGAAAAATGACATCATTTGTGGTCGGTTTTTTGGATATTTGTGCATTGAATTCAAGAAATAATTTCTTGGATTTCCCAAATTAACCGCAATGAGCATCCAATGCTCCCTGAAAACACAAAAAGAAATAAGTAATGAATGAAATTAAAATATATTTGATATAATTAAATTATACAATTTTAACCTTAAATCATTGGTATTGATAGGATTATGTCATATATAATTTTACACTTGAATGATTTGAGAAATCCTTCCACTATTTCACCATCTTTCTTAGAATTTATATCTGTTAGTGTTGTAGAGGTCACATGGTGACTAAAGAGTCCAATTTTTTGTTCATGGGGAAATCCCTTCAATTGTTTTTCATATATACGCATTTGAAAAATAAGAAATGTATTTATTTATAATTATCATAGTATACCATATTTTGGAAAATCAAATCATGAAAACATATATCATATAAACATGTACAACTAATCTACCTAACCATTCATAGTCGAGGATTTCAGTTTCACTCTCAACATCAATTAAGTCTATATCTTCCCATCCATACATATTTTCCTAAAAATCAATTATTTGAGTACCACCATATTTCAACGTTGTATCCACATGATACTTCAATGATAATAAATGTGGATATAGAATGGGGGGTGGTTAAGGTGATTTGGGTAGATTGTTTTGATCGGTTGGTTGATCCTTTGATGGTTTTGAAATATTCTTTCACTTCACCCCCTTCCCTTTTTCCATATATAAATAACATTCTTGGTTTAGTCCTTTTTTTCATTAAATGTGTACAGTATAGCTTGAAAATTAAATTTGAAATGAATACCTCGTTATCAACATGGTTATTTATAAGATGTGACGACCATGCGATGAATGTTCCCAGAGCTTGTTCAATCATATGAATTTTTATATCATCAATTGGAACATGTTTCTCAACACTCATCTATACAGATACAGAAATTAACACTCTGACAGGACCTGTCAGAAGTGGTCTGTTTTGTAGCATGTCATTCTAGATATTGAACATTATATCTGTAACGACCCAATGTTTTTCAATGGAAATTCCTTTATTATAAATATTTCATAAAATAACATGAAAACAAAACAAAATGAACTACTAAGTGAGAAGTAAACTTTAAACATATGATTTTCACTTCTATGTTTGGAATTTTAAAAATCTGACATTGACAGTTGTGTACAAGATGATTTTGGGAGTCTAATGAAACAAAAATAAATTTTGGTGAATAGTAACATACCCTTATGAACAGTAACATACCCTTATGAATATTAATATAACCCTTGTGAATAGTAAATAAGAGTAACATTACCTATGAATAATAAAATAAAATTTAGACATCTTAAAAAGTGACAATTTGACCTTAGTAAACGTTTTTGGTATTTTATAAGTCATAAATAATTAATTATAATTAATTCATTAATTTAAAAGAGTATTTATTTCCCTGAAATGTATTCATAAATTATTGAATCAATGTCTAATAGTTTTTAGATAATGTTATGAGACCCTATGTAATTTTTGAAAGAACTATAAAATCATTTTTAATCTTAAAAAATGTTTTCAAGTAAATTATGATATTAATTGAATATTAAATTAATAATATTCAGAAAATTATTTTTGAAAAATGGACTTCATTTTTGGATTCTACATGTCGAAAAATGGTTGGGGTAAATTTTTGGGATTTTTCTGAGATACTTGAATTTTTGATGAATAGTAGAATCCGATAATTCACAATAAATGCTAAATAATGTATTATTTCAGTCATTGATGATGTTCTGCTGATGTGAGCCTACTCGGTTCGGGATTACAATTTTAAATTACTATTCTTGGAAGTTAAATACTCACTATTCCTTGTCTTAGGTGAAATTAATAAACTAATCAATTTTATATTAAGGAAACCCCTCTCCCCTCCACTATAAAAGCCACCCTTCACTCCCTCTTTTCCTCACACCTCTCAAGCTCCAAGACTTCTCTAAACTCTGTCTTAACATCTTCCCTAGAACCTCCCCCACGTCCAAAAGCTTCGGGTCTTATCAAAAGACCAAGACTAGCTTCCTTATGGAGGATCTCAAGAGGAAGATTTAAGAGGTAATTACTCTCCCTCTTCTCCTTTAATTTCCTTTCAAGTTCAAGTTCCTTTCTTGATCTCTCCCCATATATATTCATCCAAATTTTTTTGTAACTCTAGTATTATACATATAATGTAATTTTATGATTCTAATGGGATATTATATCACCCCACACCCTTTCCCTCCTCCTTTAATTTCATTAAAGAGAACGTTGTTCATGAGGTGTTAATTTGTCACCTTCAAAAACGACATGCTCTCTTCTTACATTTCTACCTTCATATCTGGTCATGAAAACGTTTTTATGGTTGAACCAGAATATTTTATATTTATTATGTTATATTTTATGTTATGTAAATAACTTATGGCCATATTACTAAGTTAAATTTTAAAACAAGTTCGTTGTGATCCAAAAACCGCTCAAATTAACCCAAATAACCATCCTTAAATTCTTATCTAATTTTTCGTCCACATGGATCTAATATAATTCATTATTAAACTATTAAGGATACTGTAATATCATTAATAAAATTTAGTATCAGTTCTGGATGTTTACCCAAGATCTACCCAAACTTCAATTTAGAATACAAGTGAACCACTCAAGAAAACCATAAAAACAAACATCCCCGAACAATGATTTTAAACTCTATAAGTCATCCAAAGGAAAATAATATGACATAATGAAACCAGAATGAAACCTATTAATGTACACAAGTTTCTGGATTTCTAATTAATGAATATTATGTCATTATACAGGACATTAAAGAGAAGGAGGCTTTCGGGTACAAGGTAAGGGGAAATCTCGAACCCAATTTTCTTCCTTCGGGTTCTCCCTCTTTCACTCCATTTTTGATATGGTTACTCCTCAAAGATCATTTGTTCATCATTGAATTTTTTTCTGGGATATACATGTAATTCACTGGTTTTTATGTCCTTCAAATTTTTTTCCAAAAGAACTCTTCTTTCAAGAACTCACCTTTTACCTCTCATTCAAGGTTGATGGTTCTAGTATCAAGTATGTTGTTCCCTCTTTCTTTTGGGAACCCAAAACGTATGAATGTGTTATTATGAGATGAAAAACATATATTTTCATGGGTTAATTGTTTTTATTTATGTTATATTATCATTTTGGCATGCATGATAAATGATAATTTTATGATGGGACGGGTGCACCCGGAATTATATAGCGCAATACGAATGTTTAAATGTGACGAGTGCACCCGGAATTATATAGCGCTTCAATGCATTGGGTAAAGTGATGAATCTAATTATTAAATGTGAAATGATATGTGAACAGGATTTTATCTTGGGTCACAAGTATGTGTTGTAGTTAACCACTAAGACATGATGTTTCATTTTTATGCATTGTCACACTTCAAGTCTATTATTTATGCTCCTCTCATGTTCATGATATTTTTCCTATGTTATGATTATGCTCACCCCATGATATATTGTTCTTATCTATCCTCTTACTGAGATTTTAGCTCACCCCTTGGATGTATATCCTCAGGTGGGTACATGTACCAAGGAGAGAAGAAGTTCCAATAAGAAGCAATAGAAGAAGAAATTAAATGAATGTTTATGCTTAAAGTTGTATTTTTTATGTATGGTCCTAGTTTTCCCAAGACACTAAACCTTTGGATCCTCTATGTGTAATACTATTTTGTTGTTTACCTTTGAATTGATGTAATGGTAATTTAAGAAAAGGTCGGGTCGCTATAGTTGGTATCAGAGGAAAGGTTTAGTTAATTTGAAGATTAGGATTAGTGAACCCTAGAGAAAACCTACAACATGAGACTAAGTAAAAATTAGAAAACAAGGATATTTACCTAGGGATAACATATGTTATTTTTTTTGTATAATTGTTTAAATGAATAAGTTATTAATTAATTTTTTACTTATGTTTTGTTTCAACCTTTCCTATTTTAGAATATGGTGGGAACTAGGAGAAATCAGGCCAACAACTCATGCGAGGGACAATGCAACGATTGCCCGAACGACATCCCCAATAATTTGGGTGGTGGAGTTCAAAACATCATGGAAATGCTTACCCAATTATCTCAGGATATGAATAATAACCATAATAATGTGTAACATCCTCCTTCACCAAAGAGGGAGCAACTAGATATCGAATGTTTTATGCGGCATCGACCACCGACGTTTTGTGGATCGCCCGATCCACTAGTTGCGGAACAATGGGTCAACTCCATGGAGAAATTATTTTCTGTGCTTCACTGTTCTGATATGGAGAAGGTGACTCTAGCCGTTTATCATCTATATTGAGATGATGATCAATGGTGGGCTTTGATTAAGAACACCAAGCCAAGGGAGGAAATTGAAGAGATGGAATGGGAAGACTTCAAGATAATGTTTCTTAATAAGTATTTCCGAAGAACTCTTCGCAAAAAAATAGAGAGAGAATTTATAGTGCTCAAGAAAAAAGAAGGAGAATCTATCACAACCTATGAAGCGAATTTTACAAGGCTCGCAAGGTTTGCTTTGGGTTTTGTTATAAACAATGATAGCAAAATTGATAGATTCTTTAGTGGATTAAAACCACACCTTCAAAAGGCTCTTGTGATTCGAGAATTTGGGAGTTATGAAGAAGTTGTTCGGTGTGCTCTCAAAGTGGAGATGGAGTTTGGAGAATGTTCCCATGGCTATGGGGATAAGAAAATAAAGATTGAGTTTCAGGCTGGTGGATCTAATGACAATGGTGGGAAGAAAAATCAACATACCACATGCCAAAAATGTCAGAAGTTGCACAATGGGAACTGCCTCAAAGGGATGGGGAAATGCTTCAAGTGTGGGAAAGAAGGACACCATGCTCAATAGTGTCAAAAAGACATGAAAGGGAAGGATAACGTAGCTAATTAAAGGAGAGAACCACTTGTGGTTCAATGCTACAACTGTAGGGAGCTATGGAACTATTCAAACCAGTGCACTAAACCTCATGCTCTCGTGGGTAATCAGTGCCAGAAACCACCAAAGCCAATGGAACAAGGGAAGGGTTATTCCATCACTACTGTGGAGGAGGAGCATGATAATGAAGTCGTAAAAGGTACACTTCCTGTTCACTCAAGAATCAAAAAATTCTTATTTGATTCTGGTTCTACGCATTAATTTATATCTTGCATGTTTTCTAGAACAATAGAATCGAAGCCCCAAAACCTTGAAGTAGAGATATCTGTAAAAACACCAAGTGGTGCAATCATTGAAACCCAAGTGTTTGAATCTTCTCCTATTGACATATGCGGGATGATTCTTCTGGAAAATCTCATAATACTTCCCTTGGTTGAATTCGACGCTATAATGGGAATGGATTGTCTCTCGTTATATAGAGCGCATATCAACTGTTGGGAAAAGGAAATATATTTTCATATTCCGAACCATCCTATGCTCCTCTAAAAATGCAAGGAAGATCATGAATCTCCTTTGATAAATCCTTCAATGGTATGGGTGTTGATTCCCTCTGAAGAAGCATACCTCGCCCAAATGGTTGAGTCAAAGGAAAGTTCCAACCTTGAGGAAATTCCCATCATGAAGGAATACGACGATGTATTTCCCGAAGAGTTACCCGGAATTACCCCGGATCGTGAGGTAGAGTTCTCAATTGAACTCATACCTGGAGCTACTCTTATCTCAAAGAGTCCCTATAGGATGGCTCCTATCAAACTAGAGGAGTTAAAGAAGCAGCTGCAAAAGCATCTGGACAAAGGGTTCATATGCCCTAGTGGATCACCTTGGGGTGCGCCAGTGCTCTTTGTGATGAAGAAGGATGGAACAATGCGGCTATGTATCGATTATCGGGAACTCAACAAAATCACCATAAGGAACAAGTATCCTCTCCCAAGGATTGATGACTTGTTCGATCAGTTAAGAGGAGCTCAATACTTCTCAATGGTGGATCTTCATTCTGGATATCATCAAGTAAAGCTGAAGAAGGAAGATATTCAGAAGACTGCCTTCCATACAAGGTGTGGGCACTATGAGTTTTTGGTGATGCCCTTTGGAATTACTAATTCCCCTGCAATCTTCATGGATTTGATGAATAGAGTCTTTAGACATTACCTCGAAAAATTTGTCGTAGTGTTTTATATGATATTCTCATCTACTCCAAGAGAACGGAGGAACATGAAGAATATCTAGTACAAGTGTTGGAGACATCGAGAAAAAAGAAGTTGTATGCCAAGTTCAGAAAGTGTGACTTTTGGATGAATCAAGTCACGTTCTTGTTACACGTGATCACAAGTGGGGGAATTTCTGTGGATCCATAAAAAACAAAGGCAATTGAGGAATGGCCCAGGCCCTCTAGTGTCACAGAAATCCGTAGTTTTCTTGGATTAGTTGGGTACTACCAACGTTTTGTGAGAAACTTCTCAAGATTGTCAAGCCCGCAAACTAAGTTAACAAGGAAAGGGATAAAGTATGTCTGGACGAAAGAATGTGAGGCAAGCTTCAAGGAGCTAAAGAGAAGGCTGATCACTGCACCTATACTCACACGACCAAAAAGTGGAGAATGTTTTCTTATATACAGTGATTCTTCAAAGAAAGTCTTGGGTTCTGTACTCATGCAAAATGATAATGTGATAGCCTACGCCTCACGACAGTTGAAGATCCATCTGCAGAACTACCCGACGCATGATCTAGAGCTGGCAGCCATGTTTTTTTCCTTGAAAATCTAGTGGCACTACCTTTATGGTGAGAAGTGTGACATATACACCGACCACAAGAGCCTAAAGTATATATTCACGCAAAAGGAGTTCAACATGCATCAAAGGAGATGGTTAGAGCTAATCAAGGATTACTATTTATCTATTCACTATCATCCTGGAAAGGCGAACAAGGTAGCTAATGCTCTAAGTAGAAAAGAACCTGCTACTCTATCCATGTTGTGGATTGAGAAAGACCCAATCTTCTTGGATATGCAAAGGATAGATTTGGAAATCATAAGGGCAGGAGATACATACTACCTTTCCCAAATTATTGTGCAACCATCCATTCAAGAGAAGATTAAGGAATCACAAAGGGATGATGTGGAGATACAAAAGAGCGTGAATGCAGTAATGGAAGGGAAGATGCAAGAGTTCCATATCGACAATGATGGTGTGATTCGGTTTGAAATGCAGCTTTGTGTGCCTTCATCACTTGGGATAAATAAAGAGCTATTGGATAATGCACATAGCTCAACTTTCTCTATCAATCCTAGGAGTACCAAGATGTATCGTGATCTCCGAGAACACTTCTGGTGGGATAACATGAAGAAGAATATTATGGAATATATATCAAGGTGCTTGGTATGTCAGCAAGTTAAAGCTGAGTGAAAAAATTCCAATGGTATGATGCATCCATTGCCTATACCCATGTGGAAATGGGAAAATGTTACTATTGATTTTGTCACGGGTCTCCTAAAGACGTCAAAGGGGAATAATGCTATATGGGTTGTGGTTGACTGACTCACCATGAATGCCCATTTTATCATTATTCGGGAAGACTTATTGCTTGAACAACCTCCAAGGATATATGTGAAAGAAGTGGTGAGACTGCATGGTGTTCCACTCTCAATTGTCTCTGACCGTGATCCACGGTTCACAGCTAAGTTCTGGAGGAGACTTCAACATGCTTTGAGTACTGAATTAAATTTCAGCATGGCCTATCACCCCCAAACCGATGGCCAGTCTAAAAGGACTATTCAGACGCTTGAAGATATGCTAAGAGCCTGCTCTCTTGAGTTCAAAGGTGGTTGGGATCAGAATCTCTCATTGGTTTAGTTCTCATACAACAATAGCTTCCACTCGAGTATTCAGATGGCTCCGTATGTAGCTCTTTATGGGAAGCAATGAAGAACTCCAACCTGTTGGGATAAAGTTAGAGAATGAAAGCTACTTGGTCCCGATCTTGTTCAAGAGATGACAGAGAAGGTTCAAGTCATACAGAAACACATCAAAGCTGCTCAATGTTGGAGAAAGTGCTATGCTGAAAACCGTCGAAGGTACTTGGAGTTTGACATTGGAGATAAAGTCTTCCTTAGAATATCTCCATGGAAAAGAGTCATGTGATTCGGGAAGAAAGTGAAGCTAAGCCCAAGGTACATTGTCCCCTTTGAGATCCTTGACCGTATAGGAGCCGTGACCCATCGTCTGGCACTTCCACCGAATATGGCTCATGTTCATGATGTGTTTCATGTATCACTACTGAGGAAGTACATACCAGACCCCTCACATGTAACAAACTCAAAGGTGGTGCAGCTGGAAGATGATCTCTCCTATTAGGAGCAGCCAGTAAAGATTCTGGACTGAAGTGATAAGGTCCTACGAAAAAAGACAAGCCATCTTGTCAAAGTGTTGTAGAGGAACCATAAGTTTGAGGAAGCAACTTGTGAACCAGAAGAGGCTATGAAGGGGAAGTACCCTCACCTGT
This sequence comes from Viscum album, assembly GCA_963277665.1. Taxonomy (NCBI): domain Eukaryota; kingdom Viridiplantae; phylum Streptophyta; class Magnoliopsida; order Santalales; family Viscaceae; genus Viscum; species Viscum album. Next base: position 1,655,837,605 of record OY728119.1, read on the forward strand.
TTGTCTAGAGTGAAATTTCAGGGGTGAAATTTCTTAAGGGGCGAAGAATGTAAAGACCCAATGTTTTTCAATGGAAATTACCTCATTATAAATATGTCATAAAATAACATGAAAACACATAAAAAATGAACAACTAAGTGATAAGTAACCTTTAAACACAATTTTTTCACTTCTATGTTTGGAATTTGGAAAATCTGACATTGACGGTTGTGTACAAGATGATTTTTGGAGTCTAATGAAACAAAAATAATTTTTGGTGAATAGTAACCTACCCTTATGAATAGTACCCTACCCTTATGAATATTAATATTACCCTTATGAATAGTAAATAAGATTAACATTACCTATAAATAATAAAATAAAATTTAGACATTTTAGAAAGTGAAAATTTGACCTTAGTAAACGTTTTTGGGATTTTATAAGTCATAAATAATTAATTATAATTAATTAATTAATTTAAAAGAATATTTATTTCCCTCAAATGTATTCATAAGTTATTGAATCTATGTCTAATAGTTTTTAGATAATGTTATGAGACCCTATGTAATTTTTTAAAGAACTATAAAATCAGTTTTAATCTTCACTCTCTCTTTTCCTCACACCTCTCAAGCTTCAAGACTTCTCTAAACTCTTCCCAAAAATCTTCCCTAGCACCTCCCCCATGTCCAAAAGCTACTGGTCTCTTCAAAAGACTCATACTAGCTTCCTTAATGAGGATCTCAAATGGATGATTTAAGAGGTAATTTCTCTCCCTCTTCTCCTTTAATTTTCTTTCAAGTTCAAGTTCCTTTCTTGATCTATCCCCACCTATATTCATCCAAATTGTTTTGTAACTCCGGTATTATACATATAATGTAATTTTATGATTATAATGGGATATTATATCACCCCACACCCTTTCCCTCTTCCTGTTATTTCATTAAAGAGAACGTTGTTCATGAGGTGTTAATTTGTCACCCTCAAAAACGACATGCTCTCTTCTTCCATTTCTACCTTCAGATCTGGTCATGAAACCATTTTTATGGTTGAAACAGAATATTTTATATGTATTATATTCTATTTTAAGTTCTGGAAATAACCTATTGTCATATTACTATGTTAAAAGTTAAAACAAGTTTGTTGTGATCCAAAAACTGCTCAAATTAACCCAAATAACCATCATTAAATTCTTATCTAATGATTCGTCCACATGGATCTAATATAATTCATTATTAAATTATTAAAGCTACTGTAATATCATTAATAACATGTAATATCAGTTCTTTATGTTTACCCATGATCTACCCAAACATCAATTTAAGAATACAAGTGAACCACTCAAGAAAACCATAAAAACAAACATCCCCGAACAATGTTTTTAAACCGTATAAGTCATCCAAAGGAACATAATATTAAATAATGAAACCATAATGAACCCTATTAACTTACACATGGTTATGGATTTTTAATTTATTAATATAATGTCATTATAAAGGACATTAAATAGAAGGAGGCATTCGGGTACAAGGTAAGGGGAAATCTCGAACCAAATTTTCTTCCTTCGGGTTCTCCCTCTTTCACTCCATTTTTGATATGGTTACTCCTCAAAGATCATTTTTTCATAATTTACTTTTCTTTTCTGGGATATACATGTATGTCACTGGTTTTTATGTACATTAAAATGTTTTCCAAAAGAATTCTTCTTTCAAGAAATCACATTTTACCTCTCATTCAAGGATGATGGTTCTAGTATCAAGTATGTTGTTCCCTCTTTCTTTTGGGAACCTGAAGCTTATGAATGTGTTATTATGAGATGAAACCCATTCCTTTTCATGGGTTCATTATGTTTATTTATGTTATATGATCATTTTGTCATGCATGATAAATGATAATGTTATGATCTGACGGGTGCTCCCGGAATTATATAGCGCAATATGAATGTTTAAATGTGATGGGTGTGCCCTGAATTATATAGCACTCCAATGCATTGGGTAATGTGATAAATATCATGAGTAAATGTGAAATGATGTGTGAACAAGATTCTAGCTTGGTTCACAAGTATGTGTGGTAGTTAACCACTAATACATGATGTTTCATTTTTATACATTGCCACACTTCAAGTCTATTATTTATGCTCCTCTCATGTTCATCATCTTTTGCCTATGTTATGATTATTCTCACCCCATGATATATTGTTCTTATGTATCATATTACTGGGATTTTAGCTCACCCCTTTGATGTATATCCTCAGGTGGATACATGTAATATGGAGAGGACAAGTGCCAATAAGACGCAATAGAAGAAGAAATTAAATGAATGTTTATACTTAAAGTTGTATTTGTTATGTATGGTCCTAGTTTTATGAAGACACTAAATCTTTGGATCCTCTATGTGTAATACTATTAGGTTGTTTATCTTTGAAATGATGTAATGGTAATGTAAGAAAAGGCCGGGTCACTATAATATCCCTCACTACAAGGTGATGGGTGGGTGTTGATGGATATAAATCAGAGCGATTTTCACCCTCTAGAATATCAATATAGGAAATGTATAAGAATCTAGTGTCTATTTGATTCAAATTTCCCCGAAAAAATTATTAGAGAATTGGATAACTCAGTTATGATTTTTTAGTGGAATGGATTTCTTATAAATTGGTGGGGGTGGGGAGGGATATTCACGTGTTGGTTGTACATGAGTTGTTTCTTATATTTTCCTCCACCCATAAAGAATTATATCATCTCTGCCTGGTATTTTAATTCTTCATGAAACATAGTAAATGCTTATCTCATCTTTTTAATTTTCTCTGTTTTATCCTCTTGTTTTTTTCTCAAAACATTTTCGTGGTGTCACCCCAAAACCTGCACCTCTGATGCAACCATACTTGTATGGCTGCTTAAAGGCCACTAAATGTGTGTTTATATCTGGTGTGGGTGTTGTTTATTCGTGTGAATATGTTATATTAAAAATATAGGACAATAATTAATCATTTTTATGTAATAGCGATTTAAATCAAGTCAAATTTTTATAGTTTCATATATACAAATGTTTCAAACACTTTTTTTGTGTTTTCATTTATTAGTTTTCTATACTTACTTACACATTCCTCGTTCCAAAGAACATGGCATGAGATGGATGTGGATGTGTATTTGGACTCCTTAAGCTAAATATAAAAAAATATAGTTATTATGTTGTTTTATGTCACATTAAAGTATTATGGTAGATTTAAAATACATACCACTGTTTTTCAAGTGACGCATACCCCATCATTGATTTACAATAGGGTACGATGGTTTTGATGCTCGATGATTATTTTCAGCACTCAGTTTCTATTTCATAAATTAAACACTATAAATCAATGTTATGAATACACATACCATCAAATAACATATTACTAGACACAATGTATATGAAAATACTGCTTCGCACAATTTACTGTAAACGCATCCCACGATGCTTGGGTTATCAAGGGTGCATATATAGGAGGTGGCTATGGTTTTATTTTCTCTTAAGCATCATTAAGATGATATTTATTTAAAGGAGTGTGAAAACCCCTATTAATCCTTTTAGAAAACATTAAGACATGGTCATTGTGTGATTCATCTACTATAAAAAAACTCCGCATGAGATGATGAAGTGTAAGTAAATATTTCATTATTTAAATTTTAGTTAATTAAAACATGATATCATAATGTTTCTGTATTATATCCCCATATCAGTTTCTTAATATCAGCCACAACATGGTTTCATGAAGTTACATCAATCACCACAAGTTTCCAAGTGACAATTACAATGTATCTACTGAACATGGCCTTGTTGAGGTCAACATGTTGGCCCCTCTTATTCCATACAATCTAGTATTTGATGCCTTTAACTTTATCCTTAATGATTTTTGATAATTCCATCAAACTACGACACTCTTGTTTTTCTGCTTTGCCTATATTTTTACACCTTTCATTTACTCGGATCCACCATAATAGATAAATTCCTCTATATCTGAAGGGATACTATCATAATGTACACATGGTGGTTTTACCTCTACACTGGGAGCAGCAACAGGTTCTGAAACTGGTTGTTCTTCTGCACTGCGGGCAACAGCAAGTTGAGAAAACTGTTGTGCTTGGGAAATCAAAAAATCATCATGTACAGAAGTCATTATCTATAAAATTTGTTAAACATTTAATTTAGAAAACATAAAATCAGCAACAAATAGATATTAACATATGGTAGAAGGTTGAGAAACCTGTTTTTCATCTCCACTACGAGCAACAATGGGTTGAGAAACCTATTGCGATAGGGGATTGGGAGCATCACCATGTTCATAATTCATTATCTTTAAAAGTGGTTTAACATTTAATTTAGATAACATAAAGTAGTATTGAATAGATATTAACATAAAGTGAAACAATGTATAGTAGAAAAAATATAACCTGATTGGTAACCAATTTTTTATTGTTTGAAGGGATTTGACCCCACTATCGACTATACAAATCCCTTTATTGTGGTATCCTTTGACATAAAAACACCTTCTACATTGGGACTGCTGCAAAATGATTGTGACGTACCAATGAAATATTCAAACTCTATTGAATTTTCATATAACTCTTCAGTTGTTTTGGTCGATAAAAAAACAATTGACCGGTTTTGGTTTGCGGGATATGGAACATAAAATACATGTTCTACATGTGATACCATTATAAATGGTTTGTATCTTTACCCTTCCTTACTGAAATTAACATTCAAAAACCCCAACTCATCTTTTTTTACAAAAAAATATGTTATCAACCCACTTGTATTGATAAATAGGCACTCAGAATGTTGTATAATCCAACTCACATATTTTTTGATGATTCAAAAATATGACATATTCATGTAAATTAGATTTATGTACATAGCACCAGAAACATGCATCACTTTAGCCACAAGTGTAACTCCACTATTTTATGTGGTACTATCTCCATCATGTTTAATATTATAGAATGTATAACCATTAATTACATAATAATTGTAAGATAATACCTACACACTTTTTCCTACGGCTGGCCATAGACGTTGTTCTGAAATTGTGTCCAGATTTTCAATTTACTTCTTCAAAATATAGTCATGAAACCATACAATAAACTATTTGTTATGTTTATTTGATATCCATTATTCATCCCATGATGGATTCAAATGCCTAAGAATTTGTTTATGGGTTTCAATATATGGGTAAACATCCAAACTGTAATGAAAAACATAAAGGTGGGCCTGATCCTAATATGTAATATTGATTTTTACAACATCATTTTCAGAAATTACATCACCCGAAAGTTTCATAGTGTGATGAGATTTTGTTAGACCAATGATTTGAACACAAGATATATATTCGGTAATGAATTCAAAGGCATCTTCAACAATATATCACTTATCGATAAAACCCTATGGCCAACTTTGATTTTTGACATACCCTTTCAAAATCTTCGTATACCATTCAATGGGGTACAGACATCTCTAGTTCACAAGAACACATAGCTGGATTTTTCTCAACCAAGTGAACCATAAAATTTAACATCATATCAAAAAATGTTTGTGTGGAAAATATTTCCAATTCACATAATATGACCATAATTTCTCTTTCCATAGTTGGTAATTTTTCCAGGTCTATTAAATTTCTACAGATATCGTTGAAGAAGAAATAATGCTTTGTTAATGTATGACAGAGATTCTTGAAAAAATGCAACGTAAAGCTATAATAATTAGATATTGCATCAAAACATGGAAGTCATGTGATTTCATACCTTTTAACATTAAATAGTACATTGACATGATGTTCTTGATATTTGATGAATTCCCCACTAGAACGTTTACGTCAATAAAGAAGATGCAAAACTAATATATCTCTTTCATGGAAAGAGTGTAAGTAGTATAAGGAAGAAATGTTCATTTTTCAACCTTCACTGGTTCTAACTCTTCTAATATTACAATGTCAACCACAAATAACATATCCTTAATTATTTCATTTGTTTTGTTGGGTTCATTTAGCAATTTTTCAGTGAAACCATCAAATACTTTTTTTAAACATGCATAAAATAAAGAAAATTTATGATGTACAGACAATTCCAGTGTGTTAATTCAAAAAAAAAACTGATTCCTTTTTCCAACATATTTTTGTAAGGTTTTTTCAAAATGGTTTATCAAAATTAGTGTCCAAATATTTAGATTTCTCAAAGAGTTGATCAACTATTATTAGACATGGTGGTGTATGTTCTTCTGAACTTCCATATAATGATGTCATCCAAGATCAATACATATGTCATCAGGGTATAAATATGAAATGTCTTAGAAAAACAGTTTTCGATGAATGTTTCAACCTAATTTATTTTGTACCTTGTTCATAGATGTGACACCCAAGAGTTCCCTTAATGCTATATCCTGAAAAACTTCTATAGTCAAGAATTTTATTTATCATCCCATACAACAAGGCTCTCAACATGGAATCTTTATTTCTGTAAGTGTCATACATCAGAACACCTAAATCCCACAATAATTTTAATTCCTCGATCAATGGATGCAAATAAACATCTATATCATTACCCAGCTGTTTTGGTCCGAATATAAGCATAGATTGCGTGATGTGTTTTCATTTCCAAAGTCAGGATACTCAAGATTAATTATCTTCCATTGAGGAGTATCTTACAGGTTCCTTAGTTTTCCATTTTTATTTCTTCTATCTGTGTACCATGTTAATTGCCCTGCATTCTACTGACTTCCATATAGGTTCCTAAGCCTTGGAATGATTGGATAGTACCACACAACTTTTGTAGGACCAGTTTCATCTTTCTTTTATCTAGAAGTACCACACATTGAAAATTATCTATGTGATTTTTGGTCCTTCTGAAATAGTATATAGTCATTTGACAGGCGTGTATTATTTTAGAGATCATACCCATAAAGCATAGAATTATTTTGGCATCATATGTTCAGGTCGAGAGCTCATTATCATTTGGGATCATTTCCTTCAAGAGAGAAAGTATTTTTGTAAATCTAGATTCAATCCATCCATTCCCTAGTTTCAAATTATATAGCTTCAGTACTGCTAAAAATGTTGTATATTTAGTGCAACCAACATACATTGGAAAATTTTCACCACTCTTTAACAGGTCAAACAATTTTGGGAAACCAAAAAGTTCATATTCAACTATCCTTTTCATTTCCTTAATATGATCCCCACCATCATGCACACCTGTAATCACATCTTGGATATGGTATTATTTATTGTCCACACTTGTAATCATATCAAATGATCCATAAAACGCAGTGTTATCGTATTCACTAGCTACATTCTATTTTTCTCTGTGTCTATTCCAACATTTATAACTTTGATCTATTATATGAAAAATCAAGTATTCTTCCTAATCCTATGGAAAAACTTGTCCTGAATAACAATAGTGTAAACAAGGAAAAAGGATTTTAGAAAGATCATATGAATGTTTTTTTTGATAAATTGATGAACTCTTTCACTCAATCTTCATACACTTTTGTTAGATGATTTACTTCCATCCATTCTTTATCCATATCCATCCTATTTGATTCGGTGATGTTAATAGTTTTAAAAAACATACACAAAACGTTGATATAAAAATTAACCAAGGATTAAAAAGATATAGACTTTAAATCTCCTTTGAAAACTATTTATAAAATCATAATTGAAATCCCATTAAAAACTAACCATTTACAAAAATTCCTCTTTAATATAACAAACCCTTTTTAAAATAATCCAATTAGTTCCAAACATAATTTCCCAAAACCCCAATTATTTTGTTAAACCATTTTAATGCAATTTAAAACAAAAAAGGGTATGTTGAATACATTAAATTTTTTAAGAAACATTTCAAAACTCCTAAATCATTTTAAATGTAACCCCTAACAAAACCACAATATGCCATTGTCATATCCCTATATCTAGACAATGAAAATCATTGATGGTTGCACGCCTTATATGTCTCATGACACCCCCATATAGCTCTAATCACTAGTTTTCAGTGTTCCTCCCGTCAACCTTATGGTCTTGTCAACCCATCACTAGTGGGTGAACTCATTTTCTGGTGTTCCGACCCCCCTGATGGCTACTCCAAACCATATTCACATTTAAATTTATGATTAAAGATTAACACTATTACACTCATCCGTGAACATAGAAACCTGCTAACTTATTCACATGTATTATTATGAGTAGATATTAAAACAATCACACTCACCATTTTTGAACCTATAGACTTACTAACCTATTCACGCAACATTTATATATCATGATATTTAATCTTTTACCCAATGAATTATTACGAAATATAGGCACCACAACTCTTATAATACAAGAAACAATTTTCTGCTTGAAAATCAAACATTCATTATCTCTTAAAGAACCCATATCAACTAGAGAAAATAAATTCACAATGAACAATGGAACCATGTGATCAAGGAATACTATAATTGTAAGGAAAACTAATATTTATAGTCACACTAATACAAAAATAATATGGGGATATAATAAATATAATAATTTAATCCTCTATATAGAATAACTGATAAAGGAAGAAAACGTCATGGGATATACCCTGGGTACTAGTATGTGACGATTCGAAACAACACTATGACTACATATACCGACATCTGATATATGATTCTTCCAAAAATAACATGATCCAAACATTTAAACCATACTTAACTCATCCCAAAGGAAGCTTCACACTAGCCTTGTGAAAAACAGAATTAGGGGGACCATAGAAGTGTTTGTACCATCTAAGGTAGCATGAGTCAAGACCTCCCACCTAGACACCGGAGTTTACATAAAAAAACAATCATGGAGGGGATAAATAAATCATGATAATTTCAAAAAAAATTCAGGCACCTCACCTCCAATAAAATTACATATAAAAACCCCCTTTTACATCATACATCCATCATATAAATAATAAATAACCCATAACTGGTGAAACAAGTACAAGGGAAATCATTGAGGGTCACATGAGAAAAAAACCATTTACTTTTTAAAGTGAAAAATGGGTCTTCACTTGAAAACCATCTTAGTATGTAGAGTACCAATCCCCTTCATTAATGTCTCATAATTTCAATGATTTTGAAAGAATTTGAGAAAAATCCATTCTTCTTTCCAAAACATTCTCCAAGCACCTGAAAAATTCATTTGAAAAATAAAAAAAATGCATAAGACCTAAATTTATTATAAAAACATTTAAATGACCCTATGAACCATTTCAAAGTTGATTTTCATGAAAATTAATCAAATTTAAACAAAGTACATGAAATTATTATAAATAACCCCTTATAACAAGCCTAGAATTTAAAAAATAAATTTATAATTTCTCCCAACAACCCATATATTACTAAACTTTAATTGAATTTTTTTATAAAGTATACACATTCCATGAATTATAAAATAACGGAAGAGAAAAGAAACACCTACTTTAAACTAAATGGTAACCAATAAAAAACATGTCACCTTACGTGGAAAACAATCAAAAAATATAAAGCAATAAATCCCCATGAAAAATGAAATTCAGTTCCTCGGACAAGGAGAAACCTATGGGAAATAGAGAAGAGAAGAGGGATGGGGTAATTAAATGAGAAAGAGTGGGAAGAATTATTGAAATGGAAAAATAATTGTTTTCTTAAATAATTCAAAAAAAAAATCACATAACACGAATGTAAGAAATCATAGAATATTATAATTCTCATTTTACAAAATAAATCATATCACAATAATATATAAATTGTGACAAAAATGTCACTACATGGGAAACAATCCTGAGATTATAAATATAAGGGAAAATAAAAACCTTTTCAAAACAACCTTCTAAAAAATTGAAGTGAAAATTATATTTAATTTTTTAAAGGGAAATATATTACTATTTAAAACATTATTATACATAGTTCCAAATAAACATTTATTAAATAGACACAAAGGTTTTAAAAATTAGAAGTAGAAATAATGTAATTTTTTTTAATTTTAATAGAATCCTTAATAATTCAAACTTGAAAAGGAAATACTATATTATATAATTGATGTAAAAATACATTGATAAATTTTACATTCAAAAAAATTCATCGATAATTTAAATTTGAGAAATTTTTAACGTTTTTAGTAAATGAATTTGAAATACTTTGAGGACATTTACTTTTAAAAATAATTTTTATAATATAAACACAAAGAATACATAATTGTTTCTATAAAAGAAGGGGAAACACTTTGAAGACATTTAATTTTCAAATGAATATTTAATAATATAACCATGAAAAATACATATGTGTAATAAAAAATAGGAGTGGATTGTAAAAATTTTAGTTTTGAAATTATTAAAAAACATTTTTATTTTTTTCAAATAACCATGATGAAAACCCACATTGCATTGAAGATTTTTAAATCATCTAACTCAAAATATGGTATATAGAAATTAAATTTTACCAAATATAATTACAAGAGAATATAATTATATATTATTTAGAATTAAAGGGCAATCTAATTTCCAATATTGAATATCACATTTGAGAGGACTCACTTTCAAGAAGGATGGTGAAAATAAATCTTTATGGGTCATAAAACATATAAATAAAAACTTTGGAAGAAGAATTGTTTTTGAACATAACATAGAGTACCATGAATCAAGAATTAATTAATGATATAATATATCATATTTTCATTTAGTATGCAAACATGTACTTCCAACGAGCATGTTTTTTAGTAGGGAGTTTAACCTGTAAAATTCACAACATCACCATCAATATAAAATAGTAATAACTGATCCTAATGAGAAGAAGGATAAAACTAACCACGAATGTGTGGTTTATCACTTGGTGGAGGTGAGTTCACGGTGTAAGAGAGGAACGGTAGAGTAGAGTCACTACGTAGGAGAGGCAGTAGAGGAGGAGTTCCACATCATAGGAGAAGCGTGGCAGAGGAGAGCCACTGGTGGTTGAGAGGCACGGAAGAGGAGAGCCATGTGGCGAAGCTCAGTTTTCAGCGGTGGAGGAGTCATCAGCCGAGGAGGAGGAGGAATAAGGAGAGTTGGGAGGAGATAAGGGAGGAGAGTAGGCGGTGGTGGTAGGTATCGGCTTCCACGAGAACTTTAGTGGTGTCTAGAATGAAGAGTAAGTTAGGGTTCATTTATAAAACCCAGTGACACTTTAATCAATGCTAGATATAAAACTCTGATAAAAGTATATTTTATCAATGCTACAATTGAAAGCACTGATAATATATGCATTTATCAGCACTAATAATGGACTGTCTTTATCAGCTCTAAAAAAGCGCTGATAAAACATTCCTTTATCAGAATTTTTTTAGTGCTCATAAAGGCCCATTTTTATTAGTGCTAAAAAAGCACAGATAAATGTATGTTTTATCTGTTCTATTTAATTAAAAATGATAAAACATACCATTTATTTATAATTATAAAATTATAACCATTATATTTTTTACATTTATAATTTTATAAATATATATAATTAATATATTTATTATAATTTAATAATTTAAATTATAGTCAAACAAATATATATATCTGTGTGAGTGTGTGTGTTTGTGTTTGTGTATAACTTATATTAAAATATATATATATATTTTTATAATTTAAATTATAATTAAATATATATATATATATATATAACTTGGTATATTAATTTTAATTTTAATTTCATAGGTATTTAAATACATATATATGTCTGTGTCTGTGTATATATACATTAAATACATATATTTATAAACAAATATATTCAAAAGGTATTCCTAAATATATATTTATCATTTAAAAAAAATTATTTTGTAATTTTATAATTATTTAAACATATTTATATTTAATTAGTTATATATAATTATAATTAGATATAATATATTTAAAAAGTATATAATTATATATAACATAAAAATTTATATTTTTAAATATAATAAATACATTTATTTTTGATTTAAATATATTTATATTTTAGGTATTTATTAGAAGATAAAGCTTCATATATATAGGAAACCAATGAATACACCAAGTATATATAGTACTATAGTATATATAGCCAACGTTAGGGTAAACAATGAACATATTCATGAGAATATAAACATACGCTTTAATTGACACATTCATTTTGAAATAGAAATTTATTTTTATATATAAATATATTTAATATTAATTTGTATATAAATATATTAATATTTTTTTATATAATTTTACAAACATATAGTATAATAAATATATAATAAAGAGACAACTAAAACTAAAAAACATAAATAAAATATAATCCTAATAAACATAATAAACATGCATTTTTTATTTAATGTACAAATATAATCATTATTTTTGAATATAATTAATATAATTTTATATAAATTAATAATATTTTCAGTTAAAAACTTTTATCAGTGTTATTATTAGCACTGATAAATTCTCTTTTTTATCAGTGATATTTGTTAGTGCTGATAAAGGGGGGACTTTATCTGCACTAATATTAGAGCTGATAAAGTGTAGATTTAATTGAGATTTTTTCTAGCAATGGTATAATTCCCCTTTTTTATCAATTATTTCTGATTATCATTGATAAAACCCGAGTGCTTCCCTTGCCTGCTTTTATGGTAGTCATTATAATAGCACTGAGCATTGTTAAGGCATTGGGGATTTCTACATGGTCGTTGGACTAAACCTTTACTTAAAAACACAATATCGGGTTTGATTTACATGGTTAGACCCTTATGTTTCTCTTAGGGAACTCATATGACTTAGATTTGCGGAGGCCGAGGATTAAATTGAATTATTATATGAGTTGGTCTGAAGGTCAGGGTAGTTTATTTTTTATTATTGACCAGTTTATGTATTGGACTGTGTTGCATTGCTTTATTTATATATGATTCCATGTTTATCAACCACTACATTTATATGTTTTTATTCACAATGTAAATTGTTTTACTACTTTATATTCTAGATTCTGGGGCTCACTTGGGTCCCTTTTATGTATATAGGTATATTGGGGATGTCTATTATATGGTCAGATCTTACCAAATTTTTAGTAGATTCATTCATGACCATCATCCATGTTTTATAATTCACTATATCTCCATGATATTTTTTGGACCATGTTGTTAGTTAGAATACTCTAACATAGGGGGAGTCATGTCTCAGGTGATGTGATATCCTTGCTTGTGTGATATTCAGACAACATGATCTGGGTGTTATAGTACATTAACCTGACCCTAAACCCTCTCTTAATATTTTTTATCAAAATTTCCATTCAATTATTAGATATATGGTGATCAATTGTATCTATATTCTTTATATTCACATGGAAATCAATATATGGAAGAGATGATACAAACTGGGTGAAGAAATGGATGATCCAATAATCAGTTTAAAATATATAATTGGGTGAAGTGTTGAGTCCTAATAACTTATTTCTCAATTTCAGAGGCTTTAATAGATGATTTTGTTACAAAAGGGACCATATTTTGAGTCATAAACCTATGATTATGACGAGAATTAAATTCACGTGGAATGAAGTCGCATGCCAAAACGATGTAAAAACAATCTTGTCAAACGACCCACCATATGCGCGTTGTTTTTGGTCAATGGATGACTCTAATATTGTGGGGCGAACAAAAATACGGAAGGGGGAGGTTTTCATCCCTTTCATGTATCATAATATTTATTATTATATATATAATTAATAAATTCATTTTAATAATATTCATAAAACTATTGTAGTTATTATAATTATAATTATTATAATAATTATTAATTTGTTATTATAATTTTTGGAATTGTGGAATTTTAATCCAATGTTTGAGTTATAAAAATAAAAAAATCCATTTCATGCAATTTCTATGCATAGATAACAATTACAATGTTTTTAATGAGTTCAATTTAATTTTTTTAAAATTTTTTCTTTATAAACTGATATGGTATCGATTATTTTCATAAAGGGATTCAAAGTAGCGTGAACATCGTTATCATGACCAAAGAGGTGTGAATCAAGTTCAAGCCTCTTTATATATATATATATATGAATTATTAATAATTTGGTTTTTTAATTAATGGTCTAACATTTATTATTAATATTAAGGAGTTTTTTTTTCACAATGTTTCATTTTGAGCCATCAGTTCATGGAATGGGGGAATCGTTCTGATTTGTCTCATGATGTGATTTCCACTGGTGGGGGGGGGGGGTGTCATTTGTCCTTTGACATGGCATGTTGTTTTTTTCTCTGGCGGGACTTTGGGCCATGATTTGGCTTTTGGATCACTGGTATTTTGGGTCACACTACCCCAAATTAAGCATTTAGCGGGGGTTTACAAAACCACCTCTAATTTTTTTTTTAAAATAATTTCACCACAGTTTTATATAAACCACCACAAAACGGTAAAAATAATTCAAAATCATGAAAATTTACCCCTCCCCAACACCCCTTCCCCCTCGACACCCCCAAACCCCACCCTGCCAACTCCCTAAATCCCAAGCCTAGTCACCGCCCATCTTCATCCATCATCGCCACTCATCACGACTCTCCTCACCGTGCCATGCCTTGTTGTTCTCCTCCGGCCTTCGCTGCACCTCGCCTCATTGTCCCTCTCCACTCATCGCCCCTCTCTTCCGATCCCGACCCCTACCTCACACCCCCTTAATGGTCAAATGGTTATTTCAAGTGAGATTCCCCCTCACCTCCCTCTATATTGTCATTATCTATCTATACACTAATTTACTCAATTTTGGATAAGGATTGGAAATTATTTAATATAATCATGGTTATTCTTCCTCATTGTGAGGGATTTTTGTCTATAATGGGTATAGAAGGACCCAATTTAATGACTTCACAAACATGGAAGTAGTTTTTGTGAAGTTAAAACACTGAATAATTTTAGTTTAGGTTTTTTTTCAAAATTGGATGATATCGATGGTTAAATGGGTGTTACATCATAACTTTTTTTTTCTAGCATAGAGTCAAGAGTGATCCATATACCATATAAGGGGTGTTGTACATGTGTTTCTTATGATAGTAGTTTCGGGTGTGTTTTCTATCATTTATGCCAATTTTTTTTAATGATTATATATAAAATTATAATTATTTATATGTATTTATTAATTTTATATGATGAGATGAAAATTTAGAGAGTTGATACTAACTCAAATGTAGCATGGATGAGATTGGACGAGGTCTGATGGAGTATGGTTTAGGCTCTAATGTAAATATAGAGGTTGGTGGTCCCTATAATTCAAGAAAATATTCATGTTTTTTCATTAACTACCACTACAAGAATGTTATATAGACTTTGGTAGAATTTATAGGGGATTATTGTTGTTGAGTGAAAGAGATATGATGGTGTTGGGTCTTCTGTACTTGAGAGTGTGGTGCCATGGTACATTGTGAGATGAGAATGATGAACCCTTCCTTTATAAATAATTTAGTGGGATGAGATGTGAATATATAACCATAACTAGTTCCATTTGGAAACTGTATATGGTTTGTATGCCACCCTACCAAGAGTTCTAATGTTTTTCGTGGCATTGTTCCTTTCTCATATTTCAAGGTCTAGTACACATTAGAGGACACCAGTAAATATCTTCATGAGCCCATCTATTATCTATATAGAGGACTTGGATTATTGACCCTTTTAAATAAATTCTATAATTTCATTATTATATAGGATAATGAACACTTTTAGGTTTATAAAGTCGATGCAAATAAAATATAGCATCAGGGATTTATCATCACTCGATGAAAAAAATTCATTGGAACTTTACCCATATGATGGTGGTGTTGGTGCGACTTATGAAAAATTTCATGATCACATAAAAAATTATGCATGGGATAGTTGTCTAAATTTCTGGTTTTAATTATTCTTCAATTCCCATTTAAATTCTTTAATGAACAAATAAGGTTGTCATAATAAATTTGGATGAACGTGTCTCTGTATATCACTTATAAAATTGGA
Organism: Viscum album; assembly: GCA_963277665.1. Taxonomy (NCBI): domain Eukaryota; kingdom Viridiplantae; phylum Streptophyta; class Magnoliopsida; order Santalales; family Viscaceae; genus Viscum; species Viscum album. The sequence goes on from OY728119.1 coordinate 1,655,853,543, forward strand.
AAATGTGCAAATTTTGATTTTATCATTGTGATGATTTTTGTTGGGCTATTAACATAAACATCTTTTAATTCAATATATTGAGAAACATGGATATGGGTGCATTTATTATTGATATCATCTGTCACCAAACCATTATGGTTCGTACTATGGCTTAGAACACACTATTTATAGACATGTTTATCTTGTATGTCCAATCTCCACTTCATTTCTATGTGTCCTTCCTATTTTTTTTATGATTCTCATTATATCTTTCTCAATTATATGGTTTTCTATTATTTTGGAGTTATGATTTTCAATTAACTGCTCTACGATACCTATTATTTTTTATTTTTTCATCATCATTAATTGGATGATATAGTTTATGATTTCAAATTAATTTTTACTAGGGATTATTAAACATGATATTTTCATTATATCCAATATAAATCATAGAAACCTTGTATTAAAGGTCTTTTTTCATACTATCCGTTAAGGGTTTAAGTTGTGTATCCTCTCAATAAAATATTTTTATCCATAATTGATTCCCGAAACTGAAGTATACACGAATAATTAATATCATTGAATCCCAATATTCAGAATAAATTAATATTTTATAGAATTGTAACCTAAATTCAATTTCTCCTATTAAATTGAAAACATTGAAAATAAAATTTTCCATGAGCTTCCCTTGTCAATAAAATCTGTTTAAATTTAATAGTACTCCCACTGACTCTCAACACATAACAACACCCATTTTATTTTTCAATCATTTTAAGGTTCCATTTATCTGTACATGATTATTTAATCCTTAAATGAGATTAAACATTTAATAATTTGTAATTTGACAACTTGTGAAGTAGGGAACATGTGTGATTTGAATAATTAATATTCTATTTTCACAACATGAGTGTGTAATAAATGTAAAACCCCATTTTTATTCAAAGATATATTTATAGGTTTCATAGAAACCAAAATAAAATTTTGATGTAGACTTTAGAAAACCAAGAGTATATAAATTCACTACATCCTTTTAATATGAATTTGTATTTCATTTTGTAGGAATGGATGTTTGGACAAATTTCATTTATAATTCCATAATAATTTTAAAAAATCCATTATGAAATGGAATTTTTCGAGGAATTTGTTATATATATTTTTTATTTTATTATTTAGACTGATATGAGATATATGTCTTGGTTATTTGTCCAATATAGTATACTCTAATTTTACTTATTTTTCCACCATAGAATATGGATTAATACCTTGTAACATGTTTACATCCACTTTCATATGTGTTGTAATTCTCGAGGTTTGTTGAACCTCATCTCATGTGATGATTCTAGACTGGGGAATTACAATGTGAAATCATATAATTGAGTTAATTTTATAAATTGGGTAGATGGAAGAGGGGAATCTGAGGGCTTAATTGAATCTAGTGATAAACCATATATGGGTGAGTCATGAAAACATTTTCGCTGGTAATTCTAGGTTACCATGGGTGTAGGATTGTTGTTAATTCATTTTTATGATATCATTGATTTTTTTATAGAATATAATTTTCTAATAGAAGTTGTTATTCTAAATTTTCATCTCCTCTATCAATAGAATGATTCCCATGTGCATGAACCATATTTAGTATATATTACTTTAATGACATATACATGAAGAAATTCAATTAGAAATTTAATATTTCATTCTGTTTTTAAAGTGTCAAAAAAACATATATAGTGTTCAAAAGTATTTAGCTTCATGGAATTATATCACATGATTGATCCCTTCATAAATATAATTATTTATAATTTTGTGTTTGAACTCACGATGTCATGAAAATTTATTTTTGATCCCTTTTGTATTTATATATGAATACCTTATTTAATATATTCATATTTTTTTCAACTAGTATATATGAATCTATTTTCCTATTTACAAATAATTATGTGTATTTATTTTATTTTAATAATATGTAGGCACATTGTGGTATATATGGATAAAAGTAGGACCACATTACAAAGGAACACACCTATGTATGGTAAGGCATTGGAATACTTTTTAGATTTTTCAATTTGTAATAGATCCGTTGATCAGAGAATAAGATGTCAAAGTCTTAAATGTAAATTTTATAATTGGTTGGAAAGAGATGAAGTTTATGAACACTTAATATTGAAGAAATTTCCTACTCAATATTTTGGTTGGATTTAGCATGGAGAATCAAAAATTACAGGAAGGTTTAGCACTGATATCAATCCACAAAATGTGCTCCCCACTTTTTCAAAAATAGAAAATGAAATGAAAAACCTTATAAATGATGAATTAATCATTAGAAGACACCAACACCAACATCAAAACATATCTTAACAACAAGTCAAGGGTGGTGCAAATAGAAATGTGACAAGTGATGTTTTTGAGACTGTAAGATAACCAAATCAAGATTGAAACATATCATTGGATACCCCAATTGATTTTAGGGAGACTAATGTATGAAATAAATCCATTGAGTAGACATATGTGTTTCATGGTTTAGTTTATGATGGAAATCAAGAGTTTTATAGAGAATGTTTGAAATATTCAAAACATTCTTTTCTACTAAAGTTGTACCATATCAAATACCAATGTGGAATTAAAAATAAGGTGATGTCTATGACATTAATATTGTTTCATGATGAATATACTAAATAAAATATCCTCGAGTCTTTTTATGATATGAAAAAAACTTTTAACATTCTTGGTATGAATTATACAAAAATTTATGCATGTCTTAATGATTGTATGCTTTATTGGGGATAAGATTCAAGTAAACATTATTTCAAGAAATTTTTTTATTCTAGATGGAATTCTATGGGAGATGTTTCAAGTTTTAATCAACATACTACCATGATGAAGAAGAAAATGAACACACATGCAATGGTTTTAAGTTACATTATTTTAAATCCCCGATTGAAAAGATTATTCATTTTATTCGAAAACCGTCGAACACATGAAGCTAAATTATATAGATAATAAAAATGATGGATTAGTGCGACATACAATAGATTCAAAATTGTGGAAGAAATTTGATTCATTACAAATAGATTTCTCATATTATCCAAGGAATATTGGAATGTGATTGGCTGTCGATGGATTCAACCCATTTGGTACTTTGAGTACCAGTTATAGCAATTGGCTGGTTACTTTGATCCCTTATAATCATCCTTTGTGGATGTGTACGAAACAAATGTAATTTATCATTTTGATGATTATTCTTAAAAAAAAAATTATTTAAAACAATATTGATGTATACTAACTGCCTTTAATTAAAGAATTACAAGAGTTATGGAGCAACGATGTAGAGACATATGATGCATTTTCTTGAACAATGTTCAAAATCAAAGCTGCTATAATGTTGACCATTTGTGACTTCCCTTTACATGGGAATATATCTGATTGGAACACATATATAGGTTTTTATTTTCTTATTTTTAACATTAATTTTGATCCCGAACAGCTACCACATTTTAAGAAATGGTGCTTCTTGTGTCATTGAAGATTTCTCTATACATATCATAGATTTCGGCTGAAAAAATCAAAATTCAATGGTTTCAATAATCGTAGACCACTTCCAAAGTTGTTAACATGTTTGGAAATATTGGAACAACTTGGAAATGATGAAAGAGAATTGGGGAAGGTGCATCATTTGAATGATAGTGGGAAATGAGTTCGAAGTGTATTATCAAGTGAAATTGGAATGAACCAATGGAAGAAAAAAGTATATTATTCAAACTTCTATATTGGTAATTTAATTTTTTGTTGAATTATTTTGATATGATGCTTATTGAGATGAATTTTTGTGACAATTTGATCTTCCAATTTCTTAATTATCAAAGAATGTCGAAGGGTCGTCTTAATGCTTGAAAATACTTAAAGAAATGAACATAATTGTTATCTCTGGATAGATGAGAATGGAAAGAATGATCTAGAATTTTTTGCAATGAAAAAAAGGTATAAAGATACATTCCTTAAAATTATAAAACATGTGAAGGTATTTTATGTGTATTCAAGTAACATATTAAGGTGTGTTGAATTAAATAATCATAGATTACATGGATTAAAAAACCATGATTCACATATTTGGTTACTGCAGTTACATTAATTGGCATTGTGTACATTATTACTTGAAAAGGTTACTGCTATTGTACTCCAATTCTATACATCGTTCATACAACTAGGTGAGAAAAATCTACATCCATTTCAACTTGAAAGACTTTAGGAGATATTTTTATTGACATTTTTTTAATGGAGATGATCTTTCCTCCATCATTTTTTTCTATCAAGATGCATTTAACTATAAATTTTCTTAAGGAAGATAAATTTGGAGGCCTCGTACATTATCGATGGATGTATCCAATTGAGAGATACTTTATTTATATTCTTTTCAATTCAGTAAATAGTTCTTGTCACTTCATTAAATATATAATTGTGTTTGTTTATTTTATTTCACTGATTTCTTTGGAATTTGAAATCATACGTGAAAAATAAAGATCAACAAAATGGCTCTATTTATGAAGGCTATTTGGTAGAGGATTCTCTTAAATTTTGTTCTGGATACATGGATAATATTGAGACAAGATTCAATCGAGTTTTATGTGTTGATGACACATCAAATTAGTATGAAATACAAGGGAAACGAAAAATCTTTCCTACTGTTGACAGATCAGTTGGGAGGAGATAAAATGCTACACTAACATTAATGGAATTATTTCAAGCACATAGATATGTGCTTCTGAATAATTAAATTTTAGATCTATTTATTAAATATTTGAGGATACAAATAAAGAGACAAATTAGAGTGAGAACATAAAATGAGGAAGATATTACAAAAGATATTGATAAAGAGCTTATAGAATGGATTACATGACATGTATGTTCATATCTATTTTAATAAATATGGATATTAGGTTGATAGAGATATTTCGTAAATCTAATAATGTATTTAATTTTTTTAGATTAGGAATACTGATACTCTAGTAGAGTTTAAAGAAGATTTGATGTTTCTTTCTTGAGGTCCCCTAAAACAAGAAAAAAGTTCAACTCTTACAACGTGAAATGGATTTAGATTCCGTATAGATTATCGGGAAGAGGGATTAAAAAATACATATTAGTGCCATATTTATATTTTCTGAAGTGGAATACTATATGAAGTTGACTAATATTATTAAATTAATCTACCATAGAAATTATCATTGTTTTTTATTAAAGTAAAATTGGGTTAATATTATTAGGGGTGTTAAAAGAGATTCCTTGAAATTTACTTTTGTGAACTTATATCACTTGATAGATATTAGTGACCATGAACTACATGATATGTATATCGTATCACTACAATTATAAATGATATATTATTTGAAAGATGTCATGTATTAAGGGTGGAGTGTAGTTGCTCACATAAATTAAGGTTACTTGTATGATATGGGTGATGAAGTGGAAGATTTGACCTCTGAAATTGAATCCCATCAACAGTAAGAAACAAAATTATATTTACATCATAATATGGAAAATATTAGCCATGAAAGAGTGGATGAAGTAGATAAGCTAATGATGGAGTAGTAAACTGATATCATTGAAGGAGAAAATGATTGTATGTGTAATTATCCATTCATTTATCCACCACTTATCTCATTTGTGCAGTCATTCATTATCATTTTTATGTATATTTATTTAGTATTATGCATATGTTTTCATTTATATTTCTTTCTATATGATGTTTTAGAAATATATGTTCTGAAATAAATTTTATTTGATTAAATAATAGTAATTCCAAGGAGGCAGCGTTATAGTCACACTACAGGGCCAAAGAGTTTTTTGGAAGCTGATCGAATCTAAATTTTTTTTCATTAGTTTAAATATTTTTTATATAATTTTAACTATTTAATATATTATATTTTTTATTTATATTTTTTAATTTAGTCACATAGTTTAGGCCATCAAGCATCCCGAACAGAACTGTGGTTGAATGTTCATTAAAAATATGATGGGAGTTTTGTTAATGAGCCTGCCAAAGAAGTTGAGGTATGAATTAATTTTTCATTTTAATAACTTATTATAGGTTGCCAGTATGTTAATATATATTTATTCTAATATGACTGATATTTTATTTATAGTTTGAAATTAAAGAACTATAGGATTTCAATCCCACAGAGTCCTACTTAGTCTCATAGGATGACCCATTTGGAAAAGTCCTTGGGAGAGAGCATCCTGGATGAGTGCATGGGATGAGTTTGGGACTATTACCATCTGAAGTATTTCGCAGAAAAACGAGAATTGTAAGTAATGACTGGTAATGAAAAGGTAAATCACACAACTTAAATATAATTTAGTTCACAAACATTTATTGATTTTATATTTAAATATAAATATACAACATTGTTTAATTTTCAATATAATTTTCTTATAGGTGATGGTAGTAGGATGTAGAGATGGATATGGAGACGGTGATGAGCATAGATCATCACTCGGTGATGATTAGGGGAGAGGTTTTGATCAAGAATCAGTACATCCAATGTGGATATTATTTTATCATTTTATTATATTTTATATGGGATTGGGACAACATGTTCCCTATGTTTGTGTTGTATAACCATGTGTCTATATTCCGTGTTTCCACTAGATATGGAGATGGAAATTTCTATATGATCATATATGATGTTTAGTTTCTTTTCTCTCTTCTACATATAGGTTGATCCCACTATTATATTCCACTATTTACCACTTGTTTTTCATGGTGCATTACTAAGTATGTTTATAAGCACACCTACATTGGCTTTTCATGCATGATTTTTTCTTATACAGATAATAGGTATATGGTGTCCTTAGTGGACATAGTATCTATGGAACATAGAAGTATATGGAGGCAATGACCATGTTTTGTGGTCAAATATAGGAATATTGAGTTGGTAAATCCTCCTCTTTTTTACTTTCAGTTGTTTCTAGATTGGGACCTACTTTCCTTCTTCTTGGTTAGGCATGTATTTTACTCTTATCCTCTCCTGGATATTTATCTATCTCATTCTGATGTATTTCCTTGCGGTTACTACATGAATTTTTTACACCGAGAGGTTTTATTTCATTATACCCATGTATTATTTCATAGATTTTAGTGTGTGGGTGTTCACACATAATTGGATTAAGCCTCCCACTTTAGTGATATTCTTACTCTGTGTTTGTCTCTATCCCTTCAATTATTGGGTTTGAACTTGTGGTGTCACTCTCAGCTTACTGGTGTCCCAGGTAGGGTCTCTATAGGTCATGTAATGACACATTACCCCATGGGTTTCTTCCATACCGTAATCTCTATCTAACCCCTATCATTATAGGAAAATCTATACCCTTTTCCCAATCTCACATCACGACCCTGTCCTACTGACTGAGGATCATTCTATGTTATCTCTCACCAAAATAAGGTCCTATATCACTTATGAATACAATGTTATCTCAAGCATATAACATATAGGATAACCCTAATCTATGAGACCCAATGTTCTATTAGTATCCTCTTGTTTTCACCTTTCTTGTTCGAGCACAATCATGATGTGTTGGGTGATCTCCCTTTTGGGAGATTTTTGTGCTCTATTTGGGCGTGTGACCTATTATTTGAGATTTGTCTTGCTAGTATTGGATATTCCATGGGGATGTATTTGAACAACTCAGACTATGTGGATTCATGTAAGTATAGGCACATAGAGGTAATTATTTTGTTTTTCTTGATTTCAGAATGTGGTGGGATCAATGTTGTATGTCCTAGGACTTCTCATAGTATTTACTCATTGTATAAATCCAAGTCATTCTGAATCCTCACTTATGGAAGATTAGATCACTGATGGATATTTAGGATGATTTATCTTTTGGATACGAAGTTATTATTGGTTATGAACTGTTAATGTCCCTTTTTATTAAAGTGGTATTCATGATGGATGGTTTTATGTTGAGAATTATTTCTTTAATATTAATTTAATTTATCTTATTTTTAATTTTTGTGGATTTAGTTTTAACATGTGAAGACTCCTTTTAATTTAAGTACATTGATTCTTTATAGCTAGAATTAAATGTATTAAATTTAATTTTTCCTTGGAAATGTGTTGTGTAATTGTTTAAAGAATCAATGTACTTTAAATGAGAAACATATTAAAAAATGTATTGATTATTTCAATGTGTTGAGAAATATATTATTTATTCTTTGAATGTGTTGAATGTTTAAATGTATTTATGTATTATTGATTCTTTTATTGTGTTGTAACTTGTTTTTTTTCATTCAATGTGTTGAGAAATATATTATTTCTTTTAATGTGTCGTTTTCTCTGGTCAGTGTGTCTATTTCTTATGTTTTTGTTAGAATTAATTTACATTGTTTATTTAGATTTAGCATGATCTCCTTTCCTTATATGTTGATCATATATTTGATTATATGGTAAATTTTTTAGTGTTATAGTTTTCTTGTTTTGGATTATGTTTCTAGGGCTGTAGAACTTACATCTTGTTGTTTCCAATTCATGATATAGCGATTGTTTTTTGAAAGCATCATAGAACCATCTAGTGGGGGTTTAAACGACAACTAGATAAACAAACCACTCCTAAATGGGAATTTTATCATAGTGTCATTTTGCTTTGGAATTCCATTCTACCCAGTCTTTTGGTCATTAGCGGGTTCCTATTACCCCTTTTTTAGGAGAACATTCTTTTATAATTAAAAAAAGTGGCATCGACCCTAACCTGTTAAAAAATATTAATATGGTATTAATATAAATAAAAAAATTATATATAATAATGTAAATAAAATAATTTTTATTTTTAGAAATATTTACTAGTTAATACTATATTATTCTTAATATATTATGTTGTATTATTAATTAATTAATTATATACGAAATGATATAATATTTATATAACTGAAAATAATAATGTTAGTAATATTTAATAATTAATTTAAGATGATTTTTTATAATATTAATACTTGGTATTATTATATATATTATTTACAATAAACATTGATCTTATATTAATTATTAGATATTAATAATATTTATTAAATTCAAAATAATAATATTATCAATATTTAATAATAAATTTAAGAATAATTTTTATTATACATAATAGGGACAATAATACTAAGAATTATTAATATAAATACCAAATTGTAATAATTATTATTATTATCAATGTAGTTATTAATATTAATGATTCATATTTTCTCAAAAATATTTTAAGGAATTTCCCATTATATCAATTCATTAATTTATACAACATTATGTAATATATTAGTAGGATTTCTAATAATGTATAAATAATGTTTAAAAATATACATAACATGTATCAATATAATATATTTCGGTGACCTGGACGATTCTATGTTCCATAGCTAGGTATATATATGATGCTTCCTCATCGTGTCGATTTATGTCTATGCTATGGCATACACTGCTCTTGTGTATCATCCCTGAAACCTACCTCCACATCACTATTTGTGACAAACATGAGATTTTCTGTGTCGCCACCTATATCCTATTGCACCTCTTAGAATAATGGTTGTTGGATAGAACTCTATACAATATATGAACAAGAGGACCAATGTGAAACGAATATATGCATATCAGATACTAATGAAAATGGTAGAACATGCTAGTTAGTCTCAATCTCTATATCAAAATCTGACATGATAACAAAAAATGTTTGTGCTTGTACCTCTGGATATGGATGTGGCTCATATGAAATGTGAGCTAGAGGATCATATGGATGACAATTATGAACACACTACTTCTATTCCACATCTCCATACATAACATGGTTTTCACCCTTGACATATGTATATTAGTCTCCACAACCTCAGCATCTCCTTATGCATCAACGAAAATCTCATGATAAATCTTGTCTATGGGAAGAAGTAACTCTACCATAGTTGTAATGACCCAAAGTTTTATCAATGGAATTATCTTCTTATAATTATGTCATATAATATAACCACATAAAATCACATTAGGAAACACAATTCCACATCATGATTAAATGAATTACTAAATTCTATCTAACCTTTAAACAAAATTTACCAACTTCAGTGATTTGAATTTTGAAAATCTGACATATACGGTTGTGATCAGTAAGATGTTTGGAGTCCGATAACAAAAACATAATTTTTGGTGAATATAACGTACCCTTATGAATAGTAATATGACCCTTATGAATAGTAAATCGTCCAAGGGAATAGTAACCTTACCAATGATAGTATAAATAAAATTTATCCATCCTATAAGTGACAATATGATATAATTTTATTATAGTATTGTTATTTTTTGTAATCATTAATATTTAATTATTTATTTAATAATTGAAAAGGAAAATTATTTTCATAAAATAGTATTTTAATTTCCTATGATTATATGGTAATTTTATGGGACCTTAATTGAAATTTCAAATTGTTATAAATACAGTTTTAATTTAAAAATTTGTATTTTCAAGTAAATTATCATTTTAATGAAAAATTAATTTACTCATATTTAGAAAATTATTTTCATAAAATGGAGTTAATTGTTGGATTATATATGTCTAAAAAGTCTTAGTGTTTTTTTTTGTATTTTTCTAAAATACTTGTATTTTTGGTGAATATTAAAATACAACAATTTATGATAAATGATAAATACATGAATTATAGATTCATGGATGCTGTTTTGCTGATGTAAGCACCATTGGTTCGAATCTAAGTTCTCCATTTTCTATATCTAGTCCTATATTCATCACTATTTCTTTTCTTGTGGATAAATAAAAAATTAATGACTATAAAATTGAGAAAATCCCTCTCCCTTCCACTATAAATACCACCTCTAACTACCTCATTTCCTCACACCTCTAAAGCTTCTTTTCATTCCCAAATTGTTCCCAAATATCATTTCTAGACACTCCCCCACTTCATGAATCTCTTCGTCTCATGAAAATACCAAGCTTAGGTTCCTTGAGGAGGATCTTAAGAGGATAATTCAAGAGGTAACTCCTCTCTCTCATTCCTTTAAATTTATTTTCAAATTTCAATTCTTTTCTTTTGTTATCCTCAAATTCTCTTATCAGAATATTATGAAAACACTAGTATTATGGATATAATAGTATTATTTCAGGTTAATTGAATATTATCCATTAAACCCATCCCTCTCTCTCTATCTTTTATTTTCAAAAATGAATTCTTTGCTCGTGATGTGTCAATTTAACATCATTGTGGGTGATGCACCTTTATTTTCCTTCAATGCCTTCAAGAATTTAAATAAAATAATTAAATGTTTAAAAAAAGATTGTAATATTTTTGTTTTAACCACTTTTTTATGTAAAAACCTTTTATATATAGTACTAAATGATAAAATAAAACATGTTCGTTGTGATCCAAAAACCGCCGAAATTAACCTAATATTATCATCATTAAATTTTATCTAATGATTAATCATGGTGGTATATATAAAAATTCATTATAAGGTCATTTAAACTCCTAGAATAACATTAATAATAGGTAATATATATTCTACATGTTTATCCATGTTCTAAACAAACTTCCATTCATTTGTACAAGTGAATCCTTCGTGAAAACTATGAAAAAGAACACTCTCATTCAATGAATTTAAACTCTATAACTCATCCAAATGCCCATATAAAACTTTATAACACCAAAATGAACCATATTAAGGTATAAAACGTTATTTAATTTTTATTAATGAATCTAATGTCATTATACATGATATTAAAGTAAAAAAAGTGTTCAAATACAAGGTAAGGGGAATTCTTGAACCCAACTTCCTTTCTTCGGGGTTTCCCTCTTTCACTCCATTTTAGTATGTTTATTCCTTAAAAATAATTTCATCATAATTATATTATCTTTTTTGGGTTATATAATTTTCCACTAGAATTTTTGTTAACCAAAATATTTTCCAAAAGAACTCTTTTAAAAAAATAAAACTTTTACCTCCCACTCAAGGTTGATGGTTCTTGTATCAAGTATGTTATTCCCTATTTCATTTCGAAACCCGAAGCTTATGAATGTATTATTTATTAAGTGAAATCCATTTCATTATATGGGACCTCTTATGTTCAATACTGATATATGTTCCTTGTGGCATGCATGAGAATTTAAATGTTATAATGCAATTGGTGCGCCCAAAATTATATAGGGCAATGATAATGTTTAATGTGATGGGTGCATTGGGAATTATATAGCACTACAATGAATTGGGAAATGTGATAAACATCATGAGAAATTTTAAATATGAATTAATATGATGGTATCTTTGTTCATAACTATGTGTATCAGTTTACCATTAATACACAAGGTTTCATTTTTATGCATTTCCACTTATCAAGATTTTTATTAATTCTTTCTATAATGTTTATAATTAAATCCTTATGTTATAATGATAATGATTATGCTCACCCCATGTTGTGTTGTCACATGTTATTATCCTCTTATTGGTATTTTAGATCACCCATTTTTTTTATATATCCTTAGGTGACTACTTATACCATGGAGAATTCAAGAGCCAATAATATGCTAGAGAAGAAATACTTAAATAAATTTTTAATGTTGTAAATGTTTTGTATGGTCCTAGTTTTCCCAAGAAACTAAAACATTGGATCCTCATTGTGTAATTTTTTTTATCATTAAAATGATTTAAAATTATTTTATGAAAAGTAGGATCACAATAGTTGGTGTTAGAGGCATGACTTAGATAATTTGTGAATTAGGATTGGAGAACCTTAGTGAAAAAATTAGTTAGACACTAAGTATATGTAAGAACACAAAAAACTCTGCTAAACATAAGGATCCAATAATATATTGTTTTAATATTAATGTCACAAAAGAATAAATTAATTATTCATTACTTTTTGACTTATTTTTTCTTATAACCTTTTCTAGTTTACAAAATGGAGGGATGTAGGATAAATGAGGCCAACAACCCATGAAAGGGACAATGCAGCAATTACCTGAATGAAATCCCCAATGCTTTTAGATGTGGAGTTAATAACTTAATGGTGATTCTTACTGAACTATATAAGGTCATGAAAAATAACCTAAATAATGTGGAACATCCCCCTTCACCTAGGAGGGAGGAACTAACTATCGATTGTTTTATGCAGCAATGGCCACCGATATTTAGTGTGTCCTTCGATCCACTATTTTCAATGTAGTGGGTCAAATCCATGGAGAAGATATTTTATGTGCTTCTCTATTTTGAGATGGAGAAGGTGAATCTATCCGTTTATTTTTTAGATGGAGAGGATGACCTATGGTGGGTGTTGATTAATAACACCAAGCCGAGGGTCGAAATTGAAGAGATGTAGTAGAAATACTTAAAGAAAATGTTTCATTAAAATTATTTTCCCTAAACTCTTTATATGAATATGGAGAGATATTTCATAAAGCTATAGAATATGTATGGAGAATATTTCATTCCCTATAAGGAAAATTCCCCATGTCTTTCAAGTTATGATTCAGGATTTGTTATTAATTAAGATAGAAAAATTTATAGATTCTTTAGTGGATTAAAACCACACCATTGAAAGTCACCTTAAATTCAAGACTCTAAGAGTTATTAAGATGATGTTCAATGTGATCTTAATGTGGATATTCATATAGTAGAATGGTCCAATGGATATATTGATATGAAATGAAAGATGAAGTTTCATGTCATATGATCTAATGATAAATTTGGAACGAAAACTCAACCACCCCCATGTCCAAAATATGGGAAGAATAATCATGGGAGTTTACTAAAAGGGATGAAGAAATTCATCATGTGTGGGAGAGAAGGACACCAAACTCTTGAATTTTAAAAAGACATGAGAATGCATGAGAATTTGGTGGAGGAAAAGAGAGGAGCACCCATGGTCCAATGATAAAACTGTAAGGAGAAAGGGAACCGTGCAAGATAGTTCACTAAACCTCAAGGCCTCAAGGGTAATCAGTTTCATCATCCACCGAAGCCAAATGAACAAGGGAAGGTTTATTCCATCACTACTATGGAAGTGGAGTAAGAAAATGAAGTCGTACAAGGTACACTTCCTATTCATTCAAGAACGGAAAAATTCTTATTTTATTCTACTTCTACGTATTTCTTTATACCTCACATGTTTTCTTGAACTATTTAATCAAAGTCCCAAAAAACATGAAGTAGTGATATCTATAAAAACACAAAGTTGCTCAATAATTGCAACCCAAGTGTTGGAATCCTCTCCTATTGGGGTATGTGGGAAAATTCATCCAGTGAATCTTTTAATACTTCACTTGGTGTAATTCGATACTATAATGGGGTTGGATTGGCTCTCGTTATATAAATCACACATAAACTGCGGGGAAAAGGAAATATATTTTCATATTCTGAACCATCCCACACTCCTCAAAAACTGCAACGAAGATCAGGAATGTCCTTTGAAAAATCCTCTCAATGACGTGGGTGTTAATTACCTATGAAGAAGCATACCTCTCTCAAATGGTTGGATCAAAGGAAGTTATCCACCTAGTGGAAATACCAATCCTGGTAGAATACAATGATGTATTTATGAAAGAGTTACCAAGATTTCCATAGGATTTTGAGGTATAGTTCTCAAGGGAACTCATACCACGAGCTAATCCCATCTCAAAGTTCCCCTATAGGATGGATCCTATCGAACTGGAGGAGTTAAAGAAGCAGCTGAAAGAGAATTTGGACAAAGGTTTCATATGAAAAAGTGCATCACCATGGGGTGAACCAATGCTCTTTGTGAATAAGAAGGGTAGATCAATGCGGTTGTGTGTCGATTATGAGGAACTCATTAAGATCACCACTAAGGTCATGCACCCTCTTCCAAGGATTGATGACTTGTTTGATATGTTTCTAGGATATCAATACTTCTAAAAGTTTTATATTCATTTTGGATACCATCATTTAATGGTGAAGAGGGAAGATATTCAAAACACCACATTCCGTACAAGGTATGGGAACTATGAGATTCTGGTGATTCCCTTCAGAATTACTAATTCCCCTATAATCATCCTATATTTAATGAATAGAGTCTTTGGAAATTACCTCAAAATGTTTTTTGCAGTGTTTATTGATAATATTCTCATCTACTCTAAGATCAAGGAAGACCATGAAAAACATATAAGGATTTTGTTTGTGACATTGATAAAGGAGAATTTGTTTGCCAAGTTTATAAATTGAGACTTTTGGATGAAGAAAGTCATGTTATTGGTTCATGTGATCACAAGTGAGGGAATTTATGTGGACCCTTATAAAAGGCGATTGAGGAATAGACCATACCCTCTAGTGTCATAGAAATACATAGTTTTCATTGATTAGTTGGGTATTGATGATGTTTTGTTATATATTTCTCACGATTTTCAATCCCTCTAACAAAGTAAATAAGGGAAGGGTGAAGGATGTCTTGATGGAAGAATGTGAGGAATGATTCATGAAGCTAAAGAGAAGGTTGATCACTACACCTGTGCTCACATTACTGAAAAGTGGATAATGTTTTTTTATATATAGTTTTCCTTCCAAGAATGTATTGGGTTGTTTAATAATGCCAAATGATAATATTATAGCCTATGATTCAAAGAAATAGAAGATCCATGAGTAGAAATAGTTGACACATGATTTGGGGCTAGAAACTATTATTTTTGCCTTGAAAATATGGTGGTACTACCTCTATGGTGAGAAGTGTTATATATATACAAATCAAAAGACCCTAAAGTATAAATTCACACAAAATGAGCTCTATATGTGTCCAAGTAGATGGTTAGAGTTAATCAACACTATGATTTCTCTATTCACTATCATCCTGGAAAGGTGAACAAGGTAGCTGATAATATTAGCAGAGAGAAACTTGATACTCTATCCATGTTGTGGACTGAGAAAGACTCTATCTTCATGGATATGAAAATGATGGATTGGAAAATCATAACAGTAAGGAATACATAATACCTTTCGCAAATGATTTCCCAACCATCTATCCAAGATAAATTTAAGGTGGTATAATGGGACGATCTGGAGTTATGAAAGGACATGAATGTAGTAGTGGAAGGGAAGCTTCAAGAGTTCCATATTGATTGTGATGATGTGATTTGTTTCGGAACACATATTTGTGTTTCTTTGTCACCTAGGATAAAGATGGATATATTTTATAATTCACATAGACCAGCTTTCTCTATCTATCCTGGTAGCACCAAAACATACTAGGTTCTATGAGAAATATTTTGGTGCGAAAACATGAAGAAAGAGATTGTTAAGTATATTTAAAGGTTCTAGATATGTTAGAATGTTAAAGTAGAGCAACCGAATTCCAAAGGGATGATGCATCCATTTACTTTACCCATATGGAAATGAGATAATGTCATTATAGACTTTGTCATGGGTCTCCTAAAGACATCCAAATGAAATAATGAGATATGGGTTGTGGTTGATTAACTCGCCAAGACAGCTCACTTTATCACTGTTTGGGAAGATATCTCGCATGAACATCTTGAAAATATATATGTGAAGGATGTAGGGAGAATGCCTGGGGTTCCACCCTCGATTGTCTCTAATACTGATACAAGGTTCACATCCAAATTCTGGGGGATTCTTCAACATGAATTGTGTACTGAACTGAATTTCAGCACGACCTATCACCCTCAAACTGATGGCCAATATGAAAGGAACTATTTAGTTGCTCAAAGACATGTTAAGAGCATGTTGACTATAATTCAAGGGAGGATGGGATCAGAATATCCCATTTTTTGATTTCTCATAAAATAATAGCTTCCACTCGATTATTCTGATGACTCTATGAATCTATGTATGGAAAGTGATGTATAACTCTATCCTATTGGGATGATTTTCGAGAAAGAAAGATACTTGGACTAGATATTGTATAAGAGATGTCTGATAAGGTTCAAGCCACCCAACAACACATAAAAGTTTCTTAGAGTCAGAAAGATAGATATGTTGACAACCGTTTAACGGACTTGGAGTTCAATTTTGGAGATAATGTCTTCCTTTGAATATCACCACGTAAGAGTGTCATGTGGTTTGGAAAAAATGGATTTAAAGCCCAAGGTTCATTGGACCCTTTGTGATCCATGACTGGATCTGATCTATGGCCTATTACATTGCACTTCCACAGAATATGGCTCATGTTCATGATGTGTTTCACATATCACTCCTGAGGAAATATATCACATATCCATCACATGTAATGAAATCAGAGGTCGTATAACTAGAATATGATTTCTCTTATGAAGAGAAACCAGTAAAGATCCTGGACTGGATAGATATGGTTCTAGAGAAGAAGACAACCCACCTTTTCAAAGTGTTGTAGAGGAACCATAAGTATGAAGAATAAAATTGGGAACCCGAGGATGTGATGAAGGAAAAGTACCCACACTAGTGTATCTAAAACGAAATTGCATGGGAAAAATTTCAAAATCTGGTAAGAATGTAACGATCCAAAGTATTATCAATTGAATTACCTTCTTATAATTATTTCATATAGTATAACCACATAAAATCACATTAGGATACACAATTACACATCATGCATAAATGAACTACTAAATTCTATGTGACCTTTAAACATAATTTTGAAACTTCTGTGATTTGAATTTTAAAAATTTTACAAACAAAATTGCGATCAGTAAGATTTTTGGAGTCTGATTAGAGAAACATAATTTTTTTGAATAGTAATATACCCTTCTGAATCGTAATGTTAACCTTATGAATAAAAATATGTATATTATGAAAAGTAAATTATCTAAGTGAATTTTAACCTTACCAATGATAGTGTAAATAAAATTTATCAATCCTATAAGTGATAATATGAAATAAATATATTATAGTGTTGGTATTTTTGTATGTCCTGAATATTTAGTGACTAATTTAAAATTTTAAAATAAAACATATTTTCATTAAATTTATTCATAATATATTATTTCGATGTTCTATGATTATATTATAATTTTATGAGACTGTAATTAATTTGTAAAAGTGTTAGAAATTCAGTTTTTATTTTAAAAAATTTATTTTTCATGTAAATTATAATTATAATTTAAAATTAAATTACTCCTACTTAAAAAATTATATTAATAAAATGAATTTCATTTTTTATTATACTCGTTAAAAATTTTTAGGGTGAATTTTGGGATTTTTTTGAAATACATGAATATTTGGTGAATAGTAAAATACTTACAATAAATGCTAAATACATGAATTATAGAGTAATGGATGATGTTATACTGATATAAGCGTCATTGGTTTGAACTAACATGCTCAATTTTATATACATAGTCTTAGAATCATCAATATTTCTTGTCTTGTGAAACAATAATAAATTAATGATTATAATATTGAGAAAACCCCTATCCCCTCCACTATAAGAACTTTTTTTTCATAGCCTCATTTCTTTACACCTCTAAATTTTTCAGACATGTCCAAATTCAACCGAAATCACTTCCCTAACCCCTCCCCCAAGTCTTAGTGCTCTCGGTATCATAAAAAGACCAATCCTAGGTTCCATGAGGAGTATCCCAAGAGGATAATTAAAGAGGTTGTTCCTCTCTCTCTTTTCATTAAATTTCCATTCAAATTTCATTTCATTTTTTCTCTTATCCTCAACTTCTCCTATCCAAAATTCATGAAAACTCCAGTATGGCTGACATAATTTTTTTCTATCAATTTATGGAATATTATTCATCAAAAAAATCCATATATATATATATATATATCTATATATCTCTCTCTTTATCTCTCTTTTATTTTCAAAAATGAAATCATTGCATGTGATGTGTTAATTTACCATCATCAAGGGTGATGTACCTTTATTTTCCTTCAAAACCATCATGGTTGTTAATAAAACCATTAAATGGTTGAGAAAAGATATAATTATTTATTTTTTGAACCCATTTATTTTTTGTAAAATTTTTTTATACCTAATACTAAATTATAAAACATAGGATGTTCGTTGTGATAAAAAACTGCCCAAATTAACCGAAAACGATCACCATTAAATTTTAGCTAATGATTAATCCTCATGTTATATTAAAAATTCATTATAAGATCACATAAATTCCTGGAATATCATTAATAACATGTAATATCAATTCTATATGTTAATACGAGTTTTACACAAACTTCTAATAATGTCTACAAATGAACTGTTCATGAAAACTAAGAAAAAGAACAATCCCAAAAAATTAATTTAAACTCTATAACTCATAAAAAGGACCATAGAATAACTTAATGAATTCATAATGAATCATATTATTGTATAAAAGGCACATTAATTGTTAATTAATTAATTTAATTTCATTATATAGGACATTAAAGTGAAGAATGCGTTCAGATACAAGGCATGAGGAATACTCAAACCCAACTTTTTTTCTTCATGTTTTCCCTCTTCCACTCTAATTTAAGTATGGCTATTCCTTAAAAATTATTTATTCATAATTATATTACCTTTTCTAGGATATAATTATTTGTCACTAGATTTTGTGTTTTCCACAATTATTTCCAAAAGAACACTTTCAAAAACACACTTTTACTTTCCACTCAAGGTTGATGGTTCTTGTCTCAATTATTACATTCCCTCTTTCATTTGGGAACCCAATGTTTACGAATGTATTATTTATGAATTAAAACCCAATCCATTAAATGGGTTGTTTTATGTTCAATACAGATATATGTTCCTTGTGGAATGTATGATAATATAAATGTTATGATGTGATGGGTGTGCCAAGAATTATACAACGCAATGAAAATGTTATGATGTAAAGGGTGTGCTTGGAATTATATTGCACTAAAATGCATTGGGTAATATGAATAACCATATTATTAAAGTTAAATATTCATGTACATGATTCTATATTTGCTCATAACTGTGTGTGGTAGTTAACCATTAAGACACAAGGTTTCATTTTTATGCATTGCCACTTTTCAAGACTTTTATTAATTCTTCCTATCATGTTTATGATTATATGTCTATGTTATGAAGATAGTGATTATTATCATCCCATGTTTTATTTTCTCATGTCCTTATCCTCTTACTGGGATTTTAGCTAACCCATTTTTTATGTATATACTTAGTTGACTACTTTTACTAAGGAGAATTCAAGAGCCAATAAGAATCTAGAGAAGAAGGAATTAAATAATTTTTTTATGTTTTAAATGATATATATATGGTCACAGTTTTTCCAAGACATTAAACCTTTAGATCCTCATTGTGTAATATGTTTTTTATCATTAAAATGATGTAAAGGTAATGTATGAAAATCAGAGTCGCTATAAAATTTCAATGAAAATATGTCTAGTAAAATGCGTCTCCCTCTACCTGATTAAAGATTTGAAAAAGAGGGATTATACGAGCATCCTGCAAAAACAAATTATATAGTTAAGTAATGTTAATAAAAAACTATTCAATAGTGGAAGGAAGAATTATTACCAAGTCATGATAGCCTCGTCTATATCATGTAAGAAATCTCACTAGGGACATTCAATACAAGGGTCCATAATCCAGCTGATCGAATAAATGCATACGTTCTGTGTCGTCTCCTTGTAATCAAGACTCATGTTGTAACATAGTGATATTTTGTAAATTATTATTTTTCAAATTAATTTAATATTTTTTATACTTTTCATTTCACGCAACACTAAAAATATTTATATAATATTAAGAAACAATGTATGGGTTGTATTATACTCAACAACAAGTTAAATGTGCACTACACATAACATAAATGTTAGGTTACTCTGTAACGACCCAATGTTTCATTAATGGAAATCCCTCTTGATCTAATTAAATGTCTCTTTATGTTTATATAAAATTTCAACTTCTTTGGTTTTATGTTAAGAATTTTTACCATCGCTAATATAGCCATTGAACCTTGATCACATGATTTGTATAAATATAGGGCTTTAACAAATCCAATTTACTGAGACAATGGAAGAGATGGCCTCATCGAGTAGAATTTCCCCATACGAAGCCCATTTGTTGGATCTCGGAAAAGAGTTGGCATCCTTGGGCTTCACTATTGACCAAGACCAATCTGAGCTTCATCATGTCAAGCTCGAATGGGACCATCTACTGGAAAAGTGGAAGTTGATAGAGATTACCACTCGAGCAATGTTATCCGAGCCACCCAAAGAGTTTTTCACCATCACACACCATACCCTTAGGCCTTATGCAGCTGTTTTAAGGGGTTATGTAACTAATAGATATTACTATGTTCATGTACATTATTTTTGTAAATAACAATGAATATAATTTATTGTCATTATTGATACAGTGTAAATAGTTTTTAAAGTACAAATGGTGTTTTTAGTTAGTATTTAATTAAGAATTATATTTTATTAAATTAAGGGATTTTTGAATTAAATAATATTTTAATAAAATATTATTATAATTATTAAATTAAATTTTATTAAATATAAATGATCTTATAATTTTATGAATTCCACTGTAGTTTTTATTAAGGTTTGAAATCCATTTCTGTCAAAACCCATGAATTTTCGATAAATGTCAGTTTTTATTTGAAAAGATAAAATTAACATATTTAGAAAATTATTTAGATAAAATAAATTATATTTCTAGAATCAGGACATCGAAATTATCCAATGGTAAATTTTTCATAATTTTCTGAGATAGTCAAATTTTTGGGTAAAAATTAAATAACGATTAAATATATAATGTGTTCTATGAAATCATAATGATCCAATAGTGATGTAATAAAATACTATAATCTTTATGTTCGGACAATATATGTTTTACCCTTAAAATAATGTGATTTTTGGTTTGTTTGAATTACTTTTCAAAGCATTAATGGACCCCTCAAGACTTATTAAACACCTTGTCTTTTTAAAATAATTTCCATGGGAGTATGACTCACCTCCACATAAGAAACCGAATTATTTTAAGAAGATAGGACTTTGGCCTTATAAAATATTGTTTTCCTCTTCCCTTTTCCAAAAACCATTGTCAAAAACCATGGGATGGTTTGTGGTTTGGATTAATTTAATGTAAGGGGTCCCAAACCTAAATAATAAAGAATTCCCTCACCTTTCCTATATAAACCCACCCAAGCTTCCACTTCATCCTCACTCAAATCCTTTGGAGTTCGTCCAACCACTGACCTACTCTCTCTAAAATCCTCCAAAGGTGCCCCAAGCTCCCAAGAAGCCTCTCACAAGCCTCTCTCTATCCTTTGGAAGCACACTTCCAAGTAAGGGTTTTTCTTCCTTTCTCATTTTTGTCCAATTTTCATTAAGTTGGTTTGCCCTTTTAATTTCTATTATGAATGTTGGGGTAGGGTTTCACACCTCCCTCATACTGCCTAATTTATTTTTTAATGATGGGAGACCCCTTTCTCTCTCATTAAATTCCTCCCATGTACACCCGTTACTATGTTGAAATTCTGAAAATAACTTCTCTCTCCTCTTTTACATTCAAGCAATACTTTTGTATCATGAATACAAATTAAATTAAAATTGCTAGGACATGTATCTATATGACCTACTTAGTTTACATTACATGTTAATATGATGAGGAACCCCTTTCTCTCTCATAATCTATTTTTCTGAATTCTTATGTCACACCGTTACGCTACCGAAATCGCACTGATTTTCTAAGCCAATCTTATTGTGTAGTTAACACCATGAGCATTTCTCCATCTAGGGTATTCACATTTATGGAAATTTAATTATTGATTTTAATGTTTCATGTATGAATTCCACATTCCTTTATCGTGGGATAAATGAATATTTTTTATGATTCCATGTTTTATGATCCATGTGGCACACTTATGCATGAAATGAAATGTTTAAGAAGGGTGCGCCCTTATAGTGCTCCAATGCCTTGGGTAAAGTATATTATCATGATAAGTAATGTGTGATGAGTGTTGACACATGATAATTCAAGTGAAATGAGGATTTACTCGTTATTCATGTGCAATAAGGTTTTACTCATGCTCCATGTACAATGGGCCTTGGCTCATGCTAATTCCATGTTATGATTATCATGCTTTATCATGCCTTTATGTTCAAATTTCTCTTAATATCTATTGATATGCCTATTTCCTAACATTTATTTTACTCCTCATGTTATTCCATGTGTACTCCCTTACTGGGATTTATAGCTCACCCTTTTCTTATGCATGTCCTTAGGTTATCCCATGCAATGCTAAGTACGAGGGAATATAGTGGTCATGTAAATGAATTTTTCAATAAAGATGTTGTAGTTCATGTTTTAAGTTTTTATGTAATGATACAAATCCCGAAAGAAACTAAAACTCTCAAACTTTTATTTGGTATCAAGTGATGTTTTATGTAATAAATAATGTTTATGTTTGTAATAAAAGAAGAGTTGTCATAGTTGGTATCAGAGGATAGGTTTAGTTATTTTTTGGGATTAGGATTATAAAACCCCAGTAAAGCCTTAGAGACAAGACAAAGTTTAATAAAAGCATCCTTAAGTTTTGGTATGTACTGAGTAATTGGTTTATCAAACAAATACATCCCTGTCTGGATACGAGCAGGTAGAGGCGGCTTCAGCACAGATGTATCCTAGGGGTAAAACCCGAAAACACCGCTTTGAGCTAGACTCAAACGGGAATTGGTGCATGACAATAGGCCTTGCTGAAGTCTTGGTTAAGACACTCATGGGGGATATGTTTTGATAAATTCACAAGCTTAGTATGAACCCTTATTAAGGGAATTAAAAAAAATTCCCCTAAGAGTATATGTTAGAAAGTAGATCATGAAAAGCCTAGGTTGAAGCCTATAGGATCATGAGTTAAGGAAATAAAATTTTCTTTATAAGTCATTAAATTTTGTCTTCGGATTACCCTTTATGTGTTACCCCAAACCTTCCTTTTATTCGAGCCAATGGCCGGAAATAGGAGGACTCAGGCTAACAACCGTTGTGATGATCAGTGTGATGACTGTACTAATGAGATGCCCAATCCAATGGGAGTGGGAATCACGATCTTTGTCACAGTTATCTCTTAGCTAACTCAAGTTTTGAATCAAAACACGGGTCAAGAGGAATGTTAAACCCCCCATAAGAAAGAAAAAGTTGCTATCGGAAGCTTCATGAGACAAAGGCCTCCTAATTTTAGTGGATCATCTGATCCCACGATCGCTGAACAATGGATCAACTACATTGAAATGATCTTCTCCGTCCTTCAATGTTCTGAACAAGAGAAGGTTCTGATGGCAGCTAATCGTATGGAGGGTGAAGCTGATCAATGGTGGATGTTGATAAAAAAATACGAAACCTGAGGAGGAGATCGAGGCATTGGAATGGAATGATTTCTGGAAGATTTCTTTAGATAGATATTTTCCGCACACCCTACTGCTTAAGATGGAAAGGGACTTGCTTTCCCTCAAGAAAAAAGATAAAGAATATATTGGAGCGTACGAGGAAAACTTCACAAGGCTTGAACGATACGCTTCCATCTTTTTCATTACCCCAGAATTCAAATTTGACCGCTTCTTTTGTGTGTTAAATCCTATCCTATGGGAATCTTTGACAATCCGTGACTTAGACAGCTATGAGGAAATTGTCTGATGTGCCCTCAAGGTCGAACATGAGATCGTGGAATAATAGGGGTGTCATGGGGACAAGAAGCATAAGGTGGACTTCCATGCTCGTGGTCTGATGGATAAATCCAACGGTGCTAAGAAGATACAACACCCCACTTTCCAAAACTACGGAAAGAAGCACCCTAGAAATTTCCTTAAGGGGATGAGAAAATGCTTCAGGTGTGGAAGAGAAGGGAACCTAGCTGTTAACTGTCAGCAAGAAAGAACTGCAGTTGTGACAGAGGAGAGGGAATCTCCGTTTAAACCTCAACGCATTGTTCAATGCTAAAAATTCAACGAATTGGGTCATTGTGCAAATCGGTGCCCAAATCCAAGGGTTTTCGGAGGAAACCAACAACCTCCAAGGCATCAAGGAAGAGCTTTTTCCATCACTTCTGCCAAAGTGAACCCCAATAACGAAGTGGTGACATGTACACTAGTTATTCATTCAAGAATAGTGAACGTACTTTTTGATTCAGGTTCTACGCATTCTTTTATATCTCGAATGTTTAGTAGAACAATCCCAGCACCACCAAAAATTATGGAAGTGAAGAAGTCGGTGAGTACAGAAAATGGGGCAATCATTTCATCCCATGAATATAAGTTCTCCCCTTTTATAATCTGTGGATTGAATTTCCCACCGAACCTCATCATACTCCCTTTGGTGGAATTTGATGCAATTCTTGGCATGGATTGGCTTTCCTTATATAGAGCCAACATGAATTTTCGGGAGAGGGAAATCAAACTCCATATGGAGAATCGACCCCCGATTCATTACAAGTGTATGGAGGAAGATGAATCTACTTTAGCTCCATCATCTCAAACATGGATATTACTGCCCTATGAGCATGCGTATTTGGCATAGATGATTGATTCCATGGAAGAAACCATCCTTGATGAAATGCCTATTGTGAGGGAATTCGCTGAAGTGTTTCTCGAGGAACTACCTGGTCTTCCACCTAGAAGAGATGTTTAATTCTAAATTGAACTTATACCTGGGGCTTTACCAATATCCATGAATCCGTATAGAATGGAGGTTTTAAATCTTGAAGAGATGAAGAAACAACTACAGGAGAATCTAGATAAAGGGTTTATATGCCCAAGTGCTTCACCTTGGGGTGCACCAGTCCTCTTCGTCAAGAAAAAGGATGGGTCAATGCGTCTTTTCATCGATTATCGTGAACTTAAAAAAATCACGATAAAGTACAAGTATCCTCTCCCACGAATTGATGACTTGTCCGATCAGCTGCATGGAGAACAATAATTCTCCAAGGTGGACTTGTTTTTGGGATATTATCATGTAAGGGTGAAGAAAGAAGATATCCCCAAGAATGCTTTTCAAACAAGATACGGGCACTAATAATTCATAGTAATTCATTTCAGACTCACTAATGCTCCTGCAATATTCATGGAATTAATGAATAGAGTCTTTAGAGATTACCTAGACAAATTTGTGGTAGCCTTTATAGATGATATTCTAATATACTCCAAAACCAAGGAGGATCATGAGGAGCATTTAAGAACTGTACTAGAGACTTTGCGCAAGGAGAAGCTCTATGCAATGTACAACAAGTTTGAGTTCTGGTTAAAGGAAGTCTCATTCTTGGGCCATATCATCACAAGCAATGGGATATCTGTGGATCCCTCCAAAACATATGCAATTGAGGGATGGCCAAGTCCAACATCGGTAACGGATATCCGTAGCTTCTTGGGGTTAGATTGATATTATTGACGATTTGGGAGAAATTTCTCATTATTGTCCAAGCCTATTACCAAGATAACTCGAAAGGGAGTAAAGTTTTCTTGGAGTGATTAATGAGAAGAAAGCTTCAAGGAGTTAAAAAGGAGGCTTATCACTGCGCCCGTGCTCACTTTACCCACAAGTGGGGAAATTTTTGTGTTATTAAGTGATGCTTCGAAGAAGGGCTTAGGCTGTGTGCTGATGCAGAATGATAATGTTATATCATATGCCTCAAGGAAGTTGAAAATCCATGAGTGAAACTATCCAACACATGATTTGGAGTTAGCGGTGGTTATCTTTTCCTTGAAATTCTGGCGGAATTATCTATATGGAGAGAAGTGTGAGATATATACTGACCACAAGAGTCTTAAATATATATTCACATAGAAAGAACATAATATGAACCAGAGAATATGGATAGATCTCATCAAGGATTATGACTGTTCAATACATTACCACCCTGGGAAAGTGAACAAGGTGGAAGACTCCCTAAGTAGAAAGGATCCAGCGATTCTATGAATGATGAGAATTGATAAGGATCCAATATTCATAGAATTGATGAAGATGGACATGGGAATCATAGAGAAGGGAACATCATCAATCCTTTCACAAATTATTTCTCAACCGTCTCCTTTATAAAGGTTAAATGATGCTCAAAAGGATGATGCAGGAATTCTAGAAAATGTGGAAGCTATCAAAAAAGTGAAATCCTCAGAGTTTAATGTTAATGAAGAAGGAATTGTGCCGTTTGGGAAAAGACTATGTGTTCCATCAAGTCTGGAGCTGAAGAAGGAAATTTTGGATGATGCACGTAGTTCAAATTTCTCTATTCACCCAGGGAGCACAAAGATGTATCGAGATATCTGAGAAAACTTTTGGTGGGATAATATGAAGAAGGAGATTGCAAAATATACATCAATGTTCCTGGTGTTCCAGCAAGTGAAGGCATAGAGGAATAAGTCTAAGGGGATGATGCAACCATTGCCTATACCAGAATGGAAATGGGAGAACATCACCATGGACTTTGTCACCGGACTTCCGAGGACATCCAAAGGCAACAATGCAATCTGGGTTATTGTGGATCATCTTACAAAGACTGCACACTTCATTGCTATTCGGGAGGATTTCTCATTGGACCAACTAGCACGGATATATATCAGGGAAGTGGTAAGGTTGCATAGAGTACCACTATATATTGTTTCTGACCGAGATGAAAGATTCACATCTATGTTTTGGAAGAGTCTTCAACATGCTTTGAATACTGAACTAAACTTCTGTATGGCATATCATCCTCAAACTGATGGCCAATCCGAGCGGACTATCCAAAAACATGAGGATATGTTGAGAGCGTGATCAATGGACTTTAAAGTAGGATGGGATCACCATCTTCCTCTGGTAGAGTTCTATTATAATAACAGTTTCCACTCGAGTATCCAAATCACACCATATGAAGCCCTGTATGGGAAACGGTGCAGAACACCGACATGTTGGGATGAGGTCGGTGAACGTAAGCTTCTTGGACCAGAAATGGTCGAGGAAATGATGGAGAAGTTGAAAACCATTCAGCAGCATATCAAGGCAGCCCAGAGTCGACAACAGAGTTATGTAGAGAATCATCGACGAGACCTTGAGTTTAATGTTGGAGACGTGTTTTTTCTATGCATATCTCCGGGGAGGATGGTCTTGAGGTTTGGAAATAAAGGGAATTAAAGTCCAAGGTACATCATCCCCTTCGAGATTCTTGATCGTGTCTGGGATGTGGCCTATCGAATAGCACTTCCAACTACTATGGCCGAAGTACATGATGTATTTTATATATCCCTCTTAAAAAAGTACATACCGGACCCTTCGCATGTACTCTCTTCTGAGGTGGTACAATTGGAAGATGATTTTTCTTATGAGGAGTAACCAGTGAAGATCTTAGATCATAGAGAAAATGTTCTACGAAATAATACAATTCCCGTCGTCAAGGTGTTGTGGAGAAACCACATGTTTGAAGAAGCGACTTGGGAATCAGAGGAAATGATGAAGCTGAGTTACCCATATCTATTTTAGTGTGGGAAAATGGAAATTTCGGGGGCGAAATTTCTTAAGAGGGGAATATTGTAATGACCCAAAGTTTCATTAATATAAATCCCTCTTGATCTAATTAAATGTCCCTTTATGTTTATATAAAATGTCAACATCATTGGTTTTATGTTAATAATTTAGATCGTTGCTAATATAGCCATTGAACAATGATCACATGATTAATATAAATATAGGGCTTTAAAAAATCCAATTTACTCAGACAAAGGAAGCGATGGCCTCATCCAGTATAATTTCCCCATACGAAGCCCATTTGTCGGAGCTCGGAAAAGTGGTGGCATACTTGGGCTTCGCTCTTGACCAAGCCCAAGCTGAGCTTCATCATGTAAAGCTCGAACGAGACCGTCTACTGGAAAAGTGGAAGGTGATAGAGATTACCACTCGGGCTATGTTATCCGAGCCACCCCAAGAGTCAGTCACTATAGCACATCTTACCCTTTGGTCTTATGCGGCTGCTTTAACGGGTTATCTAACTAATCGATAGTACAATGTTCATGTACATTATTTTTGTATATAATAATAAATATAATTTATTGTCATTATTGATACATTATAAATAGTTTTTAAAGTACAAATGGTGTTTTTAGTTATTATTTAATTAAGAATTCTATTTTATCAAATTAATTGATTTTTGAATTAAATAATATTTTAATAATATATTATAATAATTATTAAATTAATTTTTATTAGATATAAACGCTCTTATAATTTTATGAATGCAATTGTAAATTTTATTAAGGTTTGAAAGCCATTTCTGTCAAAACCCGTGAATTTTCGATAAATGTCGGTTTTTATTTTAAAAGTGAAAATTAACATATTTAGAAAATTATTTAGATAAAATAAATGATATTTCTTGAATCAGGACGTCGAAATTGTCCAATGGTAAATTTTTCATATTTTTCTAAGATAATCAAATGTTTGGGTAAAAATTAAATACCGTTTAAGTATATAATGTGTTTTATGACATCATAATAACCCAATAGTGATGTAATAAAATACTATAATCTTTATGTTCGGCCAATATATTATTTACCATTAAAATAATGTGATTTTGGGTTTGTTTGACTTACTTTTCAAAGAATTAATGGACCCCTCAAGACTTATTAAACACCTTGTCTTTTTAAAATAATTTCAATGTGAGTATGACTCACCTCCACATAAGCAACCCAATTATTTTAAGAAGTTCGGACTTTTTCCATATAAAATATTTTTTTCCTCTTAAATTTTCAAAAAACCATGGTCAAAAACCATGGTATGGTTTGTGGTTTGGATTAATTTAATTTAAGGGGTCCCAAACCTAAATAATAGAGAATTCACACACCTTAACTATATAAACCCACCCAAGATCCCACTTCCTCCTCACTCAAAGCCTTTGGATTTTGTCCAGACTCTAAACTACGCTCTCTAGAATCCTCACACGGTTCCCCAATCTCCCAAGAAGACACTCACAAGCCTCTCTTTAGCCTTTGGAAGCACACTTCCAAGTAAGGTTTTTTCTTCCTTTCTCATTTTTGTCCAATATTCTTTAAGTTGTTTTGCCCTTTTAATTTCTATTATGAATGTTGTGGTATGGTTTTTCACCTCCATCATACTGACCTCTTTATGTTTTAATGATGGGATACCCCTTTTTCTCTCATTAAATGCCTCCCATGTACACCCATTACAATGTCGAAATTCCGAAATAAACTTCTCTCTCCTCTTTTACATTCAAGCAATACTTTTTTATCACGAATCTAAATTCAATTAAAATTGTTGGGACATGTATCTATATGAACTCCTTACTGTCCATTAAATGAAAATTTGATGAGAATCCCATTTCTCTCTCATCCACCATTTTTATGAATTCTTATGTCACGCCGTTACGCTGCCGAAATCGCACCGATTTTCTAAGCCAATGTCATTGTGTAGTGAATACCATGACCATTTCTCTATCCAGGGTATTCACCTTTATGCACATTTAATTATTGATTATAAAGTTTCATGTATTAATTCCACATTCCATTATCATGGAATAAATGATTATGTTTTATTAATACATGTTTTATGATCCATGTGGCACACTTATGCATGAAATGAATTTTTTTAAGATGGGTGTGCCTTTATAGCCCTCCAATGCATTGGGTAAGTATAGTATCATGATACATCATGTTCGATGAGTGTTGACTCATGGTAATTCCAGGGAAACTAGGTTTTACTCCTGATTCATGTGCAATGAGGTTTTACTCATGCTCCATGTGCAATTGGCCTTGGCTCATGCTAATTCCATGTTAAGTGTTGTTGCCACATTTCCATGTTATGATTATCATGCTTTATCATTCCTTTATGTTCATGTTTCTCTTATTCTCTATTGATATTCCTATTGCCTAACATGTATTGTACTCCTCATGTTATTCCATGTGTACTCCCTTACTGGGATTTATAGCTCATCCTTTTCTTATGCATGTCCTCAGGTTATCCCATGTAATTCAAAGTATGAGGTAATGTAGTGGTCATGTAAAGGATGTTTTCAATAAATATGTTGTATTTCATTAAGTTTTTATGTAATGATCCTAATCCCCAAATACACTAAACCTCTCAATCTTATTTTTTGTATCAAGTGAAGTTTTATGTAATAAATGATGTTTAAGTTTTTAATAAAAGTAGGGTTGTCATATTCTCTACACGGAATGTCGTGGTTAGATTACGTTACACACAAAATTGACTTATGTCGATGGCTTACGTAAGATGCAAGACCGAGTGTTAATGAAAAATAATTCATTATTAAAATATTGTTATTGAATATGATATAAAATGACCATTAAATTTAATATTATAGGATTAACTATCTTTTGAATATATATAACTGAATTAATTGGTTACCTAATAATTAGAAAAGAATATACAAACCAAATGAATATAAATGGACTCATTTTATAAATGTCTATTTATATGTGAAAAGTACGATTTATAATAATAAGTTAAATTGTCACTAATAGTGAATGATATTAATAAATTTATATGTTATATATTGAAAAAAATATTTTTTGATATTCATCCAATAAATTATATATATATAAGATAAAAACAAACCCAATTTTATACTTAAAAACCTATATTTTTGTAAAGGTAGTATTACGAAATTTTAATGAAGAACCCATTCTAAATCCAATTTTGGAACATTTATAGATTTTATATGTAGTAATAAACTATATATTTGAATGAGAAACATAAGAATTAGGTTAATATTTTTTTTATTTTAATGTAAGGGTTCATTTTTAATGAATAGTTAAAAATACTGAATTTTAATTCAAAACTATTTTTTGATATAATTAATTTATAGAGTTAAATTATATTAAAAATTGGTTGCAAATTTTAATTATTTAATAATTTTATATATTAACCTAATTCATTTCATTGGAATCAATTTCACTTTGAAATTGGGTATAAAAACATATAAATCTTTTGGATGTTTTTACTTTAAAAACCCGCAGTATCGTCTCTCTAGTGGGATTATTTTTAAAATAATTTCTCCAATTATACAATTATTATTAATAAAAATTGATTATATAATTTTAATTAGAATAATTTATAATATCTAATATGTGAAAACTTGTTTTTATGTAAACATTAGTGAAAATGGTTAAAATTAATTACAACGATTAAGAGAAAAATTTAGTAAGAAAGTACTAAACATTAAATTTAAGACCCAAAACGAACTGAAAACTTGTAAAAAACTCTTGGGATGTTCATGATTAGTCCATGAACATTTTATAATTATGTTTGGTTGGTTTTTTATGATTTTATTTAGGTAAAAACGTGGGTCCACCTATCTTTTTTTTTTTCAAAAATTCCATGTGAGTTCTTTCCATTCCACACAAAAGGCCACCACATATCCCTCTTCTTCACACCTCTCAAACCAAATAGTTTCAGACAAGATATGCCCAATAATCTTCTCGAAATACCTAACTTTTTTCTATGAGCCTCCCTAGGGTAGAAATCAATCTAGGGAATCCTTTTGGAAGAAACCAAAATGAGTTACCTGATTAAGAGGTAACATATTTTCTCGAGCTTGTTTCTTTTATTTTCTGCACCACCTTCAATCTATTTATTCCATGATTTTATAACAACATGAGTATGTTTAATATTCTAGGATTTTTTATTCTAAGGGTTTTACCTATACCTACAGACACTTCCATCTAATTGGTATTGAACATATTGTTTACTTGTATGAAAAAGTACTACCTCACAAAATAATGATTGTTCATTTTTTCCTTTACTGCCTCTCATGGTAGACATTATGATGGAATATATATATATATATATATGATATAAATTATATTTTCTAATTCTTTAATCTTTATTAATTTTATTACAACTCTTGTCATTATACATTCCATTTTTTATAGATATGATAATTTCGTTTGAGGAAGTATGGACTACCGCCCCCTCAAAGTGACGTGATTTGTTCACACACTACATGGAATGTATTAAGGGTTATTTTCATGAAATTGTATTTAGTATATGATAAAATCATGCTAATATAATAATATTATATACACACATATATAAATATATGTTATTCACTTACTTTATTTCAATACAACTATTAAACAGAAACAATGTTCCTACATACATTCGAGATATCATCTCAATAAAGGGTGTATTCCATTTAGTACTTCTATATTCTACAGATTAATATAATAAAAATATAATGAATGTATATTATATTTATATCATGCTTCAAATTCTATAAATCATTATATGAAAAGACCATATTTATAACAAATTAAGACACATCCAAATAACAAAGTGGATATTACGCGAAGTGAAACCTTAACATAGAATTGTTAACAATAAGGTAATATAAAGTCATAATAAAACCATATAAGGTATTATATATAAGAATATGGTTTCATGTTAGATATATAATAAACATATATTTACTATACAATAGGTTTTTACGAGTAATATGAGATTTATGATACAAGTTAATGGAATTTTATCTCACTTTTTATTTCCGTGAGATACATGCTTCATTCACCACCCATTCATTTTGTGTGGTGTTTATAATACCCATGGATGTATTATATGATTATTATAATTAAAATTATGTATATTTACATATCAATTTTATTATATTTATTTCATTGGGACTATGTTTTAAAATTTAAAAAATTAGTGAATTTTTTTTTTCACAATCTTCATTCATTGAGAAATATGCCATGTTATGCACCTATTTTTTTTCCATGATGTGTATATAATTCATTTGAAATGTGATATAATGAATAAGTTTATATTAATTTTATTTTAAGATTCAT
This sequence comes from Viscum album, assembly GCA_963277665.1. Classification (NCBI taxonomy): domain Eukaryota; kingdom Viridiplantae; phylum Streptophyta; class Magnoliopsida; order Santalales; family Viscaceae; genus Viscum; species Viscum album. The sequence goes on from OY728119.1 coordinate 1,655,887,229, forward strand.
TTAGATTGGTTTTCTTAAAAAGGGATTATGGTTAGAAGTTACTAAGTGTTACGAGTTTATTGAAACAATCTCATCGCTTTTCGAGATTATTTGTGATTATATTTACATTAATGAAATATTATGATACATATCTCGATAAAACTCATGAATTTTATTCTTATCTCTTTATTCATTATATATTCATATAGTGTTTCCATTTTTTCACTCTTTGGTACATAATATTTTTACTAAAGTATTTTATGAAATTCTGTATTTACCTCTCTCTTCAGTCAGAAATCTGTGTTCCTTCAAACCATATTTTTTTAAAGGTTTCAAAAAATATTATACTATTATACTGTGATATTTAAATGATATATTTACCCATGTTTTACCTTTTATTTAAAAAATGGGTTTTAAAAGGAAATCTTCTTGTTGTTTTCTGATTGAGGTCTTCTTCAAAACATTTTATGGTGAAAACGGAATGTTCGGTTCTTATGGATTTACCTACTGTCATGAATGTCATTCCATTAAAGCATAATTTAGATGATTAAATTGTTTTTAAGAAATTTTTTTCCTAATATTATGGAAATTAAATATTTTAAATTAGTTTTCTATAAAATGGTTTTCAAAAAATTTTCAATCTCATTTTTATTGTTTCAAGGGAAAATGGGGTTTTGAAAACAGTTTTAAGCTTCTTTCATAAGTTTTCAAGTAAAAAGGTTTTCAAAACATATTTAAGATTAATATATAAGTTTTCAAAGTTATTTTCAAAGAACTTATTTTCAATACATTTTCAATCTTTATTTATATTTTTTAAAAGTTATTTTCATTGAAATGGTTTTCAAAACGCTTTTATGATTTATTTATAACATTTCAATGTATTTTAAATGAAATGGTTTTCAAATCATTTTCAAGATTTATTTATAATTTTTCAAGTTATTTTAAATTAAATGGTTTTAATAACTTTTTCAATATTTATATTAATGTTTTTAAAGTGTTTTAAAAGAATTTATTTTTAAAATGTTTTGTAGGTTATTCTATCAGTTTTCAAGGAAAAGGATTTCGAAAGGATTTCATGTCTTATTTATAGGTTTACAAGGTATTTAATAAGAAAAATATTTTCAAATTCTTTTATTCATTAAAAATCCATTCCTTAAAAAAAGTAGGATATTTTTCTTCAATAAATGTTTTTTGAAAGATATTTCAAAATTATTTTCTATAAAAGATGACATATGTTGATGTTACTCATGCCTTTCTCGGAAATGATCTAAACGTTCCACTCATATTCTTTCTCTGAATGAGTTATGATTAGTTTCACAGTCCTTATGAAACCCATTTATCTTTAATGGGTTATATGTTTATGAAATCCTTTTCTAAATCATATGTTATATGTTTGTGATATCCTTTTATATTTCACAGGTTATTATTTTGATTAAATGATTATGAAACCTGTATCTTTTTACATAGGATATGATATTATTACATTTTTATGATATCTATTTAATTTCATGAGTTATGATGTGATTTTTAATTATATTATGGCACATGTATGTATGATTTCATTAAGATATGGGTAAGACCTATATCTCCCTCAAATGAATTGGGTAAAGATTTATATGTAATGAGATAGAATAAGATGGCCATGAGAATGAACCTTAACTACAAAGATGACCATGAGAGTGAACCATGACTACCATGATGGTATGAATAGTGAACTAATGCTAATAATATGACCATGAGAGTGAACCATGAATACCCAGATGGTATGAAGATTCAACCCATACTACCAAGATGGTCATGGAAGAGATACCTTAGATATTATGGAAATCATATTATATGCTTATTCGTCTACCACAATTCCACATTTTTTTACCATGTTATGATTTTATGGATTATTTTATTTATTTAATTATAATTCATGTCTTATGAACTACCATGAATTATTAAATGATTCATGTTTAGGATATTATGATATCCAGGGTATGATCTTACAATGGTATGATCTTGTTCTCATTCCCTTCTTCCCATGGTTATGATTACATGTCTCCCATTTTTACAATTACTGAGAATTTGAGCTCACACCTTTTTATGTTTCCTTCTATAGGTTATGTAGATATGTACTATGTATGATGTGTCTAAGAAGGGTTTTAGTAATGAAGAACAAAGTGGGAGATAATTTAACCCACCCACGTACCTATGTTTATGTTTTCATGTTTCCAAAGGCAATATACTATCACGAGCTTTGGGCATCTATTTGTATAATTGTTTTAAGTATTCCACAAAAATTACGTAATTTTAATGTATGAAAATTGAGGGTTTCTATATTTGGTATCAGAGAAAATTTATAATTATCATTTTGAGGTTAGGATGATAAAACCATAGTGAGGACCCTAAAGACATGTCTTAGAATATGTTTAAGCGTAAAAAAATGTATAACGAAATGTCTTGGAATTTTGGTGAAGGATAGAGTGAGGGTTTTCATAGAAATATATCTCTATCTAGATAATTTAAGTTTATCTGAATTTGGAACAAATTTACCTAGTGTTAAAAACTCTGACATGATGTTTCGGGCCTAACTTGGGGTAATCTGGTACATGAAAATGAGCATTGCTACACACATGGTTTAAAACTCCCAAGGGATATGATTTGGGAATTAAGAAAATCTCTATGAAACAACATAAAACATTTAAATATAAGTTGGATATGAATAACCTAGGACTAACCTAGGGTGACCAAGATTAAAGAAGGTGTCACTATTTATCCATAAAATAAGTAATTCATTTCATGACTATGTGGTTTTCTGCTACGATAAGTAATACTCCCACTATGCTTAAGGTTTTAGTCAATTGAACGAACTGAATGGAACAAGATTAATGGTGAATGTGATGGATGATTTATTGATGAGTAGTCTTGTGGGATTATCACTAGAGTGAAATATATTGTTATAATGCCTAATTAGTTTTCAAAGAACATGATTAACAATGTTCACCAAAACCAACTCTCAGACTCACCAAGGAAGAGAAAGAAGGAGTTCGCTTAGATTTCAGGTAATGGAGACCATTCAGGAAAGAATATTTAGTTTGTTTTATGTAAATAATGTGGATAAGATCCCCTAATATAATGTCATAGGGGAATAAGAATATGTTTTGACTATAGAAAATGTAGAGAAAATCAAGTTACTGAAAGGAAAAAATGGAGAGTTAACCTAAATAAATTGATGCGAATATTGGACTCCCTAATAAATCATCAAAGGTTAAGTGTTTTTTGTGTGGAAGAAATGATAATTGTAAAAATAAATTTCCTAAGATGAAATCTCCGGAGGATTATCAGCAGGGTGGTGTGGTTAATGGTTTTATTATTGATGATGATGAGACTGTAGATAAAATTTGAAAGGAAAGAGGTATTAAGTAATAGGATGAGGAAGTATTCATATAGATTATGTATTAAGTGAAATAATATATATATATATATATTTTTGGTATTCTATAATTATGTTATTCTAATGGTGAATTAAAAAAAGATTTTTCAATTTATGTTTTTTACTAAGGATTTAAAAGATTATGTTGAATTTTTCAAATGGACTCGAAAAGTGATTTAATGGCAAGGTGATGTCCATGGAAAACACATGATTATGTTAAATATAACATTTAATATATTCCTTATGTTATGAATTTTTTTTTTGGATAATGATGTATTGGATAATTAAATTTTTTTGTACTGATTAACTTGGAAATAATTTAGGACATGTTGAAAAGTATTTTATTCTATCATGGATGAAGTTTACATCTTCTTGGATTTATTGAATAGATCCAGTAATATATAGAGTAAGGAATCATGCATGTGTTCTAGAAGTATTTATGGTAATTCCGGTTATTACCCTATTTCAATTGAATATATGACGATGTTATTCACATTTCTGGAATATGAAAACCAATAGATACTTTGTGATATATGGGGGAACAATGTTAGGTTTATTTTATGACTTTCTTTATAATGTTTGGATTTTAATCTTCCATAAGGGTTATAAAGTTATCCATTCAAGAAAATTTTTAGATAAACTTTGGAGAGAGTATTCATGTATTAAAATTATATTGAAAACCTTGGTTAAAAGTATATTTAGTGATCTATTTTATTTAAAGGATGTCCATAATAATTTTTTTTAAATTATATTACCATGGTTTTAAAAAAGGACATCTTGTATGTTGGGTAAAAACTAATCATGTCCGGTAAGGAAGTGTTTCGTAAACCCAATACTGAAGGAAAAAAGGGTTTCATGACTACCATTGGCCTATGTGATTTTATAGTTAATGTATTATTATTTTTGGTGAATAATTATTTTCGGTGAAATAGTAGGGTTACTTTTTTGGTTCATATATTAATCTATTAACCATATTGATTTTTAATTATTGTTAGAGATAATTAGTATTACATTTCATTCTTTTATGGGCCTTAAGATCTGGTAAAAGTGTATTTTAGTCTCTTTCTCTAAAAATAGAATTCCCAAGTCTTTCCTTTTAGAACCCTCCACACTAGGAAACCCCCCACCCCACAAAGGGATCACTCTAGAGAGGCCCCAGTTTGGATGGAGTTGATGCCAGATGAGATGACCGAGCATCCCTAAGGTTTATAACCCGATCAGTGATTGATCAACACAACAATCCATTACCACAGGTGGGAAGAGCCTCACACTAACATGGTCAGGGACAAGTAACCTTGCAAGATGGTTGGATCCCGTGGGATAGACTTCCCCGAAAGTGGACTCCCAAGATATTAAATTGTATTTTAGTGCTTTGGGCATCAAACTTAATTTCTTCACATCAATTTCTTGACTTAATTTATGAATTATAAATAGATAAAGTCACAACCAAAGAATGAAATTTTGATTATTGAAACATAAAAAGTAATTATACTTCCTTACATTCTTAGTCAATAAAAAAATTAATCAATGATAGGATAATGATAGAAAAATGGGTTGTCTTAATACCTTAATTTTTTGTTGAACCTATGTCCTCTTAAATCATCATTCATTTATGACATTGAGACCCTAAAATTTTCATTGATCATTCATTTTTCTGTGATTGATGACCTCGATCACTCCCTACCAATATTTAGGATTTTTTCCAAGTCATGTTTTCACTCTCCACCTATGTTCTCATATGTGGAACCCTAGTTATATGTTAATTTTGGTAACTATTATGTTTCACACATTCCCTTTTTAAACGAAGTTTTAGGATTAATTTTTACAATGTTGTTTTATATGAATGTAACTTCAAAATATTAACCCTCTAATAATATGGATCAACATTGAGGGAAAAATCATTTTAAGGGTGGTAGAATGTAACACCTTAAAATTTTATGAATTAATTTTGATCAAATTAATTTAATCTCTTTGATATTTATCATTTCAAAAAACACTAATAATAGTTATTTTATATTAAATAAAAAAACTATCTTGTGTTATTTTCATCAAAAAGTTTAGCATACACTAAAAACAATATAAATTTTAGCTTTCTCTACAGAGAACACAGAGGATACCTTATATTATACACAACACTGACTTTTCTTAATGGGTTACGTAACATGCAAGACCGAGTGTTACCAAACAATAATTCATTATTAAAATATTATTATTTAATAGGACATAACCTGAAAATTAAATTTAAGATTATAGTATTAAGTAACCAATGAATTTATATATTTTAATTCATTGGTTCCATAATAATTAGAAAATAATATAGAAACCTAATGAATATAACGAGACTGATTTTATAAAAGTATATTTTTTTGTGAAAAAGATGATTTATATTATTAAGTTAAAATAATTAATAATTTTTAATGATATTAATTAAATTTACATGTTATATATTAATTTTTTATAATAATATAATAGATAAGTTAGACATAAGATAAGAACAAACCCAATTTTATGCTTAAAAACTGAGATTTATATAAAGGTAGTTTGACCACCTTTTAATGGTGAACCAAATTTAAATCCAATTTTTTTAACTTTTATAGATTTTATATGTGAATATAAAATTCATATTTTTAAGTGAAACATAAAATTAGGTTAAGATTTATTTTGGCTATTTTTTTGCAAGGTTTTATTTTTCTAATGAATAGTAAAAAATACTGTATTTTAATTCAATAATTCTTTTTAATATAATCCATTAGTAAGGTTAAATTATATTTTAAAATATTTTAAAATATTAATTACATAATAATATATAAATTAACCCAGTTTATTTCATTGTAATCAATTTAAATTTGAAATCGGTTATAAAAACCTAACAAACTTCTGGACGTTTTTACTTTAAAAACCACATTGTCGTCCCATCAATGGGATTGATTTTAAATTAATTTATGATAATCCTATGATTATAATTTATAAAAAAGGATTCTGTAATTGGAATCATTATAATTCATAATGTCTAATAAGGTAAATTTTTTTTACCAAAAATATTAGTGAAAGTGATTAAAATTAATTATAATAATGAAGAGAAAAATTAGGTTAACAAAGTATAAAACCTAAAATTTAATAAAAAAAGTCCTAGATACTTTTAAAATAGTAATTGGATGGAAATTATTCTTCTATTCACAATACAGTATTGAGTTTGGTTGATTTGTTATGATTTTGTTTGGTAAAAACATGGGTACACCTATCTTATTTTGAAAAATTCTAAGTGTGTCCTTCCCATTCCCTATACAGGCCACTAAGTTTCCCTCTTATTATCAAATATCAAACAAAATAGTATCATAAAATATCTACCCAATAAAATTCCAAATATCTCTCCTACCCTCATAGTATCCTCCCCTTGGGACGAAACAAAATCAAGGATGGATTTTGGCACAAATCAAAAGGAGTTACCCGATTAAGAGGTAACGTCTACTCTTAAGATCCTTTATTTTATTTCCTTTATCCACACCTACACTCTCTTTATTCAATGATTTTATACAAACAATAGTATATTAAATATAATAGTATTTTTTTATACTATGATTTCAACCTAAACTTATACAGACATCCATTTAATAGGTAACAAACATAATATTTAGGTGTAAGGCGAACTGCAGCCTCACGAAATGATGATTGTTTATTTTTACATTATCACCTCATATAGTTTAAATTATGATAGAAAATATATTTATATATGATATATAACATATTTATTATGTATTTAATCTTCTTTAATTACTTTATGACAAATATCTTTATACTTTCTTTTTGGTGCAAGTATGATAATTTCATTTGAGGATGTGTGGACTACCGCCCCTCAAAGCGATGTGATTCATTCCAACACTACATAGAGTGTATTAAGGATAGGTTTAGTGAACTTATATGATATATATGATTTAATAATGCTACTGTAATAATGATATATAATGATATATACATATATTCCATTTACTTACTTTCATTCAATATGACTATTAAACGGAAACAACGTTTATGAATACGTAAGACTTACCATCTCCATGAACAGTGTATTAAATTTAATACTTATATATAATATAGATTATTATAATACACATATACTATAAATAAATTATATTTATATTACGTTTTATATTATATAAATAATGATAAAATTATAAGGTCAAAAGATATAACAAATTAACACACATTCAAAGAACAAAATCATATGTTACCTGAAGTGAAAGCTTAACATGGAATTGTTAACAAGAGGATTATATAAATTCATAATAAAAAAATATAAGGTATTATATATAATAATATGGTTCCATTTTATATTTATAATAAACATATATTTATTATTAATGAGGATATTAGGAGTACAACGAGAGTCAAGAGACAAGGTAATGGAATTTCGTCACACCTTCTATTTCTTTGCGATACAAGCTTTATTCACCACCCATTAATTTTCTATGGTGTGGATGCTAACCAAGGATTTATTATATGATTATTATACTTAATGTTTTGTGTATTTAAATATCTATTTGATTATATTTCTTTTATTGAGACTATTTTTGAAAATCTACCAAATTGGTAAAATGTTTTTTTCCCAATTTTCATTCTTTGAGTCAAATGTCATGTTATGCACCATTATTTTGTCATGAGGTTTATATAATTAATTTGAAATGTTATATCACAAATATATTTATATTCAAAATATTTTAATAATTATGTAATTTTATTTTCTGAAAAAGGAAATATGGTTCAAATTTACTAAGTGGTTAGAGTTTATTGAAACATTTTCATCGCTTTTCAAGATTATTTATGATTATACTTATTTTGATGGAATTATATGATACATATCTCAATAACACTGATGAATTTTATTATTCTCTAGTAATTCCTGATATATTAATATATTGGTAAAATGTTTCTACCTTTTGGTACATAATATAGTTACGAATGTGTTATTAATAATGTCCGAATTTACCTCTCTATTTGGTCAAAAATCTATGTTACTTCAAAAACATATTTTCTAAAAGGTTTTAAAAATATTATAATATTATTATATGATATTTAAATTAAATACTTACATATGTTTTACCATTTTAAAACAAATTGATATTTTTAAAGTAATCCTCTTTTCTTTTTCTGGTAGAATCACTTTTCTGAACATTTTATGATGAAAAAGGAATGTTTGGCATGTACCTATTTACCCACCGTTATGGCCATCATTACATTAATGATTATTTTATAAGATTAATTTTTTTAATAAAACGTGTTCATAATATTATAGAAATTAATTTTATTAATTTATTTTTCAATAAATTTTATTTTTCAATGTTTTGAAGCTTAATTTTAAAGTTAGAATGGAAAAAGTGTTTTTAAGATATTATCCAGATTCTTTAATAAGTAATCATGTAAAATGGTTTCAAAAAGTTTTCATAAATTATTTACAATTTTTCAAAGTTATTTTCAAAGAAATGTTTTTCAAAATATTTTCAATCACTATTTACTAGTTTTATATCTTATTTTCAAAGAAATGGGTTTTAAAACATTTTGAAGATTTATTTATATGTATTCAAATTATTTTTAATCAAATGGTTTTCAAATCCTTTTCAATGATTATTTTTATGTGTAAAAATTATTTTCAATGAAATGGTTGTCCCAATGTTTTCAAGATTTCTTTTAAAATTATCAAAAAAAATTCAATGATGAATGATTATTTTTTTTGAATCTTATTTTATATGTTTTCAAGGAAAAAGGTTTTTAAACTGATTTCATATCTAATTTATATAATTTCAATGAATTTTCTAAGAAAATTATTTTCAAATGGTTTTTTCATTAAAAATCCACTTTTTTAAGAAAAATGGGTATTTTAATTATGAAATGTTTTTGAAATATATTTCAAAATTATTCTCCATCTAAGATGATATCCATTGGTGTTATTCATAACTTTTTAGGAAATGATATAAATGTTCCATTCATATTATTTCTCTGAATGAGTTATACTTAATGGCATATTATTTATAAAACATGTTTCTATTTTACGACTTACATGTTTATGAAATACATTTCTCTTTCATAGGTTATATGTTTAAGAAATCTATTAAACTTTTAAGGGTTATTCTTTGGATGAAATTATTATAAATCATGTATCTTTTTTCCATAGGTTATGTCAAAATTACATGTTTATGATACCAATTTTATTTAATGGGTTATAGTTTTATTTTTACTGATATTGTGGAACATGTATGTAATATATCATTATGAAATGGGTGGGACATATATCTACCTCTAATGCATTGTTTAAAGATTTATATCTCAAGAGAGTGACTAAGATGGTATTGGGAACGAACCTTGACTACTAAGATGGCCATGGGAGTGAACCATGAATACCAAAAAGGTATGAGGAGTGAAATCATGATACTAGTATGTTCATGGGAGCAAACCATGACTTCCAAGATACTATGGGGAGTGAACACATACTACCAATATGGTCTTGACAATGATGCCTTGGTTACTATGGAAATCATATTATATGCTTATGTTTCTACCACAATTCCATGTTTTATACCTATTTTATTCTTTCATGGATTATTTTCTTTATTTCATAATGATTCATGTGTTATAAACTACCAAGGTTTATTCCTTGATTCATGTTTATGATCTTATGATATACAGGGTATGATCTTAGAATGTTATGATCACGAAATCATAACCTTATGCTCATTATTATGATTAAATGTCTACCTTGTTTACCCTTACTGAGTATCTTAGATGACCCATTTTTATGTTACTTACCATAGGTTATAAAAATATTTATTAAGTATGATGTGTCTAAGAATGGTGCTAGTCATCAAAATCATTATGGGAGATAATGTAGCTCACTTATGTATCAATTTTTATGTTTCCTAATTTCCAAAGCCACTAGACTAATACAGTCTTTTGGCCTCTATTAGTATAATGTTTTAAGTATTCTGAAAAGTTATGTAATGTTAATTTTCCAAATGTGAGGGTCCCTATTCATGTTGTTTATCCCACATATCAATATATCCTCCATAATATATCATCCAATCAAAGTATTGCTTCCATTATATCTTGAAGGAATGAAGTAAAGGTAACTGACTAGGTGGTGCAGGAATGGGTTGATAGAAGATGAAATGACTCATAACACTATATGTCAGATTCCACTGAATAATATAAAAATGAGTCATAGGAACAATGCATGAGCCGATATAAAGCATCATCGTACAATATGGTGGGAGAAAATGGATGATAGTTTAAGTATATAGTATCCATGAAATGTGATGAAAATTAATAATCAATTTATAAATGAGGACATATACTATACAGAATATTGTTTTAACTATATAATTAATATCCACTTCCCTCGTTTAGTTGAAGACTATCCAATGTAAGTATATAGGTATGGACATTGTGTTTGAATGTATCTAAATGTAGATGTATCTAAATCCACCTATAAATATAATTTTCATACATATATTTCATAATAGTAAGTTATACAATTTATTTTAACATTATAAGGAAGTGAAAAAAAATCACTTTCTACAAGGAGACTCTACTACAATATCATTAAGAAATATCACACATGCATGTGAATCTATGCGAGGGACATGCTCCCATATCCACATCTGTTTGAGAATAAAAAATAATTTGATCTTTATATTATCGATTTTACATGCACTATATAGCACCCTATATTTATATTTTATACATAAAGACCCCCAACTATACCACCCCATATGATCCAAGTCCTCCAAAAAATGTAAATTCATCAAATGTGCAAATATATTTGAATGATCAATAAACATCTTGCCACCAATCATTATCAAAATGTATGCATGTGAAAATAAGAGCAAGATGATCTCATCATCATTATCATCTAGATGAATAAAGTGATATTCTATACATGGCATGCATAATCTACTACTGATGACGAACCTAACATCATTGTGGACCTCAATGCCCACTAATCTATGAACCATCTCAAACCAATACAAAACCACTCGGTCTGCCATAGTTACAACATCTATGGGGAGGCCTAATATTACTAACACATCCTCAAGTGTAATATTAATCTGCCCCTCTATATATTGTATTGTATGTGTCTCTATCATATATCTCTCTATGTTAACAAAAATTAACCAATGGTCAACAAAAATAAAATTTTATATCACTACACCATTGAAACTAGCATGATGAAGATGGGGGATGACAGAGGGAGGTGATGAAGTATGTTAGAAATGATGAGATATATATACAGTCAAAGAAGGCACTAGATGTACCCTTAAAACCTTCCATGAAACATTTCTATCCAGGAATGTGAGCAATGAAGGACCCACCATCTGTACATTTTATATCACCCTTACTTTTTTAAAGTTAATTAAATAAAATTTGTAAAGAATTTTTTTAAAAAGAATAATTTGAAAAATGAGTTAGGATATTAGTATTCATAAATCGACATTATGAAGAAAAATGAAGTAAACAAGTATATGTGAATGATTTTGTTGTTTTAGTCAATCAATTTTTTATCGATCTCTAATCATGTTTTAATTATTTTAAATTTTTTATGTATATCATCTATGATGAAAACCCCACATAAAACATGTAGTCTCATGACATGTTCAATAAATCATTTGATTTGACAGATAGATTTAAAGTCCATTAATTTAGTGGTTGAACCAATTTTTATTCATTTTCACTGTGTATTTATTTTTTTAATTATTAAAGTATGAAAATATTATTTTTTATTGAATCCAGAAATGAAATAAACCAGAGTTTAAATATGTCAAAAATTAATAATGTCATAAATAAATGGATCCATTAATGAAATATCAGTATATGAAAAAATTTACATATTCATTATAAAATACAAAGACTCAATCATGGATTATGGGATGTGGAGCTCTGTCCTACCACTTGGGTAAATCTCTTAAAATTATTCCCTTCTGTGTGACAAATGCAACATAATTATCCCCTCCTGTTATCAAGTCTGTTCTATCTAATTTTTGGTACAATTAGAATCTGGTTGTCCCTAGAGGTGAAACATGGTAATATCAAGTTATTAATTAATAAAATATACAAATAAATAAATTATTAAATGAAAAAGTCATAATATGAAACTCATAAATAGTAGGAAAAACTTTTGGATGATCAGCAGGAAAGATAATATAATGGAAGTCACCAACATGGATCCAAGGATAACTATAATTGCTAAATAGAGTGCTCACATGATATACCAGGTCAACATAGGGATCTCATGATATGTTCACTAATGCACAATGTAACGACCCGAATTTTTTTTAATAAATATTGTTTCATAGTTTTATGTGTTATTTTTATTTTATTTTTGTTTTCAACAAAAATGTTTCATTTGATAACATGAGTATAATTAAAATGAGACTGTTGGGTTTTGACCGTTATTTGACCATTGGTCAATATGACCACTGTAAACTAAACGTTTCGATTATTGTCTCTAAATACAAGTAATCTTGGTTAATTAATATAGAAAGAAGATTCGATGGCCTCACCCAGTAGTCTTGGACCGACTGAAGCTCATCTAACAGAACTTGGGAAGGAGGTAACACCACTGGGCTTTGCTCTAGACCAAACCCAAGCTGAACATCATCGTATAAAGCTAGAACGAGATCTCCTTCGTGAGAAGTTCAAACTGATAGAAATTACTACTTGTGCGATGTTGGCCGAGCCTCCCTCAGATTCTCTCACCTTAGCACACCTTACACTTAGGTCCTATGCTGGTGTGATAAGGGGCTATATAAGGAGACCGTAACTGTCTTGTGTAATCCTTTGTTTTAAATAAAAATTTCGATTTATTTTATGAATTTTCAATTGACCGGATAAATATAGTATGCATATTTTTGATGAATTTTAGAAAAAGGATATTTTAAAAATGTTTATGTAAACCTTAAATAATTAAAAATGTGTAATGATTTTCAAAAAATGGTCTTCTACAATTATGTTCAGTACGAAATTTAGAGTCTAATAAGATAAACATGATTTTTGATGAATGGTAAATTATGAATAGTGATTTTATGATTAGGACTAATAATGTCTCCAAATGGATTAGTAATCTCACTTAAAGAAAGTATTAAAATAAGCTAGGCACTTTGATTAAGTAATGTGATTGAATAAAATGGTTAAATAACGGTTTCATAAATTATTATTCAAGTATTAGTTTTTTCGGATGAATAGTGTTTTTTAATTAAAATTTAAATTAAAAATATTTAGAAAATTATTTTTATAAAATGGACTTCATTTTTGAACTCAGAGCATCGATATTGTGTTAAGGTAATTTTTGGGGATTTTTATGAAAAAAAATTAATTTTCGATGAATAGTGTTTCTAATTAAAAATTTAATTAAAAATATTTTGAAAATTATTTTTATAAAATGGATTTCATTTTTGAAATCAGAGCATTGATATTTGGTTAAGGTGAAATTTTGGGATTATTCTGAGAAAGTTGAATTTTCGATGAATAGTAAAAATACAGTTTTTAAGTTACAGGTGTTTAATGACATCATTAAATGATGAATTAAGTATGTAATCAATATGGTAGACTTATGAATAGTAAGATAAGGTATGAGGTGTCCCAGGTGGCCAATACCATGGGCAAATACCATGGGCAAGCCCATGGTTTTTCCAAAACCACTTATGAGGTGTCCCTTGGCCATTAATGCATTGTCCCCTCACTTTCCCTATAAATACCAAGACATCCTCTCATCCATTAGACTCCCCAATCTCCCCCAACGATGTTCTGGTCTCCTTACCTCCCAAGGAGTCCTCCCAAGGTGCCCCCAAGCCCTCAAGGTCCAAACCATTGAGTTTTAAGAGTTACATTTTAAGGTAAGGGATCCGACCTCTCTCTTTTTTTCAAGAAATCTCTTTTATGTAATTTCTTTTATGCTCCATGTTATTATGTTAAAGGATGTTATTTTATACTATTCATACTTCCCTTTTCATGTTCATATAATGAGAGATCCCCTCTTGCTCTCATTATTTCATTTTATGATGTTTTAAGTGGCGCCGTTAGGCTGCCGAAATTTTTGTAAAAGATTCTTTCTCCCTTCCCATTTTTTATCATGTAAAGTATTTCAAGATCCATTTTATTATGTTGGGTTATGATCTCTAAATTTATAATACTGATCTTTTATTATCACATGATGAGAGAACCCATTTGATCTCTTCAATTCAGTATTTTCATGTTTTAAGTGGCGCCATTAGGCTGCCGAATTTTTAAGTGGTTCTTCACCGTTCTCGTTTTGAAGTTCTACTTTCATGTAAATTCTTTCAAGTTCCTTTTTGTTATGTTGGGGTATGATATCTATATTTATCATACTTATATTTTATTATCATATGATGAGATACCCCATTTGATCTCTTCAATTCAGTATTTTGATGTTTTAAGTGGCACTATTAGGCTGCCGAATTTTTAAGTGGTTCTTCACCCTTCTCGTTTTGAAGTTATACTTTCATGTCAATTCTTTCAAGTTATTTTTTGTTATGTTAGGGTATGATCTCTACATTTATCATACTTATCTTTTATGTTCATATTATGAGATACCCTATTTTATCTCATCAATTCATTTTTGGTTGATGTTTATGTAACGCTGTTATGCTGCCGAATTTTCATAAGAGAAATCTTATTTTTGTCTTCCTTTCATGTCCTTCATTTCATATGGTATATTTTAAAATTTCATTACCATGTTTTTAAATACCTTATATTATATCCCTATACTGTTTTATGGGTCATTTATTAATGTTTGACCCATGTTCCCTCTCTTTTCAATGTTTTCTAAAACCCCGAAACATAGTTGTTATGCTGCAGAATTTCCGTCTCAAAATGTCTCTCTCTTTTTCTAAAGTTATTTTATGTTATTAAGTGAATACTCAATGCTCTTATTTCTACATGGGTATTCACATATATATCAAAATTTTCCATTTAAAATTCTGGGATTTACATACATGAAACCCACTTTCCCTTTTCCGTGGGTTTAAAGTGACATAAAGATCATGTCTTTAAAGTAGTTTTTAAAACGTTATGATTTATTCTATATGGGTTTTTTAGGAAATGATTGATGATGATATATGTGGCTCACATGATAATAAAGACATTTCAAGGGTGCGCCCAGATAGCACTCTAATGCATTGGGTAAAGACTTAATCTCTAGAGATGACCATTTTTAACGATTCCTTGGTGAATAACCTTGGTAATTTTTAACGACGCCTTGGTGAATAACCTTGGTAATTTTTAACGACACCTTGGGGATGGACCTGGGTGAAACGAAACGATTGTCAATATTAAATGTTGCAGCCACATCTTCAAGTTATAAAAATGTTTTATTTTTATTATGATATGCCTCATGGTTTCATTTTCATGCCCTAAAGTTCTTTTCATGAATTTATTGATGTATCTCAAGTTCATATGTAAAATGTTTCACTTGTTTCCCTTGCTGGGCCTTCTGCTCACCCTTTCTTTTGATGTATATCCCCAGGTTATGAGATGTAGTAATGAGCCTAGGGTGAACATGAGGAGAAGCCTTTCAAGTGTTTAAGAAGAATGTTTTTTTTGTTTCATGTTTTATGTTCCTTGTTTCCAAGACACTAAACCTTAATGATCCTTAGTTCCATGTAATGGAATGAAAGTTATGTTATAAAAAGACGGGATGATATAGTTGGTATCAAAGGATGGTTTAGTTATTTGTGGAAATTAGGATATTAAAACTTTAGGAATAAACCTATAGAAAAGCTTAAATATAGGAAGTCTTCCTGGTATTTTGGTGAGTATTGAGTAAGGGGTTTCCAAGAAAATACATCCCTGTCTGGATACGAGCAGGTAGAGGTGGCTCTGGCACAGATGTATATCAGGGTAAAACCCGAAAACACCACTTTGAGCTAGACTCGAATGGGAACTGGTACACAACAACGGGCCTTGCTGCACTCTTGGTTATAACACTCCCGGGGGATATGCTTTGGTAAATTCATAATCTTGGTATGAACCATTGTTAAAGGAACAAAGATAAAATAAAATAAAGATTCACATTAGAATATATGATCATGGATAACCTATATGGGAACCTAGGGGATCACAAGTTAGGGTATACTTTTCTCCTACAAGTTATTCTTATATTCTTTAAGTTCCTTTTCATGATTATTGGTTAAGTATTTAAGTCTCTAATTATACATTCTCTTCTTTGTTAATGGTGGGAAATGTAATAACGTGTCCCAACAGCCAATGTGATAGGAAATGTGACGATTTCCCTATTAATATGACAGAGATGATTAGGGGATTAAAAGATGATTATTATTTTGGAAGACGTTCACTATTTTGGGGACCCTATATGATCGAGGTAAATAGATTACTATAGTATTTTCATTAAGGAGTAAGGTTGACTTATATTTTGAAGAATTGATGAATTTATGGTGGACTTATAGTAATTTAGGTTACTTATGGGAATGATTAACCTATCTTGGGTAAAATATGTTTAGGTTAGATACTTTTGTTATAAGATGTTAGGAGTGGGTGATGTTGTATGGAGATGAACAATGAAGTTGTTATGGAAGACTATGTTATCAAATCCTTCTTGTATTTGGGTTTCAATCTTAGTTTGGTTTATTTTGAGGAATTTTAAGGACCGTTATTTATGGAATGGTCTATGATGAACTTTGGGTAGTACCATGGAACTTTGAAGATTTAAAAGTAGTTTCCCTTCCTATGGGATTATTTCTTTTTGAAGAGTTGTTTTACATTAAACTTTCTGTTTTGGGGATAATGTTTAAAGATAGAAGAAATAGATAGTTAATCTTTTGTGGATTATGTGATTCTTTAGAAGATGATTCGTGTGATTTTTATGAGAACAAGTGTTTTTGAATTCTCATGATTTGGAGAAAATATTAGATTTGGTAGAGACTTATTAAAAGATGAAACTCTAATTGAAGGTAGGTATATTTTCTTATGTTTTTGTTCTATGTAGTAAATGAATTCCTCAGAATTATGAAAAGGAACATAAAACAAAAACGTTGTCGGTTTACGTTTCCTACTAGGTAATCAAAGACCGTTTACACACATCGTATGTTTGGGATTTTCTTATGGTTAACTTTCTCCTAATCATGTTTTCTATCACTCTCCCTCAGAACTTGACCCTTTGTTTTTCTTCCATGTCCATGTTTTCCTACATGGAATCCTAGTCTGGGTTATCTCGGGTGGCCTTTGTACTTCCCTGTCTTTATTTTAAAGTAATAATTTTTCTGACTCCTTTTCCGATGTGGGACTTTCAATGAAATTTCAAAACCCAATTTTAAAAATTGTGAGGATGCAATTTATTAAGGGGGGAAGATTGTAACGACCCGAAATGTTTTGAATAAATCTTGTTTCCTAATTTTATGTGTTATTTTTATTTTATTTTTGTACTCAACAAAAATGTTTCATTTGATAACATGAGTATAATTAAGATGAGACTGTTGGGTTTTGACCGTTATTTGACCATTTTTCAATATGACCGCTGTAAACTAAACGTTTCGATTATTGTCTCTAAATACAAGTAATCTTGGTTAATTAATATAGAAAGAAGATTCGATGGCCTCACCCAGTAGTCTTGGACCAATCAAAGCTCATATAACAGAACTTGGGAAGGAGGTAGCACCACTAGGCTTTGCTCTGGACCAAACCCAAGCTGAACTTCATCGTATAAAGCTAGAACGGGATCGCCTTCGCGAGATGTTCAAACTGATAGAAATTACTACTCGTGCGATGTTGGCCGAGCCTCCCTCGGATTCTCTCACCTTAGCACACCTTACACTTAGGTCCTATGATGGTGTGATAAGGGGATATGTAAGGAGACCGTAGCTGTCTTGTGTAATCCTTTGTCTTAAATAAAAATTTCGATTTCTTTTATGAATTTTCAAATGACCGGATAAATATAGTATGCATATTTTTGATGAATTTTAGAAAAAGGATATTTTAAAAATGTTTATGTAAACCTTAAATAATTAAAAATATGTAATGACTTTTGAAAAATGGTCTTCTACAATTATGTTCAGTACAAAATTTAGAGTCTAATAAGATAAACATGATTTTTGATGAATAGTTAATTATGAATAGTGATTTTATGATTAGGATTAATAATGTGTCCAAATGGATTAGTAATCTCACTTAAAGAAAGTATTAAAATAAGCTAGGCACTTTGATTAAGTAATGTGATTCAATAAAATGGTTAAATAACGGTTTCTTAAATTATTATTCAAGTATTACTTTTTTTGGATGAATATTGTTTTTTAATTAAAATTTTAATTTAAAATATTTAGAAAATTAGTTTTATAAAATGGACTTCAATTTTGAACTCAGAGCATCGATATTGTGTTAAGGTAATTTTTGGGGATTTTTCTGAAAAAAATAAATTTTCGATGAATAGTGTTTTTGATTAAAAATTTAATTAAAAATATTTAGAAAATTATTTTTATAAAATGGATTTCATTTTTGAAATCAGAGCTTTGATATTTGGTTAAGGTGATATTTTGGTATTATTCTGAGAAAGTTGAATTTTCGATGAATAGTGAAAATACAGTTTTTAAGTTACGGATGTTTAATGACATCATTAAATGATGTATTAAGTATGTAATAAATATGGTCGACTTATGAATAGTAATATAAGGTATGAGGTGTCCCAAGTGGCCAATACCATGGGCAAATACCATGGGCAAGCCCATGGTTTTGCCAAAACCACTAATGAGGTGTCCCTTGGCCATTAATGCCTTGTCCCCTCACTTTCCCTATAATTACCAAGCCATCCTCTCATCCATTCGACTCTCCACTCTCCCCCAACGAAGTTCTGGTCTTCTTACCTCCCAAGGAGTCCTCCCAAGGTGCCCCCAAGCCCTCAAGGTAAAAACCTTTGAGTTTTGAGAGTTACGTTTTAAGGTAAGGGATCCGACCTCTCTCTTTTATTTCAAGAAATCTCTTTTATGTAATTTATTTTATGCTCCATGTTCTTATGTTAAAGGATGTTATTTTATACTCATCTTACTGCCCTTTTCATGTTCATATAATGAGATATCCCATCTTGCTCTCATTATTTCATTTTATGAAGTTTTAAGTGGCGCCGTTAGGCTGCCGAAATTTTTGTAACAGATTCTTTCTCCCTTCTCATTTTGTATCATGTAAAGTATTTCAAGTTCCTTTTTATTATGTTGGGGTATGATATCTAAATTTATCATACTGATATTTTATGATCACATGATGAGAGACCCCATTTGATCTCTTCAATTCAGTATTTTGAAGTTTTAAGTGGCGCCGTTAGGCTGCCGAATTTTTAAGTGGTTCTTCACCCTTCTCGTTTTGAAGTTCTACTTTCATGTAAATTCTTTCAAGTTCCCTTTTGTTTTGTAGGGGTATGATCTCTATATTTATCATACGGATCTTTTATTATCATATGATGATAGACCACATTTTATCTCTTCAATTCTGTATTTTTATGTTTTAAGCGGCGCCGTTAGGCTGCCGAATTTTTAAGTGGTTCTTCTCCCTTCTTGTTTTGATGTTCTACTTTCATGTCAATTCTTTCAAGTTACTTTTTTTTATGTTGGGGTATGATCTCTATATTTATCATACTTATCTTTTATGTTCATATGATGAGATACCCTATTTGATCTCATCAATTCATTTTTGGTTGATGTTTATGTAACGCTGTTATGCTGCCGAATTTTCATAAGAGAAATCTTATTTTTGTCTTCCTTTCATGTTCTTCATTTCATATGGTATATTTTCAAATTTCATTACCATGTTCTTAAATCCCTTATATTCCATCCCTCTACTGTTTATGGGTCATTTATGAATGTTTGACCCATGTTACCTCTCTTTTCATTTTTTTCTAAAACCCCGAAACATAGCTGTTATGCTGCAGAATTTCCGTCTCAAAATGTCTCTATCTTTTTCTAAAGTTCTTTTATGTTATTAAGTGAATACTCAAATCTCTTATTTCTACAAGGGTATTCACATATATATCAAAATTTTACATTTTAAATTCTGGGATTTACATACATGAAACCCGCTTTCCCTTTTCCGTGGGTTTAAAGAGACATAAGGATCTTGTCTTTAAAGCAGTTTTTAAAACGTTATGATTTTGAAATGAAACCCATTTCTTTTATGCTATATGGGTTGTTTATGAAATTATTGATGATGATATATGTGGCTCACATGATAATAAAGACATTTCAAGGGTGCGCCCAGATAGCACTCTAATGCATTGGGTAAAGACTTAATCTCTAGAGATGACCATTTTTAACGATGCCTTGGTGAATAACCATGGTTATTTTTAACGACGCCTTGGTGAATATCCTTGGTAATTTTGAACGACACCTTGGAAATGGACCTTGGTGAAACGAAACAATTTTCAATATTAAATTTTGCAGCCACATCTTCAAGTTATGAATAAGTTTTATTTTTATTATGATATGCCTCATGGTTTCATTTTCATGCCCTAAAGTTCTTTTCATGACTTTATTGATGTATCTCATGTTCATATGTAAAATGTTTCACTTGTTTCCCTTGCTGGGTCTTCTGCTCACCCTTTCTTTTGATGTATGTCCCCAGGTTATGAGATTCAGTAATGAGCCTAGGGTGAACATGAGGAGAAGCCTTTCATGTGTTTAAAAAGAATGTTTTTTTTGTTTCATGTTTTATGTTCCTTGTTTCCAAGACACTAAACCTTAAAGATCCTCAGTTCCATGTAATGGAATGAAAGTTATGTTATAAAAATATGGGATGCTATACACAAGCTGTAACAGCATGTGAACCAAGATATATCAATGCCTAGAAGTTAGCATAATTACAATACCTGTTTTCTAACATGACTACCATCACTCGACCGCTATTGCTTGTATCCTGATCATGGAACCCTCTTACCAGAAAGCTGCTCTATACCCGATCAATGGTTAGAACATGCAATGATGATGTGTCATACAATATCTAAATAATGAAATGTTGGAGATACAAACCAAAACTCATTCCATTTGGAGTCCTTTGATAGGCATGTTGGGACCATTCAACAAAGTACTTCACACATATATAAAATTTCTCTTATACTAATCTTGTGATTTCTAGTTTTCATACACCCTTGAAGACCCCATTTATGTAATCCACTATATTAGTGGTCATATGGACATATCTCCTACAATCATTATAATCTAATGTATATTTTTCTTATGAAATATACATCATATAATCATACACATCTTCATTATCCTTCTTAATTTATTCAACATGTTGATCAAATATTTATTGTCATGGATATTATGATAAAAACATAAGAGAAAAATGTATTTAAAATGATATTAAAATTTCTTTACAAAAACATTATGTTTATAAAAACAAACTCAATTTGACAATCTCCATATATTTTGACTCATATTTGAAATGCATATGCACATTACTAGATATATATGTAATGAAATATAAATTATTATAATTTGGCTCTATCCATGAAACCCCATCACTATTAATGAGATCTATAATCACTCAATGAAAATCATATGTCTGAAACAATCCTTAGTTTTGTGAGACATGAATGTGTATACATGCTAGAAACCAACACAGGGATTCAAAATTTTCATTTTAAACAAAAGTGAATGTAAGTGGTAGCAGATCATGATTACCATCATGCATGGAAATAATAATCAGAACACATGTATACATTCCATAAATATGAGTACCAATTAATTTATTGATTTTTTCACAGTACATAAAAACTATGATACGTGGCCTCAATTCATGTAACATTCTATTAAACTTCACCTTTTATTGATCAACATGGTGATCTAGGTAGACATACTCAATAATGTAAAAATGATATATTCTATACTTGTTGAGAGACAATAATCCCACAATCTACCACCACATTTTATATGATTCATCCCAATCACCACACACTTTAACAATTCCCTTTTTTTTTCATTCTAATCATTGTCGTTGGATAAGTTATATTTAAACAACTATTTTATTCATTATTGAATATGGGAAAAAAGAACTTCCTAACACATTCATATCACATCTAAAAAAACTAAAATAAACTGTACATCAAGTGAAGAGTGATGTTGTGACAATCATAGATGTATACAAGTGTGCGTGCCTTCTGATTTGGTTATCTTCAAACATGAAAAAATTTATCATATATTTTTCTCATTTAGAATTTATATTTTAAACACTATTTTTCACATTGAATGAAATATTTTCCCTTATTTGACTCATCAATAAAAAATGAATAATTAAACTCTATGTGGCACTGTTTTATCACATTTTTTGAAGAAACCGTCCTCTCAAACTTCTACCCGAGATAGGCGGTGTTATCAGTTGATGTAGATCTATTCCCTATAATGCCAAGGAATTCAATAGCCAATGAATGAAATCCCAATAAAAAAGTTGTACATGAAACATTCCATTTACTAAGGAAGTAAATAGTTTAAGATTATTAGCCATAATTGGTGGATTCCTATCTATCAGAGGAACCATACAAGGTTCATTCCCCACATCACCCTCACCCACATCATCTCTTTAGGCTTCACCAGATACTTCCTTATCACATAAACTATCATACAATAAATTAAGAGTAAACATTTGTATGTCCCTTACATTTCCGTCCAAATAGTGATTATCTTCTTCATAATTTGATTCTATCACAGGATTCATATGAGCATGAAATGAATTAAGGTTTTTTGAAGGATATACTTCTATAAAGCTCAGAAAACATAGTTCTATAGTAGTTGTTTTCACCTCATCAATATCAGAAATCACCACATATAATTCCATTACACCATTACAATACTTTTTATTGAATAATAATGATTCATCCATCCAGTCCTCATCATATACCATAGAATACCTAGTGTGCCGAAAAAATAGGATATTGAATTGTTGATATGAAATTAAAGTAATTGATTGGTCAACCCTATTTTTTAACAAACTATGAATCTTCTTGTGAACTTCATCCAAAATTATAAAATCACAAATATCTTCGACGCTTTAAGGTGGAAAAATATAGTTAAAACATTACATGGTATAAATTACCTCACTTTTTCAATATATTTTGGAGACATGATTACCCAGAAAAAAAATTAATAAAATATTATATATTACATCATGAAATTTTTTAAATTTTTAAATTCGTTATGATTAAATAATTGAATTGATCTTGTTATTTTATACATGCATTGGTTTATAATTATTTTTTAGACCAAAAAAAACATGGGGGGACTCCTAGAGCCGTTATTATCATATATTTTAAGAATCATTAGTCTGCTCTTAGGCATAACATGTATTGTTCTGCCCTGGATTCCATTCGGTAGTGCCCCAAGACGGTTGGTCACAATACCTCAAGAACACCTCCCCGAACACTAGAGGATATCGACTAGCAGTGTGATCCTATGGTGTATCCTTAGGGAGATTATGCACTCATTGATCAGAGTGTAGTGTAGAAAATTATAAGAAATTAATGATAGTAGAAACAAATACTATATGAAAAGAAAAGTAACTCAACATAGAATAAGTAGTGGAAACATGAAGATAGTAGAAGAATAATAATTACCAATAACATGAGATAAATAAACAATTTTTGGATACTAACCTGATATAGATACATAAGATAATTTTCATGATTTCGTGTAATTGTAAAAAATTAGTATATGGGGAATATATGATACATGCATATTCCACATGAAATAAATAATTAAAAAAAAGGATCTACTACAGGAATCTATGTAATAGGTTCGGTCCCTTACTCTTGTACTCCATCCTAGTAAAGTCAATTAAGTACCGAGATTATGTCACTTCCCCTTTTCTATTCCTGTACTCATGAAGTCTTCTTATGTACCAAATGTAGCCCATGCAGAGTGTGAGATATAATCCTATTAATCCCCCATAAATTATGTCTAGATCATTCATGTTCATAAAATATAAAATGAACAGTGTTTTAATAATAATAAATAAAAGGAAATAAATAAAAAAATAAGAAATACCTTAGTTTGGGATCCTTAAAATATACCCAACCAAAACCATTGCCTTCGCCCTAATCCAAAATTATGATCAAAGGAACTTCACAAGTAATAAGGATTGAACATGGTAATAATATATAAGGATTCAAGTGTATACCAACCAAAAGGTTTTGGGTTCTCTTTGAGGAATCATCCTTAATAAATAAATTAGGAACGATTATATTTTATTAAAAACTCACCACATATAAGCTAAGAAATAAATCTATAAAATCCAGTAATGGCATCCTATTCCCATATAAGGAGATCCATAAATGAATATAATTGGTTACTATAGGAGTGTCTGATATAACTAGTACCCTAGAATCAATCTAAGGTGATCAGTAATGGAATACCTCATATCACTCTTCGTTTGGTAACCTCTGAGAGTATCTTAGGTATCTCACATAGGGGTCTTAGTATCACTAGAGGCATAATACTACCATCATTGAAACAAGACCATCCATGATGCCTCTACAAGGTAATCAGTGTAACTTATGGGTATAAGTAATTTGAATAGAGACCCCACACAATGAATTCCATGAGTTTCTATCGATGTGTCTAGAAGATCCTTCAGGAAGCATAGAGATCCCATCAATGACGTCCTAATGTCGGGACCCATGTTCTCTCCCAACCCATAATCACGTGAAAAATTACAACCAAGAACACTTATTATCACGAGCCTTCAAATTTTAAACATAGTCAACTAATAATCTCAAGCATTTAATCCAAGCCACGAAATTATACAGAAATCAATAGATAATAGTCATTTGGCATAAGAATAAGGACAAGGATTCAAGGCATGTACATAAGGAAATAAGAGTAATCAAAATAAAATAGGTCACTAAGAAACATGCACAATTTATAATACATAATTATAAGGAATAAAAAAATAAAATAAGCACATGACATTGCACTCATGTCACTCAGCCAATTAAACCAATTAATTTCATTCATGTATTTTAACCATGACATGAAGCATAGGGACCCAAAAAAGCCCAAGAATTTCCTCAAATTAATACACATTTTCTAGGTATTTTTACAAGTGATTCACATACACATGGTGGTTAACATCTCATGTCATGGGAAAATAAGCCGTTTATGGTTCCATAACCAAGAGACAGATCCTGAAAAGGTGAAAACCCAAAGGATGGGTTTCAACATAAGATTAGGTCACAATATACTTGAGGGGACATTTGGATGAACTTATTGAACATATTTGAGGCATCACCAAAGGATCCGAAACACGGAATAATAAAACACATTATAAAATTGATGAAACTATTGAGAAAGAATAAGACATCCTACCTTTGGTGTCTAGAAGACCACTCATCCATTATCGGCCCTTGAATCGAGAAAGATCAAGAGTTACCAAAGAAAAGATCCAACACCATAAAAATAGGGAGAAATATGTAACACATAAAAAGTGAAAGAAATAATAAAAGAAACATAAAATATAAGGAAGAAGATTATAGAGATTACCTCAAGATTTCCAACACATCCAATGAAGAAAGATTAGGATGAGGAATGAGGGAGATATCAAAAACCATATGGTGAGTATGAGATATTTGGAGGCTACTGGAGTAGAGAAGAAAGTGAGGGAGGAAAGGTTACGACAATAAAAAAGTTTAAGGGTAAAAGTGAAATTTCACCCACATAGACATGGGAAAACAATTTGGCCACATGATTGGCCAAATTGTGGGACAATAATGCACCATGGCACTTCCCAAGGAGGACCCTTGGAAGACTAGGAGCACAATTTGGTTAACCTTGCATAGCCTATAGAAAAAAACTCTGTAACTTGTATGAGACAAGTTGTATGGGAGTTCCAGCATCCATGCATGGTTTTAAAGAAATGGTGTGTAGCCCTACTCCTGACTGTCCAATGCCACATAGTTAGGGAAACTATGCAGGCTGTGCAACACAGTTTCTCCCAACCAGAAGACCCAGTTTACTTCTCCAAACATCAGGGCTCCGAGCTTCAAACCAGCCTCAAACATCCTCCAGACCTCCTTGACTGCATTAATAAACATTATAAGGGAAAAAATAATTAAATCTAAAAACTAATGGCCCTTACCTTTGAGAGAATCTAAGATGTTACAACGTCCCCTCCTTAAGATAACTCGTCCCTGATTTTCCATTCGGAGGGTGGTAAAATGTCATATGAGAATAGTTCTGACCACTGTGCATGTACATCAGCCTCCCACTCCCAGGTCTTGTCTTATATAAATCTTGTCTATAATAGCACCAAAACTAGTGGGACCGACATACCTTAGAGTGACTTCATTATCTCGTCAATGACACATACCAGATACTCCTAGAAGGACACATGCACCTCCAAATCTATATCCTCAGGGTCAAACGAATGAGACTAGTAAACATGATAATGATGAATCTAATATATCTAGAAGATGTCACACATGTCATTATAACTATAAGGTATCTACAATCGATATGCCAACTAACTGACTCTCTACACTCTCTTGAAGGCCTAAAATAGCGAGGTGATAACTTTTCCTATCGATAAATTCATCTATGACAAAATCAGGAAGTAACCTAAAGAACGACCCAATGTATCACCTTGAAATATAGAGGAATATGATGATGATTGGTATAAGGCTTATGCCTTGGCTGATCTATATCCCTTTGCTTCTAAATCACCTGAAATTTCTCTAAAATCTCCAAAACAAGATATGGACCCAGTAGTTCTACTTCCACTACATTTAACCAACATAGAGGTGAACAACACGTCATACCAAAAAGGGCCTCATATGGTCCATCTGAGTCATTTATTAAAAGATTTTATTGTGTGAAAACTATATAATAGGTATATATCTTTCCCACGAACCTCCAAAATCATGTATACATGCACAAATCATATCCTCTAACACCTGTATCATTTTCTCGGGCTTCCTGTTGGTCTGAGAGTGATATGATGTACTCAAGAGCCGCTATGAACCTTGTTACTTCTTCAAACCATGCTAGAATCACTACATAAAGTCCCAATATTAGTAAAAAATGATATAACTTCAAACACCATGAAGGAGAAAATCTTTTTGATATGAAGCCTTCCTAACTCATCACCATAGAAGGACTCCTGGATTGGTAGGAAGTACATGACCTTGGTTAACCTATCAATGATCACCCATATTTAATCACTACCTCAAGGGGATATTTGTAGGACTATAAAAAAAATCCATGGTGATGTCATTCCATTTCCCCTCTAGAATGGATAGAGGCTATAGAAGTACGTCTAGTCGTTGGTGCTCCAACTTCACCTATTGATAGATGGATCACCTCATGAAAAAACCCATAATCTTTCTCTTCATACCTATCCACCAGTACAAATAACACATATCTTGGTAAATTTTAGTAAGACTATTGTGAACTGACCATAACGAGGCCTGCAATTATCTCATCAACTCTTCCCATATACCAGAAGTCATCCAAACATGCCCACGGAAGTGTATGATATCATTCTCATCAACAACCAATCCACAATAGGTGGGTTCTCACCAGATACACCTTCCATTAGGAAGAGGCCCTTAGGATATTATAACTTCATCAACCACACCAACTCCAAAAGATATGATTTTACTATTAGATATGCTAAAAAAGGATTCCCATGCTATTCCTGAACCTCATGGTGCATCTCAGAAAATAGAACCATCAACTTATATTCACTACTTGCCTGCTGAATTACCCATTTCTATGAATTGCGGCTTAGGTAATTGACCAAAAAATTACCCTTATAAGGGGTATATTAAGCTCAAAGTCGAACGACTATAGGTATTCAACCCACCTATACACCTCAGAATGATGTCTCACTATGTGGAGATGCATTTTTTAATTTTATCGTCTGTATATAAAATTAACCACACATCCAAAATCAAATACCTAAAACAATATAGAGTATGAACCATGACTACAAACTCCAAGTCATGCGTAGAGAAATTCTACTCATGAGGCCTCATCTAGAAGGACCCATAAACTACAACCCGATCACCCGACACTAGGAATTCACCCATATAAATTTGTGAAGCATCATAATAAACCGTATATCCTCTACCTGGCTCAGAAAGAATGTAGACTAAAAATGAAGTAATAATTCCATTTAGATCCTAAAAAACTATCTCACAAGTTTCATACCCATGAAACATAACATACTTTTTCATCAAGCCCATACGAGGCACTTCTAAGAATGAGGAATCATGATTGAATTTCCTATAATAGATAACCATCTCTAAGAAGAAGCCTGTGTGAAACATGTTATTTTGTGAATCCTTGGAAACCTCATCACTCACCTTATCTGGGTAAAATAATACATCTTCCTCAAAAATTATATGACCTAGGAAGAAAACCTTAATGATCAAAAAGTGGAATTTCCTTAGCTTCATATATAGTGGGTGATCTTTCAGTGAATTCAAAAAGATATCAATATGGTTATCTTGGTTGTGTATGGTGATTGAATACACTACAATGTTGTCTATTAAGACTACTACAATGGAATCAAGATACTAGTGGAAGAATAAATACATCATATCCATAAATACTACCAGTGCATTCTTCATACCGAAAACAATGACCAGATACTTGTAAAAGCTATACATTCTATGGAATGATGTATGTCGTATGTCTGCTAGTTTCACGTTCCCCTGATGAAACTACAACCTCAAATCAATATTATAGAAAACTGTTTCCCATTATATCTGGTCAAATATTTCATATATATGAGGAATTGGAAACTATTTCATCACTATAAAAGAATTAAATTGATGGTAATCCACACACAATCGAATGGTACCTTCTGCTTTCTTGTAAAATAAGATGGGTGAACCCATGATTGATGTGTTGGGTAAGATAAAACCATTTTTCTTTAGATCTTCAAGACACTTATTGAGTTCTTGGAGATTTGTAGGTTCCATCTAATACAGAAGAATGGACATTGGTGTCGTTCCTAGCACAGGCTCAATAGTGAACTCAACCTCTATCTTATGAGGTTATCTAGAGAAATCAATAGGGAAAAAGTCCATAAATGAATCCACCAAAGGAGGGAATTACTCAAGTTTCATTCCCTAATAGCTCATAAATAGACTCACCATCCGAGTTGTCACTCTTCAGATCCTAGTACTCTTGGGTATATCTCAACTTTTCTGGATATCCCACTCACCCTTGTGAACATATGTTCTACCGTTGGGTGATATAAAAGACAACCTTCAATGATAACAGTCCAACTGGGCAGAATAAGGAACAACCCAATCAATACCAAGAATGATGTTGAATCCAGTCATCTCAAGGGTAAAGAAAATCTTTAAAAAGAATAACCATCTACCTCAAGGGTAAACTCCTAGAACTAGTGTATTCCCTCTTACATGACACATAATGGCATGTATAGAGAAATAATTCTGTTTAATTACATAATTTCAAGGCCCATAATTTCCACAATGACATAAAATATAAAAAATTATGATGAACCTATATCAAAAAATTTATAAACTAGAGTATAGGATACTCTAATTGTACCTCTAACCACATATGGTTATAGAATCCACTCCTTAGGTGTAGGATGCATTGTATAAATATGTTTTGAATTGCATCCCTGAAATGTTGCATGACTATCGTAGGTAGTTCGTGTCTGGTGATGCTGAATATATAAAGAATGAATACCTTGTCTAGTAACACTACCACCTTTGTCCGATCAGCTTGTGGAGGACCAAATCCCAGCATGACGCGGAGTCGCGTACCCTATACTTGATAATTTCGTCGATACAAATCCTATTTCACTAGATAATGGTGGAAAGGATCAATAGTAGTGTTGAAGGTGACCCATCCTTTCGAAAGCTCGACACTGGATCAGGTTCATCATGTTTTAGAGATTTTTATGGACTGGACCACAACACTAGATACACAACACATGATTATCAGTATTTTCTAGTTGGATGGTACTTCCCCCACATGCACCCTCAAAAAGGCACTTCCTACTACCAGTTGAACCATCATGCTGCCTCAGAACTAAATTGCCCTAGCTCACATTACCATCTTATATGAGGTTCCGTTATGTAATAAGGTCCTGGTTCACTATCTCCAAAATAGTAGTCGATCAGAATTATTTCACTTGCGATTCAACAATGTACAAAATACCATCCTCATAATTCCTCTAAGTCATCAAATCATCACCAGTCAGATTAAGAGTGAAGTGATGGATCTTGGTGATGTGAGAAGAATACTCAAGCATGGTCATAGATCCCTGATGAAGATGCATGAAATCCTTATAGGACTGTTATCTTATATTCTATGGGAAGAAGTAATCAAATAACAATGTTTGTAAACCAACCCAGACCATACCTTGACGACACTCATCCTGAGAGATGATATCCCACCAATTCTTAGTGGAATCATGTGACATTTAAGTATAATTATTTAACCTCTACTCTAGAGTCATATAAAGATGATCAAAGATCAATTCTGTAGATTATAACCACGAATCAATAGCCTAAAGTTCACTATCCTCTAATAAGGTGGGAGGATACTGCTATTGGAAATACCGATTCAACCCTGCCATAGTTGGTATAGGACATGAAGCACCCTAAACAAACTGTATATACCAGAAGAAACTATCATGAAACTGAGCATCGATGCCCAGTGGAAGATTAGTAAGAGGTACCTCAGGTGGCACTACATGAGGTATCATTGGTGGATCAGGTCCCACCACCACCAGAGTTTTCTCATCTCTACATTATTGTCGTACAACATGAGGACTTATTTGTGGAATAACTTTACAATTTCCATGCACACTTCTCATATGTGATTTATAATAGATAAGGAAACTGATAATGGAATGAACATGAAAGAGACCTTCCTATAATAAGACATAACTCTAAAACTGAACTAGGACCTTGGCCTAGGTTATAATAAATGGTCATAGAAGGATCACATGAGACACAAACTACTTCCCAATACTAGGTTAGGTTGGGTTCATGGTATGATATCACTCCTAAAATACGACCATTTCATTTTAAAGTTTATCTTCAATTTAATTTTTTATTCATTTATTCATTAAAATAAATTTAAATGGTTGATTTGGATGTATTTAATTTTCCAATTTATAATGAACCATTCAGCTTATAAATTTGAATGTGGCATTACTTAATCCCACCCATAACACATTCCAGCCTTTGAAATAAATGGTTCATGGCTCAAAAAGCCCTAACTGTCCACTTACATTGTATACTTTAACCTATTTAGGAAAACATTGTTAGTTTAAGGAAGACAGATTAAGTGTAAATTATATTTTCCTTATCCAATTGTAAATTTTTTACATTCTGATTTATTATAATTTAAGGCACTAATAATATGCAACATGAAATGCAATAATAAAGTAAATATGACTAGGAATATTCATGTAATATTACTCATATGGTTATAATTCATGATTGTTAATATGAAATCATATCCCTGTTCTAGGGTAACCAACCCATGATGTTGATAAATTTATCAACAATAATAAAAGAAAAAATCAAGTTAATCACCCAATATATAAATCCATGAAATAGTAACAAGTACATGAAATAAAAATATTTACCCATCCTAGGTAATTTGGGTTTCCCCAATATGAGGGTTAGATACTCTCATGAATAGGATCTTTACAAAATTCAAAAAATTCTAGTCTCCTATCTAATCCCAACCAGTAAGAAAGGAAATATCCAACTCATACCACTTTATATCATCCCAACCTAGATGCCACTCAATTGTGCCCTAAGGTGGTGGTCCACAAGACCTCAAGAGTGCCTCCCCAAATGACAGAATATTACGACTAGTAATGAGGGCCTATGGTGTGTCCATGGGGAGACTATTCCACCATTGATTATAGTGTGGTGAAAAAAAATATATAAAATAATAGATGGCATAAGGAGACACTATATGGAAGAACTAGTAACCCGACATAGTGAATGTAGTAGAAATAGGCATATAGTAGTGGAATAATAATACAAAATAGAGTGAGATAAATAAACAACTGTTTGATGCTAACATAAAATATATGCATAATATGATGGCCATGATGTCATTTAACTATAAAATATAAGAATATAGAGAACATGGGTTACATACATATACCAAATGCTATCATAAATACAAAAAAGGCCAAAAATTAGCTACTTCTAGAATCACAAGTAGAGGATCGGTCCCTTGATCCATTAATACATCTTAGGGAATTCAATCAAGAATCAAGAGTAGGTTGGTTCCCTTGTCCATTTCTATAGTCATGAAGTCTTCTAGGTTACCAAAGGTGGCCTGAACAAGGTATGCGATATAATCTTATTAGGACACCACCAACACTGTCTATATCAATCCAATTCATGGAATATAAAATGAATAATGTTCTAATAAGAGAAAATTAATGGCAATAAAGAAATATGTAATACCTCAGTCTGGGCTCGTCAATGGATACCCAACTGATACCACATGCTTCGGTCGAAGATGGATGTCTTACTAAAGGAATTGTACAAGTAATAATGTCTATATACCCTCTCTTTTCATTCATAAGCATTACATGACTTTTTAGGAATACATCAAACATTTTACAAATAGTCACCCAATAACCATATAAGCATAACGACTTTGGGAACATGGAAACATGGAAACATAAACACTAGTATATAAGTTAGCTACATTATCTCCCAATATGATATTCCCGACTAAATCCCTTATTAGAAACATCATACTTAATACATATCTTCATAACCTTGGGATTGAAACATAAATAGGGATAATATCATATGACTCATAAGGGTAAATAAGGGAGACATGAAATCATTAAAATGTGAATAAGGGTATTTGAATGTGATTACAACATTGTAAGATCATACCCTGCATATAATAAGATCATAAACATGAATCATGGCATAAATCATGCCAGTTTATAAGACATTAATCATAATGAAATAAAGGACATATTCCCTAAAAGGATTACATAGGGATAAAACATCGATTTTTTGCAGACACATAAGCAAATAATATGATTTCCATAGTATCTAAGGAATCACTGCCAAGACCATCTTGGTAGTATGGTTTTACTCCCCATACCATTTTGGTAGTCATGGTTCCCTCCCATAGACATCATAGAAGCTTGTGTTCACTCCTCATACCATATTGGTAGTCATAGCTCACACCCGTAGCCATATTAGCAGTCAATGTTCATTCCCAAGACTACCTTAGTCTATCTAAAGATATATAAATATTTACCTAATGAATTTTAAGGAGATATAGGTCCCACCCATCTCATAATTAAATTATACATACTTGTTCTAGAATAACAATAAAAATTATATAATAACCCTTGAAATGAAATGGGTATCATAAACATGTAATCATATCATAACATGTGGAAACCGATATTGGTTTCACAATCATTTCATCAAAATCAAATCCCACGACTGAGAAATAGATGTCATAAACAAATAACCTATGAAAAAGAAATAAATTTCATAAATATATGAATCCTGATAGAGAAATGGGATTCATAAAGACCACGACATTAAGAAGAACCCATTTAGAGAATGAATATGAATGAAGCCTTTAGATAATTTCCTATAATAACATCAGTAACATCAATAGATTTATCTTTTAGTAATAATAATTTTGAAATATATTTCAAAAAAAAAATCTTAAGAAAAATATATTTTTTTCTTTGAAAAATGATTTTAAAATCATAAAACAATTTGAATATTATTTTTTTAAAAAAATACCTTGAAAAATTATAAATAATACAAGAAACCATTTTTAAAAACATATTACTTGAAAACTAACAGAATAAGCTTCAAACAATTTAAAAAACATTTTTCATTGAAAACAATTTGAAAACCTTATAATAAATCTTCAAAATATTTTTTAAAATATTTCCTTAAAAAATTGAAAACTTATAAATAAATCATGATTTTTTTTGAAAACCATTTCTTTTAAAATACATTGGAAACTTGTAAAGAAATGTTAAAAACGTTATGAAAACCATTTATTTGAAAATTACGTTGAAAAGTTATAAAAATTCATGAATTTTTTAAAATCCATGTATTTTAAAATATCATTGATAATTTATAAATAAGGTTTGTAAATTTTTTGAAATTCTTTTTACATGAAAACTTATCAAATAATCTTGAAAAAATTTTGATCACCCCTTTTCCCATAAGAACTTTAAAAATAAGATTTTAAAAATTTTTAAAACCATTTTCTTGTTAATTAATTTTAAACATTGAATTTATAGAATATTAGGATTTTTTTTAATTTTTTATATCTTCTAAAGTAAGCTTAAATGGAATTTCATTCATGATGATGGGTAAATCTGTTTGTACTGAACATTCCCTTTATAGCTTACAATGTTTAGGAAAGTTCCTGGACCAGAAAATGAAAAGACGATTCATTTTAAAATAAATTTTTAAAAAAGGGTAAAATATGGTTAAATATTTTGATTTAAATATAATTTTATAGTATTAAATTATTTTGGGAAAACTTTTAGAACATACCGTTTTGAAAGAACCCAGATTTCAAACCGAAGAGGGAGAGGTAAATTCAGATGTTATTAAAAACAATTTCTAAACCATATTATGTAATAAATAGTAGAAAGATAGTAATAATATATCAATATATAATGAATAAATAGATAATTATAACATTAATGAGTTTTCTTGAGAGTTGGATCATAACATTTCATCAAAACAATCAAAATCATAAACTATTTTGGAAAGCGATGAGATTATTTCAATAAACTCTTACCACTTGGTAACAATTAACCATACTGTATCCTTATAAAAATGAAAATAAATGAAGCTTAAAATATCATGAATATAAATAGATTCATGAATTAAAATTTATAAGGATTTATATACACCTCATGAAAAAATACTTGTGCATAGAATGGCATGTGTCTCAAAGAAGGAAAATTGAGACAAAATCATTTTACCGATTTGGTGAATTTTTAAACCTAGTACCCATGAAATAAATATAATTATATGGATATGTAAATACACATAATTATAATTATAATAATAATATAACAAATCCATGGTCATTATACACACCACACAAATGTAATGGTTGTTGAATGAAGCATGTATCTCAAAGAAATAAAAAAGTGAGATAAAATTCCTTTACCATATGGATTGAATCTCATAATACTCATAAAAACCTTCTATATAATAAATATAGTTTATTATAAATCTAGCATATAAAAATATTATTATATCTAAAACCTTCTATGTTTTTATTATGAATTTTTATTTCCCTCTTGTAAACAATTTTATGTTAATATTTTACTATAGGTAATATCTGTTTTGTTCTTTTCATGTGTCTTAATTTGTTATATATTTATTACATATGCTTATATAATTATTTATATAATGTAAAATGTGATATAAATTTCATTTATATTCATTATATATGTAATATAATAATCTATATAATATATATGTATGAAAAGGAATACACTGTTTAGGGAGACGGTTGGTCGTACATACGCATGAACAATGTTTCTGTTTAGTAGTTGTATTGAAAGAAAGTAAGTAAATAAAATATATGTAAATATATAATTATTTAATTATAATTATTATATCTTATATATAATTTTATTTTAATAATCCTATGCTTAATACATTTCATGTAGTTTGTGAACGAATCACATCGCTTTGAGGGGGTGGTAGTCCACACTTCCTTAAACACACTTATCATATTTACAAAAATGGAAAGTATAATGATATGTGTTGTAAAATAATATAATAAGATTAAATACATAATAAATATAATACATATCATATATTAATATATTTTCCATTATAATTACCACCATGAGAGGTGATGAAGAAAAAAATAAAGAATCATCATTTTGTGAGGCGGTAGTTGCCGAACATATAAACAATATGTTTATTACCCATTAGATGGAAGTGTGTGTAATTTTTGGTCAAGAAATTAGAATAAAAACATCATAGTATATTCAGGATATTTTTGTTTTTATAAAATAATATAAAAAAGGTATCAAAGGGGGTGTATATGAAAATAAAAGAAAGGATCATGAGAGAAAGCATTACCTGTTAATCGGGGAACTCCATTTGGTTTGTGCCAAAAGGATTACTCATATTTATTTGTGTCCAATAAGAATATTATATTAGTATGATAGGATTTTTTGGAATTTTATTTGGTAGATATGGGTATAGAATAAGTCGTTTGAGAGTTGTGAAGAAGAGGGAGAGGTGGTGACCTTTTATTGGGAAGGGAAAGGAAACACTAGGAATTTTTGAAAAACAGTTTGGTGGACCCTCATTTTTACCTAAAAAACTAATAAAAAACAAAAACAATATCAATAATAGAATGATAATAACCGAATAATAGGCATAAAATAGATTTTTGACAAGTTTCTACATCATTTTGGGTCTTCAATTTGAGGTTTTGTACTTTGTTGACAAAAATTTTCTCTCAATCGTTGTAATTATTTTTAATCATATTCACTAATATTTTTGGTAAAAAAAATTACATTGTTTTAAATTATAAATTATAAATATTATATATATGGAATAATTTTTTTTAAAATTATACATATAAGTTTTATATATTAATTTATTAATATTTCCACTGATGGGATGGCACTACATGTTTTTAAGGTAAAAACATTCAAGTGTTTTCTATGTTTTTATACCCATTTTCAAAGTCAAATTGATTCTGATATCCTAAATTGAATTAATTAATAAAATAAATTTATAATTAAATATTTCACCCAATTTAAAATATAATTTATTCATACAAAGGAATTAGATGAAAAAGAAGATTTGAAATAAAATTCATCATTTTTTACTTTTCATTAAAAATGAATCATTAGAGAAAAATAACAAAAATTT
This sequence comes from Viscum album, assembly GCA_963277665.1. Classification (NCBI taxonomy): domain Eukaryota; kingdom Viridiplantae; phylum Streptophyta; class Magnoliopsida; order Santalales; family Viscaceae; genus Viscum; species Viscum album. Next base: position 1,655,924,554 of record OY728119.1, read on the forward strand.
ATCCTAACCTAATTTTTATGTTTCTATTTCAAATACGAGGTTTATTTTGACATATTAAATCTATAAATGTTAAAAAAATTATATTTAAAATTTTTTGTTCATTAAATGGTGGTAAAACTACCTTTATTAATATATAGGGTTTTAAGCATAAAATTGGGGTTTCTCTTATCTTATATATGTAAAATATATTGTACGAGTATAAAAAATATTTGTTTGAATATGTGACATATAAATTTAATTATTATCATCCACTATTACTAATTAAATTAACTTATTAAAGAAAATTGTATTTTTTCACATAAAATGTACTTCTATAAAATCAGCCACATTATATTCATTTGGTTTATATATTCTTTTCTAATTATTTGGTAAAAATGAATTAATATATATATATATTCATAAGTTAGTTAATCCTATAATCTTTAATTTAATGGACATGTTATATCCTATGAAATAATAATATATTAATAATGAATTATTCTTTGGTAACATTCAGTCTTTCTTGTTATATAAGCCATTAAGGAATGTTAGTCTTTCATGTAACTTAGTATAATTTTATTGTTCTTTTTAGAGGAATATACTATTTATATTGAGTTTAGTGCAAAATTAACTTTCTATTGAATATATTTCAAGACGTACATAGTGATTTAATATAAAATAACTATTTTTAGTGTTGCATGAAATGAAATATATCAAAAGGATTAAATTAATTTGAAAAAAACAATTCAAAAAATCTCAGGGTGTTGTATTCTACCCCCTTAATTTAATTTAGATGTCAATATTCATCTGGGTTGTGAAAGGTTTAATATTTTAAAGTTCCTTTCAAAGAAAAATACTTTATAAAACTGAATCCTAAAACATACATTAAAAGGGGAAAGATAAAAACATAACGGTTATCCAATGTAACATATAATGAGGGTTCAACATAGGATAAAATAGGTGGAAAGTAAAACATGGACTTGGAGGAAAAGCATAAATATGCTTGTGAACTGTTTGAGGTCACCAATAAAAAATAATTTAATGATCAATTAAATTTTGAGGCCCTCAAATTCATAAAACCATGATGATTTAAAAGTACATATGTTTAATAAAAATTAAGGTATCAGGAAAACAATTTTTTTATCATTAGCCTATATTTGAGTAATTCCTTTATTGACCAAGAATGTAAAGAAATATACTTACTTATTATATTTTAATAAAAATTATTTTATTCTTTTCTTATTATTTTATCTATTTCTAATTCATCTATTAATTCATGAAATGGATGTCCGAAAATTAACTTTGGTGCCCAAACAACAAAAGTTCACTTTTAGAATATCTTAAGGACCCTAAAAGAATGAAATGTATAAATATTTATCTCAAAAAATACTTAAAAATCAATATGGTTAATACAAAATCCCTAAACATAAAAATTATCACCAATGTTTCAACATAAATAATTGTCCATCATAAATAATAATACATTAACTAGGATATCACATAGGTGAGTCGTAGGAATGAAACCCTTAACGTCCTTAGGACAGGGTTTCAAGACTCGCATCCTTTCCAGACATGATTTTTTTCCCCCCAAATACATGATGTCCTTTTCTAAAACCACACCAATATAATTTCCAAAATAAGAATGAAGGAAGTACTTGAAATATGGTTAATCACTAAATAGCCTTTTAACTAAGGTTTCAATACAATCTCAATACATAAATACCTTCCCCCAGTGTTTAACATAAGCTTATCATGAACGTTTAACCTTATAAACCTTCTGAAAGATTAAAATACAAAATTTAGAAAGAAAATAATTAAATCAAACTAACATTGATTCCATATATATCACAATGTAACTCCCGACTGTCACATTCCATACATGTTAATACCCTCATCATATATTCTCTTGAAACTTTTTAATAACATAAATTACCAAAAATACTTCTAGAAAACATGAATCATTCCTTATTCCATAGATTACTAGATATATTCCATTAATTTAATAAGTTTTACACTTCATCCATGATATCATAAACTACATGTCAACAAGTCCATAATTAGTTCCAAGGTAATTATTACCATCCAATTTAATTATATATAACATATATTTATCAAAAAACATTATCATAACATAAGAAACATATTAAGGGTTATCTTTCCCTTAATAAAGTGTTTTCAATGGATGTAAACTTTACATTAAATCACTTTTCCAGTAAATAAAAAACATTCAATATAATCTTTTAATTCCTTAGTGTAAAATATACACAGGAAATTACTTGTTTATTTCACCCTTCATATAACATAATTCATGAATCCCAAATACATTAAAACTTCAATTATTCCACTTAATCCATAATCCATTAGAAGACTACTTCATCCTATAATTTAATACCTCTTTCTGTTCACATTTCTTCTATAGTCTCATCATCATCAGAAATATAACCATTACAAACACCACCTTGCTGATTCTCTTTAGGTGATTTCATCTGGAGACATTTAGTTTTATAATGACCCTTTATTCCCCACATAAAACACTTAACCTTTGATGATGTCTTTGGGAGGTCAATTTTCTCATGCATCTCATTAATCGAACTCATCATTTTTCCCTTTCAGTCACTTGCTTTGTGTCATTATTTCACACAATCAAAACAAATTCTTGTTCCTCTAATACATTCTCATAGGTTATTATTTCCACATTATTGACACATTGTAAACCAAATTTTATTCCCTCAGTGGTATCCATCACCCAAACTCTTATAAAACTCTTTAGTTAACTTTATTGGTGATTCCAAGAGTTGGTTAAGGAATAAATTTTTAATCATGTTGTGTTAAAATTTATTAGGAATGATCAAAACATATTTTACTCTATTGATCACCCCACTTGACTGCTCATCAAAAAATCATCAAACAAATTCAATGTTAATCTAGTTCTTTCTATTGACTAAAACTAGAAGAATACTGTGATCATTACTTAAAATAATAGAAAACTAAAGAGTCCTAATAAATTATTTAAATTATGTATAAATCATGACACCTTCCTTAATCTATGAAAAACTAAGTTTATCCTAGGTTATTTGTAGCCAATGTAAATTTAAATCCATTATTATAGTTCATAAATATTTTTTGAACTCCCAACATATGTCCCATATGTGTGTTAAACCCGATGTGCGACATGGACCATTTTTGTGTACTGCATTACCCCGAGTCCGGGCCAAAACATATTATCAGAGTTGAAACGCTTAGGTACATTTGTGCTAGATCCACATCCACTTATAGTATCTAGTGAGGTAGTATTTCTGGGAACCCACACACTCGATCCTTCCCCAAACTTCCAAGATATTGTACTATTGTTTTCGTTTCCTTAAAAATATCCTTAGGCATTCCCTTAGGGTTATCACTACAGTTTTATCATCCTAGCGTAAAATGGTTAAATAAACCATTTCTCTAATACCAAATATAGTGACCCTCACTTTTCTTACATTAACACTACATAAAATTTTTAGAATACTTAAAACATTGTATAAACAGACACCCAAAGACCGTATTAGTCTAGTGCCTTTGTAAACATTGAATCATAAACACTAGTATGTTAGTGAGGTAAATCATCTACCACTATATTATTTATGAATATCACCCTTCTTAGACACAAAATATATAATAATTTTATTCAAAAACCAGGGAAAGAAACATAAAAAGGGTTGATCTAAGATCCTCAGTAAGGGTAAACAATAGAGACATGTAATCATAAGCATGATCATAAGGTAATGAGAACATGATGATAAAATTTGAATATCACTACCTGCATATCATAATATTACAAATATGACTTATAAGATAAATATTGGCAGCCTATAGAACATTTATCATAATTGAATAAAGAACATAAGCCATGAAATAATAACATAAGAAAAAAACATGGAATTGTGGGAGACACATAAGTATATAATATTTTTTTCAATATTTACCATGGAATCAACTCTATGATCATATTGGTTGTATGAGTTCACTCCTTATACGATTTTGGTAGTATCATGAGTTCACTCCTCATGTATTCATGGTAGTCATGGATCACTCACATGGCCATCTTAGTAGTCATGGTTTATTACCAAGACCATCTTAGTCTATCTCATGAGATATAAATGTTTACCCAATACGTTAGAGGGATATATAAGTCCCCTCATCTCATAATAAAATCATACATATATATTAAAAAATATCATTAAAAATAATATCATAAATCATGAAATGAAATGGGTATCATAATTATGTAATCATATCATAACTTATGAAAAAAGATACAGGTTTTATAATCATTTCATCAAAAGCATAACTTGTGAAAGAGAAATGGATTTCTTAAACATGTAACCATTCAAAGAGAAATGGATTTCATAAACATATAGCCCTTGAAAGAGAAACGAGGTTCTTAAAGGCCTTGGCATGAAGCAGAACCCATTCAGAGAACGAATGTTAATGGAACCTTTAGATAATTTCTAAGAAAGTCATGAGTAATATCAACATACGACATCTTTGATGGAAACTAATAATGGAATATTATTCAAAAAAAAATTCGTCAGTAAAATAAACTTTATTCTTTGAAAAGGTATTTTTAATTCATAAAACAATTTGAAAATCATTTACTTTGAAAATACCTTGAAAAAATATAAATAAGACTTACAATAATTTAAATTCATTTTTCCTCTACAACTTATAGAATAAGATTACAAAAATTTCAAAATCATTTTTCTTTGAAAACACTTTAAAAACTATAAAATAATGCTTGAAACCATTTTTAATACCATTTCATTGATAATTATTAATAAAATTATAAATAAATCCTGAATTTTTTTTAAAACCATTTCATTGAAAATATTTTGAAAACTTGTATAGAAATATTAAAAATGTTTTGAAACCCATTTATTTGAAGATAACATTGAAAACATGTAAATATAGATATAAATGTTTCTGAAAACTATTTCATTGATAATAAATTTTAAAAAATATAAATAAATATTAAAAATTTATTGACAATTTTTTTACTTTAAAACTTACGAAATAAGGTTGAAAACATTTTGGAAACCCCCTGCACCCTCAAAACATAAAAAATATTCTTCAAAATTTTTTGAAAACAATTTTATTGAAAAATAATTTTAAACAATGATTTTAATGAATATTAGTAAAAAAAATTCTAAATCATTTTAATCTTGTAAAGTAATATTCATTGGAATGACGGTCATTGTAGTGGTAAAATCTATACTTGTGGAACATTTTTTTACACTATAAAATGTTTTGAAAAGTGACTCAACTAGAAAAAAATAAAAATATTAATTTTTTAAATTTTTTTTTAAAAGGTAAAATATGGGTAAATATTTCATTTAAATATCATTTTATAATAATATAATATTTTTGGAAACCTTTTAGAAAATATGGTTTTTAAGGAACACAGATTTCCTACTGAAGAGAGAGGTAAAATCAGACTTTCTTAAAAAAACATTCTTAAATATTTTATGTACCAAAGTGTGTAAAAATGGTACAAATATATGAATATATCATGAATAAAAATAGAAAAATAAAATTCATGAGTGATATTGAGATATGGATCATAATGTTTCATCAAAGGAAGTATAGTTATAAACAATCTCAATAAGTGATGGGATTGTTTCAATGAACTATTTCCACTTAGTAACTTAGACCATACTCCCTTTTTATGAAAATTAAATTACATGAAGCTTAAAATATCATTAATTGAAATATATTCATGATATAAGATTTAAAAGTCAGTATATACACCCCATGAAAAAATATAGGGGCATAACATGACATGTGTCTCAAAGAAGACAAATTAGGACAAAATCATTTTACATTTTTGGTATGTTTTGAATAATAGTCCCCTTAAAAGAAATAAAATAAAATAGATATTTAAATAAAAATAAATTTATGTATAAAAACCATATAATACATCCATGGTAAGTATACACACCACAAAAAACTAATTCATGGTTAATAAATCATGCATCACATGGAAATAAAAAGTTAGATGAAATTCCAATATCTTGTGCTTTGACCCTCGCCGTACTAGTAAAAACCTACTTTATTATAAATATAAGATTAATATAAATCTACCACAGAACCATATTCTCATACCAAATTGCTTATATTGTTTTATTATGACTTTATATTACCCACTTATTAACAATTCTATGTTAAGGTTTAACTTTAGTTAATATCTACTTTGTTCCTTGCATGTGTCTGAATTTGTTTTATATTTGGTCCATATACTTATATCACAATTTAAAGAACTTGAAACATGATATAAATATCATGTATATTCATAATAAATTTATTATAATAATCCATATAATATTTATGTATGAAATGGAATAGACCGTTAATGGGGACGGTAGGCCGTACGTACGAATGAACAATGTTTTTGTTTAATAGTCGTATTGAAAGAAAGTAAGTAAATGAAACATATGTATACATATTTATATATATCATCATTATAGTAGAATTATAATATTATATATATCATATAATTTTACTAAACCCATCCTTAATAAAGTCCATGTAGTGTGTCAATGAGTCAAATGACTTTAAGAGGGCGATAATCCACGCTTTCTCAAAGCGAACGTACCGTATTTTCAAAAATTTAATGTATAAATATATAGATTTAAAAATAATTAAATAATATTAAATTCATAAAAACTATAATATATATTATATATAAATATATTTTCTATCATAATTTCCACCATGAGAGGTGGTAAAGGAAAAATTAACAATCATCATTTCATGTGACGATAGTTCACTATACACATAAACAATATGTCCATTACCCATTATATGGAAGTGTATGTAAGTTTCTGTTAAACCCCTAGAATGAGGAAAAATTATTATACATAATATAATTCTATTTTTAAAAAATCATGTAATAAAGGTAGTGTAGGGGGTGGAGAAAGAAAATAAAAGAAAGCAGTTTGAGAGAAGATGTCACCTCTTAATGGGGTAACTCCTTTTGGTTTGTGCTAAAAGGATTCATTGGATTAATTTAAACCCCATTAGAGACATATAAGAGTATGTTATGGATTTTGGTAAGTTTATTAGGAAGTTATTGGTAGAAAATAAGTGGTTTGAGAGGTATGAAGAAGAGGGAGGTGCTGTCCTTTTATAGGGAAGGGAAATGACATACTTAGCATTTTTGAAAACAAGTTAGGTGTACCCATGTTTTTACCTCAAAAAATTCATATAAAACCAAAATAACTAAATAAAAAAAGTTTAATGTCCGAAAAATGTCTATTACATGGGTTTTATGCAAGTATCTATCTCATTTGGGGTCTTAAATTTATGGTTTAGAACTTTGTCAACCTATTTTTTCTCTAAATTATTGTAATTATTTTTAATCACATTCACTAATATTTTTGGTCAAAAGAAAAGTTGAATTTATTATAAATTATAAATTATTCTACCTCCATATATTAAATCAAATTTTCCAAAATATAATCATATATGTGATGTAAATTAATTTAAGAATAATACCACTGACCGGATGACATTGCGGGTTTTTAAAGTAAAAGCAGCCAAACATTTGCTATGTTTTTATACCCAATTTAGAAATTAATTTGATTAAAATAAACTAAATTGGATTAATTTGTAAAAAAATTAACTAATTAAAATTCATAACCAATTTAAAATAAAATTTAACTTTATAAATTAATTAGATTTGAAAGAAATATTGAATTAAAATTCAGTATTTTTTTACTATTTACTAGAAAGTCAAACCTTACAGAAAGATACCAAAAATTTATCCAAACATAATTTTTATGTTTCTATTTCAAATGTGAAGATTATTTAGACATATTATATCTATAAAATTTCAAAAAATTGTATTGAAAATGGGTTCCCCATTAAAAGGTGTTAAAACAACCTTTATAAAAATATTGGTTTTTCTGTATAAAATTAGGGTTTTATCTTATATCTATGAAATATATTGGATGGTTATAAAAAACATTTTTTAGAATATATATAATATAAATTTAATTAATATAATTAATTATTAATAATTAATTATCTTATTAATATAAATCATTTCTTCACATAGAAATAGAAATTTATAAAATGAGTCCCTTTATATTCATTTTTTATATTATTTTATAATTATTCTGTGACCAATGATGTAAACTATATATATTCAAAATTTATTAAATCCTATAATCTATTATTTAATGGTCATATTAAATCCAACTAAATAATTATATTTTAATAATGAATTATTGCTCAGTAGCAATCCATCTTCAAATCCTAAATCTCTCGTTTGGTTAGATCTTCAAACACCACTAATGTGGTATTTTATTTTGATATTTCATTTTCAAAATTTTCAATTATTTTAATTCACATGGATAATAGTTCAACAATCATCAAATATTAAATCTATTTTTGGATATAATAGCCTCTATAAATGTATCCTTAATGCCTTAGTATCACCAAATCCGCTAATTTTTTACTTTTAAGACCCACTATTTCTAACATCCTGATGGTTTATCAAGACATTATTTAGTGTCAGGTTATAGTATTATAATGGAAATATATTATAGTAATTTCTTTGGATGATTCCAACTTCTAGTGTATTAACTTACAAAACTCCTATAGGAATATTTACATTCAATTTACTCATTGATTTTTTCACAATCCATTCACAATAAATACAAAATGTAATAATCACTATCTAAAGAATACATCAATCACTCCCTTTATAAATTGTTTAAATACCAAATTAAAATTTACATCATTGATATTTTCTACCCATTATTAATAATAAATTCAAATTTTTTACTTGGTGATGGATCCCTTCATTATTTCTATTTTTATACCCTAATCATCGATTGAAATGAAATAAAATCATGAAATTGTTGATAGAAGGATGGAATCACTTTAACTAAAATAATAATCCACAAAAAACCGACTATAATTCAATGTGATCCATTATATATTTATAAAGAAATAATGATTAAGACAAATATTAAATTTCTCTATAAAAATATCACCAATTAGTACTCAACTCTGAGAACTTATTTCAATGTTTTTTCAAAATAATTATTCATTCAACTTATTTCCTACATATATCTCAAAAAGTGAATAAAAAACATTCAAACCTTATATTAGGTCAAATATATTTGTAATATAACTCTTAAATTATCATAAAATAATCGATTTTACCCATTTATATTCAAATATAAGTTCTCATATGAGGAAAAAAGAGTATAGACGATGTAACTCATAGATAAAAATATATTTATTCTATTTTTTTTTCATGTCATGAACTTCATCAAAATATGGAGAAAATAAATCTAAGAAATTAAATTCTAAACTTATTATAATTATAGTATATAGTTTCTTAGATCTGAATTTTTCTTGAATTTATCTCTTTTCATTTCAACATATTAAAGTTCAGGAACCATATTCACTCCCCCTATAAGGGTGATATCTACCAATATTCATTTCTTGGATCCCTTGTAATTGTGTCACCTTTAACTCCATTTTCAATGATAATATTTAGATAAATACAAAATTAGGTAGGGGTTTTCATTGTATATAATTAGAAAAATAGTATTGAGAAGTGGTTTTTAATCTAGAAACTCCATTATATTTAGAAATATTTATCTTTATGAAGTTATAATTGCTTTTCTAGGAACTTATCTTCTTGGGATTAATGACCTTATTACCTACACCCTCAATCTTCTCTTTGTTTAGAGTATTAATTTTAAATTTCTCTATAAAGGAATACACATTCTTATTTTAATTTTATTTTAATTTTTTTATCTAACTAATCTAACAAAAATCATGAAGTCATTCATAACATGATTCAGATTATTTTCTTGATGAGAATATTCAGCAGATAAACATTTATTGTACTTATATTTTCAAAATTTTACTTCCTTTTATTCACTAAATCCTTCTATCTAGGTAGTATGTTCATGAATTTTTACTCATTATGTTCAAACATCTTTCCTATTCCACAAATATTCATTCTTACATTATGTTATCCTTTTGTGGTATCATCTAGTGAACCTTAACGTATTCATCAGAGATGTATTCCACCGAATAAACTTATCTAGCTTATTTCTCTGAGGGATTCCCTTTTTTGTTTTGGACTTCTTCCTTTAACTGGAATATTCTAATATTTCTTATAGTTATCCATGATATTTCAATTCCATCCACAACATAAGAATATTATCATGAGTTTGACACATCCATTTTATTTCTTCTTGGGGTTTTCCAGTTTTTTGCTACAATTTTATTCATTCCAATGTAGACTTATCATCTATCTTCCATTCACTATTCAATAGATTTTGTGGACACCATCCAATACTTACAACCGACTTTTTTTGGTATATTTAAATCCACAATCACCATCACAATGACCAATTATTACAAAAAATTCATATAAACTCCAAAAATATTCATATCAATTGGATGTTGACAGATTATCCTTCCATTATGAAAATTGTTTACACTTAGATTGATTTTCATTTTCTCCCATTATACCCCCCTAAAGTTGGGCTTTACCATTTTCAATAGTTAAAATGTTATTCCAACAATTAGTGTCTTAGTGTATGAACATTCAATAACACTATATATATTTTAAAAAATTTTGATTTCATACATTGTGTTAATCATTGGCTGGTAGAGGTTTTTGTCAATTCTCAAATATAAATATTCTCCTTCTGGACATCTTGTGAGATATTCCTTCATCCTTTTCTCTCTTACACCATCATTGATACAAGGGTGTTATCTTTATTTATATCCAGCCATTGTTTTCTATACATTGAGTTGTATCTTATAGTACTGAAATAATTATGATTTGTGAAAATAGTTGTTTTGAGACACTAGTTTAACATTTTCTAAAAATTTGTATCTTATGAAGACTGTATGTTTCTTATCCCACACATTAATGTCTTTAAATACATTATAATATTATTATGAATTTTTTCTTTGGATCTTATCTTACATTCATATGAATATTCAACTTGACTAGATTCTTTTTTATTTTGTTTCTAACTAATGTTACATTTAGTTAATGGGTTTTTCTAATCTCCAAGAAATTTTTTCATCTCTTCACATTAAACTATTTTATAACAAATCTAATATCTATGAAACTTCCCCTATTCAAGTAAATTCATATCAAAATATTTTATTATTATGGATTTTATCACTAAATAACTGTTTTCAACACTAACTATAACTTTCATTTCATTAATTATTTCTTCAAAAAAATATTAAATTAAACTTTTTCATAACCATTTATTTTCAATTAGTATTTATTTAGTAATAATATTTCATTAAAAAGTTAAAATAATTTATCCTTAGCATCAATGAGTTTTTTGAAAATGTCACGAAAATGTATGTTATTAGACAATACATTTTCAATTTCATGGACCTATATCTCCATCTATGTGATTCATTATTTTTTCCTTTGATAAAAGAAATTAGGTAAAAGATTACATAGAAAAATTAGATATCCAATCTTTGATTTCTATGAAAAAAATCTTCAATAGGTTGAACAAAATTTTAGACACTATAGATTAAACATCCTTCATATAGAGGATTAACATTAATATATTTTTTTCAATATAACTTCCAATATTTTATCCTATATGTTGTGGAATATCCTTCTCCTATTGTTTTTGATAAGATTGTTTCATTAACTTTTGATCCACATTATTCACTTGGATTTTCAAATTTTTAACAGAAATATCCATGTTTCTATTACCTAAAATAACTCTTGTTTTCTTTATATTAGAACCATCATTTTTAACTTTTCTAGAGGGATCTCTCCATCTTTATAAATTTTAAACGTCATGTAAACCACTGAAAAGAAACTAAGAGATAAAAATTATATAACAATTTAGAGGAAACATACACTATGATACAACTTTTTAGTCCATAAAGATTTAGAAATCACACGGGGGGGGGGGGTGAATTAGGACTGACCTATTATTAAAAAATATGGTCAACTAAAATTTTTACCCCATTTAAATAACTAGAACCTTTATCTTGGTTAATAGGCATGGATCTTTGATATGCACCATAAACACTTACTACATCATGAAATGTGGTTAGTTAAAATAAAACATCACATCTGGTTTTCTATAAGGATCAACCCTAGTGTGAGAAAATCACTCCTTCCTACATCTAGTTATTATTCCAATCTCTAGATCTTCACTATTAAAGTATTTATACTTTACCCAAGAGAATATTTATTATCCCAAATTTTATTACCCCAATATTATAAATGTGGTTAGGCTATGTCTAAAAAATACTTCTATATCTATCGGAAGTAATAGTAGAATATTTTTACTAGAACTACCCATATTTAAAGGTCCTTCATAAATTCCACAGACATAACATTGAATACTTCTTTTAAAATCAACATGAAAGTCATCTTGTTCATGTTTTTTGTAACTTAATTTATAGATACCTCAACTTCAAAACATCAATGCTTCAATCATCTACAATTCAGTACATTATACTGGTTTGAAACTTTATCTTTTGATCTATTGAATTGGGATAAATCACTCAAATCTTGATAACTTCATGCTTTGGTATAATGAACTATTTGAACCAACTAATATTTTCGTAATTATTAGTCAACCACTCCTTCACTTTTATTCTTAATATTGTCAAAATCTCATACTCTCTTCTTTATTCATTATACTCTAAATAATTATAGACCCTTTTATAGACTAAAATTTTCCCAATAATTTCAGTGATTTAAAATCTATAAACTTGAGTATATTTTTAATGTTTTAAAAAATATTTTAAGATATTAGAGTAGAGGAAATTATATTTAAACATCGGTATTAAATCACATCAAACTCTTCTTAAAATATCTCTTACAATAAAAAAAATATTTCTTGAATATTTAATATTTCAACTTCGATGATAGCATCATGATACTTGTTTTGATTTATCTGGAATATGAATTACCATGTAATATTGTAGATAAAAGGCTTCTCTAGAACTGACTCTATATATTTTAGTTCTTCCCCTACCTTTGGTTGTCTAAAAATTATAGATCCTTAGAATATATAAAAGAAATTTAACATGATTAATATACTTTTAGTGATCTCCATCCTTTAAAATAAAATCATTTTCAATCATACATCTTGTAGTTTGTCATCTTATTAGGTTTTATTGAACTAATATTTCTACTATTCATTGACTTTATCTCAGCTAACCTTCCAAAAAATTGATTTACTTATTTTTTGATAATATATACAAAGTAATTTATTCTTTCTCCCAGTGTATAATACAGATATCCTTTATCTATCTTGAGTCTTATTATACTCTACCATCCATATTCATATGATCTCAACTATTGTATATCTAGAATTCCTCATATTCAGGTATTCGTCAATTTTGGAGTAGTAAAATATTGTTTCACTTATTTTGATACTTCTAATTTATATCAAAAAACATAATTGGCATAAATAACTACCATATTTTCAACTGCTTTGAGTCCTAGCTACTCTTCTATGTTTTTATCAGCCTCAGTTCTACAAATAAAAATTCCTAAAAATTTCATTCATTTGGGTTTCCTCATATTTATCCACCTAATTATTATGTTATACTTATATTATTATAACACATAGTTTTATCAACACCCATGGTCAACTGAATGTCTGAAAATATGAACTTCTATTACCTTTCAATAATCTTACAATACATAATAATTTTAGGATTTCATATATCAAAGCACTTTATTTGTCTGATTGTTCAAAATAAACCGTTATTTTGGTAAACATAATATCTAACCAACTTAGCTTGATTTACCATTTATATCCATCAAATTGATGTTTATAACTTTGAGAGAATAACACATGCATCACCTAAATTATTTTAAAAGATTTTTATATACCAAAATATTCTTAACTAACATATTATATTTATCTATTATTGATAATTAAACTTATTAGTTTTAGCATATATTTTAGTGGCCCGGATTCTATAGATATAGATATGTCCACAAAACACTTCATTGCTTCTCCAAATTCTCTGCAAAAACTATTTTTATATGTTTAGGTACACTCTAAATTCCACAGTGAAGTGTTTATAAGAAATTTCTAATTCTTTGATAAGATTAACCTTACAAAAATTTATTTTTCTAGATAGCCAAGATTCTGGTCTTCTTCCTCGACATCTTCTAGTGAGTGTACATTTGCGTTAATTTTCTTTGTAACATTACCTTGCAACTTTATATGATGTGTCTATCAATTTTTATTACTTAAAGATGCTATTTAGTGTCACATAAATGACGTCTACTTACTATTTATCTTCAATAAAAACTATATCTAGTGAACTTATCATCTAGAGTTACACATTTTAACAGTTTAGAAAACCATCAATCTACCTAGGAAACCTTTATTAGTATACAGATATTCAATATTACCATTGATTGGATCTTCAAAATCATCTAACATATAAATTCTCTTTAGACATTAATTTTGAAAATATTCCATATTTTTATATCACTTAAATAATAATTCAAAAATATTTAGAAGTTTAGTATACTTATAGATATAATATTCTTCATGAATGTATCATTCATCCCTCTATGTCATCAACTTCAATCTTCTACATTAAATTTGGTGACATGATCCTTCCATCATCCAAGAAGTTTCTATAGACTTTATTAAGTGTCATATTTTGGTAGTAAAACTATCATCTACCAGAGTTTCTTGTTTTTATGGTTCTTACTTCTTATGTATATTCTTATAAAACACCTATATTTGTCATTATATTTAAATTAATCACTAACTTTACCATAATCAATAAAAAAATACAATACTTCATCATCAATATCCATAGGGTACTTTAATATACCCCTTTAGATTTTTTATAAATATAAAATTTCCATTTAAATCAATGATAATTTCTCCCCTTTTAGTTAATAAATTAAATGTTATAATTTTTAGGGAACGCATCATCATTTCTATTCTTCTCCACTAAAATTATATTGAAATAAAAATGAATCTTAAAATGATTCAGTTAATGATAGAATTACTTTACTTACATAAATAATCTATAAATCAACCAACTCTAATTCTATGTTATCCATGTTTAGTATAGAAAACAACAGTGAGAAACTCATATATCAAAGTTAACAATAAAATTATCTCCATTGATATTCATCTACGAAATCTTATTTCAATCGATAAACAAAAGAAAATTTTCATTAATCTTATTTCCTATATCCATCAAAACAAATGGATAAAAAATATTCGGGCCTAATATCAGTCTACATTCCCTTTTCATGATAATTACTACTTTTTCAACAGTTGATAAATTTTACACCTTTCTATTTATACATATGTTTTCATATGAGGTTGGGAGAGTATAAAAGATTTACCTAATAAATTATTCCATCTTTATTCCCTAAATTTAATATATCTGGAACTTCATCATCATCTAGAGAAACTGTATCTAGGAGATTCAATTCCTTAAATTATTTGAATTTTAGTATCATGTTTATTAGTTACATGGTGGTCCAGAATTTGGTTCCTTGATTTCAAATTATCAAATCACCAGAACTAGATTCCCTCTTCCATTAGGGGTGATCCCCACCAAACGTCATTTCATGGTTCCCTATTAATTGAATTACGTTTAATTCTATTTTCACTGAAAAAATTAGATTAAGTGGGAATAACGTGGGTGTTTTAATTTCATTAATTAGATAAATTGGATTGAAAATTGTTTCCTAATATATAAAATCCATTCAATTTAGCTATATTTTTATTAATGAAATCACCCTTATTTTTCCAAGAAACTATCATCCTAGTTTGTGAAGAATTATTCTGTTTAACTTTACTCTCCTATTTATTTGGAGTATTTCTATTAACTTATGCAAGAAGGGCACCCGAATTTTTTTTCCATTTCTTATAATGTATATATTAATTCTAACTGTTTTGTAAATGTATTATGAAAACCTTTAAAATATTTTTCTCTTTATTTTTATGTTGATATTCCTTCTTCATAGTAACTTTTATAGTGATTTTATTTTCCAAATTTCTCTTTATTTTCTTCACTAATTACTTTTTCACAAGTATTATTATCATGATTTTTTCTAGAGTGTGTCATACCATCATACATTGTCCAAAAATATTCCTTCTATTCATTAAGTTACCCTCCTATATAAACATTCTATGAACCATAATTTCTTCCTCAGAGATGTCTTCCACTTAATAAATTGATAATTTTCTTTCTCAGATTGATTCTATTTTATTATTAAATTTTATTCCTTTATCATGAAAAATCATTTATTTATTGTATCTATCTATGATATTGACCTTACTTTAACAATAAAATCATATTAGATTAGGTGTGACACATTTATTTTTATTATTCTTGGGTGTGTTAGGTTTTGTAACTTCTATTTGTTATCATCTCATGGTAGAATTATATTCTATATTATATTAACTTTTATATAGACTTTTTATCCATATTTATTTATATTTAATATAGTTATGAATTGCAGATGGAAACTAGAACTCATCACCAGAGTGGAATGTTTTTACACAACATTCACAGAATCTCCCAATATATTCATAAATGTTATATGTCATAAAATTATCAGTATTTAATAAAATCTAGTCAAACATAGATATATTTATAATTTATTATATTCTAATACAACTTAAAGTTGTATTTATCTAGTTCTAAGTTGTTTAGAAGTTGTGGAAATAATCAATGTACCTGTTTTTGAACATTAAACAACACCAGAAATATCCAACACACGTTTTCTTCTATTATTGTTCAAGACTTCGTATGATAGATGTTTTTTATAATTCTGAGATATGAAAATTATACTATTATAAATAATTTTAGAGACTCCATCCTTTTTTTTCTCTTCCATTATCATTTATGTGGTGGGTTTCTCATGATTTTTCTTTTCGAGTTTTTTCTTAGACATTGAGTTATATCCCTACCTACTAAAAAAATTATGACTAATGAAATATTCATTGTCATAACATGGGTATGCCATATTCATAGAATATGTATCCTTTAAATGAATTCATTCTTGTTCTTGCACATGATAAAATATTTTTTTATTGTAATAATTTTATAAATTTCAATAGTGTATCTTCTCTTGAATTCACATGAAGATTAAACATGAGAAGATTCAATTTTTTTATTTCTAGCTCCAAACATGTTAAATTAAAAGTGTATTTATAATATTGAAAATATTTTTATTTCTCTATACATTTGGTTTTTATCTTTAGAAGTTTATATTAATTAAATTCACTTTATTTAATTAAATACATGTTAGGTTCTTTTATACCTCTGTTTTTGATTTCCAGATGATATTTATTGATAATGACTGTAACTTTTAATGCATGAAAAGTTTCATTGAAAACATTTTATCATAAATGTTTTTAAAAACTATTATTTTTAATTTTTCTACAACATGGGATATTTTTTCAGTTAAAATTTAATGCGATTAATATCTTGCATCAAGAATATTTGTGAAAGTCCCCTCCATATGTAAATTCTTCGCCAATGCCTCTTCTATTTCCCCTGATTCTATCTCAGGCTGTGTATTATCTTCCAATTTCCCTTGATAATACATATATGTGTAAAATTAATTCATTAGGTATTTTATTAATATTATTTTTTATTTTTAAGTAAAAATATTCAACTAATTCAATAGACTCATACTCACCACAGTACGAACATCCTTCATCCAGAGGATTGACACTAAATTATTTATCAATATAAATTTTCTCTATTTATATTTAGGTAGTAGAAGAACCTTCTTCCATATCCATTATGAATTTTATTTATTTATCAAATGATCTCCCACTACCTTATATTTTTCCAATGTTTTGGTCGAAACATCTATAATACTATAACTCGGATAATAACCATTTTCATTAACTTTGGTTGATTTTTCATAACTTTTGGTAGAGGTATCATTGTATCTTCAAAATATATAAAATTTATGTAAATAAATTGAAGAACACTGGGATAAAATAATATATACCCAATTATAGTAAACATACACTCAGATACCCTTTAGTAGTTTTAATGGACCATATAGTTACATTGAAAAGGGCTGGGGTTAATTAGGTGTGATTTTTTTGTACCAATAAGTGGAAATTAAACTTTTGACCCCATTAACATATCTAATGCTATGTACTAGTGAGGATTTATAGATCTTTATTATAAGCCCAGAACAATTACTCCCATGTGTAATGTAGACAATTTAAAGGAACTTCACAAATGGATTTTTATATGGTTCTCCCCTAATATGGGAAACCTACATCTTTATATGTATAATTATTATCCCAATCCATAGATTACCACTATTCTCATAAGTGTTACGATAAAGTATGTTTTTATCCATTACCAAAAATAACTATTATTATCCTCAAATCCAATTACCACACTATTACATGTGTGGTTAGACTATATTAAAAAAAATCAACTTATAATTATTAATAGCGATGGTGGAATTATTTATAATGGGACATCAATTGTTTAAAGGGTTTTCTTGAACTCCATAGAAAAAACTTCGAGTACCTTCTCTAAACACAACATGCAAGACATCCTATCCATGATTCTAGTAAAATAATTTGTAGTGTCTTTAACATTAGAACTTCAACATACTAATCTTACCTAGGTATTTGATTTTTGTTAGAATGAGAATATTTCATAAATTTTTTAGAACCTTGATAACTCAATAAACTATTTGAAATATCATGTTCCAATATAAAAATCTATTTGAACCAATTGATCTTCTAATAAGTTCTTGGTTGGATTTTCTCTCTCTTTCCTTCTCAATAATATTAGTAGTTAACAATATATTCTCATTTAATTAGGATTTCAATTATATTGACATATTTTATAGAACCAACCATTATAGATAAGTTTTATGACTTTAAATATTTTAAATTAAAGGATCGTGAAATTTATATTTTTAACACATTCAAAAATCTTATAAGATATCAAAGTCAAGTAAAATCTCTGTAAAACCCAATGTCAACCCACTTGAAAATCTTCCAAAAATATCAAATAGAATCCTGAAATTTTCTTTTGTAAATAATGAATAATTGAATAATCATCTCAAATTCATTATAATATTTTCTACTTTTCCTGAATTAAATATCCCTTGGAGTATTCTAGTTATATTTCTTTTACAGACTCATCTCCACATATTTGAAATCTACATATAGCTTTGGTTTACTCAAACTTCTATAACCTTTGAATATTTGTAAAATATAAATCATTATTCCTATACTTATAGTTATATCTATTTTTTCTCCAACATTCTATTAAAACATTCATCATGTATCTTCTATTCTTCTTATATTCCGATCATCTCATGTTTTCATCATCCATAACTTTATGCATGGATAACCTACAACAATTATGATTTCCTTATATTTTAATAATATGGTATTAAGAATTTATTTTTTCTATGAATGGATGATTGTAATGAACTAGCTCTAGTCAACCTGACCCTTCACTTGGGTCAACACACTACTAGGGCCGAGGAGAATTCTCTATCACCCTGGGCATGGAACTATTGATATGGTATCGCAAGAGACTAGATAGGAATGATTTCATACTAAAAAAAATATGTATTAACAGTGAGTTCTAATAGGAAACTCAATTTGAGGTTTCTGTTCATTGGATAACCATACCAATAAAATTAGAAGATACTAAAAAACGACATCCAAACAAGGAAAAATAGTAAAGAATAACAAAAAATATTTTTCCAAAAGTTCAGTCAATTTATAATCCATTTTACACATTTATTTTTCATACGATAATATAGAAATAACTAAAATGAAATAGGAATCTAGGGAGGTCGATAGACTACACAACCCAAACATTCAAAAAAACCTAGGAGACAAACCCCACCCTTAATATTAATCTCTTAAGTCACCACCATAACTAAACATCTCCCCCTCCCCAAAGGAGAGTGGTAGTAATCCTTCTTATAAGACAAGAACTGAAAAAAAAACTTTCAAAAGAAATGAACAATATACCCACCGTCATGAGTTTATAAGGTGTGAACTAATTCCGTGTAGGATAACACCATGAGTTTATATCATTCTTTTTATAAATGAAACCAAGAATTATAGTTTGAAATTAAATATTATAATATGGGGTTTACTTTAATTTAAATGGGTTGAAATAAAAAATCACTTAATTACTTCCTTTTAATAATTATCTTCTTTTAAAAGAAAATTCAAAACTTCCCTTTTCTTTTAAATTTTTTTTTAAAATCAAAACAGTCATATTGTTTTAAAAAAATTTATAGGAATTAAATTAAAGTCTATCTGTTTGAAAACCACTACCCACTAAATAATTTATCACATAGTCATAAAATTAATGAATTGTATAATGGTAAACAATATTAGAATTCATATCCATGGATGTAAATTAAATAATGACAGTAATCAAATAGGGGAAAACCATTCAACATCAAGACTAAAGAACAAAAGTTATCAATATATCAAGTTAATCTCAATCCATGAAAAAATAAAATCACATTGTAATAAACAATAAATACTTATATCATATGATAAATATAATGAGGAAATTTCTAAGGTATTAATTATATAGTACTCAATGTGTGTAGGAGGATGAAACATCCAAAAAGTTAATAGTTATATAACTCATCACCTGAATCTCTGTCAACTAGATTCATTAGTGACAAATCCCCATAGATAGGCCATAACATTAAACTATGGGCTACTATAAAGTGTGTAACTATAAATTAGAAAAGAAGGTATCCCTTTATTTACTACTTTGTATCCTAGAGTTCGTCTTGGGAAACCTAAAGGAGGTGGAAAGTTTTCAAACCATCATCAATCAAGTGGCAATCACATTGCCCAAAGGTATTATAACACAATACTCATATACATCCCACCATAAACACACCACCTTTAATAAAATTATGCCATTCCAAATTTATAAACCTGAATCAAAATTCATTTTAATATCAAAACATGTATACAAGTATCAACAACGAATCATAATATAGCTTAACAAGGGTGTAACCTTGAAGAAATAAAATATCAGTCTCAATAGACTCTAAATAGGCCTATTCTTTAAACCTAGTATCACACTTTTGAAAATCCATTTTTTAAATCCACCATTAAAAACAAGGTAAAATATAGAAAGTTGATAAATAACATAGTGGTATAAATAAACCCAAATAACAAAGGAATCACCAAACAATCCAATCAAAAGAAGACAAATCCCCTTAACAAACAAATAAATCCTTTAAATAAAAAATAAATATTGTAAATTTATTTTAGCCCCAAAACATCACAAATAAAAAACATTTATTAAATAAACACAAAAATGAAATTTTATGAAAGGATAAAAATCAATGACACGCCATTTTAAAAGAAAATAACTAATATTGTGAAATACGCCAATTTTTGCAAAGGAAAACCAATTTTTTTATAGAAATCCTTTATAAAAAATCATATAGATATCAAATAACTTATTTAACAAGACGAGATTTGTTTTATAACCTCAAGAATCCATGGAAGTCTCAAATAAATATAAATTAAATGGAAAACCTACCTTATCAGGCATAACCATGTTGTCTTCAATGAAATCCACCACAATTGGTCTTAAAAGAATGCTCATAACCCATAAAAACCAATTTAGAACAACCCTAAACGTATTATTCAGCCTCTATAGATGATAGGGTTATAATAAAAGTGCTAAACATTAGAAAAAATAGGGGAATTCAGAAGTATAATCTCTTACATTTCACCATGAGTGATGATCCACCGAAAAATCAACATAAAACTAGTATTTAAGGGATTGGAGGAGGAGGGAAATGGAATAGGAGTCACCAAATAAAATCTCTTCAAATAGGGAAGGAGTATGTGGAATATTAAATTAGAAAGAAGATGAAAATACCAAAATTACAAAACCTGGTAAGGTCACACGGTTTACTAAACCATGTGATAAGCATGTGATCAACACTATTAAAAAATACATAGGTCACATGGTTTCTATTACATGGTTTAAACAAACATTTAGTATTAGAAAAGTTCCAATTGTTATAAATATTCACCCATGGCTACCATGAACCGGAAGGAAAAAAATTTAATCAGATATATATATAAATATATATGAATGTGATACGTTGGGGTTCCACATTGATATAGTTATCTTATAATTGTCTCAAATCTATTTATACTGCAACCTCTATTTTTTGATGATATCAATATAGACTCATCTATGATTAATCATCTTTTAATATTCTTTATATTTGGTTCCATATAATATACATTAATTTTTTATGATTCTATGGATTTATGTAAACCAAAGTAATTAGTAAAACTAATTTCTATATCTTTCAGCACTTCAATTCATGGTCGAAATTCTATCTTCCAATCGAACTCGGTCCTCCTATATGAAAGATTAAAAATTCTATCTGTTTAATATTCCTCATATTCCTCTATATAAATTTTCAATTTTATTCACTTTCTTTTGAAACTTATCATCCCCCAAGATAATCAAAATTAATAATAATCAAAACTTATGACATTTGTCTTTATCGTTGGATACTTAATATTCTAGTTATTTATTAGATCAATACTATATCTTATTTTTGAGTTTTAACATCATATTTAATTATAATTGACCTAATATTTTACCAACTCATATTTAGAGATTATTGATATTATTCCGATGTGTTATTTATAAATTTAAGATAACAACACATCCATCACCCAACTTATCTTCCAATATTTTCAGATATCACACTATTCTCAACTCAAATGAAAGATTTTTCATTTGGCGATCTTTAAAAATATTATTTTAGTTTTTTTCCAATGTTGTTTCTATCAAATATTTGGCTTATTCTACACTATATTTTATGTCATTAAAAAATTCATTTGAAAAAAAATATCTTCATAAGGATAGGTTCAAAATACAATCCTTAGGGTAGGTTCTTTGATGATTTTATAAATCATTTATATGATTCGCCTTACAGAAATTGAGATTATGGAAACCCCGATATCCAGTATTTACTTTAATGACTTTATATGGGTTTTTATTTAGAATAACCTCCATTTTCAATTCATCTGACAATTTTTGATGTTGTCTATCAGTGTACTTATCTTCTGAATGCTCTTCAAATTTTCCTCCCTCATATCTACCAACAAATAGTATTCTATTCAAACTATTTCTAGTGATATTATCTTCCAAATTTATATATTATAAATTTTATCAAAACCATAAATTATCCATTAAAACCTTTATTGTTATTTAGATCTTCAGTCTCCCCATTTATTGGCTCATCAATATCTACTAACATAGTAATTGTTATAGAATGTACTTTTCAACATCTTCAGTTATTGTATTTCACTTGGATAATAGTTCAAGAATCATCATATGTGTGGGATAATTCTTGATATAATATTCTACATGAATTTATCATTAAATATTCAGTAGCATCAACTCCACTATTAATCTTTACATCCATTTACCTGAGGCTTTAATCATTTTGACATCTTATCAAAACCTTATTCAGTGTCAGCTCTAGGTTGTAGAACTATTCCATTTCTTATGATTCTACCTTTCGATGTGAGTAATTATAAAACACATATATTAATAATTCATTTTCAATTAATCAATTTTTTTCAGAATCCATTGACAAATAATATTAAATGTCATCATCACCATTCAGAGGGTATTTTAATGATCTATAAGAAGTTTAACATAATTGGTAGTTTCACATTTGGGACACATGTACTAGTTTTAGGGAAAAAATGTACATTAATAAGTAAATAATGTCACATTTAACTATGTTTATAATGTTTGATAATATTGTTACTTGTTATTAATTATATTTAATACAAAAATTTTAATCTTAAAATGGAATCCAATATTATACATTGGATGGGTTACATGAATATTAGAGGTGGTGATCACATTGAATTATAAATTCAACGTATAGGATAAAAAATGTTAAAAAGTAAATAATAACATTAAATATTAAATTATTTTTTTGGGAAATATATTTTAAACATTATAGAAATTGGGGTCTTATTATGAAATAATGAATTCTAAGTGGAAATAATATATTATCAGAAGGAGTGAAAATAATGTAATAATGTAAAAAAGGGGTGATGTGTGATTATGTGGGTAAAATTGGTATATGGATTCCCAATAAAGTAATTACAATTAAATATAACTAATTAAATAATAGCAATGCTTAAGATAATCATTGGGTTCTTAAATTGTGTTATTGAAATATAACTCAATGGAGTTAATAATAAAGTATAAATGTCCTTATTTATGTTAGTACAAAACATAAGTTTATTGGAATAATAAATTTGGATTAAGTGGTTAGATTTTTGTAAATTAAAATGTTTATTATCATTAAATATATGGTTGGAATGGAATAATTACACAAAATCGGGGGAAGGTATTAATTCCAATTATTAGGTATAGTCAGAATGTTGATGGAGGTATTTAATTAATGTAATAGTGTAACCATAGTTACTTGAGATGATTTGGATGAACAACAAGTTATGTGACATCCAATCTATTTTTTTATTCTAGTTGAATAATTCAATAACAACATTTAATTTTATGGAATTATCATCTCTAGGAAATAAAGGGTTGGTAATGTAAATGTCCCTTGATAATATAGATTCATCTTGTGATATCCAATAATAAAATTCTATTCTATGTGTTATGATGTGGTTGGGAAAAATATTTAATAACTATTTAATCCATTATTTATTTATCGATTATTCTGCATGGATTAAAAAAGTGATCATTCATCGAGCATGATATAGTGGATTGATTTTTATGAAGGAAATTCCATATGATAAATAAGGTGATTGTCGACTATGATTAAGCTAATTATTGTGTATACCCACTCACATTAATATTTTATAAAAATCTATTGATATATATCAATGAAGGTAGAGTATAGTGGTGGATCTCCTTTACACACACCATCTATAAATGGTTATATTTGGATTACGGTAACTATACATTCTCTCACCCACTATTCTAAGAGGAGATCAGTGACGACTTTTACATTTAACTAATTCCACTCACCCAAAAATCTATGTTATGATAGATTGGATATCTCTAAGATATAGTTAGATATTTTTTTATCCGATATATACAGTGTTGGATAGATAGAGATGGGTAGTTCCTCTAGAATCACCAATAAAAGAACACAATAGATGGGATATATAGAGATGGCCAATTCATTAATCTTTTTTAATATGAGAATGTGATGGATGGTAATTAACCTGAGTGGTGACAATCATACTCTCCCACAAATTTGTGGTTAAGTTGGACTAAGACACACCCAATACAACCTATACCCCTTCCCACTACTATGGGATTATGAGTACTTGATATATATCTTCAACCATGTAGATGTATATTTCCTCCAAAATTACAGTATAGAGAATCATACTTAGAGATTTGTATTTCCTATAGAATCCAACCATGCATACACCATGAAGTTTAGATATGTGTATTTCATCAAGATAAAAATGGGTATTTTCTTAATAACATTAAAGATAAATGAAGATTTGTATTTCCTCTAGTAAACATGATATAGGATGGGACATGTATTTTCTTTATCATCTCATGATAAATGCATCATAGTTGAATTACATGGTTGGGATTCTATGATTGATTATTACATGTAATTTTTACGCTTTTATTAGATGTTTTAATATTTGGAGATCATATTATAAGTGATCCATGTTTGTATTAATCATGGATATTTCTTATGGGTACATCATTATGTATAAACATTACTTACTATCAATGCAGATATATACTATATATTTATATCCTAGATCACTTCTTGTTAAAACCAATCATGGAATTTTTTTACTCACACTTATATGTGAATTTGTGCATCATCCATTTTATAAGAAAATAGAATATAATATGAAGAGGATGGGTGATCATGGTGTTTGGATATGGATGGATTTTATGTATAACTAATGGAATGAATACATAATTATGGAATCCACTATCATATCACGATTATTTGAGATGGAATCTGTTCATGATGTGCTTATTAAAACAAGTGATTTTTAGGTATCATTTCACATTGCACCCTTGAGTTTTTTATATACAAATATGTTTCATTTTTTATTTTATGCTTCATTGATTTTATGGTTCATTTTCATGTATTATTATATGTGATAAGTGTTATTTATATTTAATGCCTCCCATGATCATGTGGATACCTTGGTGTTGTCCTCCATCCCCTGAACTGGGGGAGTCAGGCATTGAAAGTCACTTAGAAGTATGTATAGATGTGACAAGACAAGTAAAGAATGATTTAATTCATTTAAAAGGAATTCCAAATAAAATTTACGACATATAGGGGGTGAAATGAAAACATTTAAACACCAGTTTTTTTCATGTTTGAGTAGTCATTTTACAAAATGTAATAGTAACAATATATTTTAAAATAAACCACTACAAATAGGGTTTGAATAACATTTATCAAGGGAATATATTACTATATTTTCATTAAATGAAATCATCTTGAGAGACATGATTAGAAATTTTTTAGAAAAGGGATATCACATGTGCATAAAATTTTCCAAAAGGCATTGCAATGAAAATTTCATATCATGAGTCATAATTAAAACATCCACTTTATAGATATAGTTGGATAGAATACATGAATATATATAATGGATTTATATTAGAAAAAAATAATGGATTATGCAATTAGATTAATGATTTTGAAGTTCATGAAAGGAAATATTGGAATAAATCTAGATCTATTTGAAAATTAATCACTACATTTTAGAGGATTAGATGGTACACCATTAATTTGTGAAGATATAGGGTACAAATAACCTATGTTAGAGCAATAATCAATAAAATACATTGATTTATTTAAATATTCATATCAAATGTTATTGGTTTTACGATAATAAATTTAACAAATAAGTATTTCTTTCTTGTATTTATGAAAAATTATTTCACTTGAATTTCTAAATAAACCTGATGATGTAGTAAAAAATACTTATAATAAAAAACCAATAAAAACACATACACATAATTAATTTAAAAAAAAATTATAAACATAGTAATAATACATAACACTCACATTCTAGAATAAATACTATTTAGGTGGAAGAAAAAAACTATTCAAAATTGAATTCCAAGTAAAATATATAAAAAAATATATTCTAATTAGTAAGTGTTTTAATAAGTTGTAAGATCAAATAAATTATTTATAATTGTAATATATTGATTGAAAATATAGTTCCTATTATTTAGTTGTTTAAAAAACATATATAGAAATAAACAAATATAGCCAAATATCTATTTCACGTCACTTATTGAAGACTAATTATAAATAATATCATTTTTGATAAAAATATTTAATAAAATTCAGTATTATTTATTCTATTTCCAAAATAACATATGAACACATATTTTAGATGAAAACTACCTTAACAAGTGGCACAAATAATTTTCTCAATAAGCAATCTAAAAAAATTATATATAAAACATATTAAAAAATAACACATTTTTAAATAAGAACCACTTATATAATTACTAAAAAATATTAGCTTAAAATGTTAATTAATCATACGAGTTATATTTATATATTAAATTTGTAACCCTATTACTAGCTTCTTTCTCATATTTTCAAGAAATAAATAAATAAATTATTGAAAAAACCACTTATATATTTGAAAATAAAGATTATTTTTGTAATGATTATAAATAATATTTTAAATTTTATTTCTAATATATATATATATTGATTAATATTGTTATTTTACAAGACTATAATGGATATAATTTGGATATACTTTTTTTTCATAAAAAATAACTTATATTTGATAATATAACATAAGGGGATAAGATTAATTATAATTCCCTGACCTAGATCACCTCAAGGACACCTGTGTAGGGATGGTTCAAGATCATAAGAATGTATTCCTATTTTTCATAGGCTTTTTACTAGGTAAGAGGGCCTAAAATAGTCACAGGGAGACTATTACCTCTATAATAAAGGTTGAGGGTCATGCTCAAATCTACCAAAAATTCAGCATAACCAATATGTATAACAAAATAACCCAAAACTTTTAGTCAAATAATTTGGATCCAATAAGGCCCTTTCAACCCAAAATAGAAAGTGGTAAATAATATATATGATACATCTTTTCATAACTTAAAAGTAGGGAAAAAATTCAAATGTATAATAGGGATCATAATATTAATAAATATGTCAACACACTGGTTAGTAAATACACAGAACAATAACAAAATGTAAAATTACCATTATCCCAAATCACATAATAATCTATTTAAATCCTCATCCAACACAACCTGATAGATCCAAACCACATTTCCAACTTCAATTGATACCTGCAATTAATTCCAACCATACTCACATAATCTTTATCTATTGTAACTTTCCCATCTCTCTAAATCTTGGAATGAAATGGTAATTTTTGAGATTAATTCTATTAAAAAGACTAATTTTTTGTTCATGAAAATTATGGAATTTATATTGAATGAATAAATTCATGATGTATGTATTTTAGAGTTTTTTTATAAATACATACAATATTGAATATTGAGTAAATTGCATGACTCAAAAAATAAAAAAAATTGTAAATGAAGGATGATTTGGAGTAGAAATATATTTCTGATAGTGATCTGTTTTTTTGGTATTATAAGATGAAAGGATATCTAAAAAATAATTACAACAAAGGGAAAATTTATAAAATAATTCCTTCAAAAAATGGGTTAGAAAACGTGGTTTCAAAATATGGGAGAAACTTGGTCCTAAGTTCCACTATCTCATTGGGTCTCGGGTGATAGACTCTAGATCATCATTCCCTTCCTCATTAGATAGGATAAAAATTATAAATTATACTTCATAAAGGTATAATAAGATTATTCTTTAGGATCGTAAAAATCTAGAGATTACGAGGAAAAGGGATGTTGAAATTTGTATAAGGAATAGATAGATTCTAGAGTTGTTGGTTGTGTGACACATACCAGAATTGTATAAGAACATAATCTCAGTGGGAAAATATAATGATTTTGGGTTTTGAACTATTTTCAAAGAAAGATCAGGTAATAATTCCCATAGATCCATTTTTCAATAAAAATGAGTGAATTATAATACTTTATACCTTATGTGAGTTTCATAAGATTCAAATCATGCGAAAGAGTTAACATCCACTAATATTTGGAATGAAAATATAGGGTATCTTAGTTAGAAATGGATTTAAATCCTTACAGACAATGGTATGCTTAAGTTTTTAAAAAATAGAGTATAGAACATGTAATGACTATTTCATCAGGATGTAGTAGAAGTTGTCCTTCTAGAATGAAGGTATGGAAGAAATGCATTGAATATTAGAGTTGGTTCACAAGGACATTTGAGGTCCGAAACTGGTGAATTATCAAAGTGGATCACTCTTATAAATTTCCTTATTCAGTGATTCCACATAGAAATTGTGAGTTTAAATTATCTAGTAAAAGTACAAGGTGTTTGTAAATTTTTTTATATGGAGAGATATGGCAGAGAAATATTCTAGATGATAGGTGATGGGATTGTAGTTGGAAAATTGTGGAGAGTATTGAAAAATAGACTTATAGATTTTTGGTGAAAAAATATTATAATTGAGAATACTATGGAAGTTATTATGGAACATTATAGTGTTGGAGAGAGAGGATTAAACATAAACTAGTTCATAAATCTAGAAGAATGAGGATTCGTGTGGGGTTCCAATTGGTTTTTTGAGTGGAAACAGTGAACTATGAAGTTTAATTAATCAATATGATTTTTTGTCTCAAATTAACCAAAATCTTCTAAATATATATTTCGTTTGAAGGAATGTTGATTTCAACCACCTTAAAATATTTAGGGTAACTCACATATATTCTTTTTGATGCCATGTATTGAGATATGTTAACGACTAAACATTGAATATGTTTCTTTATTGTATATACAGATTGTGATTTTAGATTTTGACTGTAGGAAAATGATGCTTAGAATATTATAAAGTCAAAATGTGATCTTCAAAGAAGAGATCCTTTTCCAATTTTAAAACCAAGTGGAATGATTTAATAAAAGAAATGCATCATAAAAAGTAGAGGCTCACCCAAATGAATTATTATTTATTTTAGATGATATAGTGAATTTTGGAATCATACAAGTGCTAGAAACTGTATATTTCATGGTGGAGTTACAAAAAGTTGGTCAAGTAATGATAGTTCTTCCTACTATAAATATATTCTATTGTGTAAGTATAATGGAAATTTGAGCACTGGATGTCACATATCCATAAGATTTAATACTTGAAGAAGCTCAATCATATGGATAATTGTGAAGGTATTACAAAAAAGTTCCAAATGAAAAGGTAAGGTGAGGATGCAAATGATTAGATCATAGAAAGGTAAAGAGATGAAAATAATCAAAACATTGAGAGTTAGCAATAAGAGATGAAAATGATTACCACCATGTATCTGGAATATGGATGATGATTAAGAGACCCACTGTGAATAAAACATTACAAATGTTTTTTTCAACTAATGTAATAAGTAGACGGAGGGTGGAAGAATAATACCATACAAGTCATAAATGGTTTTAAATAAATGTAAACTGATAAATTATAAAATATCAGTCCATCTGTTGTTAAAAAAATGAGTATTCAGATAGTATTGATTATGATTTCATTAGAAGGAATACGAATAGGGTAGTTTGATGTGAAAAAACATTCCAACATGAATCTTTCATAGGAAATATTATAGAGTTTTCAGCTAGTTTTAATGATCATTATAACTAGGAAACTTATTAAAAACTCAAAAATAGAATTTATGCTAAGATTATCCAAACCTGTACTCTAAAGTTTAGTGATAAGGACACACACATTACATACTATCTTTGATACAAAATAATATGACCCAAAAAATCTACATCATATTATATATTATCTGAAAATTTAACATTATATCTCAAAAATAATTTGATGATCCCAGAACCTAAAGGATTATTATTTTCAGAGATTATCTTCATAAGAAACTTATCTCAAAACACATGTGGAAATTTATCAATAATTTCACCATATTTACATCATTCTAGAAATCTAATATTTTATAATCACCATCACAACATAGGGAATAGAAACATAATAAATGGATGATCTCAGATACTCATTAATGGTAAAACTTATCAATATGTCATAAATAATTAAATCATAGTCTTTTAAGAAAACATGGTCTTGGAAGAAATATATTTTAAAAAAGAATATGAAAAAATAATAGTTATCCATAAGTCAAGATAGAGGGATACATAATCTCAAATGAACAAACATGTACCATAACAACATAGTGTGAGATAATTTACACAATCCACATAGACTAATCCTAGTAATATGAAATAAAATTTTGTAATTTAATAGAAATGTATCACAACAACGACCTGCAGAAAAAACCTACGAAAAATGAATCATTTTATTCTAAACATATCCAAGAAGGCCCATCCTTTATGTTGGGAGCATATCCAAGAAGGTCGACCCTTTAAGATGCCAAAAATCTGAATAAGGTCCTCGCTCTTTTATCTCATGGGATATAAAACCTTAACCAATGTATTAGAGGGTGATATAAGATCCCAACCATCCACATATATAAATAAATGTTCCATAAGATATCAATCATTAATCATGTCAAGAAATCGCATGGAATGAAAATATGTTTAATATCATTTCCAAATGGTATTGGATAACATGATGAAAAATGTAGATTAATTGATACTAAAATTTTATTCATCCTAAAGAATCATTTCATAGTTGAAATATAGGGACACCCATATAATATAACTACACATGATTTATATCGTTTTAAATTAATGATTAAGATGAATGGAAAACATAAAAATAATTTAGAAAACATTTTTCAAAATTTTCTTAAAGAGAATATGTTATGAGTCACTTTTAAAAATATAATTTAGTAAATTAATGTGAATATTCATTAAAAAAAAATTTAGAAAGAAATTTCAATAATGGTTCCTTGAAAACTAAAAAATTTTATATATAAGAAATGTGTATCGTATGTTAAAATTGATGGCTAGGAAATGAAAAAACTTTTTAATATATTAAAAATACCTTCATTGGAACTCACACCATAAAGATTGTCATAAATGTTCCATTTAATGCTAGGTTAAGATAAATTTCAAGATTAACGTAAAGAATTAATATATAGATTTTAAAATAATAATGTAGAATAATATTGGGAAGAAAGAATATGGATATAGTGAAAAATAGTCTTTAAAAGGGATGAGAGTTATTATTAACAATTTTATAAATCTATGAAAAAGAAATTAATAAATGAAAAATATTTAGATTTAAATTTAAAATAATTTTTTTTTAAAATAATGTTCTATATAATCAAATATTATGGAATAATAGACCAAATATATAAGAAGAATTTTTAAAAAGAAACATTAAGTATAATAAAAAGAGATCCGAGTTAATAAACTTCATTGAAGCTTTAGTAATACTTTATTAAAAATATATTATAAAAGATAAAATTTTATGGATATGTAAATCCATTGAATTTCATGAGTGGTTTGATAAAAATCATCCATATGGAATTATATACACCATACAAAATAGCACAATTAATGAATATTGAATATGTCTCAATGAAAGAATGTCAAGATGAGAAAAACCATTAAGTTAATTATTGATTCCCATAAAATCACTTTAAAATATTTTATAACAAGAATAATTTTCTATGTAACATATTTTATGAATTTATTTATATTTTTATCACAATTTAATCATCAATAATAATAACTTATTTTATATTTTATAGTTTTTTATAATTTATTTTCATCATTAGATGTTAGTGATTTTGATTATTTTGTGCATTCTTTAGAATGTTGATGTCGATTCCCATCATTTGATACCTATTTCATAATTAATAAATTATCCAAGTAACTAGAATATATTATTTATAAATATTTATAAATATCTAATTTCATTCAATTATAATTCTTAGTTAGAATTAATGAAGATGAAATCAGTGATGCACTCATTTCTATAATTTTAGGAGAATAAAAGATTATAAATTATTAATCCGATAAAAATTAATATAATATTACTCGAACATTAATAATTTTATAAGAATTATTTTAATTAATTAAAAATTTTCCTCGAATCATTTATTTAGGATGGAGATGAAAACTAAAATACATCGCTCCTTGAAGCTGGTTGTCTTCCTGTACACACAAACTATATTTTATTTTTCCATAGAATAGAAATAAGGTAGGAAATGATTATTTTTTTCAGAATCTTAATTATTTAATAGATATAATATTTATTAATAAAATACCCCCTTTACATTTATTTTTATGTAAATGAAGAAAAATAGGACATGCCATTCATGGAAGTGGTTTTCTATACATATCACGAAGGACTTTCTTGTTTTTATATTGAAAGAGGGAGGGTATATATTTGTTTTACCATAAATATAACAATATTGAAGAATAAAAATGATAATAATTTAGTTATATTAATAATTTTAGAATATTTTTATATTTTTGGGGATGATAAATTTTATTAGGAGATAGTTAGAGAGTGGGTAATACTCACATTGAGAGTTCGAATCCTCTTTTGAATGACCCTTTAGAAATGGAGGGCTTAAGGATTATTATTGGGTCAAGGGTTTTAAAAACATGGAATATAAAAATATTTTTTGTAAAATCTGTAGTGGTTAATGATAATATCCAATGATAAGTGTTTCTTGACGTGGGAGTAAGTGAGATCCTTTTACAAGTGAAAAATATTTACTTTTCCTTAGAAGTGAATGGTGGGTAAGGGGTAAAGATTAAATGACATGTGATTTGGGTGGGGAATGGTTGGTGGGACAAGTATTTATTAATTTAAAATAAAATAAATTAATTATAAAAGGTTTTTGCATCATTGTAATTTAGTAAAATTTGAGCAACATTATGTTAATAAATTTTACTGTAACGAACCAACCCTATTTTCCCAGAGCATGTGCATTATTTTATTACATTGGCATGATCATAAGAAATGAAATCCCAAAGGGGCAATCAGTTTTTTATCATTAGATATACTAGAAACAAAAATAAGTTATACATTAAATATTGAAATGAAGAATAATATATCATTACCCTGGAAAACTCTCATATCCCATAGACTATCCCTACAGGTCAATAATAATATACTTATTTTCACTATGGATAAAATGAAACATAATAAAGGGGTTAGCTTAGATTCTTAGTAAGTATAAGAAATATAGTGGATGATATCGTAAATAAGTATTCACCTCTAAGGAAATGAATAAAACAAAAACAAAATCCTTAAAAACAAAATGTTCAAAATAATATGAAATGAATAAATCAAATATTATTATATTAAAATTCACATGGATATTTTAAATAGTCAAATGTAATATTAATCATATAATGAGGAAATGCATAATGTCGAACACCATAACCATACCATCAAGGCCTTGTGCCAAGACCAAAAATAAACATACAATTAAGGCCTTATTCAGAGACAGTATTTTGTATCATGAGACCTACCAATACATCAAAGGACTATAGGGGGCCTCGCCCATCACTTACCAAGTTCAATTTATTCCTGTTATGAAAATGGTGAAACAAAACATAAACATTCTTGTTAAAACTAGTATATGAAATGTGAATAATTTAACCATAAAACATGAATGGTATAAAAATAGCAGAACCACAGTCAGACATATGATAAAACAATCAATACACACTGTAATATTGTATCTCAATAAATTAACCTCAATCAAGCACAAAATCCCATAAAGGATGTTTATAGAGATGGAAATACTATGATAAATTCATTACAACTCTTATAGAGAAATATCCCTTTTTTACATAGAAATTATTTAGAAAACGCATAATTATAAATGTAACAAATTATAATAAAAGTAACCTTGTAAAAATTTAAGGAATGCTTCAAATTTTTAAGGCATCATGATAGCCGAAAATAGCTGCTCACACTGTATAAGTAAAAAAAATTCTTTCCTTATTTGGTCAAAAAGGCCATAAATTACTGCATTTGGAAAATAGAGGAAGATTAATTTCAAAATGATTTATAAAGACTAAAAAATGGGTATAACAGACATTAAAAAATCTTGAAAAAATATTTTAAATACATTTTAAGAAACATGGATATGGATGATAAATATGTCCCAATATAAAATTATGTATAACAATTATCAGATAATAATGAGATTGTGAAATTAACCCTCAAATTGTACTTTACATTAGTCAGTGGTGAGATAGCCTCCTATATAATGGATAATGAATGTTATTAAAATATAATAGAACCATATCCATATTTATGATATCATTTATGATCCTCATACATCATTTTGTTAATAATATTACTATTATTTTGAGTGTTAATTACTTCGTGTTCGCATTACTATTTTTACATGTAAGTAATGTTTGTTATGAATATGATGTATTTTATTTATATAAATAATTAAATTAAGTTCATAATAATTATTTTTAATCATCACATAAATTTTATAATCAATCTTGAATGGTTAACTTGGAGAATGAATCTCACAACATCTTGGAGACGGTATGCATCACATACGTATGAGCAATGATATCATTACGTTAACGCTTAAATTCTATGGAATTAGATGATATATTAATTATAATAAATAATTATAATTTTATATTTTTTATTTATATCCATTATACTCATCATTATATCCATCCAAATAAAATTGAGTTGGATAACAAATTACACCAAAACGTGGAGATGGTAAGCCATACGTACGCACAGATGTTGATATTGTTATTCATAGGATGGATAACTAGAGGAATATGGTTGTTTCATTATTATAATAACATCAATGATTGAATATAATAATGGATTTATTAATTTGGTATGGAAAATACAAAGAAATAGTAAGTAGAAGAAGAAAATAAATTGAATGAAATTTGTAATTCAATTACCTCTTCTTTGAGCGTCTTCTTTTGATTTGCATAAAAACACTCATTTGGATAGATTTATTCCAAAATTATGGACTTTAGAATTATTTGAGGGATATTTTAAGGATAATTTTGTAGGATTTTGTGGAGAAAAAACAATTTTGAGGTGTAAATTAATGATAAGGGAATGTGCTCATTTATCAGAGAGTGGAGGGGCACTTTTGGAAACTCCAAAACTATTAGATAATAATAATTTTTTTCTATTTAAAATATTTAAAAAGAGAGTTATTTACAGGATAAGATGAGTATGGGTTTAAATAATCATAACCAATTATTTTGACACTTGTTTAGGTCAAAAAAGTAACCTTAACTTTTGGGTTTAACCCCTTGTTAAATAGTCTTACTCTAACCATGTGTACTTGTCTTTTTATACTATATGGTTATTATAGTTACTATATAATATCAAAAGAAATCCAATTGGATAATTAAAGAAATATTTAACACTATAATAGTTATTTGGACTAATCTGATTTTTTATGAATTTTATAACATTTAATAACATATTGTTTATTTAAAGTATCATTTATATCAATTTTGATACTATTGAATATTTTCATTTTTATAAATATAAAAAAATCATGATAACATCAAACCAATAAATAAAATATGTCAATAAAATGTATATGTTATCTATAAAATTAATTTATGTCATTAATTAAGTCAAAATATATTTATGTTAATATTTTTAATATCATTTATTTGTTATTTCTGTTAACAAAATAATTTCTACATCATTAATGTGTCATCATTAATGGTAATTATCTAGTCTCTAAAGATTATAAATAAATATCTTTGACTTATTTAATTAATTTATATTTCCATATAATATTTAAAATCATTGTTATCTCATGAAAATCCTTATATTAAAGTTTTTATACTTATGTGAAATGAGAGTGTGAGATTTTGTCACATTCTTTAATTTTAATAATTTTCATGTCATATTCATGGACAAGGGTCCATTAAATTATTCCATTTTGGATAAATAGGTGATAAAGGTAGAATTTAATTATCATATTGGAATTTTAAAAATGTTTGGATAATTTTCTAATATTATGTTTACATTTAATTACTCGATTTACCCTTAACTGTAGTAATAATAAAATAATAAAGTTACTATTCATAATACCAAAAAAATAAAAAAAATCAATATTATCTAGACCCATTTATTCTAAATATTGAATAAAATTTTAAAAAATTTAAAATAGAGAAGTTGAAATAACTCTTTTAAAATTAATCGCTGTTGACAAAACGAGAAAATGAGTTTTTCAAAAGAAAAAAACCATCTAAAGACTGATATGTGTTTATATCAAATTTTAATGTGAAAATAATTACAATAAACTAATTATATTAAATTATAAAAACTTAATATAATTATAGTTAAAAACCAATTAGAAGTAAAATATTAAAATATAAATAAATTTGATGAAAAAAGAGATTT
Source organism: Viscum album (assembly GCA_963277665.1). Lineage (NCBI taxonomy): Eukaryota > Viridiplantae > Streptophyta > Magnoliopsida > Santalales > Viscaceae > Viscum > Viscum album. The sequence goes on from OY728119.1 coordinate 1,655,962,047, forward strand.
GAATTAAAATACAGTAGTTTTCATTATTACTAAAAATATGAATGTTCTCTGAAAAATACAAAAAATTTGTCCACACACACATTTTATGTCAAAATTCAAAAGAATAAATTTATTTTGTAAATTTTTTTATATAAAAGTGTAAAATATTGGATTTGAAAAGCGTTCTCCATTAAAAGGTGGTAAAACTACATTTTTATTGAAAAATAATTATTTTTTTTTGAAAAATGGAATTTCTTTTTATATCCTATTTAATATACACATGAGATAAATATTAAAATTATATGGAATTTATAAAATTAAATAATTGTTTAATAATATTTATAACTTCTTTTTAAATGGCTACTCAGGGTGCAGTCCAAAATGGTGTTGCGTGCAACAAAAGCTACTGAATTATTTAAAAAGAAGCATACCATGGAGGCTTGGGGTGTTATATTCTTCCCTTCATCAAATAATTTCAACCTTAAAATTTCAATAATATCACTTCATAAAATTATTTGTGTGCTTTGTTGTCATAAGTTCCCTAGGTTCTTACATAGCCTCTTATATTTTATGGCTTCTCCAACTATCTTTTACAAGATGAGTCATTAGATTTCTCAACACATGTTATCTAGTGTCAAGATTCTTGATAGCTTCTTCAGAGTATGACAGATCTGGTTCCAATTATATTTCTTCATATTTGATTACATGCATTGGGTATGTCATTTATTTCCTTAACAGTGATATGTAGAACACATCATGAACTTTGGAGATACATGGCACCATTTCCAAACGGTAAGCTATAACCATAATTCATTAAAGAATTTCAAAAGGTCCGATATACTTGGGACGTAATTTACCCTTCTTACCAAATACATATAACAACCTTACATGTAGATACATTAATGAAAACATGATCCCCCACTTGATATTCCAAATCCTTCCTTTTGTTATCGACATATCACTTTCACCTACTTCGAGCTATTTTGATATGGGTCTAAATCGACATTACATCTTCGGTTGTTTCCTCTACAAGTTCTGAGCCTATGAGTTTTCTTTCACCAACATCATCCCAACAAGTCTCTGTATGATATCACATTCCACATAACGCTTCATATGGTACCATATTAATACATGAATGAAATTTATTATTATAGGAAAATTATAAAGGAGGTAAATATTGATCCCACATACCTTGAAAGTCATCTGATAATGATCTCAACATGTCTTATAAGGTTTGAATAGTCATTTCTTATTTTCCATCAGTTTGAGGGTGGTAGGAAGTACTCAAACAATGCTCAGTATCTAGGGCCTTTTGAATACTTTTCCATAATTATAGTGTAAAACATGTATCATTATTAGAAACAATTGATATGGGTACACCATGAAGTGTTGCAACTCCATTAAAATGTACTATTTCTAAACACTAAAGTGGTAAATCTGCTCTTACAATAATAAAATGTGCATATTTAGTAAAATGATTGATAATAACCCATATCACATCATTTCTTCTAGGAGTCTTTGGTATCCCCATGATAATGTCCATTATAATATCATCTCATTTCCATATATGTATTGGAAGAGGTTGAATGATTCCTCTAAGATGTTGTCTTCAAGCGTTCACCAATCAACAAACTAAACATCTAGAAACACAATCAACATTCTACCTCATTATATTGTCCTACCAAAAATGTTTCTTCAAATCTATATAAATCTTAGTTCCACTAGGATGTATAGATAAATTGGAGCTATAAGAATCATCTAATAATTACCTTTTTATCTTAGGTATAACAAGAATATAAAGAGTCTCCCAAAATTTCAAAATCACTTCTTTATAAATGAATCCGATCAATCTCCCATCAATCACAACTTTAGATTTCTTTTCAATATCCTCATCATTAGATAGAGAAATTTTTATATTTTCCATTAAATCTGATTTTTAAACCATTTGAAGTAGTGATGTTTCACCTTCCATGATAATTACTCTATCCATCTTTACTTGATCCATGTACATAGGATTTTTTAACTCTCATATTGTTTAGAACTCTGTGGACCTTTATGCTCAAATTATCCTCCACCATATTTTCCTTCCCAGGGTAGTAGTGTATTGTGAAATCATAATCCTTAAATATCTCAAGAAATCTCCTTTTTATCATGTTGAGTTCTTTCTATGAGAAAATATATTTCAAACACTATTGATCTATATGTATCTCACATATTTAACCATAGATATAATGTATCCCTATATTCAGAAAAAATATTACTACTACAATATCACAATCATGAGTTAGATAGTTTTATTCATGGATTTTTAATTTCTTTGATGCATAAGCAATAACACTATAATTATGCATATGGAAAAAACTAGGAACTTTTTTTATGAAGCACTATAAATCACAAACCCCTCAATCGCAGATAGTAAATTCAAGATAGTTGCATTAAATATTCTTCTCCTAAACTATTCAAAACATTATTCACACTCGTTTTTTCAAACGAATTTGACCCCTTTATTTGTGATCTTGGTTAATGGGTTTTCAAATAGGGAAAAACATTGAACGAAATAACAATAGTATCTTGGTAATCCAATAAAACTTTGTACCTCCGTTGTACTCGTTAGTGATTGACATTATTGGATTTTATTTTTCATTATTGGATAAATATAAATTCCCCCATTCAAGACAATATAAGAAAAAAAGAAATTTTATAAATCCAGAATTCTCACTTGCTAAACATCCCATATAGTTCATTTCATATAAGAGTCTTCAGAACAATCCAAAATTGTTTCTCATGTTCTTAGTATCTTTTGGAGTATACCATGATATAATCAGTAAATAACACAAAAAAATCAGAAAGATATTCCTAGAACACATTTTTCATTAGATCCATGAAAATAGATGGTACATTTGTCTGTCTGTAAAACATTAAGAAAAAATAATACATCCCATACCTTCTTTAGAATGATATCTTTCAAATATCATCCTTCTTTACGCACAATTTATGTTATCCAGAACAATGTTTAATCTTCTAAAAATATTGAGCTTCACGATGTTGATCAAATAAATTATCAATACGAGGTAGACAATACTTGTTCTTTACTGTAATATCATTTATTTCTCCATAGTAAATGCATATACTCATTAATCCATCATTTCTGTAACAGAAAGAACATGCAATGCCCATGTAAGAACACTAGGGAGAATAAATCCCTTATTACTGAACTCTTCTAGTTGTTTCCTCAGCTCTATTAATTCCAAGATCGCCCTTCGATAAAGGGTTTTTTATATTGGCATCGCATCAAGGATTAATTTATTAGTAAACAAAACCTTTTGATCTTGAGGATTTCTAGGTAAATACTCTTTAAATACATCAATATATTCTCTGATAATAGGTAAATCCTCAATTTATATATTTCTTCCTTCATCAATAGATGTTATTTTCTCTTCCTCCTCAAGAATCTTATTCTGTAAAGCTACTAGTGGTGGGTTTTGATAAGGACTGGGTGATGAAGTTTCTTCTCTAAATATAATGAATTATATATTTTCCTCACAAATAAAAACATCCCTCTTCTTTTAATAAATTTTCACATCATTTTTTGATAGCCAGTCTGTACCAAGGATTATATCAATGTCTACCATAGGTATTATGATAAATTCAATAGATAATGAAAAATTATATGACATAATAGAAAATGCCTTACACAACATTATTGAAATGATAATTCCATTAGGGGTGTTATGTGAAAAATCAGTTATTAATATAAAATGGAAATATCTAATTTTTAATGAAAACTGGGAAGATATAAAGGACTGTGAGAATCCATAATAAATGAAATTTTTGGCTAAATTTTTGGAAATTATTGAAGTACCTTCCAGTCCATCATTATGAACTTCAACCTTAGAATTTTTGATCACAAAACCTTCTCCCTTGGCCATTTATTGGGCATGTTTCCTTGATGCTTAGGAAAATAATTTGAATAATGTACCATATCCTTACCATTTTAGCATTGAAAAATTGTAGCTTCATTTTCTCCTTGTAATCATGAGCATGGTGGTCTTTTTATCTACACTTATAACAGACACCCATCCCCTTTATTCAAGTACCAGGGTGTTTTTTTACACAATTACTATAGGGTGGAAATTCAACTTTTCCCTTATTAAACTTACATACTTTTCTAGAGTGTTCAATGACCATATTTTGCACATGATTTACTTTAAATACATTTGACATGGAGAATTACATTTCTATCTTGATAGTACATGAGACAATATCATCATATGATGATAAATATTTTGAGACCAATGCTTGTCAGAGGAATGGTTTTAACCCATAAATGAGTTGATCAATATTACTTCTCAGGTCATTTATGTAGTCTACAATATGCCTTGTGGACATTGTAAATTTATCTTCATACTTTCAAATATTTGCATACTTCTTCTACCTCATACATAAAAATTTCCTCTCTATATGTACTCGTATATAATGAGGAAATTATTTTTCTAGGAAGAGTTCATTAAATTCCCTCCATTTCATATTTTATACCAATTCATCATTATTCCTGTTTTAAATTAATGACAACCATTTATTTACATATTATGATAGATGATAGACTACTATAAAAAGTTTTTTCTTTCATCACTCCCCAAAGTAAGAAATATTTTCTCTAACAAATTATCCTTTTTTCACTACAACTGTATTTTTAATACCATTTAATATTGGATGTTTTTGTCTCATGAAGTGATCTAACATTGATCCTCTTTTCTTTATCATGGTGCTCTATATAGGTAAGGTTGTTGTTCATAACTTGAGTCAGCTATCCTAGTATAGCTATAGGCTATTCATCGCCAGTTGTATCACCAGATCCAATATCATTATCTTGCATTGGAGGGAAATCCCTACATGGATTAGATGCAATGATATGGCTTCCATTCCTTCTACTAGGCTCTATTTATAAACAATTGCATACACTAAATTAAGTTATAAATTCAAATGCATAATGCTAATCTAGAAATATATTTTACATAAATTGAAAAATTTTATGCATATCTGTTTTCGTAATCATTAAAATGGTTTCTTTGGGGACATATTTTCTCATAAATCCTTTATAATGGTTTATAAATAAAATTTGAATTTTTGAAAGCATATCCCTATGAAGTGTCCAACCAAGTGCGGAGCAAGGCCCGTTTTCATGTACACAGGTACCCCGAGTAAAGCTCAAAACACCTTGGAAGAGTTGTTACACTAAGGTACATCTGTACTAAAACAATGCCCACTTTTTAGTATCCAGACATGGATTTATTTTCTTGGAATACCCACATAATCTCTACATTACAAAAAAATATATGATGTTCTTATGTAATTGCCCTAAAAGTATATATTTGGGTAGTGTCTCTTAATTAATGTTTTTTTTATAAATCTAGCTTCCATGAATTGCACCACAATTCCTGTAATAAAAATAGTAATGCCTTGACCTCATTTTCCTAGAGTTGGTGCATTATTTTACTATGCTGGAATGATGATAAGAAATAAAATCCCTAAGGACTGATCAAATTATATGTTTTAGAGACACTAGATACAAACATGAGTTTTACATTAAATATTTAAATGAAAAAAAATATATGATATCTTTTGAAAAATCTCATTTCTATTATACTATACCTGCTGGTCAATCAAAATATACTTATTCTCACCCTAGGGAAAAATGAAACATAAGAAAGGGGTGAATTTAGATTCTTTTTAAGGATAAAAAATATAGTTAAAGATATCATAAATAAGCATATAATGTTAATATAGTGTATAAAATAGAAATACCAGCCTCTAAAACAAAATCATCGGAATAATATCGGAAGAATAAATCATATAATTCTATTTAAACATTGATATGGATATTGTAAATAATCACATGTAAAATTAATTACCTAACTAGGAAATTCATAATACTAGAAATTATAATAATACTATCAGGGCCTCGTGCCAGGACCATAAATAACCATACCATCAAGGCCTCATGAAAGGACACTAGTTTTTCTCATGATACCTACCGAAGCATCTAGGGGCTATAGTGGGCCATGCCCATCACTTACTAAGTCGAATGAATTACTCATATTAAAAGGGTAAAACATAACACAAATATTCATATTCAAACTAGCATACAAAATTTTAATACTTTAACCATAAACCATGAATGGTATATAAATACAAAATATACAGTCAAATATATCATAAAAAAATCAATATAATATGGATTATTGTATCAAAATAATCAACCTTAATCAAGTATAAAATCAGAAAAATGATGTTAACATATATGAAAATACTATAAAAAATTCATTATAACTATTTTAGAGAAATATCTATTTTAACTTTGAAATTATTTAAAAACAACACAATTAAAAAATAAAACATCCCTTACTAAAATAGAATTCTATGATTTTAAAGAATGATTAAAAACATTAAGTTGTTTTTATGGTGGAAAATATATGCTTGTGCCCTATATGTTTAAAAAAACATTATTTCCTTAATTTGTCAAAAATGTCAAAAATTACCTTGGTTTGAAAATGAAGGACGATTCATTCAAAAATGTTTTCTAAAAAGTCAATAATTGGTAAAACTTAATTTAAACAATTGTCGATAATATTTTCAAATACATTTTAAAAAACATGGGCATGGATTATAATGATGTCCCAATAGATACTTATGTATAAATAATCTCAGATAATAAATAGATTGTGAAATTAACACTTACCATATACATTCCTCTAGTAGTGGGTGAGATAACCACTGGAATAATGGTTAAAGAATGATATTAAATTAAACCAGGAGAATATCCATATTTATTATATCATATATGATCTTATTATATCATTTTGTTAATAGTATTTTAGTATAACTATTATTTCAGGGGTTAACACTTTTGTTTTCCCATTCTCATTTTGCTGTGTATGTAATGTTTGATATGAATAGGATAAATTTTATTCATATTAATAATTATATTATGTTTGTAATAATTTTTTTTACTCATCATATAATTTTATAATCATTCTTTATTGGTTTACATGGAGAATAAATCTCACCGTGTCATGGAGACGGTAGGTTGTACATACACACGAGCAACGATATCATTCCCTTAATGGTTAAATGATATAGAATTGAATGGAATATTAATAATAAAGAATAATTATCATGTTATATTCAATATTTATATCCATTATACACATCATTATACCCATCCAAATAATTTAGTGATTAATAACAAATTACACCACAATGTGGAGACAGTAAGATGTACGTACGTTGGCTTGGCGATATTGTTATTCATAGGACGGATCAACAGAGGAAAATGGTAGTTCCATAATTATAATTTCATCTCATAATGTATATTATACTATAGTAATTAATTTTTTATTTAGATATTATCGGAAGATAAAGTAGAATATGAGAAGAGATTGAATGGAATTAGTAAAACAATTACCACTTATTTGAGCATCTCCATTTGAATTTCAAAAAATGATTCCATATGATAGATTTTTGCTCAAATTATGTCCTCTAGAATTACGTGATTATGTTATATTTATAACATGTCAGGTTTTATACATTTAAAAGGGATTTAAATTGGTAAATAAAAGAGAATGAGGGGTGCCCTTTTATAAGGGAGGGGAAGGGCACTTTTAGAAACTCCAAAACTATTAAATTATTATAAATTTATTTTTAGTTTAAAATTTCTCCAAAGTGATTTATTTTTAGGATAATATGAAAATGAGATTAAATAATCAGAACCTATTATTTTTTGACAAGTTTATGTCACAAAAGTAACCTCATATTTTGGGTTTAACCCTTAGTTAAACAGTTTAACTCTTACTATGTCTACTTGTATTTTTAAACGATAGGGTTAATATAGTTACTATAAAAATCTAGAAGAACTAAATTAGATAATTAACGACATATGTATCATAATCATAGTATTTTGGCTAAACCTATGATTTTTATAAATTTTAAAACATTTAATAAAATAATATTTATTTTAAAGTGTCATTTATGTCAATTTTTTATACTATTCAACATTTTCATTTAACCAAAATTCAAAAAATCATGATAACTTCAAAAAATTATTCAAACACGTCACTATCATGCCTATGTTATATATAAAATTAATTAATGTCATTAATTATGTCGAATTATTTATATTTTAATATTTTTAATTGTATTTATTTGATATTTCTATTAATAAAATAATTTCCACATCATTATTGTTTGCCCATTAATAGTAATTATTTAATATCGAAATTTTTTAGATAAATTTCTATGATATAAGTAATAATTTTATATTTCCAAATAATATTTCTAATCAACATTATCTACTAGATATATCTATATTAAAATTATTATACTTATAAGAAATGAGAGAGTGATATGTTGTAACACTCATTAGTTTTAATAATATTCATGTCATATTATTGAAAAATAATAAATTAAATGATTAAATTAAACAAATATGATATAAGGTATAATTTAGTCATCCAATAGTATTTTTAAGGTTTTACGGAAGTTTTATAGTATTCATTTATCTTTGATTACCTGATTTACCCTTAACCGTGGTAATAAAAATTACTAAAGTTACTAATCATGAAATCTAAAATATAATTGTAAACCATTAACATAATTTTCCCCCCTAATTCAAAATATGAAATATTTTATTAAAATTTAAAACATGGAAGTTTTATTAATTAATTTATGGTTAGTCATTATTGAAAAAAATGAGAAAAAAACTCTTTCAAAAGTAAAAACCATCAAAAGATTGATATGTGTTTATATATAATTTTATTGTGAAAATAATTCAGATGAAGTAAATTATCGTAAATGATAAAAATATAATCTAATTGTTCTTTAAGAATAATTAAAAGTATAATATAATAATTTAAATAAATTAGATGAAAAATAAGTTTTGATTTAAAATATAATATTTTTCACTATTCCTTAAAATATGAAAGTATTTAGAAACACACAAAAAATTTGTCAAAACTATATTTTTAAGTATAAAATATACATAATAAGATTATTTTGTAAAATTTAATATATATAAGTGTCAAATATTGAATTTAAAAATGGTTCTCCACTAAAAGGTTGCAAAACTACATTTTTTGAATAATAATTCTTTTATTTGAAAAATTGAATTTGTTCTTATATCATATCTGTGGAACACATGATATGAATTATAAAAATATAAGGAATATATAAAAATCATAATTTTTTAGATACTATTCATAACAGCTTCTTAAAGATCTAGTTTTGGTGCACTCCAACTTAGTGTTGTGTTCAAAAAATCTACTGAATTATTTAAAAAGAAGCGCATCATCGAAGAATGGGGTGTTACATTATTCACTCCTTCAAATAATTTCATCCTAAATATTTCTAGAATATCACTTTATAAAATGATTCGGGTGGTTCATCATCATATTCTCCTCAGGTTCCCATGCATTTTGTTCTATTTTTTTAGTTTCTCTAAAGAAATATTACTTTATGAGTCGTCCGATTTCTCAAAACTTGTCCTATAGTTTCAAGAATATTGATAGGAAATTCATAGTAAGAAATATCAGGTTCCAGATATATTTCTTCATATTTGAGTAAATTATTTCAGAATGGAATGTATTTTCTTTAATAGTGATATATGTAACACATCAGGAACTTTGGAGAGACCTAGCAGCATTGCTAAATGGTAAGCTATAAGTGAAATTTGTTCAAGAATTTTAAAAGGTATGATATATCTAGGAATAAATTTTTCCTTCTTTCCAAATCAAACAATAAACTTCCATATATATGCCTTCAAGAAAACAAGATCTCCCACTTGAAATTACACTTCCTTCTTTATGTTACAGGAATATCACTTTTTTCATACATTGAGATATTTTGATATGGGTTTGAATTATGTTAAAATTTTCTTTCCTTTCCCCAATATATGATTGGCCTATGAGTTTTCTTTCATCAATATCATCCTAAAAAGTCGGTATATGACATTGTTTTCATATAACTCTTCTTATGGTTCTATTTTAGTACTTAAATTAAGGATATTATTATAAGACAATTCTACTAGAGGTAAATAATGACCCCACATACCTTGTAATTCATGTGATAAAGGTCTAAAAGAGTCTTTTTTGGTTTGAATATTTCTTTCTGATTATCCATCAGTTTGAGGGTGGTAGGAATTCCTCAAATAAAGCTCAGTATATATGGCCTTCTGAAGACTTTTCCAAAATTGTGATGTAATATTGGGATGGCCATCAGAAACAATTGATATGGGTATACCATTAAGACTACAACCTCATTAATATATAGTATATTTAAACGTTCAAGAGGTTAATATTATCTTATAGAAATATGATGTGATGATTTGGTATGATGATCAGCAAAAAACCAAATCACATCATTTATTTTGATATTCTCTGTTGAAACATGATAAAGTCCCTCGTAATATCATCCCATTTCGACATAGGTATTGGAAGTGTTTTCATGAGTCCACAAGGATGTTTTATTTTAGTCTTCACCTATTGAAAAAAAAAATATCTTGACACATAATCATAAATCTCCAAATTCATGTTTTCCCTCAAAAAAATATTCTTTCAAATCTATAAATATATCTTAGTTCCCCAAGATTGTATAGAGAAATTAGAGATATGAGGATCATCAAATAATTCCCTTTTTCGCTCAGGTATAAAGTTAACAAAAAGCCTCTTCCCAAATTTTAAAATCCAATCTTCATAAAGTATGTAGATCAATCTCTCGTCAATCAAAAGATTAATTTTATTTTGAAAATCATAATAATTATACGATGAAATTTTTATCCTTTATAGTAAATATGCTTTGGAAACTATTTCAAAAAGCAGTGATGTTTCAACTTTCATGATAATTATCATAACTATGTTTACTAGATCCATGCACATAAGATCCTTTTCTCTCTCATTTTGTGAAATCATAATTCTTTAGTAGCTCAATCCATCTCATTTGTATCATGTTGATTTATTTTTGTGAGAAAATATATTTCAAACTATTGTGATCTGTATATATCTCACATATTACATTATAGAGATATTGTATCCATATATTCAGAGAAAATATATTTAATTATTACTCAAGTTCATGAGTTGGGTAGTTTTTTTCATGGATTTTTAATTACCTTGATACATAATTAAAAACTCCATCATTCTTCGTAAGGACACAACCAAGTCATTTCCATGATGCACCAACATAAATCACAATGCCATCATTTCTGGATTGTAAAGTAAAGATAGAACGATTGAATAATATTCTCTTCAATTCATGATAATATTATTCAAAATATTGTGTAAAAACTAATTTATCCCCTTTATGTGTGAGATTAGTTAATGGGTTTTCTAATAGAAATTGTTTTTGGATGAAACATCGGTAGTAAACTACAAAACCAATAAAAATACATACCTTAGTTATACTTATCGGTGATGTCCATTCTTGGATATCCCTGATCTTTACTAGAATAATTGATATTCCATCATTTGAGACAATATTTCCAAGCAATGAAATTTCTGGAAGCAAGAATTCACACTTGCTAAAATTCCCATATTGTTAATTACTTCTAAGAGTCTTCAGAATAATCTATAAGTGGTTCTCATGGTCTTCATAGCTTATGGAGTTTACCATGATATCATCAATAACTATTTTGAAAGAATCATCGTGATATTCCTTGAACACATTGTCCATTAGATCAATGAAACAGAGGTTGCATTAGTCACGTCGAATGACATTATTGTAAATTTGAAATGCCCATACCTAGTTCAGAATGTAGTCTCTAGAATATCATTCTTCATTACACACAATTTATGATATCCATAAATGTTTTAATCTTTAAAAAATATTGAGGTCCATGACTTTGATCAAAAAAATCATAAATATGAGTAATATGATACTTTTTATTTTTTGTAACAGCAATGATTTCTCTATAGTCAATGCATAAACTTATTGATCCATATTTCTTATTAACGTATAGAACTACAAATATCTATGGAGAAACACTGGGGATAATAAATCCCTTCTTACTAATCTCCTTTAGATGTTTCTTCGGCTATACTAATTCCACGATTTCCATTTTATAAGGATTTTCACATTGGGATTAAATAAATAGTAAACTCAACTTCTCTCTTTGGAGGATGTTAAGGTAATTCTTCCAAAAACATATCAATATATTCTTGGAAAATAGGTACATACTCAATTTTAATATTTATTCCTTCATCCCTATAACTTATTTTATCTTCCTTCCAATGTCTCTTATTCTATAAAGATAACAGGTGTGTGTTTTGATAAGAATCAGGTGACGAAGTTTCTATTCTAAAGATAATGGATTCTGTATTTTCCACGCAAATTGCAACTTCTTTATTGTTGTAATAAATATTTTGCATCATATTTTGATAACTATTCTATATAGAGGATTATATCAAAGTTCACCATAAGTATAATTATAAATTTTATAGATAAATCATTCTTATATAATATAATGGGAACTTCCATACACATCATTATTACAATGAAACTTTCCATAGGGATTTTGACTGACATCTCCCTTGTTAATGTGAATTGGAAATATCTAATTCTTAAATCAAACTGGGAAGATATAAAGGGATTATAGGATCCAAAATCAAATAATTATTTGGATAAATTTGAGAAAAAGATTAAATTACTTTCCACCACATCATTAGTAAGTTCAACCTCAATACTTGTGGTTTCAAAAGCTTGGACTTGCTCCCTTAGCATTTTCTGTGGAATGTTTCCTTAATGCTTAGGAAAATAATTTGCATAATTTACCATCTCTTTAAGATTTTATAATTGACCATTGGTAGAATCTTTCAACCACTTGAAATCAAGAGATTTTTGTCCTTTTTCTCCACACTAGTAACAAACTACCATCCCCTTTTGGAAAATACTAGGATGTTTCTTCCCACAATTACTACAGGGTGTAAATTCATCTTTTCCCTTTTCCCCCAAACTTTTTTTCCAGAGTCTTCAGTGGCCCTATTTTTCTTATGATTTAGTATAAATTAATAGGAATTGGATAATTCCTTTTATTTTTTGATAGCACATGATACTATATCTTCGTACGATGAGAAAATTTGGGATACCAATGCCCGTTAGAGGAATGATTTTAACACACAAAAGAATCAATCAATATTACTTCTTGGGTAAAATATATAGGATATAATATACCTTTATAACCTTGTCAATTTAGCTTCATACTTTACGGGATTCACATCCTCCTTCTGCCTCAGACTCTGAAATTACCTCTCTATATTAACTCATAGATCACGAGGAAAACATTTTTCTAGGAAGAGTTATTTAAATTCCTTCCATTACATATTTGATTACTATTCATCTTCCTTCATGTTTTAAATTAATGACCACCATTGATCTGTATGTCCAGATAGATGATATAATTACATAATTTTTTTTCTTTTATTACTCCCCAAAGCAAGAAATATTTTCTATAAGGATCTTATCCTTTCCCAGCTATAAATGGATTCATAGTCCAATTGAATATTATAGGTTGTTGTCTAATTAAATGATCTAACATTGATTATTTTATTTGGATTAGGGTGATACTAAGGTTATTTTTCATAACCTGAGTCAGTTTTCCCAGTATAGTTATAAGTTATTTAGTGCCAGTTGTATCACCAGAACCACAATCATTATCATGCAGTGGAGGGAAATCACTATATTGATTATGTGATTTGATATTGTTTCTATTCCTTTCACTGTGATCTATTTCTAAATAATGGAATACACTACATTAGGTTTTTAATTGTAGAGACCCATTGCTTGATGTAAAAAGATTTTACATTACTTTTGTGGAATTTATAATATATAACAAAAACAGACACACAAGGAACATAATAGTTTAGTGTCTATAGAAACTTGGAATATAATCTTCTAATCGCGGTGAAAGATCATCAACATCTCCTATAAAGATCTTCCCCTTTGTTTTTCTTACCTAAAACCTTTATTTAAAGTTAGGGGAAAAGAAAACATAAAAAGGGTGAGCTCAAATGATCAGTAAGGGTAAACATAGAGAACATAAAAAAATACATAAACATTTGAATGAAAAATCTTGAACATAAAATCTAAACATCAAAATCTTGAGCAGAGACATAAATCTTGGAAGTACATAAGGCATATATCATAAAAAAACATAAATCATGATAAAATAGCATGGGTATAGAACATGTGATTGTGACAACCATTAATCACATGATACGATTTCCATAGTATCCAAGGCATTGCTGACAAGACTATCTTAGTGGAAAAAGTCCCTTTCTGAATTGAGTTCACTCCTTGATCCTGTCATGTATCACTGAACCAGAATAACTTATCATTCCATCCATGTATATCTAATGAGATATAAATCATTACCCAATGCATTGAAGGGATATATAGGTCCCACCCATCTCATAATGAAATCATTTTTTGTGTGCCACAAAATCATAAATCATACATCATAGCATAACCCATGTAATAGAATGGGATTCTTAAACATGATTCCATCATTACATAATCCATATAAAAAATGGAAATCATTTTATCATAATAGGAATCAAACCATGTAAATAATGGACACATTATACTCGAAACATAAACATATTAAATAATGTCATTTTAGATGGAAAATAGTTTTGATAAATCACTTCAAATTAATTCTTGAGGAAAATATCCTTTCTTATTCAAAATAATTTTCCTTTCACAAAATGCCATGAAATTTTAAAAGAAAATGGTTTTGTTGAAAATAATCATGCAATCTTGTAGATAAAGATTCATGAAAATGAGGCGTTATGAAACCGTAAAATCCATTCACGCCGTATAAGTTAAAAATAACATTCTCCTCGTACTTTTGTCTGAAAGTCAAAATGATTCTTGTATGGTAAACAAAAGAAAGATTCCTTCTATAACATGTGGTAAAAGTAATGACTGGGTAAAAAGGATATTAAAAATAAATGATTTTTTTTAGAAAATATGGACATGGATGATAATAAAAACCCCAGTAAATACTTACGAATAAACAATCTTGGATAAGAATGAGATTGGAATAGTTATGACTTACCTTAGGTTCGATATGCTTCGTACATATACGAACCTCTTGTATAATGATTTAAATAATGTCATTGACTTATTACAGAATCATATTCATTGTTATGATATCATATATGGTTCACTTATGACTTTATATTACCCATTCCTTTGTAAATTCCATGTTAGAGCAGTGTTTTGAGTAAAATGTTTTATTTATCGTATGTGGTTGGACTTCTTGTTCTTGATATTATTATTACTTATATCATGATTTAATTACTTAATTAATGTAAATAATGATTTATATATCATATATATTCAGTATATATATATATTTAACAGATAGATAAATGAACTGAAATACACCATTCATGGAGACAGTAGGCCGTACGTACGCATGAACGTTGTTTTATTTTCCTTATTGACTTGAATGGAATTAAGTAGATGACATAATTTTATATATATATATATATATAAATATAAATACAGTATCATTATTATGTCATATATTTCATTATTATTCATTATATATACTTTATAATCATTTATTAATGGTAAACATGGAGAATTAATCTCATCGTGTCGTGGAGACGGTAGTCCGTACGTACGCATGAGTGATGATATCATTCCCATGATCATGGGATTGTATTGAAGTTTATTTATAATATTTCAGAATCAATATAAATTTACAATAATAATAAATATTTATTTATTTACACCATTATACCCATCCAAGTAAGGTGGTGGTGGAAAACAGATTACACCACTGTGTGGAGACGGTATTCTGTACGTACGCACGCGTGGTGATTTCATTTCCGTAGGATGGATCGAAGGTGTAATAAGGTTGTTTCATATTTATAATAATATATATCTTTATAAGTAATACTGATGTTATTACTTTATAATGAAACAACTAAAGAAGAGGAGGTAGAAGAAGAAGGAAACTTGAAGGGAACAGAAGAAGAGGTTACTTGTTCTTCGACACACCTCCTTTAAAATTCCTATTCTGGAAGTATATTTGGTCTTTTGAGAGGAACATAAACTCCAAAATGTTTCTAGGGAAGTTTAGAAGAGAAATGGGTAGGGTTTGGTTGAGCTTCAAGGCGCAAAAGGGTGTAAAGAGAAGAGGGAAGTGGTGCCCTTTTTATAAGGGAGGAGAGGGGCACCTTTGAAACAACTTAAAATATTACTTTATTATAAAGACATACTCGGTATTTAATAGCTCCAAATTGATTTATTTAGAAGCTAAGGTGGGTAGGGATCTAAATCCTCTCAAATAATAGGTTTTAGACAACATTAGGTTATTATTTTAACCATATCCTATAGATTTAACTCTTAGTTAAATAATTTAACTTTTACCATGTCTTCTTGTTTTCTTACACTATATGGTTAATAAAAATACTATAACCAGGATAAAGAACCCCAAGTGGTTATTTATTAATATATATAACCTTATCTAAGTCATTTGTATGAACCATATATTTTTAGGAATAAAATAACAATTAATAATATAATATTTGTATTAAAAACTATTTTATGTCAATTTTGACACTATTTGGTAATTGATTTTTGGTGAAAATCATAACAGCATGATTAGTTTGAAAAAATTTAATTGAATCAATATTAACATGTCATATTAACCTATAAATTTTTTGGAATTCATAAAAAGTCTCAAATTACATTTATTTGGGTATTTATAATATCAATTATTTTAATATCTAATTATTTAGGTATTTACTGCATCACCATTGTGTCAAAAATAACATAAATTATTTAATCTCTAAAAATTATAAATAAAATACCATTATGTATGAAATCCTTTTATCTTTATAATGAATATTTATAGTCTAATTTATCTTATTTATATCCCAATATTAAAAATGTTTTTGTTATTAAACTTTGATTTTAACTATTTTAACTCTTCTTTAAATAAAATAATATTAAATGTCCTAATCTAATCCAAGTGGACCTAAATGGAAATATTTCATTCCTAAGGTTATTTTTGGTCGAATTAAACTTATCCAACAGAATTTGGACATGTGTTAGGGTAATAATAATATGAATTTGACCCCTTATTACCCTATTTACTTTTAACCGTGGTAAATAAAAGTAAAAAGTTACTATTCACCAAAAAAATTATCTTATTGAAGCACATTTAATCCTTGATATTAACTGTGTCTCTCAGATTTTCAAAATTCCACTCACAGAAGCGGTAAAATTATGTTTTATGTAAATTTTCAAATTCTCCTATGAAGTGGGTAAAAGACGTTGAAAAGTTCAATAAGATTTTTATATATCTAAAATTATTATAAAATGACTTCAATGAATTACATTGAACTTATATAGGTCTTATGTATCAATTTTGACCTAAAATAAATTTAAATAAAATAAATAATTATTTGAATAAAAATTCTGTTGTTAAATAGTAACCCATTGTTTTCACTATTCATAAAAAATCAACGTTTTCAGAAAAATTCCAAAAATTCACCCTAGGCTAATTTCGATAATCCGAATCCAAAAATGAAGTCCATTTTGAAAGATAAAATTTATAAAATTTCAAAATGTGGGTATTACTATTCATAACAGCTAGTTCATAATAATATTATAATAATATCTTGTTTAATGAAATTCGGTATTGCGTACTACACATGCCATTGAGGAAGGTCTTGATTGCGTGTAATGTAAGCCAAGTCAGGGTTACGTGTAGTGCAAGACTCATTTGTTGTAGCGTATAATAGAGTCCAACCACATTTCATTTATACATTGAATATATATATATATATATATATACACTAAATGTTGCGTAGAATAACTACTATCAAACGAACTTGAAATTGTGTGTAACATGATCCAAGAATAGTGTTGCATATACTGAAAGCTAATACGATGTTGCATATAGAACACGCTAATTATGGTGTCGCGTACAACACAAGAAATCAATGAAATTAGAAATAATAATTCTCAGAAAATATCGGGTTGTTACATTCTACCCCCCTTAAAATGAATTTCTCCCTCGAAATTCATCGGGGTTATAAATTGTTTACTACTTGAAATTTTCTTTAATAGAAACCCACATCATAAAAAGGAATACTAAAGCTTAATTTAAAAAACTAATGTATGAAACGTAATGGTTACCCAAATTAACATATCCCTGGGTTTCCACATAGGAGAACAAAGGTGAAAATATAGATATGGAAGAGAAATCTAACCGTCAAGTTCTGATAGAGAGTGGTAGAGAAGATGGATATGAAAAAGCCATAAATTTGTGATGATCTAAGGTACCGTCTGATTCATCAGATATAAGGGCACTAGGACATCATTTTTGGTTTTCAAGATCATTTCCCTAAAGTTGAAGAATTTGAATTAGAAGTAATACTTACTTTATTTTGGTACAATCTCACCGTTGTTCGTGCCTTGACCAATTTCCACTTCATATCCTTTAGAAATGAAGTTGAATTTGTCATTCTTGAAGTGTTAGCAGATCATGTGATAGAATGATGGGTCATTCCATCTGTTTCAAACAAAAGTTTAGCAAAAGTTATCAAACAAACATAAGTCTATCTATGGTGAGGTTAATCGTATATGGTTCCTAAAATGGACTTATACTTCGTCCATCATACCGCTTAATAAAATAAAACTAGTTTATACTAAACAGGGACTTCCTGTAGGGTAGTGGTAAGTGAGGACGGCCCATCGCACTTTAGTTGTGGGTTCAATTCCCACAGCCTTGTCCGACGCGACGGGTTGTCATCCGTCCTACAGGTTGTCCTTTTTCTAAAACTGTACTATTATAACATTTTAAAAATTATATCGACAAGTTCGAGCCTTAAACAATACTATCTGATGTCTAACATAATCTATTCCAATCTTTAGACTTACCCAAACTCACAGTATAATGAAAAATATTGATAGATAGGTCATTTACCAAGCATGTAAATACCATCATTTATGCCCATATATCATAAGAAATGTCTTTTTGGTCACATTCCAAACATTCGAATGCCTTAATCATGTATTCTATTAAAAAATTAGTACCCATTGAACCTTAGTGAAAACATGAATGTAGTTAAAATTTAACACTTTCCACACACCAAAATCCAGAAAATTCTATATACCCAAACCATGATACCACTTAGTCCTTATATCAATCATGAGCTCATGAATATGATCAAACATATTATTTTATCCTTACCCATCCATTATGCACATATCATCTACTTCCCAAAATATTTGAATCACTTTTCATGGTTACCAGTACCATATTATTATTGAAAACTATAATAAACCAATACATAGATGTTCCAAAATTCCACTATACCATAAATGAGATTCCATGATACTATTTTGAAATCCCATTACATAAAAACTTAATCATTACACAACATCATTGTCATAATAAACATCACAAATATTGATCGCATGTGACTTCCCTTTATCCTTTTCCTTAAAAGGTTTCTCATGTTGATCATCATTAACCCTTGGATTAGGGCATTGATTAGCACTATGCCCCATTTCCTTGCACTTGAAGAATTGAAGTGTTGGCGGTGCATTATCTGTAGTCTTTTCTTTATTCAAATCATTAGCAAGCCTTTTTCCTTTACTTCGTCAATCAGACGCTCGATGACCTTATTATCCACACTAAAAACATTTTCTTGTACCTTTTAGACAATCTCCACCATGCTTATTTCCACAATTTGAGCATAAAGAAACATTCATCTTCTTTTCACCATTGTTCTGAGATTTCTCCTTGTACTCCATCTTTCATTTCTTGTCAAAACCATGAGATGGATATGTAACACAAACTTCTAGTTCTACCTTGATAGCACAATGCACAATTTCTTCATAGCTCCTAAAGTATCTTCTAGCTAATTCCCTTCAATGACTTGGTTTTAAGCCATTGAAAAATCGATCAACATTACTTTTAGGTTGGATGATAAAACCAGATGTATACCTTGAAAGTATTGTAAAATTCACTTCTTATATACCAATAGATTCATCATCCTTATAATTAACCTCATGGAACTCCTTTTCCATATTTGTTCAAAGAATATGAGGGAAGTACTTACTGAAAAACAAGTTCTTGAACTCTCCCCATTCCATGGATTCAATTTCATCTTGGGGATTTGTATTCTTAATTAGAGTCCACCACTGGTCTACTTCACATTCTAAATGTTAAACAGCTAGAATGACATTATCATTTTCGGAATAGTGAAGTATGTAAAATATATTTTCAATTGTACTAATCCATTGTTCAGCAACAAGTGGATCAGAAGACTCATTGAAAGAAGGTGGACGTTGCCTCAAGAAGGAATCAACAGAATATTGTTCCCTAATATGATCATTTGGAAATCCAGAATGATTCATAGATTTTGTAAGTATAGCAATAAAATTTTGCACTCCATATCCCATCACATTTTTTTGTTCAGGGGGACAATTATTGCATTTCCCATTACATTGATCTACATGGTTCCTTTGGGTTCCAGCCATTGTCTATAACCCAAAGAGAATAGTGTGAGAGGTAATAATCATTCTAGGAAAAACAACATAATAAAGGGGGAGTACCGTCAATATATAACATCTTAGGTTAAATTCAAAGATTGTTACCATAATTCTAGGACTATAACCTATACTTATACTTAACCTTAGGGACATCCCTAGACATACCTTATAAATACCTCTAGGGATCTCACTAAAGTTTTCGCATTCTAGTTTCCAAAGGTTAACTAAACTTTTTATCTGATACCAACTGTAGAGACCCAAAGCTTGACATACATGGATGTTACATTCCTTTTTCAGAATACTTAATTCATAAAAAAAACAGACACACAAGGACTGTAATAGTTTAGTGTCATTGGAAACTCGGAATATAATCTTCTAATCATGGTTAAAGATCTTCATCATCTCCCTTAAAGACCTGCCCCTTTTTTTCTATCCTAAATCCATTATTTAAATCCTGGGGAAAAGAAAACATAAAAAGGGTGAGCTCAAATTCTCAGTAAGGGTAAACATAGAGTACATAAAACAATCCATAAACATTTGAATGCAAAAACATGAACAAAAAATCTAAACATCAAAATCTTGAGGAAAGACTTAAATCTTGGAAGTACGTAAGACATATATCATAAAAGAACATCAATCATGATAAAATAGAATGGGTATAAAACATGTGATTGTGGAATCCCTTAAGCACATGATATGATTTCCATAGTAGCCAAGGCATTGCTGCCAAGACCATCTTAGTGGAAAAAGTCCCTTTCTGAATCGAGATCACTCCTCGTTCCAGTCTTGTATCACTAAACAAGATAAACTTACCATTCCATCCATGGTTATCTCATGAGATATAAATATCTACCCAATGCACTGGAGGGAGATATAGGTCCCACCCATCACATAATGAAATCATTCTATCGTGTGCCACAAAATCATAAATCATACATCATAGCATAACCCATGTAATAGAATGGGATTCTTAAACATCATTCCATCATAACATACTCCATATAGAAAAATAGATATCATTTCATCATAAGAAGAATCAAACCATGTAAATAATGGAGACATTATACTTGAAACATAAACATATTAAGTAATGACATTTAAATGGAAAATACTTTTGATAAAACACTTGAAATTAATTCTTGAGGAAAATATCCTTTCTTCTTCAAAATCATTTTCTTTTCACAAAATTCCATGAAATTTTAAAAGAAAAGGGTTTTGTTGAAAATAATCATTGAATCTTGTAGAGGAAGCTTCATGAAAATGAGGCGTTATGAAACCGTAAAAATTTCTTCATGCCGTATAAGTTAAAAATAACACTCTCCTCGTACTTTTGTCGGAAAAGTCAAAAAGTTCCTTGTATGGAAAAAAAAAGAAAGATTCCTTCTATAACACGTGGTAAAAGTTGAAATGGGTAAAAGGCCATTAAACATACATGAAATCATTTTTAGAAAACATGGACATAGATGATAACAAAAACCCCAGTAAATACTTATGAATAAACAATCTCGGATAAGAATGAGATTGGAATAGTTATCCCATACCTTAGGTCCAATATGCTTTGTATGTATCCTATCCTCCTGTATAATGATTTAAATAATGTCATTGACTTATTACAGAATCATATTCGTTGTTATGATATCATATATGGTTCACTTATGACTTTATATTACCCATTCATTTGAAAATTTCATGTTAAATCAGCATTTTGGGTAAAACGTTTTATTTATTTTACGTGTTTGGACTTGTTGTTCTTGATATTATTATTTCTTATATCATGATTTAATTACATCCAGAATGTAAATCATGGTTAATATATCATATATATTCAGTATATATATATAATAGTTAGATTAATGAAATTAAATACACCATTCATGGAGACCGTAGGCCGTACTTACGCATGAACGCTATTTTATTTTCCTTATTGACTTGAATGGAATTAATTAGATGACATATATATATATATATACATCAATCCAGTATCATTATTATGTCATATATTTCATTATTATTCATTATATATAATTTATAATCATTCCTGAATGGTTAACATGGAGAATGAGTCTCATCGTGTCGTGGAGACGGCAGTCTGTACGTATGCACAAGCGATGATATCATTCCCATGATCATGGGATTGAATTGAAGTGTATGTATAATATTTCAGAATCAATATCACTTTATAATAATCATATATATTTATTTATTTACACCATTATAACCATCTGTAACACCCCTGGTAAATAACGAATATGGCATTTTCATATTTATCCATATTTGTGAATAAAATATTAATATTACTTTAAAGGGAACGCTATGCTCGATGGCATACCCAATACAAAAAAATGAGTCTCTTTGAAATCTTACGTTGCACTTTAATAATAAAATAATATTACTTTAAATGGTAGGTAATGCCTAGCCGTTGTAATGGCGGGAATGAATGGAACTAACTACAAAAAGATTATATATGTTTGTCAAATATTTTTACTTTTATCCAATAAATGTTAGAGGCTTAAAATGAAAATGAATCCAATTTTAAGCATAAATCTTCTAATATTCTTAAAAAGGTCGATTAACCGGCTTTTGATGGAGAACCATTTTTAAATATACTTTTGGAAATTTTACATGTTGTATTTGACAAAATAAAATCTTTCATTAGAATATAAACATTAAAATTTACTTTCTGTAAATTTTTGTTATTTTTCCGATAAAATCACTTTTAGTGAAACTGTTGCATTTTAATTCAAAACCTCCTTTTAATCTGATTTATTTATATAAATATATTATCTTTTTAATTGAGATTAAAGTGTATTTAGAATATATTTTTACCATTTAATCCAATGGTGGTCATTGTAATTAAGACATATATCATAAAAGAACATCAATCATGATAAAATAGAATGGGTATAAAACATGTGATTGTGGCATCCCTTAAGCACATGATATGATTTCCATAGTTGCCAAGCCATTTCTTCCAGGACCATCTTAGTGGACAAAGTCCCTTTCTGAATCGAGATCACTCCTCGTTCCAGTCTTGTATAACTAGAAAAGATAAACTTACCATTCCATCCATGTTTATCTCATGAGATATAAATCTCTACCCAATGCACTGGAGGGAGATATAGGTCCCACCCATCACATAATTAAATCATTCTTTCGTGTGCCACAAAATCATAAATCATACATCATAGCATAACCCATGTAATAGAATGGGATTCTTAAACATTATGCCATCATAACATACTCCATATAGAAAAATAGATATCATTTCATCATAAGAAGAATCAAACCATTTAAATAATGAAGAAATAATACTTGAAACATAAACATATTAAGAAATGACATTTAAATGGAAAATAATTTTGATAAAACACTTGAAATTAATTTTGAGGAAAATATCCTTTCTTCTTCAAAATCATTTTCTTTTCACAAAATGCCATGAAATTTTAAAAGAAAAGGGTTTTCTTGAAAATAATCATTGAATCTTGTAGAGGAAGCTTCATGAAAATTAGGCGTTATGAAACCGTAAAAATCTATTCATGCCGTATAAGTTAAAAATAACACTCTCCTCGTACTTTTGTCGGAAAAGTCAAAAAGTTCCTTGTATGGAAAAAAAGAAAGATTCCTTCTACAACACGTGGTAAAAGTTAAAATGGGTAAAAGGCCATTAAACATACATGAAAACATTTTTAAAAAACAGGGACATGGATGATAACAAAAACCCCAGTAAATACTTACGAATAAACAATCTCGGATAAGAATGAGATTGGAAAAGTTATCCCATACCTTAGGTCCAATATGATTTGTATGTATCCTAACCTCCTGTATAATGATTTAAATAATGTCATTTACTTATTACAGAATCATATTCGTTGTTATGATATCATGTATGGTTCACTTATTACTTTATATTACCCATTCTTTTGTAAATTTCATGTTAAATCGGCATTTTGGGTAAAATGTTTTATTTATTTTACGTGTTTGGACTTGTTGTTCTTGATATTATTATTTCTTATATCATGATTTAATTACATCCAGAATGTAAATCATGGTTAATATATCATATATATTCAGTATATATATATATAATAGTTAGATTAATGAAATTAAATACACCATTCATGGAGACCGTAGGCCGTACTTATGCATGAACGCTATTTTATTTTCCTTATTGACTTGAATGGAATTAATTAGATGACATATATATATATATATATATATATATATCCAGTATCATTATTATGTCATATATTTCATTATTATTCATTATATATAATTTATAATCATTCATGAATGGTTAACATGGAGAATGAGTCTCATCGTGTCGTGGAGACTGCAGTCTGTATGTACGCACAAGCGATGATATCATTCCCATGATCATGGGATTGAATTGAAGTGTATGTATAATATTTCAGAATCAATATCACTTTATAATAATCATATATAGTTATTTATTTACACCATTATACCCATCTATAACACCCCGGGTAAATGAAGAATATGACATTTTCATATGTATCCATATTTGTGAATAAAATATTAATATTACTTTAAATGGAACGCTATGCTCTATGGCATACCCAATATGCAAAAATGAGTTTCTTTGAAATCTTACGTTGCACTCTAATAATAAAATAATATTACTTTAAATGGTAGGTAATTCCTAGCCGTTGTAATGGCGGGAATGAATGGAACTAACTACAAAATGATTATACATGTTTGTCAAATATTTTTACTTTTATCCAATAGATGTTAGAGGCTTAAAATGCAAATGAATCCAATTTTAAGCATAAAACTTTTAATACTCTTAAAAAGGTCGATTAATAGGATTTTTATGGAGAACCATTTTTAAATATACTTTTGGCAATTTTACATGTTGTATTTGAAAAAATAAAATCCTTCATTAGAATATGTTCATCAAAATTTAATTTTTGTAAATTATTTTTATTTTTCCGATAAAATCACTTTTAGTGAAACTATTGCATTTTAATTCAAAACCTCCTTTTAATCTGATTTATTTATTTAAATATATTATCTTTTTAATTGAGATTAATGTTTATTTAGAATATATTTTTACCATTTAATCCAATGGTGGTCATTGTAATTAATTTCACTTTGTAATTGGACTTAAACTAGAGTCAATCTTTTAATAAATATTCTTTCTTAAAAACACGCTATTTGTTTTGACAGCGGGTATGAATTATTAAATTAATTAATGAAACTTATATATTTTTAATTCTTTAATATAGACATCATTTTTGAATTTGGAATATCAAATATAGATTTTGGTGAATTTTTGGTATTTTTCTGAAAAACTTCAATTTTTGATGAATAGTGAAACCACTAAGTGATAGTTAAAGAAACTAATTTTTCGTTTAAATGAAACATTACCACTTTTGTGATTTTATTTTCAAAACACCAACATACATGGTTCTAATTAGGAAGTAAAATGTGGTTCCATGAGATTAAAATAAATTTTTTGGTGAATAGTAGCTTTTAAGTTTTATTAATCGCGATTAAAGGTAATTATTGTAATTTAAGATAATGATTATGTTATAATAATATGAAATTAACATGGCACTTGTCCTACCCTTATTTTATGAGTCATGTCCGACCAATAAAATCCATGGGTCAACTTGGGGACCCCATAGATCCACTTTGGTTGGAAAATGACATTAATAACTTTTTATTTAAAGTTAAAATAAAAATGTCACAAACATGTATTGTTTTACTAAAAAATATTTTACATGGGGTTATAAAAGTCATATTTTTTAATATAAATATTTATTAGAAATATAAAAAGATTCCCTACATCATGATTTTTTTATAATTTTTATACATTAAATAAATAAAATTATTTATGACAGCATGATAATGTAGCGATTACATCATTATTTAACAATTTAAATAAAATGAAAAGATAATGTAAAATATAAGACCTAAACATGTAAAAAAACTATTGGATGTGTGGAATTAGAACTATTATCACCTTATCCTATAAATATATAAATTTTGGACCTTTAAAATCTGAAAAATCATTTTATAATAATGTTACTTATCAAGACTTTCAATGAGTGACCCTCCTCTCCTCTTATAAAAGGCCCCTACCTTTACCACCTTAAACACACCACTCAAGCCATTGGCTCGGCCAAACCCTGACTATTGTGTCTCTCCACATCCCTCTATTACTCCTAGAAGCCTCAATTGGGACAGAAGTCTTCCCAAATAAGCCTTTGAGCTCAAATCCAAAAGAGTTACCCGATTTAAAGGTAAAGTCCGCCCTAGTGTTCTTTTGTTTTATTTTGCTTCTCCAACCCCCTAAATTTTTTTATTTCTTTATTTTGTAACAACAATAGTATCTTCAATATACTTGTAGGATTTTATAATACAGATTCGAGCTACACTTACACACACCTCCGTCTGATGGTAAAAGAACATACTATTTCTGTGGATGGCGAATTACTGCCTCACGATACGATGATTGTTCAATACTCTATTAACACCTTTAAAGGTGGACATTATGATGTCACTGTATTTTATATATGATATATATGGTATATATGTTATCTATATTCTCCTGTATTTTATATTTCATACATACCTTCATTCATTGCATGTTGTGCAAATGTGATAATTTCATACGAGGAAGTGTGGACTACCGCCCCGACAAGTTATGTGACTCGTTCACGAAATACATTGAATGTATAAAGAATGAAATTAATGAACTTATGTGAACTATATAAAATATAAATTATACTGGAATTATAATATATATATATCTCAATTGTTTTTTTAATTCCATTAATATTACAAAGAAATGAAAGTAGCGTTCATGCGTACGTACGGTCTACCGTCTCCATGAATGGTGCACTTCATTTAATTTTATCTCAAAATGTTATGGAATAGAATAAAATGAATATGTAATGGATATATATTTTATTTAAGTCATTAATAATATTATGGAGATGATGAACTTATAACTACACGGATAATCTTTTTCAAACAAGTTCATTTTTGACTCATGTACCAAACATCGACAAAAATGTCTGATATGAACTCACATTATTAACCAATTATTATATCATTATAATAAGTGATATGAACTGAATAATTATTTTTAAAGGATGTCCTTATTCAATTATAAATTGAACAATTTTTATTATTTAGGAATATAAAGAAACGAACTAGACAAGTCGGACTTGAGGTAAGGGATCCAACCTCTCTCTTTCTTTTTATGTACTATTTTTTATGTCATTTATTTTAAGCTCAACTTTATTATGTTTCGGGATGTTATTTTATATTCCTCATTCTTTAATTTTTATGTTCATATTATTAGAGACCCTATTTTATCTCATAAATCGATTTTTGTACGTTTTATGTGGTGCTGTTAGGCTGCCGAGTTTTCGTAAGGGATTTTTCATCTCAAATTTATTCCCATGAGATTTATGCCACATTTGCCACCATTTCCTTTTATTGGTATATTTAATACCCATTATTCTAATCTTTGTGTAATATACTTTCGTTTATGAGTATTTACAATAATGTTTTATAGTCCTTCTTTCACAGGGTGTACATTTCGAAAGTTACCCAAGATGGTAAGGGAACCTTTCACCCTCCTCTTTTTAAAAGACTTCTTTTGTTATGTATTTTAATTTACATATTATTATGTTGGGATATGTTCTTATATATCCTTATTGATGTAAATTTTATTTCCATGTGATGATATACCATTCTCTCTCTCATGTACTAATTTTCTTAATTTTGAAGTGACACTGTTGGGCTGTAGAACTTTTGCAAAGGAAATTCTTAACTCAATTTCAATTATTTGGGTTAAACCTCTAATTCTTGAATTTATAATGACAAGATTATGTGTGGAATCTCTATGTTGTAATTTTCACAAACCTTTATTTGGATATACAATTTCTACACAAAATCATCTCATTGATAAATTCGTATGTCATTTAGACGAACTTGTATGGGAAATCATAACTCAATCTCATTTCATTGAGTTAAATATCTATGCCAATGGTTTTGTTTTTCCAAGAGTATGTGTGAATGACCTTTGATTATTTTACACTTAATATCCACTTATATTTGGTGTATTTATATTTGTCACACATAATCATGTAATTTATTTATCCTTAATCTAAGGATACCGACTTTGTATGGGACTTCGTCTCAATCTCCTTTCATTGAGGAATATTTTGTTTTATAGACAACTTTATTTTATACAGTGTATAAACCCATTTTACATTTACATTTATTCAAAATAAATCTTATTATACGAAGCGTTTTACTAAAACAACAAAAGGGAATCATTTTGTTGTACGTATGCGGCGTCAACGACCTTTTCCTCTGCTGTGATTATTATTTGGTCTTTGTCTTCCTCAACAACCCATAATGTTTTTAAAATAAAATAAATACCATATACTCTCTTATGTATTTTGGTATTGAAAATGGTTTTTATAATGTATTTTTTTTATGTCAATATATTTAAGTGATATATTGTGATTGAAATGTGGAAATGTTTTCTTTCCATTATATTTGTTTTATGTCTTGTGATTTTATAATGGTACTTAGACATTTGACGGGTGGTTACATGGTAAACCATATGACGGGTGGTGTCGTGAATACCAGGATGGGTGGTTACATTATAACCTCCAATGCATTGGGTATGGAAGTCAGCCGTATGGCTATTCCATTTAGTGATATGTGTGGAAGTCGACCGTATGGTTATTCCATTTATGTATGTTTATGTCCCAAGTTACCTTTATATGTTATGTGTTCTTTATATGGGTTTTAAGGTAATATTTTGGTTACAAAAGGGTAGGTAATGATCTTTTATTTAGTGAAGAGTTTATTACTACTTCATAAAGATGAAAAGAATTACTTTGATAATGTATTCTTGGTTTACTTGTTATTTTGAAAAACTAACAGTTTTCCTTCTGTGTGTATCCTTTTCTGGGATTTTTATGCTCATCCCAAGTTTTTGAAATGTTTTCCACATTACTTAAAGATGAATAGGGTCAAGGATGGGATCAAGGAAAGACATGCTATCTAAACCATGGATCTAGACATGTTTCTTTTTAAGAGTTTTTATTTTATGGAATCTTAGTAGCAGTGTCTAATTTGAAATCATTTGTGATCTAATAGTTATGTCCTAATTCTCTAAAACTCTAAACCTGAAAAGATCCACTATGTGAATTATTAATTTAATTCAATAATATGTAATGTTTAAGGTCGGGTCCTTGTAGTTGGTAACAAAGGTCGGTTTAGATAACTTTAGAGGTTAGAGTGGTGTTTAAGAAAAAGTGAAAAGTTGTGTATAACCACAATGGTTATTATATTAGATAGAGTCATTGTTATTTTTGAAGGTTGGAATGAGTTTGAGATAATATGGATAAGTATATCTTAGTGTTTATCTTCCTCTTTAGTACATAATGATTTTGTTGATATACTCACACTGAAATTTCTGGTTTTTGTAAATGGATGGATCTAGCAGGAACCAAAGTGACAATGGGTTTGAAGGAAACTATAGTGATTCTCTAATTAAGAGACTGGATGAAATGGGGGATTCAATTAGAAATCTCGTGGTTATTCTAAACCAACTATCAGGAGTCATGATCAACCACTTGAACCTTGGTGAGTTCTCTAATTCATCATGTATGAGAGAACCAACTCAACATGGTTGTTCAGGTAATAATTATAAAGTTAACCATTAGGGTTTATATGATCCTTACTTTTGAGGTAATTAGGGGTTACTATAAATTATGATGGAATATGAACGACATGAGATAAACTTGAGGTTAAATTATGTTATGGTTATTTTTGAAAATTTTATCTCGTTTTGGGGACTATTTTAAGAATTATATAGTTTTGGAAAAATGACAACACGCAGACCGAGTGACAACCCATCGCATCGGACAAAGATGCGGGAATCGAACCCACAACCATAGTGCGACTGGTATTTATCGCCTACCACTGGACTACATGAAGTCCCTGGTTAGTTTGACTAATTATTTTTAATTAGATGATTTTATGAATCAAAAGTAAGTTTAATTTGGGTTATATATGGAAAATTATGAACCTATCATGGAGGATATGTTATTAGGTTAATTACATTTCAATATGAGACTGTAAGAGAAACTGATGTCATTTGGAGATAAGTGTTAATTTGTACCTTGAAAGACTATGTGATTAAATCCTTCAAACAGTTGGGTTTCAATCTTAGTTGGGTTTACATCGAATAATTATATGGACAAATTGTTTATTGAATGGTCTTCATTGAACTTTGGGTTTTTTTGGACAAATTTTGGAGGTTAAGAATAGATTTTATTTTTATAAAGAGTTATCATTTCTTGAATTATCTGATCTTGTTCTAACAATTTGGGTTTTGGTAAGGTTCTAAAGACATGGGAAATATATACTTCTATTTTTTGGATTAGGTGATTCTCTAGAAGTTGATTATAGTACTCTTAATGTGAACAAGTCTTCCTAAATACTCATCATGTGGGGAAAGTATGAGTTTGTGTAAGAAATCTAGTAAAAGTTGAAAGTTATCATGACAAGTAAGTATGTTTCCTTAAGATAAAAAATAAATTCATCAATGAAAAGTAACTTAAAGCAAAAATTATGTCTATTAACTTTTCCTACTAGGGAATCTAATACCGTTTAACCCACCACAAGTTTGTGCTTTTCTTGTTGTTAACTTTCTTCTAAACATGTTTTCTATCACTCTCCCTCAGAACATGACCCTTTTCTTTTTCTTCCATATCCATGTTTTTCTACATGGAATCCTAGTATGGGTTAACTCGGGTGACCTCTGTAATTCTCTTTATTTATTTTAAAGTGATTTTTTTACTGACTCTTGTTCCGATGTGGGACTTTCAATGATGTTTCCGAGCCCTATTTTAAAATTGTGAGGACGCAATTCCCAAAAAGGGGAAGGATGTAACACCCCAGGTAAATTAAGAATATGATATTTTCTTATTTATCCATATTTGTGAATAAAATATTAATATTACCTTAAAGGGAACACTATGCTCGATGGCATACCCAATACGCGACAATGAGTTTCATTGAAATCTTACGTTGCACTCTAATAATAAAATAATATTACATTAACTGGTAGTTAACACCTAGCCATTGTAATGGAGGTAATGAATGGAACTAACTAAAAAATGATTATATATGTTTTTCAAATATTTTTACTTTTATCCAAAAAATGTTAGAGGCTTAAAATGAAAATGAATGCAATTTTATGAAAAAATCTTCTAATATTCTTTAAAAGGTCGATTAACCGCCTTTTGATGGAGAACCATTTTTAAATATAATTTTTACAATTTTATATGTTTAATTTTACAAAATAAAATCCTTCATTATAATCTAGACATCAAAATTTACTTGGTGTAAATTTTTATAATTTTTCCGATAAAGATCATTTTTAGTGAAAATGTTGCATTTTAATTCAAAACCCCCTTTTAATCTGATTTATTTATATGGATAGATTATCTTTTTAATTGAGATTAAAGTGTATTTAGAATATATTTTTATGATTTAATCCAATGGTGGTCATTTGAATTAATTTCACTTTGAAATTGGACTTAAACAATAGTAAATCGTTTAATAGATATTGTTTCTTAAAAACACGCTATTTGTTTTGACAGCGGGAATGAATTATTAAATTAATTAATGTAACTTATATATTTTTAATTTTGTAAAATAGACATAATTTTTGAATTCGGAATATCAAATATAGCTTAGGGTGAATTTTTGGTATTTTTCTGAAAAATTTCAATTTTTGATGAATAGTGATACCACTAAGTGGTAGTTAAAGAAACTGATTTTTCATTTAAATGAAACATTACCACTTCTGTGATTTTATTTTCAAATATATGACATACATGGTTTTCATTAGTATGTAAAATTTGGGTTAATGAGATTAAAATAATTTTTTTGTGAATAGTAACTTTTAAGTTTTATTAATAGCTATTAAATTTAACTAGTGTAATTTAAGGTAAAGATAATGTTATAATAATATGAAATTACCTTGAAACATATCCTACCCTTATTTTATGAGTCATGGAAGACCATGAAAATCCATGGGTCAACTTGGGGACCCCATGGAGCCACTTTGGTTGGAAAAAGACATTAATAACTTTTTATTTAAAGTTAAAATAAAAATGTCACAAACATGTATTGTTTTACAAACACACTTTTTTACATGGGGTTATACAAGTCATATTTTTGACTATAAATATTCATTATAAAGATAAAATTATTTACTAAATAATGATATTTTTTTTATAAATTTTTGACATTAAATAAATTAAATTATTTATTACACCATGATGATGTAGTGATTACGTCATTATTTAACAATTTAAATAAAATGAAAAGATAATGTAAAATATAAGCCCTACACTTGTCAAAAACCTATTGGATGTGTGGATTTAGAACAAATACCATATTATACTCGAAATATATAGTTTAAGGACCTTTAAAATCAGAAAAACATTTTATAATAATGTTACTTTTCAAGACTTTCCAAGAGTGTCATTCCTCTCCTCTTATAAAAGGCCCCCATCTTTACAACCATACCCACACCTCTCAAGCCTTTGGCTCGGACAACCCCTGACCATTTTGTCTCTACACATCCCTCTCTTACTCCTAGAATCCTCACTTTGGGATGTAGACTTCCCAAGGAAGCCTTTGAGCTCAAATCAAAAAGAGTTACCAGATTTAAAGGTAAAGTCTTCCCTAGTGTTATTTTGGTTTATTTTGCTTCTTCAACCGGCTAACTTTTTTTATTCATTTATTTTGTAACAAAAACATTATCTTAAATATACTTGTATGTTTTTATAAGAATTATTCGAGCTACACTTACACACACCTCCATCTAATGGTTAAAGAACATACTGTTTCTGTGGATGGAAAATTACTGCCTCACGAAACGATGATTGTTCAATAATCATTTAACACCTTTAATGGTGGCCATTATGATGTCACTTTATTTTAAATATGATATATATGGTATTTATGTTTTATACATTCTCATGTATTTTATATTTAAAATATACCTTTATTCTTTGCATGTTGTGAAAATGCGATAATTTCATACGAGGAAGTATGGACTACCTCCCCCTCAAGTGATGTGACTTGTTCATGCAATACATGGAATGTGAAAAGAATGAAATTAATGAACTTATGTGACCTATATAACATATATATTATACTGTAATTATAATATATATATCTAATTTTTTTTAATTCCACTAATATGACAAAGAAATGAAAGTAGCATTCATGCGTACGTACAACCTACCGTCTCCCTGAACGATGCGTTTCAGTTATTTTTATCACCAAATGTTATGGAATAGCATAAAATGAATATGTACTAGATATATATTATATTTAAATCATTAATACTATTCTGGAGATGATGTACTTTTAACTACATGGATAATCGTTTTCAAACAAGTTCATTTTTGACTCAAGTACCAAACATCGACAAAAATGTCTTATATGAACTCACATTATTAACCAATTATTATAACATTATAATAAGTGATATGAACTGAATAATTATATTTAAAGGAGGTCTTAAGAAATTATAAATTGACCAATGTTTATTATTCAGGAATATAGAGAAACGAACAAGACATGTTGGACTTGAGGTAAGGGATCCAACCTCTCTCTTTCTTTTTAAGTACTCTCTTTTATGTCATTTATTTTAATCACATCTTTATTATGTTTGGGGATGCTCTATTATATTAGTAATTCTGTACTTTTTATGTTCATATTATGAGAGACCCTATTTTATCTCATAAATCCATTTTTGGATGTTTTTTGTGGAACTGTTATGCTGCCGAGTTTTCGTAAGGGATTTTTCATCTCACTTTTATTCTCGTGAGATTTATGCCACATTTGACACCATTTCCTTTTAGTGGTGTATGTAATACCCATTATTCTACTCTTCGTGTAATATAATTTCATTTATGAGTATTTTCATCAATGTTTAATAGTCCTTCTTTCATGGGGTGTACGTTTTGAAAGTTACCCATGTCGGTAAGGGAACCTTTCACCCTCCTCTTTGTAAAAGACTTTTTTTGTTATGTCTTGTAATTTAGATCTTATTATGTTGGGATATGTTATTCTATATCCTTATTGATTTAAATTTTAGGTCCAAGTGATGATATAGCATTCTCTCTCTCATCGACTAATTTTCTTAATTTTGAAGTGAAGCCGTTAGGCTGTCGAATTTTTTCAAAGGAACTTCTTAAATCAATTTCAATTCTTTGGGTTAAACCTCTACTTCGTCATTTTATTATTCCAAGATTATGTTTGGAATATCTATGTTGTAATTTCCACAATCCTTTATTTGGATATACTATTTCTACACATAATCATCTCATTGATAAATTTTACATCATTTAGACGAACTTGTATGGGAAATATTAACTCAATATCATTTCATTGAGTTAAATATCTATGCCATTGGTTTTGTTCTTCCAAGAGTATGTGTGAACTACCTTTGATTATTTTACACTTAATATCCACTTATATTTAATGTATTTATATTTGTCACACATAATCATGTAATTTATTTATCCTTAATCTAAGGATACCAACTTTGTATGGGACTTCGTCTCAATCTCTTTTCATTGAGGCATATTTTGTTTTATACAAAACTTTATTCTATATAGTGTTTAAACCCCTTTTACTTTGACTTTTATTCGAATGAAATCTTATTATACAAAGCGTTTTACTAAAACGACAAAAGGGAATGTTTTTGTTGTACGTATGCGGTGACAACGACCTTTTCCGCCGCCGTGAGTATTATTTGGTCATTGGCTTCCTCAACAAGCCGTAATGTTTTTAAAATGAAATAAATACCATATACTCTTTTATGTATTTTGGTATTGAAAATGGTTTTTACAATGATTTTTTATGTCAATATATTTAAGTGATATATTGTGATCGAAATGTGGAAATTTTTTCTTTCCATTATATTTGTTTTATGTCTTATGATTTTATGATGGTACATGGAAATTTGATGGGTGGTTACGTGATAAACAATATGACGAGTGGTGTTGTGAATACCAGGATGGGTGGTTAGGTTATAACCTCCAATGAATTGGGTATGGAAGTTGGCCATATGGCTATTCCATTTAGTGATATGTGTGGAAGTTGACCGTATGGTTATTCCATTTAAGTATGTTTATGTCCCAAGATACCTTTATATGTTCTGTTTTATTTATATGGGGTTTAAGGTAATATTTTTGTTAAAAAAGGGTATGTAATGATCTTTTATTCAGTGAAGTGTTTTTTACTACTTCATAGAGGTGAAAATAATTACTTTGATAAAGTATTCTTGGTTTACTTGTTGTTTTGAAAAACTAACAGTTTTCCTTCATTGTGTATCCTTTATTGGGATTTTTATGCTCATCCCAAGTTTTTGAAATGTTTTCCACAGGACTTAAAGATGAATAGGGTCAAGTATGGTATCAAGGAAAGACATGCTATCTAAAACATGGGACTAGAAATGTTTCTTTTTTAGAGTTTTTATTTTATGGAAACTTAGTTGAAGTGTCTACATTGTAATCTTTTGAGATGTAATAGTTGTGTCCTAATTCTCTAAAAATCTAAACCTGAAAAGAACCTCTATGAGAATTATTCATTTAATTTTATAATAAGTAATGTTTAAGTATGGGTCCTTATAGTTGGTATCAGAGGTCCGTTAAGATAACTTTAGAGGTTAGAGTGTTATTTAAGAAAAAGTGACAAGTTGTGTATAACCACAATGGTTATTATATTAGATAGAGTCATTGTTATTTTTGAAGGTTGGAATGAGTTTGAGATAACTTGGATAAGTATATCTTAGTGTTTATCTTCCCCTTTAGTACATAATGATTTTGTTGATATACTGACATTAACATTTCTGGTTTTAGTAAATGGATAGATCTAGCAGGCACTAAAGTGACAATGGGTTTGAAGGAAACTGTAGTGGTTCTCTGATTAAGAGACTGGATGAAATGGGGGATTCAGTGAGAAATCTCGTGGTTATTATAAACCAATTATAACGAGTCATGATCAACCACTTGAACCATGGTGAGTTCTCTAATGCATCATGTACGAGAGAACCAACTCGACATGGAAGTTCAGGCAATAATTATAAAGGTAACCATTAGGGTTTATATGATCCTTACTTTTTAGGTAATTAGGGGTTACTATACGTTATGATGGAATATGAACAACATGAGATAAACATGAGGTTAAATTATGTTATGGTTATTTTTGAAGATTTTACCTCATTTTTGGGAATGTTTTAAGAATTATATAGTTTTGGGAAAAGGACAGCACGCAGACCGTGTGACAACCCGTCGCGTCGGACAAAGCTGCGGGAATCGAACCCACAACCAATGTGTGACTGGTATTTATTGCCTACCAATGGACTACGTAATGTCCCTGGTTAGTTTGACTAATTATTTTTAGATAGATGATTTTATGAATCAATAGTAAGTTTATTTTGGGTTATCTATGGAAATTATGAAACTATCATGGATGATATGTGATTAGGTTAATTACTTTTCAATATGATACTTTAAGAGAAACTAACATCATTTGGAGATAAGTGTTAATTTGTACCTTGAAAGACTATGTGATTAAATCCTTCAAATAGTTGGGTTTCAATCTTAGTTGGGTTTACTTTGAATTATTTTATGGACAAATTGTTTATCGAATTGTCTTAGTTGAACTTTTGGTTTTGTTGGAAAAATTATGGAGATTAGGAATAGATTTTCTTTTTATAAAGGGTTATCCTTTCATGTATTATCTAATCTTGTTCTAACAATTTCGGTTTTGGTAAGGGTCTAAAGACATGGGAAATCTATCGTTCTCTTCTGTGGATTAGGTGATTCTCTAGAAGTTGATTATAATACTCTTAATGTGAACAAGTCTTCCTAAATACTCATCATTTGGATAAAGTATGAGTTAGTTTAAGAAATCTATTGAAAGTTAAAAGTCAACATGACAAGTAAGTATGTTTCCTTAAGATCAAAAATAAATTCATCAATGAAAAGTAACTTAAATTTTTTTTTGTCTATTAACTTTTCCTACTAGGGAATCGAATACCGTTTTACCCACCACAAGTTTGTGATTTTCTTGTTGTTAACTTTCTCCTAAACATGTTTTCTATCACTCTGCCTCAGAACATGACCCTTTTCTTTTTCTTCCATATCCATGTTTTACTATAGGGAATCCTAGTATGGGTTAACTCGGGTGACCTTTGTACTTCTCTTTCTTTCTTTTAAAGTGATTGTTTTACTCACTCTTGTTTCGATGCGAGACTTTAAATGATGTTTTCGAGCCCAATTTTAAAATTGCGAGGACGCAATTCTAAAAAGGGGGCAAGTATGTAACACCCCAGGTAAATAAAGAATATGAAATTTTCATGTTTAACCATATTTGTGAATAAAATATTAATGTTACTTTAAAGTGAACACTATTCTCGATGGCATACCCAATACGCAACAACGAGTTTCTTTGAAATCTTACGTTTCACTCTAATAATAAAATAATATTACATTAAATGGTAGTTAACGCCTAGTCATTGTAATGGAAAAAATGAATGGAACTAACTACAAAATGACTATATATGTTTGTCAAATATTTTTACTTTTATCCAATAAATGATAAAGGCTTAAAATGAAAATGAATCCATTTTTAAGCATAAATCTTCTAATATTCTTTAAAAGGTCGATTAACCTCCTTTTGGTGGAGAACCCTTTTTAAATATACTTTTGACAATTTTATATTTTAAATTTGACAAAATAAAATCCTTCTTTATAATCTGGACATCAAAATTTACTTTGTGTAAATTTTTGTTATTTTTCCGATAAAGATCATTTTTAGTGAAAATGTTGGATTTTAATTCAAAACCTCCTTTTAATATGATTTATTTATATGGATAGATTATCTATTTAATTTATATTAAATTGTATTTATAATATATTTCTACCATTTAATCCAATGACGGTCATTGGAATTAATTTCACTTTGAAATTGGATTTAAACTAGAGTATATCTTTTAATAGATATTGTTTCTTAAAAACACGCTATTTGTTTTGATAGCAGAAATGAATTATTAAATAAATTAATGAAACTTATCTATTTTTAATTTTGTAAAATAGATATTATTTTTGAATTTGGAATATCAAATACAGCTTAGGGTGATTTTTTTGTATTTTTCTGAAAATTTCAATTTTTGATGAATAGTGAAACCACTATGTGGTATTTAATGAAACTGATTTTTCATTTAAATGAAACTTTACCACTTCTATGATTTTATTTTCAAAAATATGACATAAATGGTTGTCATTAGGAAGTAAAATGTGGTTCAATGAGATTAAAATAATTTTTTGGTGAATAGTAACTTTTTTGTTTTATTAATCGCGATTAATGGTAATTAGTGTTATTTAAGGTAAAGATAATGTTATAATAATATGAAATGACCTTGAAAAAATTCCTACCCTTATTGGATGATTCATGGACGGCCAAGACAATCCATCTGTCAACTTGAGGACCCCATGGAGCCAGTTTGGTTGGAAAATGACATTAATAACTTTTTATTTAATGTTAAAATAAAAATGTCACATTCATGTATTGTTTTACTAAAACAATTTTTACACGGGGTTATACAAGTCATATTTTTGACTATAAATATTCCATAGGAAGATAAAATTATTTCCTACATCATGATATTTTTTTATAATTTTTTGACATTAAATAAATTAAATTATTTATGATACCATGATGATGCAGCGATTAAGTTATTATTTAACAATTTAAATAAAATGAAAAGATAATGTAAAATATAAGACCTAAAATTGTAAAAAACCTATTTATTGTGTGTATTTAGAACTATTATCACCTTATACTAGAAATATATAATTTTGGGGCCTTTAAAATCCGAGAATCATTTTATAATAATGTTACTTTTCATGTCTTTCCAAGGGTGCCCCTCCTCTCCTCTTATAAAAGGCCCCCACCTTTACCACCTTACCCACACCTCTCAAGACTTTGTATTGGCCAAACCCTGACAATTTTGTCTATACACATCCATATATTACTTATAGAAGCCCCACTTTGGGCAGAAGTCTTCCCAAGGAAGCCTTTGAGCTCAAATCAAAAAGAGTTACACGATTTAAAGGCAAAGTCTTCCCTAGTGTTCTTTTGTTTTATTTTGCTTTTCCAACCCCCAAAACCTTTTTTATTACTTTATTTTGTAACAAACCAAGTATCATAAATATACTTGGATGTTGTGACAAGAATTATTCGAGCTACACTTACACACACCTCCATCTAATGGTTAAAGAACATACTGTTTCTGTGGATGGCGAATTACTGCCTCACGAAACGATGATTGTTCAATACTCTTTTAATACCTTTAAAGGTGGCCATTATTATGTCACTGTATTTTTTATATGATATATATGGTATTTATGTTTTATATATTCTCCTGTATTTTATATTTAAAACAAACCTTTATTCTTTTCTTGTTGTGAAAATGAGATAATTTCATATGAGGAAGTGTGGACTACCGCCCCCTCAGGTGATGTGACTCATTCATGCAATAAATGGAATGTATAAAGAATGAAA
This sequence comes from Viscum album, assembly GCA_963277665.1. Lineage (NCBI taxonomy): Eukaryota > Viridiplantae > Streptophyta > Magnoliopsida > Santalales > Viscaceae > Viscum > Viscum album. Next base: position 1,656,002,250 of record OY728119.1, read on the forward strand.
TTAATGGACTTATGTGACCTATATAACATATATATTATAATGTAATTATAATATATATATATATCTCAATTATTTTTTTAATTCCATTAATATGACAAAGAAATGAAAGTAGCGATCATGTGTACATATGGCCTACCGTCTCATGAACGGTGCATTTCATTTCTTTTTATCTACAAATGTTATGGAATAGCATAAAATGAATATGTACTAGATATATATGATATTTAAATCATTAATACTATTCTGTAGATGATGTACTTATAACTTCATGGAAAATATTTTCCAAACAAGTTCATTTTTGACTCATGTACTAAACATCGACAAAAACGTCTGATTTGAACTCACATTATTAAAAAATTATTATAAAATTATAATAAGTGATTTTAACTGAATAATAATCTTTAAATTAGTTCCTTAAGAAAATATAAATTGACCAAATTTTATTATTCAGGAATATAACGAGAGGAACAAGACAAGTCGAACCTGAGGTAAGGGATCCAACCTCTCTCTTTCTTTTTAAGTACTCTCTTTTATGACATTTAATTTAAGCTCATATTTCTTATGTTTGGGGATGTTCTTTTATATTACTCACTATTTAATTTTTGTGTTAATATTATGAAAGACCCTATTTTATCTCATAAATCCATTTTTGGACGTTTTATGTGGCGCTGTTAGGCTGCCGAGTTTTCGTAAGGGATTTTTCATCTCACTTTTATTCCCGTGAGATTTATTCCACAATTTCCACCATTTACTTTGAGTGGTGTATGTACTACCCATTATTCTAATATTTGTGTAATATACTTCCATTTATTTGTATTTACATCAATGTTTTATAGTCCTTCTTTCACGGGGTGTACGTTTCGAAAGTTACCCATGTCGGTAAAGGAAAATTTCACCCTCCTCTTTTTAAAAGACTTATTTTGTTATGTCTTTTAGTTTACATCTTATTATGTTGGGATATGTTCTTTTATATCCTTATTGATGTAAATTTTATGTCCAAGTGACGAGATACCATTCTCTCTCTCATCGACTAATTTTCTGAATTTTGAAGTGACGCCGTTAGGCTGTCGAATTTTTGCAAAGGAACATCTTAACTCAATTTCAATTATTTGGGTTAAACCTATACATATTGATTTTATTATGAAAATATTATATTTGGAATATTTATGTTTTAATTTCCACAATCCTTTATGTGGATATACTATCTCTACACATAATCATCTCATTGATAAATTCTTACGTCATTTAGACGAAACTGTATGGGAAATCATAACTCAATATCATTTCATTGAGTAAAATTTCCATGCCATTGGTTTTGTTTTTCCAAGATTATGTGTGAATGACCTTTTATTATTTTACACTTAATATCCACTTATATTTGGTGTATTTATATTTGTCACACATAATCATGTAATTGATTTATCCTTATTCTAAGGATACTGACTTTGTATGGGACTTCGTCTCAATCTCCTTTCATTGAGGAATATTGTGTTTTATACAAAACATTATTTTATATGGTGTATAAAACCCTTTTAATTTGACTTTTATTCAAAATAAATCTTATTATATGAAGCGTTTTACTAAAACGACAAAAGGGAATGTTTTTGTCAAACGTATGCGGTGACAACAACCTTTTCCGCCGCCGTGAGTATTATTTGTTCTTTCGCTTCCTCAAAAAGCCATAATGTTTTTAAAATGAAATAAATACCATATACTCTTTTATGTATTTTGGTATTTAAAATGGTTTTAATAATGTATTTGTTATGTCAATATATTTATGTGATATATTGTGATCGAAATGTGGAAATGTTTTCCTTCTATTATATTTGTTTTATATCTTATGATTTTATAATGGTACCTAGACATTTGACGGGTGGTTACGTGATAAACCATATGACGGGTGGTGCCGTGAATACTAGGATGGGTGGTTATGTTATAACCTCCAATGCATTGGGTATGGAAGTCGGCCGTATGACTATTCCATTTAGTGATATGTGTGGAGGTCGACCGTATGGTTATTCCATTTAAGTATGTTTATGTACCATGTTACCTTTATATGTTATGTGTTATTTATATCGGTATTAAGGTAATATTTTGGTTACAAAAGGGTAAGAAATGATCTTTTATTCTGTGAAGAGTTTTTTACTACTGCATAATGTTGAAAATAATTACATCGATAAAGTACTCTTGGTTTACTTGTTGTTTTGAAAAACTAACAATTTTCCTTCTTTGTGTATCCTTTAATAGGATTTTTATTCTCATACCATGTTTTTGAAAAGTTTTACACAGGACTTAAAGATAAATAGGGTCAAGAATGGGATCAAGGAAAGACATGCTACCTAAAACATGGAAATAGACATGTTTCTTTTTAAGAGATTTATTTTATGGAAAATTAGTGTAAGTGTCTACAATAAAATCTTTTGAGATGTAATAGTTATGCCCTAATTCTCTAAAACACTAAAATTGAAAAGATACTCTATGTGAATTATGAATTTATTTCAATAAGAAGTAATGTTTAAGGCTGGGTCCTTATACCATCCAAGTATGGTGGTGGTGGAAAACAGATTACACCACGGCGTGGAGATGGTATTTCGTACGTACGCACGTGTGGTGATTTCATTTCAGTAGGATGGATAGAAGGTGTAATAGGGTTTATTCTTATTTACAATAACATGTCATTATATAATTAATATTGATGTTATTACTTTATAATGAAACAACGAAAGAAGAGGAAGTAGAAGAAGAAAGAAACCTGAAAGAAACGGAAGAAGAGATTACCTCTTATTCGACGCACCTCCTCTAATATTTGTTTTAAGGAAGCAGTGTTGGTATTTTGAGAAGACCAGAACCTCCAAGAATATTTCTAGGGAAGTGGAGAAGATAAATGGGAAGGGTTTGGCCCAGATTGAATGCTCAAAAGGGTGTGAAGAGAAGATGGAAGGGGTTCCCTTTTTATAAGGGATGAGAGGGACACCTTTGGAAAAACATAAAATATTATTTTATTATAAAGTCATATTCTGTTTTTAATAGCTTTAAATTAATTTATTTCGAAGATAAGGTGGGTATGGGTCGAAATCCTCTCAACCAGTAGGTTTTATAGAAGTTTAGGTTACAATTTTAACCTTATTGTTTAGATTTAACTCTAAGTTAAACAATTTAACTTTTACCGTGTCTTCTTGTTTTCTTAAAATATATGGTTAATAAACATACTATATCCAGACCAAAGAACCCCATGTGGTTCATTGTTAATATATACAACCTTATATAAGTCATTTGGCCGAACAATAGATTTTTAGGATTAAAATAACAATTAATAATATAATATTTGTTTTAAAAACAATTTTATATCAATTTTGAAACTATTTGGTAATTGATTTTTGTGAAAATCATAACAGCCTGATTAGTTCGAAAAAAGATAATTGATTCAATATTAACATGTCATATTAACCTAATAAATTATTTTAATTCATATAAAGTCTCAATTTACATATATTTTGGTATTTATAATATCAATTATTTTAATATTTCATTATTTAGGTAATTACTACATCACCATTGTGTCATAAATAACTTAAATTATTTAATGTCTAAAAATTATAAATAAAATACAATTAGGTAGGAAATATTTTTATCTTTATAATGAATATTTATAGTATAATTTATCTTATTTATAACCCTATATTAAAAATGTTTTAGTTATTAAACTTTGATTTTAACTATTTTAACTCTTCTTTAAATAAAATAATATTAAATGTCCTAATCTAATCCAAGTGGACCTAAATGTTCATATTTTATTCCTAAGGTTTTTTCTGGTCGAATTAAACTTATCTAATAGAATTAGGACATGTTTTTGGGTAATAATAATATCAATTTTACCCTTAATTACACTATTTACTTTTAACTGTGGTAAATAAAAGTAAAAAGTTACTATTCACAAAAAATTATTTTTATCTCTTTGAACCACATTTTACTCCTTGATATTAACTGCGTCTCTCGGATTTTCAAAATTCCACTCACATAAGCTGTAAAATTAAGTTTTATGTAAATTTTCAAATTCTCCTATGAAGTTGGTAAAGGATGGTGAAAAGTTCAATAAACTTTTTATATATCTAAAATTATTATAAAACGACTTCAATGAATTACATTGAACTTATATATGTATTATGTATCAATTTTGACCTAAAATATATTAAATTAAATAATTAATTATTTAAATAATAAGTCGGTTTTTAAATAGTAACCCAGTGTTTTCACTATTCATCAAAAATTGATGGTTTTCAGAAAAATACCAAAAATTCACCCGAGGCTAATTTAAATATTTTGAATCCAAAAATAAAGTCCATTTTGAATGTTAAAATTTATAAAATTTCAAAAATTGGGTATTACTATTCATAATGGCTAGTTCACAATAATATTATAATAATATGTTGTTTAGTGAAACTCGGTATTGCGTACTACACATGCCATTGAGGAAGGTGTTGATTACATGTAATGTAAGCCAAGTCAGGGTTGCGTGTAGTACAAGACTCCTTTGTGGTTGTGTATAATAGAATGAAACCATATTTCATTTATACATTGAATATATATATATATATACACTCAAAGTTTCATAGAATAACTACTATCAAACGAACTTGAAATTGTGTGTAACACGATCCAAGAATAGTGTTGTGTATACTTCATGATAATACCGTGTTGTGTATAGAACAAACTAATTTTGGTGTCTCATACAACACAATACATCAATGAAATTAAAAATAACAATTCTCATAAAATCTCAGGTTGTTACATGAATCATAAATCATAATTCCAAATCTGTAAAATACATAACATAAATTGAAACAGCTTATGCATATTTAATCCATAATCATAAAAATGGTTTATTTGAAGACATATTCACTTATAAATCCATCATAATGGTGTGTAAAGATAATATGAATTATCTTAAGCATACCCCCTTAGAGTGTCAAACCAGGAGCACTGTGAGGCCCATTTCCATGTACTGGGTTACCCTGAGTGAAGCCCGAAACACCTTTTCAGAGTTGTTACTCCTAAGAAAATCTATGCTGGAACCACATCAATCTGCAGTATCCAGACATGGATGTATTTTCAAGGAATAATATAAAAATCTCTACATTTCCAAAATTTTATGATGTTATTATATACTTATCCTAAAAGTCTATATTTGGGTAGTTTCCCCTAATTAAAGTCTTTTATAAATCTAGTTTCCAAGGATTGTATTAAACATCTAGTAATACCAACTATAATTCCCCAACCCCTATTTCCTAGATTAGATACATTATTTTTTTACATCGACATGATTATATGTAATAAAATCCCAAAGGACCAGTCAATTTAGAATCCTTGGAAATAATAGATACAAACATTAGTTTTACATTACATATTGAGATTAAAACCACAATATTAACCCCTTTTAAATCTCTCATATCCCTTAGACTATACATTCGGGTCCATCATAATATACTTATTCTCACCATGTGGAAAAATGAAACATAGGAAAGGGCTAAGATCATATGCTCAATAAGGATAAAGAATAGAGCAGAAGCTATCATAAATGAGCATAAGCTTTTAAGACAAGGTATAAAAAGAAAATACAATCATTTTAAACACAATATTCAACATAATATGGTTATAATAAATCATATAATTCTATTTAATCATTAACATTGTAACAGCCCAAGATTTTATAAAAAAATATTCTTTTTAATTTTATTAAAGTCTTGTGTTGTACGCTACACCAAAAGGAGCTTGCACAACACGCATCCTTGACTTGCCTTGCATTACACGCAATCGCGACCTTCCTCGATAGCGTGTGTAATACGCAATACCGAGTTTCACTAAACAACGATATGCTATTAAAATATTATTAAAACTAGTCGGTATGAATAGTAATAACAACTTTTTAAAATTATGTAAATCTTATTTTTCAAAATGAACTTCATTTTTGGATTCGGAGTATCGAATTTAGCCTAAGGTGAAATTTTGGTACATTTCGGATAACTTTCATATTCTGATGAATAGTGAAAATTACTAAATTATAATTAAAAACAACTTTTTAAATTGAAATAATTAATAGTGATAAATCATTAATTTGAGTGGTTTTAAAGTATATTTAGAATATATTTTAACAATTTAATACAATGTTGGTCCTTGTATGTAATTTCACATTTAAACTAGACATAAACAAGTGTCAATCTTTTGATAGATATTATTTCTTAAAAACACGCTATTTGTTTTAACAGCGGGATTTAATTATAAAATTAATTAATGAAACTTTTATGTTATGAATTTGGTAAAATAGACTTCATTTTTAAATTCGGAATATGAAATATAGCTTGGGATGAAATTTTGGCATTGTTCTGAAAAACATCAATTTTTGATGAATAGTGAAACTACTAAGTGGTAGGTTAAAAACTGAATTTTGCATAAAACTTAATTTTACCGCTTCTGTGAATGGAATTTCGAAAATCCGAGAGACACGGTTAATATCAAGGACTAAAATGTGGTTCAATGAGATGAAAATATTTTTTTGGTGAATAGTAACTTTTTACTTTTTTTACCACGGTTAATAGTAAATAGGGTAACTAAGGGTAAATATGATATTAATATTACCCTAACACATGTCCTAATTCTATTGGACAAGTGTAATTCGACCAAAAACAAACTTAGGAATAAAATATGACCATTTAGGCCCACTTGGATTAGATTAGGACATTTATTATTAATTTATTTAAAGAAGGGTTAAAATAGTTAAAATCAAAGTTTAATAAGTAAATCATTTTTAATATGAAGTTATACATAAGATAAATTCGACTATAAATATTCATTAGAAAGCTAAAAAGATGTCCTACATGATGGTATTTTATTTGTAATTTTTAGACATAAAATAATTTAATTTATTTATGACACAACGATGATGCAGTAATTATCTTATTAATGAAATATTGACATAATTGATGTTATAAACACCAAAATTAATGTAATTTGAGATTTTTTATGAATTCCACTAATTTTATAGGTTACTATGATATATTAATGTTGATGTAATCAACTTGGTTCGAACATTTAATTCTGTTATGACTTTCACAAAAATCATATATCAAATAGTGTCAAAATTGACACAAAATAGTTTTTAAATCAAATATTATATTATTAATTGTTATTGTATTCCTAAAAATCTAAGGTTCGGCCAAATGACTTAGATAAGGATATATATATTAATAATAAACAATTTGGGGTTCTTTTGGCATGTTATAGTAAGTTTATTAACCATATAGTGAAAGAAAAAAAAAAAGACATGGTAAAAGTTAAATTATTTAACTTAGAGTTAAATTTAATTGATAAGGTTAAAATAATATCCTAAACTTGTCTAAATTCTATTGGTTGATAGGATTTCGACCCCTCCCCACCTTATCTTCGAAATAAGACCCTTTGGAACCATTATAAACCGATTTTGACTTTAATATAAAATAATATTTTGAGATATTCCTAAGGTGCCCCTCTCCTTCCTTATAAAAGGACACCTCCTCCCCCTCCTCCTCACACCAATTTGAGCACTCAAGCTCGGCCAACCCCTGCCAAAATCCCTTCTCCACTTCCCTAGAAACATCCTAGAGGTTCTGGTCTTCCTCAAAGACCAATTCTAGTGCCCTAAGAGGAGGTCTCAAAGAGGCACTTCAAAGAAGAGGTAATTACCGTTACCAATTCTTTCATCTTTATTTCTTCTTCCACTTCTTCTTCTTAGGTTTTTTCATTATGAAGTAATAACATCAGTATCACTCATATACTGATATGTTATTATAAGTATGAAACAACCCTATTTCACCATCTATCCATCCTACGGAAAAAGAAATCACCGCGCGTGCGTACGTACGGAATACCGTCTCCACGCCGTGGTGTAATCTATTTTCCACCACCACCTTACATGGATGGGTATAATGGTGTAAAGAATAACTATAAATAGTTATTACAACATCATATTGATTCTGATATATTGTATAATCCCCTCCAATTCAATTCAATATTTATAGAAATGATATCATCGCTCGTGCGTACGTACGGACTACCGTCTCCACGACGCGATGAGATTCATTCTCCATGTTAACCATTTAAGAATGATTATAATGTATATATAAGAAATAATAATGAAATATATGACATTATAAAGCTACTGGATTTATGTATATATATACATATGTATGTCATCTACTTACTTCCATTTCAAGACAATAAGGAAAGAAAAACAGCGTTCATGCGTACGTACGGACTACCGTCTCCATGAACGGTGTTTTTCATTTTATTTATCTATCTATTATATATATATATACTGAATATATATGATATATAAATCATATTTTATATTCTGGAAGTAATTAAATCATGATATAAGTAATAATGATGTCAAGAACAACAAGTCAAAACACCTACGATAAATGAAACGATTTTACCCAAAACGCTTCTTTAACATGGAATTTACAAAAGAACGGGTAATATAATGTCATAAGTGAACCATATATGATATAATAACAATGAATATGATTCTCTAATAAGTCAATGACATTATTTAAATCATTATACAGGAGGTTCGGACACATACGAAGCAAATTGGACCTAAGGTAAGGGAAATATCACAATCTCATTTTTATCCGAGATTGTTTATTCGTAAGTATTTACTGGGGTGTATTTTATCATCCACATCCATGTTTACTCAATATGTAATATTATTTCCATCCACCTAAAATTGTTTAAATCCATTTTTACCCTTCAGTGAGTTTTTAGTAATACGTATGAAAGGAATCTTTTGTCGTTTTTCGTACGAGGTACTTTTTGAATTTTCCGACAAAAGTACGAAGAATGTTTTTTTTAACTTATACGGCACGAACGGATTTCTACTGTTTTATAAAGCCTTATTTTAATGAAGCTTCCTCTAAAAGATTTCATGACTATTTTCAATAAAATCTCTTTCTTTTAAAATTGCATGATGTTTTGTGAAAAGAAATTGATTTTGAAGAAGAAAGGATATTTTCCTCAAGAATTCAATTCAAGTGTTTTATCAAAATTATTTCCCATCTAAGATAATAAAGGGTTCTGTTTCTATAAATATTTTTACATTGATTTGACTATGTTGTGATGGAATTATGTTTATGAATTCCTTTATCTTATATGAATGGTTTTATGATGTCATGTTGTTTAAGAATCCCATTTTTATTACATGGGTTATGCAATGATGTATGATTTATGATTTTGTGGCACACATAAGAAAGGATTCATTAAGATATGGGTGGGACCTATATCTCCCTCCAATGCATTGGGTAATGATTTTATATCTCATGAGATAGACATGGCTGAAATGGTAGGTTATACCGGTTCAGTGAAACAGGACTGAAACGAGGGTTACTCGATTCAGAAAGGGACTTTGTCCACTAAGATAGTCTTGACAATGAGTCTTGACTAACAAGAAATGATTTTCTATGATTATGTGTGTATGCCACAAAGTTTCACTTTTTAAGTTATGATTATTGGGATTACATTTTACTTCTATGATATATCCCATGTTATGATATTATGAGCTCTTTTGCAGGTTAAGATTTCCAAAAGCTATGTATATGATGTGATTGATTTTTCTTTTGTTTACCCTTACTGAGCATTTGAGCTCACCCTTTTATGTTTTCTTTTCCCCATGATATAAAGAAAGGTTTTAGGTAGAAAAAAGGGATGACCTTTATGGGAGATATTGAAGAACTTTCACCACGATTAGAAGATTACGTTCCGAGTTTCCAAAGACACTAAACTATTACGATCCTTTAGTGTGTGTTTTTGTTATGTATTAAGTATTCCGCAAATGTAATGTAACGTCCATGTACGTCAAGATACGGGTCTCTACAGTTGCTATCAGATGAAAGGTTTAGTCAACCTTTGGAAACTAGGATGCGAGAACTTTAGTGAGATCCCTAGAGATATTTCTAAGGTATGTCTAGGGATGTCCCTAAGGTTAAGTATACGTATAGGTTATAGTACTAGAATTACGCTAACAGTCATAGAATTAAACCTAAGATGTTAGATATTGAAGGTACTCCCCCTTTATTATGTTGTTTTCCCTAGCATGATTTTTTCCTCTCACACTATTCTTTTTGGGTTTTAGACGATGGCTGGAACCCGAAGGAACCGTGTTGATCAATGCAATGGACAATGCAATGATTGCCCTCCTGAACAAACAAATGTTATGGGAGATGGAGTGAAAAATCTTATTGCTATACTTACACAAGCTATGAATCATTCTGGACTTCCAAATGAGCAGAGAAGGGAACAATATTCTATTGAGTCCTTCATGAGGCAACGTCCACCTTCTTTCAGTGGGTCTTCTGATCCACTTGTGGATGAAAAATGGATCAGTACTACTGAAAAGATATTTTCAGTTCTTCAATGTTCTGAACATGATAAAGTCATCTTAGCAGTATATCGTTTGGAAGGTGAAGCTGATCAATGGTGGAATCTTATCAAGAATACGAGGCCAAGAGATGAAATTGAGTCCATGGAAGGGGACGAGTTCAAGAACTTGTTTTTCAGTAAGTACTTCCCTCGTATTCTTCGAACAAAGATGGAGAAAGAGTTTCTTGAACTGAAGCAAAGGGACGATGAATCTGTTGGTACCTATGAAGCAAATTTTACAAGACTTGCAAGGTATGCTTCTGGAATTATCATCCAACCTGAAAGTAAAGTTGATCGATTTTTCAGTGGCTTAAAACCAAGTCTTCGAAGGGCATTAGCTATAAGAGACTTCAGTAGCTATGAAGAAATTGTGCGTTGTGCTATCAAGGTAGAAATGGAAGTTGGTGTTACATATCCATCTCATGGTTTTGACAAGAAACGAAAGATGGAGTTCAAGGAGAAATCTCAGAATAATGGTGAAAAGAAGATGAATGTTTCCTTATGCACAAAGTGTGGAAAGAAGCATGGTGGAGATTGTCTTAAAGGGACTAGAAAATGTTTTAAGTGTCGAAAAGAAGGTCATCGAGCAGCTGAGTGTCGAAGTAATGGAAAAAGGGTTTCTAATGATGTGAATAAAGTAAACACTGCAGAGAACGCACCACCAACACTTCAATGCTTCAAGTGCAAGGAAATGGGGCATTATGCTAATAATTTCCCTAATCCAAGGGTTAGTGATGATCAACATGAGCAACCACTGAAGAAAAGGACAAAGGGAAATCACATGCGATCACTATTGGCAATGTTGAATATGACAACGATGTGGTGGAATGATTAAGTGTTTATGTAATGGGATTCCAAAATAATGTTGTATCATTGAGTATTGCAATATTTACTGATGTGGTATTCAAAGTGATTGAGATATTTTTTGGAAATAAGATGATATGCGCATAATGAAGACGAGAAAATGAAATGTTTAATAGTATTCATGAGCTCATGATTGATATAAGGACTAAGTGATATCATGGTGTTAGTATATAGAATTTTGAGGATTTTGGTATGTGGAAAGAGTTAACTTTTAATAGAATTCGTGTTTTCAATAAGGTTCAATGGGTATTCAAGAGAGTACAAGATTAAGGCCTTTGAATGTTTGGAATGTGACCAACATAAAATATCTTATGATATATGGGGATCAACGATGATATTAAATCTCTGGTAATCGTTTCCACTATGTTATGAGAATGGACTACAGTATTATGGATAAGCCTAAAGATTGGAATGGATTATGTTGGACATAAGTTAGTATTGTTTAAGGATAGAAGTTTTTTCGATATTATTGATGGGATGTTATAGTAATATAGTTTTATAAAAAGGACAACCTGCAGGACGGGCGACAGCCCATCGCTTCGGACAAGGCTGTAGGAATCGAACCCACAACCGAAGTGCGACTGGCCTTTATCGCCTACCACTGACCTACAGGAAGTCCCTGTTTAGTAGAAACTAGTTTTATTATATTAAGCAGTATGATATATGAAGTATAAGTCCATTTTAGGAACTATATATGATTAATCTCACTATAGAATGACTTATGTATATTTAATAACTTTTTCTTACCTTTTGTTTGAGACAGATGGAATGACCCGTCATTCTATCCCATGATCTGCTAACACTTCACGAATAACAAATTCAACTTCATTTATTTAAGAGATGAAGTAGAAATTGTTCAAGGCATGAACAAAAGTGAGATTGTACCAAAATAAAGTAAGTATTTATTCTAAGAAAATTTTCAACTTTAGGGAAATGATCTTGAAAACCAAAAATGTTGTCCTAGTGATCTTATACCTGATGAATCAGATGGTACCTTATATCATCACAAATCTATGGATTTGTGATTACTGGCTTTTCCATAGCCATGTTCTCTACCACTCTCCATCAGAACATGATGGTTAGATTTCTCTTCCATATCCATATTTTCACTTATGTGGAAACCCAGTGATTAGTTTATTTGGGTAATCGTTACATTTCATACTTTAGTTTTTAAAGCCAAGTTTTGGTATTCCCTTTTACGATGTGGGTTTCTATTAAAGAAACTTTCGAATAGTAAACCATTTATAACCCCGACGAATTTCGAGGGCGAAATTCATTTTAAGGGGGGTAGAATGTAACAGCCCAAGATTTTATAAAAAAATATTCTTTTTAATTTTATTAAAGTCTTGTGTTGTACGCTACACCAAAAGGAGCTTGCACAACACTCATCCTTGACTTGCCTTGCATTACACGCAATCGCGACCTTCCTCGATAGCGTGTGTAATACGCAATACCGAGTTTCACTAAACAACGATATGCTATTAAAATATTATTAAAACTAGCCGGTATGAATAGTAATAAAAACTTTTTAAAATTATGTAAATCTTATTTTTCAAAATGAACTTCATTTTTGGATTCGGAGTATCGAATTTAGCCTAAGGTGAAATTTTGGTACATTTCAGATAACTTTCATATTCTGATGAATAGTGAAAATTACTAAATTATAATTAAAAACAACTTTTTTAATCGAAATAATTAATAGTGATAAATCATTAATTTGAGTGGTTTTAAAGTATATTTAGAATATATTTTAACAATTTAATACAATGTTGGTCCTTGTATGTAATTTCTCATTTAAACTAGACATAAACAAGTGTCAATCTTTTGATAGATATTGTTTCTTAAAAACACGCTATTTGTTTTAACAGCGGGATTTAATTATAAAATTAATTAATGAAACTTGTATGTTATGAATTTGGTAAAATAGACTTCATTTTTAAATTCGGAATATGAAATATAGCTTGGGATGAAATTTTGGCATTGTTCTGAAAAACATCAATTTTTGATGAATAGTGAAACTACTAAGTGGTAGGTTAAAAACTGAATTTTGCATAAAACTTAATTTTACCGCTTCTGTGAATGGAATTTCGAAAATCCTAGAGACACGGTTAATATCAAGGACTAAAATGTGGTTCAATGAGATGAAAATATTTTTTTGGTGAATAGTAACTTTTTACTTTTTTTACCACGGTTAATAGTAAATAGGGTAACTAAGGGTAAATATGATATTAATATTACCCTAACACATGTCCTAATTCTATTGGACAAGTGTAATTCGACCAAAAACAAACTTAGGAATAAAATATGACCATTTAGGCCCACTTGGATTAGATTAGGACATTTATTATTAATTTATTTAAAGAAGGGTTAAAATAGTTAAAATCAAAGTTTAATAAGTAAATCATTTTTAATATGGGGTTATACATAAGATAAATTCGACTATAAATATTCATTAGAAAGCTAAAAAGATTTCCTACATGATGGTATTTTATTTGTAATTTTTAGACATAAAATAATTTAATTTATTTATGACACAACGATGATGCAGTAATTATCTTATTAATGAAATATTGACATAATTGATGTTATAAACACCAATATAAATGTAATTTGAGATTTTTTATGAATTCCACTAATTTTATAGGTTACTATGATATATTAATGTTGATTTAATCAACTTGGTTCGAACATTTAATTCTGTTATGACTTTCACAAAAATCATATATCAAATAGTGTCAAAATTGACACAAAATAGTTTTTAAATCAAATATTATATTATTAATTGTTATTGTATTCATAAAAATCTAAGGTTCTGCCAAATGACTTAGATAAGGATATATATATTAATAATAAACAATTTGGGGTTCTTTTTTCATGTTATAGTAAGTTTATTAACCATATAGTGAAAGAAAACAAAAAGACATGGTAAAAGTTAAATTATTTAACTTAGAGTTAAATTTAATTGATAAGGTTAAAATAATATCCTAAACATGTCTAAATTCTATTGGTTGATAGGATTTCGACCCCTCCCCACCTTATCTTCGAAATAAGACCCTTTGGAACCATTATAAACCAATTTTGACTTTAATATAAAATAATATTTTGAGATATTCCTAAGGTGCCCCTCTCCTTCCTTATAAAAGGACACCTCCTCCCCCTCCTCCTCACACCAATTTGAGCACTCAAGCTCGGCCAAACCCTGCCAAAATCCCTTCTCCACTTCCCTAGAAACATCCTAGAGGTTCTGGTCTTCCTCAAAGACCAATTCTAGTGCCCTAAGAGGAGGTCTCAAAGAGGCACTTCAAAGAAGAGGTAATTACCGTTACCAATTCTTTCATCTTTATTTCTTCTTCCACTTATTCTTATTAGGTTGTTTCATTATGAAGTAATAACATCAGTATCACTAATATACGGATATGTTATTATAAGTATGAAACAACCCTATTTCACCATCTATCCATCCTACGGAAAAAGAAATCACCGCGCGTGCGTACGTACGGAATACCGTCTCCACGCCGTGGTGTAATCTATTTTCCACCACCACCTTACATGGATGGGTATAATGGTGTAAAGAATAACTATACATAGTTATTACAACATCATATTGATTCTGATATATTGTATAATCCACTCCAATTCAATTCAATATTTATAGAAATGATATCATCGCTCGTGCGTACGTACGGACTACCGTCTCCACGACGCGATGAGATTCATTCTCCATGTTAACCATTTAAGAATGATTATAATGTATATATAAGAAATAATAATGAAATATATGACATTATAAAGCTACTGGATTTATGTATATATATACATATGTATGTCATCTACTTACTTCCATTTCAAGACAATAAGGAAAGAAAAACAGCGTTCATGCGTACGTACGGACTACCGTCTCCATGAACGGTGTTTTTCATTTTATTTATCTATCTATTATATATATATATATACTGAATATATATGATATATAAATCATATTTTATATTCTGGAAGTAATTAAATCATGATATAAGTAATAATTATGTCAAGAACAACAAGTCAAAACACCTACGATAAATGAAACGATTTTACCCAAAACGCTTCTTTAACATGGAATTTACAAAAGAACGGGTAATATAATGTCATAAGTGAACCATATATGATATCATAACAATGAATATGATTCTGTAATAAGTCAATGACATTATTTAAATCATTATACAGGATGTTCGGACACATACGAAGCAAATTGGACCTAAGGTAAGGGAAATATCACAATCTCATTTTTATCCGAGATTGTTTATTCGTAAGTATTTACTGGGGTGTATTTTATCATCCACATCCATGTTTACTCAATATGTAATATTATTTCCATCCACCTAAAATTGTTTAAATCCATTTTTACCCTTCAGTGAGTTTTTAGTAATACGTATGAAAGGAATCTTTTGTCGTTTTTCGTACGAGGTACTTTTTGACTTTTCCGACAAAAGTACGAAGAATGTTTTTTTTTAACTTATACGGCACGAACGGATTTCTACTGTTTTATAAAGCCTTATTTTAATGAAGCTTCCTATAAAAGATTTCATGACTATTTTCAATAAAATCTCTTTCTTTTAAAATTGCATGATGTTTTGTGAAAAGAAATTGATTTTGAAGAAGAAAGGATATTTTCCTCAAGAATTCAATTCAAGTGTTTTATCAAAATTATTTCCCATCTAAGATAATAAAGGGTTATGTTTCTATCCATATTTTTACATTGATTTGACTATGTTGTGTTGGAATTATGTTTATGAATTCCTTTATCTTATATGAATGGTTTTATGATGTCATGTTGTTTAAGAATCCCATTTTTATTACATGGGTTATGCAATGATGTATGATTTATGATTTTGTGGCACACATAAGAAAGGATTCATTAAGAGATGGGTGGGACCTATATCTCCCTCCAATGCATTGGGTAATGATTTTATATCTCATGAGATAGACATGGCTGAAATGGTAGGTTATACCGGTTCAGTGAAACAGGACTGAAACGAGGGTTACTCGATTCAGAAAGGGACTTTGTCCACTAAGATAGTCTTGACAATGAGTCTTGACTAACAAGAAATGATTTTCTATGATTATGTGTGTATGCCACAAAGTTTCACGTTTTATGTTATGATTATTGGGATTACATTTTACTTCTATGATATATCCCATGTTATGATATTATGAGCTCTTTTGCAGGTTAAGATTTCCAAAAGCTATGTATATGATGTGATTGATTTTTCTTTTGTTTACCCTTACTGAGCATTTGAGCTCACCCTTTTATGTTTTCTTTTCCCCAGGATATAAATAAAGGTTTTAGGTAGAAAAAAGGGATGACCTTTATGGGAGATATTGAAGAACTTTCACCACGATTAGAAGATTACGTTCCGAGTTTCCAAAGACACTGAACTATTACGATCCTTTAGTGTGTGTTTTTGTTATGTACTAAGTATTCCGCAAATGTAATGTAATGTCCATGTACGTCAAGATACGGGTCTCTACAAACATATTTATTCTAAATAATCACATGTAATATTACTCACATAACAAAGAAATTCATAATGCGAGACATTATAACCATACCATCAAGGACTTGTGGTAAGACCATAAACAACTATACCATCAAGGCCTTGTACCAAGATAATAGTTTGTCTCATGAGACCTACCAATGCCTCGTGGGGATATAGTGGGTCTCACCCATAAATTACTACATATAATTCATTTTCATTTAAAAAGTGTGAAACATAACATAATCTTTAGTATTAAATTTAGCACATGAAATGATAATAATTTAACCATACACCATGAATGGTATAAAAATAACATATACACATTCAAAAATATCGTACTACCATAAATACAATATGGATGATTGTATCATAATAAATCAACCTCAAGTAAGCATAAAATCCAACAAAGGATGTTGAAATAGATAAAAACTATCTAATAAAATCATA
This sequence comes from Viscum album, assembly GCA_963277665.1. NCBI lineage: Eukaryota > Viridiplantae > Streptophyta > Magnoliopsida > Santalales > Viscaceae > Viscum > Viscum album. The sequence goes on from OY728119.1 coordinate 1,656,019,529, forward strand.
AAAAATATTTTCGATTTTAGACATGGTCTCCTTGAAGGTGAGGGGGTCTCTTTCTTAGAATCATAGTATCATCTATCTGGTCTTTCCTATGTATTGTTATCATTGTTATATTCAAGGGAATTTGGTTCAGGTATGCACGAAATCTAAAAGTGATGGGTTTCATTTTCAGAGTTTTGATAAAAAGGTTGATTTTTTGGATGATGATATGAACAATAAGTTTGTTCTGTCTGATGATGTTATCAGTTCTTCTGGACAAGTATTCCTATATAATGTTGATTCATCTAATTTTAATATTGATATGTTATCATTGGATAGCTATAATGATTATTCTGGAAAATCTGAATTTGTGATTAGTCTTGTTTCTATACCATATTGGAATTATTCTGATCTACATATATCTATGATGAGTATTGCAAGTTTTCTAAAAACATCAATACTTAGTATTTTTTACAAGGGTTCGGTCAAACAGTGTTTTCCCTTTGTTGGTCCATTGATATGTTTAAATCTTGTCATTTTGTTTGAATCCTCAATGCCAGTTGAATTGGGTAAGGATGGAAAGTCTATAGGCAAGTCTATTGATGTGCATAGAAACCCATTGATGATAGTTAAATGGGATAGATATGAGGCATCATCTCGAGCTAAGTCGTTATCTCATGGGAGCATATAAGTATGCAAGGAAATTGATTTTACTACAAAGTGTATTATTAAAGCTCTGTATAATGAAAGATAGGATTTTGATCAAGGTGGTCAAATTTTGTCTTTTCCTGTAGAGGCTAATATTCCCACAAAAACTGGAGTGGTTACTAGGGATAAAAATCATTACATTAAGACGTTTTTGGAATCCTGTTCTAGTCTGACCGAGATTCCTAGGGCCAAAGCCAAGTCATGATTGTTTCAATGATTCCAGTTATCATATGGAATGATCGTGGCATTGGTGCACGATTAAAAACCAATTTCTTACTCCCAAAAATTATGAGAAATAAGGTGTGTGTTGTTGCTATTCTAGAGAACAATAAGGACACAAATAGAATAATTTAGTTTTCTCATAGAATAAATATGCATTCATGGATGCTTTCAGAATCAGATAATCAACATACATGGGTCTTCTGGGAAAAAATTGTGTCTATTGAATTAGTTAAGGCAGGTGATCAATACCTTACTGTGAAAACTAACAATTGAATAGTTCTGTTTTTTGTGTCCATTGTTTATGGGAGTTGTGATTCTTAGAAGAGGGAGGTTTTATGAAAAAATTTGGAATATTTTGATTTAAAGGATCTTCCCTAGATTGTTGGTGGACACTTTAATATTATTACTAAATCTGGCGAGAAGAAGGGTCGATGTGTATTTCCTTGTGCAGCTAGCAGATGCATTGTTCAATTCGTGGATTGGAGAGTTCTTAGTGATATGGGTTTATCAAGGGATTGTTTCACGAGGTGTAATAATTAGAAGGGAAGTGCACACTCTTGGAGTCATCTTGATAGGCGTTTGGAGAATTTTCAAGTTGTTTCTATTTTTCCAAATGAAAAATTTGACCACCTTGTCCGTGGGATCTCAGATCATTCTCCTCTCATTGTGTCTTTATCTCCAAAAAAGAGTTATGAGAAACATTTTTGATTCTGTGAACATTGGAGGGATAAGTATGATTATCATCATCTTGATAAAGATTTTTGGGAGGGAATTTTTAAAGGTTATAATTGGGTTTCCTTCCATAATAAATTGAGATGCTTTAAGAATAAGCTTCATGCATGGGAAAAAATATTTCCTCTTCTGGATCATGATTAAGAGTTTCTTAAACTAGAGTTTGAGAATATGGAAGGATCTCTAGAAGAAAGTTGGAGTGATAGGGTTTATGAGGACCTTGTGGGTAAGTAAAATGTACTAAAAGATATTATTCTAAAATATGATAGTATTTATCGAGAAAGATCTAGAGTTAAATTTCTTTGTCAAGGTGATAAAAACACTTCTTATTTCCATGTGTGTACTAATAATAGAAAGAGGTCAGGTAATCCAAACATTCTTATAGAAGACGATTCCTTCTTGGGTGATAGGGATGTGATTGGTTATTTGGAAGTTTCATTCTTTAAAAATATCCTTTCTAATCCTAATATGTCTAAGGTTAATGGCTATCCCAGTGGGAAAGTAGAGTTGAACGAAGAGATTTTGAACACGATGTATTCCTTGGATAATAAACTACCAGAAGCTATCCCTGATGAGAATGAGATTCATAATTCTATGATGATGCTTAACGCGGATAGTGCTCTGGGTTCTGATGGTTTCAATGGGGCGTACTATAGAGGGGAATGGGTTGTGATCAAAGCTTATTTGATTTTCAACATTCTGGATTTCTTTCGGGGTGGTCCTATTCCTAGGTTGGCTAGTGCTACTACCCTGGTTATGATTACCAAAGTTAAAAATCCTTCTTCTATTCGTGATTATAGACCGGTCAGTATGTGTAACTTTCTATACAAAGTTTTTTCTATCATTATCATCTTGATCATGTCTAGTCTTGTTTCCCGATATATTTTTCTTGAGGAGGATGGTTTTGTTATAGGTCGATCGATTCAGGGTGCGGTTTCATTTCCTCATTAGATGATCTGTGGTATTAACATCAAATTCCATGGGTCAAATATGGATTTAAATCTAGATATGAATAAATCCTATGACCTGATGTAGTGGGGGTTCATCAACGGAGTTTTTAGAGGTATGGGATTCTCTTCATTGGTTTTTGACCTTCTGTTGCGATTTTTTAGTTCTTCCTGGTTGTTAGTTTCTTATATGGGAAAAATTCATGGTTTTTAAGAAAGATCTTGGAATCATACAAGGAGATCCTATTTATCTTACCCTCTCTATTGTCTTGAAGGATTCTCTGAGTTGTATTATCAGTAAAAAGATCTCTATGGGTGATATTTTACCGTATCAGAGAAGAAAGAGACAAACACTAATATCTCATTTGAAGTTTGCAGATGATTTCCTGTTTTCAATTAATTCTAGTGTTAGATAGGTTGGTGGTCTGATTAGAGATCTGGATGAGTACTGCTTATGGATTGGGAAATCAGTTAACCAGGAGAAGAGAATCTTCTACATTTCTAATAAATCTGGTGACAATTAGGACCTTTCTATCTCCAGATTGTTTAATATAAAGAAAGGTTCTTTTCCTTTGACCTATCTTGGTTCGCCTTTATCTTCTGGTATTATTTTTATTTGAGACATTGATGATATTGTTAATATAGTCTTGATCCATGTTCTTAATTGGAAAAAAAATTTATCTTTTGGTGGGAGGACTTCCTTAATCAATATCATGTTATGAGCTATTCTGATCCATGTTCAATCGAATTGCAATGTGTTGATGGGGGTAATTATAACTATTGATAAATTACTGGCTGACATTATTTGGGATGCTCATTTTGAGGGGAAATTTCATTGGACTTCATGGGAAAAAGTTTCTAGACTAGTTCAGGAATGTGGTGTTATCATCAAAAGTCTAGGGGATACAATTCATTGTTTGCAAGGGAATCTTGCTTGGGAAGTTGTAAAGGGATGTACACTATGGGGTAAAATTATATACCTGCAAGATGAATACTACATTGAGTACAAAAAAATGTTTCATTATTCTAGGATTTAATCCGAAGTCTTTTAAATGTTATTCATCAACAATCACGCTAGATTATAGGGAGGGGTGATATCACTTTTTGGAATCAAAATTGGACTAGGTCGGTTGTTGGATTCCCATGTTTCCCTGATCCAATGTTTTCTTTTAGAGAAGCTAGTAGATATCCCACTTTTATCAATTTTTTTTGATGAGGAAGAAATGAAGACTTTTAACCTTATTGAGCTGAATATGGATCCGGACAAATGCATTTTTAAAGCTTTAAATACCGACATGTTTTCTTCTAAAGAGTTTTAGAATATTTATATTTTCCAGGCGCATCATGATTCTTAGAATTATATGGTACGGTGTAATAAAATTCCCAAAAAAATTAATTTTCTTTGTATGGGGAATTAGAAATTTGGCTATTCTTATAGATGAGAATGTGAAACGGAGGGTCATTTACCTAACTTCTAAATGTCACTGTTGCAGAACTAATAACTAGGAGGATTCCAGCCACCTATTTTTGAGGGTGATTGGGGATTGGATGTATGGACTTTTTTTTGAAGAATTCACTAATGTTTTAGATCCTTTCCCTACATGATTCTCTTTTCTGGATAGTTGGTTTCGTGGTCTGAATAGTGTTGGTTCAGAAAAAATAGCCAGATCTGTGATCCTTAGTGTCGGGTGTTGGTGCATTTGGCACGCAAGGAACAAATCTCGTTTTGAGGAAATACAATTATAAAAATGATCTGTTATTATCAGGACTAAAATTATTCTTCTATACTGGGTTTGGTATTCTAAACATTCATGTGATTCTCAATCCTTGAGATATATGTAGATGTGTTGTCCAGTCTTGCCTCCACCAGATCATATGAGGAAAGCGAATTGGGCTAGTCTGTGTCCTCCTAACATGTGCCTTAATCTAAACATTGATGGATCTTATGTTGGAGGTTTTATATGGGGTGGTGTTGTTGTGTGTTATTGGAGTGGAATAATATTTATTTCCTTTCATTCTTTTTATGGTAGAGGTATTTCCATTTATGCTGAAGCTGAGGCAATGCATACATGGGTCCTGTTGTGTGCTCAGAGAAATATATCTATTTCTTAGATTGAAACTGATTGAATGATCATATAGGACTCGATGAATTTCATGATTTATACCCCTTGGTCAATTTCTTATATTATCAGGAAATATAGGAGTTAGACGAATGCCAATAATTTACAGCTTTCTCATACATGCCATGGAGGTCATAAAGTGGTTGATCACTTTGCATCCTTGATGGTTGAAGATCAAGGTAACAATGTTTTTTGTTTTCATAGTGTTCTTCAAATTGAACTGGAAGGGGTGGTATTGATTAGGGGAGAACAACGTGGTCTCCAATATTTTAGACCACCCTAAAATGTTTGTGTACCCTACCCAAAGCCTGATTTTCTTTGGGTTTTCTCCTCTTATAATAAAAAATGCAGATTGTGGTGTTTGATAGAAATATCCCTTTTTACATTGAAATTATTTAAAATCCACACAATTATAAAAGAATTTTTTTTATTGAAATAACCTTGTAATATTTTAATCAAATCTTAAAATTGTTAAGTTTTCGTAATGGTAGAATCCACTTGTTCCCTATATGTTAAAAAAACATTCTTTCTTTAATATGATGAAAATTTCAAAAAGTACCTTGTTTGGAAAATGACGGAAGATTCCATTCTAAATGTTTGATAAAAATTAGAAAATGGGTAAAAATGAATTTAAAAAATTGTCGATAATATTTTGAAATATATTTTATGAAACATGTACATGGATGTTAGATATGTCCTAGTAGATACCTATGTATAAACAATCTCAGTTAATAAAGAGATTTTGAATTAACCCTTACCTTGTACATTCCCTAAGTCAAGGGTGAGTTAACCTCATGTATAAGGGTTAAATAATTTTATTAAATTATACCAGAAAAATATCTATATAAATGATAGAATATATGATCTTCTAATATCATTTTGTTAATAATATTTTTGTATTACAATTATTTTAGGTTTTAACTTCTTTGTTTTCTCATTCTTGTTTTTCCATGTAAGTAATGTTTTTTATGAATAATATTTTTTTATTCATGTCCATAATGATATTAAGTTAAAAATAATTATTTTTAATCATCATATAAATTATATATTCATTTGTGAATGGTTAACAAGGAGAGTGAATCTAACCGTGTCGTGGAGATGGTAGGCGGCATGTACACATAAACAACGATATCATTAACATAATGTATAAATGGTATGGAACTGGATAGTATATTAATTATAAAAAATAATTATCATGATATATTCATTATTTATATCCATTATATGCATAATTATACCCATCCAAAAAATGTAGTGTTGAATAAAAAATTAGATCACGGTGTGGAGATGATAAGCTGTACGTACGCACCCACAGTGATATTGTTATTCATCGGATGGAGAAATGGATAAATATGGTTGTTACATAATTATAATAACAGCTCATAATATAGATGATATTTTAGTTATTACTTTGGTTTTTAGACAGCAGAGGAAGAGGAAGTAGAAGAAGAAAATAAATTGAATGGAATTCGTAAAACAGTTACCTCTTCTTTGAGCGTCTCCTTTTGATTTGCACAGAAGGACTCCATGTGATGTATTTATTCCAAACGTATGACCTCTATAATAAATGAGAGAATTTATGAGGGTATGTGGGTAGGGTATGTCCACGCCAAAGGATTTAGAGGTGTGAATAAAATAGAGGAAGATGCGCCCTTTTAAAAGAGAGGGGAGTGGTACTTTTGGAAGCTCAACAATAATTACATTATTATAAATTTTTATTCACGTTAAAATAGATCCAAAGTTAGTTATTTATAGTACAATACGTTTTTTGGTTTAAATACGCATAAACAATTATTTTTAAGAAATTTTATGTCACCAAAGTAACCTTATATTTTGGGTTTAACCCTTAGTTAAACAGTTTAACTCTTACTGTGGCTACTTGTATTTTCATACTATAAGGTTAATATAATTACAATAAAATGACAAAAGAAAACCAATTGGATAATTAATAACATATGTAACATTATCATAGTAATTTTTCCAAAACTGATATTTTTATAAATTTTATATCATTTAATAAAATATTTTTTTTAAAGTATCAGTTATGCTAATTTTGATACTATATAATATTTTCGTTTAATATAATATCAATCCTCCATGATAAATTCGAAAAAATACATAAAATATGTATATGAAATGTATGTTTTTTTTATAATATTCTTGGATGTCATTAATAACATAAAATTAAATTTATTTTAATATTTTTAATAGCATTTATTTGATATTTCCGCCAATAAAATAATTTCTACGTCATTATTGAGTGATCATTAGTGGTAATTATTTAGTATCTAAAATTATGAATAAATTTCTATTATGTAAGTAATTATTTTATATTTCTATATAATATTTATAATATATACCATATCTTGGATATCTCTATATTAAAATTATTACTCTTATAAGAAATGAGAGTGTGACATTTTTTCACATTAATTAGTTTTAATAATATTCTTGTCATGATCATAGAAAGGGGTAAAAGAATTGATTGAATTTCAAAAAATAGGTTATAAGGGTAAATATTTGTCATAAAATAGGATTTGGACAGGTTTGAGGGTAATTTTATAATATTATTTTTACCTTTAATTACCTTATTTACCCTTAACCACAGTAATGAAAATTTACTAAAGCTATTATTCATAATATCAAAAAAATATAATTATACTATTAACTTAATTTGGACCCAATTATTAAAAATATGGAATCCATTTTCTAAATTTGAAACATATACGTTTTAGTAAATAATTTAAGGTTAATCCTTGTCGAAAAAATAGAAAAGAGGTTTTTTAGAAGTAAAAACCATCAAAATATTGGCATGTGTTTATATCTAATTTTAATGAAAAAATAATTATAATGATAAAAATTATATTAAATGATAAAAATTTAATCTAATTACACATTAAAACAAATTAAAATGATAATATAAAAATATAAATAAATTATATGAAAAGGCAGTTTTGAATTAAAATGTTGTATTTTTCACTGTTTAATAAAATATAAAAGTTATCAAAAAAACACAAAACATTTGTCCAAAATAAAATTTTATGCCCCAATTATAAAAAAAGGTTATTTTTTGAACTTTAATACATGAAATTTTCAAATATTTTATTTAAAAAGGGTTCTCCCTTAAAATATGGTAAAACTGCATTTTTAAAAAAATACATGTTTTTTTCGAAAAAAATAATTTGTTCTTATATCATGTCTAATGAAATAATGATATGAATATTAAAATTATATGGAATATAAAAAATCCAAATTTGGTTAATACTATTCATAACCTCTTTTTAAACATCAATTTTCGGTTCACTCAAACTTTGTGTTGCGTGCCACACAAGTTATTGAATTATTTAAAAAGAAGTGTACCATGGAAGATTACAGTGTTACGTTTACCCTTATTAACCACGATAACAATTACCATGGTAATTTTATTGTTACTAAAAATATAATGTGACCTCTCATACAAAATTTTTGACATTTTTAATGTGAATTTATTCTCTATTTTATCATATTCAACTTGAAAATATGAGAATATTTACATTAAATAAAAGGATAAGATATATAAAAACATTAGTTTAAAAATGATTTTTTATACATTAAGTGTTTGAATTGTTATTTCATATAAATTAAAAATTTACTGATTGTTAATATAATTGTGTATATATTTAAAAATCATATTACAGTCACCAAAATTGATCAATTTAATTTATTTATACAACAATTACACAATATTATTGACAAAAACTCTTTGAAAATCACCTTGTTACCATTATTGTGGAAATTTACTTTAATCTCAGTTACTTTTTTTATGGATAAAAATTAAATTTACCTTATCATCTAATTAGAATACGATGATTCAAAATATCAAAATAATTATATTATAATCAATTTCTTGGATTTATGAAACATAAATTGAATAGAAGCATGCATAACACATAACTATTTTGGGAAAATAATATCTTTTTAAGAATATAATACATTTATTAATTTTTAAGTAATAACTTTTGGATAGATTTTAACATATTTTATTCAATATATAACCTATAAATGTCACTAAAACCATGATTTAACCATAATATAATGGAATACATAGTGCATAAAAAATTATTTTTTAGAAAAATTTTATTTATACATTGAATGATTTAATTATTTTTTAGATAAATGAAATGAATTTTATTAGTAAATTAATATTGTAAATAAAAACATTTATTCTCTCTATTTATTTCATAATGCATTTACCTCAATTTATACCCACTAATTTAACTACTATACTATAATGGTCAAATTTATTTATATTATTTTAATTTATAAAAAATTCTTTTTAGTATTGTCTTACATGTGAAACAAACTATTCAATATAGTATTTATTTAAAGGTAAATTAATACTAACATCTTTGAAGGTTAAATTGTCACCCCTTAAATAAGTTACATCCTTATAATTATAATTATCGCCTATAAAATAGCTATGGGTATCTAAAAGATATACTTGAATCAACATATAATTTCTAAAAAGATATTTACCTTATTATATTAGGTAAAACTAGGAAACACATTTATTTCCATTGTAATTTGAATATATCCAATTTGAGATTTATACAATAATTTTATCTAAATACCACTCATGAGTGGGTATCAAAACCCAAATAATAGAACTAAATTTCATAGAGATTTTTTATTCAACGTTACACTAATAGATGATCATAAAATGATTTAGAATATGGGATTTTATTTCTATATTTATTTAATTAATATAGAATCTATGTGGAGATAAATATTTTATTTTCAAAAGTTCATGAAATTCATCTAATAAAAGAATAATACAATTTTCACAATGAACATTCATACAACTATCAAATAGGGATAAAATAATGATAAAACTATAGGTTTTATTTGTTAATAAAATCAACATGGTAATGATTTAATGATCTTATAAAACATCCTTAATATAATAAAGTTCCACAAATGAAACTCAAGAAAAACATATAAAACTCTGAAGTGGAAGATATGTGTAACTTATTTATCATAATCCACTTATGAGATTTCTATAGTTAATGGCCTTACTTGTTCCCTTAGTATAAAAGTTTGAGGATTCACATCATCTGTGTTAGCCCATGTATTAGGGAAAGGACATAGTTATTTCTCAATATTCTCATATTTAATACACTGAAATATTAAACATAATTTAGGATAAAAATTATTTTCCTCTATCATGTTAACTGAACACTTAATTTTGTTTTGGCATTTGAAAATTCAATAACTTCCTTTACCACAAATAAAACATATTCCAATTCCTTTAATACATTTCTTTGGAGATTCTCCCAAAATATTTTACATGTATAAATTGGAATATATTTCCTATATGGTATTTATAATATGAACATAAAAAATACAGTATTTTTTATTCTATTTAGAGAAAGTGGAAATAAAATATATTTTAAGTTATTAATACAAACACATGATAATTGGTAAGGTATAACTATAATATTTATCACTCTAGAAAAATCTTGATTGGTTTCTCGTTGGGATAATTACTGTATTCTCTATCACACTTTTTTTTAACTCAATTCCTCTTGGATTCATCAATAACTAGAGTTAAAGAAGTTTAGGGGTGAAAACACTTAGACAAATAAAGTATAGAAGTAAAATTATGAATATAGAATAAATAAATCATAAATGATATCTATATCCTAACTTATAAATATATATGATTCAATCTAGGCTATATATGGGAATTTTCTTATTAGGTACTCAAACCCAATTATATTCAAATCCCTTATAATGGTTTAAAACGATCATGTGAATTACCAAAGAATATCCCATGAGAGTATCAAAATATGTGTGATGTTAGTTCTATTGTTCATACACTAGGTGAAAATATAGTTAATAACCAACAAACCTTATGAGGTTTATTACCCTTAGGTGAATCTATACTAGAGCATAGATTCACCTATTTATATATACATATAGATTTCATTTGTAAGAAACTATACAATCTCTGATTTACGAAAATTTAAGAATTTTACCATATAATTTGAATAATCCCTATGATTTTTACAAATGTTATGTATTATTAATACCAAACAAATAACTAAACCAGTGAACTAAAATAAGTATTCCCTACTCTAATACCAGCTGAGATGCCCAAAACCCATACTAATGGTTCTAGTGCTAAGAACACATACATTACATACTATCTTTCAGACCAACTAACATGAACTAAAAACAATTATATCATTTTTCATATTATATTACAATTTCAACATTACTTCTGAAAAATAATCACACTAACCTTGAACCCAAAGGATTTATGTATTTATATATTAGATACATAATTAAATTATTTTTAAATTCTTGTGAACATTTTTCTATTATCTCAAAATACTTCACTCTATATATCTTATATTTTATACTCATATTAATAAACCTGTGAAAGGAAACATAGTGGGGGAGCACAGATTCTCAGTAATGGTTTAAAATATTAACATTCCACTAAGAATTAGATCATAAACATTTTAGAAAAATGAGCATGATAGAAAACACTTATTTAAAAGATCATGTTATAATAATATTTGACTATATGTCACGATAATATTACCTGTAATATCAAAGTGAAAACATATACCATAGAATAAGAGTATGAGATAATAAACATGATAGACCACCTATAAATTTATTTATATAATATAAAATTGTGTCATTCCATTTAAAAATATAATAACAAGGAACTATGGGACAAAACACTAGCATATGTAATCATCATACTTGGAGAATATCAAAGATGTCCTTTAAGATCATGTCCTTTATTGAAATATTTTTTTAATCATTTTTAGTTATCTTTTTACCCTTGTTGTATAATCCTTTTGGTTGGGACTTCGTCTAGGTGTGTTTGAGCATGTTTTGCAAGTTTTTGGGTAGTGTACAGTTGCCTCATGGTTTTCCCAAACTTTGTAGCCACCCCAAGAAAATCGTTCACCCATGGATACTGGGGATTTCCATGGGTTGTGAATAACATGAAAAAATGTGTTCCTAACATGGAGAAAAGATGCACTAATATAGTGTGGGATCATGGTTAGGGAACATAGTTTTTCTAACCATGTGTCCAATCAAGGCAACCATGAATGTAGAATTTTAAACCCTTGAATTTTTAATTAAAAATTATCAAACCACGGGTTTATATTTCTAATCACTCACTAGTCCTAAATTGTATTCCTGTTTTTGGAGGCTCTTGAGAGGATTCCTAGGATCTTCAAACCTATTCTATTCTGAATTGATGATTCAGTGGAAAAAAACGACTCCTATTTGGCATGTTCTGTCTTACTTGATTTATGTTCTACCTCTTTTATATTTATCTCCCTTTATAACGGCTTGGATCCTACTACTATTGATGATATATATCTAGGATTTGATGGATATTGTTTTATTGTATCTTGATCCTAGATTTTGATCCTATATTTACTTCAACATTTTTTTCATGGCCATTTTGACTTGAATTAGGGGCCATGTTTTGGTAGAAATTCATCAACCACTATATGATAGCAGGTCTATATTCAAATTACAATATTATTGATGATGATATTTTCTTTTAGTTGTATCACTGTCTATCCACATTTCAAAATTACATTTTAAATTATAAAATTGAACTAAAACCCTATAAATTTTTGACACCCTTCATATATCATGATGGAGATTCTGAAACTAGGATTAATGGCTACCCAGGTGGTGTGACAATTTTTTAAAATGATAACTGTGGAAAAAAACTGGGAATTAAAGGGTTTATGAAATTAGAAATTTTATGAATTCTTTTAATAAGTTAACTTGTTATAAAAAATTTATTATATTAACATATAAGTATTAATGAGGTGTAATAAGATTAATGGTAATTGGGTTAAAAGGTTAAAGAATACATGTTCATGTTTCTAAATGGTTGTAATGATGTTAATTGGATTTGTTTTAATTGAAATTATACCATGTTATATATTTGACAAAAGGAAATTGATGTTGTTCTTGTATATGTGTGACGAATGAATTGGAATTGTTTTTGAATAGATTCTTCAAGTACCTGTGATTTGGGTGCTAGACTGATGCTCTAAGTACCCTAGATTTTTATGTGGGACTAATGCTCCAAGTACCCATGATTTTAGGGATAAAATGATTTTCTATGTACCCTTGATAATGATGCTGGAATGATACTCCATGGTACCAAATTGAAATTTTAATATAATGATAATGGTAGCCTTTTCAAATTATAGTGTTGACCTTATGATATATGGTTCAGATACCGAAATGGGATGAAGTAGGTATGATTTACATAGGTTTAACCAAGAACCTGAGGTCCAATGTAGTTAATTAAATAATATACAGTCAATGTGAAATATATTCACATATTATTGACCAATTTATTATTCCATATACTATTTCAAACACTGTTATATACTGTCTATTACTTTAGTCACTTTTTGTGGTGGCTAACTAAGTTATACTGTCACAATCCATAGGTCACCAACTGGTATCCAAGTAGACTTCATGTTTACAATATAGAACAATGGATAAGGCCCTATATTAGATGGTTGAGTTGGGATTTGGGAAGGTTCATAGATGATGGGATGAAAAATGATACTGAGACCCATTTGGGAGTTACCTGTGTGTCTTTATTTTGTGTTTTTAGTCAACACTTGACACTTACATGGCATGAAATATTTACTATTTTTGTTTATGATCACTTTAAATATTTTGGGATTTTATTATGTGATGGATGGTCCTTATTCATAATTGTATATTATTATATTGTCTATCGATATATCGATTTTTTCTATTTTATTGCTTTGATAAAGTTGGTATAGTCGTCCAAAGTTTCATATTTGACCCTTGGTACTAGTCAAGAGACTAGACCGTATAGGGAGATGTGCTTGAGGTCATATGGTAAACTGTCTATAAAAATATGTCTATATAACATGGGTCAAGATGATACAAGACCCACCCTTTATGTTTTGAGAATATACATGATGACCAACACTTAACATTTTGTACAAACCCAATTATGATAACACTTTATTATATCATGAAATATAAAACAATAAACAAAGAATTTGAGGGAGATATAAGACTCTTTCCAATAACATCCATACATATGTGTGCCATAAGATATCAATCATTCGTCATATCATGAAAACCCATGGTATGAAAATGAGTTTTATATCATTTCCAAATGGTATCCCATAACACGATGTCAAAATTAGATTAGATGATACCAAAATTTAAATCAACTAAATTGAGTATTTTATAGAAGTGGTAATTGGGTGATTCATAAAACATATCTTTGTACAAGGTAAATCTTTTGGAGTTAATGAGGGAAATGGAAGATAAATATAAAAGTATTTTTAGAAAATATTTATCAACATTGTAATAAGGAGAATAAGTTAAAAGTCACTTTTGAAAATATCAATTTTGAGGAATTTAAATAAAGATTCATTAAAAACTGTTTTGGAATCAAATATCCATAATGCAACCCAAAATTCCTTAATGATTATCCATATTCAATTTGGGATCAATAATAAAATTCACAACTAGTAAATGAAAATACTTTTCAACATCTTAAAAATATATTTATAGAACACAAAATCATAAAAAAGTGATAAAAATTATATTTTAAGAGAGGTAAATTAAAATATTCATATTACTATAAATAAAATATATTTGGATTTAAGAATAAAAAAGGAGAACATTGGAAGGGTGAATTAATATGGATATGGAAAAAATAGTCTTTGAAAAAGATATAAATTATTCCTAAAAATGATACACTTTTATGAGGAATCAATTAAAAAACGAATAATATTTGGATTCAAAGAATAAATTTCCCTAGAAGGAAAAAACAAGTTATCATATAATAAAATGTTATGTTGTAAGAGACAAAACATAGATAAATGAAATTCATAAAGAAACATTATAACTGAATGGAAATATATTTTTGTTAATAAAATTACTTATGAATATAGTAATAATTGAATTGAAATGTTTTTGAAAAAGATAACCTGTTATGGATTTTTAAATAGCTTCAATCTTCTTGAAATTTATAATAAATATAATCCATGTGGTAGTATAGACACCACACAAAATAACAAAAGTGGTTTAAATGACAAATGTCTCAAAGAATGAAAATCAAGGTGGGAAAAACACTTACCTTAACTACTAATAACTAATAAAGTGATTTAAACTACTATATAATAAGAAAAACCATATAATTTAAAACTTTTGAAACCTTATTCATATTTATTACCCTATATAATATTTAGTTATAATATTTTTTTATAAATTTAATAGATAGTTATTATTTGTCTTCATAATCGGATGTAAGTGAATTTGATTGTTTCATTGCATGATTTAAAATGTAGATGTTGATCAAAATTACTTTATAAAAATATTTTTATTATACAATGTAAAGGAAAAAAATTTTATAATTTTTTATAATTCTCAAATTTCATTCCATCATAATTTTTTCACAATTCAAGAATATAGAATTATTAATAATATTGTTTTAGAAAATTTAAAACAAAAAAATCTGGTATATTAATAAAGATTTAAATAATGATATAAAATTTACAGAACCCTATTCATGTCATAAAATTCATTTTAATTAATTAAATAAATTATTATAATCTTCTAAGTATGGTGGTGATGAAAAATCCAACATGTTCATCTATGGAGGTGGTAGTCTACACAGACACACAAATGAAATTTTCATTTTCCCAAAAATAAAAATAAGGTATGAATTGATTTATATTTTAAGAATGTTAATAATGTTATAAATATCATATTTATTCATCAAATACCCATTTTAACCTTCCATTTATGAATATGATGAAAACAAAAACACATCGTACATGGAAGTGGTAGTCTGGAAATAACAAAAACAACATTTTCATTTTTCCCTCAAAAGGGGAAGGGTGGATGATGGTTGTATCATAAATATAATAATGTTTTATTATACTAATAATACTTATTACATTATATTTATTTTTTATTAATAGGTTTTTAGGATGGTGGATAAGAAATATAGAGAATCCAAAGTAGAGAGTGGGCAATTCTCAGGCTGAGAGTATGAATATTATCATGAAGGATCCTTTGAAAATGGAAATAGTAGAGTTTCATCAAGGACAAAGGTTCTAAAAACCATGGAAAAATAATATATTAGTTTTAAAATGGTAATAGGTTCATGATAATTTTGAATTAGAGGTGTCTCTTGAGGTGGGTGGTTGTAAGCTTATTTTATAAGTGAAAAAGAAGGAATTTTCCTTGGAATTGAATGTTAAGTGAGCGGTATATATGGAATCATATGGACATTAGGGAAGTTAGGAGAGGAAATATTGATAATTAATTTACACATGAATTTAAGACCGGAAAAATTAATTCTAGATGTTTTTTTGGAAATTTAATGTAGTAAAATTTGAGCCACATTATGTTCATAATTTTTTCCATTTTCAAAATTGATAAAAATTAGACTTGGGATTTATTTCTTAAAAAAAATATAATCTTAAACTTCTTAAAAAAATTAAAAATAGTGAATATAAATCTATACTCTATTTAATATAATTCAATTCACTAAATATGATAATGTTATTATTTAAATTAAAACCTAAGATATATTAAAAACAAAATTTTTATATAAAAACAACTTTTTATTAACTAAGTATTTTTATTCATATTAAATATAAATTATAAATTAAATTAGTGTTAATATATTTTTAATATATTTTGACATAATATAACAGTCATTAAAATAGATCAATTTAATTTTTTTACATAATAATTACATAACGTTAGTTAAAACAATTCTTTGAAGATAACCCTTTTTCAATTACTATCTAAATTAGTATAAATCTCAGAAACATGTTTTTATACATAAAAATTAGATTAAAATTATTAAATAATTTTCAAATTAAGATTTATAATATGTAAATAATTTTATAATATTAAATTTCTATATTTGATAAAAATTTAATTTAAAATAAGTGTGTAACACATATATTTTCTTTAGTAAAAATGAACCACCTAAGATAAAATTGAAATTATTAAATTATTATTAATAACTAATAGGTGGATGTAACTTATTTTATTATATATATTATCAATACATTTTATAAAAAATATTTATTTAATCATAATATAATAAAATAAAAAACACATAAAAGGAAATTTTTAATATAATATATATTTATGAAAAATTTATTTTATTAATTATTTACCTATAGTAGGTGAATTTTATCAATGAATTGGTGTTAATTTTTTTTAAATATCTATGTATATTTCATAATTTAGTTACTTATATTTAATCCTTCTTATTTAATAACTATATTATAATGGTAAAATTTATTAAATCTATTTTAAAGTATCATGATTTCATTTTAGTTTGTTTTTTCTAGAGGAGAAATCTATTAAACAGATTTTTTATTTAAATATTGATTAATAAAATAATATTAGGGAATTATAATGGTTTGATTCAAGAACCAATGATTTTGAATTGAAACTTCAACAACTTCATGATGGTTCAGAGGTTTTTCCAAAAAAATACAGGCTACTATTTGTATTAAATTGTGTTGGATGATTGAAGTCATATCATATTTTCTATTTATTTTGATGACATGCTAATTATTGGTCTCTTAAAAGAAAAAATTAGTGAATTAGAGGCTAAAGTGTCTAAAATTCTTATGATGAAGGATATCACTATAAAAAATTGATTTTTGGGATTGATATTTTATGAAACTTATGTTCTTGTTAGTTGTACATGATCCATTCATATTATTTCTAAAAAGTGGTTATTCCCTTAAACATAGGATATTTGAAGCCGGTGACCACACCCTTGGATGAACACTTCATGTTAACTAATAAAAAGGCATCACAAAAAAAAATTAAGGTTAAGAACATGGAAAATATTTCACATTAATTTCTTATTCGATGTTTGATGTATTCCATGATATGTACTCTTCTGGACGTTTCATAAGGAGTGTTAGTCATTAGAAGATTTATATCCAAAAGATATAATTAATAATAAGTTTGGTATATTATTTGGTATTTAAATGGTTTCAAAATATAAGAAACTTTCTTCATAATGGACGATCCCTTAAAAGGTTTTACAAGATTATACTTTGGAAGATATTTAGACAACTAAAATATAAAATCTAGATTTTTTTTATTATTGTTAAATGGCAGTGACATTGTTATCAAAGATTAAACTAGTGGTAAAACTCTAAATAATGTAAGATGACTACACGGATTTTATTTAATCTAGGAAGGAGTTAGTTTTGTTGAAATGGTTTCCCGAGGAACTTGAACGATGAACTAAAATTATAGGGTTATTTTGAAATTCACATAGGGATACTAACTTATATATAAACCATATGACTCATTTTTGGATGAATAAATCTCTGTAAAATTACCTCTTTAAATTGATTTTATTTAAGGATAGAGTGATGAATCTCTACAATATTGACGGAACATGAAATTTAGAAGACATATTGAAAAAGGTTGTGACTTAAGATGTCTTAAGTTGGTGATGTTACTTTGTTGGATTGGATTAACTAAAAGAGAATAGTACGGGGACCATGAAACTATATAACTATAATTTAAATAAATTAAGGTTGTTAACTAAAGAAAATTGAGGTTTTAGTGGCAAATCTGTTAAAAATGATCCCAAAGTGAGATATTGTGGGGTTTTTGTTTTGGAAACCATTTTATGGATAAGATATTATAACCAATAGAAAAACAATTTCTATATAGACTGATCTCTGGTCAACATATGGAGATGTTCAAATTAGAAACAATAAGACCAAGTGTCTAGAATCTATACAAATTGGATTGGACTAAATGGTATGACTGGATGATATGATCAAATGGTTCATTTTGATGGGTTTTTATGGATGTTATTGATAGAATTAGGGCAACTAGGAATTATTATTAAAGGGAATTATGGACTTAGTAGTATGGAAGTAGTGTATGAAAAAGGAAATATTATTAAAGTTATTTTAATTAGATTATTGAATGGTTTCACTATTGACAAACTAGGGGATTTGAGGTGGTTGTGATACATTATTGAAAAAGGATCATCTATAAATATCATTTGATTTGAACTCTTCACTACATAGATCTGATGGTAGTGATTATAGTACACACTATTCAGTTTCAAATTTAAATAAGAGGTTGGATAATTTTTTATTTCACCATTTTTTCATTAGAATGTTTCTTCTTGTAGTCATTTATATCTTGTCATTTGGTGGGTTTTCATTATAGTGTGGTGAATTGGGAGCACTTTACTTCCAATATCTAAAACTCATAGCATGGGGTTTATTCTAGATCATTGTATTCCACACATTAATTTTATAATGGAGGAAATTTATGTTTGTGGAACCAATATAGGAAACCAATCATGTATGAAAAATTGTCTGAGGAGATAATCTTGTTCCCCAACCTCTTGTTTAACTTAAACCATCCACTGGAGGAAAGGTCCCATGGACACATCTCATATTTATTGGTCAATATAACATAAGTAATATGAGGGTGTATCTTAATATAAAACTTCTAAAATGAGGTAAAAAACAACACAAGATAGTTCCCTTGGAAAATAATACATCTCAATATCATAAGAAGTAATCAATGGAGGGAATATTAATATCCAATCACTCACACAAGCAGAACAATCCCCCTTATGGTAGGTCCGATTGTATAATCCAAACCCCTTAGGTCATTTCATAGGGAATAAGATAAAAAAACTTTTAATAGGATTTTCACATATCCTATCATACATATATACCAAATAACAACTGATTTTTAGATGGATTCATGATAGCCAACCACTTATATAAGCCAAATTATTCCCTTAGGGTAGGACCCCTGGAAAAAGATGATATGCACTGTCACTAGGTTGGTACCATATATAATCACATGACATCTATAAACACACCATATCACTTGATTTTGGGTCTCATAAAAATTACATAACAAACTGTAAAAACAAATAATAATATGGTATAAATAATGTGACACTGGACCAATAACATATCCCCTAGAAAAACAATCAGCAAAAGGGAATTCATTGTATTCTCCAAATACAACCAATCAAGGTTATAGTCAATACCCATTTTCATTAACACGACAATCTCAAAATTTAAGGATTAATTAACCAAGACCATATGTGAGGCCACTATGTCACCCATTACCCAACCTTTCATGAACAACTCCATCTAGGTTCAATTTACCTATGAATAAAAAGATACCTTAATTTATGGAATTTGGTATGGTTTTATAAAAACCAATTTATTTTAATCATTTATTCTATATAAGGGGTAACTTACCTCAATTCATACCCACTTGACACATTTAAAAAAACATTATTATGTCAATTAATGCACCCACATGTATGAAATTTCACTAAAAAAATACACCATTTTAAATTCTCATTAGAAATATAAATTTCATTTACCTTGAGTATCCAACTCATACCATAAAATAATAAATAAAGAGGTTTAATGAAACATTTTCGGACCCCTATAGTATGAGACAAATTAAAGGCATGAATCCTATTTAATATTTCATTTCATTTATTTTAATTTAATCAATCAATTAATATTTTAAATAAATAGTGAAGAAGAACCTTATAGTTTGAGAACAACATTAAGAATGACTCCTCCTCTATATATATCCCCACACTACATAGTGTGAAACCCAAGGAAATGGAATGTTATTTTTATTTTACTTTATAATGTCAAATTTTGGAAAAGTATAGGATCCTTATGTGTTGACCTTTATGTATCATTCATAAAAAATTTCTATATCTAGAACCATTATGTTTGGAGTGGTCATATATAAGAGTTACTCTTACATTACAAACATTATCATTTTTTGAACTAATATCAATAACACTTACATATCATCCATCAAAATTTATGAATTTTGTGACAAATATGTATCATATGGTACTCAAACAGGTAGTTTATTTTCCAAAAGAGGGAATAAACCTTACATATCTACGGGTGGATTCTATATGTAATTTTTTATCAAATAAGAATAACCTTATGTGTTATATGACCCCTATATATCACCCCTTATATATGTAATTGAACCACATATATCACCCATTTTTGAAAGAAAATATTCTTATGTATTATAATATTTTTTTACAAATCACAAGGTAACATGAAATGTTACTATTTTCTCATCCAAGGGTGACCCTTACATATCAATATTCTCCATTGTCTAATATTTATGTATTATTTTAAACTTTACATATCACTAGGTATTTTAACACTTAATATATTTTGAATCATAGGGTAACTCTTACACATCCTATGGTCTCCCAATTGTTTTTGATTTTTTGAAGAAGGGGAGGACCCTTGTGTCTACGTATACACTTATGCATCAAAATTCTTTCCAATAATTAAAAAATTTCATATCATAGTGTTAGCTTCTCTCATAGAAACATATATGCATGGAGACTTTTATAAATGTGGTGTTAGCTACTTTTCCAAAAATATGAATTTATTTCCAATTAAATCCAAATTCCACCAAACTTATAAGAAAAAAAAATCATGAAAAAAATTAACCTTGTTCCTTTGTTCTATATTTTATTCCATGAATCACCCATTTCCATGGAACGCCATTTGGCCTACAAAAAACTGATGAACCCCCTAATCCATGTAAATATCACTAGTTTCATAGTGTGTTATTCTACTGAATTAAAATTTCATCCCAAAGCATGGTCCAACTCCTGACTATTATGTCATAATGATACAAATATGCACAAGAAGGGGTGAATTGTGCCTTTTCCATAATCTTAATTGATTATGGATTTTGAATTTCTTTATAATTAATATAGATATGAATTGTTATTTTCTACAATTATATTTAGTAGTGTATAAACAGAAATAATGAACACAAAAATGTTATAATGGTTGTGCGAAACAAGATCCCGTAGTCCACTCCACTAACACTCTCTCTGGGAGCTTAGTGAATTTCATTATAACAAGTCCTTTTATCACAAGATATCAAAACCAAAACTAATTGTAGGAAGTTTAGACCTTTACAAAAAGTCTAAACATATCCTTATGATTATTTTTTAGGGAATAAATAATCTATAGTTTAGATTAAGAAGTTGATACTTAACCTACAACTAAGTAAAAGTAGTTGATACACCAAATTCAAAAGAGTTTGATTTGATGAAAGTTCAGGTTGATCTTCATAGTTACAGTAGAAATTGATAATAGATAGATATTGTTCGTCAGAAATTAAACTCTTCAGTAAAGAATAATTCTAATTCGATCTTGGTTAAAAATGATCTTTAATATGAATATCAAAAAACAATAGCAGTAATCAAACAACAATATGAGGTTTGATATTTGTATGTATCCAAACTGTAGACTCATAGTCAATCAATAATTCCAATAGTACTATAAAAGCATTTAAAAAGAATAAAGTTTTATGTTTGAATGTTATATCATACATAATTTGAAAAAATACACTAGTGGAATATATAGAGCTGATAGCTTGATACATTATCCTAGATCCAAGAAAAATGCCTAAAATAATTCAAATAATCAAATCTAA
This sequence comes from Viscum album, assembly GCA_963277665.1. NCBI lineage: Eukaryota > Viridiplantae > Streptophyta > Magnoliopsida > Santalales > Viscaceae > Viscum > Viscum album. The sequence goes on from OY728119.1 coordinate 1,656,041,817, forward strand.
ATTGACCAGGTGAGTCGTAACATTCCTTAAAAATAAGAGTGATTTTCTCCAAAGAATGTGGTTCTTAGAATCAATTATAACATTATTTTAATCAGCCTATAAATTTATCATGAATATTTCATGAAATTAAGATAAAATATCACCTTTAAAATTCTAATGTTTGAATAGTCAGACATAGAGTTCAACTGCGTAGCATAGTATTCCTTTTTTTAAGTGTAGGGTTCCTTCTAACATATGCTTCCATAAACATACTTTCATATGTGCCTAATATAGGGAATATAATTAACTTAGGGATGAAGATCCATATATTCATCCATTCATCATAAGATTCCAAATATATCATTGATTAACCATATGTTCATTCTTCAAAATGTTGGGTATGAATAGTGATTCTAGATCTCATCATAGGTTTGATATTCCATACATTTATCATTTTTTGAATGTAGAGTTGCCGATACATATGTTTAACATCCATCTTAGGGATGATTATATATATGTTAAATTTTTATTTTAGTGTAGGTATGATGATCTATACATTAATTTACAACATATAAGGTATGAACAGTGTTTCCATAACACATCACATATATTTTCATTCCATCAAAGTTATAAATAAAAAAGAATATAAAATCCTGAAACATACTTAATGAAACATCATTAGAAAAAAAAATAAGGTATTTGTGAGCATCAAAATCAACATATATTATAGATTATAGTTGAGACAATACATGTACCACAATCTTATTTTTTTTAGGATCAAAAAACCCATAAAAATAACTAACAAAAAATACCGGAATTTTAGGCATATTTAAGGAAAATATTAAAATTTCATAAAATTATTTTCGATTTCATAGAACTATTTAGAGGTAAGATATTCCACCAAAAAATGTGTGTTTCTCAAATATTATCCCACTTTTGTGATATAAAAAATAATTTTTTAAAGAGTAAATTATATAATCTATAGGTAATATAGTTGTGAACAATAAATAAATCCTATAGTTGGTTGGATAGAAAAATAAGATTTGTGATATGGAAATATAAATTTGAACATAAATATCATATTAATAAAATTATAAAAGATTTTAAAACACATAAATACAAAATTAATGTAATGTAAATTAAATTAAATTCTAATAAAATGTTTGAGAAATTATGAGTACATACCATAATCAACTAAATATGTCCTTAAAATGAGGGGCTCTGGTCAGAATTTTGTTCATAATCATAATCTTCATGGGTAGTAGTCATATTCAGATACAGAATGGTTTTAACTAAACAATGGACTTCAAGCCGCTTCAATAACAGAATCTAGAAATTTTTTTAATACATCTTTCTATTATTGAATCATTTTATTTTAATCTTGAATGGCCTTCTTTATTTCTAGAAAATTCATGTTAACAAACCCATTCCCTAATACATCAGATTAAATAATGGTTGTTAATATATATCTAACTTGATAAATGATAGTTTCTAACCATGATTCATTTTATGTCAGATGAATTATCAATTAAATTTTATTATCTAGAAGAATATTCAGTGGAACACTTTCACATTGATGGTTTTCTACCTATTACTGATTTCATCTATCATAACAATTATTGATTCAAATCTCTTTATCATGTCAGGATAAGTGGGTTGAGGTGTGGAGGATAAATCCTAATGACTATCCTTGATAGATTGAAATTCTCTTCCCATGATAAGATTCATCTCATCAGAATAAGACTTCTCCACATATTTATCTTTCAAAGATCCAAATTCTCTACCAAATGATCTAATAAAATATTCATGATCTCCCACTAAAATCAGTTTTCCCTGAATGTCTCATAATTTACCTTGAATGTCCTCAAACTTAGTTCTTGGAACTCTAGAAAGTATAAGGTATTCAATTTTCTTCTTCACATATTCTAAATATTCTCTCAAATACAAGTTATGGATCTCAAAATTAATGAACTTTCGAATCAAGGCTTCATCATAAAAGTTATAAGACTCTGCAGTAATACCTCTTGAAGGGTTTCCACCCTCTAACATAGTTAGATTTGGCCCTTCATGACATTTTGATCCGTCTCTCAATATAGATCCTTTTTTCATAATGAAAATAGAAGAAATGATAGAAATTATTTCAGGGGTAGGAACATCTTCCTTATGTTGTTCTTCTATGTGAGTCTCTTTATCAGTATTCTCATTCACATGATACCCACACTCAACAATATATATAGATTCATTTTTAGTTTCAGGAATATTGATTTTTTTTCTTATTCATTGAACATGCCACCTTCTTCAGGAATTGAATCCACTTCTTCATTAGGCCTTGGTCTGAAAGAACGAACTAATGTTATCATTCTTTACTCTATTGAGCATCTGCCACTAGCTTCTCTTGTCATTCAACTCCAACAGGAAAAATCATACTATAGGAGTTTCTCCAGACATGTCATAATTTTTAGACAGTCCCAACATTTATAATTTTGGTATGATGACATCTATATTTGAGAATTATATTTTGGATTTTTTATTTATTGATAGGAAAATATTAAAAGGTTTTTTAATAGGGATAATATCTCTTCTTTGTTTCTTTGTGACAATAATGACTTATATACCTCATCATTAAATGAGTGAAATTGAATCTAATTTTGTTTATAAATATAAATAAAAATACATGTCTGAGTACAAGAATTTTTCAAACTCATATGTTCCCAGCAAAATTCTAGTTTGAATAAACTTCATCATGATTTTTCTATCAGGAGTAAGATCCATTATCATTACTTTATTGGTATATCATGTTCCAAACAAAGAAAATATAATATCCTCTGACTTATTTTCTTCATTACCAATATTATTTAAGATTAAATAAAAATCACCCTCATGGAGACATCACAATAGCATAACCTTATCCACTAAAGAAAAAATAGTCATCATCATGAATCTTAGAAACTCTAGTGTCTTCGTTAATTCCAAAACTGAACAATGATTTTCTATAAATCTCATTCACTTGTATATCAAACATTATAGGAGTTTTACCATATCCCAAATCACAATCTAGACCTTTAAATAAAATTTCTACCTTTAACAAAGTATTTTTCTCCTATAAATACTAAAAATTTATTACTTTAACATAAAGAAGTTTATGATACTTTACTAGTGGGGAATTAGACACACCCAAATCAACATCTTCTCATATCCATGGTGTTTACATTTTTGAAGTTTTTATGATTGAAGGTTCGATGGTTTAGGGTTTTGGGAAACAAAAAAGAGAGACGTTCTATAAACTGAAGAGACATGGAGGAGAAGAGAAGGAGAAGGAAAACAATAATCTCACATTGTTTGAGAATATACTCAATAATTTTTTTTAATTTGGAAAGATGAATAAAAATAAATAAAAATGAAATTAGTTTTAAAAAAAAATTAATGTGCAACCAATATAAATAAAGAAAAATAAATAATTAAATACTATATATATAGTTTACATAAAATAAAAATAGAGATATTATGAATATAATAAATTTATAAACATTAATTTAAAATTAAACAACCCTAAATCTCATTAATAAAATAGAAACATTCAATGTGAATTGGTTTAGTAAAAATATCATATAATTGATATTTTTTATTTAGAAATTCTAAGGATATATCATTATCTTGAACACAAACTCAAGGAAAATGATTCTTGGTATCAATATGTTTAGTCCTAGAATGACATATAGGATTTTTTGAAATATTAATATCACTAGTATTGACACATAAAATAGGAATATTATTAAAATTTAGTCTAAAGTCCAGTAGATTATTTTCATCCACAATAGTAGTGCATAAAAAATTCCATGATAAACATATTTTCTCTCAGCTATTTATTGGGAAAATGAGTGTTTTTTCTTACTTGAATATGTTACTAAATATTTCCCAAAACATTTATAGTCTCAAGGTGTTTTTTCTAACTAATCTATAACCTCTAAAGCCTGTATCTGAATATGAAATTACATTAAACTCATAATTTTCGGTGTAAAGAAGAGATTTAAAATTATTGATTTTTAAATATCTAATTTTTCTTGATAGTAGTAAGATGGGATTATTTTGTATTGGATTGATATCTATAACATAAACTTATATAAGACATAATTCCTGGTCTTCTAGAAGTAATATATAATTATTTTCTGATCATACCTCTATATAACTTATTTTCAACCGGTTTTCCAACGTCATCCAAATGAAGTTTTATATTTGTACACATAGGAGTTGTGTAAGTCTTACTATATTTAATTCGAACTATTTTTAATAAATCAATAATAAATTTACATTTATTTAAAAAAAATCAATAATATTTTTGAAAAATATGAAATCCCAAAAAGAAATTAAATTATTCATGTCATACTCATTTCAAATTCCTTTTGGATTAGATTTGAAAAATCATTACAAATATTTTTATTTGATGTACTGAAAAAAACCTCATCAACATAAATTTTTACCAATAAAATAGTGGAGAAAATATCTTTCTTAAGAAGTGTTGTATATGCCAATATAATAGTAATTTAATTTTTCGAAATAAAATAACTTAATATTTAATACCAAACTCTAAGTGATTTTTTAAGGGCATATAGAGATTTAGTTAGTTTAAAAACAGAATTTGGTTTATGTGGGGTTTTCAAAACTAAGAGGTTGTTAAACATAAACATCCACTATTAAATTTCCAATTAAAAATGTAGATTTAACACCCATATGATATAATATAATATTTATATTATATTCATTATCTAAAAGGTTTTTTATGGCTTCTTACTCTAGATATAGGGAAATAAATTTCATCACACTCTATTACTTCTTCCCAATAATATCTTTTTTCTACCAATCTAGTTTTTTCCTAATTATGATCCCTCGATCATCCTATTTATTTATAACGACCCAATTAGTTCCTATTCATGTATAATTGGATGGTCTTTCTACTAATTCCGAAACTTCATTTCTTCTAAATTGGCTTAGTTCTTCTTGTATAGGTAATAACCTAATATCATCTTCCAAAGATTATTCAATACAATTAGGTTTTAACAGATATATAAAGGTAGATAATTTAGATAGGTTTCTTGTATTTCTTTATGTTCTAATTATGGTGTTTAGGTATCATTTAACAATTTCTGAAGGATGATTCTTTAAGGTTCTATTCCATCTACGTAAGACACTTTTAGACTCTTCAGTTTCATGTTCTTTTGAATTGGGATAAATTTTAATACTATCATTTTGAAAATATGACTTAGGGGTTTCAAGTCTCATGTTTCCTAATGAATAAATAATTTCATTTTTTGATCATTATATTTAATAAAAGGGTCAATTTCGTCAAACTTCACAAGAAACAATTCGTCAAAAATCCATGAATTTTTTTAAAAAAATATAAAGGAATTATAAGTAGCATAATATCTTCATAATATTCCTTGTTTATATTTTTGATCTAATTTACCAAGGTTGTACTTAGTATTCAAGATGCACACCTTGAATCCAAAAACTATAAAGTACATTACTTTAGGTTTTCTTTTATTACAAATTTCAAAGGGTGTCCTTTAAAAAAAGGCCTATTTAAAACATTATTCATGATATACGAAGCTATTATTATAGAATTTTCCCAAAAGTGGGTAGGAAGTATATATTCATTTAGCATGGTAATTTAATTTTTTTTAATATTTCTATTTATTATTTTAACAATTCTATTTTTTGAGGTGTTCTTGTTACAGAAAATGTGTATTTAATACCAATATTTGAGAAAACATAATTAAATTATCAATTCAAAAATTATCCAACATGATCAATTCATAAGGAAATTATTTTAAATACTTTTTGACTTTTAATAATTTTACAAAAACATTAAAAAATAGTGACTACTTCACATATGAGTTTTAGAAATGATACCCATGTAAGTAGAGAATAATCATCGACTAAAACATAAAAATATAATTTACCAGCCAAAATTTCTACTCTAGATGGTACAAAAAATCCATATAGATACGTTCTAGTAGATTAAATTTTTTAATTTTGTTAATATATTTGAAAGAATATTTGTGTTGATTTCTAATTTGGCATACATCATAGAATCTATCATTTTCAAACTTAAGACTAGGAATATCAGAAACAAATTTTTCATAGATATCTTATGTAAATTATATATATTGAAATGTCCAAGAATTATATACCATATCCATGACACATTTTTCTTAGCAATTAAGCAATTCACTTTCTATTTAGACAAGGAATTTAAATCCAATGTATAAATATTTTTAGTTATAGATACTCTAAATTTAGGAATTCTATCTTTGAAAGTAGGGAAGGAATTGATAGAAAAATCAATATAAAATCCATCATCACAAATTTGAGAAATTTTTATTATGTTTTTCTTTAGCCATTGAAAATGCAGAATGGATTTGAATGAGATAGTATTTGGATCTCTAATAGTTAGAACTCAATCAAATTTTCTTGCGCATTATCCCTAAAAGTGACTAAACCTCCATCCATATGAGTCAGTGTATAGAAATTTTAGGATTACCCAATCATGTGCTTGGAACATACACTATACACATACAATATATCTTTTTTGTTATAGGGTCCTTTTTCCTGTATGGGAATTTAATCAAATTTTTGTTTTGATACCCATATTTCCGTAGGTCTATCAGTGTTAGTGAGTAGTGATCTGAAAATCAAGATCTACTTTATTTTTACAAAATTTATATCAATTTAGTTCAATATATTCCTAGAAATAAAATCTTTTTTAATACCACTAATATGTGGATTTCTTAAGAATAAATTTTCAGTAAAATAACATTTTTTTTCAAATATAATAACATTTAGAATTTATTGAATTGGGCACAAAATAATTTTCATATAATTTTGAATTTTTACCCTTAATTCTTATTCGAAATATTTCTCTTTTAATAACAATATTTCAAAGAATAATATTTTGAAAATTTTCCCATTTTTTTAAATTAAATTACTTTGATACAATTATACTTCATCCAATATTTATTTCATTATTTTTTTTGTGATATGATACAATTTGATGTAGAGGAGTTAAAATTATCAATTCAATCATTATGTTCTTTAGCATTGTATCACTTTCTCCTAAAAAACATTATGAATATTTTTTTTAATAATTTATGATTCATTAATAAAGAATCATATTTTTTTCTAGAATTATACATTAAATAGATAACTTATCATTTGAACAGATATGAGATTCATAGGTAGAAGAATAACATGTTTTTAAGTCTTCCTCTTCGTTAGCCATAAAGCACATATTAACTTTGAGATTTTTGGGGCTCTTTCTCCAAATTAGATTTTGAGGAGATGATGGAGTCTTCAGATATACTCCATGAAACATTTATAGGTCCATTTCCTTTATACTCATAATCAGCATTCTTCTAAATTTTCTTTTATATCCTCCTTATTTTAATTTTTAGTTGGGGGAAATCAGGTCTTATGTGACCTAATTTTTTTGTATTCATATCATAAATTTTTTTTGGTTCCTTTTCATTAATCTTAAAGTATTTCCTGAAGCCTCTATTTTTCATATATAATTTTCAAAACATTATGGCTAGCTAATACAATTTCATTTCAGAATCCAAGGAGTCTTAATTTTGGTTTGTTTTGAATTCCTATTTTATTTTTAAATTATTCTTCTTGGATGTGACTTTGAGAGTAGTATTTTCCCTTTTTTATAAATATCTTGTGATCTTCAACTACATCTTGAATTTCTGCTTCATACATCATCAATGCTCTAATCAGTTTTGTAATTTTAGAATTCTTGGTAGGAGATTATTTTCAAATAGCAAGAGATATTCCATTCCATTTAGTAGAAAGTAATCATAGTACTTTCAGTGCTTGATCAGATTTAATTATGGGTTCTACCAAGGCAACAATATTTTTTACAATCTCTATTAACCATCCATTAATCTGTGTGAAGCTTTGGCCATCAAACATTCTAAAGGTGTAAAACATTATCTTTACTATGGAATATCTCATCTGTTTAATTTTTTGTATTCCATTATAAGTGATATCTATAGTTTTCTACATATCATAGATAGTAGGACATTGGGACACATGATTAAACTCATCTAGTCCAAGTACAAAAATAATAGCATTCATTTATTTTAAATTGATTTCATATTTTTCTTCTACTTCAGTAGTCTAAGAATATAGTTTTTTTTGAATCACATAAGAATTAATTAGCTTTGAATAACATTGAATCCAAGATTCTTAATATATATAATCATTCTTGACTTCCAACATCTATATTTGTCACCATTAAAGTATGGATCTCGAACCATAGAAATTATTTCATTCAGAACATCTAATGACATATTATTTGTATAGACTTTGTTCTTTTCATATTTATACATATTTATAAAAAACATCTTACCTTTCATTCTTATTGTTATTTTAGAGTAATACTGATTTAAAAAAGAGGAGGGTGTGAATTGTGCCTTTTAAAAATCATCATAGATTCTGTCCTTTGACTTTCCATGTAATTTATATATATATTCATTATTTTTTTCTATAAATAATAATGAGCAGGGAATAAATAGAATGAATGAACACATAAATTTTATTGTGACTCTAGACACAAAGAACCCCTAGTACACTCCCCCAACGCACTCTCTGTGATCATGGTGAGTTTCACTAGAACATGTCCTCTTATCATAAGAACTCAAACCCATAAATTAGTGCAGGTAGTTGACACACTTACAAAGATGATAAACATATAATTATAATTATTTTACAAAGAACCAATAATATTCATATTAGTAAAAGAATATGATACTCAAACTACTACTGAGTATGAGGAGTTAATACTCCAAAATGAAAAGAGTTTTATTTCAGTATGGTTCAGGTAGATATTCATCGTTTCAGTAAAAACTAATATTTCTAATATCTTATTCATCAATAATTAATGCATTAAAGAAAGAATAATTATAATTTTATCCTATTTTCAATTGATCTTCAATATGAATATCAATAAACAAAAGCCGTAATCTTACAACAGCATAAGGTTCAAAATATGTATGTCTCCAAAGTGCAGCCTCAAAGTCGATCATTCATTGTAACAGTACTGTAAAATATATTAACAATAATATAGTAGTATGTGTGAATGTTATATCACACATAATTAGAAATGATACTCTGGTAGAATATATAGAGTAGATAGCTTGATATAGTATCCCAAATCTATGAAAAATGCCTGATAGAATGAAGATATTAAAATCTAAATTGACCAAGGGAGTCAAAACCTCCATTAAAAATAGGATTGATTTTCTCCAATAAATAAATATGTTTAAATCAATTATAATTTTCTTTGAATCATCCTATTAATATATCATGATCATTTCATGAAATCAGGATAAAATATCATTTCATAAACTCTACTATTTGAATATTCAAACATAGGTTTAAACTATATAGAATAGGATTTCTTTTCATAGCATAGGGTTCCTACAGATGTATGGTTCTTTAACCATACTTTCATCTATGCATAACATAGGGAACAAAAGTAATGTAGAGATGATGATCTATATGACCATACTTTCTCATAAAATTCCAAACCTAACTTTGATTAACCATATGTTAATTCTCATGAACGTAGGGTATGAAAAGTGATTCCATATATCTGCATAGGTTTGATATTCCATACGTTAATCATTCATAGACTGTAGTGTTGTTGATCCATACGTTTAACATCCAACATAGTGATGATGATCCATATGTGAACTGTTTAGTGTTTCATAGAGATGATGATCCATACATACATTCAATGCATGTAGGGTATGAACAATGTTTCCATAAAACATCCCATATCTTTTCATTCCATCAATGATATAAAAAAATGACCGTAATTATTGAAACAAACTTCACACAACTTTATTAGAAAACAAACAAGGGTATTTTTGATCATCAAAATCAACATCTATTACAAAGTATTTTTGAGACAATACATTCCCACCATCAACCACCCAAATCACCTCCCATTCCTCTACACACATCTAAAATATATAGTTACACAAATTTTTTGACACATATTATTACATGATTCTTAAATATAAATATCCAAAAATTACAACACAAGGATCCTAAAGGTATATTTTTGTTAGAAGACTTGGTTCATAAAACATAGAAGGAATATAAAACGTGATATCCTTATTTTATTTTCCATTATGAGATCCTAAATCCATTCAATCTCCTAAGAATGTATGGGGTAATATGGGGAACACATGAAATAAATGGGTTATCTAAAAATACCAAGATTTGAATTAATATGTTATGTAACCATAACATGTCAGTGAAATTTATAACATTATATCCTTAAAGAGAAGGTACATTAGTAATCAATTAGAAGAAAAATATAAATGGCATGATATCATATGATCATTGAAACAAGGTAAAGTGGAAATTACTTAGAACATGACATAAATATAAGTCATGGATGACCACAAATACAAAATCACAAGGTGAATATATTTCCATAATAGATTAGGTTCACTCCCAAATACCATACATGACATCTCATGAGACCAAAACATTACCCAAATCATTGGAGGGATATATAATCTTGGCCCACTAATCAAATTAATTTTATCTACATGAAATTTTTTTTCTATATAATGATATCAATAATAATTTATAAACATAATAATTACACATAGAATGAAATGGGTTGCATAATCTTGTCTTCTAACATAATCAAAAGAGATTTCTTAAAGAATGAATTTGAGAAATGATTATAAGGAATGTATTAAACCATACATGGAAGGTAGAATAAGATAGGTATACACGTGATATACATATATAAATAATTTTTAATCATTAAATTACTTTAAAGAGAGATAATGTGAGTTAGAGAGAGAATCCTAATAACCTAAAGAAAAGGGTGGGTCTTAATGATCGCTTAACACAAGCTCAATTTGTCACATGAATTATTTATCTCCATGAAGAATAATATTATGTTAATTATTTAATTTATTAAAAATACTTTTAAAGTTTTTTATTCCGTTTATTTTATTCAATACCATGTCATATTCAATTACTTAACCTATTAATTTCACATCGGATGTTTTAATGATAAACAACACACATATCCAAAATCACTTTGGAAAGTTAACTAAGGGCAAAGAGATTGTTATTTAGTCACATCCATATTTGTAATCATAAAATAATTATAATTTTCATAAATAAATTGTACATTTAAAATCAATAATGAACTATTGTTATGAATAATGAACAACATTATAATAATAGAGACAGTAAACCGTAAGTACGCCTGAGTAACATTTCCGTTTTTTTGAAGATCGTTATGGAAAGAATATAAGTGTTATTTTATATTTATACAATGATAATAATTTTATAAAAAAGATATTATTTCTTTAAATTCCCTTAGGCATACCATTAAACTGATTTAATAATATAAATTAATAGCATCGCATTGTGAGGTGATACTCAGCCATATACATGAATGACATTATCATATATTCCATGGCTGGAAAGGTAAAAAAGTATATGATATATATGATATATAATTATTTATAAATAACTAATATCATATATTGAAATAATATTAATCCTTATTTACCTTCCTTATAAATTATATGTGATAAATCAATCACATCACTTTGCAAGGAGGTATTCTGTCGTACACATGAACAACATTATTGTATTCTGTACAGAATGAAAATTTAGAAGGTAAATACGATACTAAAATTTTAGAATAATAATTATATAATATATAATATATAATATACATAATTATTATATATTTAATTATATAAAACATTTATAAGAAGTAATGTAAAATGAATTATCTCGATTCAGGAGGCCGTAGTCCGTCGTGCAGATGATCAATAGTTTCCTTTTTCATTTTAGGGGGAGGAGATGGTTATAGGTAATTCAATTAACATAAGAATGTCTAATTAAATGTAAGAGATTGATTTTATTATTTCAAAATGGATAAATAATATTTTAAAGATGTGGAACAAGAAATAAAATAAAATGCTCGGTTAAGGAAGTCACATCTTCTTTAGACAACTTCTTTTAGTTCTCACCAGAATAATCTCTAGGTTGTATTTATAAAAAAAACTAGGATTATATGATAATGGGAGATAATTATGGAAGTGATATTGTTATTTATTTTATAAAACAATGGGTTTTTATGTTTTTAAAGGAGAAAAAAGGTGTTGGCCTTATATAAGTCAGAGAGAGGACACACTTGGAATATTTGAAAAAAAGTAATACATCCATGTTTTTATTATGAAAAAAGGATAAAAAAATGAATCAATTTAGAACATTTTAAGATATAAGGAAGAAATATGACTATAAAATTGGAATTATAAATGTTTTGGGACATTTTTACTGTATATATTTTTAGTTAACCCCCCGGTAATGTTATTTTTAACTTACCCATGGTACTTTTTTTACTTTTTCCATTAATAATTATAATAAAAAATTAGTTTAAATTCATTATAAAATATGAATTTTTATAATTCCAAATATGTAATATATTTTTTACAAATTAAAATTTCATAATTGGAATAATTTAATTTATAATTAAACCCCTAGATGTGTCAAAAAAAGGTTTTTGGAAACAAAAACTTTCAAAAGTTGGAAATGTTTTTATATAACAATTCAATATGAAATTTATTTCAATGAACTAATTTATATAAATTAATATATAATTGAACTAATTTTACTTTAAAAACAAAATATAATTAGATGTATTTTTTAAGTTCTTTAAATGAAAAGAAAAGTTTTTATACAAATCTTTATTTTTCACTATTCATCAAAAAATGAATCTTTTCATGAAAAATACCAAAAATTAACCCTAATATATTTTTGATACGATGATTTAAAAAATAAATTTAATTTTTTAAAATTAATTTTCTAAAATACGTATTAATTAATTTTAAATAATGTCTAAAAATCGTGACTAAAACACCTTATAGATAAGTATTGTTATAGAAAACATTTCTTTTTCTCTCAATTTGTTCTTATTTTATTTCTAATCAATGGATAAACATTGAATTTATTTTATAAATGTGTAAAACATATAATTTTCATAATTTATCTAGTCCTACTAATACAGGCCAGCTTAACAACAATTTTATAAAGTGAATATTTAGATAATAATATTTTAATAGAGTATCGCATATCGTTTAAAACCAGTTTTGTGTCAGAGGATATCAAAGTGAAAGAATTTATTTAAAAATAAATATCTCTTAAAGTATCTAGGTGTTAAATTATTACACAAATAAATAATATTCCCTTGAAATTTCATATAAAATAATTAGGTGAAAATAGGTGAGGGTACTTCTAATTCATCTCCTCTTCAAGTTCCTAAGTCACTTCCTCAAAATTAAGGTTTTCTCTATAGAACTTTGACGAGGTACGCTATCTTGTTTAATACAACTTATTCTCTATAAACAAAGATATTTAAAAGATTATCCTTTTCTGAACGAACATTATTCAATGGTACCATAATTTGATTCAATACATGTGAGGGATCTGAGATGCACTTCCTCAAGATGGATACATGAAACACATCATGTACTTTAGATAGGTTAAGTGAGAGTCCAATTCGGAAGGCCACCACTCTGATGTGATCATAGATATCAGAGGGCCTGATGTATCTTGGAATAGGATTTCCCTTCTTCCCAAACCTAATGAATTTATTCTATGGTGAAATATTGAAGAGAACCTTATATCCAACCTCAAACATCAGGTTTCATTGAAGGTTGTCTACATATATTTTCTGTTAACTTTTCATTGATTTTATTTGATAAAAAATAGTTTATAACTTCTTTATCATCTCTTAGGAAAGATCAGGTCCCATTGGATTTCACTGTCCAACTTCATCGCAATTTTCCAGAGTCCAATATCACTTCCCTTATAGAGCATCATAAGGTTCCATTTTAATGATAGAATATAAACTTTTTTATATGAGAACTATAATAGGGGATGGCTCTAGTGATGAAATCGTTGTAAATTTGTTGAACAAAAACTAAACATATCCTTTATATTTGGGATGGTTCTTTTAGATTGAACATTAACCTTAGGGAGTTATGAATTACTAAAATTGTGTTAGGTATCCAAATAATTCTAAAGGATTTTCTAGAAGTCTTAAGTAAACCATAGATATCATTAAGATACAAAAAAGAGTGGAACACCATCAAATATTACGACTTATCTTATATATATATCTTAGCGAGTTGTTCAAGATAGTAATATTTTTTATTTCAATGAAATGTTCCATATTTTTAAGGAAATAAACTACCATTCAGATGGTGTTATTACCTTTGAGTGTCCTAAGGAGTCCTATGAAAATATCCACGGTTATGTTTTCCTTGTTCAAAACCGTTATAGGAAATTGTTACATCATACCCTTAGACATATTTTTTTTCAACTTTGACTTATTGGTAAACCAATAATCGAGATACAAATGTTGGAATCTCTATCTTCAGGTCATCCCACCGAAATTTTTAATTTAGATCATTATAAATCATAGTGCTTACCAAATTAATAGAGAAGAATGCGATATTCATATCATATTGAATATCCCTATTCAAGCCTTATGGGACATAAATATAGGTTCCAAACCCTATAAAACCACATTTATCAAGGTTGAACGTTAGAATATTCTATAACTTTTTCTATAGAACCTTATCCCCTTTATAGGTCTCCTTGATACTCTAATAAATTGTTGATTGAGTAGTTATCATAGAATGGTAGGATGAAGATCCTTTTTATATTCCCATTTTCATTATTTTCATATATAATAATTTTGGATCCATATCAATTCTCGTCATCATAAAAAATTCTATATCCTTTCTTCTTAGAGAATCTTCCACTTTATTTTCTTTCTTGGGGTGGTAATGGGTTGAGTAGTCATAGTCCTTGATCAGATCTAACTATCTTCAGCGGGACATGTTATGATCCTTCTTTGTGATTATATATTTTAGGCTATTGTGATCCATATAGATTTTATAATTCAACCAAAGAGATATTTTAGTCTGACCTTTATTGAAATTATCACTACAGTTAACTCTAGGTTATGTGTGGGATAAGTCTTCTCATGAATTTTCAAATGAATCAAATAATAAGATATCACCTTATAATTTTGCATTATTATAATCCCAAACCCTTATTTGAAGAATTTTTGTATACCATAAAAATTTCCCCACTATAGGGTAGTGTAAGTACTGATGTTGTTATAATCCACTTTTTCAAGTCCTTAAAGATATCTTCACATTCAATGGTATAAAAAAAATATAATCCCTTATGTGTTATATTAGTTAGTAGGGTTTATAATCATGGTTTTTTCCAAAAATCATCGGTAATACCCAACCAGTCCAAGGAAACTATGGATCTCTATTAAAGATATTATTCTATGCCAATCCTCAATAGCCTTTTTCTTAGCGGGGTCTATAAATATCTGTTTATTGGTGATAATATGCCTCAAGAATGATACTTAATTCATCTATAACTCACATTTAATATAATTTCCTATATATTCTCCTTTACTAATTTCTTTAGAACAATATTAAAAATCTCCTCATGCTTCTCCTAGATATTGGGGTATATCAAAATATCAACTATAAATATGACCACAATTTTGTCATGGTGATCCCTAAAAACCATATTCATAAAGTCCATAAATATTATTGGACAATTAGTTATTCTTAATGGAATAAATTTGAATTAATAGTGTCTATACCTTGTTTAAAATGTATTTTTGGGAATATATTCCATCTTCACCTTTAACTGGTGATATCCTGACCGAAGGTCCACTTTAGATAAATACTGAGCTCTACATAGTTGATTAATCATGTTTACTATACATAACTAGGGATACATGTTCTTTATCGTGATTTTTGGAGCTCACGATAATCAATTTATATGTTCATTGACCCATTCTTCTTCTTGACAAATAGGACTAGTGCACCCTACAGTAAAGGCCATGGGTGTATAAACCCTTTATCGGAATTCTCCTATAGTTTCTTCTTCATCGAATCTAGTTCAACAATGGAAATTATATACGGTGTATTAGAAATTTGAAATGATCCAGGTATATGATCAATTGAAAATTCAACCTCTCATTCAGTTGTAAGACCATACAACTCTTTAGAGAATACATCAATACAATCCTTTACAATGGACAAGTCTTTAATCATAATCATTTCCTTAGTATCAATCATTTGACAAATATACAGTTTATCAAAAAGAAAAATATCTATAATTCATATGATGATACAAAGGGTGATCTATCCTATTCCTTGAACTTGTATAGAATCAAATAGAGACTCACAATTCAGAGGGTAATCTACTTCTCTTGGAAATTTATATTGGCTCTATATAAGGAAATAAAATCCATAAATAGAATGGCATAAAAGTTTCCTAAAGTATCACATGGTATCTTGGGAAGTTAAACCCATAAATATTGGGACGTGATAAGTTATATTATTGAGAGGAAATAATTGACTCATTAACTATCTTCATTGATATCTCAACTTCCATATCTTGAGGTGGTTATTGAATAGTTCTACTAAACAATCATGATATAACCCTTATATTAATGCATTGGATCACATAGAGTCATTCTTCCATATAGTTTTAATATTGGACAACAGGTTAATGGTTGGTTGGATTATTCATTTATTCCAATTCATTGGTGAGAATAACCCATCTGTATTCACTTGCTAGGTTCCCTTACTTACAACACATAAATCAATTCATTTTCCCCTTCATAAAATTTCCCTACCATGAATTTAAACAATTGGCATGTTTTTATTTTTTTCAACTCTATTATTTCTCTATCACGCCACTAGAGTTAAAATCCATTTTCTTCTTCAAATTTCCATGAAAAAATTGAGATTCATTAATCTCGATATCAAATTTGAGAGAATATCATGCAATTTTCTCATTTTTTTGCAGTCTTGAATTTATTAATCTTTTCTTAGTCTTGGATTTATCAAACCAAAGAATTAGTCAACATTAATTTTGGGGGAGATTAAAAATTGGGATCCATATCATGCATGTATTTTAATGTTTTCTTCGTATTACCAATAGATTCATCATCCTTTTTCTTAAGGATAAAGAAATCCCTCTCTATTTTATGTTGGAGGGTGTGAGAACAATATATTTTGAAAATAATTTTCCATAATTACTTCTACTTCATCTCTTTGATATCTTCCTTAGGATTTTTATTTTTCATCAAAGTATACCATTGATCATATTATCTCTCTAAATAATAGACAACCAACATAACCTTCTCTTACTCAGATCATTGAAGGATAAAGAAGTTATTTTAAAAAGAGTTGATACACTAATCTGTAGTTAAAGACTAAAATATCCACATAACATTTTTATTCATTTTTTTGCAAAAAGGTATCCATTTACAATTTCTCTTAATTGGTGGTATTCAGGTATTCCTCACAATTCAATTTTTGGTTCAAAACATGAGATAATATGAAAATAATTTTCATGATGTTCCTAAATCCTGCTTCCATCTATCTAGAAATCTCATTTTGGAAGTCATCACATTAACTTTCACAATGTTTGTTGACTCAATTTCTCCTATTTCAATCCATTTAACTAAATTAAAAAGAGAATTAAGGTTGATTTTTTAAACTATTAAACTCATATATGGAAAACTATGAATGTTAATTGGATAACTCATAAATGAAACGTAATACTTAACTTATGAATATCTTGGTTTAAAACTACGTAATCCATGATTTATTTCTTAACATAAATTATTATGTTCATTTTTTCCCTTCATAACATTTCATAAATAATTAATAAAATTTTAAATTATATCCCATGGGAGTGTCAAACCAAGTTCATAGAAAAGACTATTTTTATGTACCTAGTAACGATGGAGTCAAGACTAATACAACTTTTTTAGTTTTATTACCCCTAGTTAACCACACTCTCTATAATTCACTAAGATTCTAGGGTATTTTTCTATAATTATTTTTATCCAAGACATATCCCTAGGGTTATCAATAATGTATTACCGTCATTGTTTCTAAAATCTAGCTAAACCCTTCATATAATACCAACTATGGTTACACAATCCTTTTATAAATATTATCACATGATTCATAAACAAAAGTATCCAATAATTATAACATAAGTATCATAAAGTCCTAGATTCTTTGGAATAACAGGTTCATAATACATAGAAGAAAACTAAAACATTGAATCATTATTTTATTTTTCATTGTGAGATACTAAATCCATTAGATCTCTTAAAATTTCATGGGATTAACAGAGGAATACATGAAGTATTGAAGTGAACTAAAAATCCCAGTACTGGACTAAATATGAAAAAGAAGCATAACATATAAGTCAAAGGTATAACCTGATATAATAAGATAAAATCTACACGAGTAATCAAGTTCAATCATACCATAAAGAGCATGGTATTAAAAGATCATGGAAACAATGGAAATTTGAAATTACATAAAACACAACAAAACATAATTCAATGCTAACTACGATTTCAATATCACATTGTAGACAATGTCCCATATTGGATTAGGTTGACTCCATAATTCCATACATGACATCTCATGAGGCGAAAACATTAACCAATTCATTAGATGGATAAATAATTCAAGGAACACCTATCACATTAATTTAATGTACATGAATATGTGTTCCATATAATGATATTAATCATAAGTGGTAAACATAATAATTACCCATGGAATGAAATGAGTTGCATAATCTTGTCTCATAACATAATCAAAAGAGATTTATTAAATAACGAATTTGAGAAATGGTCATAAGGAATTTATTACCCATAAAAGGAAGGGAAACTAAGCGAGTTATACATGTGATATACATATGTAAGGAATTTAGAAACATTATATAACTTTAAATAGAGATAGATTTTGAGTTAGATAATTATTTTTCATAACCCAAAGAAAATGGTGGGTTAGAAAGATCCCTTACCTTAAGGCTAATTTGTTATATTCGTTCTTTGTTTCAATGAATAATAAACATTTGTGAATTATTTAATTACTTAATAACCATTTTAATTTTTATTATTCCTTTTATTTTATCCGTTACCATATAATATTCAATTACCAAACTATTTGATTTCCCATTGTTTATTTTGAGGATAAATGGCTATTATTTCCAGAATCACATTGGTAAGCTAAATAAGGAAAAATATATTTTTATTTAATCATATCAATAATGTTAGTTATGAAATAATTATCAGATTTATACAAAAATTATTATTTTGTATCCAACCATAAAATATGGTTATGATAAATGAACTACATTATAACCATGGAGACGGTTGGCCATACATACACACGAGTAACACTTCCATTTTGTGAAGATCATCATGGAAATAAGGTAAGTAATATTTTAACTTCAATGTACTATAATTAAATTATTAATATCATATTTTTCTAAATACCCTAACACATACCATCCCTGTGGTGAATTAGTAAAAAAATAACACCGCTTTGTGAGGCGGTGGTATGACGTACGCACAAACGACGTTATCATTTACACAATGGATGGTATGGTACGAAATTATATGATATATAATTTATAAAAATAATTAATATATAATTAATACCATATATCAACATAAAAATAATCCTTATTTACCTTCCATGTAAAATGTAAGTGCAAAACAAATAACATCGCTTCACGGGGTGGTATTTCATCGTATACATGAATGACATTATCATATTCTCTATTGAATAAAAAGTATAAATTTATATATGAAATTATAATTACATAAGAATAATTATATCACATTTATCATACATAAAAATTTTAAACATAATTATATTTATACATGAGATGCAACGAAGGAATGCGAATTATGTCGGTTCATGATGAAGCAGTCCGATATAAACACAATCCATGGTTTTTTTCCAATTATGGGAAGAGTAGATGGTTGTAGATCATGAAATTAAGATTGAAAACATAAATATATGTAATATAATTATGTTATAATACCAAATTTGTTTGATATTATTTTAAATATGTGGAATAATAACTAAAATAAAACACTCTGTTAAGGATGTAACATATTCTTCTGAAAACTTATTTTAGTTTGCACCTACAGCCTTCCTAGGAAGAATTTATGACCAAACTAAGGTTTCTAGGATGAGGTTAGGAAAGTATGGAAGTTATTTGGATAGGTAGTGTCTGAACCAATGGGTTTTGTAAGTATATAAAATATAGGAGAAGGGGTGGACTTATATATATGGGGATGATGACAACTTTTGAATTTTTTAAAAGAAGAAATTAGAAACATGTTTTTTCATTAAACATGTATAAATATAGTCAACATTAGAAACATCGAAGATAAAGGTTGAAATATGACCAGAAATTATTAAATAGATATGTTTTGGGTAAATTTTAACCCTAATATTTAATGTTTTAACACATGGTAAACGAGTTTTTACCTTAACCGTAGTAAATAATTTTTACTGTTATCACTATTAATTATGGTCAAAAATCAAGTTGAAATCATTAGATAATATTACAAATATTGAATCGATTTTTCTAATTTAAACTCACATTTTTGGTTGAATTTAATTTAAAATTAATCACACAGATGTGTCACAAAACATTTATGTAAAATAAAAACATTCCAATGTGGAAAAAATTTGTATATAAAAATTTAATATAAAATTGATTACAATGACCTAATTTAGATTAATTAATATATAATGTAATAAAATTACTATTGAAATCATAATAAAATAAAATGGGTCTTGTAAACACTTTAATGAAAATTTAATGTTTTATAAAAATCAATATATTTCAGCATTAATTGAAAACTAAAACTTTTTTATAAATGAAAAATAATCACTTTAAGATAATTTTGATATTATAATTTTAAAAATTAATATAAAATTTTTAAAAAGATTTTATAAAATTAATAAAAATTATTTTTAAATTATATTTACAAAGAGTGACTAAACTGCCTTTTAGAAAAGTACTATTTTTCAGAATTTTTTTCAAAATGGTTATTATTTTATTTATAATTTTATATAACCATTCAATTTAGTTTATATCAGTATAAACCATATAATTTACTTAATTTATTTCTTAAAATTAATACCAACAATCTCAACAGGTATGTTATAATGGCATTGTTTAGATAATAATATTTTAAAAGAGTGTCAAATTTTATTTATACCTGGTGTTCCATGCATAATAAGATATCAAAATGATTGAATTTATTTAAAAGGAAATATATAATAAAGTATTTTAGTGTTAAAAATGGTTTTTTGAATATGTTGTAACATTCATAATTCTAATAGAAGACCCAATTCTTAGGACATTTTTCCCCTAGAACGAAAAATTAAAATTTCTCCTACAAGAAATGACCCTTAAATATTTACGACATTACATTATTAATTAATCTAAGGGACACATATCAATAAATATTTAAATGATAATAATAGTATAATGTAATGTAAAAAATCATTTAACTCCTTGAATTAGTTTCTGAGCAATTTTTTACACAAAATTCTCTATATTTATTTCTCTTTTAGTATCTACAACATTGTTGAAGTAACCAG
Organism: Viscum album; assembly: GCA_963277665.1. Classification (NCBI taxonomy): domain Eukaryota; kingdom Viridiplantae; phylum Streptophyta; class Magnoliopsida; order Santalales; family Viscaceae; genus Viscum; species Viscum album. The sequence goes on from OY728119.1 coordinate 1,656,063,389, forward strand.
TGATTATGTTGATATTAATCCTCACTGATTATCATTAGGATACCTAATAAATTTTTAAAAATGCTATAACATAAAATAATATTTAAATAATTAGTTCGAAATATAAGGATGAACTACATAGGTGTAACCAATGTATGGTTTAAATATCATATCATTGTTTATATCAGAAGAACTGAGATAAAAAACAATTTTTATGAGTAAAAAAGATCAAATCACTAGTAGTTTAACGTTATTATTACATAAGTCTATTCTATGTTCCCAATATTAAGAAAAATCAAAAAGTTAAAAATAAATGAAAAATAATGAATAAAACAACCACCCTCAGATATAATGAATTTTAAAAATAATACCATTATAATGCATCCTCACATATTCACAGAAGCAATTCAATTTATTTTAATCCATTCAACTCTGATTTTATTATTAAAGGAAATTTATTTTAAATATATTTAGAATTTTAAATTTCATATAACTCAATATCCAAAAAATATTATAACTATAAAAATACATTGTAACATACAATATTTCAAAAAATAGAAAATTTTCTATAAGAAGGGAATCGTGTTTTATAATATTATATTTAGAAATTAAAAAACTGAATAACTAATAAAAATAATTTTTCAACATCAGGCCTACATGAATGATATTAAAAATTCGATAAAAATTTATACTTGAACTAAAAATAAAATTTCATTAAGGATTCAAGACAATATTAAATAATCCATAAAATTAAATTGAAAAGATCATGTTTTAATATTTCATTAAAATATAATTTTATTGACTATAGAGTTCGTATTTCCAATGTGATTGCATTGTTAGACTTTATAATTTTTGATGCATGATAACCAAGTTAATAAAACATAAAAAATCCTTAAATTCCTAAAGATACTGTTATTTTAATTCATGTTTTGAGTAATAGAACTTTACAATCATTTAAAAATTAATTTATTAACACAAAATTTTAAAGTCTTAACAATGTATACTAAATAAAATTATAAAAAATACTCAATTATTTTTAATAACTAAAAATAATAATTTTCATTCCTTTTATAATCTTGAAATAAATAAATATCAACAATATTATAAATCCTGAATACAATATTAATAGCCGCATTACATTTATGCCCCAAAATCTAAAACAAATAAATGGATAAATTAGTAAATATTTAAATTTTTAATTTTTTGAATGGAATAATGGAAGATTTAAATTAACATCCATAAAATAATAATTTTACAAAAAAAATAAGAAGATGTATTACATGATGAAATAATAAATAGACTCTGTATATATCTAAATAGATTTGTTGATTTATACATTTATATATCAGTTGAATAAAATAAAAATAATGATTTCAAAATGGAACCTACAATTCGACCCAGATTCACTTTGTTTAGATAATGAACGTGGTCCAATAACTATCAAAATAAATTTATCCTTGAATGTAAATTATGATCGTAATATACACACTGTTAGTTATAATTAAATATTGAAGGAAATAGTTTTGGGATTAGAAAATAGGAAAATGAATATGTTTTTGAATAATATATATTAAAGATAGTTATAATTGTCAAAAATGAATTAACCAGGATTTTATTTACTTTTTTTACAATGAACATTCAAAAATACATTTAAAATTGATTGAATATGATGTTAAAATAAATATAAAACACCTTTCTATAAATTATATGATTAAAAAGTCTCTATAATTACCATTTATCCTATATTTTTATCTAATTCAAAATTTTATATACCCATTGAAATTTTCCATTTGGTATTTCATTAGCATTATTACATAGTGATACACTTATATAATTCTAGAGAAATGACTATGATCTGAGAGTATAAGGTCGTTATATTTTTGGGCACAAAATAATTCGAACAAATTGTTACTATAATTACTCATTCCCTAACTACCTATGTTATGGTGTTGATCAGGGCATATGTGAGAAATTCATATGGTTAAAAGTGGTAATGTTTGTCTATCTTTCTCCAATTGAAGGGTTAATTTTTATTCAAGGATTCAGTTATGATTTTGGGTGTTTCAGGATGATGTTATATGTATTTTTTTATGAGGATTGAGGTTTAGTGTTTGTTTTGAATTTCATGTTTCCTCACATGGGGTGGCACCTATGGTTTATAATAGTAGGTTACAGCAGGTGAATTCTATCCTGGTTAGAGGCTATGATAGTCTAGGGGTGATATTGTTAACTATGCGGCCCTATATTTCTTACTTTATATGATTTTAGATTGTTTTTAGTGAGGATAATGTAGTTATTTCACCTTATCCCATTTATACCTTCTCCTACTCCTCCACCGCAACCCCACTTACCCCCAAATTATTTAGAGGGATCTTGGAGCTCTCTTTAGTTTCCTTCTTCTCCCACATCTCACTTTTTTTATTCTAGGAGGATTCATATTTGGATTTTATTCCAAATATAATTTAATATTTACCCTATCACATTATCATACCTATTCTTCCATTTTTTATATTATTTCATAATGGATTAATTATTTTGGTCACAAATATACCACAACATCATTTAACTAATTCTAGATAATGGTTCTTCTTATTCTATTAACTCATGGAGGCAAATGTGGGTTAGTCGGTCATTATTAATTGTAGTTTTGAATTAGTTATATTGAGGTAAAGTTAATATTAGGGTTTTTATATTTTATATTGGATTTTATGCATGTGATTTTTGAGTTATTTATGGATTTATATCATCATATTTTTGGTATATTTTTATTCTTTGATTTCCTTGATTTAATATTTATTTTTATTACTTTGTTATAGATATAATGTAGATACGATTTTTTTGGGGTAGAAATTGGAATTAAAAATTCCTTAGTTAATATTGGAGATGGGATTGAATTAGGAATCTTATGTATGTTATTGGTATGTAGTCTCAACTCATCGAGTTATTATCAAGCTATAACTATAACTCAATTTCCTTTTGTTTTAATTTTTTTCAATAAAAAGAATGTGATATTTTCAAAAATATAAATGGATAGTTTACCAATGATATTTTGGTTTAAATAATTAAATGTTTCTCAATGAATTCAATTGATATTACTTAGATATATAAATTATTTCTATTTAATCTTGTTAAAATTTATTTAAACCAACTAATTATTATTTCGATTAATTTCCATTATATATTTTTATTATTGAGTTTACCTTAATATGGAATTTGTGTTATCCCATTTTAAGGTAATAAGACTAATTCAAAACAAATTTAGAAAGGGGAATTTGTTTTATGTTAGTCATGTGATAAACCAGAAACTTTTGAAGCATCTTTGATCTAAAACCATCTTCAGTACATCTTGTATGCTGAGAGTATTTTCATGTATTAAACCTAGTTTGTTTTTTAATATGTCACTAAGGAATATTCACATGATTGTGATAGATAATATATAATAGGAATCACCTATTCCGACTTAAACTAAAATGATATATTAGTTAACAAACAACACATAATCTATAGTTTATAGAGGTCTATGATGGTGATGTGTTGGATGGTTTTATGATGCGGGAAGTGGCGATTTAACTGGAAGATAAAAATAGGTTTAAAAATAATCTAACCTCGACACATGAAACTACCATTGTTTTAATGATGGATTAAAGTATATGATGCTTTATGAAATACATATTTTAATAAATGGATTCCTTTAGGAAATTCATTCTTAATTCAATTCTTTTTTTCATTATGTTATTTATCTATAATGTTTTTTTATAAAATATGTTTACAATTTCACTCAAATTTATTCTATTTTAACACGGTTTCTTAAATAAATATTTTTCCATGTCAAGTTTCTGTATTAAATATTAATTTTTATAAGGGATCGTAAAGGTGAAACATGACCCTATATAGTTTTATATGATATTATTTAACAAATGTATGTCCAAATCGTCAGGTCCTGAATTTCCATTGTTAACGTAAGAAATACCACTATTAAATCTAGTTTAGTACCATATTTTGGGTGATGTACACTTTTTCAGAGTTATGATAATGAATTATTATCTTAATTAAATTTACCCTTCCTAATAAGTCCAACAAGATGAGTATGCCATACCCATGTGGTTATGTTAGTGTGACTCTAACATGTTTGACCACTGAATTATTATATGAATTTATTTTATTATTTTACTTCTTAAATCCTTTGTTGAATTACCCATTGATTTATAATATTCATGATTACTGTTATGGTTTTTTATATCCTGATCATGGTTACATATTTTTTATGATGAGAATGTCATTAAATTTGTTTCACCAATAATGATGGGTAATATTACAGTTTATGCTGTATTGAGAATAAATACTATTTTGTAAAATAGTGATAATGATATAGTGGGTTGTATAACTATGTTATATAATATAAAACATATTTACCATTTCATAGTGTATTTTCATTTCTTGACTAATATATCATGTGCATTCTATTGTATTTTATTATTATAAAATATTTAAGAAGTATCACATCCATTGATGAACATGGTTGAATGGGATAGGTTTTAATGATGACTATTATATACCCCTTCTCATTTTCAATGGGATAGGATACTAGTGCGCCTCAATATAGTATACACCTTACCCTTTCCATGAAATATTTATTTTCCCTAGAATTTGTATTGGTTGATCTTCCCACTGTCTCTTTATTAGGATTTCAGTGGGGAATTTTATATTATTATGATTATTTTCCCAAAGTACAACTCTAGTTATATACCATCTCAATATAAGGAGCTACTATTTGGCGTTATAATCATCTATGTTGCTACACTATTGGTATTTTTATTTACCTATATATAATTTACTTCAATGCTTTAATTTTCATCTTTAAAAACTGTTATTTTATATTTGAGTTAGTGGTTAGAAATGTAAATTAATACCCCAATTATATTAATATTGTGTTGAGACACCATTGGTTATTCCCTACTGAGTATTTATTCTTACCGACTACATGGATTCCTCTATGGAATTGAACCCTATATTTTATTTATTTTAAATAATTATAGTTATTCTAGTAGATTTTGGTTATTCATGGTCAATTTATCATGATTTTCCTGGAAGTGAGAAGAATTCCCCATTTAATGTTAGAGTGGTTGGGGAAATTTGGGTCTCTTTTTAGAACATCACCACATCTCTCTAATCAATCAATTATCTTTTGTATTACTTGATTGAAATTAATTTTAAAATGTTTATATAATATCTATTTCATTTTTTTATGTACATTCATAAAAATATTTATGTTCTATTTCCATTTTTTACTCCATTGTATATATTTTGATATCATGTTATATTTATTGAATTCAAAATTTATGGGAGAGTAATGCTAGATTTATATTAGAATTTAGTTGTTATTTATTATTATATAATGGAAGTTAAATCCTTACCAAAACCTTATATTGAGATCCATAATGAAATTAATCAACCCCTTAGGGATTATAGACGTATCATAGGGTAGTTGAACTTTGATTCATGTTTTCTATTAGTTTCTGCTTTAGGGTTTCATAAAAATGGTATTATAGAGATTTTAAGATTTAAGCTATTTTAAATTTTTCTTACTCAATATCTAGAATTTTCAAGATATGAGAAGTAACCAATAAAAATGCACCATTAATATATCTATGACATAATCTCAAGTTACCAAAGGGGGTCTAGGTGCTCTATATACACTATGAGTTTTAGTGAAGCTTTTATTTTCTTTTCCTAGGAATGATGGAATGGATCTATAGACATGTATAAAATAATGGATCGAGATTCAACCTCTATTTTGGTTTATGAATCTTGTTTCGCATTGATAGGTAGTAGAACAAAGTATTTCATTTAATATTTCATTCTTTACTATATTTTTTTATCTTATTACCAGAACCAATAAAGAATTTTTTTAACTAAAAAATCAATAATATATATAATTTTTTTACATATATATATATACTCCAAAAATGATTATTGATCAATATATTGATATGAATCAATAATTGGTTATCTGAATTGATATTGAAAAGATAATTTTTTTATGATGGCTAGACATCCATGTTTAATAATTTATTTATTGAATCATGCCTTTGTTTTCTTCTTATATTTTTATAAATGAGCATCTACTATATATTTTTTCTTATATCTTATCACTGACCATGATACATAATTTATACTTAGTAGTGTTTTCTAAGTAATAAATTTTATTTTCCTCCATAATATAAACTATTGTTGATCATTGTAGAGACCCACACTTGATGTACATAGACATTAAATTTCTTTTGTGGAATACTTAATACATAACATAAACAGACACCCAAGGACCGTAATAGTTTAGTGTATTTGGAAACTCGGAATATCATCTTCTATTCATGTTGAAATATCATCATCATCTCCCATAAAGGTATTCCATATTTGTTTTCTTACCTAAAACCTTTCGTTAAATCCTGGGGAAAATAAAACATATAAAGGGTGAGATCAAATGCTCAGTAAGGTTAAGTAAGGGGAAAATAAAACAAACAATATACATTTGAATTTAAAAAGATGATCCTAATGTTGAAACATCAAAATCTGGAGAAAAGACATAAACTATGGGAGTACGTAAGTCATATATCATAATGGAACATCAATCATGATAAAATATCATAGTAATAAAACATGTTATTATGTAAAACCATTAATCACATGATATGATTTCCATTGTAGCCAAGGAATTTCAACCAAGACCATTCTAGTGGGCAAAGTCCATTACTGAATCGGGCTTACATGAGGTTCCAACCCTTTATTACGGAACCAGATTCACTTACCATTCCAACCATGTTTATCTCGTTAGATATATATATTTACCCAATTCATTGGAGGGAGATATAGGTACCACCAATCTCATAATTAAATCATTCTTACTTTTTTTCACAAAATAAACATAAATCATTTATCAAAACCCAAAGAATAAAATTTGATTCATAAACATCACCCCATAATAACATAATATATATAAAACAAATGTATATCATTTCATCATTAGAAGAATCAAACCACGTAAATAATAGAGACATTATACTTGAAACAACATCATACTAAATAATGTCATCATAGATGGAAAATACTTTTGACAAAACACTTAAAATGAATTCTTGAGGAAAATCTCTTTTCTTCATCAAAGTCATTATCTTTTCATTAAATGTCATTCAATTTTAAAATAAAAGTATTTTGTTAAAAATAATCATGAAATATTGTACAAGAAGATTTATGAAAATTAGGTGTTACTAAACAATAATAATCCATTCATTCCATATAAGTTAAAAAACATTCTCCTTGTACTTTTGCTGAAAAAGTGAAAATGTTCCTCATATAGTTAAAAAAGAAATATTCCTTCTATAAAAAAATTTAAAAGTCAAAGAGGGGTAAACATGAATTTTAACATACATTTAATAATATTAAACAATTTTTGAAAAACATTTTTATGGACATGGATGAAAAATATAACCCTAGTAAATACATACTTATAAGAAATCTCAGATAAAAATGAGATTTGCAAAATTATCCCTTACCTTTTATGATCAGTGGAATCATACATGTCATAAAATAAATAAAATTACAAGCGTATTTAAATATTATATCCTTCATTATGAAAATCATAAAACATTCATAGGAACCATAAACACCATACAATGGAAATAGATGGTGATTAAGCATACGTCTCACAGAAATAAAAGTTAGACGAAATAATCCCTTACCACAGGTCCAATTTATTCCATATGTGTTTGATACTCTTGTATAGTGGGTTTGAATATTTTATTAACTTGTAACATAACCATAATAATATTTATTATATCATATATGATTCACTTACGACTTTATATTACACATTCTTTTGTAAATTCCATGATAAAGCACCGTTTTAGGTAAAATCGTTTCAGTTATCATACGTGTTTAGACTTGTTTTTCATGATATTATTACTAATATCCTGATTTACATAATTCCAGAATGTAAAAATTGATTTATATATAATATATATTAATCATATATATATATATATGATAGATCGGTAAATCGAATGAAATACATCGTTCATGGAGACGGTAGGTCGTACGTACGCATAAAAGCTGTTTTCATTTCCTTAATGAATAGAAAGGAATTTAGTAAATGAAACAAATATGTACGTAAATACAGTATCATTATTATGTAATATCATTCAATATTATTTATTATATATACATTATAATCATACTTTAATGGTTAATTATGGAAAATGAATCTCATCACGTTTGTGGAGACAGTAGTCTGTACGTACGCACGAGAGACAGTATCAATATTTTGATACTAAAATCATATATAATAGATGGAATATATAAAAAATCATCATAATGTTATATTTATTATTTATATCATTTCTAATCATTATTATACCCATCCAAATGATGAAATGTTTGAATAACAAACTACACCACAACATGGAGATGGTAAGTCGTACGTACGCACGTGTGGTGACTTTTTCATTCATAGGATGGATAAAATAAATAATATGATTGTAAATTTTTTATAATAACTTCACAGTAAATAGAGCATACTGAATTTAATATTTTATAATGGAAACAACAAAGAAGGGGGAATTGGAAGAAGAAGAGAACTTGAAATAGGTGGTGAGATATTTACCTCTCCTTTGGGTTTTTCCTTTTGATTTGATCAACAAGGGCCCCATATGATTGATTAATGAAAAATGTAAGGCCTATAGGATTAAGGGATGACAGTTGAGAGGGTATTTGGGTAGAGTATGGTCTATAAAAATTGATTTGGGGATGTGAATTAGAGATAAGGGGGAGTTCCCTTTTATAAAAGGGGAGAGGGTTACCTTAGGAAAAACATAAAATATTATTTTATAATAAATTCATATTCAGTTTATAATGGATTAAGAGTAACTTATTTAGAATCTAGGGTGGGGATGGGTTGAAATAATTTCAACCAATATGTTTTAGACAAGTTTAGGGTACCATTTTAACCTTATCATTTAGATTTAACTCTAAGTCAAATAATTTAACTTTTACCGTGTCTTCTTGTATTCTTACAATATATGGTTAATAAACATACTATAAACTACCAATAAAACCCCAATTGGTTCATTAATGTCATATATATTATTATATACGCCTTTTGGACTATCCTTATATTTTTATGATCATTATATCAATTAATAATATAATATTTGTTTTCAAAACACTTTTTTGTCAATTTTGAGGCTATTTGGTATTTTTTTTTCAAAATTCATAACATCATTTTAAAGTATTAAAATATTAATCTAACCAACCCTAATCTGTTATATGAACCTATAAAATTTTTATAATTAATAAAAAGTCACAAATTAAATTTATTTGGGTATTCATAATATCAATTCTGTTAATATTTCATTAATAAGGTAATTACAGCATCATCATTGTGTCATAAATAAAGTAAATTATTCAATATCTAAAATATAAAAATAAAATACCAATATGTATTAAATATTTGTATCTTTCTAATTAATATTTATAGTTGAATTTATCATATTAATATCCTTATATTAAAAATATTTTAGTTCTTAAACACTGATTTGAACTATTTCAACTCTTCTTTAATTAAAATAATAATAAATTTCCTAATCTAATCCAAGTGGAAAATAATGATAATATTTTATTCCTAAGGTTTTTTCTGGTCGAATTATACTTATCTAATAGAATTAGGACATGATTTTGTGTAATAATAATATAATTATTACCCTTAATTACCATGTTTATTTTTAACCGTGGTAAATAGAAGTTAAAAGTTATTATTCACAAAAAATTATTTTCTTCTCATTAATCAAATTTTACTAATTGATATGAACCATTTATCTTGGATTTTTTAAATTTAACTCACTGAATTGGTAAAATTAAGTTTTATTTAAATTTTCAAATGGTCTTAGGAGGTGGGTAAAAGACGGTAAAAAGTCCAATAAATTTTTTATATATAAACAATTGTTATAAAATATCTCCAATGAATTTCATTGAACTTATATAGGTATTATGTATCTATTTTTACTTAAAATAAATTTAAATTAAATAAATTATTATTTGAATAAATATTCGGTTTTAACTAATAACTTAGTGTTTTCTCTATTCATAAAAAATTGCAAGTTTTTTGAAAAATACCAGAAATTAACCATAGTCTAATTTCGATATTCCAAATCCAAAAATAAAGTCCATTTTGAATGATAAAATATATAAAATTTCAAAAAGTGGGTATTACTATTCATAACGGCTAATTTATGTAATATTTTAATAACATATCGTCGTTTAGTGAAACTCGGTATTGCGTACAACACATGCTATTGAGGAAGGTCACTCTTGCATGTAACGTAAGCCAAGTCATGGTTTTGTGTAGGTAAAGATTCCTTTTCTATTGCGTATAAGATACTCAAAATATAGTTCAATTATCCATTGATCAAAATCTATACTTAATGTTGTGTAAAATGAATTCTATTCGATAGAACTTGAAATTGTGTGCATCACAAGCCAAGAATAGTGTTGTGAATACTACAAGATAATATGTTGTTTCTTATAGCGCAATCTAATCTTGGTGAAGCATACAAAAAAATACATCAATGAAATTAAAAAGAATAATTCTCATTAAATTTTTGGGTGTTACATTCTAACCCCCTTAAAATGAATTTCGCCCTCGAAATACATCAGCGTTATAAACGGTTTTCTACTTGAAAGTTTCCTTCATAGAAAACCACGTCATAAAAAGGAATACTAAATCATCATTTTAAAAAGGAACGTGAGAAACATAATGGATACCCAAAGTAACTCATCACTGGGTTTCCACAAAGGAGAATATAGGTGAAAATATGGATATGGAAGAGAAATATAACCATCATATTTGGATGAAGAGTGGTAGATAACATGGCTATGAAAAAGGAAACAATCACAAAACCATAAATTTATGATGATATAAGGTACCATCTGATTTATCAGATAATATGTCACGAGGACATCATTTTTGGTTTTCATGATCATTGCCCTTATGTTGAAAAAAAATTCAATTAGAAGAAATACTTAATTTATTTTGGTAAAATCTCACCATTGGTCATTCCTTGAACAATTTACTATTCATCTCTTAAAAAATGAAGTAGCATTTGTCATTTGTGAAGTATTAGCAGATCATGCGATAGAATGATAGGTCATTCCATCTATCTCAAACAAAAGGTTAACAAAAGTTATTAAATATAAATAAGTCCATCAATGGTGAGATTAATCATATATGTTTCCTAAAATGGACTTATAATTCATATATCAAACCATGTAGTAAATTAAAACTAATTTATACTAACCAGGGACTTCCTGTAGGCCAGTATTAGGCGATAAAGGCATGTTTCACTTCAATTGTGGGTTCGATTCCTACATCCTTGTCTGACGCGATGCTTTGTCGTCCTTCCTGCAGGTTTTCCTTTTTCTAAAACATCACCATTATAACATTCCTGAAATAATATCGAATTTTTTTCTAGCCTTAAACAACACTATCTGATGTCCATCTTAATCCATTCCAACCTTTAGGCTTATCCAAAATACTTGTGTCCAAGCTCATAGTATAAATAAAACTATAACTAGGAAGGTCATATACCGATCATATGAATACCATCATTTAACCCCTTATATAATAAGATATATCTTGTTGGTCACATTCAAAACATGTGAATAACTTAATCATGTATTCTCAGGAATTACCATCGATTTGTTGTGAAACCGTGAATGCTGTAAAAAGTCAACTCTTTCCACATACCAAATTCCCAAAATTTTTATATACTCAAACCATGATATCACTTTGTCCTTATATTAGTCATGAGCTCATTAATACTATCACACATGTCATTATCTCTTTATCCCTTTATTATGCGCATATGATCTGCTTTCCAAAAATATTTCAATCACTTTTCATGGTTACTGGTACCATATAATTATTGAATCCACAAAAAACCTATACATATATATTCCAGTATTCCACGATACTAAAAATGAGATTCCCCAACATTATTTTGGAATCCTGTTACATAAACACTTAATCATTCCACCAATTCATTATCATACTCAACATCTCCAATAGTGATCTCATGTTACTTCACTTTATCCTTTTCCTTGACAGGTTGTTGATTTCTATCATCATCATCCCTTGGATTTTGGAATTGGTTAGCATAATGCCCCATTTCCTTGCACATGAAGCATTTAAGTGTTGGTGGTGCATTCTCTGTAGTCTTTTCTCTATTCACTTCATTTGCTAACTTTTTACCATTACTTTGGCACTCAGCTGCTCGATGTCCTTATTTTCCACACTGGAAACATTTTCTAGTACCATTAAGACAATCTCCACCATGGTTCCTTCCACACTTTGAGCATAAAGAAACATTCACCTTCTTTTCACCACTATTCTGCGATTTTTCCTTGAACTCGATCTTTCGTTTTTTTTCCAAAACCATGAGATGGATATGTAACACCAACTTCCAGTTCTACCTTGATAGCACAATGCACAATTTCTTCATAGATAATAAAGTCTTGTTTAGCTAATTCACTTCTAAGACTTGGTTTTAAACCACTAAAGAATCGATAAAATTTATATTTAGGTTGGATGATAAATATAGATGCATACCTTGTAAGCCTTGTAAAATTCACCTCATATATACCAACAGATTCATCATCCTTTTGATTAAGCTCATGTAACTGCTTTTCCATCTTTGTTCGAAGAATACGAGGGATGTACTTATTGAAAAAAAAAGTTCTTGTACTCCTCTCATTCCATAGACTCAATTTCATCTTTGGCCCTTGTATTCTTAATTAGAGTCCACCACTAGTCTGCTTCACCTTCTAAAAAATAAACAACTAAAATTAATTTTTCATGATCTCAATAGTGAAGTATCAAAAATATCTTTTCAATGGTACTGATCCATTGTTCGGCAATAATTGAATCATAAGACCCACTGAAATAAGGGGGATGTTGCCTCATGAAGGAATTAATAGAATGTTGTTCCCTTATTTCCTCATTTGGAAGTCCTGATGATTCATATCATGTTTGTAAGTATAGCAATAATATTTTTCACTCCATATCCTATAACATTGGTTTGTTCAGGAGGAAAATCATTGCATCGTCCATTACATTCATCAACACGGTTCCTTCGGCTTCCATCTATTATCTAAAACCCAAAAACAATAGTGTGAAAGGAAAAAAAATATACTAGGAAAACAACATAATCAAGGGGAGTACTTTCAATAACTAACATCTTCGGTTTTATTCTATTATCATTAATATAATTACAGGAGTATAACCTATACTTATATATAACCTTAGAGAGATCCCTAGACATACCTTAGAAATATCTCTAGGGAATTCACTAGTGTTTTCACATCCTAGTTTCCAAAGGTTAACTAAAACTTTCCTCTAATTCCAACTATAGAGATCCACACTTTATGTCCATAGACATTACATTTATTTTGCAGAATAAATAGTACATAACAGAAACAGACACCCAAGGACCGTAATAGTTTAGTGTCTTTGGAAACTCAGAATATCATCTTCTAGTCATGTTGAAAGATCATCAACATCTCCCATAAAGGTCTTCCCTATTTGTTTTCATACCTAAAACATTTCATTAAATCCTGGGGAAAAGAAAACATATAAAGGGTGAGATCAAATGATCAGTAAGGGTGTGTATGGAGAAAATAAAACAAACCATATACATTTGAATTTAAAAACATCAACTTAATGTTTAAAAATCAAAATCATGAGAAATGACATAAAACATGGAAGTACCTAAGGCATAGATTATAATGGAACATCAATCATGATAAAATAGAATGGGAATACGACATGTAATTGTGTAAAACCATTGAGCACAAGATATGATTTCCATAGTTTCCAAGGCATTGCTTCCAAGACCATCGTAGTGGACAAAGTCCATTACTGAATCGGGTTTACTTGATGTTCCAACCCTGTATTACCGAACCAGATTTACTTTCCTTTCCATCCATGTCTATCTTGTGAGATATAAATATTTACCCAATAAATTTTAGGGATATATAGGTCCCACCCATTTCATTATTAAATTATTCTTACTTTTTCCTCAAAATAAACATAAATCATTCATCATAACCCAAATAAGAAAATGGGTTTCATAAACATCAACCCATCATAACATAATATATATAAAACAAATGGATACCATTTCACCATAAGATTAATCAAACCATGTAAATAAAAGAGACATTATACTTGAAACATAATCATACTAAATAATGTCATCTTATATGGAAAATAGTTTTTATAGAACACTTGAAATGAATTCATGAGGAAAATATCCTTTCTTCTTCAAAATCATTTTCATTTCATAAAACGCCATTAAATTTTAAAAGAAAAGTATTTTGTTGAAAATAATCATGAAATATTGTAGAGTATGCATCATAAAAATTAGGCATTATGATATCGTAAAAATCCGTTCATGCTGTATAAATTAAAAAAACAATTCCTCGTACTTTTTTCAGAAATGTCAAAAAGTTCTACGTATGGTAAACAAAAGAAAGATTCCTTCCATAACACAATTTAAAAGTCATAGAGGGGTAAGAATTAATTTAAAAATACATAGAATAATATAACAAAATTTATGAAAAACATTTTTATGGACATGGATGAAAAATATTAACCCAGTAAATTTTTACTTGTATGCAATATCGGATAAAAATGAGATTTTTAAATTATCCCATACCTTTTATGATCAGTGGAATCATACATATCATAAAATAAAGAAAATTACATTCATATTTAAATATTATATCCTTCATAATAAAAACCATAAAACATTCATTGGAAGCATAAACACCATACAAAGGAAATAGATGGTGATTAAGTCATATGTCTCACAGAAATAAAAGTGAGATGAAATAATCCCTTACCGTAGGTCCAATTTATTCCGTATGTGTCTAAGACTCCTCTATAGTGGGTTTAAATATATTATTAACTTGTAACATAACAATAATAATATTTATGATATCATATATGATTCACTTAGGACTGTATATTACCTATTCTTTTGTAAATTACATGTTAAAGCAGCGTTTTGGGTAAAATCATTTCATTTATCATACGTGTTTCGACTTTTTATTCTTGATATTATTACTTATATCCTGATTTAATTAATCCCATAATGTAAAACATTATTTATATATAATATATTTTCATTATATAAATATAAATGATAGGTCGATAAATGGAATTTAATACACCGTTCATGGAGACTGCGGGTCGTACGTACGCATGAACACTGTTTTCATTTCATTATTGAATTGAATGGAATTAAGTAAATGAAACATATATGTATGTAAATAAAGTATCATTATTATTTAATATATTTCATGATTATTTATTATATATACTTTATAGTCATACTTGAATGGTTCATTATGGAAAATGAATCTCATCGCATTCGTGGAGACGGTAGTCCGTACGTACTCACGAGCTACAATATCATTATTTTGATAATAAAATTGTATATAATTAGATTTTATATATACATAATCATCATAATTTTATATTAATTATTTATATCATTTATACTCATTATTATACCCATCCAAATGATGAAATGTTTGAATAACAAATTACACCACGACGTGGAGATGGTAAGCTGTACATACACACGTGTGTTGACTTATTCATTCATAGGATGGATAAAATAACCAATATGGTTGTAAATTTTTTATAATAACATAAAAGTATATAGAATATACTGGATTTATTATTTTATATTGGAAACAAAAAATAAGGAGGAAGTGTAAGAAGAATGGAACTTGAAATATGTGTTGAGATATTTACCTCTTCTTCGGTTTTTCCTTTTGATTTGATCAAAAATTGCTCCTTAATATGGCTTTCTGACTAATGTATGGCCTCTAGGATTAATGGAGGAAAGTTGAGAGGGTATTTGGGCAGGGGTTGTCCAAGCCAAATAGCTTTGGGGGTGTGAATTAGAGATAAGGGGGAGTTCCTTTTTATAAAAGGGGTGAGGGGAACCTTAGGAAAAACATAAAATATAATTTTATAATAAATTCATATTCGGTTTATAATGGCTCCAAAGAGTCTTATTTAGAGTCTAGGGTGTGGATGGGTCTAATTCCTCTCAACCAATAGGTTTTAGACAAGTTTAGGTTACCATTTTAACCATACCATTTAGATTTCACTCTATGTTAGATAATTTTACTTTTACCATGTCTTCTTGTATTCTTACAATATATGGTTAATAAAAATACTATAAACTATCAATCGAACCCCAATTGTTTCATTAATGTAATATATATTATTATATAAGTCTTTTGGCCAATCATTAGATTTTTACGATCATTATATCAATTAATAATATAATATATGTTTTAAAAACCCTTTTATGTCAATTTTTACACTATTTGGTATTTTGTTTTTTCTAAATTCATAACTTCATTATTACTTCAAACAAATATTCATATAACAAACACTAATTGGTTATATTAACCTATAAAATTAGTTTAATTCATAAAAAGTCTCAAATTACATTTATTTGGGCATTTATAATATCAATTATGTTAATATTTCATTAATATGGTAATTACTACATCATCATTGTGTCATAAATAAATTAAATTATTTAATGTCAAAAAAAATATATAAAATAAAATTATGTATGAAATAGTTTTAGCTTTCTAATGAATATTTATAGTCTAATTTATCTTATGTATAAGCTTATATTAAAAATGTTTTAGTTATTAATCATTGATTTTAACTATTTTAACTCTTCTTTAAATAAAATAATAATAAATGTTCTAATCTAATCCAAGTGGACCAAAATGATAATAATTTATTCATATGGTTGTTTTTTGTCATATTATACTTATCCAATAGAGATAGGAAATGTGTAAGGGTAATAATAATACCTTTTTTACCCTTAATTACCATGTTTATTTTTAACCGTGGTAAATAAAAGTTAAAAGTTACTATTCACCAAAAATTATTTTCATCTCATTGAACAACATTTTACGTAATTATATAAACCTTGTCTGTTGGATTTTTTAATTTCAACTCACAAAAGTGGTAAAATAAAGGTTTATGTAAATTTTCAAATGCTCCTAGGAGGTGGGTAAAAGACGATAAAAAGTTGAATAAAATTTTTATATATAAAAAATTATTAAAAAATGTCTCCAATGAATTTCATTGAACATATATAGGTATTATGTATCTATTTTGACCTAAATAAAAATTTAAATAAAATAAATGATTATTTAAATAAAAATTCGGTTTTAACCAATAACTCAGTGTTTTCACTATTCATCAAAAATTGAAAGTTTTCATGAAATACCAAAAATTCACCTTAGGCTAATTTCGATATTCTGAATCAAAAAATGAAGTCCATTTTGAAATATAAAATTTATAAAATTTCAATAATTGGGTATTACTATTCATAATGGCCAGTTTATATAATATTTGAATAACATATACTTTGTTTAGTGAAACTCGGTATTGCGTACAACACACGCAATTGAAGAAGGTCGATCTTGCGTGTAATGAAATCCATGTCAGGGTTGCGTGTAGGGAAATCTTCCTTTGGTGTTGCATTTAACATACTCAAAATATAGTTTAACTATACATTGATCAAAATCTATACTTTGTGTTGTGTAAAATGAATTTTATTTGATAGAACTTGAAATTGTATGCATCACAAGCCAAGAATAGTGTTGCGTATACTACATGATAATACAGTGTTGCGTATAGTGCAAGATAATATTGGTGAAGCGTACAACAAAAGTCATCAATGAAAATAAAAAGAATAATTCTCCTAAAATGTTGGGGTGTTACATTCTAACCACCTTAAAATGAATATTGGCCTCGAAATTCGTCAGGGTTATAAATGGTTTTCTACTTTTGAAGTTTCTTTCATAGAAACCCACATCGTAAAAAGGAATACTAAATCATCATTTTAAAATGGAACGTTAGAAACATAAATGATACCCAAAGTAACTCATCACTAGGTTTCCACGTTTGATAATATAGGTGAAAATATGGATATGGAAGAGAAATCTAACCATCATGTTTGGATGAAGATTGGAAGAGAACATGCCTATGAAAAATCCAAAAATCACAAAACCATAAATTTATGATGATTTAAGGTACTATCTGATTCATCATATATGAGGTCACTAGGACAAAATTTTTTGTTTTCAAGATCATTCCTCAAATGTTTAAATAAAAATTGAATTATAATAAATACTTAATTGATTTTGGTACAATCTCACCATTGTTCATTCTTGTAACAATTTACAATTCATCTCTTAAAGAAATGAAGTTGAATTTTTCATTCGTGAAGTGTCATAAGATCATGCAATAGAATGATAGGTCATTCCATCTGTCTCAAACAAAAGGTTAACAGAAGTTATTAAATATACATAAGTCTATCAATGGTGATATTAATCGTATATGGTTCCTAAAATAGACTTATACTTCATATATAAAACCATTTAATAAATTAAAATTAATTTTTACTAACTAGGGACTTCCTATAGGCCAGTAGTAGGTGATAAAGGCATGTCGCACTTCAGCTGTGGGTTCGATTTCCAAATCCTTTTTCGACATGACAGTTTGTCATCCATCCTGCTAGTTGTCCTTTTTCTAAAACTTCACCATTATATTATTCCAGAAATAATATAAAAAAAAGGTTCTAGCCTTAAACAATACTATCTGATGTCCAACATAATCCATTCCAATCTTTAGGCTTATCCAAAATACTTGTGTCCAAGCACATAGTATAAATAAAACTATTACTAGAAAGGTCAACTACCGATCATATGAATACCATCATTTACCCCCGTATACCATAATATATATCATGTTGGTCACATTCCAAACATGTGAATACCTTAATCATGTATTCTCATGAATTACCATAGAATCATTGTGAAAACATGAATTCTATAAAAAGTCAACTATTCCCACATACCAAATTCCCAAAACTTCTATATACTCAAACCATGATATCACTTTGCCTTATATCAGTCATGATCTCATTAATACTATCACACATTTCATTATCTCTTTATCCCTTCATTATGTTCATACGATCTTCTTTAGAAAAATATTTAAATCACTTTTCATGGTTACCGGTACCATATAATTATTGAAAACCACAAGAAACCAATACATAGATATTCCAATATTCCACAATACTAAAAATGAGATTCCACAAAACTATTTCAGAATCCCATTACATAAACATTTAATCATTCCACCACTTCATTTTCATACTACACATCACCAATAGTGATCGCATGTGACATCCGTTTTCCCTTTTCCTTGAGAGGTTTTTGATTTTGATCATCATTAACCCTTAGATTAGGGAATTGGTTAGCATAATGCCCCATTTCATTGAACATGAAGCATTGAAGTGTTTGTGGTTCATTCTCTATAGTATTTTCTCTTTTCACATCAGTTGCTACCTTTTTCCCATTACTTTGGAACTCAGCTACTCGATGACCTTCTTTTCCAAACGTGAATCATTTTCTAGTACCTTTAATACAATCTCCACCATGATTTCTTACACACATTGAGCACAAAAGAAGCATTCACATTCTATTCACCATTGTTCTGATATTTTTCCTTGAACTCCATCTTTTGTTTTTTTGTCAAAACCATGAGATGGATATGTAACAACAACTTCCATTTCTACCTTAATAGAACAATACCCAATTGCTTAATATCTACTAAATTCTGTTATAGCTAATGCACTTCTAAGACATGGTTTTATGACACTAAAGAATCAATCAACTTTACATTAAGGTTGGATGATAATGCCAGATTCATACCTTGCAAGCATTGTAAAATTCACCTCGTATATACCAATAGATTCATCATCCTTTTTCCTAATCTCAAGGAACTCCTTTTAAATATTTGTTCGAAGAATATGAGGGAAGTACTTATTGAAAAAGAAGTTCTTGAACTCATCCCATTCCATGGAATCAATTTCATATTGGGGCCTTGTATTCTTAATTAGAGTCCTCCACTGGTCTGCTTCACCTTATAAATGGTAGACAACTAAAATTAATTTTTCATGCTCTCAACAGTGAAGTATGGAAAATATCATTTCAGTGGTACTGATCCATTGTTCAGCAATAATTGAATCAGAATACCCACTAAAAGAAGTGGGAAGTTTCCTGATGAAGGACTCAATAGAATATTGTTCCCTTCATTTCTAATTAGGAAGTATAGAATGATTCATAGATTGTGTAATTATAGTAATACGATTTTGAACTCAATCGACCATAAATTTGGTTTGTTCAGGAGGAAAACTCATTTCATCATCCATTACATTGATCAACAGGGTTCCTTCGGTTCCAGCCATCGTTTAAAACCAAAAAAGAACAGTGTTAGAGGAAAAAATTAATACTTGGAAGACAACATAATCAAGGGGAGTACATTCAATATCTAACATCTTAGGTTTAATTATAAGATCGTTACCATAATTCTATTACTATATCCTATACTTATACAAAATCTTAGAGACATCCGTAGACATACCTTAGAAATATCTCTAGGGATTTCACTAAGGTTTTTGCATCCTACTTTCCATAGGTTAACTAAAAATTTCCTCTGATACCAACTGTAGAGAACCAAACATGATGTATATAGATATTACATTTCTTTTGTGGAATACTCAATACATAAAAAAACAGACACCCAAGGACCGTAATCATTTTTTGTCTTCAAAAACTTGGAATATCATCTTCTAGTCATGTTAAAAGATCATTAACATCCCTTATAAAGGTCTTCCCTATTTTTTCGTACCTAAAACAATTATTTAAATCCCAAGGAAAAGAAAACATATAAAGGGTGAGAAAAAATTCTCAGTAAGGGTAAGTATGGAGAAAATAAAACAAACCATATACATTTGAATTTAAAAACATGAACATTATGTTTAAACATAAAAATCTTGAGAAATGACATAAAACATGGCAGTACGTAAGGAATAGATCATAATGGAACATCAATCATCGTAAAATAGAAAGGGAATAAAACATGTAATTGTGGAAAACCAATAATCACATGATATGATTTCCATAGTATCCAAGGCATTGCATCCAAGACCATCATAGTGGACAAAGTCCATTACTGAATCAGGTTTACTTGTTGTTCCAGCCCTGTATTGCTGAACTGGATTCACTTGTCATTACAACCATGTTTATCTCATGTGATATAAATCTTTACCTAATGCATTAGATGGAGATATAGGTCCACCCATCTCAAAATAAAATCATTCTTACTTTTTCCACTAAATAAACATAAATCATTCATCATAACCCAAAGAATAAAATGGGTTTCTTAAAGTTTATCCCATCATAACATAATCCATATAAAACAAATAGATATCATTTCATCATAAGAAGAATCAAACCATGTACGTAATAGAGACATTATACATGAAACATAATCATACTAAATAATGTCATCTTAGATGGAAAATAGTTTTGACAAAACACTTGAAATGAATTCTTGAGGAAAATATCCTTTCTTCTTCAAAATCATTTTCTTTTCAAAAAATTACATTAAATTTTTTAAGAAAAGGATTTTGTTGAAAATAATCAAGAAATCTTTTAGATAAAAATTCATGAAAATTAGTCATTACGAAACAGAAAAAATCCGTTCATGCCGTATAAGTTAAAAAACATTATCCACGTACTTTTTCCAGAAAATTGAGAAAGTTCCTCGTACGGTAACCAAAAGAAATATTCATTCCATCACACAATGTAAAAGTCAATGAGGGGTAAAAATGACTTTAAACATCCATGGAAGAATATAAAACAATTTATGAAAAACATTTTTATGGACATGGATGAAAAATATAACCCCAGTAAATACATACGTATCAGCAATCTCAGATAAAAATGAGATTTGTAAAATTATCCCTTATATTTTATGATCGGGCCAATCATATGTGTCATAAAATAAAAAAATTTAAATGAATATTTAAATATCATATCATTCATAATAAAAATAAAAAAAACATTCTTAAGAAGCACAAACACCATACAAAGGAAATATATGGTGATTGAGGCATATGTTTGACAGAAATAAAAGTGAGACAAAATAATCCCTTACCGTCGGTCAAATTTCTTCTATATGTGTCCGAGACTCCTATATAGTGGGTTTAAATATATTATTAACTTGCAACATAACCATAATAATATTTACTATATCATATATGATTCACTTAGGACTTTATATTACCCGTTCTTTTGTAAATTCCATGTTTCTGCAGCGGTTTGGGTAAAATCATTTCATTTATCGTACGTGTTTTGACTTGTTGTTCTTGATATTATTACTTATATCCTGATTTAACTAATTCCAAAATGTAATAAATTATTTATATATAATATATATTCATCATTTAAATATATATGATATATCAATAAATGGAATGAAATACACCATTCATGGAGACAGTAATTCGTATGTACGCATGAACGATGTTTTCATTTCTTTATTGAATTGAATGGAATTAAGTAAAAGAAACATATATGAACATAAATCTATTATAATTATTATGTAATATCTTTCAAAAGTATTTATTATATATACTTTATAATCATATTTGAATGGTTAATTATTGAAAATGAATTTCATCGTGTTCGTGGAGATGGTAGTCCGTACGTACGCAGGAGCGACAATATCATTGTTTTGATATTAAAATCATATATAATTAGATTTTATATATATAGAATCGCCATAATGTTATATTATTTATTTATATCATTTATACTAATTATTATACCCATCCAAATAATTAAATGTTTGAATAACAAACTACACCACGACGTGGAGACGGTAAGCCGTACGTACGCACGTACAATGACTTTTTCATTCATACGATGGATAAAATATCTAATAAGGTTGTAAATTTTTTATAATA
This sequence comes from Viscum album, assembly GCA_963277665.1. Classification (NCBI taxonomy): domain Eukaryota; kingdom Viridiplantae; phylum Streptophyta; class Magnoliopsida; order Santalales; family Viscaceae; genus Viscum; species Viscum album. The sequence goes on from OY728119.1 coordinate 1,656,086,344, forward strand.
TCATCAAATTATATAGAAGATACTGGATTTATTATTTTAGAATGGAAAAAAATAAGGAGGAAGTGGAAGAATAATAGAACTTGAAATAGGTGGTGATATATTTACCTCTTCTTCGGGTTCTTCCTTTTGATTTGATCAAAAATGGATCCTTAGGTTGGCCTTATGACTAAATTATGGACTCTAGGATGAATTCTGGACATTTTAAAGGGTATTTGGGAAGGATTTGGACGATCCAAATGGCTTTGGAGGAGTGAATTAGAGAGATGGGGGAGTGCCCTTTTTTTAAAAGTGGTGAAGGGCACCTTAGGAAAAACGTAAAATATTATTTTATAATAAATTTGTATTCTGTTCATAATGTCTCAAAAGTGACTTATTTAGAGGCTAGGGTGGGGATGGGTAGAAATACTCACAAAAAGTAGGTTTTAGAAATGTTTTAGTTACCATTTTAACCTTATAATTTAGATTTAACTCTAAGTTAAATAATTTAACTTTTACTATGTCTTCTTGTATTCTTACAATATATGGATAATAAACATACAATAAAATATCAATAGAACCCCAATTGGTTCATTAATTTCATATATATTATTATATAAGTCTTTTTTCTAAACCATATTTTTTTAAGATCATTTTAACAATTAAGAATATAATATTTGTTTTAAAAACTCTTTTATGTCAATTTTGACACAATTTGGTATTTTGTTTTTTATAAATTCATAATATTATTATTACTTCGAGAAAAATTAATCTAACCAATCCTAATCTGTTATATTAACCTATTAAATTATTGTAATTCATAAAAAGTCTCAAATTACATTTATTTTGGTATTTATAATATCAATTATGTTAAAATTTCATTAATGATGTAATTACTACATCATCATTGTGTCACAAATAAATTAAATTATTTAATGTCTAAAAAATAAAAATAAAATACCATTATGTATTAAATAGTTTTATTTTTCTAATAAATATTTATAGTCGAATATATCTTATGTATAACCTTATATTAAAAATCTTTTAGTTATTAAGAATTTATTTTAACTATTTTAACTCTTCTTTAAATAAAATAATAATAAATGTCCTAATCTAATCCATGTGGACCTAAATGAAAATATTTTTTTCCTATGGTTGTTTTTGGTCGAATTATACTTATCCAATAGAGATAGGACATGTGTTAGGGTTATAATAATATCTTTTTTACCCATAATTAACATGTTTATTTTTAACCGTAGAAAATAAAAGTTAAAGTTACTATTCACCAAAATTATTTTCATCTCATTGAACTACATTTTACTTATTGATATCAACCGTGTCTTTCAGTTTTTTTAAATTAAACTCACTGAAGCGGTAAAATTATATTTTATGTAAATTTTCAAATTCTCTTAGGAGGTGGGTAAAAGACGGTAAAAAGTTCAATAAAATTTTTATATATCTAAAATTATTATAAAATGTCTCCAATTAATTTCATTGAACATATATATGTATTATATATCTATTTTGACATAAAATAAATTTAAATAAAATAAATTATTATTTAAATAAAAAGTCGGTTTCAACCAAAAACTCAATGTTTTCACTATTCATCAAAAAATGAATGTTTTTAGAAAATACAAAAAATTCACCCTAGGATAATTTCTATATTTAGAATCTAAAAATGAAGTCCATTTTGAAAGATCAAATTTATGAAATTTCAAAAATTGGGTATTACTATTCATAACAGCTAGTTTATATACTATTTTAATAACATATCGTTGTTTAGTGAAACTCGGTATTGCGTATAATGCATGCTACTAAGGAAGGACGCTCTTGAGTGTAATGAAATCCAAGTCAGGGTTGCGTGTAGGTAATTCTTCCCTTGGTGTTGCATATAACATACTCAAAATATAGTTCGAATATGCATTGATCAAAATCTATACTTAGTGTTGTGTAAAATGAATTTTATTCGATAGAACTTGAAATTATGTGCATCACAAGCCTAGAATAGTGTTGTGTATACTACAAGATAATACAGTGTTGCATATAGTGAAATCTAATCTTGGTGAAGTGTACAACAAAAGACATCAAATAAATTAAAATGGATAATTCTCATAAAATCTCGGGGTGTTACAATATTGATACTTTTTTTAATTCACTATATTATCATGAATGCTAATATTTATATAGGGATAAATTAAAATTTCATAATTATATAATATGCTACTCAAACTATTTTATGAAAATGAAGTAGTCAAACATGATATTCACCACTTCCAGTCAAGTCCAAGATGATGTAACTGGATCTGGTATGAGTAACAATAGGTATATATTCAGTGTCTCTAGAAAAGGAAATATTTTTATAATATTATGTTTTATTAAGAAGGGAATTTTTTTAATCTAATTGTGTTTTAAATGATGGTATGTTTTGAAAATGGGAATATTTTTTCCATATAATTAGTTTTTCATGTCATTCATTGTTGTGAAAAACTTGGTGTTTTCAAATTGTAATTTTAGTTTTGGGTCATCAACCTAAGATGATTCTTGGTAGAATTTTTTTATTATTACTTACGTTTTAAATGGGAGAAAAATTTCAAAATTAAATTGTTAATTTTGAATGTAGAATGATAAATTATTTTCATGTGATATAATTTAATTTTTAATGGAAAAGAAACCCATCATATAAATTTTTTATAATTAAGCTTATAAAAGTCATGAAATTTTAAAAATTGGGTTGGGTAGTAATCCTTAGAACCAATGTTTTGTAATAGGATGCCATATAAATAAAGTAATTTTTAAATGAATTAAAACATAGTTTTCTAAATATCTAATAATTATTTATAATCCCTTCTATATGTTAATATTTTTCATGAACTGGAACTCGACGACCAGTCAAGCATGGAAATTCCAAGTATAATTATATGGAGTAGAGTGTATTAGCATTTATTTTGATTGCATTATGGTATTTGGAGTGTTATAAGGATGATGTTACATCATTTAGTATTGATTTGATATATTAGTTTAGGGTATTTTTGTTTTATTTTAGGATCTGTGCATCTAAATAGGGAAGGAAAATTTTTAGGTTTGTTAGAGTGTTTTTATTTGAATTCATTTTATTTATTTGAATTTAGTGGTTTTATGGTAATAGATATAGATTTTGGTTGTCATGGATGACTATGATATGATTTGGGAGTTATAAATTTTAAAGAGGATAAAGGATTTATGATATTAATTGAGGTTCATTTTGGGTCATGTGTAGGTTTCATGACCATGGTTTCATGATTTGTAATTATTAACTAGTTGGATTTGGTGATTTTAGGTGAAGTTGGGAGTTGTGAATTTTCAATTTAATTGTTTATTTTGAGTATATATTCAAAGGAAATTTTTAGTGAACCATTGGGTTAGAACCTCATATATCATCTTAGGGATGAGATTTTATATGGTGGATAGATTATAATGAACTATACAACAATTATTTAGGTTATAGTGTCCTTAAAACCCCATGCATGAAATTTTGATGGTTAAAGCATTGGCCTATTTTAATATATATCTACAATTGAGGGGATTATTTTTTAGTGGTTTTAGATTTGATTTCTAGTGTTTGGGGATGAAAATTTAGATGTTTTTGGTTGAATTGTGAGGTCTGATGTTGGTTTTAGATTTTAGGGTATCTATCAATGGGTTTCACATTTAGTTTATAACTGTATATTACACTAGATACCAAGAAAGAGGCCACTAGGTACTTTATAGCCTGGATAGAGGCCTAGGGGTTCTAGTGGTTCCACTTGGTACCAGATGGACCTATATTGGGTACTCAGTAGGAAACATGGGAGATCTTTTTTGGTGTCTTTAAACTCATTTCACCCTAAACCCTTATTTATTTCTCCTCCTCTTTTTACCTCCCTTACATCTTCTTATTGGAATGGAACTTGAAACTCTATTTGGTTTTATTATTCTCCATATTATTGATCAATGATTATAGGAGGATTTTCATATTTGTTTTCTCATAAAATATAATCTAAATCCTCTCTTATCCTCTTATCTCGCCACTTTTTCCATTTTCATTTAATCAATATTAATGGATTAAAAATTTTGGGTTGAATTCCAATGGAATGCATTTGAATTTATTCGAGGTCAAAGGAATTCCTCGTCAATTACTTCAAGGAGGATTATTTTGGTATATTTCTCATTTTTCATAATTGTTTCACTAAAAATGATTTTAGGAGGGTTTATGTTAAGGATTTATAGAGGGTGTTTTTTGTGGATGTTTTCAATAGTTTATTGGTACATTAGGTCAATATATCTATGGGATAATTTTTGAAGTTATTTATCTTGTTTTTATCTTAGTTTTTACTATATATCAATTATAATTATTTTTTAATTATGTTATTCTGTGATGGAATTAATTTTTAATAATTTTTAGGTGATTCTTTTAGATAGTTTGAAACAGGTAATCTCACCAATTGTATTTCTAGTTGGTCTCGACTCATATATTAATCTAGGGTTATGATTTTAAAACTCATTACTTCCATTTTAAATTTTTTAATAATATCTTTGTTATATTATTTGGAATATAAATAGATGGTTTAGAAATAACATTCTACTATAACGAATTTCAACTTTCCCAATTGGTTTACTTGATAATATATTTATATATTCATTTCCTCTTGTTCATATTGGTGAAAAATAATTTATAATTTGTATTTTTTGATCCATTGAATGTATTTATTTTTTATTATTTAGTTTCCCATGAAATGTACATTGGGTAACACAAATTTTTGTCATATAACTAAACCACTTCATCTCTAAGTGGCATCCTCATTTCTTAATATTAGTTATGGGATGAAATAGAAACTACTTAGTGTTTGTGGTCTAGAGCCATCTTGAGGACTTGTTGTAAGACAAGATTATATTTTTGTCTTAAAAACATTAATAATACATAAATAAGGTGCACATAATTTAATCTGAACCATATTCTATAATATAAATCAACCATTACCACTTAAACTTAAACGAGTTATAAGTCAATTATCCACCCATAACCTGTCATTAATAGAGTGATTTGGTAATGGTTTGGTGGATTGATTTATGAGGTTGGAAGAGGTGATTTAACGTTGATAACATAATGGGTTTTATATTTTCCTTTACCTAACACTTGATAATATTGTGGTTATTGTACGGATTTAAAGTATGGGATGTTTTATGAGGACCTTGTTTTTGAAAAGTGGTTTATTTTATGAAATTCTTTTAAAATAGATTTATTTTTCAATTTTCTACTTATTCTTGAAATGTCTGACCAAAATATGTTTTCAATATCACCCACCTTTCTATATTATAATTAGGGTATATTGAATATAAATTTTATTATACCGAGTATCATTTTTAAATTATTAATTCTGGGATAGATCATAAACTAGAAATTTAACCCTATATAGTTGTATTCTATATTATTCAAAAATTTATGTCCTTATGTGGAGTCCATTAATTCCCTATATTAGACCAAGAAAATATACAAATATGCCCCATTTTGTACCATGTTTGGTTCATGTACACTTTTTTAGATCCATTATAATGAATAATTAACTAATTTAATTACACACTTCCTAGTATGTCCTAGTAGATGAATATTACATTCCCATATGGTTTCATCCGAATTAATGAAGCATGATCGACCACTACATTATTTTAAATATTCCATTGATCAGGCTACTACTTATTGCCTGAATATATTCCCTATTGGTTTCTATTTTTCGAAATTACTATTATGGTTGTTTATAACATGATCATGGTTATATGTTTTTTATAATGACAATGTTATTAATTATAATACCTAGAAAGATATATAATTTAATTATTCATGTTTTATTGATCATCAATATAATATTTATAGATAATTTGAATTCTAGATAGGGGGTGTTCATAAATTATTTATGAAATGTAACGCATGTTTACTCTTGACACTCTGAATTATTATTATTTGATTGATGTAACATTTAGATATTTTTGTATTTTTATTTTATAATCTATTTAATTATCAACACCATCCATAAATGAATAGTGTTGAATGAGATAGGTTTTGACCTTAACTACTGTATACTCCTTCACCTATTCCTTGGGATGGGCGGTTGGTGTACCCTGACTTAGAATAAAAACCCCCATTACTATGGGATGTGTCTTCAACCATGAATTAGTATAAAAAATCATATCTAGTGTCCTATTTTAAGAATCATAGAATAGTATAACATTCAAATCTATTTATTTTCTCAAAGAAAGTACTATTGGTATGGACCCTTCTAGTATAGAGAGTTTCTATTTGGAGTTGTTATAGTTTTCAATATCACTCCACTCTTGATCACGTTCTTTATCTATTTATAATTTTATGATATAATCACATTTTAATCAGTAATTTATTTGTTATATTTATGAAAGTGTTTGAAATGTACGTGAATACACTCATCATATCATCGTTTTACTGATACATTATTAGTGGTTCCCTACTGAGTATTTATGCTCACACCCTACGTGGAATCCTTGGTTGACATGAAGCCTCTATTTTATTGATTTTAAATTTTTTATAGGTACACCAATAGTTTTGGATCTCTTTGTATGATCACTCACAATATCCATTGAAGTATAATAAATACATACTTTGGAGTGGGAGCGGTTTGGGATAGTTGGGTATACGTTTGGCATATTTCCTCTTTTCCTTAGCCTCTCGTTTATCATAGGTCCTGTTTTGAATGAAATTTATTTTATAAAATTTATATACGTTCCATTTATTGTTTTTACTCTAATTTTCATTCATATTGAGATATGTGGTCTATTTTTATTCTCCTTTAGGATATTATGGAATGGTTGGGTTCATGTGGTATTTGTGGCATGTCTGAATTATGGGAAAGACCTATTATATTTCTCATAGAATTAGGCTATGAATTCATATAAAAATAAAATGGTTAAATAACTCTCTAAATATAATATCTTGGACCATGGTTCAAGTCACCACCCCTTTGAGATTTATGAGTGATCCCGGGGTAGTAACACTCTGATTTTCTTATCCTAGGAGTTTCTTGGTTAAGGTCACTAGATGGACCATAGATTTATAACATAACTAAAAAATTATTCAAAAAGGTAATCTAATTTAAAAATTATTCCTAAATTGTAAGACATTTTTTAGGAATTTACTCCTTGTATACTAATAAAGAATGGGTAAATAAAAAATGGGAAATTATCAAGAATATTTAATCAGTAGTTATTCAATGGGGACACTAAGTGGATGTCTAAAAACTAAAGATAGTAAATAATATTTATTTTAGATTTGACCTATTTAATTATTCTGAAGGGAAAAATCCATTCATTTCTCTTTTAATTGTGTAATAAGTAGAAATAGAATAATTTATATTGGTAAGTGATATAAAATACTACAGATTATAAGATAATCATGACATTAAATTTTATAACAGTTCATATTTATAAGAATGTATTAATGTTTTAGAAACTAATATTATTAAATAACTAATATTTTGTTCTAGTAATATAATAGAGAGAAAAAATATAACAATTATTACTCAAAAAATAATTTCTAGTCCCTATAAATGTAAATACTCTGAGATGGATGGTGAATAAGGGAATTTAGATCTTTCAAAAAAGATGCCTCACAAATTTATTACATTTTTATCAAGAAACCCCCTGTAAAAACTAATATTAAGTGACAAATCTATAAAATTAGTACGTAGCTAAATTTTACATGGTTCACCCAGACTAGACTAATCCATGGAGCTTGAAATGATGATGTTTTAGGTACCTAAAACACTAAGTGCGTTGATTTTTTTTTATAATTCAGAGAATACACATTATCTATATATGTTTATAACCATGAAAAATTTTAATAACTCACTTATATAAATTATTTATGTATCTTAATACCACTATGAGTGTTTTTGTATTGATTATCAGAAAAAAGAGTGAGTTTTACACCATTGGTTTTAAAAATACAAGAGAATAATAACAATAGAGATCTTAAATATGAATAATACTCCCCAAATGATCCCATATTTTCATTTTTATCCAACCAATAGTTTTAAGATAACATATCCAATGGTATGCGTAGAGGTGGTACCTGCATCTCTAGTGTTTTTGGAGGCTATCAAGACTTTTTAGTCGGTGCCATCATCAATGTTAGTGTACCATTTTGGTTTGGTCAATGCCACATGGGAATGATCCTTTAAAGTATCACTCTCTGCTCCTTCATGACTACCCTAACCATGTATGCTTAGCATCTGGGTAATTCACCTCATAACTAGGTGCTCAGATTAGGTGAATGATTTTCCATCACTGGATCTCTTAGTGGGAGAACTCGTTGTGGCATTTGCATTCCACCATTGGTCCTTCGTGAAAACAATTTATCCAATAAATAATGACCATTTCATACTTTAGATTTTTTTTCATATTTTGGGGAGTCATCTATCCTACAGTGGTTCCAGTGATCTTGAGAAATTTTTTATGAATCCATATCTTTTCTAGGTATAATTTAATGAAATATTGGTCTTAATTGAATCATATGTGTGGATCATAGCGGTACTCACTCTCTAGGTGGTCATGGGACATACATTACAAGAAGTATTTGAGATCAATGATTCTTTTGTTGTAGTGGATGTGTATTAAACCACCATTATATAACCCATTGATTTTACAAAGTGCGGGTGATAGTTTTGGTGGATTTCTTTGTGTATATGATGATAATCAATCTTTGAAGACTACATCACTAGCTCACATTTTTTAGAGATGGATCTATCAGTGGAATTTCCCTTGCATATTTTCATTTGGGCCAACGAAGAATTATTTTAGGGGAAAAGGTTTTTCTATATAGAACTTCTCCATTTCTATGAGGAATTTTATTTGTAGATTCACTCCATACAAGGTTGCAGGTGAAATGTTTTTGGATTTAAGGTGGTAAAGCTTGAGGACAATGATAATTTAGTTTAATCCATTAATCAGGCTGATTCTCTTATGGCTATTGGAATGAAACTTTCGCCTATGGTTCCTATGATCTCTATAAATATTGTGGTTTATCTAGGCCCTAGGTTCCATGATATATCTCATTAAAATATCATTATACATCACCAACATGTGTCTCTCCTTCCCCATGTGGCTCGACTTGCACCTCTAGTGAGGGTCCCCAAGGCCCCATCTAGGTCAGAGATGGTCCCACCACCAAGGTAGGTTGTCATGGTATATATCTCACCCCAGGTATTTTATCATGCGATGTTGATCATTCTAAATGATTTGGATTTAGATGACTAATCCATCGACTTAATCCCCCAAAATGGAGTGATCCAACCAACATTCAAGAAATTAATTGTTCTTTTGGAGGAGGATGATCTAATATCTCTGACCTAGCAATTATACAGGTTGAACTTGTTTTCCTCTTTTGGAGATTAAAATGTTGATATAGAGACTTTGTATTCCACAATATCATGAATGTGTAAACATTTGAAGATTATATTATTTACTCTGGATAGAGGTTGTGTTGTTTGTTCCAAATCCAAAAAGATTTTAGCTCATTGAGAAGAGCCTTGTGGTTCCCCAAGCCCCAAGGACACCACACTTTCTTCTCAATTATCTCCATCCTTATATGGAATTACATGGGGTATGGGGATAAATAAGGGAGATCCTTCCTTACTAAAAATGTTTGAAGGAACTTGGTTTCTATGAAGTCATTATAGAACAAATGAAACATAAGAATATATTCTATTAGTTCACAAAGACAATTGGTTTTTTATAAATCATGCATGGGAATCAATGCAACACACACATATGGATTTTCTGGAAGAATAATTATTTTTTGGAGTAAGTGGATGTCCCATCCCATCACATATCTACCAAAGTTACTATTAGGGAAAAAACTTCTTCTTCTCATTTATGTATGAGAAATGTGAGGTAACAAAAAGGATTATTTTATTGAAATATGTATATAACATTAATCTAGGGACCTCAATATGTTTTTGAAGGATATTTCAACACTATAGTTGACACATTGGAAATGAAAGGTGGATCGTTTTATCCAAACAGGAAATGATAGAAAATACCGACTTCATTACCCAGAATGGAATGATGGACAGTGGGTTTTCAAAAACATTATTAACATGGTGAAAAAAATCATAAATTAAGAATGAGAATATAGATTAGAATAGTGTGATGTCTATCTGAACTGAAAGGTATTAATTATTTTCCCCAAGACTCTATTACACATCATACTCGTTCACTATCATACCACCATTCTCTCATGGTAAACATAAAGAGTGAAGGAAGGAGAGGAATACCATTATTTTATTCAAATTTATTGTTTCATAATGAAGGATTCATATACACAGTAATGAGTTTTTTTAGAGATAATAGTGCATGGTACCTCTTAGGTGGGGTTATCCAACCGCATCAAATTACTGAAGAAGGACATAGATGAGTGGAAATATAACAAAATAAAAATGATTATGTCATAGAGGATATTAAAAAAACATCGAGATGATGGAGGAGATCCTTTAAAAAATGATATGATGATTCATTTGTCAATATGGTTTGTAAGATATATTGAGTTTCTGAGAAACTATTAGGAATAAAAATAGTTATGAGGGAATGTTTGGGAAACTTATGGATAAAGGAGGTGAAAAAGATAAATTACATTTAGGAATGTTTGTAGGAGGATAAGGTGTTGATAAGGATTAATATTATTCTCAATGGTGGTTTATATATAACTGATGTGGAGGTTGTATTGAATCATTCTATGGAACAATTAAAAAATATTTATACAGGAACACATGCCAATGATGGAAGGATGTATCTAAGCGTGGAATGAGAGCAAACATTTCTACACAATATACTAGTTGGGTGGGGTATAGTGACAATGAGGACATGGACGTCATCTTGGGAGTGACGGTGATTAAGGAATCCAATTACATCATGGACTCTAAAGGCGAAAATTGTTCCATCGACTTCCATAGCTCCTTTTACATGGATTTATAGCAAATCATCAAGGCACAAGTGATTGAAGTTGTGAAATATTTTTATAGGGGTCGAGTGATTACAAGGGTAGTGTGTGAATCCATGGTCATTATGATCCCAAAGGTTGAGGATCCCAATTCACTTAACCAATATAGAGTTATATCCCATTGGAATTTCCCCAACAAGATCCTCACCCACCACATGAATATGTGACATTGATGTATTATTCCAAGGACCATATTACATGAATCGAATGGATTGATCCAAATATAGAGAATATAATGGGAACTTGTTATTTCTAAGTATATGGTGGATGAAATTAAAAATAAGATGATTATATATAACATTAAGATCTCCGTGTATATGGATAAAGTGTAAAAATGAATGGAGTTGGGTTTCATTGTAAGGCCCATGAGACAATTCTATTTCAAGGATTGTATTTTAGACATCTTGTTTATATTCCATGCATCACTAAGGATATCTATTTTTATAATGGGAATGTTTTTTTCTTCACCAAGACTGTGCGTGGATTAATAAAGCGAGATCCAGTGTCACCAAATCAATTTATACTGGAATATGAGGACTCCACCAGGAACATAAAATGTGGAATAGATGAAATGAAGATATTAACATATAGAAATAGGTCCAGGTATAGTATTATTTATCACCATATGTTCGCTGATAAAATGTTGTTCATTATTAATGTTAAAAAAGTACCCATTAATGGATTCAATAGGATCATCTATTCTTAGGAAAATTGGAGTGGCCAATGTGTCAACTAGGGAAAAATAAGTGTTTATATACCAAAATATTTCTCAAGTTGATGTGAAAAAACCATACAATATAATATATAAATGAAAAGTAAGAACATATAGATAGAGTGACTTGGGGTACCTATCTCATATCGAAAACTAAAGAAATCTATATTTGAAGGAATCCTTAAATACATCAAACACTGCACTTGTAACTAGAAGAAGAACTTCCTATTATTTGTAGGAAGAATAATACTAGTAAACAATGTACTAATTTCCATATCGATGCATATTATTTTGTTCATCAAGGAGCCTAAGGGAACCATCAATGATATTTAAAGAAAAATTATTTCATTCATCTGGGAGGTAAAATACGGAAGAAAATTTCATTGGTTATCTTGGAAATGGATTTCGAAGTCGATAAAGAAAGGGGGTACTAATTCATGACGGGTGTTTTGGGAGATATATAGATTGCAGGATGGGGTGGAATGGGATATTATTGAAGGTAAATCATACTAGGGGATATTTATAAAGGAAAATAATGAAGAGGAATTGATAAGCTGGGAAGAATGAATGAGGACGATATCTACCCTTGCATGATTCATGATTGAGTAGATAAACATCCTCAAAGAGAAGGTGTATTGGGTCATTAGATGCAGTAATATTAGAAACTATAAGGATAACTAGGTTATTTTTACCCTATTTTTCATAGGGTTACCAACCGTAGATATATATTTCTGATAATATATCATATATCTTGCCCTTATCAACATGAACCCATGTGAGGAGCATAAAATCCTCCATATGATCATAGTCTAGTGGACGAACCAAACATGTGTGCTTTTTTAGAGTTGATATTAGGACTATTTTGTGGTTGAGAGTTACACTGATTGATTCATGGAAACCATGATTTTAAAGATTTTTAAATAAGGGTATGATGAAAATATATACCAATTAAAAATACCATTCTCATCTAGAGACTAACAAATAAATATATTTCCACATATAATAACTTTTAAAACAAGTTCATTTACCTAGCCTTGCATTACATGTGTTGTAAATATCTATGTTTGGAATTATCCAATAATAAACTCTTTAAAGGAGAATATACTAGTAAAATTTGGGAGAACATGAACTAGATAATGGGAATTATAGTGAAATGAGATACTATAACACCCCCATTTTCAAGCAAGTTACCCTTCATTTATGTATTTTAAGTATATAATGTGTTTGGGTGATGTTTGGGAGGATTTGGAATACTTTTGGAATATTTTTGGGGATTTTATAAAGGTTCATAGTTGGTGCACGGTTTGGAGATTATGTAAAACTCTTATTGGAAACTATGCATAAAGAGATTGAGGCTATGTGTAAGGTACATGGGTAGGCGCACTGTTTGGCCAAATTGTGTAGCTACATAAGAGGAACCATGAAATGTGGGACATTGGAGTTTTTCATTGTTGTTGCATGGTTTTTCTATCCATGTTTCCCAACAGTGCACGTTAACTTTTTGAGGTAGTGGATGGAACACGACAAGCTTAAGGTTTTCATAACCATGCGACTAATCATGCACGATTTAAAAACAAAATTCGCAAAAAGTAGATCATGGTTGGGATTTTTATTTGAACCCTCATGTTTTATCCAAAATGTCTTTAAATCTATATTTCTCCCCCTATAAGAATAGGGAGCCATTCCTTATCGATTTGGAAGTGATCTGGAGGCATTTCTTGGTTCATTAAAGCCCTTCTATTGTTGAAGTCAGAATTTATGGCATCTTTTAGTGGTTTACCTTAGATATAATTATACCCTTCTCTGATTTTCTTATGTATAGTTCCTATGAGGATAGATCAAAAGTTTTTTAAGACAAATATTATTATATTTTCCCTTGTTGATGATTGGGGAATATATCCAAGGTGAGTATTTGGAGATTCAACCTGGTTTCGTTGGCATTTTAGTGTTGTTCTTCATCTTTTCCATAAATCAAAAGGTTGGTGGATTCAGTCTCAAATACCTTTTCTAGATGAAGAAGAAAATATTTCAACTTGGTTTCTTTGTGTGAAATATATTATGAAATTATTGTGCAATGATTTTTGGAAACCTTATTTTGTGAAGATTTATGGAATTGTGCAAAATTGTTTTTGTAGGAAAAAGGGGAATTTCGTAACATGATTTCAAAATGATGATTTTAAAATCATTATTTTGTTTTGATGATCGAAAAATGATTTTTACTAGTAGGTTGTTTTTATTGTAATGGTTTTTTGGAAATGTGTTTAAAAAATAGTTTTGTTGAAGTTGTTTGTTGTTGTGTTTTTTAAATAAAATCATGTATTATTCAAATGATTGAACTAGTTTGGAAATATGGTTTTTTCATATGGCTGGATTAAATGGTTAATCATGTGTATAATGGGATGAATAATGAAAATGAAGTACCAATATCAAAGGGACAAGTTATGGGCGTGATGTTCCCCCATAAATGGTATCACCAAGTTTGTGTGTGGGTGTGTGTAGCTATATGATATGGATTGTGTAATGCTAATTTAATTCATGAAATTGATAGAATTATATAAGGAACCAGCCTTAAACCTTACTTAATCTTGAGTTATTACAGGATTACACATTGAGGATCTTTTCGAGTTTAGAGTTTTAGAGAATTAGATCATAAAACTTGAATTACATTCCACATATAAACAAAGTGGTTACATAAAGATAGTATTCTTCTTTCCCATCAATGGAAACATATTTAAAATAAAACATGGATTTTTTCATGACACTTCCTTGACACTATCATAATATCATGTACCTTTCCCTTTACCTATGAAAAGCATTTCAAAAAAACATGGGATGAGCATAAAAAGCTCAGTAAGGGATATAAAAATATGGAAAGAAAACATGGGTACATATATACATAAGAATGAAATCATACTTTACCCATAAAACATAAGCACTTTAACATACCTCATCAAATCATGAATAAATCATATAAATCATAAGACATAAAGGTAACTTGAGGCATTCATAAAATTCTTACGTAGGGAGTAACCCTCTTGGTTACGTTTGGAATACCCATCATAGTATATTCCCTAAATATCTTCGTAGAAACCTTAACGTTTCACTCCTTCGCGTTACCCAATGCATTGGAGATCTATATCGGGCTCACCCGCCCTTAGTTTATCACGTAACCACTCGTCTTCATAATAATGCCCAAGAACCTCAACATAATCGTATCACATAAAACATGCATAAAGGAAACATAACATTTCCACCTTTCAATCACAAGATATCAATACAACACATTAATATAAAAACATTACGAAAACCATTTTCAATACCAAAATAATAGAAAAGTAAAACATGGTATTTATTTTTATTTTTTTAAAAAAAGGTATGGCATGTAGAGGAAGCCGAAACTCAAATAATGGTCACGGCGGTGAAGAAGTCGTTCTCGCCGCATACGTACGAAAAAAACATTTCCTTTTGTCATTTATTAAACTCTTCGTATAAAAAATATTAATTTTGAATAAACGTAAAAGTCAAATGGGTTTATACACCGTATAAAAGAAGGTTGTGTATAAAACAAAATATGCCTCAATGAAAGGAGATTGAGATGAAGTCCCATACCTCGGGTCCGAGTTGACTCGATCATTATTTAATGTCCTGAATAATAAACTTGAGTTAATTTCCACTTGCTTAAGAACATTTTTCAAGTTAATTATTCCTTTTATATCACTTATTACCATGTCATGAACACTATGTAATTATTTAAGTTAATAACGGTCATTTTAACGATCATTGGTACTTGAGTAAAAAATAAACCCTTTATAATTACAAGTTGTTCATGTATCCATTATATCCATAATGGTATTAATGATGTAGATATCATATATGTCATATATATCCAGTACATGCATGCATTTATAATATTACATAATCATTTAGAGGTAAGAAATGAAATGCACCGTTCATGGAGACGGTAAGCCGTACGTACGCATGAATGCTACTTTCATTTCTATTACATATTTTATTGAATGTAATCATAATGATATAAAGGTATATTATAATTCCAGTATAATATCATATATAATATCATAGTTCCATCTTTATACATCCCACATATGGTATTTAACGAATCAACTTACTTTGAGGGGGCAGTAGTCCACACTTCCTTAAATGAAGATATCGCGTTTACCCATAATGGAAACCATAAAGGTATGCCCAAAATAAAAAATACAGAAGTTTAAGGAAAACATAAAAATATTATATATCATATGTAAATATAGTGACATCTTAATGACCACCTTTGAAGGTGTTAAAAGAATTTTGAACAATCATCGTTTCGGGAGGCATAAATTCACCATCCACGGAAACAGTATGTCCTTTAACCATTAGATGTAGGTGTGTGTAAGTGTAGATCGAATCCATCTTATAACAACATCCTAGTATATTGAAGATATTGGAGCTGTTACAAAATAAATGAATAAAAAGATTTTAGGGGGATGGAGAAGCAAAATAAAACAAAAGGACTCAAGTGAAGACATTACCTTAAAATCGGGTAACTCCCTTTGGTTTGAGCTCAAAGGCTTCCTTGGGAAGACTTCTGCCCAAAGTGAGGCTTCAAGGAGTAAGATAGGGAAGTGGAAAGACAAAATGAGTAGGGGTTTTCCGAGCCAAAGGCTTTGGAAGTGTGGGTAAGGAGGTAGAGGTGGGGGCATTTTATAAGAGGAGAGGAGGGGCACTCTTGGAAAGTAAAGAAATGTTACATTATTTTAAAATGATTTTCGGATTCAAAAGTTCCCACATTGATATAATTCGAGGGTAAGGTGATTCGGGTTCGAAATCCACCCATAATATAGGTTTTGGACATGTGTAGTTCATATATTTTACATTATCATTTCATTTCATTTTAATCATTTATTAATGAGGTAATCGCTGCATCATCATGATGTCGTAAATAATTTAATTTATTTAAAGTCTAAAAATTATAAAAAAATACTATAATGTGGAAAATCGTTTTATCATTACAATGACCATTTATAATTAAAAATATGACTTGTATAACCCCATGTAAAAATTGTTTTAGTAAAACATCTCATGTTTGTGTCATTTTTACTTTAACATTAAATAAAAAGTTATTTATGTCTTTTCCCAACCAAAGTGGCTCCATGGGGTCCCCAAGTTGACCCATGGATTGTCTTGGTCGTCCATTACACATCCAATGAGGGTAGGAATTGTTTCAAGCTCATCTCATACTATTAAAACATTATTTTTACCTTAAACTACACTAATTATCTCTAATTGTGATTAAAAACTTAATAAGTTACTATTCACCAAAAAATTATTATAATCTCATTGAACTACATTTTACTTCTTAATGAAAACCATGTATGTCGGATTTTTTAAATTCAAAACACAAAGATGGCAAAATTTCATTTAAATGAAAAATTATTTTTTATAAGTACAACTTAGTGGTTTCACTATTCCTAAAAAATTGAAGTTTTTCAGAAAATTACCAACAATTCACCCTAAGATATATTTGATATTCCGAATTCAAAAATGAAGTCTATTTTAAAAAATTAAAAACATATAAGTCACATTAATTAATTTAATAATTAATTCCCTTTGTCATGACAAATATCGTGTTTTTATGAAACAATAAGTATCAAAATATTGACACCAGTTTAAGTCCAATTTCAAAGTGAAATTGATTCCAATGACCACCATTGGATTAAATGGTAAAAATATATTCAAATTTCACTTCAAAATAAATTCCAAAGACAATCTAATCATATAACTAAATTATATTAAAAAGCAGTTTTGATGTAAAATGCAGTATTTTTCAATATTCATTAAAAAATGAACATTGTCTGAAAAATACCAAAAATTCACACAAAGTAAATTTTGATGTCACAATCATAAAGAATAAGTTTATTTTGACAAACATAGCTTATAAAATTGTCAAAAGATAGATTTAAAAATGGTTTTCCATCAAAAGAAAGTAAAACAATCTTTTAAGAAATATTAGTGTATTCCATGCTCAAGATTGTATTTATTTCCATTTTAAGCCTCTAAAACACTATCTACATAATTAATAGACATAGATAAAAATATCTATTATTCATTACAGACTTGGGATGTTACATCCTTCCCCCCTTTAGAAAATTGTATCCCCGCAATTTATTTACTTATCGAATAAATGGGGGTACTTATCCCTCATTGAATTTTCAGATTCCCATGTTGCCTCTTCCATCATGTGGTTTTTCAAAAAAATCCTTTACCTGATTAATCACCTTATTCTGTAACACTTGCTCCCTATGGTCAAGAATCTGGACCAGTTGTTCCTCTTAAGATAGGTTCTCTTCCTGCTGAACTACCTCTGGACTCAAAACATGAGATGGATCTAGCATATACTTTCTCATTATCGAAACGTCAAAAACATTGTGTACATGAGATAAACTCGGAGGTAAAGCCACCCGGTAGGGAACTGATCAAACTCTCTCCAGAATTTCATATGGTCCAATGAAACTTGGACTCAGCTTTCTTTCTTACCAAATCACATCACACTTTTCCATGGTGAGACTTTGAGAAAAACATGATCACCTACCTCAAAAGTTTGATCCTTTCTCCTATTGTTTGCATAACTCTTATGCCTACTCTGAGCTGTTCTCATGTGATTCTGAATCAACTAAACTTTTTCTGCCATCTCTTCTACCAATTCTGGTCCCATCAGCTTCCTTTCACCCACTTCATCTCAGAAAGCTGGAGTTCGACACCGCTTCCCATATAATGCCTGAAATGGTGCCATTTGTATACTGGAATGAAAACTGTTATTATATGAAAATTCAACCAAAGAAACTTGTTGGTCCCAACTTCCATGATAATCCATAGACCAAGCTCATAGAATATCCTCCAACATCTGAATTGTTCGTTCGGACTGTCCATCTGATTGAGGATGAAAAGCTGTACTAAAATTTAATTCAGTACCCAACGACTTCTAAAGGCCTTTCCAAATGTTAGAAGTGAACCTGGGATCATGGTCAGATACAATGGAGAGGGGAACTCCATGTAACCTAACTATCTCTTTAAGATAAAAATGGGAAAGTTGATCTAGGGAAAAAGTATCTCGTATAGCAAGGAAATGAGCATATTTGGTCAAGCGATCAACAATAATCCAGATTGCATTATTACCTCGAGATGTCTTCGGTATTCCCTCAACAAAGTCCATGGATATATTCTCCCATTTCCACTCTGCCACTGGTAAAGGCTGAAGCATCCCTTTTGGTAACTGCCACTCTGCTTTAACCTGCTGACAAGTCAAACACTTCACAGTAAAATCAGCAATATCTCTTTTCATTCCATCCCACCAGTAATACTCCCGAAGATCTCTGTACATCTTAGTACTGCCAGGATGAACTGAGAACTGAGAACTATGAGTTTCACATAACAACTCTCTCTTCAACTGTGAATCAAAACGCACACACAATCTCTTCCCAAATCTCAAAACACAATCATTATCAGTGTTGAATTCAGTTAACTTACCTTTCTGAACCAGCTCTACCTTTTTCTGCAACTCACTGTCTTGCTTCTGTGCTTTCTTGATTCTGTCTGATAGAGAAGATTTCACTGATACCTGAAACAAAACAGAAGAACTTCCTGCAACAACAACTTCTATGACAAATTTCATCAAATCCTTAACCAAAGGATCACGTTCCAAATGCAAAATTGCTAATGAAGCATTACTTTTTCGACTCAAAGCATTAGCCACGTTATTTTATTTTCCCGGATGGTAATGAATTGTACAATCATAATCTTTGATTAATTCCAGCCATCACCTTTGTCTCATGTTCAATTCTTTTTGAGTGAATATATTCTTTAAACTTTTTTGATCGGTATATATTTCACACTTTACTCCATTCAAATGATGCCTCCAAATTTTTAAAGCAAAAACAATAGCAGCTACTTCCAAATCATGTGTAGGGTAAATTACCTCATGAGTTTTCAACTATCGTGAAGCATAAGAAATTACCTGATCATTCTGCATTAGGACGAAACCAAGTACTTTCAATGAAGCATCACTATATATAACAAACTCACAATTCCTGGAAGGATGTGCCAAAACTGGAGCATTCCCAAATCTTCTTTTCAATTCCTGAAAACAGTCATCACATTCTTTTGTCCAGATAAACTTAACACCCTTCCAAGTTAGCTTAGTCATTGGACTAGATAACTGTGAAAAGTTTCTAACAAACCTTCGGTAATAGCCTTCAAAACCAAGGATGCTACGAATCTCAGTTACATTTGTGGGTCTTGGCCAGTCTTCCACAACTATTGTTTTTGCAGGATCAACAGTTATCCCATCTTTAGAAACAATGTGACCAAGGAAAGAAATTTGTTGCAACCAAAAAATTCACTTGCTGAATTTTCCATACATTTTCTTTTTTTAAGGTTTGCAAGATAACCCTTAAATGTATTTCATGCTCTTATTTACTTTTAGAAACCACCAAAATATCATCAATGAAAACCACAACAATCTTATCCAAGAACTCATGGAAAATTCTATTCATTAAGTCCATGAATACAGCAGGTGCATTGGTTAGCCCAAAAGGCATTACTACAAATTCATAATGGCCATATCTTGTACAGAACGTGGTCTTCAGAACATCTTCTTCCTTTACCTTTAGCTGATGGTACCCCTATCTCAAGTCAATCTTTGAAAAATACTAAGCTCCCTGGAGCTGATCAAACAAATCATCGATATAAGGAAATGGATATTTGTTCTTAACAGTGATGTTATTCAAGGCTCTATAATCAATGCAAAGTCTCATTGAACCATCTTTATTTTTAACAAATAAAACAGGAGCACCCCATGGTGATGTTCTAGGTCGAATGAAACCTTTCTCTAATAAATCTTGAAATTTCTCCTTCAACTCTAAAAGTTCAATTTGAGCCATTCGATAAGGGGGTTTTGAAATTGGATTAGCATCAGGAACTAAGTCAACAGTAAACTCAACTTCTCGATCTGGTATTATTCCAGGCAACTCATCATGAAAAACATCAGGATACTCATTTACCACTAGCACATCATTAATCTAAACAGTTCCTTTATTTTCAACGATGTGTTCAAGGTAACATTCACTTCCATATTTTAAAAGTTTCTCGGCCTCTTGATATGTTATCAACAGTAGGGGTTCATTCTTGTACACAAACTGAATGTCTTTCTGAAAAGAAACATCTTTAGCTCTACAGTCAATCTCATCATGGTAAATAGAGAGCCAATCCATACCCAGGATAACATCAAACTCTACAAGAGGTAGAACAATAAGGTTTGCAAGTAGGTTTTTAAACATATAAGGATAGGAAGATTCTTATAAATTCTTTTTGCCTCAACATTTCCCCCAAGTGTTTTTACCTAAAGTTCAGGAGTCATTTCTTGAGATGGTATTCCCATTTTACTAGAAAAGTTTTCAGAGATGATAGAATGTGTAGACCCCGAATCAAACAACACACTGGCATAATCTGAAAAAACAAAGTACCTGATACAACATCATTTGATGGCACGACATCTGCTAAAGTAGTTGCAAAGGATTTCACCACCCCTTTCTTCTTGTAGTCTAACTGCTTCCCATCACTCAAGCTCTTTGTCGGACACTCGTTTTCATAGTGACCCATCTCATTGCACTTATAACATTTCACTAACTGTAAATCAAATTTGGTCTTACCTTCACCTTGATCCTTTTCAGTGCAATCACGATACTTATGTCCTATCCTACCACATCGGTAGCACTTTCCATAATTCAGAAGACATTCCCCAGTATGCCTTTTACCACATTTATCACAGACTGGAAACTTAGTTTTCTTACCGTCAGACTTTTTTGAAGAATTCTTCCCTTTCTCCTGCCACCTCGGTCTCTTCTTCTGTAGGTTGTTATAGAACACTTATTCATGGGAAAACTCCATTTCCACCTTCTCAGCACATCGAACAAGATTTTCATATCTTTTAAACTCAAGAGAAGCTAATTCCCTTCGATATTTTGGCTTTAATCCCGAGTAAAAATTATTGATTTTACTATGAAGGTCTCAGATAAAATTTGGAGGATACCTTGCTAATCGAGTGAACCTTTATTCATAGGTAGCCACTGAGTCTTCCTCTTACCTCAATTACAAGAATTTTTTTCCATCCTAAGTCAAACAGCCTTAGGAAAATACTTCTCAAGAAGCATACATTTGAATTCATCCCAGTCGATAGCATCAATCTCATCGGCGTCCCTGATATTTTTAACCATCGACCACCACTGATCTGCTTCACCCTCCAAACGGTAAATAGCAAGACTAACCTTTTGATTGTCTGAACACCCCATGACATAAAAAATCTTCTCCAGTGCTTTAATCCACCCTTGAGCTAACACAGGGTCAGATGATCCTATGAATGATAGGGGATGTTGCCTCATGAAATGTTCCACTACTGACATGTTCCTCTGTGGTTGATCTGGCGGATCTCGTGCATGGATACCACCACCATTTATCTCTTGAGTCAACTGCGCCATTACTGCAAAAAACAGTTCAGTTCCAATTCCGACCATCTCAGGATGCTTATTCGGAAGGTTATTTCCTTCTGTATGCCTTCCTAGCACTGCTTCCTTGTTTCCTCTGCGGAAAACCATTATTAACAAACATTTCTTAGATGAAGCAACATGGTAATCTTCAAATACTATATCACTTCAATTTGAACATAAAAAAATATTTTTGGATAATCATTTAATAGAATTATAACTCCTAAAGTTATCTAAACCGACCTCTGATATCAACTATAAGGCCCCAGCCTTAAACCTTTCTTAATCTTGAGTTATTACAAGACTACACATTGAGGATCTTTTCTGGTTTAGAGTTTTAGAGAATTAGATCATAAAACATACATTAAATTCCACATAAAAACAAAGTGGTTACATAAAGATAGTATTCTTCTTTCCCATCAATGGAAACATATTTAAAATAAAACATGGATTCTTTCTTGACACTTCCTTGACACTATCATCATATCATGTACCTTTCCCTTGACCTGTAAAAATCATTTCAAAAAAACTTGGGATGAGCATAATAATCTCAGTAAGGGATATAAAAATATGGAAAGGACACATGGGTACATATATACATAAGAATGAAATCATACTTTACCCATAAAACATAATCACTTTAACATACCTCTTCAAATCATGAATAAATCATAGAAATCATAAGACATAAAGGTAACTTGAGGCATTCATAACATTCTTACGTAGGGATTAACCCTCTTGGTTACGTTTGGAATACCCATCAAAGTATATACCCTAAATCTCTTCGGAGAGACCTTAACATTTCACTCCTTCGCGTGACCTAATGCATTGGAGAGCTATATCGGGCTCACCCGCCCTTAGTTTATCACGTAACCACCCGTCTTCATAATAATTCCAAAGAACCTCAACATAATCGTATCACATAAAACATGCATAAATGAAACATAACATTTCCACCTTTCAATCACAATATATCAATACAACACATTGATATAAAAACATTATGAAAACCATTTTCAATACCAAAATAAAAGAAAATTAAAACATGGTATTTATTTTTCTTTTAAAAAAAAGGAATGGCTTGTAGAGGAAGCCGAAACTCAAATAATGGTCACGGCGGCGGAGAAGTCGTTGTCGCCACATACGTACGACAAAAACATTCCCTTTTGTCGTTTAGTAAACGCTTCGTACAAAAACTATTCTTTTTGAATAAACATAAAATTAAAAGGGGTTTATACACCGTATAAAAGAAGGTTGTCTATAAAACAAAATATGCCTCAATGAAAGGAGATTGAGACGAAGTCCCATACCTCAGGTCCGACTTGACTCGATCGTTATTTAATGTCCTGAATAATAATCTTGAGTTAATTTCTACTTTCTTAAGAACCTTTTTCAAGTTCATTATTCCTTTTATATCACTTATTACCATGTCATGAACACTATGTAATTATTTAAGTTAATAACGGTCATTTTAACGATCATTGGTACTTGAGTCAAAAATAAACCCTTTATAATTACAAGTTGATCATGTATCCATTATATCCAGAATGGTATTCATGATGTAGATATCATATATGTCATATATATCCAGTACATGAAAACTTTTATAATATTACATAATCATTTAGAGGTAAGAAATGAAATGCACCGTTCATGGAGACGGTAAGCTGTACGTACGCATGAACGCTACTTTCATTTCTCTTTCGTATTTTATAGAATGGAATCATAATTATATAAAGATATATTATAATTCCAATATAATATCAAATATAATATCATAGTTCCATCCTTTATACGTCCCAGATATGGTATTTAACGAATCAACTAACTTTGAGGGGGCAGTAGTCCACAATTCCTTAAATGAAAATATCGCGTTTACCCATAATGGAAACCATAAAGGTATGCCCAAAATGAAAAATACATAAGATTAAGGAAAACATAAACATATTATATATCATATATAAATATAGCGACATCTTAATGGCCACCTTTAAGGTGTTAATAGAATGTTGAACAATCATTGTTTCGGGAGGCATAAATTCACCATCCACGGAAACAGTATGTCCTTTAACCATTAGATGTAGGTGTGTGTATGTGTAGCTAGAATCCAACTTATAACAACATCCTATTATATTGATGATAATGGATTTGTTACAAAATAAATGAATAAAAAGAGTTTAGGGGGTTGGAGAAGCAAAATAAAACAAAAGGACTCAAGTGAAGACATTACCTTAAAATCGGGTAACTCCCTTTGGTTTGAGATCAAAGGCTTCCTTGGGAAGACTTCTTCCCAATATGAGGCTTCAAGGAGTAAGAGAGGGAAGTGGAGAGAAAAAATGAGCAGGGTTTTTCCGAGCCAAAGGCTTTGGAAGTGTGGGTAAGGAGGTAGAGGTGGGGGCCTTTTATAAGAGGAGAGGAGGGGCACTCTTGGAAATTAATGAATTGGTACATTATTGTAAAATGAGTTTCAGATTCAAAAGGTCCCACATTGATATAATTATAGGTTAAGGTGATAAGGGTTCTAATTCTACCCATAAAATAGGTTTTGGACATGTGCAGTTCATAGATTTTACATTATCATTTCATTTTTTTAAATCCTTTATTAATGAGGTAATCGCTGCATCATCACGATGTCATAAATAATTAAATTTATTTAAAGTCTAAAAATTATAAAAAAAATACTATGATGTAAAAAATATTTTTATCTTTCCAATTACTATTTATAATCAAAAATATGACTTGTATAACCCCATGTAAAAATTGTTTTAGTAAAACATTTCATGTTTGTGTCATTTTTACTTTAACATTAAATAAAAAGTTATTTATGTCATTTCCCAACCAAAGTGGCTCCATGGGGTCCCCACGATGACCCATGGATTGTCTTGGTCGGCCATGTCACATCCAATGAGGGTAGGACATGTTTCAAGCTCATATCATATTATTAAAACATTATTTTTACATTAAACTACACTAATTACCTCTAATCGCGATTAAAAACATAATAAGTTACTATTCATCCAAAAATTATTATAATCTCATTGAACCACATTTTACATCTTAATGACAACCAGGTATGTCGGATTTTTGAAATTCAAAACACAAAGATGGAAAATTTTCATTTAAACGAAAAATCAGTTTTTATAAGTACCACTTAGTGCTTTCACTATTCATCAAAAATTGATGTTTTTCAGAAAATTACCAAAAATTCACCATAAGCTATATTTGATATTCCGAATTCAAAAATGAAGCCTATTTTAAAAAATTCAAAACATACAAGTCACATTAATTAATTTAATAATTAATTCCCGCTGTCATAACAAATAGCGTGTTTTTCTGAAACAATAAGTATCAAAAGATTGACACCAATTTAAGTCAAATTTCAAAGTGAAATTGATTCCAATGACCACCATTGGATTAAATGGTAAAAATATTTTCTAATTTCACTTCAAAAGAAATTAAAAATATAATCTAATCATATAACTAAATTAGATTAAAAAGCAGTTTTGATGTAAAATGCAGTATTTTTCACTATTCATTAAAAAATAAACATTGTCTGAAAAATAAAAAAAATTCACAAAAAGTAAATTTTGATGTCCCAATCATAAAGAATAAGTTTATTTTGACAAACATAGCTTATAAAATTGTCAAAAGATAGATTTAAAAATGGTTTTCCATCAAAAGGCAGTAAAACAATCTTTTAAAAAATATTAGTGTATTCCATGCTCAAGATTGTATTTATTTAAATTTTAAGCCTCTAAAACACTATGTAATTAATTAATAGAAATATCTAAAAATATCTATTATTCATTACTTACTTGGGATGTTACAAATTACATGTTTGGATTCTTTCCTTGGTTATTATTTTATTTGAGAAAACATCTTGGGTATGAAATTTTTTGGATTTTCGATAAATTATTGAACTGTTTCAAATGGGGTTTATATAATTATTTTTTTCCAGTGGGATAACTTGTTATATAATAGTGGTGTGAGTCAGGAAGTCATTTGGGGAAATACAACTGAGTTTTATTACTCACCCATGCATTGGAACTTTTGTTCTTTTTCAGATATTATTAATAGAGATATGATAAATGGTAAAGTGTCACACTTCTATAGTGGTGCATTATGATACATGGGTTGTTCTGTGAAGTATAGGTCAAGTTGGACCTTGGATTTTAGTAGTTGTTGTTGAGTTTTATAGTTTTTTATTCTGTTGTGTACATTGATTTTTTAGTCTTCCATTGTGGAAATATTTTGGATTTTAGTTTTGATATAAATGTTATTACATTGTGTTATTTTTACATTTTTCACCATGATTGATGTATTAGTCTTTCATCATGGCATGTTTGGTTGGATGTTTTATTTATCAAAGGGAAATTCATCCCCCACTTTTCCATGAAGCCCATGTTATTTATTATCAGCCCTTTTAATTTTAGGGATGACTCTTAAGGCCAATTAATGACCTCATTCTTTATCAATACAATGAGGAGGGGTTGGATATTACAAGTGTTATCAACTTGTTCAGTCCTTGGATAACAAGGGGTATTTAGTTCTCTCGGTCATGGAGTTGATGTTTATACTGGTCTATTCCTTGTGTTAAGTTGGTAGAAAGTAGTAGATTTTTAGGGAATTTAAATTTAGGGAAAAGATATATAACTATCCTATTTGTGATGAAATTCATGTTTCTAGGGAGTTGGGTACATAATTATTTTGTAGACACTTATAATAATTTAAATCTTATTTTCATGGGTTTAGGAAATGAGACAAACATGACATGCATTATAAATATGACTTCTAACTAGGCGTGTATATTTAATTTTGAGTAATGATGTATGATTTGGTGTAATTTGTTGTTTTTTGATTTTTTGTGAAGTTGTTTTCAAATGAATATTTTTGAAAATAGCATTGTTGGGGTATTTTGGAACCGGTTTTATTTTTAAAAGAATGGTGAAATTTTCAAAAATGGTTGAACATTGAAAAGATGAATTTTTGAAAGAAATTTTATGATAGTTGTGATGTGATAGAATTTGAAATATTAATACTTTTACTCATAGAGAGTGAGACTTACATGTTTTTAGTTGTAATATAAAATGGAACCCAATAGGCATCATAGGAACTAACCAGATGAATCTGCTGAGAATTTGGTTACACCAAAGCCACAAGTGATCCAACATCTATCTCATAGTATAGTCCATGATTTTCAAGATATGGATATGGGGTATAGGAGGGATAAACCAAGGTAAGTGTATAATTATTTACAATACTAGAATAATAATCCATCCATCTTTTGAGGTTATTTTGATCCATAAAGGCAGATGTGTGGCTGAATAGGATGAATAAAATCTTTTATTTCATTGGCACACTAATAGTAATAATATTAAACATGGCGATGTATATTCTGGAAGATCTTTCACACCATTGGTGGGATTTAGTTGTTCAGGATATATTGGACCAAGGCCTAGCATGAGAGGATTTTGAAAAATTGTTTAACAAAAAATTATATCATCACATATTAAAAATTGAAAGAACGATAGAATTATTTATCTTGAATAAGGAAAATATTTATATCATGGATTATGAAGCTAAATTCAAGAATTTATTTCTCTTTCACCCAATGTTTCTGCTAGTGCATCATTGAAGGCACACATATTTTATTCGAGGTTGAGTTAGGAGATTTAGTTGAAGATTGTTGTGCTATGTGTTACTGATTGTACAGAGATGGTCAATAGAGTAAAAATAGATGAATGGGACCTCTAAAGAGATATGGGAGGAATAATTATTTCTATACTTATGGTAAACTGTGGGAACTCTCAGGTTGCGAGAAATATGAAAAGGGAATCCTATTTCCAAGGTGGGTTCATGACTCGGAATTAGATGGTTGGATCAGTAAATCTTCCTCCAAGACCATAGATAAAACCATGATGTTTCTATTGAGGTTTCATGGACCATTGGAAGTGGGGGTGTATTACACCACCTAGATCACACCACAACTAGATGGGGAATCTTCAGTGCTATGTCCAGAGTTCTCTAAAGTTTGGTGTTCGTGAAACTTCTCAGGTGTCACAAGTATTAAATGCTTCGATGGGATGAGGGAAACATAATCAATCTTATCAGTAGAACAAACATTTCCATGGGGATTCTAGGAATTTAATGACTCCTCATCTATTAAAACATTAATAGGGAAATAAGGAACTAAGTGTCACGAGCAAGAAATTATGTGGAGCTGAGCAGGTGATTGTGGATGATCACTCTAGACCATCAATCGTGAATTGTATGATTCTATTAATTTATACCCTTACAAAAGATCTATTTGATATGGGTGAATCCCACTACTTTATTTATTCTCAGTATAATTATTTTCTCTGTTTAAAAGTGTATATGATGTCTGATATGTTGAAACTTCAAACTCCTCTTGGTTAAAGATATGGTGAAGACATTGTGTGTAAAACATGTTATATATGTATTGATGGAGTTATCTGAATGGGGACTAATATATAATTAGTATTGATCTATATTATATAATCCTAGGTATTGAATGACTTAGAATGTTCAAGGCTCATATCGACTGACATACCTAAGGGGTTATTTTTATGACTGATAGAGGAGTTGGACATCTCTTTAAAGGATACAAAAGTGTAAAGGAAAGTGAAATAAGATTTTTTTGCACCATAAGTTGGAAATATATATTATTTGATGGTTTTTGTTACCTTTTCATCAATGAGATAGATCGAGGATATCATTTTCCAAAAAAGTTTGGATCTGTTTCCAGATATCTTTCCTAAGAATTTATCAGTTTTACGACCTATAAGGGAAGTTGAGTTTATGATTTCTCTATTTCTATGGACCAATATTCTTTTCATTATTTTTTATTAGATGGAACTAATAGGGTGAATTGAAGGTGCAATTATTGCATTATTAAAGTAAAGGGAACATTTGGCCTAGAACATCTCTATGGGTAGCACAAGTCTTGTTTATCAAAAAGGTAGATGAAAATATTTTTTTTGTATGTATTATCATAATATTAACAAAGTTATAATAAATAATATGTATCCAATTCCATGAATTAATGATATGTTCGATCAATTGAGGAGGGATCCACACTTCTCTATGAATGAGTTACGATCAGGATTTCACTAATTGTGAGTTCGAAAGGAGTATATTCCAAGAACACCTTCTAGAAGAATATATGGACATTATGAATATGTGGTAATGCCTTTATGTATTACAAATTCACCAGTAGTACTTATGGAACTGATGAATTAGATATTTTAGATACATTAGGATTCTTTTTTGGTCGTGTTTGTGGATGAAATATTGGCGTATTTAAGGGAAATGGATGAGCACGAGCAGCACTTCTAAATAGTGTTGGGAATCTTAAAGGATCATTTGATGTATAAAAAACTATCATCACGTAATTTATGGATATAAAAGATATATTTAAATGTCCATGTAATCTCTAAAAAATGTGTATTAGTGGATCTAGAAAAAATGGAGGTTGTTATCTCTCGGTAACCACCAAAGAATGTCTTTGAGATATGAAATTTCCTTAGATTTAAGTCTTATTATCCACATTTTGTTCAGGATTTATCATGAATGGATTCACATACGATTTATTTGATAAGGAAAAATGTTCTATTCCAATGGTATGAGGAATTTCATAAGCCTTTCCAAGAGTTTAATGTTCT
This sequence comes from Viscum album, assembly GCA_963277665.1. Lineage (NCBI taxonomy): Eukaryota > Viridiplantae > Streptophyta > Magnoliopsida > Santalales > Viscaceae > Viscum > Viscum album. The sequence goes on from OY728119.1 coordinate 1,656,116,290, forward strand.
CCATATATCAGTACCGATCTTGTTTTTTCCAGAATCAGGACAAGGATACATGGTGTATTGTGATGATTCAGGACGAGGGTTGGGATGTGTTCTCATTCAAGGAGATCATGTGGTTGCATATGGCATAAATAAGTAATGAGTTAATTAGATGAACTACCCAATACACTATTTGAAGTTAGTTTCCATTGTCCATGCTTTAATGATTTGTCATCATTACCTCCTTGGTGAGAAATTTAATTTGATTACGGATCATATGATCTTGAAACATATTATATCAAAATGGGATTTTAATTTAAGATAAAGAATATGGATGTATTATCTACAAAAGATTGACTATGAATTGATGTATATTGTAGGAGAGGGGAATTTTATGGTAGATTCATTAAGAATAAATTTGTATGCTCTGTTGAAAAAAGATGATTCAGATGAGTGGCAGTTGATGTTGGTCCTTGCCGACATGGAAATGAAATGTGAAGACTATTTTAATGTTATCTTATATATATATATTTTTTTGTTCCTAATTTGGTGAAGATAGTTAAAGAGGCATAGAAATCTGACGCAGAATGTGTGCCTATGAGGTCAACACTCAATGGTGGGGAGACCATTGAGATCTGAATGTTGGATAAGAGTTCAATTTTGTGGTTTATAAATTAGATGTTCATACCTATGGATTTTTAGAAACAAATTATTCATGCTTACCACCATTGGACATGTGATGTTCATCATAGAATAAAAATATGTATAAGGTAGTGAAAGCACAATTTTGGTGGGTCGATATGAAAATGTGGTTGGAAGAGTTTGTTTCAAGATTATTAACATGTAAGAAAGTTAAGGCAGAACATTAGTGACCAACATATATGTTCCTATCTTTACCTATCCCTATCTAGAAATGTGAAAAAATAGGTATGGATTTTGTAAGTGATCTCCCATGAATAGTTTGGAAACAATATGCCATATAGTTGATAGTGTATCGACTCAAAAAGTGGAATCATTTCATACTTATACATTATTATTATAGAGTGAAGGAATTGTAAAAAATTTACTTTAGAGAGGTTATTAAGAATCATGGTGTATGAGTATCAATAGTGTTATATAGAGATCTAAGGTTTACAATTCATTTCTATAAATCTGTATAGATATCCCTTAGGACTCAGTTGACTATGCATAAAACATATCATCCTCATAAGGAATACCAATCACAAAAAACAATAAAAACAATAGAAGGAATCATTTGGGCTAGTGTAATAGGTTTTGGTGGCCGATGGGAAGAGCACATGTCGTTGGTGTAGTTATCATATAACAACAGGTATCATGAATTGATACATATGGATATTTTTAATGCATTGTATGGGTGTCCTTGTAATTATCTACATTGATGGGTGGAAATAGTTGAGACTTCACTAGTTGTGTTGTGACATGTCTAATAAACAACTGAGAAGATTTAGTTGAGCAGGAAATAGATATATATGTCCAAGAGTTGTCAGAAATCATATACGGATCATCATCGATGGTCATTGTTGTTTGAGGGGAGTGATCATGTATTCTTGAGGATCTATTAAAGGATTGGAAAGCATCACTTTAGGAAGAAGATCATGTTTTCTCATAGATATATAAGAAATTTTGATATACATGAATGAGTTGAATAGGTGGAATATTATCTAGAGTTTCCACCATGGATTAGTGTGGTGCATAATGGGTTTCATGTATCTTAATTTAAAAAGTATCATCCTGGTCCTGATCATTTGATTTTATGGAATCACATTGACCTAGAGCAATATTATTTTTTGGTTTATATACTGGTATGGTTTATGGATAGGTAAGATAAAGTATATCCTGGGAAAATAATTATTCTATTGTGGGTTTTGGGGAAACATGTTCAGATTCAATAGGATATTTTATAATGAAGGAAGAAAATGAAAGAAAAATGGCTGAAACTCTTTTTGAGAAATTATTTTTTCAATTTTTAGTGCAGAAATGCCAATGGTGGGGAGAATTTTGCACCATAGGTTTCAATTAATTAACCCTTGATTTAATTATTTTATGTTTATTATTTGTTTTTGTGAATTTTGGAGTTTTTGGAAGACATATAGATTGTTTTTGGGGCTTTTCTACAGGTTCACAGTTGGTGCATAATTTTGGGAAACCATGAAACTTCTATAGAAAACCATTCATAGTTATAAAAAGCCTAAGGGGAAGGCACAAGATTAGGGGTGTAGTTTGTACAAGACATACGAGTACCTAGGACAAACCTTGAAAAGTGGGACATTGGAATTTTTTACGGTTGTCACATGGCTTGTCAAACCATGTGGTTCAACCATGTGAGGTTTTTCCTTGAGGCATTGGTCGGTTCATGGTCAGTTCATGATTTTCTTAAATATGTGACTAACCATACATTGTTTAATAACAAGACCAAAAAAGTTTATCTAGGACAGGATTGTGTTTTGACCCCCCCCCCATTTTCTCTCCAAAATGACCCTTTCTCAATTTTTGTCCCTCTCTAAGACTTTGGAACACTTCTCTATCGATTTTGAAGTGAGTCGAAGGAATTTATTGGTGCATTGAAGCCTGAATATCATAGTAAGTCATTTTTTATAGTGGTTTATGGTGGTTTTCCTTAGATATACTTATCTCCCTCTCTCGTTTTCTTATATCTATTTTCGTTGTGGATTGATAAAATGTTTCTTAATATAATTATGATTATATTTGGACTACTTGATGATAGGGGACCAGATCCTAAGTTGGTTTTTGGGGATTCTACGCAGTTTCATTGGCGTTTTAGTGTCGTTATTTATTTTATCTATAAATATAAATTTTGGTGGATTCAATCTTGACTCATATTGCTAAAACTACAATAATTTATTTAAAATTGGCAGTGTTTTGAAATATATTATGAAATTTTTGTGAAATTATTGTTGTAATCTTTATTTGGTGGTAGTTTATGGAATTGAACAAAATCGTGTGTGTTGGAAAAAAGAGAATTTGGTTATTTGATTTTAAAATGATGATTTTAAAAATGATATTTGGTTTTGATGCATTGAAAATGGTTTTCAATAAAAGGTTTGTCAGAAAAAAATTCAATAAAAGGTTAATTTTATTGAAGTTGATTGTGATTATGGTTCTTAATAAATGTGTAGTTTATTGAAATGATTGAATTATTTTTGAAATTATGGTTTTGGAATATAGTTGGCTTAAATGGTTAAGCGTGTGTGGAATTGGATGCGTAATGGTTGCGAAGTACCAATATCGAAGGGATGGTTTGCAGATGTTATGTTCCAATGTCAATGGTAACACCAAGCTTGTGTGTGGGTGTGTGTTTCTATATGAAATGAAATGGGTAATGCCAGTTGAATTTATGAATTGTTTATAATGACATGTTTGTTTTCTATCCTTGGAAATTGGATTACTTGAGAAAACTACTTTGGTATGGAATTGTGATGAAGTTGTGAGAAATTGTTGTACTATTTAAAATAGTTTTTATATAATGTTTTTATATAAATTGTATAACATGTTCTTTCCAAGTGGAGTGAGTGGGGATGTTATTTGGGGAAATTATACTATGTTTCATTACTGACCCACTATTTGGTACATTGATGATTTTGCAGATATTGCTCTTTGAGATACAAGAAAAGGAAAATTATCACACTTCTTTAGTGGTTCATCGTGATACTTTGTCTATTTTATAGAGATTGAATCATGTTGGAACTTGGATTTTTGTAGTTCTCACTGAGTTTGTTAGTTTTGTATTCATTTGTATACTTTGATGTTTTTAGTCTTCCATTATGGTACTATTTTTCAGTTTGGTTTTGATATAAATTGTATTACCTTGAGTTGTTTACATTTATTATCAAGCATCATGTAGTTCTATTTATTCCTAGTATTTTTTGTTGGTTGTTTTACTTCTCAAAGAGAAAATCATCCCCCAATTTTTCATGATTCCATTGACATTTCTAGACTTTGAAATCTTGGGTATGTTTCTTAAGGCCAATTAATTTCATTTTGAATTCTCAAGATAACGAATAGTGGAGGGATGTTATAGATACACTTTAATATTTCATAACATATTGGTTTCATTTGGATAACCTCAATGGTATTGAAATAAAATTTCATGGCATGGCATTTACAACTTTGTGCCAAGTGTTATGGGAGTTAAGGAATAAGGCCAAAGAAGAAAGTTAGTCCCTTTACATATACATTAAATTTCATGTTGAATTGGTTTTGAAAAAACATCACTACTGAAAATTCCGGATTTCCCAATGGTTCAGAACCATTGGGAAATGCTGAAGAACCGTTGGTATATATTAAACCAATGGTTCTGCAGAATGTAGGGAAGTAATCCATTGGTAAATCTTTTCCCAATGGTTTACACTGAACTGTTGGGATAGGTTAGAAAAAATGAACCTATCCCAACGGTTGTGCCAAACCGTTGGGATAGTTTTTCCCAATAGTTTGGCATGAACCATTGGTGAAACCAATCATCCGGCCTCTATCCCAATGGTTCATAGAACCATTGGTAAAAATATACTCAGAGAGGCTATGCCAACCATTTCAAACCATTTGCATAGCCTATGCTGTGCAAATTGCACAGTAGCTTGCAATTTTCACATCAGCGACCCTATCATTTTTGTGCAATTTTCACAGTAGCCAGTCCATTCCCACTCATTTTCAATCATTTACAATTATTGTACCTACAATAAAATAACACATACATATACAATTATTGTACCTTCAATAAACAACTAACACATACATATAGAGAACAAATTCATACACATTTAACATATAATGCATCCTGGAGATATACACATCCAGAATTAAATCAAAATTCATAACATAATTATAAAAATACATAATTCATTTAGAATTCAATTTAAAATTTAGATAACAATTATATGTGGAATCCGGAATTCAATTTATAATTTTTTCAGTTTTTCGTAAACCATATGTTTTTACTAGAAATGATGTCCATTTTAAACAAAATACATACACCTTGAGTGATACCAGCCAAACCGTGCCTCAGATTGAGGTGAGTTTAACTCTTATACGTCACAAATGACCCATGGATCATTGTCCTAATGTATCAACATATTTCGAAAGTGTTTGTTCTGTTTTCATTACGACAGTTGTTGTTTTCACATAAAATGAAGTGCTTTTTAAATAAAAGAGAGACACTTTGAGTGGTTCCAGCCACACTGCACCTCTGATTGAGGCGGGGATGACTAGTACACATCACAAATGACCCATGGATCGTTATGATAAAATATCAACACAATCAGAATCTGTTTGGTCAGTTTTCTATATGTACTTAAAATGTTGTCTATTTTAAACATAAAAGAGACACTTTGGGTGGTCCCGGCCACACCGTGATAGGGATTGAGGTGAAGTTGACTCGTACATGTAACATATGACCCATAAATAATTTTCCTACTGTTTCAATAGATTCCGAATGTGTTTGGTCGGTTTTTCGTATGCCAGTTGTTCTTTTCACATATAATCTTGTCCATTTTAAACAAAAGAGACACAGTTAGAGTGGTACCGGCCACACTGTGTCTCGGATTTATATGGGGTTGACTCGTACACATCTCAAATGACCCCTGGATCATTTTACTAAAGTATCAACACAATCCGAATGTGTTTGGTCGGTTTTCGGTTTGTCAGTTGACGTTTTCACTTAAAATTATGTCCGTTTGAAACAAAAGACAGACACTTTGAGTGGTGCCGGCCACACCGCATCTCTGATTGAGGTGGGGTTGATTCGTACACATCACATATGACCCATGAGTCTTTTTTCTAAAGTATAAACACAATCAGAATCTGTTTGGTCAGTTTTCTATATGTACTTAAAATGAATTCCATTTTAAACAAAAGAGAGTCACTTAGTGTGATCCTGGCCACACCGTGCCTTGGATTGAGGCGGGGTTGACTTGTACACGTCACATATGACCCATGAATCATTTTCCTAAAACATCAACACATTTCAAAGGCGTTTGGTAAGTTTTTCATTTGTCAATTGTTGTTTTCATTTAAAATGATGTCCATTTTAAACAAAAGAGAGACTCTATGAATGGTGTCGGCTTCACTGTGCCTCAGATTGAGGCGGTTTTGACTTTTACATGTCACATATGACCCATGGATCATTGTGCTAATGTATTGACACAATCAGAATCCGTTTCGACTATTTCCCATATGCTAGTTGTTGTTTTCACTTGAAATGAAGTCCATTTTAAACAAAAGAGATACACTTTGATTGCTATCGGCCACACCGCACCTTGGATTGAGGCAAGGTTGCCTCGTACATGTCATATATGACCCATGGATCTTTCTCCTAATGTTTCAATGGAAACCGAATGCATTTGGTTAGTTTTCCGTATGTACTTAAAATGTTGTCCATTTTAAACAAAAGAGAGACACTTAGTGTGATATCGGCCACACCGCGACTCGTATTGAGCCCAGGTTGGCTCGTACACATCACATATGACCCATGTATCATTGTGATAAATTATCAATAGAATCTGAATGCATTTGGTCTGTTTTCTGTATGCCAGTTGTTCGTTTCACTTATAATCCTGCCCATTTTAAACAAAATAGACAGAGTGAGAGTGGTAACGGCCACACCACGCCTCAGATTTATATGGGGTTGACTTGTACACGTCAAAAATGACCCATGTATCATTGTACTAAAGAATCAACACAATATGAATGCGTTTGGTCAGGTTTCCATATGCCAGTTGATGTTTTCACTTAAAATGAAATCCTTTTGAAACAAAAGAGAGACACCTTGAGTGGTGTCAGCCACACCGCGCCTCGGATTGAGGCGGGGTTGACTCTTACACGTCACATATGACCCATGGATTGTTTCACTAAAGTGTCAACTCATTTTGAATGCATTTGGTATGTTTTTTGTATGTCAATTGTTGTTTTAACTTAAAATGATGTCCATTTAAAAAAAAAGAGAGACACTATGAATGGTTTCGGCCACTCCGCGCCTCAGATTGTGGCGGGGTTGACTCATACACATCAAATATGACCCATGGATTGTTGTGCTAATGTATTGACACAATCAAAATCTGTTTGTTTGGTTTTCCATATGCCAGTTGTTGTTTTCACATAAAATGATGTCCATTTTAAACAAAAGAGAGACACTTTTAGTGGTGTCGGCTACACCGCACCTCGGATTGAGGTTATGTTAACCCTTACATGTCACATATGACCCATAGATCGTTCTCCTAAATTTTCAACAGAATCTGAATGTGTTTGGTCAGTTTTCCGTTTTTACTTAAAATGTTGTCCATTTTAAACAAAAGAGAGACATTTAGAGTGATCCCGACCACACCGTGACTCGGATTGATCTCAAGTTGGCTCGTACACGTCACATAAGACCCATGGATCATTGTGACAAATTATCTATAGAATCAGAATGCATTTGGTCTCTTTTACATATCCTAGTTGTTCCTTTCACTAATAATCATATCCATTTTAAACAAAAGAGACAGAGTTAGAGTGGTACCGGCCACACCGCAACTCGGACTTAGACGTGGTTGACTTGTACATGTCTCAAATGACCCATGGATAATTTTCCTAAAGTATGAAGACAATCCGAATGCATTTGGTCAGTTTTCCGTATGCCGGTTGAAGTTTTCACTTAAAATGATATCCTTTTGAAACAAAAGAGAGACAAATAGAGTGGTTCCGGCCACACCGTGCCTCGGATTGAGGCGGGGTTGACTCGCACACGTCACATATGTCCCATGGATCGTTGTCCTAAAGAATCAACACATTTGGAATGCATTTGGTCAGTTTTTCGTATGTCACTTGTTGTTTTCACTTAAAATGATGCCCATTTTAATTAAAATAGAGACACTATGAATGATTTCGGCCACACCGCACCTCGGATTGAGGCGGGGTTGACTCATACACGTCACATATGACCCATGAATCATTGTGCTAAAGTATCGACCCAATAATAATCCGTTTGGTCGGTTTTCCGTATTCTAGTTGTTGTTTACACTTAAAATGACGTCCATTTTATACAAAAGAGAGACACTTTGAGTGTGGTCAGCCACAATGTGCCTCAGATTGAGGTGAGGTTGACTCGTACATTTCTCATATAACCCATGGATCGTTATCCTAATGATTCAATGGAAACCGATTGCGTTTGGTCAGTTTTCTGTATGTACATAAAATTTTGTCAATTTTAATCAAAAGAGAGACACTTAGAGTTATCTCGGCCACACTGCGACACAGATTGAGCCCGAGTTGGCTCGTACACCTCACATATGACACATGGATAGTTTTGATAAATTATCAACAGAATCTGAATGAGTATGGTCAGTTTTCCGTATGCCAGTTGTTCTTTTCACTTATAATCCTGTCCATTTTAAAAAAAGAGACAGAGTTAGACAGGGTTGACTCATACACACGTCTAAAATGACCCATGGATCATTTTCCTATGGTATCAACAAAATCCAAATGAATTTGGTTGGTTTTACGTAAGCGAGTTGATGTTTTAACTTAAAATGATATCCATTGGAAACAAAAGAGAGACACTTAGAGTGGTGCCGGCCACACCGCACCTCTAATTGAGGCGGGGTTGACTCGTACATGTCACATATGACCCATGAATCATTTTACTAAAGCATCAACACATTTTTGATGTGTTTGGTGAGTTTTCCATATGTCAGTTGTTGTTTTCACTTAAAATGATGTTCATTTTAATCAAAAGAGAGACACATTGAATGGTGTGAGCCACACCGCACCTTGGATTTAGGCGGTGTTGACTCGTACACGTCACATATGACCCATGGATCGCTGTTATAAAGTATCGATCCAATCAGAATCCGTTTGGTCTGTTTTCCGTATGCTAGTTGTTGTTTTCACTTAAAATGAAGTCCATTTTAAACAAAAGAGAGACACTTTGAGTGGTGTTGGACACACCACACCTCGAATTGTGGCGAGGTTGACTCGTACACGTCACATATGACCCATGGATCGTTATCCTAATGTTTCAATGGAAACTGAATGCATTTCTTTGGTTTTTCGTATGTACTTAAAATGATGTCCATTTTAAACAAAAGAGAGACACTTAGAGTGATCCCAGCCCCACTAAGACTCAGATTGTGCCCTGGTTGGCTCATACACATCACATATGACCCACAGATCGTTTTGATAAATTATCAAAAGAATCCAAATGTGTTTGGTCATTTTTCCATATGCTGGTTGTTCTTTTCACTTATAATCATGTCCATTTTAAACAAAAGAGACAGAGTTAGAGTGGTACTGGCCACACCGCGCCTCAGATTTAGACAAGGTTGACTCTTACACGTCTCAAAGGACCCATGGTTCATTTTCCAAAAGTATCAACATAATCCAAATGCGTTTGGTCTGTTTTCTGTATGTCAGTTAATGTTTTCACATAAAATGATATCCTTTTGGAATAAAAAAGAGACACTTATAGTGGTTCCAGCCACACCGCACCTCGGATTGAGGCAGGGATGACTCGTACACATCACATATGACCCATGGATCGTTTTACTAAAGCATCAACACATTTTTAATGCATTTTGTAAGTTTTTCATATGTCACTTTTTATTTTCACTTTAAATGATGTCCATTTAAAACAAAAGAGAGACACTATGAATGGTGTCGGCCACACCGCACCATGGATTGAGGCAGGGTTGACTCGTACACGTCACATATGACCCATGGATTGTTGTGCTAAAGTATCAACACAATCATAATCTATTTAGTCGGTTTTCCGTATGCTAGTTGTTGTTTTCACTTAAAATGAAGTCAATTTTAAACAAAAGAGAGACACTTTGAGTGGTGCCGGTCACACTGAGCCTTGTATTGAGGCCGTTTTCTGTATGCTAGATGTTGTTTTCACTTAATAAACATACCAATTAATTTATATAATTCAAGACATACAGAAATGGAATAATACTAAATAACATTGCATGATCTGAAAAATAAGAAAAATCATGTGAAATCAAGGAGGGTGGGGGCTGTCTGGGGGTCCAGGGAGGAGGGCGGGGGAGCTGTCTGGGGTCTAGGGAGGAGGGTGGGGGCAGTCTGGGGGGCTTTATGGGGGCTATCTGGGGGGTTGTCCGGGGACCAAGGAGGAGGGTGGAGGGGATGTGTGGGGGGCAGTCTGGGGGGTGTTTAGGGGGCTATCCGGGGTTCAAGGAGGAGGGGGGGGGGGGGGGCTGTTCGGGGGCTGTCTGGGGGGGCTATCCAGGGTCCAGGAAGGAGGTTGGGGGTGGGGGCTGTCCAGGGGGCTGCCTGGGGGGCTGCCTGTGGGGTTGTCCTGGGGGCTGTCCAGGGTCCAAGGAGGATGGCGGGGGGTGTCCGGGAGGCTATCCGGGGTCCAAGGAGGATGGTGGTGGGGGGGGGGGGTGTCCTGGGTCTAGGAAGGAGGGGGGGCTATCCAGGGAGTTCCCAAACAAAAAAAACACTATTTACAAGCTCAAGATACACCGCAACCACTAAAAGACAATAACGTTCATGAAAATAGACAATATATAAAAATAAATCAACTCCAATACTATATTACGAGTCTAGATAAAACCAACAACTAGAATAGATTAAAAATCAAATCTCAGTAATATTAGTCAAAAATGTAATGAATAAATTTTCCCACATCACCATCACTATCATCACGATCATCATAACCCTTATCCTCTTCCCCATAATCATCGTCACCCTCCTCAGTTCCCTCCTCCTCGCCCTCTCCATCCACCATTCCCTCCTCCTCTCCCTCCTCTTCTGCATCAGACTCCTCACCATCATCATCATCAGACTGGGCATCATCTTGACGACCACTTGAACTGCCACCTGGTGAACCATATATAGAATGTATCACCGGAATATATTCATCAAAATATGGTCTAGCCTCTAGGGGATGTGTTGGACGTAGAACTTCAATAAATTTCATAAACGCACTGTTTTCCCTAGTAGACAGTTCTGTCGTCTCTATGGCCCTTTTTCTGAGCCTGTTCTCCCTGTTCCCTAACTTGCTACAGCTCGATGGCACTACAACTTGTACCTGAGGAGGGCCAATACCTCATCGGGGCTATCCTATTTTGGTAACATACTCTGCCAGGATGCTCCTCTCCCAACACCTGATGTAAGTGATCAGTGGGCCCAAAATTGTCTGGTTCTTGGGCATCGAGGGAATCTAAAGCATCCTATTAGAAATATATATATACTATTCAATTACAAAATAGATATTAAAATAAAAAATCAATAGATTATAACTTACAATTTGCTTCTGAGTCTCTTCGTTGATGGTACTTCCATCATTTTTCCGTCTACTCGAGCAAAAACAATTTTGCTCGAAGCACACATCCTTAAATATTCTGTATTTTCCTCTACAATGACATTGAAATCTAAAGTTATATGAAAACTTTAGAAAACTATTAAATAATTAAGGAAACCAAAGAAAGTGTATGTCATAAATAAAACTTATAAACAATTGTCATACCTGCTTCCTCTCATGATTTGGCATCGTAGTACATCCTAGTGTGTGGATGAATTTTTTTTCAACAATGTTTTTTTTATTTTTTCCAGAGGATTCCTAAATAAAATTCGATAAGGATAATATTAATGCAAAACATGAATGTTATTATTTAAATACCTAAAATGTAATTCATACCTTAAACTGTGTAGTTGTCCAATGAGTAATCATCTGAAGATACTGCTATATAGGAAAATAATCCATGACTGGTACCGCCTCTAACTCAGTGCCAACTCTAGCACACTAGCCAATACACAACTCATGCTTGTAGGCTCTCCAAAGCTCGCCTAAATCCTATATATGTTTCGGTCGTGCACCCTCACCATCGGGAAAATTAAATCGAAGCTGACATCAAAATATTAATTCATATAAATACAAAAATAATTCATGGAATTAAATAAAACAGATTTTTTACCCATATCTCTGCCCAAGTTCTATGCTTGACCTCATGTGGAAAATGTATCCACGATAGTGGGCTAACGGGAATGATGTCAGAGTATCTGGCAAGCGTCGCCAAAAAACTCAAACATTGCTGCCCTGTTTTCTCAACCATTTAGTTTCCTTCATTGTAATCCACCATAACATATGTACTGTGGTTCCACACCGAAAACATGCGTGTACACCCCCGCCCGACCTCCTATCAATAGATGTATCTATCATGGAAGGAAAACAAATATTTTTTCAAAACATGTTACAATGAAAATAAATATTGCTATAAAAATTTGTTAGGGTTCTATAAATATACCTTTGCTAGTCTGATCGTTGAGCACCACTAGATACACAGAAACTGATGGAACACCCTGTGGTGGAACATGAGTCTAAGATTATGGAATATAGAAGCTCAGAGGGACATAAGTATAAGGAAAATAAGATGGAATGACTGTATGTCCGGATTCTGACTAGGGAGTGGGAATCATCATGGGATATGAAAATGATGGGCCAGAAGATGCAAAAGGTGTCAAAAAATATGGGAGGCCTAAATATCCCGTGTGTCCTTAACGACACACCGAGATCAGAATGTTGGAAGGATGAAATGTCAGTGGGAGGGGCAGGGTCTAGTCGGGTACGCAAAGCTGCACGTCCACCTCTGGTACGAACCCTCTTCATACCACCGGCCTGAGTACTAGGACCAGTTTTGGGATCCTCATCGAATAACTGTCAATGTATAGGTGGATCCTAAAAAAATGTTTACAAAAAATTTAATCACATGACATTATATATTCTTTAAATATATATACTTGAAATAAATTACTCACTGTAGGCACTAATGGTGGAACGCCCATCTCCGCCATTCGATGATTGTTCTCCATCATTTTTTCCCGTTTTCTCTCTACAATTGGCTACATTTATTGCTTTTGAAAACAAATATGTAATTAATTAGAAAAACGAAACTAACGTGTAACCCAAAAATCTAATTATATGAGGGAATAGGGGGATTCAATGGTAATTTATCTATCAGTTGTTTTAGAAGATCTTGAATGGATTTAATAAATCATACAAGTAGTAATGTTCACCATGTAAGAAATATTGTTTGACTAGGTTTGAATACTGATCAATTCCAAATTAGAAAAAGAAATTCAAATAAAAATGAAACCAATAAACATTGAAAAATCACATAATATTCAAGTCAACTAAAACATATTTATGATCAATACTAAATCAATTTGAATATTAACAACCATAACAACCCAAATCGAGGTAATCCAAAATAATTGAGAAAATGGATGAATGATTATATATATTTTCAACCACAACATCAGGTTCACAATAAACTCTGACAATTGAGTTATTAGAGTCATCAAAAGAAATTAATGGATTGGCTTCAATGGCACTAGGGACAGTGTCAATTCAATCATCCCATAAAAAACTTGTTTTCCATTGATGCCAACACATATGGTTCTTCGGTAGCAAGAGTGCGAGTCATATTAATTACTCGAAATAAAAAATCATCAATAATTGTGCCAAGTCTCGTCATAGAATCCAACCAATGTAATTTCATCATTGTGACTAATCCATGAGATTAATAATATAATATTATTATTTTCTCAATGACTCCATAATAACCCACATTTTCACATCGTGGTCTACTATCTGATGCACTGGCATAACAATATTTTTGTGGCAGTAACCATGACACCATCATGTTGTGTTCTCATGTTCTTTCCTCATTCAGTGACAATAAATTTTCACCCATTGATAACAATTGATTTATAGTCACGAACCACATTATTAGGACCAAAAGCCAAAGCTCTTATTTCCTCAGAGACAGATTTAGTAGAAAAACTCAATACTTGCAATATAAATGACTATTAAATTTAATGAAATATTGATATAATTATTTTAAACAGTAATATTTTTACCTTCAATTTTAACCAAGCAGAAAACTCTTTGATATGCAAAGTCTCTCTCCTTCTCAAAGATAATGAAAGATTCTTCTTATTTATCATGGTTTTATGTTCCCTATAGATAAAAAATATGAATACTTAATAGATATATATGTAAGATATAGATATTCATTTTAGTTACCTGATATAGTCTTAGAACAAATCACAGTTGAACAAAACTGTGTGATGTGCCATCTCCCTCTCTTCATGGATTAATGTCTTAAATGTATATGATCCAAGAATTCCACCTATTTGAGGAAGTGATGGAAAAGTAGGTTAAATTTTCTAATATTATTCTTCTTCATTTCTCATTGCTCTGTTCATTCTTGTAGTAAGATCAAACAAGTACAATGATCTGAAATCCATACATTCTTATGCCAATTAACCTTTCACGATAGTACCTTCGGGATGATTCCTGTTTCAGACATAAGAATTTAATGTGTACATATTTCTTACCATTGGATACATCCAACAAATAGAAACAGGTCCTCCGAGAAGTATTCCAGTTGGAATATGGATAGTCAGATGCAGCATGCATGTGAAAAATGATGGAGGAAATAATTTCTCCAAATCACACAAAATTAATGGGGAATCTGTCAACATTTGTTACAAGAAAGACTTGGACATAATATGATCACAAAGATCTCTAAACAAATTTCACAACCGAATAACAATCACCCTTACATTATTGTACAAAAGATGATGGATTTCTATTAGAAGCAACACATGTAGTAGAACATGATAATCCTGAGTCTTCAAATATTTTAGATTCAACTCTCTTATGTTGACCCATTTAGATATGCTTCTTGAATAGCCATCTGGAACTCTAATAGTCTCTAATACTTCCAGAAATTGTTTTTCTTTCATAGGTTTCATCACATAAGAAGCACATGAAAGTTTCCATTTATTTTCACTGATACGCACATGATGAAATTCTGGTCTGATGCCCCAATCCACCAAGTCACACCGAGATCGTAAATCATCTTTTGTCTTCCCCTTGACATTTAGAACAACTGAAAGCCACATTTCGGATATATTCTTTTCAATATTCATTACATCTAAGAAATGTCATATAAAATTGGTTTACCAATAAGGAAAATAAAAAAAGATACTCCTCTTCCTCTAATTGTATAAGGTTTCAGTGGAAACATTATTTCTCTTTCTAGATTTCATTTGACCCTTACTGAATAAAAAACTGAAATCATTCAATTCATTAAGCACATCAGTTCTAGACATATGCTGAGGTGGATCATTGGTCTCTATGGTATTATCAGGTCTTTGGCAATTCATTCTATATGGATGATCATTTGGCTAGAATCGTTGATGTCCCATAAAACTGAAACGATAGCGATGTTTCAGTCTTCTGGATCGTGTATTCTTCATACAAACATGGCATGACAGTTTTCCCTTCGTGCTGCATCCATGAATCATTGAATAAGCCATAAAATCACTGGTCGTCCACTTAAGCACAACACGCATATGAAATATGTCTTTAGAACATGAATCATATGTGCTCACACCCACATCCCCAATACGTTTCAACTCTTTTATAAAAGGTTTCATGTATACATAAATATCAATGTCGGGATCAGAAGAACCAGATATGAGTATACTCATGAAAGTGAATGGTTTTTTCATACACAACCATGGGGAAATATTATAAATGTGTATTAAAACTGGCCATGTGTTGTGCGAAGTAAGAATCAGCCCAAATAGATTAAAACCGTCACATGAAAGACCCTGCCTCACATTACCCACACCAGCTTTAAAATCAGGATGTTGAACATCAAATCTTTTCCATTCAAATACATCTGCAAGATGAACCAACTCATCATTAGTCTTCTTTCTCTCGGTATCATTCCATCTCATTTTTAATGATATGTAATCAGACATAAAAATATTCTGATGTCTAGGGATCAATAGAAAGTGTCACATTACTTTATTTCGAATTCAGGATGGTGTTCCATAAGATTTTTACTTTTAGATGGATGTTCCACATTTTATAAAATCATTTCATTCATCAGTTTCCTCCCAGAATAAATTGAAATCTTTCGGGAAGGCATGGATTTTTTTCTTGAAAATCCATGTTCCTCAACTAACTTCCATGCCATATAGTGGTTTGAAGGAATATCTGCATTATCTAGAAGTAAATCCTTCAAAATGGTAATAATGTAATCGATTTCTTTATTTGAAATCCCATACATATTTTCCTAGGAAACAATCGGATAAAAAATTCCAGATTTTGTATTTTATCACATTGTCGATATACTGGAGTCGTGGCAGAATCATTCAATTTTTTCACCCTATCAATATCATCATTTTCACTAGATGCACTATCTGTCCTCATATCGAAGTCTTATTGAGTCGAAATCCTTTCTGTTTCATGATGATGAATAAATGGAAACCGACCATCTAACAAATTATCCATTCTAGTCCTTTCATTTCGATCATCACTGATTTGAGATTTCATTTTCTCCCCATTGTGATACCACACAATGTAGTTTGCATGAAAACCATTATTTGTTATGTGGTAGCTAACTTCGTTAAAGCTCAACCAAAGTCTACCAACACAATTGGAACATGGGCAGTGTATGAGAACACTATTTAAAGCATTGTGAAATGAAAAATCTATAAAGATCTCCAAATTGTTTTGAAAATCGCTTGAGATCCGATTGACATCATAAATCCATATTTTTTCCATTCTTTAAAACAAATTTATATAAGTCATTTTGTCATAAACAATTAAATAGGATTGAACTTTAATAAAAAATACATTTAAGTAAATGATAAAGGAAGAAGTTTCTATTCGATATATTGAACTATTAAAAAATGAAAAGAACAAGTACTCATAAATTAAATTAAAATTTATTTATATTCATTTTCATTACGTCTATAAGAGGAACATGCCTCATGTCCCATTATGTGTTATAGGCATCCCAAATCATTCACTCATGTTCAATAACTCATTATTGTCACCTATATGGCCATTCCTTTCATTGCCCAATTACTTCCCCAAGTCAAGTGCACCCCATGGGTGAATAAATTTTAGGCTTATATAGTAATAGGTTGTTCATGTCTTGTAAAAATAATTAATTTCATTAAGTATAGACAAGAACATTTAATTTTAAATTTGAGATTAATAAAAAAGTATGTCAATGATAACAACATTACTAAATTAAAATTGTGACTTATCTAACATTTTTATGGATGTATTCACATGCCAGCATGGGTAGTGAAAAGCACCCCACCCTAAAAAAAGTGAGTATTGGCCATGAAGGACACATAATATACAACGTACAGTGAGAACCATATTTAATTGACCCTAAAGTTATATTAGTACATTCATCTATAGGGAAATGGAATATATGATCCTGGTTAACTGATGAATTCAAAATCTTGTATTCCATATGTTGGAAACTATCTAAGGTAAGAAATAATGTGAGGATGGGTTTACAACATTCAATTTCTTACATGCTAGTGAGAATGAAGGCTTGAATTAATGACTTCAGTTCACTGATTAAATGAGGGTAGATGTTGCATAGGCCGTGTAAACAGAATGATTAAATAAGGATATATGTTGCATACACTATGCATGGTGGGGGAGTCTTAGCCGATTTAGAAACTAAAATAAGTTCCCATCAATGGTATCAATACGAAACATCAGCATCAAAAGAAACTTCAACTAAAAAAGGACTAAAAACATCAAACATTTCAATAATTAACTACTATGCATGGTTTATCCACATGTTTAGTAGTAATTATATGTCCAAATCATGAACCACCTCTACTACTCCCAGTTTTCAGCAATAAACATAAGGTAAATATCTCAAAATATCTTTAAAAAACTCATTAATAGGCTCAAAATGTAACTATAATCTTGAACCAACCTTGAAATCCCTTTCACATCACATTCTCATTAAACAGTTATCTCATGTGTTACTAAATACCAAACATAGTCACATAGTGTACTATTACAAATTTCGTTACACAAGCCATATTAAGAAAACTTCATTTTAATAAAACACATTCCTGGAGGAATTTTAAGGAAAACATTCATAAAAAAATTGCTAAAAATTAATAAACACATATAAATAAATTTCCAACTAACAATTAATTACAAGATGAAGAAAACGCATAAAACACATACTTAGAAAATCTAGTATCCACCGGTAATGAATTTGAGATGTTTCTTCTTCGATGGAGGGTTAAAGATTTATTTAATTAAATGGATTGGAATGGAGAAAGTATAGATTAAATAAAAACAAAAAAAAATTATATACACATCCAAATAAAAAATTAAAACTAAAATATGAGATGAATAACAATAAAAAAATCTAGCACTTAAATATTTTTTGTGTATAAATAATAAAATACCTGATTTGAGATGATTCAGATGGATTTTCAGTGGTTCATATGGGGGAAGCCACGAGAGGAGTCGAGCCCTTGAGAGATTTAGGGTTCTGTCACGAATGGGGGAGAGGAGCGGCGGTCGACTGTATTTGGGGTAAACATTTACCAATTTTGTTTTAAAAGCCGTTGGAAAAGGGGTGTCTACTGAACTGTTTGTAAAGGGGAACCCTTTCCCAACGGTTTACTATAACCGTTGGGAAAGGGTTCCTTGGACACCCCTTTACCAATGGTTTCTTAAAACTGTTGGGAAAGGGTGTCATGGACCTTCTTTACCAACGGTTTAAGCAAACCTTTGGTAAAGAAGCGTTGGGAAAGCCTCCATTCCCAGTAGTTCATGGTGATCTTATCCTAGGAAGGGGGTTATTAGTTTCCTCAAGGGGTATCTTCATGAGGAATGCCTTGGCCACAGAGGGTGGCTGTAGTACCATACAATGTTAGTGGATTAAATGAAATCCAGCCATAATTAGACCAAAGATGAATGTTGATGGATTTTGTGTTCTTAGAGAGATGGGAAGAGGTGGTTTAGTTAGGGATAAAAGGGGTTGAGTGATATTCAATTTTATATCCTTCTATGGGAAACTAAATTCCATTAGGACAGAGAAAAATGAAAAGAAAAATAGACATTTAATGTACAGTCTTTACAATGTCAATTCTATATGGTGGAGTATAACTTCAAAATCCTAGTTTATTTCATTTGAAAAAATTTCAACACCCCATGGGACTTGTCCCACTACATTGGTAAGTGTAGGATGGTCATTGGATAGGGCATGAAGTTATCCATACTCTGAGGAAATGCAACTTTTCAGATTACATAATACAGAGTAAAGAGATCTATTGTTAGACTCTCATCTTATACCAATGTACTAGGTCCCTATGGAATGATTATATTCTCATTATAGATTGTGATTCCCTTTAAAATCACCACTTTCTCCCCTTATGTTTTTGGAACCTTTAATAAGATGTTAATTTTGGGCGAGTATGTTTTATGCCAGCGTGGTGTATCAATTCGAAACCATTTCATCCACTGATATAATACATGAATCTCCGATGAGAATAATGCCCGAATTTCCCTCTTAAATTTCCATCAGTATCCTAGGATTCTCTTATTCTCTCTACTGCATAAATCTAACCTCTATGATCATTTTTATTTCTTTAATATAGATAAAAATATCTCTTTTATATGTATAGGATTACTAAGTTTCACTTTAGATAGATTATTATTTGAACTTTAGTCGGATGGGAAATTTCATCCAAATTACCTCTTCAAAACCAAGACAAGATCATTAATTTAATTACTTAGTTCATCATGAATGGTGGAAAGTATAAATTAGTAGGTCTACGGACATAAAATCATCAGGGTATGACCAGCACTTACACAACATGATTTTCTATATATTTTTGAACTCCAAATTTATACCTTTGCAATTCCATGGAATGAAATACCATATTATAGCATGTAAAAACCCACTTATGAATTTCTAAGATCATTCTTTCAAAACATTTCACTGCTATTAATCCATCATTCTTCTTCTTGTTTTTTATCAAAATAAGAAAAGTTATTTTATCGAGGGATAAGCACCACATAAAAGAAAAAAATGTGGGAAGGGACAAAGTAATGACGGGTCATGGAGGCCTAATGTAATATAAAATAATAGAATATTTTCTAAGAATATTAATTCACTCAAGTAAGAGGGAGCCCAAACTCAAGTACAAAATAAACAGGTATTATTGGAGGAACTTTGAAGTAATAAATACAATATCCTTGTTCCCCTTATACCATGTATGAAGAAGATCCCTCTAATTGACAATTAGCTTCCTAAAAATTTTAATCTGATAGGATATGGGCCATAGGATGGAGACCTACCCTTGAAGATATTTGTTCACTATCAAAAATTTGGTTTCTCCCATGGTGAGCATTATAATTTTAGAAATATAGAATAATAATCCTTCAATCAAGGAAAAATATTCAGAATGGAGTGAGTCACCAACCCAAAAAAATTGTTGATGAAGACAACAAAACCTTTGGGTGGATGATGCCTCATTATTATATGATTCCTAATATAAATTATCCGTAAACGTTAATCTTAATTATATATTTTTGGGGAATCTATCCAATCCAAAATTATTTTAAAATAATTTTGTTGGTGACATCAATATAACTCCTACTACCATTATAATAATGTTCTATTTCATATGAAAACATTAAGTAGGAGATACAATGGAAATGCAGATTTCACTAAAATGGGTGGATATTACCAGTGTGAAAAATATTATTGATGTACCTACCAAGGGAGTCCTATGCTAGGATAAACAATATAGGAAACAACAGATACCCATACATCTTCCGCCAGAAAAATTTTAATCATCCACATTTCCTTACCAAAAAAAAGACATTAAGAGCTAGGGGAAGGTAAAGTACCTAAACTGTAGGGTAGTAGACCTTTCATAAAATACCATACATGCTAGGATTATTAAGTTGAAACTCCATTCAAGACTATCTTCAGACTTATCCATATATACATTGATAACAATTTTTTTCTATGATTTCTCTTAAATATTTGTTTTACATCTACAATAAATATATTATGTATTAATGTAATTTTATATTTTTTCACCCAAAAATAATTCGAGGGGAAAATCCATTATTCCATAGTGAAACCACCAAACAATATCTAATCGTTCAAACACACTTGGGATTCCATCATGACACAAAAGGTTCCTATAAATTCATATTTCAGAAACTGACTCCTATAGCTTCGCACTCCCCCAGTAGTGATTTCCCTTGTAATTATGGTTTCCTTGGATTCCTTTGTGGTGGGATCTTATCTCCTTGCATCTGGCTCGATTGGTATTTTGATAATCATAAATGGGTTCTTGGAGGCTGTTTCTAATGTGTTTCCTAGAACTTTACTATGGATTATCGAGTTTTATGACTCCATTAAAGATTGTTCATTTGTCATTTTATAGATTCATGTCAATCACTTCTGGTTATTCTTTAGCTCTCACCTCCTCTGATATAGTGATGATGGTTGATGTGATGGAGATGGCTTCATTTTTTCACTTGATTAGTGTTGGTGGGTTTTCGTTCCAAAATTCATTAGATCTGGCTCTCGATAGAATCAATATTTTCCTTTTCTACTTCATTTTGTGATCTTAGGGGGTGGATTCATGGTCAAATCTATTTGAAGAATCCAGCGGATTATGGTTTGGGATGGCCTTGGTTTGGCATATCGAAGTTTGTTTGACTTCAGTTGGAATTATTTGGATTTATGGTGTGGATAATGATCCAATTTAGTAGTTAAATATAGTATTAATTTGGAAATTCTAGAGGTCATTTGTCTCAGTTATTTTTTTCTGTGATGGTTTTTTTGGGTTTTCACTACTCATGTGCTATTCTCGGGAATTGTATCCTATTCTACATTGGTCACTTTGGTTTTGCATGTTCTTCGGAAGAATACTTCTTCACAACTGCTATTTTTTCTCTTTTAATTTGGATGCGGTGTAGCATTTTTAAGGTGATGTTGTGTGGGTGACCTTGAAATAGGGATGATGTTGATGAAACTCATCATTCATTCATGCATCATAATTTTGAAGGACGGATGGGTTCCATGACATGATAGTTGTTCAGTGTTTTTCTTGTCTTATTTTGTGTTGAATCATGTTGACATTGCTGAGAGATATTATTTACTTTATTGGGTGGGAGACTCAAAACCGAGAAGGGTGTTCTGACACATTTCATCCATCACTCCTCCGCATTTCTATTATAGTTGGAGAGGTTCTCGTCCATGTTACACGGCCAGCATGACACAACTTCTTTGCGGGGGAGGTGACATACTTTTATATTTAATCTCACTGGTTCACTGTCTGAAAATGGGGCGATGGGGAGGTGATCTTTTTTGGTGTTTTCATGGATGTTTGTATGTTTTTTTACTTATAAGATCTTTTTTACCATTGTTAATTTTGTTTTTAAAGGTGTTTTCTCTTCCTATAATGGGGTTCCTCTTTAACATTTCTAAAATAGGTTATATCAATTTTTATGTTCAATAAAGGGGGATTTACCCTAAAAAATTAAAAAATGAAGGATGCTATTTTTATTCTATAAATAATTTATAAAGTACTATGAATCATTCAAATACTATTAGGATTTTTTGGAATACTCTTACATCCCTTCCTTTTTGTAATTCTAATAATCTTTAATCATGGGGGAACCTAATGTGTTATAGCATGGTTTTTATCCTCAAGACACAAGTCCTTTAATCTATATAAAAAAACTTCTAAAACATTATTTTTATCGATATAGAGTTTTTTAAAGTATTAAAAACAAACTCATAAACATCATTATCAAAAAAACACAATACCAATGATTGGATCTTATCATGAGAAATATGTGTTAAATAAAACTATTCTCATGAAAATACTGCGATGATTTCCATTATCTTCAACTGATTCTCAAGGATGTTTACCCTATGTATACATTCAAACACCCCTTTCAAATTCACTAGAATATGATTACCCCATTTTTTATGAAGAAGTAAAACTCCAAGACTCATAATCGTCAATAAAATCTCCCAAGCATATATCTTCTCCCTAGTAGATTATAACGAAATTGTCTCCCATTATTAATTTACTAATAATAAACATATCTAGAATTTAAAAAAAAGAGTTATATATACAATAATATAATGAAGGAGAGCCACCATTATTACCAATAAAGAGAAAATACCATGGGGGAGTTGGGGTCCCTTCACCAAACCTTCTAGTTTGATGGAGAATATTGGACACCAAAAGACAAAAAATACTTCTCAAACTCAACATTGGGCAGTTCGGTAATCTTTGTGTCTATATTCTAATCTTATGTGTACATATAAAAGAAATTAACTTATCCCATTTTATATATTATCCTTGGATAAATGATACTTTTTTTTTCTTTAATGATGTATTAAATTTTTTCTAGTATTAATTTAATTGAGTTGTAACATCTGATTGAAATAATAAATTTTAAATAAACTATAATAACTTAATGTTTTTATTAATACATATTAGTTTAGAATATTCTTGAGAAACTACTATATAATTTTCTTCCACTTTTATAAGTGATATGAAATCCTTTTTCTTACTCAATAAATAAATAATAAAAATCTATAAGATAAAAATAACCTACTAATATCTTCTCGTGATCATCAAATAAACCTACCAATCCCAGATAAATGCATCCAAAATATTACTTTTATGATGTTCTATGATAAAAAAATATTAAAATAAAATGTGTTATTGATATATAGATTAATTATTTTCCCTTATAGTATGTGTTTATTTATGGGAAAACATTAGCACCATGAATCTTAACATGAAGAAAACATAATATTTAGTCATATCTTTTTTGGTATTATAGGTTACTATTTATTTTCTTATAATCCATAAAATTAAATTTCCTACCAGCATATTATATTGATATGTTCATCTAATAAGACAAGATTTATTTCATTATCTTAGAGTCCTATATTATAAACATATTTTAGAATTTTTAAAATATTTTGATTGAGAAGTAAACATTCCAACACTTATATTAATTTTAAACTGAGGAAAAACATCCACTTACCAATCATGGATATTCCAAATTCACGGATCATATATTATGAAAATTGATTACATTATGAATTGTCTAAAGCACAAAAAATTATGTATCCTATAGTTATCAATAGTAGATTCATTTAATTTTTCTCGTTATTTATGTAGAGGTTTTTGTCAACTCCTAATTAGAATATAAGTTTTATTAATTATTTATCCATCTGTTAAAACTAGGATATTAGTTCTTGTCATAGTATTTATAGATAAATATTTAAATAAATTTTTTTTCCTATATTGTTTTATAAGAAAAACATCTATTCTCCTGATATAAAATTATTCCTTTAAAATTCCATCAAGAAATTCAAATTTTACATCTATTTGGTACACCATAAATATTCTCTCGACAAAAATTCCCAAGAAAATATGAATGGTTTCCAAACAAGAAACAAGTGAAAATTTATCATTAATATTAATTCCTCCAATTTTTGTTTATCCCTTAAAATCTAGCTATCCTTTATAACTCGACTCCTTTCTATTTTAATTGAGTTTTATCTAAAACACAGGCTTGGTTCTGATAATGTGATTATCTTTCAGTCTTGGAACAGCATCCCACATTTGATTATTTTTAATTTGGGAAATCTATTTATGAATCTACATGACTAAATTATTATCTTTATTTGACTCTTGAAAACTATTAGCATTTACTTGAGATAATAATGAGGATTTTGGTTGAGTCTTCATTATCCTTGTTTCCATCAGAGTTATCTGATCACCAGTAATATATAACTTTTTGTGATTTCAGTCTTTCTCCTTTCTCTATTATAGCAGATAAATTTTCTATAATTTATTCATAATTTATGACTTATTATATATATTATATATCACCATTTACACCCTATAATACTTACCATAGAATAAATATCCGTTAAGATTTACTTATAGTTCTATTATAAAAAATAATCAACAGTTTTCAAAATATTTTTTCCAAACTGTTACAGATCCAATTTCAAAAAAAATTCCAATACTTTTGTTATAAAATTTATAATGATTTATTTTGTTTAAATATATTTGGAGAATAAATTTATATCAATGTGATTAAAATATTAAGTTCCTCTTCTCATTGTGAATTAAAATTTACTTCAAAAAATATAAACATACTTTGGGGTTAGATTCATCCCATAACACAGACCATACATATTATTCTCTTCATTAAAACATATAAGAGATATATTAATTATATAAAATGATTTATGTACTAATCCATTCTAATATTTCATGGGTATATCATTTTCTATGTTAATTTCATGTGATATATTTTTATGAATACAGTTACTCATATCAATGAATTTGTTTTATTAAGAGTCATTACCACTAAAACTTAGTCGCATATCACATGATTTTATATATACTAATACCTCATATTGTTAATGAATTATATGTCATTATTAGTCCAAAACATACGAATTTTTATCCCATTAATCTAGTCATCCAATCTATGGTAATGTGATATACACTTAAACACTTTGGATTTGTTATAGACAACTATTATCCATTTCTTTCTATTATAATCATAAAAAAAAAAAATATCTATTATAATATATGGATTTGGTTGAGATTAACCCACACACATCCACAATCACTAACATAAAAAATTTCATTTAATTTTCATTCCTGACCTTCTAAGACTTATGAATATGTTTTCATTTTTTTATGTATTACACATATAGGTGCGCTCAGTGGAAAAATTATTTACATCATTTATTCCTTCATTCTTTATTATGTCTTCCATGGAATTTCGGCATAAGTAGGAAGTAATTTTATGTCATATGTTATTCGATTTTTCTTTGGAAAAGAGAAACATATATTATTCTCCACTAATGAGGTAGACATCCCCTTTTTTGTCTTTCCCTTTCTTCAAAATCATTTTTCCCTTGATGATGTTAGATTTAATGTTGTATTTTAGTGCATTTCCGGAGTCTCATTATTGTATTATTCTCAATATGTTGTAACCAAGGACATGAACCACCAAGAAATCTATGTGTATTTGGTGTTTGCTAACATTTTTCTTGTTTATAGAGATAAATATCTTCTAACCAACACTTATTCTATGATGAATGACACCTTCTTTGACATTTTTGTTTCTAATGAAAATTTCCATATTTCTTTTCACATTTGAGGTATAAATATTATCTATAATTAAATCCATTGCTCAAAAAATAAAAATTAAATAATTTTCCAAAAAGTTAGACTTCTCATCTCTTCCCTTCTGAATCAAATTTTTTTCCCATTCCATTGGCGGTGAATAAAATTTTATACCAACAAATATATTGGATATCCCTCACCTTATAGAGCTACAAACTAATTATGTGTTTTTACCCAACACATTGAAGATTTTAGATATAAAGATATTTTTCTTCTAGTCTCCATAAATATAATTCTTTATACCCTAAATTAGTATAGCATGGATACGTATATATAACCTTCACAACAAAAATAGTATCCATTAAAAGAATATCGAGAGTAATAATTTATTCTCACCTACCTTTGTTTCTATTGGAACTTGAATTGAAAAATTTCTTATGGAACACACATGTTGTTTACACTACATCAATAAGTGAAAATAACACTAAATTGATGGTGTATGTTTTTATTTCTTAAATCCTATATTGGAACCCTCTTTGGTTCTTTGATAATCATATAAATAAACCTTCCTTCAAGGTATGGGTGATTGTGGTTTTATATAAACCAAAATTGTTTTTTTCTTTCTATAAAGTCATTAAACTAATTTTCACCTATATTTAAAGTGATATAATTATTGGAAAGTATTTATATTCTCTATATACTCCTAATGAACCTCATTATCCCTTTCAAAATAACATTCAATAAAGAATCCTAATAAAATGTTTAGAGTTAGAAGTATTACATGGACATCAAACATTCATCACATAGAAATTGTTTTCCTATGAACTCCTATAGATTTTTGACTAATATTTAATAGAATATTTCAATTAATAATGATTTGAGAATGCATTTCAATATTCATATTGAGCTAAAATTCTTTTTCTATGTTTATATAATTTCTTGACTTGATTCATTCAATATCAACCTTGAACTTGTATTTTTCTTCTTCTTAATGCAACTTTTCCAATATGGATTCATTCACTATACCTTTTTATTTAATTATTTTATCCCTGTAAACATCAATATATTCAATAAGGGATTATACATCATCTTCAAGGTGAACTAGAACATTAAATTATAGAGATTTAACATCAATATCATCTAGTTATTCTCTATCCATGATAACTATAAGAGCTTCATTTCTGAGGTATTTGTAGTTCTTAGCTTCCTAAACATCCCCTTCTGGAATGATGGAATATCATTAGAAAAAACAGTTCTTATTTTTGAATAATTTACATTGAATTGTCATATTTAATTTTTCACCCATTAATGAATTCTTCAGGGATTATTCATCTATATCATTATCTCATAATTTCAATGGGAACACTTTTGTGAGATGAAAAACATTTCTACATTTAAATAATTCAAGTAGAACATTCCATTGATCTAATTTAACCCTATTTTTGGTTTTATGAATGTATATAAATCACAACATCAATTTTATTTTCTTCTATATAACATTCTAATGAATGTTTCTTCATCTCCATGAATGAAACTTCCTGATAATTCTCCTTTTTCAAGGACACATTTTAATTATTACTCACCTTATATACAATGAGAGTGTTATGAATACAATCTAGGATAACCACTTTTGGTTCGATTAATTGTAGAACTAATAATTATTTTTTTGTAATATTCTTATGATCCTTTTCACTATCATGTTATTATAATTTTTTCTCTGAGTCTGTTCATGTCCACCACTACAGTGTTCACATATTCAAAAAATGTATCAATGAAATCATTTAGAAGCATTTTAAAATACTCATATTTAATCCAAAAAACATAAAATTAAGATTTAGATACATTGTAATAAACTATTTAGATGATGATATGTTTTTACAAAATAACTTGAAAGGATATAACCACTATCAACGTCATGTAAATAGAATTATATATCTCTCCTTGATATGTCTTAACTCCACTAATGAAAATATTAAGTTATGTTTAGTAATTTTTGAATATGTATCTAATATCTATAATGGATGAAATCCCATGAATTAAATCCATGTATACATCCCTTACTAATAATTAGAATTATTGATATATCAAAATCTTCCAATTATAATTTCTTTCCAGCAGTGATCACAATTCCCTTGTGGTTGAAATATATTTCTATAAATTATTAGGGAGTATACTCCACCAAGGACCTTTGAATTTGATAACACTTATTATCTCTATGAAATATAAAGACACAGAGGCGGGTATCTTAACATGTCAATATTTCTAAAATGACCACTCAACAATTTTATATTTCCATTATTATCATGAATAAATTTCTCACACACAATGAATATGAAGAGAAAAAGAAGTAATAGTTGGATAAATGAAGTTTTTACATGGATTACCCAAACATGGATAATATAAGGACAATTTTATGATGTTTTATCATGATCCTAAAAAAATACGTTTGTTTATTTTTTTTCAATATAGAGTGGATTCACTTACCCTCTAGGTTTGTAACCCCCACTAAAACAAGGAACTAGGAGCTCTTAATCACTCAAATAGATCACTACCTTAATTATTATATATTTCTTGATCTTTATAAATGATGATTGAGTTTTAGTCCATAATGGTTTATCAATTTTACTCTATTTTAATCCAAAAATTAAATCCATGAATATCCTATGAAAATACCTCTTAGATTTCCCTCAATTTCTAGGAGTGGCCTGGAAATACCCTATTCTCTCTATTTTATATCTTTGATCTCTACTATACTTATTATAACATTAATAAAGAGAAAAATATAAGTTTAAACATCGGATAATCACCATGCCTCCAATTATATAGTTCATTAATCCACCTTTGGTATGCGGTGAATACTTTTATAAACACATTCTTTAAAATCAGGTAATGATCCTTTGTAAAATTCCCCAATTTATCCCCTAAAATATAAAAAATATAAATCTATAGGTTTTTTGACTCAAAAAAATAAATATTGTCACCAAAATTTTAATGACATGATCAAATTATTCCTTTATAACTAAAATTATATATCTATATAATTCCATGATAAAACATACCTTATTGTCTCTTGTAAAAATTCACATCTGAATTTTTTATCTAGTTCCCACAAAACATGTCTCTTCTAGAAATATGTGGTTCTTATATAACATTCACAACATGGATTGACATACCCCTTCGTGACATGGTCAATTTTGATAAAAATATTAATACCTATATAACAAGTATTCATGGAAAAATACTCACAATATGGTATTTGAACCATGGAATTAGTAGAACCATCTAACTTTGTCAAATAACCATTTTTCCAATTGTAAGACGATAAGAACTAAATTTTTGAGTAAAACTTGAGACAAGGTATTTACCTTGTTTATAGGTAGTTGGTAATCCATATTTGGTCAATGTAATTGTAATCTAGAAAGAGGTTTGTCTGTTAGAGATAGATCCCAAGGTTTCAGATGTGTTCAATAGGTTGATACGTGATTTTGATGTTTAAGATGTGCAGGACACTTATGGGTCAGTGGGGTTTTGGGCTTCAGTGGATTAGGTACCCCTACTTCACCCAAGGAAAACTCTGAGGCTATTAGATAAGGTAATGGAATCATTGAACCCATTCCAACTGTTCATAATCCAATAGGGTCAGGGTGAACTAAGGAGTTGACTGCACTTGAACATTTTTTAGGATCCTATACATGGGTTCTGCGGTATCGCTGTAAGAAGCTGGTGAAGATATTTTAATGGTATGTAAGGGTTGGGAGAATAATTTTTATGATCTGTATGGATAGTGGAATATGACAAATGGGTCCACCACAAATAATATTTTGGCTAATTTTAAATAGTTCAATTGTTTTGATCGGCTAGGTGCTGTAGAGAATGACCTTGATCAATGTGAGGATATTGATTCCTTAGAGGATGAAAAAGCTCAGTTTGGAGCAGTTTCAAGGGTTGAGGTGTTTGGATATTTTTTTGATGATTATATAGGGTGAAATTTTAGAAGAGGACTTCATATTCCAAGGAGTAAGAAATAGAGGAAGGGGGTAGGGACTTATGGAGTTTCATCCTAGAAAAAGGGAAGAAATTAAAATGTTCTAAATATTATTATTTACTCCCCAAACAAAATGGAGATAATATTTTCCACTATGTTGATGGTTAAGTAAATTCACAATATCTACATTTATAATATTCCTGAAACAGAAGGGGGAGTTTCTAAGGGAAAAGCAATGTATAATGGGGTTACATGAAGATCTATTCTAACATAGTTCAACATAGTGGTGGAGGATTTTACTACAAGTGAGACTTCTGATAGGGTATATGATATTCATATAGAATAAGAAGGTCTGTTAGAGGCTTCTAATTCAAATAAGGTTAGTGCAGAGGGTCCTTTTGACATATAGATTATTTTTTTATTCAATGAATCATATGGTGGAGTCCATTTTCATTAATGCCACACAAGAAGAAGCTGACTAGATGATGTAAATATGGATTTTAGTGGATATTAATAGCGATAATAGTTCATGAATCGATAATTAGGTTCTAATATTGATAAGAGGATTTAATGAAGAGAAGATGAATGGAGAATAATACATATAAACCTGTGAAAAGTTGTAATATCACTTTTAATACCTTATAAAGGATGATCCAAACCTTTAAGAGACCATTGTCTATTGAAAAATATTTATGGATAATAGTTCTAATAGGTTCACGTTGTTTTTCAACAGTTCTGTGCTTTACATTAATTCATGATCAGTTTGACCTTGTGGATTCTCACTTTTTCCTTTAATTTTTTTATAATAAAAAAGTTAATATTCAGTCTGTATACTTTGTACCTCTATAATAAATATATTTATCAATGAAATAATTTTCTACATTACACTCAAATATAATTTTATATAATAATACTGGATTCCATGATGGTACCAAAAAACAATATGTAAGATACTAAATAATCATAAAATTCTACCATAGTGCAAGACCCATTGAAAACATACCCTCTAAAAACATAATCCCTTATCATATCTAGGTCACGGAATAACCACAATTTTTATTCTGTAATAAATATTAATATTCTAGCTACAACGTATATGGTATTAAAAAACATTTGAAAACTATTATTATTTTTTGGGAGAATCTTATGTTCATATATTTTTCAATGACTAAAAACCCTTTTCATGGTCCAACCTAATGTGTTGTGGTGACCAAAATGATTGAAGATACATGAGAAACCACTTCATACCTTTCATCATGTCTTATTATCTTCATTATAAGTTTTTAGA
Organism: Viscum album; assembly: GCA_963277665.1. Lineage (NCBI taxonomy): Eukaryota > Viridiplantae > Streptophyta > Magnoliopsida > Santalales > Viscaceae > Viscum > Viscum album. The sequence continues at coordinate 1,656,147,576 of OY728119.1, forward strand.
TACTCTAATCAATATTCATGTAAAAAAAACATTCCCAAAAATGAATCAATGTATTTTTTTCTAACAATAATTATTTCAAAAGTAACTTGCCCATTTAAATTTCACATTTTTAAGTTTATCAAAGATTATGAAAAATTTTAGTGATTATTTTATTATTAGAATATTTTTATGAATGATATATCATTAATTTAATAATGAATTTGACATAAAATATCTAAAATGAATAAGTATAAAATTGGTGGCCTGAACATGAATACTTAAAAAATAAGATGATTTTTTTATTAAAGGGAAAACTATAAAGTATTATCTCAAAAAATAGATAATGAATATATTAAATTAGAAGCAATGATATTTATAATACATCAAATCACTTGAATTTATTCACTATATCAAACTATGTAGTTCAATTAAATTTAACATAAAAACAATATTTATGTAATTCAATAAATATTTTTTTTATCATGATATATATTATATAATCCAATTTTAATATACCATTTTATATAAAATAGTTAGTTCAAAAATATTAAAGTAAATTCTTGTCAATGATATTGACAAATCATCAAACTATATTTTTTCCACATTCCTTCAAATAAAATGTAGACATTTTTAATATTAATTCATATTATTTATCTACCAAGATGTAATTCATCAAAAAATCAAAGAATAAATATTAATAAAAAAAGATATCTTTTGGGATGAATTAAACTAATAAATCAAATATATATACCTTATATAATAAAATTCATATAGTCAATATATATACATGAAAAATGAATTGAAAAAAATAAAATATAAATTAAACATAAAAAATATAATCTTCTTCCCATATAATTTAAAGCATAATACACAACCCATAGAAAATAAACTATAACACACAATTTTTATGATACTGAGAACTAGAAAATTACTATAAAAAACATAAAAATTGACACAAAAGCATAAAAATTATTATATAGATCCTGACCATCATAATTGAAAACATGAAACTCAACCCATAAAATATGAAATGAAATAAAAAATCACAAATTTATTTCGAGAAAATACATTCATAGAAGATAAGTTTAACAAATAATAAAATAATTACAAAATAAGATAGAAAAAATAAATATAAAACTTATATAGAATTACCAATTGAAAATATTAACCTCATAAAAAAACTATTTCATTAAAAATATAATAAATATTTAAAATTATATAAAAATTTGAATAAGAAATTTTTTGATGAAGAAGAAATAAAAAAGAGAACTAATTGAAGCAATTCATCATCACATAAAGGGGGAAAATGGGAGGAAATTAATAAATTATATACTTAATTGACTTACCTTGACTAAGAATTATGAAGATTTTAAAGAAAACAACTTGGAGAGTGAGAAAGTGGCATTCAACATTTTCTAAACATAAAACAAAAAAGGGGAATTCTGGGAACTATTTAATCATGAAGAAAAGTAATGATATTATAATGGTAATATATTCATTAATTTTCCATGAATAGAAAACTTTGATCATAAATATTGAAATGTTTGGGGAAAAACTATTATTCATGGTCCAAATAATGATGGAGTAATATGGAAACTACCTTTCAATCAATATATGTACATGTTATCTTTTTTTATTGTTTGACATTTTATTTATTTATTTATTAATTAGTTATTTTTTAAAATTATTATTTTTTATAAAATAAACATCAATGGTATTCTTTAAATAATAAAATATTATTTAAATAAATATATAATTTAAGTTATATTTTCTTATTTAGTTTCATTTAATATTATGTTTCAAAATAATCAAAGGACAACATTCCTAAAAAATTATTAAAAATTATTTTTAAATAAATAAAATGAATGGTAATGATGATTTTCCTTGATATTAAAATGATGAAATGGTTTTTTCAGGGTGGATTAATGTGATGTAAGGGGATGATGATTCGTGTTGAGGAAGGGAGGTCCATAAAGGTGGACAGACAATAACATGAAGACCCCTATATTTGGCCATTTTACTACTAGATATATATAAGTGGTGGATGGATAAGGTGAGGAGGTTACATATACTAGACACCTAATAATTTCAAGGCACTTATGGATGGGTATATTTTAGTCTATTATATTTCATAATAATATCCCTACAATTGAAAAAAATTTCAGTTTTATTTATATTTTATAGGATGGATTACTTGGTATGAGATTTATGATTTAATGTGATTTGGAAAGTGTATAATTAATGAGACATGTAAATTTTTATAGGGTTTTGGGCTTACCTTGGGAATAGATAAGTGACCATCATGTTTTTTTACTTTTTTATATTGATTAATTTACATGATTAATTGAAATAGATGAATGATATTTGTAGTAAGATTCCTTATAACATATTGACATATCTTATGTAAACTATGACCATATAGGTTGTTTTATAAGACCGAAAGGGTGCAAACTTACACATTATAGGATGTTGAATAACAATATGGATTTTTAGGTAATATAGGGAGTCTATATACTCTAGGTTTTTTAACCATAAAAAATGGAATTAATAGTAATAAATAATATTTATAATATAACAATATAATATGGATGGTCAATATATCACAGTCTATTCCCAAATCAAGACGAGTTAGAATAAAATCCGGTTTCAACTAGAGGTTGTGAATTAGATTTTGTATGAATTACTATTCTAGCTGTTATCAATTTATGGTGATGAAATGATATGAAATTATTATTTATACAAGATGATAATGATGAATAATTGAAGATAGTTACCATACTAGGGAACAAAAAATGTTGATAGATATACACAAATGTTTAATAATTTCAAACACGAAATTTGAGTTTATGGAAGATTGTTTAAAACTTTTTTAGGAAGAATTAAATACATGAATATAGTTATATGGAGGAAATTATGATTTCACGCACCATGATAATTTTATATAACATGTTTAGTGGATGAATATATAATGATTTGGAGATTAAGTTATATCCTCATTTAAGAGGTTATAAATGGGCATATTTAATAATATTTTGGATTTTGAAGTGGTAAAAGTAGGTTGAATGATATTCTGAAAGTAAATTATATGTCTATAAGTTGTTCATAAAATATAGTTGTTCTGAAATTTATGAAAGAATAGATGAAAATGAAGTTTTAGAAGTTATAAATAGTTATATCATTAAAAAATCAATTATACATCGAATACCTAGAGTTTATATAAAAATCAAAAAAGGTTTGAAGATACATTAATATGTCTGATATTCAACACCGATATAAAATATATTCCATGTGTCCCTCAATATTTATGAATGATATGAAAGGGAAACTGTTGTTGAGTAGAGTAGTTTGGAAAAATGGCAAAATACCTAAATTTAAATATCTCATACATAATATGTAAATGTTATGTACATGATACATATGGCTCATATAGATGATATGTAAGGGTTGTCCAAAATTTGTAGACAAAAACTTGATAAATTGTCTATTCACTATCATATGTGAGGGTACACTGAGGGATACATAAGGGTTAACAAAGTTGATACATGAGGGAAATTACTTTTCCACTAGAATAAATACATATAGACATGGAATATAATGAATTAATGATTCATACCATAGTTTAATGAAATTTACATGACTAGAAACATTAATATGAGTAAAAAACCAAAATATAGTGTTTGTTCCATAGAGGATGTGTATATGCAAAAATCGTAGAAAATTTGTATTGAAAAGGATTTAGGAATTTTCACCAAGAGAGATTGTGTCATGCCACAGAAGTTATTAGGATTGATAATAGCTGTAGGAGATCACACCACGATATTTACATGATTTAAATATGACATTTGGATGGATTTTTTTAGATATTTTTGTTGACATGTATGATTCTATAATGACGGAAGTCATAAATTTAACATGACATTTCTATGATAATTGGAATATTACTCTAAAAATTTATATGAGAAAGATATGTCTTTGCTTTTAAAAAGATTACTTTAATTAATTGGAAGAATATAGGCAAATTATAACTTTTAGTACACATATATTGATCACTGAGAAGTATAGGGAGGAAGATCTATTCCAACTAGTTAATTAAATCTTGGATACTTGAAAAATATTTACGAAAACTACTTATATCAGTTGTGAAAAAACAGATAAGAACATATTTTCAATTCTAGATCCTAAAATTTGAATATGGGAAAACCATAGAGGATTTCCTTTAGCATATCTACTCTAATTCATGAGAGAACATTCAAGGAATAAGAAGAAGTTATATCACATTATTTGGATTGGAATAAGTAGTTAAAAAAGTTTATCCAAATTAGGTATTATTATTCATATTTATGAGGAAGTTTTTACAACTTTGATATTTTGGAAAAGAAAGACTCAACACTCGCATTGACAAGTTGATCTCATTAAACATCAAAGACGAATGTTACATAAAACTATATCATAACTGAACATCTATATGGATATGGGTATTTATATTTTCTTTGTATCATATGTTTATATATAATAGATCATCATGTATATAAATTTTTCAATAGACCCTCATATCTATAAACTAACTAAGCCCTCCCTAAATTAGTGCGTAGAGGTGAAGAAGATAGAGTGTCCCATGGATCAATGGTGTGTCTTTACTAAACCTAGTATGGGATTTCTTCTTTGACACGAAGTGACCTTGACCTAAATGGAGTATCCACCAAATAGTTCATGATTTTATATTTTGGTATACCAACACATTTCTGTTTGTATAATGATTTGACAATCCATACGTGGTGAACTATCAAACGTAATTGTGGTTAATATTATAAATGATTTGTAATAGAATAAAAATAAATTAAATATGTCCATTACAATGAGAGAAAAAGATATTCTCATGAAAGGGGCTTTAAAGAAGAAATATTTTAGTTAGTGTGAAATAAAATCCACCTATCCTCTTAGGGTTATTACTTTCAGCTTGGTCACACCAAGTGATATCGAGTCCAAAAGGTTCTATATTAGTTATAAAACAATAAATATATTTTTGGATTTCATATACACATGAATTCAATTCAAAATTTACTATTTTTAATGGTACTAACATTGATGTATGGAAAATAAGATTCTTAATTTCCTATAGTATTCTTACAAGGATATCATAAAGAATATACATTGACATATTGGTTATAAAAAAATGAAATATTTTGTGTTGATATGATAGAGAAGATATTAGTTTGATCTTTTTCTAATGATGTTTATAAGAAAACCATTTGGTGTTCTTGTGTAATGTATATATAGAAAAATTTAGAATAGGTTTATAGAAAATCTAAATAAGTAAAGGAATTTAGAGAGTCTTCCTTAAAATAATAATAAAATAAATCAATTAAAAATTATATATAAAACATATATAAAAATACCATACATTTAATGGTAATAATATGAATAAGGAAAAATATATTCCGGAGGGGATGTAATATATAATAATGGAAAATAATTCAAATTCTGCTGATAATTCAAGATCTATCCATTTTATGGTAGATATCAATAAATTGGGAAATACAAATCCCCCTTGTATGTTAGATAGGACAGTGATTTATTTTAAGGAGTTTAAATGTATTTAATTTATTAATCACAAGAATTATTATATAATAACCAAAGAGATATGAAATCCTTAAATTAAATAATATATCAATTCAAGAGCATACAAGTACTAGAACATATATTCATTGAATATTAAGTGATATAGAATATAAAATTGCGGAAAGTGTTGGTGGCCTTGAATAAATACATAATGAATATGGGTTCAAATTTTAAGGTTTAATCTCATATACTTTAAGAACATAAACATGAAGTGGGAAAACAAATGGTCATAGAGAAAGAGTAAAAGCCAAGGCTTATCCCTATCAAATCAAAAAATAATAATGGATAAAATGATAGAAATAAATTGGATAATTTTTAAATGATATGGATGGCCAGATGATAGTGAATCCTGAGAAGATTATGGAAATAAAAGAGTGGTTTAAAACATATAATGAAAATAAAAATATCCTTGCCAAGGAATCATCAACTAGTGGAATCCACAAATATGTAAATATAGAAGCAGTTGGTAAAAGGTGTTTAAAATTTCAAAAATACATGAATCTCATAAAAAGGGGTCATTACAAGTTTTCTATTGTGATATCATGTGACACAGAATGGATGTGTTTCTAGAAGACCATGGTACTAAAGATGGGGGAAAATACTACATCGACATCACAATTGGGAAATAGATTCATGAGATGTGACTTTAATATGATAATTTTCTTGTTGTTTGAAACATGGATGAACATCTATAAGTCACATCATGAGATAATCTAAAGGATTTAAAAGTAAATACATAATTCCCAGAAAAACTGGGAAGATAATTTTCATTGAATTAAAATATATTATGTTGGAAAATCTATTTAACCCATTGGAGGAATGTAACAATATAGATTGATAAAGGTTTCTCTAAGAACTAATTTAATTTTACTCATAGTAACCTTAATGAAAATAATGGTTTATAATTTGAAGGAAGAATGGAGTGTTTTCTCTATCCATGGGAAAGGTGAATGAACATGTTAATAATGACACAACATAGATAAAATATTTTAGAAGTAGTTTTAATTGAAATTTAAGTGGAGAAGCATGAAGGAATATTAATTGGTTTTTGAAAATATTCCACATGAATGGAAGTGAAGATCAGTGGAAGATACCACATATAGTTGATGAATAATATTGAGGATACAATAATAATGCTTTGAGGGAAGAAACATTCACTAGTCAGATTAGTATCATAATAGTGGTAACTCCCACGGTAGGAAAAGAAGGGACCAAATCAAACATCAAGAATGATGTTTGTATAAGTGGTATCAATCAAATTAGAACCACTATAAACTCATTGATGTATGTTATATGTAAAGGGTTAAATAATAATAACCAACCACATTCCTTATCCGGATTATGTCTAATAATTACCCCACTCACCATGTGTTTAAGATTTTTAAACTTTTATTAAAGTGATATAAATTTAAATGGCATATATGATCCATGGAGTGTGATTATTCTGTAAGGGGATATGTTCAAAATGTTGGGATAGAGCTGTTAAAGTTACTAATTGTTATTTAAAAAATTACAAATGTTATCAAGGAGTAATATGACTCAATAATTGGAGTTTATTAACCAATTTGTATTTATAATTTGAATATGCTATTTTATATTGAGATGAATAATTTCAAATTATGTAGATCCTAATCTAATATTAAATTGGTTTAAAATCCTTTTCTAAAATATCCAAAGGTATCATGAAAAAGTTAGTGATCAAAAAGTGATATCAATCCATATCTCAAGTTGTATAAATCCAATATAATAAGTAGAATTTAACTCAATATAATAACCAAAAACATTCATGGAAATCATTTTCATTTTTTAATGCACTAATTTTTTTTTATCATATAATTATATTTTAAGATACCAAAATCATCTAGAATGAATGTTTTATAATCAACAATTGGTTTCCCTATGATGAAAATTATCTCAATACCCAGTTTTAATAACTAAAGGTGTTCAAGGGAGTTGGTGATAAGTATTTGAAGGATAGTTGGAGTTATCCTATAAAGGATAATCCATATAAAAAATGATGAACATGGATATCAAATGGTATCACTAAATTATCATGAAAAGGTGGAAAAAATTGGTTCCTTATATTGAATAACTCACATACTTGGTATTTAATTTATTATTTAATGATATTAATTAATAGGACTATTCATAATAATAATTTAAAAATTTTAAGGATTTGATGATAAATATTCACATTTTTATGGGTGTAAGTGAGTATATTGAAAAGAGTGACATTATTGACTTAGAATATTATTTCCAACACTAATTTTCAACTCAGTTAGCTTAGGTAAATTTTTATCTAGTCATTTTCAAGTTTTAAATTAACTTGTTAATAATATTTGAGTAAAATATATACATAAAAAGAATGTAGATAAAATGTATAAAAGTGAAAAATAAATAATTATTTTGGTCTACTGTCAGTATCATAGTAAACGTGAAAAATCAATAGTTCCACTATAAGTGAAAGATTTTATGGTTCAATCAATATGTTTTTGATAGATAACCTAAGTATTTCAATGTGGTAGATTGAGATAGAATTTTCACGTATAAAGTTATTTTCGCAAGATAAGTATAATCAATAAGTCTCAACAATAATTTATTGGAGATAATTTAAAATAGAGAGTAAGTATTTAATAGATAAATAGGGATTATAATTGAGAAGAAATCTCAATGCAATTAAATGATAATGTTGGATTTAATAAAAATAAAAATATGGATATGAAGATATTTTATTTTTATTATCAAAGGGGGTGAATGAAGTGAACCGTAAATCTATACATGTTTTAAGAATAATTAGTGTCACATGATGTGGAATGATTTATATTTGAATTGAAAAAAAACTAAAATAGGAAAATGTTTCAATTATAGGTTGAGAATTGGATTTGTTTTTAATTATTATTGGGGTTGTTTGCAATTATTAGTGATGGGAGGATGTAAAGCATGGGGAGACATGTTGACTTGGATAAAGAAGTAAATATGGTTACTATACAAGGGAATGATACATGGTGATATAAATATTATAATAAAACACAATGAAATATATGAAATTAGAATTTTAAGAAGATCATGTCATATCTAATGAGGAATTATTGAAGTTTCACTAGTTCTTATAAGGAATAAATTTTGAAAGAAGGTTCCTTAATTATTCTATAGATCAAGTTCAATACATGAGGGATTATGTTTTTGAGTGTGAAGATATATCTGGATTCAAGTTTTTATCAATGATATTATTAAATAATATTGTAGCTTTGGAAGATGTTTGAGTTTATTTAATGATGCCTCTAAAAAAATAGATGTTTAGAAGTTGTTATCAAAGTTGAGTTTTTCTGGAAGTTATTTTTGAAGTAGAACTATTGATTTTTCATAAGTAAAATATATTTATGATTTAGATGATAAATTATTTACCTAAACTATACAGTTTATAAAAAAAATAATGGAACGAATCTACCTATATAAATAAGTAATTCTACACACATATATAATATATTATATATGATATGTAATATATCTAGATGATACATAAGGGTAACTAGTTCTGAGCAGGGTATGTTAAAAAATTGAAAAGTAGTTAATTGTATGGTTAACCTGAATAATACATAATGGTCATGGAATTGATACATAAGGGTTATATGTGTTGGTCGGAGTGGATACTGAAAGGGGGTGTGAATTAAGTTCCAATTAAAATTTCTTTTAAAAACATTATGATTAAAATCCCCAAATTAAATAAAAATTAAACTGTAGTGAATTTATAAAGATTGGAAGTTATCAATTAGTTTCTCAAGATATTGGTTATTTCTCATTTAACTCAATCTGAAGATTGATTAACTTTTGAAACTAACTTACTGGATAACAAAAGTTATAAACACATGATATTTTAACTTTAAGAGTTACTTTAAAACAGATTAATATATAAAGTACTTTGCAGCGGAATATAAAATTTATTTTAAAACAAAATTAACAGGAAAAAAAGATATAACCAAGATGTTCAATCTCATGCTGATACTTAGTCCTATGAAACACTTTGTATAAACTATGATCCACACCCTGGATCAGGGTTTTACAACAATACACAGACTGTCCAGGTACTAAGACCTCTACCACAGTTCTTAATGGGAAAAACAAAAAATAGCATACAGGCTATCTAGGTCACACTTGACCTCTACCACTATCCACAGTGGGATATAAGAGTATAAGAGAAGATTGAGTGAGGATTTAGAAATCCTGCAGATCAGTACAGGAGACAATGAGTGCATAAATATATAGAGCACACACACTGCTCAAAATGTAAATATATGAAACACAATAGATCTAAACAGATAGAGATGAGTTTAGAATTATCTATGTGTTATGAGTGAAGCTCTGGACTCCAGTGATTGATGCAGATGAATCATTGAGTCATTCTCTTGTTTGTGTCAAGAAACAGAGTGTTGTTTTTGTATTTGAATTCTAGGTCCATGTTGATTAGTCTTATCAGCTTGAGTGCGAGTGAAATTGTTGAAGCTATTTACTCCTTGAGTAACCAGGTTCTATGGATTTAGTATGTGTTCTTCCTTCTTCTTCAATGATTGTGAGTCCTTTTGTATCTCCATAATATTATCTCGTATGTGTATAGAATAACTGATCAATTCTTGTCTCTTAATTTAGTAGTTCAAGGTTTCCTTTTATAGCTTTAGCTCCGACAATAGGAATGATTTCCATTTAACATGTTCAAGGTACGGTTCCTGAAATTCCAACCACTATCATTAATTAATAGCATGTGCATTAAAAAATCAAATATGATTGTTGCTAAATAAAAAAATAGAAATAGAGTTTAGAGAAACTATGACTGATTTCCATCTGTATATCTTAGTATCAGTGATCTTGTATCTGTAGCTCTTTTATATTAGTAATTGTTATCCTTTATAATGGTAGCTCATAGGAATCAGTAGATTCTCTTATCTGTAGCCGTTACTCATTATAATAGTAGCTCTATGTATCAGCATCTCTTTCTATGAGTAGCTGTTATGCATATCAGTGACCTATCTGTATCAGTGAACGTATGTATTAGTGACCCAGACCAAGGAAGGCACGAGACTCGGCCGAGTGCCCAGTCCCCCAAAAATCTAATAATAAAAAGAGAGTACAAGGTAAAAAGTAGAGAATGAAATCAAATAGTAGGCCTCACAACATCATATATCAGAAATAATCAGAGATGTTTCCACCACCACCTTCTGAGAACTCATCCGGATCCGCCGACTCCCATTCAGATTGCATAGTGCATCGACATAGCATTTGGATGTATTGCTCCATCAGACGTAACTGCACTAGAGACATGGGTTCAGTGATTCTACTTCATCCCCTATTTTGATCCATTTCTTTCGATTTTATATTTTTTGTAGAAGACCTGGTGGATATGGTCCTTGGCATATTGGAGTAATCTTTTCTGGGATTCCTCTTTGGTGGAGCAGTGGAAGCTCTATTGCATTCGTTCCGTTTCACCCCATTCATGAGAATCTCACAATAGGATTCCTTCATATGACCCTTTGATCGACATCCTTGGTTTTCCTTCCCCTCATACAACATTTGGGAGCCCTCATGCACCAAGGAGGATGTATCCTGGGAAGGTTCCTTATTACCATCCATGGGTGTCAAGCATGGAGAATACTCCCCACTCTTATGATTCTTGTCGCTTGCTTCTAAGCAGTCCTTCCTTTCCAAGGATTTATCGATGTCTTCTTTCTGCCCCATAGTATCAATCTTACTCTCCACTTCCTCAGAAATGTTTCCCCATATTGTTTCAGGAACCTCCTTCGCTAGGTTCATAAGTTCACTCTTCTGTGTACACCACATCCCTTAGTTGTTTCCACCTCTATAATCTCTTCATCCTCCTTCAGCTCTGCATTTTCCAGAACTTCATAACAATTTTTAGAGCAATTTATCAATTCATCAGACCTTACCTGCACTAGAATAGATGATGTATTCTTATGTGTATCCATATGAGCATCAGAAAACTGCTTCTTCTCAAGTCCCCTGCCCATAAATTTAAAGTCATATTTTGCTGCATCCATGCCCAAGCCACCATCATCAAGCTTCAGTTTTTCTGATTGATCATTCTCAGTAACGTGCACATTAGAATCATCTATGTGATTATGATCACCAATTTTACAGGTAGAATCCTTATTTCTAGACTGATCCAAGATTCCCTGTCATCCCATGGCAACAGCACTCAGAGAAAATTCAGTGGCCTGCCTCAATTCCTCTACTGCATCATGACCAGTAAGACCAATATCCATGGGAGATCCCTTCATCATGTCCCCTTCTAATGGAGACTGAGCATCCATAGGATTGCTATTCCCCTTCAGACTGAATCCTCCATATTGATTCCCATCTGCAGCAGCAGCACCACCCAACACTGCTGTAGTGAAAGCCGCATTCGGGGTAGGACTCGGCCGGTCATCGATGGTTTTCTTATGGCAATAAGAAGAATCATGTCCCTTCTTGCAACAACCAGAGCAAAAAGGGGTCCAGGAATCATAGATAATGTTCTGGGCATACTTTTACTCACCTTCAAACACAATCCACATGATCACTGGTGGGATCCTTGAGAGATCCATCTCAACACAGATCTTCATGGTTGAAGGGTTTGTCATGGAAGTTGTTCGCTGATCACATCAAATAAACCAACCAATTGAGTTACCTATTGACTTGAGCAGCCCAAGGATTTGGAACGGAAGAGGAAGACCAGGAAACTGTAGCCATATCGCCATGTTGGGAGAGTCACGATTCATATGGTACATAAAGGACCACCTGAGAAGATGAAAAGGAGACTCAGAGGAGGCTTTTCTAATTCTGGACCACGCCCTTACCAGGTAATCCTCATCAGCAAAGAGGATCAGGAGCTGCCAAGGTCCCAAGATCCCTACCTGCGCACGACGCTTCAGACCCCAATATTCATTAACAATCCTATCAAAATCTTCCACCAGGGGTTACTGACACACGAATCATGGAATCAAGGCCGTGGAGAGCATCAAAGAGGCTTCAGAAAACACTTGTACCGTCACTGGAACGATGGGTTGACCAGAGATACAACCCGAGACCTTTGGAGTGGCCTGTATACCGGTGACCTTATCTATTTTGGTAGAATTATGTACTGTGTACATAGCCTTATCGGTAGATGTGTATATCAGTGACCTTTGTATAAGTAGCTGTTTGTATCGGTGGGATTTGTATTTGTATCGGTAAACTTAATATCAGTAGTTTTCTATTTGTCTGTTTGTATCGGTAGCTTGTGCATACCGGTGGAATTATGCATACCAGTGGACTTACTCTATAGATAGGGCTATATTAGTGAATCAACACATAATACTTATATGTTCTATACAAATCATATCCAGATTGAGTTAGTACCATTTCTAAACAAGTATAAACATAGATAAACATTGATTAACACATTCAAAAGATCATTTTGATTATTTTATCAATTTAATAATATGATATCATTGATTTAAAGAATAAATAATTTAAAGACTGAAATTATTTGGGATTATCTAAGAATATTGAAACATAATTGAGATTATCAAAACAGGTGAGGTCAATAATCTCCCCCTTTTTGATAATCACAAATTATGATATTATAATCCAAATTAATTAGTAATTTATTAGACGATATAGTATTAAATGCAATTGTTTCAGAGGTAAAATTATACAATAAATGTATCAGAGGTATGAAACAACTGTATCAGAGATATAAAATAAATGTACCAAAGGTAGAATTATATTATGCTCATACTTCTCATATTTCTCATATTTCTCCCCCTTTCTTATATTTCTCCCCCTTTCCTTATATTTCTCCCCCAATGTGATTAGAAAAATGTAGGCAATAAAGGATTAGAGATGTAACCAAAGGTAAAAGAAAGTAATATCATATATATTCCTTGGGGAAAAAAGAAATAGATAAATAGAAAATTGAAAAAAAAAGAGTACAAGTGATTCATATCAAATGTCATGGCCATTATTCAATACACCTCCTCAGCATGTGATTTTACCTTAGGAACAGAAGAGGATTCAGGCTTTGTGGATACAGGTGGAGGCTTAGGAACACCAGAGATGATCAATGGAGGCTGAGATACTAATACAGTGCCTGGCCTATACATTGTATCTCGTTGGGTGATCATAGGAGTGAGGCTCTAGATTTCTTGAGCAGGAGTCATCTGAGGAATGGAGGAAGATTAAGCATAGGCATGCAGAGCTGGAGGTACCATGATAGGTGTACTATCCACATGCAAAAATAGAAGAAATAGATTCTTAAAGTCTATAATGATTCCTCCTCCTCTCTTCATAGCAGAAATGAAGTCATCCTCATTCTCCATAAATTTATCTAGAGAAGGAGTTTAATCTTTAAGATTTATTTCTTATTATCTGAAAGCGTGATTGATTGGGGTTAGTTTTAGATTTTCTAACCGAAGCTTTAAATGATTGTTCAACTGATTGTTAGTTTAGATCCTTTGAAAATAGAAATCCAATTTTTCTTTGTCCTGTTTTTGAGAAGTAGTGGCCTCTATCGCAAAATTCTGAACAATTTTTCTCCATATCCCTAGTGGTATTTAACACTTGGGACAAAGCAGCAGAGTCTAAAGAGCCACTGGTAGAAGATTGTACAATCAATGCTCTTATCATAGCTCGAATCTGATCAATATCCAAAGAAGGCCTGGGAGAACTCAGAGGTGCAACAGTAAATGCAACTATTTCCTTAAAGGATTTAGTCATCCCACTTATGAGATTTTGTACAATAGTGTCTTGGGTGCTGACATGTTGTTCCATGGAAGTCTTAAATTCCTAAAAAAACTGATACCATCTGGCCAATAACACTCTTCACAAAGGCCAAGTCATTGGATTCTTGTGATTTAGAGCTCATATAGGACTTCTTAGAGACAATTGACTTCTTTAGAGATTCAACATCCTCTGCCAATCTTGAAACGTAATTCTGGTAGGTCTTTACTGTATCCAATACACCAGATACAGATTCAGTTGTCAGAGATTGAATAGAAGATATCATAGAGGTTTCCATCCTTTTCATTTCTTCCACAAAACTATCCTGAAGATCATACTTCAACTGGTTTCAATCAGGGTTTCTTACAATGTCCCCATGTAATGTTTTAGAAATGATATTATAAGTAACAAGAGCTCTATTGATGGGTGTCTCATCTTATGAATCAGGACAGCCCAACCCAAACACTTCAAAACCTCGGTCTTCATCCCAGTCATCAATCCCAGCAGCAACTGAGACAGTGCCATGTCTGGTAGGATGCTCCCCCGCAATTTGTGATTTATTCTGTATAGCAATAGCACCTTCAGTAGCTTGGTCTTCCTCAGAAGAATCCTCCATAACCATTTCCATTTCTCCAACAGGAGGATCCTCAGGAATATGTGCAGGTTTGTCTACTTCAACAAGAACATCCTCTATAGGAATATCATTACTTCTAATCAATGGACTCAAACTCAAGGTGTTCTCATCTAAGCTATCAAAAACATGTTATCCACTTTCATGGACTTAATACTCATTTTCTGGAGCATGCTGGTATTCCTCATCAATAGGGGATTCTTCATTGATTACTCTCAACACTATTTCCTTTCTAGATGATACAACTTCAGTAACAGGACTTGGAGGCAAGTCTGGATCCCTTCCATCAGAAATAGAGGTATCCCCCTCTTTAGTATCATTACTATACTATGGTTCTGCTTCATCAGGTCTTTGAACTAGATCCCTCACATCCTTAGGCCTAGAAGGATGATCCATATGATTAATCTTATCATACATCTTCCCTTCATCACTTACCCATTCTCCTTTCTATGGATTCCAATTTATCCTTATATATTTACAAATAGTGCTTGTGATGAAAAAGTTGTTCCTTACCACCATTGTCTCATTCTGAGAATCAGCTACTCCCTTCACTTTGATCATAACTGAAATTAGGATTGCAAAGAATAGATCATTAGTTTCTAATTTTGGCCAGCTCATATCTTCAATTTTGATCATCAACAGTCTACACAAATTTACCTTGACACCATGCCTCAATAAATGCAACAAATAAATATCTTGTTACTTTAAATTTGAAAAGTACCGTGTTATTGGACTTAGCATATATTGGATGAAATTGAAATGAAATCTATTTTCTCCATACATATCTACATCCACTACTTTCCTAGGAGTTCCATCTCCTGTTAATTCATCCAAAGTAGCTTCATATTCAAAGATGTCACTAGTAGGCGGTACTGATTTCAAGAAAAACCCAAACTCTCCTTTATGTGGAACTTTTAGGCACTCAACCCACTCAACAGAGGAAAAATTTATTGTACTACCATTCACTACTAATACCATCTTGTTCTCAGATTTAGATTTCTCAAAACTAAAAAACTCATAGAAATATTTTACTACCTTTAGATAATAAAGACCATTGTTATTCGAGAAGCATTATACCCATTCTTGATCATCCAGTACTTCCAGAAATAATGACTTACTGGTAATCAACTTGTCTTCCCACAAATCTTTTTCAACTACTATCTCCCTTTAAAAGAGTTACAGATTTATAGGTTTCTTCACTTCACTGCCACTACTTGACTCTCGTTTGAGTCTCTTGGTATTCGGCTCATCATCCTTTTCATTGACTGAAGTTCACTTCACTCTTTCCATTATGCGGATCGCGAGGATTATGGTTCGAGAGAAACGATGGTTTGGGAGATAAGTCCTGAAGGTAAAGGGTTTGAGGTGGATTGAGAGAGGTCAGGGCTTTTTTTATCATTTAGGAATCATAAAATAACTAAATAAAACATAATATGTATAATACAAATGATACAGATTCCGGAGGATAAAGATTCGAAGTTTAAAAACAGAGCAAACTAACGGTGAGGTATACCGGTGAGGATACGTACCGGTGAGGTATAACAGTGAGGTCCACTAATAGTGATTCATACCGATGAGGTTTATAACAGTGAGGTCTGGCTAATGGTGAGGTTTCTAATCGTGAGGTTTCTAACAGTGAGGTTTCAAACGGTGAGGTATCTAACTGTGAAATTTCTAACGGTGAGGCTTCTAACGGTGATGTATCTAATGGAGAGGCTTCTAACTTACAGATTTTATCATTCCTAACTCATGTATAATGTAACTTAACCTATATGAACTTATAGGAATGGTCAAAATGTCATCTAATTGATTTTCAGTACCTATGAATTCAAGATTAATATCACCCTTTTGGTAATGATTTCTCAAAAAGTGTTGCCTTACATCAATGTGTTTGGTTCTAGAGTGAGACACAGGGTTCTTAGAGATATTGATCGCACTAGTTTTATCACAGTTTATAGACACATTTATAAACTGATATCCATAGTCCAATGATGTATGTTTCATCCATAGAATTTGTGCACAACAACTACCAGCAACAATATATTATGCTTCAGCAGTAGACAATGCAACAGAGTTCTGATTTTTACTACACCATGATACTAAAGACATACCTAGAATATGACATGTTACAAAAGTTCTCTTTCTATCTAACTTGTAACCAGTAAAGTCAGAATCTGAATAACTTATTAATTCGAATGATTGTCCTTTTGGATACAATAATCATATGTTAGCAGTATGTTTATGATATTTGAAAATTCTTTTAACAGCAAGCAAGTGTGAATATTTTGGATTAGCTTGAAATCTTGCACACATATACAGACTAAAAATAATATCAGGTCGACTAGAAGTAAGGTATAGTAGGCTCCCAATCACACCTCAATAGTTGGTTTGATCCGCTTGTTTCCCAGTTTCATCAGCATGCAACTTACAAATAGTACTCCTAGGTGTATAAAATTCCTTAATACTATCCAAACCAAAACGTTTTAAAAGTTCCTTAGTATATTTACCTTGATTTTAGATAATACAATTTTCATTTTGAAAGACTTGAAATCCGAGAAAATATTTGTGTTCTCCAATTATACTCATTTCAAATTAATTTTGCATACTCTTTGAAAAATCTATACACAATGCATTTTTATAAGATCCAAAAATAATATCATCAACATAGATTTTTACTATCAAAACATCTTTGGAAATTCTTTTAATAAATAGATTTGGATTAGCAATCCCTTTTGAAAAACCTTTTGAAATAAGAAAATTACTTAGTCTATCATACCACACTCTTAGAGCTTGTTTTAAACAATATAATGATTTAGAAAGCTTACAAACTCAATTTGGAAAATGAGGATTATTAAATCAGGGTGGTTGTTCAACAATAACATCTTCAATTATAAAACCATTTAGAAAATAACTTTTAAAATCCATTTGATATAACATAAAATTCAGATGAGTATCATAGACAAGTAGAATCCTAATAACTTCTAATCTTGCAACAGGTGAAAAGGTTTCCTCATAGTCTATTCCTTCCTCTTGATTATACCCTTGTGCAACAAGCCTTGATTTATTTCTAACTATGTTTCATAATTCATAAACTTTGTTCCTAAAAACCCATTTAGTTCCTATGGTCAAAGTATCCTTAGGTCTTTCAACTAATTCCCAGACATTGTTTCTTTCAAATTGATTTAATTATTCTTGCATAGACATTATTTAAAATTCATCATTGATTGCATGATTGATATTTTTAGGATCTAACTGTGAATGAAAGGATTGATGTTCAACCTGATTTCTTATAGAAGCTCTAGTCTATGTCCCTATATCATGATTACCAATAATAGCATCTAAAGGATGATTCTTTAGAATCCTAGTTGATCTAGTAAAGGTAGGACTAGAAATTTCAGGCTCTTCTCTATGCTCGGGTTCACCAAAAGAAAATTCTGGAACATTTCCAGAACTGGTTGTCTTTACAATAGGTTCACTGATTTTATCATTAAGGTCCAAAATATTTAGATCTTCCTCAAGATTTTAAAGAGAAGACTTAGGTTCATGTGGACCAGTTTCATCAAATTTTACATGTACTGATTCATCTACACATTTGGTTATTTTGTTGAAGACTCTATATGATTTATTGGTAGTAAAGTAACATAGAAATATTCCCTCGTCACTTTTAGAAGAAAACATGTCACGATTATCCTTAGTATTAATAATAAAGACGTTTCAACTGAAAACTCTGAAGTAACTATCTTTAGGCTTCCTATTATTCCATAGTTCATAAGGGTTTTTTTGAGAATAGGTTTTATCAATAATATATTTATAATATAGTAGGATTTATTGACTGCTTAATCCCAGAAATAAATAGGTAGGTCATACGCATTAAGCATAGTTCTTGCAATTTGTTGAAGGGTTCTATTTCTTCTTTCTACTGCACCATTCTGTTGAGGTGTCCTAGGGGAAGAAAAGTTGTGACTATAGCCATTGTGTGAGAAGAATGATTCAAATTCATGATTCTCAAACTCACGCACATGATGACTTCTCTGGGTCTTAATCTTAAGTCCACTGTGTTTTTCTACTGACTTGGTGTATTTTATAAAGAAAGAACTAGATTTACTTTTGTGAGAAAGAATGTATACCCACGTGTATCTAGAAAAGTCATCTACTAAGATAAAGAAATATAGATTCAAATTTAAACTAGAAACTCTAGAAGGTCCAAACAAGTCCATGTGAACCAACTCGAGAGGTTTAAAAGTTGAAACATCTTTCTTTAATTTGAATGAAACTTTATGTTTCTTTCCCTTTTGATAGGGAGTAAAATCTTTGTCAGATGGGGATTATAGTTGAGGTAGGTCTCTAACTAATTTTTTCTTGGTCAGTTTCTTAAGTGAATGAACATAACAGTATCCTAATCTTCTATTTCATATCCATTAATCTCTATTAATAGAATTTAATCAAGTATCCTTTTTTTGGATAAAGAATTTAAATCTATAGCATAAACATTATCATTTCTCAAGGCAGAATATACTAAAACATTTTTATAATTAAAAACATTACAAGAATCATTTTCAAGTTTAACATTGAAACCATCATCACACATCTGAGAAATGACCAACATATTGTATTTTAATCCATCAACAAATAATACTTTAGAAATTAAAATAGAATCAGTGTTACCAATCCGGCCTAATCCGATTATTTTTCCTTTTGAATTATCACCAAAGGTGACATGGAATCCATCAACATTGATTAAACTTTTGAAACATGAGTAATCTCCAATCATGTGTATTGAGCATCTACTATCCAGATACCAAATATTATTATAGGAACTCTTCAAGAAAGTTTCCTACAAAATAGTTTTAAACAGAAAATGATTTTGGTACCCAGATTTTCTTGGGTCGAGATAGGTTAGCAAGAAAAACTTTTGGTACCCATATTTTTCTAATGAGTCTCATATAATCAATAGATTCAAAATATTTTGAAAGAAAATATTTGTTGGATCTATAAATATTTGAATAGCTAGTTGAGGCATAGAAATTTCTAGAGCTAGAAATAGAATCATACTATCCAGATTTAGGAATAAATCTTTGCTTTGCAAGCTATATCTGTCCTCGTTGATAGCCTAAAATAGTAGTGTACTTTGGTGCTAATTTTTTTCCAAGAATTTGTGTAACTGTTTTATTTCCATTTTTGAACTTCTCTAGATATATTCTAAGTTGATCATTAGAAAATTTAAGTTCAGTATTTCCTTTAACAATTGAGAATTATTTTCCTTTTCTACTTCCAATGTAGATTTGACAGTTCTAGTTAAAGCATATTGTTTCTTTAATGACTTTTACTTATCCTTCAGCTCATTACAAGTATCTTATAACATATTACAGTATTCAAATAACTCTTCACTATACATATTTTCTGAATTAGAATCATCTCCATTATAATATGAATTTTAAGCAAGAGTATCCAATGTTACCTCAGATGTATTTGTCCTGAATCCCAAATTAGCTTTTTGAGATTTTTCATCCTGAGTGGAATCAGAATCACTCAAACTGTTTTCTGAAGCAATCCATGTTTCATTCATAGAATTATTGTATTTGTTTTCCTTGTACTCATATTTCGTCTTGTATTTTAATTTGGGACAGTCAGCCTTCACATGTCCTTTCCTCTTGCATTCGTAGGAGACTTTGTCATCCCTGTTATCAGTCCTTTTCCAATTCTTCTTCCAATGAACTTTATTTTCATACATTCCCTTGTAATTGGATTTTCTGAAAAACTTTTTTTTCTATAAAACTTCTTAAATCTTCTGGCTATCTGTGCCATTTCAAAATCACTGTCAGATGTACTTTCTTTACTACACGAACAATCACTTTCACTTTGAATTTTTCCTTTGTCCATGTTGTTTGAAGTAGAGGTCTTGAAGGATAATGATTTCTTTCTTGGTTCATCATCTTATTCATTGTTCACCCTCAACTCTTCTTCATACACCATAAATTTTCCAATTAGCACCTTAACTGGTAGTGAACATATGTCACACGATTCTCTTATGGAGACTGATGTGCCTCTCCATCATTCCGGAAGACATCTTAGTATCCTCCTGATTTTCTCTTTTACAGGAACAACTTTTTCATGTGAGATCATTGTATTTACGGTTTCTTTAAACCTGAGATTCATGTCAGAAATATGTTGATCCGGGTTAATTTTAAAATTATCATAATTAATAGTATAGGTATTCAATCTCATTTCCTTAACATCGGTTATTCCCTCATGGGAAATATCCAAGGTATCCCAAATTTCAGAAGTAGTATTGCAAGAAGATATTCGGTTAAATTCTTCATCTCCTAAAGCATAGTACAACGAATTCATGGATTTACAATTATTATTGTAAGAAGTTTTAGTAGGTTCATACCAAGTAGTTCTTTCTGAGTCTAGAATCCTATACTGAGTCTCTATAGCTGTCCAAATGTCAAAGCCCATGCTTTCTAAATGAATTTTCATTTTCAGTTTCCATTGGGCATAATTAACACCATTAAAGAAAGGTGGCCTATTGGTAGCATCAATTTCTAGTCTATTATTCATAATTTGATTTTTGCAAATATATTTAAATAAATAAAATTCAAAACAAACATAAATTTACGATCATTAAGATAAAACTAAAATCACAGTTCAAAAACAGAGTGTTTGGAAATCATTTATAAATAAGAATCCCTTTGACCCTTTGGTACCAAATGTTAATCGGAGTGGATACTCAAGAGGGTTGGTGAATTGAGTTCCAATTAAAATTTCTGTTAAAACATAATGATTAAAATCCCCCAAATTAAATAAAAATTAAATTGTTGTGAATTTATAAAGATTGTAAGTTTTCAATTAGTTTCTCAAGAGATTTATTATTTCTCAGTTAACCCAATCTGAAGATTGATTAATTTTTGAAACTAACTTACTGGCTAACAAAATTTATAAACACATGCTAGTTTAACTATCAGAGTTACATTAAAACAGATTAATATTTAAAATACTTAACAGCGGAATATAAAATATAGTTTAAAACAAAATAAACAAGCACAAGAGATATTACCAAGAGGTTTAGTCTCGAGCCGAGACCTAGTCCTCTCAAACAGTTTGTATAAACTATGATCCACACCCTAGATCAAGGTTTTACAATAGTACACAGACTATCCAGGTACTAAGACCTCTACCACAGTTCTTCATGGGAAAAACAAAACAATAGCATACAGGCTATCCAGGTCACACATGACCTCTACCACTATCCATAGTGGGATATAAGAGTATAAGGGATGATTGAGTGGGGATTTAGATATACTCCAGTTCAGTATAGGAGACAGTGTGTGCCTAAATATAAAGATCACCCACACTACTCAATATGTAAATATATGAATCCCAATAGATCTAAAAATATAGAGATCAGTTTAGAATGCTCTATGTGTTTTGAGTGAAGCTCTGGACTCCATGGATTGATGCGGATGAAGATTTGAGTCCTTCTTTGGTTTTTTTCAAGAAACAGAGTGTCATTTTTATATTTGACTTATAGGTCCAGGTTGATCAGTCTGATCAGCTTGAGGGAAAGTGAAATTATTGAAGCTCTTTACTCCTTGAGTGATCAGGTTTTATAGATTCAGTATGTGTTCTCCCTTCTTCTTATATGCATGTGAGTCCTTGTGTATCTCCAGAAGATTGTCTCGTATGTGCCTAGAAAAACTAATAAATTATCACCTCTTTCTTTAGTAGTTTGAGTTTTCCTTTTATGGCTTTAGCTCCAGAAATAGGAATGATTACCTTTTTACATGTACGATGTACGGTTCCTGAATTTCTAACCACTATCATTAATTAATAGTAGGTGCATTAAAAACATCAAATATGACTGTTGATAAATAAAAAAATAGATATAGAGTTTAGATAAACTGTGACTGGTTTCCATTGGTAGCTCTTAGTATTAGTGAGCATGTATCAGTAACTCTTCTATATCGGTAGATTTTATCCTTTATAATGGTAGCTCATAGGAATCGGTAGCTTCTATTATCATTAGTTGTTACTCTTTAAAATAGTAGATCTATGTATCAACAACTATTTATATAGGTAGATGTTATGAATATCGGTTACCTTTCTGTATCGGTGTACATATGTATTAGTGGCCCACACCAGTGTGCTTATAATGGTTGTCTTCATAATAGTAGCGATTATTCTATATCCGTCGACTTGTGCATACCGGTAGACATATTCTATCGGTTTCTTAGGTGTAACAGTAACTTTCTGTATACCGGTGACCTTATCCATATCAGTATAATTCTGTACTAGTGTACATATCCTTCTCGGTAGCTGTGTATGTCAGTGACCTTTTTATCAGTAGCTGTTTGTATCGGTGGACTTTGTATTTGTATTGGTGAACTTCATATCGGTAGCTGTCTGTCTGTCTGTTTGTATGGGTAGCTTGTTTATACTTGTAGACTTATGCATTCCAGTGGACTTACTATATCGGTAGGTCTATATTAGTGAATCAACACTTAATACTTATCTGTTCTACGTAAATCATATTTAGATTGATTTTGTACCCTTTCTAAACAAGTATAAACATATATAAACATTCATTAACACATTCTGAAGATCATTTTGATTATTTTATCAATTTAATAATATGATATCATAGATTGAAAGAATAATTAATATAAAGATAGACATTATTTGGGATTATCTAAGCATATTGAAACATAATTGATATTATTAAAACAGGTGAGGTCAACAATATGGATAATATATAAGTATTTTTCATATTTTTTAGAAAGAAATTGGAAAAGTATTGAGTCTCCATGATACCTAAGGGTTATTATTGATGATACATGATGGTATTCTCTTTCAAAATAGAAAAATACATGATGAACTAGAGTATGATCATGTGAAAAATCACGCCAAAAATAAAATATCATACTATGACTAGTTGAATACTGAGAAGGAAAATGAAATTGAATAGTGTTTTTTCCAGGGGGGATGTGTATAAATATTAATGGTAGAATATTAGGATTGAAAAATGATTCAGGGATTTCTACTATGAGGGATTGTGTCACTAAACAATATGTTTGGGGAGGAATAAGAATTAGAAGAGATCATGACATTGTATATTATTGATTTAAATACGATATTTTACTAGAATATATGTATATTTCTGTTGGCATTGATCAGACAATAATGATGGATTTCTGAACATGAACATGTTATTTCCATTATTGCTCACATATTTTATTGGAATTTAAAATTAGGTTGATATAATAATGATTTTAAAAATTGGAACTAATTTAATCGACACCCAATGACCAAATTAGAATGTGTGGTACTCATGGAATGATCATATAGAAATAATGGATGGAATATTAATCCCAACCATGAAACTAAGGATTGGATACTTGAATAAATATAATAAAATTAATTATAAGAGCCCAATATAAAACCATAGATGGTTATATTGATATATCTCATTTATTGAAGAAGAATATGTGATATTCAAAGAGTATATACATTGATATATATGGTTTACATCAAGAGCGAATAATATAGGAGTAATATTGAGTTATATCACTATATATGACTATTAAAGAAGGGAACAAATATAATTATTAATTTAGGGTTTAATATTTATTTAGAAGAGAAAGTTACAACTAATGTGATTTTTTAGAAGATATAGACTTAACCCTCACATCATGGGGTTGATCTTATCCAATATTGAAGAAGGTGAGAAAAAAAAAATAAGATTTCAATGGAGAATATATATACAGATTAGGATCTAAGGTGTCTCAGTAAACTATACTAGTCTAGAATATACCTTCATATATATAAAATATTAATGAGACCTTTTCATATATAAACTTACCAAAACATCCCCACTATATTGATCATAGGATAATAATTGAGAGTGACCATTGTATTAACAATGATTCTTTACTAAACATTTCAAATGAAGTGAACCTTGTCATGGAATGATTGTGAACTAAAAGTTTTATCCTCTAAATAATGAATGATAGAGGATTATGGTACACCATAACATCACTGTTTATGTTCTATGAAGTTCCATTTTGATTGTGTCTGTGAGAATTGAAAATATTTATTTCTATATAGTTCAATGAGAAAATGGTTGATAGAGTGAGTATTATTCCAATATAATA
Source organism: Viscum album (assembly GCA_963277665.1). NCBI lineage: Eukaryota > Viridiplantae > Streptophyta > Magnoliopsida > Santalales > Viscaceae > Viscum > Viscum album. The sequence goes on from OY728119.1 coordinate 1,656,172,704, forward strand.
ATATTAATGTTATTCTAAATTCATTAAGAGAAGGTTGGTGATTTCATTTATTATACTATGATGGGTAATGTAGACCTGGGATGTTTCTACTCCCTTTGATGACATGGATGGACAACTTCTAAGTCATCATTATAACATCTAATGAATTCTTTAGATGTTATTCACAATAGAGAAATATGATTAAGGGAGAATAGAAATGTCTACAATAGTTTTAAACAGATGTGTAGTCGTATATGTAAAATATTCTAGGGACTCTACAATGGATAGATTTTACAGATGTGATAGACAAGTGTACAATAGAATTAGAGTTTGGAGGAAAAGTATCTTAAATGTATAGAACCCATAGTTGAGGTATCTATATTTTTTTTTGTGAAAATTTTCATTTATACAATATTTCATGGATGTTAGAGATGTATAAGGATTATTTAACATGTTACCAAGTCCATTAGATTATTTGTGGAATTTCTGGACAATAATCCCTAAAAATTGAAATGTATGAAGAGTGTATAAGGAATCTAGGATCCAATGTATGTGTCATCATTCATCATGATAGGTATCATCCACCATATTATACATAGGATTCCTATAAAAATATTGAAAATTGGTAAAAGAATATAAATTAACATGTGATATCTGGGAGAAATATTTGTCATTATACTCCAGTATATGTGTGTTTTTAGTTAGCTTAAGTTTCATTTTCCCTCAATATACATGTGGTGGATTGAATGTAAGTTTTAATTTCTCAAAAAAATTATTCAAACACAAAGTGTTTATTTCATTCAGTATATAGAAATAAATATAGAATTATGGATCAATGTATGGTGGGAAAGTTTCTACCATAAGTGCCATTTCTTTTTGTGTAATGGTTATTTATAAGATGTGTAGGTGTCAGGAAACACTAATAAAAACTCAAATATTTTATGGATAAAAATTTTAGACTCCGTAATTTTTAATCTAATAAGGAATGAAAATTATAATGATAATGTAACATCCCATGTAAATAAAAATAATACATTTTCATTAATTTTAATATTTTTTAATTAAAAATTAATTTTACCTTAAATTGTTTTTTATGTTCGATGGCGTACCTGATACACTACAATGAGTTTCTTTGAAGAAATATTGTGTTGCACAATAATTATATAATATTATTATTTTAAATGGAAGTTAATGCCTAGCCGTTGTATTGGTAGAGATAAACAAAAAAATCTATAATAGGATTATACATTTTTGTTAAATGTTTTTACATTCATACAATTAATGTTAGTGTCATAAAATGTGAATGAATTGAATTTTAAGTACAAGCTGACTAATATTCTTTAAAAGGAGTATTTACAGCTTTTAAATGGAGACACCTCTATAAATCTAGTGTTTTTCACTTTTAAATTTTATATTTTACCAAAAAAAATTCTTATTTACAATCTGGACTTCAAAATTTAGTTTGGGTAAATTTTTGGTTTTTTATGATAAAATTCATTTTTTAATGAATAGTGAAAAATAATGTATTTAAATTAAAATATGCCATTTAATCTAATTTATTTATATGTTTTAATTATATTTTAAATTTGTTTTAAAGTTTAATCTTATTTTTTATCATTTAATCCTATTATGGTAATTGTAATTAATTTTACATTGAAATTGGAAATAAACAAGTGTCAATCTTTTGATAGTTGTTATTTCCTAAAAAAACACTTTTTATTTGGACAACGGAATTTAATTTAAATTAATTAATAAAACATATATGTTTTTAATTTGTTAAAATAGACATCATTTTTGAATTCAGAATATCAAATATATCTTATGCTGGATTTTTGGTATTTTTCTGAAAAACATCAATTTTTGATGAATAGTGAAACCACTAAGTAGTAGTTTAAAAACTGACTGTTTCATTTAAATGAAAATTTACAACTTCTGTGAATTAAATTTTGAAAATTTGATAGAAATGGCTGTTATTAGTAAGTAAAATGTGGTGCAATAAGATTAAAATAATTTTTTGGTGAATAGTAACTTTAGACTTTTATTTACCATGGTTAAAGGTAAATAGGGTAAATAAAGGTAAAACAAATATTATAATAATATATAATTACCTTAAAACTAGTCCTAACATTATTAGTTGATACATAGTAGACCATGGGAATCCTTGAGTCAATTTTGGGGACCCCATAGAGCCACTTAAGAGTGACAATGACACTTTATTTTAATTAACATAATGTAAATGCAAAAATGAGAAAAACAAATATTTTTTTATAAATTAATTTTTAAATGGGGTTATATAAGTTATACTTTCGGCAAAAAATATTCATCATAAATATAAAAATATTTCATATAACATGGTATTTCATTTATAATTTTTAGACATCACATAAATTAAATTATTTATGAATCAATAATGATGCAGTATTAACTCATTAATAAACGATTTAAATAAATAAGATTATAAATATTAAAACAATATCAAAAAAACCATCCAATTATTATTAGAATATTTTATTTCGAACACGAGTCATCTTATCTTTGACTTTAGTGAGATTTTGACCCTTTGAAACCGAAGATAAGTTGAATACAAAATAACATTTTTAAACATTCTTAAAGAGCCACTCCTCCCCCTTATAAAAAGCCCTCACTTATAACCCATTACTACCACCTCTCAAGACCCTTCGATGATCCAAACTATGATCAAATAATCTCTCAAGATCCCTTTATTCTTAAAATAATCCTTATGTTAGGTAGAAGTCACTCCAAGAAGTCCTTTTGGTTCAAACCAAAGGGAGTTACCCGAATTGATGATATCAGTTTTTCTTAAATTATTTTATTTTATTTTACTTTTCCAACCCCTAAACTCTTTTTATTAATATATTTTATAAAAAAACCAGCATCCTAAATATACTAGGATATTTTATGATATGGATTTGAACTACACTTACACAAACCTCCATCAAATTGGTAAATAACATATTGTTTCTGTTGATGGAAAACTAACGCCTCACGAAACAATGGTTGTTCAATTATCTCCTAACTCTTGTCAAGGTGGCCATTATGATATAAATTCATTTATATGTGATATATATTATGCTTATTTTTTCATTATTCTTCTATATTTTTCATTTATAGCATACCTTTAGGGTTTCCATAATGGGTAAATGCGATAATTTCAGTTGAGGAAGTGAGGACTACCGCCCCCTCAAAGTGATATGACTCATTAATTCCATATTTGGGACATATAGAGGATATAGATAAAGTTATTAAATAATATATTATACTATAATTATAATATACCTATGTATAATTATGTTTTAATTCCATTAAAATACAAAATAGAAATGAATGTAGCGTTCATGCGTACGTATAGCTTACCGTCTACATGAACTGTGTATTTCATTTCCAATCTCCAAATGTTATATGCTATTATAAATACACATATATAATGGATATATAATATATATATTATATCTAAATCATGTATATCATTATTGAGATAATGGAATTCTTACCACATTGACAACTTCTAAATATAAGAAGTTCATTTTTGACTCAAGTACCAAATAATGAAAAAATGATCGTTATTAACTTAAATGATTACATAATGTGTATAACATTGTAATAAGTTCTATAAAATGAATAATAAACTTTTAAAGGCTCTCAAGTAAGTAAAAATTAACTTTAGTTTATTATTTATGTTATTAATGAACGAACAGGTCAAGTCGGACACGAGGTAATGGACTTTGTATCAATCCCCATTGATTGAGCCATTTTATGTTTTATACATGACTTTCCTTTATACACTATATAAAAACCTTTCAGTTTTCATTTTATTCAAAGGGAATATTTTTCTACGAATCATTTTACTAAATAAAAAAAAGATAAATGTTGTTTAACGTAAACGGTGACAATAGCCTTTCCGCTGCTGCGGGTATTATTTGACCATTGGCTTCGATAATATGACATAGTTTTTTTAAAAGGAAAATAAATATCATACACCATTTTTTAAATATTTTGGTATTGAATATGAGTTTTTAAAATGTATTTATTAAATTTATATCTTGAAATTATTTCTTGTGATTTCAAATGAAATGTTATTAGTGTAATGTTCATATTTGAAATATTTTATGTCTTATGATGGTACTTGGACATTTTAAGGTTGGTAATGTGATAAAACAATTGATGGGTGGTGTCATGATAAAACAGGATGGGTGGTTACATTATATCTTCCAATTCATTGGGTATGGATGTCATCCGTATGGCTATTCCATTTAGTGATATGTTTGGAATTCGCCCGTATGGTTATTCCATTTAAGTATTTTTTTTCCCAAGTTACCATTATATGTTATGTGTTCTTTATATGGGTTTTATGGTAATATTTTGGTTTCAAAATCTTAAGCAATGATCTTTTATTCAGTGAAGACTATTTACTACATCATAAATGTGAAAAGTATTACTTATGATAAAGTATTCATAGTTTAGTTGTTGTTTTGAAAAACTAACAGTTTTCATTCTTTCTGTATCCCTTACTAAGATTTTTATGCTCACCCCAAGTTTTGAAATGTCCTTCATAAGAATTAAAGATGAATAGGGTCAATTATGGGATCAAAGAAATGTCATGTTGTCTAAAACATGGAACTAGACATGACACTTTTTTTATGATTTTTTATTCTTTGAAAAAAATGGAAAATGAGTAGAAGTGTATACATTGTAATTATTGAGACCAAATGTAATATTTATGGACTAACTCTCTAAAAATATAAACCTTCAAATATCCTCAATTTGAATTATTCATTTAAATCAATAATATGTAATGTTTTAAGGGTGGGTCCTTATAGTTGGCTTCAAAGGTCGGTTTAGATTAATTTAGGAGATATGGTATTGTTAAATTAATATCCCTAAATTTCTTTATGGTATGATTGTAATGATATTTCATTTAATGAATACAATGTTGCATCACCTAAGTTATTTATGTGTTAATAATGGTTTTCCGTAGAGGAAACATGGCCGCTATGTTGGGATGACATCAGGAGGAAGAAAACCTTCCAAATCAGCAACCTGAGATGGTTGGAATCGGAACTGAATAGTTTGTTGTAGTGATGGAATAGTTGACTCAGGAAATAAGTGGTGGTGGTATACATGCACAAGATTGGCCAGATCAACCACAGAAGAACATGTCAGTAGTGGAGCATTTCATGAGGCAATATTCCCCACCATTCAAAGGATAATCTGACCCTGTTCTAATAGAAGTGTATATTAAAGAACTGGAAATGATTTTTGATGATATGGAATGTTTAGAACATCAAAAGGTTATTCTCATTGTTTGAAATTTTGAATTTGAAGATGATCAGTGGTGGTCGATGGTGAGAAATATTTGAGATAGTGAGGAGATTGATGCTCTTCATTAGGATGAATTAAAAAGGAATGATTCATGAGAAATATTATCCTAAGGTGGTTTGATTTGGGATGAAAAAACAATTTCTAGAATTGAGGCAGGAGGATGACTTAGTTGATGCTTATGAAGGAAATTTTACTCGAATGGAAAGGTATTCTCCAAATTTCATCCAATATTTTGATAGTAAGATAAATTGATTTTACTCAGGAATTATGCCACAATATCAAAGAGCATTATCCTATCATGATTTCAAAAGATGAGAAAAACTTGTTCGATATAAGGAGAAGGTGGAAATAGAGTTTTCTTATGATCAACTGTTCTTTGAAAAAACAATAGAATAAGTGGTCTAGTTGGAAGTAAAATGGAAATAATTCATCAAAGAAGCCTATAGGTAATAAATCTAAATATCCATCTTGTGAGAGGTGTGGTAAAAATCATCCGGGAGAATGTTTATCAACGTCTATAAAGTGAATCCGGTGTCGTATGTCTGGTCATATTGCTCGTAACTGTAAGAATAAAATCAAGCAAGAAATGAAAATCCACGGTAAGATTTTTTATGTGCAATGAAATGGGTTATTATGAAAATGAGTGTCCAGCGAAGAACTCAACTGCAGGATAGCAGTCGGACTACAAGTATAAAGGGGTGGTCAAATCCTTTGGAACGACTTCAGCATATTTTGGGACATAAAATGATGTAGTATTGGGCACACTTTTTTTTTTCAAGTTATGACAAAGTGTTTTTTGATTCAGGGTCAACACACTCTTTCATTTCATAGAAGGTTTCTATTAAATTGAGAATTCCATATCAAGATATGAATACTGAACATATGGTAAAAAAAACTATAGGAAATGATGATACAAAAAGAAATTATAAGAACCTTCATATCCTTGGGTGTGGAAAGAATCTACATGCAAACCTTATAATTTTGCCTCTAGTAGAGTTTGATGTTATTTTGGGTATGTATTGGCTTTCTATTTATCATTCTAAGATTGATTGTAGAGCTAAAGAGGTCTCTTTTTAGATAGATTTTTAGGTTGTGAACAAGAATATACCCTTTATTTTGATAACATATCAAGAAACTGAGTGACTAGTAAAATATGGGAATGAATGTTACATTGCACATATTGTCAATAATAAGGGAACAGTTCAGATTAATGATGTGATAGTGGTAAATGATTACCTTGATGTTTTTACTGATGAGTTTACTATTATTATACCTAATCAAGAAGGTGAATTTAATTTTGACTTAGTTCTTGATTCTAATCTAATTTCAAAATCCCCTTATCGAATGGCTCAAATTGAACTTTTAGAGTTAAAGAAGCAATTGATGGAGTTATTAGATAAAGGTTTCATTCGACCTAGAACATCACCATGGGGTGATTTTGTCTTGTTTGTTAAAAATAATGATGGTTCAATAAGACTCTTCATTGATTACAGAGCATTTAACAACATCACTGTTAAGAACAAGTATCATATTCCTCATATATATGATTTGATTGATCATCTCTAGAAAGCTATGTATTTTTCGAAGATTGATTTGAGGTTGTGGTACCATAAGTTGAATGTAAAAGAAGCAGACATTCTGAAGACCTCTTTTTATACTAGATATGGCCATTATGAATTTGTAGTTATGCCTTTTGGTTTAACAAATGCACCTTCTGTATTCATGGATCTTATAAATAAAATTTTCCATGAGTTCATGGATAAGTTTTTGGTTCTGTTCATTGATGATATCTTAGTTTATTTTAAAAGTAAATAAGAGTATGAAAGTCACTTAAGGGTTGTCTTGTAAACCATGAATGAAAATAATCTCTATGGGAAATTCAGCAAGTGTGAGTTTTGGTTACAAAACATTTCATTCCTTAGTCAAGTTGTTTAAAAAAATGGCATTAATGTTGATCCTGCTAAAACAACAGTTGTTGAAGAATGGCCAAGACCAAAAAATATAACTAAGATTCGTAGTTTTATTTGTTTTCCAGGTTATTACTGGAGGTTTTTCGATAATTTTTTAATGTTATCTAGTCTAATGACCAATTTAACTCGAAAAGATGTTAAGTTCATTTGGAAAAAATATCGTAATGACTGTTTTCAGTAATTTAATAGATGATTGGAGAATTCCCGATTTTTGGAACTACCATCCCGAAATGGTGAGTATGTTATTTACAATGATGATTCATTGAAAGGAAATGATTGTGTCTTTATGTAGAATGGTCAGGTAATTTCTTATGCTTCACATCAGTAGAAATTTCATGAGTTAAATTACCCTACACATGATTTTGAATTAGCCGCTGTTGTTTTTGAATTAAAAATTTGGAGGCATCATTTGTATGGAGTAAAATGTGAAATATTTACTAACCAAAAAAGTATGATGTATATATTCACTCAGAAATAATTGAACATGAGATATAAGAGATGTATAGAATTAATCAAGGATTATGATTTCATGATCCTTCAATATATAGTAATGTAAAATAAAGTGGCTGATGAATTTATTCAAAAAGGTAATGCTTTATTAGCCATGATACATTTGGAATGAGATCCTTTGATTTTTTATTTGATGATATTTGGCATAGAAGTAGTTGGTGCAATAAATTCCTCTTTTTTTAGGTGTTAGTGAAATCATCTCTATCTGATAGAATTAAGAAACCGCAGAAGGAAGAAAATGAATTATAGAAAAAATGTAGAGTTGATTTAGAATGTTATGTTTCCAAAATTTTACATTGATAATGATTGTGTTTTGAGGTTTGGGAAAAGATTATGTGTACCTTGTGATTCACAGTTGAAGAATGAGTTGTTATGTGAAGCTCATAGTTCCACATTTTCAACTCATCCTTGCAGTACTATGATATGCAGAAATCTTTTGGTGTATTACATGAGGGATTGAATGAAAAGAGATATTGCCAATTTTAATATGAAGTGTCTGACTTGTCAACCGGTTAAAGAAGAGCAGTAGTTACTGAAAGGGATGCTTCAGTCAATACCGGTGCTAGAGTGGAAATGGAAATATATATCCATAGACCTCATTGTGGGATTACCAAAGACATCTCGAGGTAATAATGCAATCTGGGTTATTGTTGATCTATTGAATAACCTGCTCATTTCCTTAATATTCAAGATACTTTGTCTCGATATCAACATTCTTAGTTATATGATAAATAGATAGTCAGGATTCCTGGAGTTCCCCTCTCCATTGTATCTAATTGTGAACTGTGGTTTACTTATAACTTTTGGAAAGGCCTTCAGAAGTCGTTGGGTACTGAATTAAATATCAGTAATGCTTTTGACCCTTATTCAGATGGGTAGTCAGAGTGAACAATGTAGACCTTGGTGGATATGCTATGTTCTTTTTCACAAGATTACCAGGGATGTTGGGACCAAAAAATATCTTTGGTTCAATTTTTTATAATAACTATTTTCATTACATTATACAGATGGCTCCATTTGAGGCATTATATGGGAAACAGTGTCAAACTCCAGCTTTTTGGGATGAAGTAGGTGAAAAGAATCTGATGGGACTAGAATTGGTTGAATATATTTTAGAACATGTTCAAATGATTCAAAAGAACATGAGAACTGCTTAGAGTAGGAAGAAAAGTTATGTCGATAACCAGATGAAGGATCTCTCTATTAAGGAAGGTGACCTTGTATTTTCATTGTTTCTCTATGGAAAAGTGTGATGTGTTTTGGTAAGAAGGGAAAGTTGAGTCCGAGGTTTATTGGACCTTATGAAATCCTGGAGAATATTGGATCAATTGCATACATAGTGGATTTACCACCATGTTTATCACTGGTATACAATGTTTTCATGTTTCAATATAGAGAAAGCATATGCCAGATCCATCTCATGTTTTGAGCATGTGGGTAGTTATATTAGAAGAGAATATCTCTTATAAGAAACAAACAGTCCATATTATTGACAGAAGAGATCAATCATTACAGAATAAGGAAATTTATCAGGAAGTGGTTTTGTGGTAAAACCATATGGTTGAAGAGGAAACGTGGGAATCTGAAAATTCTATGAGGGATAAATACCCCCACTTATTTGATAAGTGAATAAAAATTCTGAGGACATAATTTCCAAAAGGGGGGAAGGATGTAACATTCCTAATAAATAAAGAATAGTAAATTTTTATTTTTATTAAAATTTTTGAATTAAATATTAATTTGACATTAAAAGGGTTTCTATGTTCGATGGTTTACCTGATACGCAACAATGGGTTTCATTGAAATATTACGTTGCACACTATCAATATAATACTATTATTTTAAATGGTAGTTAGAACCTAGCTGTTGTATTGGCAGATATGAATAGAGCTAACTACAATAGGATTATACATGTTCGTTAATTTTTTTTAAATTCATCCAATAAATGTTAGTGGCATAAAATTTTAATGAATCGAATTTTAATCACAAATAATCTAATATTTTTTAAAAGGTCAATTTACCACCTTTTAATGGAGAACCCTCTTTAAATATAATTTTGGTGACTTGTATATGTACTATTTGACCAAATAAAATTCTTCTCTAGAATAAGGACTTCAACATTTACTTTTGGTGATTTTCTGGTATTTTTCTGATAAAAGTCATCTTTTAATGAATAGTGAAAATATTATATTTAAATTTAAATTTTCCTTTTAATATAATTTATTTATATGGTAAGATTATCTTTTTAATTGGATTTAAAGTGTAATAAGATTATATTTTTATCATTTAATCCAATGTTGGTCATTGAAATTAATTCCACTTTAAAATTGGACATAAACAAGTGTCAATATTTTGATAGTTATTTTTTCTTAAAAACATGCTTTTACTGTTTTGACAAGGAGATATAATTTTAAATTAATTAATACAAATTATATGTTTTTAATTTGGTAAAATATATATCATTTTCGAATTCATAATATCAAATATATATTAGGCTTAATTTTTTGTATTTTTCTGAAAAACATCAATTTTGATGAAAAGTGAAAACACTAACAAGTAGTTTAAAAACAGACTTTTTCATTTAAATAAAAGTTTACCACTTCTGGGAATTGAATTTAGAAAATTTGAAACATATGGTTTTTATTAGTAATTAAAATTTGGTTTAATAAGAATAAATTTATTTTTAGAGAATAGTAACTTTTGACTTTTATTTACCACAGTTAAAGGTAAATGAGGTAAATAAAGATAAAAAGAATATTATAATAATACAAAGTATGTCAACACTTGTTCTAACCTAATTGGTTGATACATGGACGACCAAGGGAATCACTGGGTCGATTTTTGGGACCCCATGGTTCCACTTAAGAGTGATAATGACACTTTATTTTAATTAACACAATGTAAAGGCAAAAATGACATAAAAAATATATTTTAGTAAATTAATTTTTAAATGGAGTTATACAAGTTATATTTTCAACTATAAATATTCACTGGAAAGATAAAAATATTTCCTACATCATGGATTTTGTTTTATAATTTTTTACATCAAATAAATTAAATTACTTATGACACAATAATGATGTAGTATTTACCTCATTAATAAATTATTTAAATAAATAAGTTTATAAATATTAAACCAATATCCAAAACCTGTCCAATTATTATTGGGTGATTTTATTTCAAACATGAGTCATCTTATCTTATACTTTATTGGGTTTTTAAACTTTTGAAACCAAAGATAAGTTTATAATAAAATACAATTTTCAAACATTCCTAAAGATCCCCTCCTCCATCTTATAAAAAGACCTCACTTCTAACCCATTCCTCACACATCTCATTCCCCTTGTCTCATCCAAACCCTACCTGTATAATCATCCAATATCTCTCTATTACTCTTAGAATCCATAACTTAGGTATAGGGAACTCCAAGAATTCCTTTTTGATCAACTCAAAGGGAGTTACCCTAATTAAATGCAAAAATTTCTCTTAAAGTTTTTATTATATTATACTTAACCAACACCTAAACTCTTTTTATTCCTTTATTTCATAATAAAACCAGTATCATAAATATACTTGGATGTTTTTATGAAAATTATTTTAACTACACTTACAGAGAACTCCATCTAATGTGTAAAAAAAATATTGTTTCTGTGGAAGGAAATCTAACGCCTCACGAAATGATGAATATTCAATTATCTTATACCACCTCTCAAGGTGGAAATTATGATGGAACTATATTCATATGTGATATGTATTATATTTATTTAGTTTTTATTCCTCTTTATTTTACATTTATTGCATACCATTGTGGTTTCCATAATGGGTAAATGCGATAATTTCATTTGAGAAAGTGCGGACTACTATGCCCTCAAAGTGATATGACTCGTTAATTCCATATGTGAGGCATATAAAGGACCGCGTTAATGATATTATATATTATATTATACTGAAATTATAATATACCTATGTATCATTATTTATTAATTCCATTAAAATACAAAATAGAAATGAAAGTAGCGTTCATGCGTACGTACGACTTACCGTCTCCATGAATAGTGCATTTCATTTCTTATCTCCAAATATTATGTATTGTTATAATGACATATATATACTATATATATAAGATATATAAGATATCTAAATCATTTATATCATTTTTGAGATAATGTAATATGTACCACATAGACAACTTTAAAATATAAGAAGTTCATTTTTGGCTAAAGTACCAAATATCGACAAAAAGATCGTTATTAACCTAAATGATTACATAATGTGTATAACATGGTAATAAGTGAAATAAAAGGATTAATAAACTTAAAAAATGATATTATGAAAGTATAAATTAACTTTAATTTATTATTCAGGATATTATAGAATGAACGGTTCATGTCTGACACGAGGTAAGGGACTTCATCTCAATCTCCTTCCATTGAGGCATATTTTGTTTTACACACGACTTTATTTTATATTCTATATAAAAACCTTTGAATTTTCATTTCATTAAAAAGGAATCATTTTCTATGAATCATTTTACTAAATGAAAAAAAAAGATTGGGTTTTTAACTTAAGCGGTGACATCGACCTTTCCGCCGCCGTGAGTATTATTTGATATTTGGCTTCCCTAACAAGCTATAATGTTTTTAAAAGGAAAATAAATACCAAATTACCTTTTTTTGTATTTTGGTATAGAAAATGATTTTTTAAAATGGATTGAAAATTTCAATATCTTGAAATTATTTCTTACGATTGAAAATGAAATGTTTTTAGTGAAAGGTTTATATTTGCCATATTATATGTGTTATGATGGTACTTTGACTTTTTACAAGTGGCTAAGTGATAAAAAAAATGACGAGTGGTGTCATGATAATCCAGGATGGGTGGTTACATTATAAACTCCTATTCATTGGGTATGGAAGTCATTCGTATGGCTATTCCATTTAGTGATATGTGTGGAAGTTGACCGTATGGTTATTCCATTTAATTATGTCTATGTCTGAAGTTACCTTTCAATGTTATGTGTTATTTCTATGGGTTTTGTGGTAATATTTAGGTTAAAAAGGGCAAGAAATTGTATTTTATTTAGTGAATAGTATATACTACTTTATAAAGGTGAAAATTATTACTTATGATAAAGTATTCATGTTTTAATTTTTTTTTGAAAAATTAACAGTTTTCCTTCCGTGTGTATCCCTTACTGAAATTTTTAAGCACACCCCAAATTTTGAAAGGTTTTTCACTAGACATAGAAATGAATAGGTTCACGGATGGGATCATAGAGATTTCATCCTATCTAAAACATGTAACTAGACATGAATCTTTTTTTCAAGAGTTTTTATTTTATGAAAAATTCGAAACTGAGTAGAAGTGTATACTTTATAATTCATGAGATGAAATGTAATAGTTATGGCCTAACTCTCTAAAACACTAAACCATAAAAGATCCTCAATTTGAATTTTTCATTTAATTGAATAACATGTAATTTTTTAAGTCCGATTCCTTATAGTTGGTATCATAGGCATGTTTATACATCTTTAGGAGTTAGGGTATTGTAAAATTAATGTCCCTAAATTAATTTATGGTAATATTGAAATGATATAGAATTTACAGATTACCGTGTTGTTTAACCTATGATATTTATTTTTTTTATAATGGTTTTCTGTAGAGGAAATACGGAAATTATGTTGGGACGACATCAGGAGGAATACAACCTTCCAAATCAGCAACCTGAGATAGTCAGAATTAGAAATGAACTGTTTATTGCAATGATGGAATAGTATACTCAGGATATTAATGGTAATGGTATTCATGCATGAGATTAGCTAGATCAATCATAGAGTAACATGTCATCAGTGGATCATTTCATGAGGAAACATTCCCCATCATTTAGAGGAGCAACTAACCATGTGCTAGTAGAAGGGTGGATTAATGCCCTAGAAAAGATTTTTGATGTCATGGCATGTTCAAAACATCAAAAGGTTGGTCTCACTCTTTACTTTTTTGATGGTGAAGTCGATCAGGGGAGTTTGATGGAAAAAAGTATTAGGGATAGTGAGGATAATGATTCTCTTTATTTGGATGAATTAAAAGGTATGTTTTTTCAGAAATATTTTCCTAAGGCCGTTCGTCTTAGGAAGGAAAAACAATTATCAGAATTGATGTAGGAGAATGACTCAGTGGGTGCTTATGATGGAATGTTCACTCGACTGGAAAGGTATTCTCCAAATTTTATCTGATATAATGATAGTATGATAAATTGATTTTACTCAAGACTGAAGTCGTGATATCGAATAGAATTATCCCTTTGTGTGATCAGAAGTTATGAAAAGCTTGTTCGATGTGCGGAGAAGGTGGAAAGGGAGTCTGTTGATGATCACGTGTTCTTTGACAAACAATAGAATAATAGGTCTAGTTAACTAAAAAAGGGAAAGAATTCATTAAATAATCATGGAGGTAAGAAAACTAAATATCCATCGTGTGAGAAGTGTGGTAAAAAACATCTGGTAGAATGTTTATCAATGTCTGAAAAGTGTTTATGGTGTGGTAAGTCTGGTCATATTGCTCGTAACTGCAAGGAAGATCATCAACCAGGCAATGAAAATTCCACGGTAAGATGATTTAAGTGCAATAAAATGAGTCATTATGCAAAAGAGTGTCCAGTGAATATCTCCAATGCAGGAAAGCATCCGGACTACAAGAAGAAAGGGGTGGTGAAATCCTTTGTAACTACATCAGCAGATGTAGGGCCATCAAATAAAGTAGTATCAGGTACACTTTTTATATGTTCATATTATGAAAATGTGTTTTTTGATTCAGGGTCTACACGCTTTTACATTTCTGAGAATTTTTTTAGTAAATTTGAAATTTCTTTTCAAGACATGAATAACTGAACATATGGTAAAAACACATGGAGGAAATGTTGAGACAAAAAGATATTATAGGAACCTTCCAGTCCCTGTGTGTGGAAAGAATCTAACTACAAACCTTATTTTTTTTCCTCCAGTAGAGTTTGATGTTATTTTGGGTATGAATTGGATTTCTATTTATCATGCTAGGATTTACTGCGGAGCTAAATAGTTTTCTTTTTCGAAAGATTTTCAGTTTTTGAACAATAATGAACCCTTTTATTTTGATAAAATATCAAGAAGCTGAGAAAATAGTAAAAGATAGAAATAAATGTAACCTTTTACATATTTTTGATAATAATGGAACTGTTGAGGTTGTTGACGTTCCAATGGTAAATGTGTACCTTAACGTTTTTACAGATAATTTTTCTGGTATTATACCGAATCGAAAAGTTGAATTTACTGTTGAAATAGTTCCTTATGTTAATACAATTTCAAAATCCCCTTATCGAATGGCTCAAATTGAACTTTTGGAGTAAATGTAGCAATTGCTGGAGTTATTAGAAAAAGTTTTCATACATCCTAGCACATCACCAATGGGTGCTCCAATTTTGATTGTTAAAAAAGACGGTTCAATGAGACTTTTCATTGATTATAGAGAATTAAATAACATCAATGTTAAGAACAAGTATCATTTTCCTCATATCAATGATTTTCTTTATCAGCTCCAGAGAGCTCAATATTTTTTGAAGACTGATTTGAGGTTGGGGTACCATCAGTTGAAAGTAAAGGAAAAAAGCCATTCTAAAGACCATGTTTTGGACTTGATATGGGCATTATGAATTTGTTGTTATTCCCTCTGTTTTAGCCAATGTACCTACTGTATTCGTGGATATTATAAATATAATTTTCTGTGAGTTATTGGATAAGTTTGTGGTTGTGTTTATTGTTGATAAGTTGGTTTATTCTAAAAGTAAAGAGGATCATCAAAGTCATTTAAGGGATGTCTTGAAAACCATAAAAGTAATGAAAAAATATGGGAAATTAATCAAGTGTGAGTTTTTGTTACAACAAATTTCATTCCTTCATCACAATGATACAAAAAATGGCATTACTGTTGATCTTGATAAAAAAACATTATTGAAAAATTGTAAATACACACAAATATAACCTAGATTAATAGTTTTCTTCATTTATAAGTTTATTACTAGAGGTTTGTTGACAAATTTTCAAGTTTGTATAGTCAAATGACTAAGTTAAGTCAAAAAGGTGTTATGTTCATTTAGACAAATGAATGTGATGACTCTCTTCAGGAATTGAAAAGAAGATTGGTGAATGCTTCAGTTTTGGAACTGCCTTCTAGAAATGGTGAGTTTTTTATTTATAGTGATGCTTAGTTGAAATTAATTGGACGTGTCCTTATACAGAATGATCATGTAATTTCTTATGCTTCACATATGTTGAAACATCATGAGTTAAATTACCCTATACAAGACTTCAAATTAGCCACTATTGTATTCTGCATAAAAAAATTTCAAGGCATCATTTTTATGGAGTAAAATTTGAAATATATGCTGACCAAAAAATTTTAAGTATATATTTACTCAGAATGAATTGAACATGAGACAATGGAGATGGTTGGAATTAAACATTGACTATGATTGCATGATCCTATACCATCACGTAAGGGAAAATAATGTGGAGGATGCATTGAGTTGAAAATGTAATGCTTCATTATCCATGATATGTTTGGAATGAGATCCTATGGTTTTTGATTTGAAGAACTTTGGCATTGAAGTTGTTGGTGAAAGAAATTACTCTGTTTTTTTCGGTGTTAGTGAAATCATCTCTATCAGAAAGGATTAAGCAAGCATAAAAGGAAGACATTGAGTTATAGAAAAATATTGAGTTAGTTCAGAAGGGTAAGTTTTCTGAATTAAATAGTGATAGTGATTGTGTTTTTAGGTTTGAGAAAATATTATGTGTGCCTTGTGATTTATAGTTGAAGACTGATTTGTTATGTGAAGCTCATAGATCCCCGTTATCAGTTTATCCTAGCAGTAAAAAGATATATAGAGATATTTGAGAGTATTATAGGTGGGATTGAATGAAAAGTGATACTATCGATTTAACTGTGAAGTGCTTGACATTTCAGCAGGTTAAAGAAGAGTTAATGTTACCAAAAGGGATACATCAGTCTTTACCGATGCCAGAGCGGAAATGGGTAAATATATCCATGGACTTCATTGTGGGATTACCAAAGACATCTCGAGGTAGTAATGCAATCTAGGTTATTATTGATCGATTGACTAAATCTACTCATTTCCTTCCTATTCAAGATAATTTTTCTCTAGATCAAATTTCCCAGTTGTATATTAAAGGGATAGTTAGGTTTCTTGGAGTTCTCCACTCTATTGTATTGGATCATGATCCCAGGTTTACTTATAACTTTTGTAAAGGCCTTCAGAAGTCATTGGGTACTGAATTAATTTATAGTACATCTTTTCATCCTCAATCAGATGGGCAGTCAGAAAGAACAATTTATTCCTTGGAGGATATGATACATTCTTTTTTACTATATTACTAGGGATGTTGGGACCAACATATTTCTTTGGTTGAATCTTCTTATAATAACAGTTTTCATTCTAGTATACAGATTGATCCATTTGAGGATTTATATGGGAAAAGGTGTCGAAATACATCTTTTTGGGGTAAAGAAGGTGAAAGGATGTTGATGGGATAAAATTTTTTAGAAGATATGGTAGAAAATGTTCATTTGATTCAGAAGAACATGAGAATAGCTTAGTGAAGGAAAGAAAGTTATGTGGATAACCGGAGGAAGGATCTCCCTTTTGAGGTAGGTGATCATGTCTTTCTCAAATTTTCTCCATATAAAATTATGATGCATTTTGGTAAGAAGGAAATGTTAAGTATGAGGTTCATTGGACATTAAGAAATCCTGGTGAAAGTTGAATTAGTTGCATATATAGTGGCTTTACCTCCAATTTTATCCCAGGAACAAACTTTTTTTCATCTTTAAATGTTGAAAAAGAATATGACAGATCCATCTCATATTTTTAGCCTAGAGGTAGTTCATTTGTAAAGGAATATATATTATCAGAGTCCAGATTCTTGACCGAAGAGAGCAAGTGTTTCGGAATAAGGTAATTTATCAGGTAAAGGTTTTATGGTAAAACCATCTCATTAAAGAGGCAACATGGGAATCTAAATATTTTATGAGGTATAAATACCCCTAATTTTTTGATAAGTGAATAAAAACTTGCAAGGACGCAATTTCCATAAGGGAGGAAGAATGTAACATCATAATGAAATAAAAAATAATACATTTTCATATTTATCGATCTTTTGATAGTTATTATTTCTTGAAAAAACGCTTTTTATTTTTGACAAAGGGTATTAATATTAAATTAATTAATGAAACATATAGGTTTTGAATTTTGTGAAATAATTTTTTTTTTGAATTTTGAATATCAAATATATCTTAGGCTGATTTTTTGGTATTTTTCTGAAAAACATCAAATTTTTAGGAATAGTGAAACCACAAAGTAGTAGTTTAAAAAATGACTTTCATTTAAATGAAATTTTATCGCTTCTGTGTAATGAGTTTTGAAAATAAGACATACATGGTTTTTATTACTAAGTAAACTATGGTTCAATATGATGAAAATAATTTTCAGTGAATAGTAACTTTTGACTTTGATTTATGATTGTTAAAGGTAAATAGAGTAAATAAAGGTAAAAAGAATTTTATAATAATACAAAATTTCTATAAAACATGTCTTAACCTTTTTGGTTGATACATGGTCAACCAATGGAATCCTTGGGTTGATTTTTGGGACCCCATGGAGCCGCATAAGATTGATAATGACACTTTATTTTAATTAACTTAAAGCAATGTCAAGAATGACATAAAAATATGTTTTAGTAAATTAATATTTACATGGGGTTATATAAGTTATCTTTTCGACTAAAAATTTTACGTGGAAAGATAAAAATATACTCTACATCATGGTATTTTTTTATAATTTTTAGACATCAAATAAATTAAATTATTTATGACACAATAATGATGTAGTATTTACCTCATTAATAAATGATTTCAATAAATAAGATTATAAATATTAGAACAATATCAAAAACCTATATGATTTTTATTGGATGATTTTATTTCGAACATGAGTCATTTTATCATTAACATTATTTAGTTTTCGACCTTTTGAAACTGAAGATAAGTTTATAATAAAATAACATTTGTAAACATTCTTAAATAGCCCCTCCTCCCCCTTATAAATTCTATCACTTTTAAACCATTCTTGATAACTCTCAAGCCCCTTGGATCATCCAAACCTATCCCAAATAAGCTCTCAAGATCCCTCTCTTCCTACTATAAGCCTTACCTTAGGCATAAGGCACTCCAAGAAGTAATTCTTTTTCAAACCAAAGGGAGTTTCCCAAATTAATGTTAACACTTTCTCTTAAATTATTTTCTTTTATTTTACTTCTCAAACCCCTAAAATATTTTTATTACATTATTTAATAACAACAACAGTATGTTCAATGTACTTGGATGTTTTTATGAGGTTTATTTTAACTACACTTACTGACACATCATTCTAATGGGTAAATAACTTAATGTTTTTATGGATAGAAAACTAACGCCTCACGAAACAATGACTGCTCAATTATCTACTACCGACACTCTAGGTGACCATTATGATGGCAATATATATATATGGGATAAATATTATGTTTATGTTTTCTTTATGATTCAATATTTTTCATTTATATCATACCTTTATTGTTTCCATAAAGGGTAAATGTGATAATTTCATTTGAGGACGTGCGGAATACCACCCCCTCAAAGCGATACGACTCGTTAATGCCAGATGTGGGGAATATAAAGGATTGATTTAATGATATTATATATGATATTATACTATAATTATAATATAAATATTTATCATTATGTTTTAATTCCATTAAAATATGAAATAGAAATGAAAGTAGCATTCATGTGTACGTACGGCTTACCGTCTCCATGAACGGTGCATTTCATTTATTATCACCAAATGTTATGTATTTATATATATATATACTGTATATATAAGATAGATTTTATATATAAATCATGTATATCATTTTGGAGATAATGGATTTTTTACCACATAGACTACTTGTAAATATAAGAAGTTCAATTTTGACTCCAGTACAAAATATCAACAAAATGACCGTTATTAACATACATGATTAAATAATGTTTATAACATGGTAATAAGTGATAGAAAAGGAATAATAAATTTTAAAAAGGTTCTTAAGGAACTATAAATTTACTTTAGTATAATATTCAGGAGATTAAATAATGAACGGGTCAATTCAGACATGATGTAAGAGACTTTGTCTCAACCTCCTTTCATTGAGGCATATTTTGTTTTATACATGAAATTCTATTATACGTTGTATAAAAACCATTGATATTTCATTTCATTCATAGTGAATATTTTTCTATGAATCGTTTTACTAAACAACAAAAAAAGGAATGATTCTCTTTAATGTAAGCGGTGACAACGACTTATCCGCTACTATGAGTATTATTTGATATTTGGCTTCCTTAACAATCCATAATGTTATTAAAAGGAAAATAAATACCATATACCCTTTTTATGTATTTTTTTATTGAAAAAGATTTATGAAAATGAATTTATTATTTCAATATCTTGAAATTATTTCTTGTGATTACAAATGAAATGTTTTAATTGAAATGTTTATATTTTCATTATTTTATGTGTTATGATTGTACTTGGACATTTGACGGGTGGTTACGTGATAAACCAAATGACGGGTGGTTCACTGATAAACTAGGATGGGTGGTTAAATTATAACCTCCAATGCATTGGGTATGGATGTTGGATGTATGGATATTCCATTTATTGATATGTGTGGAAGTCAACTATATGGTTATTCCATTTAAGTATGTTTGTGTCCAAAGTTAACTTTATATGTTATGTGTTATTTCTATGGGTTTTATTGTAATATTTTTGTTAAAAAGTGTTAAGAAATGTTATTTTTTCAGTGAAGTCTATTTACTACTTCATAAAGGTGAAAAGTATTACTTATGATAAAGTATTCATGGTTTGCTTATTTTTTTTTAAAAACTAACAGTTTTTCTTTATTTTTGTATCCCTTACTGAGATTTTTATGATCATCATATTTTTTGAAATGTTTTTCTCAAGATATAATGATGAATAGGGTCATGGATGTGATCATGAAAAATCATGCTGTCTAAAACATGGAACAAGACATAACACTTTTTTTCAAGAGTTTTTTTGTTTGTGAAAAAATAGAAACTGAGTAGATGTGTTTACATTGTAAATATTTAGATGTAATGTAATTGTTATGGTCTAACTCTCCAAAACTCTAAACCTGAAAAGATACTCAATTTGAATTATTCATTTAATTCAAGAATGTGTAATGTTTTAAGGCCGGGTCCTTATAGTTTCTATCATAGGCCGGTTTAGATAACTTTAGGAGTTAGGCTATTGTTAAATTAATGTCCCTAAATTAATTTATTGTGAGATTGAAATGATATAGCATTTATAGATTTCCATGCTTCTTCGCCTAATATATTTCTATGATTAGAATGGTTTTCTGCAGAGGAAACATAGTAGCTATGTTGGGATGACATCAGGAGGAAAAAACCTTAAAAATTAGCAACCTGAGAATGTTGGAATCGGAAATGAATAGTTTATTGTAGTGATGGTACAACTGATCATCCAATAAATGCTGGTGGTATCCATTCACGATATCATCTAGATCATCCATAGAGAAATATGTCAGTAGTGTAGAATTTCACGATGGAACATCCCCCGTCATTCAAAGGATCATCTAACCCTGTGCTAGCAGAAGGGTGGATTAAAGAACTGTATTTGATTTTTAATGTCATGGGGTGTTTAGAACATCAAAAGGTTAGTCTCGTTGTTTACCATTTTAAAGGGGAAGCTAATTAGTGGTGGTCGATGGTGAAAAATATGAGGGATAGTGAGGATATTTATTCTCTTGATTGGTATAAATAAAAGGTATGTTTCTTGAGAAATATTTCCCTATAGTGGTTCATCTTAGGATGGAAAAAAAATTCCTATAATTGAGGCAAGAGGATGACTCAGTGGATTATTATGTAGGAAAGTTCACTCGACTGGTAAGGTATTATCCAAATTTCATATGTTATCATTATAGTAAGATAAATCAATTTTACTTAGGACTGAATCTGTGTTATTGAGAACCATTAGCCCCTCATGAGTTCAAAAGTTATGAAAAACTTTTTCTATGTGCAGAGAAGGTGGAAATAGAGATTTTTGTTGAATATGTGTTATTTGATAAATAATAGAATTAGAGGATTAGTTGGCAGGAAAAAGTAATTAATTTATCATGGAATCCTGGAGGTAAGAAAACTAAATATCTATATTGTGGTAATTATGGTCAAAAGAATCTGAGAGAATGTTTATTAAAGTCTGGAAAGTGATTCTGATGTGGTAAGTCTTGTCATATTGCTCATAACTCTAAGGAATATAATAAAGAAGATAATGAAAAACCAACGATAATATGTTTTAAGTGCAATGAAATGGGTAATTATGAAAATTAGTGACTAGAAAAGATCTCAACTGCGGGAAAGTAGACAAACTACAAGAAGAAAGGGGTGGGGAGATCCTTTGAAACTACTTCAGCAGATGTTGGTCCATCAAATGAAGTAGTATCAGGTACAATTTTTGTTTGTTCAAATTATTCCAACACGTTGTTTGATTCAGGGTCTACAATGTCTATAATTTTTGAGGATTTTTCTAGTAAATTGGGAATTCCCTCTCATGATATGAATATTGAATTTTTGAAAAAAAACGAGAGGAAAATATGAGAAAAAAATAAATTATAAGAACATTCATGTCTTTGTGTGCAGAAATGGATCTAGGTGAAAACCTTATTGTTTTTCCTCTAGTAGAGTTTGATGTTATTTTGGGTATGGATTGGCTTTCTATTTATCATGCTACAATTGACCGCAGAGCTAAAGAGGTTTCTTCTCAGAAATATTTTTAGTTTGTGTATAAGAAAGAACCCTTGCTTTTGATAACATATCAGGAAGATGATAATCTAGTTTAATATGGGAATGAATGATACCTTGCACATATTGTTGAAAATAATGGAACTGTTCAGATTATGATGTGCCAATGGTAAATGAGTAACTTGATATTTTTATTGATGAGTTTCCTGTTATTATAAACAATCGAGAAGTTGAATTTACTGTTGACTTAGTTCCTCATGCTAATTAAATTTCAAAATCCTCTTCTTGAATGGCTCAAATTGAATATTTAGAGTTAAGAAAACAATTGCAGGAGTTATTAGATAACAATTTCATTTGACCTAGAATATCACCAAGTGGTGCACCTGTCTTGTTTGTTAAAACAAATATGGTTCAATGAGACTTTTCATTGATTATATAGAATTTAATAACATCACTATTAAGAACAAGTATCATTTGCATCATATCGGTGATTTGTTTAATCAACTCCAGGGAGCTACGTATTTTTTGAAGATTTATTTGAGATTGGGGTACTATCAGTTGAAAGTAAAGGATGTAGACATTCCAAATACCGTGTTTCATACTAGATATGACCATTATGAATTTGTAGTAATGGATTTTGGATTAACCAATGCACCTGCTTTATTCATGGATCTTATGAATATATTTTTTTATGAGTTCATTGATAATTTTTTGGTTGTGATCATTGACGATATATTTGTTAATTCTAAATGTAAAGAGAAGCATGAAATTCATTTATGGGTTTTCTTGAAAACCTTAAATGAAAATAAACTATATGGAAAATTCAGCAAGTGTGAGTTTTGGTTACAAATAAATTCTTTCCTTGGACACATTGATTCAACAAATGGAATTACTATCGATACTGCAAAAACATAAGTAGTTGAATAATGGCCAAGACCCAAAAATATAACTGAGATTCGTAGTTTTATTGGTTTGGCAGGTTATTACCTATAGTTTTTTTACAGATTTTTCAAGGTTATCTAGTCGAATGACTATGTAAACTTGAGAAGGATTTATGTTCATTTTGAAAAAATAATGTAATGACCATTTTCATAAATTGAAAAGAATATTGGTGAATGCTCCAGTTTTGGCACTGCCTTCCAGAAATGGTGAGTTTGTTACTTACATATATTTTTCGTTTAAAGAACTTTGATGTGTCCTTATGCAGAATGATTAGGTAATTTCGTATGATTCACATTAGTTGAAACCTCATGAGTTAAATTACCCTAAACATGATTTGAAAATATCTGCTGTTTTTTTTCTTTAAAAATTTTGAGGCATCATATGTAGGGAGATAAAGAGAAATATATACTGACCACAAAAGTTTTAAGTATATATATTCACTTAGGAATAATTGAACATGAGATATAGGAGATGGCTGGAATTAATCAAGGATTATGATTGCACGATCCTTTACCATCTGGGAATGGAAAAAAATTTGGATGATGCTTTGAGTTGAAAAAGTAATGCTTTATTAGCCAAGATATGTTTGGAACGAGATCCTTTGTTATTTGATTTGACGAACTTTGGCATAGAAGTTGTTGGTGCAAGAAATTACTATATTTGTTTCAGGTGATAGTGAAATCATCTCTATTAGACAGAATTAAGAAAGCTCTGATTCAAGACATTGGGTTATAGAAAATGGTAATGTTGGTTCAGAAGGGTATGTTTTCTGAATTTAACATTGATAATGATTGTGTTTTGAGGTTTGGGAAAAGATTATGTGTGACATGTGATTCACAGTTGATCAATGAGTTTTTATGTGAAGCTCATAGTTCCCTGTTTTCAGTTCATCCTGGTAGTACTAAGATGTACAGAGATCATCCAGAGTATTACAGTGGGATGGAATGAAAAGATATATTACATATTTTACTATGAAGTGTTTGACTTGTCAGCAAGTTAAATCAGAGTGACAGTTACCGAAATAGATGCATCAATCATTACTGATGCTAGAGTGGAAATGGGAAAATATATCAATTGACTTCATTGTGGAATTAACAAAAACATATCAAGGTAAAAATGCAATCTGCTTTATTGTTGATCGATTGACTAAATATCCTAATTTCCTTCCTATTCAAGATAATTTGTCTCTAGATCAACATTATAAGATGTATTTTAAAGAGATATTATTGTTTCATGGAGTTTCCCTCTCCATTGTATCAGATCCTGATCCTAGTTTTACTTCTAACTATTGGAAAGGCCTTCATAAGACATTGGGTACTGAATTAAAATTTAGTACAACTTTTCATCCTCAATCAGATAGGCAGATAGAATGAACAATTCATACCTTGGAGGACATATTACATGCTTTTTCACTAGATTATCCGGGAATTTGGGGACAACATATTTCTTTGGTTGAATTTTCTTATAATAACAGTTTTCATTCTAGAATACATATGGCTCCATTTGAGGCATTATATGGGAAGCAGTGTCGATCTCCTTATTTTTGGGATGAATTAGGTGAAAGGAAGCTGATGGGACAAGAATTTGTAGAAGAGATGGCTGAAAATGTTCAGTTGATTTAGAAGAACTTGAAAATAGCTTAGAGCAGATAGAAAAGTTATTCGGATAACTAGAGGAAGGATCTCTCTTTTGAGGTTGGTGATCATGTCTTTCTCAAAGTTTCTCCATGGAAAAGTGTGATATGTTTTGGTAATAAGGGAATGTTCAGTTCGAGGTAATTAAACCATATGATGTCCTAGATAATGTTGGATTAGTTTCATACGTAGTTGATTTACCTCCGAGTTTATCCCAGGTACACAATTTGTTTTAATGTTTCAATGTTGAGAATGTATACGCCAGATCCATCTCATTTCTTGAGCCCTAAGGTAGTTAAATTGGAAGATAATACCTCTTATGAGGAACAAATAGTCCGTATTCTTGAACAAAGAGAGAAAGTGTTTCAGAATAAGGTAATTTAGTAGGTAATGGTTTTGTGAAAATCCCATATGGTTGATGAGGCAATGTGGGAATCTGAAAATGCTATGACATATAAATACCCCCACTTATTTGATAAGTGAATAAAATTCTCAAGGATGAAATTTCCAAATGGGGGGAATGATGTAACATCCCATGTAAATAAAGAATAATACATTTCCATTTTTTTAATATTTATGAATTAAATATTAATTTTATTTTAAAAGGGTTTCTATGTTCGATCGTGTACCCGATACACAACAACATGAATCATTAAAATATTACGTTGCACACTAACAATATAATGTTATTATTTTAAATTGTGGTTAATTACTAGACGTTGTATTGGAGGGGATGAACACAACTAACTACAATCGGATTACACAGGTTTGTTAAATGTTTTTACATTTATCCAATTAAAGTTAGATACTTAAAATGTGAATGAATCTAATTTTAAGCACAAATAATCTAATATTCTTTAAATGGTCAATTTGCCGCCTTTTAATTGAGAACCCTCATTAAATATAGTCTTGGTCACTTTTATATGTTCTATTTTACCAAATAAAATTCTTCTCTAGAAGCGGTACATCAAAATTTACTTTGGGTTTATTTCTGGTAATTTTCTAATAAAATTCATTTTTTAAAAAATAGTGAAAAATACTATATTTAAATTCAAATATGCCTTTTAATATAATTTATTTATATAGTTATATTATTCTTTTAATTTGTTTTAACGTGTAATTATATTATATTTTTATCATTTAATCCAATTTTGTTCGTTGGAATTAATTTCACATTGAAATTCGACATAAACAATTGTCAAATTTTTTATAGTTATTATTTCTTAAAAACATGCTTTTTTTTGATAATGAGAATTAATTTTAAATTAATAAATCCAATTTATTTGTTTTGAATTTGGAAAAATTGACATCATTTTTGAATTCTTAATATCATTTATAACTTAGGCTAAATTTTTGGTATTTTTCTGAAAAACTTCAATTTTTGATGAATAGTGAAACCACTATGTAGTATTTTATAAACTGAAGTTTTCATTTAAATGAAATTTTACCACATATGTGAATTGAATTTAAAAAATACTACATACATGTTTGTAATTATTATGTAAAATTTGGTTCAATAAGATGAAAATAATGTTTGGTGAATTGTAACTTTTGACTTTTATTTACCGCGGTTAAAGGTAAATAGGGAAAATAATGGTAAAAAGAGTATTATAATAATAAAAAAATACCTTAAACCATATCCTAACATTATTGGTAGATACATGGACGAACATGGGAATCCTTGGGTAAATTTTTTGGTCCCCATGGAGCCACTTAAGAGTGATAATGAGACATTATTAAAATTAACTTAAAGTTAAGGCCAAATGACATAAACAAATATCTTTTAGTAAAGTAATTGTTACATGGGGTTACATAAGCTATATTTTGTACTATAAATATTAATTAGAAATATGAAAATATTTCCTACATCATGGTAGTTTTTTATAATATTTATACATCAAATAAATTAAATTATTTATGACACAATAATGATGCAGTATTTACCGCATTAATTAATGATTTCAATAAATAAGATTATAAATATTAAAAAAATATCCAAAACCTGTCCAGTTCTTATTATATGGAATTAATTAGAACATTAGACACCTTATATTCTAATTTAATTAGTTTTGGACCTTTTGAAACCGAAGATATGTTTATAATAAAATAACATTTTCAAACTTCATTAAAGAGACCCTCCTCCCCCTTATAAAAATCCCTCACTTCTAACCCATTCCTCACACCACTCAAGCCCCTTGGAACGCCCAAACCATGCCCAAATAAGCTCTCAAGACCCCTATATTCCACTTAAAAGAATTAACTTAGTCATAAGTCACTCCACAAAGTCCTTTTGGTTCAAACCAAAGGGAGTTACCCGAAATAAAGGTAACGATTTCTCATAAATTATTTTCTTTTATTGTTCTTCTCCAACCCCTCAACTATTTTTATTCCTTTCTTTTACAAAAAAAATATTGTCCTCAATATACTTGACTATTTTTATGCGAATTATTTGAACAAAAATTACACACACCTCCATCTAATAGATAACGAACATATTGTTTCTGTGGATGGAAAATTGATGCCTCATGAAACGATGATGGTTCAATTATCTCCTTTCGCCTATCAAGGATGAAATTATGATGAAACTGTATGTATATGTGTGATATATTTTATTATGTTTTCTTTATGCTTCTATATTAATTATTTATAACATACCTTTATGGTTTCCATAATGGGTAAATGGGATAATTTCATTTGAGGAAGTGCGGACTACCACCCCCTCAAAGTGATATGACTCAATAATGCCATACGTGGGGAGTATAATGAATTATGTTAATTATATTATATTTGAGATTATACTAGATTTATAATATCCCTTTGTATAATTATGTTATAATTCCATTAAAATATGAAATATAAATGAAATTAGAGTTCATGTGTACGTACAACTTACCATCTCCATGAACGATGCATTTCATTTCTTATCTCCAAATGTTATGTACTAGTATAAATACATAAATATACTGGATATATAAGATATATATGATATCTAAGTCATGTATATAATTTTTTAGGTAATGGAATTTTTATCACATAGACATATTGTAAATATAAGAAGTTCATTTTTGACTCAAGTACCAAATATCGACAAAATGACCGTTATTAACTTAAATTATTACATAATCTGTATAACAAGGTAATAAGTGATATTAAAGGAATAATAAACTAAAATGAGGTTTTTAATAAGGTATAAATTAACATTAATTTATTATTCATGAGATTAAAGAATGAATGGGTCATGTCAGACATGAGGTAAGGGACGTCATCTCAATCTCATTTCATTGAGGCTTATTTTGTTTTATAAAAGACTTTCTTTTATATGCTGTATTAAAACCTTTGAACTTTCTTTTCATTAAAAGAGAATATTTTTCTACGAAGCATTTTACTAAATGAAAAAAATGGAATGTTTCTTTTTAACTTAAGTGGTGATAATGACCTTTCCTCCGCCGTGAGTATTATTTGATCTTTGGCTTCATTAACAAGCCGTAATGTTTTTAAAAAGCAAACAAATACCATATACCTTTTTTATGAATTTTGGTATTAAAAATGATTTTTGAAAATAAATTGATTATTTCAATATCTTGAAATTATTCTTGTGATTTCAAATGAAGTGTTATTAGTGAAATGATTATATTTGCAACATTTTAGGTGTTATAACGATAGTCAGAAATTTGACGGGTGGTTACGTGATAAACCAAACAAAGGGTGGTTCCATGATAAACCAGGATGGGTGGTTTTGTTATAACCTCCAATGCATTGGGTATGGGTGTCGTCCATATAGATAATACTTTTATTGATATGTGTAGAACTCAATAGTATGGTTATTCCATTTAATTATGTTTATTTCCCATGTTACCTTTATATGTTATGTGTTCTTTCTATGGGTTTTATGGTAATATTTTTGTTACCAAAGGGAAAGAAATGATCTTTTATTTAGTGAAGATAATTTAGTACATCATAAAGGTAAAAAGTAGTACATATGATAAATTATTCTTGGTTTTCTTATTGTTTTGAAAAACTAACTATTTTTCATCTTTGTGTATCCCTTACTGAGATTTTTATGCTCATGCCAATTTTTGAAATGTTTTTTTATCAGAATTAAAGATGAATAGGGTCAAGGATGGGGTCAAAGAAAAGACATTCTATCTAAAACATGGAACTAGACATGACACTTATTTTTCAATAGTTTTTATTTTTTGAAGAAATGGAAAGTGAGTAGAAGTGTATACTTTGTAATTATTGAGATGAAATGTAATAGTTATGGCCTAACTCTCCAAAAATTTAAACCAGAAAATATCCACAATGTGGATTATTCATTTAATTAAAGAATATGGAATGTTTTAATGCTGGGTCCTTATTATTGGTATTAGAGTCCGGTTTCGATAACTTTAAGGGTTATGGTATTGTTAAATTAAGGTATTTAAATTAATTTATGGTATGATTCAAATTATATAGAATTTACAGATTACCATGTTGCTTCGCTTAAGATATTTATGTGTTTAAAATGTTTTTCTACAGAGCAATCATAACATCTATGTTGGGACGCCATCAAGATGAAGACAACCTTCTAAATCAGCAACATGAGATGGTCGAAATTGGAACTGAATAGTTTGTTGCAGTGTTGACACATTTGACTTAGGATATTAATGGTGGTGGTATCCATGCATGAGAGCATCCAGATCTACCACAGAGGAACATGTCAGTAGTGAAGAATTTCACGAGACAACATCCCCCGTCATTCAATGGATCATCTGCCCCAACACTAGTATAAGGGTGGATTAAAGTACTGGAAACGATTTTTGATGTCATGGGGTGTTCATAACATTAAAAGGATAGTTAAATTGTTTACCAATTTGTAGGTGAACCAGATCAGTGGTGGTCGATTATAAAAAATATTATGTATTGTGAGGAGATTTATTCTCCTGATTGGGATAAATTGAAAGGTATTTTTCCTGAGAAATATTTTCCCAAGGTACTTTGTATTAGTATAGAAAAAAATTCATAGAATTCAGGAAAGAGGATGACTCAGTGGCTGCTTATGAAGGAAATTTCACTCGACTAGCAGGGTATTCTCCAAATTTCATCTGAGATTTTTATAGTAAGATAAATAAATTTTACTCAGGACTGAATCCATGATATCGAAAATCATTAGCCTCTTTTAAGATCAAAAGTTATGAAAAATTTGTTTGAGGTGTGGAGAAGGTGGAAATGGAGTTTTCTGATGATAAGGATTTCTTTGAAAAACAATATAATAAGAGGTCATGTTGGCTAGAAAAGGGAAATAATTCAGCAAAGAATCTTGTAGGTAAGATATCTATATATCCATCGTTTGAGAAGTGTGGTAGAAAGAATCTGGGATAATTTTTATCAATGTCTATAAGGTTCTTCTGGTGTGGTATGTCTGGTCAAATTAATCATAACTATAAGAAAGATAATCGAGCATGCAATGGAAAACCAGCAGTATGATGTTTTAAGTGCAATGAAATGGGACATTGTGAAAATGATTGTCCAGTCAAGAACTCAACTGCGGGAAATCAGTAAGACTACAAGCAGAAAATGGTTGTGAAACCCTTTTCAACTACTTAAGTAGATGTTTGGCCATAAAATGAAGTAGTATCTGGTACACTTTTTGTTTGTTCATATTATGCTGACTTGTTTTTTGATTCAGGGTCTACACACTCTTTCATTTCTGATAATTATTCTAGTAAATGGGGAATTCCATCTAAAGATATGATTACTGAAGTACTGGTAAAAACACCTAGAGGAAATTTGGAGAAAGAAATAAATTATAAGAATCTTCCAATCCATTTGTGTGGAAATAATCTACTTGCAAACCCTATTGTTTTCCTCTAGTATAGTTTGATGTTATTTTGGGTATGGATTGGATTTCTGTTTATCATGCTAAGATTGATAGTAGAGCTGAAGAGGTTTATTTTCCGAAAGATTTTCATTTTGTCTCTAATAATAAACCCCTACTTTTGATAACATATCAAGAAGATAAGAAACTAGTAAATGTTGGAAATGAATGTTACCTTACACATATTGTTGAAAACAAAGGATCTATTTTGATTAATTATATTCTAGTGGTAAATGAGTACCTTGATGTTTTTTCTAATTAGTTTCCTGCTATTATACCTAATTGGGAAGTTGAATTTACTGTTGACATATTTATTGATGCAAATATAATTTCAAAATCCCCGTATCAAATTGTAAAAATTGAACATTTAGAGTTAATGAACCAATTATATGAGTTATTAGATAATGGATTCATTCGACCTAGCACATCACCATGGGGTGCTCTTATCATGTTTGTTGAAAATAAAGATGGATCAATGAGTCATTGCATTGATTATAGAGAATGGAATAAAATCACTTTTATGAACAAGTATCCTTTGCCTCATATAAATGATTTGTTTGATCATCTCTAGGGATATAAGTATTTTTCAAAGATTGATTTGAGGTCGGGGTACCATCAGTGGGAGGTAAGGGAAGAAAATATTCCAAATACCATGTTTCACAGTAGATATGACCATTATGAATTGTAGTTATGACTTTTGGTTTAACCAATTCACCATCTTTATTCAGGGATCTTATCAATAGAATGTTCCATGAGTTCTTTGATATGTTTTTGGTTCTTTTCATTGATCATATCTTGGGTTATTCTAAATTTAAAGAGGAGCATGGAATTTATTTAATGGTTGTACTTGAAACCTTACAATAATAGAAACTTTATGAGGAACTCAGAAAGTGTGACTTTTGGTTACCACAAATTTATTTCCTTGGTCACATTATTTCAAACAATTGCATTACTGTTGATCCTGCTAAAAACTTTTGTTAAAGAAAGGTCAAGACCGACAAATATAACCGAGATTCATTGTTTTCTTGGTTTGGTGGGTTATTATCGGAGGTTTTTTGAAATTTTTTCAGGGCTATCTAGTCCAATGACTATGTAAACTCAAAAAGGTGTTAAGTTCATTTGGAAAAAAGATTGTGATTACTGTTTTAGTAATTGAAAAGAAGATTTGTGAATTCTCCAATTTTGGCACAGCCTCCCAGAAATGGTTGGTTTCTTAATTACGATGATGCTTTGTTGAAAGGACTTGGCTATGTCCTTATGAAAAATGATCAGATATTTTCTTATGAATCACGTTAGTTGAAACATCATGAGTTAAATTACCCTACACATGATATGGAATTAGCCACTTTTATTTTATTGTATTCAAAAAATGGAGGCATCATTTGTATGGAGTAAAATGTGAAAAATATTATGAACAAAAAAGTTGGATTTATATATACACATCGAAAGTTTTGAACACAAGACAGAGAATATGGCTGAAATTAATCAAGGATTATGATTGCACGATAATTTACCATCCTAGAATGGAAAATAAAGTGACTGATGATTTGAGTTGAAAATGCAATGCTTCATTAGCCATGCTACATTTGGAATGAGATCCTTTGGTTTTTGATTTGATGAAATTTGGAATAGTAGTTGTTGGTTCAATAAATTCTTCTGTTTTGTTTCACGTGTTAGTGAAATCATATCTATCATACAAAATTAAGCAAGTGCAGAAAGATGATAATGAGTTATAGAAAAAGGTGTAGTTGGTTTAGAAGGTTAATTTCCCTAAATTTAACATTGAAAATGATTGTGTTTTGAGGTTTGGGAAAAGATTATGTGTACCTTCTTGATTCACAGTTGAAGAATGAGTTGTTATGTGAAACTCATAGGTCGCCGTTTTCACTTTATACAGGAAGTAATAAGATGTACAATGATCTTTGGGAGTATTACTGCTGGGATGGAATGGAAAGAGATATTTCTAATTTTTCTGTGAAGTGTTTGACTTGTCAGCGGGTTAAAGCAGACAAAAGTTACCGAAAGGGATGCTTTAGTGTTTACTGGTGCCATAGTGGAAATGGGAAAATATATCCATGGACTTCGTTGTGGGATTACCAAAGACATCTCGAGGTAATAATGAAATATGTGTTTTTGTTGATCGATTAACTAAATCTACTGATTTTTTTCCTATTCGAGATACTTTGTCTCTAGATCAACTTTCTCAAGTGAATGTTAATGAGATAGTAATGTTTCAGGGATTTCCCCTCTCCATTGTATTTGATCGTGATCCCAGGTTTACTTCTATCTTTTGGAAAGGCCTTCAGAAGTCGTTGGGTACTAAATTAAATTTTAGTACACCTTTTCATTCTCAATAAGATAGGTAGTCAGATCAAAAAATTCAGACCTTGGAGGATATGCTACATTCTTGTTCACTAGATTACCAGGGACATTGGGACCAACATATTTCTTTGGTTGAATTTTTTTATAATCCCAATTTTAGTTCAAGTATACATATGGAAGCATTTGAGGGATTATATTGGAAGAAGTGTCAAACACCAGATTGTTTGGGATAAATTAGGTGAAAGTAAGCTGATGGGACCAAAATTGGTTGAACAGATGGTAGAAAATGTTCAGTTGATTCATAAGAACATGGGAACAACTTAGAGTATGCAAAAAAGTTATGCGGATAACTAGAGGAAGGATATCTCTTTTGAGGTAGGTGATAATGTCTTTCTCAATGTTTCTCCATAGAAAAGTGTGATGCATTTTGGTAAGAAGAGAAGGTTGAGTCTGAGGTTCATTGGACCTTATAAAATTCTGGAGATTGTCTGATCATTTGCATACATAGTGGATTTACCTTCATTTTTATCCTAGGTACACACTATTTTTCTTGTTTCAATGTTGAGATAGTATACACCACATCCATCTCATGATTTGATCCCAGAGGTAGTTCAATTCGAAGAGAATTTCTCTTATGAGGAACAACCAGTCCAGATTCGTGACCAAATAGAGAGATTGTTGCAGAATAAGGTAATTTATCAGGGAATGGTTTTGTGAAGAAACTATATGGTTGAATAGGAAACGTGGGAATTTAAAAATTCTATGAGGGATAAATACCCCCACTTATTTGATAAGTGAATAAAAATTGTGAGGACACAATTTCCAAAAGTGGGGAAGGATGTAACATCCCATGTAAATAAATAATAATACATTTTATTTTTTATTAATACTTGTGAATTAAATATTTCTTTTACTTTAAAAGGGTTTCTATGTTCTATGGTGTACCCTATATGTAACAATGGGTTTATTTGAATTCTTACGTTGGACACAAACAATATAATATTATTATTTCAAATGGTATTTAACGCCTAGCCATTAGATTGGAGGGGATGAACAAAACTAACTAAAATAGGATTATACATGTTTGTTAAATATTTTTACATTCATCCAATTAATGTTAGTGGCATAAAATGTGAAGGAATTGAATTTTAAGCACAAATAATTTAATATTCTTTGAAAGGTGACTTTACAATCTTTTAATGGAAAGCAATTTTAAATCTAGTTTTGCTCAATTTTATATGTTCTATTTGTCTAAATAAAATTTATATTTATAATTGGGACATCATAATTTACTTTGGGTAAATTTTGTTCATTTTTTTGATAAAAATTATTTTTAGTGAATAGTGAAAGATACTATATTTAAATTCAAATCTTTCTTTTAATATATTTTATTAATATGGTACGATTATCTTTTTAATTGTTTTTAATGTTTAATTGTATTACAATTTTATCATTTAATCCAATTTTGGTTATTGGAATTAATTTTAATTTGAAATTTGACATCAACAAATGTCAATCTTCTGATAGTTATTTTTTCTTAAAAACATGATTTTTGTTTTGACAACATGAATTAATTTTAAATTAATTAATGAAACATATCTGTTTTGAATTTGATAAAATAGACAAAATTTTTTAATTTTCAACATAAAATTTAACTTAGTCTGAATTTTTGGTATTTTTATGAAAAATTTTAATTTTTGATGAATAGTGAAACCACTAAGTAGTAGTTTAAAAACTTAATTTTTCATTTAAATGAAATTTTACCACTTTTGTGAATTCAATTTAGAAAATAAAAAATACAGGTTTGTTATTAATAAGTAAAATTTGGTTCAATAAGATGAAAATAATTTTTGGGTAATAGTAACTTTTGACTTTTATTTACCGTAGTTGAAGGTAAATACGGTAAATAAAGGTAACAAAAATAGTATCATAATAAAAAATTACTTTAACACTTGTCCTAGAATTATTGGGTGAAAAATGAATGACCATGGGCATCCTTATGTCTATTTTTGGGACCCCAAACAGCCACTTAAGAGTGATAATGACACTTTATTTTAATTAACTTAATGTGAAGGAAAAAATAACAAAAACACATCTTTTAGTAAATTAATTTTTACATGGGGTTATATAAGTTATCATTTTGACTATAAATATTCATTGTAAAGATAAAACGGTTTCCTACATCATGGTATTTTGTTTATAATTTTTAGACATCATATAAATGAAATTATCTATAACACAATAATGATGCAGTATTTACCTCATTAATAAATGATTTAATTAAATAAGATCATATATCTTAAAACAATATCCAAAACCTTTCCAAATTTTTGCATGGTTTTATTTCGAACACGAGTCATCTTATAATTTACTTTAACGAGTTTTTTAACTTATTAAACCAATGATGTGTTTATAATAAAATAACATTTGAAAACTTTTTTAATAAGCCCCTCCTCTCCCTTATAAAAATCCATCACTTATAACCCATTCCCCACACCTATCAAGCCCCTTGTCTCATCCAAACCCTCTCCAAATAATCTCTAAAGATCAATATATTCCTCCAAGAAGCCTTACCTTAGGCAGAAGACACACCAAGAAGTCATTTTTGTTCAAACCAATGGGAGTTACACAAATTACATGTAACAGTTTCTCTTAAATTACTTTCCTTTATTTTACTTTTCCAACCCCTAAACTATTTTTATAACCTTTTATAACAAAAAATGTATCCTCAATATACTAGGATGTTGTTATGATATGTATTTTGACAACACTTACACACACCTCCATCTAATGGGTAAGGAACATACTGTTTCTGTGGATATAAAACTAACGCCTCATGAAACAATGATTATTCAATTATCTCTTACCGCCTCTCAAGGTGGTCATTATGATGGAACTATATTTATATGTGATATATATTATGTTTATGTTTTTTTTATTATTCTGTATTTTTCATTTATATCATACCTTTATGGTTTATATAATGGGTAAATGTGATAATTTCATTTGAGGAAGTGCAGACTACCACCCCCTCAAAGTGATATGACTCATTAATGCCACATGTGGGGAATATATAGGATGGAGTTAATGATATTATACATGATATTATACTGGAATTATAACATAAGTATGTATCATTAGGTTTTAATTCTATTAAAATATTAAATAGAAATCAAAGTAGCGTTCATGCGTACGTATGACTTACCGTCTCCATGAACGGTGCATTTCTTTTCTTTTCTTCAAATGTTATGTACTATTATAAATATATATATATATACTGGATATTTAATATATATATATATATCTACATCATGTATATGATTTGGGAGATAATGGACTTTTTACCACATAGACAACTTGTAAATATAAGAAGTTCATTTTCGACTCAAGTACCTAATATCGACAAAATGATAGTTATTAACTTAAATGATTACATAAAGTGTATAACACAATAATAAATGATATGAAAGGAATAGAAAACTTAAAAAATGATCTTAAAGAAGTTGAAATTAACATTATTTTATTATTCAGGATATTAACAAAGAAACTGGTCAAGTCAGACACGAGGTAAGGGACTTCGTCTCAATCTCCATTCATTGAGTCATATTTGGTTTTATACATGACATTCGTTTATATGCTATATAAAAGCCGTTGAAAATTATTTTCATTCAAGTAGAATCTTTTTTTATGATTCATTTTACTAAATGATAATAAAAGGAATGTTTCTTTTTAAAGTATGTGATGACAACGACGTTTCCACCACCGTGAGTATTATTTGATATTTGGTTTCCGTAATAAGAAATAATATTTTTAAAAGGAAAATGAATACCATAAACCATTTTTACCTATTTTGGAATTGAAAATGATTTTTGAAAATGGAATGATTATTTCAATATATTGAAATTATTATTTATGATTTAAAATGAAATGTTATTATTGAAATGTTTATATTTTCAATATTTGTTGTGTTATGATGGTACATGGAAATTTGATGGGTGGTTACGTGATAAACAAAATGACGGGTGGTTCCATGATAAACCAGGACGGGTGGTTACGTTATAACCTCCAATTCGTTGGGTATTGAAGTTGTCCATATGGATATTCCATTTATTGATATGTGCGGAATTCGACCGTATGGTTATTTCATTTATGTATGTTTTTGTCCAAAGTTACATTTATATGTTATGTGTTCTTTCTATGGGTTTTATGGTAATATTTTGCGTATAAAATATTAAGCAATGATCTTTTATTTAGTGAAGAGTATTTACTACTTCATAAAGGTGAAAATTATTACTTATGATAATGTATTCAGGGTTTTATTATTGTTTTGAAAAACTAACACTATTCCTTCTTTGTGTATCCCTTTCTGTGATCTTTTATGCTCATCCCATGTTTTGAAATGTTTTTCATAAGACATAAATATGAATAGGGTCATGGATGGGATCAGGGAAAATTCATGAAATCTAAAACATAGAACCATACATGACACCTTTTTTCAAGAGTTTTTATTTTGTGAAAAAATGGAAACTGATTAGAAGTGTATACTTTGTAATTCTTGAGATGAAATGTAATAGTTATGTCCTAACTCTCTAAAACTCTAAACCTAAAAAGATTCTCAATGATAATTATTTATTTAATTCAAGAATATGTAGTGTTTTAAGGACGTGTCCTTATAGATAAATATATATTAATATAAATAATAAAACATCACAAAAACCTAGAATTGTGTGTTATTCAAACATGAATCAGAAAGAATTTGATCCTCAACCACAAGAAGGTAAGAATAATGTAAGATGAAAAATGGACTATATTGACTTATGTATTTTTAATAAAAGACAAATATAATAATTCTTATTTTTTTAATCCATGTTGAAAACATTAAGAATCATAGAATTTTTTGGATTTTATCATATTTGAGTGAAAATTAATAAAGACTATGCTTCTATATAAAATAAAAAAACAAATATGTGTCTATAAATATTTAACTAAAATCTCTCATACCACATGATAAAGATAGAAAAAATGTATTTTAAGTGTTGCATGATCTTTTCACGTAGATTGGAAGATTTTATGTGTGTACTTTAAAGAAGATATTTATAGATGAAGAAGAACTTGAGCCCACTTTGATATTCATTCATGAAATATTCGGCAGAGCCAAAGAAACAAGAAGAATAAAAAGAAGAGGGTTGTTTTTTAATACACCCTTATGTTATGTGGATAAGAGTTAACAAATCAAAATGTGAATATATGTGATCAATGGTGCAGTTGGTGCATGTGTGAAACCTTAATATCATTTTAAATATATTTTTAGTAATAGAAATTTGTGGAGACTCCCACAAAAATCGGGGGGATACAATACATAAAGTGTACAACCCATAAGAAATGAAAATTAAAGTGAA
The DNA here is from genome assembly GCA_963277665.1 of Viscum album. Lineage (NCBI taxonomy): Eukaryota > Viridiplantae > Streptophyta > Magnoliopsida > Santalales > Viscaceae > Viscum > Viscum album. Next base: position 1,656,211,567 of record OY728119.1, read on the forward strand.
ATAAATGGAGACAAGGTGAGGATAATTGAGTATTTTGAGAGGTAGTTCTCATAAGGTATAAGAATAAAATGATACTATTTTAAAGAAAAATATCAATTATCTATTGAATCTGAATAAGGTCCTGACCACTTTTTTGAGTTCAGATTTAGTGATTCTAATCTAAAGAAGAAAATAATAGAGGAATGATTGGCCTTTGGTGCATGAGTTGATAATTGGTGTCAAGTCTTTCTTCTTATGAGGATATACCGATTGTGATGTCCATAGGTGAAAAATATAGTGACCCTGGCCATTTAAATATAACATTACTTGATTTTAATCATAATTATACATTAGAGTACAAGACAAGGATCATTAAGTCTAGTGTATTGGAAGACCATGTACATAAAACATAAAACATGGGGCTAAAAAAATACAATTCTATTTAATATCTATAAAAATATCTACACTACCCATGAGCCCTTACATATGCATAGGGTACCCTGGGGAACACATGAACAAAGGGATGTTCTAAAAATCCTAGTAAGGTAATGGAAATAAGAATAAATCTTAAGAACATGAGTTGGGAGGTTTGACATAATTATATCAAAAGCATGGAACATAATGAATAATAACATATAATCATGGGTTCATATGAAAATTTAATCAAATAAATGTGTAATAATCATAAAACCTATCTTTATTATGAGTCAAGCTTAACCTCCTATCATGTTTCCTATAGTAGTGTGTGTTAAGGCTAACTGCCAACCCCTTTCCCTATAGTAATATGGGTCAAGGGTAACTGCTAATCCCTTTTCACATAGAATATCATGAGACTTATCTTTACCCAATGCATTAGAGTGCTATCTGGTTGCACCCCTCTCAACATTTTCATTAATATTATTGCTACATAAATAATAATACACAATCAACTATACATAAACATAACGGAACCCTTGGAAAGAAATGTGTAACACATTAATGTCAAAAAGCATAATAAATAGTTGTTTTCTATAATTTCCCATGATAGATATGAAATATAACTTACATGGAAGTTAATAAGGTAATATAGTCATATATCATGTTGATTTTTGTGAAATATAAGTGATAATATATAAGAAATATATTTTAGAAACATTACCATTAAATCATTTTTGTGAGGTTTTAAGGAAATCACTACAGAGCTTTCAAAATAGAAAATGGAAAAATATTTATATACAATCATAAGTGAACAAATAATGTTTTCATAATGAAAATTCTGATTTCATAAATACAAATTTTTCTTAAAATAGAGGATATAGTGTACTTTAAATCAGGTAGGAATTTGGGAAGTTCCCTTAAAAATGAATGCTTATCAGAATGTACAAAGAAGGGAATCGTTTAAAAACATTTATATGCCAAAAAGTGAGTGATGAAAGGTTCTTTATAAATTAAATTTTTACGAATAAAAAAAATTTATAAGATGAATATAAATATATAAGATAAATGTATTTTGATATAAATAAATATAAGGAAAATCAAAAGAATAAAAGTTGTTCGGGTAGAATTCATTACGGATTATCAGCATGGTGTCAGGTGTAGTTAAGAGGAATTTATGAGAGAGATAAGGGTTTTTTAATAACTTATAAAAAATGAGGTAAGTATAGGGTACGTGAAAAATCATACCGATCATTTGGGATTAAAAATAAAAAGGCATGGAATAGAGGAAAATCTTGATTAAGAGAGAAATGGAGAGGATCCCTTACCATATGTCTGGTGGTGTTCTCCACTTGTTATTGATCACCTAAATAAACAAATAATGTTTATTAATTAATAATTAAATACAATATTATATATTTCATTGATTTATTATAACCCTTTCAAGTTCATTCAATACCTTTTGTAGGCTATTAGGATCAATTTCATAGTTCAGGTTTGTTTACTTTTGTGGTTTTAATAATCGGTACATGTTTGGGTAAACACGTATGACGAAATTGGTTTACCAAAATTGATGTTTTATGTAATTCGTGAACATCCAAGAGATTAAATGGTCATAAAATTTCATTTGGTTATTGATAGTGAAGGTTAATTTTTAAATAAAACCATACTGAAAACCGTTTTTGTTAATCAATGGGTTTTGATTACAACGAACATGTTTTTCATTATAACTTAATACCATTTTTACAAAAGGGTTAAATAACCATAAATAGGACATATTACATATATAATAATCTGGTTCAACCATAACATAAATGGTTTACTGAGAATAACTAATAATGATAATAGAAAGTGATAAATTGTTGTCCTTGAATGTGCTAAATTAACAAATCTCAAACCGTGTTTTCATTTCTTTAAAATAAAAGGTGAGGAAATGAGGGATGACAATTAAATATCCCATTATCACAACAAAATTCAATTACATTTATGGTACTATATTTTTCATACCATCTGGATGAGTAAAGGATTGTAATGAAAAGAGAACAAAGGAACTTAGAACTGAAAGAAGAGAAAAAAGGAATTTTACCTCTTGAATCAACCTTCCATGAGAGTTTCTTAAGGGGAGAGGATTTGGTATTTTAAAAAGACTAAGTAATGTTTGGAGTGGGGAGGGAGATTGAGGAGATATTTGGGCATAATATTAGAAAGGCACAATTCATGAGTGGAGTAAATAGAAGAGGGAGTGAGGGAGGGTTTTATAGTGGAGGAGAGGAGGGTTTTCATAATTTATTAATCATTAATTTTTTAATTTCCCTAAAGACCAGAAATATTGAATATTACATGAAAAAACAAAGTAAATGGGTCTTGTGAATTCAAACCAAATGGTGGTGAAAGCATCCATAATTCTAGGAGAAATCTATTTAGCTTACACTATATATATAGAGTAAATTACTATATATTACTATTCATAAAAAATTCAAGTATTTCAGAAAAATACAAAAATTCTCCCTAACCATTTTAGGACATGTAGAATCAAAAAATAAAAACCATTTTTTCAAAAATAATTCTCTAAATATGATTAATTTAATATTTAATTTTAATTTTAATTTATTCTAAAAAAACTAGTTTTAAAACATTTATTTACATATTCTAAAATATTGGTACATCATAATTTCACCTATATCTTATTTATATACTATCATATTTAAGTTTGATATTCATTAGGTAATTAACTATTCATAAGGTTAACATTATTATTCATAAGGGTATATTACTACTCACCAAAAATTAAGTTGTTCATATTGGACTCAATATAACTTACAGATCGCAACCGTGTATGTTAGATTTTCGAAATTGAAAACTTAGAAGTGATAAACATGTGTTTAAAGTTCACAAAGCACTTATTAGTTTATTATGTTGTGATTTCATGTGATTATATGATATAATTATAAGAAGGAAATTTCTATTGACAACTTTGTGTCATTAAATTCTTCCCCCCTTATGAAATGTTTCCCTTGAAATTTCATTTTACTTTCTAAGTCATAAACAGTTGTGGGTAATTTTCCTTCATTGCCTCCTCCAGTGCCCATGTTTCCACTTCGTATTTATGGTTCATCCATAGTACCATGGAGATCTGAGTAGTCTTGTTACATAGAACATTATCTCTATGATCAAAGATCTTCAATGGCTGCCTCTCATAGGAAAGATCATCCTCCAACTGCACCACCTCTGAATATGGTACTTGTGACGGGTCTAGTATGCACTTTATTAAGAGGGATACATTAAAGATATCATGTAATTTGGCCATGGTAGGTGGATGTTCTAGTCAATGGTCCACCGCCCCGACACAATCATGAATATCGAAGGGGTGATGTACCTGTGACTTAACTTCCCTTTCCTTCCAAACATCACGGGCTTCTCCCATTAAAGTATGCATAGAAATACAATGTCTCAAACATTGAACTCATGGTCTCGTTGATGATTATCTTCATAACTCTTCTGTTGACTTTGGGATTCTTTAATATGATGCTAAATGGTTTTCAGCTTCTCCGCCATTTCATCAACCATTTCAGGTCCAAGAAGCTTATGCTCATCAGGTCCATCATAACACACTAGTGTTGTATGCCTTTTTCCATAAGGGTCTTCATATGGCCCTATTCAGATGCTTGAATGGAAACGATTACTATCGGATAATTCAACTAGTTGAAGATGTTAGTCCCACCGTCCTTTGATGTCCATAAAACATGCTCTCAACATATCTTCTAGTGTCTGAATAATTTGCTCAAATTGGTCATTAGTTTGAGGATGCTAAGCTGCATTGAAAATTAAATCAGTGTTTAGATCATGTTGGAGACATTCCCAGAACATCTAGTTGTATCATGAATAATTATTGGACACATTAGATATTGGTAATCCATTCAGACTTACCACTTATTTGATTCAAATCAATGCATGTTAATCCACGGATAAGTCCTCTCCATTTGCGATAAAGTGATATATATTTTCAAGATGATCAACAACAACCCATATGACTTTTTTCCATTTATATGTCCTTGGAGGTCTAGTGACAAAGTTCATAGTAATGTCCTCCCACTTCCATGTTTTTATGGGTAGTGGTTGCATCATCTTCTTATAGTTTTTCCTCTCAGCCTTCACTTGCTGACATACCAGGATCATTGATGTATATTCATCAATCTCCCTTTTCATATTGTCCCACCCAATGTTTTCTCATAGATCTCGATATATCTTCGTGATCCATGTGTGGATAGAGAGGGTTGAGCTATGTGAGTCTTTCAAAAGATCCTTTGTTATCTCAAAATCTGATGGTACACATAATCATGACCCAAATATTACAGCTCTTTCCTCATTAACCATGAAATCAGAGGATTTCCCATTTCGGATAACATCCCACATTTTTAGAATTTACACATCTTTTCATTGAGCATCCTTTATTATTTCCATGATAAATGGTTGAGAAATAATTTGAGAAAGGATTGATTATGTTTTTCCCATAATGATTTCCATGTCTATCCTCATCAAATCTAATAAGATTGGATCCTTTTCAATTCTCATTTTTCATAAAGATGCATAATCATTTCTACTTAGAGCATCTGCCACCCTGTTTGTCTTACTGGGATGGAAGTTGATTGAGAAATCATAATATTTGATGAACTCTATCCATATTCACTGGATAATATTATTCTCTTTTTGTGTGGATATATATTTGAGACTCTTGTGGTTAGTATATATCTCACACTTCTCCCCAAGGAGATAATTCTGCCATATTTTCAATACAAAGGTCATAACTACCAACTCCAGATCATGCATGTGATAGTTTTTCTCATGGATTTTATGCTTCATTGAGGTGCAGGAAATCACTTTATAAGTTTTCATTATCAAAAAACCTAATCACTTCTTTGAAGCATCACTATACACCATAAATAGTTCTAGAATTTTTGGGAGTGTGATTACTAGCATAGAGATAAGTATCTTTTTCAACACCAAGAAGCAGTCCTCACATTCTTGAGCCCAAACAAACATTAATCCTTTCCATGTCAGCTTGGTCAATGGGATTGAAAATCATGAAATATTCTTCACAGTTCATCAATAATACCATGTTATACCCAAAAAGCTGCGGATCTCCATTATAGATGTTGTCCGGTACCACTCTTCAATTCCATTCGTCTTGGAGGAGTCCAAAGATATCCCTTTGCTGGTAATAACATGCCCCAAAAATGATACTTCCTTTATCAAGAACTCACATTTACATTACTTTTCATACATCTTCTCTTTTTTCAAAGTCTTTAAAAAAAGTGTTCAAATTCTCCTTTGTTCCTCATTGCTCTTGGAGTATATCAGAGTATCTTCAATAAAGACTACATATTTTTTTGAGGTAATCTCTAAAGACACTATTAATTAAATCCATGAATATTAACAAATCATTATTGAATCTGAAGGTAATCAATATGAACATATAGTGTCCATATCTCATCTGAATGGATGTCTTGGGAATATCTTCCTTCTTCACCATTAATTGGTGGTATCTCGACTAAAGGTCCACCTTAGCGAAATAACTGGACCCACAATGAAGTTTGAACAAGTCATCTATTTGTGGAAGGTGACAGTTTTTCTTTATCATGATTTTATTGAGCTCATGCTAATAAATGAAGATGTGCATTGATCCATACTTATTCTTGAATAAGATAATTGGTGCACCCCATAGTGAAGCACTTGGGTGTATAAAACCCATCTCGAAATTCTTCTGTAACTACTTCTTTATCTCTTTTAGCTCTATGGTTTCCATTCTATATGTTGTCTTTGATATAGGTAGAGATCCAAGAATATGTTCAATTGAGAACTCAACCTCTCATTCAGGAGGAAGACTAGGAAACTCTTCAAGGATTACATTAGTGTAATCCCTCAGGATGGGCATGTATTCAATAATGTTTCTATTCTATGTCTCAATCATTTGAGGTAGATATTCTTGCTCATAAGGTAAAAATATCCACACATGATACGATGATTTTTAAAGGGATTAAATTTTCTATTTAAAATTGTAATGAATCAAAGGATGATTCGGGATATGAATAGTGATATCCCTTTCCCGATAGTTGATGTTGGATTGGTATAAAGACAACCAATTAATGACCAAGACAGCGTCGAACTCCACTAATGGAAGTATTATGAGATTTTCTAGGAGGTTGAATCCAAAAAAGTTAACTGGGAGGATTTATAAACCATGGACGCAATGATTTACCCATTCAATATTCCTATACATAACTTTTACTCCAAATTGTAAGTTTGTGTTTGAATAATTCTACTAAACATGAAAGATATGAAAGAATGCGTAGAATAAGAATCAAATTGTACATTCTCTATTATTGAATTAATAACTAGCATACCTATCACCACATCATAGTCCAGCTCCACCTCTGAAATAGTGATAACATAAGCCCTTATTTGTTACCTTGAATGTTGTTGTTGTTTTACTCTAACAACCCTAGTATTTGGGTAATGATTTACATAATTCCAATGCTCCTTGTGGTTGTAACACTGAACTATAAGATGACTGTTGATCTGAACCATCCTTTTTTCTTTCACATTAGTGGGATTATTCATTTCCCATCATCATTTTTCAACAAGATGACCAACCATTTAGCATTTGAATAAATTCTCGGTTCCCTTCATACAGTTCCCTGGATTCTTCTTCCCACAACTTTTACAAGGGTAAAAGTCAGGATTCTTAGCATCATGGTTTTTTTTGTTGAACCACCCATTTTTGCAATTTTTTTTGTTCTTATGACTAGGCCCATGAGTCCAATGAGAGTCTCCCAACTAAATTTCTACTTTAAGGGAACAACAGACGATATCCTCATGACATCCTAAGTCTCAAACATCCAATTATTTTTGTAGAATCATCTTTTATCAAATAAAGAAATGATCCACCTTGTTTCGATATTTATTAAAAAGCCAGAGGTTTACCTTGCATGCCTTGAAATGTTTTCTTCATATGCCATGACAGACTCCTCTTTTTTTCTTGAGTCTGAGGAACTCTCTTTCGATCTTGATACGGAGGGTTGGAGGAAAATATTTATTGAAAATCATCCTATTTAATTCCTCCCAATCCATAGAATCTATTTCATCTAGGGATTTTTTATTCTTGATCAGTGTCCACCATTGATCAGCTTCCCCATCAAAACAGTAGACCTACAACACAAATTTCTCTTCTTATGATCACTAGAGAATAGAGATTTTCTTTTCAATAGAGTTAATCCAATGTTCTGTGAAGAGGGGATCATAAGATCCACTAAACATGGGAGGCCTTTTCCACTTGGAGGATTCTACAACAACTTGACCCTTCCTTTGAGGAGTTGGGTGTTCCACATGATTCAAGTTATTATTCAAAACATGAGCCAGCTGATTAAGTACTATTATGATGTTTCAAGCACCCATTCCCATCATATCAAGAATGTCATTAGGGAAATCATGAAATTGTCTATCACATTGGTTGTTGGAACGTGTTATTCTATTTACCACCATTAACTAATAAAAGAACATATAATTTGAGGTCTTGAATACCTAACTATTGAGCAAAAAAAAAATTTAACATAAAATTATATACTTATAAAGGATAAGTATACCCTAATATGTTATTTATAAGGTTTAAATCTAGGTTATGCTTGATCTATTTCTTAAAATATATTCATATGATATTTTTGTATTCACTTAATAATGGTTTGTACTAATCTCTTGAATATACCAAAGCATATCCCTCAGGAGTGTCAATACCAAAAGTGCAGCAAGGCCCGTTGTCATGTACTAGGATACCCTAGGTCAAGCCTCAAACCCCTTGTTAGAGTTTTCACTACTAGTTACATATGTGCCAGAGAAACCTCTACATTTTTGTATCTAGAAATGGATGTATTTTCTTGATAAACCACGTACTCTATACTTACCAAAATTTAAGGATATTTTCTTATACTTTGTATCATCCGTAAGGTTCATACAAAAGTTCTCTATTAATAATATCCAAAACTAACTAGACCATACTATAATACCAACTATAGTGATCCTTGAATTTTACATAAAGAATTGCATGATTTTATAAAAAAATTATACATCAGGGTATAAGCCAAGGATTTTAATGTCTAGTGTCTTGGAAGACTAGGTACATAAAATATAAAACTTGGGTCTAAAAAAAACTTCTTTATTTTATCTCCACAATAATATCAAAACTTTCCTTGATCCCTTACATCAACATAGGGTACCTTGGGGAACATATGAACAAAGGGATGAGCTAAAAATCCCAGTAAGGGAATGAACATAAAAATAAAGGTTAATCACATGATTAAGGAGCCATGACCAAATTATTTCGAAAGCATGGAACATATAGAATCATAACATATAAGCATAGGATCATATGAGCATGGAATCAAATAAATGTGGTAGAATAATAAAACATGTCTTTAGAATGAGTAAAGGCTAACTCGAAATCTTGGTTCCCATAGTAGTATGAGTCAAGGCTAACCATCAATCACATTTCCCATAGTAGTATGGGTCAAGGATAACCGCCAATCATGTTTCACATAGCATCTCATGAAACATAACTTTACCCAATGCATTAGAGCGCTATCTGGACACACCCATCTCAACAATTTCATTAATATTCCTTCCATATAAATAATCATACATAATCAACCTTACATAAACATAAGGGAACCCATTGGAAGTAATGGGTAACATATTCCTGTCACAAAGCATAATAAATGTGTTCATCATAAAAGCGTCCATGAGAGAAAGGAATTAGAACATACATGGACGTTTATGAAGTAAAATTTTCATAGATCAAGTTTAGTGATGAATAATAGAAGTGAAAATATATAAGAAATGTATATGAGAAACATTAGCCTTAGAACATTTTTGTGCAGTTTTAAGGAAAATATTGTAGAGATTTTCAAATATAAAAAAGAAAAATCTTTTATATAAAATGGGAATTTATCCAAGAAAGATTTTATAATAAAAATACTGATTTTATAAAGATAATAGTGTCTGAATGTAGAGGATAGAGTGTACTTGAAATTGGGTAAAAATTTTCATGTTCCCTTAAATAGGTTTGACTATCAGAAAGTACCATGGAGTGAATCATTTAAAAGAATGTATATCCCCAAAAGAGAGTGATGAAAGGGACTTAATAAATTACTTTTTTAAAATACACTACTGTAGGGTCCTAAAAAATTCGCAGAGGAGAATGATGACCCCCTTTAACTCAAGGGAGATTCTACCCAATTTCCTCTCATAGGATTGGGAAAATGTGGAGAACACTCAAGGATAGAGAAGGACAAGCTGGTCTACGGACCGATTTAATGTTAGCGACGCACATCAGGTTCCGCAAAGCGTCCCTCCTCTGTAAATCATCATCATTCGCAAAACCGAGGTGGAGACCCTCCGCGGTCACGAAGAAGGACAGGCGCCAACCCTGTTCAACATTCCGGACCACCCCAGCCGCAAGCTGCGTCAACTGGCCCAAACCGCCTATGCTGTCATTTGAGAAATGGAGGGGGAACCCTCCGTGGCCATGAAGAACTCCGTGAGTTTTGTTCACGGAGGAGGAGTGTTTGATGTCCCGCGAGTTGCGGATTTCCCAAGTCATCCGTGAACTTGGTTTTCGGTCATGGGCCTCCACAAAAGGTTCTGCATGACCATAGATACATCCTTTTCCCCGCTCTATAAAAGAATATTGAAATGAACTGGAAGGGAGAGGATGGACAGAGAGGGGAGATCGATCAGATCCATGAGGAAGGATTTTGAAGAAAGGACCTTAGGATTTCGCAAAGAGTGAAGTTCCAGTTCGCGAACCAGAGCAGGTATGAAGCTGGAAACAAATTAATAAGGGACTAAAAACACTTAACTTGGTCAACTAAGAACCAAAAATAAAAAAAGAATACCGCGAACCATGGCCCCTTTGTGGATGTACTCTCTACGGACCAGGGAGTTTATACCTCTTTTCCGATCTTCCGCACTGCGTAGCACCCTCCTGCGAGGGCGAAGCCCCCTCCGACGAGCCTACAGCCGGCGCCGCCCTTGGTCGTCGCTACCTGCGTGGAACCCTCCGCGGACCACCCTGGTTCATGGATCAAACCTGAAGCTGGGAACCACCTTGGTTCGCGGATCGAACCCAGATCCGTGAACCTCCTTGGATCCCAGGATTCCCATCAGTCTGCGAACCACCCTGGTTCACGGACGGCTTCACCAACTGTGTAGCACTTCCCTAGGGGATGGGCACCACCACCCATACCCCTGAGTGGCCCGAAAATTCTTTGGAGTTCCCTTTCCCAAGCCACATAAAATCCTTCAGATCTGGCCTGATCCTCCATGACTCCCTCACTGGCCTACTCAGCGTCCCCAAGCCGAGGCCTCCACCAGAGCTACCGGATCTGTGTGGTGTAACCCTCAGGTGCATCAGCGTTCCGTTTCGAGTTCACATACTCATGGTAAATAGGGGAAAAGGTGTTTCCCTGACCCTTGAGCAGATTCCCGAACAATTCATGGGATCACATTCCCACGGAAATGTGGAGTCTGAGCTCAGAAGCCTCGTTTCTGACCCTCCACTTGTTGGGACTGGGGTACTTCTCCCTTATTTTGAGGGTAGTAAAATACCCATCAGAAGGAAGACCCCATGCACTTCGGTGCTTTCCCTTGGAACAAGAGAGGTGATGGGCATAAGAGCACCTCTTTCCCTCTCCTGCTGCACTTTGATTCCATGGGCGTCCATCCCGGAGTAAGCCCCGACTTTATGGGCTGCCCTCATGCGTAAGCCCCACTCATCATCTCACGGATGCAACTTTATCGATGCGATCGTCTGGTCCCTGCTGCCTCTTGTTTCTCACACCGAGCATGACACACGTAGGATTAGAGTAAGCATCGACCATAACATCCTCTTATGGGCCTCCTCAGAGTGTATGCCCCAACCCATCACTCTTGGATGCCTTAGAGCGTACACCCAAAGCCAATGCGAACTACGAGGAATTTGATTCCCTACCACAGGGATATGTAGGAAGAATCCATGAGGTTAAACCCCGATCACTAGCGAACCCTCGGGTCCACCCTCACGTCGATTCCCTGACGCTCTTGTGTGAACTATGTGGGCTTTGATCTCTGACTCCTAGGCAGGGTACGTTGGGAGCCTCCATGAGGTTCAATCCCAACAACCGGTTTATCCGACTGTCTTCACATCAGTTCAGCACACCACTTCTTGTACCACCTCAATGAGTCCCGACTCCTCGTGGTCATTAATCCAACGAGGTATGGTAAACCTCGGGCATAAATGATTCCAAACCCCTCCGTTCAGCTGACCATTTCCAACCAAGAAAAATCTGTGGTTACTATGCTTGGTTATAAACCAAAGATTCATGAACATATGAATACATCTTAAATCTAAAGAGAGTCCCGGAACATGCAATAATTCTCCCCAAAAGGGTGCAATGAGCCCGACATTCCATCATCTCGATCAATGTGAGTTCTTAAGCATCGCTGGCCAAACCATCCCGTGAATGATTGCCTTTGGAAAGCAGGTCCACGCGTCATCAGATACTGAACCATTGGCTGTTTCGAGACCACCCTGTAACAAAAATGGTGAACCCGACATGAAGTTTTAACCATGAATGACAGATTTATCCTAATCCCACCCTGGGCCACCTTTTTACTCCCACGGAGGGCCATGCATGGTCATTAATTACTTATGGGATCATGAGATGCTGCATTGATGGGTTTTCTGTTTGTATTTGGTAAAATATTTTACAGGTACCACATAGAACTCCCGTCAATCCAATTGCGTCACAAAGGAACTCACAAGCACGTGCTTCCAACAACGCAATGATCGTGCATCCTCACCAACGGAGGACCCCGTCACCCACCCAGTGTCTTCAACACTAGGTCTCGGACATGCTGATCCGAGAGTACCATGTGAACAGTACTCTCTCAATGGTGGAGGCAGCCATGCACGCCCTCTAATCTGCCAGAACTCCCTGGTCGCCTGCCCAACAGCGACCACAAAGGCAGATCCAGACAGCCCATGTTGCTGTCTCCAACCGTTTCAGGAGTCTATCCCCAGAACCGGAAAATGTGTACCTCCCTTATCTTAGGGAGGTGGATGAGGTTGACGTTGAGGACTTCATCCCCACCGAACGGGGGTTCCCCTCTAAGGCCCCTACATGCAGACGTCGTCGCGGTGACGCCGCGATTCATCATCCTCACGCTTAGGGGAATGTAGCCCCAAGGATTCAGGCCCACGCTCCCCGATCTATGGCCCCTCGGACCGCCCGACGAGGGTGGAAAACGTAGAATCGGGGACCATTCATCACCCTTGTCCCTAAGGAGGAGCTCTGCTGCCTAGTCACAGAGACGCATTACGAACAGGGAAAAACACCTGTTCATTCCTCCAAGGCCCACCATCCAGATATGGCGGCATCATATGAGCCGGTACACATCCCCACTGAGCTCTGTCACGCCCACCGCCCACACAGGACAACACCTACCCAGCAGGCACCTCTCCTTGCCCAGGGTCATGAAGCCCACCAACCTAACATGGTGGCGACCCAGCACCTGCAGGACGAGCTTCTAGCTGATGCTCCTGACTCCTACCATCCTGATATGGTGGCGATCAACAATGGCTGCCACCCAGATGTGGAGAAAAATCATAGGCGAGCACGTATCCCTGCCAACAAAGGACACCAAATCGATATGGCGGGAAACCGATATATGCAGGGCCAGCTCCCTGTGGATGCAAGTAAAGTCCGCCATCCCGATGTGGCGGTAAACAGAGAGATAAACCAGCGTATCCTAGCACATGGGAAAATTCGTTTACCTACCCCGACATAGGAGAATTATCAGTACCGACTGACAACTGGAAGACCACAGTAGGATATTCCTACTCCGATACCAGTATGAGCCTTCATACCTATTCTAGGAAAATATGCCTCTCTACATATCCTAGAAATTATGGAGAAGAAGGTATCGATCTAAGATCATTTCTTGCAGACTTTTTAGAATGTAATTGTATCAGCAGAAACAGTAAGGATTCGGGCCCGTGAGCCCGTCTCCCCAATTGAGGAGACTCATCTAAGAGACGATATAGCCACCTCAGAGTAGATCTACTCCCTCCTCCCATCCAGGAGGGTCGCCAGCTATATTCTGTGACTCAAGGGCATCCAGATCGAGCAGCTTCACTCGTTCCAACTGGTGGACACCCGTCCATCACGGTGGATGCTCCATAGCCATCATATATCCCTACTAGAAGTCAAGATGCTCATCAGTATATCCCAACCACATCACGGTACCCAATTATATAGGGACCCAAAGGTAAAGGCTGTTGTCAACATCAGACAGTCCCTGCTGCCCGCAAGAAAGTTCCCCGAACGCACCGAAGGCAGCCGAAAAATAAAGAGAAGTTCATGACTCCGCTCTGCTAGAAGATGGGGTTCCCAATGCCCGCTAAGAATATATCAATGTCTCAGAACCCTTCCCACCCATTACCATGTTATGGGAGTGGTATTTGAAAAGGTTATCCCCACAATCTTGCTACCAGTAGCTCTGAAGGTCCTCCCCAGAGCACCCGTGGGGGGCTCCCCCACAGGCATATAACGATCAATCACAAGAGCTCCTCTTTTGATGTGAGTCACATAAACCCTCATTGTGGCTAGAATATCGAGCAACAAGAAGGTCCTACACATGCTTCGGTCCACCCTGAAGGTCCTCCCTGGGGTATACGATGCAAACACTCTCCATGTGGCGGGACCACAGATTATGATAGTAGTCGTCGCTATCATAGTCACAACTACGGAGGCCCTCCTTGCAGTGACGTCTCCTCAGGACAAGAAGGTCCTCCCCTTATCGTGGCCTGCCCATATGGTCCTCCCCATAGGTTACGTTGCAACGAAACTCCGTACAGCCGGGCATCAGGTCACGATGGTAGTCCTAGCCACCCCGATATTGGAGTTCCTCCCCGTAGAGATGTCAGGCAACGAGAAGGACCTCCCCTCATTGCGATATATTCTGAATTCCCTCCCCATGGTGTGCCCGCATATATTCTACTTTTGGAATCTATGATGGTAGTCCTCGCTATTACAGCAGCAGTGATGGTAGTCCTCGCCACAGCGGCCACCATTGCGAAGGTCCTCCACGCTGTGGCCCCAAGCAATAGGGAGGTCCTCCCCTTGTCACCGTGTGTCTTGAAGGTCCTCCCTAGGATGCACACCGAATGTCAAACCATGATGGTCATCCTCACCATGATGGAAGGTTTTGCGATGGCCCTCCCCGTAACAACGCTATGCAGCCAGAAGGTCATCCCCTTGCTACAACACGCCCTGGAGGTCCTCCCCAGGGTATGCATTAAAAAAGTCATCTATGCAGTGAGCCGTCAATTTGGGATGGCAGTCCTCTCCATTGTAACCACCATCGCGAAGGCCCTACATGTAATGGCAAATCATATCGACAGGAAGTTCCTCCCCTTGTCGAATCAAGAACAGAAAATCCCTCGTATGCCGAGGTACTCAGAATGACAAGATCAAGCATGTCAGATTTCCAGTTAGTCACTGACGATATCCTTCTTCATTCAGGAGATGTTCTGGGGCCATTTTCATCTTCTGAACCACCTTGAAATCTCCCACATAATGATTCATCACCTACCGGTCCCACTACCTCCGACCACATTGACAGCGAGAATCTCAGCTGGGCTGACCAGGTAGAGTAGTCACTAGCGGAGGAGTATGCCAATATGATGCACCCGTGGAAACGACTGGCGAGGGATGATATACCAATTATGTTTTGTCCTACGACCACCTCTCAGTTATACTTACCCAGAGAGTTGTCGAAAGAATGTGTGCATGGCATCTGCCATAATATATGGACAACCCTCTACCGAATGAAATCAAGCTTTCAGCCCTCCGATGGGTATGTAGACCACATCAAGACAATAGGAGACCTCCTGCATCACATCGACCTGGAAGCCCTTTCTTCAATATGGAAACAACGACCCAAGAGGCATAAGGGAAACATGGAGATAGCCTGCCTCTGTGCGCTGCACCAGCTGCGCCGCCTCATCGGTGACGCTCCGATGGGAGTCCATATCAGGGGCTGGGGAGAACATGGAGCTCTACATTTCACTCTGCTCCCCTCCTAGAAGAACCCATTCGGCATGGTGTCTTGCAACGTCATCACATCAAGACGACAATCGAGTGGTCTCCCTGTTCAGGAAAGGCAACACACCCAACAGAGTCAGGATTTGAGTATATCCCAGAAGCGTCAGGCCCGATGGGAACAAGCCGTTCAAGATCTCCAGAATCAGTCCCCCGAGAGAATACAACATGCCTCACACCTAGGAGTGGCTAATCAGTGATCTTTTCCTGGCTCCCCATAAGGTATTGATACACAGAAGAACTCGGCACCAAACCCAGTTCACCCCTGAATGGGGGCACGCAAGATCAGGCAGGTAGCAATAGCAGCTACCACTGCCACAATCCGGGATCAACCCTAGCCTGTAGGGTTGGGGGAATTTTTAACCACAAATGCCTCTGTAAGACCAATAAAAATGGGAGGAAACTCAACGTTCAAGGAACGGACCCAACCCCAGCCCTCAGGGTTGGGGGTAGTTTTACCCCCTAAACAACAACCTCCCCCACGAGAGTCAGTATGCTCTATTCTTGGGAGGACAATCAGAAGAGGAGGTTACCGTCCTGTCACTTCATTTGAATCATCATCCCCTCCAAGAGGAAGGCGCGCCGTAAGGTCGCATCAATGAACTATCCACGTCACCCTTCGTTAAGAAGTCCGAAGGAAATACAAGGTCATGAAAGGGAAGGCCAGAAGAATACGCAGGAGATCCTCTTCCTGTTTGGAAGATGAAATCTCTTTCACCCTACGATAGGCATCTATCAACGTCATAGATGTTAACCCCACTGGTGACATCAGAGATGATGCAAATCAGGATGGATCAGGAGATGATAGTTCCGGTCAGGCTGTGACTCACAACGAACCCCCAGGTGTGCACACCCGGAACCAAAGGGCCGTCCTAAATATGGTCTTCCTTCTAGACAACCCTTCTCCGCCTACCCATTGAGCTTCCAATAAAGATGAGAATAAAGAACTGGTTACCCTTAACCCACCACCTTCTCTCAACTAAGATGAGCCACTCACAATCAAAGAGAGATTCACTCGATAAGAAGAGGAGATTAAAGAATTGAGGTGGCTTAACGCCGAGCTACTCCAGAAAAACCACCTTATTGAATGTACGTCCTAGGAGGAGCCACATCATGCACCCCCAACAAGTGCACCTCAAAGACTAAGGTTTTCCACGACAAACAAAACACGGTCAGGGCTCCCGTCCAATGAGGTGCCCGACCCGTCCAAATACTTAAACGTAGATTCGGATGAATACCAAGACTTACCTCCACATAAGAAGCAACCGGAGGGAGTACGCCTGATCCTTGTGATGGTTCCAGAAACGGCACACACACCCCTAGTGCCGGCCAATCCAGATCCTCAGGCAATTCCTCGGGCTACGCCTCCCTAGGATCGGGCCTAGCATGATGTAAATCAGGGTCTCACCAACACCATCGAGGCACTAACAGCTCGATTGGAAGCAATGGAAGGTAGAGGCGCTCTGATACAGCCAGAGCGGAAACCCTACCTGGATTGGGTGAGAAACACACCGCCTACACCCAATTTTGGGAGCCCTGTATTCCGTATATTCAATTGATCAGGAGATCTGGAACAGCATTTGATGCACTACGCATCGTATTGCGACCTTATGATGGGAACTCTGGAACCACAAGAAGCGGTGGAACTCAAATGCTTCATGTGGACCTTGCAAGGATCTGCCTTCGTCTGGTATACGAGTCTACTAGCCCAGTCAAAAAAGAGCTGGGAGGACCTTCGGTAGTATTTCCTGTTCCACTTCAGCTCATCATTGCCTAAAATAACGGTCAACGAACTCATTAACTACAAGAAGAGGGAGAACGAGAGGGTCTCAGATTTCATCGCCAGATGGAAAGGTCTGGCCTATTCTCTGAACAGGCCAATGCCTGAAGATGAGATGCTAGCCATATGCATCGATAATCTTTGAGATGAGTTACGAACACCGCTCATACCAGTGGAGTGCACCACTGGCTTCCGCCATCTCTCGACCATTACCCAGAGAATTGAGGACTCCCTACAGTGAACCAATTCGATTTCCCAAATAGCCTCGTAGGCTCCAGCAAAAAAGAGCCCCTAGAGTTGAAGCGTCCACTATCACACTCAAGCCAGCCCCTGTGCCCGCTCCACCACTCAGGCCTCCACCAAATCGTCAAGGTCCTCCTTCATATCAGCAGCCACCTCCGCCTAAACGGGACGATCAGTGAGGACCGAAGAGGAACCACTTTGAACAACGAAGACAAAAAAGTATACTTGTTCCAAGATGATCAAGTCCATGACTACTTCATTTCCTCCATGAATTGCAACCTGCTCCACATCCTGGAGCCAAGGAAACCAACAGAAGTAGGTCACGAGGATAGTCCAGATTACTTCCCCTACCATAGAATGTTGGGGCACAATATCTGAGAATGCTTCGTTTTCAATGAACTCTTGCAGAGGATGGTAGACTCCGGACAGGTCAAGCTGGGACAACCCCAAGAAAATGTGACATATATTTCTACCACTAAATCTATCAAGGGGGGGGGGGGGGGGGTTGGCCAGAAGTCACCAGAAAAAAGGGCAGAAATATGATAACTGTATGACTCAGAAGACTATCAACCGAGCACATGGAATACTCTGATCCTAGCTACGACAGCCAGCGTTACCTCCAACATCCCCTGATGCTGCATAACCAACATTATCGGCCTCACAACCCTAAATATGCCGGTCATTTGGGCATAATCAAAGGAGGAGACAAGCGCAAGAAGAGTAGTCCATGACGAGGCCAAAGTGAGCACTGACCCCGTTAGATTTCATGCCCTCAAACATGGCACCACGGGCACTGACCCACAAAATGACACCATTAGGGACAACCAACTAGGTTGACCTATCAGAGGATGAAGAGACAATATTTAGTTATATCAAAGCCATCCATCTCATAGAATCATACCCTAATGAAAGGTATGGTAACAAACCCGAGTTCTAGACACAAGGGGATGGGAGGAGGAATCCTAGAGGCAGGGGATACCAGGGGAGACGCAGTCGTAGCCGAAACCAACACTACATTTGGAACTCGGCCAGAACTGTTAATATCACGGAAACCCGTGGGAGTGCCCTTCAACGGACTTAGCAAGAGAAATAACACCCCTCCACATCCACAAGAATCCACCCTGGCCCTGTTATTCTGTGATACCCACTAGAGGAGGAGAAAATGTCTTGCCGACAAGTGCGCACAAACAGAACGGCCGGTCCATGTCCTCAAAACGTGAGAACACCATCGATATCTGACCCCACGGCCGGTCCCTTCTCCTCAAATGCTCCAGCACCCAAATCACCTACTAAGACTCTCCCTCCAATGGAGAAGTGTCGGCCGCTGGAGCAAAAATATGATATCGTTAAGCAGCTGGCATCGGTACCAGCCATGTTGTCAATCCTCGATGCCCTAAGTCTATCAGCGGACCTCAGGGAGGAACTTATAGAAGCTTTGATCAGCCCCAAGAGTTTCAAGCCGAGGTAGCTGCCGCCGAGATATACCGGACAGAGACTGACCTAGATGAATGAAATGCAGTGATTTCCTTCACTGATCCGGATGAAGATTACATCATGCAAGGAAACATCAAACCACTATATGTGTCCGACACAGTGAATGGTATTGAGATCTGTAAATTCTTTATAGACAATGGCTCTGGAGTTAACCTCCTTCCCCTACGGACACTCTGTAAGTTGGGCTACATAAATGACGATCTAATACCCTCGGCCACAACTCTGTTGGGTTACGACAAGAGGGAGCAGAATCCAATGGAGAAAATTAATCTAAAGACCCATTTTGGTGACCTGGTAGCCTACACAAAAATCCTGGTGGTCTGGAAGAGCCCAGCATTCAATGCACTGTTGGAAAGGCCATGGCTCCATAAGCACATGGTCGTTCCTTCATCCTACCACCAGTGTATCAAGTACCACATCAATGGACAAAGTAGAAAATTGTATGCCGTCAAGGCCCCTTTTGAGCTCTCCGAGTCACATTACATTGACGTTGAGTTCTATGAGAAAAATAAAAAGAAGCCACTGGTCGATGGAGTCGACTTGATCCCCGCTCCAAATGTCATGGAAATGGTTCATGATAACCACCTCAGGTAGCTTGGCAAAGATTATGTCCTGCCCATCAACCATGTTGAGTGTAGGATCTGAATTCTGGACACGCACTCGGATGTCCTCATGAAATCAACCATAATAGTTGAGCGTGACAATGTGGGAACATCCACTAACCCTCAATCCGGGGAAGAAAAATCTAGTAAAGATGCCCACGACACCTCGCCTCCGGACTCCCAAGAGCTCGTGTCAGGAGATCTCTCCTAGTCGGTTCAAGAAGATGAGGATTTGGGAGAAGGAGGGGGGGAGATATCTGGGATGCACCTCTTGCATTTTAAGAGGGTATCTCCATCACTATGGATGAGCACAGAGAAATAATCCTGGGTACCGAGGAAGACCTGAGGCCCACTCTCATTAGTGTATCCATGTCTCCCAAAGATCACAAGGTATATATCTCCTTATCAAGGAAACATCGAGATGTGTTTGGCTGGAATTACACGAAAATGCTGGGACTCGATTCCGAAGTGGCAAAACACCACCTAGGTCTGCCAGAAGACCACTGAGGCTATAAACACGCCGCCATAAGGACACACCCCTCACATGATGCCAAAATAGTGGATCAAGTCGATAAGATCATTTAAGAATGATTCATTCGGGAGGTGCAATACCCCATCTGGTTGGCCAACATCGTCCCCGTCATGAAAAGGAAAGGGAAAATCCACGTCTACAATGATTTCAGTGATCTCAATCGGTATTGTGCAAAAGATGATTTCCTGGTCCCGGTCACCGAGTTATTAATTGATGCAACAGCCAGGTATGAGGTTCTATCCTTAATGGATGGCTATTCTACGTATAACCAAATCAGGATGGCCTGAGAAGACGAATAAGTGACTGCGATCAGGGCCCCTCAAGGGGTATTTTGTTACAGGGTCATGCCCTTTGGTCTCAAGAAAGCTGGTGCCACATATCAGTGTGCCATGCATCAGGTATTTAAACCGTTCCTAGGGAAATTCGTTGAATGTTATGTAGATGACTTGGGGGTCAAATCAAGACAGCACTCAGATCACCTATCAGACCTTGAGATCATCTTCAACAAACATTGACAGCATAGCCTGAAGATGAACCCCCTGAAATGTGCCTTCGGGGTTTCCTCAGGGAAGTTCCTTGGCTTCTTCGTAAGCCATAGTGGCATCGAAGTAGACCCTGAGAATAAAAAGGCAATCCTTGGATTACCACATCCCCAAAATATCACCATTTTGAGGGGATTCCAAGTACATCTTGCTTATATTAGGAAATTCATAGCCAACCTGGTAGGAAAATGATTTCCCTTGACCATGTTAATGAAGAAGGGGGTCACGTACCAATGGACAGAGGACTGCTAAGAGGAATTCGACAACTTGAAGAAGTGCCTCTTAAGACCACCGGTGCTCATGCCCCCGGTTGAAGGAAGACCTCTCATTCTATATGTGACGGCCCTAGAATGGTCACTGGGAGCCTTCCTCGCATAAAAGAATGACGCCAGCTGGGAAACAGGTCTCTATTACCTCAGTCAAACCATGATTGATGCTGAGACTCGATACTGAAATTTCGAGAAGAGTGGTTTGGGATTGGTATTCATAGTTAATAATTTGTGTCACTATCTGCAGCAAAATGAAGTCTATTTGGAATCACGTAATAACTTGCTCAAGTACATCCTCAGCTTCCCAATACTAACCGGATGCCTATCCCGATGGGAGGTCATCCTGTAACAGATGGAAATCCGGTTTGTGCCTCATAAATCCATTATGGGCCAGGCATTAGTAGAATTTCTGGCATAGTACCCTTTGACAGGGACCACTGCACTAGATGTAGAGCTACTTGATGAAGACATCTTCTCAGTTCGAGAAAAGTTTCTAGCATGGGAAATGTACTTCGACGACGCATCCCAAAGCCCAACAGGGAAGAGGATGGAGGATCCCAGATTCAACAAAATTGTTTTGGGGATAATACTCGTGTCCCTAGAAAGGGATGTCTTGCCATATTCCTTCCTCCTATCAAAGGGATGTACGAAAAATGAAGCGGAATATCAATCCCTTATTTCAAGCCTAGAACTCGCACTCTAGGCACAATTACAGCACCTTAAGGTAAAAGGTGACTCAGAGTTTTTCGTCAAGAAAGTCAATGGTGACTATGCTATTAAAAAAGAAGGAGATGATCCCCCTATTTGACCATACATGAGGGTTAATGGTTGAATTTCCCACAGAACCAATATTGACCTATATTCCCCTGTCTCAGAATGCCTAGGCTGACGCATTATCCAACGTGGTGACAGCACTAGCCGACCCAGACCGGGATGAAACAATCATCAATATTGCTCACCGCCAAATGGTCTTTCCATATGTTTAGACCAAGACTGAGGAAATCCACAAAGTCAGTCCTATCCCCGTTCCATATGCTCCTACCACAGGCAGGATGACTCCCATTGAAAACTACCATCAACGGGGACAACTTCCACCAGACAGGGCTGAACGATAGCAAATACGGAGAAGGGTAATCAACTTTGTCCTATATAATGGCGTGGGTCAGCAAGAGGTACTCTACAAATGAGGCCTCGACAGAGTGATCCTCAGATGCATTGATGGAGAAGAAACTGCTACCTTAATGACTGAAGTGCATGCCAGAGTATGTGGATTACATCAACCAGGAACCAAGCTCTCCCATCAAGTTCGGAGGCTCGGGTAATATTGGCCCACAGTGGCACGAGATTGTGAGCGCTTTACCGCGAAATGCCACCCATGCCAAATTCATGCCAACTTTATAAACCAACCCCCATAGTTACTTCATCAATCCAAGTACTCCTGGTTATTTGCCTTCTGGGGAATGGAAGTTTTAGGACAATATCCCCCCGCCACAGCCAAACAACTAAAGTATATCCTCACGGTAACCGACTTCTTTTCAAAATGGGCAGAAGCTATACCTCTTAAGGAATTTGGGGTGGGAAACGTTGTATGCTTTGTGAAAACCAATATCATCACAAGATTTGGTGTCCTTCATACCATACTGATGGAAAATGACACCAACTTCTACTATGCTGAATTGGAGAAACTAGACCAAGAATACCGTATTAAGGATACCCACTCATCCCGCTACCATGCGGAGGCCAACAGACAAATAGAGGCCTTCAACATGACCATGTCCAATACTCTCCAGAAAATGGTGGGAAAAGACAAGAATTCATCTCAGGATAAACTCCTCCATGCGTTGTGGGATTATCGAACAACAATCTGCACTGCTACTCGGGCTACTCCATACTCATTAGTATACAGAACAGAAGCGGTTCGGTCCATTGATATCTAATTACCCTTGCTTTGCATTTCCATTTGTGACCAATTATCCAATGATGAGCAATCAGAAAAGCTACTAGGTGAATATGAATATCTAGATGAGAAGCAGTTGCACACTTTGCACCATATGGAAGTATACCAGAACCGGATCGCACGAGCCTTCAACAAAAAGGATCATCTTCGGTCTTTCTTGGAAGGAGAATTAGTGTTGGTCCTCCGGACGCTAATGATACCTGGAAAAAAATCCTCCAAAGTTGGAGCCCAAGTGGGAGGGACCGTATGTTATACACAAGGTCTACTCCAATGGAACATATTCCCTGAAATCCATGGATGGACAATTTACAACCTCTCCTAAAAATGCGAGATTATTGAAGAAGTATTCTGCATGAAAAAAGAAAGTTGTATTCGTGGTATGAGATGCATGACGATAAACTGCCAAGCATCCAATGGTCCAAACTCTATGGCCTTAAAGTAAGATCATTTTGTCCTTACCGCACGATGTTAAACTGCACTGATAATAGGAATTAATAATGCTCCCTTTCCCCCGTGTATGGACCAGACCTTCACGGGGTGTATTTTTGCATCGTCACTGCGCAACGTTAAACTGAATGGACTGCGTACTCACCGCATGATGTTAAACTACACAGATTTCAAAGAACTATGTATGTCTTGATTCCTTCCCTCGCAGGATACGTAGTGACACTAGGGTTCCCCATCCTAGACCAGCCACTCCCAAATTAAAGTAAAAATTGAACTATTCCGCAGTGTATGGACCAGACCTGCATGGGGTGTATTCCTCATCCTTACCGCATGACGTTAAACTACACTGATTTCAGATAACTACGTGCGGCATGATTCCTACACTCGTAGGATATATAGAGACGCAGGGATCCCCTATCCTGGCCCAGCCACTCCCGAATGAAAATAATGTTAAAAATTCCATTTCCCCCGTGTATGGACCAGACCTGCACGAGGTGTATCATATTTCAGAGAACTACGTGAGTCTTGATTCCTTCCCTCACAGGATACATAGTGAGACCAGAATTCCACACCTTGGCCTAGTCACCTTGAAAAAATGCCCCCTTCCCCCGCGTACGGACCAGACTTTCACGGGGTGTATTCTTAGTCCTTAATGCATGATGTTAAACTTCACGGATAAGGAAGAAACAAAAAATTCCCTTCCCCCCGTGTATGGACTAGACCTGCACGGGTTGTATACCTCGTCCATACCGCATGACAGTAAACAGCACGGACTTCGTCCTCACCGTATGACGTTAAACTGCATGAACATCGTCCTCACTGCATGACGTTAAACTGAATAGACTTCGTCGCGAACCACCCAAGTCACATGGAGAAATGAGATGGAGATACTCCTTTAAAATTTGTATGCATCCTCTCTATATATCAGACTCCATGACCCAGATAATTTCGGATCTTCAAAACCATCCATGGCCATCGAGAAGCGGAAAGTCATCGACCAGTGGACACCTTTTCATGACTATGCATACCAAGACCTTAGTGTCTCTGCATATTGATAGCCCCTGGCTCATCTACCAAAGGAAGTATTTACTTTGGAGATACTTCTCCTAGCTCCGTATGCTTACCGGCCTCAAAGCCCTTCGTATCATGTCTCCCGATCCAAAATTTATGGAGTAGTGGTTTTCAAGTTCGTCCCCTCATCACATCCAAGTGTTGTGAGGGTATCCCTACCTGGCTAGACTATGTGTCCACCGGTGGTTCACATAGCATCCTTCATCAATGAACATCAAGCCAGGACTAGGCTACTTTGACTCAACGGACAATTGTAGTGAATATGTTTCTTGTATACTCGGACACCATTATCCCCACGTTCCGAACTCTGCACTTTGAGGAAACGCGGATCCTCATAACCATTCACGAACATAGGAAGTGGAAAGTCATCGACCTGGGGACACCTTTGCATGACTATGCAAACCATGACTTCATAATGTCTGCATATTGATACCCCATGGCCCGTCTACCAATGGCAAGATTTCCTCGGGCGACACTCTACCTAGCTCCGTACGCTTACCGTCCTCAGAGCCCCCACACCACAACTCCTGATCCGGGAAAACTCAATGTTGCAGTTTATGACCTTCATCCCCCGCCTTGTTATAAGTATAACAGAGCATGTTCACCTAGTTATCCTTCTAGTGACTTCAGCAATAGTCACCCAATGGTCTGAGCCCTAGGACCGCTAAACTAGGAGTACCTCATCCTTACTGCATGATGTTAAACTGCATGGAGTAAAGGGACACCCTCGCGCGCAAAATAAATCAGCACAGGGGGCTCGTTAAGCTTTAACAACAATCAGGGACGAATATCCTCGTCATTCCCATATATTCCCTTACCCGATGATAGACTTCGTGGCCTGAATAATTGCGGATCTTCATAACCATTCATGGCCATCAAGAGTGGAAGGTCATCAAACCGGGGAATCCTTTGCATGACTATGCATACCATGCCCTCAGTGGCTCTGCATATTGATAGCCCCTGGCTCGTCTACTAAAGGAATGACATCCTCGGGCGATACTCTTCCTAGCTCCATACGCATAATGGCCCCAGATCCTCCATGTCATCTCTCCTGATCCAAGATACCCCGTAACCATGATTTACACCATCAACCCCCTCCACATCTTAGACATGCCAGGATACTCGGGCCCAGTTACATTCTAATCAAGAGAGGCCTTTTTAACTACGTCATTGCTGCATGACGTCGAATGGCACATAGCACTTCTTAGCCACTTGGCGTAAGGCTGCAAAGACCAAGCATTATACATCTTGGGGAATGCCTACAACAACAAGCATTTTCACGGGTTTAACAATTCTCCTCATCCTTACCGCACGACGTTAATCTACATGGTCAATCATCCTTGTTGCACGATGTTAAACTGCAAGCATTGGCAATGGAAAGAAAAATTCCCCCCATCCTCACTATATGACGTTAAAATGAACATCCTCCTTTATTGATTGTCTTCATCTTTACCGCATGATGTTAATCTACATGGTCAAACCTATCACGGGTTCAGTAAGGAATGAAAGCTTTTCTTTGTCCTTCAGTGCACAGGTTAGACCAGCATTAGCCACCATCTCACACTCAAGTCAGAAGGTATTACTTTACCCATTCTCGGGAAGTTTAGTCTAGATGTTTCCCCAGTATCCAGGCACCCTCTCATCATAAACCATACTATGTACTCAGAAAAAGACGAACTCTCTTAATCCACCCCTGGTGGTCCCAAATCTCAAACTATCCTAAAGATTCTTGGCTATTGGGGGAATAGAATCATAGACCTAAGGACACCTTTTCATGACTTTGAATACCATGCCCTCATCGGCTCTGCATATTGATCGCCACTGGCCCGTCTACCAACGACAAGATTTCCCTAGGCAATGCTTCTTTTCGTATGCCTCTTGGCCTCTGAGCCCCCATGTCTATCCCGGGATTCAGAAACCCTTTGAGCTACAATTTACCAACCTCTTTCAAAACCTGGCCTGAATATGGTGGAACGTCTCTGAAAAGATTAGCAAGGACCAGGAGAAGCCGTTCCATTCTAGATTATGTCCCAGGTGCATGGCCTTAAACCACACCATGCCCCAACCGTCCTTTTTCCTAGATAAAGGCATAAGACAGGAACCTTGCTTCCACACTCCTAATTCATATAGATGTTATCAAAACCTTTCAGACATCACATACCCTTTCCGAGCCACCCACATTGGTTTTCATAATTTTCCAAGCCACCCATCGTGGTTTCTATAAGCTGGACTTTCATGAAGTCCTATGGACATTAGAAATAGAGATTCATTGACTTAAGGACACCTTTTCACGATTATGCATACCATTCCCTCAGCAGCTCTGCATATTGATCACCCCTGGCCTATCTACCAAAGGCAAGATTTCCTTAGGATATGCTCCTCCTACCTCTATACGCCGACGCGGCTCCGATGCCTTGAGACATGCACTGCATGCCGTTCAAATTTAAAGATGTTCCCCTCACATGCGTCTGAAGAGTATTGAGACATCATTTATTAAGATAAACCCCATTGGGGCCCTTTTCCCACTATACTTGGTCAAAGATGTTCGACCTAAAACATCAGTAATGATAGTCTTGACGGAAAGATTTTAAACTGCCCAAGAAAAGAGGCACAAAGATTGTTTAGCCAAAAACCCAAAAAGGGTGACCTAATCAAAAGTCAGGTCGTACCCACTGGGTTCACACTAAATGAGCCCAGGCAATATTAGGGCATTAAAAGAAAAGACAAAAAGTTTTTGGGGATTTTCAACAAAACCCTAGAAATAGTCAAACAATGCTCGCTGGATCCCATGATCCAGGAAAAAGATAGAGCTCATTTATTATTTCTTGTCCCGATCTCTGATTATTCTGAGATCAGTGAATTAACATACGTAGAAATCGCTTCAAATGATTTCTGTCATAGGGGAAGACAAGAAGAGCACAAAGAAAAACATTTCCTTGTTCCATAACAATGTTAGAAAGAAGGGAATCCACAACCCAGATCCTCCTCTTGTGTGAAGGTTTATTATAGGAGGTTTTTAGTAGATTCATAGTGTTGTATTAGGCTCTAGTGGTAATCCTCGATTGTTTGACAGAGATTCCACAGTAAGTTCGTTTCGCCCTCATTTCCTTCTCCATCTGCTGCACCCCTTCTTCAATTATGGCGGAAACAATGGCCTCTTCCAACTGTAGTCACTCTATCTCATTCCTCAGCACCTCCCGGTGAGAACGCTGCTCAATAACATCTCCCAAGAGCCTCGTAACAACCCCAGCATGATCATGAGACTCTGTTAGGCAAAGATGTCGGGTTGCGGAAAGGTAAGCTTCAGATTGGGCAGCAGAAAGACAAGATTTGAAACCACACAGTTTTTCCCAATCAGCAACCACCTGCTTGACTATGTCATAAACACCATGATAGCCAAATCAAATCCCATCAGCATAAACAAATTGTGTACCCTCGATAAATTGGTCGACATCTCGACCAAGGGGGTTTGAGAGATCAGCTTCCATATTTTCTCCCAGGACCTTTTTTGAGCAAGCCAAACACTGGAAAGGACTTGTTGATCGGGCTCGGAATCACTCCCGGATGAGGACACATACTTGGGGATGAATGTCACCAAGGGGGGACCCGATGCGGTTTCACCCTCAAACTCTGGCACTGCGGAAACTTCGCCCCAGGTAGCTGTGGTCATTGGCACAGTTGGGTCTGACGACACAGTCACCAGTGCCAAAGGTTGTGTTCTAGAAGCCTGAGAGTAAATAAGACAGATAAGTAACCCTAATTAGAAAAGGGAAGAAAAAGGAGTCAGTGGTAAGAGATCGAGAAACATACTTCTGATGGTAAAGGCATCAGCATCCTCAAGCTCTGCATTGCCGTGACAACCACTCGAGGAAGGTGCTACATCCTCAAATGGAAGAGGAGCCCTGGGAATCTCCAGAGGCGTCTAGGACCTATGGCCATACCCAAGCCCAAAAACACCCAAAGCTGCCCCCAAGCGATCAGCTACGGAGATCATGCCCAGGGAAATCACTCCACCGCTAAATAAGATGATGGCCCACTCTAGGTTCCCGATGACTAGCCTGATGGCAGGATCCTCATCCATCACCAGGGGACCCACTGGGTCTGAGGCAGATGGCCCCGTTAGATCTGGGTCCTCTTCGGTAATGATCAACACCCCATCCTCACCCACAATTATAGAGGCTGTGGGATCGGCAGGAGTCTCGGCCTCCATCTGTCCATCCTCGAACATATCTATGGTGAATAAAAAAATAAATAAAGCATCTATGTCATTTTCCCCATCAGTGGAGCCCGCCATCTCTTCATGCTCAAGGGTGGCTGCGGGGGATCCCCTCGATGATAAAAGGGTAGGAGGTACAGTCCCTTTGGTAGCCACAACTAAGTCTCCGAATGGCCCTACACCATAGCGCCAGAAATGTCAACAACTAACAAAATCAGAGCATACAAGTCAATAATCAAGGAAAAGGGAAGTCATGATTATCTGACGTCCCCTGTCTGAGCCGTTCCGACAAACGGGATGCCTGCTGACGTCTCTGGATCTACCCAAGGGACAATTCCATGCTTGGAACACTGGGAAGAGCTAGGGGAGGAAAGGCCCTTTCTAGGTCCGTAATGGTCACCTCCAGAAGCTCAGCTGTGCCAGGAGATCCATCCTCGGTGATCCCCATGGCCGAGAACGCGTGTTCACCTGCCACGGTTCAACGGGGGGTATACTCTGGGGAAGGAATTTCTCCATGGGATTCCACAACACCCTGCATAAAAAGAAGGGGGGAGAAACCTTAGAACCTCCACAACAAAGGAGGAAGAAATACATAATGGGCGAGCAGAGCAACCTCTTATTCAGCATTCGACAATTCGGAAGTCTAATCATCATGGACACCCGGGTGGTCCCATAGAGCCAGTTTTGGAGTGAGCGCATGTATGCATCCATCTCCTTCAATGACACGACTATTTCACTCAAATAATCTTCCAACTGTAGGTGTGGCGGAGTGAAGATAACCCCCATACCTGGGAGCTTGAGAGGGCTCATTTGGAGTGATGCCCAAACCTCTTACCTTGAGCCCCTGCGCCTCAGGTCATCCCAAATCCTCCATGTGTCTGGGAATGCAGCCATAATGGGAACGGCTAGCCTGGAAGGATCAACCTGGGAGTGTCGGGCAGTGGCAGGGGCTGGTAGGGGCACCAATGGCCGTGTTTGTGTTCTGGATTTCTCCACCACCCTAATACACTCTGGGGCTACCTGTGGAAGAGACCTCACAGGTAGGGAGGAGAATTCCATTGCTTTAGCCTTGACGGGGAGAGCATCGAAATCATCGCCCCCTGAAGAGTGGTCACTTCCTTCCCCCTCCTCATCGGTCACTTAGTGCAGCATGGCCTGGACTCAGTGGGTTAATACTGCGTAACCTTGGAGCGCTTAAATATAGGCTTCAAGAACTTGGAGATACCGATTGACCTGCTCAAGGTCCACATCATAAAGGATGTCAACAGGGGCGGATATGTAGCCCAGCCTGTCAAATGCCACTTTTTATTCCTGATAATACTGCCATAGAGAACGGGGGTACTAACTACGAAAGGATGATCGACCTTTGAATTCGTCCCATTGGCCCCAGGCCATTGGGAATGCAGCATCTGAAGAAATAACCAACCCCCTTCGGGCAGCTTCGAGGGCATGAGAGGATACACCTCTTTCTGTGAAAATCTTCCCCGTAAGCACGGGACGAGCAGGGTGGTGAAGGACTTTTATCAGACTAGTTGAAGCACCATCCCCCTTTCACTTCCTCATGACCTTGGATGGATTGGGACTTGAGATGGTAGGCACCAACATCCCTAGCTGGCCATTTGGGTATGATTGGACATAGGAATCAGCATAATTCTTGGATAAGAAGGGCGTGGAGTCTACAAGAGTGGGGGTCATAACCTTGCAGCAGGTATCCTCTCAGGTAAACATTAACCACAGTTGCTCAGCCACCATTAAATGATGATTCTCACAGGCACCATTGAGTGCGGGAGGACAAAGTGTCTGGACGCGTCCAAATTGGATCCCGAATCGGCAAGGCACGTACCCCTCGTAGATCAGTTCCCCGTCAATACGAGCTAACAGAATACCCTCTTGGAGGGAAAAGAGGTATCCCCTCTTGATAAACTCTTCTGTTATGGTATTCGTGATTTCACCAGTTGGGGAAGAAAACAAATGGAAATTGAAATGATTATTAAATTAGATTCGACTCGATAGCAGACGTCGGTTCTGAACTATTTATTGAGTATCATTCTCTTGGGTCGCCCACTCTTTGGGCATAACCGCGCTAGTCAGTTGCAATTATGGCCGGAATGTGGTGCCCAGAATCTGAAGAGGGTTGATAAATGTTTAGCAGTTCTTGATATTTATGCCTAGAAATCCCCAATGAATCTGAAAAGGGTCGGCCACTCGGTTTGGCTGGATCCCATCAGTAGTATTACTGAGCAACCAGTAAATCCTATCCAGTACTGGTACGGCTAAGTTGATAACGTTTTCGGTAGCCAATTGGGCCTCCATGACAAAGGTAGACACCCACACGCTGCTAGACTCCCATATAGGTAATAGCCATCCCATCAAAAACATGGCCAGAAATGCCTCCAAGAGAATTAGCTGATCAATGTCCGGGAAAAGTTCCCAGCCGCAATTATTGAATTGGACTTGCTCCAGGATCATCCAATAGCTTCCCCTATGCTTTCGGGACTTGATTGTATGGCAAGTCGTGGGCCTACACAGAAGAGCTATAGACTGGATCTTTCTAGAAAAATCCTTGATCCAGTTGCGATATGGGACATGTTGTCTCAGAGACGTATCCTTCGAATGCTCCTCATGACCAGGGACAAGATTTTTTGGAGATGTATCCTTCGAACATTCCTGGGCCAGATTGATGAGCCGCTTCACCAAGGGAGGGGTTCTCCGTTTTTCGTCCCACATAAAAGGGGGAGGAAAGAATTCGTCATACATTCCCCCAATGATGGGGAAACCTGAAATATGAAAGACCTCTCAAACACAAATTCCCACCTCCCTGTAGACCAGATGGAAGGTGTTGGTGTCCGGGCTCTAATGGCTCATAAGTTTCCTGGTGAGGGCTTGAGGCCGGTAGGTATAGGTTTTGGACACCCAAGCAGCTTCATAAAAGCCTATGGCTCACAATTCTTCCTCGAACTCCGCATAACATTGGTGGACCCAGAAGGGCCACCCCCAATCCAAGGACTTAAATGATCCTCCAGGATGAAGGTCCCTATTCGCTGACCAACCATCCTGGTCGCTTATATTGGCATTGCGGGCAATGCTTCGGTAGTAGTGAATTGTTCCTTCCTGTTGACCTTGTTCTCCTGTCAGAGATACAAGAAGGTGATTCAACATAGATCCGACAGTTGTATCCCTCAGGGAAGGGTGCTCACTAACAGGTATCATGAACCGAGGGATAGTGGAAGTAAATATCCATACTTCCGGATTGTTGTCACGGGATGGTACTGGAATCGGGGTATCGGACAACAAACCGAACCCAGAGGTAGGAAGGCTGTTAGAATTGGGGTACCCCAGCTGTGACTTGGAGAGTCGTCCGGCAAGAAAGGAAGATATTGGGGAGTGGTAGATTCCATCCTGAATAGATCTGGCCATGTCCTTCAGGCGTTGATCTCCAATTGAGAGAGGCTCGACAGTAGGTATGGGTGCAGGGTGAGCATGAACCATGTTTTCTCCATGCAAAATGAAAGACAACAAATGGTTAGTCCAAAAATAATAAAACATAGAAAGATTACCACGTATTTGCAATAGATTTCATTCAAGACTCTTAGTTAAGTCCGCGAGGAGGCCTCAAAAGATGGTTCGCGATGACGAAACCCCACGAACCGACCTTGCACGGAAATAGTTCGTGATACTCTGGCCCGCAGTGAATTGGCCAGAAAACTGCGAACCAGGTTGCTCCATGGAATTTCCATCCCATATTTAACTGTTTCTGTTCGGAAAATGAAGAAATTTTTAAATTTCAAAATATTTTAGTCTGTGGAGCATCGAAATCACGAATCATTTGAAACCGCGGAGCACCAAAACCACGAAGCGAGTTCCTACGCGGCCCGTCGTGGCATACTTTTTAATTAATTAAAGGTGTTAGTTCATGGCTGGGATATTGGTCTGTAGATGAAGAACGAAGCGATTTGGAAACGGTTCGCGGAAGTATCATATAGTTCACGAACGAAGCGTTTCCCAAATGAACAAGAACGCGGAGGCAGAAAAGAAAAGGAGTGCTAGTATTCACGAAGAATCTAGTAGAAGACAAATTATGGGACCTCTGTATTTATATGTGTGGTCCCCTACTAGGTCCACCTTTCTACAACAAACCATCCATGTTTCAGGACCACTCTACATCGGAATGGGCTCCTCTTCATTCCGATCGGACCCCATTCCGATGGGGGGAATTTGTAGGGTCCTGAAAAATCCGCAAATGAGAATGATGATCCCATTTAACTCAAGGGATATTCTTCCCAATTTCCTCTCAAAGGATAGGGAAAATGTGGAGAACACTCAAGGATGGAGAAGGAAGAATAGGTATGCGGACCGGTTTAATGTTAGCGATGCACAGCTGGTTCCGTGAAGCGTCCCTCTTCCGCGAACCATCGTCGTTCACGAATCCGAGTCAGAGACCCTCCATGGTCACGTGGAAGGACATACTCCAACCCAGTTCACCATTCCGGACCACCCCAGCTATGAGCCGCGTCAGCTAGCCCAAACCTCCTCTGTTGTCGTTCGCAAAATGGAGGTGGAACCCTTCGCGGCCGCGAATTACTCCCCGAGTTTGGTTCGCAGAGGAGGAGTGTTTAATGCCCCATGAGTTGCGGATTGACCAAGTCATCCGTGAACTGGGATTTCAGTCATGGGCCTCCTTAAAAGTTTCTGCATGACCATAGATACAATTCTCTCCCCGATCTATAAAAGGATATTGAAAATAAGGGGAAGGGAGAGGATGAAAATGGAGAAGAGATCGATCAGATCTGGGTGGAAGGATTTCTAAGAAACGAGCTTAGGATTTCACAGAGAGAAGTTCCAGTTCGCAAACCAGAGCAGGTATGAAGCTGGAAATGAATTAATAAGAAACTAAAAATGCATAATTTGGTGAACCGTGAACCAAAAATAACAAGATAAGACCTCGAACCATGGCCCCTACGTGGATACACTCCCCGCGGACCAGGGAGTTTATGCCTCTTTTCCGATCCGCCGCACCGCGTAGCACCCTCCTGCGCGGGTGAAGCCCCGACCGTCGAGCCTCCGGTGGGTGCCGCCCATGGCCGTTGATGCCTACATGAATCCCTCCCCTGACTACCCTGGTTCGCAGATCAAACCCAAAGACACGAACCACCTAGGTTCATGGGTTGAACCCGGAACCACGAACCACCTTGGTTCGCAGGATGACCATCAGTCTGCGGACCACCCAAGTTCGTGGATGGATTCTCCAACCGCGTAGCACTACTCTACATGAAGGGCGACACCACCCATATCCCTGTGTGGCCTGCAAAATTCTTCGGAGTTCCCGTTACCCAAGCCACATAAAATCCTTCCGATTCAGCCTGATCCTCTGAGATTCCCTCCCTGGCCTACTCATCGGCCCTGAGTCTCGGTCTCCACTGGATCCGTGTGTTGTAACCCTCAGGTGCATTCCTGGGTTCATATTCCCATGGTAATGTGGAGTCTAAGCTCAGGACCCCCTTTCTGACCCTCCACTTGTTGGGGATGGGATAACTCTCCCTTCATTGGAGGGTAGAAAAATACCCATCAGAAGATAGTCCCCATGCACTTCGGTACTTCCCCCAGGAACAATAGAGGTGATGGGAACATGAGCACCTCTTTCCCTTTCCCGCTGCACTTTGTTGCTGTGGGAGTCTATCTCGGAGTAAGCCCCGAATTTATGGACCACCCTCATGCGTAAGCCCCACTCCACTTCTCACAGATGCACCTTTCGCGACGTGATCGTCTGGTCCCTGCTGCCTCTCGTTTTTCACACCGAGCATGACTCACGTGGTCTTAGAGTAATCATCAACCATGACATCCTCTTATGGGCCTCCTCAGAGTGTATGCCCCACCCCATCACTCTGGGCTGCGTTAGAGCGTAAGCCCCAATCCAATGCGAACTACGAGGACTTTGATTCCATACCATAGCGATATGTAGAAAACCTCCATGAAGTTCAAGCCTGATCACCAGTGGACCCTCGGGTCCACCCTCACGTTGGTTCTCCGACGCTCCTATGCGAACTATGAGCACATTGATGCCTGTCTCCAAGGCAGGGTACGTAGGAAGCCTCCCTGAGGTTCAAGCCCAAAAACAGGTCGATCTGACTATCTTCACATCGGTTCACTGCGCCACCCCTAGTAATGCCTCAATGAGTCTTGACTCCTAAGGGTCATTAATCCAACAAGGTATGGTAAATCTAAGGCATAAATGATTCGGAACCCCTTCGTTCAGCTGACCATTGCCAACCAGGAGAAATCTGTGGATAATATGCTTGGGTATAATCCAAAGATTCAAAAACATATGAATACATCTTAAATCTATAAGAAAGTCCTAGAACAAGAAATAATTCCCCCAAAATGAGTGAGATGATCCCAACTTCCCATCCTCTCGATTAATGTGAGTCCTTAAGCATCGCTGGCCAAACCATCCAGCGAACACCTGCCTTTGGAAAGCAGGTCACATGTCATCGGATACGAAACCATTAGGCATTTTGAGACCGACCCAATACAACTACATTTATAATATTCTCATAAAAAGACAAGATAACATCATTTTGATATAAATAATGATAAGGAAACCCAAAATAACATAGGAGATTTTGGTAGAATTCATTACGGAATATCGCCATGGTGGCTGATGTAAGTTGGGGGGGGGTTGATGAGAGAGAATGGGATTATAATCACT
The DNA here is from genome assembly GCA_963277665.1 of Viscum album. Classification (NCBI taxonomy): domain Eukaryota; kingdom Viridiplantae; phylum Streptophyta; class Magnoliopsida; order Santalales; family Viscaceae; genus Viscum; species Viscum album. Next base: position 1,656,247,010 of record OY728119.1, read on the forward strand.
TATACAACATGAGAAAAGTATGTAGAGGCTCAAAAACATACCATATCATTTGGGATTACAAATAAAAAGGCATAACCTAGAGGACAATCTTGATTAAGAGTGAAATGGAGAGGATCCCTTACCTTGAGTTCAGTGGTGTTCTCCACTTGATATTAATATCCTGAATAAAGAAATTAGGTATATTAATTAACAATTAAAGGAAAATTTATATATTTATTAGATTTCGTAAAATCCTTTTTAGTTTATTATATATTCTTTTTATTGGTTATAAGGTTCAATTTCATTCTTCGGTTCTGTTTGCTTGCATGGTTTTAATGATCGGTTCATGTTCAAGAAAACATATATAATGAAAGTGGTTTTTCAGTATTGAAGTTTTATGTTATTATTGAACATACAGGAGATTACATGGTTACAAAAATTCATTTGGTTATTGGGGGTTAATATGAATTATAATATAAAATCCTAGTGACAACTGTTATTGTAAATTGATGGGTTTTGATTACAACGAACATGTTTTACTTTATAAAATGATACCATTTGTACAAAAAGATTAAATAACCATAACTAGGATATATCACATATATAATAATCTTCTTCAACCATAATACAAATGGATTCATGACTAGAATTAATGATGATAATAGAAATTTGTCAACCATTTTCCCTGAATGTGGTAAATTAACACATCTGAAACACTGTTTCATTTCTTTCAACTAAATGGCGGGAAAATGGAGAGATGATAATGAAATATACCATTAGCATAAAAAAATTTCAGTAAATAGATGGTACTATATTTTTCATAAAATTTGGATGATTAGTTGTTAGGAAAGAAAAGAGAATAAAGGAACTTAAAATGAATGAAAAGAAAAGAGGAATTTTATCTCTTAGATAGACCTTCCTTGAGAGATTATTAAGGGGAGAGACTTTAGTATTTTGAATAGACTAGGGGATTTTGAATATGGGTAGGGTTCTTGGGGAGATATTTTGGTTGAATATTCTCAAGGAACAAGGCTTGAGAGGATTAAAGTGAAGAGGGAGTGAGGGGGGGTTTATAGTGGAGGAGAGGAGGGTTTTTATAAATTTTTAATCATTAGTTTATTAATTTCCCTCAAGACAAGAAATTGTAATTATTCCATGACCAAAATTATTCAATAATTCATGTGAATTATAACCAAGGGTTGTGACATCATCCATGATTCTAGTAATAGTCTACTTAGCATATAATGTATATACTCAGTAAATTACTGTATTTTATTATTCATAAAAAATTCAAGTATTTCAGAAAAATCTAAAAAAATCACCTTAACCATTTTTCAATGTGTATAATCCAAAAAATGAAATCAAATTTTCCTAAATATTTTTCTAATAATTATAAATATAATATTTAATTAAAATCATAATTTATTATAAAACTAGTTTTAAAACATTTATTTACGTATTTCAAAATATAGGAACATAATACTTTAACTTAAATATTATTTTTATACTATCATAGGTAATGTTAATATTCATTAGGGTATGTAACTATTCATAAGGTTAATTTTACTATTTATAAGGGTATGTTACTATTCACCAAAAGTTATGTATGTCATATTAGACTCAAAATAACTTATTGATCACAACCATATATGTACGATTTTAAAAATTTATATCACAGAAGTGATAAACTTATGTTTAATGGTAACATAGCACATATTAATTAATTATGTTGTGATTTAATGTGATTATATGACATAATTATTTGATGGAAATTTCCATTGTAAACATTAGGTCGTTACAAAAAACTTTAGTGAGAACGTAAAGTTAGTAGTATCTATGACAGATCTGGGATATTAGGATATATTTGAGACCAAGATATAAGTCGGTATTCTTGAAAAAAGAGAGTTAATCATAAGATATATAGTAAAGAGAAAAATTCTAGTCTATTGAAACAGAATAATTCTATAAAGTCTTAGTGATCTATTTTTAATAAAGTTCTTAATGAATAACTTTCATATATATAGTGTGATTATATAGGACTTTTTTGACGTAGGGTATTCATAAATATCATAGAGAGAATCTATGAATGTAGTGAATAGATGTTGAAGAGTACCAATGAGATTCTATAAGGAGAAGTCTATTTAGAAGAAAGAAAAGAAAGCCCAATGAAAATTTGGAACTAATGGATATTAAGACTCTAGAGAAGAGAATATCTGTGTGACTCTGATCATGTATAGGCATGATAAGAACCAATAATTATAGTCACCATTTTATTATATTGTATAATACTTAATTCATTACAATTAAAAATCATGAAAAGTTGTATGTCTTGGTACCAAACCTTGTATTTTTTTGGTATTGAGACTTTATTTAATGCACTATATGAGTGAGGATATGTGTAACATAAATATAGGGATTGATATATTAATAGGTGTATGATTTTTTATTAAAAAGGAAAAAAATAAAAAATAGATCACCAATTCTCGTTCTCTCGGTGTTTCACCTATCCTTGGGGAACTAAAAGTGGTATCAGAGCAAGGATCCCTACAAAAATATCCATAAGAAGAGTAGGCATAATATGCGTGAAGAATAATCTCAAATCAATAATTCTACCACTATTCATACTGAATTTGAAATGAAATTTTCAGATAACACATAAAAAAAGGATGAATAATGTTGAAAATAAGTGAATTATAAATTACAAGGGGTTGGGACAAACACTAGTTGATAGATGCCATACTACAATAACATTTCCAGCTATGATGATATTTTTTAGTGTTAATGCTACTAATAATATAGACTATGATATTAGATACATTATGAATAAATTTTCCTCAAATGATTTTACTCATATGTATGAGTTCATTTATGAGATATATGTTATAGAATAATAGATTATAGGGGATGTTGAATTATTTAAAAGGAATTAGACTGATAGTTGCATAAAATAAAACACTCCTAAAAAAGATTAAATAAAAAGAGAAACATTTAAAAACTACCGATAAGATATTTTTAATGGGTAATGAAAACTTAAAATTATTTATTTATGATGATGCAAAGATGGGTATAATAAATTATGAGAAGTTCCATTCTTTGGAATAAATTCACAATGATACACTTAGTGTCAAAGAAGTTTAGTTAGAAGTAAAATAAAAAATAATCCAAAAACATGAAAATTATATAAGTGAAAGTATAAATATGAATGATAATAATGTTTAAAAGGTGATTTTTGAATTTAAGAGATATATAAAAATAGCTGATCCAATGAACTATTTGTAAAATATGATGTGATTATATATTTAAGTAATGTTGAGACATATTGATGTTTTTCAACATGAATCCTCCCAATATTATAAAACAAGGAAAGATACCACTCAGGTTTAAGAGAATGTTTCTACTTCAATTAAGGAAAAACAGATAGAAAAGAGTGTGTTAGAACATGTATAAAATCTTATATACCCTAAACATAGATAAAGGTCTCTCAATGTCTTGAAAAATCAATGTGTACTGAATCTATTTCAAAAAATAGTGATCTACAAAAGATAAACTATGTACGTATATGTGTGGAAAAAATTGATTATAAACCCAATAAAACATTAATGATTTGTATGAGAAGGTATACAAAGATTCATTCTTTTTTTGGACGCTAATGTTTTTTATTTTAGACTAAAAACAACAAGCCTAGAAAATTGACAAAATTTTCATAAAAATTTATAAAATTGTTTTTTGGTAATTTTTGGTTCTTTTTGAGGTTTATAAATTCATATATATAATGCTAGAATAATATATTAATTTTTTCTAATAATATAACTCCATAAAAAGTTAATGAAAATATAAAAATGATAAAAATTACTATTCAAATGTTAAATACATAGATTAATAAGAATATGTATTGTAAGAAAATATTTCAATACTCAAAATTCATTTGTGATTATTCAAACATGTTTACTCATAACTATGAATAATATTTGTATTTAATAATCTAATATAATGATTATAGTTTTGAAATAAAAAGGGAAAATTGTATGTGAAGAAGAAAAATAAATATGAATCTTCCTTTAAGAAAAATTAATTAATGGAAGAATATAAGAATTACACTCCCAAAATGAAATTGAATAAAGTATATAAAATGCTCTATGGAAGATAAAACAAATCAAGACACACTAAAAAAAAGTGTTTGACTACTCTACTTGAAAATATAAATTTTTTGATGAGTAAACTGAAATAACCATTGAGTTCAAGTACCAAAAATGATGTTACAATGAAATGGTTCATTCCATAAAAAATGAAAATGAAAAGAAACAAGATGAAAACATTAATTATAATTTGACTCCTCATGAGAATAATCCAATTCTAGGTATGAAGGATGTTAAAAAAGTAAAAAAGATTTCATGTTTTCTAGATAAGATCAGATCTAAAAATCGAAATAGGATAAAAATTTGAAGAAGGTATGATATTTAAAGGCTTAAAAGATAAATGTTTATATGTTAAGGAAACATGATCAAACCTAATGCTATAATTAAGGAACATATGGATACCCACCATATTCTCACCCATTTATTTTTGTGCTTTGAATAGGTAATTAAAGGTGATGGTTGATTAAATTCAACCCACCATGAAAACCATGGTGATAAAGTATGGAGTGAATCCCATGAGGGAGATATATTTAAGAAGGTATGTATACCATATAATCTTTATTTTTACAAGAATATAATCTAGATATACCCATAAAATGTAGAAATATGTATTATGATTTTTATTCTCCCATCACTATTTTCACTCATATTCATTACAGTTATCAAGAGGGAGTGTCAATCAAACTAAATGTGAGAACAATAATTTCACATGATTGTTTTTTATGTGTTTGACCAATGGAGTAATTTTTATAGACAATTCCTAAAAATATGTTTGATAATACCCAATATTTTTAAAGGAATAAGTGAAATCAAATTGAGAATGGTTCATGGAAAAAACTTTTGTCTTATATTATCACTCTATTTTTCTCTAAAGTGTTATACCATAGAGACATATTGTTGATGAGTTAAAGACACAATGCTTACGAAATGTAGTTCCAACCCTCTCTCCTAATATTAATATAAATCCTTTAATATTTAAGATCAATGGGTAGATAAGTTTCTTAAATTTATAAAAGTATGTTGGAAATTAAAAATAATTCCCTTGAATATGTGTACATCAATAATATGGTTAAACACTTTCCTCCCTATGAATTTTTTTTGTTAAGGGTGAGTTGAAAAGTAAACATCTATGGACTATTGAAATTCATCAAATGTATTTTTTATGTCAAAATTAATGACAAAAAATCCAATGGTGAAGATCAAACATCAATTTAGATTAAGTTTATGTTTTTTGAAATTAATAAATCTATATATGTCAAGGAAAAAATTGATGATGGGGTAATGATCCACAAATAAAATATGATGAAGGATTTCCGCACTTCTTTAGGAAATGGTTTGTGAAGAAACTACACATACATTAATGGGTAATGAAATGAAAACAAGTTGTTAAATCCTGTGATTATTTAGTTAGACTAATACTAGATATTGTATATTACATTTGATAATTTATTGAGATATTTTTCATGGTAGATATGAATATTAAAAGGAAAATTACAATATATACAATATTTTTAAATAGTTGAGTATTGGGGGAAGAAAATAGTACAGTTGTGATAAACAAGTGTATAATAGATTCAAATCATGGAGGAAATATGGTTTAAATGTTATGAAAATATCCTTGAGGTATCTATCATTAGGAGTTATAAAATTTGTCATTATAAAATATAGTACAGAGGTTAGAGAAGGACGGTGATTATTTGAATAGGTCACGAGGCCATTTTGTTAATTTTTAATTTTTTAGAAAACAACATAAAAATGGATAAGTCTAGAGTGCATGTGTGGTATCATGGCTCTAGATTAGGTATCATGATGACTCAATATAGTTTTCATCTACTCTAGTATTTTTTTGATTCCCACTGGACTATTGAAAATTAGAAAAATTATATTAATTTATGAGTGGATTTTGGATAACAAACATGGAATTATTATTTAATGTATTTGTGTTTTCAATAGTGTAAGTGTCTTTTTTTCCTAAAATATGTGTGTTGTATTGAGATTAGGTTGTAAATTTTTCGACATAAGTGTGAAACCACTAAGAGTACATTCTATTCAATACATAGAGAAAAATTTATAATGCTGTATTAATATAAGTGTGAAATCCTACAACATAAATTTCATTTCTCTCTACACTAGTTTCATCCATGACTTGTATATTTCTCATTCAATGATTAACAATAATTGAAGAAATATTGGATAATAATTTGAGATTTAATATTTCAAAATCATACGATGAAATCCATTTACAATGATACATGAACTTTTTTTATAAGGTTTCATACATCCCAAATACTTTGAATATTTTGTTATTTAATATTGAATGAATCAATAGATGATCTTCAACCCTAGAAATGAAAGATAAAATTAAGAAAAAATAGTGTTTATAAAATTATCTAATTATGATGAAAGAAAAATGTAATGATTAATCTGTTACGAATTCATATTCCAAAAATCATGAATATTATAAAAGAAACGATCCAATAATGTCTATACGAGAATGAAAAATGGTTAATATACTATCTAAAATACAATAATTAAGAAAATTATATAAAAGATTTAACTCGAAGCTATCTCACCATAAGAGAAAGAGTGATTCCGCATATATGAAGTGATTTGTAATATTTTCATAGAGTTTGGAAGATTTTAAGTGTGAATGTTTTAGAATATATTCTGAGATTAATAAATGAAGCCTAATTTTGATATTTCTTGAAGACATATTACAATAATCCAAAGAAAATGGAAGGATACAATGAAAAAGGGTATTTTATTAATACACCCTTGAGTTGAGTTGAAATGTGTTTACAAATTAAAAGGAGAAGATATGATATTTCATGTAATGATGGTGAATGTAAATTTTTGTTAAATGTTTTCTTATGAATATTTCCAATTATGAAAATTTTAAGAGCCTCCCATAAAAAATAGAACGATGATGTTCCTAAATTATTTAACCCTAAAGAAACAAAACTAGGTGCGAGGCTGTTGTAGAGAGTGTGAGAATAATATGTTTTTTAATTTTTTGTTATATAAAGGAAGAAGAGGAAAATAATACTTTTTTTAAGATGAAGATCATTTATGTATCAAAGAAGAAGAAGGATTCAACAAAAATATGAGATTAGAATTAATGAGCCAAATATAAAAACGCAAATATTAGAGGAAAGGATAACCTTTTATGAATTCTCTTATCATTAGTGTAAATCATTTAAATTTATAATGAGATACTATTTGTGATGTTCTCAATAGATTAAATTGAGTGAGTATGCTCGGTGAGCAGTATCTATCTAAGATGTTTGAAGATGATCTAAATTAGAGACTGAGATGTAGTAATAGTTCTTTAATACCAATATTTATATAGAGACTCTCTTACGAGAAAAAAGTGATCAGTCTATTGATACAGAATCATCTTATGTGAACTTGGTGATCTACTTTCAAGAAGGAGATGAATGAAAAACATTCATATATATGGTGGGATTCCATATACACTATGAAACTGAATGTATACATGTTGATAATAGTAAAAATATGTGAATTTAGTGATAATTTGTTGAATAAGTCTAGTGAGATTCTTTCTAGAGATGTCTAGTTAAGAACTGGAAATTAAAATCTTTTTAGAATCAGAAAATCATGGATAGTGGGACTTAAGACAAGGGAAGATCAATTTGGACCTGATTTGGTATATATTCGATAAGGACCAAAAAATTTAGTCAATATTTGAATATAGTGAATAATCCTGTGATGGGGTGAATAACCAACCCAGTTAAGAAGTATGTCTTAATACAAAACCTTGTAAAAATATTTGTGTTGAACCATTACTTACTACACTATTTAGGTGAGTCTATGAGTAACACAAAGGGAGGGATCAAGACTGTAATATTTCTATGATTTTGAATTGAAAATGAAAGAAATTATAAATAGATATAATTGATTCAGTACTTCTTATTGGTACACCAATCCTTGCTGCACTATATTCTTCATATATTATCCCTTGGTGGAGAACTAACTGAAATCATTGTGAGTGATTTTGATTTAAATTATATATTTATATTAAATATTTAGCGTCATTGACTATGAGAAAAATTGATCTTTAATGCATTCCTTGAAACTAAGGAATAATATTTGTACCGTCATGGGGACTTTGAAGAATAAAATTTATAATCTGTTTTCAGATTGATTCACCCCACCCCTACCATATAAGGATTCTTATAGTAATTTTGTTTTCATAACAAGTTCAACCTCAATGAATATTAGGTATTTGCTCAAAAACCCTTCCACATTCATATCTCAAATAATTGGTACAACTTATCCATATCATTTTAAATTAAAATAGGAAGAATGACCATTCCTTATGAATGATAAGACATGTTGAATGCAATAACAACCCAATATTCAATGGAAAATCTAACTTCGAGTGAGCCTATAACAAAATCATTCATATGAATTTCAAAAAGAGATAAAAGTATCATATCAAGGTCCATTTGATTTTATATTTAAAAATTGGAACCCCTCATAGATTCTATGCACAGAATTCTTATCTCTTTATATTATCCTCGTGGTCATTAGTGGACATGTAATTAAATAACATCATCTAGATAACCCTTCATAGTCTCCACATCATCATTCTATCTATTATACATGAATAAATTTAGTTTAGTTTCATATGTAGACCCTCACACATGGCCTCCATAGCATGCACATCACATCAAACATAAATGTTATATAAATTGATAGGAAAACATAGGGCCCACTTACATCATAATCATAGGACCCACTCATCTACGATCCATAGTTAATTCAACTAAAACTAAAAAAATCAGAAGACCTAATATAAAATCCAAAATTAAAAATTTCCATTATATAATGAAGAAATAGATAAAAATAGTGATAATAGATGAATGTTAATTTATATAATTACATTTAGAAATCCACTGGTATAGATGATGAATTGATTTGAGATTAGATAGTTTAAATCCACAGTTGGATGTGAGTAAATAAAAAGAGGAATGTAAGGGGATTGTTAAGACTGAGTGAGACAAATGTGTTGAGAGTTTTTATTTTATAACATTTAACAGTATAATAAAATAAATTAAAAGTAAAAAAAACACCCAGGGAACCACTGGGTATTGGGTACCCCGTTGGGTACCCAAAATAGGCCCACTAGGTGGACAATGAACACCTAGGGCTTCCCTCTATTTTATATAAATTTATCATATACCTATTCTACCTATCTATGTATGTGAGGAAATTTTTACATAGAATATAATAACTTATAATGAACCTAAATCCCTGAAATTCATCCTCCAACCTCCACCAACTTCACTAATGGCCTGAAACCATGAAAATAAAATTCGTTTGGAAAAATTTTTATTAACTTTATACATTGAAATATACAAGTTGTTACAAAACTGATGATTATTTTTACGTCAACATTATAATTATTTTTATATATAGAAAGACACGCATATACACACATGAACACAATATTATTTATTTTTTAGATAGATATAGGGGTGGTACTAAGAATCATTATCTCATTACATGACAGTTTCCTAGGTTGAAGTGTTCCACAATATACCTATCTATAGGTATAGGGTATTATTTTGGTATTTTGGTTCTAAATCCTTTTTAGGTTAGAGTCATATCTCTTATATTACATTAAATTAATTTATTTAAACCTTATCAATTTACTCCTAGTTAATATTTGTATTTATTATAATTTATAGTGTTTTTGTCAGTTTTTTTCAAAGGGAAATTGCATCTATATATTTGATATTAAATCCTTGGTGTTAATCTACAACATGGGCCTTATTAAAGGTGGTAATTATATGTCACACTCAATATAATTATTGACTCAAGGGAATACACATCAAGGATATTCTACATCACCATCAATCCATTCAGGAGAAGATATAAATTTGACAAAATAATAGTTTTAAAACTCACATAATATGAAGCTTATTTGTTGTTTTAATACAAAATTTTATGTGTGTCTTATTTTATTCAATATATTAATGTCATATAATGTGTTTTTATAATTTTATATATAAATATATGTGTGTGTGTAACGAGATGGGTATTATTGGGTTAATATGTGTTTATATATTTTTTTATTTTTTTATTTGTATTTTTTTTGTCTTCTCATTATAGAAACTAAAAAATATTTACAAATTTTTTAAATAGTTCTATTAAAATGGAATTAGTGGTATATTACCCATTACATTATTATTTAAATAATATGAGTAAAAAAATTAAAAAAATAATTTTTAATATATTTTAAAATAAAAATTATAGTCTAAATAACTTTCCAAATTTCAAATTTATTTCTTCCCCCTCTCTAAACACAACAGATTTACAACTAATAAAAATGATAAATCATTTTATTTTGATAAATAATTAAATATTTTACATAAATATATAATATATACATTTTTGGGAAATAGTTATCCATCAGTTCCTAATTTCTTTGTTTTATCAGGTGGTATAAAATACAAATGAATAAGAAAGCTCTAAATAGTTCTAAGATTATTTCATTATGAAGAGTATCATTTCCTAATATTTTTTTATTTTTAATTGTTTTTAGGTTTTTTGGAAGTAAATTTGTTATTATTTATTACAAATCATTTTCTTATAATATATTTTTAAGAATTGTGTATTTTTTGGATCATTCATTTGATCTAATTATGTTTCGAGTTATAATTTTACATCATCTATTTCATATATTATCTATAATATGATGTAGGGAATTAAATATTTCAATGAAAGAAAATTTTAACCTATTTTTAATGTTTAATTAATAAATTATAGATATAAAATTCTAAATCTATATCTCATATTTTTTTATAGTTATTATTTTTGATTTTCAATTGTTGTTGTAGTTGAGTTTTTCAAATTTAGATTCATATCACAAAATTTATGTTTTCCTAGGTTGATTTACTATTGGATTATATAAAGTGAGTGAAAATGTTATATTTATTGGTTTATATTTATTTTAATTAAATGTTTTTTAGGCTTCATACTTGAAAAAATAATTTATCTTTTACTAAATATTTATATTACAAAAAATAAGAATTGTTTTAAGTACATTATGTTTTTTCTATATTTATAAAATTTAAAACAGTTAAATGTTTTATTTTAATATACTATCTATATCCTAATTATGTGTGTGTATATGTTTTTTTTCTCATTTTTAGTATTTTTAAAATGATTATTTTTTTTATTTATTAATTTTTTAGAGGACATAAATTATATTAGTTTGTATAAATTTTTTTGTTTTGATATATTTTATTAAATTAATAAGAATCATTTTTTAGATAGTTTTTTTAATTTATTCTAAACTTAATATTTTTTATATAATTAATATTTTTGAATTAAATAATATATGTTATATTATTTTTAAATTCTCAATTTTATTTTTGTTTTTACATATAAAAATGATATTTTCTAACTGTTTAATAAATGAATAAAATTTTAATTATTTATTTGGAATCATTATTAGTAGATATATTCTATTATTATTTGGATTTTGGTTAGAGAACATGTATATTGTATAGTAATTTAAACTATGTATTTTTCTTCCATTTTTAAAGAAAAACATGAATGTTTTATTTGAGATTAGTTTATATAAATATATGTTTAATCCAAGAATATTTTATTTAGTACATTGAGTAATTTTAAAACATTATTTGAGATTTTTCAAACATGGTAGGATTATTTGTAAATATATTTTGTTTTCTTGTATATTTTAATATGGGTCGCAAGCCATTTGTTATGTTATAAGAATATATAATAAATGTCTGGACGTTTTATTTTAATAAAAATTCATATATTCTATGATTGAGTTGAATTTATATAGACAGATATTTGAAAATAAAACATTTAGTTTAATATATGTTTTTTTTGTTTTTTAAACATGTCCTAATAAAAGGAAATATCTTTATTAAGAATATATATTTTAAAATTGTATTTTTTTGTTGTTTAAAAAACACATGTTTTTCAATAGAAATAAAAAATCGCTAGTTTAGTATTTTTAATTTATGTTATAAATATGAATTATATAAAATTTATATGTTTTAAAAAATATTATATATATATTTTTTATAAATTCATTTCAATATTAATATTAATTAATTTCATTCAAAATATTTTGTTATTATTTAGGCTTCTGTGTTTTTTGGTAAAAAACATATGTTTATTTTAGTAGTGTAATAGAGTATGTTAAATTTTTTAGGATATATTATGTGTTATGTTTTTTATGATGTATCATTATAATTATATTCATCATGTTTTTTAGTTTATTTATATTTTATATGTTAAGTGTGTTACAATTTATTTTATTTTCGCGTGGAGGTGTGATGGATGAGATAGTTCTTAGTAAAAAAACATATGGAAATTTAGATATTTTAAAATGTGGGGAAATATGTTTTATAGTTTAAAAACATATAGTGGTAGGTTTTTAGTTATATAATATTTTATAAGTAAAAAATTTGATATTTATAACATACTGAAATATTTTAAGTTTCAAATTATAATAAATTTTTACATATTTTTAATTAATTTTTATTTCTTTTGGTATTTCTAATGTTTAGGCTTAGTTTATGTGACAATTAATATATTTTGTGTGTAATGGATTCATATAGGATGATTTATTTTTTTCATTGATAAAACATGTGTTCTGTGGTGTATATGACATTTTCTTATGTATTATTACAGTTTATAATTAGTTGTTTTTATATATAGAATATGTTGTTGTATTGTAAATATTACTATATTCATAGGCATGATGGATAATGTAATGATGGTAATTTATTTAATATATTTTTATTTAGTCATTATATATATCATTCAAAGCTAAAAAAACAAAAATCATCAATCAATATGTGAAATTTAGTTGAGAAAATAGAAATTTAGAAACTAAGGAATGTTAAGAATTCATAGAAAGATAACATAAAATTTGTAAAATTTGTTTTATATAAAGAAATTAATTATTGATTTTATTAATTTTTAATATATTCTTAATATTTCATTATATGAAGAAGAAATTTTAGTGTTAATGTGTTGTTTAATAAAGAAGAAGTGTTTTTTAATATTTATATTGATTGATGTGGGAATTTTTTATTTGAAAATTTTCATTATAGTTATGAATTTACTCTTCAAATAGTGAAAATGTTCTATATTAATGATTGGGAAATTTATTACCATTTTTTATATTCATAATAAAAGATAATATTCAGGGTTTTTCAAAGGACCGTATTTTTTTCATATATTTTGTAAATTATTATTTTAATTTTTAATAATTAATATTATCTTGGTGTTATAATTATTTATATACTAATTTATGTTATATATTTATACATATTATTGTTTTTTGAATGTGAATTTAATTATGAGACGTTCTCTATTTTTCAAATTGATATTATCTTATTGAAGAATATACTTCATATATAGATTGGACGTTAGTTTTTTATGTTAATAAATTTTAAATATATTTTTTATAGATTTTTACAAAAAATATAAATATCATTTATTTAATTTGTTTTATTTAAAATATTTTTTTTATTTATTATAACACATAATAAACTTTATTCAAAAATGAGTCAACACAGAACACCTATATATATACATTAATTTTATTAAGAAAGTTAATTTTCTCTCAAATTTTTTTTGTTCATAACATGAATTATTATTTTTTAATCTATAGAATGGTTTTATTTAAATTTTCTAAAATAATGATCCTTCCTAGCTAACAATTATAAGATGTTTTCAAATTTTTTAATTATTGAAACAAAGATCATTATTTCAATTTTTATTCAATCAATATAAATTTTTATAACAATTTTTTACAGAATTTTTTTTTCTCATAACACATGTTTTGGTAAATTTAATGAGAAAATTAAAATTTAGATTTTTTTATTTTATTGAAATAAAAAACATTTTTGTAAGACTTATCTATGGTCTGGTTATTACAATCTTATGGAATATATTTAATATGTATTATAAACCACTTTCCAGAGTGGATATGGATGAATTTTTTTGATGTCATTCGATTAAATGGATTTTTTAATGTTATACATGCCACTCATGAATATTAATTTCCCACATATTATAGATTGTTCATAATTATATTCATTTAAGTTATCTTAATGTTTTTAAATACTTAAAATTATTATTGTATGCATTTTAAAATCTTGTAGGGGATATTGTGATATCATTTACTTATATAGAATGATAATTTAGTTTCATTCTATGATATATGAATTATGATGTGGGGGGTATGTAACCTATGAATAATGAATTTTTGTAAACCATAAGATGATTGATTTAATTATTTATTGGGATAGGCCCTAGACAATGTTTGATCGTATATGTTGTTGGGAATTTATTGGCCACTATATATGATTAATTTCATAATTCTATCAATTTTTAGTCCCTATGACATCCCTTACCAAGAAGTGGAGAATTTGAATAGATTGATCACTATGAAGGGGTATTTTAAAATAATAAGGTAAGACATACTTATACATTGATAAATTTTTTACATGAGTGAAGTAAAGGGTATATGATATGTTATGATGTTATAGGAGTTAATACTTGGTAGTGTCTTGATGAAATCTATTTAGATTATCAATTATAGGTCCCATATATTTAGACAACATGCGAAGAACTATCTAAATCATGAGTCAGAACTAGGTTTTGTTGTATATTCATTGAAATATTAGCACTACTATGCCATTAGAAATATATTTTTAGTTTGACTAATGATAATACCCTCATGAAAGTATTCTCAATGTGATACATGAATCTTAAATAAAGTAGATTTGTTGAGCACCTATAACCCTTTAATTTAAATATATCATACACCCCTAGGAAGCGTAATATAGTAACTAGTTCTCTTATTAGAAATCATCATGTACAAGTAGTTCATGATTATAGTAATTAATTTTAGTTAATGAACCTATTTTCTATGGTTCATTTGGATATTACTAATTAATTGTGGATGGTCACACATAATTATATGATCATTATCTCATAATTACTTAATATGGTAAATGATATTAAGGAAACTGAAATAAACTACTAGTTAATGTGGGAGAGAAAACATAGAGTATGTAGTGATTATATGTAGACTAAATAAGTCAATATATGCATTTTTGGTTGGTGATTATGTTTTTTTGAGACTATATAAATGGTTTTTACTCTAACCTATATAATAATGGGATGTTATACCATTGTAGCATGGGTTCATATTATATTCTAGAGGGGTTGTGTATATAATTGTAATTATTAATTATTTCTATTAGGTTTAATGTTAAACATACTGTATTTTATGAATCCAAACATTAAAGACATAGATTGAACCCCTGTCATGTGATTCAATTTAATGATGAAGAGTTAGATGAAAATGAATAGTTTGATTGGTGGCCAATATATGGAGTTTAATGAAGTGAGAACATACTTGACAAAAAAAATAGTTCCCCATATCTGTTTATAGTTGTGGCATGCTCATATACCAAAACATACAATATGAAGAGAGGATGATATTTTTAATGAAACTAACTCTAGTAACCTAGATTCTATGTATAATTTATTACATTGGAATAAGATATAAGTGATAACGTCCTCAAGGATTGACCAATTTAGTATTTGTGAAGAACCATAGACTTTTTTTAAAGTAAAATAATGTCTCTTAAATAATAAAAGGAAATTGAACCAAAACATATAAATTAGGTATTTGTAATGAATTTTGTTTTAAAATTAATTAAAATATATTAGAATAAGATAAAGATTGTAAAATGGTTATAACGGTGGAAGATTCCATTAACGTTGTATACATTAAAAAACATTATTTTGGATTTTTTTAAACAATTTCAAAAAAGAATGTTTAGGAAAATTATATAAAGGTTCTTTAAAGACATATAAAAATTCAAGGATAAGATAAAATTTAATTAATAAATATTTTTATTATTAAAATTATTTTTTTATAAAAACTTCTAAAAATATTTATATTGAATAAAAATATTCCCAAAAAAATGAGAAATATGATATGATTTTATTTTCAAATATTTTTCATGATTTAAGTGGTAAATAGTGGAAAAGATGGAAGAAAACATGAAAAATCTTTATATATATATAATATAATAAAACTTTATGTATTTTTTGATGGATATATTATAATATAAATTTAATGAAAACAGGGAAATATGAAAAAATGTGATTATAGAATAAATTTTTTCCTCTTTATTATATTTTCAACTGTAACACATTGAAAGAGTAAAATTAAATTTAAAATTTAATAATATAGAATATATATATCTCTGTGTGTGTGCGTATTAAATAAATTTAAATTGGTTCATAATAATAAATTTTTCTTAATGGAGTGAAAATTGAGATAAAATCCCTTATAAAAATCGTATCATTTAAATTATAATTAATCAATGAAGTGATTATGTCTAAAACATTTAAATACAAAAATATGAAAATAAAAGATAATATAATGAACATTAATTAGGAAAATAATCATGGAATATCATAGTTAATTATGTATATATATTACCTAATGAATGGATATTTAGTTAAGTAACCCCTTACATCATGTTCAGCTTGCCTCATAGTGGAGAAAAATGAATTACCATGCTATTTGGAGATGGTAATGCATACATACACACGAATAATGATTTCTCCTTTCATAAGATGGAAAAGAGATGGAAAATTGTTTTACCATGATAGTAATAAAATATAAATATATTATTATACTGGATTTATTATTTTAGTATTGGTGAAACACATCAACCATAAGTAGATGATGAAATTAACTTTAATGAGTTGTTAATGATGGTAACATTTTATTTGATAGACAGTCATTATATCCCTTCTCAAAGAGCCTTGGAATGAACTGTTTATGACACCAAAACATGTAATTCATCCCTAGATATGTGGGGAAGATACATTTTAAGGTGTTTTTATTTGTTTTTCTCATAGTAGTGTAAGTAAAATAGACAATAAGTTTAATTTTATATGTGATTGGAGGGGCACTCATGTAATTATTTAATGTATTTAATTAATATAAATAATTTTTCAAATAAAAATTCCTCCAAATTGATGTAATTAAAATATAATAAAAGTGTGAGTCAAAATATTCTCATTAAATGAAATTTGTAAATGTTTGGTTATGTTTTTACACTTATCACTTAGTTTTGGCTCCTGTTAACCCTTTTTAGAGTTACCATGATATCAATGTTATTTAATATTTAGGGTCTATCAATGTTACTATACAATTAAAATTACATATAAGTGGATAATTAATGATATTTTAAACCATTTACCATTTAAGTCACCAAATATACTATTTATTAATATTTTTAATCATTCAATAAAGGATAATATATTATCTAATACCATTAATGTCATTTGTGAAAAAATTCATTTAATTGGACTTTAAATATATCAAGAAAAATAATTAATTTGAGTAAACTCCTTTATAATATCCCAAAAATATCATATGTATCTTTAAAAGTCGTGTGACATAGTATCTCACCCAAAAATATTAATTTTAGAGTTTTTCAAATCATTTATTTTATTATTCTATTAATTGAAGAAATATTGTGTCACTATTGCATAAGAATTTAAGGTAACAATTTCATCACCAAAAATTAAAAATAAATAACCATGAAAAATAATAATATATATCTCAAATAAAAATTTATAACTGATCATATGTTATGTTTATACTTTTCACTAAATATTATAGATATTAAATGAATGAGAGTGACATTTCAGACATTATATTAACTTAAAATAATATAAATTTTATAATCAATGTAGAGTTGAAAGAAATTAAAAATTATACAATATTTAATTTTAATGGTTTAAAAACACTTACCCAATAAAACAAAGACGTGTTTTGGTAATATTTTTAGGCATTATCATATTATTTTTAACCTTAATTACTAAATGTATTCTCACCTAGGTGACACATATTTACAATAGTTATTATTCTTAATGACATAAAAAAGTAAAATATTTTTCAACGTTATACCGAGAAATTAATAATATAGGATCCATTTTTCATGAATAAATTTCTATAATATTTATAATTTAAATTATTATTTAAGTGAAAAACAAAATGACAAACGATTTTTAGAAAAATAATTTTTTATGCCCACAAAAGAAAATATACCAAAATATGGTATAATTATATTAACTATATAATTAATTTTACTATTTATAATATAAATGAACTAATTTTAATTTTAAACCATATTCGAAAAATTGGAACTTTTTCAATGCTTGAAACAAAAAGACAATGTTTAATAGAAAGCAGTATTTTCTACTATTAATTGACAAGTTTATTATTTATAAAAATACCAAAATTTCATCTAAATTTATTTTTGATATGAATAATTAAAAAATGATATCCATTTTTTCAAATATTTTTTTTAACTTCTATTGAAGAATTATATTATTTTTGCAAAAAAAATGTAAAATCCATTTTTTGAAGAAATCATATTTTTGAAACCTGAAATGAATTTACTAAAGAAACAATGCTTATTTATTATACATTAATCAATTTATTTTAATAAAAATAGGCCTATATACATATCTTTTATGGTTTTCTTATTCCTATAAATACAATCAATTTTAATGGATATGTTATAATATTCATGTTTAAATAATAATATTTTAATTGTATATAATTATTTGTTTAAACTCAATATTTTATGTAACACATGATATCAATGAAATTAAATTCATATAAAGTTAAATATATTATAGAATATTTATTTGTTATTTCTACCACCTTAAATAAATTTCACCCTTTATAATCATATATAGTCATAAAAGGTTCAACCTTTCTTGAAAACCCACATCATACATAGGGATAATAAAAATTATTTTGAAATGGGAAAGAAGGAAACAAAAAAGGTAACTTGAAATATCACATATTTATGTTCTTATAATATAAGAAAATTTTTGTTATCTTAAAATATATAAATAGATTGGAATAATAATTTTAATGGATTGAAAGGGGATTATATTGAACATATCCAAAAGAAATATAATGACCACAAAATTATAAATTATTGAGTTTTCAAAAATACAATTGATTTATAAAAAATTGTATGTAAAAGGATTAATGTAATATTTCAAGATTCTTTCCTACATTTGAGATATTAATTTACCATATAGACTATGAACATAAGGAAATATACTTATTGAACATGTATAATTTCATCCATTAAGAAATTTTCACTATAATCTCATCGTTTTTTCTAAATGATGAGTATTAATGATGATTTTTATGCATAAAGAACTAAAATCAACTTATAATGGATAACATAATCCATAAAATAATAAAAAAATATTCATCGCATCTTTAATAAAAACAATATGGTTTTAAAAATTTATAATAATACCCAGAATGAATAAACCTCCATATAAAGAAATATTACATTAAACTCTAAAATTTGACGATAAAACCAAATGTGTAACTTAGATCAATAAATAAACCTATATCCCAAATAACTTCCATGTACTCAAAATTACTTCATGTTTAAACCAGAAAGGTTATCTCAAAATCATTACAATTAATCTCCAAAAACATAATAAAGTTCTTCCAAAATAATAATTTTCATTAAAGCTAAAGGTTATATATGAATTAACTATATGAAAAATCTCCCAAAATATCATTACTAAATTCAAAATCCAAAGACAAAAAATGATGTTATCATATAATATGATTTTGAAAATAAAATTAATATTTTTTCATGAAATTTAATAACTAAAAATTTATTAAAACTGGAAAATCATGTGTTTTAGTGGTAGAAAATACACCCTTGTCTCCCTTTCATTATGAGTTTAGGCCCCCAACCTTGACAGATTCGACGGGATGACACCCAAACTGTGATTGTAATTTTTATAAAACTATATTAATATAATTCATTTAATGTTCCCAAAAATCTTACGAACATCCTAAAAAATAACATTAATCATCAAATCACTTATTAACAACTATAATTGTTTAAACAACTTAATTTTTCCTAAATAATAAAATAATATTAATCTAATATTATTACCTTTACATAAATGATTATATTAACACTAAAATTTTTCAATAAATTTAAATTTATGTTTACATAATAAAAAATTATTATTTTACAAATAAAAATCTCACTAAAACATATAATAAACAAAAGGGTAATATTCCTATAAATTTCTCCCCAGATATCATTAATCATGTTAAAATACAATTATATAATACCTAAAAATGGGTGTGTATATATATATATTTAAACTCTTAATAGAGTATAGACTTTTCCGGCCAAGACACTTTAGTTTTATCACATATCACTATGGAATATCATAGGTTTCCATAGGTTCTACTCTCTAAATAATAATATTGGATTATAAATATAATGTGAATTAACCCAATCATACCCCTCAGGAGTGTCATACTTGGTGAAAAGTAAGGGAAATCCCACCATGAACTGGAATAATGGCTATGATATATTCAACCAAATATTTTCAGTGTTATTACCCTTAGATGAATCTATTCTAAAACCTTGTCCAATTTTAGTAACCAAATAGAGATATATTTCTAGGAAAATAAATTGATATATTCAATAAAAAACATTTATAATATTATCATAAAATTAAACATATACTCAAATTCTAACATAGGGTTATATCTCATAGTAATAATTTGTAACTCTCCGACCCCAGCTACCCAGAGTCGGTGCATTACTTCGTAACATTGGCATGATCACAAAAGATCAAGTCTCGAAAGACCGATTAGTTTAGTAGCCTTGGAAACACTAGATACATACATAAATGTTACATTACATCACAAAGTGAAAAACTATAATAACATAGTCTCCATAGTCCACACTTCTATCCTCTTCGGACTATCCCTGCAGGTCATTCATAAAATACTCCCTCACATCCTGGAAAAAATTAAAACATTGAAAGGGGTGAGCTCAGATGCTCAGTAAGGATAAAAATATAGCAGAAGCTTTCATAAATAAATATTAACATTTAAAGCAATGTATAACTAAAACAAACTCCTTTTAAACTTGAACTTTAGCATAATATGGCAAAAATAAACTGAAATAATGCCATTTACTTACTCACATGGATATTCTACTACTCGAATAATCACATGAAATATCAATAACCACATTCATAATGAGGGAATGTATAATGCCGGACATTCTGAAACATTTTGTCAAGGCCTCGACCAAGACGTGTAAAATGATTAAGGTCTCGGCCAAAACCATAAATCAAATTGGGAAAGGGCCTCGGCCAATTCCACGTCTAGTTGTCTCATGAGACCTACCAATGCATCGAGGAGCTATAGCGGGCTCCACCCGTCACTTATTAAGTCCAATACATTCCTCATATGAATAGGTTTAAACATATCATAAACCATAACATAATCGTATCACATAAAACATGCATAAAGGAAACATAACACTTCCACATTTCAATCACAAGATATCAATACAACACATTGATATAATAAAAACGCTTTCAAAAACATTTTCAATACCAAAATAAAAGAAAGTTAAAACTTTGTATTTATTTTTCATCAAAAAAAAATGATGGCTTGTAGAGGAAGCCGAAACTCAAATAATGGTCACGGCGGCGGAGAAGTCGTTGTCGCCGCATATGTACGGAAAGAAAAACATTTCCTTTTTGTCGTTTAGTAAAACGCTTCGTATATAAAAAATATATTCCTTTTGAATAAACATAAAAGTCAAAGGGGTTTATACATCGTATAAAAGAAAGTTGTGTATAAAACCAAATATGCCTCAATGAAAGGAGATTGAGACGAAGTCCTTAAAAAGATCATTTTTAAAATAAAAGAGATCTATTATGTGTATTCACTATAGGTACACATATATAATACAAAATAAGACATAATAATATCATGACATAATTTGAAAGTAGGAGATTAACCCAAAGAATGGAAGTTGGGTTAAGAAGTTCCCTTAAAAAGATCATTTATAAATAAAATAGATATATTATGTGTATTTACTATAAGTAAACATAAAGAAAGTACAAATACACGATAGGACATAATAATATCATGACATAATTTGAAAGTAGGAGATTAAATCAAAGAATAGAAATTGGGTTAAGAAGTTACCTTACAAAGATCATTTATAAATAAAATAGATCTATTATGTGTATTAACTATAAGTACACATAAAGAAAGTACAAATACAAGATAGGACATAATAATATCATGACATAATTTGAAAGTAGGAGATTAACCCAAAGAATTGAAATTGGGTTAAGAAGTTCCCTTACCTTGTACTTTTCCTTGGTTGGGGTAGGTTAACCTCCTGTATAATGGTGAAATAATTGTTATTAAATTATACAAGAATCATATACATTCATATGATATCATATATGATCTTTTAACATTGCTTTGTTAACAATATCTTAGATTTATTGTTGTTTCGGGTGTCAACTTACTCATTTTCTTTTATATGATTTGTTACGTAAGTCATGTTTTTCATGGATAGGTTGTATCTTATTCATATCCATAATGATATCATGTCCTTAAACATTATTTTTAAATCATCAAATGATAATTATACTTGAATGGATACGACGGAGAATGAATCTCATCGCGTTCGTGGAGACGGTAGTCCGTACGTACGCACGAGCGACAATATCATTATTTTGATATTAAAATAATATATAATTGGATAGTATATCATATATGCAGAATCATTATCATGTTATATTTATTATTTACATGAATTACATATCATTTTTATACCCATTTAAATAATAAAAAATTGAATAACAATTACACCACGACGTGGAGACGGTAAGCCGTACGTACGCACGTATGGTGACATGTCATTCAAATGATGGGTAGAATACTGAATATGGTTGTTCAATATTTATAATAACATCACAGTATATAGAAGATACTTGAGTTATAATTTTAGAATTGAAATAATGAACAAAGAGGGAGTGGAAGAAGAAAGAAACTTGAAAGAGGGTGATGAAAAGGTTACCTCTTCTTCGGGTTCTTCCTTTTGATTTGATCAAAAGGACTCTTTAGGATGGATTTCTGACTAAAGTAAAGCTTCTAGGATGAAGGTAGAGGAGTTGGGAGAGTATTTGGGCAGAGGTTGGCCGAACCAAAAGGCTTGAAGGTGTGAATAAGGTGGGAGAGGTGGGGGCCTTTTATAAGTGGAGAGGAGGGGCTCTTTTGGAAAGATTGAAATGTTACATTATTACACAATGATTTTCGGATTTTAAAGGTCCCAAACTTATATAATTCGTGGATAAGCTGATAAGGGTTCGAAATATACCCATCCAATAGTCTTTGGACAAGTGTAAGCCTTGGATTTTACATTATCTTTTTATTTTATTAAAAACGTTAAATAATGAGGTCATCGCTGCATCATAATGATGTCATAAATAATTTAATTTATTTAATGTCTAAAAATTATAAAAAAAATACTATGATGTATTAAATCTTTTTATCTTTCTAATGAATATTTATAGTCTAAATTTGGATTTGTGTAACCCCACTTAAAAACTGTTTTAGTAAAACAACTCATGTTTGTGTCAATTTAATTTTAACATTAAATAATTATATATTAATGACATTTTCCAACCAAAGTGGCTCCATTGGGTCCCCAAGTTGACCCATGGGTTTTTTGGGTCGGCCATGACTCATCCAATAGGAGTAGGACAAGTTTCAAGCTCATCTCATATTATTAAAACATTATTTTTACCTTAAACTACACTAATTACCTCTAATCGCGATTAAGAACTTAAAAGTTACTATTCACCAAAAAATTATTTTAATCTCATTGAACCACATTTTACTTCTTAATGATAACCATGTATGTCGGATTTTTGAAAATCAAATCACAGAAGTGGTAATATTTCATTTAAATGAAAAATCAGTTATTTAACTACCACTTAGTGGTTTCACTATTCATCAAAAATTGATGTTTTTCAGAATAAGGCCAAAATTTCACCCTAAGCTATAATTGATATTCCGAATTCAAAAATGATGTCTATTTTACAAAATTACAAACATATAAGTTGTATTAATTAATTTTATAATTAATTCCCGCTGTTACGACAAATAGCGTGTTTTTAAGAAACAATTTATATCAAAAGATTGGCAATTGTTTATGTCCAATTTCAATGTTAAATTAATTCTAATGACCACCATTGGATAAAATGGTAAAAATATATTATAATTATACATTAAAACCACTAAATATTATAATTTATCACAATAAATTATTTTGATTAAAAAATTTGTTTTAAGTATTTTTCACTATTCATAAAAAATAGAAGTTCTCAGAAAAATACCAAAAATTCAACATAGGCTAATTCCGACATTCCGAATCCAAAAATGAAGTCCATTTTGATAAAAAAAATTTATAAAATTTCAAAAAGTAGGTATTACTATTCAAAACGGCTAGTTTAATTCATTGTGGTGTGTGTTAGAGCTTGAGGTTGCGTACAACACATGCTATTGAATTATTCGAAGTGAAACGTACCGTGGAAGCTTGGGGTGTTACATTCTCCCCTCCTTCAATAAATTGCGTCCTCGCAATTTGAAATTTTTCTTTGAAAGTAAAAGGTTGAAAATAACAAATACCTTTGAGAAAAACCCACATCGGAAATAAGATTAATAAAATTTAGCCTTAATAAGAGGGAAAGGGAAATGAAAAAGTCACCACCCAATTATGATCTCGATTAGGAGAACATTGGTGGAAATTAGAGACACATAATTGGAGGAAAAACATAAATATTTGTAGGGAGTGATTGAGGTTATCAATTACAATCAACTGTCAAATTGAGGGCCTCAAAGCCTTCAATCTATGTTGATTTAAAATATCATCAGTTCAACAAGACATTAGGTATTAGGATAACACATTTTTTTGTTTTAATATCCCTTTACTGAAGTTTTAGAATTAATTTATTCATTGAATAAGATATAGGTATATATATATTTATGCTTGACAATTAGAGTTTCAACCTGCAACTCATCTTTCACTCAAAAAGATAATAGAACTCAAAAATATTATACTTATCATAATTGTATAAGGTTCCAAATGTTAACACATATCATTTAGATTAGTAAAATTATTTTGTAATAACCAGGGACTTCCTGTAGGCTAGTGGTAGGAAATAAAGGCCTGTCGCACTATGATTGTGGGTTCGATTCCTGCAGCTTTGTCCGACGCGACGGGTTATGACCCACCCTGCAGGTTGTCCTTTTCCTAAAACTATAGTATCATAATATTCCAAAAATAATCTTCATAAATTTTTTAACCTTAAACAATACTATCCAAAGATCATCTTAATCCACTCCAACCTTTATGATTATCCAATATACCTCTGTCCAGACTTTCTCTAAAAGGTCTCTTAATTCCAAAATCAATTTATCAGATTCCCCAAACAAAGTAAATTTTCTCTTATTGTCACATACTAAAAATATAATTACCTTCATCATATTAAAACCTTACTGAAATCAAAAAGTACTACAGTACAATCTTTATATATATCACATTATTCTTATAACCAGAATATAATCCTTGAGTCCAAAAGCACCAATACATTAGTTATTCTGCTTCAACTGTAGTAATAGCATAAGATTGTCCTTGATCCCTTGGACTTTTCTGAGGTAAGTTTCCCTGATGCTTAGGACATTCATTTGCATAATGACCCATTTCTCTACAATTATAACATTCAACTTTGATAGCCTCTTTCTTTCCCTTGCAATCACGAGCCTGGTGACCCTTTTCTCCACATTTATAACAAACTCCCATTCCTTTTAGGCAAGTACCAGGGTGATTCTTCCCACAATTATCACATAATGGAAAATTGTTCTTTCCCTTTTTCCCTTTATTTGTCTCTTGTTCCACCGTTCTCTTCTTCTCTTGCTTTACTTTGTTGTCATAAGACATAGAGAATTCCTTTTCTGTCTTGATAGCACACGAGACAATATCTCCGTATGATGAGAAGTATTGTGATACTAAAGCTCGACGGAGAAATGATTTTAACCCATCAAAGAAACGATCAATCTTACTCCTTGGGTTACGTATATAATCGGCAGAATGCCTCGCTAACCTTGTAAAGTTAGCCTCATACTTTGCGACATTCTCATCCTCCTTCTGCCTCAGACTCAGAAATTGCCTTTCCATATCCGCTCGATGGTCACATGGAAAGTATTTATCTAAGAAAAGCTCTTTGAACTCCCTCCATTCCATATTCGATACGTCATCATCTTCCTTTGTGTTTTGAATCAGCGACCACCACTGTTCGGTATCTCCAGTGAGGCGGTAAACTGCCATGACAACCTTCTCCCTTTCACTACTCCCCAAGGCATGAAATATTTTTTCTAAGGAATTTATCCATTGCTCAGCTACTATAGGATTTGTACTCCCATTGAAGGTTGGTGGTTGTTGCCTCATGAAACGGTCTAGCATTGATCCTCCACGTTGCGGATCAGGGTGTTCCATACGAGTAAGGTTATTATTCATAACCTGAGTGAGTTGTCCCAGTATGGTAATAAGGTGATCAGCACCAGTTGTATCTCCAGATCTACAATAATTATCTTGAGCAGGAGGGAAATCCCTACACGGAGTTCGTGCATTGACACGGTTTCCATTCCTTCCGCTAGGCTCCATTTCTAAATAATGGCATAAACTGGATTAGTTTATGAATCAAAATACATAATTCCATACTTGTAAAACACTTAACATAAATTGAACTAATTATGGATATAATCCATAATTATAAAAAAAATTCTTTGAGGAAGTATATACTCGTAACCCTTCATAGTGGTTTGTAAAGAAAATGGGAATTATCCTAAGAATATCCCCCGGGAGTGTCGTAACCAAGAGTGCAGCAAGGCCCGTTGTCGTGCACCAGTTCCCGTTCCAGTCTAGCTCAAAGCGGTGTTTTCGGGTTTTACCCCTAGGTACATCTGTGCCAGAGCCGCCTCTACCTGCATGTATCCAGACAGGGATGTATTGCTCGGAAAACACACAAAATCTCTACAATACCAAAATTTCTAGGAAGTTTTCTATACTAATCCTCAAAGTTCATCTTATGTCTACGTGCTCTAATCAGAGTTTGTCTAAATCTAGCTTCCAAGGTTTGTACTAAACTTCCTTTGATACCAACTGTAACGCCCCGACCCCAGCTACCCAGAGTCGGTGCATTACTTCGTAACATTGGCATGATCACAAAAGATCAAGTCTCAAAAGACCGATTAGTTTAGTAGCCTTGGAAACACTAGATACATACATAAATGTTACATTACATCACAAAGTGAAAAACTATAATAACATAGTCTCCATAGTCCAAACTTCTATCCTCTTCAGACTATCCCTGCAGGTCATTCATAAAATACTCCCTCACATCCTGGAAAATATAAAAACATTGAAAGGGGTGAGCTCAGATGCTCAGTAGGGATAACAATATAGCGGAAGCTTTCATAAATAAATATAAACATTTAAGGCATTGTATAACTAAAAAAATCCTTTTAAACTTGAACATTAGCATAATATGGCAAAAGTAAACTGAAATAATGCCATTTACTTACTCACATGGATATTTTACTAGTCGAATAATCACATGAAATATCAACAACCACTTTCATAATGAGGAAATGTATAATGCCGTACATTCTGAAACATTTTGTCAAGGCCTCGGCCAAGACGTGTAAAATGATTAAGGCCTCGGCCAAAACCATAAATCAAATTGGGAAAGGGCCTCGGCCAATTCCACATCTAGTTGTCTCCTGAGACCTACCGATGCATCGAGGAGCTATAGTGGGCTCCACCCATCACTTATTAAGTCCAATACATTCCTCATATGAATAGGTTTAAACATATCATAAACCATAACATAATCGTATCACATAAAACATGCATAAAGGAAACATAACATTTCCACATTTCAATCACAAGATATCAATACAACACATTGATATAATAAGAACGCTTTCAAAACCATTTTCAATACCAAAATAAAAGAAAGTTAAAGATTTGTATTTATTTTTCATCAAAAAAAATGATGGCTTGTAGAGGAAGCCAAAACTCAAATAATGGTCACGGCGGCGGAGAAGTCGTTGTCGCCGCATATGTACGGAAAGAAAAACATTCCCTTTTTGTCGTTTAGTAAAACGCTTCGTATATAAAAAAAATATTCCTTTTGAATAAACATAAAAGTCAAAGGGGTTTATACACCGTATAAAAGAAAGTTGTGTATAAAACCAAATATGCCTCAATGAAAGGAGATTGAGACGAAGTCCTTAAAAAGATCATTTTTAAAATAAAAGAGATCTATTATGTGTATTCACAATAGGTACACATATATAATACAAAGTAAGACATAATAATATCATGACATAATTTGAATGTAAGAGATTAACCCAAAGAATGGAAGTTGGGTTAAGAAGTTCCCTTACAAAGATCATTTATAAATTAAATAGATCTATTATGTGTATTAACTATAAGTACACATAAAGAAAGTACAAATACAAGATAGGACATAATAATATCATGACATAATTTGAAAGTAAGAGATTAACCCAAAGAATAGAAATTGGGTTAAGAAGTTCCCTTACAAAGATCATTTATAAATAAAATATATCTATTATGTGTATTAACAATAAGTACACATAAACAAAGTACAAATACAAGATTGGACATAATAATATCATGACATAATTTGAAAGTAGGAGATTAACCCAAAGAATAGAAATTGGGTTAAGAAGTTCCCTTACCTTGTACTTTTCCTTGGTTGGGGTAGGTTAACCTTCTGTATAATGGTGAAATAATTTTTATTAAATTATACAAGAATCATATACATTCATATGATATCATATATGATCTTTTAACATTGCTTTGTTAACAATATCTTAGATTTATCGTTGTTTCGGGGGTCAACATACTCATTTTCTTTTATATGTTTTGTTACGTAAGTCATATTTTTCATGGATAGGTTGTATCTTATTCATATCCAGAATTATATCATGTCCTTAAATATTATTTTTAAATCATCAAATGATAATTATACTTGAATGGATAGTATGGAGAATGAATCTCATCGCGTTCGTGGAGACGGTAGTCCGTACGTACGCACGAGCGACAATATCATTATTTTGATATTAAAATAATATATAATTGGATATTATATCATATATACATAATCATTATCATGTTATATTTATTGTTTACATGAATTACATATCATTTTTATACCCATATAAATAATAAAAAATTGAATAACAATTACATCACGACGTGGAGACGGTAAGCCGTACGTACGCACGTATGGTGACATGTCATTCAAATGATGGGTAGAATACTGAATATGTTTGTTCCATATTTATAATAACATCACAGTATATAGAATATAATGGATTTATAATTTTATAATTGAAATAATGAACAAAGAGGGAGTGGAAGAAGAATGAATCTTGAAAGAGGGTGATGAAAACGTTACCTCTTCTTCGGGTTCTTCCTTTTGATTTGATCAAAATGACTCTTTAGGATGGATTTCTGACTAAAGTAAAGCTTCTAGGATGAAGGGAGAGGATTTGGGAGAGTATTTGGGTAGAGTTTGGCCGAACCAAAAGGCTTGAATGTGTGAATAATGTGGGAGAGGTGGGGGCCTTTTATAAGTGGAGAGGAGGGGCTCTTTTGGAATGATTGAAATGTTACATTATTACACAATGATTTTCGGATTCTAAAGGTCCCACACTTATATAATTCGTGGATATGGTGATAAGGGTTCTAAATCTACCCATCCAATAGTCTTTGGACAAGTGTAAGCCTTGGATTTTACATTATCTTTTTATTTTATTAAAAACGTTAAATAATGAGGTCATCGCTGCATCATAATGATGTCATAAATAATTTAATTTATTTAATGTATAAAAATTATAAAAAAAATACTATGATGTAGGAAATATTTTTATATTTATACTGAATATTTATAGTCAAAATTTGGACTTGTGTAACCCCACATAAAAACTGTTTTAGTAAAACAACTCATGTTTGTGTCAATTTAATTTTAACATTAAATAATTATATATTAATGTCATTTTACAACCAAAGTGGCTCCATGGGGTCCCCAAGTTGACTCATGGTTTTTCATGGTCGGCCATGACTCATCCAATAGGATTAGGACAAGTTTCAAGCTCATCTCATATGATTAAAACATTATTTTTACCTTAAACTACACTAATTACCTCTAATCGCGATTAAGAACTTAAAAGTTACTATTCACCAAAAAATTATTTTAATCTCATTGAACCACATTTTACTTCTTAATGACAACCATGTATGTCAGATTTTTGAAAATCAAATCATAGAATTGGTAATATTTCATTCAATCGAAAAATCAGTTATTTAACTACCACTTAGTGGTTTCACTATTCATCAAAAATTGAAGTTTTTCAGAATAAGGCCAAAATTTCACCCTAAGCTATAATTGATATTCCGAATTCAAAAATGATGTCTATTTTACAAAATTCCAAACATATAAGTTGTATTAATTAATTTTATAATTAATTCCCGCTGTTACAACAAATAGCGTGTTTTTAAGAAACAATTTATATCAAAAGATTGGCAATTGTTTATGTCCAATTTCAATGTTAAATTAATTCTAATGACCACCATTGGATAAAATGGTAAAAATATATTATAATTATACTTTAAACCCACTAAATAGTATAATTTATCACAATAAATTATTTTGATTAAAAATGTTGTTTTATGTATTTTTCACTATTCATAAAAAATAGAAGTTCTCAGAAAAATACCAAAAATTCAACATAGGCTAATTCCGACATTCCGAATCCAAAAATGAAGACCATTTTGATAAATAAAATTTATAAAATTTCAAAAAGTAGGTATTACTATTCACAACGGCTAGTTTAATTCGTTGTGGTGTGTGTTAGAGCTCGAGGTTGCGTACAACACACGCTATTGCATTATTCGATGTGAAACGTACCATGGAAGCTTGGGGTGTTACATAATTTTCCTAAATATAGTTCCAAATGTTTCTATTAAAATTTCTCTGATAACAATTGTAAAGACCCTAAATCTTGTAACCCAGAGATGATGTCAACATTATTACATTGGCATAAGATACCGGAGATCACATCCCCAAGGATTGATTAATTTAGTAGTCTTAAAGAACCACATATACACATTATTCTCATACTACATTGGAAATACAAAATACATAGCAAAAGGAAGATTTTCACAACATTGATATTATTCATTATATCTTTATTGATATCTCATCAAAATTTAAGATAATAATTGATGAGATAAGATTCACAGTAAGGATTATATAATTTGGATGATATCATGAATAAATATGGTATAATTAATATAGAAATGTAAATAACTAAAAAAACATGACATTTAATCAATAAGTTGACCATGAAATTAATACAAGGATAATATTAGTCTAATGATATCATGGATAATAATAATAATTGAATTCTAAATTAAGGAAATAATGACTTTTTGATGTCATTATCTCATACATCATGATAAATTTACTATCAATTACTTGAATCAAGACAATTTAATAGATAGATTGGTATACCAAAAAATCCATTTAATAAGTATATCCATCAATTTGGGATCATGTCTAAATTCCCAAACACTAGTAGCCTAGAGAAGTTGGCTACTTTATTACATTAACATAAGATAAAGGAAATCAAATCCAAAAGGACCAAACATCTTAATAACATGTTAAATTAGATACATACATGAAGTTCACATTACATTTCAAACATTAAATAAACAAAGTATTTTCTTTTATAAAACCGTTATTCTGCATAGTATAACCCTGTATATCAATCATCAAATAATTCCTTGTATCTTAGGACAATGTAAAACATAAGAAAGTGGGGAGATTAATTTCTCACTAAGGGTTATGTAAAACAAAATATATCAAGAAAAAAATAGGATTAATAAACATGGTAAGGTAAATAACTAAACACATATGAAATTTAATTATCAAAGTTTCTATCATGAGAAGATAAATAATAATCATTATGGAAGTGTAAATGATTAGAAACAAATGGAATTTTTTCAATAATTTTAGCACAATATGAGTCCATGAATAATATAACGGGAAAAATATCATGGATAATGATAACTAAAATCTTAATGCTGGAAATGATTAATTATTAGATGTCATGTTTCCCAGGCACATGATACCTTTAACATGTATACCTTTTATAAGAAAATTTAATATTTATAGGTAAAAATACATTTCATTTGGGAAACTTATTCATATCTTGAGTATAATGATTCATTTAAGAGATTTTCTATATATATTCCCCACCCATTATTTCATTTCCAAAGTATTCCTCATATATCAAATAATTTATTTAATTCATAACAATTCAATTTATCCTGAAGTATCCATATTGAGTAAAAAATACATATTTAACATTATTTCTTCAATTAATGAAAAAAATTTCAATGTAATCACCATATGTTAAAATGGAATAAAATTTAGGAAATAATCACATCCATATAAAAAGAAATATGAATATTTAATAGAAATTAAATTTTCCATTAGTGATGATCACAAATAAATAAAACGGGTTGTATATACACCTTAAAAAATAAATAGGCACATACTATTAAAATACGACTCAATAAAGTTAAAATTGTGCCAAAGTCCCTTACAAAGATCATATCATTGATGTGATCATTAATCAAATAAATTTATTTTTTATCCAATTTAAATACACATAATATAAGTGTTAATACGATATAATATAATCAAAAATCATTTCACACATAATCTTATCAAGGCATAATCAATGAAGTAAAAGTTCAACCCAATGAATGGAAATTGAGTTAAGAAAATCCTTAAACCACACTTGAAATTAGTTGTGTGTAATTTAATCTCCCATATAATGGTTTAAATAAATTTACTAATTTATTGAGAACCATATTAATTTTTATAATATCTAATATAACCCTTTTATAACATCTTTCCACCAGTTCATTAATAATATTTCATTATTGTCATTGTATTATGTTTTTGTTTTATTGCTTTTTTTGTTTTAAAAGTCCAAGTAATATTTAATAGGATAAAGATAAAACATATATAGAATTCTATTAATGTTATAAATATCACATTTAATCATTAATAACATTTTTAGAACCATTATTGTATGTTGAACATCAGAAATGAATCACACATATGCATGACTAATGATATCATTTCTAAATGGTTGAATAGATGATGAAGTGAACAATATATTGATTATAAATAAAAAATATAATTTAATAAGTATATTATAAATACCTTATTTACAATATTATAACCATCCATTTAAAGTTTTGTTGAAAATCAAATTAAACCGATGCGCGGTAAGTCGTATATAAGCATGGATGGTGTTATCAGTTTTTATTGGATATATAAAAAGAGTAATATAGTTGTTTCATAATCATAATAAAATATCATTATATATATGACACTCGAATTATTATTTTATTATTGAAACAACAGATAAAGAGTAAGTAGTAGAAGAAATAAACTTGAAGGTGTCGATAAAGACGATTACATCTTCTTCAGCAAACATCTATTATATCTCTTCATAGGGAAACTAGGGTTCATGTAATAAAATAAAAAGAACCTACAGAACATGTATAGGGTAGACAAGAAGGTAAATATTATGATATTTTTTCGATATATAGGGCTTAATGTTGTGTTAATAAGTGATGTAAGGGGTGCCCTATTATAATCGAGGTGAGGTGCACCTTTAGAATTTCTAAAAATATAAAATTAATATAAATTAATTTTCAAATAAAAAGAATAAAAAGAGAGTTATTTATAAGATAATACGAGTATGAGAATAAATAATCCCATCAAATATTTTTTAGACAAGTTTTAACTAAATTTCAACTATTATCTTTTGGTTTAAACCCTTATTTGACCTCTTTAATTCTTATCAGGACAACATAAATTTTTATTCATTGAGGGTTAATATTGTTAATATAGGAGGAAAATTACCCTTAAATGGATAATGCATGACATATTAAACCATATACCAATTATTTATACTTATTTAGTATTTATAAGAACTTTATATCATTTAATAAAATATGATTTTTCTATAAAATAATCATAATGTAAATTTTAGTAACTATTCATTACATTGAATTTAATAAAATAAATACTACAAAATAAATTTGAAAGAAATATATTAATACATACCTAATATTTCAATATTACCTATGAAATATATGTATGACATTAAATATCTCCAATTATATTAATATTAATATTTTCAATATCACTATATGTTTTTTTCATTAATTAAATAATTACTATATAAATATTGTGGAGGAGTTTAAGGTAATTATTTCTTCAAAGAAAATTTAAAATAAATTAACAAGATAATGTAAAATCCTTTATATTAAAAAATAGTAATTATATTTGAATATATATTTTGGATGAAACCATATTTAAATTTTTATAGAAATTGAATATATGAATGTGACATCTTTGAATTTTCTTTAAATAAAATACTATTAGGGTCATAATCAATTCCCCATGAAAAAAGGTGACACATTAAAACTGAATTACTATGTAATAAAATAACTCATCAAATAAATTTGGAAGGAGATTTAGGGTCATTCTCTAGTCTTTATCATTTTAGTTTAAATCTAAATTACAAAATTTACCCTTTACCAGGATAACAAAAATTAACAAGGTTACTATTAATATTGGTCAAAAATAAAAGAGAACTATTTTATAAATTTAGAACTTAGGAATTCAATATTTTCATTCATTTTTCAATATTTAAAACACAACATGTTTATAATTTAATTGAATGTTAATCCTGAAAAATTAAATGAAAAACTATTTCTTGAAAAATTCATTTTGAAGTAAAAAATAAACTTATACAAAAATAAATTATAAGAAATTTTTAAATTTAATTAATTAAATTATAACTAACTAAAACATAATAAATATAATTTTAATTATATGTGAAATCATGAGAATACTTTTTTAATATAAATAAAATGATAGTTTTATAGAAATCATTATTTTTTGTTATTCACTTGAAAATCAATCTTCTCAGAAAAATTCCAAAATGTTAGCATATGATAATTTTAATAAGATTTTTTAAAATAATATATTCGTTTCATAAAATAACATTTATATAATATTTAAAAATTAATCATAATATTATTCATAAAAAGAGAGAATACTAATTTTGAAGAAACACATTTTTTGTAGAATAAAATTATTTTATTAAAAAATGTAAACTTTTTCACTAAATATTAATAAATAAATTCAAAATGAGTTGGAAAATTATTCATTTTATAATGTGATTAATACTACTCATTCGCACTAATTTATCACAAAATTAATAAAGATCATATAATAATATTTCATTGTTCATTTAGGTTGGGTATTTTATGCAATGCAATCTAAAAAAAATGTTAAATTTAAAAGGACACATATAGTAAAATTTGGATTGTTACATTGTCTCCTACATTAATAAATTTATTCCTTGAAATTTAAAAATTTACTTTGAAAATCCATTTTTGATATTTAAAAATTCATTTGTGGGAATCCCACTTCATAAGTAAGCCTTATAAAACA
Source organism: Viscum album (assembly GCA_963277665.1). Taxonomy (NCBI): domain Eukaryota; kingdom Viridiplantae; phylum Streptophyta; class Magnoliopsida; order Santalales; family Viscaceae; genus Viscum; species Viscum album. The sequence goes on from OY728119.1 coordinate 1,656,282,772, forward strand.
TCCTCTTAAAATAATGGATTGTATAATGTAAAGGTGACCGAAAATATTGGATTACAGATAATAGCTAATTAGTTAGAAGTGAAAATATTGAAATTAAAGCGAAATATAAATTTCATTTTATTATGTAGAGTGATAGAAAACATGGTCATGAGAATGTTAACAACCATAAAATTTCAAATCTATGATCGGTGAAAAGACCATTGATTTCTCAAAAATAGTAAATAGCTAATTTTTTTATTCCAAAATAATTTTTGAGTTGAGTAATTATTTTAATATATAGATAAACCCTTAAAGGAAGTAAAATTACTTTATTTACTTCCATGTTATAATCACAATCTCATCCCTTGGCCTTGATTTAATATATCGCCCTACTATTTCTTACACTAAGAGATGGATATTCAAGATGAATTTTTATGCCCGAATCACATTTATGAAAATATCCATCAGTCATTCCTTATTCAATTAAATATTCAACAAAATAAATCTGGTTTTAAAGTTCTATTATTTACTCTTAAATAATAAATTTCAAAGTTTAACTTAATTAATTCCATAAGTAATTAACCGTATTAATAATCCAAAATACATATGCACAAATTCATAGTCCAAATATTTCACAAAATTTCTATAAATAAATCGTAACATTATATTATAAAGACAACATAATGTAGTTATTATTATCACATATCAAATATATTAATACATTGACAAGATTAAAACTATAATGAAAACAATAATGCTTCGTAATATAAAATCTATGGTTGTTGAATACATTATATAAATTGAAACATTTATTAATCCCAACAAAGATAATATAATCCATCAAATAACTAACCACTTTCGTGGTCACCAATGCTTCCCCATAAACATCTCTTTATCATTATTTTCAAAACATTAGTAATATATTAAGGAAATGTTACCCAAATAACATGTTTTAAAAAAATTATCTTACAACTTAATATCTTTTCTTGGTATCTAATATTATTCTTCACATGCTTCCAAATACTTAAATAATAATTATTGTTGTCTAGTAAATATATATCTCATGATTCTAATATCTAGATAAAAACATTTTACAAAAAAGTTATTAAATCCAAATACAAAATCACTTTAATCACTCAACTTCATTCATAATTCATTAACATTGATTAATAAATCATTCGTTTAATATATCATTTGTATTCTCTTCATTATCAGTAATATAAAAATTACTCATAAAACCATTCCAATTATCATTATGAGTTTTCCCTCATAGAAAATCAATTAAATTCCACATTTAAAACATTCAACCATTGATGATAAATTATGGGGTCCACTATTATCATCCTATTTCACAAACCAATTTTTTATTATTTTTTCATGGAAATTAATTGATTTGTGTCCTTAATTTCCACACAAAAACATATTTCTATACCTTTAATATGTACACTTGTGTGTTTCTGCTCATATTAAAAATATATATGTAACTGAATCTTCTTTATTCTATGGTCTCCACTACAAACACTCCTAGGAAACATTATCATTATCTTCTTTAGTGATTCCGACAGTTGGTTAAGGTGCATGTTTATAATCATATATCATTATCACAATATCCTTTAATGTATTGATAATACCATTTGTTTTCTCATAAACACACTTTCTATTTCATTCAATATTAACCCAATTCCTTCTAGGTATGTCCATTGACTAAAACCAAAAAGTATACTGTGAGAAACACTAATCATACACAGTAATGAAGAATCATTTATAGGGTGTCCAAATCATGACAGTTTTTTTATCAATATATGAGTCTCTAGGTTTAACTTAGTGTTTACATGATAATTTACATGCTTATTTTCCCTAATATATTTTTCCCTAAATCCAGATCCCATGGTTTCTATTAAACTTTCTCTGTTAACAGCTATAAATACCCAAACCTGAGTGGCCTAGAGTTAATGGTTACTTCATTAAATTAACGTAATATACAAGTAATCACATCCCAAATGATGGAAATATTTATTACTATTTGTAAACAAGATATATACATGAAGTTCACATTAAATTTAAAACAAAAAATACAAAAAATATTTTCTTTAAGAAAACAATTATTATCCTTCATGTAACCCTACATATAAATCAGTAAACACTTCCTCGTATCTTGGGAAAATTTAAAACATAATAAATGGGTGAGAGAAAATTCTCAGTAGTGGTTATGTACAATGGAAGATATCAAGAATAAACACAATTAATAAAAATGGAAAGGAAAATTATTGAATAAATATTAAATTTAATTAGTTACTTTTATACCATGAAAAGATAAGGTATAATCATTATAAAATTTTAAATGATTGGAAAAAAATGAGTTTTTATCACTAACTTGAGCACTATCTGAATCCATAGAAATATTATAGTGAAAATATCATGGATAATTATAAGTGATGTCTTAAGGAAGTAAATTCTTAATTATTGGATATCATGTTTCCCAGGAATATGATACGTCTTCTATTAAGTCATTTTTGAAGAGATTTTAATCTTTATTAGTAAAAATAAATTTAACTTGGCCAACATATTCATCTCATGAGGTGGCTAATGAATCAAAAGGATTTTATATATACTTTCCTCATCCATTAATGCATGTACAATTCATTCATCATATATAAAATAAACTAGTAGTTAATAAATACATTCCTTATCATCAAGTAATTGCAAAGAGTAAATTATAAATATTTAACATTATTTTCATAGTTAATCAAATTAATTTCAATGAAAACACTATGTGTAAAAATGTTATATTGTTTATAAAATAATCATATACCCCAAACAAGAAATATGTTTATTTAATATAAATTAAATTTTCAATGAATAATGATCAAAGATAAATCAAATTAGAAGTATATATAGAATATTAAATAACTTGTGTTCATTATATTGAAATTTTCCTCAATGAAGTGAAACTTTATCCGAAGTCCCTTTCCATGACCATATCATTGAAATGAGAATTAATAAAATGAATTTAGTATGTACGTCCACTATAAATCCACCTAATAAATATTTAAAAACAACATAAAATAATTAAAATTCATTTCACACATAATCTTTTCATGACAAAATAAATGAAGTAGATGTTTAACATAATTATTGGAAGTTGAGTTTAGAAATCTATTACATCATGCTACCCTTTTGTTGTCTGTGATTGAAAATCCATGTAAAATGGTATAAAGAATATTAATAATTTATTCATGGACTGTATTTATATGTATAATACCTTATATGATCCTTTTATAATATCTTACCACCCATTCATTATTAATATTTCATTATTTTCATTCATTCAGGTGTTTGTTGCCCAGCTAGTTTTTCTTGAATGTACAAGTTCTCTTGTATAAGATATAGATAAAAAATCTAAAAATTTGTATTAATGTTATAAATATCATATTTAATCATTAAGTAAATTTTTATATGTATTATATAATTTTCAACATAGAAAATGAATCTCATCACATTGTGGAGATGATAAGTCGTACACACGAATGAGCGATGATATCATTTCTAAATGGTTGAATGGTTTATGAAGTGGATGTTATATTAATTATATTGAGATTATATAATTTCATAAGTATACTATAAATTTATTATTTTTATTATTGTTTCCATATATGTAACGTGGTTGTGAAAAGTAAATTACACTGCTATGTGGAGATGGTCAGTTTTATGTATAGATGCACGGTGCTATCATTTTTAAAAGGATGGATAAAAAGTCTAATATGGTTCTATCATAATAATAATAATGTCATATAATTACACATATTATACTTGATTTATTATTTTATGATGTAAACAACAAAGGAAGAGGAATTAGAAGAAGAAATAAAGTTTAAAGAGTTGGTAAAGGTGATTACATGTTCTTCGGTGAACATTCTTTAGATCTCTTCTTAGGGACACTAGGGTAGGTATATTAGAAGGAAAATAAGTAGTATAAATTGTATATGGATGTTTATTATAGAAATGGATAGAGTTTGGTCGAGATAGATTGTTGAATGTTGTGTTAATAAGTAAAGGGGTGCTCTTTTATAATTGAAGTGATGGACACTTTCATAATTTACCAAAATATTAAATTAATATAAATTAATTTTCAATTAAAATTTTTAATAATAGATTTATTCAATATATAAGTTTATTATGGGTATAAATACAGCCATTCTTTATTTTTTTATTCAATTTTCTTCTAAATTTATACCCTTATCTTTTTGTTTTAACGCTTATTTTACCTTTTTAACTCTTACCATAACAACATGGATTTTTACTATTTGAGGGTAAACATAGTTAATATAAAATTAAAAAATACCTAATAATTGAAAATTTATAGTATTTTAAACTTTATTCCATTAATTTTGATGAATTTAATATTTTCAGTAATTTTATATAGTTTAATAAAATATTATTTACTATAAAATATTCATAGTGTCAATTTTATGAACTATTCATTACATTGACATTAATTAAATCAAAAAGAATAAAATATCAAAAAAATTATTTTCATACAAATATAATGTTTTAGGTTCCAGTATAAAATTATTATAGGATTTAAATGACCAAAAATTATATTTATTTTAATATTTTTAATACAATTCATTTTATTTTTTTCATTAATTAAAAAAAATATTTTTTTCAGTGCTGTGATGGTTTTTGAGGTAAATATTTCTTGTATATAAAATAAAAATAAATTGCCCTACTAAATATAAGTAAATTATATTTCAAAATAATATTTATAGATGAATTTATATTCTATATGACTTCATATTAAAAATGTTATATTTATTAAAATCATGAATCTGAGATCTTTGAAATTTCATTAAATACAATCATATAAGGGTAATAATGAAATATTAATGACAAAAAAATAAATATATTGAAAAATTTAATACTTACGGATTAAACTAAATGATCCATGAAAATTTAGCCAAGTTTTATGGTCATTTTAAGTCTGTCTTTTTATTTTTAACCTAAATTACCCAATTTACCCTTTACCATAGTAACAAAAATTGAAGGTTACTATTTTTATTGATAACAAATAAATGTGAAGTATTTTGTAATTTTTTACCTTAGGAGTAAAACTTTTTTATCCATTTTTCAAAATTTTAAATACAAAATTTAAAAAATTTAATTTAAAATAAATCATGCAAAACAAAATGAAAAAAAATACTTGAAAAATTCATTTTGAAGGCAAAAAATGTACTTATACCAAAATAAGGTATAAGGAAGATTAAAATATAAGTAATTAAATTATAAATAACTAAAAAATACTTGATATAATATTACGTCAAATTGAAATCTGAAATAATTTTTTTTAATATACAGAAAATAAAATTTTTATAAAAATTGTTAATTTTCACTATTCAGTAAAAAATCAATCTGGTTAGAAAATTTAAAAAAATTACCATCATTTATTTTTAATATTCTCATTTAAAATATAATATTAGTTTGTTAAAATAAATTTTATATTAGTTCTACAAATTTATTATAATATTTTCTTATTATAAGAAATAAAACAATTTTTGAATAAAAAATATTTTTTGAATAATAAAATGATTTAAAAAAATTATTCACATATTCAAAAATCATTAATGAATAAATACAGAATAAGTAAGAATATTATTAATTTTATAACATAGTTAACACTTTTCATTCACTTCTATTTAAAATCTAGTTTAAAACAATCACATAATATTATTTTATTATTAATTTAAGTTGGTGTTTCATGAAACATAAGATATCTAAGTGGATAAATTTTGAAATAGTCATACAATGAAATCTTAGGGTGTAACCTCATGTGACCCGTTGATTCATCAAGTTGATATATTATTTCAGGATCCAACCATCACTTCATTCCCAATTCTTTCCTCATATATTGAATGATTAATATAATTCATGACCTATATTCATTGTCACTGAATATCCACATTTTCTAAATTCGATGAAATATCAGTATTTCCCCAATCAAAAAAGTTCATGGTAATCCTCCACATGTAGCAATGGTATACAATTAAGGAAATAATAAAATCTATTAAACAATTATTATGGATATTTAAGATAAATTTATTATCTATTGAATGATGATCATAAAAAATTTAATGTTTCATGATAATATTAATGACACAAAATTAATCGAGATATGAATGATGAGAATCAAAAAAGTACATTTTTTTGTAAAATCAATGATTTAAAGAATTTAATTAAATTTACAAGTGAAATTTAAAATATGTTTTCATAAATTCTTTTATTTGATAAATAATTAAAATATTGTAGAATAATGTAAATATCATAAAATAATAATGGGATCGACAAATTATTTTATTTCCGGAAACGTTAAAAAAGAAATCATTCCATTTAATTTTTATAAAAATATAAATAATGATCTTTTTTGTAATATTATAATAAAATAATTTTAAATTTTTTAAAAATAATTGTTTTGAAAAAATTAATTAATAACTCATTTTATTAATAAAAATTACTTTTGAAAAACCATTGTGAAAAACATGGGAGAGGAAGAAAAATATATCTGATGAAAATGAGAAATCATATTGGATTTTATTTTTAAAATTTATTTTCATGATTCATGTGAAAAAGAGAGTAAAAGTTAGAAGAAAACATTAAAAATAATTAAATATCCATTGGGTAAGAAAATATTTTTAGTATGTGAAGGGTAGATTATAATATTCCATTAAAGAAAATAAGAGTAATTCTAAAAAATGAGACAGTAAAATAAATTCTTTCCTCTTTGGTAAATTTTAATTTATAACAACTTGAAATATTAATATTAAAATTAATCATTAATAATCATGTATGAATATATATTTATTATAAATATCTAAAACGTGCATTAAATGCACCTCACAAAAGTAAATTGGTGCCTAATAATAAATATTTATTAATGGAGCCTAAATTGAGCTAAACCCCCCTAAAAAGATTGTATCATTAATGTGAGAATGAATAAATGAAGTGATTATGTGTGAAAAGTTTAAATAAATTTTTTTAAATATAAAATAATAAAAATAGACGTAATTTCACACATAATCTTGTCATAACATAATTAAGGAATTATAAATATACCCCAATCGATGGAAATTGAGTTAAGAAACCCCTTACCTCAAGTTCAATTTTTCTCATAGTACTTTTGACCTCGTATATAATATTTTTATATTTATTATAATTAAATACCAGAACCATATATATATATTATATCATATATGATATATTTAGAAAATATTATCACCCATTTTCTTATAATATTTTACAATTATCGTTGTTTCTTGGGTTAAATGCTTATTTTTCATGAATATTTTGTTTCTGTAGTTCTAGTCCTTATACTATTATGGATTAATATTCTACAAAATGTTAGTCATGATATAAATATAATATATATTCATTATATATATATATATTCATCTATAAAAGTTATAGATAGATAAATAAAATATACCATTTATGGATAGGTAGGTCATATGCTTGCATCAACGTTTTTTTAATTTGTCAAAGGATGAAAAAAAGAAAAGAAAACTATAAATTACATATTTAGAAAAATTATTATATCATATATATTCATTAAATTTATAATTAATACCATCCATTTAGATAGTAAATGAAAAAGGAATCACATCACTTCGTGGAGGTGGAAGTCCACATGTACGCAGCAGCAATGTTATCGTTTTCCAATAGATTGGAGGGTAAGAAGGAAGATATGATGTTATAATTATATAATAATAATTATTTCATAAATATAATATATATTAATTAGTTGCATATTTATAATAGTCTAATTAAAGTAATGATGGAAAATGAAATACACCTCTATGTAGAGATGTTAAGTCATATATATGAATAAATGATCATTTTGATTTTTGTAGGATGGAAAATGGAGAGAAAATTGTTGTTTCATGATCATAATAATATACAAGTATATTTATTATTCTAGATTAATTATTTTAGGGTGTTTAAAAAACATGAATATGAAGTAGAATAAGAAATAAACTGGTCAGAGTTTATAAGGATGATTACCTCTTCTTCCATAAAAATCCTTTAGATTCTATCTTAAGGACCCATAGATTGACCCTTTAAAGATAAAATAACATATAATTAATGTATAAATAATTTTAGAATATAATTCGTTAGGTTTTGGGTGATGTATATTTTTCAAAATGGTGCAAAGAAAATAGATATTATGTGTCTTTTTATTTTGGAGGGGAGAGAAACTCTTGTGATTATTTAAGGTATTAAATTAATATAAATTAATTTTCATAGAAAAATGTCTCTAAATTAATTTAATTTGAAGATTAGATCCGTATTAGTATAAATAATCTCATCTAATTAATTTTTTGGGTTTTAATTTTACACTAATCTCTTAGTTTTAACTCATATTAACCTTTTTGACAATTGTCATGATATCAATGAGTTTAACTCTTTAGGGGCCATGAAAGCTAATATAAAAGGAAAAGTGGTACATAAACGAATAATGGTTTATATGTAAACCCATATAGAATTCACTTTTTTGAAGATATTATTTTAATAAATTTTAAATAATTTAATAAAATATTATTTATTATAAACTATCATTAATTCCATTTTCAAACTATTTCTTTAATTTGAATTTAAATAAATCTCAAAAATGATGTAATTAGAATATAATACTTTAAAAAATACCAATCATGTCATACTTATCTTTTAAAATCACGGGACATATTAACACACCCAAAAATATTAATTTTAATTTTTTAAAAATAATTTATTTTATTTTTATGTAATTAAATAAACATTGTGTCAACATTTCAAAAGTATTTAAGGTAATTACATCATAAAAAACGAATAAATTACCATGATAAAAAAATTATCTCTGAAGTGAAAATTTATAATCATACATATATTTTTTTATCCCTATCACAAAATATTATAGATATAAAAATCAAGTGGGTGACAATATTTACTTCCTAGTTACATAAAATAATATAAATTTTATATTGAATGCAATGTGGCTGTAAATTGTCACATTTATGAATAAAAAAATTTCAATTTCAAAATAATGAATTCAATATAATATAGATAAGTTTGAGGAATATTTTCAGTTCTTATCATATTGTATTTAAACTTAATTGCATGATTTACCTTTTCCGAGGAAATAAATATTTACTACAATTACTATTCAAAATGACAAAAAATAAAAGGGAAATATTTAACAAATTTGGAATGTATAATCCATTATATAGAATAATTTTTTCTATAATCTAATTTTATTAGTGGAAAAAACTAATTTAAGAATAAAATGGAAAACCCAATGAAAAATAGTTTTTAAAAAAATGCATTTGAAGACAAAATTGAACTTATAACAAAATAATGTATAATTATGGATAATATGTAATTAATTATATAAATTATAATAAAAATGAACTAATGTTTCTTTAAAAAAATATTTTGAAACAAAATGCGACATTGTAAATGTTTGAAATGAAAAGATCATTTAAAAAAATAGTATTTTATACAATTCATTGAAAATTTAATCTTTTCATAAAAATACCAAAATATCATCCTAGGTTAATTTTTATATGATGAATCCAAAAATTATTACCCTTATAAAAAATAATATTCATAAAAGTGGCATAAATTAATTATAATATTTATTCACTAAATGAAATAAAACCATTTTTCTATGAAAACATTTTTTTGAAACATAAAATGACATTACAGAAAATACTTATCTTTTGGTATTACAAAATACCATTATAGATTTTTTTTCAAAATATAGTTATTACTATTCATATAAGCAATCTTAAAATTTAGGTTTTAATAGTGATGTTTAAATAATAATATTTTAATAGTATATCATGATTCTTTTAAACACGGTGTTGTGTGTAATATAGGCTATCAAAAAAATTTAATTTATTTAAAGGTAAAAATATTCTCAAATATTGGAATGTTGTAATATGAGAGCTTAGTTACTAAATCTCTTCACCAAGAATGGTCAGTGATATATCTAGAAGAAGATATTATCAATTTTTGGGAGTGTATAATGCCTCAATAATTTTTAGATATTTTATTTATCTATTTAATATTTTCATTAAAATTATATAATTTGGATTATTTTACTAGTTTAGAATGTTTGGAATAAATTATATTGTCTCTACCAGAAAAATAATGGTATGTATTATTGTTATTATATATTAAATACCACCAAGTACATGGAGTACTTGTATCGAGTACATGGTTGGCATCCTAGAGTAGTGGGTTAGAACAATCCGATGGTCGATGGCCCATGGTTTGGTAGCTACCGGACCACTAGGTAGTCAGTGGAGGTGGACAAATTACTAAATGGATTTCTAGAATTTTTTTTCATTTTATTTAATTTTTTTAAAACACATCAACCAAATTTCTCTTGGACAACAACATTATCCTAGATGATATTCCCTCTCATGTTCCTCTCTTAATGTGATTTAAGTCACCAATTGGTTCTTTGATTGAGATTCTGTTCATTATGTTGTATCTTGATTGGTATATATAAACCTCTGTAAAACCTGATTTGATGTTTTTCTTCCTTCATTAATGTTATTATTTCTAAATCTATATTTTGGGGAAATTGTTAGGTGTCACAATTCATATTTATTAAAGATGAGCTGACTTCAGATTTTTTATGGGAATCTCTTATGAACTAAATGATGTAGGTCGGAATGTTTTTCCATTTTTTATATATTATTATTTTACCATGTGACATGAAAATGTTTATGAGCATATACAAATAATTTTTGATGTAACCAAAGTGACATTCAATGTATGTTTCGAGAAAAAAAGTGATGTTAGATTTGAAATGGACCCTTTCTGTGTTATGCCTTGATCATATATCCTCGGATGTTTAGATTGAATATGGAACGTCTTGGGTAGATTTGAAACTAGAACTCATGGAAGGTGTTTTTAATATGTTTTTTTGTTTTTTAACCATGATATTATAATTGCTCTTTCATGAGGGTGGGAGGTCATGAAATGTTCTAGACCAGTGTAAGAATAGACTTATATGTACGAGATGGATCATTATTTCTGGATATAGACTAGTTATCATATAATGGATAACTGTGGAGTATATTGTACCCTTTGAATAGTTGGAGAGATCATGTTTCGTGTACTGGGGATATAGAAAAATGTATAAGTGTGGATACTTCTTATCAAATGATTTTATTATAGGTTATAAGCATAATTTTTTTGGGATAATTTTGATCTAATTATCCAACCATGATGAACATAGATAGGTTGGATGTTGGTTAACTAGGTCATCATATTGTGATAATAATAAATAGGTTGAACATATCAAAAACTAGTATTATTATCTTACTATGTATATAAAGGTTAGATATGTGAATACAAATATTTTTAATTTTGATGAGAATATATCGGTTAGTTGTATTTTAACATGGTATTTAAAATGTATTGATAATAAATAGGTTGTACAATGGTAGAATAGTCTTATAATGTTAAGGATTAATTATTTGTTATAGGTATAATAATATATTATTTTTATTATTATGAGTATAATTGGGTTAGAAATAGGTTGTCCGACTAACATATAAATTCTCTCAAACCATTAGAATCTTCATCCTAACATACCAATACTAGATATTTAAGCTAAGGTCTTACATTAGAGAAGATCATTTAGATACTGATGGAATGTATTGAAATTATATAATTGATTGTTTACTTTTATCTTGTAATATACATGAACTATATATTTATTGGATTATTTTAAGGTCCATTTTATGGTTTATGACTATGTATATTACTCAAACCTTACATGTGAAGCTCAGTGGAAGAGAAAATTATCATCTGTGATATAAAATAAGGAAAGGGTCTAAGGATATATGTTTTAACATGAATAGGGTGACAGAAACTATGAGATAATATTTTGTAGGGATCATGACCCTTTTTGTATCGTTTTTCCATCTATTTTTTTTAAATATACCATGTCTATGGTAAACGTAGTGAGAAATAATTTTTTTGATACATGAGATATATTACCATACATTGGTTATGTTTAAATATTTTATGGTGTATAATAATTTATAATAATACAATCATTGTAAATATATTTATTATTATTTGATAGTGGTCTTCCCCACACTACTCTGCTCTCTTGGATGTGATTCCCTAACAAAGATGGAGATGACTCCTACCCCCCAACCGGCCAGTATGAGGGGGTGGTCAGTCTGACCCCACACTCTCTAAATACAAGAAATCACTCCTTTATACCATTATAAAATCCTGATTTTCTCCCCATGTTCCTGGCTATATAACTAAGCATGAAGGATCCTGACTTATTCGATGGTGCACCATAGTTTTCATAATCAATATTGGAGTTCATGGAAGTTATGAATCTCATAGATATTATGCTCGTGTATCATTTAAGGATTCATAGTCCTTCAGTTTATGACACTGGTAGATTTATTTTTGGTACTTGGGGGTTATAAGAACCCGATACAATTGGCCTCCTTGACAAAAACCATATGATGGTTTAGTTGGCCTCAAGGGAAGATTTGATTTGTGTGTGGTCTAGTGATCCCCATAAATGAAATGTATGTGCCTTATACCACTTTTTATGGTCATATGATTTGCACATGAAATGGGATTATCCCTATGATGTGATTTGGGTATGTTCTCTGGAACTCCCATTTCCATTTCGAAACACTGCACTTTTACAAAAATCAGGAAATATAGCAGGAGAGTTTCTATGTTATAATATAAGGACGCTCTATGTGAGTCACTTGATTAATCTGGGGATCTATGTGGAAGTTGATGTTTCATGGAAACCAGTGGAGTGGGGTTGGATAGAGGTTGATGAATAATTTAGGATAAAACATGTTACGATATTCGAATATTGGGTTATTCATTGTGCATTGTGTAGGCACCCGGGGAACCTGTCCTCTTGTTATTGTTGTGGACCTAGCCATGGGGGAGGGGGATAAACTGATTCTTAGTAATGAAGATCCAATTTTCCAAGAGATATGTAATGGATTAGTTTGTGAAAAATCCATATAAAAATAGGTAACATCCTCGACTGATTCAAACGTTGTAGACATTTTTTCCCGCATGAAGTGTGACTTAGAGGAGAAGACATTAATGTAGTAGGCGTCACATTATACAGGGAATAATGAGGGGATTAGTGGTGTTGAGGACCGAATAATCAGGCCAGATTCACCACATTCAGAGGAACTTTAATTGAGGGGGATGTGAAACAAGAGGCAGTGATTAGAGAGATAGTTGAGTTAAAAAGTGGTGACACAATGATTGTTTACAGGAGGGTACTCCTATGGATATTTGTTGAAGGAACCAGTCCACCAGGTGCAGCCAATGGTATAACCTAGGAATCATCAAAATTAGTAACTAGTTTCATATTTTGATACAGAGGAGTTGAATTAGGACCAGGGAGAGGACCAACAGGAAAAGGATGCCTTTGAGGGGAAAATTTTAGATGGCGTAGAGTCCGATGAAGAATTTCCTAGTTATTTCTATGAGGACACTATATGTAGATGACTCACCAAAGGCATGTACATCTCACAAAATAGTAAGGGAAAAAAGATTAGTCGGGATTCAAGGAGTTTCAATTTGACCCAATGAAAGAAAAATAAAGTATGTGAGGACTCCTCATACCTTCCAAAAACATTAGAGAATGTGTAAATTAAATAAATAAAACCAAACAAGATGGATCATGTTCCCTCTATTATAGATCATATGCTGGTAAAATCTAATGTAGTGTATCCTGATATTGGAAAGGCTACTACTGAGGGTGCCATTGTTGATTAGAAATGGATGACATGGGAAGAAGATGTCGCTAACTAGAATAAATTTTTTAATTCAGAAGAAGAAATGGTGGAAGATTCCCTCTTTATAAATTACATAATATATGTAACTCACAGGATGCTTGAAATAGTTAATGTGGACACTAATTGCAAGAAGATTATATAGATTAATAAGAAAGTCCTTATACTAGAATGGGGATTCAACGAAGGGATGATCTATAGTAAAGTGGATATTAAATCAGCGGGGAATATGGATAGTCACATTGAATACCATATAAAGGATGATCAAAAAACAAAGGTATATTCTCTCTCCTAGGAACTATTTAGGGAGAATGTATCCAATAGGATCAAGCTCATTTTTAATGATTTTTTATATCGTCTTGTGTACATCCAACTAATTGAACCTATGTTGTTTATCAATTTTCCATAAATGTTTTTTGATAATAAACATGATAATTTTCAGTCAATATGAAATTGGCAGACCCTCATCAGTAGTCGACATCCTTTGACATACAAGGATGTGCACTTGAGGCATCTAGCACTTAGGTTTGGGTAGCATGAGTGCACTGTTACATACATACGTACATACAAACTTACATACATACGTACGTACGTACATACATACATACATTCATTCATACATAAATACATACATACATACATACATACATACATATATACATACATACATACATACATACATACATACATACATACATACATACATACATACATACAAATATACGTACATCCATACATACGTACATACATACATACATACATACATATGTATAGACACACTGATATAGTACATACCATATATGGATTGAGGAAAATATTTATTGAATCTAACATTATATATATTTAAATTTTAATATTTATCAATACAACAAAATATATTTTTTATTACATATAATTTATATACACTATATATATATATATATGATAAAATAATTATATAAATGCATTGGACATAATATATTTTTATATACTATCACATAAATGGGAAGAAGAAAAGTTATATTTATATACAAAAATCATCAAATATAGCTTCATTGAATGATATATATTCACAAACCACAATGTATGTTTTAAAGATCAAAATTTAAACATGATATATATATACTCACATTACTTTATATTGATTCACAAAATATAACATATCTCAAAATAATATGACCTATATAGAAAAAATATAAAACATATCTATAAAACATACAATATATGGGTATAAAATAACATATTTATAACACTACTACAAAAAGATAATTATTTATATATTCTTAGAAGATAATATTTATCCAATTGGAATAACATATTTTTTACAAATCAAAACTTATATATGCAAAAAATATTAATAAAATATTATATAAATTCATGTAACATTATTTATATAGGCATGACATAACTAATAATCACTTAGAGAATATAGTGAACATAGATAAAAAATATTTTAATTACATTTTATAGATATATCTTTATATAAATTGAGAAAACATGACATAATTTAGTAAAGAATCACATATGTGTATAGAAAATAAGATATATATATATATATATAAACATATTATGTATTCGTAGTTTATAATAATTTTTTTCATTTATTTTGTAAAGTTATAAATATTCATAAAAGATAATATTTATCAATAAAACTTGATATATTTTTTTGAAAAAAAATTATATTATATATATTCACTAAATTTTTTATAAATTCACATATAGAACATGTTTTTACTAAAGATAACATATATGGACTTAACATAACACACACACCCCCAAAATAATCCAACTAAAAAAGGAGAAAACATAACAATTTTTTAATTTTTTATAATTGATAAATTATATATATATACATAAATGGTATTATGTAACCAATGATAAAAATATATATTGTATGTAGATAAATTTATAAAACACATATATATTCATATATCTTTATAGAAATATAAAAAACAAAACATATATGGATAGAAGACAAGATCTATATATATATATAATTATATATATAAAGAACAAATTATATATGGACTAAAAGTATTATATATTTCAAATATTGACAGGAAAAAGAGTTTATATTATTTATATTGTAAAATAATACATTGAACATAACATATTTTTTATGAAACATATTTTATGTATTGCATCTATTTTTTGGGAACATTATATTAATGCATTGAACTTACCATACTTGAATATAATATAACACATATGTATAGACTAAAATATACACACACAAAGTAACACATAAAATATAATTTATATAGACAAAAAATAATATTTTATATGAAATTTGTATGAAAAAAAATTAATCATATACTACAAAGACAATAATTTTCTATAAACATAATATTTTATACAAAACATATTTTATAAATACATATGTATCCATAGATCATTATATAAATGTAAAAAAAATATATTTACATATCATAACATATATGGATAGAACATGTGATAGAAAAACACCCACACCATACTATATATGTAGAAAGTATAATATTTTAATTAACATAACTAAATAAATAATAAATATATGCATATAAGAAAATATTTAACCATAGGAAATATATATATTATATATGACGTATATTACCATGAAACTCCATCACTAATATACCACTTGGTCCAACAATGAAGATTGTGGTGACCCCTACTGACTTTATACAAAATTCCATGGGTTGGTGACTAACATCGGGGTTTTAGAGTGCAACTAGATATACAGAATTACCTACAAATTACAAGTAAAATATTATGAAACACCAATAAACACCATAATAATAACAAAATAATCAAAATAACAATCAATTATATATAATAAAATGAAAATATGAAAGTTAATATACCACAACTACTCCTATAAAAGTGACCATAATCTCTAGAAATCCCTATAATTACCTCAATGTGATAGTAAGTCTTAGATAGACAAACAAATAAAACATAAAAACATATAAATCATATATATATATATATATATGGGTGTGAATACAAGTATAATCATCAGGATACGTCTTGAAAAAACATGTGCAAATGTAGAAGAAATATACTAATGCCCCAAAGAATAAATATAGGAATAGTGTATGGGTTTGGATTTTATCAATCCCTCTATTTGTATTTTCTCTGTTCATTGAGGTTTTATTGGATCCTTATCTTTGTATATTTTATATTTATTCAACTTGAACAATTTTTTTATAGAAATTATTTTACCCTTATGTGACTCCCTTCTATTTGTATGGTATCCACCCATTAAACTTATGTTACCCCTTAAATCAAGATATGTAATGGTAAATTTATTCTCATGTAATGTTATCCCGCCTTATATTAGGGTTGTTGCCTCATTTTATAATGGATGTTTGATTCTTTTAAAATAATGTCTAGGTATTCCTTCACTACCTCAGAAAAGGATCATATATTCGTAAAAATTCCATTTCGTTGTCTACATAATGTTTTATTTATTTTTCAATCTATCCATAATGTTATCTCCATCAGTGTGTTATAGTAACCCCTTGCATAAACGAAAACCTAATCTCTTAACTTTCTTGGTATTGCATAATAGTATAGCTATGTTAAGGTAATACCATATCTCTTTAAGGGTAATCCCTTTTATAAATCTTAGATAATAGTTATCTTAACTTTTTTTAGTGGTAACTTGTTTATATCAGGGTCTTCACATAAAAATATATCCAATATAGGTTCATATTCCTTCATTTCATAAGTTTCATTTCAAATATATGTGTAGGTAGTTAAAACTACCCTTACACAGTTTAATCCTATCACATAAATGTATATTGTATATATATATATATAATTCACAATTCTTCCAAGAGTAAATACGTAACATTTTTAATGTTAATAAATTGGAATAAAATTGAAATTGGAGGATATAAAAGATTATAAAAAGGGAATGGACCTAATATTTAGTCTTCATAAAAATATATAGAATTAAAATGGATTGTAAAGGACTAATTAAATGGAAAATTACTTGTGATGGATTAAAAGAGTAGTTTTTTCTGATTTAAGAGGATCCTCCTTGAAATTCACATATAATTTATTTTAATATCATAGAATTATACCTTATTTAAGATTCTCATTTTTTCTCAAACACAAAGAATCAAAAATTTCCTACTGAAGTCTAGGGATCCTTTTACTAACACCTTTGGGACATCATGTGTTTTTATAGAGATGTGTGCATTATATTCCCTCTTTGTTTTTGTTTCATTCTGTCTGTGAATCTTTCATGAGGTAGAGGATCCATTATCTCACATTTATTTTTGGAATGTGTGAATTTATCATGATCTGGTATCCTTTTGGTAGATGTAAGGATTTAACAATAACAAAATATTAGTCTAAAAATGTAGAGACCCGAAGCTTGACGTACATGGGCATTACATTACTTTTGCGGAATACATATTACATAACAAAAATACACACACAAGGATCGTAATAGTTTAGTGTCTTTGGAAACTCAGAACATAATCTTCTAATCATGGCGAAAGATCTTCAACATCTCCCATAAAGATCTTCCCTTTTTTTACCTAAAACCTTTCTTTATATCCTGGGGAAAAGAAAACAAAAAAGGGTGAGCTATAATGCTCAGTAAGGGTAAACAAAATAAAAATCAATCACATTATATCCATAAGAACATAACTTTTGGAAATATTAACCTGCAAAAGGGAGCATAATTTCATAACAAGGGATAAATCATAGTAGTGAAATGAAATCACAATAATCATAACTTAAAACATTAAACTCTGTGTCATGCACACATAATCCTAGAGAATCATTTCTTGTTATTCAAGACTTATTTCCAAGACTATCTTAGTGGACAAAGTCCCTTTCTGAACCGAGTAACCCTCGTTTCAGTCCTGTTTCACTGAACCGGTATAACCTACCACTCCAGCCATGTCTGTCTCATGAGATATAAAATCTTTACCCAATGCATTGGAGGGAGATATAGGTCCCACACATCTCATAATGATACCATTCTTATGTGTTCCACAAAATCATAAATCATACATCATTTCATAACCCATGTAATGAAAATGGGAATCTTAAACATCGTGACATCATAAAACAATTCATATAAGATAAAGGAATTCATAAAAATATAATTCCATCACAACATAATCAAATCAATTTGGATAAAAAAACATAACCCTTTATTATCTTATATGGAAAAATAATTTTGATAAAACCCTTGAACTCCATTCTTGAGGAAAATATCCTTTCTGGTTCAAAAACACTTTTCCTTTCTTAACATGTCGAAAAATTATAAACTAAAAGAAGTTGATTAAAAATAAACATGAAAACATGTAAAGGAAGCTTCTTGGAAATAATGTTTTAAAAATCCATTCATGCCGTATAAGTTAAAAAAAACATTCTTCTCGTACTTTTGTCGGAAAAGTCAAAAAGTACCTCGTACGAAAAATGACAAAATATTCCTTTCATATCTTTTACTAAAAACTCACCAAAGGATAAAATAGGATTTTGTAGGTGAATGTAAATAACATTACATATTTAGGAACCATGTATGTGGATGATAAAATGCACCCCAATAAATGCCAAAGTAAAAACAATCTTGGATAAAAATGAGATTGTGATATTTTCCCTTACCTTAGGTCTGATTTGCTTCGTAAGTGTCCGAACCTCCTGTATAATGATTTAAATAATTTCATTGACTTATTACAGAATCATATTAATTGTTATGATATCATATATGGTTCACTTATGACTTTATATTACCCGTTCTTTTGTAAATTCCATGTTAAATAGCGTTTTGGGTAAAATTGTTTCATTTGTCGTCCGTGTTTTGACTTATAATTATTCATATGATCACTTAGATCATGATTACCTAATTCCAGAATATAAAACATTATTTATATATATATATATTCAGAATATACATATATATAATATATCAGTAAATGGAAAGAAATACACCGTTCATGGAGACGGTAGGCCGTACGTACGCATGTACGCTGTTTTCGTTTCCTTATTGAGTTGAACGGAATTAAGTAGATGACATAGATATATATACACATAAATACAGTATCATTATTATGTCATATATTTCATGATTAATTATTATATATACTTTATAATCATTCATGAATGGTTAAAGTGGAGAATTAATCTCATCGCGTCGTGGAGACGGTAGTCCGTACGTATGCACGAGCGATGATATCGTTCTCATGATCGTGGGACTGTATTGGAGTGTATGTATACTATTAAAGAATCAATATCAATTTAAAATAATAATATATAGTTATTATTTACACCATTATACCCATCCAAGTAAGGTGGTGGTGGAAAATAGATTTCACCACGGCGTGGAGACAGTATTCCGTACGTACGCACGCGCGGTGATTTCGTTTTCCGTAGGATAGATAGATGGTGAAATAGGATTGTTTCATACTTATAATAACATATAAGTATATGAGTGATGCTGATGTCATTACTTCATAATGAAACAACCTAAGAATAATAAGTGGAAGAAGAAATAAAGGTGAAAGAATCGGTAACGGAAATTACCTCTTCTTTGAAGCGCCTCTTTGAGACCTCCTCTAAGGGCACTAAAATTGGTCTTTGAGGAAGAACAGAAACTCTAGGATGTTTCTAGGGAAGTGGAGAAGATAATTTGGCAGGGGTTGGCCGAGCTTGAAGGCTCAAATTTGTGTGAGGAAGAGAGGGAGGAGGTGCCCTTTTATAAGGGAGGAGAGGGGCACCTTTGGAATAACTAAAACATTTATTTTATTATAAAGTCAAGTTCCGTTTTAAATAGCTCCAAATTGATTTATTTAGAGGCTATGGTGGGGATGGGTCGAACCACTCTCATCAAATAGTATTTAGACAAGTTTAGGTTATTATTTTAACCTTATCAATTAGATTTAACTCTAAGTTAAATAATTTAACTTTTACCATGTCTTTTTGTTTTCTTACACTATATGGTTAATAAACATACTATATCAAGCCAAAAGAACCCCAAGTTGTTTATTATTAATATATCTAATCTTATCTAAGTCATTTTTCTGAACCATAGATTTTTAGGAATAAAATAACAATTAATAATATAATATTTGTTTTAAAAACTATTTAATGTCAATTTTGACACTATTTAGTAATTGATTTTGGTGAAAATCATAACAGAATAATAAGTTCTAAAAACGTTAATTAAATAAACAAAAACATGTCATATTAACCTATAAAATCAGTGTATGTCATAAAATGTCTCAAATTATATTTATTTGAGTATTTATAACATCAATTATGTCAATATTTCATTAATAAGATAATTATTACATCATCATTGTGTCATAAATAAATTAAATTATGTAATGTCTAAAAATTACAAAGAAAATACCATTATGTAGTACATCCTTTTAGCTTTCTAATGAATAATTACAATCGAATTTATCTTATGTATAACCCTATATTAAAAATATTTTAGTAAATAAACTTTTATTTTAACTCTTTTAATTCTTCTTTGAATTAAATAATAATAAATGTCCTAATCTAATCCAAGTGGGCCTAAATGGTCGTATTTTATTCCTAAGATTGTTTTTGGTCGAATTACACTTATCCAATAGAATTTGGGCATATGTTAGGGTAATAATAATATCATTTTTACCCTTAATTACCCGATTTACTTTTAACCGTGGTAAATAAAAGTAAACAATTACTATTCACCAAAAATTATTTTCATCTCATTGAACCACATTTTCCTTACTGACATCAACCGTGTCTCTCGGATTTTTGAAACTCCACTCATAGAAGCGGTAAAATTATGTTTTATGAAAAACCCAGTTTTTTTAACTACCACTTAGTGGTTTCACTATTCACCAAAAATTGAAAGTTTTCAGAAAAATACCAAAAATTAGGCCTAAGCTATATTTGATATTATGAACTCAAAAATGATTTCTATTTTACCAAATTAAAAACATATCAATTGCATTAATTAATTTAAAAATTAATTCCCGTCGTCAAAACAAAAGGCGTGTTTTTAAGAGATAATAACTATCAAAAGATTGACACTTGTTTATAACTGGTTTAAATGTGAAATTACATCCAATGACCAACATTGTATTAAATTTTAAAAATATATTCTAAATATACTTTAAAACCACTCAAATTAATAATTTATCACTATTAATTATTTCGATTGAAAAAGTTGTTTTTAATTAAAATTTATTAATTTTCACTATTCATCAAAATATGAAAGTTATCCGAAAATCACCAAAATTTCACCCTAAGCTAATTTCGATATTCCGAATCCAAAAATGAAGTCCATTTTGAGAAATAGATATTACAAAATTTCAAAAAGTGGTTATTACTATTCATAACGGCTAGTTTTAATAATATTTTAATATCATATCGTTGTTTAGTGAAACTCGGTATTGCGTACTACACACGCTATCAAGGAAGGTCGCGATTGCGTGTAATGAAAGGAAAGTCAAGGATGCGTGTTGTGCAAGCTCCGTTTGGTGTAGCGTACAACACAAGACATTAATGTAATTAAAAAGAATATTTTTCATAAAATCTCAGGGTGTTACATTCTACCCCCCTTAAAATAAATTTCACCCTCGAAATTCGTTGGGGTTATAAATGGTTTACTATTCGAAAGTTTCTTTAATAGAAACCCACATCGTAAAAAGGAATACCAAAACCAATCTTTAAAAACAAAAGTATGAAACGTAACGGTTACCCAAATAAACTAATCACTGGGTTTCCACATATGTTAAAATTTGGATATGGAAGAGAAATCTAACCATCATGTTCTGATGGAGAGTGGTAGAGAACATGGCTATGGAAAAGCCAGCAATCAAAAATCCATAAATTTGTGATGATCTAAGGTACCATCTGATTCATCAGATATAAGAGCACTAGGACAACATTTTTGGTTTTCAAGTTCGTTTCCCTAAAGTTGAAGAATATGAATTAGAATAAATACTTACTTTATTTTGGTACAATCTAACTGTTGTTCGTGCCTTGAACAATTTCCACTTCATCTCTTAAATAAATGAAGTTGAATTTGTTATTCGTGTAGTTTTAGCAGATCATGTGATAGAATGACGGGTCATTCCATCTGTCTCAAACAAAATGTTTGAAAAAGTTATTAAAAAATACATAAGTCCATCTATAGTGAGATTCATTATATAGGGTTCCTAAAATGGACTTATACTTCATATATCATACATCTTAATATAATAAAACTAGTTTCTACTAAACATGGACTTCCTGTAGGCCAGTGGTAGGCGATAAAGGCCCGTCGCACTTCGGTTGTGGGTTCGATTCCCACAGCCTTGTCCGACGCGATGGGCTGTCGCCCGTCCTACAGGTTGTCCTTTTTCTAAAACTACATTACTATAAAATCCCATCAGTAATATCAAAAAAATTTCTATCCATAAAAAATACTAACTTATGTCCAACATAATCCATTCCAATCTTTAGGCTTATCCATAATACTTCAGTCCACTCTCATAGTATAGTGAAAACGATTATCCGAGATTTAATACCATCGTTGACCCCCATGTATCTTAAGATATGTCTTGTTGGTCACATTCTAAACATTCAAAGGCCTTAATCATGTATTCTCTTGAATACCCATGCAGTTAAACGTTAACAATTTCCACATACCAAAATTCCTCAAAATTATATATACTCAATCCATGATACCACTTAGTCCTTATATCAATCATGATCTCATGAATACTGTCAAATATTTCATTTTCTCATTTTCCCTTCATTATGCGCATATCAACTTTTTTCCAAAAATACCTCAATCAATTTGAATACCACATTAGACCAATACATAAATATTCCAATACACCATAAAATTACCTCAACAACATTATTCTTGAATACCAATACATAAACACTTCAGTCCATCTACTTCAATTATTGTCCTGGAATAAGTCCTTCCTTGATTTAGAAGTAACTTTTTAGGTCAGGGCATTGAGTTGGGTAATTCCCATGTTCTCCACAAATAAGACATTGAACTCTATAACAGTTTGTCACTCTATGTCCCTTTTCTCCACACAGATAACATCTGTCCCTCCATTTGAGGATTTCCTCAATGTTCTTCTTCCCTTCTTTAGAAATCTCATTCTTTCTTTCTTTATGCTCCTCAACATGCGAACATGCATAAAAGTCTATCTTCCTCTTATTTGATGAATTAGGAATACCACTAAATTTCACCTTGTTAATCATATATCGCGATGACTGATTTGGCATAATAAAAATATCTTTCTCTCTAGGCATTACACAATTTTGTTGCTCATAGTCACCAATTTTTCCATTGGATTCAATGTTAACCGAATTCCTTTTGGTTCCCTCCATTAACTAGAACACAAAAATAATTCTGTGAGAGGAAAAAATCATGCTAGAGAAAACAACATTGTAAAGGGGAAGTACCCTCAATATCTAACATCTTAGGTTAAATTCTAAGATCGTTAGCGTAATTCTAGGTCTATAACCTATACATATACTTAACCTTAGAGGCATCCCTAGACATACCTTAGAAATATCTCTAGGGATCTCACTAGTGTTCTCGCATCCTAGTTTCCAAAGGTTGACTAAACCTTTCCTCTGATACCAACTGTAGAGACCCGAAGCTTGATGTACATTGACATTACATTACTTTTGCGGAATACATAGTACATAACAAAAATACACACACAAGGATCGTAATAGTTTAGTGTCTTTGGAAACTCGGAACATAATCTTCTAATCATGGTGAAATATCTTCAACATCTCCCGTAAAGATCTTCCCTTTTTTTACCTAAAACCTTTGTTTATATCCTGGGGAAAAGAAAACATAAAAGGGTGAGCTCTAATGCTCAGTAAGGGTAAAAAAAAGAAAAATCAATCACATTATATTCATAAGAACATAACTTTTGGAAATCTTAACCTGTAAAAGAGAGCATAATTTCATAATATGGGATAAATAATAGTAGTGAAATGAAATCACAATAATCATAACTTAAAACATTAAACTCCGTGGCATGCATACATAATCTTAGAGAATCATTTCTTGTTAGTCAAGGATCATTTCCAAGACTATCTTAGTGGACAAAGTCTCTTTCTGAACTGAGTCACCCTCGTTTCAGTCCTGTTTCACTGAACCGGTATGACCTACCATTCCAGCCATGTCTATCTCATGAGATATAAAATCTTTAACCAATGCATTGGAGGGGGATATAGGTCCCAACCATCTCATAATTATACCATTCTTATGTGTGCCACAAAATCATAAATCATACATCATTTCATAACCCATGTAATAAAAATGGGAATCTTAAACATCGTGACATCATAAAACAATTCATATAAGATAAAGTAATTCATAAAAATATAATTCCATCACAACATAATCAAATAAATAGGGATAAAAAACAGAACCCTTTATTATCTTAGATGGAAAAATAATTTTGATAAAACACTTGAACTCCATTCTTGAGGAAAATATCCTTTCTGCTTCAAAAACACTTTTCCTTTCTTAACATGTCGTACAATTATAAACTAAAAGAAGTTGATTAAAAATAAACATGAAAACTTGTAAAGGAAGTTTCTTGGAAATAATGTTTTAAAAATCCACTCATTCCATATAAGTTAAAAAAACATTCTTCTCGTACTTTTGTCGGAAAAGTCAAAAAGTACCTCGTACGAAAAACGACAAAAGATTCCTTTAATATCTTTTACTAAAAACTCACCGAAGGATAAAATAGTATTCAAAAAATTGTAGGTGAATGGAAATAATATTACCTATTGAGGAAACATGGATGTGGATGATAAAATACACCCCAGTAAATGCCAAAGTAAAAAAATCTCTGATAAAAATGAGATTGTGATATTTTCCCTTACCTTAGGTCTGATTTGCATCTTAAGTGTCCGAACCTCCTGTATATTGATTTAAATAATGTCATTGAATTATTAAAGAATCATATTAATTGTTATGATATCATATATGGTTCACTTATGACTTTATATTACCCGTTCTTTTGTAAATTCCATGTTAAAGAGCGTTTTGGGTAAAATTGTTTCATTTGTCGTCCGTGTTTTGACTTGTAATTATTCATATGATTACTTAGATCATGATTAATTAATTCCAAAATATAAAACATGATTTATATATATATATTCAGAATATACATATATATAATAAATCAGTAAATGGAAAGAAATACACCGTTCATGGAGACGGTAGGTCGTACGTACGCATGAACGCTGTTTTCGTTTCCTTATTGAGTTGAACGGAATTAAGTAGATGAAATACACATATATACACATAAATACAGTATCATTATTATGTAATATATTTCATGATTACTTATTATATATACTTTATAATCATTCATGAATGGTTAAAGTGGAGAATGAATCTCATCGCGTCGTGGAGACGGTAGTCCGTACGTACGCACGAGCGATGATATCGTTTTCATGATCGTGGGACTATATTGGAGTGTATGTATACTATTTCAGAATCAATATCACTTTAAAATAATAATATATAGTTATTATTTACACCATTATACCCATCCAAGTAAGTTGGTGGTGGAAAATAGATTTCACCACGGCGTGGAGACAATATTCCGTACGTACGCATGCGCGGTGATTTCGTTTTCCATAGGATAGATAGATGGTGAAATAGGATTGTTTCATACTTATAATAACATATCAGTATATTAGTGATACTGATGTTATTAATTCATAATGAAACAACCTAATAAGAAGAAGTGGAAGAAGAAATAAAGGTGAAAGAATCGGTAACGGAAATTACCTCTTCTTTGAAGCGCCTCTTTGATACCTACTCTTAGGGCACTAAAATTGGTCTTTGGGGAAGACCAGAACCTCTAGGATGTTTCTAGGGAAGTGGAGAAGAGAATTTGGCAGGGGTTGGCCGAGCTTTAAGGCTCAAAGTTGTGTGAGGAAGAGAGGGAGGAGGTGCCCTTTTATAAGGGAGGAGAGGGGCACCTTTGGAATAACTAAAAATATTATTTTATTATAAAGTCAAGTTCGGTTTTAAATAGATACAAATTGATTTATTTCGATGATAAGGTGGGGATGGGTCTAAATCCTCTCATAAAATAGGATTTAGACAAGTTTAGGTTATTATTTTAACCTTATCAATTAGATTTAACTCTAAGTTAAATAATTTAACTTTTACCGTGTCTTTTTGTTTTCTTACACTATATGGTTAATAAACTTACTATATCAAGCCAAAAGAACCCCAAGTTGTTTATTATTAATATATATAATCTTATCTAAGTCATTTTGCCGAACCTTAAATTTTTAGGAATAAAATAACAATTAATAATATAATATTTGTTTTAAAAAATATTTAATGTCAATTTTGACACTATTTAGTAATTGATTTTTGTAAAAATCATAACAGAATGATAAGTTCGAACAAAGTTAATTAAATAAACAATAACATGTAATCTTAACCTATAAAATTAGTTTAAGTCATAAAATGTCTCAAATTATATTTATTTGAGTATTTATAACATCAATTATGTCAATATTTCATTAATAATATAATTACTGCATCACCGTTGTGTCATAAATAAATTAAATTATTTAATGTCTAAAAATTACAAATAAAATACCATTATGTAGAAAAATCTTTTTATCATTCTAATGAATATTTACAATCGAATTTATCTTATGTATAACCCTATATTAAAATTTTTTTAGTAAATAAACTTTTATTTTAACTCTTTTAATTCTTCTTTGAATTAAATAATAATAAATGTCCTAATCTAATCCAAGTTGGCTTAAATGGTCATATGTTATTCCTAAGATTGTTTTTTGGTCTAATTACACTTATACAATAGAATTTGGACATGTGTTAGGGTAATAATAATATCATTTTTACCCTTAATTACCCTATTTACTTTTAACCGTGGTAAATAAAAGTAAAAAGTTACTATTCACCAAAAATTATTTTCATCTCATTGAACCACATTTTACTTACTGACATCAACCGTGAATCTTGGATTTTTGAAATTCCACTCACAGAAGCGGTAAAATTAAGTTTTATGAAAAATTCAGTATTTTTAACTACTACTTAGTGGTTTCACTATTCACCAAAAATTGAAAGTTTTCAGAAAAATACCAAAAATTAGGCCTAAGCTATATTTGATATTATGAACTCAAAAATGATTTCTATTTTACCAAATTCAAAACATATCAATTTCATTAATTAATTTAAAAATTAATTCCCGTCGTCAAAACAAAAGGCGTGTTTTTAAGAGATAATAACTATCAAAAGATTGGCACTTGTTTATAACTGGTTTAAATGTGAAATTACATCCAATGACCAACATTGTATTAAATTGTAAAAATATATTTTAAATATACTTTAAAACCACTCAAATTAATAATTTATCACTATTAATTATTTCGATTGAAAAAGTTGTTTTTAATTAAAATTTAGTAATTTTCACTATTCATCAAAATATGAAAGTTATCCGAAAATCACCAAAATTTCACCCTAAGCTAATTTCGATATTCTGAATCCAAAAATTAAGTCCATTTTGAAAAATAGATATTAAAAAAATTTCAAAAAGTGGTTATTACTATTCATAATGGCTAGTTTTAATAATATTTTAATAGCATATCGTTGTTTAGTGAATCTCGGTATTGCGTACTACACACGCTATCAAGGAAGGTCGCGATTGCGTGTAATGAAAGGCAAGTCAAGGATGCGTGTTGTGCAATCTCCTTTTGGTGTAGAGTACAACACAAGAAATTAATGAAATTAAAAATAATATTTTTCATAAAATCTCGGGTTGTTACAAAAAATATCAAAATAAAGTTGAGTAATGGTAACATGAAGTGGACATATATTATTTCATGATATTGAAATAATTGGAATAAATTAAGAGAATAATTTTATTATTTTTACTATTAATTATTTTTATTTTTTTAGATGTTTTGAATATATCATTATCTGATGTTCTTCCTTACTTTCAAGTATTAACATATGTTCCTTATAATTGATAAAAAAACATAAAGAATGAATAAAAGAATAAATGGATGATGAAATAGGAATGATAATTTAAATGATATTTTTATTTTAAACTATTAAACTTGGAAGAGTATTTTGATGGATGACCTTAAAAAAAATTTACCTACCTTTAATTCATTGTGATTATGAAGTTATTATTGATGAAAAGTGTATCTTAACGAATCAATTAATTATATATAATAAACAAATGATTTTTTAATAATGATATTTGGATGGTTTTGAGCAAAACCGTCTTTATTTATTTAGGGATATAATGCATTGGATGTATGGAATTGGTTTCCCTGTGAAATTATGGGATGAAATTACCCAATTACCATGTATTTATGCTATAAGACATCAAATAAATGTTATGATTATAGTGAAGCTAGAATGCTTTGGGTATTTGTGAGAAATGGTATGGATTTCATAATGATATAGTGGTTGATGATTAATGCTACCATGATAAAAAAATTCGGTGTAATGGTTTTGGGGGTCACATCAGGGATGGTAAAACAAATATGTTGGAACGAATTGAGATATGGGTTTTTTATTAGTAGTTTCTTGATGATTAATTAACTTCTTGGTTGTCCATATATTTATTATTATGGTTCCCAAATTTTTTATGAATCATTTATTTATTTAATATTAGTGAATATTTTATTGGAAACTTATATTTATTCCTTGTGTACCTGAGAAAATGGAATGATAAATGGAAAAATGAAAACCATGGGATGGCCAGTTTCAAACTAAATAAGAATGGATAAAAAATTCTGTAATTGAATAATAAATTATAGAGTCATGATAGATTGAGTTTAAATTGAATGATTAATCTTATATTGATGATTTTTTAAGGAAATATTATTAATTTCTAATGACTAACTAAAATACCATAATGATGACTCTTTTAGATTGTGTGAATGTTTTAAATCTAGTCTTATGAGACTTAGTGGTGGAAGAAGGGCACTATGTGGGATGGTGTATATTTTTGAGTCTAAGGCTACATATTTTTTCTTAGTTTGTTTGTGTGATATATATTCTCATGTATTGTGATTTGATATGCTTTATCACATGAACTAGTAAGGAAATTATCACAAAATGTGTGTGTGTGTGTGGGGGGGTGTTTTAAAAAACATCAATATGGACATGGGAATTGATAGATACATACTCCCAACCCCATACTCTATATTTGGTTGTATTAAATTAGGTTAGAATAATGTGATTTTCATTGATTAAAGTATAGGTTATGGACTCACATGGGCTCTAATGAATCTCAGTTTAATATAAATTTATGTGTGGGATGTAACATATTATTGTTATAGGATATACATACATCATGTTGTGGTGACTTCAATTTCCCATGGGTGTATCTGTAGGGGAATTAGTGGATTGTCGATTACTATATAATACATGAGCTCTAAAGGCATCTGGACTTCTACTTGTTTTCCAATTAGATAATGATGATGATTTTGTTTTACACTACATGAGATACAAAATTATTGTAGTACATATACTCAAAATACATGAAAATTCATGGGTGGGATGAGTATGGGATATAATAAAATTGGAAGTAAGAGTGAAAAAAGGGAGGAGAAGTGGAATCGTCGTACCATTTTTCTATACATATATTTTCCAATATGTATTTCTTACTTCTATGATTTAATTGTAATGTAATCCATAGTGAGGATGGGAAATAGATTTACCCATTTAAGTGATGGGTTGGTTTAGTTGATATCTTCATTGGGATTTGGAATGCTTTTTTCTTATTTTTAATTAGATGGATTGGAAAGAGTTATTATACTAATAAATATGTTTTGATTACCCCATATATATAATCTATTTTGAAGTCCACTATAGATAGTTAATGATCAAGTAACCTATTATAACTCATGGTGCTATTTTATTATTACTAGAGGTTGTTTTCACAACCTTTATTTTATTTAAATTATAGTTGTTTTAGTTATGTATTAAATTATATTAATGTATGTCGACTAATCGCTCATTCTTGAGATGGAATTGAATTTGGTTTTCTATGTTATGTCTTATCCATAAATTTATGTATTAAAGGTAATCTGGCCCATCTATGTGAGATTTTACCAACATTTAAAATCACCAGCATGTGTCCTATTTGAAGGTGAGAATTGGGGGTCATATCCTTCTTTTCATTATCCACCTTGGAGGGGTACCATTCGATGGGGTGTTATGAAGTAGTGTTATTCGAGCTGATGGTGGAGAGATGGAATTGAGTTGGAATATAGTTACTGGTCAGGATTACGTTTGTTTGTAGGGAAATAGTATAATTTAAACATAATATGTAATATAAGAAAGGTAGATTAGCTAGAACATGGATCTTTAGGGACCCATTTTATTTTATTTGAGGACCTTCAATTTTACTTAATATAATAAGGGAGTTGATGCTACTTGTGAGTTAAAGACCTAGGTAAGGATATAGAATCTTGATTTTCTACATCTATGGTTGAATTTGGATGACTGTGTAAGTTGTATTAATTTAAATTAATTGATTGACCTTAAATATTCCAAATTTTGGGTTCAAGAGCCTCATTAATTTTTCTTTTATTGGAATGAATAATGGTAAAAATCATTTCCAGGATCATTATGAAGATGTTCAGAAAGATGTGATATCATATCTTTATAGAGTTGAGATTGATGATGAAGAATATTAGATAATAAATCTATAAGAGTTTCAAATATAGGGTCTGCTAAATTTTTAGGGATCCATTTCATACTAAGAGACTGAGGATTGGTTTGAGGAAGTGGATGTTGATTTTTTATTATTCTTAATTATAGTGAAAACTGGGTTTCATTGTACACGATGATGATGTATGGGGCAGCTCGGCATTTTTTATTCATCCTTAGAAACTGTGAGGAGTCGAATGTATCATAGTAGAATTTCTAAAAATAGATTTATGATAAGATTTTTGTTTGACTTAAAATAGTCTTATCAGTAAGAGATTATTACCCTTTATTAGGGATTTTAACTGTGTCATATATTGATATAGTATATAAAGTACTTTTGATCTATGCCTAAAAATATATCAAATATTATGAGACTAGTATGTAACATTTTCAAAAGACATTGCATCCATATAACTATAGCCAAGTCACTCTATTTATATTGAAATCATATCTTGAGTTGGTTGAAAGGGAAACATCCATTTACAAGATGTCGGATAGAACTATACATCTATGGTTTGGGATTCATCAAGACTCCATGTTGAGTAGATCTATCATTGCATGTTCTCTATTTCATAGACATGAATAAAACATTTCAGTCCATAAGTGGTGGGTTTCAACCTTCTTCAAATTGTTTGACTAGATTAGATAGTTATTGGAGCCCTGTTTTTGGGTTGATAATGGGGTTTTATTCATGTGTAGGTCATATCTATTAGTATAGAGAGTGTTAAACCTTCCATGGTATACAACATGGAGTTGGTGGACCTATTCCGGCATAGATGCTACTATAGTATTCATTGAGGCAACAACAACTGTAGGGAGATCATATTTTTGATCAGTAGAGTGGAGATAGGGTGGGTAGATGATAACCCCATGGTGATTCTCATCCTTAGCTAGAAAATCAGGATCATGGAGGTTTTCACCATTTGGGATAGAGATTCTATGGATCATGTCAGAGTTAGGTGAATGCCTTATAATTTCTAGTTCCAAGTGATTCATGAATAATGTGAAGTATTATCTACCTAATTTTTACCTAGGTCTATTCCATGTTTAATTTAAGAGATACACACTCTTTCATTTCATATTATTTATTCCATTCTATGGGAATTTATTTAGAGAGACTTTCATTACCCCTAATATTGACTACACTAGTTTAGGTCAAGCTCTCTTATATGATGCACGTAGAGATTTCAAGTTGATACAGTGGAAACATCACTATTGGAAATATTTCTTATGTTTATAGATACAACCATGGGACATCATTATTAGAATGGATTGGTTGTATTTAGTGTAGTCTATTTTGTATTTATTTTATAGGTACATCATATTATATGATGATGATAAATATTAGGCTATGTTGTATGGTGATAAAGACCCCTAGATGGGTTATAGGTGTGTTGATTCCTTGTAATACATGATGGATGGGATGATTCTCAGTTCAGTAGTGGGGCATTCTACCTTGTTTACCAAGGATGTAAAATAGTAGAGTGATTTATTAAATTAAGATATTGTGATGCTACCTTTTTGACATGAGATCCATTTTAGGGTGGAGTTATAGATGAGTTTTACTTTGGAATTAGAGTTTCTATATAATATGGTACCTTTAGAGTTAAAAGACTTGTGGAGCCAGATTCATGATGCTATACTATAAGTATTTTTTTACCTAGTGTCACACCTTGGTGAGCTCCAATTATATTTTAAAAGAAGAAAATATGTAATATGTGTCTATATATTGATTATCATTTCCTAAATTCTTTAATAGTGAAGAAATAGTATCCTATTTTTCATATTGTTGTCTATTTGATATATTGAAAGGATTTAGTTAGTTATTGAAGTATAATTTGTGGCCGTGATATAACATGACATGGGTGTAGGATGATAATATTTTGAAGACTTATTCCTCATGAAATTATTGGCATTATGTGTTCATTATAAAATTATTTGGTGTGATGAATGGTCAATCTATTTTAATGGTAATGATGAATGTAGGGTTCCATGGTTTTTCAGATCAGTTTATGGTGTTGATTATAGTTGCATCCCTTGGGTATTAAGAGTATGGGGAGGATAATATATGGTATATGAGGGTTTCACTCAGAGTTCTTTTCTATCAGAAAATATTCATAAAGATGTTAAAATTCACAATTTGTCTCTGGAAAAAAATTTGTAAACAAATAATGTTGCTTAACCTAGAGTATTCAAGGATTAATTGAATACTAAATTGGTTGTTTCTTGGGTATCCCCCAAGAAGTTTGTATAAGTGAGAAGTGTAATTGTCCTTATAGTTACTATAGGAGGTTCATATGTGATTTATTTCAGATTGTGACTCCTTTGAGGCCCTTGACTAAAAATGATTAAGATTTTGTGTATACAGACTTGTGTCATGATACGTTAGAGTATTTTAAGGACAATCTAGTCATTATTACAATTCATTATTTTTTAGGGAAGGTACTACATTCTAGGTTTATTGTGAAACATAAAATTCTGGATTGGGTTGTGTTATAATGAATCAAAGTGTAGTTATACCATAAAAGTATTTGTAGTTATAGACCTGTGAATTTTATTATGTCACCCATGATCTTCAGTTAGTAGTAATAGTGTTTGATATGAATTTATGACATCACTACCTCACTGGTGAGTATTTTTTTGTCCTTCAAAAATCACAAGAGTTTTAATGTATGTCTACTATAAATGTGATTTAAATTTAATGTAGTTAATATAGTGAAATTATTATAGGATTATGACATAAGTATTTTATATATGGTAGGGAAAAGTAATTTTTAATATAACGCATTATGTTGGATGGTATGTGGTGATACTGTATATAAATATACAGATTCATGGTGTTTTATGGAGGAACTATCTGTGATACACCTTGATATGTTTGTTGTGGATGGTAGATGGTGTAATTATCAGATGATAGTGTATCCATCCTCACTATATTATGTGCATGATTCATAGTTTAGTGATTCATAAGTGGTGCTCTTATAATTAATAATATTTTTGTGATGATTCCCGAGAGGGATGGCCTAGTGATGGAAAACATCGGGTGTTGTTCAAGGGAAAGCTTTTTCTTCCTTAAATGTTTTATGAGATAGTTATCTATGAGTTGTAAAATTTAACCCTTCAAGTAAATTATAGTATTATAAAGACGTACTATTATTTGAAAGGTTAGGATTGGTGTCCTAGTATGAAGTGATCTGTTAGGTAGTTTTTCTCTCGCTTTTTATTCTTACATAATGTGAAGGATGAGCATTGTGTTACAAGTGATTTTCTTCAACCAATTAAAATTCCTAAATGTAAGTGGGAGGAAATTTTGATGAACATCATCATTGGTTTGCCTCAATATTATGGTTGATTTGTTTCTATTTGGATGGTCATGTGATATTTGATAATTCAAAATTTTTTTGTAGAAATTATGTAGTCTGGATTAGTGGAGGTATATTTTAGGTAGTATTCGGAGGACATGGCGAGGTATTATGGGGTTCCAAAGTCAATCAAATCTTTTTATGGCCTTTTTTAACTCTAGGGCGTGGATATGTATCCAATATTCTGTTGGATCTCAAATATTCATTAATAATATTTTTATCCACATATGCATCCTTAGAAAGAGTAGATTATTTATATTCATGAAAACATTTAATGATCTTGAATCCTAGATTTCAGTGCATTTAGGGTGAGACACATATCCTTTCTTAGTTTCCATATAATAAAAATTATAAATAAACTGTTGATTTGGATTTATTCAATGAACTATATAGAGGACTATTCTAATTTCAATTTCTTTGTACATAGGTCATGGAGTTTTCAATTCTCGGACTATAATTGACGTGGATCCCGAAATTAGTGGTACATGAGATATGTGAGTAGATGGAGGAGGCATTAGATCATCTTAAGTCTTATACTGATCATAGGATTAATCCACTATAGTTTTATTTTGGAGATTATGTGTTCTTGAAGTTATCTCCTCATCGTTGGAAATAATGGTTTTGTCATGAGAGTAAGATTTCTCCATAATTTTTTAGAACATTTTTCGTTATGTCATGTGGTTGAGTTGATATGTTTTGATTATCACTTCCTTTATTGATGATCGAAATTCATAAATCTTTCCATGTATCATAGTTTCATTTGTATCTTCAAGAAAACACCCATGTCATCGATTGGGGTGAGCTAAAATT
This sequence comes from Viscum album, assembly GCA_963277665.1. Taxonomy (NCBI): domain Eukaryota; kingdom Viridiplantae; phylum Streptophyta; class Magnoliopsida; order Santalales; family Viscaceae; genus Viscum; species Viscum album. Next base: position 1,656,318,444 of record OY728119.1, read on the forward strand.
TGAAGATGATAAACCCATTGAAGAATCGCCTATTAAGATTCATGATTGTGTGGAGAAGGTAATTCAAAATTGTGTTATTCCATGGATTCATATACTATGGTGGAAAAGTGGGGTGGAGTATAACACTTATGAGTAGAAGTCGCAAATGATCGCTCAATATCCCTTGTTGTTTGATACTTGATTTAACATAGATATTTCACTGCTAAAAAATCGGCAAGGGAAGCACAACCTTTTATCAGCGATCAACAAAAAGCGCTGATAACGGTAACTCTTTATCACCACAAATTAAAAGTTTAGATAAAGGATCCCTTTATGAGAAATTTTCTAGCACTAATAAATGTTTCCTTTATGAACACTTTTGTAGCGCTGATAAATGGAATATTTATCATCACTAGAAAAGAACTAATAAAGTGAGCCTTTATCAGTGCTAAAATTTCAGTGATGAGAAAGGGTTCCTTTATTAATGATTTTCTACTATTGATAAAACCATATTCCAATTTTATAAAATGGGGTGCATAGTGACCTCTTTTTATCATACCCTATTGGTCTCACAAGACTATACCCTTTCGACAACTCCCCTCCCTAGATATTCTCTTTGTCGGACCTCCACCGTCGCTAGCCCTATTCCTTTGCTAGCCCTACTCTGCCGCTCTTCTCTTTAATGGACCTCCACCGCCGCTATCCCTACTCCATTGCTAGCCCTATTTCTTCATGAACCCTACTCCATATCCTCCTCCTTGAACCCCTTCCACGGATCCTCTTCCCTGCGAAACCTATTTGTCCTCCTCCCCAGTCGACCCTACTTCCTACGAACACGACATCAAGTGTTTGGGGTTACTTTCAATGAGGATTGATTCTTGGCATCCCATATTTTATCTTTGGTGATTTCTTTTATCATTTCCTTTTGTTCTTACTCGAATATTCACAATGGTGGTTTAGTTTGGTTAGGTTTGGGTTGTATTGTGTGTTTGGGATACGTTTTTAAGTCACATTATTTCAAAAATGCATAAAGTTATAAATTTTTTACCAAGTGAATTGTTTAATACATATATGGTTTTGTTATGTTATTTTCGAAATTAAGATTATTCTAAACACTCTACTATAAATTCTAGTAGTGGGAAGGAGAAAAGAGGTTGTTATATTTTTTGATGGATTTAAGAATGGTTTCATGGGATGATGAGGTTGTTGTGTTATTGGAGGGTCTGATGGTGATGATTTCATTGGAATATAATAATTTGTAATGGATTATGAATTGGTTTTGTAGTTTATAATAGTTTGGGTATATATGATTATTTTATTGTGGAAGAGTATCCCTTGATTTTGGTAAGGTATTTAATTTTTTGGATTAAATTTATTATTTTGGATGCTTATACATGTTGAAACAATATCATGATAAAGTGTGCATGAAGTAGAAAGAGACATGGTATTGAGTGATTTATAATTTAAATAGTAGGAGGTGTTGATGTTAATTGTCCAGGTGTGGGGTCCTAAGGTTAAGAATTTCATAGAAGTAGTTGAGGAGGGTTTTGAATTGGAAAAAATTCTAGCTCATTTATGGGTTTCCTTAGTAGTGGGATTAATTTTAAGGGTGGCTTGAGAATAATGGATGGAAAATTATATTCACTCATAAGTGGTCTTAGGAAGTGTTTACTTACCTCGATAAAATAGTACGAGTGTATACAGAATATCATGGAATTAAATCATGTTGGATACGGTGTGATTTCCCTAGGGATTCACATTTGTGCATTGATGCTATAGTTTTTAGAACACTTTGTTGATGAATAAACGAAATTCCATAATTTTGAGTCATCTTTGAGGTCAGATATTCAATGGAAGGTTGCGAGTTAATGTTTGAGGTTTTGTCTCTAGATGGGGTATTATGATGAATTTATCAAGAGTTGTTTTCTTTGAAATTTTTAGAAGGATAAATATGGTTCCTTGAGTTGTGGTTCTTTCGGAATGAGGAATAAGGGATTTATGAGATTTTCTAGATGTAGGGTAGGGATTACTCCCTAGGGTTGAGTATATCAAGGTGTACCATAACTATATAGTTGATCTATTTAAATGGTGATGCAGTAGGGTATCAATAGTACGATTTCCCCATGATATATGGAGTTTCTTGGTTTCAGTAAGGTTTTGATTTATTTAGTTGGATGGTCATGTTTTAGTTGATAAAATTTTGGGATGTGGTGAGTTTTGTTTGCGAGTCTAGGCATGATATCTCCTGAGTTATTGACCTCATCAATTTATTAACCAAAACCCTCATTCAATTGATACTGAAAGATTCATTTGAAATATTCTCAATGGAATTATTTATCTCTCATTACCTTCAAATTCCGGTGAAAATATGAATTTTATTGAGTTGGTTAGTGTTTTTGTCCAAATTTAATGATTCATAAGAAAAAAAGGAAGCATATTTCTATTTTACCTAAATAGAAGGGAATTTTTCTAATATAATGGTCGTGATTTTGGGATATAATCTATTTATGGTAGGTATTAATATTATAGAAGATATTAATAGTTAGTGGTAGGAGGTTTGAGAGGAGGTTTGAGTTTTGGGTTTGGATGGTCGATGTGGTCCTTCTCCCTCATGTGTGAGTTTTTTAACACTATGTGATTTTTTTTATCTCTTTGCATGGGAATGTAATTTTTTATAGAATGATTGTAAGATGTGTCGGTGGATATTAGTTTCATGTTTATGGAATGTGAGGGAGATTTATTTCATATCCTTTAGTTGTTCCTGATAGAATTTGTGTTCACTAAAAAAATTTTCTATTTCTTATGTTAATTAGGGTAACAAAAACTATGATATTCCATAGTAATTTTGGATAAAACTAGTTTATTTTACCCCCTGAAAACCCCTTTGTGTTTTGAAATGTATCTACTGTATTAGTTTTCTCATCAAATTGTATCCTTGTTTTCATTTTATTTGAGTTTGGCCACTAGTTTTGGGCTATTTAATGTGATTATATTATTATGAATGAGGTGGATAGTAGGTGTGGTTAAATGCATGTTTAATTTTTTGATGCAAGGGTGGTGGTTTATTGAACTATTGGTAAGGAGGATGGAAAGTGCGTTGACTTTTATGGGGGTCTCTCTTGGTTCTGTTGATTTACAAGTCTTTATTGGAAATTGTTAGGCTATATTAATCTGTATTTTGATAATTGGTTCTATTATAACGTTTTTGGAAGTCTTTTTTTTGTGTATTTGAATCATAAATAATAATATTTTAGATTCAAAAATTATGGAGATTAATAAATATTCTATGTATGCTAATAATTTCAAAATAGTGTATGAAAATGGAGTGAACGAATTCCTGAACTTTGCAAAGGATCACACAAAGGATCCTTCTCAAATCCTTTATTCATTTTTACATTGTTTTTATTCTAGAATAATTAATCTAGTGGAGTTGGAAGAACATTTGATATTTTAGGTAATATATTGGAGTTAAAAATGTTTGAATAAACATGGTGGAAAGGAGAATGTAGCTACTAGCTAGGATAAAACTGTGTTTTATGTATCATAAATGACTACAAATATGGATAATGAAGAAGACCGTATGGAGGAGGTGATTATATATTTCAAAGATTATGATGATAGTAATAAATAAATGACAAAGATAGTTGATGTTGAACTCTGTGATTTACCAAAATTGTTTGAGAAGTTAAAGAGTTGTGAAAAGATGCCATTGTATGCTGGTTGCACTAAATATACCGCATTGCCTGGTGTACTGAAGTTGTATAAATTGAAAGTAGTAAACGGATGTAGTGATTCTAGTTTTATGGAACTACTTTCTATCTTGAATGAAAAGATACCACAAGATAATTAGCTCCCAATCCATACATATGTATTTAAACGAATGCTACGCTCGATGGGTATAATTTCATAAAGAATACATGCTTGCCTGAATGACTGTATATTGTTTCGCAAGGAGAAAAAATCACTTACCGAATGCCCAAAGTGTGGTACTTCCCGATATAGGAAAGAGGAATCCAGTCCTACGAATGTTATATGGTACATTATAATAATTACCAATGTTAGGAATCTATATAGAAGTGAAAAAACTACAAGACAATTATCGTGGAATACATATAAAATAAATAAGGACGGGAAATTATTTCACCTGGCTGACTCTCCTCAATGGAAGAGAATTGATCATGAGTATCCTGAATTTGGAAATGAGCAGAGAACCCTTCATCTTGCTTTATATAGAGATGGAGTGAATCCTTTTGGTTTTCAAACCAGCACTCATAGTACATGGCCTGTTATGTTGGTAAAACATATCTTGCCACCATAGTTATGAATGAAACCGAAATTAATCATGTTATTTATTCTTATATCAGGACCAAAACAACCAGGTAACTATATTGATGTTTATTTGGATCCTTTGATCAAGTATTTGTAGTTATTCTGAGATTTAGGTGTTATGTTTTATGATTCTTATAAAATTGAATACATCACGTTGAGAAAGATGTTGTATGGGATGATAAAAGTTTTCCATACTTATGGAAAATTATCATGCTATATAATTAAAGGAACTCAAGGGTGTACCATGTGAAAAAAATAGACATAATCAATTAGGCTTAAACATTCATCAAAATTTTTGTTTATAGGACATCGTAGATTTCCAAATCATCGTCATAAGTGTCGATCATGTACAAAATCATTCAATGGAAGTTCAGAACAATGCACAACACCATCTCCACACATAGATGATCAGCTATTTGAGAAAGTAAAATTTGTGAACACTATTTTTGGTAAACCATTTTCGAAAAAAAATACGAAAATCTGTCGAAAAAATAGATCCGTATTCTGGAATTACCATTCCAAAATTTTCTGTACATCATAAATTTTATTGATGTCATGCATGTGTAAAGAAATGAATTTGACAGTGTTATTTGAATGTTACTAAATGAAACTATCAAAATAAAGGATGGAATTTAGGAAAGGTTGGACATGGTTGACATGGGAATACGAGAAGAGTTGGCTCCTGTGAAGGGTGATAATCGAATGTTTCTTCCTCCAACTGCTTACACTATTTCTAGATAGGAGAGATATCAGTTTTTCAACTTCTTCAATGATGTAAAGGTTCCATAGGGGTATTCATTAAATACCAATAACATTGTGTCAATGAATGATTTGAAGTTAAATGGTTTGAAATCACATGACTTGGATGTTTTGATGCATGATTTAATTCCTATAGCTTTACATTACATTTTTCCCAAGAATTGTTTTCATACGTTTACCAAATAATGTTTCATTTTCAAATATATATGCAAAAATGTATTAGACCTGGTGAAATTTCCAGCTATGGAAAGAGAAATTGAAATCATATTATGTGAATTAAAAATGTTCTTCCTGCCATCATTCTTTGATATGATGGTTCATTTTATGGTTCAATTGGTGATAGATATTAGGATTTGTGGTCATTTGTGATGTGTAAAAGTCAACCCCGCCACAATCATAAGAACGGTGTGGTAGGTATCACTCAATGTGTCTATTCTTTTGTATAAAATGGACAGAATTTTAAGTGAAAAGAAAAACTGAAGTATGAAAAACTGACCAAACACATTCGCATTGTATTGATACTTTTGTCCAACAATCCATGGGTCTTGTGTGAAATGTAAGAGTCAACCACGCCTCAATCCAGTGCACGATGTGGTCGGTATCTCTTTATGTGTCTCTTCTTTTGTTTAAAATGGAAAAAAATTTAAGTGAAAACAACAACTAATGTATGGAAAAATCACCAAATGCATTAGGAATGTGTTGATAATTTAGGCCAATGATACATGGGTCATGTGTGTTGTGTAATATTCCCACATTACTCAATCCAAGGCATGGTATTGCCGGTATCACCCAAAGTGTCTATGTTTTGTTTAAAATGGACAAGATTGTAAGTGAAAATAATAACAAATATATGGAAAACTGACCAAACACATTCTTATTAGGTTGATACTTTAGGCCAATGATTCAGGGTTCATGTGTGACAAGTACGAGTCAACCTCACTTTAATCTGATGGATAGTGTGGCCAGTGTCACTCAAAGTGTATCTTCTTTTGTTTAAAATGGAAAATATTTTAAATGAAAACAACAATTGACATGCGGGAAACATACAAAACGCATTCATATTGTGTTGATACTTTAGGAAAAAAATCCATGGGTCATGTGTGATTTTTTTAAAGTCAACCCTACCTCAATCCAAGGCACGGTGTGTCCGGTATCACTCAATGTGTATCTCTTTTGTTTAAAATAGAGAGAATTTTAAGTGAAAACAACAAATAACATACGGAAAACTGAACAAATGTATTTAGATTGTGTTGATATTTTGGCCAACGATCTATGGGTAATGTGTAATGTGTACAAGTAAACTCCACCTCAATCCAAGGCATGGTGTCTCCAGTATCACTCAAAGTGTCTCTACTTTTGTTTAAAAGGGACAAAATTTTAAGTGAAAACAACAAATGACATACGGAAAACCAACCAATGGGATTCATACTGAATTTAAACATTATTCCAATAGTAAATGGGTCATTTTAGACGTGTATAAGTCATCCACACCTAATTATTAGGCAAAATGTGGCTGGTAGCACTCAAAGTGTCTCTATTTTGTTTAAAATGGACATGATTTCAAGTGAATACAACAACTGACGTATGAAAAACTGACCAAACGCATTAATATTATGTTGATACTTTAGTAAAATGATCAATGGGTTATGTGTAAGGTTAATGAGTTAACCCCACCTCAATATGGGGCACGGTGTTTCTGGTATCACTCAAAGTGTCTCTTCTTTGGTTTATAATGGAAAATTTTTGAAGTGAAAACAATTACTAATTTATAGAAAACTGACCAAACACATTTTAATTATGTTGATAATTTAAGAAAATGATCCATGTGTCATTTTTGATGTGTATGAGTCGACCACACCCCAATTTGAGGCACGATGTGGCCAATATCACTAAAAGTGTCTCTTCTTTTGATTAAAATGGATATGATTTTATGTGGAAACAATAACTGACATACGGAAAACCAATCAATCACATCAGGATTGTGGTGATACATTAGACCAATGCTCAATGGGACATGTGTGATTTTTAAGAGTCAATAACGCTTCAATCATTGGCATGGTGTGGCCGGTATCACTCATAGTGTCTCTTTTTTTGTTTGAAATGTACACCATTTTAAGTGAAAACAACATCTAATGTATGAAAAACAAAACAAACACATTCAGATTGTATTGATAAATTAGGAAAACAATAAATAGTTCATTTTTGATGTGTACGAGTCAACCCTTCCTCAATATGAGGCATGGTGTGGCCAGTATCACTCAAAGTGTCTCTCTTTTGATTGAAATGGACAAAATTTTAAGTGAAAACAACAACTAAGAAATGAAACACCAACCAAACACATTCTTATTGTATTGATACATTAGAAAAAAGATACATGGGTCATGTGTGATGAGTAAAAGTCAACCCCACCTCGATCTGAGGCAAGATGTGGAAGGAATCACTCAACGTGTCTCTCTTTTGTTTAAAATGGGCAAAATTTTAAGTGAAAACAACAACTGACTTACGAAATACTAACCAAATGCATTCAGATTGTATTGATATGTTAGAAAAAATATCCATCATTCATGTGTGATGTGTAAGAGTCAACCCCACCTCAATCAATTATACGGTGTGTCTGGTATCACTCAAAGTGTCTCTTCTTTTGTTTAAAGTGGACAAGATTTTAATTGAAAACAACAAATGACGTACATAAAGATAAAAATCACAATCAGATTGTGTAGATAATTTAGTAAAAAGATCCCTGGGTCATGTGTGATGTGTAAGAGGAAACCTCATCTCAATCTGAGGCATGGTGGGGCCGGTATTACTCAAATTGTCCATTCTTTTGTTTAAAATGGACCAAATTTTAATTGAAAACAACAACTAACGAACGGAACACGGACTAAATGCATTCATATTGTGTTTATAATTTAGTAAAATGATCTATAGGTCATGTGTGACATGTAAGATTCAATCCTACTTCAATTTGAGTCACAGTTTGAATGGTATCACTCGAAGTGTAACTCTTTTGTTTAAAATGGACAGAATTTTAAGTGAAAACAACACGTGACATATAGAAAAATGACCAAACACATTCGAATTGTGTTGATAATTTATGAAAAAGATCGATGGACTCTATGTGACATTTATGAGTCAACCATGCCTCTATCTGAGGCATGGTGTGGTATCACTCAAAGTGTCTCTTCTTTTGTTTGAATGGCACAAAATTTTAAGTGAAAAAAAAACTGACGTACGAAAAACAAACCAAACGCATTTTGATTGTGCTCAGAAATTTTTCAAATGATACATGGGTCATGTGTGACATATACGAGTCAACCTCATCTCTGTTCGCGGAATGGTTTGACCGATGTCACTCAAAGTGTCTCCCTTTTGATTAAAATGGACATAATTTTAATTGAAAACAACAAATGACGTACGTAAATAAGACCAAACACATTCCCATTGTGTTGGTACATTAGGCCAAAAATCCATGGGTCATTTGTGATGTTTAAAAGTCAACCCTGCCTCAATCTGAGCCATGGTTTTTCTAGTATCATTCAAAGTGCCTATTTTTTTGTTTAAAATGGATGAAATTTTATGTGAAAACAATTACTCACGTATGGAAACCCAACAAAACACCTTCGGATTATGTTGATAATTTAGGACAACAATCAATGGGTCATGTGTGATGTGTAAGATTCAACCACTATTTAATCCAAGGCATGATGTGGTCGGTATCACTCAAATTTTGTCTCGTTTTTTTTAAAATGGACATGATTCTAAGTGAAAACAACATTGATGTACAGAAAACTGACCAAAAGTAATTACCTATGACATAAGACACTTAAACAAGCCTCATAGAGTCCTAAGTAGTCCAGAGGCAATAAACCCCCATTAATAATTCATCACAAACCCTAAAGATAATCTTTTATCACTAGACTTCATGGAGAGGGAAGAAAATAAAGAGGAAAGGGAGAGGGGGAATAACGAAAGGGAAACATTGTGAGCCAATGGATAAAAAACTATATTCTGAACAGTTTAAACAAACATTTAACTAACCGTGTTCTAATAGATAAAAATGGATTAGTTAAACTATAGATCCATACCAAATTGTTTCTCCTAACCATGAACAACCTGTGTCCCTAACAACTCCCTCAAAAAAGTATGTTTCATAGTTTTTACATGGAGTCATACAACCTATCATTTTCCTAGGAATGTAAAACAGTAAAGTCATAAAATGAATAGGAAACTTACCCATGAAAGTGTACCCACGTGGGTTCTTCTAAATTGTGTCCCCCAATAAAATCACTACATGACTACTAATCAATAGTCTAGGATGGACAATGAATATGAATATATCTCCCCACCATTTATAAATTCTGTGAATGGAATGAAAAGAAGAAAACAAACAATAAGATAAAAGCATCAACAACAAGAAAACATTCCCTTGAGTGTCCCAAGAATCAACCAAATCCATCTACCATGAGGAATGTACAGGAGAAACCCACTAAGTGTTAAGGAAACATATCCTAAAAGGAACTAAAAATCATTAAACACATTCCATATCCAATTATGACATGAATTTTAACAACAAATGAAATTAATAATAACTCACATGAATTACTCAATCATTTTTTTCTTATGGTTTTGACATTGAACAATATCTATATATTTTATCTGAGGTAATGTAAGATATCATTTTTTGGAGATACTATTTAATGGTACCTTTTGATAATCATAATGAATGTGTAGTACATCACATTAGGTAAGGATTTTTTTCCCATCATTTGATCCAAAATTTACTACCACTACATATTTTATATGTATGAATTTCTTGTTTGATATACTGATTTTTTTGCAGGTCTACTATGGATGTGCTGCTGTAGAATTTTATATTACAGTAGGAAGGTCATTTAGAAGAACTTTTTTAGCACTGATAAAGGGATCCTTTTTCATCTCTAAATAAGCGCTAGTAAAGAATCACTTTATAATCACTAAAAAGTACTCACACATGATCCCTTTTTTGGAACTTTTTTATTGATGATAAATGATCCCTTTATCAGCACCTATTTAGCACTGATATAGAATCCATTTCTCAGCACTAATCATTACAATGTTTTTTTAGCGCTGTTAAATCCCGTTTTGAGTGCTGATAAAGCCTTTTTCGGTAGAAGTGATTCATAAAAACAATTTTCCAAAAAACTATTTCTTTTTTCCTTGAAATGATTCATTATTTTTACTTGTATTCAATTAGTTACCAATGAAATATATAAATATATATATATTAACAAATTATGGTTCATAATGTATTAATTCCCATTCATACCCACCAATATAATGGCTAGGAAACAACTATGATTTTAAATATCATTATATTAAAAATATAAAATTGTTCACTTGAAATCAATTTCACGTGTGGATAAAGCTATTAGGTAAATCAATTTATTTAAATAGAAACATTTCATAAATATTATAGGTTATTATATTATCCATAATATTTATGCCCATAATATTGAGTGTAAACCTCATTTTCAAGTCTATAAGTTTATGAGAGGGTATGATTTCTTGTTTTTAACCTAATGAGTGAACCAATTATTATCCATACATTTTAAAACTGTTATAAGCTTATTTTTTTCCACATTCCAAGGCGTATTTTATGCTCTCATGGATCATGTTCATTAATTTTTATTTTTTTTATGACTTATGAACTTTGGATCATAATTCCATGACTCATGTATATTTTCATTGACTGATTGGGTATAAACATTGTAATTTTACGGTCATGAGCTCATAACCTTATTTTATATTATATAACTATATTATCATTAATTGTTATCTCTCTTGTTCAACCTTACCGATAATCAGAGATGAATCATTCATATTTTTATTTTCTAATTCCATGAACAATCAATTTATGTAGTGTATTTAAATTAATAGTACTAAATTGGGAGATTTTTCAATGAGATGTTGAGGATCATTTATGAAATAAGAAGTTTGTTTGTCAAGTATCCAATGAAAATAAAAAATTATGTTCCTTTGGACATTATTTTTGTAATATATTGAATATTCACCTAATAATAGGATGTATTATATATAAATGTGTTGTGTTGTTATATTTTACCATACCATGTATTGTAAGGTATGGTTCCTCATTTTACCAAAACTATTACTTTGTGGTGTATAAGGTGTAATGACTTACATAAAAATATCAAACTCCCCTAGAATGTTGATAATGTCTTGGAATGTTATTAACTACCACAATTCAATAAAACCATCATTTTTGTCCATCCATGTTAGTTATATAGTTCGTTCTTGAATTTTTTGTATTTCTAAATTGACATAAATTTATAAATAATTAAATAGACCTAACTATATATAATATAGTCATTATTTAAAGTAACATAATAAGAATACACACCTCTAGATTCCTAAAGATATAATCCACACATATCACTATTTACCAATCCTAGAATACTTATGGCTTGTTGACTATAACTAATGAATGGTGGGTATTCAATTTTTCCTTGAAAATAAAAATTACATCATTAAGGTGGTTTTATCACAAAATAGTCTAAATATACTTTATGATAGATTTCTTAAATTCTTCTTCTTTGCATGTACATGATATTTTTATTTGGATAGGTGATATATGAGACATGAGAACATGGTTTGTTATCAATTTTCAATACATGGTTTTCATAATTTAATATATAAATAATATTATTTAAATGTTCAATACAATGACATATTATTTCACTAAAAATGTAAAATATTATATTTCATGACATCCAAAAAACCATCTATATGTAATAAATTTACATAAATTATATTTTTGGTAGTAGTTGGTACATAAATGAAAATCTCTTAGGAGACATTAATTCCTATTGGTAAAGAAAGGTGGTAGTATCCAAGCTCGAACTGCCCCAACCATCACTAGGTCTAATATGACTCTTTCCTCAAATGTGATATGTGTAAGGATGTGGACCTATAAAATCCAAAACTAAAACTTTTATGGATTAACATAATTTTGGTTCTCTTGGAGTGTGTCGAAGACCATCCTCAATTTCCTATCATTCTCTTACTTGGACGATGAGTATACTAAGGTGTTATTAATGAGGACCATCAAAAATTGTTATTAGAAAGGATGAATGATCCATATCATGATTTTAATGAACACTTCTGACCTATTTTTCATCATGAAAATTTTCACCATTTAGTCATAGTGACCAAAGAAACATGTGAATGTATTATTCGATATATCGTCATCTTATACTCACAACTACTATCAACCTAATCTGAGTTCAATTTTCAAGAATTATCAAAAACCTTTCAAATGATCATATATGACTTCAATGATCAGTATTGGATACATATTCATTATTATAACTAGTTTCATGTGATAGTAGTCCATATATAACTAAAATATACTACATGTCTTCTTGGAGAACAACACTGGGGATGAATAGGGGACAAAGAAGGTTCCATGATACCTTTCTTTTATAAGTCCTAAAACTATATCCTCAGATCATGAGGCTATTTTTGAGAAATCCTTTATGAGAGTGTAGATGTCATGAATTATCAGTGTTAAATTAAATTTGGAAGTATATCTCTTGATATGGAGGTAATCCTCACATGTACCCAAGGAAAAAGTCTATATACACCACCACCACAATAGGGAACTGGTGGCCCATAAAATTTACTTCCCTAAGAGTCATGCATGACAAATTGTGTGTAATCTGTTATACCCTCCTATGAATCGGTATGTTCTACTCCAAAAAATATTTATTTTCACCGATAAAGGATATCCTAATCTTATCACTATAGAAACACCACATCCTCGACCTAAAATAGTCAATTTGGTCATGAACTATGTATGAACAGTCCCTTTCTAAGATGATTTCATAAAATAAAACTATTTTATAACCCTAACCCATACAAATAAGTATCCCATATACATTAGATATCACTGTTAGTTGAAGTATGAAATCACAAAGTCTCCACATATCAGAGTATATAGGCTTGAAGTTCAAGATAAAGGCTCAACCAGAATCTTTATGCTCGAAAGAGAGAAGTGGGAAGAATGGAATGACTCACAACTGTGTATATCAGAAATGAAGATAAGGTATTATAGGCATAGAACATTCCTTGTATCATTAATGTATAATAAGTGTCATAGGACTCCATTTCCAATATGTTTCCTCACCCCTGACCATTACCTCCCCAAACCTAGTACGGACCACCTAGGGTGGTTTTAGAAATAGATCAAACCCATGAAAACCTTTTTATACTCTATAGACACCTCTTAAATATCATTTTATTTGAAGAATTATAAGATACTTCATAATTAAAAACCTAGGAGGCCCCTTTATCACATAATTATCAAATGAATGAGGGGTTATACAATTCGTTGAATGATGTTCCTAGCTACCACTGGAGAAACATTGCATATCCCGTAGATTATTTTAGCCATCCAGATATCTCTAGGTTGTTGATATTATATCCTATGATCATCTCATAAATCATATGACATTACTAGATCATTAATACATAAATTAGATTATTGTTTCATAGGTATAAGCTTTATGGTGGGAACTTCCAACACCCACTGTTGATAACTACTCCCCCAGGAAACTTTCCACTACAATTGTCCTCTCACATACTCCATCATGTGTAAGAATAAAACGAGACATCACTGAAGACCTAATATCTCAGTGCGAGCCCTATACAATGGTAAATTCTTTGAATAATTGTTCTCACACCATAAACATGGAGTACCGTGAAAAATCAGTAAACATCATTGCATACTAAGACACAATCATACTTCCTTCTTGCAAATATATAAGTTTCAAGTATCTCATTTATTGAAACATAGATGAAAAAACTCAGACCTAAATAGATGCTAGAATAATGACAATGAGATAAATATATTATTTTTTTCCTAAGTCATAATACTATTACATTACATAGTAGAACCTTTTAGGAGGATCACTGTGAGGAATTCTATATATTATGTAGGAATCCTCACAAGACGTAAAAATCTAGTAATACCAATAGCTATCCCTAATCCACCTGGGGGTCTAGCTCACCAAGAAACCCAAGGGATCACTTCCTTTAGAAATTATTTATTGTACCAAAATGCATTCATCATTATCCTGAAAATCCAGTGGTAAATTAAACTCAATGGGTTATGGTATAGTTAGTAAACTAACTAGTGGTACTACATCGGGTACATGACCCTTTACTAAATACACATCACTCTGTAGATCATCCTTTTTATTACAAAATGGAATCCTATCTGGGTATCATCACAGTGACATTCTAAAATAAAAAATATTTACAATGGTCAATGAGTATATTTGGTGATCTAAATCAACAAAAACATGTAAATCCTAACCCATTCCTATATGATTCATGTACTTCTATTTTCCCTTCATCGAATTCCAATTTGTAGCATGTAAAAATCCATGTTGTCAAAGTCCTAGTGTATGGAATCCTCAACCACCATATAAACACTGGGTTACTTATCCTAAATGATCAATATGAAATGCTTAACACAATCTCTATAAAAATGAAACCAATATCACAAACTCAGGTCTAATGATATAAATGACTCCTCTGATACCACTCTTTCAGAACCTAGATTTACGGGGACTAAACTGAAACTTCCCGAAGACCACCTCAAGAAGTGAAGGGGATCGTGGCCGGTGCCTATATGATTGAATATATAAAATGAGATGCTCAAATAAAAGTGGGGGAGTTTTGTATTCTTTAAAAATTCTTTTGGAACCATTAAAGTTGATATTAAAATATCTTAAAGAAGGATTTTTATCCTTAATGAAAATTGTTTCTTAAGGTTAACTTTTATCTTCAAGAAAACTTAGTTTAACAAAGTTAATCAAACATTAACAAAAACTCTTAATGAAATATTATCTTAAACTTTACAACCATAATATAAAATATTAAGAAAGATTTTCTTAAATGAATTACTATACCTTAAAGAATATAAAATATTTAACATAATCAGAGTAAAAATATTACAAAGTATACGAAAGTTATACTTTCAAACTTCAACAAAGTTAATATTATAGAAGAAATGAAAAACAACTTGAAATAGTATGCTAGTAACCATAAGATTATTTTGACCCAAAGAGAAGGGTATGAAAAAATCTTGGATAAAGGTTCCTTGATTTATACTTTCAAGAAAGTCTGTATCTCCCAAACCCAGGTATGCCCTCAATCCGAAGATCGGTATATGTCTTGCTATCCCAGAAAGAAATTGATTAAAAAGAAATTAGAATCTCTTCTTCCAAACCTGGAAACCCACGATCAGCATGATTGAAGTCTGGACAATGCAAGTCTGAACAAGTTGTTCACGACATCTGCATGAAGAACTGAGATTTGTAAGAGCCTACCTCTCTAGAAATTACTTCATAGCTATTTCATATGCATCATGTTCATCTACTCTATACACTACTTTTTCTCATTTAAATGGACTTGTATTTATAGGAAAAATTTCCCAACGGTCAGCTCCACTCCAACGATCATATTTTCCTTAAATTCCAGAGGGACCTGAACACATGTTAAACATACATTGTTTAATTTTTTACATATTTAATGAAATTTTTTCATGAAAAAGAAATGATGTTAAGGATAAGTATTATGTATATGAAAATGTGGAATCCGATAATATTAGAATGATACATTATGAAACTCAAAAATTATCCAGAAAAAAATTATTATGAAGAACTAAATTAGGTTGTGAAAATGGTATCACATTTGTACAGGAATTGGTATCATAAAATCGGTATCATATTTGTATCGGAATCGACATCATAAAATCTGTATCATATTTGTACCCGAATCAGCATCATAAAATTGAATGAATTTTTCTCCTGATTCTGAATCCTAAAACTGAATGACTTCTGCATATGTATAATAGAATGAAATGTTAAAATCTTAATAAAAAAACAGAACTAAAGAAAAAATTTAGAATTTAAAAAATATTTTTTGTGATTCTCAAACATAAAAATCATAAGGAATGTAGAAGTCATAAGATATCCTTATTGACTCAAAAATCACCCCGTATTTGGAAAGCACAAAGAAATTTACTAAGGAAGAATATATTGAATTAGATAAACAGGTATGAAAAACTTATCTCCCCCTTTGAATGGGATTTTTGATGAATATGTCTAAATCCCCCTTACGTTTTGTTTCCCATGGATCGTATTCTTGAACTTTAGAATCTAGTTTTCTTTCTTAAGATAAAAATATCTCCCCCTAGATAAAGATCTATTCTTAAAAGAAAACTCCCCTTTACGTGGACATTATCCATTCTTACCGTACTATCCCTTAATAGATTCTCATCCTTTGAGATATTCATTAAATTCTTCCATTAAATAAATTCCTCCCTTTTGTGATTTTCAAAAATATGGAATAAATGGATAAGTATAAGATGCACCTTCAAGGTAAAGAAATCATACATTTGAAAACAAAATAAAGATATTCAATAAGATTCTTAAGGAAATTATGGAAATAAGGTTTATATTACAACAAGACATTGGAATGTAAAGAAAATCATTCATCCTTCTTCAACTCGGACAACATCTTCTTTATCTAGAATTTGAGTTTCTTTAGTTCCTTATGATCTTCTTGAAGCATCTTAAGAAATATCTCATTATCCTGTTTTTTTGTTTCTAAGGACATGATCTTTTCTTCTTGGGAATAAATTATATCATCTTGATTCTTAATGATCTCTTCTTGAGTAGACACTTCTTTCACTAATTCGGCTCTAACTTCCATCTCACTACATACAGATCGGGCAATGGAATTGAGTTGACTAGACTTCTCAGATATTGATGCCTTCACCTTTTTGAACTCCATTTTGCAAGTATTGAAAGCTCCATTTATTGAATCCATGAAGATAGTAAACATTGTAAGATCTTCATTAATGGTTTTGGTGTGGTTAAAGACTTTCTTACAAGTCACCTTCTGAGCTTTATAATCAATAAAAAGGTTATTGATGTTAGCCTCTTGCTTCACTACCATGTCCATAAGAATATTGGTTGATTCTATATTTTGATTCCAATTTTCTTGCATCATTTGACTCTAGGAATCAATGTTTTCAAGAACTAGAATTGCGATGACCAACTTTTTTAAAGATAGCTTGACAAAGTCATGTTAAATAGATGATGAGGAATCAGAACATGAAACATCCTTTCCATTTTCAACACCTCTAGGAGTTGAGGAAGCTGGTTTCTCTGTTCTCATTTAATGTGTTTCTTTTTCAGATGAGGCAACCAAAATACTCATTCCTTTGAAAAGATTTTGAACTGGGGATTTATCATCGGATACATGGACAAAATTAAGATCTTTTTCAACTTCTTCCTCTTGAAACTCTTCATATTGAGTTCCTTCTTATCTTTATTCTTCCTGAATCTATTACTCTTGATCACTCTACTGTTCAACCTCTTCTTTTTCTTCTTCTTATACTTCAACATTATCTTAATCATCAATTTCAACTTCTTCCTCAACTTCCTCTTCAATTTCCTCTTCATATATTTATTTAGAAACAGATTTATAGACTGAACAAGAAGGGGTCTCAATGTAATCATCTATTTCCCCTAAAACATCATCGAGGTCTTCCTGAATGATCTGGTCTTCCATTTCTTGAACCAGTTCTGATAATGATAAATCATTCTTAGATTTATGGATTTTTGGAGTTGTAATCCTATTCTTATGAAGAACATGAGGTTCCTGATCTTATTGAGACTTATTCACTATAGAATTTAGTAATGACTGACACACATAATCTTCTAATGATTTCTTATTCAGGATTTTATACTTCTTTTCTTTTTCAAGATTTTCAGCTTTCTTGATTTTTAATAACCTAGCCTATGAAGGTATTAAGCCAAAGAAAGGATCTAATTCTTTTCTGAGAGCCACCATTTTTTCCACTTTTAAACTTTTGCATCTGAATAGGATTTTGATTTATTTTCATGATGTGGTTTTGATACTAAGACATCATGAACTGGTATATGAAAGATTGGTTCTTCCTATTTTCATTTCTTAGGTAATGATTTTGACGATTCTGAAACATCACCGTTCTTCTAAACAACCATTTCATTATAACATTTGGATTTCTGTAAAAAAATATACTTTCATTCTCTTTAGAGTGTCATCACTGAGCAACAAAATATGGAAAGGATTTGAGATTGATTGGCACGGGATATTCAGCTCTTAAAGGCACATAACAATTATCCTGGAGATAGTTTATAGATACATAAGAATATGAGATCTGATGGTTCCACCTTTTATTTCTAGAATGGTGAGAAATATGTACTTAACCATGTTGATCTTCCTTAATTTGACAAGAAAATATAAAATAAAGATATCATATAACATTAGAGAGTCCTCATCTCCTTTTCTTGGAATAAGAAAGCCTTGTGTCCATAGAGCTACCATCTTATGAATTGTTATAAGATTCATAATATTTGGATTCTTAATATACTTAAGACCAAGATACTCAGGAGCCTTGAATTTCTCAAAAGATCCTTCTTTCTCAGAAAGTCTTTGAAAGCATAGAATATATTCCCCTTCATACGGTATGTTAAGAACATTTTCCCCCTTGATATAGGGTAATGTATAAGTCTTATCATAACACATGAACTTAAACAAGTCCTTACCATCCTTTTGAAGAAAAGAAACAGATTCATAGAATTGAATAACTAGGTCAGCGAAAACCGGATCCTGGCTTGTCTCCTTAGCCACACAAACACCTTCCCATCCAATCATTCTCATCACCTTAGAGATAAGGGAGTCATATTTTTTAAACAAGTTAGGGCATACCAACCTTTCCATAAAGATTGACCAATCCTTTATTTCCTTGCTAATCGGCATGTGATTTGATGAGGATTCAGAAGTCATTCAGGGTAAAAGAGACAAAGGAATCATAACGAAGACATAATGGAAACAAAACACCGGCCAAAGGATCAGTAAGGATGGTGTGCTTCTTATAAACAAGGCACCCCTTTTATAGACAAGGCTCATAGCCTTTCCACATCTATAAGATAATCAAATGTGAAAACATTACATGATCTGATCAGACGGTTGAGGATTATTATAGAAAATATGAATTCTAATATTTTTTTGTATGGTAAACCGGGATTTAAAATTTTAAAATATCAATAGTTAAAATTTAAGATAATAAAATAAAGAGTATGAAAGTGTATCTTTTCACTACGGGAAAAATGGGTATTTGTGACGGGTTATTTGCGACGGGGATAAATCCCATCGCAAATAGTCTCGTTAGAAACTTATTTGCGACGGGGGAATTTGCCTGTCGCAAATAAGTAGTTATTTGCGACGAGTTAGCTTTCCCCGTCGCAAAAGGACTGGCGCGCTTTGCGCGCAAAATCGCGGGAAAGTTATTTGCAACGGGCGGTAACGGCCTGTCGCAAATAACCGGCGGCGGTAAAAGATATTTGCGACGAGGGTATATTCCCACCGCAAATAGTATTTCGGCAGGTTATTATTTACGATGGGACCCATCACAAATAACTATTTAACTGTTGACCGTAATAAATGAGGGAAAAGGTATTTGCGACGGGTACCATCGCAAATAATACTATTTGCGATGGGATACCCGTCGCAAATAGACCTGTCGCAAATAATCTAACCTATAAATACCCCCCATCCATTTTTTCATTCATTCTCATAGTCGATCTTCTACTTCTCTCAAAACTCTATTTTTAGAGTTCAGCGTTTCTTAAGTTTAATTTTTTTTTCCGGAGTTGATATTGATGTTTTCAACAACGATCAGAGATCAACCTCAGATCAATTTTAAAGATATTTATGTTCATTTTAATTTAATATTTATTTTCAATTTTTATTAGTTTCAATTATTCTTAATTAGTTGTAATTTAATTATGTTTACATTGTTTTGTAACTTAATAAATTTAAATTATTAGTATTCATTTTTCACAGTTAATCGTAATTAGGAATAATTAGTAATAATTTTCAATAGTTAAGAATAAATGCTAATAATTAGTAATAAATACCAAGAATTAGGAATAATTAGTAATAATTACCTATAATTATCAATAATTAGTAATAATTACTAATAATTACAAATAATTAGTAATAATTACCAATAATTATTAATAATTACCAATAAATAGTAATAATTTCCAATAATTACCAATAATTAGTAATAATTCGTAATAATTACTAATAATTACCCATAATTAGTAATAATTACCAATAATTATTAATAATTACCAATAATTACCAATAATTTCCAATAATTACCAATAATTAGTAATAATTAATAATAATTCGTAATAATTAGAAATAATTACCAATAATTACCAATAATTACCAATATTTAGTACTAATAATTAGTAATAATTGTCAATAATTAGGAATAATTAGTAATAATTACCAATAATTACCAATAATTAGTAATAATTAATAATAATTACCAATAATTAGCAATAATTAGTAATAATTACCAATAATTAGTAATAATTACAAATAATTACCAATAATTCGTAATAATTACAAATAATTACCAATAATTAGTAATAATTACCAATAATTATCCATAATTAGTAATAATTACCAATAATTATCTATAATTAGTAATAATTACCAATAATTATCTATAATTAGTAATAATTACCAATAATTAACAAGAATTACCAATAATTAGTAATAATTTACTAATTACCAATAATTATCCATAATTAGTAATAATTACCGATAATTACCCATAATTAGTCATAATTTACTAATTACCCATAATTATCCATAATTAGTAATAATTACCAATAATTATTAATAATTAGTAATAATTACTAATAATTAGTAATAATTACCAATAATTAGTAATAATTAGAAATAATTACCCATAATTACCATTAGTTAGAAATAATTACCAATAATTATCCATACTTAGTAATAATTACCAATAATTATCCATAATTAGTAATAATTACCAATAATTACCAATAATTACCAATAATTAGTAATAATTGGTAATAATTAATAATAATTACCAATAATTAGTAATAATTAGAAATAATTACCAATAATTACCACCAATTAGTAATAATTAATAATAATTACCAATAATTAGTAATAATTAGTAATAATTACCAATAATTAGTTATAATTAGTAATAATTAGTAATAATTACCAATAATTAGTAATAATTAGTAATAATTAGTAATAATTACCAATAATTAGTAATAATTACCAATAATTAGTAATAATTACCAATAATTAGTAATAATTAGTAATAATTAGTAACAATTAGTAATAATTAGTAATAATTAGTAATAATTCGTAATAATTACCAATAATTAGTAATAATTACCAATAATTAGTAATAATTACCAATAATTAGTAATAATTACCAATAATTAGTAATAATTACCAATAATTAGTAATAATTACCAATAATTAGTAATAATTACCAATAATTACAAAAAATTACCAATAATTACCAATAATTACCAATAATTACCAATAATTAGTAATAATTACCAATAATTAGTAATAATTACCAATAATTAGTAATAATTAGTAATAATTAGTAATAATTAGAAATAATTAGTAACAATTAGTAATAATTAGTAACAATTACCAATAAATAGTAACAATTACCAATAATTAGTAATAATTAGTAATAATTAGTAACAATTACCAATAATTACCAATAATTAGTAATAATTAGTAATAATTACCAATAATTAGTAATAATTACCAATAATTAGTAATAATTACCAATAATTTGTAATAATTACCAATAATTAGTAATAATTACCAATAATTACCAATAATTAGTAATAATTAGATATAATTAGTAATAATTAGTAATAATTACCAATAATTAGTAATAATTACCAATAATTAGTAATAATTACCAATAATTAGTAATAATTACCAATAATTAGTAATAATTACCAATAATTACTAATATTTTCCAATATTTTCCAATATTTTCCAATATTTTCCAATATTTACCAATATTTACCAATATTTGCCAATATTTACCAATATTTTGGAATAATTACCAATAATTTAGAATAATTACCAATAATTTGGAATAATTGCCAATAATTTGGAATAATAACATTACTACATTATTTGTATATTTTATTATTAATATTAAAATAATATAATTTTCTATATTATATACAATTCTCTTTTCATCTGTGTGTTTTCGGTCTCCACATGTAATATTTGTATTCTTTTTCAAAATTATCAACCTACTCACCAATGGAGAGGTGAAAGTGAATGCAAATATTACATGTGGAGACAGAATGTTAAACACACAGATGAAAGGAGAATAGTATATAATATAGAAAATTATATTATTTTAATATTAATAATAATATATACTAATAATGTAATAATGTTATATTATATAATTAATATTTATGAACAAATTATATTACAATTATTAAAAAAATAAAAAATCAATATAATATTAAAATTATCAATATTTTTAACAGGTTTTGCTTTATTCTCAACATATTCAAATCCTTTCTTGAGTGTTCTTTCTAACAAATTATTCAAAACCAGTAATGCTTTTATATTTTATAGAAAAATATGGAACAACGAGGTCATCAACAGTCATTATTAGATGACCGCATACGGATAAATCAACGTAGAAATCCAAACAGTTTTGGTTTAAATTCAGTATATATAGAGGGTGTGGAGACTTTTTTATCATTTGCGGCATGAAATCCAGAATTTGTTTCAGATGGAAAATTAAAATTCCCTTGTAGAATATGTGCATTGAGAACGTTTGACATGTTTGATAAAGTGGGGGGGAATCTCTTGCGTTATGGTTTTCAACCAGATTATGTTTTTTGGTATCAACACGGTGAATGCAGTTCCAGAGTAGGTGATACCAACTTGATTCTGGATCCATCCCGGTTTCAAGATTTAGTACATGATATTGCAAGTTCATCTGTTCAACATACAGAAACTCCGGCTGATATAGATTCAAATCCTGAGTTGGCATCGTCTGAAGTTTATGAGTTGTTGAGGTCTGCTGAGGATGAATTATATCCTGGCTGCAAGATGAGAAAATTAGAAGTAGTTGCAAAATTTATGGCTATCAAATCAGATAACGGAATGTCAAACACCTATTTTGACCAGATATTTTCTTTGCTTAAAACACTGTTACCCTAAGGAAATGTTTTTCCTGCAAATTACTATGAGAGTAAGAGGCTGGTTCGAAATTTGGGACATACTTGTTAGAAGATTCATGCATGTTCAAATGACTGCATTTTATATTCTGGGGAAAATGAGCCATTGGATAGTTGTCCCACATGTGGGAAATTGAGTTATAAAGAAGTGAAACATGGGATGTCTGGTTTGATTCTTGTAAAATAATTTAGATTTTTTCCGCTTACATCCAGAATTCAGAGTTTATTCATGTCTAAGAATACAATGATAATGATGTCATGGCATAAAGAGAATATTTCAACCGATAAAAGATTGAATTATCCAGCCGATGGTGATTCATCGAAACATTTTGATAGGGTGCATCCATCGTTTGCTTTAGAAGCTAGAAATGTTCGACTGGGACTTTCCACTTATGGTTTCTGTCCGTTCGGATCTTATGGTAGTCAATATTCATGTTGGCCTATTTTTTTAACTCCGTAAAATTTACCTCCATGGATGTTGATGAAGGAGCCATATATCTTTTTGACTTTACTAATTCCAGGACATCTGAAGAAAAATATTGATGTTTATTTGAAACCATTGATTGATGAATTAAGTTAATTGTGGAGTACTGGTGTCAGTACATATGATGTTGCTATGAAACAAAATTTTATACTAAGAGCAGCATTGATGTGGACAATTAGTGACTTCCGGATTATGAGATGTTATCTGGCTGGTGTACACATGGTCAGAAATCATGTCCTTACTGTATGGGAGAGAACAAAGCATTTATGCTCATTCATTGAAAGAAAACTTGTTATTTTGACTATCATCGCAGATTTCTTTCAGCTGATCATCCTTTTCACAGAAACAGATCTCATTTTAGAAAAGGAACAATTGAAAGGGATGGACTTCCAAAAATGATATCAGGTTCGGAGGTAAAATCAGTTGTATTTTCATTACCTCCCATTACTTTTGGTCCCACAATAAACCAACATAAAATTTCTGGTTTTGGAAAAGAACACAATTGGATTAAACGTAGCATATTTTGGGATTTTCCATATTGGTCTGATTTGTTGGTCCACCACATGTTGGATGTCATGCATATTGAGAAGAATTGTTTTGATAATTTTTTTCATACAGTTTTGGATACGCCAGGAAAGAGCAAAGTCAATGTAAATGCATGTTTAGATCTTGCCCAAATTTGTAGGCGTCCAGAACTGGAACTGTTTGAGAATGTCAGAACAGAAAGGTTACTGAAACCAAAAGCAGCTTATACACTGTTTAAAGATAACCGTTTATTATTTTGTCAGTGGATTGCAGATTTCAGACTTCCAGATGGTTGTGCATCCAATTTGGGTAGATGTGTAAATAATGGCCATATTACTGGATTAAAAACTCATGATTGTAATTTTATAATGGAAAGACTTCTACCCATTGGATTAAGAGGTCTGTTGAATTCTGTGATTTGGGATTCCATAACAGACATGTCACATTTTTTTCGGGAAATTTGTGCGGCTACAGCTGAATATAATGCTCTATGAAAACTTGAAGAAGATGTGGTTGTAATTATATGTAAACTGGAAAAAATATTTCCGCCGTCTTTCTTCGACTCAATGGAACATTTGATGTTTAATTTTCCATATGAATCCAAATGTGGAGGTCCAGTATAGTTTCGATGGATGTACCCATTTGAAAGATGCATGAAAAAATTGAAAAGAAAAGTATGTAACAAAGCATCTGTTGAAGGATCTATTGTAGAAGATTATTTGCAAGAGGAAATATCTTTTTTCTTCTCCCATTATTTTGAATCTGAGTATCCTTCAAAACACAACCGAATGGGATGGAACGAGAGGAATATTGATGAAATTGACAATCAATTATCTGTTTTCAACCAGCCAGAGCTTGGTTTTGGTGGAGTTTATGGACGCTGGATTTCAGTTGATGAACATCACAGAGCTCATACATATGTTCTGCTCAACTGTGAAGAGATGGCACCAGTTGTACTATAAGTTTTTTTATCACTTATTCTATCATTTATGTTACAGTAAATAACTTTGTTTTTTATTGGTTGTATGATAATCATATCAAGAAACAAATTCCACAAATTACAGCAGCTGCTCTCGAAGAACGCCGACAGAAAAATTTATCTCAGTGGTTTCAAAAACTGGTAACATAATTTCTTTATCTTTTAGCAACTCATTCAATGTATAGTTTACTATATTGATAATTATTTCACAAATTTTCAGGTGTCTTGACATGCTTATAAAATTGAAAAATAGCTGTGTATATTGAGTAACCCACCTTCCATACTTGTTAAAACTTATAATGCATATGTGGTGAATGGATTTCGATTTCACACACATGCATATGGGGAATCAAAAAAAAACAATGAACAGTGGAGTTAGCTTGAGAGGATCTCATCATCGAGAAAATGAAGTTGAATTTTATGGCATACTTGATGAAATAATTGAACTCTGTTATCTTAGACAACATTACATAAACATGTTCAAATGTCGGTGGTTGGATACAGAGAGAGGCGTGCGTGTTCATCCGACTCATGGAATCATCGATATTAAATGTATAAGTGTTCTCGCAGTAAATGAACCATTTTTATTGGCTCAACAAGCACATCATGTTTATTACACAAAGTACTATGCTACATCTTGAGACTTGACTGATTGGTGGAGTGTAATAAAAATCAAAATTTGAGACAATCAGTTTAGTCAAAGTGAATGTGATTTCGCTGATGTGCAAAGAATTGAAGTTTTTCAAGAGAGTACTCAAAATCAATCTTTTTTACAAAGAGACATGAGTATCGATGAAGACACCCCACATTTAAGAGTCGGTGATGACGATGATGTTAATGATGTCACATATGAATTTGAAATGGTATGAGATGAAGCAACTGGAAGTCGAATGGATATCGATGATGTTTAGGAGGAATATGAAGATGACATTGACATATATGAAGATGATAATGAAGATGAACACTGATAGAATTCCATGATAGTTATATACATTCATAATATATATATATATATGTATATATATAATAGTAATTATCAATTATTTTCTAACAACATTAACATTTTCTGTTTCAGATGGACGACGACACATTTCGTGAGTTGGCGGATACTGACCTGCCTTTCGATGCCGATGAGTTGCTGGAAGATTACCCTCAGCCTGCAGGCACTCCAGGGAGTACGCGGAGGGGGCGCATTCTTGCACGATTGATGATTCCTGACCCCGTCCCCGAGCGACGTCCACGTCTTGGGTTTGATCCACGCACACGGAGGTGTGATAACCAGTGTGATAATCTGTGGATTTGACTAAGATTTCATTAATCTATTCACATAGTAAATGTTTATTATTTTTACAATTTTCCGCATATAGCAGTCAGACAGGGCAGCGCTATTTTGCGAAACTATTTCTCTCAGTCTTGGACCACATGGGAGAAGATTCCCATTGATGTGCAGTAGGACATATTCAGCCATTGGTTGGTACACACATAAATAAATAATTTTTATTTTGAAAATTATTTCATTTCTAACTTGATATTTTGATTTATTTGTAGGGTTTATGGTATCCGATTGAGGATACCATGCGTGACGCCACCCTCAAGGCATGGGAGGTGGCCATGGGTGATCGCTTTCGTCAGTTTTTGCACAATTTAGGAAAAGCTGCCACGAAGAAAGCAGGAGTGTCAGATTTTGAGGAATCATGTAGAGCACACCGACCAGAGTACATTTCATCCCATGTATGGGATGAATTATGTGCGCACTGGTTGAGTGGTGCCTTTCAGAGGAGATCATCGGTGGGGAGGCAGAATCAGGGGAGACAGGAGGTGACTCATCGAGCTGGGAGTCATCCTTTCAGTACTCATAGATAGCATCTGGTATGTACATTATTTATAAATATTTTATATAACTATAAATATTAACAGTTTATTTTTTATTTTTATAGGCTATCGAGCACCCCGATATTACGGAGTACGACGTATATAAGAGGATGTATAGTGATCCTGCTACTGGGGAGCTCATAGGTGATCATCAGCATCACATCATGGTCAATATTATTTGTTTTCAAGTTTAAAAATTAACTGCATATAATATATTCACAATTTTAATTTTAAATTGCAACTACAAGAGTCATATGAGGCCGCAACATCACAGACCCGACCTGAGAGTCAGGCCGAGTCATCAGATCAGACCACTGGTCGTCAGTTTGATGAGGCGGCATGGATGCAGGCCACCTAGTATTCCTTCGAGAAGGGCCGGGTAGTTGGTATCAGCTCTCGACTGACTCCCAGAGATTATTATGGCAGTGTTGCGATGTCGGCGTCCATCTCGAGAAGAGCTCGTGCATGTTCTTCTGCTACACAGTATGAGGATCAGTTCCAATCTCAGACTGCACTGATAGAGAGTCTCCGACAGGAGCAGGAGCAGATGCGTCAGCAGCAGCATCAACATGAGTTGGAGCGTCGACGCCGGTAGCAGTTGTACGAGGAGCAGATGAGTCGGTGGCAGCAGTAGAAGCAGGAGCAGATGAAGTACATGCGCCGACTCACTAATGCTTTAGGGATGGAGTTTCCTCCACCAGCATCTGCAGATCCCCCCTCCCCCCCTCTTTCAGATTAGAGTTTGTTGTTATGTTATAAAGTTTGTTAAATCAAAATATGATTTTTTTCACTTCGTAGTTTCTGTCTCATTATAAAATATTAATAATATTCTATTTTGAAATAACAATATTAATATGAATAATAATATTATTTATATTTTATAATATTAAATTATATATATATATTAAAATTTTATAATATTATAATTTTATTTTATTTTTTTGTAATATTTGAATTATTTTAATATTTGAATGTAAAATAATTCTATTATTTTTATATTAATTAAAATATATTATTAAAATTTTTTATTTATGAATTATAATTATAATTTATTATATTAAATAAATCATTTATTAATATTCTATTAATTTTTATTTTTGAATTATAAATCTATTATTATTATATTAATTAAAATAATTTGTTAATAATTTATTATTTTTATTTGTGAATTATAATTCTATTATTATATTAATTAAAATCATTTATTAATATTTTATTATTTTTTATTTTTGAATTATAAATGGATTATTATTATATTAATTAAAATAATTTATTAATAATTTTTTTTTATTTTTTTATAGTATTTGCGACAGGATACTAAGTCCATCGCAAATAGTATTATTATATTCATTAAAATAAATTATTAATAGTTTTTAATTTTTTTTAAAAAATAGTATTTGCGACGGGCCCCTTCAGAAATACTATTTTAAAAGTTTTTACAAATATACGGAGTAATATTTGCGATGGGAAGGATCTTCGCCGCAAATAATATCTTTAGCGACGGGCCCGTCGCAAATAATTGATGTTGCGACGGCGTTTTCCGCAACGGGCTATTTGCGACGGGCCCCCGTCGCAAAAGGCCATTTGCGACGGGATCCCGTCGCAAATGACCCGTCGCAAATACTTGTTTTTCAAGTAGTGTTTGGAATACTCTTAGAAATTTTTTCGTATTATTAGAATTTTGTTGGAAGTTATAGATACCAAAATTTTCAATAACAAAATTTTCATTATAGAAATTTTCAATATAGAAATTTTCAATACAGAAATTTTTAATACTATAATTTTTAATACCGAAATTTTCAATAAATGATAATAAAAATTTGATAGAAAAAATTTATTAAGGAAAGAATAAGAAGTGAAAAACAAACAAGCATATGTACTCCCCTTGGAATAAAGTGTAGTTTAATTTTAGGATATGATTTAAAAAAGAAGTAGATATGAATGATTAACACATAGATATCATTCCTAGATTTTGTTTAATGTACTCAAATCTATTGGATGATAACAGATTTGTAAAAATATCAGAAAGTTGTTCTTGCATTCCGACAAATTGAAGAATAATATCTCTTTTAAGTGTGTGATTCCCAAGAATGTGATGTCTAATATCTATGTGCTTGACATGAGAGTGATGTTCATGGTTTTAATTTTGGGAAAAGGAACTTGCGTTATCACACATAATTTGAGTCATAGTAAAACTCATACCACAGTCTGTGAGTGTGTATTTCAACCATAACACTTGAGCACAACAACTTCCAGCTGCTACATATTCAGCTTCAGCAATGGAAAGTGCTACGAAATTTTGATTTCTTCATGACCATGAAACTAATTACTCTCCTAATAAATGACGTGTTCCAAATGTAATTTTCTATCCATTCTACATCCACCAATGTCAGCATCGAAAAAACAATTTAGAACAAAATCATTTCCATACGTATAAAAGAGTCCCAAATCCATTGTTTCCTTTAGGTAGCGAATATTTTTTCACTGTCTTTAAATGAGATTTCTTATTATCGTATTGATATCTTGGAAATAATCATACTGAAAACATTATTTCTAGACGAATAGCTGTCTAGTAATGTAGGCTTCCAATCATACCTATGAAAGATGATTGATCCACCAGTTTCTCAGCTTCATCAACCTCAAGAGTGTTTGAGGTTCTTATAGGAGTACTTATACTCTTAGTGTTGTTATATTCATACTTCATAAGAATTTATTTAATATAAAAATGTTGAGATATACAAGTTCCTTCTAGTTTTTGAGAAATTTGAAAACCTAGTTAAAATGTTAACTCACCCATCAAACTCATTTCAAACTCAAATTGCATTAGATCTGCAAAATAATCAGTTAAAGATTGCTAAGTTGAACCAAATATAATTTCATCAACATAAATTTAAACAATCAAATCATTTTTCATATCTTTCTTAATAAAAAATGTTAGATCTTCATTTCCCCTAGTATAATTATTTTGAAGAAAAAATCATGTATTTCTATCATACCATGTTATAGGGTCTTGTTTGAGTCCATATAAAGCCTTGGTAAATTTGAAAAAATGTTTAGGATATTTTGAATCTTCAAATCTAGGATGTTGATCAACAAAAACTTTTTCTTGTACAAAAACATTAAATAATGATCAATTTACATCCATTTGAAAATGTTTAAAATCAATGAATGGTGCAAAGATAAGTAAAATATGAATTGAATCAAGTCAAGATACTAGAAAATATGTTTCTTCATAGTCCATTCCTACTTATTGATTATAGTCTTTAGAAACTAATCTAAATTTATTTCTTAAAATGATTCCATTTTCATCACACTTATTTTTGAAGACCCAATTTACTCCAACAATAGAAGTTTCTTTAGGCCTTTCAACCAAGGTCCATATGTTATTCCATTCAAATTAATTTATCATATCTTTCATGGCTTTAATCCAATAATCATCACCTAAATCATCATGAATTCATTTTTGTTCTAATTAGGAAAGGAATTATAGATATTCTACTTCATCCCTTATGTATCTTTTAGTTCTTAGATTTTGATATACATCACCAATGATTCTATCACTAGGATGATTATTAAGAAAAAAATGATTTGGAATTTGTAAAATCTATTCATTAATATTTGATAGAATGTCTTCGAGGGTAAATGATTTAGAAACATTTTCTTGGAAATTTTCCTTATCAGAAGTATCTTCTATCGATATTTGATAATCCGTTTTAGAAAACACGTCAGAGGATGTAGGTTGTGGTTGTTTAAAAACAATGGGATTAGTTTCATCAAATTTGATATGTAATGTTTCTTCAAAAGTACAAGTAAATTTTTTAAAGACTTTATAAGCCTTAGAAGTTGTGGCGTAGCCTAGGAAAATTCTTTCATAAGATTTGGGTGATAATTTATGTAAATTATCATTAGTATTCAAAATGAATACTTTGTAACCAAATACCTTGAAGTAGGAAAGTATAGGTTTTCTACCATTCCATAACTCATAAGGTGTTTTATTAAGAAAATGTATGATTAAGACTTGATTTATAGAATAACATGGATTACATATAGCTTTAGCCTAAAAATGCTCAGATATCGAATATTCACTCAACATGGTTCTAATTATCTCTTGAAGAATTAGATTTCTTCATTAAATAATTCCATTCTTCTGGGGAGTTCATGGTGCTGAAAAATTATGAGTGATGCCTTTTCTACAAAAAAAAGTTTCAAAATCCGAATTTTGAAATTCTCCTCCATGATCACTATGAATAGTTACCAAGGGAAGGTTTTTCCCATTTTTAACATGGGATCAAAACATATTGAAATAAGAAAAAACATCATATTTCATTTCTAGAAAATAGAACAATGTAAATCTAGTGTACTCATCTACTAGAAAAAACACATAATACTTGCCACGAAGGATACCAGTTTGTTTTGGACCAAATAGATCCATATGCACCAACTATAATGCATCAGTGGTTGAGACATTACTGATTGATTTAAAACATGATTTATGTTTCTTTCCATATTGAATCGGATCAAAAATATTTTATGAATCAAATCTAAGCTATAATAGATCACTAATAATAATTTTCTTATAAAGTTTAAATTAGTTATTATGGTTATAGTGTCCTAATATTTCATTTCATAACCAAGATTAGTCTTCCATTTCACTAAGGCAATGTATATCTGGGCTATTAAGGTCTTCTATGTTTAGTGTGTATAAATTATCTTTCATATGGGTTGAGAGAATAAATTCCTCCATGGAATTGTGTACTAAGAACATATCATTCCTAAAATTAAAAAGGTATCCTTCATCACATAATTTTCTTATGGTAAATAAGTTGTTATTAAGACTCATAAGAAATAAAAAAATTGAAATCAATGTTTTTACCAGAAGAACAATGTTACCTATACCACCAATTTCACCCTGAGAATTATCTTTAAAGTTACTTTTCCTCCTTTCGTCTTGATAGTCTTTTCAAAGAGTTTTTTGTTACCAGTCATATGCTAGGAACATCTACTATAAATGTACCATGTATTTCTGTTGGTATGTTTCTTATTATCTTGAAAATAAAAAACTTAGACTATTAGATTCCAAATATTCTTTGTTCCAGAAATTTCAGAAATTAAAATTTTAGGAATCCACATATTCTTAGAAAAATATGCTTTATAAAATCCTAAAGACTGGGTTTTTTTAATGAGAATTTCTTCCAATGTCCACCACACTGGCATTTAGTGAATAATGAATATCTTTTTGGAAAAAAATAGTTATTACTAAAAATCAGTTTAGATTGGGTAAAACCAAAACCAGAACGATTCCTTATAGTCCATATTTGAGAACACATGTTATCAAAGATTTCCTTACAAAGTGTAATGTTTGATAAACACCTCCTCATGGAAAATATTTCTGACTTTAATTTTAAAACCAGGTTTTTATCCTATAAAACATTAGTTTTAAAACAAGAGTTAGTCTCTGAAATATTTTTCTTAGAAATTACATTTTCAAGGTCCTTAGAATTTTTATCCATCTCGGAATAATCTTCTTCAAGTTTTTTCAAAACACTTTTAAAACAAAAAATTTTCTTATCATGATCTTTAGAAATATCTGATACTTCTTTAGTAAGAATACATATTCTAGAATTTTTCTTATCATGATTTTTATTGAGTTTACAATTTTTATTCTCAAGTAGTTTAGCAAATCTAGACACTGCTTCATTAGTAGGTAAAATATTATCTTATGATGAGGAAGAATCATCATCTTAAGATTCATAATATTTATCAGTAGTATAATTTGAATTCAATGATACATTTTTAATGGATTCATAATTTTTACCTTATCCATTAGAGAATTATTTTAAGTAGGTATCTTGGCTAGTAGACCAAGATTCTTCTGACCAAAAGATTCATACTCCGAGAATTCAGCAGAAGAGTAACCACCAATAGCACTCCAAGTGTCATTAGATTGTAAAACATTCATATCTTTATCCTTGTAATACTTCTTTCTATTCATTTTTTAATGAGTTTCCTTTATAACATTTTTCTTAAGCATAGGACAGTCTGGTCATATATTCCATGCTCTTTTTCATTAATACCAAGTGACTTTTGAGTCTTTTGTGACCTTTATTTCTTTCTTCTTAAATCTATACTGAAAGTCTTTATTCCCTACTCTCGTGTTCATCCTTAAAGAAAGATTAGCTAACTCATTCTCTGAGGCTTCACTTCCAGTAGATTCATATTGAATAACAACCTTCTAAGATTTGTATCTTGTAACTCTCTGAGGAGTCGTGAATTTTATAGGATTTGAAGTTGTTGTAATGAAACTATTCCATTCCCATTCTTATTTTTAATATTACCAGAATCTCTCTTTATTCTAGTTTTGTGTTGATGAAGAGTTCAAAAAATCTCATCAAGAGAAATATGAGTAACATTCTATTCACATATATAGCTATTCTCTTGGATTCCCATTCATTTCGCATGATGTCTATGATCTTGCCTAAAAGAACTACATCATCTAGTAATTTCTCGCCCATGGATTGTAAGCTATGGATGATAGTCACTGATATTTGTTGTACCTTATATATAGGTGATCCATAAGTAAATAAGAAACCTTCATATTCATATCTGAGCAGGGATCTTCTAGTTTCAATGAATTTGGAAGTTACAAAGTGAGTTACTTCAAGCATCCTCCAAATACAATTTTCTACTTCACAATATTAAATTTGGATATATATATTTCTAGTCATGGAACAAGGAAAAGTGTAATGTACCTTGTAATTCAGTTGATAGTCATGCTTCTCCAGATTTGTGAATGTATTAACATCCTTTTCAGGGATTTTATATTCTCTAGTAAGCCAAACAAACTTCTCCACTCCATTGTTAATAAAAAATGTCTTCATATGATCACTCCAATATTCATAATCATTACCATCAAAGATTGGTGGTCTAGTAGGATTTAGATTTTCAATCGTGCCAATATTTATTACTGTCATTCTAAAATGAAATTTCATACCACAAAACATGTTAGAAGTAAATGTTTACAAACAAGGATAAAAATCCTAAAAAAATTAACATCAATGAAAACTAAGTAAGAAAAATTATATGTGAATATAATTATTTCAGAGACCTCCTCTGATACCAATTGTAGGATCCAATATGTACAATGAGATGATCAAATAAAAGAGGGGTGTTGAATTGTATTATTTAAAAATTCCTTTAGAACCATTAATATTCATATAAAACTTTCTTGAAAAAAGTTTCTTAAACTTAAGGAAAATATTTTCTTAAGGTTAGATTTTACATTAAGAAAACATAGTATAACAAAGTTAAACAAACATTAACAAAACCTCTTAAAGAAAAATTATCTTAAACATTACAACCTTATGATAAAAACATATGAAATATTTTATTAATGAAAATATTCTACTTTAATGTGTGTAGAATATTTAATATTATAATACTAACAGAATTACAAAGTATAATAAATTTATACATTCTAAATTTAACTAAGTTAATATTATAGTAGAAATAAAAAACAACATGAAATAGTAAACAAGTAACAATAAAATTCTATTAAAAAATATATATTTTTATCCAATAACCAATGATAAAGGTTCCTTGATTTATACTTTCAAGAAACTATGTCTTACCCAAACCCAGTTAACCCCTCAATCCGAAGATAGGTATATATCTTGTTATCCCCACAAGCCCTCAGTTTAGAAGGAAATCAGAACCTGTGTCTTCCAAACCTGCAATCCCATGATCATCACAATCGGAGTCTGCACAAATCAAGTATGAAAATGGTGTTCATGCATGCACAAGTTGTTCATGAAATCTGCAAGAATCACTGAGAGTTTCAAGAGCCTCTCTCTATAAATCACATCACAACTATTTCACATGCATCAAGTTCATCCACTCTCTACACTACTTTTTCTTGTTCAAATAGACTTCAATTTATAGGAAAAACATCCCAATGGTCGACTCCACTCCAATGGTCATATTTTATTTAATTTTTGGAGGGACCTGGACACGTGTCAAATATATAATGGTTATTTTGTAACATATTGTACGAAATCATGTCAAGTAAAATAAACGATGTTATGGATAAGCACTATGTATATGAAAACATGGAATCTGATAATATTGGAATGATACATTAAACAACTCCAACATTATCATGAAAAAATATTCTTAAGATGTCATAAACTGAATTGTGAAAATGGTATCACATTTGTATTGGAATCGGTTTCAAGAAATCTGTTTCATATTGGTTTAGAAATTGGCATCGTAAAATCTGTATCATATTTGTACCGGTATCGGCATCATAAAATCAGTATCATATTTGTAATGGAATATGCATCATAAAATTGAATGAATTTTTCAACAGATTTTGAATCATAAAATTTAATGTCTTTTTCATAAGTATAACGGAATGATAAGTTCATATATTAAAAAAACAAAACTTAAGAAAAAAATTAAGAACTTATGAAAAAGTGTTTGTTATTTTCAAAACAAAAAAACCCTAAGGAATGGATAAGCCATAAGATATCCTTATTGAATCAACAGTGCCTTGTTTTCATGTCACATACATGGGAGGAATTATAAAAATTTCCATATACACACACACTTCTTCCAAGCCATACAATTCATAAATCTAAAAAAACTAAAACAAATGAATACACACAATTATAATCCCACAATAAAAGTATGATAATAAAGTACTGAAAGTGTTAAATGGGTGAAATATAATCCCAACCAAGAAAGATGAATATTCTAACATACGAAGAAGGTGAGAAATACTATTAAATTAAATAACCCATAAAATATCATGGCATGTCTAATCTAAGTTATGATATACTAGATCCTTTTCTTATAAGGGCACCATTAAATGGTTCCTCATTGTATGGTATTTGAATCATAGTGGTAGAGGACATGTAAGGGTGAGTATAACAATAAAATGTAGGAAAACATGATAATTTTAAAATCATAGAAACAAGAATAGTCATCTCATAACAGGGATGTTATTATGACCTCCTCCATCCAAAGATGCCCCTCCTATGATGGAACGGGAGAAAGTTATATTACGGCCACCCGAGTCCCACCTCATGTTGGCCCTGAGTTGGAGACTAACACAAAGAGTATATAGATCTCAGAATATGGGAGGCACTAAACAATTTTTTGAAATGTATTTGGGAGATAAAAGGGACCATCCACAAACAAACTCCAAGGAATATATAAAAGATAACCAAAAACCATCCCACATGCATGTTTTAAAAATAAATATATTACAATTACAAAAGTAAACCTGGAAATACAAAAAAAAAATCTATGATACGATGAAAAAACTATCCGAATCTTAAACTAGTAATGCCCAACAAATTTCATGAAATCCTCATGGAGACCTGAAAATAGTTTTATATATGTTTGGAGAGCAGACATGTATACTCAGTAAGAAAGACATTGTTTATTGTGAACATGTGAATGAAGCATACTAATGCCCAGTTGAGAAAAAATTATAACCAAGAAATACCTAATGGCTATAATAACCATCACACCTAACAAAGGGACACTCACACGACTAGTCCTTAGAAACATCACCACATCCCACCTATAGAAACTTGGGTCACATCCCACCCGTATACATCTGGGCCACAAACCACATCACACTCCTCATGCAAACACCAAGTTCCAAAAACCACAACACATCCCACCTATAGACACATGGGACACAAACCACATCACATACTACTATCACACACATGGGATACAAACCACATATCATCCCAAAGAATAATGGGACATAACAATATAACACTTCTCTAGGAAACATGGGAAAGAAGAAATCACCTGGACACACATGCTCCTCACAAACCACAAATCTCTTGAGTAATCATGGAACATCATTGCTAGGAAATAGGACCCATAAATAGAATATGACTAGCCTTCGATCATTCCATAGGATTTTTTGGAAGGAAACCCCTTGTGATGATGTGGGTGTTCAAAATATAGTGCTCAACTAGGGATGGGTGCATATATAAATAACAAGGAAAATAAAAATATATACATATATGATAAAAAACACTCAATCCAAACATGTGGGATCTCAGAAAAAACATATAAATCACAAAAATACCAAAATTACATCTAACTCTAAATGCACAACCCTGACCATCAAGCCACAAAAACATTTCATATTTCCAACCAAAGATAGTTAACTATTTCTATATTGTTAGTTAAACCAACTCAAGCCATTCCAGATATCATTAATTTTTTAATTTTTTTCCATCACTAGATGAGAAACTATGAAACATAGAAATTGTAAACAAAATCATGCTCAATATAGTTACATTAAATTCCTAAGGTGAATATTTGGATAAACCAAATCAGTTCCACATTATAATAACATTGAACCTCAACCTCCAGATCCAGGATGATGCCTTCTGCATGCTACTCATGGTGAAAATCTTGAAAAAATAACCATACCAATCAGTATAATAATTCATCAACACTATGACACTAAGGAGATGAATCAATAGGAAGAACCCCCAACTCTCTACCAAAACTGATGACATCTTACTAGAAAACTAGTTTCCCATCCTTGTATCTCAACACTTCTCATCCATTATATATTCAATCTGTATTTCAACTTGAGATTCCGTTACACCACCTTAGAAATACCAAAACACACATCCAGGATCGCAACCAAACTACCAAACAAACTAGAGAGAAACCATACATCACATAACCCCATTTACCAAGGAAAAACACAATTCGAAACATAAAACTAAATACCTTATTTAATAACTATTTTTATTCAGTGTTTTTCATAAAACAATATAATCTTGGGGAATCCATTTATTAGTCAAATATATGTGATTAACCAATTTTTATATTTCGATGGTACCAGAAAATATCAATCAAGAAAAAACCACCCCACATATACTCAACACAAGAAAGGCCACCAACAACCACAATTCTCAATGGGACATTTAGACCGTATTACAAAAATATGACAATAATAATATCAAAACATTAATGGAATGAAAAAATACACCTACAAATTTCAATTTCATTATACATATTCTTAAATTTGATAACTTTTGAAAAACCAATATCCATAGGTAAAAAAAGTGACCCCCCACATGATGCAGAATAATGAAAAAAATGAAAACCTACCTCAAAAGGGTTTCAATGATACTCATATAAGAACAGATCATGTAACAGATCTCTGATCTACTGTCCTACAAAATATGCATCCCTTCAAGGATGTCACAACACCACCACACTGACAACAATGGAAGATAATCCCATATAGAACCATGGAAGATCTTCCACCAACCCATGGAATGAATAAGTTGGAGTAAAAAGAGACCAACATAGAATAAATCTTAATAATGGAGGAACAACTGTAGCTTATATATATTCTGTATTTCTATGGATTAAAGGATTGAATCTAAGAATAAATCGTTGATGATAGAATCATCAAATTTCCAAAGAGGGGTGACTCGGTCACCTTGGGTGAAGGAAGGGTAACTACAACTGTATGGATAGACAACCCATGATGCTGAAAAAATGCATTAAGGTCTGACTAGTAGGGTATTAAATGATATGTAATACCATTTCAAAACTTTTAATTATGTATGGTTGACTTCCACCTAAACACCCATTACCATTAGGTTTATTTTATTTCTTTCATACACCGTTACATTTTACATCGTGAAACCCACATTCATGGCTTGTCAAATGTCTCCACATAATGAATCCTGAAAGATATGTCATGTATCAGAACCTTACATTTTGTAATTCAGTTACATGATATTTAAAGCTATTTCTTCTTACATATAACAACTCGAATTCTCAAAGATCCTCTAAACTCCTCCAATAATCCAAAATTGGAATGATAACAGTCCAGGAGGGAATAAAATATTACATCAGATACCTCTCAAATTATTCTCACCCTTGAGAATACAAAACAAAACAAATAAGAAAAAGGGGTCTAAACAACAACCCCACAAGATACATATCAAGGATCTCGTCATACCTCAAACATTACTACATGAAACTATGAATCAACAAACAACAATAAAAAAATTCACCACCTTATCTCTAAAACCACATGAAACCTCCTCTCATACAACCACATTTCCACATATCCACTCCAAAACCAACGAGCCATACTTTTCCAGACACACGATTCAGGGAATAATATCATCCATGTCGAGATACTATCCATGCTATTTAGCACTGACTCACCCACATGGGTTTAATCACATCACAATTATTATATCTCGATTATGAATTAGTTCCTCCACTTTTTATTCGTTATGACCTTATTGCATACAACAATTCAAACGTATCACAAACCAAGTAAAAAAACTCATCTCTTTAAAAAAATGGGATCCAAACATCATATTGCAAAGACGAACATTGAAATAGAATCTCAAATCAACTCCAAGTACTGGACATGCTTATGTGATAATCTATACCGATTAATTTTCTTCTAGACACCATGCCTCAACAACACATGATCTGAAGGACCATTCCATCCCCGATACACCTCCTCTTCATGATCCTTGATTTCCACTATCCTCTCCCTGAATGTCGTATCTTCCTCGATATCTAGCTAAACCTAGGAATGAACGTTGATGTCACCTTGATGATACCAATGAATCTAAGGGGCATGGATGATTTTATGGGTTCTCTCCAACCGTGGTGGACATTCCTACTGGTATGCCACCGCTCCAAATAAACACAAGACCTAAAACATGAGCCCTTTATTAGGAAAATAGGACACTAAATCTGTAACATAAATCCACTTTAGGAAACCAAATTCTAAATGGAACTGAGAACTTCCAATAAAATATTTTTATTTTCAAAGATGTCAATGGTGCTTCAAATAGTGATAAATTGGGTATGAACCCTCGATAACAGCATTCATGACCATGGAATCTACAAACGTCTACCATGTTCATGGGTGCTTCCCAGGAAAAAACTAATTCAAACATTGATGGATCGACCTCTATAACATGCCGAGAGACCACACTCCAAAGGAAATTCACCTATCATGTCCAAAACATACACTTCGATATCTTTAGATAGAATTGGCGATGATAAATAACCTGAGTGATAGTTTTGATACACTCAGCATGATCTTCCTCTAACATTTAGTAGATTAATATATCATCAATAAACATGATGATGTACCAATATAGGAACTAATGAAGAAAAGAGTTCATAAGTATCACAAACAAAACTTTTGTGTTTGTAACAACTAATGAAATGAATCTTAACTTTATGTTTCCATACCACAACATGAAGATAGTTTTCGGGATGTTTCCCTCCGTCACCCACAATTTGTGATATCAACCTGCACTTTGATATTGGAAAACCAACTCACCCCTCTTATCTATTTGAAAATATTGTCTATCCTTGGAAGGGGGTAAATGTTCTTGGATATTACATGATTCAACATCCGTTAGTCTATACATAGCCTTAGACTACCATCTGACTTCTTGGAGAACAATACTAGTGCACCCCACACCGAAAAACTAGGATATATACAAAAACTATTTTCTAAATTCATATATATGAATCCTCTGATCCCTTAACTCCTATGGTTCTATCTTATAAGAATCAATAAAAATTGGAGAAGTAGTAGGCTATAGATCTTTCATGAACTCAACATCACATCGAGCGATAGGATTAGAAACTCCTCAGGGAAATCATGTAGGAGCTCCGTAATGACCCTTGTAACCACAAACAGTGTATTATCCATTGATTTGACTGATCGATAAGACAGAAAGGATTGTTGAGGCTCCACATGCCTACATCCCACCTGAAAACTCCACTCTGTTTCGAAAACCTCACTTTGGACATCTATATCTGAAAGAACAACTCTTCTTTAAAAATAGTCAAACACAACATGCATAGAATACAACAAGACAATAATGAGGATAACATCATATGATTTAATCTATAGAAATAAGAGATCCCTATTGGAATGTTTTGGACCCATCATCAGTCTACATCTCCAAAAACATCGAGCAAAATATTTTCCCCTATAACTAGCATACTCATAACTAGTGTCACAAGTTTCATATCTATGTCTAGACTCAGATCATGTTATAGAGTGGGTGAAACAAAGGAGTGTGAATCTCATGAAGGAATCAAATCATAAGCATGTGTACTAAACAAAGTAATCATACCTCCGAAGATATTTGGTCCTACTGAAACTGTGACCTCTTCAGTGTGCAACTAACCACATCCGACTCCTCTACATCTCTCATGATGACAGCATCCATGACCATTCCTAGGTCAGGCTCCCTGGACATGAGGAACATCATGTGGTCTGCTGCTACCTACTATATCTCTCCTTGATATAGAAAAATCATACTACCCATGATGTTGAAATGGTCTCACTAGAAACATCTATTGAGGATAGCACAAAACCTATCCACCTTCATCATAATGAGGTCAAATAGCTACCAGACACTACTTTTTAAGCTTTTTTGAACTTATCTAAATAATAACCTCAACCCCAACCCCATAGTTCTCAAGGACTAGAACATAATAAAGGGAACTATTGAGGAAGAGTCTTTTCTGGTCGAAACCTCGAAATTCATGGCGCCTGACACCTGCTACATGTAACCCTACCTATCGAAGAACTCTGCTGACTCCCCTATCACATTAGACT
Organism: Viscum album; assembly: GCA_963277665.1. Taxonomy (NCBI): domain Eukaryota; kingdom Viridiplantae; phylum Streptophyta; class Magnoliopsida; order Santalales; family Viscaceae; genus Viscum; species Viscum album. The sequence continues at coordinate 1,656,360,239 of OY728119.1, forward strand.
TCATTATGATTGCATCCTCTTGATAGAGTATTTGTTATTCTTAACATGTTCATATGTTGAAAAGTTAATATAGTAGCCATGTACAAGATCAGTGGATAGAGTGCCTCCTCAAGGTGTGTCGGACGAGTCTCCTCATCTGAAAAGTGATCTTATAAAAAATTATGGATTTACATGAACATTGTCCACATCCCTTACTCTAACAAAATCCCCTATTTAAGGTAGAATATCACTTTCTTCTTATCGGTATTCATTGTTGATGAATCTATCTACGTTCATAATTCCATATCAATTTCGACCCATAAAACATCTGCATCCTTCCTCTACCCCACATAAAGCATCCACCACTCATATGTAGATCCTCACATTGGACTAACTTCCAAAGGGTCCCAATACTCTTTCAAGGCACATATCAAACTGAATGGGATATCAAGATCCTAGATCTATATTTCTATCTCCATGTATAAAAAATTCACTAATACTTATCTAATGTCTACTTCTATAATGAAGACATCATCCTCTCCCACTAATTATCCTCCACAACTGGATCACCCCTCTATTGATCAAGATGATCAGACTGCTAATCCTCAACTTCCCAATCCACACGTGAATAATTATTAGGATCCATAACTAAAAGGTAATCAAATAGTTTCTAAGCTCATGTAGTATAGAATTTTTACTTAACATTCATTTAATATCATTTAACTCGTTTTTTTCATTCCTTATTTCCATAAACATCCCAATTATAATAATAGAAGAGGTTATTATGTTCAATGTAAATTTTCTATAGCCTCTATGGTACAAGCATTTTAGCCTCCCATTTTTGTTCAGTAGGATAAAATTCTTTTTATTAGATCATGGGGGAACTAAAATCTGGTGTTCTCGGTAGTCTTCACATTCCTATGTCATGCACCCAGACCACCTGATAGTGTTCCCCTACCAACCCATGCAATTATCACTATTCCTAAACCCAAAATGTCCGTAATATTACTCAAACATCACCTCAGATCCAATTATATCATTACCCCTCCATCTGAGGATTCCTCTCATGGGATGGTAATTGTGAAAGGGAGAAAATGATACCTTGAGTCCCACATTCATTAGGTCCCATGATGGTGATTATAACTAAGGGTATACAAATCTCACAATGATCCCTTCCATCCAATGATTCCCCTACTAGTATGGAAATAGAGAAAGATATATAATTACCCCTGAGTTCTACCTTTTGTAGTCCATGGTTTGGTGACAAGCTCCAAGGGGATATAGATCTCAGGACATGGGTGCCATTGCCATTTTTTTGATATAATACCAAGAGATAAGATGAATCATCCAAAATACCATGACATATATAAATGAAATCCAAAAACCATCCCATTTTACTTTTATTTTAAAAATAAATGTTACAAATACAAAATCCTATATGTAAATAACAAAATTAATGGTAAGAAACAACATAAAATCATTCTTAATCATAGACTATTAATCCCAAAAATGGTCCATGATATCATCTTTGGGACATGAATATACTTTTATATACTAGAGGGTGAGAATACAAGTATAGTCAATATGAAATCCAAATTCACTTATTCCCATGTTAGAGAAGCATAATGATTTATATATGAGACAACAATAGGACCAAACAATATCTAACATGTTTACTAACCATCCAAAATTCAATAAGGCACACTCAAAAAATAGTGAATATAATGTAATGTAATATAATGAACATAAAAGATAGGGTACCCAACACCACATGCTTCTGGTTATCAACTTTTTTCTAATGAGAAATGTCAGCGTGCTCCACCTCTTCTGAAATTACCATGTTAAAACCCACCAACACACACCTGATACCAAAAAAACAAAACCACATCACACCTAAAGACACCTGCGCCACATACGACATCACAGCCCACCTGTAATCACCTAATGAAAAATCCACATTTCATCTTTCCTGTAGACACTTCGGCCACAAACCACATCAGATCCTACCCAGAAACACCTGATCCACAAACCACATCACATCCCTCACACAGTCACATAGGACACAAACCACATATCATCTCTAAGACACATGGGAAGGCACAAAAACATCCCATCCTGAAGACTCCTAGGAATGTAAAACTCTCTTGAACATATGTGGGCCTCACGAACCAAAAACTTCCCAAAGAATATTAGGCCATCAACACCAGGAAAAGAGAGCAGTGAATAACTCGTGGGAAACCATCCATCCTCCCACAAAGAAGATTGGGAAAGACACCCTCACCTATGACGATGTTGGTGTTTAGAAAATAGTTCTCAATTTGTGTGGGATTCATATATAAATACCAAGGAAAATACAAGTATATACGTATATGATACCAAAAACTCAATCCAAACCTATGGGTTCTCAGAAAACCCACCAAATAATAGAACTACTAAATTTTCTACTTACTCTAAATACACAACACTAAACATCATGCCAAAAATCTATTTCATATTCCAAAACAAATTTATTAACCATTTTTATCCTATTATAAAATCCAACTCAAGAAAATTTAGGTTTTTATAATCAATTATTTATTTATTCCATCACTAAATGAGAAAGTATGTAACACATAAATTATTAACATAGTCACTTTAAACATAGTTTTAGTCATTTTAGAAGGTAATGGAACTACTAAACCAATGTGGATTAATATTATAAACATATCATCCCATGACCTCCAATGACAAGGTAGAACATTTTACATGGTACTCTTATAGAAAATTTTGAAGAATTACCCAAAAAATAACCACATTCCTTCATAAAAAACACCCCTCTTGATCTACACATAAATTGAACCAACCCCCAACTCACAATCACAATTGATAACACCATACCACACAACTGTTTTCACTTCTCCACTATACAACACTTGTCATCCATTCGACAATCAACAAGTCTCTCAACCTATGATTTTGTTACACCAACCAAGACATCCCATAACATAAAATCATGCTCATTTACAAAATACAACAAAAACCATAGAAAACACACATGTCACGTCACCCCATGTTTGAAGGAAAAACACCATTCTTAATTTTACAAGGGGTCCCTTATTTAATTCCACTTGTTTAATTCAATGGTTATTTCATAAGTTTACAATCTTGGGAAATACATTCATTATTCATATATAATTTATTAATAAATTTAAATATTGTATGATAACAAACAATATTTATCACAAAAAACCCACCACACATATACCCATCATAAGCAAGGCCACCAATGACCAAACTTTTCAGTGGGGCATTTAGGCCACATTACCATTATTTCACAATCATAGCATAGAAAACTACAAGGGGATGAGAAATTAACCCCTATACACATTTTAGTTTCATATAATTTATTATTATCTTTTAATAATGTAGACATCCAAAATCCATAGGAAAACAAAGTTTCATATATCCTGCATGATATAAAATTAAGAGAAACATAAGAAGCCCTATCTCAAAAGAGTTTTAATGAACCTATCATAAGAATGGATCATGTAACAGATCTCTGATATCCACACCCACAAGATATAAAACAAACTAAAGATTTTGTATCACCTATATGCCAAAAACAACTAAATAGAATCCAATTTTGATCCATGTGAGAACATCCTCTATCACATGGAAAGAAGTAACTAGAGGGGAAAGAGTCCCAAAAAGAATAAACCACAATAATAGAGGAAGAACACAACTTTAATCAAATATAGATTGAAATGGATTGAAGGAGGGAAGATAGGAATCAATCCTTGATGAAAGAATCATCAAAATGTTGTATAGTGGTCAACCAATCGCCTGGGGTTGAGGAAGGGTCATTGATGTAGTAGGGTTTGAAAACATGAGCTGATGAAAAAACACATAAAATTTACATGTGTGAGGTATTACATAACTTGTAATTCCACTTCACACCATGTAATTCTCTATAGAAGACTTTAATTGAAACAATAGCCACCTTTTTCTTTTCTTTTCAGACCCCAAAACATTTCATGTCTTAAAACCCTCTTTCACAATGTTTCAATATCTTCACATATATAAACCTCCACGACAAGCCGTGAAACAAAAGTCTATGACATGTAATTTAGTTACATAATGTTTAATCCAATTTATTCATTATTTTAGTAAATGAACATCTCCAAGTTCCTCTGATCGCCTCCAACAACCCAAAATATGAAAAGTAAGGGATGAGGAGAGAATAGACCGTTACAGCTATATAAAAACAATGCAACCCCATCCATGAGGTCATGATCATTATTCCACGCCCAATAAATAACTTTTGTCTCTAAATTCCTCAATACATATCAAGTGGATTGCACATAAGAAATATTTGGGTCACCACAAACCTAATATAGATCAACCCTTTATGTAGGGCATCATATACCAATGACACTGCAAGCCCAACTATGATGTAATTCTAGATGGGGGGTCAATTCCATGTTATATCTGATCAAAAAAATTAAAAAAACACACATAGGGAATTAAAAAAATGATAGAGTATCAGAACACATTATCACACAAAGAGTATCAAAATACATTATCAAAAGAAATGATAGAGAATCAAAATACATTATCAACAATATAGAAAACACATGCACTTATTTGGTTTCACTATATCAAATTAGGATAATAATACCATTATATATTATTAAAATTAATAATATAGTCATTGAATAAATATCCCATGATTAATTTCAAAATGGGGTTTTAACAAATCCAATTTACACAGAAAGTGGATTTCATATCCTCAACTAGTAGGATAATACCATATGAAAACTATTTATCAATGATTTTGAGGGAGATAGAATCACTAGGCTTTGCCCTTGAAAAAATACCATGATGAGGACTAACAAATTTTGCATGCGAAAAACCATTTACAAGAGATGTTCAAACACATCATAATGATGACCCAAACAATGTATTCCAAACCACCCCAATAAAATCTCACCATCGCACAACATACCCTAAGGGATGTTTTTTGGAATATTAGAGAGTTATATATCTAGGAAAAAATAATATGAAAATTAATGTCTTATTTTAAATAGAATACATTTTATATTTACTTTTCATTCTTTCTTTATAAACTATTTTGATTTAAAAAAAAATTGGGTATTTTGAGTAATAATAAAATTCAAACAAGTAATTAATTTTGATTAATTGATGGGTTTTTGAAATAAACAATATATTAATAAAAATATTTTTTGTAAATAATTTTTATAAAATATAATTGATCATATACTTTTTAGGTAGTCAAATATTTTTTTTAAGGGTTCAAAAATTGTTTTTGTAAAAAAATACCATCATTTATCAATAAATGTATATTTTTATTTTAATCATGAAAATTCAATAACTTATAAAATTATTTTGAAAAATGAATATTATCTTTTGAATCAGAATGTATAAATTATCCAATGGTTAATTTTTAATAATTCTCATGTTAAAATTAAATATATTAATAATATAGAATGTGTATTAGGGCATCATAATGACCAAGAAGTGATGTAATAAATACTGTTATGGGTATCTATGACCAATTATATTCTTCCCATTTAATATATGGTTATTTTAATTTTATATTGTTAATTTAAATAAATAATTTTTCAATCCTCTGAAACCTATAATATATTATAAGGTCTTAAAACGATAACTTTAAGAGAATTAATTTCCATCACATCACCAAGGGTATTATTTTAATATGTTTAGACCATGTCCTCATAAAATAATGAAAACCATACTTATTTTTTATAAAAATGGGAAAATCCATGGGATGGTTATTGGTTTTGGTTGTTTTATTATATACAGTCCAAAACCTATGTTCGGGAAATAATAAAGAACACTACGGTCTTTTAAATAATATACCCCAAATAGAATCCAATTATTCTTTAATAAAAGTAGTTGGAGAATGTATTTACTCTACAATCCCTTATCTAGAGTCCTCCCAAGGTTCCCCTGAACTATCAAGAATATCCTCCAAAGAATTTGGAATCAGACACTCAAGGTAAGGGATCTCTACTTCTCCTTTATGTTCAATTGTTTCCTTTATCTTGTGTCATTTATCCTAATTTAATATTATTGGATTGTGTTCTTCCATATCAACCATACGCTAAATTATATGTATAAATTAAGAAATAACCCTTTAACTCTTGTAAATATCTCTTATGAACATTTATATTCCCTTATTAGGTTACTAAATTTCATGGCGATTTTCCATGCCAAAAAATTGTTTATTGAATACCCATACCAATTTCTTATCAATGTTTTTAACCTTTGTGAACAAGTAATAATTTTATTGTGGAATTACATGTATTTATTCAAAAATAATTGATCATGTAATAAAATTTTATGAAAAATTATTCCATGTTTTTTTATCTATGTGGGAAAAATAAGCATGATAATGAAATGAAAGTGGAGGGTGTGCATGAAATTATATAGAACTCATATGAATTGTGTGATATTTTAGTCTCAAGAGATATCATTCAGTGGATTAGAGACTTAACCTAATCCATCCTATGAATTTTTTAATCAAGTTGTCTTGGTATTTATCCTCGACCTGTGTTTACGATTTAGTGAATAAATGTTTTGAACATTTTTCATGTTTCCTTTATGTTATCATGATATACCATGCCTCATTATTCATGTTTGCGATTATCATCCATTTTATGTCTCAATGATATTAATATTGCCTAAAATTTATTAATTTCTTCATTTTATGTCATTTTTATTCCCTTAATAAGATTTATATATCACCCATTTCATAGTATGTCCTAAGGTTATCGCATACAGTTTTATGTAATATGGACTAATATGATATTTTCTGGGATGTTTCTAATAATGTTATTTTTTCCAATGTTCATACTTGTTTTTAATGTTCCTAATTATTAAATACACTATATTTATAAACATTTTAGGTTTTATTTTGTGTAATATTAAGTAAAAAATAACACATTTATATGTAAAAAGGAGGAGGGTTGTCATAGTTGGTATGAAAGGGAAATATTGGTTACACTTGGGATTACGATTATAAATATATAGAGAAATAAATAGGGATAAAAATATGTATATGAACAAAACCATTAATTTTTAAAAGAATAGAGTAAGTAGTTTATTAAGAAAATACATCCCTGTTTTGATAATATAGGTGGATGTCGCTCTGGAATATATGTTCATAGGTTTAAAACCCGAAAACAACACATTCATCTAGAAATCATCAGGAACTACTTCAAGATGATGGGACTTCATACATACATGGTTTGACCCTCCCATGTGATATGATTTGGTAAATTTACATGTTCATTTTAAACCATTTAGATAGGAAAAAAATAGACACTATAGTATTTTTTATGGAATAGATCATATATAAAATATATTTTACCATAAAAATTTATTTGTCTAGAAATAAATGTAATTTATATTTTATCCATTTAATTTATTTGGATTCACACTTTTGTGTTTAATAGTATAAAAATTCTCATACATAGTTTTCCCTTTATTGTAACTAATGATCAAAAATAGGAGGAAGCAGGTAATCATCCAATATTAAGGGAAATGTGATATCTTCACAAATGAGATACCCACCCAGATGGGAGAAGGAATATAGAAATTTATGAATATAAAATTTCAGATCACTCAGGTTCAAAATAATATCCTCGATAAGTATGAGTTACCAAATCCCACTAAAAAATTCTATGTTTTCATTGATATCTTTATGCGATAAAGGTTTCCAAAATTCAATAGATCATCTAATCTATTGATTGTGGAATAATAGATCAACTCCATTGAAAATATCTTATCCATCCTAAAATACATCATACTAGAAAACATTTTAATATTTTTTTATCATATATAAGAATAATATTATCAATGTTGTAAATTGATCAGGACTATAAGTCCTAAAGAAGAGATCGAAGTGATGAGGTGGAATAAAATCTAGAAACTACTTTCCAATAACTATTTTCATTTCTCTATCTAAATGAAAATGAATAGTTATTTCCTTACCTTCAAAAAAATTGTTGAAATAATTGATCCATTCTAGAAAAAACTCCCAATACTTTCATGATAGACCTCCAAATTTTTTAATAATCATTTGTTCATGGTTGAATACTCATTTGGTGTGTTAAAACCTAGTCTGTGAATATCCTGGTAAAATTGATACTTTTATAGCTATGAAAAAATTATCCAATGTTCCCTTAAAGATAAAATGGATATTAGAGAATCTTGGGTTTATCATGACGATAAGAAGTAGAAAGGGGATATTAATTATGGATATCAAATAGAGAAATATAATAATGCAAATAAATTACAACATCCCACCTGTAAATGAAAAAAATAAGAACGTTAAAAATTTCTTAATGTGAATGAGGAAATTTTTTTGGTTTGAGAAGCAAGGATACCATGCTAGGGATTGTTGATGACATAATACAATTAATGTGATGCAAGAAAGGAATGATCTAGTCAACCCAGATATCATTATTCATTTTAAAACTACAAAGAACAAGGAAACGTTTTAATCCAATACAGTAAAACAATAGTTTTAGGACACAACCAATAACCACTAAGGAAACAAGGTTGATATTATTCAATCAAAATTGTTGAGGTAAATCCTAATATTGAAATGGGGAATGGTGTGATAGTTATTAATTCACGAATAGAGAACATATATTTTTTCCGGGTTGTATTGTCTTCTTTTTATATATAATGTTATGTATAACTATTCAAAAATCACCAAAATGCATTCATGTAGTGCTATCAGTGTAGATAGAGAGTGCAGAAACTGTTACCTCATATGTGTGTAACTCCTCCCCTGTAAATTGGGGGGGTTAAACATCCCAAAATAACTTTATAATAATCCCTTTGGTGTAATTTTATTAAATTATTGGTATGGATTGTCCTTCCATATATATATATATAACATAAATTTCCATGAGAAGGAAATCACTCTCTATATTTTTAATTAGACTCCTGTTCTGTTCAAATGCAAGTAGATGGATAAATATTATTTAGATCCAATATCTCAAGCATGGATATTATTTACCATATAAGAGAGAATATATATCTCAATAGACTGAGTCTATGTAATTGATCATCCTTCAATAAATTCCTATTGGGAGGGAGTACATAGAAGTGTTTCTCAAATAATTTCTTAGTTTTCCTCTTAGCTGAGAGAATGGATATTTAGTCGAGCTTATACATAAGGCATCTTCAGTATCCAAGAATCTATATATAATAGATTCCGGGGAACATGAGGATATGAAGAAAAAACTATAGGGGAATCTTGATAAAGGGTTCATATGACCATTTTCTTCACTATGGGGTCTATAAATCCTCTTTTTGAAGAAGAAGGATGGGTTAATGTGCATTTCCACTGATTATCCTAAGAAAAAAAGATCAGTAAAAACAAAAATTATTTTTTTCCACGGATTTATGACATGTTTGATCAACTATGTTGAGAAAATAACTTATCCATTATGAATATGTGGCCTGGGTATTACCATATTTGGGCGATGAAGGAGGATATAACCAAGATTACATTTTTTTAAGTTAAAAGAACTATGAGTTCATAAAAATAGCATTCAGACTCACAAATTCTCTAAAAATATCCATATAATTGATGAATACAATATTTAGATAACACCTCAATAAATTTATGGTTGTCCTTATATATTTTTTTCTAATATACTCTAAATGTAAGAAGGCACATGAGGAGTGTATGAGAAAAGTGCTAACTACCTTACAAAATGTTACGATTTATGCACTTTCATGGATGCTAGACATATTTTAGAAAATTTCATGGTATTATGAGATGTTTCTATGAAGAGGTTAGGTTTTGTATTAAATAAAAATGATAAATTGATAACCTATTATTCACGGAAGTTTAATGTTCACAAAAAACTACCCAACACATTATCTGGAGTTGGATTCAGTGATCATCTCTTTGAGAACATGAAAACATTAACTATCTGGAGAGAGGTATATAATATATATGGATCAAAAAATCCTTAAGGTATATTTTTATAAATAATGAGATGAATATGTTCCATTGAATATGATTAGAGCTGATCAATGACTATGACTACTCAATCCAACACCATTATAGGAAATAAAATAATGATGTACACTCTCTAAGTAGAGGGGATTCAAAAAATGTATCATTGATGAGAAATGATAAGGATTTTATCTTATAAGATTTGAAAATGATGGAAATGGGAATCATAAAGGATGGAACATCACCAATACTTTCACAAATGGTTGATATATCATCCCCTCTAGAGAGGATAAAGAATGCTCAAAGGAATAAAATGTGAATTCAAATAAATGTGAAACCATAAGAAAATGGAAATCATCATATTTCAATGTTAATAAAGATGAAGTTGTGGGATTTGGTTCAAGAATATGTGTACCACAAAATCATTATTTATGGATGTAAATGTTTGATGGTACACATTTCTCAATGATATCCATCCATTCTGGAATCATGAAGATGAATCGAGATCTGTGAGAAATATATTGGTAGGAAAATTTTATGAATGTGACAAAAAAATATTCTTAAAGATTTTTTGTATTTCATCAAGTGAATGTAGAAAAAAAATCCTTTTGGAACGTGAAAAAATTACCTATACATACATAGAAATTGAAAGAAATCACGATAGACTCTGCCACGGTCATCATAAGACATTAATAGGAAATAATCATATATGTATTTGGTGGATCAACATAAAAAGACTTATCACTTAATATTAATTCATTAGGATTTATCACATGATCAATTTTCAAAGATATTAAATATAGAATTTTTGAGTCTACAGGGAAAACCATTGTCAATTGTATCATACTGGTTACCATGAATTACCCCTAAAAAAATTCTAATCTATGTGGACTATCCAGACACTCAAGGAAACATTTAGATAATTCTCAATTGAATTCAATTTATGGTGGTATTAACCACTTTATCTAGATGAATTATCACAAAATAACAGTTTCCATTCAAGAATCCAAATGGATCCCTAGGAATCCATTTAATGGAAATGGTATAGAACCACTGCCTCATGGAATGACATTAGGGAATGAACACAGCTATGTATTGAAATGTTCAAAGAAATGGTGGAAAAGTCAAGACCATTATGAAACACATCATGGAGTTTAGATTCAACAAAAGTGTTTTGCTGAAAACTGTTGATGATACCTAGAGTTTACAATTGTACAAATAGTATTCTTCCACACATCTCTATGGATGAAATTTATGAAATTTTTTAGGAAATAAATGATTGGTCCAAGATAAATATGTCCCTTTGAGATCCTTGATCACATTAGAGTGGTGACCTATCGATTATAACTCCCACCTAACATATATCAAATACATACTATATTACATGTATCCATCTTGAAGAAGTACATAACAAACCCATAAAATGTTATCAATACATAGGGGGTACCATTTTATGATGATATATTATATATGGAGAAGTCACTGTTGATACTAGATCATAGAGATAGTGTTCTTAAGAATAATAAAATTTTCATAGCAGAAGTGTTTTTTAGAAAGAAAATGTTTGATGAAGACATGTTGGAACTGGTGGATGTTATGAAATAGATTTACCTGCATCTATTTTAGGGGTTGAAATGAAAATTTTTAGAGAGGAATTTATAAAAGGGTATGATTTTAATGACACAAACAATAATAATTAATATATCCTTCATGGTTTAATTTAATTTATTATTATATATTATAGATATAAAAAACACAATAACTTCATTTGTTTTATTTTATCCAATCAGAATGAAATGATCTATATTTATTATTACCATTGAAAATATAGCTATTTAATATTGATCACATGAATATTATAAATATATGGTTTTAATAAATCTAATTTACAAGATAAAAGGAATTGATGGACTCAACCATTTGGACTGTACACTGTGATTCCCATTTATCAGAACTTATGAGGGTGATTGTATCACTAGGATTTTCCTTGACTAAGCCCAGGATGAGATCCAATAACTTAATCATCATCAAAATAGTTTATTGGGGATGTTCAAGCTCATCTATATCACAACATAGACCATATACACCATGCCACGGCATGAAAATATCACTGTTGATCACATTACCGTAATGAGGTTTTTGTTTATTAAAGGGATGGGTCTCAATAAAATAATAATGGTAAAATTTATATTTTAATTTGAATATAATAAAATTTATATTTATATATTATTTTTACTCTATAATAAACTTTTATTTGGATACAAAAAAACACAAATGTATTTTCCTGTAATATTCAAATTAAATTAATGTATTTATTTTTATTAATTAATGGATTTTTAGAAAATAAAGCTTTACTAAAAAATTATTATTATAATTATTATCAAATATAAATTACCATAATATATTTATGAAGTCAAATGTAAATGTTATAAGTGTCGTCTGGAGACTATTATTGTTAATAAACCTATATGTTCTCAATAAATGTCAATTATTATTTTATATGTGATAATTTACATATTTATAAAATTATTTTGGTAAATTGAATATTATCTTTATATTTGAACAAATATATTATACAATGGTGAATATTTCATTTTTTTCTCAGGTAGTTCATTTTCACATAAAAATTAAATGTCGTATAAATATATGGTGTGTATTATGATATTAGAATGACCCAAAAGTGATGTAATATAAAAATAAATTGAATCGATGAACAAAAATATTCCTTCCATTTTATATAAATTGATTTTAATTTTATATTATTATTTGTGAAATTCAAGTATTAATCATTCCTAATCTATAAAATCTTTTAATGTTTTAATATAATTTATTTATGAGGACAACTAAAATCCACATCAAAAAGGGTACTATTTTACTACGTTAGGCCCCTTTTCATGTAAAATAATGAATTAAACCCATAAAAGGAAAAAATGGAAAAGCCCATGAAATGGTTTTTGGTTTTGATTATTTTACTATATAGATTCCCAAACCCATGTTTTGGAAATAATAAAGAACTCCCCTCTCATTTCCTATATAAACCCACCCAATCTATCATATATATTCACTCAAAATCCTTTTAAAACATCTTTACTATGTACTCCCCTCTCTATAGTCTTCCATAGATTCCCCCAATCTATTAAGAATCTCCTACCAAGTACTTCGAATCACACACTCAATGTAGGGGGTCCTCTTCTCTTTCTCTTTAGTGATGTATCATTTTTTTCTTATTTCTTTTATCATATTTCAAAAAATGTTGATACATTTTCATCCATACCCCCCTAAATTATATATTATTTTTAATTAATGTGATACCCATTTCACTCTCATCAAGCCCTCTAATGAACATTCATACACCCTGTTTTTCTTCTGAAATTTCCCCACATTTTTCTATTCCTAACAATCGTGTAGTGAATAACCGTACCGATTTCCTATAAAGGGTGTCCATATTTATACAATTATACTTCTTATATTGGGGAATTGAATTTTTTTAATTCCAAATTCTTTAATTATAGAATATAATGTGATGATAAATGATTCCATTTTTCATGATCTATGTGGCACTCATAACCATGAGAATGAAATGAACGTTTTGGGTGTGCTTGGAATTATATGTTGCTCTAATGCATTGTGTAATGTTTTATTCTCATGAGACATCATGAAAGGTATTTTGGATTGATCCTAATACATCATGTGGATTTTCTATCATGATTTCATGGTAGTTATCCTTGAATTTTTCTTTGATGTTGTATTCTATGTTGATGTCACATTTCTCATTTTTCCTTAATGTTATCAGGCTATATCAGGGCTCATTTTTCATGGTTCGGATTCTCACAACTTTCATTTCCCATTGATATTATGATTTTATAAAATGCATTAATTTATTTATGTTATTTAATGTTTATTACCTTACTGGGAATTATATCTCTCTAATTTATTAAGTACATCCCCATGTTATCCCACACATTTTTAAGTAAAATAGAATAATAAGATATTATCAAGGAAGTATATAATAACGCTATTGTATCCCATTTTATGAGATGTGTTGTAATGTTCTTAATTCAAAAATTCACCTGAATTTCTGATCATCAATGTCATGTTTTGTGTACTCTTATATAATAAATCATGAATTAATATATAATATAGAGAAGGTTTGTCATATTTTTGGACTATACCCTCATGGGGATGGAACAAGGGAACAAACTCAACAGATACTAGTTTAGATAGATCTAATGAAGGGATATAAAGGTCCTAATATTTCCTTTATGATGTGTACTAGGGTGTAAATAGTTATCCTAGCCAACCCATGGTCTTTCTATGTGTCAGTGCCTCACATAAGAAGCAATCCTCAAAATACACATCTTGAAAGAATGTATACATGACATGTAGTGGTATTCTGACAACCTACATATGTTTTTTGTTTGTTCCCATTTTCATATATAATATCCCATTTACCAACCCATATACATCTATTTCTCCCTATGTATAGCTGGTTATGTCCATGTAAATGGATCTAACTTCGTAGTATGATCATATTTGTATACACTAACATATCTCTTTCCATGTAACCTCAATAGTAAATGATGATCCAACAACATGGTCCACACAGTAGGTGATACATGTCACATGAAATGTGATAATATTTCATCGATGTAAACCCTTATAGTGTACTATGGGTCACAAAATTTGTGTAATCACTAATGACACACCATGTGAAATGATGTTTTATAAAACAATTGAATCTTATATGTTTCAACGTTTCTTACACCACCACAATGATTCAAGAAAGGGAATCACATAAAATAGTTCATATGATCCCACTGATGACCGGTCGAGAAGATATGAGATCTTATCAACTCAATGACGCACCCGCAATTCATGTTGTCACCACACCATGCTATCGTAATGAATTATACTAGGAGGAACGAGATCTTGTAAGCATGATCCCCTATAGTCCATCTCTAACCATCCTCAGCCATTGGAGGACCTCTACCACACCAAAGATCATGAAATTTAACCATTGTATTGATATATTTCATCGAAGAATGGCGTCTCATTGATTCTCTATATTTATTGAACCACATGAAAAGAAAATTACCCTGGAATAATGTCTGATGAATCGAGTGAGAAATCAATATATAAAAAACAAGGGGAAGAAAATCATTCTTTCATCATTTCATCTTCCATATATTTTTGAATAATTAGACATGACAAGAGGTAATAAAAACGAAAAAATTTAAATCAAAAATAAATAAAATCATTCATTGATGTGTGAATAAATTTAAGTTCATGGAATTGATATGCATTCAACTAGGATAAAGAAAAAGGATGCAATCAATGAAACAATGTATTTTACATATACTTTGAATTAATTACTAATGAAGAACGGTTCAGTGTCTCCATAATTGGTGAGATATATAAACAGAGATTGAACAATAATCTTTGATCTCGATATGATAAAATATAATTTTTTTCTATAAGAATGATACCCTCAAACATCCTTCTAGATATCAATTGTTAATAATCAAATCCTGATTTCTCATCATAAACATATATTTATAGAGGAATATATTTATTGGTTTCCATAAAAAAATATAATTTTTTTTCATTTTATTATTTATGCATCTGATTCATTTTAACCAAACATATTCTATATAAAGCTATTTGTCATTCGTACTAAAAATCTAACACTTTGAACTCAAAAAAATTATTACATTTCTAATTCAAAACTCTATTTATGAACTATTTCATTTTTTAGGAAACCATGCATGTGTGATATTAATGTTTTTAGTATTTTAGAATTAATAATCCCAATATTATTGGTCCTTGAAATTCCACGTCGTCTTAGCTCTGGGTTTTTAGAATAATACACTTATTATTATAAAGTATTTCATTAAAAAAATAAAATTCAATATTGTAATAATTGTAATATTATTATTTATTAAGTTGCACTAATTTCAGGAAATTACTACATATTATTTATTCAATTAATATTAAAATGTATTTGTTATCACTAGATCATTAAATTGGTCTTCCCTTCCTCCACAGTATATAATAATCAATTAATAATTAATATTAATTTATTAAAAAATCACTACGTTATTCACCAATAAATAGAAAAATATATTTTTAAAAAATAAAGAATAAATATTTATTAAAAACTTTTCTCACCTAATTATCTATCAAATTACTATTGAGAAACTATATTTAATCATGAAATCATTACTAATTATTAAACCATTTGTGGGAAAAATATTTTTTTACTTGTAAAATAAAAAAATTATTATTATTTAAAAAAGGTTCTATATATACTTAGTGTGTGGACTTATGGGACCATTTGTCATTAGAATTATGTAAAACATCAAAAATTCAATGGTTAGTTTCTAGATTTACTCCATGTAACCCACATAGAAGGTGGATAATATCACAATGCCAAAAACCACATATAAATTCTCCCTATGTATAATAATATGTTTTTTTCAATATCTCCACTCTGGAATTGTACATGATAGTACTATTAACCATGTCATTGATGTATAATTCATTGATATTTCAGAAATTAAACATGTCTATATAGTATAATGGTCATATCATTATTTACTATTTATCATTTCCCTCATGGGCCTACGTTATTAAATGATATTATATAATAAATGGAAAACCCCTTCCTCACATTATTCATTAATGAGATTTCATTCATGATGTACCTAATATATCTAACAATATTGTGAATATATGTCATCACTGATTAAAAAAAATCATGTGTTCGATTCTTAACATCCATTAATAATAATATTAATGTATAATTACTATTACACATGCCCTCAAATATGAATATCCAATGTGAAATATAAAGTGGATTTATTAATGGATGACCTTTTACCAAAATCCATTACACTAGATATTACTAAGGGAATGAACCATTGGATAATACCTTATAGTTCTATGAGTCTCCTTTTTTGACTACCTATATCATTTATGTCACCACAAATGATTTCATATTGATATAGAACAATTTTTTTAAGAATATTTTCCTTGTAATTATAGGTTCTCATAATATATTGGAGTTGCAATGAATATTTTAATTGACTAATAATATGAATATATTATCATATTCAATGTTTTGCATAACAACAATCATGAAATGATAAAAAGACAATTAATTTTAAAAGAATATGACTATAGGTAATAATAAATCATATAGTAATAAGCTCTTGGGTAACAACTCAAACATTCAGTATTTTATGTTGGGATTTAATTATAATCTTCCATGTTTTCATAAAATAAATACCATCCTTCCATTTTTTCAGGGTATTTTTAAAAAATGGTTTTAAATGGAATCGATATTTTGATATATGGAAATGTTTTTCTTAAGGTTGAAATGAACATTTTATTACTATGAAGTAGTAAATGTATGATTTTAGGTATTATGATTATGTTCTTGTTCATTGAAATTGATTTTGATTAGGGGTGAGCTTGATATATCTCATGAAGAAGGGTGATCCCAATATATCATATTATAATAAGTGGGACTGACATTGTTCTACAATACATTAGATACATGGATAGAGTGAAAATTTTTAGGTTTCTCTTAATATATTATTGGATCTGTGGAGTATGTTATTCAATTTATATGAGTGATATTAATATGATTTCCCTTGTTAGGAACATGAATTATCTAAACATTCTATTAATTTTTATAGAAATATAATTATTTAACAAGGTAATAGAATGAGATAAATTTAAAAATAGTTTCTATTTCAATTATTAATGGTGAAATGTGTAACTTCTAAATTTGTTCCATTAGTTTATATATATTTTAAATAAACCTTTTTGAGTTTATTATTTATTTAGTATTTTATTGAAAATGTTTTATCAAAATCTTTGCGATGTGAATTTCAATTCCTAGGTATGGATTTTTTTTATTTTGAGTGACAGATTTATTACCAAAATGAGAAATTTTTAAAATGAGTTTTCTTGGATTAATGACATTATTTCTTTATTATGGTCATTTTGTTATCATACCACATTTTCAAATGATTTATATATTATTTTGAGGATATGTAGGGAATAAGATGAGGTCATACTGAAAATTGAGAATATATTACCTGAAGAGATAACTTTTAATTCCATTAAAGTTATATATTATAGTAAAAATGTACTTTAAGTGGAATTTTCCACTTTATGATGTAATATATTATTTTTATGGGTGATTAACAAGTTAACTAACACTGTATTCCTAAAAGTTTTTATGAAGCCCTAGAAATGAATTTCTTTCTATAGATTATATTTTATTGTTTTTGATGTCTATGTCCAAAATTGATGTATAAAAGGAATGGTTTAAATAATTTTATATCTTAGGATAATGTTTATATGTTCCCCTAATTGATAATAATTTATAGTTATCAACATATATAATTTGAATATTACTATATTGATTCATCTATGTTACGTCTATTTATAATAGTTTTTTGTATTGGAATTGGGGAAACTAATGAATTAAGACACAAAGATAAAAATATAAATGATAATAAGTAACCTATAAGTGTTTAAATTAGAAAAAAATCAATTTTTATTTTTTAAAATTTTAATGAATGATAATATAAATGATTTTATAATCCACATTAGAGATCAATAAGATTTACCTCAAAGGAACATGTCGGTAATTGATCATTTTATGAGACATCAACCTTTAGCAATTAGGGGTTATTTTAAATTATTGGTAGATGATAGATTGTTGGAATAATTGGAAAATATAATAAAATTTATGGTTTATTCACAACATTAAAAGATTAATCTTGTTATTTTCCATTTTGAAGTTGATTCTGATCATTATTCATTGATGGTTAAGATTACTATTGAATGAGAAGTTAAATATGATATTGAATAAGAAAGATAAGATAATATTTTCCTTGAGAAATATATTAATAAGGTAATTTGACATTGTACATAAAAGTGAATCTTAGAATTGAGGTATAAAGGGAAAAATTTAGTTGTCACATATGAAGAAAGATTCACATGATTGGAATTAAACACAAATATTTTTTACATGGATATTGATATAAATGTTAAAACTTTTTATATAAAAATAATTATATGATAAAAAATACCATATTCTAGTCATAAAGTTAAAATTTATGGGAATTATTTTTGTTTGGAAGGTGGAAATGGAATTTCTGATGATCATCTACTCTAATACAACAAAAATAAATAGTATCCCTTGGTGATATCAAATGGGAATAATCCATCAAGGATATAAAATATAAAATATTTAACCAATATTTATCTTATATTGGTGTTTAAAAACGTACTAGGTAATGTATTATGAAATATTTTATATTCTTCCAATGTTTTAATTTTGGGGAAATGGATCGTGATTAAAAAGTAAAACTATAGGGTGGTGATATGTGCACTTTTTAAAAATAGTGTGTAAGTTGTTTTAAATGTAATATGATGGGTCATTATGATCTTGTATTTATGAATAAGGGTGTGAATGATGGGAACCAAAAATACTATAACTATATGGTTTTGGTGAAATACTTTGAAACTAATTTACATAATTTTGTTCCATATAATTTTTTTATAACATGTATAAAATATTTTTTTATTAAAAATATGATAAAGTATTATTTATTTTAGGGTCTACACATTTATTCACTTATAATAAAATTACATATAAAATAAAAAAGTCACCCTAACAAATATTTTTAGAGTTTTTGGTAAAAATAACATATTTTATTATTAAGGAATTATGACCATGAAAATATATTCATAATTTAATTTTTATAATGGTTTTACCAATAATACTTTTTTCCTTTCCCACTTTAAAATTTCATGTTTTTATTGGGATAGAATGGATTTGAGTTTACCATGATAAGTTAAACTATAGATCTAATGATTTTATTTTTGAAAATGACTTCCATTTTAAATATAATAATGAATTCATAACAATGAAAACATAACAAGAAGCTAAAAATTTATTAAAAAACTGAAATTTATGTTATATTTGTCATATTATTGAATAAAAATGATATATTTCAATTTTCGATGTTCCATTAGTAAAAGAATATATTAGATATTTTTATGATGAGTATCCTATAATTATACATTTTTGGAAGTTGATATCTACTCTTAACTTACTTCCATATACTAATCCAATATCAAAATGTATTTATATAATATTTCTATTTGGATATCTAAAATTGAATACCAAATGAAAAAACATTTCATGATAAATTATTCATTCACCATATTACATCACCATCAAGTGATATTGTTGTATTTGTTAAAAATAAAGTTTTTTCAATGATAAATTTCATTGAATATAGAAGAATGAATAACAATATTGTTAAGAATATGTATAGGGTTCCTCATATCTAGGACATATTTGACCATCTCAAGGGAGCATAGTAATTTCAAAAGGATGGTCTGTGGTGTAGTTAAAATTAGCTGAACATAATAGATGATGTAATCCCTATGAAATAATGATATTCACATAATGGGAAATATGAGTTTCTTGGTTATGACCTTTGGATTGATGATTTATCAATCTATACTCATTAATCATTTAATTAGAGGTTTCCATGAGTATTTGTAAACATTTATGGATTTGTTTTTTAATGATATATTGGTTTTTTATAAAATTCAAGAGAATCATGAAAAACATAAAAGTGTTATTCTTAACATAGTAAAATAAAATAAGTTATGTGGGAAAATAATCAAATATTACCTTTTGATACAACATATTAAATTTTGTTGATATAATAATTATAAGGATTGAATAATTTCTGTCTATTCCAAAAATAATATGTATAATGAATAGATAAGTCCAATAAATTTTCCTAACTTTAATTTTTTCATTCATTAGTAGGCTATTATTGGTTGTTTTTGAAAACATTGAACTATTATCTATCCCACTAAAAATAGTATATAATTAATAAATTTTTAATATTCTGAGTCAATATTATTTTTGAATCAATTATGGAAAAAACAATACATGAGAAAAAAAATTTCTTGAAAAACAATTTTAATCGTATTTTGTGGGTTTAATATTAAATTTAATTATGCCACTTTAGTGAATTTAATTAGATAAACATTAATCAATATTATAAATAATTATATCTAATATGATATAGTATAATCAAATGTAATTTTTTTATTATGAATATTAAATAGAGTAAATATTTTTCTCCTCGTTAAAAGTTGTAAAATTTGGTTAAACCCACATATCAAATCATTCAAGTCACTATAAAACATTCATCATAATATTATATGAATTATGTTCTACCGATTATATTATAATGGACATAAATAAATTATTTCCAAATATTATTTTGAACTAAGTGGCACATGGTTGACTTTGGGGAAGATATGTTATATTTGGTTTTGATTTAAAACTCTTTTTGGGTCATAGTATTTCATGGTACAGTTGGAAGACTATATTTAGTATTGGATTGATCAAAATTCCTAGAACCCGTAAATATAATATTATTTAACTAATATAATTTATGAAAACCAATTTATTACAAGAATTATATGTAAATTTATTTTTACTCATTAATGTAGTATTTTACTAAAAACTCTTTTTCAATGATTTTTTAAAATATATTAAATGTCATAAAATCCACTTATAGAAATTGAAATAGATAAAATAGATTACAAAAATTTAACTTGATTTTTCATATTTTTTATATTTACATTTATGTTTTTATCATTTAATTATGTTATCATGTAAAAATATTTATATCATCAATGATAAGGTTAAAACTAATTTATTGTATTTTACTAAAAGATACATATCAAAATGTACCCAAAAAATATTATAAATATTATTAGACGATAGATTTTAGACCCTTTCATAGATTGTCATAAAATATTGAGTTTCTTTGTTATAAATTATATTATTATAATTTATAACTTTTAATTTTTTGTATAATTAAAATTGTGTCCTCTACCCCCTTAAAAAGGGAACCCCATATTCTATCTTTCTTACACATTTTAGCACTACATTTCATCCATCCCATGAATAGATATATTAAAAACATAACCCCACACATATTTTGGGTAATAGTTATTTATAATACTAACTATATAGGAAAGTATGTCAGAATTAATGGAGGTTTCTCGAAGATGTATAACATTAGACGGAATGCTTTAGTTTTATTCACTATTCTAACACCTTGAAAAATATCCCCACGGTTACATTATAATAATATGACAATTTATAATTTAATTATATTTTATTTTTTGATTTGGTGAAATTAAATTATCTCATTATTCATCTATTATGAAACAAAACCATCATTTGTGTGTGTGGTAGACTATGTCCTCGTAGACAAATGTAATCTATTTTCAATCATCACCTCTCATGGATGGTTATAAGGATGGATTGAAAGTATATATATGATATTTATGAATAATATAAAATTATATAAAGATAATTAAATCAGATAAATTTTTCTACTCCATTCTTTATAATATGATAAGGTTGTTTGAGCATACTTGGAGAGTATGACCACCGTGAAGCGATGTGATACATTTTTCTTCACCGCAACACAGTGATTGTATATATAAGTGTATCTGAAGATATTAAATAATATTTATTATATTATAAAAATATTATAATTATAAAATGATACTTACCTTCTTTCCTTCATGTTCATTAAAAATGGAAATTTTACTCATGCATACGTACGACTCTAATTCTCGTTGATTGTAATAAAATTCATTTTTTCATAGTAGACAACTAAGATTCATATAAATGTATAAATAATTTATAAAATAGAAAATTATTAAATAATTTTTGTATATATCATTGAATAATCTCAAATTCTACCATATTTAATATTCTGAATATGATTTAAAATTATGAACTGAACAACATTAAATAACAAGATGTGGAATTTAATTTTTACATAATCAAATATTTCTGTAAAATTAATGAAATAAATGGTATAATTTTATAGTTTTAATCCCAGAAAATTAATATTAGAAATTAATTAATAGATTAACGTTTAATATTTTTTTATTGATAATACACTTGACCAGCTAAACACATGGTAAGGGACAATGTACCATAAAAACATTTATTTTAATTTTTTAAATATTAAATTTATAAATATTTCCCATCTATTTCCATATTCATTATATTAATAAATTTTTGTATTTATATGGACATAAATTAATTACAAAAGAAATTTTCTATCACTTTTGGGATTCATTCAATGTTTTTTTAAATTTTATTTTTATTTTATGTGGGTTGTTTTTTAGAAAAGGAAAAAAGGAAATGTTCTATTATATCATAAACGAATTCAATGGTTTTTTCCTACCACTATAAAAGTTATTTGATTTTGGGGTTCCTTGATATCATTTCGTGTTTCCAAAAATAAAACAACCCATTTCTTTTGTTCTTGATATTTTATGAAATGGATCCTAAGTGAATGGATATTTTTAGATTTGGAAATTTATATATTATGGTTAAAAAAATAATATTACTATTATAGTTGTAAAAAATCATGCATTTATGTGTCATTATTATATTATTCTTTGTAGGAATTTTTTATCATGATATCTGATCTCAATATATCTCTTAATTATTGGTATTCCCGATATGTCGCATGATAATTGGTGAGCCTGATATAGCACTCCAATGCATCAGGTAAAGGGATGGAGTTAACCAATTTTAGGTTTTCCATAATAGATTATTGGAATTTTTCAGACTGGTCATTCAATTTGGATATGTAATTTTATGAGTGATATGAAAATAGTGTCCCATGTTACCTAAATGTTCTATCTATTCTTTCAATGTTGTTTTTGCCTAAATCTATTTATTTCACTAGGTAAGTTATTGGATTTATGTTTTTAATGGATGTTTTTTCCACTTCCTATGGGTGAAATGATTATCCTTAAAAAATTCATCATAGGGCTTTAGGATTGAAATGAAACAATTAAGATTTTATTTTCTCATAAAAATTGTTTTGAATATTTTTTGAATATTATTGGGCAGTGTAGTTTATTTCTTGCATAATAAAATGGTTAATTTGAGATGTATTTTTATTATAAAAATAAAATTATTTAATGAGTACTCATTAGACAAAAAATTTCATTCCTTATTCATTTTTATATTTCACATACTTAGTATTTGTTTCTCATCCCAGAATATCAAATGTTTTTCACAGGGCTGAATGAATTATTAGGGAAATTAATGGGGTGAGGATGGAAATTGTGAAGATATGTCATGAGAATAAAACAAGTGATATATTAATATATTTTTATTGAAACAGAAAAGGATTCATAGTGGTTGTGTCCACACTCTGAAATAATTTATTATTTTTAGGGGGATGAAATAATTCATGGGAACTCTAATCCAAAATGATCTCAAATAATAAAATAAATTGATTTTTTTCTCAAGAATATATTTTACAGTTCATTTGTTGTTAGATCCTTATATTTAGTGTTTTATCTTCTCGATAATTTAAATTTAATTTGGGTTTTTGATGTTGATGAGATATATTAAATGGTAATTTTGACAATTATTTACATTTGGAAAATAATTGTAAGTAACGTGAGTTATTTAAATCAATGGGGAAGTAGTCAAACAAGATATATGGAGGTAAGCCCCCCAAATGTTTCAAATATGGTAAAATACATTTTAAGGAACAAATGAATGGAACTTGAACATTTTACTATGGTCATTTTCTCTATCATTTGGCTTTTTATTATAAGTAAAATTATTTATAATAGAAAAGTAATGTGATAATAAATATTCATTCAAATGCAATTTTTTTAATTACAATGAGTTAGGGAATTATGTCCAATATTATCTGATGTTAGGTACTAATGGTTAGATTCATCATGATTGTAAAAATATGATTAAATGATTTTTTCATCTACTAAAGAGTGTGT
Source organism: Viscum album (assembly GCA_963277665.1). Taxonomy (NCBI): domain Eukaryota; kingdom Viridiplantae; phylum Streptophyta; class Magnoliopsida; order Santalales; family Viscaceae; genus Viscum; species Viscum album. Next base: position 1,656,385,122 of record OY728119.1, read on the forward strand.
GGGATAGTAAAATTAAGTGCGGACATATATATTATATTCTTATTCGAAATATTCAATGGAATAATGTTATTATGGATCTATAAATTCTAATATATCTATTTATATTTCATGTAAAATTGAAATAAAATCAAGAGAAATAATGTCATATCATTTGGTTAAAACAAATAGGGTAGTATAAAAGAAAAATATATATTTATAAAATACTCTATATTATCCTCTATTTGATGGTTGGTTTCTATAAAAAATTTATTTTTACACAAAATAATGTTTAATATAATTTTGGATATGTATTATATTTCTATTTATCATAAAATATATATTTTAGATATAAATATGTTATTCTTCAAAATGAGTACAAGTTTGTATATAACTATAGATAAATAATATTTATTTTAAATCAATAAGTTTTGAAATAGACAAAATATGGAAGTGAATGTTATCTATAGTATATTATTGGAATTAAAGGAGCTATTTAAATTAGTGATATTCTAGTATTTGATGAATATTTATATTTTTTCCCTAATTATTTACTCAATTTAATTTATGATAAAGTGGTAAAATCTATAATATTTTTAGTATGTGATTCTAATAAAATTTCAATATCCTTTTATAAAATATCCACAATAAAATATGATGATTTCAAAAAGTATTTATTAGAGTAACAAGATAAGGTTTTCCACTTCTCTATATCTTAGCCATGTGGTTGTCCTGTTATTTTATTTTAACAAAGTATAGTTCTGTGAGACTTTACATTGTGTACGAATCAATAAATAACATAACATATATATGAAAAAGTATATATTGCCTCATATAGATGACTTATTTGATCATATATAGGGTGAATTGTTTTTTATGATTATTGATCTCATATACAGGCATCATCAATTGAATGTGAAGGAGAAATAAACTCCAATGATTTTGTTCCATAAGTGTTACGAGGGTTATGATTTTTTCTTCATCACTTTAATATTTAACAGTACAACAATTTTATTTTCAAATCATATGAATATTGTTTTAAATGATTATTTGGATAAAATTTTTGTTGTTTTCAGTGATGAAATTTTGATTTATTCCAAATTTAATGGTCAACATGAGAAACACATAAGGATTATTTTTTTTATACATTATAGTAAATAATGTTGACTGTAAAATATAGTAAATGTAATTTAAGATGTATAATATTTCCTAATGTGGGAATATTTCATTTAAATTTTAAATAACTATTGATCGTAGTAAATATAAATAGGAATAAGGGTGGATAAGTCCTATAAATGTGACTGATATTCTATGTTCTCTTGTATTAGTGGGTTACTATTGATGGTTTGTTGAAAAACATTATTAGTTAGCTTGCTTAATAATTAGACAATATAAAGATATAAAGACATATTTAAAATTGAATATTTCGATTATTTTTAGAAATTAAATAGAATATTAGTAAAATCCATACATCAAGAAGTTCCAATCATAATGGTAATTTCTATATTTATTGTGATACATCATTAAAGGGACATAGTTTCGAAATAATGAGCTATAATTGGATAATTTTATATAATTCATATAAATTAAAACATCATGAGAAGAATTATTCTATATTTTATATCGATCTAACATAATTTTGTTTTAAATTTTGTTTCATATTTACTGTCGGGGAAAATTTAAAATATATACTTACCATAAAAATTAAAAATATATATTCAATAAAAATATTTGAACACGAGGTGGAGATGGTTTATGGAACTGATTAATTATTATAGTTTAATGATTATCTATCATATTGGTTAGGCAAACATTTAACATAACAGTTTTGGTTAATCGTTCATATTTTTTTAGTATGTTATTTATAGTGTTTTATAGGTGGAAAAGGGGTCTCAGTGGTTTTTCGATGTGGAATGTCCTTAAATGGTTGTTATAGAAGGTCATAGGACATCCAATAGCATGATGGGAGAATGAAATTCAAACCATAGTTCCCCTAGATCACAGTTTGAATACTATCATCTAAATAGTGTTGTTTCCAGTAGTAAATGAATTATTCTAGACACATCCAACTATACACTGGATGCAATTGGATAGCTCTTTGCGTCAAGATAGGGAAAATAGAAAATGGTGTTTTAAATATTTTTTCCAATAAAACAATTTTTTTAATACCAAATCCATCTTTAATATACCTAATCTTACTATGACTCTTATAGAGGATTCTCATTTGTGTTCTTGGCTCCTTCTAACCTCTCATGTTGTATTTTTTTATCCCCAATCAAAAATATGTCATCAAATTTGTATATTTGATTAGAAATATCTGTTATTTCAATATCACATGGGATAAATATAGATATATTGTTTTTTTTTCTTGGAGGTCAGATCTTGTATGGTCGGCTGAAGATCTAATGAAATATGAGGTATGTGACATATTATTTTCTATGATGACACAGTGCTTATTAAATCCCATCTATAAGATGGATGAATCAATTTCTACGGCCCCATATAACATTATTATATGTTCTCATTCCTTCATGTTCCTAGAACCCATTTTTTTCATGAGAACATAACATTGTAAATTTATATATATATATATAATTTGGTTTGTATACTTTACAAGACATAGTTTTGTTAATAATTTTAAAAATTATGATGGGATTGAACCTCTTTCTTATAAATAATTGTCAATAAAATATTTTTAAAAAAATATTATTTTCCCATTGGTTTTGTATAATAAATACGATTTCAATGGAAAATGAAATGGATTTTTGGATTGGTTTTAAAATAATTATTTTGGTGAGAAAAGGTTTTCTAGAAACTGCTTAAAGGAATTATATGATCCCTTGGATATGTTTAGGGATACAAATTATTTGAATCCATTTTGTACCAATTATTTGGTTTTAGTATTAGTAAATATCTTTGTTTCTATATTTGATTCACTCATAATGTATTCATTTATTCCATATGACATATTGTTCTAGGAAAAAAATTCAACAACACTATAAGTGGATCATCCATGTGGTGTTTCTATGTTTCATAGGCCCTTTGGTTCAATAAAATTTTTATTTCAATTTTATCAATGAATTTATTAGTAAGGTATATGATACCATTCTATTTTAGACAATTGTTATATTATAAGTAATATTTATTGATTTTTCATTTTTTGCCATACTTTTTAATTGTATTTATAATTAAAATTATGCATTATTTGATAAATAATATATTTGATATGTTCTTTGAAGTTTACTATATTTAATATACTCTAGATATGTAAAAAGGGGATTTATTTTTACCATATTTTTCATATAAATGTGAATTCTTTTATTATTTGTTTCTCATAAAATGGGTATACTATGATTATTTGATATAGAGTTCATTTATAACACTTTAGTGGGAACCAACTGGTCATGATTTAATCAAACCATTCTAACTCCATTAGGTGTCTCTAGACCTTTTCCCACTAATTTAGTAAATGTAAATGTGTTGTATCATTGAATAGGTGTTACATTCCCTACGGGAATGGATAGATGGTGGTGAGGTTGTCATATGCTTACCTCTTATCTCATGATTTTATTTTTGGTTTTTTAAGATACCATATGTTTTTATCATGGAATAACATCATTTTTTTCCATGTTCCCATGGTTTTATCACTAACTTTGTTTTTTTTGTAAATATTATATATTTTCAATCTTGTTATGATTCTTTATATATAATCCATATAATTATTTTTATGTTGTGGAATTTAATCCCTATAGTTGTTGTTAGATCCCATGGTACTTTCCACCAATATTGGGGGATCATTATTTCCCTTTTGGTCTGTCTATATACTTATTATTTTTTATTTTTTGATAGTTTCTCTTGGATTATAAGTTAAATGTGGTGTTTGAGGAGGTATATCCTAAAGTTTCCTTATCATTGGATATTGGTAGACAGAAGATAGGATTGTTAGTACAATAGGTATATATTGTGAGTGACTATCTAACTAACTATCCTTATAATTAAACTTATGTAACCACTGGATATGAGGTTTTCCTCCTGACTAGATCAAATTGTATTAAGACAAATGTTACAAATATATGTTGGGATGTGTGTCTCCTATTTTTGGTTTTGATATAATTCACAATTTCTTTATAAAATCTTTTATCTATAAGTAAATAATCAATCACTTATAATATTATTCATTTGTTTTGAAAAATCATTCCCTTGAGGAATCTTCATAGGATAACATTACAAGGTGAAATAGTAAATTCCTCTCAACGTGAAACTCATATTAATCATAATATATTTGAAGCTATAATGCAATAAGTTTTTGTAACGGATAAAAATGTTCTCCCCATTTAGAACCAATAAAAATAGGCACAACTAAGAGATATATTGGAAAATAATTGAGTGAATGATTTTCTATAAAGTAATCTGCATCATTTATTGGTATTAATGAACCTCATGTGTTATAGTGATGGATTGAAAAAAAATCAATCATGTCTTTGACTTTCTCGACACACCTGATTCAAAAAATTTTAAGTGTTTGAAATTTAAACAAGTGGTTCTTTTAAAGAGGCACTAAGACTCGATTTATTACGTGAATAACAACATGGTATTATAGTAGAGACACTTATAGACCATTATAATATATTAGGTATTAATATAATAAATTATGATTGATAATTCCATGTAGTTCTTTTCCTTTTAATAGGGAGACCATTCAGGGTTAGAGTACATCAATTGTTTTACTAGGTTTATTCATTTTATTGAGAAGGTGGTGATGATTATAATTGTATGGGTGAAAATTTCATTCAAAAGTCTCTAATATAAATTCTATTAGTGTATTTTATGTTGATTCTCGATTCCTTTAGTGTAATAGTATACATGGATGTGTTGGTAGAGATTAATTTTGCCGGAAAGGAATACATTTTTGAATTCCCCTTCAACCAAATGGATATTTTCATTAATACATAGGAAGCAGAGGAGCTTCCATTATAATTTAATAGGTGGTGCTGGTAACTCTTACTATAGGTATGTATTTACTTGATTAGTGTTTTCAATCACTATACCATTGACCTATTACTAGTTAAACAATGTAGGACACACCTAAAAATCATTCCCCATTCCCCAGAATACCTACAATAAATGAGGTCACCAATGTCATCTATAGTTATTTGGACAAAAAATATATTATATAATATTCTTATACATCATCTAATCTAAAGGAAAATGGATAATATTTATTATTTTTAATGTCTACAAGGATCCATAAACATACCTCTTAGGTTGAGTAGTTTCACAAGGTTGATAAACTATTGAAAAAAATATGATAAGAGTCCATCTATAGTGGGAGGTACAATTTTTGTTGCATTATCTATATAAAAATATTTATTTTATAATTGTTCCTCAAAGACTTTCATATCTTCCTATTTTTTGAATGTTTTAATCTTCTTGTGGAGATAATGTCTTACGTTATTTTGATATCTACACCTCTTGGAATGATGAATGAGTTAGCGTTTCATTTTCCTTAATTTTTTCATTCGATAAGAATTTTATGTGTTAGTATTGGAAATTCTAGTTAATGATCTAGTTCTTTTTGATGTTACCATAAAAAAGTGGTTTTTTATTTGATTATCATGCAATAATTTAATTTTTTCATCCTCATGTTTTTTGTTGAGGATTATGAATTATCAATGTTTTATGTGGCGGGGGATTTTGGATACAGTCGTATTGGACAATTTCAGTTGAAGCATAAAAATCCATTGGATAAATATTAAATCCATCCTAATTTTATATAATATCATGTTGATCTTACCTTGTTGTTTTTGTGATTTTCAATAGGTTATCTAAGATAAATTATTTAGTATTTCTATAAAAAAGGAGATGGAGTTCTCCTTCAATATTATGGTTAATATATTGGTGAATTCCATATCCTCATAACTTATAGAGTCTACACTGTTGAGATAACATTAGTTACAGTTATAAAACCTCTTATAGAATATTTTTATTTTTATAGTGTCTCTCATGTTGGTCGGAAATATGAAGAAACTAGATGTGGGTTAAATGGTTCCATTAAAAAAATAATTGGATAAATTAAAAATAGTCCCTAAAAAATGTATTGTAGTGTAATATATTATTATTTTAATCAAATATATTTAATAGTGAAAAAAATAATAATAACATGTTATTTGTATATTGTTTTAGCGAATAATGATCCCATAGTCTAATCTACCAATTAATTCTCGATGAGCTTGGTTTTTTACAAGTATGTTACATTTACCAAGGACCTCTAAGAACATGTTTGTGAAGTTGGAACCTATAGAAATTGAGTAATTTTATAGAAAACCATGATATACATAACATAGTGTGAGAGTGTGAAACACCATCATGACTCTATACAAGTATTTAATACTACAATAAAATATGATAGGAATCTTTTCAAATTTTAAGCATATCTTAAATATTAAATAATGACAAATAGTTGATGGATATTCATCTATAAAAACTAAAATATTCATGTTATTACTGATAATTATGGGATCCTTTTAATAATATTGTTTTCAAATAATTAATACAACTTATGAATATTCTTCCACAGAAATAAATTTACCCCACATCGTCATATAAAAAAATTATGTATCTTAAGGGCAGCCTATAAAGATTTTAAGAACTACTAAACATTATCAACACTATATTAGAATATTAAAATATGTAATAATCATATAAGTATTCGTATCAAGAGTGTAATGAAATTAAAATTATTGGAACTCAAAAAAATAGAGTTTTATTTTTTCATATATGGATCTCAGAATATATATCAATTTTCAGTCATTTTAAATAAAATGTATATTTACATGACTTCATCATTTAATAAAAATATCCATTTATAAAAAAATAATAACTCTAAATTTTTTGGGTCAAAATATTCTAGAAATATTTCTTTAGAGATAATGATATTTAAAAAAATCCTTGTGATTGAAATTCTAATTATAAATCACCACTGAATGTTATATCATTCCTTATAGTTATGAATTATTTAATTTTTATATTATATACTTTTACTAATTATTTGAAAATTTTTTAATGATCTATTTATTCAACTAAAACCATTTCTTCAATGTAGTAAAATATTTTGAATCCAAATTTCGCAGATGACTGCATCAAATGTAGTTATTATTCTACATACCATATCATTAAAATAAATGTTAAAAACAAATAGTTGATTTAAAATATTGGGTTAACGAAATATACATTACATACATGAATTTAGGATTCCTCACAACAAATGTTTCCCAATCCAACGATTTATTCCAACTGTAGGGTAAGAAGTAACATTATTTTTTCAAGTTTATTTTCCCAAAATAAAACAATATATCTTAATGTAGTGTTTAGAATAATGATCATAGACTCCATAATAAAACATATAGACCACCTATAAAATCACCATGTAAAATAATTCTATAATTCAAAATGAAATAAATAGTTCAAGAAATATAATCCCTAAAATCACATAAAGAGACATCATTTGTAAAACATATGAGGGTACTTTTGGGTATCAAAATTTTTGTGAAAAATTTATATTATTAGATAAACATTTGTATTCCAAACAATATAGTTGTTTCTAAAGATAAAAAATCCACCAGAATATAAAACACAAAAATATAGGTTTTAATTAATTTAACAATAAAACCTAGTTTTAATAAATAAAATAGAAAAATATTTTATTTAACCAAATTTTGTATTGAATTGATACATATATGAACATGTATAATAAAAGACAACTTATAATATTTGTTAATAGATATATTATTACTTTCAAAATTTCACCTACCTCAATAATAATAGTTAATAGATATTATTTGTTCTTCCTAATTGATCAATGTTTTGTGATTGAAAAAATAATTTAGATAGGGGAATTAAAACTCATTTAATGTATCATGAAACTATTTGGGAATTTTATCTTCCTCCAAAGAAAAATTCTTACTGCAAAATTGATAGTCTCTCAATCATAAATCTAGGAGAAAAAAATTATTAAAGAAATAGATACATAATATAAATAATGTAACTTCATATCATTAAATTTAATAGATTAATTTTTTTTTAATTTCTTAATTATTATGTGTTAGGTTGAATATATGTTTTAGGTTCATTCATTATATGGATAATTAATCAATGGTCATGGGATCTTTGCCCATCTGATGTAATGGTTTTATATCCAATATTAGCTACTGAAATTTTATATTTATTATCCTTTCATAGTAATGCATCATATATGTTGATTCTGATTATATATATAAAACCTATTATTATATTATTGTTTCAAATGGTCTGAGTATAATCCATTAACATGATATAATTGTGCATCATATCTTAAATCATTTTAAAAAACATCTATAACCTGGTTTGAAGATGTTATTACACGTGAAGTAGAAGATCCACTTTGGCATGAACTATCTATGACAAATAAAAAATAGGTTCCCAAAACATTTTAAAATATCCATTGTTTTATTTTGAAACAAAATCACTCTTTGTATGACTGGTGTTATTTTCAATTTCCCACTTGGATGTATAAAACATTGTTTTAGACATATAAATTTATTTCATGAACTCTGATTTATTCAAATGTGAGTGAAAATCAATTATAAAGTTAAAGTAATTATTTAGATCATTATAATAATTATGAAAAAGTTATAGTTTAGCATATAATAAAACATATTAGTCATTTAACTTGTTATAATTTGAAATCATACCACAGAAAATTTATGGTTACACTCCATAAATTTAAACAATCATAAGTATCTAAGGTGATTTTATTTGGAATTATTGATGGACCTCCAAAATCAATTAATTTATGGGAATAGACTAAAAATTCTTATCTAGATATATATGAAAGATATGTGAAAACTATAGTCCCTTCACCATGTTCAACTATTGGTGTCCATCACAAGTAATTAATGATAGATATTATATTCCCCCTGATAATATTAGTTGTTTTGGAAAACATGCCACTAATATGATAATGTGAATGAGATTACCTAAGAACATTCATCAGTTTATGAAAAACATTCCAATCATGTTATTATGATACATACTACACTATTTATTTTATCGAAGCACCAGAAATAGCTTCCTCCATCCTTTCATCAATACGTGTATTTGATTGACTCTCCTCTTCAATCGAAGGGACTCTAAATTTCTGAATTGGTTCTTCCATTATTCTTAGCCTTAAAACCAAAAAATATTTACTATCAATTTATATATAAGTCTCTTGATATGGTTCATGTAATTGAGGAATATTCTCTATCATATTAGGTAAATTATCATCCAAAATTTTCTATCTACATATTCTTATAGGGATATCAGATGCAGAAATAATGGAATAATCCTAACATCCAATTCATTAAAATGAAAATCCTAAATATGTATCCACACATATTTTGTATAACCTAGCTAACATCAATCCTCATTTTCTCCAAATCATGAGATCCAAATGTTTCGTTATCTTCATCTTAAACATGAATTATCTTTCCTTTGGTTATGTTCTTGAAAAAATAATTTTGTTAAAAATTACATCATATATAATATTTTATGTTGATATATGTTATTAATATGAATATAATGGGTAATATATTTAATTTAATGAAAAATAGAAATTACTCATCCATAAAGATATAAATACATTCTTAAATTTCTTTAACAAGAATGATTAATGCATATCAACATAAATATACTGATATTAAATTTGATGTCTCTAAATATAAATAACATGCATTAATTTTTTTGAAAGAAAATTTCTCCATTAATTTAATTCTCTTAACGATCAGAGTTTGGATGAACTATACAAAAACATTTTGATCTACATCTACCTACTTTATGAAAATCCATATAATTCTGATGGTCCAAAAAGTAAAATTGAACATGACCTCAAATATATGGACACTATGACCTATTTTTCATAAACTAATGTGGAACATACCTTTTGGGGGTTGATGAAAAAATAAACCACATTAACTGATGAAATAAAAAATAAATTACTATTTTACTTTTAAGAATCAACCTAATATAAATATATAAAACTAATATATATGTTTCTATAAATTTTTTTGAATATATTCCAAAAAATGTAAACTATATTTTCATTAATTAAAATGTTTTTAAATCCTAGAAAATCAAGAGAATTGTTTAGTAGGACATTCCACCCAAATAACATAGAAACTCTACCACATATCTCACAATAACATTTCATTATAAATTGTAATACCACTTCCTATTAATATTTATCTTACCTTCCTAATCAATTATATTTATATTACCACATGAAAAAATAAGATGGGTTTAGTTTCAAAAATAATATTTTGAGATAGATGTTTGAATCTCAGAAGGCCAAAAGGGAGAAATATTTAAGGGATAATAGTGAACTATATTATTATGATTTGTTTCGAGCCGAATTTCAGTTTCTTAATCCAATATTACAGTTTCATCATTTTTTATTTATTTTTAATAAATTTTAAAATAAAATTCGTAAAAAATATATGAAAATAAAAACATAAATTTAAAAATATTAAATAAATGAAGAAAAATTTTAAATAAAACTATTACAAAAACATGTAAATTAATAAAATTGGTATAATAGAGATTAATCATGAAAATGAAATACATACTTTAAATTTAATAAACATACATCACCATAATTACATAATTAGTTCTACTATAAATATTCATAATTTTATAGTGTCTAAAAATAATTTTTTGGAAATATTAATTGCACTATTATAATAACATAATATAGGAATATGAATAATTTTTAGTCCAAATTTGAATTAAATGGTTTATTCACCAAATGTTTTCATAAAAAATACTAGTAGATATATATTCTACATCTTCTTTTGATAATGAAACAGAATGTGGATTTTTACGGGGTGATGAAACTAGGGATTCACTATAAAAGTAAGATCTAGATGAGGTACCTTTTTTGTATAATATACATCCACTAAAATTAGTATCTAAATAACAGATTTAATTACAATAATATTTATTGGTAAATGATGTATAAAACGCATTATAGATGGTGCAGGTCGAGAGAGATTCTATATTCATCAATGGTGTCTCAGTTTTTATCATTGGCTCATTTTGGTTTCATCATCTCTAGATAATTTCAATCCTGTAGAGATTTTATTTGATCCCTTAGATAAGGTTGTTGTCGTAATTGCAAAGGTACCCTATACTTCTAATTCTTCTCCTTAAGCCAAATCATTTTAGGTCAAGGGTTCTGATAGATTTTTCCCTGGTTCTCATGTTGAAGACTCTTCTACGAATTGTATCATGAATAATGGAGTGCTTGTATTGGTTGAAGCAAGCCCCCACATCTGTTAGAAGCATATTTATTATTTTATGTTTTATATTATCTCTCTCCTTAGTTCTTATCTAAGTATGTAATGTAAGTTTGATGATCTTAGGAAATTTCTTCAAGATATTTGGGGTTTCAACTAATGGAATATCGTGTCACTAGGTATGAGAATTTATCATTTCTATTTCTTATCTAATGAATTGAAGCATAATTCCTGAAGATGTAGATATGTTCATTTAAATCCATGGATCTAGAGGTTCCAAAATTAGGATCCCTAGTTTGATCCTTTTAAGTCCAAGAATAATGTTTCCCAATCATGGGTTAGGATTAAGGGATTCAGATAGGTACTTTGGAAGCCTATAATCGTATGGGATGTTTCTATGGATTTTAAGACACCCATCATGATTGATTAAGAGAAAAGTATATATAGCCACATTTCTCATATTTTATTTTAATTTTATATGTCATTTCCCCTTGTTGAGACTGGTTTTTTATCGATTGGTATTTTACATTCGAACTAGAGATTGAGTATGAGCATGTCCGAGATTTTTGTCTGAATTATTTTTCTATTTGTAATGTTAAATCCATTTTTAATAGAGTATTACACTGATATATTTGAAAATGAAATGGGAATTTCATTGACAATTGTAAGTCTAAATTGATTGGGGATACTAATGTTGCACTGCCTAGAAAGTAGGATAATACTGGTGTTGTGAAGGACTCTCCTTCACCCATCAATAGGAATATTCTTCACAACTTTTAATCTAATTCAAAGAATGGGAAACCAGTGATTTTTGTTGATGTTGTGTTTGGTAAATCTATCATCCATATTATTGGGTAAAACAACAGATATACACTTTCATTTGGTGATCACATTGAAATTGACACCTCCTAACATGGGGAGCCCAATTCATGGGTTGGTGTGGATTCTTGTATTCTTGGTAGTGACACTGAGATTGAACCTGCTATTTTAATGGAGTAGTTGTTCTATTCTAATATCAAACTGGCTAGTAGTCCCTTACATAACGTGGATTATTATAGGTGGGGGGAAACTGTACATGATCTTACTGCTATTTCACATAAGGCACCTGATGGTTATGATATTTCTCATGGTGAATTTCCTAAATATGAGGGGCCACTGAAACCGATCTCTCGTATTCCTGTTCTAGTTACTATTCCAATGCGGTAATCTACTACACATGTTACCACTGGTCTGCTATTACAGTAGGATTCCCATGTTTCCTCTTCTGATGTAACTATTGTCTCTGGTAGTCCAATGGTGGACATTGTTTCAGTTCAGGATTTTATTGCTCATGTAGATACTGTAATTCTTATACATGAGGCCTCTCATGTTTCTTCTAATAACACCACAAACGTGGATTCATCTAAGACTTTGGATGTAGTTTCTGATGCTGTAGTACTAGTAGTTTATAACAAAACTATAAAGGGCACTCAATCTTTTCATTATTCTATGAATCCTAACATCTTTACGATGTTGGAGTATATTAACTCACCTGAGTTTGATATGATATATAGGGAAACCAATTTCAGATTGGGTAAGCATTTTTTTAGGTCATATTGATAATGCCTCGACTTTGGTTAAACATGATAATTAAATGGAGAAACAACTTGGGGAACCCCTTAATAAGGATGATGATAGCCAAACTACTCGTTTTGACAATGATAATGCTAATAATGTTACCCATGCGGGCTGAAAATGTGTTCAGACTATGGAAAATGATGATCAAGGTAGCGTGTGGTAGTCCTAGAATCATTGGGGGAGGGGAATGAATCTCATAGGTCAAGTATGATTTCATGTAATTGGTGGTAGAGGCCAAGGATTATGTTTTAGTTGTTGTATTTTTATGTTGGTGTTTCACATGTACCCTGAACACTCTATGTCTTGTATTTACATTTCTAATAATTTTTTTGGTCTATGGGTTTCACCTATTGTGTAGAATTATCTATAATTTGTTTGGTAAATAAATCAAACAGAAATAGTACCTTCTAAATATAGAATAATTATTTTAACATTAACGAAATGAGATAAATTTTTATTTGATTGAAAGATTTCATAGATACAAATAAAAAACATAATGTATCATTTCTTTCAAGGATGACACCAAAACAACCAATCATACCTCGATGTGACATGTTGTCCCCTGTTTTTTTGACTTTATCTAAATGAATATCAACATTAGTACACATAGAGATCATATATATTTCAATATTTTAATTTTGATACTTTTTCAATTAATCAATTAAATATTTTCGTTGATTCAAACCATTTCAGAAAATAATTTTTATAACATTGAAAACCAAGAATGATATATAATTATTCCATCATATTGATATCAAATTCCATTTTTATAGGTTTTGAAAAATCGTTGTGATGGTTTTTACAAGTTTAATAAAATTAATAGAATATATATATATATATTTGTGCTAAAATAATATTTAAAATTCATTTTCTCATAAAAGGTGTTGGATACAAAAACACTGTAGAAAACTATTTTTAAAATAATAAAACATATCATTCATACCATTACACTAGTGCTTATATAAATCCTTAATGAGATTCAGAATGATAAAAAATAGGATTTGGGGGATGTGGGTTTTACAAACTTGGAAAATTTCAAACATAAATATCCTCTACTAAATAAAAATTTAAAATTATATTTGACTTCTATATGATATATTTTAAAGTTAATATATAATGTACAACACAATAAAATTTTATTTTCTGAGAATATTGTAATTGGGGGAAGGGTTTATTTATACTATATTCATTCCACCAAATTTTATCCTTTAGAATCTAATAAAACCTTATTTATAGTGATTATTCAATGGTAATATAGCTTATTTATAAATACGCATTTGGTTCCTATCATCGTATTGTATGAGGTATATTTAACTTATTCTGAAATATTATTTTGGATAAAATGTTTTAGTTTTTCCTACAAGGATTTCATCTATCATTCATTTTCCAATGACTTATTAAAGACATAGATTCAAATTGAGATAAAAAAGAAGATAAAAAACTACAATTAAAACATTTATTATAGTTTAAATACATGTATCTAATCTTATGGAAATCAATAATGTCTAGTATTTTTGGTTTCCAGGATGGTATGGTAGGATCCTTTTAGGTTCCTCAATTTTATATTCTTTTAAAAAAGACTGAATCAGATCTTATTTTAATTTATTATCAAATAATAATTTATAAGAATTAATATAATGTTTTTAATGAATCAATGACTTCATTTATATAATTTTTTTTCATAAATGGGTTACATTACTCAAACATCACTTGAAGAGATTCTTAAAATTATCTATGAATTTATATTTTCCACTCTAAAACATGAGAAGTTGTAGAATATTCAAAAAATATTCCTTTATTAGATTTTGGATCAAATTAAAAAAATTACCTTAGTTTTTAAGATATATACCATTCATCCAATAACATTGAAGTATTTATCATTAGGATATGTATTATTTCAAAACTCATAGGTTGCCATTTTGAGAAGAGGTATGAATAAAACACTTTTCAGGATATGGAAATATATATGAATATATTATTTCCAAAAAAATTAGCATTAATATACTAATTTAATGTAGTTATTTCTATACCATAAATATCCCAATTTATTCTTTATCTAATTCCATTTTATTGTGGTTTTCTTGGACAAGATATTGTAGTTTTAATATAAAATATTGATAAAAACCGATTTAAATTCATGATTCTTAAGATCTCATATATGGTCAATTCATTGTGAGATTATTTTCAAATAATTTCCATTTAAAAAAAATTTGAAATACTCATAGTAACAGAAAAATCATCAGTTCTACATTTTAGGAATTAAACCATAGTAAATTTAGAAGAATCCCCAACAAAAAAAACAATGAATATTCACTCCACTATTAATAATATTGGGGGTTTAAAAAAATTAATGTGAATTATTTATAATTTAATATATTTTTAATCTCTATTAAAAGAATTAGATAAATACTTATGTTTGATTCCTATTTGGTAGATATCACAAAGTCTATTCTCATTAAAAATAAGATCGAGATAATTTAGAACTAAATTTTGCTTAGGTAAAATATATAGGGAAAATATATTAGTATGACTTTGTTTTTATTTTCATATCATGTAATAATTTATATCAGTATTTATGAAATTCAATTTCTATTCAAGTAATTTTCTATAGGTCAAATTTAAAAAAAAATAAATCTAGGTTATCTATAAATATGTAACTTATCTTAAAAATAGAGAATGCATTGTTATAATATTAATCGAAAGGACCCCATCAATGTGTTTAGAAATTATTATCATATATTTATATTTCATTTTAACAAGGATAATTTTTTATCATGAATGATTATTCATCTCTAAATCCTAATAGTTTATTTTTCTAAATTTTCTAAAAAACATACTTTATAGATAAGGCGGAAACAGTCTCTATATCTTATATTTGTAGTTAATTAAACCATATAATTCTTTTTTTTATATATTTTGTATTTAATTGACTAATATTTACAGTTTTTGGAAATAATTAACTTGTTTTATGTTTTATGATAGGAAACAACTAATTTATGATAATGTGATGAATGTAGACATGTAATTTAGCTAAATAACACTTCGATGCACTTTGCTTCTCTTGCGGGGTGACATCAATTTGTTTGGATGTTTGAATATGGGAAACTATAAAAATGATATTAAATGTTGTGTAATTTCATTACACAAATAGACATGATTGGAGAGGAAGGTCACTATAAAGAAAAACTCATTAGTTTTTAACATGACATGAATGACAAGTACACATTGTGAACTACCATTTCATGGGATGACATTTTCATACATGTTTTTGGAGAACATGTTGATGATACTTTTGACGACTAGATAACATGAAATTACACATCATGGGTTCTCCATTCACATTTTATATTGATTAAAATATTCAAATAAGAATACTATATTTTCATAGATTCAAATGATTCAGAGGAGAAAACAGACCATGATTACACGATGTGAAATAACATTACACATCATGTAACTCCTTAGAAAGATTTCATTCATATCCAATAAATATATACACTCAATACCACCCAATGAAATAATTCATGAGGGATCTCTACGAGGGAATCCTATTGGATGAAGGCACACCTCCTTCTACCACCGCATTCATTGGTATTTTTATTTCATTTGTTTTCTACATCTGATCATGGTTAGCATGAGTGATAATATTTTTTTTATGTTGGGACATTCTTGATGAATGGAGATTGAATTTAAGATGGATTTTTTATTTTAATGCAATTAATGTTGGGATTTCATGTTCTTTCTTCATTTTTATAGCTTTCCTGATTCATCTTGCATGTCCATTTTGAGTGGGGTATGGGATTGGGTAAAATTTGGTTCTTTCATTATGCATGAACATTTCCATGATTGACTGAATGCATTTGATTAATATGTAATCTATGGTTTATACTTTAACCATGAAAATTTGGTTTGTTTATTCTTTATGTATAAAAGTGGTTTCGAGTTACCCATCCTTTACAATCTGAAGTATCTAACCATGAAAAAAGGGGACTTTGGAATGGGGTGTGTTTATCATTACCATTGGACTTTCTATGACTTGATTCGAATTATTTTATGATTTTTAATTTATAGGTTCATAACTAGTCATTCCATGAATTGGGATTCATTACTACCTGATACCCATTTTATTCTTTATTCTCCACCATTCTTCAAAAATTACATGCTCAGTAGTCTTGATGATTTTTATTCAAATAAAAATTAAGATAGGATTATTTTATTTAATTGATATTTTCTCTTGAAATATCTCCATGGGTCTAACCTTGAACATTCAATTCTGATACTACCCTATATTTTAGTGGTATTTTTGTTTTGTGTTTTTAAATTTCTAAATTTGGAAACCTTGCTGGAATTAATGATACATGTGTGCTTATCAATTTTTATACTATTTCCAGGGATAAGAGAAGAGAATTTATTAATTGATTAATTTATACAAAATGTTTTGTCACATTTTCTACTTATTGATTTTAGCCTATGTTTTTTATTATTTTTATTACTTTTTACCACACTAGGAAGATTTATATGTAATGGAAGTAGTGAAATGTATCATGACTACTAAGGAGCAGTTTCGTTTCCTACAGGCTGATATAGTGAAACTACTCAACATAGGTAATTAAATTAAAATTGAACCCTACGAGTACCAAAAACTTTACCCAAGAACTTAAAAGATAATACCAAATAGACAGGATGTAAGGACCCGGCCTTAAAACATTACATAATATTGAATTAAATGAATAATTCACATAGAGGATCTTATCAGGTTTAGAGTTTTAGAGAATTAGGACATAACTATTAGATCTCAAAATAATACAAAGTAGGCAATTCTTCTAAGTTTCCATAAAATAAAAACTGTTAAAAATAAACATGTCTAGTTCCATGTTTTAGATAGCATATATTTCCTTGATCCCATCCTTGACCCTATTCATCTTTATTTCTTGTGGAGAACATTTCAAAAACGTGGGAGGAGCATAAAAATCCCAGTAAAGGATACTCAAAGAAGGAAAACTATTAG
Source organism: Viscum album (assembly GCA_963277665.1). NCBI lineage: Eukaryota > Viridiplantae > Streptophyta > Magnoliopsida > Santalales > Viscaceae > Viscum > Viscum album. Next base: position 1,656,403,032 of record OY728119.1, read on the forward strand.
TTTTTTAAAACAACAAGTAAACCATGAATACTTTATCAAAGTAATCCTTTTCACCTTTATGAAGTAGTTAATAATCTTCACTGAATAAAAGATCACCACTTATCCTTTGTAACCAAAAGAGAACCATAAACCCATATAAGGAACACATAACATATAAAGGTAACTTGGGACATAAACATACATAAAAGAAATAACCATATGGTCGACTTCTACACATATCACTACATAGAATAGCTATACAACCGAATTCCATACCCAATGCAATGGAGGTTATAACATAACCACCCATCCTGGTATTCACAGCACCACCCGTCATATGGTTTATCACTTAACCACCCGTCAAATGTACAAGTACCATTACAAAATCATAATACATAAAACTAATATAATCTAATGAAAACATTTCCACATTTCAATCACAAAATATCACTTAAATATATTGACATAAAAAATACATTATCAAAACCATTTTCAATTCCAAAATACATAAAAGAGTATACGGTATTTAATTTCTTTTAAAAAAATTATGGATTGTTAAGGAAGCCAAAGGTAAAATAGTACTCGCGGTGGCGGAAAAGGTCATTGTCACCACGTACGTTAAAAGAAACATTCCTTTTTTTTCATTCCGTAAAAAGGTTCGTAGAAAAAGATTCCCTTTTAATGAAATGAATACTCAAAGGGGTTTATATAGATTATAAAATAAAGTCTTGTATTAGAACAAAAATATGCCTCAATGAAAGGAGATTGAGATGAAGTCCCTTACAAAGTCTGTATCCTTAGATTAAGGATAAATAAATTACATAATTATGTGTTACAAATATAAATACACCCAATATAAGAGGATATTTAGTGTAAAACAATGAGAGGTCATCCACACATATTTGTAGTATGAAATTATCACGAAGTAGAGGTTTAACCCAATGAATTTAAATTCGGTGAAGTAGTTCCCTTAGAGAAATTTGAGAACCTAACGCTGTCATTTTAAAATTCAGAAAATGGGAAAATGAGAGATAAAAAGGGTATCTCATCACTTGGAAATATCATTTAGAGAAATAAGGATATATAATAACATATCCCAACATAAGAAGATGTATATTTAAAGACCTAACAAAATGAAGTCTTTTAAAAAGGGGAGGGTGAAAGGTTCCATTACCGATTTGGGTAACATTCGAAACATACACCCCATGAAAGAAGGGTCATAAAATGAATATGTAAATACCCAGAAATTAAAGTATATTACACAAAGAGTAAAATCATGGGCATTAAATACACCACACACATGTAAATAGTGTCAAATGTAGCATGAATCTCACGGGAACAAAAAATGAGATAAAAACTCCTTACCTCATTGTGATCAATTGAGTCGTATGACCAAAAGATAATAAAAAACAAATGAATAACATAATACCATGAATATAAATATAATCAGGATAATATATATGAAAGTTTGTTACACAATACACCACATGCAATAAGTATGTTCCGATCAATGGAAATCTCACAGAATTAAAAGTTATATAAGAAATCCCTTACGAAAATTTGGCAGCCTAACGACGCCACATTAAATTTCCAAAAATAGTTTGATGAGATCAAATAGGGTATATCATCATATGAAAATAACAATTACAGTAAGAGGGATATAAAATAACATCCCCTTACATAAGAGATATGAGCTTAAAAGGAATGACATAAAAGATAGTACTTAAAGAGAAAGAGAGAGGTAGGATCCCTTACCTCAAGTCCGACTTGTCTTGTTCGTTTCTTTATATTCCTAAATAATAAACTTTGGTAAATTTATAATTGATTAAGGACCTCTTTTAAATATTATTATTCATGTCATATCACATATTATAATGTTATAATAATTGGTTAATAATGTGAGTTCATATCAGACATTTTTGTTGATGTTCGGTACATGAGTCAAAATTGAACTTGTTGGAAAAGAATTTTCCATGTACTTATAGGTAAATCATCACCATAATATTATTAATGATTTAAATATTATATATATCCAGTATATATTCATTTTATACAATTCCATAACATTTGGAGATAAAAAATGAAATGCACCATTCATGGAGACGGTAGGCCGTACGTACGCATGAACGCTACTTTCATTTTTTTGTCATATTAATGGAATTAAAAATAAATGAAAGATATATATATATTATAATTACAGAATGATATCCATCATTTATATGTAATATATGACATATATATCCATTATATATATGTACTTATATTAGTACATAACATTTGGAGATAAGAAATGAAATGTACCGTTCATGGAGACGGTAACCTGTACCTACGCCTGAACGCTACTTTAATTTCTATTTCATACTTTAATGGAATGAAAAAATAATGATACATAGGTATATTATAATTAAATTATAATATAATATATAAAATTATTAAATCCATCCTTTATACATCCCACAAATGGCATTAATGATTCAAATCACTTTGAGGGGGCGGTAGTCCGCACTTCCTAAAATGAAATTATCGTGTTTACCCATTATGGAAACCATAAAGTTATGGAATAAATGAAAAATAAATAAGAATAAGGAATACATAAAAATAATTTATATATCATATATAAATATGGTGACATATTAATTTCCACCATTAGAGATGTTAAAAGAAGATTGAACAATCATCATTTCGTGAGGAAGTAATTCGGCACCCACAGAAAGAGTATGTTCTTTAACCATTCGATGGAGGTGTGTATGAGTATATCTCGAATCATCCACATAACAAAATCCTAGTATATTTATGATACCTATGTTGTTACAAAATAATGTAATAAATAGAGTTTATGGGGTTGGAGAAACAAAATCAAACAAAAGAACATAAGAGAAGACATTAACTTTAAATCGGATAGCTATTTTTTTTTGATCTCAAAGGCTTCCTTGGAAAGACTTATGCCCAAAGTGAGGCTTCTAGGAGTAAGATTGGTATGAGAAGAGACAATATGAGGAGAGGTTGGACGATTCAAGGGCTTGACAGGTGTGGTTAAGGAGGTAGAGGCGGGGTTTCTTAATAAGAGGGAGGAGGGGCACTCTTGGAAAGTCTTGAAACGTTACATTATTATAAAATGATTTTAAGATATAAAAGGTCCAAAATTATATTTCCCGAGGATATGGTTATAAGGGTTCTAAATCTACCCATAAAATAGGTTTTTTACAATATTATGTCTTAAATTTTACATTATCTTTTCAATTTATTTAAATCGTTCATTAATGAGGTAATCACTACATCATCATGGTGTCATAAATTAATTAATATATTTAATGTATAAAAATTATAAAAAAAATACTATGATGTAGTAAATATTTTTATACTTCCAATTAATATTTATAGTTAAATATATTACTTGTATTTTCCCATGTAAAAATTGTTTTAGTAAAACAATACATGTTTGTGACATCTTTATTTTAACTATAAATAAAAATTTATTAATGTCATTTTCTTACCCAAGTGGCTCCATGGGTTCTCCATGTTGACCCATGGATTTTCTTGGTTGGCCGTGACTCATCCAATAATGGTAGGGCATGTTTCAAGTTCATTTCATATTATTATAATATTATCATTACCTTAAATTACACTAATTACCATTAATCACGATTAATAAAACATAAAAGTTACTATTCACCAAAAATTATTTTCATCCCATTGAACCATATTTTACATCATAATGACAACCAAGTAGGTCGGATTATTTGAAATTCAAATCGCAGAGGTGGTAAAATTTCATTGAAACGAAAAATTTGTTTTTTAGCTACCACTCAGTGGTTTCACTATTCATCAAAAATTGAAGTTTTTCAGAAAAATACAAAAAATTCCCCCTAATCTATATTTTATATTCCGAATTCAAAAATTATTTCTATTTTACAAAATTAAAAAAATATATGTTTCATTAATCAATTTAATAATTAATTCCCGTTGTCAAAACAAATAGCGTGTTTTTACGAAACAAAATATTTCAAAAGATTGACACTAGTTTAAGTCCAATTTCAAAGTGATATTAATTCCAATGACCACCATTGGATTAAATGGTAAAAATATATTATAACTGTACATTAAACCCAATTAAAAAGATAATATATCCATATAAATAAATCAGATTAAAAAGAGGTTTTGAATTAAAATACAACATTTTAACTAAAATGATCTTTATCAAAAAAAAACAAAAATTTGCACAAATTAAATTTTGATGTCCATATTCTAAAGAATGATTTTATTTGGTACAATATAACATATTAAATTTTCAAAAAGTGGATTTAAAAATGGTTCTCCAACAAAAGGTGTATAATCGACCTTTTAATGTATATTCGAATATTTACGCATAAAATTGGATTCATTCTCATTTTAAGCCTCTAACATTTATTGGATCAAATTAAAAATGTTTGACAAACATAAATAATCATTTTGTAGTTAGTTTTGTTCATTCCTTCCATTACAATGACTAGGCGTTAACTACCATTTAAAATAATATTATTTTATTATTAGATTGCAACGTAATATTTCAAAGAAACTCATTGTTTCATATTGGGTACGCCATCGAGCATAGTGTTCCCTTTAAAATAATATTAATATTTATTCACAAATATTAATAAATATGAAAAAGTAATATTCTTTATTTACCTGGGATGTTGCATCCTTCCCCCTTTTTGGGAATTGCGTCCGCACAATTTTAAAATTGGGCTTGGAAACATCGTTGAATGCCCCACATCAGAAAAGGAGTAAATTAAACTATCACTTTAAAAGAAAGAAACAACAGTACCAAGGTCACCCAAGACAACATGTACTTGGATTCCATGAAAACATGGATAAGGATGAAAAAAAGGGTTATGTTCTAAAGGAGAGTTATAGAAACATGTTTAGGAGAAAGCTAACCACTATAAAATCACAAACATGTGATGGGGTAAACGGTATTTGGTTCCCCAGTAAGAAAAGTTAACAGACATAATTTTAGTTTTCTATTACTTTTAATTGAGGAATATATTTAGGAGCCTAACTAAATCACAAGGAAACATACTTTCTTGTCGTTTAAACTTTCATCTATAACTAGATTTCTTACACAAACTAATTTTTTCATCCAAAATATGAGTATTTAGGATGACTTGTTCACATTAAGAGCGCTATGATCAACTTCTAGAGAATCACCAAATCCAAAAAAGAGAACTATAGATTTTCCATGTCTTTAGACCTTAACCAAAACCAAAATAATTTGAAAAATATCATATAATCCGCAAAAGGATAATCCTTTATAAAAATAAAATCTATTCTTAATCTCCAATTTTTTTTTAAACAAAACACAAAGTTCAACGAAGACCATTCAATAAAAAATTTGTCCATAAAAGTATTCAAAGTAAACCAAACCAAGATTTAAACCCAAATATTTGAAGGATTTAATCACATAGTATACCAAGGTAAAAATTAACATTTATCTCAAAATAAAATCTGTTGCTCTTAATGTCTCATATTGAAAAGTAATTAACCAAATCATATATCCTCCATGATAGGAAAATATTTTTCGAGATAACCCAAAATCAACTTATTCATGGTTCATAAAATTATATAACTAAAAATAATTTGTCATACTAACCAGGGACATCACGTAGTCCACTGGTAGGTGATAAATACAAGCCACACTTTGGTTGTGGATTTGATTCCCACAGCTTTGTCTGACACGACGGGTTGTCACACCGTCTGCATGTTTCCCTTTTTCCAAAACTATATAATTCTCAAAAAATTCCCCAAAAAGAGATAAAATCATCATAAATAACCATAACATAATTTAACCACAATTTTATCTCATGACTTTCATTTTCCATCATAACATATAGTAACCCATAGTTACCTCAAAAGTAAAGATCATATAAACCTAAATGGTTCTTTATAACTATGTCCACAAAAGAACAGATAACTATTACTTGAATAAAATATTCATATATCAAAGATCAGGGTTACACATACTACAAAACGTCTTCTAATGCAACCCCTTTATCAAAGTAGACTTAATACATTTAAGAATTTCACCATCCCAAAATCTACCATAACTCTTGAATCCCTTATATGATGACTTCTTACTCATTCAACATTCTTCATGATCTGTTAACCATTACTTTACAACTTATTCTGAAATACTTCTTTACTACAAAAAAATCATTAATCATATACTAGTATTCCAAAATAAGAAAACATATGTGAAGAAATAATCCATACCTTTGATTGGTCATTTTCAGTTTCTTCAACCTCAATCAGAATGTCATTAGGTATTGGTAAACGAATATTTGTACGATCTTGGAGATCCCATTCTCGAAACTTCTTCGTAGGACATGTGTTTCCATAATTACCATGAACACCACATTTAAAACATTAAATTGATCCCTAAGGAAGAACTTTTTTCCCTTTCCTCAAGTCAACTGGATGCTTCCTTATTCCATGGAAGTTTCTTACTTTATGACCTTCATTTCCACATCTAGAGCATATTTCTGTCCATTTGAAACACTTTCCTAGGTGTTTCCTTCCACATCATTGACACATAGGTTTTTGAACACACATACCATTATGATTATTACCTGAACATCATTAGGGATTTGTTTCTCACATATATGATGCCTTTTAAAAATTACCAAGGTTTAGGTGGTCAATCATGACTCCAGATAGTTGGTTGAGGATAAACACAAGAGTTCTCATTGTAGCTCCTATATCATTCCGTTGCTCGCTCAGAAAGCTATCACAGTTTCCTTCACATCCGCTGTTACTTTGCTGCCTACTAGTTCCAGCCATATACTAAAACCAAAAAGGATAGTGTGATCATATCAGTAAATTCATCATATAATAATGAGGAAGATAAATACTAAGATATAGTAATACATGTTATCTCAAACTAATTCTAACTTTCAAAAAAACAATGACTCCATCTAATATACTACCCATTGTGGTTATACACAACTTGTCACTTATGCATAAACAACAATCTAACCTCTAACGTTATCTAAACCAACCTTTGATTCCAAATGTAAGGACTCGGCCTTAAAAAATTACATAATCATGAATTAAATGAATAATTCACATAGATGATCTTTTCAGGTTTAGAGTTTTGGAGAATTAGGACATAACTATTACATCTCAAAAGATTACAAAGTAGACACTTCTACAAAGTTTCCATAAAATAAAAACTCTTAAAAAGATAAATGTCTAGTTCCATGTTTTAGATAGCATGTCTTTCCATGATACCATACTTGACCCTATTCATCATTAAGTCCTGTGGGGAACATTTCAAAAACTTTGGATGAGCATAAAAAGCCGAGTAAAGGATACACAAAGAAGGAAAATTGTTAGTTTTTCAAAACAACAAGTAAACCATGAATAATTTATCAAATTAATAATCTCCACCTTTTTGAAGTAATAAATACTCTTAATTGAATAAAAGATCACTACTTATCCTTTGTAACCAAAATATTACCATAAAACCATATAAAGAACACATAACATATAAAGGTAACTTGGGACATACACATACTTAAATAGAATATCCATAAGGTCGACTTCCACACATATCACTACATAGAATAGCTATACATCCAACTTTTATACCCAATGCATTGGAGGTTATAATGTAACCACCCATCCTGGTATTCACGGAACCACCCGTCATATGGTTTATCACATAACCACCCATCAAATGTCCAAGTACCATTACAAAATCATAATACATAAAAAGAATATAATGGAAAGAAAACATTCACACATTTCAATCTCAATATGTCACTTAAATATATTGGCATAAAAAATCCATTATCAAAAGCATTTTCAATACCAAAATACATAAAAGAGTATATGGTATTTAATTTCTTTTAAAAACATTATGTCTTGTTAAGGAATTCAAATGTCAAAACGTTCTCGCGGCGGTGGAAAAGGACTTTGTCACCACGTACTGTAAAAGAAACATTAATTTTTGATGGTCAGTAAAATGATTCATAGATAAATATTCCCTTTGAATGAAATGAAAAGTCAAAGGTTTTTATATAGAGTATAAAATAACGTCTAGTATTAGAACAAAATTATTTCTCAATGAAAGGAGATTGAGACGAAGTCCCATAGAAAGTCGGTATCCTTAGATTAAGGATAAATCAATTACATAATTACATGTGACAAATATAAATACACCCAATATAAATATTAAGTGTAAAAAAATGAGAGTTCATCCCAAAATATTCATATTATGACATAATCATGAAGTAGAGGTTTAACCCAATGAAATGAAATTGGGTGAAGAAGTTCCCTTACAGAAATTCGACAGCCTAACGACGTCATTTTAAAATTTAGAAAATTAGATGATGAGAGATAAAAAGGGTATCTCATCACTTAGACATATCATTTAAATCAATAAGGATATATCAGAACATATCCCAACATAAGAAGATGTAAATTAAAAGACCTAACAAAAACAAGTCTTTTAAAAATAGGAGGGTAAAAGGTTCCCTTACCGATTTGGGTAACATTTGAAACATACAACCCATGAAAGATGGGTCAAACAAAGAAGATATGTAAATAACCATAAATTAAATTATATTACACAAAGATTATAATCATGGGTAGTACATACACCACACAAAAGGAAATAGTTCCAAATGTAGCATGAATCTCACGAGAACAAAATGTGAGATAAAAACTCCTTACCTCGTGGTGATCAATCGAGTCGTATGACAAAAAGATAACAAACACCAAATGAATCAGAAAATACCATGAATATAAATAGAATCATGATAAAATATATGAATGGGATGTACACAATACACCACATGTAACAAATATGTGGCGAACAATGGAAATCTCATAGAATTAAAAGTGATATAAGAAACCCCTTACGAAAATCAGGCAGCCTAACAGCGCCACTTAAAAATATCAAAAATGGTTTGATGAGATCAAATACGGTCTATCGTCATATGAACATAATAATTACAGTAAGATGGATATAAAATAACATACCCTAACATAAGAAAGATGAGCTTAAAAGGAATGACATAAAAGAGAGTACTTAAAAGAAAGAGAGAGGTAGGATCCCTTACCTCAAGTTTGACTTTTCTTGTTCGTTTCATTATATTCCTAAATAATAAACTTTGTTCCCTTTATAATTGCTTAAGGACCTTCTTTAAATATTATTATTCAGTTCATATCACATATTATAATGTTATAATAATTGGTTAATAATGTGTGTTCATATCAGACGTTTTTGTCGATGTTCGGCACATGAGTCAAAATTGAACTTGTTGGAAATGAATTTTCCATGTAGTTATAGGTAAATCATATCTAGAATAGTATTAATGATTTAAATATCATATATATCCAGTATATATTCATTTTATACTATTCCATGACATATGGATATAAAAATGAAATGCACCGTTCATGGAGACTGTAGGTCGTACGTACGCATGAACGCTACATTCATTTATTTTTCATATTAATGGAATTAAAACTAAATGAGATAAAAATATATTATAATTCTAGAAAGATATCCTTAATTTAGATGTAATATATGACATATATATCCATCATATATATTTACTTATAATAGTATATAACATTTGGAGATAAGAAATGAACTGTACCGTAAATGGAGACGGTAAGCCGTACGTACGCATGAATGCTACTTTCATTTCTATTTCATAATTTAATGGAATGATAAAATAATGATACATAGTTATATTATAATTACAGTATAATAAAATATATAACATCATAAAATACATCTTTCATACATCCCACATATGGCATTAACGATTCAAATCACTTTGAGGGGGCGGTAGTCCGCACTTCCTAAAATGAAATTACCGCGTTTACCCATTATGGAAACCATAAAGTTATGACATAAATGAAAAAAAAAGAATAATAAATACATAAAAATAATGTATATATCATAAATAAATATAGTGACATCTTAATGGACACCATGAGAAGTATTAAAAGAAGATTGAACAATCATCGTTACGGGAGGCAGTAATTCTCCACCCACATAAAGAGTATGTTCTTTAACCATTTTACATGTAGGTGTGTATGAGTGTAGATCGAATAATACTCATAACAGAATCCTAGTGTATTTAAGATACTGGTTTTGTTACAAAATAAAGGAATAAAAAGAGTTTAGGGGGTTGGAGAAGCAAAATAAAACAAAAGAACATTAGAGAAGACATTACCTTCAAATCGGATAACTCTTTTTAATTGGAGTTCAAAGGCTTACTTGGATAGTCTTATTCCCAATGTGAGGATTCTAGGAGTAAGATATGGATTTGGAGAGACAATATGAGAAGTGTTTGGATGAGACAAGGGCTTGAGAGGTGTGAGTACGGAGGTAGAGGTGGGGGCCTTTTATAAGAGGGAGGAGTTGCACTCTTGGAAAGTTTTGATAAGTTACTTTATTATAAAATGATTTTAGGATATCAAAGGTCCCACAATTATATATTTCGAGGATAAGGTGTTAAGGGTTATAAATAAACCCATCAAATATGTTTTTGAAAAGTGTATGTCTTAGATTTTACATTATCTTTTCATTTTATTTGAATCATTCATTAATGAGATAATAACTGCATCATCAAGGTGTCACAAATTAATTAATTTATTTAATGTCTAAAAATTATAAAAAAAATTCTATGATGCAGGAAATATTTTTATATTTTCAATTAATATTTATAGTCAAAAATATGATTTGTATAACCCCATGTAAAAATTGTTTTAGTAAAACAATACATGTTTGTGCGATTTTTATTTTAACATTAAATAAAAAGTTATTATTGTCATTTTCTTACCAAAGTGGCCCCATGGGGTCCCGAAGTTGACCCATCAATTATCTTGGTCGTCAATGACTTATCAAATAAATTTAGGACATGTTTCAGGGTCATTTCATATTATTATAACATTATCTTTACCTTAAATTACACTATTTACCTTTAATCGCGAATAATAAAACTTAAAAGTCACTATTCACCAAAAAAAATCATCCCATTGAACCAAATTTTACATCCTAATGACAACCAAGTATGTCAGATTTTTGAAATTCAAATCAGAGAGGTGGTAAAATTTCATTTAAACATAAAATCAGTTTTTTTAACTACCACTTAGTGGTTTCACTATTCATCAAAAAATTGATTTTTTTCAGAAAAATACCAAAAATTCCACCTAAGGTATAATTTCTATTTCGAATTCAAAAAGGATGTCTATTTTAAAAAATTAAAAACCTATAAGTTTTATTAATCAATTTAATAATTAATTCCTGTTTTCAAAACAAATAGCTTGTTTTTAAGAAACAAAATATATCAAAACATTGACACTAGTATAAGTCCCATTTCGAAGTGAAATTAATTCCAATGACCACCTTTAATTAAATGGTAAAAATATTTTCTAACTACACTTTAAAACCAATTAAAAAGATAATCTATCTATATAAATAAATCAGATTAATAGGATGTTTTGAAGTAAAATACAACATTTTCACTAAATATGATCTTTATCGAAAAAATAACAAAAATTTACACAAAGTAAATTTTGATGTCCAGATTATAAAGAAGGATTTTATTTGGTCCAATATAACATATAAAATTTTCAAAAAGTGGATTTAAAAAGGTTATGCCATCAAAAGGCGGTTAATCGACCTTTTAAATAATATTCGAATATTTATGTTTAAAATTGGATTCATTCGCATTTTAAGCCTCTAACATTTTTTAGATAAAAGTAAAAATATTTGACAAACATATATAATTATTTTGTAGTTAATCCTGTTCATTCCCTCCATTAAAACGGTTAGGCATTTACTACCATTAAAAATCATATTATTTTATTATTAGAGCGCAACGTATGATTGCAAAGAAACTTGTTGTTGGGTCTTGGGTACGCCATTGAGCATAGAATTCCCTTTAAAGTAATATTAATATTTTATTCACAAATATTAATAAATTTGAAAATGTAATATTCTTTATTTTCCTAGGATGTTACATTGGACCCATAATTCCATGAGGAACATCAAAATCAATGTATCATGTGCAACAATGTAGAGGTATATACAACTTCTGATGATTACATTTTTTATAATCACGATGCACATGTTTTTTCAAGATTGGAAGAAGAATAATAGGGTGTCAATGCTGAATAACATTAATGGTCTGAGGCACCTTTTAAAAAACGTTTATAGGAATATTAAGAAAATGTGGAGGAGGAATGTGAGCGAGTTGCACCCTAATCTGACTCCACAGCGGATGTAAAAGAATAATTAGTAAATGATGATGATGAAGAGTTGGAAGTTGCACAAGAAGAAATAATTTATGAAACTCAAATTCATCCCACCATTGATAAAGAAGAATTAAACAATGTCTAGACAGATGTTGAGATCTTATTAGTGATACTTATGATATATAGACTTTGGTCACCACCTCCAAAATCCATGAAAATTCCATTGGGGAGAAATCAAGATGAGCTGGGGTGATATCAATGACAATATTAGGTTAACACAAGATGATTATACCTTTATCACACTCCAATCAGATAACCCAGGTATGGTCAAGATAAATGACTATTAAAAAGGAGAATCTTTTGGGAGACAACCAGAGTTTTTTTGTCACTTTATAGAAATTTAGATTTATTTATTTATCAGATATTAATTTTATATAAGTATTTAATTATAATCCCTTATTATTTTTGAGCAATATAGAAAGGGACTATAGATTCAATTATTCATATTTAATTTCATGGTCCATCAATGGAACATGTAGTAAGTGAAATAATTCATTCAGAACATACACAACTGATGTTCGAACCACTATTTACATGGGGAGTAAGTTTTTCAATTCTATATTTTTCGACTACACTCCCCACATTTTATTATGAATTTTTAATTTAAATTATATTCTCAGATTTGATTGATTGTTCAATCAGATGATGTAGGATACATGAAACTTTTTATGATAATTATCACTCCATGTATTTAGATTTTTTTGTAAACAAATATTAATGGAAAAATTTGGAAAAATTATTAGTATAGATAATCATGTGGATTAATAAATGAAAAATTAGGATTTAAGTTAGAAAGTTGATCATTGTAAATTAAATTTTTATGAGATTTGGGAATGTTTTTAATTTCTGATGTTTTCATTAATTAATTAATTTATTCATATTTTTTGTAATTAGTTAGTTTCCCAACCATTCATCTCATTCTCCAGACATCCATTATGGAAATATTTTCAATTATTTCTATAGTATAGTTTTTGAGATAATCAATCATTTTTTCATCAGGAACTTTTTTTTATATTATTGAAGCTATGAATAAATAGAATCACTATTAAAATGATTGAGGCAATATTTTTTTTTATCCCTTATCCTAAGACCAACCTTTCATTTATCCTTTATAAACTCTTATAATCCATGAATATCATTGTTAGTAAATGATCCTTGTTACAAGCTTGTATTATCCATTCTTACCGACCTCTAAATGTTTTTCATGATATTGAAAATAATAAGTGTGGGGGAGGAACATTATTGGTGAACTATGATATAATTTATTATGGATAATTTCTGGAGGATTTTTCATTATGATATGGGGAGAGGAAATGTATCATTAATTTTATCTTATTATTAACTTAATATTTTAATATGAAAGAAAAATCAATATTTTTTGTGTTTTGGGGGGATGAAAAACCCCCATTTCCAGAATGATGATTTTTATAGTATGTGGTTAACTGATAGATTTGTGATTTATTCTGAGCATATATTTCAAAAATAATATATATGTATATATATAATGAAAAAAATAAGAAAGGGAGGTTGATATATTTATTACTCTTATAAAATTATCATGAGCCTATATTGTGCTTTTGGGGGAAGGAGATAGATGAAATCTGTTATGGGAGACAATCATTGAGCCAATTTTTTTAATATCTTGAAATGTAAATTAGAGACAAATCCCTTTTCTCATCCTTACTTTGTTTACATGATTTACCTAATTTACCTAAATCCTTACAGTCATTTGATACTTAATGGTGAAATCCTCATTATTATTTATGATTTTTTCTCTACATGGTGGAGATGTAAGATGCTTTGCAGGCCTATAGTAAGTTTCATATTATTGAGGTATGTGAAAAAATATATTTACATTTGTATCATGATTGGAGAAGAAAAATTCATGTGAGGTAAACTAGAAGTTTCGTGAATACAAATAATGAATAGAATAATGAAGACAGTTGATTGAGGAAACATGGTTATTTCAATGGAAAAAATTAAAATACATAGTTAGCTTTTTCTTTGAAAAACTATAGAATTGATAAATTATACATGTGTTATTGTTGGAAATTTTATTTTCTATTTTATCAATATTTAAATTGAAATGGAATTTTATGCATGATAAGGTAAATTTACTTTTTAGTATTTTGTTATTACATCCTTGAGGACAAGTATAAGTTCATGTGAGGGGTATTTGATAGATGTATCTCATGCCAAAATTTTAGGGTCATTTATTGTATAGATCATGTATTTAATTCACTAACCATTAAATGTTTGGGAATTACTTAACTTGTTTTATGTTTTATTATAGGAAATAATGGATTTTTTATAACATAATGAAAACATAAAAATAGTGGATCTAACAAAAACTTTATGAAGCATCCCTTCTCCCATGATGAGAATTCATATTTTTTTCGAAGTTTGATGCTCAAAACTAGAAAAAACAGGATTAAACATAGTGTAATTAACTATGAATTTGGGAAAACATTAGAGATGACGACTATAGTGTAGAACAAGATGTCACTTAATTACATGTCGTGAATAAAAAGTACACGACGTGAATTCTCATTTCGCGATGTGACATTTTTCAAACACGTTTTTAGAGAAGATTTTTCCAAGACTTTTGATAGCTGAAGACAAATAAATTACACCTCATGAGTTTCTCATTGACTTCATTAATGTAGTCAAATATTCAAATCAGCATACAATAATTGCAGTGATTCCAAGTATGTGGAGGATAACAACAAATGAGAGAAGTTTGGTATCCTGAATATGAAGGACATCAACCTCCTCATACCATTAAAGACCCCCACCACATATCAAATGAAGACATGCAGTCCAACACATCATATATCACCACATAATGGAAGAACTAGGGTATCATGAATATAATTTACATCATCAGTGTGCCCTCCTCATACCATAAAATATCCCAACCACATTTGACTTAACATCACTACCTCATCACGTAACATCTCACCTAAAGACAGAAGGTCCCACACTTCTATATAATATTCTTCACTAACCCATATCATCCACATAGCTAATAGAAGAGTGGTAAAGATGAGGTATCCAACCATATATATTACCACCATCCTAGATGTGGGGTAAAATCTCCAAAAACATATCCTATGATAATTTCTATATTTATCCAGCATAGGTGGGGAGTAATAGAGAAAACATATAAAGACATGATATATTGATTACACGAAATACATAACCTATGGGGTTATAATGAAAACACATGTACATCCCACTATAACCACTACCCGAAAAATATATCAAGAAAACCCCTTTCACCACAATATGAAACTCACCACACCACCACCACATTATCCACACAATACTTTCCACATTCATTTACATGTTTCACCACAATATCGGTATAAAATGTTTCCACTACCATCAATTACTATCCCATTTAATTCATATTCAAACATCTCAATCATTTATTTATTTAATATATTCAATTAATAAAATATAATTTTCCACTGAATTCATATTAATTTTTTGCATCATAATATATTCGATATATAACCAATAAACTAATAAATTATTGTAACTCCACAAATGTTACAACACACAACCATCAAAAAAACCTTCTGTGTCTATTGTCATAAAAAAGTCACATCCATTGTGAAACACAACCATTAAGACACCCATAAAACACCCCAAACTCATCACATAACACCTACAAATGGGACAAAACCACCACAGATCATCAATATCACACATCTCCACCAATGCACTTCAAAACCATGGAATAAATTCCCACATTGTATCCTTATCGACTGACCACTATGTCACGACCCTACACATCACCCAAACAAACTGACTATAACCATCACTAGATATCATGAAAAATTCAGAACATGTGACTAAAATAAGAATAGCCACAAACAATAGTAACACATCTCAGCTTCCCAATTATTTAATGGGTGTATACTATTATTTCCTTATTTATCATTGGTATGATCATACAAACTAGATTATATTAGAAACCAATTTACTATCCAAATAATCATTTGTTTTTCATTTTATTAGGTTTGGGATCAAAAAACAATGCATGATGGGTTTCAATTAATTTCATCTGCATCCCAAACAAGGCTTCTAATAGATAGTATTTTCATTATTGTCACTAATAATGAAAAATTAAAGATGAAAACATATATTAAAGTAGAAATGAATATAATATGTCCACATCGCAATCTATATTTTAATTATAATTTATTATATTATTATGAAAAGTATTAACATACACCCAAGGGAAATAATATCCATTAAACCCCCTCCCATAACAAGTAAATACGGAGATAATGAGGATCAACTACCATTAAGAGAAAATTGTGTTTCCCTATATAACGTAGGGTTAAGACCAAAATATATAAAATTCACAATACTAAAAGGTAATACATGGATCAAGATGGATCATCAAAAATGTTTATTAAAAAAATAGTCCAAAAAACAACATGTTCAAAACAAATTTTCCATAGTGGATCCTAAAAATAAAAAAATGATGATAAAATGTAGATGGGAACAGAACACACATTAAATTACCCAAAGAACACCATTGGAATTGAAGGATCATGGTGACAGATAAGGGTATGGATGGTGTCATAGGTACACTTGGGGGGTTTTACAATACTAAGAGAGAAATATATCGCAGAGAGGAAAATTAGCCAAAATTAGACTTATAAATCAATTTGGAAGTAACCCAATATCAGTTGTAAATAGAAAATATATGTTGTAAAACCCAAAATCTCTATAAAACATACACATTAAAATCCTTATAATGTGGAAGATAATAAATTATAGAAGAATCATTGATTTTATAGGCTCCCAGCCCAACATTATCTTATGGAATAAAGTCTAATATTATTGTGTAATCCCATTTTACGCCACACTCCCTACCGAATAGAAAATGTAAACTGACCATCCATATAATCTATAAACTAAAAACATATGTTGGATTCCATTAATTGATATAAAATATCCCAGTATTGTTTTACTATAGATCCAACATCCAATGACACTCCTAGTGCCTCCTATTAGAACTCTCCGACCAAAAAACTGGCAATATAGTGGTATGAGAAGGTTTAAACTATTACATCACATGTGTAAGATTGTGGCACACATATACTACACCTATTTTATAATTCAGTTTTTATAACCTAAATTGGATTATAAAACCATTGAAGTATGTCACTAATTAATATCTAATTGAAATAAATTAATGTGATGATGTGCGAAATAATTGATGATTTTATTATAATTTCCATGATTATATTGTATGATTAAATTTATTTCATAATTATATTTATATAAAAGGTCATTTTGAAGATATATGAATATAAAAACAAATTAACCATGGTATGAATTTCACATCCATTGGAATTGTTTATTGTAATATTTTGAGACCATATGATTTTATATTGTTATATATAGGTTGTAAAAAAACATTGATCTTGGTAATGGTACCTCATAAATAGGTCATGATAAATTTAATGTTCATTATGAAATGTGTTAAGATATCAAATAATGAACCAAATGTGTTGTGACTTTTTTATTAATGGTGACTATATTGTAATTTCACTAATTATAAGAAAAATGCACAAGGAATCCATGAATAATAAAATTTTATTGAATGGAATATGTAAATAATGAATATATATATATATATATAAGATAGAATGAATCTTTATGAGGTCAATAAAGAAATATAAAAGAGATTATTTATAATGGGATTTTTAATAATGGTTATCCATGTTAAAAATATGGATTGACTGATAAAGTATTATATTGTGATAGTAGAAAAAAATTCAATTTTTTTAAGAAATTTTGTTACAACAATAAGTATGATAATTAAAAAAACTGTTGTGAAATAATTACTAAATAATTGTATTCTGTGATGAAAAATCTATAATTGATTGACATACTATGATTCCCCAATATTTTAAAGTATATAAATCATTAATAAATTGGATGTATTCAATATCAGGTGATACATAAAACACATAACATAAGTGGCTAATTCCTTATAAAAAATGTAAACAAAATTGAAATAATAGATATATAAATTAAATTAGTAAAATTGAAATAAAAAAATCAAGTAATTACATTCCTAAAATATTTTATAAAGGATAAAGAAAGTATTCCTAGTAATTCATAGATAAAAAATATGGTTTGTATAAAAACACATATTAATAATATGTTTTATTTAAAAGATAATTTATTATTTATTTTTAATATTACTAATATTTATTTATAAACAATTATAAAATTTATTTATCATCCATATATTGATTATAAAATTATTTAAAATAAAGATAAAATAATTTGAAGTTAATAATATATTAAAAAACTTTTTATATGAACAATATATTATTTTGTTGATATATTATATTGATCACTATTGATTAATATATTTAATTAAATTTATTGATAATATATTCTAGTATTTAATTTAATATTCATTTAACTATTTTTACTAAGAAAGGAAATAAAATAAATTAATTTTTATTGTTAAAAAAAATTTAAAAAAATATTGGACTTTATGCTATTTTTAGTAAGAATATTAGATTATATACTACCACCACTATGAATATTCTTTTGAAATTTTTTTTATTTTATAAAAACAAGATAAATAAATATTATGTTGTAATTATAAATTAAATTTTATCCATAATAAATAGTTTCCATGGTAAATAAATTAGATCATGACAATATGGGTTAAAACAATAAGCATATGGTGTTAAACTAAAAAATAAGTCTTTAATTAGCAATAAAAATCCTCTAAATCTAATTGGGTGAGGGAAGTTTTACCCTTTAATATTCTATATTCGAATCATTATTTTGTTCCACATTCATATGAAATTGAAACTATAATATTTTAAAAAGAATCAGATATTCACAACCGTATCACTACACTGAGCAATGAAACATGACCTACACCACAAATATCATCAAAAAAATTGATAATTATAGCTATAAAAAACCTAAGAAATATAATCCTAACTTTATTACCCACATTATAGAACTCATTATAACACTAAAAGATCATCATATTAATTCATAGGCTAAATCTAATTGATGATACTCAAATATGAGGTAATTTTCTATAATGATCTATTTCATGTATCATTATTGTTCATCCTCCTATAAATCTTCTACAAACATTATTTTATAAAAAAATTATATTTTGTATAATTAAATTATTTTATTATATCTTTATTACCAATTTATATATTACTTCCAATCAATGGTAAATGGAATCCTTACTCTTGTGTACGTGAGGACTACTATATCCCTGAAGAGTCATAATTCATTGTTTCATATCTACCATATATTGAATATTATATTAAAATATTTCACAAGTATTTAAAAATTTAATGATATAATTATGATTTTTAGAGATATATTTTATCTACATTATATTATTTCCATTCATTGGAAACCAATGTACCAACTTTTTGAATGTGTGGACTACTGTATTAATGAAGTGATATAATTCATTTTTCATCACCATGTCTGACATATTTTATTTGAAATTTATTGTAATGAATAAATATGTTATTTATGAAATTTTAAAATTGTTTTAAATGAATAATCCAACACTATTGTTCAAGGAATAGAATCACTATATAGAATTATGCTTGAAAGATGATATAGTTGTCACCCAGAATATTGATTTTAGTAAATAATTAAAAATAAATGGGAAATTAAAAATTATTATTGAATGATATATAGTATGATATGTATTTATATTTTTTTAAAAATTATTTACAATAAATAAAAATTTATTATATAATAGGTTACAATGTGTGTGAATCATGTCGGTATTTATGGTAAGGATTTAGTTAGAATCTTCTTTTTACTCAGGATTCTTATGTTTAAATGTCTATAGGGTAAATTGTTTAAACATTCTATAAAACACCCAATTTATTCTCTTCTAATATTTTTATAAAAGGGTATATAATCTTTTTTTCATTTTCCCTCTTCTATACAGTAATTTACCAAAATAATAATTTTAAGTAAATCGGAATTGATTTCACATTATTGGATATGAATAATTTGTTCCCTTGGGAATCGCTATTAAAATTATTCAAGATCATTTTTAATACTCTCCAATGATTATTTAAATATATTTTAAACCATATTTTAAATTCAATTAAATGTCTCAAAAGTTATTTTTACAATGGTTTGGATGAAGTGAGTAGATCAAGATGAGTTTGAAATGAATACCAAATCAAATATAAATTAAAAGATATTAAAATAAAATCCCAAATTAGAAATAAATTTTCCCACTTTATCAAAATAGTAGTCTCATAAAAAATTTAATTCTAAAATATTTCTCAATGATATAATTGTGACCTATAAAATTATGTTTGAAAATTAATTTATATTTCAATATCAATTAAAAAAATCTTAATATAAGAACTAATTAATATTATATATCATAATACATTTTTTTTACAGCTTAAAGAATTATTTAGTTTAAGGAATTAAAATGATAAATAAAAAAATAAATCACCCCATGGACTAAACAATGGGATAATTCTCATTCTGAGACCTAGTACCCTGCACTTGTAAATAATCCATTTCAATGAAGATTATATAACAATAATATGATCTAGAACATGGATTGGGAATACAAAAAAGATCTTACCATTAGCTCAATATCATAGTCCACTTCCATATCTATACACTGGTAGAAAACAAATTCATTCCACATATAGATCTCTACCACAAACCCCATTGGTAAATTAATTAAGACAGATATAAGAAAATATTAGTTATTACTTAATTCTAGATTAGGAGTCAGTTTCCATTAATTAAGATAGTATAAATGACACTAATAAAATGTAAAATAAAATAGTTTAAATGGAAAGAAAAAAAAATTTTAAATGGAATATTTCCCTATCATTATTAATTCATATTTTCATGTTTCCTAAAATATTTTTTGGATAGGACATCGAACTGCATCTCTATAATTTTTTTTGTAAAATGTGGAATTATAGGGTTCTCATTTAATTATAGTTCAAAGGATTTATATGTTTAGTATAATATACTATTTCAACATTGAATCAAACATATAATTCTTGTTTGATGATCATGGAACTAAAAACATCATATGTTATAACATTAAATCCATTATATTCATCACATGGATGAGGGATATACTCTAAAATATATATCACTGAGATAATAATAAATATCATATTCTGAATACATGAACTGAGATATGAATACCAATTCACTGTGTCCATGAAATTTTTTATTGATTAATCATTTAGTAATACTTATACATTAACCTAAATAATGTAGTGGTTCAGGAATATAATTCAAAATAGAAATAACCAAAATTATCAAACTCCTGATGGCAAGAAATAACTAATGGTGACATAACATTGCAATGAGTTGTATTTGAATTGATTCACTCTATATGTAATTAATTTGGAATAATGATGACATATACTAGAGGTGACCCAGCTTAGTGTTGAGTAATTCTAGTGGTGAGTTATTTGAACTAGAGGTGAGTCATGTATAGTGGTAGCTCATGTATGGTGGTATCAAAGTTATCACAGTAGATCATATCTATCAGTAACTCTGTTGGGTTCCCAAAAATTATAGTGGTGACTCGTATCTTCTGGCCAGAAATTTTGGTAGTGATTGATATTTGGTGGTGAGTTATTTGAATTAACAGTGAGTCATGGCTGGCGGTGAGACATGCGTGAAATTGACACATTATTCCCCTTAGACAAAATCTCACAAGAATTATTTATAAACTAAAATTAAAACATAAAACATAAATTTGAGTAGAGACATAATAAACATGATTCTTGATAATTAAAAATAATAATTTTCAAAATTATCTCCCTTTTGATGGTCATAAATCATGGAATTTTTATAAAGAGGATATAAATCAAATATAGGTATATAGAGATCTATATAAATGATAATAGACTTCTTATCATTCCAAATTTCAAATTTGAGAAATAAAAAAGTACTTTGGTATCAATGATAAGTGAAAATAATAATTTCAATTATAATGTAAATCATATCCAAATGGAGATGTTATCATGTGAGAAATAAGGATGGCATCACGAGATGTGTCCAAAAAATCAGGGTTTTAATGGTAAATTACTTATCAAATAGTAACTTACAAAAAAATATGATAATAAAAATATATTATAGATATCAAATTATGCAATAAACTAAAGATAAAATAGGTATCAAATGTATCATATCAATGGACATTAATAAGTGGTATAAAAGAGTAATTTTGAATTCAATGTTAAATGGTATCCAAATTTCTTGAAAATTATCAGCCTTAAGAAAATTTCATAGTGGAGAAACAATAAATAGTAATTATAATGGTATAAATAATACTAGAGAGATATTTCAACAAGAAAAAAATTAATTATATTATAGAAAACAATGATACAAATAAAATTACAACAAAATAACTACCAAAGACTAATTTTTAAATAGATTCACTTCCAAATATATATGTAGGATCAATAGTGATCATTCCCTTCATATTGGAAGGAGGAACAATGGTAGAATTTTGGGGTTCTCCTGTTGTGGTTATAGGTACTGAAGGAGGCCAATGATTCAATCTAATGAAAATAGGTCTGATATAGAAGATGGATTCCAAGAGAGACATTCTGGAGGGATGTTACTAATTGGGTAAAGGGTATGATGATGGTGAAACCATGAAATAATAAATGGAATGTCCTATGGATCAACCACTACAATACTGGAGACATGCAAAAATAGATTAATAAGGTTGAAAACCCCATGATAATATTCATTCCTTGATCAATATTTTGGAAGAAACATTTCTTCTCCTCTATACAATCATAATAAGAAGAACAAAATATTAAATTGTCTAACATATTCCCCAACATCCCTTGTGACCTATTGAATTATTAGGTTATCATCCAAAAATCTGAAATATTAAATTTACCCTAGTTTTCTATACACTTTATATAGATAATATTTAACGGGCTTGTCGAGGGTTTCCCTCTAAAATTCATCCTCATTTTAAAATTCCATATCTTTTTTGTATATGTTCCCATCATGTTGAAAAGTCTACCATATATCCTCCTAGCGAGTAGCAATAATTGATCCCAATATATCATGAAGCTCCTCTATAACTATAGATAATATAAACTCAGCATCAATTGAAATTGACGGAGATGGATCACTATACATAGATTCAACCGAAGGAAAAGACTTGAACAACTAGATCATAGCAGTCTGGCTAACAAAAATAGAGTCTCTCAATTCCTCTATCATATACCTCATGATCTCTATTTCACTTTCTATACTTTAGTTCTCAATATAATCTTCTTAATTTTTAAATCCATAATCTATTAGATATGGCATACAATTAGCTCAGACAACATTATAAAAGTAGAGACATGGATCTGTGTGACTAGAGGTACATTAGATATCAAAATCCAACTAAATTCATAGGGAAATATTCAAATAAAATATGCTAGAAATTATACCGAAATAGAATATGAAGGAACTAGTATAGGAGTAGGTATCTTAGTAATAGGTTCATTGACCTCCATAGGCTCAGATCTAGAATGAGGTGAAACCAAAATAAAGTAACGATTCTCGCAATTAAGATCATTCTTCTCAACTAAAGATACATTTAGTTATGTCTCAACACCAATAGGGATATAAGGCTCACCATTCATTGGTGGATATCTCCCATCTCTAGATGAGAAATAATAAGGTAGTCCATGAATCTCACAATTAGGGGAATCCTACCCCTTAGATGATACATCATATATTATCTATAATATATATTCTCTAAAACATCTTCCTCAAAATCCATGGAATATAATTATCCTTAATGTATTGAACATATCATTGGAATTACTCCCATTCATCAAGAGAAGAGACATCCTATCTAAATATAGATACAATAACAGGGTCTATAGGATCATCATCATGACAAATAAAACCTAGGGATTTCACCCCCTTAATAAGTGCTTAGGTATATCCTTTTTTATATGTATCATATCCAATAGGTATATCTAAAACTAATATCTCTAAGGAGATTGATCTAACTAACCCATGTTTCTAGAAAATCCTAACTGAAGAATCAGAACGAGGAGGGGATATATGAAGTGACTGAATCCTTTAAACATAATGATACTGATCAGGTCCTCTAGAATTAATATCCTCATCATCATCTTAATTATTACCATAATTCACCCCTTCTCTATCTTCTTCATATTCCTCATTAGAGACCACAAATTCATCATTAGAATATTTAGAATATAGTATTAGAATTTTTTTCATCTCACAAAACTTATGTATCATCATTATTATCTCATATTTTACTTAAATAAACACCTCCAGCATAGAGAGAGAAAAGAGGACTAGTATGGCCAAAATAGGTGGGAGGTATTTAATGAATGTCTAGGAAACATTCCTCATCAAGAAACAGTCTCACATCCACTTTATTATAGTAATCCACGAACTCATATTTCTCCATGCCATGATACACTACATTCATGGATATGATATGATGATCTATATGATTAAAAACTTCAATGATATTTTTTTATCTCTATCCCATATTTTTATCCAAGGTTTCCATATCACCATTAACGTTTTATAAATAACATTAGTTGGGAAGGAACCTCTACATTTCACATTTTCTTCTTCCTCACCATCTATAAAAAACACAGTTTCAAACATGTTAGAAATTAATTTGGGATAAATCAATAACATTGATCTATAAGATGACTTACACATATCCATCATAATTACCATGAAGTATATACAAAAATTGATTTTTCCTCTCGTTAAATAAGGAATAGAATATAATTATCTCGATATCTCATAGTATTGAACTCCCATTTTCTAATATATATCATATGTTGGAAAAAATGTATTTATCATTCCCCATCTAACTTCTCAGTAATGAGCCTTCAAAAATTTCATGCTCTAGTGAGATTAAGTAATGAATTTTGTAAATTGAATGATTCACTATCGCTCTATATCATAACCTGATAATCATTAAAAAAAAGATTATGCGAATCATTTTAACATATTTCCCATTCCCTTGATGAAATAATAACCTCTTTTCCATCAATCATGCTTCAAATCATATATTTCTACTTTCCAAAACTAAAATCTATATAATAATAAAAATGATGAATGAACCTTGGATATAAGGGTCAATCATTTTTAGAGAACCAATATTCCCATCCATTATCTAATATCAACTTTAGTAATAACGAAATAAGGGAAAGAAACCAATCATCATCTATGTCATTTTTGTAAACAACCCCACGATTCACATGTTGTTAGTCTCTAGGATCAATATAATCTCAACTTAATTCTAATTTAAACATTATCAAAATCCAAGATTACATTGTAGAAGACCGTGAAGGGTGATTTATTATCACAATGAAAATGGAAAAAAGGATAAAACAAGGGAATAAGAAGTTAGAACACTATGAATTCAAGAGTTATATCATGATTTTTGAAATAATCTATCAAAATGTGAAATCTTAAATAAATATGAAATGTCCAAGAACAAGCAACATAATTTTTAGAAATATAAATAGAAATTGTTTTTCATATTTTAAAGGGATATTTCTGCATTATTATTTATAGTCTACTAGATTTTGACTCATCAACATAATATTTTCCAAAAAACTGCCAACAGTTTAGTATTCCACTTTAGTAGTAGACACTTTTACATAGTATAACTTATTTCTATAGAACAATAATAAATATATTCCCAAAATATTAAATCATAAAAGGGGACTTTTTATATCTAACATTACAACCAGTACAATATGATTTTGAAAAACTGGCCATGTCAAATCATTGTCCTCTATGATAGAAAATATCTATTTTTTAATATTTGGGGTTTTTTAATATAATTTTAAGTGAAATTAAATGATATTACTTATTCGGTAAACTAAAATAGGCTCACATGTTGATAGTAAACATAATATTAGGACATCTAGATGTTATGTATAGAAAATACCCATGCGTAAGTCTATAACTTGTATGATCCACTATTTTATAAGCTTCATAAAGTTATTTCATATAGGTGGTACTAATGTGAGTGTCATTGCCTTTAGTTATACACAATTTAAAATTTTTAGAATATATTTATATTTTACATAATTTTGATTTTAATTATTCCATCTATATTTAAAAAAATTGAAGCCAAAAAATAATTTATGTTACCCATTAAATTTATTTCAAATTCATTTGGAATTATTTTTTTAAAATCAATACACAAAAAAATAGATGATCCAAAAATAATATAATTAAATTAAATATGAACTAAAAAAAATATATTTTGAATTTTTTATTAAATTTGAAGGATTAGAGATACCTTTTGAAATCCATTCAGATATTATAAAATAACTAAGCCAATCATATCAATATCAATGAGATTTTTTTAAACCATGTAATGGTTTTATTAGATTTATATCATTATTATAAAATATATAATTGTGAAATCTAGAGGGGGTTTTAACAAAAAAATACTCTACTATATATCCATTTTGTATTTCACTTGAAATATCAATTTTATAAGGTTTGAAATCCAAATGAGTTTCTTAGGTAATCATAAATCGGACAAATTCATTTGTAACCATTATTGCCAATGTTTTACCACAGTCAATACCCTATTATAACAATACCCTTGTGAGACCTACCAATCTTTATTTCTTACTATGGTTTCAAATTAATAATTTTTTTTATAAAAACCAATTTACCTCTAACCGTGAGAGTTTCTTTAGTTTTAACTACATGTTCCGAAACACTATTCTATTAAAACTGATTATGTTCTTCTTGAATTTACATCAACCAAAATTTATCTATAATTACATTATAAAAAATTTTAAGAACCAATATTTTCATAATAGTTTTATTATGAGATGATTTTTATCTTTTATAAATAACGACATTATTAGGTCTAGTTGAATAAAAACTACATATTGATTTTCCAAAACTAGAACTAGGAATAAAATTGGTATTTGAAATTATTATTTATCTTGGATAACACACTAAAAAAATAATGTACTTTGGTGTTTTCCGGTATCCATGTATCTTGGTGAGATTATTTCTCCCAGTTGTGAATCATTATAGATATTTTTGTAATTTCACATTTGAAAATTTTATTTCATTATTTTAGTTTAATATTTGGTCAATTTTATCTTCTTCAACATCATCGAATGGTTTAGAATTGGTTGATAAATAAAGTTGTTTAATTATAATATTGTACATATTCTTAATCTTATTAAATGTATCTTATAAAATGATATAGTATTAAAAAAACATTTTTTAGTCATATTTTCATCATTATATTCATCACACGAATGACTTGAAATATGTACATTAGAAAAATGAAATACATAGGATTCCTCATATGTGTTTTTTATATAACTCATGTTATATTTTCTATAAATATCTTCTTGGTTAGTTTTTGAATGACCAGAAATATCTTCAAAATCAATCCATGGTACATTAATTTATTTCCCTAATTTACGATGCTTTTCATTAGTCTTCTATTTTTTCATCATCTTAGTATAGTCATATTTGAAATTAAATTTATTTTTAAATTCAAATCATTCTATTTCATTTGAAGTGTAAAATCTCATCCAATCCTCCTTCCAAATTCCAATATTGTCATAATTTCCTTTGTAGCTTTGATTCTTAAAGAACATTTTCTTCTTGTAGAATTTTTAAAATTTTATTGCCATATAGTCCATATCTTCAGTGATATCAGTTTTTGATTTTTCATAACTTGATATTTTTTATTGAAATTTATCTTTTTCTGAGGTATTGACATTGAAAGATACATACATAATTTTTGGTTTATCATCCTATTCATTATTTACCATATTTTCATCCTCATACATCATAATCCTTCAAAGAATCTCATTAATAGGTATCTTTTAAATATCACATAAATATCTAATTTATACTAAAGTTCTTCTCCATCTTCCGGGTAGGGAACTTAATAGGCGCGTTAAATGGTTTTTTTCAAATATAGTTTTTCACAATAAAGGAGTTGTGTTAACAAGATCATTGAACCTAATATAAAAATCAGAAATAAAAACATCTCGTTACATAATAATATATCATATTTAATATTATTTATATTTAACCAAATTTATGAAACATTAATTGTTTGTTAATGTGAAATAGCTAAAGTGTCCCAATTTTCGAAAGTAGTTGGGAATCCAAATAATATATTGAATTCTTCATCTTTAAAATAATAATAATTTTATTAATATCTTTACGGTTATTTTTAAAGGTATTTTTTGTACAGCATTCCATGTATTTCTAATAGTTTTATGTATTTCATATTTTTTTATAATAATAGTCAATATTTTATAATCCCATATTTTAATATAAATTTTCATCTTTATTTTCCACTAATCATAATTTTTTACATTATATAATGGTGGTATATTGGTTTTATAATACTCTTTTCTCTTATCTATAATGAAACAAAATTGTAACCAATAATAATTTGATATCTTGGAATGAAAAATAAAAGTATATTTGAAATTTTATTTAAATAAGCATTGATATCAAATGTTCATTAGATTTAGTAACTCAAGAGAGGGGTTGAATTGTGTTCCCAGAAAAATTTCCATTAAATCAAGTTCAAATTAAATCCACTATTCTGAAATAATTTTTCCTATTTAATAAAAATATTATTTAAATAAAAAAATATTATTTTAAAATATTTCTAAAATATCAATTACCAATTAGTTTAAAAAATATAAAAAATATCATTAACATTTGAGATCAATTTACTGAAAATTTAAAATATAAACACTATTTGATACTATCTATCCGTGTAATAGTTTTTTAAACATTAAAGAAATATACAATTTAAATCTCCAAAATAATGAAAAAAACAGAATAACATTGAAAAATAATAAAGGGGTGAAATTTTAAGGGATGACATAATACCCTCTAGTTGTAAATTACCCACTTCCATGTATATTTTATAACATTAATCTGATAAAAAACATGGATCATGTATACAAATTTTTTTTAAGTTTCCATACTCAATGGACTATTTGAAAGTAATACATGGATTGGAAAAAAATAACAGGACACCAAATGACCTTTTTGACAAACACTATGGGTAAGAATATGAGAATAGAAATAAGAGACAATTTAAAATTATACGAATCATTACCATTTATTATTTCGTGTTAATAAATACATTATATAACAATATTCAAAAATATAAAAGAAAAAATAGAATGAGAGAGAAATAAGATAGATAAAATGTGATTCATTTCTCTCTATAGTACTTCACATCGACACATGTCCTAAAATGTGTCTTGGAGAGGATCTTGAACTATAATAGTAAAAGTTGTTTTAAAATATAGCATTGAAATGTTATCTCTTATATCACTCAAAAGGATCTTGACATTATTTATATTCCACTCTTTCACGGTTTTTTGAAGGTTGTATGTTCTTGCATGATGATCATGAAACTTTAGTCATATTATTTTCAAACCCACATTTCATTCTATCCATCACATGAATGAGGGAGATACCCATATTTATATAGAATTATAATAATGTGTAGCATGTAAAAAATAATCATCAATATCTTCTGGATCCTCATACTGATCTCTGACTAAATCTTCAATATGTATGTGAAATTTCTTAATCCATAATAATCTATTAATAATTCTACATTAACATAAATAAAATATCAATGAAAGAATTTATTTCAAAATATGGAGACTAACAATAATAACACTACTTGCAACAACACATCTCTACCAGTGACCAAGCCTAGCAAAAATTCATTCTGGTGGGGGTCAATCTAGAAAAGAATCACATGAAAAAATAATGACTCAGATTTGTGGTGACTCAAGATGGGGATGATGCATTCTTGAAGTGAGTCATTTGAACTAGAGATGTGTCATATCTGGCAGCGCGTAATGTGTGGTAGAAACACAAGTATATTAGAACCTCATAACTAGTGGTTACTCAATCTAGAGGTTATAAATTTTGGTGGTGACTCCTATATTATGGTCATAAATTTCGGTGGTTATACATATTTAGGGATGAGTCAGTTCAACTAATAGTGGGTCATGGATGGAGGTGGAATACGTATAGCAGTGACTAATTACACCAGATATCCAAAATCACATCTGATTTAATAATAAACTAAAATCTCATAAAAACATAAAATTCATTAAAATCATTATAATATTGAATTTGAAGCATTAAAAAAAGTATTTTCTATCAAAATATTTTCCATACGGTTAAAATTAAAAAAAAATTATAATGTTTAATATGAATCATTTTTTAATGTTTACTTAATGGATGGAATTTCCCATCATCAAAAAAATTATTAATTACAAATATTAATTTGTATGTTTCACTAGTATAAAGTTAAAAAATATAATTATTATTTATACAATATTTACCAAAAGAAAAATTATTTTTCTCTTATTTTTTAATTAACATTTTTAATGAATTTATAAAAGTCTCATTTATCTATGTTAACACCCTATATGAAATGTTTTACTTAAAAATGATATTTTTAAAGGATTTCATAAATTTCCATTAGTTATATTTATAATTTTTCCAATTTTTTAATGATCTTTTTTATTAATCCAGCTTCTTTCCCATGTGTTAGTTAAGATGCGATTAAATGATAAATTTTTTATTATTATTGAGGCAAACATATGTAGGTATTTGATAATATGATATGTGTTGATGATATTATATATTACTTAAATTCATTGGATAAATATTCATATCTCATGAAATAATATGAAATTGTGTTTTGAGTGAGATCAATACAATACGGAACTCTATGCACTGTGTTATGATAATAATAGTATTTAGACTTGACTAATAAAATGATTTTATATTCCTAGGATTGTGACACACGTTAATAATGTGATTTATTATTATTATTATTATTATGTTTTGTTATGGTTCATGAGTGATTGTTGAACATTATACACTCATATTGTTCTTATTATTTTTTTATGATAATTTTTTTCCAAGTATAATGATAAATGATATATAACTGATTGTGTGTGATTTTATTATATTATAACCAATGTCCCATTACCTTATTTTTATCTTCTCAATTATGATGTTTAGTTTATGTCTCAAATATTTAATCTAACAGAGCAATTTAGCTCAATTTTTTTTATGTTTCCATGTATCTAGGTTATGTATAGAGGTTATATGATGGATGTTTCTTATAAATTCACTACACGAGATGAACATTATTTTTGATGTGAAAGTCCATTCATGAAATATGTTTCTTTTTAACCTATTTTCAATGAAACTATAACTATATGGTCTCTGGGAATTTATTATTTTAGGAAGAATTAAATATATTTTGAAAATGATGTAATTTTCTTATTAAATGCTCTGGTCACCTATGTTTGTATCTGATGTAGGATGTGTTATTTTTTGACATTAGGATATGAAATATTTAATGAATAACTAAAATACAACAACTAATGAATTTAATGTGACATTGGATGATTAGAAAGAGGAATACATGAATAATAAGGTATTATTATATAAGATATCATAGAAATGATTTTGATGATTATGTTATTTTTCACTTGGACAAATTATTCTTGATACATAAACAATGTATTCTATTTTAGTCAATGGTTTCAATATAAAGGAATCCTGTTAACAATGAAATTAGTGTCCAATGTAATTTTTTTTCTCATGAGAAACCAAATAAAATGGGTTTTGTAATTTCAAATGTTTTAAATATTATTATTCATATCATTTATGATATTAATTATTATGTCCTTAAAAAATATCATTGTAAAGAGAAATATATCCCTCATCCATTTAGGATGAATCATCCCCCTTTCTTTAGTGGGTTATACATTCCACTAGTTGTTGAGTAATGGATAATTACTAATACTAAAATATATTATTCTCATGTTCTCAGATCATGTAAATTTTTTCATGGAATTTAATAAATATGAATGTAAAGAAGAATAATGGTTGACCCACTTTTAAAATATTATATAAGATGATGAAATCTACACCATAGAGTTGGAATATTTTAAATGTTTATATTTACTAAACAATATTCTATGAACTCTTAACATAAAAATATAAATGTAATTCATTAAAAAATATATAATGGAGATGCATTATTTTCTACATATGAAGATAATTTTACCAAACATATCGGGTATGCTTCTGGTTTTATCAACATCCCGAAATGAATCATCTATTATTTCTTTAGTCTCTTGAAATCAATTCTAAAAATGTAGTTTGGCATTTGAGACTTTAGTATAAAAGAATAATTCACTAAATTTGATACCAATATATAAATAGACACTATAGAAATAAAATATTCACATGTTATTTGGGAAAAGTATATAAATATTCAATTTCAATGAAATTATAAAAATAAAAACCCTGGAGAAATAAACTCATTCTTTAGTGGTGTGGAAATTATTGAAAGAATAATGGTTGAAATTTTTTAAGGTGACAAATAAATAATATAAGTGTAGAAAATAAGTCCATTGAGAAAATAAATATTTAATAGATAAGAAAAAAATAATGAAATGATAGGAGATAAATTTCTACAAGATTTTTGCAATAACACATACTTACTTAAATTCTAAATAGTAGGTGAATTATGCCATTCAATTCATGAATATAATGGATAATGATGATCATAAACATTTGAAACCTATTAATATAATATGGAAAGTTTAATATCATGAAATAAAAATAATAAATTTGGTTTAACAATTATAGTGTTGGAAGGTGATCTTGTCATAGACTATAGAAAAAAAAATGTATTCATTGATTTAGGTTTCACCTAGTCTATTTTATCAATAATTTTTTTTCATTATCACATAACCACTATGATTATTATATGTTCAATTATCAAGGAAAAGGCTATATTTTATTATTCTCACGTATCATTTATATAACTCCTCTCCAATTTATGTATTAATTTAATGTTGTTTCTATAAATCTTGTTAATTTACTTCTAGAAGAATATGATGTGATTTTTGAAAAGGTTTAGATCTCTTTATTAATAAAATATATAAATTTTTAATAATTGGTAGTAACTTTTTATATTAATAATAAACATATGATAATCTATATGTGTAATGATTAACATGAAGATATAATGGAAATTTATTCCATTATATGGGTGTTATCACATATTCATGAAGGTTATTTATATTAAATGATTAGGGTGAACCATAATATTTAAGATATTATTATTATATATAATTAATCTAATATATTTCCAACACATTTTCCTTTACCTCCACAATATTAATATTTCTTGATTCCTATAGAACTCATAAATAATGTTATCCCAATAAAATAACCCCAATTGTGTTAAATAATTTGATGAAAAATCTACTTGAGAATCTAGATAAGGGAAGGAATCCATGATATTCTTAAACATGGGATGCACAATAATTTTTTTAAACAATAATGTTTAATGATCCTCTATATTTATTATAAAAAAATAAATAAAATCATGAAAAAAATATGTATCATCAACTGTATTTTGATTTTTTGTTGGATAAATTTTAAAGAGATCATTACTTTACCATTACTTATAATTGATTTATATGTGATGAGTTAAGAATAAAAATATTGGAAATACAGATGAAATATGTAACAACATGAGATCTAATGATTTTTTTTCAAATTAATTTTTTTTGATATTCTATGATACACACAACAATAATATTAGATGGTGTTATAGAAAACGTTGTGTTTGTCTTTTGTTACACGCAATACCAAATTTATATCACATTAAATGGAACATCAAGTTTATAATAAATGTTTCATATGATAAAAATATTATTATATGGTAGTTGTTTCATAGTATTTGAAATGGATGATATGAATAAGATTAACTAAATTATCAAAATATTCTTTACACTTGTATATAAAATTAATTTTTTGGTGACCAATTTCATAGAAGTTAAAATAAAAGAATTTTTAAATTAGAAACAAAATCATTCTAAGAAAATAAATTTTATTTTCACAAAAGGAAGTTTTATAGAAAGAAATGAACTAAATAAATATTTTTAATGATTTTAATAACAATTTTCTACAATTTATATTCAACCAAATTTTTTACATTTATATTATTTTTTATTTGGAAAATATACATTAGTTAATCACTCTTTATACTTAAAATATATATATATTTTTCTGCCTAGAAGTATTGTCACATAATTTTGGAGAAATTATGTTAAAACAAGATTGTTTCTCTTTTATAAAATTAATTTGATAAAATAAATATCCTTTTCGGAATCAGAATATCAAAATTATATTACGGTGAATTTTTGGGTTTTTTTTAATGTTTAATTTTTTTCAAAAGTGAAATTAATACATTTTAATTGAAACCCATATTTTATCCTAGAATTTTTATTAATTTTAATTATATTTTTAACTAATTTTATATTTAATTAGTCAAATTGTGAATCTATTCATCTAATTTTTGTCCTTGTAATAAATTTCCCAGTAAAAGTATATATAAAATCGTTGTAAAAGTTTTAACATTTTCACTTTAAAATCACACTTTCTCATCACCTCTAACAGATTAATTTTAAATTTATTTTTTTTACTTATATGAGCTTAATTTTAAATAATATATTTAATATTTGGAATCAGAATAACATATATTTTTTATAAGGATAAATTAATTTTTTACTGTAATTCTTACTAAAAAATGTCAAATAATTTTATGTAATTAAGCTTAAATCGGTGTGTTGTGGATTACATGTACTTGTGTTGAAATTAATTTAAAACACAAATATTATTTTTATTTAAATAATTGTATTAGATATTTACAATAAATATTTAATAATTATATAATTATTATCTTATATTATTTTTATTAGGAAATAAACAACCTATGTAAATAAAATGATATATGATACCACTGTAAAAACAATGAGGGAAAAATTGACACAACATAAATAATATGGAATAAAATGATAAAAATTTTAATATAGGTCATGTTGGAGGTTTTATTCATGTTAATATCTCCCTTAAATTATTGATCATTTTTTGAGGCACATGAGGTAAGGTGCACCTTCAAATAGTGAATTATTTTGAAAATTTAATGGAATGCCACTCCACATTTATAAAAGGGTACTCACTCTCCCCCTTTTTCACACATATAGATCTATTTTTATCGAAAAAACCCAGAAAACTAACATATAAACCTCCCCACACTCATCTATGAAACCATATTTTTTCAAAAAAATCCATCCTATGGATACATTAATGAAAACCTAATGAGAATACTCGAAGTAGAGGTAATGTTCATCCGCACGAATAATTATTTCATTTACATATCACCCTTATTCAATTATTATTCTTATATTATTATATAATATCAACTATGTATTTTTGTACTGATATGAATTATGATAATTTTATGACCTAAAACTACAAACCATTATAGAAAATGGGTTATGAAATCATCATTGGTGTGTATGATGTACTATTGCCTAATAAACCGATGTCATTTATTTTTCCATCACCACTTCTCATGGTAGGATATAATGATATATTTATAGTTTGTATGTGATATTTTTGATGTTTAAGATTTTATTAAGATTATTTAATTTTTATATCACACATACCATCACGGTTTTCATTTTGTGGGTATATGATAACGTTGTTCATTTGTATGGAAGATTACTGCCTCACAAAGCGATGTGTTTCATTCACACATTACATGGAATGTATTAAGGATGGTTTTGATAATAATATGATATTTATAAGACATTAATGTGATTCTTTAGTTATAATATATATGATTATATTTTTATTCTTAATATATGAAAAGAGAATGGATATTGTGCTCTTTTGTACATACAACCTATTATGTCCTTAAATGGGGTATTTCATTTCTAATAACCAAATTTTGTGGCATAATATAAATAAATACTAAATATATATAAGATATTTATATTAAGTTTTAAATTATAAGGATTATTAATCCATGATCAATCTAAGAAGACCAAAAATAACATTTCAAAACATATACGAATAACAAAGTTGTCATTACCCAAATCGTTACATTGAAAAATAATTATTGAAAAATTGGCAATAAAAGGTATTAATAAAATAATTTATGATATTATATATATATATTTTATTATTATTTAATATATTTATTATAAACATAAGTTTATTATTCGAGAGGGTTGAATGAGTAAATAGAAAGTAAATATGTAAGGCTATATATTTTTGTCTCACCTTTACATTTCACGAGACAAATTACATATTCACCAAATGTTTATTTTATGTTGTGTATATACATACCAAGAACTCATTTTATGATGATTCGAAATAAAATTATTTATTGAAATTTCTATTTTAATATCTCTCTTTCATGGGGTTTACGGGTCAAAATTCACCAAATATATAAGGTAATATAATCTTAATTTATCTTCTTTGGGACATATGTTTTGATATAAACCTACATCCATTAATGAGGAGTGACTACAATCCCAATGAAATGTAATATCATGATTTCATTTACCTTTATGATTTTTTATTTTCCGTTTTATTATATCCGTTCATATGGATTATGATTCATAGTTACCAATGTGGTAAAGACTTAATATATCTGTCTCACCATATATTGGAATTGTTTATGATTGTGTTTCGGATGAAAATATATTATGATCCATTTCCATATAATTCTATTGAATTTTTTTGTAACATAGTTATTAATTATATATTCATGTAAGGGTACCATTTTCAACTCATTGGTAATTAAAAATTTATGAAAATGATGACAATCATACTTCATTTTCCAATTCTAACTAGGTTCTATTTTCTACCAAAACCGTGATTTCGAAAAATGTTTTCAATAATTCTGTTAAAAATTATTTTCATATCAATTTAAAAAAATTGTTATGATAATTTTTTTGTTTTAAATATTATTTTAATTTATTTTCAAAAATTCATTTGTACGTTATGAAAGTTATATTCAATGAATACGCTTCTCAAAAAAAATTATGTTTTTACAAAGAATTTTTTTAATTTGAAAGGATACATTCTATAAGATATGTTTTAAATAGACTATAAAAATTATTTTCAATCTAATGTTACATCTATTGGTGTTTTTTATTATGTGAAACAATTATACCATTATTATTCTTTCTCTTAATTGTTATGTTTATGTTAAAAAGTTTTATATGAAACATATTTTTCATCCATGTGTTATAACATGATAAAATGATTATGAAACCCACTCCTTTTGACGAGTTATTCTATAATTAAATAAGTATGAATCATTTCAATTTTATATGTTTTATAATATAGAGGAATTTTTATGATACCCACAGAATTTAATTGGTTAGTATTTGATGAATGTTTATGATATTGTGGAACTCTTAATTATGGTTTTCATTTTGTGACATGCAGAACCTATATCTCTCTCTAATTAATTGGCTGATGATTTATATATATGTGGATATATATATGGCTAGAATGGGTAGTGAAACCTGTAAAATAAGAAATATATGGAATTGAGGGTGAACATAGTATAAATAGACATGGAGGTAATGGGGATTGAACATACTATAGTAAGACAAGGCAAAAAATTAATGTGATCTCAGTTCTGTAATAAACTTTTCCCATTATGATGGTATTAAGAGTGATACAATTAAACAAAGTGTAATATTATACCACTAGGGATGGTAAAGTGTCTCACCCTAGAGGTGAATTCACCTAAATAAGGGAACATGTTTGGTCAGCCGATTCTTGGGAGAAGGGTACATGAGTGGTTATCCAAATCCCTAAAGAGGGTTCCCATGAGGTTATCCTAAGCTCGAAAGAGGGTACACTTGTGGTCATCCAACGCCTGAAGTAGAAACATGGGTGGTTATCCCAAGCCAATAATGTTATGAATGACTTTTTTGGTTTCACTAATGCATAATTTTCTTTGCTAATGTCTGTGAAAAAAATTTATTTCTTATGCCAATTATATTCTCTCAGGAATCATGTTCATTGATTTCCATATAATTTATGTCTTATGAAATGCCAATATTTATTCCATGACTAAAGTTTATGATCTATGATTTTTTGAGTATGAACATCATAATTTATTATTATAATCATGTACCCTTAAACTTATATTATTATTATATACGCTCATAGGTTGATATCCATAACATTTACCATCACTGAGAATCTAAAATTTATTATGTTTCCTTCCCCATGTTGTGAACAAATGGTTTAGGTGGATTATTCATAAAATTAGTACTGTGTGATATGATATTAGTGGGTGATGATGAAGATCATTCAAAAAATTAAAATATCATGTTCCATGTATTCGAAGGCACTAAACTATTACGATAATTAGGAATGTGTTTGTGTAATGTATTGAATATTCATCTAAAAACATGTAAAATCCTTGTATGAGAATCCTTAGTCTTTATAGTTTTTATTAAAGGAATGAATTAGTTGAAATTTATAAACTATTATGAATAATAATTAGTGATATCAATAAATTAATTTCTATGGATATGTTTGTGGATGAGATAATGAATAAGAAACTATCTCATAATTTTGGTAAAGGATATAGGAAGTGGTTTCTAAGAAATAAAATCATTTTCTGGGTACTATTGGTGGAAACTAAGTTAAAAAATATGTAAATATGGGTAACAACCCCCAAAAAACCATATTGATCTGTACATGATCGGGTGCCAGGGCAAGAAGGAGGCCATACTACACACCATATTTCACAATCCTATGAGATTTGATTTAGAAATTCAGAAGATCAATACAATACATCATAAAGGATTTAAAGAAATTATAACTATGAATGTCCTAAGACAAATCTAAATTTTGTTAGATTAAATAAGTATTCATGATTTAGATATCCTTAAATGATATTCATGTTTATTTTTCCCAAAATGGTTAGAGTTAATCACTCAATGCTATGTGAATGTAGAGAATAGTGGGAGTTATAAATAAATCGGATAACATTGGATGTTAAGAGTAGGTTATTAATAAGTAGAAAAATGGTATGATTAATGGGGTAATGAATATTTTTATTTTTCCTAATTATCCATCATGATGAATGATTATCAAATTGTACCTTTGTCATCTCTTTGACACCCCAAAGTAGAGAAAGATAGAGTTTACTCAGAACTCATGTGGGGGAAACCTTGGCGAATGAAGGTTCAGTTTCCAATATATTAAAAATGTAGGATGATGAACTCAATGGAATGTATCAAAGGAATGATAATATCTCTTATGATTGTTGAAGAAGTCCAAAAATGTAAATGTCAAGGAAAAAATGGAGATTTTAGTTAATACAATGGATGAATATTTGAGTATCTCTAATGTATTATAGAAATTTTTATGTTTTATGATTGGAAAGTATGATAATTATAATAATTGATTTCTTAATGGGAAATATAATTATTAATATCATCATAGTTATATGAGTAATGGTAATATTTTTTATGATGAGGAAATTATAAATTACATTTTAATAGATTTTGGAAATAAATAATATGATTATGAATCAAAGTTAATGGATTAATGTTTTTGTTGAAAAATTAATGTGTTTATGTATTGTAATTAAAGAATTCTGAAATATATAAGGTTTTATTCCAAATGTTTTCATTCTTGATTTTCAAGTATGTGTTAAATTAAACATATGTAAAAGAAAAATGATAATTTTTATTAAAGTAATATATTATTTAATATGTTTCTTGTTTTGATATAATTATTTTAGGATAAAGAGATATAGGAAATGTATAAATTTAATTGGATAATACTGATTACCTTGTAATGATTACTAATTTTTTATCCAATCATTTTATCATATCAGGGATTGAATTTAAAATATTTTATTATTTTTGAAATATATCCAAAAATATATGTTTTTTTGTAAAGAATGAGAATGAATTTACAATCTATATATGTTTTTATTGAATTTTTTTTTATTTATATGTTTTAATAGAATATGTTATGAAGGTATTCACATGTTTTTTATGTGACAATAAATATCTTCTCTATGATATATGGGGGGTTAATGATAGGTCGAATTTGAGAAATCTATTTAGATTTCTTATATATTTAGATTATTGGAAGGGTTATATGGCTAAATATTTATGAAATGGTTTCTGTTAAACATTGAATGAGGTTTTAGAGATTAATGTATTATGTTGACATATGTTGATTAATTCATATTGGATTACTTTTGAAAACCATTTAGTTTTGAAGATACTGAATGATTCGTCTATGGAATTATCATTTGATGTATGGGTCTTATGATTTGTTAGTTCATCGGGCATAACAAATTAGTCACTATTTATTTGACTAAGATATGAGGTGGGAATTTCTCAATGCATAACCATTGGGTGATATTGTGATTATTATATGAAATGAAATGAATTAAGAATATCTTCAAAAGAAAATTATTTCTATTTAATAAAAACACCTTGAAATAATATTTTTTCCCCTATTATCAACAAAATTTATGATGATGATCACCTTTTTAAAATAAATTAGGATTATATATTTGTGATCATTAACATTCTCAAGAATATGTTTTCTATCAACCTCCATCAGTATTTTATTATCAGTTTTCTATTCTATGTACATGCTTTCACACACCACCTATGTTCCCCTATTTGGAAACCATGAATAAGTGATTCCAGATGATGTTTCCTCACCCCTATCAATTTTCAAGTAGATTCAACGTTAACCCATTTCATGATGTCGGTTTCAATAATGAAATTTTTATGTGTTAATCCATTGATGGTCAAGTTTAATTTCAAGGGTGAAAATCATATTAAGGGGGTAGAATATAACACCTCAAAATTTTGTGAAATATTATATTTGAAATACGTTTAATCATATTGGTATTCAAATTACACAAAAATGAAATTTTAGCTTTTTTACACAACAACATGTTTGTCTTGTGTTACATGTAATTATGAGTTTATGTTGCATTATAGGCAAGCCCAATTTTAAACAAAATGTGTAATTCAATTTATATAATATCATGTGATTATTATCACTTAACCAATGGAATGGAATTTATGCATAGGATGAAATTAATAATAAAATTATTATTTAAAAATGTAAAAATAATAAATTTATTGGTTACTATTAAATTAAAAGTGACAATAAAAACCTTTAGAAAATAAAATTAAATCATCCTCTAAAAAAACATTTTACGCGCACAAGTATATTTGCTATCAATAAATTAAAAAATATATTTTGGATAATGATTTTACAGAATTTTTTATATAATATTAATTCAACATAAATTTTTATATTCATCTTATGTGGTTTTTAAAATATATATAATAATAAATTAAATTTTTTTCTTAAACAAGATTTTTCTTTCTAAAAAGTATTTTTATCGCCTTTTTATTGAGTACTTATTTTAATTACAAAATTTTTGTTTTTAGAAAAAAATATTGGTTAAAGGAAGATAATTTTTGTAATTTTTATATTAAAATATTCATATGGGGAATTTTTTGTTTTTTTTCACAATTTTGCGATTTTTTATGAATATTGAGAAATAATGAATTTTTATTTAAAACTCTCTTGTCACCCAGATTTCTTATAAATTATAATTATATTATAAATTGATTAAAACTATAATTAGATAAATTATAAATATATTGATATGTTTTAGGGAATTGGAATAAACTTGTTATTTATATTGATATAAAAACATAAAAAACGTTTGAACATTTAACATTAGAACCCATCTTTCTAATCGAGTGTGGGTGATTAATTTTGAATACAAGTATTCTATATCTATGAGTTCAATTTAGTAAAATAGACTTAAAAATTTTGTCATAAAAATTTATTTTATATAGTATGTTTAATTAGAATTTTTACCATTATTATTAGTATAAATAGAATATTTTAATAAACATAAATACAGTTAAAATGTTTTTTTTGTGCAATACCTACAAATGTTCAAATTAATTTACACACACATATGATTTTTACACAGTTAATTGGATATAATATGTATAATAATTTGGAATAAATTATATAAAATATATATGTTAATATAATTCTTAATTGAAAAATTAGCATTATAAATAAAAAGATACAAGCCACCATGGTGAAAAATATAAGGATAAAATTGAGTAAACATAAAGATGAAGGAATAACTTGATGAAGAATGTGTTTATATTATGTTTCGAATGTGTTACACAATATATACATCCATACCATACATTATTGATATATTTTAGAGGCACATGATGTAAGGGATACATCCCATATCGAATTCTTTTTTGTATTTAAAAAATGCCACTCCAAATCTATTAGAAAAGGGTACTAACTCTCCCTTATTAACACATCTCAATCCATTTGAAAAAACCCATAAAAACTAAATACCAAAATTATCTTTCATTGACCTGAAAGACTCATTTTTTTTCATAAAACCATCCTAGGAAGGATTTTTTGTATTCTCAAGTAGTATACCTGAAGAAGAGGTAATGACCTTGAATAAGTATCGTTATTTTATTTCTTTCCCGAAATTTATATATTATTATTGTGCCATTATTATTTAATAACCATAGTATCTTAAATAAAATTATAATTTTTTACGATATTTTTAATACCTAAATTTTCACACTGTACCATTAAATTGGTTATTAAATCATGATTCATGTGTACGGTGCACTACCATCA
The DNA here is from genome assembly GCA_963277665.1 of Viscum album. Lineage (NCBI taxonomy): Eukaryota > Viridiplantae > Streptophyta > Magnoliopsida > Santalales > Viscaceae > Viscum > Viscum album. The sequence continues at coordinate 1,656,446,028 of OY728119.1, forward strand.
TGCGAACTAATGTAGGTAGTTTTTCCATTACTAATAGACATGGTTGGAAATAATGATGGATTTATAATATATATATCTCTGTGTGTGTGTGTGTGTGATATTAAAATATTTATAATGTTGTTATTATTATATAATTATTATATCAAAAATACCTCAATACAACCCATTTTGATGGAATATGATAATGTCATTCACATGTATAGCAGAATAACACCTCTTAAAACAATGTCTTTCAGTCACACATTACATTGAATGTGTTATTGATAGGTTTATTAATATGAGATATAAATGATAATTTATTGATATATATATATAATAAAATTTTCTTTCTTTCTATATGATAAGTGATTAGAAATAACATTTAAGCGCATATACGACCTACCATCTCAATGAATAGTGTATTTCATTTTCTATCACCAAATTCTATATATTAATAAATATACATATATAATGAATATGTAAAATATTTATATCACTTTTTAACATCTAGGTATTATGAAAACATGATCTATATAACAGGAAGAAAATAACTAGTGGAAACATATATGAAAATCAAACGTGTTATTACCTAAAATATAACTTTAACTTGGAAATATTAATTAATGGTTAATAAAAGTTTATAATAAAATGACATATTATATGATATATATATATATATTATTCTTTAATATGTGTATCATAAATTATTTAATTAAACCGGATGTTTTAATTAGTACAATCGGATGTTAGGACTTATGTTGAAAAACTTATGTCTCACTTTTACTTTCTTTGAGCCAAATTCCATATTCCCCACATGTTTCCTTTCTGTGGTGTATAAAATTCCCATGAATGAATATTATTATTCTTATACTTAATATTATTTTTATTTACCTATCAATTTCTATATATCTATTTCATGGGGTTTACAGTTCAAAAGTCACTAATTCACTAAGTAGTTTTGGAAAAAGTTCTTTTTATTGAGATGTCTGTTATGATATTCATTTATATACTTTAATGATGTGTATCTCTATCCCCTTTGAAATATAATATCATTAATTATTTTATACTAATTATATTATAACTTGTATTTTATTTAATTTCTTCTTGGGGATTATGATTTATAGTTACCAATGTGGTAATGAAATTACGTTACAATCTCACAATTTATTGGGATTTAATATGATTATGTTTCTGAGGATAGAATATGATGATCCATATATCAATAATTATCATGATTATTTTTCCTTTTTAATTATTATGTATGTATTTCATCAATTTTAGCACCATAATTCTCTTTATTTAAATAAAAAATCTATTAATTTTATTTATGATAGTTAGATTTATCTCTCTCTTTGGGTAGAAATATATTTTCTTCCAAAATGATGTTTTTTTAAAAATTATGATATTTTAAAATCACATTTAAGGAAATATATATTGAAAAATATTTATATTTTAATGATTTTTCTAAATTTATTTCAAATAGTCCTTAATATAATATTAGCCTTATTTTCAAGGAAAAAAGAATTCACAATGTATTATGACTTAAATAGAATTTTTCAAATTGGAATGTAAAATTTCCTCAAGATATGTATTAAAATAAATTTTATTTATTTTGTGTTTTAGATGAAATATGTTCTTGTAGAATACTAGTTACTTGGGATTTTATCCTAGGACACAATTCATATTCTTTCCATGAATGTTATATGTTTATGTAGAATTTTTTTAAAAAAAACATATTCATCTTCCTTGTATTATACAATGAAAAAATTATTCTAAAACATGTTCATTTTCATGGGTTATTATACGATTAAATATGTATGAAACCCTTATATTTTTCAAAGATTATGATGTAATAAAATTTATATACCCACATTATTTCATGGGTTATGATAGGATGAAATTTTATGATCTTATAGAATACATAAATAAGAGTTTCGTTATGTGATGAGTAGGACCTATATCTCCCTCTAAGACATTGGGTAATGATTTATGTATCTTAAGAGATAGACGTGGATAGAATTGGGTGTGAACTAGGTGTATGGAAAATTTTCAAAGAGGGACTGAACACTATAATGATAGACATGGCAAGAATGAGGAGTTATCTAAGTACAATAAGACATGGACGCCATGATGATTAAACTAGATTCAACAATGTAATTTTTCCACTATAATGGTTTTGGGAGTAAACCCATTCCATTGTGAGGAAATTTCTTACTTAGTGGATGGTGGTTTGTCTTTCCGAGGAGGAAAATCAGTGTAAGATACAGGTAAATAGATTATTATCCCAAGCCCAAATGAAGGGTACACAGGTGGTCAACCTAATCCTGGAACATGGTACACATGTGGTCATCCCAATCTAAAAAGAGGGTATATTAATGGTAACCCCATTCCAGAATTAAGTACATGAATAGTTAGAAAATTCTTAAATGTTAGGAATGTATTAGTGGGTAGCCTTTTTATATGATTTTATATGGTTAGGTGTATTACACAACTCTTTTTGTTATTCCAATGTTATTCTCTCATGATTCATTTTTCTATATCCTTTTGTTTCATGCCTCATGAACATCTAATATTTATGACATAAATCATGTTTATGATCAATTATAGGTTAGGTATGAACCAAATATGTAATTATAACCATCATGCATCATTATTATTAAATTATGCTTTTATATGGTTATAGATTGATATCTTTTTCATTTACCCCAATTGACAATCTAACCACACCCTTCTATTTGTTTCCTTATAATGGTTATGAATAACGGTATCAGTAGATTATTCCAAATATGTGTTTTATGTATGAACATAGTGGCCACATACTTTTATACATATAATTTCATGATATTATATATAAGTAAACATCAAATTAGAATCCAAGGATCATAATTTATTGTGTCATGAAATACAAGGTACATAATTAAACATCATTAAAGAAAATTTTATTAAATTTCCATATTGAGATACTCATTTACATTGTGCACAAACATATTCAAAGGATGAACTAAGTATAACATGAACAAATGGCTGAGAAAAAAATTCTAGTAAGGTTATAAACATGAGAATAAATATTAGTACCTGAGTTAGAAGGCATAACCTAATTATATAAAGAGGCCTAGTAAATGATTAAAAATACTGAATAATTAAATTTAGAACATGGGATCATATAGTAATATAATAATAGGAAAATTTTCTTAACATAAAATATGACTATGTCATGATCCCAACTAATTTAACATAGAGGAGTATATGTTTTGGTTAACCACCATGACCATTGCACATGGATCACGAGTCAAGGATAACCTTCAAGACCATTGAAGATAATCTCTCATGATACTAAACATTTTCCAATTCATTGGAGGGATATATGGGTGAACCAATATTAATATGTTCTTGAATATGTATTCAACATAATTAATCATACATAATAAATCTTACAAACACATAAGGGTACACATGAAGAGAAATGGCTATCATAATCACGTCGTAATGAAAAATAAATGTGTGTATCATAAAATATTCCATGAAATAATGAATTAAAACATATATGGAATCTCAAAATGGAAAAAGAAACATATATAATGGTATGTTTTGTCAAAAAGAAGTGATAAAATGTAAACAAATTGTATTTAATGAATTTGAGTACTACAATATTTTATTGCGATTTAAAGGATGATACAAAAGAGAATTTAAAATATAAAGGTGAGTAATAATTCTTAAAAAACAATAAGTGAACCAAGAATGTTTCTATAATCAAAATATTGAATTAATAAATACAATGGTCTTGTAAAACTAATGATACAGTGAACCTGAAATTTTGTATGAATTCAAGAAGTTCCCATAAAATGGGATTGCTGATCGAGAAGAATTGGGAAGGGAACCACTTACAAACATCTATATAACAAAACAATGTTTATTATTGGATACTGATATATTATTTTATAACATATAAGAATAATTTACAATATTTGAATAAAATTTAAAGATAGATTCATTTGAGTAAAAAGAAAGATAGAGCAGCCTGAAGGAATAATGGAGGTTAGGGTAGAATCCATTACCTTATGCCCAATGGTGATATTATCTTGATCATAATTTACTGGATAATAAAATTAGATTCATTAATTATTACTTGTTGAATATATTATTTAATTATTTGTTTTATTATAACCTTATTTAGTTCTATAAAAAAATTGATGGGTTAATAGATTCAATTTCATTATTTGTGAGTGTTTTTTTCCATGGGTTTCATGATCGGTTTACTTATATAAATGTATGGATAATCATGTAAGATGAGTATGGTTATCCATATATAGAGTTATGTGCTATTATAGAAAACCTATAAGATTAAATGGTTATAAAATTCATTTGGTTATTTAGAGTGAGGATTAATTATTATACAAATCCTAAATGATCACTGTTTGGGTTAATTTGTTGGTTTTTATCATAATTAACTCGTATTGTTTTATAAATTAATAAAATATATAAAAAATGATTCCATTATATTATATATGATATAATACATATATAAAAATATTTTTCAACCAAAAAATGGTTTCATGAACAGAATTGAAAATGATGAATTAAATTAAAAACCTATCATCCTTGAATTTGATAAGTTAACACATCTCAGATGCTGTATTAATTTCATTTGTAAAAGGTGGTGAAAGGAGAGATGTTGATTAAATATTATATAAAAATTATAAAATCAAATATATATGTGATACTAGATATTTCATTCTTTTTGGATGATGTTAGGTGAATAGAGAATAATAAACACAAGGGACATGAAAATAAATAAAATAAAATAATGATGATGAATACCTTTTGAATACTTATCCATGAGGACCTCCTTATGGGGATTGTTTCTTGACATTTGATAAGCCCAAGAGATCTTAGACATGGGTTGTGGTGGGATTTTAGATTCACATTTTATTTGAATTTAGATAATCCACAAGGCCTGAGAAGTATGAGGAGAAGAGGTGGTGAGGGGTGGTGTTTATAGTGGAGGAGAGGAGGGTTTTCTCAATATTTTATTCATTATATTTTTTTTCGAAAGACAATAAATAGTACTGATTATGGTCACAAAAAATAGTAATTTTTCATGGGAGTTCAAAATAAAGTCCATTCACCTCATCCATGACTCAAGTATGATGCACAAATCTATTTATTTAGCATATTTCATAAATTATCAAATTTCACTATTCATTAAAAATTCAAGTATTTCAGAAATATACCAAAAATTATCCCTAACAATTTTTTTATCTATAGAATCCTAAACAAGTTCCATTCTTTGAAAATAATTTAATAAATATGAGGCATTAAATTTTTACTAAATTTTTCTTAATAGAAAAATACAACATTTTAACTTATAAACTATTTTTTTAATCACAATCAGAAAAATTGAGGGCTCATAAAATTAAATTATAATAATAATACATCTTAATATTATTTTATTAATACACTATGAAAATAAATTACCATTTAAATTATTAAATTATTCATAAAACTGTAATTAAATATTCATGACATGCCAAAAATACCAACACTATTACATTGTCACTTATATGATTGATAAATTCTATTTATAGTTGTATTGGTAAGGATAATATTTATATGGATGATTTACTATTCATATGGGTCATATTACTATTCATCAGGGTATCATTACAATTCATAAGGTTAGGTTACTATTCAGATAAAATTATTGTATCCCTACCAGACTCTAAACATCTTATAAATGACAACTGTGAATGAAATATTTTTGAAATTCAAATCCTATAAATTGAACAATTACATTTAAAGGCCACATAGTATTTAGTAGTCCTCTAAAAAATTATGTGGAATTATTCTATGAATTTATGTGTTTATATTATATAACATAATTACAAGAAGGGAATTCCATTGACAAATCCTTGGGTTGTTACATTATTCACCCTAATGAAATTTCTCTTATGAAATTTTGTTTTACATTGTTATATAGAAAAATTTTTGGGTTCTTTTCCTTCATTGCATCGTCAAGTATCTATGTTGCCTCTTCATACTTATGGTTCTTATATAGAACTTTTACTAGGTAAGTTGTCCTATTACATAGAAAATTATCTGTATGATCCAAAATCATTGCTAGCTTCTCATTTTATGAAAGATCATTCTCCTACAATACCACCTCAAAAGACAGTACATGTGAATGATCTGATATGTACATTCTTAAGAGAGAAACATGAAATACAACTTGTACTCTAGACATGGTTGGTGGAATTTCTAGTCGATATTCCATATCTCTGATATGATCAAGAATCTCAAAGTGCCCAATGTACCTAGGACATCACTTTCTTTTCTTCCAAATTCTCGTGTTCTTCCATAGAGATATACGAAGGAATAACTTGTAACAATATTTGAACTCAAGGTCTCATCAACGATTTTTTACACAACTCTTCTTTTGCCTTTTGATCCATTGATGTGATGTTGAATGGATATCACCTTCTTAACCATTTCATCAAACATTTCATGTACTAGAAGATTATTATTAATGAATTCATCCAAGGAAGCCAGTGTTTTTCACCTTTTCCCCATAAATGTCTTTATATGGATCCATTTGGATTCTGAAGTGGGAACTTTAGTTGTAGGAGAATTAAAATAGTGTAAGATTTTAGTCCCATAATCCATTTAAGTCCATAGAATATGATCTCAACATGTATTCATGTGTTTTAATTGTTCGCTCATGTTGTCCATCGGTTTGGGGATGATATGCCTTAATGAAGTTTAGTTCAGTGCAAAGAGCATGTTGGAGACTTTTCAAGAACATCGAGGTGAATATAAAATATTAGTCAAATAAAGTAGACATTCATAATCCATGAAGACGTACCACCTCAATGATATATCTCTGTTCAAGTTGATCCCATGATAAGTCCTCTATAATGGAAATAATGTGAGATGCCTTTGTAAGATGATCCACAATGACCCAGATAGAATTGTTTCATCTACATGTCCTCGGATGTCTATTGAACAAGTCCATGGTGATGTTCTCCAACTTCCTTGTTTGTACGGATAGTTTTTTCATCATCCCAATAGTCTTTTTCATCTCCAGATTTAATTCCTAAAATACCAATCACATTAATGTATACTCAACAATATACATCTTTTTATTGTCCCGCCAATAATTATCCATGAGTTCTCGATACAACTTTTTGCTTCTTGAGTTAATAAAGAAGGTTAAGCTACATGTGCCATTAAAAATCTTATTATTTATCAATAGAGTGAATGGTAGACATTATCATGTCTCAAATATTATATTTCAATCCTCATAGAAATTTTACTCCGAGGATTTACCATTTCTAATAGCTTTCACCCTTTTCAAAATTTTAACATCATTTCATTGAGGATAATTTATTTTCACCATTAGGGTGAAGGACCCTAGGACACCCAAAGAGGGTAGGGGTCTATCAGGGTGTCAACCTTTTCTTTTAATGTTATGGATTTTGTTCCCAAATTGGTAGGAACATGTTAAACCTATATTATGGATATGAACAGAATGTAAGAATTCACATGCAGAGAGGCGACACATCACTTTTTACTTGGTTCACCACTAAGGGCTACGTCCAAGGAGCATACGCCGACAGGTTTTCCGTCATACCAATTTACACTAATCTTCACTAGATGTGGATTACAAATGTTCGGGCACACTCACTCTGTCCTTGGCTCACTGCCTTTACAAAAGGTTCAGGGAAAGCTCACAACATCCCTCGAGTCACGCCCGTGACTCCCCCTGGCTCACTTCCCTTGGTGAAGTCACACTCAGTTTATAGAAGAAAAGGTGTCTTCATCATTTCAAGAGAATGAATCCTCTGTTGTCTGTATATGATCTATTGAAGTCCAACTTTCACTCATAGACTAATCTCGGTTTTCACCGAATATAGTGTGTAATCTTCCATCTTTCGTGCAACTCCAAAAAGACCGGCGTACTCCAACCTCTCCTAGTATGCTTCTCCAAGACCGGCACACAAGTTTCAATAATGGAGCACAAGTCACTTGCACAGTAAAAATTTGGTGCGCATGTGACACCACCCCACTTGCATGACACTGCCTCTTTCAACTCCAAACATGCGCGATGCTGTGCCTTTAACTCCAAAACTGCCTTGGTCACGCAACCAACAACTGGCGCGCAACCTCTACTTGCGCGACCCAAATACCACTTGTATGACTCAACCACTTGCATGATGAGAGCTCTAAAAATCTATAATTCTTGAACCTCGTTAAAAATGAGGAGGGGTGGTCCTCTATTTATTGGAAAAACTTGACCCCATGCACGGTGGCGAGCCAGTATCCTCACGACGCGCAGGTCACAGCTTGCAGCTCCAATAAACTTAGCCTATGTCGCATAACTCACTTGCACGAACAAACCAATACTTGTGTGACCGTCTTTACTTTTCCATATTTTAAAGTTCACATCATGAATAACAATTGTCGCACAAGTTTCCAGACCTCTTAGGAACTGGCGCGCATGTCCCTTCTCAGTGCACGGGTCACTTGCACGGCCGACCCAATACTTGCGCGAACCATTTCCATTTTCCATTTTTCCAAGTTTGGATCTTTACAAACTCTAGCCGCCTAATTTCCCTCTCCTTCAAGTACACGGCGCGCAAGTCTCTTTGCCAAAATCACTTTTCCCTATTTGTCGATTTTCAGGCCCAGAAATTTGGAAAACACTGGGAAACGACGCCACCCTCAATACTATTGCCTTCTTTAACTGTATGATCATGTTGCTGGTACACATTTTGAACTTCTATTGCGTATTGTGAACAAACTCAAACCATACTCCAATTGATACATAGAAGACCATGGTTCCAAAAATCTCCCCCTTTGGTTTGTTGGCAATTAGAAAATAAATTCAGTAGATCCCCATCCATGTTCAAACCAAAAATGCAAGAATCAACAAAGCCAAAACTCTAAGGCTATGTGAGAAATTCTCAATGTAGAAACCAAGAGATAAAGCATGAACTGGGTTAATGTTTTGGAATTTTCAATGACTCCCAAGAAGAATTACAGAAGAATTAATTTCCTGAACATGCCTGAATTTATTCCTTTCTCCCCCATTGACAATAAACCCAAAGACCGGTAATTTGTTCATTGTTCAGCTCAAACCATACTTCCCCTGGATAGTATCTCCCCCACAAACCTTCATCGCATCCATAGACAGATAAAAATATATATCATAATCTGGGAGAGGGGTATTGTGTAAGCTCCTTATACACTGGGAGGTGGATGAACACCGAGGTTCAACTGATGCTTCTCAAACAAAGCCGCAGACATAGGCTTGGTCAGGATATCAGCCACTTTCTCATCAGTTCCCACATGATCAATTCTATTCACCCCTTGTTCAACATTCTCTTTGATAACGTGATACCCGATTTCAATATGTTTCGTACGAGAATGTTGAACATGATTTTTCATAAGATCAATTGTGATATTGTTATCACAGTAAATCACCATTGGTTGCTTTACCTCATCACCAATAACTGTTAATTGTTTCTTCATCCATAGTAGTTGAGTTCATGCCTTTGTGGCATATATATTCTCAGCTTAAGAAGTACTAAGAGAAGTGCTATTATGTTTCTTTCCCAATGAGCCAACACATTTCAGCCCAATAAAGAAGGCTCCACCACTGGGGGACTTTCTGTCTACTACATCACCAGCCCAGTCAGCATCATAAAATGCTTATAATTCGTTTTCCCCACCTGCAGATATATATAACCCAACGTTATTTGTATCTTTAATGTACTTCATGATTCTTTTGTCTACCGCCATATGTTCCTCCTTTGGATTACTCTGAATGTGGGCCGCAAGACATGTGGCAATGAAAATATCTGGTCATGTCACTATCAGGTACTGTATGCTCCCAATGATCCTCACGTACATGGTGGGATCTATAGAGGTCACATCCTCGTGCTTTCAAAGTTTAGTTCCAACTGCAATCAGAGTTGACATTGGTTTGGAATCTTGCATATTAAACTTCTTCAGCATCTCTCTTGCATACTTTTCCTGAGAAATTAAAGTGTAATCCTTCTTTTGATTCAACTGTATCCCCAAGAAATATGTGAGCTCTATAATAATAGACATTTCACATTCTAATTTGACATGATTGGCAAATTCATCCACTTATTTCTGCATACTGCCACAAAATATGATATCATCAACGAATACTAGAACCATGAATTGATATTTTGGAGAGTTCTTCACAAATATATTGTGATCCACTCCACTTTTAAACTCCAGCTTCCTGAGATACGAGTCCATGCAGGAATACCATGCTCGTGGTGCCTGCTTGAAACCATATAGGGATTTCTTCAGATTGCAGACCTTTATCTCATCAGTACCTAGAACAAAACCCACTAGTTTTTCAATGTAGACTTATTCTTCGAGTACACCATTCAAGAATGTTGTCTTGGAATCTATTTGATATACTTTATGTCCTATTTGGAGTTCCATGGTAAGTAAAATTCTGATTGACTCCATTCTAGACACTGGGGAAAATGTTTCTTCAACATCAACACCTTCAATCTGGGAATACCCCTTACATACTAGTCGAACATTGTTTCTGATAACACTTACATGCTCATCAAACTTGTTCTTGAAGATCCATTCTGTACCAATCACATTGTGAGCTTTGGGTATCTAGACAAGATCCCATTTTTTGATTCATGTCAATATTATCTAGCTCCTCATTCATTGCCTTCACCCAAGATTCATCCATTGCAGCTTCATCGAATGAGGATGGCTCGACAACTGATAGAAATGCAGATTGCGTTTTATTCCTCATCTTATGTGATTTTGTGGGTGCACTCCGGTCCCTAATTATGTTAGATGAATCAATCTCATCTCTATGATTTCTCCTATGCAGTTCAGTTGCATTTTCTCCAGTCATAGTTTCTTCTTCAGATTCGTCTTCTGAGTCAAAATCATGATGTGACAACTGAGTGTTTTGTACAGCTTCCTCTATTTCTGAATTTGTATTTTCTCCAAGTTCACTTTCTTCCTCACTTTTGATCACATCAGCATATGTTGTCTATGAAGCATTTGTGGCTTTCTATTCAATTATCATAACATCACTGCTTACTAAAATCCTTCCTAATCTCTTGTTGAAACACTTGTAGGATTTCCTGTTCATTGGATACTGAAGAAAAATTCCTTCATCAGCATTGTCACCAAACATCCCTTCATTTCCTTCTTAATTCCAAATGAAACATTTACTTCCAAAAACACGAATGAATTTCAATGAAGGCTTCCTCCCATGCCACAATTCATATGGTGTCTTAGTTTCTCCCATATAATGTCCTGTTCGATTATGAATGTGCATTTCATCTTGAACAGCTTCCTTCCAGTAATGGCGAGAGATACCACTCTCAATCAGCATAGTCCTGGCCATGTTATTGACCTGTCAATTCTAGCGCTCAACAACACCATTTTTCTATGGAGTTCTCAGATCATCTACCTCATGTTTTATTCCATGTTTTTCTAGGTAATTCTCAAACTCAATGGACATGTATTCCTCTCCATTATCAGATCGCAAAACATTGATTGTTATTCTAGTATAATTCTCGGCGATTCGCTGATACGTCTTCATGCAGTCAAGCACTTGATGTTTCCTATGTATAACCATTACACATGCCATTCTGCTATAATTATCTATGAAAAGGACGAATTACCTTCCTCCATGAGTTCCGGCAACATTTATCGGGCCACAAATGTTTGTATGAATTAGATCAAGAAGATGAGATTACATTTTCATCTTGGGCTGATATGAATTGTAGACCACCTATCCCCGAATGAAAGCATCACAAGATTTTTAACGCTCACGCTTCAGGATAGGAATTTCCATGAAAATCCTCAATTTTGATATTTTCTTCCTTACTTGTTGTCTAATGTGACCCAGTCTCCTATGCCACAAATTGTTTTCTTCTTCAACAGTCATGCAGAAAAATTTTTCCTTACTATCAACATGATACAGGTTTCATTCTGTTCTGCATCCTTTCATAAGTGAATTTCTTGTCTTTCCCTTAATAGTTTAGCCTTTTTGATTAAAAGTAACAATAATTTCTGAGTCACAGATTTAACTCACGCTGAGTAGATTATTATGTAGGTCATCTACGTAAAGGACTTCAGTCTTCATTAGCTCTCCGTTAGCTAATTCAGAACTTCCACTACCTTTGATTTTCAAAGCTCCATCATTACCAAATCAAACTGTTCCATCAACCTTCATTTTGATAACTATTAACAGGCCAACATTACCTATCATATGGTATGACCAACCGCTATCCATAATCCAAGTACTGTTGCTCTTTGTAGCTTTTAGGGCCACCTCTACAAGGTGGGATTTCTCAATTTTCTTCCTTTCATTCCATGAGACACTGGAATGAGTATAGATCACTAATGGCCTTTCTATTATCTCATCAATGTACATTGGTTATTTATTGATGAAGTCTTATTCGAGAGAAGAAAACCTTTTTGAAAGAGAAACATTATATTTTCGACGACATATGACTTATCAAGAATTCTAGTATGAGCTGTCCATGTCCCTTATCTGCCTGCAATTAACAGCTTAGTGAACAAAGTTAGAGAAACAAAAACAGTATCCATAGAAACTATTTATTCTATATGATAAAGGATATGAAGCTAGTATCTTTTGTTGATGTCCCAGATCTTCCCCATTTAGGTAGCTCCTTGCCTCTTCTCAATATGACATGGTAAGGCCCAGATAGCCACAGAACTGACACTTCATGAGAGGAAATGTCTTCTCACTTGAATTTCTCCATATTCTTTCTTCCTTGGCAGAATAGTTGGACTAACGAAAATTTCTAAATGTTTGTGGATAATTTTTAGTTCTCCTTTTATCTTGGATTATGGGTTTCTATTTCAGAACTTCAGGAAACCATTCAACATGTCCAACATTCATCTTGTCTTTCTTTTGGCTCTATTTACATCTAGCAGTTGATGTCTTAGCTCTATAGAAAATTCCACTCTTTCCCATGAAAGCGGGTCGTTGATCAGTAATGATTTTTCCAACCCCATCTTAACCACTCTTGGATCTTGCTAGTAATACACCATCTGAAAATCTTCCAAACTATATTTTCTTCTCGGATTCTTTTGAGAATGATTCAGTCTCAAGTTTATTCCTGAGAGTAACAACCTCCCCATCAAGACCCCAAAAATTCATTTATTTTTATTCTAGTATGGAGGTGATGTCATTGATAACCTTTTCCTGCTCTTCAATTCTCAGCTTCAAATCCACTACATCATCATTGTTTTCAAGAATTTTAGACTATACTTTCACAAATTCTTCCAGTCATTCAATTTCAGCTTCAAGTTGATCAACACATTCAGTTGATTCTTCTACCATTGACTTCTACTTATTGCAACTCTTATGTTTAATCTTAAGCTTCCTAACAACATCCTTAAGTTGCAACTCGGGATTTTCACTAGTTTTTAACTGATTCTATCCACCATTATCTTCTTATTTTTTAATAGTTTCCATCATGGAAGCATGTTTCTCAGTTTTAAATTCTGTTACTTCTTCATCACATAATTCATTATCATATTCTTCCTCTCCACAGACAAAACTCTTCTTAAGAACATTCTTTCTAGATTTTATGTCTCCTTTCTTGAAAAACCTTTTCTAAGGCTTCTCAACTTTTTAAGCATCACTATCATCATCATCGATCTGTCTTATGCACTGAGAAGTAATGTTCCTGACTTTTCCACAATGAAAGAAAGCTAGAGGTAATATCCCTTTGAATTTCCCTTTTCCCTTATAAAAATTCTAGGAAATGAGAGAAAGAATTTATTTTTCCTCTTCGTCTTCACCACTAATATATTTTTATATTTTCAGTTTCTCCATGGATTTGAATGCCATTTCCTTGATTACTCGTGTAGTAGAATCTTCTAGTTTCACCCTCATTTCATAAACCACAAAGATTCTCAACAGATCATCCAAAGAAATTATGGAATTTTCTCTTTCCTCAAGGGAAGACACCATTGCATTGTATAGGGTGGTAGTCCTCTCAGTAGTTTCTTCACAATGTCAATGTCTCTAATTTCTTCTCCTAGGCCCCAAATTTCTCAAACCACTTCAGTAATTCTATTGATGAAGGAGTCTGCATTCTCATCTGGATTCATCATTAGATCATCAAACCTATTGTGTTGCACTTGTAGTTTATCCTCCTTCACTTTTTTTCCTCCTTCAAAATTAATTTCAAGTCTATCCCACATCGACTTAGCTGAGGTGAAACTCATAACTTTTAGATAGATATGATCAGAAAGTGTTGTGGTGAGAGAATTATGTTCTTTAGCATCTGCATCAAGAATTTTCTTATCTGTATCAGTCATAGCCCGCACCATTGGATTAAAAACATTAATACCTTGCAAAGTGGAAAATAGAACTTACATTCCAAGGGATCTTAGATGATATCTCATTCTATTCTTCCAGATCTGGAAATTACTTCCATTGAAGAGAGGGACTCCCCTAATATTGATTCCATTCTCAATGATGACAAAGGATAGATTCAACACCAGCAACCTTTGCACTCTGATACCACTTGAAGGACCCTGGGACACCCTGAGAGGAGAGGGGTGAATCAGGGTGTCAACTTTTACTTTTGAAGTTATGGATCTTGTTCCCACATTGGTAGGAACTTGTTAAACCTGTATGATGGATATGAATAGAAAGAAAGAATTCACATGCAGAGAGGTGACACAGCACTTTTTAATTGGTTCACCACTAAGGGCTACATCCAAGGAGCATATGCCAATAGGTTTTTGGTTATACCAAATTCCACTAAACTTCACTAGCTGTTGATTACAAAGGTTCGGGCACAATCACTCTGTCCCGGGCACACTGACTTTACAAAATGTTCGTGGAAAACTCACAGCGTCCCTCGGGTCACTCCTGTTGACTCCCCCTGGCTTACTGCACTTGGTGAAGTCACACTCAGTTTATAGACGTGAAGGTCTCTTCATCATTTCATGATAATGAATCCTCTGTTGTGTGTAGATGCTCTGTTGAAGTCCAACATTCCCTCATAGACTAAACTCAATTTGCACCATAGATATCGGGTAATCTTCCATCTTTCATGCAGCTCCAAAAAGACTGGCATACTCCAACCTCTCCTAGCGCGCTTCTCCAAGACCGGCACACAAGATCCAATAATGGCACACAAGTAAATTTCATGGTAAAAATTTGGCGCACAGGTGACACCAACCCACTTGCACAACACTGCCTCTTTCAACTCCAAACTCGCACGACGTTGCGCCTTTAACTCCCAAACTACCTTGGTCGCATAGAAAGTAACTGATGAGGAGCCTCTACATGCACGACCCAACTACCACTTGCGCGACTCAACCACTTCACGATGAGAGCTCGAAAAATCTCTAAGTCATGAACTTAGTTAAAAATGAAGAGGTGTGGTCCTCTATTTATAGGCAAAATTGGACCCCCTACGTGGTGGTGCGGAAGTATCCTCACGGCGCGTAGGTCACGGCGCGCAGCTCCAATCAACCTAGCCTCTGTCACATAACTCACTTGCGCGACCAAATCCAATACTTGTGCGACCCTCTTTCCTTTTCCATATTATTAAGTTATAATCATGAAGAACAATAGGCGCTCAAGTTTCTATACCTCCTAGGCACCGGCGCGCAAGTCCCTTCTCAGCGCGCATGACACTTGCGCGACCCAACCAGTACTTGCGCGACCAATTTCCCTTTGCCATTTTTCCACGTTCTGATCTTGAAAAACTCTGGCCACAAAAGTTCCCTCTCCTTCAAGTACACAGTTCATAAGTCTCTTTTCCAAAATCACTTTTCCCCATTTGTCAATTTTCAGGCCATGAAATTTGGAAAACCCTGGGAAACGATGCCACCTTGAATATTGTTGTCTGCTTGAACTGTATGATCACGTTGTTGGTACACATTCTGAACCTCTACATAGGATTGTGAACAAACACAAACCATACTCCAATTCATTCATTGAAGGCCATGGATCCAAAAATATCCCCCTTTGGGTTTGTTCTCAATCAGAAAATAAATTCAATAGATCCCCATCAATGTTCAAACAAAAAATGCAAGAATCAACTATGCCAACACTCTTTGTCTACGTGAGCAATGCTCAGTGTAGGGAACAAGAGAGAAATCTGGAATTGGGTTACAGTTTTGGAATTTGCAATGATGAACAGGAAGCATTATTGAATCATTACATTCCTGAACATGTCAGAATTTATTCCATTCACCCCCATTGACAATAAACCCAAAGACCAGTAATTTGTTCATTGTTCAGCTCAAACCATACACCTCCTGGATAATATTTCCCTCACAAACCTGCATCACATCCATAAATTGATAAAAACAGTTATCATACAAATATTTTCTTAAATTACTCCCAATCCAGGGAATTAATTTCATCATAGGACTTCATATTCTTGATGAGATTCCATCAGTGATCAACATTCCCATAAAAATGAAAAAAATTCAACATGAATTTCTGTTATTCTGAGCAAGAGAGGACATAGAATATATTTTCAATAAAGTTAATCTACTATTATGTGATGAGGTGATTGGTAGATCCACTAATCATGGGAGGCCATTTCCACATGAAGGATTCAACAACATCATTCCATCTCAATGGAGTAAGAGGTTGTTCCGCATGATTCAAGTTATTATTCAAAACATGATGCAACCAAGAAAGTACATTCATAATATTTTGAGAACCCATTCCCATAATATTTTTGTATCTTGATATGGAAATCATCACATTACCTATCACATTGATTTTTGGCATGTTTTCTTCTATTTATCACCATTAACAATGAAAATAACATTGAATTATGGGGCTTGAAAACATAGATAATAATAAGAAAAGGAATCATTTAACATAAAAGGATAAGCCTATAATGGAACAGTATATACTAACCTATGTCTCCGTAGGTTTAAATATGTGTTATCCTTGACCTTTTTTATACCATATATTTTTTTGTTCCCTTTATAATGGTTCATAATGAGATTATGAATATACCAAAGCATGTCCCCCGGTATTGTCACACTAGCTGCACAATAAGGCCCGTTGTTGTCTACCAAGATACCCCATAACAAGAATAGAACAACTTATCAGAGTTTTTACTCTTACGTATATCTGTTCTAGAACAACGTCCATTTGAATAATCTAGACATGGATGCATTTTCTTGATAAACTAGTAACTCTATTCTAACAAAAAAATTGGGATGTTTTCTTATAATTATTCTTATCCACAAGGTCTTTACTAAAGTTACCTATTCCTAATATCCAAAAATAACTAAACCACCCTATAAGAGAAACTATAGTTATCTCATCCTTTTAAACATATCATTACATGATTATAATCATAGGTATATATCAAATTATAGGGAAATGATTGTATATTCTAGTGTCTTGGAATACTAGGTACATAATAAAACCACATAAAATTAAATTTTGTTAAATTTATATATTGATATCCAAACATACATTGTGCTCAAACATCTACATAGCATATCCTAGGGATAAAATGGAGAAAGGGATGAGTTAAAAGCCTGGTAATAGAATAATGGTAAGAATAAAGCTTATCACGTTGATTAGAATGCATAAAATCATTATATAAATACACATGGCACATGATTAAAAATATGGAATAAAAAT
This sequence comes from Viscum album, assembly GCA_963277665.1. Classification (NCBI taxonomy): domain Eukaryota; kingdom Viridiplantae; phylum Streptophyta; class Magnoliopsida; order Santalales; family Viscaceae; genus Viscum; species Viscum album. Next base: position 1,656,463,696 of record OY728119.1, read on the forward strand.
ATTAAAACTTGGGAGCATATAATTATAGAATTATATGAATGTGGTGGAAATGTAAAACATGAGTTTATCTTGATCCAAGCTCATTACACAGAGAGGAGATCACGTTTAGGTTATCCACCAAGACCGTTGCGCATGGAACAAAAGTCAAGGCTAACCACCAAGATAGTTGCACATAATGTATCATAAAATAAAAATTTCCAAATGAGATTGTGTTCTATCTAGGTTTACCCATCTTAACATGTTCATGAATTTTCTTTCAACAAAAATAATCATACATAATCATTCATATATACACATAAGGGTACCCATGGAGAGAAATGGGTATCAAAATCATGTCATAAAGCATAATAAATGATCATGTCATTGAAGTGTCAATGAAATAAAGAATTTAAAACATAAATGGATATTAATAATGGTAAATTATTCATATATCATGGTACGTGATTTCAAAAAAAAATTGATAACATGTAAGAAAAGTATTTATTGAGTTTTAGAATCACGACATTTTATTGTGGTTTTAAGGAAAATACTAAAGGGAATTTAAAATAGATAATTGAATAATAATCTATGTTAACATATAAGCTAACCAAGAATATATTTATAATAAGAAGTTTTATTTTATAAACATAAAGGTGTCTTATAAAATATGATAGAGTTCACATAAAATTGGGTAAGAATTCGGGAAGACTCCATAAGAGGAGCTTTCTTATCGATAATAATTGATAAGGGTACCACTAAAAAATGTATATCGTTGTAATTGAATGATGAATGGATCATGATAAATGAGTTTGGAAAGAATAAAAAAATTAAAATATTTAAGTAAAATTAAAATATAACTTCATTTGGGTAAAAATAATTATAGAACACATTGAAGGAATAATGGTGGTTTGGTTAGAATCCCTTACCTAATGTCCGACAATATTCTTCCCTTGATCTTAATATCATGGATAATCAAATTAGATTAATTATATAAAAACTCAACAACATATAATACATGAAATTGATTTATTATAACCTTATTATTTTCATTCATGGCATTTTTGATGGGTTAATATGTTCAATTTCATTTTTTGGGAAAGTTTGTTTCCATAGTTTTCTTGATCACATTAATTATACACATGTACGGATAATAATGTAAGATGAGTATGGTTGTATAGAATAGATGTTATATTTTATTAGATACCATAAATAATATTAAATTTTTATAAAATTAATTGAGTAATTTGGAGTGAATATTAATCATTATATAAAACCATAATGATAACTGTTTGGGTTAATTAGAACTTTTTTTATCACAATGAACTCATTTTGTATTATAAATTAATAACAATTGTATAAAATAAATCCCAAAAATTAAATAAGATATAATAAATATATTAAAATCTTCTTCATTCATTAAAATTGTTTCTTATAAGAAATTATAGGTGTTAATTGAAATTAGAAATCTATTATCTTTTGATGTGATATATTAACACACCTTGGATGATGATTTAATTTCAAATGTAAATAGAGGGAAATTGATAGATGGTGATGAAATATTCCATAAAAAAAATTCTTGTACATATGAGATACTAGAGTTTTCATGCATTTTTAATGAGCTGTGGTGAAAAGATAAAAACAAACAAACTGAACTTGAAATGAAATAAAAGAAATGAAATATGATGATTACCTCTTGAATAATCCTCCATGAGAACCTAGTTAAGGGGATTGTTTTTTTCCTATTGTAAGACCAATATATATTGGATGTGGGGGAGAAGCTTAGGAGTTTATGTTTGAATAATCTATACAATAGTTAAGGCTCTAGAAGTGTGAATATTATAGGGGGTGAGGGGTGGTTTTTATAGTGGAAGGGAGGAGGGTTTTCTCATTATTCTATCAATTATAATTTTATTTTCCTCAAGATAAGAAATATTGTTCATAATTTTGAAAAAAAACAATTATAATTTAATTTTAGTTCGAAATAATGGCCATTTACATCATCCATGACTCAGGCATGATGTCGAAATTCATTTATTTCACATATTTCGTAAATTACCAAATTTCACTATTCACCAATAATTCAAGTATTTCAAAAAATAAAAAAATTCACTGTACAATTATTCAAATTATAGAATCTAAAAATCATCTCCATTTTATGAAATTAATTTTTTAAATATGAGAAAAATAATTTCTAATTAAAATCATAATTTATTTTAAAAATACAAATATTAAAATTAAAATTGCTTTTTTAAACACACTGAAAAATTACTTATGGTCTCATAAAATTTAATTATAATAACAAGACATCAACATATTCTTTTATGAATACATTTTATGAAAATAAATTTTCATTTAAAATATTAAATTCATCATAAAATTTTAATTAAATATTTATGACCTCCCAAAAATACAAACACAATCATATTGTCACTTCTAAGATGGATAAATATTATTCATACATTCATTAGTATGGTTACAGACTACTTAGATTATTTACTATTTATAAGGGTGATATTTCTATTTGTTAGGGTAACATTAATATTCACAACTGTATGTTACTATTCACCAATTATTAAGTTTGACCAATTAGACTCAAAATAGCTTATTGATTGCCACCATGTATGTATGATTTGAAATCTTCAAGTCACATATATAGTAAAATAATTTTTAATGGTCACGTAGAATTTATATTTCATTAAAAACTGATGTGGAATTTTGTTCTGTGTAAAGACCTGGAATTTCTGTGGAATTTTTTTAAAATACATGGGAATTTTAAGAAACTTCGAAACTGATGGCGCGTGATTCTGAGGCCCGGTGTGCCCGAAATCAATTTCTGAAAATTTTTTTAGGTTCCTTTAGTAAATGTATGGGAATATTTTTATAACTTTTGAACCAGTGTTCGAAATTGAAATCTGAGGGCACCGTTGAACTCGCAGCGCCGGTATTCTCTTAAGAAGCCTTTCACCTTGACGGTAGATGGTCGAGAATTAAAGTTAGTTTTTGGGTTTTACGTGGGAATAAAAAAAAATTAAGTTCTTGTATTAATTTATTTTTAGTCGGTTAAAACCTCCAAGAGGAGGTTAGAGGTGGGGGCCACCACACCTTAACCTCCCATGAGAGGATATGGTGGCGGGGCCCACACGAGGCCTAAAACTTCTCTTATGTGGGGTTAATGTGGGGGGGGGGGGGACCACCCGAGACCACTTAAACTCTTGAACTCCTGACATTAATGTGGGTGGAGCCTCTTCACCTCCTATACACTGATGGTGCCAACCCACTCAATTAATTAATTGAACACATTGAAATATATTAATTTAAACCTTTTTGAATTCTATGCCAATAATTTAATAATATTTCATAATCTATTATTTTTGTTGGAATTTGTCTTTTTGGTGGAGCTTTGGAGGAAAATAACTCTCCAACGAAGAAAACTTCTTCCACCAAACAAATAATGATCTTCAACTAGGCAAAGGGGGAAGCGCCTTCCTTGAAAAACTCTAACGACATCGTCCTCGAATCTTTCATCTTATTTTCCTACGTCAACGAATCAATGTCTGCCTTTCTGCAACATCGTAAACGGAGAATGAACCCGAGGCAGGGGTCCATGCTTCTTAATTCTTGTGTATTATTCATCTTCCACCGTGGTTTAGAATTCGAAGCCGCTTGATATCAACCTAATGCGGAGGGTTCGATCCGAACAAAGACAACCTGACCCCTCCACATTCTTTGTCGATTTTGACACTCAACACGGCATGAGTCTGGGTTGAGAATTACACGTCAACAGTGTTTGCAGATCGAAGGAGACGATAAGAGGAATGCTCGATTTCTTCCATAACAAGAATCGGGTCACGAGAACTCGTCCGATGACCAGTGGAAATCTTGCCGACATATAGAGCAACAAACATCATCGCAGGGCAGCGGCGACGCAACCGTGCCACTAGAGGAGTGTCCTACGACTGAAGGACCGCAGCGGTGCAGCAGCGGCCGGTGCAATGTCGGCCATGAAGGAAGCTGGCGACTCAATCTGTCAGGATGCTAGAGAAGGCACGGCGCAACCTGCGCCGCGCGATGGACCGAAGGACTGTGTCGGTGAAGTTGTCGTCGGCTCGAGCCTGCCCGCGATGAAGACTAGTAACTCGAGCCTCCAGGTCACCGGAGGAGGGGCGGTGCAACCAAAGCCACGCAGGAGGAGGCGTCTAGTCGCTCAGCCAGCCGAGAGGTGCAAGGCTAGTGGGTCTTGCATGACACACCAGCGCCAGCCTGGCGCCGGTTCCACCAACTCGAACAGCTAAGCCGATCGGGAACCAGGTGGCGCCGCCTCCCCCTGGATGCGACTATGGAGGACACCTGCGGGTCACCGGGCTAGACCCAGTGCGGGCCGGGCCACCAGTGCGGGCCTGGGCACCCCCGTGGACCAGCCACCCCCATGGACTAGGTCAGACCCGCGGGCCGGGTCGGTCCGACTTGGCCGGACCGGACCCGGACCCGTTTTGGCATGTTTTCATCTTTTTGCCCATAACGTGGGCTATGGGTGTCTGGTTGATGAACCGTCTACGGAAACGGAAATCATTGAGCGAGACGATTCATTTTGAATACCCCACATGAGATTTGGATGCAGTTGGGTGCATTCGGGTTGGATTGATCCTACATTCAATGGGGTCCTCAAAACGGAAATGCCAATAACTCTCAGACCATGCGTCTGATTGATGCATCGTCTATCGCATTGTGTTCCTTTTGAAGATACATAACTTCAGGATACATCTACATGGAACTAAGAGGTAGTTGATGTATCGACTCTTGGATTGAGGAGCAGACCCTCTTAGAATCAGGCATGCATTTGGAAACCCTACGGCTGGCTGTGCACTGTTGAATGTTCCTGGATCATGTGTTAGTCTGACAGTTCGGATGACTGTTCCTGGATCATGTGTTGTTCAGACAGTTTTGACTTCTATTCCTGGATCATTTTTGTTCTAATAGAATAGCTGGTCCTGGATCATGTGTTGGTCTGACAGCTCTGACTACTGTTCCTGGATCCTATGTGGGTCCGACAGTTCCAACCGTTGGTGCTTGATCGTGTGTGGTTTCGACAACATAAATGATTCAGTGGGTACATTAAATAATCGTTATATCTCTACATATTTGTTGTACCTATATTATCTGAGTCATCAAATTTTGTGTTCCCTCGTGAACGAGATGGATTACTATATAACTTAGCTATATGTATGGGTATATAACTAAGTGGGGCTATCTGTTGATTTCATACTTTATGGTTTATCTATTTTGGATTTTATGAGACCATGAGGGTCTTGGGGTCCCTACTGATTATTTTTATACTCACCACTGCACGATCTATTCCCACACCTCGTTTTGTTGGATGCAGATGACATACAGCGATGACAGAGGCTGGATAACTGGACTAGACGGTACCCGGAGGTGCACAATACGACGAGTCAGTACACGGAGGAGACTGACAGACGTGGAGTGCTGAGGAGGCCATGTGTACCTACCCTTCAGGTAGGATCCCCGAAGTACAACCCAGTAGTTTCTTTACCTTTCTTTAGTTGTACTTGTTTTTCATTTGTACTTGTACTTTTCTATTGGGCTTGTATTTCCAGCCCCTTTTACTTCCAACACTTCTTTTGTATACCACTTTACTTACTGTTTTACTTCAAGATCGTACCCTGTTGTGTGTGTTTTCAATTTATGAAGGCAATACCTCCTAGTTTAGGAATTTTACACCTTTGGTGCTAGTCTCCATCCCCTGGCCTACGGAAGGCGGGCTTGGGGTAGTCAGGGTATGGGCCCCGGGGGACAGGTCTTGACAAATTGGTATCAGAACTTTTGGTTATACCGTAGAACATAGGACTCTGATCTTTCTTTTTTGTTAAGAAATAGTGTTAAGAGTACTAAGTGTGGTTTTCAGTTCATGGAGTCTTGTGTTGGTGCGGTGGCTAACGTATCTATACACCAAGACCTTGACAACTGATTTCCAACTCAGTGCATGAAAACACTAATTGTGTGTATGTTTTCTAGAGTTTTATTTGTGATCTCTTTGTGTCAGCTGACTAGGTATAACTTCTTGACAGCGGCACACCTGTTTCTTTTCAGGATGCCTGCATGCAGAAAACCAGCCAGGGTTCTGAGAGTTCTGTGTACGGATATATCACTGAGCGATGAGGCCTCGATGTAGGGCCCTATTATAGTGGAGGCACCAGCGGTACCAATACCCATTGGGCCACTGATACCATCTGCCCCAGTAGCATAGAGTGCAATCCACATGAGTGTGTTGCACGAGTTCCGACGCCAGAGGCCACTCGGGTCTAGGGGAGAGATGAACCTAAAGGTAGTTGAGGATTGGATGGAGGTTGTTTGAGAGTCTTCAGACTAGTAGGGACACCGACCGACCTTATGGTGATCCTTGCTGTGAGTCTCCTTCAGGCAGCAGCCGGAAGATGGTGGAGCCTGATGCTCTAGTTTCACGACGAGGTGACACTTCTCTGGGCAGACTTTGAGATCTTTTTCCGAGTGGAGTTTGTCCCAGACACCCAGTGTGCGGTGCAGATACAGGAGCTACTTCATCTGCAGTAGGGAAGTATGAGCCTATCTCAGTACTCAGCGAGGTTCATCGACCTCTCGCGCTACTCCACAGATATGGTACGGGACCCATTCTTTCGGGCCCCGACCTTCGAGCAAGGGATCATGTGAGAGATCAGAGTTTCAATGATCTCCCTCATCATCCCGATGCAGGTGGGGGTGTTAGATAGAGCCCTCCTATGTGGAGTGTTTCCATGCTGAGCAGTCACTAGTAGCGAGACCCATCACTAGTCGAAAAGCAGCGGAGTCTTCTGCAGTTGGCAGTAGATAGATGTTGTAGAGTTACAAGCGGACCAAGGTATCTGGTGGATGACCTCAGGATACGGGTTCAGTTGTGCGAGGCACACGAGACAGAGCTAGTCATGCCAGGAGTGGGAAATGTTACTTTTGTAGCAGGCAGGGTCACATGGCTCATGACTGTCTGACCCGCCGTACTGACAATCAATATATGGTTGAAGAACCACCTAGGAAGAGATAGAGATTTGATCGAGGTGGTCCATATGGTGCAGGAAGATGTGGAAGAGGAGTTGGTCGAGCACCTGGCAGTGTGCGACAATTCAAGGTGTTACTGCCACCACCACCAGGAGGTCCACCCTAACCATAGAGAGCAGGTGGATAGGGGAGAGCTCAGCTCCAGGAAGCTGAGACATTCGACCGTGGCACTCCAAAGATGATTCGAGGTACGATATGTGTCTACTCCACCTTAGGTGCAGTTCTTATAAAAACAGGTGATAGTCACTCTTTCATTGGCACATCCCTTTTTTAGAGCTCGGAGATCCTGAAGGAGTCGTCAGTTTGAACCTTATGACTAGAGACTCTTACAGGAGCCGACTCGATAATTACACACTGGTGCCGGTAGTGCGAGATTACTCTAGGAGGAAAGAGCTTCGGCTAGGATCTTCTAGTAGCTACGTCGAGTCCTTATGATGTCATCTTTGGTATGGGCGGGTTATCTACAATCCATGCTCAGATCGACTGCATTAGGTGCAAGGTGAGGTGTGACTGCATAGATGGGACTAGGTTTACATTCAAAGGCGAGAAGGAATCCTTTGCAGCGAAGGACAGACATATTCGGAGGAGGGTGCATCCGATCACTCATCTGTTGTCCTGCCTTACCCTTGGTGCAGTTGATGTGGAGAGTCTGAGCTATCCTATAGTGGTGGACTAGTACATGGATGATTTCCCTAATGATTTCCCAGGTCTACCTCTTCACAGATAGGTGGACTTCTACATTGACCTGTACCTCGGGATGACACCGATATCTACACCAGCATATCGGATGGCACATGGGGAGCTTCGCGAGCTGCGAGTTCCGCTAGAGGACTTACAGGAGAATGGATTCATCCAGCCCAGTCTTTCTTCTTGGGCTGCCCCGGTTTTTCTTGTAAAGAAGGCGTATGGGAGCTTGAGGCTTTGTGTTGACTACCGTGGCCTGAACTGAGTGACCGTGAAGAACAAGTAACCACTTCCGAAGATTGACAACCTCTTTGATAAGCCTAAGAGAGCATAGTGGTTCTCAAAGATAGGACACAGATTAGGATATCACCATCTCAGATTCAGAAATGGGGATGTGGAGACGACGACCTTCAGGTGTCGGTACGGCCACTATGAGTTCTTGGTAATGCCCTTCAGCATAACCAACACTCCAGCCGTATTCATGGGACTCATGATTAGGATCTTCCAACCATACCTCGACCACATTGTCTTAGTCTTCATCGATGACTATTGATTCCAAAATGTGGGAAAAAAAGGAAGATAAGAGGCACCCCAAACTACCTCACAAATCCACTTCATAGAGTCCCCCAAGCACCGGGCCGTCCATGAAGCATAGGAGGCGGGACGCTCTGTGAACGGCATTGACATTCGTGGGCCCACCGCAAAGCAAAGGAGGAGGGACGCTCTGCAAATGCCTTTAACATTCACATGGCCTCCACAAAGCAAAGGAGATGGAACGCTCCTCGAACACCTTTGACATTTGCAAGCCCGCCACAAATCAAAGAGGCTGACCCTTCCGCGAATGCCTGTGACATTCACCACCCGCCGCGAAGAAACCAAAGACCTCATTGCAGCAGGTCATCTCTGCTTTGCAGCCCCTCTTGCCTATAAATATCGGGCTCCCCTCGAGCCCAATGGATAGACAATCTGACCATTCAACTTCCTATCTCCTAAATAATGAAGTACCCTTTTCTCTACAAATCATGAGCTACGCGAAGTGATTTTTCTCTGCGAATTGCCTCCCCCTTGCCTCATTTTAATCCCCTATTTTGAGAGGAATTCATTTTTTGAGGCCTACTGGATTTCGCGAAGGAAGGGGATCCCCAATGGTATCCGGGTCATCGTACAACATTTATGCTTCACGAAACACCCGTCATGTACACATGATCTGCATGCCAAGGCAGGGTCATTGTACTTCACGAAGCACATTTCTTCACGAAACATTGCTTCATGAGTCACCTGTGCTACATGAGGCTGTGCTCTTCGAATGCCTCTTCATTTCACGAAGCACCTCGCATTTGAGCATATGCCTCACACTAAGGCTAAGTCACCCAACATCGCGAAGCATAACCATTTGCAAGTGCCCTCCACTGCATTGAGAAACCAAGCTCCACAAGGCCCCTACCTATTGACCCCTCTGCTAGGAAAATCATTTTCCCATGGGACCCTCAGGATTACACGAAGTGATTTAAAAGTCCCCTAGAAGATACCGACTGTTTTGTTTCTTCACCTAATGCTTCATCACATAGGAATAGTAAGAGTTGTTGCTTCTTCACATATCCACGGTAATGTAGACCCCTTCGTCCGAGATGTATGACGTTAAACTTCCAAGCACCCTCATCCTCAACACATGACGTTAAACTGTGACATCGCCTCCTGCCTCTCACTCGGGGTGCCCTCACCTTGGACATTCTCCATGCCCCCCTGGTCTCCATAGGGGATGATATCCTCTTTCTGGGAGTGGCGTTTTTCCATGGGGGAAGGGAAACCATCTTGTTCTAAGCCCCTAACTTTTCTTATAGGAGGCAGAACCCCTGCTCCTCCTCACTTAAATAGTGCCAAGGCCAGCAGATGGCGTCATAGGGAACGAGGATCCTCTTCTCTTCAGTCCAAAGTCCCTCTCCCACTGTGCATTGTAGCCCATGGGCCTCCATAATGGAGTAAGTCCCAGCACCATGGGTTGCCTCAGAGTGTAATCCCAACTCCTCTTCACTTCCCATGGACACACCATTCATGATGTGGTCGTCAAACCTTTGTTGCCTCTTCTTTCTCACACCGAGCATGACTCACGTGGGCTTTGTGTAAGCATCGGTCATGACACCATCCCCGTCCCACATGACATTAAACTACACTCCAATCAGCGGTAAACCATTGTAACACCCATCCTGAACTACGGGGACATTGATCCATGTTAAGGCATGATATGTAGGAAGCCTCATGTGGTTCAAGCCCAGCACCCATCAGACACCCGGTCCATCTTCACGTCGGTTTTTTGACACCAATCCATAACTATGATGACTTTGATCCGTATTAAGTCATGGTACGTAGGAAGCCTCACGAGGTTCAATCCCAACACCCATCGGACCCCCGGTCCATCTTCACATCGGTAATCCGACACCCAAACCAAACATCAGGGACTTTGATCCAATGTGAAGGCATGGTACGTAGGAAGCCTCACGAGGTTCAAGCCCAATACCCATCAGACCCATGGTCCTTCTTCACATCAGTTTGCTAACACCCAACCCAAACTATGGGGACTTTGATCCATGTTAAGGCATGGAACATAGTATTCCTCACGTGGTTCAAACCCATCATCCACCTGGACCAAGGTCTTTATTTACATCGGTTCTCCGACATTGCCACCACCCAAACTACAGGGACTTTGATCCATGTTATGGAATGGTACGTAGAAAGCCTCCACGAGGTTCATGCCCACCACTCATTCATCCCGACATCATTCACGTCGGTTCACCCACGTCCCGCAAGATGTTAAAATGTATCTTCCCATCTGAACTATGTGGACTTTGATCCATGTCTAGGCCCGGTATGTAGGAAGCCTCCATGAGGTTCATACCCACCATCCAGTTGTTCTGACGCCCCTTCATGTCAGTTCGACAACCCCTTTTTACCCTAACTACGCGGACTTTGATTCCTTGCTACGGGGATACATAGGAAGTCTCTTCGAGGCTCAAGACCAAATCCATCATCCATCCTGATTCTTACCAGGGCCGCCACATCTCGGTGAAATCATGCCACCCCATTCCCCTTCACAAAATTTAGGAATTGGCCCACGTTCTGGCCCCAATATCGGTGTTCCCTCAATGGGGTTATTAAATTTGATCCACACCAGCTAGTGTTCTAATCAGTCTGATCCATGTCCACTAGACGTTAAACTTGCGGTATAACCTGTGTTAAACATGGGAAGCTAAGGAATCCTCGGATACATGCCTATGGAATAGGATAACCTGGGTACGATGTGGGATTCCTCGGGCTTCTGTTCCTTTGAGAAGCCCTATAATAAGGGAAAAAATTCAGACATGCCAATTCCACAGCATCCAGACATGCCAGTGATGCCTCAAAGTGACTACTCCCCCAACTGAATGTTGCTGCCCTGACCGGACCCCTTGGAATGTCCTGACAGAAGAAGTGTAACTAAATGACATCAATGAAGACATGGCACTGACAATATTTTAACAAACTACGTCTTAATCTAAAAGGGATACCCAGACTAGTTGACGAGTTCTGAGGAGAAATCCATGGACGGAAGAACCGACATCCCATCATCCCATATTGATCAAGGAGAAAACATACCTGAACAAGGAGAGGATTCCGCCCCGCCTGTGGAAAGAGGGAATGTGGGGTAAAAAAAGCTGTGCCGATCGCACTCAAGCAGACGGACATGCGTACCCCGGCGAAAGCATCAGAAACAGAATTGGTGAACCCGACATCAAGTTCTTCTCCTTAATGAGTATATTTGAAGTGCTCGAGACATCAGTATAGTGACATGTCACCAGATCCAGATATCCGGCGCTGGGTCCCGCCCTGAAAATAGCGGGCTTGGCGTGAAACTCACCAAATGTTGGGGTAGTCAAAATGTCAGGCATCTCGGTCTGTGACGTTTTCAGCGTGGATCCCTCTTACCTGTCATGGGAGATGGAATGGAGTTGGAACATTGGGCTTCGATTTATTTTTCTGTCAGTACTGATGATCAGATCTCCCGGCTGTCAGGAACCTGGTTGCTGCATTTGGAACCTGATCACCTCCTACACACTGGCGTAGGGGTAAGGGCAGTATCAACCCGGCTACCCCACACGATTCTACCTCTACTATGAAGACCTCATCTTCCGTAACTGCAGGGCTCCCAGTCCCCATCTACCCATCGAAAATTTTCCAACGAAGGGTAATCAATGACATTGTACGAAGGTACAAGGAGGAGGGGGACATCCCTATGAGGGACATGTCATGCTTGGATTTAGAGGCATCTGCTCCTTGCTACCAATGCAGCCCCTCAGGGCCGCGCAGGGATCCGTTACTCCCCACTACAACCTTCAATCGTTTCGGGGGAATCTCCCCAGAATGAATCGATGAATCCGTGGCATACGCCGATGAGGTAGGTGATGATCGGGTCGGCCCGGCCGGTGTTCCATCATAGGGGTTCCCAGTGAGGGCCCCCACTAGGCTATGCCAGTGCCGCCACCCAGTTCCCCGAGCTGATGAGCAGGTAGACTAGCTACCTGTACCACCGGTACCGGCCCGACTGACCCGACGCCAGCATCAGGCACAAGCTGAGGAGGACGCCTATCAAGGGGTGTCAACGTCAGTGACTACTATGGCCCGAGTCTTCGCCGATGTGCATCATCAACCCCCTTCATATATCGAGCAGGGGTAGTTATATTCCCGACCTGGATCGAGGCCCCAACCACCCCATGGAAAAGCATGGTCGACTCTCTGGATCGCTAGCACAGGAAGTGGCCACCACTGAGTAACCCGCAGCAATGGAACCCATTACGGGGCCCTCCCCATGGAACCACCATGGAGGACGAAGACCCTTCCTGCTTCCAGGCCCGGCTCAGAGGAATTCCATGTGCCACCTTCAACCCGAATGAGGGTATTCCCCATTGTAGCAACACCCCATATGGGAGCCTCTTTCGCACTCATTACACTAGGTACAGAGCCATCCCTCCTACCACGAACCGCCGGGTAGGGGATATTGCACATCCAGCCACTCTTCGATGTGAGGACCTTCCTCTCATCCTTGTAGCAACTGATGGAGGTCCTACTCATCCTAGAAACTAGAGGGGTGGATATCAACATCACTTCACTGACACCTAGCACAGAGTTCCCACCCCTGTTCTGTCTTATCAGTACGGGGACCTGCCTCACAGTAACGTCACCAAGGGAACCAGGCGTGGAGGTCCTGCCCATGCTCCCGTCAGTTCCAGCAGAGGTCCTACCCACACTGGCACCAAGCACGGAGGTCCTCCCCGTGTCCCTTTTGACATCTTCCTCGGTGCTCCTCGCACCCCGACCCACTCATGTGGATGTACTTCTCACTCCAACACTAGTACGACCGAAGGACCTCCTGATGCCAGGAATTTTCCCTTCCCTAAAGAGCCATTACGGGGAAGGAAGGAGGGTCATCGCTACCGCATGTAGAACACTGAAAGGCTTTAGACTAAAATAAAACCGGTCTGTTTCTCGGATTTTGATGCAGAGTACACCTCAGCGGTGGAACCCTCCCATCGGTCCTCGGTGTCAAGGACAGGTCCAGGATCATGGTGTATCAGTATCATCCTTCCGGAGTGTGATGTCCACCGGTTTTCCACCTGTCATCGTAGGTACATCCAGGAGGAGGAAATTTTGGGAATCCCACAGGTTTCGACCACGCAGTCACCACCATCACCACTAGAAGCGCCATCTACCTTGACCACAGATCATGGAGAGCTATTTTGGGGACTGATGGTGGCTGAGAAACGGTGTGACCCATCGCCTTCAACCGCAATCCATGCACCCGAAACTGTGGCTTCCATCCTATCTTACCAGGACATTATGGTTAATTCACCACACTCCTCGGAGGATGGCCTGGAATTCAGCGGCCAATTGGCTTGTTCGCCCTATTCCCCACCGCACAGTCTAATGTCTCAGCGGTCCGCCTCAATACTAATACCGGTTCCTTAGATCCCTCTAGTTGATGAGTGGGGAAACATGGGGCCATACCCTGAATCTAAGCCCAGGAGCTTATTGGACATTCTTATGGTAGATCACTTCCTGAAGAAGTTCTAGCCGGCGGCAGCATCAAACTTCTGTGCACCGGAATCCCTCATCCTAGGGGATTTTGAGTGATTCCATCAAATCCTATGAGAAACTCACGTCCGTATTCCTTATCATCGGGTGGTGTGCCACATGAACCAAGTAAACTTTGTGGAAATTGTCAAGCAGTGTTTTCTGGTCGATTTAGCCACACTCCCCATGGACCAACGCCCTAAGTCACCGGGTCGCTAGAGGACCCTCCAACAAAGATGCATTCAGAGTTTCAAGGAACTCCGCAAAATCATCTGGGGGATACCCCCCACATGAAATTCCATGGCTGGGGGAAGTAATCTGCCCTCCACTTCAACCCTATTCGATGGCGGCCTGAATCGCTATGCAATATCGAGGATAGGCCCACGGGAAGGGTCACATTCCCCAGGGTCGACGTCATGGACAAGGAGGACAAGCTGGAATTTCACGATGGAGACTTACCCCCTGATGTTTTACCACCACTATTAGGCCCACCAAGATGGATTGCTCATTTGTAGTGGAAACTCCTAGGTCTCCCTGCACCCCCAAGACATTGGTACTCAGCTGGAATGTCGGTAATGGTAAAGATCATGTCGGATTTTCCATGCACTCCGACCCATCTACCTCATTGCAGAAGGTGGAGGAAGACCCCGAGAAGGACGCGTTACACTAGAATCATGCTGAGCAGAAGAGGTTGGTCAACAAACTCCTGGCTGAATAAGTTGTAGAGCGACAAACTGACTATGGTGATCCTAGGCCAGTGTAGCTGGGGCAGGAACAATTTCCCCCCGACGAGACGCCTCTAGGCAACCCTGATCATACCACTCCTACTGACAAGGTTGAAGCCGGAACTCATGGCATGAGTGCACGATACGTCTCACCAAACCGTCCCGAACGACGCATCAAGCTAAGGAATCCAGACCAAGTTCCCCCAGCTTCCCCGCAAGCTACTCCACCAGTCGCTCCGCAAGCCATTGAACCCAACTACCATATCGAATAGCCCGGCAATGCACTCATGGTTAGGGATCCCCGTCAAAATAGGGACCGCTGCCTGGATGATCCAATGACGACACTCATCACATACATTGAGGAATTGGAAACGTGGCAAGTGGTAGTCCCACAAGATGGCAAGCCATATCCAGCGTGGGTAGATGATATGCATGCACCCCCGTGTTTTGGGAATTCCACTTTCTCGCCCTTTAACGGGACAGGGGACCCGCCGCAGCACCTGGCCCACTTTTACTCAAGGTGTGGCCCCATGTTGGGGAATCCGGCACAATAGGAAGCCAACAAGCTCCGATGTTTTGTGAAGACATTGGAAGGCCCTGCGTTTGTTTGGTACATCCATCTCCCCATCGGATCGGTGACCAGCTGGAAGGATCTTCGCTGGAAATTCTAATACTAGTTCAGCTCCACCACGCGAAATACTAGCATCATAGACTTCTTAAAGTATAAAAAAATTCATAACAAGAGAGTCACAGACTTTATCCCCCAGTGGAAGGGGCACCCATACTCCCTCGACATGCCACTGACTTAGGATAAATTTCCGACAATGTGAATAGGGAACGTCAAAACAGAACTGGTTCCTTCCTTGATCACTCCGTACTACCCTGGAGGGTTTCGAGACATCTCAAATGAGGCCCAGTCCCTCGAAGATTCTCTGCAATAAGTTAGTCAGTCACGTCTGCTACCTCCCATTATCCCAGTAAGGAGGGTTTCCAGAGCCGAGACAATTGTGTTGGCCTAAATAGAATCCCCAAGGCAGCTAGAATTGCTACTAGTAGCATAGGATCTGCAACCTTGGAGAGGCCCTCCACCACCGGTGTAGCCTCCTACCCTACAACGAACACCTCAGAATCAGCAGGTTCCCCCGCACAACCCGCCACCGCCTCCTATGTGGGATAATCAGGCTCGGCCTCCTCAGCAGGCTCCTCCGGCCCCTCACTGGGGCCATGCTCTCAGAGATCCATTTCCAGAAAGAAGACACCAGACTTACTTGCTCAGCGAGAATCAGGTCCTCAGTTTCTTCCCTAGTGTCCTAGATCAGGGGATTGTGTGATTAACTTAGTGCAGAAGGTGGGTAGAGGCAAATCTCACTGATCACCCCAACTACAGCCCCTATCATCAGATCTTGGGGCACACCCATAAGCAGTGATATGTGTTTAAATTCTATCTCCAAGACCAGGTCGATAATAACATAGTCATGCTGGGCCTGACCTCGGTACAAGTGGAGGGTGTATTTGTGAGGTCAGAAAGAGGTAGAGACGATTAAGGTGAGTGTCAGCAAGTTCCCAGCCATGGATCCCATAAGTACGATGACTGGATGGCTTGTAAAATAGTCATTCACGCCCATGGTACAATTCAGTCTTGCCTAAATCAGCCGGGGCCTTCAGAAGCTATGTCCGGCACCTCTGCATCATCACCTCAGTCGGCCTCTTCCCAGAAGAGGAAGTATCGGCCGCGCAAGAAGAATCAATGCGCTCCAAAAATTTTGTCGTCATCTCACAATCTCGGTGACTTCATGCCCCCCGAAATGGGGATCCATCCCAGAATCCACCCAGTGGTGGATTATTCGTCAGTTGACTATCAAAGGTATGCTTCGATTAACACCGTGGACTTGGTAAATACCTATATGACTCCAAACGAGGGGGAACGCCAGGAGAATCTCCCCAATGTCCCAGCCGATGCCAATGTCAGTGGAACCGTGGCCATATGAGTCACCAAGGCACGTCAGCTGGAACATTCAGCCATGCTGTGAATGCCACTGAGACCAGACAGTAGGCCCTGCACAAAACTCAGCACACGCAACCTCCTCATCCGGTGTCCTCAGGTCTACCTCCACTGTTGTTTGTGCTACTGGATCAGGCAGAGCTACCTCGTCCGTACCACGATCAGTCTCTCCCTTCTACAGACCAATCTCAGTTGTCCAGTCCTCATCTGGCAGCCACTATTCAGGCCTCAACTAGTGATCAATGGGACATAGCTACCACTAGCCAGCCACTGGTCCAGCCGGTAGGGCCCACCATGCCTTCAGTCGAAGAGCGGCCTCCTATAAGTAGAATTTCATGCTTAGCACTGATGTATGATGTCCTCAAGCACCTTTCTAGGATCCCAGCAAGGCTTTTCATCCTTGAGGATCTTCGCCTGTCATCATACATGCATGAGGCGCTCACCGAGGCTTTATAGAGCCCCCTCCAGTTTGACACGGAGGTAGAGGGTGAAGAAGCCTTCCACACTGAGGCAGTTGAGAATGCCGAATGTTAGGAAGTTATCTCATTCTCTGGTGAAGACGAAGACCCTCCCATACAGGGGCACATTCATCCATTGTACATTACTGGACAGTTCAATGGAAAAGAAGTTCATCGCTGTCTTGTTGACACGGGATCTAGGATTAACCTAATCCTAACTTGGACACTGCGGAAGCTGGGGTTGCTGAGGATGATTAAACTCCCTCCGACCTAAGAATCCAGGGATATGACAGGACCAAGCAGACCTCAGTCAGTATGAACTATTTGAAGACCCAGTTCGTTGTCCAAGTTGCCAGTACCGAATTCATGGTTTTCTCCCAGGACACTAAGTACAACGCATTGATGGGAAGTGCATTGCTCCAACGGCATGCAGTTGTCCCTTCATCGTATCACTAATGCCTCAAATACTCCCTTAATGGTCGAGTATGAGTGCTCCAAGGAGATGCATCTCATTTTTCCTCTTGTGAAGCCCTCTATCTAGACGCTGACTATTACAAGAGCAAGGATAAGTGGATTCTGGCAAGTGAGATTGATCCCACCATGGTCAAAAGTGATCTATGGGCAGGTCTGGATGACGCCTATATTTTCCTGATCCATCGGTTGGAGTCCATGACCCCAACACGGGGCAATGCTTTGTCATTTCGGATATAAGAGGAAGGAATATTCCCAAGACCAAGTGGTAGCGGGAAATCACGTCATACTCCTATAAAAACTAGGATCGCGTTATCCCGGAACCTCCCACCCCCATACGATATCGGGACATCCGACTCATTGCAACGACCGTTCGTCATATGTGTCTCTTTCGCCGGGCTGGAATTAACCTGCTCAAGACGACACACCATTACTACTTTTATGTTATCAAGCGTGGCCCAATGGGCCAAAAACCAGATGGGATCAGATCAATTGCCTTCATAGACATGGTCTCAACAGCACATGAATCTCATGTTATGTTGACCACTACTGCTCAAGACGGCACCAGCCTCCCATCGGGGTCTGGTGACATGGATGAAATTTCCCCCATGGAATATTCTACCAAAAGTGGAGAAGAGGATCTATAGGATGATCCCCATTCCTTTGAAAAATGAGTCTCTACCAAGGTTGATGAACTGGTACATGTGAACCTTGGTACTGAGGTAGATCTGAGACCCACAGTGATCAGTGACTCCATGTCCATCGAGGAGCAGTAGCGGTATGTGAACTTATTTAAACATCACTTTGATGTGTTCTCCTGGAGTTTCAATGAGATGCCAGGACTAGATCCCCATGTGTTCTTCCACCACCTTGGTCTCCCTAAAAATAATCACGGGTTCAAGCAGCCTCCCAGAAAGATGCACCCTTCGCACGGTGCCATGATCGAGGCCGAGGTTGACAAGCTCATTAGAGCCAAATTTCTCAAGGAGGTCCAGTACCCCATGTGGCTGGCCAAACATTGTGCCAGTCATGAAGAATAATAGACAGATCAAAGTCTTTATCGTCTTCCAAGATCTCAACAGCCAATGTCCGAAGGATGATTTCCCCCTTCCAGTGGCAGAATTGCTGATTGATGTTACGACCGGGTTCCAAGACCTCTCCTTCATAGATGGGTATTCAAGGTACAACCAGATCTGAATGGCCCACAAAGACGAGGAGTACACCACTTTCAAGGCCTCCCAGGGTACTTTCTTTTACAAGGTTATGCCCTTCGTCCAGAAAAATGCAGGTTCCACCTATCAGCGGGCCATGCACCACATATTAAAGCCAATTCTCGAAACATTGGTGGAATGATATGTGGGCGATCAGGTGGTCAAATCTTTCCAGCACCAGGACCATCTCATGGACCTTAAGAAAGTTTTCGGTTTCCTCCGTTCCTACCACCTGAAGATGAACCCGATTAAATGTGGCTCTCGGGTCACCTTGGGCGAGTTTCTCAGCATTTTCGTCAGATACCGGGGCATCGAGATTGAACCAGAGAAGATCAAGGCCATCAACCAGATGTCTCCTTCGAGCAATATTCGAGATCTTTGAGGATTTCAAGGCCACTTAGCCTACATATGCCGATTCAACCTGAATCTGGCCAGAAAGTGTAAGCCCTTTTCTCATCTCATGGAGAAGGGAACCGCCTATGAATGGGATGAAGAGTGCCAGACTGTGTTCATGGAAGTCATGAGGTATCTGCTGCAGCATTCGGTCTTGATGCCACCCATCGCCGGAAATCCACTAGTCCTTTATGTGATCACCCTAGAACGGTCTCTCGGCGCCCTGCTCACCCAGAAGAATAATGAGGGGACAGAGAACAACCGCTACTACCTCAGCTGCATGATTCTCGGTATGGAGATCAGATATGCCTCTATCGAGAAGTGCTGCCTTGCGGTCGTGTTTTCTGTACAAAAATTGTGACATTACCTGCGGCACCATGAGGTAAATTTGGTCTCTTGGGTAGACCCACTGAAGTACATCTTGAAACGCCCCATGTTGACAGGACATCTAGCTATGTGGGAAGTGATTCACCAGTAGTTTGACATATGTTATGTTGCCCAGAAGGACATTAAGTGACAAGCATTGAATGACTTCCTCGCTTCCCATCCGACTTATGCCGACCAGTCCCTGGACCTCTTTTCCCCCAATGAGGTAATCCTCTCCATGGATCAAGACCCCTTTTGTTGAGTACCTCCAAAATGGTTACCTCCTAGCTGATCGGACAGAGCGTGAGTGAATCCGATGTCACACACTACAGTTTACCCTCCAAGATGGTCCCAGTCTTAACTGGGTCCTCTAAAAGCATGGGTTTCATTGTATTATCCTCTATTGCATTAAAGGATTTGAGATTCCATAGGTCATACAGGAGGTTAATGGTGGTTCTTTCGGTGCCCACCAGGCTGGGCCGAAACTGTCTCACCAGATCTGGAGATTAGGGTATTTTTGGCCCTCCATGATCCATGACTCCATCGAGTTTTCTAAAATGTTTCATGCATGTCATGTTCATTCCATCTTCATACATAGGCCCCCAGAGCCCCTTGAAACTACAAAGTACTCTTGGCCCTTTGCGGTGTGGGGACTCAATGTCATGGGACCATATCCACCGATGATAGCTCACATGTACTGGTTCATCCTGACCGCTACGAATTTCTTCTCCAAGTGGAAAGAGGATGTTCCACTCAAGGAAGTCAAGGCTTGATCCATTGTCTATTTTTTGATCTCCAACATCACATACCGATTTAGATTCCATCAATCCATGCTCACTGATAAAGGCCCAAACTTCTAAACAGCTGAGTTGAAGAGATTTTACACCAAGTACAATATATGTTCTAACCCCACCTCCTGATATCATGTATAGGAAAATGGAATGATCGAGGCATTAAACAAGACCATTTCTAATAGTTTGTAGAAAATGGTTGGTCAGAACAAGAAGAGTTGGCTGTAAAATCTCCCCAACCCCCTTTGGGCCTATCAGACGATGAATCGCAATTCCACCTAGGTAACCATGTTTTCCCTGGTGTATATAGCTGAGGTCGTCCTGCCTATTGAGATTCAGCTGCCCTCATTTTTCACAATAGTCTATGATCAGCAGGTGTTAGATAAAGTAGCTGAAATCCTTCTAGCTAAATTGGAAGCGCTAGGAGAGAATAGTATTCGTGCCCTGCATAATCTAGAGAGGCACCAGAACAAGATCGCCAGAGCCTTTAACAAGAAAGTTCACCTCCTCTCCTTCTTACAAGGTGACCTGGTATTGGCCCTCTAGATGCCAATGACACCCAGCACTAATCCACCCATGTTGGAGCCCAAATGGGAATGACCTTACATCATTCACAAGGGTTACTCCAACAAAGCATACTTCTTGGTGACCGTGTATGGTGAGCACATAACTCCTCCCACCAATTCCAGGTTCCTCAAGAAATAATTTTCCTAAGCCTTATGGTCCGGAATGACCTTAAACTTCCGGTCCTACATGACCTTAAACTTTCGGACCCGCATGACCTTAAAATGTCCGGTCATACATGACTTTAAACTGTGCATCGTCCTACATGACATTAAATTTCATTTTGAGAACTACGTGTGTCTTGATTCCCATCATCATGGGATACGTTGGAATGCTCAGATGCCTCATCTCAAGCCCATCCCCAAGCTCTTCTCTTTGACTATTCCCCCTGGGTATAGCTTCCTCGATGAATCCTTTCATGATATGGAGTACGCTTTATTATCCCCACTCATATGATGATTATAATGGTTGCACCATGATCCCACTCCCATTCTTCTATCCTTCTCGTCCTCCCTACAAGACGTTAAACTGCAAATAGGTCAGGCCTTCCTGACTGAGGCCCAGCCTCAGGCCCCTCGACATTTTTAGGGCGCCCTGACCAATTTCATACCCGGAACGTAGGGTGTGATGAGATATTATGTCCCCATTCACATCGGGTTATTTGTCGTGCCGTACACCCCCCTCATTAGGGTATCATACCCCTAGGTATCTTCAAAAACTATGTATGTATTGATTCCCATCCACATGGGATGCGTAGGAATGCCTAGATATTTCGTCTATTGGCCTAGCCCAAATGCCAGAATACTCACCATGGGTCAAGGAATATGGCGGGTTGGATACTTTCTCCCCAATTCACGTCGATCTAGCCTCGATCCGGCCATATGTCCCGCTCCCTGGAGACGTTCGCCTCTTTCATAGATAGGAACAACTATGCTTCACACACTCCGTGACAATGATTCCAACACCTTCCCAGTCTGGAAGGGTCCCTGAATGGTATGGATGCTGAGCCTATGGGCTCTCTCTTACCTACTTGGGACAATGACCTCGAGGGTGTAGAGAAACAAATTTATACAAGTCTCGCGTTGCGAATATGTTCAGCGGTCAATGCTCATTTTTTGCACCTGTTTCATGTCACTATAGGGATGTTGTGTTTCGAACATGATCAACAGTAATCACGAGTCATTAGGACCACCCCTAGGGGTCCCAAACATCGAGTGTAGTGGTTCATTCTTCCCAATTGAATATCCAAGTGATGAACTCCCTCTCGATGATGCCAACTGTCAGACACCTTTTCCATTTGGGCCCCTAGCCTAGGTTCATTGTAGGAGTGTACGGTGTGGTGCGGGATTATGACCTCATTCAAATCGAGTTATTTACCATGTTGTATGCCTCACTTGAATGGGGCGTTCTACTCCCCTCCTCGTTCTCACTGCAAGACGTTAAACTGCAAACAGGTCAGGTCTTCCTGACCATGGCCCATCCTCAAGCCCCTTGGCCTTTTTCAGGCCCCTAGCACAATTTCCTACTAGGAGCTTATGGTGTGATGCGGGATTATGTCGTCATTCACGTTGGGTTATTTGTCGTGACGTACACCCCCTTCGTTTGGGTATCCTAACCCCGAGGTATCTTTGAGAACTGTGGGTGGCTTGATTCTCATCCTTATGGGATATGTAGGACCACTCAAATGTCTAGACTTCAGGTCTAGCCTAATCTCCGAGAAATATCCATTTCACCCTATCCATTTGGCATACCCTCTCTTTCCTGGATGACTTCTTCAACCCTCTTTGGCGGTTCACCAATGTGCCTAAGGGTACTCTTATTTAGTAACTGGAATGTCAGACTCTACTCGGACAAGATTCCACCTGCTTTTCAAGATTTCTGTTCCCCTTCATTAGGGAATCCATCACCTTTCACACCAGAAGGGACCCCCCCAGTGGCATGGATGTTAGGCCTAAGGGATCTCATAACATTACAAGCCAATTCCCCTGAGGGTTATGAACAACAAACCGATACAAATATCATGTTGCGAATATGGTCAGCGGTCGATGGTCATTTGTTGTTCCCATTTCAGGCTAACACGATATGGATACTGGATTTTCACCATGGTCAACAATTATCCTCCATCTCCATGCCAACCACATTAAGCCCAAAATGTTGTTTACGTGGTTCACATCCTTCTCCACCTCATCATGTCCAAGTAGAACTTCAAAACTATTGGTACTATTCATCAATGAAAATCCACGCATTAGGAGGAACAAAGCCATGATTGGGACGTCATTCGGGGCTCCGCACGGATTTCCCATTGGCGTGCGTTCCAGGTATTTCAATAAAGATCTTACTCCCTTGTTTCCCACACCAAGTTTGACTCACGTGGGATTAGGGATCGGGTCGAGGTCTGCGCTTACTTGGAAGGTTTCCATCCCTCCATGGTCCGAGCTCTAAGACCATAAAATATGATCTCCCCAGAACTATGTACACCTTCATTCCCATCCTCATGGGATACGTAGGAACGCCCAAACCTATTGTCTTTGGGTCCAGCTTGAGTTTTGCTAATTTGTCTTTCCTGTCCTTCCATTTGGACCTTGACTACAGGACCGCGTGATGTGGTATTTGAGTACCTCCTCATTCACGTCGTGTTTGCAATAGCCACACCACAAGCACCCTGTTCTAAAAATTAGCCTTCCTTTTTCTTATCTCGCAAGTCATTAAACTGTATGTTGTCCAACACGACATTAAAAGGAACCCTTGAGAACTACGTGTGGCTTGATTCTCATCTATATGAGATACGTAGAACCACTTGTATGTCTTGTTTTTTGGTCCGGCTCACCTGGGAACTAGTTTCTCCGGCCCCTTTCACTCTCACCCCTATCTGGGCCCCTTGGCCCGAGGTTCTCCTCTTGGAATTGCGTACGGTGTGATGTGGGATCATGTCCCCATTCATGTCGGTTATGTTTTATTTCCATGTACACATTCCCCACCTAGAATCATCTCTTCTACATCTGTGTTTCATGACGTTAAAATGTATGATTAGTCCTATCACATGACCATAAACTATGACATTATCGTCCTGGCCACATGGCTAAAAACGGCACTGCATTGTGATGACCCCTTCGTAGAAAACACCACATTGGGTATCAATTATTTACCATACCATTTTTCAATGCTTACTACGACTTTATTCCTGTGGTGACGTCAAGGCCTGCTACCCTTGGCTTGTCGCTTCACAAAAAAAATCACTCACCTTAAAAGAAAGACAATATATATCAAATACCGCTTCTTTTGGTGCGTGGGCCACGCCTACACACCCATTTTATCCCTGGCACTTGTACATCACCTTGCCCAACATCAAGAACTATGTGAAGCTTGATGACGATCCTCCTGGGGTACATAGGAATTCCTTTCCTCTTTGCCTCAGGCCTAGATCAACTCTCGTTTTCGGTCCCTCCACATAAAACCTCTCCCAAGGAACACGCGGTGGTCGGGACCCCCCGTTCCCATTCACATTGGGTTCTTGTAGTTACTCACCATGAGTCTCCCACGTTTCCTCCCATTCACAGTCCAAATTATATGACCCTAAACTAAGATCTCCCTATGGTAAGGGACGTAACTCCCTCTACCTAATACGTCTCATTGTATTCAGATGCATTTTGACAAAGAGGCTGGAGTGCGGAATTTTCATGGAGACATTCCTCCCATTCCGTGACCTTGATTCATGGGCTCGCTATTGGGATCCTCATCCTATTCCACATCCAAAAGGACCCTCGGACGACATGGATCTAGGCTTAAGGGATATCCATGGATGTTGGGCCTAAGGGCTCTCCTATCATTTCAGGCCAACGTCCCTAAGGATCTTGGATGACATTTGCGACAGGTCCTGTGTTTCGAACATGGGCAACTTTCGACCCTCATTTGTCTATCCCCATTCCCGGCTAACGTGATATGGATACTGTGTTTCCACCATGGTCAATAGTTATCCTCTATCATCACACCTCCATCATTGTGATCCAAATTTCGAGCGTTGTGATTTAGAAATTTCTACTCCCTCGTGTTCAAGTTGAATTCCGACATACTTGGATTTATCTCTTCGCACATCTAGGTGCACTACATAGACATGTTAGCATAATTGGGTCAACATTCACTAAACGTCCCTTCACCCTAACATATTCATTCCTTTGTCAGGAAGGTCCCCCATTACTTCTTGTTTCCCACATCGAGCATGACTCATGTGGGCTTCGTAGTTTTGGTAGGATGTGCACCGGCGCGAACATGATTCTCATCGTCCTGTATGACGCTAAACGATGTTTCTATAACTACATATGGCTTGATTCCCATCCTCATGGGATACATAGAGACACCCCGGTATTTCACCTAGGGACTAGCCCCATGAATCACGGATCCCATCCATTCCCACCATCGGCCCCTCGGCATGACCCCTTGTGGGGAACCGCGTAACTACAACTCCACCCTGATCAAGTTTGGGAAGCCACAAGATGACATTTTCAAGTGAAGGATCCCTCTCCAGAGTGGCCCTCTCTGAAAGAAGGAATGATCCATGACCAACCGATACGTCCACCCAGTGCGTCTCTACCATGGTGGCATAATTTCACGAGTGTTGGATTCTAGTTAAACAACCCATCACTCCACATTCCACGCTTTGCATGCCCCTTATGCGGACCCTCATCCTCTTTCATGTCTGAAGGAACCCCCTAACAGTTTGGATTTTAGGCCTATGGCCTGCCTATTGTCCTCGACCAACGTTTCGGAAGACCAATGGGTAGCATTTTGAGTCCGGTCCCATGTTTCAAACATTGTCAACAGTCAAGCCTCATTTTTTATCTCCATTTCAGGCTAATGTAATAAGGATACGATGTATCGAACATTGTGAACGGTTATCCTTCATTGCCACGCCAACCCCATAGTGTTCATGATTTTTGGGTATTGTGATTCACATGTTCCAGATCCGTATGTTCGTACTAATCCCAACGCCCCCGGCGTTACCCCTCTCGTGAACTAGAGCACACAGGAAGAACGGCTCGTCGATTGTTCTGAGGTCCTTATCCTCCGATCGGGCCTCTCCCATGCCTTTACGAAAGATCATAAATGGTTACCTAAACCCCGGATGCCCAAAGCTTGGTCGATGCATTATGTTCATATGGAAAAGCATGGTGATCACCCCTTGTTTCTCACATTGGGCTCGACCCGTGTGAGCTTGGGGCCTGACCATTGGAAATTTCACAAATATAACATATGCGTAAAAAGATAACCTCGATAACGAAATTCATGTATACTATGGAATTAAATAAAAAAAACATGAATGTAAGTTTGATATTTTTTGATCCTTACAATACTCGGGGGGGTCTATCTCTGCCATGGAAGGGTTGACCATATCAAAAGATAGTTGCAGTTCTACTACCCTCTGACTTGTGGCATCCAGAAGTTTTTTTCACCGGCTCAACTCCCGCTCCTCCTCAGGAGAGATGGGGTGAAAATCATTAGCCTTAGTTTGATCCCGCTCTACTTCATCCTGAATGATGGCCATTTATTGATAATCCTACCTCATACGCTCTTCTTCCTCTACTAGATGTGCCTTCAATCATGAGATTAGCTCAGATTGTGCATTAAGAGAGCCTGAGAGCTCATCCGTCCGGACCTATAGCCGTTGGATCTCATTTTCATCCTCATAGATCCTATTGATGTTTACCGCGTTCCTCCAATACCAGCCCATGCTGAGGCCATGATCATACTCCCATGTCTTCTCCGCTATAAGATCTTGGATGAGCAGGTGAGGGTGCTGGGCATCCACTCCCCCAGTGCACAGTTCGCGTAACCGCGAGCGAATTCTGTCCATCTCATCCAGCCATAATGCCTGGGGGTCTTTTCAACAAGGCGCACAATAATCTTCCATGACCAATGACAGAAAAATTTGTTTTCCTCTTCTTCAGAGGTCATCTCACCCCAGCAAGCGCGATTGGTAGGCTCATATGCGGGGTACGACCTCAGAAAATCATTAGTGGGATCTACGTCTGGCATTGGATTAGGCATGACACCTTGCTTCAGATCAGGCGTGGTGGGACTTGGGTTGACCAGTAGATCCTCATCTTCGGACCCCACCTCAATAACCTCGGGTATGACCCCGCTGGGGGTCCCACCAATGATGGGGGTTGTTGCAGCTCGGGTGGGCTGGGTAACTATCTCCACTATTACTAGCATGCCCCTGGGAGGTACGCCGCCAGAAATCCCAAACAACCTCGCCGTAGTGGCCCATGCTAGTCGAAGAAATGTACATAATAGAGAGGTTCATGGACGTCAGTTGGCATGATCAATGTCTAGAAGTAATGAGCTCAGTTGATATGACTTACAGAGATCAAAATCCTAGTTCCTCTCCTGTGTTGATGTTGACGGGATCTCGAATCGCGGCCCTCCATATTTATTCGGGAGGTCCGGAGATTATGGATGGGCCACCTCGGGTGTCCTAGACCCGCCCGACATAAAACTGGACGCTGCCACTGGTGCAGGTTTTGAGGATCCTGCATCAGAACCCACCAAGGGGCAAGAACGAGGTCTGGGCCCAAGGTCTTACTTCACGGTTCAGATGTCAGTGACAAGTCCATAATGACATGAGAGAAAACCCTGAGGAAAGAGACTTGGAATGTTACCTCGAGAGCCTCCGCAAAATCATCAACACCCGAGTCTGGATCGTTGACTTCACAACCCTCCAAAGAGCTCCCTCTACTGGCCTTTCCCCCCAAGAGGATTCATCATATTCTTCCAGTGGGGGAATCAATCTCTTTTCTCCACGACTGACAGTTGTGGGGGAACCGTATGATCCAGAAAAACACTCACTCGATCTGTCATTGGATGTGGGGGCACCCCTAGAATGCACGAAGTCCTCCAGCTCAGCCAGATATTGATCCACTGTTGCCGGGGATACTGCGAAACTGGCACGAACAGGGCCTATACCCAGCAAGTCCATCCCGAGATGGTTTAGGTGTTTCCACATCTCAAGCAGGCCGTGGAATTTCCGTTTGACATCCCAAATGTCCCAGGCCTCTGGGAAAACAACATCCTTCAGCATGTCAATATGGCGCAATCATTTCCCTGGGGCCTGAGTAGATATCCTGCGGAATGCCCTCTGTTGCCGCCCCTCCGGATGGCTCTACTCTCCTGGGACCACCAGATCATCCCCTGCTATTGGATCCACCGCTGTTGCCTCACCCTCAGCTAGTGCAAGTCTCACCTCCACGGCAGCCCTACCACCACGAGAGGCCCTCTCCGCCTTCCAACCCCGACCTCGAGATAGGAGAGGCCCAACATCACTCGCTCCAACAGTTGGCTGCTTCATCCTTTCCCCTGGATAAGCTGCCTGCCAACATATGGCGTACTCCTTCACCAATCCGAAGGCGGCATGAGGCGGCGACAAAAAATTCTGCAATTTCATGTCCTCCCATGTGAACATAATCCACAATTGCCTCATCACACATGGGTTCTTCTCGTGGAGAACCTTCCAGTATACCCGCGGAGTCAGTCACTGCATGCACCAGAATTGCCTTGCAAATTGGTGTGAGGTGTACAACTCACAGAGAGGCTCACGGTCCACCCTTTCCATAAAGACTCCACCTTTAAAGGCTAGGATATAGGACCGGTGCTCTTCCGTTTCCCAACCGTCATCGGTGAGTACCCCCGTCGGCAATGGAAATGGGTGAAAATTAAACCCGTCCACCTTCCACACCTGGTTTAGTACCAACAGTATAGTCAATTTGGCTGGAAAGCTCCCGACAAAATTCAGCATGGATGGACAGAAGCTTGACCCTGGAGGTGATATGAGGTTCAGATATTCGTAAACCCCCCTGATGTGTGCCGCGATCGACCAATACAGAAGATGGAAGGGACCGCATATCCTCTACGGCCTTTTTCCCTCGCTAAAATGCCATTACATCTTGTATAATCTGGGGAACATCAAAATCCACAGATTGACTCACCCTCTCATGGAAAGCATGGATGCCATGATAAATGTGCTAAGCCGCACCCCCATGTTGGTATCCCTCACTGGTAGGATCATACAATAGATAAGGGTCATGATAAACGCCGCTAACCTGACTCTCTGCTGTTGTTCTGTATTGACGCTGAAACCCCAGGTCTTCCAATGTCTACCCTCCATGACTAACCAATATGAGTGCTCCTTTCCCCGTTGAGCCCCCATCGGGCATGTCCGAGGCCTCGCGGGAAATTCTCGATCCACAGGGATGTTCAGGAACTTCTTGAACCACCACCTAAAGTGGACGTCTCTCACTGCTTCTTTTCCATCCATGGGGACCGGCCCCATCAATGCCATCACCAACTTTGGAATCTGCTCTAGATCCTCCCACACACACATGAAGGGGAGGAACTCCTCATTCATACCCCCCAAGATCGGGACCCCTAAAATCTGATGGACATCCCACAGACTGATGCCGACCTCCCCATGGTGCAGGTGAAACATGTTGGTCCTAGACGACCATATTCTAAATAGCTCTGACATTACATGTTTTAGTTGATATATGTGGAATTGGGAGGCCCATGCCTCCTCATATAGACCAAATCTCCCATGCCCAGCTCCAAAATCCTCACATGAGGTGCCTACCCAGTAGGCCCATGCCCAATCGTATGTGAAGTATTCGCCCTTGCGCAAGTCCCACTCCTCAGACCACCCCTTCTTCGAATCCCTCAAGGCTGTCTTCAATATTGTATGGTACAGAGAAGGAGACGTCTCCGACTGCAATTCCTGCCCATCAACGTTGTTTAGGTGGTTTTAAAGGATGTCAGCAACGATGGGTGTGAAGTCCTCCTACACATGAAATCACCTTCCATGGACCATTGGTGCTGGCATGGTGTGCACCTAAACCAGCATGATGGTTCATCCCAACTTCCCTTGGGAATGAAGACGTTATCCCTCAGACCGAATCCATACAAGGTAAGCCTCATGCACAAAGGATAGTTATTTTGGATCTCTGATAGCAGCTCCATCAATGAATTTTGGTCCAAGTGGCTACAGACCAACTCTCCTAGACCCATACAATTTTCTATCTCATCCCTTCGAACGGCGTCTGCAAGCACCCCCTGGGTAGCTTCATGGTGGACCATTTGGTTTTAAGACTCGGACAATTTTCATCTCGGGTTGCATAGCCTGTTCGCGGAGCTCCTTAACTATGATGAATCACGGATCCTGGCCTCCGCCTACAAGCACATGCTCGCTTAGTGCTGTCACGGAGTCAAAGACTCGCAGTTTGCTGTGAAGCCCGATTCGCGGAGAGAAGTCACGGAGTACGCAGAGCTTTGCAAATCGAGAGTGAAAAAGGAAAATTTTTGGAGAATGGAAAGGAAAAACGATAACTTAGCTTCCCATATTTATAGGTGGAGTCCTTTGGAGCTTCACGGAGCGTCTGGATCGTGCCGAGCTTCGCGACGTGCTCTGCATGCACGTCAGCTGTCTGCCTCGCGGGCCTTCTCCGCGGTCCGTCTCCACGAATGGCCAAGGATTCTGGTGATTGACCCTCAGATATCGACCCTTGATTTTTCCGTAGATCCATGTCTGAGGGGGGGAATTTTTTGGTGCCAAAATGTTGGATGAAAAATAAGAGAAGAGGCACCCCGGACTGCCTCACGAAGCCACTTCGCGGAGTCCCCCGAGCACCAGGCCCACCACGAAGCAAAGGACGTGGGACACTTCGCAAACACCTTTGATGTTCGCGGGCCCACCACAAAGAAAATGAGGTGCGACACTCCGCAATGTCCTTTGACGTTCACGTTCCCACCGTGAAGCAAACGAGACGGGACTCTCGACGAATGTTGTTGACATTTGTGAGCCTTCCACGAAGCAAAGAGGCAGACCCCTCTGCGAATGCCTATGACATTTTCCAACCGCTGCAAAGCAACCAAAGATCTCTTCACGCCGCGTCAGCTCTTCTTCGCGGCGCCTCTTCCCAATAAATACTAGGCTCCCCCAGAGCCCAATAGACGGACAATATGACCTTTCAACTTCCTAGCTACCAAATCGCAAAGCACACTTTTCTCTAGGAATCATGACTTACGTGACGTATATTTTCTCAGAGAAGTGCCTCCCCCTTTCCTCGTTTTAATCCTCTCTTCCTAGAGGGATGCCTTTCACAAGGCCTAAGGGATTTCGTAAAGGAAGGGGATCCCCAAGGGGACTCTGGTTGTCACTGAGCATTTATGCTTCGTGAAACAGCCCTCATGTATATGTGCTCCACATTCCAAGGTAGGGTCACTGTACTTCGCCAAATCTGACTTCCAGATCCCATGATATCTTAAAATAACTAAATTGAAGCAGTACATGGCCAGATCACAATGGGATTGCCTATGTAATAGTAGATGGTTTGTAATTTAGTGTACATGGAGTGTACTGTTCTCCAAAAGTAACACTGTTTCTGTTTTCACCTTGACACATTTTCATGTACCACTACACGGCGTGTACTTAAAGTACACAGCGTGTACTCACTAAAAACCACTATCACATGCTCTATTTCACACAGCCAGCCACATGGCCATGGACTACACGGAGTGTAATCAAAGTACATGCCGTGTACATAAGAAAACTTCATCTTCCCATAATGGTAAGAACACATGGCATGTACCCTTGGAATACACACCGTGTATACTGGGTTTTCCGATGGGAAATCCCAAAAAAACGCCCGATTCACCCGTTTTCACCCCCGAAACAATAGATCGGGCCCCATGGGCATACAAGAAAAATATTTAAGGATTTACAGAGAGAAACCGACTTTGTTTAATGGGGATCTATGGTGAAAACATAAAGGACCCTACCTTTGGGCAGAAACCGCCGAAGCTTCGGTTGATTTCACGGCTCACGGTTGCCGCACCACAACTCTGCGCGTCCAGAGCTTCGAATCGGTACCACTCTATCCTTCCTTCTCTCCCATTTTCTCGATCTCCAAATTCTCTCTTAGGTCATGGAGAAGGAGGAGAGACATAGGAGACGCACTCAAGGAGGAGGAGAAAATAATAGTGAAGAAAAGAATAGGAAATAAGAAAAGAAAAAGGAAGAAAAAGGGGCCTGGGCCGACCCCGACGCCCGACATGAGTTTATGCCTTCCCTAGGATAAACTCCCCATTCCGGAATCAATGGAACAGATGTAATTTCAATAAAATTCTCTATTTAAAAGTTATTTCCAAATGATCCAATGATAATAATTTAATATTTTATTTAATAATATTAAATATTAAATATTTTTTCAAATTTTGAACAGTTCAGATTTCCTCTAAACTCTTGTCTTAGTGTAAAATCCTTATTCCGGGACTAAAGGAGTTGTCAAAAAAATTATGCGAGATTTTATGATAGGGTAAAATGAAAATTTTACCCCTCATGAGCATCCAACAACAAAAATTCAAATTTTTTCTCAAAATGACTTTTCGGAGAAACACGGGTTCTTACAACCGAAAACTAATTGTCTAAGTATTATGAATTTAATTAAAAGAATGAGAATAAGAGATATGTTGAACACTCTAGAAATTGAAATTAGGGGTAGAAGGGAAATTTTGAATTTCCATTCTATAGTAAATGTGGGAAGAAACATCCTGGTACTTGCTTAAAGGGAATCGGAGTTTGTTACAAGTGTGGTGAGAAAGGACACCAAGCTCATGATTTTAAAGGAAATAAAGAGGCTATAAATTTTGAATTGTACAATTGTAGAGAAATGGTGAATTATGAAAATGAATGTCCCATGCACCAAGGAAACTTACGTCAAAAAAGGGAAAGGGATAAATCCCATGCTTATATAATCACAACGGCTAGGGTTGATGTATTGAATGACGTGGTGAACGTTATTTTAATCATTTAATCCAATTTAGCCAATTCTATATTTGATTCTAAATCATCGTATTCATTCATATCATCTCAGTATTCCAATAAAATTAGATATTTCCAATTTGACGTAACAAAGGAGTTGACCGTCTAAACTCCTAAGGGAAGTATCATTGGAATAATGTTTTGTGAATTATTTACCATTATGCAACATAAATGTGCGTTTTCTTCTGATATTATTGTCCTAACCATGATTGAATTTGATATAATCCTCAGCATGGATTGACATTCGGTCGATGATGTGAAAATATATTTTAAGAAGAAGGAGGTTACAATTTTTTATGATAATAAGAAATCTCAAATCATTAGAACAAGAACATCACCATCTGATTATCATCTATATCCACCCCCCATTTTCTCTACTAAATTGAATTATTATGGAGGAAGTGAGTGAAATAACGAGGGGTGAGTAATGTAATGTTTAAATAGAGGATGTAACCATTGTGAAACAATATGTTGATGTGTTTCCAGAGGATTTACCTAGACATCCTCCAGAATGGGAAATTGAATATTCCATTGACATAATCCAAGGTTCAAGTCCCATATTAATAACCCCTTATATTGTGGCCACTGTTGAATTAGAGTAACTAATGAAACAACTAGAGAAATTAAGTAATAAAGGATTTATTCTCCCGAGAGTTTCTCTATGGGGATCCCCTATTCTTTTGGATAAGAAAAATGATGGATCTATGAGGTTGTGAATTTAATACATAGAAACAAGTGTTATATCAATAAAGAAAATGTATCCCCTACCTTACATTGATTATTTATTTGATCAACTTCATGGAGCTCAATATTTTTCAAGGATTGACCTTCGATCTGGATATCATCAGTTGAGCGTGATGAATAAAGACATTCCAAAGGCAGAATTTACTACTAGGTAAGAGATTTATGAGTTTATAGTAATGCCTTAAGAACCGATTAATGAACCCTTAATTTTCATGGATCTAATGAATAGATTTTTCAAGGAATATATTGAAGACATTGTAGTAGTATTTATTTATGATATCTTTTTATAATCCAACAGCTACGAAGACCAATAAATTCATTTGCACACTATTCTAAAAAATCATAGAAGAAATGAATTATATTTGAATGTTTAGTAAGTGTGAATTCTGTCTTTAGGATATTTCATTACTTGGCCATATTGTCTCTATGGATGGAATCTCTGTTTATTCTTCAATGACAAAGGAAATACAAGAATTTCCATCACCAATGAGTATAACTGTGGTATGATGTTTCATTATATTAACAAGTTACTATCAGAGTTTCATCCATAATTTTTCTCAATTTTCTATCTCATTAACCAAGTGCACACGTAAATGGGAGAAATTTTTTTAGAAAAAAGATTGTGAATAATGGTTTGAATAATTTAAGAGAAGATTATTCAATGCTCCGATCTTGACTATACCATCGGGGAATGATGAGTTTGTTATCTATAGGGATGCTTAAAATAAAGGAATGGGTTGTTTCATTATATATAATGATAGGTTTATTTACTACAAATCACATAATCTAAAATTTCATGAACAAAACTATACCACTCATGATTGTGAGTTTGAAACTATAATCTTTTCTCTGAAGATATAGAGACACTATCTCTATGGTATAAAATGTGAGATTTATACTGATCAAAAGAGTTTAAAGTGTAATTTATCACAAAATGAACACAACATGAGGCAAAGGTGATGGATTGAACTACTCAAGGGTTAGGATTTCATAATACAATACCACATGAGGAAGGAATATAAGGTGGAAGATGCTTTGACCAAAAAGGATCATGAAGTTCTGAACAAGATGAGAGTTGAAAGGGATCCTATTTTCAGGGATATAGTAAAGATGGATATGGGAATAATAATGGAAGGTGAAACACTAATAATTTTTTAAATAGTTTTCAAATCATCATTAATAGAAAGGATAAAAAGTTCTCAGACTGATGTAGTGGAGTTTCAATGAAAATTATAGCTGTGAATGATGGAAGATTGATTGAAATTTTATATGAAGATGTAATTTTAAAATATGGGAAGAGACATTGTGTTCCTAACATACCTTATCTAAAAATGGAATTGTTGGATGATTCTGATATCTCCAATTTCACTATACACAATGGTAGTAGTAAGATTTATGGATATTTGAAGAAATTTTTTTTGTGGGACAATATGAAGAGGGATATTTCTGATTATGTGTCAAGATGTATGGTTTTCTAATAGGTGAAGGATGAAAGACAACATCTTGGAGTATTCATGGAACCTATTACCAAACTAGAGTGGAAATAGTATGATATTATGATGGAATTTTTCATGGGGATACCAAAGACACCTAAAAGAATAATGTAATATGGGTCATTGTTGACCGTCTTACCAAGTCAACACAGTTTCTTGATATAAGTAAATATTTACCACTTTAACGTTCAATAAGACTATATATTAATGAATTTTTAAGACTTAAATGTGTACCCCTATCGGTTTTTTCAGACCATGATGTCTGTATTACATCATGATTCTAGAAAATACTTTAAAAATCCAAAGATACTAAACTTCATTTGAGATCTACCTACCACCCTCAAACTGATGGACAATCAGAACAGCCTATTAAAACCATAGAAGACACCTTCATATTTTTCTCACATGACTTTCATGGTATGTAGGATCTGTTTTTTCCTATGGTAGAATTTTCCTATAACAATAGCTTCAATTCAAGTATTCAGATGGAAACATATGAACAATTATATGGAAAGAGATGTCATACACTAACTTATTGGGATGATGTTGGGAAAATAAAACTTGTAGGCCCACATATTGTTGAGGAAACAATGAAATAGGTGATGATTATCCAAACCCTCATCATATAAGCTCAAGGTAGGGAAAAGAAATAAACTGATAACCTAAGTATGGCGTTGGAATTTCAAGCAGGTGGTCATGTTTTTTGAAGGTATCCCCCTTGAAGGGTGTTATAAGATTTGTTAATAAGGGTAAATTATTTCCAAGGTACATTGGACCTTTCAAAATTCTAAACCAATTTTTGAGTTTTAGCATAGAATTTTGGAAATGCTTACAAATCATTCTAAAGTTTATGTCATGTTCAATATATCACTGTTGAGAAAATACATGCCTGACCCAACACATGTACTCAACTATGAAGTAATAGAACATGAACACAATCTGCCTTATTTTGAAGAGCATGTGAAGATTCTTGATACCAGAGAACAAGTGTTGAGAAACCAAATGACTCATCTGGTAATTTTTCTTTGGAGAAACCATAAAATGTAAGAGACAACATGTGATCCCAAGGAACTTATGATGAAGAACCACCCAAATTTTTTTCGGTAGTAATATTATAGAAATTTCAAGGATGAAATTATTTTAAGGAGGGTGGAATATAACACCCCAATCATCAATGGTATGCTTCACTTTGAATAATATAATTGCATATGTTGTACGCAACTTCGATTTCTAGCACACCACGACCAATCAAACTAGCCGTTATGAATAGTAATACCCACCTTTTAAAATTTTATAAATATTAATTTTCAAAATAGATTTCATTTTGGGACTTGGAATATCAAAATTATATTAGGGTGTTTTTTATGTATTTTTATGAAAACTTCTAATTTTTAATGTATAGTGAAAAACACTACATTAAGGTTTAAAACCGATTTTTATTTAAATAATAATTATTTCTATTTAAATAAATTTTAACGTCAAAATAGATACATAATACCTATATTAGTTCAATTTAATTCATTTGATTTATTTTATAATAATATTATATGTATAATATTTTATTGAACTTATTACCGTTTTCCCACCTTCTAGGCAGATTTACAAATTTTCGTAAAACATAATATTACCATTTCTATGAATTGAATATAAAAAATATGAGTGACAGGGTTGAAATAAATATGTAAAATTTGGTTCAATAGGATGAAAATAATTTTTGGTGAATTGTATCTTTTGAATTTTATTTACAACAGTTAAAAGTAAATAGAGTAATTAATGGTAAAAATGATTTTATAATTACCCTAAAACATGTCCTAGTTATATTTTATAAGTTTATTTCGACCAAAATCTACCTTAGGAATAAAATATTATCCTTTTTATCCTCTTGGATTATATTATGATATTTTATATTATTTTATAATAAGAAGAGTTAAAAGTTTACAATTAAAATTTTAATAAATAACCACTTTTAATATATGGTAATCCATAAGATATATCTGAATATAATTATTCATTAGAAATCTTGAATTATTTCCTAACTCATGGTATTTTATTTACATTTTTTAGATATTAAATATTATGATACAATGATGATGCAGTAATCACCCTATTAATGAATGATTAAAATAAATGATATTATAAATATTAGAATAAAAGTAAATTGAGATTTTTGATTCATTAAACTAATTTTATAGGTTAATATGAAATGTTAGATTTGATTAATTTTTTTTTTCAAATTGATAATGTTGATATGAATTTCAAAAAAACCAAATACTAAATATTGTCAAAATTACATATATGTGTTTTTAAAACAAATATTATTTTATTAAATGATATAATATTTCTAAATATATAAGGTTTGGATGAAGGACATAGATAAGGTTACATGTGATAATAATGAACCACATGAGGTTATCTTGTCTGGTTATAGTATGTTTAGTAACCATTTATTATAATAATAGAAGAAGACAAGGTAAAATTTAAACTATTTAACTAAGAATTAAATATAAAATATAAGGTTAATAGGGTGACATAAAGTTCTCGAGACCCTATTTCTTGAGATTATTTCAACCCATACCCTATTTATTCCCTAGATAAATTCATTTAAAGTACATTAGAAACAAAAATGATTTTATAATAAAATAATATTCCATTATTTCCTAAGGTTCCCCTCACCTCTCTAGTAAAAGGGAACATACCCTTCTCTCAAAATCACAACTCCAAAGAAATATTCCTCACTCAAACCCTACTCAAATATCCTCCCACCTACACTCACATAATCCTAGTGGAATTAATTTGTTCAGAAATCCAATCTGTGGATCCATTTTGATCAAATCAAAAGGAACCACCTGAAGAAGAATTAATAATTGTTTCATCTCTTTCAAAGTTCTTATCTTCTTCCACAAACTATTTATTTGCTATTTCCATACCAAAATAATCACCCCAAAACCTTACACATACTGTTATTTTATTATAAACATGGTACAACCATATTCATTATTCTATCCATCATCTGATTGAAAAAGACATCATACGTGCGTTTGTATGGATTACAGTCTCGATGTCGCAATATAGTTTTTTATTCAACACTTCATTGTTTGGATGGGTATAATAATGATGTATAATTGATTTATATATTAAATATAACATGTTAATTATTATTTATATATGATATAACATCCAACTACATATGATTTTACAATAAATAGAATGATGTTGTTGCTCATACATACGTACTGATTATCGTCTCCACAAACGTGATGAGATTCATTCCCCATCGTAACCATTCAAGAATAATTTTCATTTGATGATTAAAAATAATGTTTAGGAACATAATATAATTATTTATATGAATAAAATACATCCCATCTATAACAAACATGACTTATGTTTCAAAACATATAATGGAAAATGATTCAATTAGCACTCGAAACAATGATATTATTGAAATATTATTAACAAATCAATATTAGAGGATCATATATGATATCATATTTATGTATGTGGTTCTTGTATAATTCGATAACAATGATTTAACCCTTATAATGCAGTTTAATGTATCCCATCTATGTAAAATTACAAGGTAATGGTACATTGTACAATCTCTATATTTATCTGAGGTTGTTTATATATAAGTATCTACCAGGACTCATTTATCATCAAAATCCATGTGACATAATAATATATTTAAATATTTTACTCATTTCTATACTATGTTTTAATGTTATTTATACACTTTTTTTTCTTTTTATAAAATGGTTTGAAATTAATCTTTCTATCTCCTTCAAAACATGGTACTGTATAACCTTTTCAACAAATTAAGGTAACAATGTATTTTAACTTATACGGTAGGTGCTGCTATTTGACACCATTGTAACACCATTGAATTTTACCTTACAAGATTATAAGAATATTTTCAAAATAAATGTTTTCTTTTACAATTAGGTGAATTTTATATGATTCCAATATAGAAAGTGATATTTCACTCAAATAGTTTTGATTTTATCTATGTCAACATCCTTTGTTGAATTTTACGCTTTTATGAAGTTGACTTACTATGATACAATTTTCCATATTTATTGAAGTTTTTATGATATGTTTGACTGTGGATGTGATATTTTTATACCATTAATGTTTTATGGTTAAAATATTAACGTTTTGTATGCTATTTTCGGCCTGAATATTAATGTTATGTTTAAACCTTTTCATACGAGGAATGAATTGGACTTATTATGTGAAGGGTGGAGAACATTTAGCTCCTCGATGGGTGAGAAGATCTCATGATACAAACTAGTGTCTTTTCCTAATTCCTTGATAAAATTTTACTTGTATTCTTGGAACGAGGCATTGACTATGTGGTTATGATGTCTGGCATTATGCATTCCATCATTATGAAATTAGCTATTGATATTACATGACACGATTTAACAAGTAAAATATCCATGTGAATAAGTAAATTAAATTACTTGATTTATCATTGACATATTATATTGATGTTTAAGTTTAAAAGGATTCTGTTTTAGTCTTATACTTTCAATTAAATGTTTATTGTTTTTTATGAAAGTTTCTTCTATATTGTTTTCCATACTGAGCATCTGAGATCACTTATTTATTATGTATTATTTTTTTCTAGGATGTTAAGAAGTATATTATGATTTAATTTCAGGGATAAGAAAATGGATTTGAGTGTGTTCAAAATGGTACACAATTTTTTTGTTTTTTTTCATGATGCAATGTAAAAGTTATGTATGTATCTCGTACTTCTATGGATACTAAACTAATAGACCTTTTGAGACTTGATATCTTTTAATCATGAAAATGTTATGTAATAATAGACCAACTCTGGGTAACATGGGTTGGGAAGTTACACTTTTAGAATTATTTCATGAAAAAAGGTGATGATATAGTTGTGGGTTTTTTATTAACATCGATGGATTATATTATTATGATTTATAATGTTTTTTATTTAATAAGAACCATATTAATGAAATATATTAATTAAAAATATCATTTATACTTATAAAATATAATCTTTTACCGTCCCTTTTTGGATGTGATGTAATGATAAAAGACAATTATTTATGGAAGCCATATATTACATAACACCTAATTCACATTTTCATTTTTCATAATGTAAAAGGGAAGGGTGATTAATGATTCTCAATAATTATTAAAACATAAAATTATAATAATGGTATTTATTATATAATTTTAATATATTGAAATGAAATTTTATAAATATGAAAAGAATATTTTGAAATATAAAACCACAGGGAAGTTTAAGGACTTATACCCAACTTCTTAGATTATCACCCTTACAAATAAGATGAGACCATTTATGGGTGGTAATTCAAGAAAAAAAGAATTCAATTAAGATGTATAAGTGTGTTGATAATATTTTTTTAAGATTATGGGGGTGTAATTACTAGTTTTTTTAGAGTGGGATGTTGTGAGAGGAGTGATCTTTTATAAATTAATTGGAGTTTTATTTTTTCTTAATACATGACACTATTAAATAATGATAAGGTACTCTTAGAAAAAATGACACCATTATATATATATATGTATATATATATATAAATTTCATTATATGTAATATAAATTTGATATAAACTTCAAATATATAAAAAATATTTTTAAAATTATTATGCACTTTAGTTTTATGGTAAAAAACATTTACCAATTTATTTTTCACAATGATAACTAGTTTTCTCAAAGGAAATTTATCATTTTTGTTTAAAAATAAAATAATTATTAATATATAATTTGGACATAGTAATCAAAAATAAAAAATAATATTTATTAAATAAAAATTACATGTTGGGGGAAAATTATTTTCAACACAAACTCCCAAAAATACCATTTTTTAAAGGTTTATATTTAAGAAATACAATTAATGACAAAGGTATAGTTATAAAATAAATCCATTTTAGGGATTTTAAAATAATCATTACTATATAATGTAAATTTAAAAAACAATAAATTATATCAATAATATAATTGAAACTTTTTATAATTTTATAATCAAAACATTAAAAAAACTCATTAAAATTTAACATAAATTTCCATAATGTTGATCATGGGTTTATTAATGTAAAATATTTTTCAAAAATAATTTAATAAAAATTATAATATAAAATTTAATAGTAATTTTTTTCAAAAAATTATTTGTATCGATGTAAAAAATTTAGTTCATAAAATTGAAGCTGTTAATTAAATCATTATTTTAAATATTCAACTGAAAAACAATTATGTCCAAAAATTCACAATAATTTATATTTTAATTACCTAAATATGATAAATCAAAAATTGATGTCATTTTTCCAAATTTATATTCCAATAATTATAATAAATGTATTAATTTATTAATAAGAACATGGTTTGTTACATGCTTCACCCTTAAATTATTTTAATCAACAAATATTAAATTACATCAAAGATAACAAGAGAGGGTAATTTTCTCCCATTATTCTATTTAGTTAAAATATAACATCATAAACCTTATGAGTTATCTATAGAACTTAGAATTTATTATTTCTCTTTTTAACTCATCACATTATCTCTTCGGTCAAGAATTTCTACAAGTTTTTCCTTATATAAGAAATCATGTTCCCTGTGAATTTCTTTTATCCTTAGAAAAAGTTTATGATCTAGTATGTAGTTTATCAAAAGTAGTACACATAACACATCATATACTTGGGATATATTTGGAGAGAATTCCAATTGATCGGTTACAAACCCAACAATATCAAGGATTTCTATGGAACCATCGTTTCAAGAGTTCAGTATCAATTTCTTACCAAATATCATAACTATATTACATAAATATTTTAGACAGAAAACTTTATCACTTACATCAAAATCTAAATCTCATCGATGATTATATACATAAATATTTTATTTATTTTTTGGTATATTAAAATTTCATTGTATTGTTCTAAAATTCGTCACTATTTCATGGAAACATTTGGGACCTATTAGCTTCCTCTCTATTACACCATCACATCATGTTAGTGTTTTTCATGTCTTCATTTAAAGAGACTCATGTGGTGGAACTTGAAAGTGTCTATAGAAATTATTATTATATAAGAAATATACTAGGGGAAGGTGTTGATCCCAAAATCCTTTTCAATCAAACTTATATGATATCAACATATCCTATAGAGTATGAATTTTCTATTCGGACTAAATATCTATGTGTTGATGATATATAATGTTAATGTATAGTTCTATATATAATGATTTATGAAGAGATCTATATAATTAAGAATTAAACCTTGGATCTCGATCATATGTATTTGATAGTGTTACACTATATAGACTCACTACATTATTTATTTATATCATGGATAGTTGGTCAAGGGTTAAATATTATTTGATGGAAATATAATGAACTAACACTATAAGTTGATTGACTACAACCAATTATAATTATAAACATCAAATATTTTGTTCCATACTTCAAAGAAGTAGATCGATCGATAATGGATTCATCACACACATACCATTTTTTCACCATCAATTTACTTGCATGCCATGAAATTAGATATGTTTTTCAAAAATATCTCTTTTCTTATTATCAAACCGGATGTTTTGATTCAAATATATATACATCATTTTCCTTCTAGGATTTATAGAGAAGGATTACAATTAATAATCATCCAAAATATCAATTTAATATTCTATGTTTGATGAGACACACATAATAGTTCGAAACATATAAGTCTATATTTATCAAAGTGTTACGCCAGCCTATTTTCATGATTTTTCTATACATATATATAATTTTCTATGAATAAATTATCTTTACATGAGTGGATAGTTTAGAATTATGTTCGAAAGGATATAAATTACATCAAAGAATTATGACTTTATTATTTATCCTTTAAAAATCAATTTGTATTGGGGTTTTTATAGCGTAATCATCGATATCGTAGTATGGTTGCTCCTACTCAGATCATTACCCACGATATTTTAATTCCATATGTTTTAATGTATTGAGTAGTAATAATATTGTATCTACTCTAACCATATACTTTGATTCATATTAAATTAATTTTGTTTAAATATATTATTCTAGAACATTTTATTAGTATTTATATCATAATTTTCCTACATAGACATATGTCACAATATCATAAATTCAAATAAGATAGTCATCTGATCACAATTTTCTGTCATATTATTTTTCTAATGAGTTATTGATTGGAATGAACCTTAGGATATAACAAAATCATTATACATTAGGATGCATCCAAAATCCCCTTTCAAAAAATCATAGTATATTAGAA
Organism: Viscum album; assembly: GCA_963277665.1. NCBI lineage: Eukaryota > Viridiplantae > Streptophyta > Magnoliopsida > Santalales > Viscaceae > Viscum > Viscum album. The sequence goes on from OY728119.1 coordinate 1,656,506,916, forward strand.
AACCTTCCCCACTACATGGTAGTATAAGTACAAGATAAATTACTAAGCTATTATTTAGTTCTTTAAAACATTATTAAAATTAATCAATACAAATTAACTTTTCTCCCATTCATGTCAAATTGGATAGTGGATTTAATAACCGAGTGAACCTTCTAAAAAGTGTTATTAATATCATACAAAACCAGTTAAACCACAGATATAAGAAACTATGGTCAGACTAAGACAATGATTTATATCATATATGTTTGATAGATCTAGTAATATTACCTTTAATATGATTACATGAACCAAGAGTGAAAACTTTTATACATAGATTTCTTATTTGATGAATGTTTTCTACGACATTCCCTTTCTTATGCTCTCTAATTTTTTTCAAGTGATATTCATGTTGTTCCAATATCATTTAATATTCATTAATATAATTAATAAAGACAACAAAAATTTGACCAAGGTTGTCTCTAATGTATCTATTCATTATATACATGAACACAATATGGTAGTTATTATGTCTAAATAGAATTTGGATAACCTCATTGTGTCCATACATTGAATTAAAATCCACCATAAACATATTTTCCATTTTAACACTAAATAGATAGAATGATCATTAAAGGATAATAATAAACATGAATTGGTTTTATAAGAGTTAATAAAATAGATCCTTTATATTGAGTATATTATACATAATTTTTATCACGATTTAATTATGCTCCTAATATTCAATTAAATTATTCATTGATACATACTTATTTTTTTTAAAATGTATAGGCACACCCAATGATGAGGAATTGTATTTTATGAACTCATTGTTCAAATTTTCTATCATTTACTTCATTAAGTGCTCTAATTCAATGGGATATATTCACTGTGGAATCATTGATATAGAAATGATTCATCTTATGGGTTTCATTGGAAATTCAACATCACACTATAGGGTAAGACTGGGAAGGTATTATCAAAATACAATAGTATATTCCCATTAAATATAAATTTTATCAATTTTGACATCCTCGTTGATCATTTGAGCCATGAGTCACTCATTTATTGAATCCAAACACCATATTATAGAAGTTTTTTATATACAGAGATCACAATCAACCACTAAATAATTCAAGAAAATAATATGATTTGGCATCTGAATTAAGATTAATTAATACTAGTAATTGATTTTTTATATATATAGTTAATGTAAATCCAGACCATATAATATATCTCTATAGACTTATGAATGATGAATTATATTTCTAGAAATTATCCTACAATACATCTCAATCATGTATTCTTTTTAAATCATACATATGATCATTTTTTCCACACGTGGTTTTCACTGATAGTTCAATATCCATTTCATATGGTGTAGATTTCACATTCTTAGAAAAATGATGTTACATAATATAATAAAATGAACTAAAATAGAAAAATACATTACAATATTTAGAAAATAGATAATTTATACCACTCTTCACACTATTATCATGATCTACCATAATGGTAGTGATTGATAATTATCTTCTATATTTCAGAGGATTATTTGGTCTGGGAAATATTTTATTTATTACAGTGAGGATTGGGGAATTGATATGAATAATGTACACAATCCGAGACCAGGAATAATTGTAGTGTATGAGGATCATTATAAGGATACTTGAAAAAATATTTTTCATGGTGCATATAAAAATAATATTTTATTTTTCTAAGAATGTATAGAGACTGTCCAGGGTCGTGTCACCTGAGGACCATCACTGTTTGTTCAGATAACTAATCAAAATAACCCATGAAATATATTTTTTTTATTGAAATAAATGAAATTTTTTTGGTATTCATTATTTTTTTAATGTAATTAAAATAACTATACAATGAAAATTTAAACTACTCTAACAAAAAATAGCAGAAATGTGATTACAAAGAAATAATATTGTCCGAGTTTTGTTTTTGAATTGATTCATTATTTTTTTTAACTTTTTTAAATTTAGTATTATAATACAATTATGTGATTTCATGGATGACATATCATCCATTTCTTTAGGTTTTTTTTTCAATATATAGTTCCTTATAAATCTAAATTCCAAGTCATCTCTTAATAAGGTTAGATGGGAGAACTCAATTTAGAGTGTAAAATCTTCTAGGACTCACCTCCATTTTTTTATATTTCATCCATTGATTGGGTCATCTACATATTCTGATGAGATTATCAAGGGAATGGAGGGAAAATAAATAAATCAAATGATTGTATTATATTTTTTTATCATTTTATTGGGGAAAATCACCACACCTATTCATGTCACTCATATCTACCATAAACATAAAATAAACACTAAGCATGAAATCAAGAACACCTAACCTCCCCCGACCAAGGCCCTGTGTCACCCCCTCAATGTCAAGGTTATGAGATCATATGATGTAAATAGAGAATAAAAAAAGAAAAGAAAATAAATAATAATAATAATATTGAAAAAATTAGTAAAAAAGTTAATAGAATAAAAAATGGTAGTTAAAGAGAGCTATGTAAAGAGAGATAATAATAAAATAGAAAAAATACCAAAAATAAAAATGGGTAGAATAAGAAAATAATAAGATTATGATTGTGATTATATTGAATAGAATATGAATGAGATGAAAATTTTCTGAATAACACAATTAAATAAAAACTCATGAATTAATTTTATTAAACAAAAGAAATAAAACATCCAATAGAAATAATACTAAAAAATATAATAGAAAAAAAAAAGATGAAGTGGAAGACTATGCTTATCCTATTGTAGGATTCCCTTTCTGGGTGTCAAACTCCTTGGGTACAGCATGGATTCTTCCTTACATAGGATGAGATGGACCTTATTTTCTATTTCATCAAAATAACCCTGATTCCTAGGAGTTTATAATTTCTTTATTAAATGGGTGATCTCCCTTAGACCCATGTTTCATCAATTATAATCATGAAGATCTAATCTATTTATATTTTTATCACAGACCATTAAAAAGCACCATCCTGGATAGTGAATTTGATAGGGCATCTTATAGTTTCTATGGCATTCTTGTAAAGATGGAAGATATATTAACAGTGGTTCTTGGAGAAGATGTATCTTCAACAAACCAACCTACCTTCAATGTGGTTGTTTGAATCAAAATTCAATTTATAAGTGTGAAAAGAGGTCATCCTAGGTGATTAATGTGTTTTTTCTATGATTAAGGTAATTGGATGTGATTGTCAAATCAACCATGAGCATCTATGGTGGTCATCCATGGTGGTTCTTTGTTTTAACAGTTGTGTTCAAGTGTGTTTTAGATAGAGTAGATGGAAGAAAATGAAGTGGGGGGTTCACGTGTAGGGTGTATGAGAGTGATACATGATTACAATATTTATGTGTGTTATGAACAGTTATTGTTAGGACCAAGATGATTATAAATAATATCCTTTTTAGGTATTTTTATTTGTTGTCCAGGAACTTTTAGGAGAAAATAAAATCACTTCACTTTGTATAAATAGTTAATGGAAGATATGGGTGTTACAATACTTCTTATGGTAACTATGAAGATGCATTTTTGATTTGTATTTCCCAAATACCATCTGTTTAATGAACATGTTATGTAAGCCTTACGAAGGATAAGGGGAGTAAATAAAGTTCCACGCAAGTCAAAATGTGGCGTTCAAGTTTTGAACACAAGTATAATTGGCTCACAATTGTATATTGCACACAAGTCATATTTCAGGATCATCACATGAAAATGTGGAAAATTAAAGAAAGTGGCGTGCATGTCCAGAAGTGGCATGCAAATGTGGTGCACAAGTATAAGTGGAGAGGAAGTGTATGTTTCACACAAGTCTTATTTCATAATCAATACATTAAGATATGAAAAAGAAAATAATGTGGAGCACAAGTGATGGAGTGATGCACAAGAGACGGAGCGGCACACAAGTGATGGATCGGCACAATAGTGATGAAATGAAGCACATGTAGAAATGAAGCGCATGTGTATGTGGCTTTCATTTCACCAAAATGACAATAAATAGACGGACACCATCTTCAATTTTCAAGGCTCAACACTAAAGAGAAAATTTGATCATTGATCACGCAAGTAATAGAAAGGGGTGCGTAAGATGAAGTGACGTGCATGTAGAGAGTTATTTATAAGGTGCTCTGGTTGTGAGTCACATATGTTGTGTGGCGTGTATGCAGAGTGGCGCACATTCAGAAGTGGCATAGAAGTTGTAAGAGGTGTGCATGTAGGGAGTTGTTTTCATGAATTGTGATGTGTTACAAAGGAAAAAGTGGTGCCCAAGTTATGAGTTGTGAACAATAGTTTTGTTCATGTTGTTAGTGGTGCACAAGCAGGAAGGTGTGCAAGCAGCATGGCACACAAGCAGTGAGGAACGTAAGTAGGGAGGTGCACAAGAAGGGTGTTGCACACATGCTGTTTGTATCAGGAGGTTCTTACCAGCTTTTGGGTATAAATGTGAAAAATTGTTTTGAATTATTTCATTTATAAAAGTTCATTAAGAATAAAAAAAATTACATTAGCCCATTTCTGCTAAGAGGGAGAACACACACTATTGGATTGTTTTCAAAGTTATCCATGAGTGTAAGGGAATATCCTTCTTGGTGTATTCCACATACAGTTTTTTTTCTAGTGGATTGTCTGGTATTGGATTATTTCTAGACCACAACAAGGACATAGCTACTAGTGTTGAGTAGTGAAAATTGTAAATTATGTGTTCATGTGGTTGTGTGAGTTTAGTAGGGAAGAAACTCTTTAATAGGTAGAGAAGGTTGTTTAAAAAAGATGGAAACATAAAAAGAAAATGGTATCACTGATTCACCCCCTTCCCCTCTTAGTTATACATGGATCATGACTAGGAACTTCAATTGGTATGAGAGAAAGTTTACAGTTTTTTTTTCTTTACTGATGTTTTGAAGAAAAGTTTTGATGGATAATTTGAATTGAGTGATCAGTAAGGGGATTCAATTATTTCATGGAAATAATTATAATATCAATAAGGATATAATGATACCTTATCTTATCTCTCTTGGGTATGATGTTATGGAAACTAAAAGTATTGGATTTCCAAATATTTATTACATGGTTTATCTTACACTTGTCGATAAGAAAAATCTCAAGATTGATGGAAGAGATAAAAATTAATTACTATCCTATCATTCTGAGAGTGAGTTTTTAAGAGTGAAAGGACATTATATATTTAATGGTATCTGGGATAAGTTGAATAATATCTATGAAGGAAATACAAAATTTAAGAAGGAAAAACTAAAAATCTAGGGGCTGAATTATGAAAACATGAAAATTAGAGAATATGAATCTATCAGGGACTTCATTACTAGGGTTAATGGAATTGTCAGTACAATCAGATGTTTTATTGAAATGTTGGAGGATTATACAGTTGTTGAAAAGATCTAGAGAATTTTTCCCTACAATTTTCATGCTAAATTGTATTCATTGGGAGATAAAAACCCTCAAACATTATGTTGGGATGATTTTTATAGCACTATCATTGATTTTAAAATGAGAAGGGAGAATAATATAAAGAGGAAAAAAGCTGTTAGAGAAATTCCATTCAAGGTTACAATGATAGAGAAGTCAAAAAAGACTCCTATTGAATATGATACTGGTGAATCCAATTCTAAAGATGAGGTATGTAATTTTTTTGATGAAATATTATTCTTTTTTTCAAAAAATGTGAAAAGAGATACATAGAAATACAATTGGAATATTCCCATAAAAGGTTTTTAGTATGGATTTGGTCATCAGTTTTCGGCTAAATGTCCTAAAAATAATAAAGATGAAGATAGTGATGATGATGAGAGAAGTCCAAGAAGGTCGAGGAAGAAAAAAACTGACAAAGATAAATATTTTTCATGGGGAAAGGATAAAGTGTTCTTCAAATAAAAAAGAAGAATCTTTTTATATGAAGATGAAGAAGAATAAGAGAGAGAAGCTGAATCTGAGAAATCATTCACTGATAGATATAGAGAGAATACCATTATTGTAGATGTGAATAACGATGTTTAGGGGAGCAACAGTTCTGAAGAAGAAGAATGTAAACATGAATATCAACTGAAATAATTTTTGAAATAATGTTTGAGGAAGATATGAAGGCTTGAGAAGGAAAACAAGAATTTGATGAATGAAAATTCCACATTAAACAATCAAAAAGGTTTTCTTGATGAGAAAATAAAGATAGGAAAGGATATTTGTGATATGAAGAATTCACTTGAGAATCTAATGAATCATAAAAATCATCTTGAAGTACAGCTGAAGGAAAAAAGAAGAAGATTTCGAACATTTCCAACAGACACTTTCTAAATCTAAAGAAATAAATATCATTTTCAAACAATCTATCATAGAAGTTGGTAAATTCTCTAGTATTAATGAAACAAATAAGGATCCATAAAATTTACATTAAAAGGATTGGAGGAAAAAACATAACTGGTTTTGATACAAAAAAATCAAGAAAGTCTATGTATGTGGACAAATATAGCAATGCTAAAAAATAATAAAAACATAAAAATACAATTTCTAGAAATATTTCTACTAATTCTGGTACTGATAACTTTGAACAGAAATCTGATCTGAAAAAGGAAAGTTGTGATTGAAAACAAGAAGGATTATGGTCATCTGATTTCTATTGAGATGATTATCAAGAAGCATTTTCACAACTCCAGACGGTATAGATGTTTCAGTGGGAAATATTTATTCTATGTTTACTACTGGTATTGTGGTGGATTCGGACACACTAGAAACCTGTGTTGGTTCAATCAACAACATTACTATTATTCCACAAGATATGGAATACAAGGATTCAGGGGGGTGGGGGGTCAATCCTCTTAAAAAGGGAAGTACGAGAAGGATGTTCATAAGAAATCTTAATAGGCCAGTGTGAATGATGAAAAAATTTTCCAACAAATGGAAACTATTTTTGAAAGATTTGAACAGCCTAGAAATCTTGCTAAAGGATGTCTTGTTGTTTCCACAAAAAAAGGTTCATTACAAATCTTAAATGTTGTAGTTGAAGAATGAAAAGGATGAACATAAATCTCTTGTTGTTAAAACCATTTTGAAAGCTATTAAAGGAGAACATCAATGGATTCTTGATAGTGGGTGTTCTTCTCATATGACAGGATACTTAAAGTTGCGGAAGAATGTGAAATACTTCAATGAATGAACATTTAAATTGGGAAAAGATGAATATCTGAGGATGAATGGTGTTGTATCATCCATCATTAGGAATGAAAAAAATAAATATAGGAAAAAATTATAAGATGGAAGCTTGAATCATATTCTGCTGAGTGTTTCACAACTCTGTGATGAGGGGAAAAAAGATATCTTCAGAATAAATGGGTTTGTTGTGAAAAGTGAAAATGATGGAATGGTAGTTAAAAAAGGCCGATGTACAAAAGGGAACTTGTTCCATGTTGGTGAAGTAATGAACTATTGTTACATGGTAATGGTGGATAAAAATAATTTATGGGATAAAAGGCTGAGACATATGCGTCAGAGAAACATGTTCAAGTTATTAACGAGAGACAGTGTCCGAGATGTGCATGATTTATCAAGAAGAATAGATTGGTCTTGCACTATTTGTGAAAATGTTAAGATTAAAAATCTATGCATAATGAAGTTTCTATTAATTCAAAACAACCGTTGGAACTGATATATTCTTATATATTGGGACCAATGAGCATGAAATCAACAAATGAAGATAAGTACTTCATTACTTTCATTCATGATATTTTTCGCATTATGTATGTTATTTACATGAGACATAAGTCAGGTGCTCTGAATATTCTTAAGACATGCAGGAGGAAATAAGATAACGAATGTGAGTATTAGGTAAAGATGTTGAGAACTAATAATGGTGCAGTGTATAAGAATGATGATTGTGTAATTTATATTGAGAATCATGGAATTCTCCATGGTTTAGTTCACCATACACACCTCAATAAAATGGGGTTGCTGAATGGAATATTGGAATTATGGTTGAAATGGGGGGAACTATTTTACTTCACTCGCATTATTTTTGGAGGTATTCCCTGATTTCTTAACTGTATATTCAAAACCAATGTTTCTATAGGACACATTCATATATGACTCCGTATGAAATGTTTCACGAAAAAACGACATGTTTGAAACACTTAAGAGTTTTTAGGAGTCCATGCATCATAAATAAAAAGGTTGTAATCCTTATAAAGTTATAATAAAGATGTGAATAAAGAATTTTTTATGGAAATTCTCTAGAAAGAATAGGATACAGATTCTTCAAAAATAAAATAGGAAGAATTGTCGATTCCTCCGATGATAAGGTTATTGAAAATGTTGAGAAAGAAGACAAGAATTTAATTGATTTAGAAGTTGATTAGGATAAAGAAAGTCTTGGTAACTATTTTAATAATGTTACCAAAAGTGAAAATCCTACTCAAAGAGAATAATTAGACACAACAATTTCATGTGATGAGGATGAAATTCGAATAGCTCATCCTAGGCCGAGGAAGCAAGTGGAGGATCAGAATATTATTGTTGATCAACATTAGAGGGTTCAAATAAGAATAAAATGAAATTGTGTTATATATACTTATTTATAATCAAAAGTGGTGCCAAATGATTTAAATGAATCTTTTGAGAATCCAAAATGGATTTAGGCTATGAATGAAGAAATTTATCAAATAGAAAAGAATGATACATTGGAACTTGTACACATGATGGATAGAAAAAATGGTATTAGTACAAAATTTGTTTTCGAGGACAAGATGAATGAAGAAGATGAAGTGTTAATAAAAAAGATATATTTGTGTGAAAAGGTTACTCAAAAATTATAGTTATTTATTTTGATGATAATTTTTCATTAGTGGCTAGATTGGATACAATCAAAATATTTCATGCTATTTCTACACAACAAGGTTACCAAATTTTTCAAATGGATATAAAGTCCACATTTCTTAATGGAAATCCTGATGAAGAAGTTTACATTTAACAACCTTGGGGATTTTTTGTTTGGAATGATGAAATTTATGTGTGTAAGTTGAAGAAATCCTATTAATGGATAAAAAAAGCTCCAAGGGAATGGTATTCCAGACTGGATACATGCTTAAGGAAGGTGAGTTTCTAGAATGGAAGAGTTGACATGAATCATTACATCAATGAATGTTAGGAGTCTTCTATAATTGTAATTGTTTATATTGATGACATTATCTTTGTTGGAAATGATGAATGATCCTGTGAAAGAATTGATAAAGAGATAAAGAAGTTGTTTGAGATGGTCATTCTAGGAGAAATGAAATACTTTCTTATGTTACAAACCTTATAAAAGAGGGAATAAAATTTTCATTCTCATGAGAATAATGATAAGGAAATTTTGAAGAAGTTTGGCATCGAAAATACGAAACTATTTACCACAACAATTTTAGTGGGAACTATGTTCTCTAAAGATGGATAAGGAAAAGAAGTTGAAAGAAAGTGTATCAAAAGATGATTGGAAGATTATTATATTTGTCTGCCTCAAGACCCAACATTTTCTATGATTTTATCTTATGTGAAAGGTTTTAGAGTGCTCATAAATAATTACATTTAATTTCTAGAAAGGGGATTCTAGGATATAACAAAGGCACACATATTTTTGGAATTAATTATTATAGCGAGAAAAGTATTTATTTGTTCTCGTATTCATATGCTGATTGGGAAGAAAATGTTGATGATAGAAGATCCACATCTGGTGGAGTTTTTTTCTAGGTAAAGTTTGGGTTAGTTGGGATACAAATAAATAGAATTCACTAAATCTTTTGATGGATAAATATGATTATATTGCTTCCACTAAGCCTATTACCCAACTTATGTGGATAATGACTCGGTTGGACAATCAACTTGTTGAAGTGAAGCTACCCTTACTCTTGGGATTTGATAATCTAACTGAAAACAATCTTAAAAAGAACCCGATATAACATTATTATTCCACACACATTGACATAAAGATCAAATTCATCACAGGGCAGGGGGAGAAGAATGAATTGAAGCTGGAGTACCTTCCTACATCGAAACAAGTTGCTGGCATATTTACAAAACCATTATCAAAGGAACCATTTTCTAAATTGAGGTTGACCATGGGTGTCCAACCTCTTTCTCATCAAGGTTGAGTAACATGTGTCCATCCCCTCTCTCATCATACCTTCAGATAGTGTTGTCAAGGGGGAGAATTGTTCATAAATATTTCTATATAGTTTTATGCATAAATAAGGAGTTGTGGGTAAGTTTTGATCTCAGAATGTTAGTGTGTGAAATAGTCTAACAGTTTGTTGGAGTTGTTGTAGAAATTTGTTTTCTACTAGGTGTTGAAGTTGCGTAAGAAGGTTTAGAAGAAAAATAAGATGAGTATGTTTTAGAGAAGGCAGGAGAAGAATGTTATAGAGGATTCATTGTCACTACTTTGGGATAACATGGTTTTTCTATCAATAATTCTTGTTCCCTAAAATGAGTTTGCTCACGTAGGATTAGAAATGTTGATAGGTTGCCCATTGCGTGAAATTACAAGGTTTAGTGATTCACGAATCTTGGTTAACAACAAAATCCAAAGGGGAGATTGTTAGGACCAAGCTGATTATGAAGAATATCATCTTCAAGTATTGGCTTCTATTGTCAAGAGAGTTTGAGAAGAAACTAAAATCACTTCACCTTGTATAAGTGGATGATGGATGATTTGGAAGTTACAATACATCCCATGGTAACTATAACGATGCTTTGATGATTTTTATTTCACAAATATCATATATTTAATGAACGTTTGATGAAATATTTGTAAAGGATTGGGGGATTAAATAATGTGGCGCTCAAGTCAAGTAGTGGCACATATGTGTGGCACTTAACGGTATGTTGGGTGCTATTCATATTTCAGAATCATCACATAAAAATTTGGAAAAGTAAAGAAAGTGTTGCGCAAGTCAAGAAGTTTCACGTAAATGTGGCATGAAAGTATAAGTGGCACACACATATATCTTTCACGCAAGACATATTTCAACATCAACACATCAAAATATGACAATGTAATGAATGTGCCATGGTTGTTATGGAGCGGTGCGTAAGTGATGGAGTGGCATGCAAGTGATAAAACAACGTGCAAGTAGAAATGGCGTGCAAGTATATGTGGAACACAAGACACCAAAATTCATATAAATAGATGGCTACCCTCCACATTTTTCAATGCTCAATACTGAAGATTAAATTTGAGCTCTGAAAGCACATGTAGAAGAATGGGGAGTGCAAGATGAAGTGCCGCTCAAGTTAAGAGTTATTCATAAGTCGCACAAGTATGGTGTTACACAAGTATAGTGGCGCACAAGAAAAGTGGTGTGAAAGTAGAAGTGGCATGAAAGATGTAAGAGTTACACAAACAGGGGGTTGTGGTCAAGAATTGTGTTTTCTACAAAGAAAAATGTGGTGTGAAAGTTGTGAGATGTGCACAATAGTAAAACACAAGTTTTTCATGGTGTGAAAGCTGGAAGAGGCACATGCAGCGTGGCATACAAGCAGGGAGGTGAAAAAGTAGGGAGGTGTGCAAGAAGGGAGTGGCACACAAGCTGTTTGCACCGGGAGGTTCTTACCCACTTCTGGGTAGGAATCTGAAGATTTTTTTTGAATGATTTGATTTGTGAAAGTTCATTAAGAAGCACAAAAACAATACATTACCATATTTGGGATAAGAGGGATAACATGCACTATTATAATATTTTAAATGTGCTATACGAGTGTAATAGTATATCCTACATGTTGTATTCCACATAAAAGGATTGATTTCTAGTGGATTCTGTGGTGCTGGATTGTTTCCACACCATTTCAAGGACGTAGATAGTCTTGTTGAGTAGGGAACTTTGTAAATCTTGTGTTCCCGTGATTGTGTGTATTCAGCAGGGATGAAACTCTTTAATAAGAGGTCAATGATGTTTCAAACATAAGGAAACATAAAAAGAAAAAGATATCACTGAATCACCCCTCCCCCTCTCTGTGATACTTGGATCCTGACTCGGAACTTCAGTTATGAGTGGAGTTCATTCTACATGAGAGTAGTAATTTGGTTGTGCCATGGTTTAAATATCATGTCATGGGTTTAAGGTTGAAATGAAGTCAGATGGGGGTCTATATACCACTTCCCACCATCATTCACTACCCCATTCTAGTGATCCTATACTCCCATAGACACATGGTATTTAACACAATGCGCCTACTTGATCATTTGGTAATTTGGCCCTCATCTACTCCCTATGGTCCATTGTACTGTCTTGATTCCCTATAGACCCCTTCTATCTTGAGGAGGCCCTTATATTGTTGAATTTTCTAGACATCCCCCTTGTGTGTATTTCTATGTGGAAGGTTTCCAATTTTTTAAGGGATTTGATTTATCCCGGTCCATTTTCTTAAAACAAGAAATAATATATTAAGGAATTTAAAAATTTTCAAATTCAGTAAAAAATATAAATCCAAAATAATGAAATGGATGCCAACATAACATTCTTAAAACTTCTACTCATATTTAACTATTTTACATCAATATTTACAATTTCTCTCATTAAAGTAAAATATTAAAAATCATTGGAACTGTTGGCTGAAAATCCATTAAAATAAATGAACAATTATTAAACAAATTCATAAAAATATCATTGTTTTGATACGTATTCTTTTTTTGAATTGTTAATCGGCCACATAGCCATGGTATTAAAATAGTGCATCTAGTGTATTTCTTTACCACACATAAAAAACAACCTTAATTCCTTGATAAAATTAACTATTTTAATCCTCTATCATTTTTAGATATAGTAAATTCAGATTTATTGCAACCATGTTCCTTATCATCATTTAATTTCTAATACTATGTTTTCCTTTCCTTTTATTTGTAATATTGAATGTTCATTTTTCCAAGTCAACCATAATTGCATAACCAATAAGATATTCATAGAATAAAAATCATAATATAGACAAATCCCTTTTAATACATGGATTTATTCATGTAAATATGTAATCTATTTTATTATTACTATAATTGATAAAACGTGAGGCATACCTCACAATTCATGTGAAATTTATTCATATTTCCTAAGAGCCTCATCTGATTTTTTCATATATTCTAGGGAATACTATACCATCCTTCTGTGAATAGTCTATGAAATTTGTGTAGTAAAATATATATTCTTCAACAACTCTCATTCCATTGAATCTATGTACACCTTATTTATTGATTCTATAATGGGACTCAATAATTGGTCAACATCACACTTTAAATAGTAGACATAAAAATTAAAATTATAAGGGAAGAACAATAGATAATGAAGAATATCATTTCAATTTTTTAACACTTCTTAGAAACCAATTGATTGTAAAAACGACTAAAATAAGTTGGATTTTTCCTTATAAATAAATCAATTTCACGTCTGTCCCTCTAAACAATGTTTTTGAGATCATGATTATTTGGGTTATTTCTAATATATTTACATAGTCAAGTGATAATTTGAAGATATATCTCATTTAATCACTAATGACAATATGTTTCCCATTTTTTAATCTATCAATTTATCATTTTAGATGTTTCTAACTTAGTTATATTTCCTTCCCACCATTACCTTTAAAATTACAAAAATTCTAGACAATTTTGGAAAATTAGTGATTGTAAATAAAATGAAACTATAAAATTCGATGAAATATTTAATATATCACAAGAATATATTAGCCTATGAATTTATCGGTTTCAATATAATTTGTTCATGAACATTTTTGGACTTTTATATTTATATGTATATATACATTCATTGTAATGGTTCTTAAATATAAATAGATTATTCAATGAGTATCTATTATAGTTTCCAGATAATTTCATATTAATGTACCAATCACCATTCTCCATAATTATTGCCAATATATACTCAACCAAATCATTACAAATATGATACCACTAGATGCGTGTATGGATAAATCTAATGCACATGTACTATCTAGAAAGAGTTATATTTCAATGATACCCACAAAAATCATATATTAACCAATCATCGAGATGTTATCCTATATTAATATACCCTAATATATATTTCCTTAGAAATATTTAAAAATTATATAGTAAAATAAATAAAAATTACTAGTTTAATATCAACAAAAAATCCTCCTCTAACACCAACTATAATGACCTAGTGTAAAAATAAAACAAATAATACTGTAATCTGATGATTTAAAAAATACACCAAACAAAAGTCACATAATCCAGGAAATTAATTGATTAGTTACATGGAAATTTGTTTCACAACCATATTATTTTATAAAAAATCTAAACATTTTTCATATTTTTTTGTATATACCCTTTACCTAACATAACTCATGATGTAATAATTTTCATAATCTGGGAAATTGAAAAATGAGAAATTAGTGGGCTCATATGATCAGTACAAAAAATACATATAAAAAATTATTAGATTGTTATAATGAGGATATTATGGGTAGAATAAAAAAAGATAAAATAGATATAATAATAGAATATATGATATTAAAAATTCATTATTTATCCATAAAATAACATAAAAATAACATTAATATGAGACAAAAATAAAACATATATCATGTGAACATTCCACAAAGTGTGTGATACATGAGATGTTTCAATAAAGAAAACATATAATTTTTTGGATGTAAAGTTCATATTAAAATACAGGACAACATTAAACACATGGAAATCTTTCATAACTTCATATGCTTAAAACTGCGGCACATTCATAGGAATAGGGAGACTTATTGTAGTAGAACTATTATTCACATGCCTATGTAAAAAATCATTATGAAAGTGCATGAAAATGATAGGAATCCAATCAGGAATGAACCTATGTCAAAAAAAAACCCATTATGCACACACCTTCGACTATCATGATATATAATATTATACCAATTTTTTGGAGGTAAATAAAAGACCCAAAAAATAATCATCCATAAATAGTTGTTCCACTTAAAATAATAATAACCATAACATAAATAATCCATATAATTTTTTTTAAACATGTCACTTAACATGAACATAAAAAATAAAAATATTCGTATATATAATTATCCAAAAGGGAATAAAATTTAATAAAATATAAAACATATATCCATGATTAATAATTTATTTTAAAATTAAGAGAACTTAATCATGAATTTATTTTTATGAATCCATTTTGTGTTCATTATTGTAAAGTTATCAGTTACAAGTCCCATTTAAAAATTTCACCTTATTTAAAAAAATGAAAATAAAAATAGACCTGAAATTTATTTTTTAACAAATAATTTTCACTAAAAATAAAGAAATAAAATCAACCAAAATTTTATGTTTTAGAAAAAAAAATCAACAATAAATTGGTTAAATCAAGAATTATTTTGAGTTTGAAAGTCTCATACCATTAACCTTGATTTCTATATAATTATTTAAATTCCTATATCATAATGAAAAAAATAATAAATTCATATTTAAAAACCTTACTAATAAATATTTATATTTATAATCTTTATTAATAATAATTCCACTCATATATTGGATTGTAGTAATATCTGTTAATCCTCCTGTGTTAATAATCGAAACCAAATCGAACATGGTTAATAAAAGTGTAATTCAACATATTTTTTCTATATACCATAATAATTTAATTTTTTAAATCAATTATATTTTTGATGGTCAATAATGACATAAAATTTTATAAATCCTTTTTTTGGTATTTTTAGTTGGGTTTTGGGAAAATGAAAACGGTGAATAACAAATTTCATGTTTTCTACTAATATCGATGGATTACCTTAAAATGATAAATAATTTTAGTGTTATTAATAAATATCCATAAAAATTATATATATTAATTATATATATCATATATATTTATAAAATATAATTCTTTAATTTCCATTTCTATAAGTAATGGAAAATAAAACATGTCTAATCATGGAAGCGTTTGATTTTATCACACAGAAGACACATTTTAATATTTCTTTCTAGAAAATGGCAGGGTTATTAAGGAATTTACCATATTTATAATAATATAACTATAAAATAAATGACACATATAATGTCACTTTAATATTGTCAAATGAAATTTTTAGATGAATAAATTTGTTTAACTAAATTGAAATGAATCAATGGTTTATGAAATTATACCTCCCTTCTTGGATTATCGACATTTCAGAGTGGATTTAACTTTTAAAGGGGTCCCTTTAGAGAATAAAAAATAGTATTTAAGTTGGATAATAGTGTAGTAAATCATTTTTTTTCTAGATATGGGATTCATTTTTGGGTTTTACTGAGTGTGGAAAGTTGACGAGTTCCCATTTTATAATTGAAGTGGAGTGTGACTTTTTTTATATAGTCAAATACATTCAATAATGGGATTAACCCCTCAATACATGTTACCAAAATATTTATAAATAAGGTAGTTTAGGGAAGATAAGGTTTGTATATACCTAAAAAATTCAACAAAAAACATGTCCGAAATATATTATTCTTTTTACCTCCATGTTTACTCACTTTAATAAATTATTTTTCACCTCGATAAAATAATTTTATCAAATTAAGTTATCAATTCAATCCTAAAAATAAAATATTTATTTTTAGATAATTCTCTCCCACTGTTTATATAAATGAAATATGATTTAAAAAATATAAACCCTATTTTATGGAAAATTAATTTTAACACAATATCTTATAAAAACCATTATTTGAAAATGATTATTTTTAAGTAGAAAATAATTATGATTAGGGTACATGTATGATTTAGTTTCATAAAATTAAAAATGAGAAATATTATTTTTCAAATATTTTTTATTTAATAAAAAAATAAATCAAAATAATCATTTCACCGTGTTATAATTAATTAAAAAATGTCGTAAAAATTAGTTTTCATTAAAAGGATAAATAAATTTTGAAACCATTGATCCTAGGTTTTGAATTAAAAATAGTATTTTAAAAATATTTGTCACATTATATAATATATAATATAAATGGAAACATTTTCATACACCTACATTGTATTCATGTTAGAAAATAATTATATAAAGGTTACCAACATAATAAAATAATTATTTTCCATATTAACCCGAAATTATTTATTTCTAAAAATACCAAAAATTAATCATAAACTTATATGAAAATGATAAATTCAATAATAATAATAATTTTGATAAAATAAAAATCTAAAATTTATAGACATAACATTGAAATAAAATCATAAAATTCCATTAAAACATATTTTTATACAAAAAACAACTATATTTATATTAACTATTCAGTTAAAATAAAAGTTAATCAAAAAATATATAAACCATTGAAAATAAATATTTTATAATTTTTTTTCATAAGTGTAGATTCTATTAGTTTCAAAGATGTAGATATTATAACGATAATTAACATTATTTTGGTCTATTTATAAATATATTTTTTTATAAATATTTTTTAATTTTCTTACTTCTATTTATTTATTATTATTTTATAGTTTCTATATAACAGTCTATAATTTTTTTTGTTTTAATGTTTCATGAGGAAAAACTCATCTAACATAGAATTTATTGAATAGGAAAACTCTAGTAATTACAGCATATGTCCCATGATCCATACACCCCCTCTAAATGAAATATCAGAAGAATACCATACCACTCATTGGATCTCATGACTAGACACACATACACACACATTATTATCTTTTTATGTAAACATATATAAAGGCCCTTTTCCTTATAGACTTAATTGTTTGGTGAGTTAATGAAATTTGTGAAAATACCTCTCCAAACCATGTCTCTAAAACAAAAATTAATAGAACCAATCTTGATTAATCAAAACAGATATTCTAGGTTCAATAGTCTAAATGGAAAATTTATCATGGTCTTAGAGATATATCAATATAATAAATGACATATTCTAGCAATGGTTGTCCTGGACTTGTTTAGTAGATGGTTGAAAATTCACTAGATCCAATAGCTAATAATCAATCTACCATGAATTATCTATTACATAAAATTATAAGAAATGGATGATTTCAAGATATATTAAATCAGTGATTCATCTCAAATAAGTTTAGTATTTGGGAATGAATGGGAGAAGTTGTTTTCTAGATCTAATAGATCAATACAAGGTCGAAACATCAATGTGCTGTGAAAGAGAGAACCAATTACATTGAATGAGTGAACATGGGAAAATTGTGTAGGAAGGATATGAAAAGTTTTATATATAAAAAACAAATTTTAGAATGATATTATGGTATTTCCCTTAAAGACCAGGCTGTATTGGTGAGGTTTTGTTTCTATTGGTTTCATGCTGGCTAGGTGGTAGCACGATGAATAATCAAGGGGTACTTCTTTAACCACCATCTGAATGATGGATTTTTAATAGTTTTTAGTAAAATCTAATTTCAATATGTTATTATTCCATAACCATAATATTTTTGGCAGTATAATTGTAAAACAAGGATGCTTCTTGGTGCTATTAAGTCAATCTATTCGGACTCCTTACATCGAAATACCATAAAAAATAAAAAAACCACTGAAACAATTAACAAATATAAACTTACAATAACATATGTTACCATGTAATTTTAAGGATTTCACAAATCTATACCTCTAATGACATCTTGTTCTATAAAAGTTTCTATAGAAGTCCTATAAAAAATCCTGCCATTATACAAGGAAAGCAGCATCTCAATCCTAAGTATCCTCTTATACTCGTCCTTGCTTCAACAAAACTCAATCATCTGGTAACCTCTTCTCTATCAACAACTTTTCACTTTAGTACTAAATAATTACATATTAATCCATAAATTATGAAACTATTTCCCTCCTAAAATTTATATTTTCAATCACATGTGTATGATCAGTCTTTTAATTCTGAATCTAAGAAACATAGAACAAATTATGTTTTCCTTGATACAATATAAGGATGACCATTTGGTAGTACAGTAATATTTTTGATAAACTAAAATGGTCTGATGAACCCTTATATCCAACATCACATGATTATGAAAATATTTTTTCCATAATAGAGGCTACACATATAAGAAAAACTTATCCCTACATCGAATTCCACGGTTTTTCACCTCAATATTTAAAATGTGTTTTTTCTACACTGAGCGGTCACAAATATCTTCTAAACAAACTAGGCCTAATATGTGGTCTCCCTAACTATACTAAATATTACTATATATTCCTCACATTCCTCATTCAAATAAAAATGGGAATATTAAATATGAAAATAAAGATCACTGAACACTACTATTTTATTTGATTATAGGTAACTATTATTTTACAAAGACACTCCAAATTCTAGATTACGAAACAAATATCCATTAAAATCCAACACCCAACCCCTAAGATTATCCTCCAAAACAAGAACATCCACTTTAATTTCATATCAATCAAAATATGTTATGTCATACTATGCTTCAACAATATACTGAAATATTCTAATAAAAAATCACAAAAACTGATTACAAATTACCATTCCATTCATATAATATGCTCATAAAAACTCCATGTTGTTTTATAATATCATGAAAATTTAAATTTCATAAATCATATTCTGAATGGGGATCCTAGATTGGTAAGAAATGTACCACCCTCATCAGCTGATCAACCACATCCCACAAAATATCTCATCCTCTTAGGGTTAGGGGAAACCACATTAAAACATTTATCATCTAATCGCACCACATTCACATGGGAACCTTATGTGGATTAAAAACCTATATGGGCAGTGATACACAACATTAATCATCACACTGTTAAGATAATGAGATATAAATAGAGTAATTTTCGTTATTCCTACAAGGCCATTAGAACCACCATCTAATATAATGATACATCTTCTTCAATATTGGGTGTACTACCCATTGTAGAGCATGAGAGTCCCTCACGGGATCAACCCTTGTAGAATATGTAACCAAAAATATCTCGTGAACATTGGTTACACCATCTCAATATAAATATCATAGTAAAACT
Source organism: Viscum album (assembly GCA_963277665.1). NCBI lineage: Eukaryota > Viridiplantae > Streptophyta > Magnoliopsida > Santalales > Viscaceae > Viscum > Viscum album. The sequence continues at coordinate 1,656,526,884 of OY728119.1, forward strand.
GTGTTGTACCCCACCAACCATTTAAACATCATTAAGTATTCAGAATCTAACTCCTGGATGGATTTTACCCAATCCGATAAGTAATATCAGATAAATAAGGGGGAACATGTCACCAATACTAGATCTATCAAAGGAACCACCAACCAAACATCTATCTAGATCATCAATCTACTTACTCCTCTAAAATTCTCTATAAAATATCTAATGTCTTCCAGTTAGAGATGTCTCTAACAACACAACCATTTCCATTATCATATTCTCTCTTAATCTCAAAAATATGAAGTTATTAATAATAATTTCACTATAGAATATTATTTTCCTATTGATAAAAGTTATAATTAATGACCCAACAGTCATTTTATATGAAAAATGTCCCCCTAAAGGGATAATCACTCCAACACTAGAGAGAATACATCATAGTTTTTATATCCAGTTCACTCGTTGGGTTATCATGCTCATGGGTTTACTTTTGATGAGAGTCATATGAAAATAAATAATCAATTTTATGAAAAATAATTCTAAAATGAACCCCTTAATCCTTACAATTAACCACAATCACTTTCCTAGGTTTATCTAATATCAAAAATAGATATTATATAAATTTAAAATTTATATCTAGGATGGCCTCTTCACATTCATAATTCCAATAAAAATTCACCTCTTTATTTGTATTCACATTTAATAGTTATACCAAATGGGTAAAATAAAGAAAAAAACAAAAGTACTGCTTTTCAAAAAATTAGAAACTCATGTAATCAAACACATTACTAATTCCTTCCCAAGACATCACTTCTCCTATCATCTTGGTATAAAATAATATTATTTCATCAGAAATCACATGCCGATTGATGTTCCACTCATGAATCTAAATGGTACACATAAAATCATATCAAAATTCCAATGTTATCAAAGTGTACTTATCATGATCTCAAGGTTCCTAAAATGTATTTTTGGGGTCCTTGAGTATATATGGATATTTTGAAAAAGTAAAATGAAATAAATAATCATGATATAGATTAGAGATCATGTTTATAAGATCTATGAACACAACTTGATCATTCACAAACATGATTGGTATGATATGATACTAAAATATTCCATGACAAATCCAAAATTATTTCTTTGGTATATCGCAATCACTTACCCAAAGGGGGTTGAAGAATGATTACAAAGTCATTATTTGAAAACCATTGAACTCCCCTCATTAAAATGGGTACATAATGTTTATACTGATTTGATTTATCTTCCTATAGTACATAAATAACTGGAGGGTCCTATCAACTATATTAATGAAAAAACATGCTCATTCCATGGATATTTTTTTAATATAATAATTCATTTTTACTCCAAAACCTCAATCCTCACATTTAGTACATTTAAAACTACTTATTTTATATTATATTGAGTTATTGATCTATGATATTCACATGGAATGAGTTCAATCTATATTTAAAATCCTATTTTAGAAAGATATCTAGAGAAATGATATAAGAAGGAATTATTCTAATGGTCAACCACTGGAGGAATAGAGGAGGGAGCTACTATCTAATCGACCATTTGAACCCTTATTATTACCTGTGGAGTGATAGAATTAGTAATTATTAGATGCGATTAAATTAAAAAAGTCTTAAAAACAATATATTTTCCAAATCAAACATCTCTTAATTTGGAGTGGTAAAGGATTATATTCTATTATAGGAGTTAAAGGTACCTTGAAAATTGTGAAACAAACCATGCCAAAAACCACATTTAACCTATAAATCCATAATATCATAAAATTACATAATTAGTAATAACCTATAATGACTATATGAATTCCTGGACATCTATGGATATGGTGAACCCCATGGGTGTATCAAGAGAGAGAAATTTGAAATATTATATCATTTGTAGCTCCAACACAACAAAGACATGAGAAGATATAAATGAATGGGAAAATTATGAATAGAAAAATGAAATAGAAAAATTATTTTTAATAAAAATTATACATATTACTATAGAAGGATCCACTTAACCATCAGTCAGATTTTTGGTTAATTACATACACTTTGATGACATCGTTCCCTCAAAACATTCCAGAAGACCATTATTTTTGGCCAACACACCGACCTATGTTGAATTTCAGATTAATATTGACACCCACTATTATCCCATGGACTCATAGAATACATATTATATAATCCTCTATGGAAACCAAACCATAGTTACCTTGAATAGAATTGATTAATATTATAAATTTTTCCAAATAAGAAAGTGATGTTCTTATATTATAGGAAAGACTTATAATAGATTCTTTTCAATCCATAAATCCATCAGATAGTGATTATTACTTCCCAAAAGGGTGATAATAAAAACATGATCTACTCCCAATTACTAATATCAGCCAACGATTTATCCTCGAACGTCCTCTTTCTACAACTGGAAAAGGAACTCACTTCATTTAATAACGTTATGTTCATTAGTGACTTGAGGGATAAATAAGACCAACTTCTCTCTCCTCTTCCAGGCCCTTCTGGGTTTTCATGGACTTACATCGTACCGAATAACCTGTTGTTTGGTTTAACCAACTAATAGTCCACATAATCTTTAATTAAATGTTAATCTCAATTCTTTGGGCATGCTATGCCTTACTCCCAAAAAAAATAAGAGATAAGAAAATACACTCCATGAAAATGAGTCAAATTGGTAGATACTAATAGATACTAATGATAAAGCTCCATCTAGCTTGAGTGTATTTAGGGGATCTCATAACATATGAAATTTATGAAGGTCACCATTTGTATACCCCAGTATATCCCAGGTGGGTTCTTAACACACCACACTCTCTTAATGTGTCCATGAAGTATGAAAGAGTCTTCATTATCTATTGATCATATAGAGTATTCATTAGATGAAATATCACCTCTATGATATCAAACAAATATTAAATATCATGGGGTACTCTATTACACTAAAATTATTTGGGATTCCGAATATTTAAATCTCAAGAATGATTGTCCAACTTTTTATGAAATCCTCCAGTTTCAACATGTACTATTGAAAAGACACCATGATGATGATTTTATGATACCTAAACCACTAGAGTTTTTATTATAATATACATAGATACACCATTTTGTATATCTAGACACCATACTAAGGTAAAAAACATTATAGTAGAATCATGAACAATATCCCAAGGTTGTCCTATTAGACAATTTAAGGGAAGAATTATTTAAAATTCCAAAAAAACTCATCGAAACACTTACAACAACATAAATAATTACAATAACAAATAAATTATAGGCACAAAAAATATATTACAATAAGAATACACACTCGATGATTCCAACAACATCAAAAAGGCACAACCCACTTAGAAAAACCCATGGCCTAGGCAAAGTATTACACACATGAACATTGGGAATAGTTATATACACAAATAATAACAACCCATAATCAGTTTAGATAATTAAATTTCCATGATAGATGTATCTATGATTCCCATGTGACATGTTATTCTGGAAATTTAAGAGATTAAATTACTAAGTATATGATGATATTATATGGATGACAGGTTAACCTTAATTCCCGATAATGATGCAAGAACACACTAAAATTCTGTAAATTTAAAAGACATTATAATGCAAAATTATCATGAATATTTAAAACCACAAATAGTAATAATATTATTTTACCCCAAAATATTGTGGTAAAATAAACACATGATCTATTGGTACATGTTTGATTACCCTAAATGAGTTCATGGAAACCTATATAGTTTATAAAATGACCCATTAATTTAATGATGAAAAGAAATGGAATCATTCCTATAATAACAATTTTTAACTCATTGAACCAAATCACCCAATTGGGTCACAGTGCTACATGTCCTTATTTACATATACTTATGTACAAGGGGATTTCTACTAGGGGTGAGGGTATGAATTCTATTGTGAGTATACTATACCCTCAGTAGTAATATCCACACATCGAAATGAAAACAAAATAAAAATAAACATTCAAGAACATAATAGATATAACTAAAAAATATAATTATTATTAAACAAATGGAATCAAAGAAACAAAATACAAAAAGAAACACTTCCAATTTTATAGGTCAAATAATATCTAATATCTAATGAAAAGAACCTAAAACAATGTAGTGATACTCTATAGTTTTTCTTATAATTTCTTCAACCCTCTCTGCTCTACCTTATAAACTCCCCATCATAGGGCCCTTTCATATAGACAGATCATTGACCATGAAATCTGTATGTGCGTAAATATTCCCATACATGTTGTGATTATAAATAAGGTGACCCATGAATTTCAAGAAAAATATAAAATCAAATAAGATATGATATTCAACAAATCTCATAACAATACATTCCCCATAACTATAATGGGTTTCTATATTTGATAATAAGATACATAATAATCTAATTTTCTGAATGATCTATAATATCTCACTCAATGTTCTTCTCACATTTTACAATTTTTAGGCATACCATACTGAAATCATTTCCTCGTAAAAATGGTAAATTAAAACATTATAATGGGTGAGAATAGATTCTTCGAATGACTAAACATAAAATATATCAATCATAGATCATAGGTGAGAATAAAAAATGTTATGGATCATGATACGAATTGATTAAATTTATTCCCAATGTGTGGATGATCATTATTCATGTATCATGTAATTTTTTTTCATAAAAAATACATAATTCATAAGAGTTTGGTATCCCCATTAAACAAGTATAAGGTAAGAGAAGGTATTATAAGAATATGAAATAAGTTTTAAGAAAAAATATAAGAATTCAAAATCATTTCCAAAGTCTGGAATCACTACCAGGACTAGCATATTGGATTGGGTTCACTCCCCCTTCCATCATTTCATAATTAAATATTTACCTCTTATAATACTATATTAGAAATAATCCCTTATGGAACTAGGATCACACCAAATTACAGCGAATATTTTCCAATCATATATATATATAAAACCAATTAATTAGAGGTGTATATAAATATAGACCCACCAATCTCAAAATGAAAACAATAAAAATGATTGTGGTAAGATAAAATCATTCATCAATTCATCATATAATAACATATATAATGAAAATAATCCTCATAAGCATTTACTCATTTAATTATAGGATAACCCTTGAAAAAAATGTGTTTCATAAAGATCTCATTATATCAAAATTAACACAAAAGAATGAAATATGTTTCTTAGAATCATCCATAAATAATCATCATCATAATATATCCATAAATGAAAATTAGATGGTATCATAAGATCATATTTCCCATGAATTATAAAATCCATTAAATGATATTGAAATTGATGTAAAATTACATTAAAATTTAATTTCAAAATAATTATCATATTTTTTAATTATATAAAATTATATAACCATTTATATAAATCAATAAAAAAATGAATTATAAATTTTCATAGAGGTGGTAGTCTAGACATATGAAAAGAACATGGATTCTATTTTTAATGGATATAATAGATTAATGTTATATATTAATTCTTTTTAAATAATACTAATTAATTTATAAATATTTTTTATATTAATTAAATAATTCTTATTAATCAACCATATAAATTGTAAATGAAAATAGAATCATGTAGCTTCATGGTAATGTTAGTACACACAAACACATGATAAACGTTATAATTTTTCAAATGGATGGGAGTGAGATTTAGAATGGTCATAAAATAAATTATAAAACATATAATTAATAACAAGACACTAATTAAATTATGTTTATATGGTTAGATATAATTTGAATGAGGTTTAGTTATAATTAAACATATAAAATAGTTAAAACCATATAGGTCTTCTATATTTATCCTCCATTGAAATTTATATTAAGTGTTATTGGATGTGGTGTTCAAAAAATAAAATTCCTTAAGTTCAAGAATAATGTTAGTCAGTATATATGTGGGTATATTTGGGTAGAGATAAATAGATATAGTGGTGTTTATAATGGGGGAGAGGAGGTGACTTTGAATAAGTGAGGTTGGTGGACAAAATATAAACACAAGAACCATTATTATATAATATAGATCTTACCAATGTATATTGGATTGGAGATAAAAAAGATTAAAATATATAAATTATAAACTCAAAATACAACCAATTAGACACATTAAAAAAATTATTTTGTTATATTTTAGAACATATCTCTTAGTGTATCCCCACTTTTAAACCTTTTAACCATTAAAATGAAACATGATTTTTTCCATGGTAACTATTCATTATGGGAAAAGACTTAAGTTGAAATAATCATATTATACTAATTATGATGATTCAAAATATGGAAAAAAATTTGAATTTAAATTTCTATACGTTCATCAATAACATTTAAAATTATTGTACAAAATACAATAAAAAAAGTATTTATATTAATGAATTTTTAAGCCAAAAAATGTTTATTGTTATTACTTTCATACTAAAAAAGTTAATATGAATATTAAAAAATTTAATTTAAAAAATTATTTATAAATTTATTGTAAATCAATTAACAGTATAAATTAATTTAATTTATTAGTATAAAATCACATTTCACACATAAAAATATTTTTTTCAGATCTTTATATATTACATCGAAGAGATATATTTTCATATCAAAATAATTGATAACTAATCATGTAAATTAAAAAATATGTTAAAGATAATTTTTATATCACATTTACACTTATTAAAACCAACCAATCCAAAGGCTATATGATAATTATCACATTATATAAAATTATTTCAGTAGTATATGATTTTCTATTTAAATACGTTGTTGTGTGAAAAGTAAACTATTAAGAAATAAAAAAAATTAGAGAAAAATATCCTAAAATCATGGAAATAATATTATACCCCTTATAATACATTTTCCTTAAAAATTAAATAAATATGAGAAAATAAATTTAATAAACTTTTCAATATCACATCCCTTGTATTCCATATTGATTCCTCACATTTATAATTTTTTCAAAACACTCAGATAAGATTATCATTTTTTTCGAAACACATTCTCTAATTGATATAGAATCACTAATAGATGTTCCTCTTCAGAGAGTTCATGGTATATTAGAATGAAATATTTGTTAAATATATGTGAAGTATTAGGTATATAGGCCCATAATAGAGATATAACAATACATCATGAACATTAGAGGGATTTAGTGGAAGTCCCCATTAATAATAAACCATACTGATATTACCAATAATCTAAAATAGTTATATATATATGAAATATTTTCTTTAATTTTAATATTTTATAACATTTATCTAAGAATATATTCATTAGAATACCATTTAATTAACTTTAAACTGTAGATCTTCCAAAAGATTGTCGGAATAACATTTATTTCTTCCCGGAGCTACCTTGATGTTCTAATGAATATCTCTAAATACAATTACCTTTTATTTATATTGATCACGTCCTTCTAAATTGTTAAAAATACATTCCAACATATTAGTGTTATACAATACTTGTTATAGAGTCATCCAAAATGAGTAATCTGAATACATTATAGAATGATATTTTTTAAAACAAAATCAACAAAATAAAGGTGTTTATTACAAAAACCATTTAAATCAATATAAAATTTTCACAATATGTCATGTATGGTTTTAATGGTCAATACGTACTGGCTATAAATCAATGGATTATATAAAATTTTATTAATAGACTCCTTATTCAATGCATTGAGAAGACCTCTACCAAACATAGAGATAAACCTCAAATAGTGATTTGTTAAAATATGTTGTGGAACTCCATAGAAACATAAAAAAATATTTATATATATCATGTAATTAGTATTAATTTAGAATTATTATATTATTTCATACAAATGTGTTGAATATTTATGGTAATTAACTATAACCAAAAGAACATTATGACGTTAAGAAGTTTAGAGCATCCAAATAAAAATCCAAGGTGATTGTTTTCCATTTCCATTCATGTATGTGTAGTGGTTGTAACATACCCTTATAGAGAGTTTTGATCTTTCGGATACATCCAAAAAATCATTATTCAAATATATAATTTACGGACACTTTAAAAAATAATAAAACATATAGTTATGTCCAAATCATGAATGAACTAACGGAAGTTACTCACATTATTATATAGTTTAATATCATTCATTAAATCCTACTTAATCCTCACATGGATAAATGGTCGAACATTTATCTAGGAACTATAATATCCATCCAATTTACACATTATTTCATGATATTTATTTAAAAAAATATTTATTTGAAAACTATAAAAACCTATCATAGAAGAACTATCATTTTTTCCATTATAGATCATTAACAACATTGTTCACCTTTCTAGTGTGTTAATGAATTGAGAAATTGTAACCTCTCCATTGGTGAATATTCAAAACCTTATATAGGAATATATACATAAATATTTCATGATTAGTATATATATAACATTATTCACCATAAACATTATACTTATATATTTTCAATATAAAAACTATTAAAACTAAGAACACATCATGATTTATATATTTTTCCCCATTAATTTTCAATTGGTATACAGAATAAGATGTCACTGTATCATTATGTATGAGGAACCAACATAATAACTATTTAAACACATCATTATAGTTAAAACCCCTTATCCACTATAGGGTAGTTGGAGCATAGGATTGCTAATGATCCTCTCTTTAGTTCATTACAATTCTATTCACACTAGGTTATCTAATGAAACATGGATTCCTTTTGAGTGAATATTGTTATTCGATTAGAGAGCCACTATAACTCTTTCAAAACGTTTATAAAATATCTAGCTAACGTAATGAAACTATTTATCTCAGTCACCATATTTTTTATATACTATTTCTAAATAAATTTCATATTCTAAGGATCTACTAATATAACCTCCCTTAATATTATATGTCTATTGAATGAAACTTTATATTAAAATAATGAATAACTACTGAATTTGGAAAAAAATTATCCCTCACAATTTTAATTATAATAATTAAATATTTTTCATTCTCTTTAATACACATAAAATATAGAAAAATGTTATCTATAATGACTACCCCAATCTGATATAGATTTTCTATAAATAATCTACAAATTAAATCCATGGAGATAGTTATGGAATTGGTAAGTCCAGATAAAATCACTAAATTTATAATTTCCACACCATGTATTGAAAAATATCTTGAGAATATTATCATTTTTGTCCTCAAATTATGATATCTGGATTAAAATACAATATTGGAATGGAATTGAGCTCTGGGATGCTTATTTAACATCTCACAAATATGAGTTATATGATAAATTTTCTTGATATTAATCTTGTTATATTCCTTATAATTAATAAAAAGATGCATTAACAAATATTTGTTATTAATAAAGTAGATTGCTTTTCCCCATGGTTACTCACATAAAGGAATGTAACTATCATAAAGATTCACTTAGAGTAGCTTCATCAAATTGTACAACTCAATCTAGGTTATTCTATAAGGAGTAATTGAAATAGGTATAATACCACGCAATTGTTCTATTTTAAAATCAAATTCATGAATTTGGGGATGTCTTGGAAAATTTTAGTAAATTACGTCAACATATTCTTGATAATTTGGAATATCATCATTATTTATTTCCTCCACAACCAGTTTAGAAAAACTCCCATAATTAATAGATATTAAGACACATATAATGACAGTAATTTCAATTGTATGTTCATATTCATCCACCTTTAAAAATTAAATCATGTATTGATTTGGAATATAAAATATGATTTACCTTCCATGAATATTGATATGGTGTCTACATATATAAATCCAATCGATGATGAAAATAACATAAATTTCATTAGTGTTGTAATCACATGATTTATAAGAAGCTCTTTCCCAAATATACTCATCCGTTGTGAGAAGTAGAAAAGGGATGTGACAATCACACTGGTATAAGTTTTTAATAATAATATAATATATATTTATTGAGGGGGTACCATGTTACCCTAGGGTAATTCATTATATATTAAACATATTGGTATGATCTAGAATCAAATAATGCATTTGAAATTATTGAGATTATGATAATGTTATTTTTCATTACATTGTTATTATAACCCTTTACAACATTTACAAAAACATGACCAATGCCTTTTCCTCTTTTAATACATGTTTACAAATATTTAATGTCTTAATTAACCCATATAATCTTGAAATAATTTTCATAATTTTAATACTCTCTGAAATTATAGAATTGAGTAGGGGGAGGGGATTTGTTCGAGAATTATCAACTATGTTTATTAGAATAAACACATATATTTTGAATTATTTTTATCGATGAACCGATTTTCCAAATTTAATTAATTTACTATATCCCTAAATTAAATTTCCTCTATGAATTATTACACACAGCAGGAAATTATTTTGATTTCTTTTCATTCATATATTTTTTCAGTATGATAATTTTCATAAAGTTAAACCATTCACTTTTTCCCCAAAACCATGAGAATAATGATCGTTACATCTATTTTATGATTGAATGTATGTAATATAATTTATTCATAGATATCAAATTCTCTTATCGATACTATTACTAATAGGATTGGAATAAATACCCTAAATAAAAAATCCTATTTTTTATTATTACTTATGATAAAACTGAATGAATACCACGTTACTATGCTAAATGATTACTCATGGGTACTAATAGATTCATCATAATTATTCTTTATTTCCATAAATTATATTAAAATATTAATAAAATGAGTATATATAATATATATATTTAAAATACAATGATAAACACTTCCCATATCATGGAGTCAATTTCATCTACTTTAATCTTATTATTTATATTAGTAAACCAATTATTAGCTTCACCTTCTAATGGATACATAATAAAAATAACCTTATCATTTTATTATAATGGGATAATATATAAAAAAAATCTATATAATTTTTACTATATTAAGAAAAAAGAGTATCGGAGGAACCACTTAAAGAATGTGGAGATTTACTCATAATAGACTCAGTATAGTATAGTTCATTCCTTTGGTTATTTCTATGTTCATAATGATTAATATTACCATTAATATGATTAGACATTTGGGTGAGTATAAATAAAATACCATATAAAAGTTCCCATATCACATGGTTTCTCTTGGGGAATATCATAACATTGGACATCACATTAATTATTTACACAATTCCACTATGTTCTATTCTTTTCCTAAAACAAAAAAAATATGTGTCTGTAATCAACTTAAATAACTATAGGTAAAAATAACACGATAATGAAAATAATTATTATGTTGACATGAAATTATTTCACCTTATCTAATCCCATTAAACATTTATTTTGTCACACATAACTATGGATTATCAAAATTTATCATAGATTCTATCATCTCATTCATCATAATGGTTCATAAATTGATTGTTAATAAACAAAATCTTATCCCCCATGAGTGTTTAGTAATGTCTTTAGATTTTTCCCCACTCATTATGAAATGAGTGGGGATCAGGTAAATACTCAATGAAATTTTTTGAATATGTGTACACCTTGTTGCATCTGAGCCCTATCCACATATACTTTCTAGTATCCATACATAAATGTAATTTTTATGAGACAACACAATAAATAATTTATAAAAACATTAATATTATATCATATAACTAGTGTTATCGCTCATATTTCCACTATACTACTATAATCATAAATTATTAAAAAAACTCATATACCAACTATTTGACCCATACATCACACACATAAATGTTTCATAACATTATATGAATATTTTATACACTCTATATACCTTATCTAGTTTAGTGTTTTTGAAATTGGATACATAATAATCTTATTTAATGAATTATATTGGAAATATCCAAAACATTATTCACATACTTCTTATTTCCTAGACATAACCATGATAAAACAGTTCTTCATATGACATTGAAATGAAAAGATAATGAAGGGTGAATCCATATGGTTAATATGGGTAAAAATTAGAGACATAAATAAATAAACATACATGAGAAATAAAATAAGGGTGTGAGAATAAATTCATAAATTATGAGATGCATATCCAAATAATCAAATATCTTTTATCATAAATTATGGAATATGGATAAAAAATAACATAAGAAATAATTGAAAAGTTTTTCAATTCAAGGATATTAAATAATTGTCTATTACATTATATTATCGACATAAGACATATGATTTTGGAATACTCATAAGATTGGAAAATCATTTCCTTAATAAAGGCAAAATTCAACGACAATCATTTTGGATTGGGTTAAATCCCCATTCTCTTAATTCCATAGTAGATTTTTACTCCCAAGACTATCATATTAGATAGTTTAACTTAATAAAATGGTTTCATAAAACATTCTAGTTTAAAATATTTTAACTTGTATAAAACATTAAAAAATTTATTAAGGGGATATATAATTTTTATTCAACTCAGTCATATTAAATACCAAATATATTGGTTCCACAAGATAAAAAATATATCATTTAATAATTTAATAAAATATAGATAAAAAGTTATTTTCATGGAAATTTCCCCATTTTATCATATAATTACCATTGGAAATGAAAATAGATTCATAAATACCTCATAATACCATAATTATAAAATGCCAATGAAACATGTTTTATATTATCATCCATAAATAACCATCATTATAATTCATCTAGATAATGTAAGTGGATGGTATCATTATATCATGCACATATTTAATCATAAAAAACATAAAGTGTGTTGAAAATTAAAATAAATAACTATAAAAAGTACTTTGATCAGTTAAATTAAACTAGAAAAAATAACATTTTTTCGACATTTTAAAAGACTAAAATTCCTAGAAAATTTTGAAGAATGTCTCTATGAAAATAACATTAGAAAAATTTATATTAATATTTTATTAATAAAACTATCATGATTGTAGTAAAATATATTCATTCAATAAATTATAAAAAAGATTTTTTAGGCATTTTATTAAAATGAAAAAAGTTATAATATTTTAAACTGATATGAAAATGTAATTAATTTTTTAAATAAAAAAATATATAGCTGAAAATGATTTAAAATAATAATTTGATAACATAATTTAGTTTTATTGAATTTTTTTAAATAATATGGATATTGATGAAACAATTTCAGAAACCATAAGTAGAATAAGTTAGTTTTGCTAAATATCATTTTATGCATCATTTAAAGTACTATAGATTAGAAAATGGTACTATTACATGAAAATTAATGGAATAATCATTATAGAATAAAATATATGGGATTTAATTGGTAATAAAAATTTAATTTTAGTTAAAGGATATTTATTGTAAACAATCTCAAAAATAAATGAGATTGTAACCATTTATCACTCCAATTCATAAAAAAATTATAGGTTATTTATATTGATGAAATGAAACCGATTAAAATTAATTTTATTCATAACCATGACATGTAATATACATACATATAATTTCTATTCAAAAATTTATTATGTATTTATTATATTGAAGAACATCCCTTATAGGGACATGTGATAACTAATTGAAAATATTTTCACCCAAACCATTATCAATATATAATTAAAATAGTTCATGTGATATTGATGGTATAATTTATATTTATACAATAGAAGAATTATTTGTTATGTAAGAACACATACATTTTAATTATGAAGACAAAATCTCCTGAATAGTGTCGTAGATGATCTCAACATGGGTAACGAAGGTATAAATGAAGAGAAAACTCTACTTGGAAAGTATGAAATTGAGGTATCAACATCCAATGAAGATATAATATTTTAAAATAGGCTTTATAATAAAACAATATCAATTATAATTAAGCAAGATTAATATTTGGAGCATTGGATGGTGAAACTAGAATGTACACAAAAATGATAATTTATAAATATTTATACTTTATGGATAATTCATAGACCAATTACCTTATGATTATAGAACTCTACAAATCTAGTATCATCCCATAGTTTATCTTAGATCATATGAAAATGGAAGAATGAATAAAATATATGAAAATAGAGAATAAGAGACCACATACCAATAGTACATTGGATAGGAAAAAGAACATCAAAAAAATCCTAATCACTAAATAACATACATATAGGAATTCAACAAACCAAAAAGATCATGATTGTACTCCGAAATAGTGAAATCTTAGTAAATACTTGGTTATAATTCATTGGAGCTCCTTCAATATATTTCTTGTAAATAGGGGTTAAAAAAATTTGGAATCTGACATTAGTAGAAAATATAGGACATGTCTCATTATTTTAAAAATTGTCCTTGATCATTAACACGATATGTAAATGCCATAAACATAATCTACTGATCACGGTTTTCACCTTGGGAAATGATTTTTACAAGTCGTGAATTGGAATGGATATGATATTACAAGTCGTGTATTTAATACACATCGTATATTTTTACTTCATACAACCTTAAGACCTTACTTCATTTCATTCCACAAACAACCCAACAGGCTCACGAGCTTAGCATCATTGTCCATGACAAAAAATGAAACTTTAGAAGGGTTTCCACAATAAATTAAAAGGATCCCCATCAAATTAAAATATCATGATCATACAGTCTTCCCCCACAATGAAACCTATTAGTGTGTTTCCCTATGAAGGGAGATTATATGTTATGTATGAACTACTCTTTCCACAAAGAATATACATTGGTCTCTTATTTCAAAGACTCCCCTTTAACTGGTCGTGCTAGAAGATAATCCACACAAAATAAGTTGGAAATCCTAGGATATCCTTAAGGATCCTATCAATGATGAGTATAATATATTCCTCAAATAAAACCATCACCATATATCTCAACATCAGCATGATAGGATGTATGGGATGAGTCTTCATGATAATGATAAATCTATAAAACACATAAGATCCCATTCATGGTATTGTACCTCTTAGGTAATAACAAACTATAGTCTATCATACTTAGTCTATAAAAAACTCATCAATAAAAAATATGACACAATATTCCCTCTTCCCTATGTATCCATATATTTTAAATACTTCTTGATACCGATAGGAAAAAAAGATCTCTATTCCCAAAAATCATAGGTCATCAACAACGATATACATTTGGCTTTTATGTAGACTCTATAGTAGACATACACTTTTTTAACAATTGAACCCACTCTAAATTATTTTATTTAGAATGGGGATGTAAAAGGCATGCCTCTCCTACATCTAGGTATCACATGGGGTGAACGGCAGTGTCTAGCATGATAGTCTTTAATGAAGCAATCATAATCATATCCAAATAGCTATTATTATAGGAAAACTCAACAAGAGTGATATCATTCCCCAAAAATCTATCAAAATCAAGGAAACATGCTCATACTTTTTCCTCTAAAACCAGTATAGTCTACTCTAACTGGCCATCAGTCATAGGGAGAAAATTTGTTCTCTAAAGCACCAGTATACCCATAGCCATCTTTAACCCCATTATGAAACTTTAAGTTACAAATGTGTCCTTTTAAAAAATAATAGTACAAGTGACCCCATGTATCCATATTAACTAATAAACCTACATAATTCCCATATATTAAACTAAATAAGTTTCCTAGATAGGATGGAAGTGGGATACTTTCATCAATTAATCCACGACTACACAAACTCCTTCTCTAAGTCGAGGTGGCCACGGTAATCCAACCACTAAATCCATCTCAACATCTTCCCATTTCTATTTCAGGACTAGAAATATTTGTAACAATCTATTAGGGTTCATGTTCTATACCTTGAACCAAATGAGAAGTATGTGACCGTCATATCAGCTCATCTATATTGTATATTAGGACCCATATACACCCATGTAAACATTGTATATTATGACCATAAATAGTCCAAACTTGAGGTTGGTCCTCACCAGAACTATTTTATCATAGGAAAAATCCATTTGGATATGAAAACTACCTTATTGTCACTACCACCTGTTGTAAATAGGTCACTAATAGTGAGGAAGATATATTATATCCATGATAGTCTTCAACCCTTATGTTCATCTTATAAAATAGATCCATTAGATTCCACTTTCTAAATGCCTCGTAAACTAAATATGTCTGAGTCATATTTCATAGAGAATTAGTAATAGTATTGCATTTTCAAGCATTGAGGAAAGATTGATTCTATATGACCGAAGGTATTCAACCCCTCATCTCTACATAAGATTCAATTATATCTGAATGTGGTATATATTTGAGGATCATGTTTTCCACATACACTACAAAGTGATCTTCAATTAGATAGTGTATCTAAAAGCATATGGTATGGGAAACTGTTCTTATATCAAGTTCATGTGTCATGTAATTTCTCTCATGAGGTCTTAGATGGTGAAACCCATATGTAATGAATCTACTTTCTAATCCACGCAATTCACCCATCTTGATTTCTGATGCATTACAGAACACATTATAACCTCTTCCAGGCTCTAGAAGAATTATATTTGATGTCAACATAAGCCTTATGCTCGTATCCTAAAAGTCATTGTCACTTTCTTTAGACCATAAGAACTTAAAAACCTTCATAATCATACCAGTAAGCCGTGAAACAAGTTGAGATAAGTCTTGTATGAAATTTAAATAATACACATCCATCCCTAAGAAATGACATATATAAAATCATGTTCTTAGGATTGTCCTATGAAACAACATCTTTATCCTTATCTATGTCAACTGATACTCCTTCATAGACAATATGACCTAGGAAGTGAACTCTTTGTATTCATTAGTGACACATAGAAAGATTAACATATAGTTTTTTATCTCTTAGTGTATTCATATTTATATCAAGATGTTTGGAATGGTGTCTATGTGTATGAAAATACAAAATAATTTCATCCAAAAGACCACATTAAATAAACACAAATAGGGATAGAAAAACCTATTCGTAAAATCAATGAAAATGGTGGCCACTTTCATAAAATTAATCTATATATAATGATACTCCAATATACTGTACTGACTTAGGAATTTCATATGTGGTATATCTGAAGGCTTGACATGCTCATGTTGATGTCCCCATCTAAGGTCGATCATTGATAACACACACACTCCTCATTGATGGTCAAAGAGATAACATATTTTTGGTATTTCATACTAGAATTTAATTTTATTCATTTTAAATAATCAACAATACACACATATCATAAGGGTTTCATTCATGTTCATAGAGAAATGTATCAGTGAACCCCAAGATGATGCGCTGGGTCAGATAAGACTCATTGATTCTAAACGCCGTAATTATCTCTTGAACCAAAGTAAATCAGTAGATTCCATCCTATACAGAGTAATATATACTATAAATTCTCTTATAACAAGATAAATAGTAAAATCTACCTCTCTCTTATATGAGATGAAAGAAAAATCAACGAGAAATGCATCCTGATTATTATCAACCACCAGAGGAAAACTAGCCTGATGTAAACCCTAATACTATATATAAAGACATGAAATCCTGGTTCTTGTCTTACACATCCCACAATTATCATGTCTATATTGACACACCTATACATTACAATCACCCATATGAAGAATATTGTTCCACTCTAGTGATGTTAACAATACCTTGCAGTAATATCAATCCACACATGCATGATATTGGACCGACCAGTCTATCCAGAGAATGAAATTCAATCCCTTCATCTCAAGCATGAATAGGTCACATAATAATGGAAATCATTATACCTCAAGGGGTCTATAACTTCATTTTCCTATACGCTTTGAATATACCCCATTGATATACCCAAGGTCATCACAAAACAGATGTACTAAATTCCTTGCCCAGGGATTTCCTTGTTTGATAAAGAGATAAATGTGTGTGAAGAACATTTATTGATTAAATAGGAAATATTAGTACAGGATAATAGAATAGTATATCATACAATATATGATCATACACTCTAATCCTCATGTATTTGTAGAAAACCTTACAACTGGCTTGATCATTGGCTATAAGCTACAAATGGACTACCCATTGCGGGTCATCTCTCCTTGAACTGATCACCAAAAGTCTGGATACCATACCGATGACCTCCTCATAAACATGTCCTTAGGGTGTTAATCCCATAATATATATCACATGGAATAATTGATTCTTATCATGAACAATGAACCAGGGCAGATCGTCTTCCACAAGAATCAAGAGGAATGGTCTACAAATGTCTTCTAAGATAGCCCATATGGTCACATGAATGGAACACTAGTGGGTTTATGTCCAATAAGGCTTCAAAAGACCATTTTCCCACATTAGTGTAACATAATAGATATTGAAGTGTGTAATATCTTGTTTTCACTATCATACTCAGAAACATCTGGTTTAAGATCCCACTTATTGGAAGAACTAATGGAATATCTCTACACAAAACTCCTTTTCATAATACTATCAGATTCACATAGGTTAATCTTAGTGAAAAAATCATGTTTTACTATCATAGAAAATTTAGATAGGATAAATACATTCACCTATGGGAATATGTCACCCCTGATCCCATCCTTGAAATCACTCTCTCATGATAGCTGATCATTCTCTTGATGTAATGAAAAGAACTGAAACTCAATAAAATGTATTGAAAAGTCCATGTATAAAATATCACCCTTCATCACGTGCATAAAATATCTATAATTTTCATATTTTAGTTTTTGAGGAAAAAAGTATTCATAGATGGATGTTTGTAGTTCCTCCAACACCATGTCCATATGATTACCAACCTCTTTAATCACATCTCACCACAACTTGTCATAATCACACAATATGAATGTGACGTGATTGACCCTCCCCTATAGAGTTGCCTTTAGATTCTCAATGATAGACATAATGGTCACTATCCATGACACAGTAGCTGGTGGGCCTTCATCCCCTAAATAAATTGGAATATTCTACTACAAAAACTCATGAGTCAGTACAACGATTATAGGTGGAGATCGTGAATATATAGACTATATAAAATCTAGGAAACTACCTCAAATATGAGAATTAGAAACAATATATGTTAGAGTATGTGGTTCTTCAATTGTCACTCCTTGTAGTGAGATTGGAATCCCATGGCCCACTTTCTTTGGAGTATGGTTATCACCACCCTCCTAGTGCACGACACAATGATTCATTATGGCAGAACACTATAAATTAAAACCACACACCTCATAAGATGATTTTGAAGAATACGGAACCACTATATAGAGTGGATAATAAGGGAAAAGGATCACTATGAAAGGTATAATTTTCAAAACTACCTAAGTAGAATTCTATGTTATTGGTAAGTGTTTAAATTTAATTTTAAGGGTTCTAGTATATGGGAGTAAATTTAAAATTAAAGGTTGTAAAAATAGTTAAATTGTAGTTAACCACTCCATTTATTGGAAACCATTTCATTTATAAATAACAATTTCTATTTTATTTTTTTTGTTTGGTTTCATACATATAACATGGTTTACTTAAATGTTTCACCATTCCTAGTTAATAAAGGCCCATAAAATTTATAACTGAAATTGACACCCATTTCAAACTAATTATCCATATTTATATTCATTGTCAGATTACATAAGAATATTGAGTGACCCATGGTTGTTATATTTATGATGGTTCTACTAAATTCCTTTGTAGGAAATGAAAATTTGTTTTTTTAAAATATCAGCATCAACCTGAAGAGTAATTTCTATGATAGAATGATGGTGGAATATTATATATCCTATTTCTACCCTTATAAAATATACATATCTGGTTACATGATCTTGACTTTGGTAATGATTGATTGAATACCCATTTTTATTTATAAGGTGTATGGGACCTTAGATGATTATCTTTATTTCATGGTGAACTAGTTGGTTCTATGGTTTTACATAGTCTATCTATACTTCCTAAAACATGAAGATCAGCTACCATTGCACAATAATATATTCCACTTCTCCATCGATATAAGATATGAATGTATAGGATATATGTGACTTCTAAACACCACTGGTCTTGACATCGATAATGATGTTATCCCCCACATATAAATGGGACCTAAGCCCCTATGATTCACGTACTTATTCTCTTATATTTATTTGATCACCTGTAACTCTACTAGTATGATCTCATAATGGTGGGAATTGTTGATTCCCCATTTTTTCCATGTGGAGTTCTCCCATTTGTTGATGGATAAAATGTATTAGACCCCATTTTTATATTATGTGCATGAGGATAAATAGAATGTTAGAAATATTTTTTTAGTTTTAGGTCACATTTTTATTATTCTTCTCCTTCAAGAATTATGCCTTAAACCCTTCGATTTTGTGATTTTTTTAAAATGTTTTAATATTTTTGTTATTTTTCATTTCAAAAAACATGGTAAATAGTTTTTTTATATTAAAGAACTCGGGTTGGCTTTTGTAATAAACAAAAACAGGTTTATCATGTTATATATAGAAAATATATTTATTCCTTTCCTACACAGAATAGAAAGGAGTTATTTCAATACATGTAATAATTTCTATCCTTTATTGCTCACATCACACGCAAGATCACATTTTATATAACAATAATATATTATTAAAATGTTATTATTTAATATTATAAGATATAACCAAAATTAAATATATTAGGTTGGAAATATAAATTAAAATTTAATGAAAATATTTGTATTACAAAAACAAAGTAGGAATTCATATATTACCAATTAATTATAAATGAATATGAAAATCAATTGAATATAAAAAATCAAATATTTTTATTTTTATTGTCACAATTATATTTTAACCTAATAAATTAAAAGAAATAAAATTATTGATTGAAATTAACTTAATGAATATGTTATATATTAGATAAATATTTTTTTATATTCATTCAATAGACTGGTATACCTAATATAAAAACAAACCCAATTATATGCTTAAAAACAGATATTTTATAAATGTAGTATTACCACTTTTGATGATGAACATGTTTTAAATATAGTTTTAGGAACTTTTATATATATAATAGGTCAATGAAGTCTTTACCATTAAAAAAACATAAAAATTAGGTTATGATATTTTTTTATTATTCTTTAACGATTCAGTTTTTAAGTGGTTGGTGAATAATACTGAATTTTAATTCAAAATAATTTTTCATCTAATTAATTTATAAGGTTAAATTATATGTTAAGTTTATATAAAATTTTACAAAGATCATATTTTTCTCAATTTATGAGAAATAAATATTTGCAATAAATTTCACAATGAAATTTTTTATAAAACATCTAAATCTTTTGGACGTTTTTTCTTTAAAAACATGCAGTGTCGTCCCATTAATGGGATTATTTTTAAATTAATTTAAACCAAATTTATAATTATAATTTTGAAAAAATTATTCTATATTTTTAATAATCATAATTTATAATTTATAACAATTTTATAGTTTCTTTTTATCGAAACTAATATTGAATGTTATTTAAAAGTATTACAATGATTAAGAGAAAAATTAAGTTAACAAAGAACTAAACCAGAAATTTATGACCCATAACGACCAATACAATTACAAAAAACCTATTTCCTGAACATTGATTGTACATTAACATTAAATTATATAGATTATTTGGGTTTTTATATCTTTATTAATGTCAAAATGTGGTTACACCTAACCTATTTTATAAAATACCATGTCTGTCTTTTCCCATACATATAAAATAACAAAAAATATCCATTTTATTCACACCTATCAAAAAAAATAGATTCACAAAATATCATAAAAATACACTTATTAACATACAAACCTATATCCAAGAAGCCTCCCCTATGATAGAAAGCCAAATAATGAATCCTTTTTCAACAAACCAAAATATGTTAACCGATTAAGTGGAAATGTCTTCTCTCAAACTCCATTCATTAAATATGTTTCTCCACACACTAAAATATCATTATTTCATGAGTTTATATAAAAAATATATATCCCAAATATACTAGGATGTGCTTATACTATGGTTTTGACCTATACTTACATGCACCACTATCTAGTAGGAAACGAACATATTGTTTACGTGCACGACAAACTACCACCTCACTAATATATGATCGATCTTTTTCCACTACTTTCTATAATGGTTAACATTATCATATAAAACTATTTATATTGGGAATATATTACATTTATTATTTATTTCATATTATTTATTCCTTTTAAATCACATATCGTTTTTTATATTCCATTTGGTGTAAGTATGATAATTTTGTATGAGGAAGTGTGGACTACATCCCCTCAAAGCGACCAGATTTGTGAAAACAGTAAAAAAATTTATTATGAATAGTTTTATTGAAAATAAATTATATATATAATATAATATATATAAAATAATATAATATATATACATATATTTCTTTTACATTCTTTATTTCATCAATAAAATTAAACAGAAATAGTGTTCATGCTTACGTGTGGCTTGTTGTCTCTATAAATAATGTATTCTGATTCATAAATATTTGCAAAATTATTATAAAAATAAAATTATAATTAATTTAAAAAATATTTGAGTTAGGTTTTCCTTTATATAAATCATGATAAAATTTTAATGGCATAAAATATAAAAAATCAAGACAGATGCGAAAAACAAAGCAGATATTACTGAAGAGAATCCTTATTATAGAATGGTTAAAAAGTGTGTAATATAATTTCGTAATCAAACATTATATGGTAATATATGTAATGATATAATTTTTTCAAAGTTTTATAATAAATTTATATTTATTATACATTAGTTTTAAATGATTATAACGTGGGTCATGGCATAATGTAAGGTGATTTCATCTATCTTTATATTTATTTACTGCTTTTTATGTTTTCATGTTTCTAGTTATACTAGACTAATACAATAATTGGGAGTATGGTTGTATAATTTTTTAAGTATTCTAAAAAAGTTATGTAATGTTAATTTATGTCATTACTTGGATGTTAAATATGAAGAGTTCAAAAAGTTGATTTCAATAATGGTGTGCTATTCTGACATACCAAACTACAATATCGAGGCTAAGGAGTGGTGGAATCAATTTACCCATATTGTGAAAGTATAAAGTCACATAAATTAAAATATAAAACCCACTATATACAATGAAAAATATTCAATTATATTTAAAATATAAACTAACAATATAGGATATATTGGATATAAACAAAGGATTCATCAAATATACTATGAAGTCTTAATAATTAACCATCTCAAACCATCACATTTGGAACATATTCAACACATTATGTGTGCATATAAAATTCATGATTATATAATAAATATAAACATATATCAAATATTTTATCAATAATGAAATAACTATATATTTTTTATGAAAACTTTACTTCTCACAAATTTAAATCACGAGTCTAGTAATTTTTATCATGGATATTCAAATAGAATGAGGTATAAAAAATCACCACACCATTATCCATGAGTATTCATCCCAGTACCTTATTTAAATCACTGTTATTGATTACAAACCATTCTCTATTTAATTGTAGTTTTTTTATAGCTTCATAGACCAACCATCCGTTTATTTCTATGAAATTTTCCTTACATTTTTCTGCAATGAAACGTGTCTCCCTTATGATTCATCATTAGTATTCCAATAGATTTCTAGGAGAAATTTCACATAAAGAATTTATAGTAACCAAAAAACCTATAAAAGATATAGATAAATGTTACCATTGTTGGGATGGGGATTTTATAAATAATATCCATCTTTAAAGGATCTATAGATACAAACTTTATTGATATTATATAAACCAAGGGTGATACATTATATTGGTAAAATTCATAATTTATAATTCTGGAATAAATATTTCCCTTCACCACTTTTTAAATACAATTCCCAAATGTTCTTCATTATCTTCCCTAATCCTGAAATATATAATAATTTCATTTATAATGACTAGCACAATCAAAACGAGATAATAATTGAAGACTATATTCATTAAATCCATAATTATAAATGGGGGTTTGAAATATCCAAATGGAATCACTATAAATTGATAATTGACAAACCTCGTATGAAGATATTAACTAGATATACCCTACTTCTTGATCCTCTATTAATGATATATGAAATGAAGGATAATACTAGAAAAGCATTGAACTCAACATAGTTGATCAATAAGGTAATCAATTAAATATATATGATAGTTATTATTTTTAGTGATACTATAATGTTACCTATAATAAATGAAAATGCATGTCTAACCAACATTATTCTTAACTAAGTGAACAATTAAACCCTTATGGTGTATGTTCCTTACCTTTTTGGAGATACATCATGCTCGTTTTTAGGTATCCTATTATCCTTGTTTTTATTTTTCATGGTCCGGTTTTGATTTTGTGTTAATTATGAAAAATGTGGATAAATTTGGAATCCATTGGGGGTTTTGAATGATTGACACATAGATAGGGAAAACCATGTGCATTTACAAGAAAATATTGTGCCTCTTTTTTAACCATGAGTTATGGTAGACGGTTTGACAAAACCATGTGGAAACCCTTTCCAAATCGAGAACATCAATGAAGTGGGGGTGTACATGGTAGGAAAACCATTTTAGATAATTTCTTCCCACCTAGGACCATGATCCCCCAAAATAGGGGAACATGATTAGGTACATTGCACGTAAAATCATTAGCCCACACTAGAAACCATGCCTATGGGATTTTAAGAAATGTACAATTATATTACAAATTAAACAGCCCTCTGTTTTTATTCAAACTCTCCCTCGATCAACAAAAAATATATCTCCATACAATAGGAGGACCTAAAGAGGATTTATAGTCTCTATGAACCTATTCTGGTGTGAATCAATTATCTGGTGGAAGTATTTGACCACTCTTCAAATATTTGATCTCTTTTTATTGTGTTTTCTTCCCATGTCTGGCCTTTACCTCTTCTTTTAGAATGATTATATCCTATAATGGAAATTTCTTTAAATCTATATTTTTAAAAATCATGACTATTTGGATTATGGTCCTAGGATTCGATCCTATTTATCCTACTCTAATGTGAATAGGACTGTTCCACATCAAATTTGTGGTTGTATTTTGAGGAGTCACCCTCAATGAAGTTGAGGTAGTGGGTCTAATTTATTTTCACCATATTATTGATTTTGATTCATGTGTTTTAGTTTTAATGTTTTCCTAATACACTGGGAAATTTATATTTTTGTTAAATTAACAAATTTCTTTCCCCATGTGATATAAGTGAATATACAGTTTCCATTAAATCCATTAGAGATGATGATACTGGCTTGATGGAAAACCATGTGGTGTGAAAAATATCATTGAATGAAAATATTCAAATGTATGAGGGGGAATATTTTTGTAGGGAATTTAATTAAATCATTGATGTACAATTGATAAATTGTATTATATAAATGGTTGATAAAAGGGATAATGAAATTGGTTGACTAATGGGTTATGGAAATTGTTTATAAAGTAGTTATGAATGTAGAACCATGGTATGAGATACTTATAATTGTGTGAATTGAGAATTTTGGGTTATGTATTTTCACTCTAAATACCCACGTGGTGACATACTACTTCTCTAGTCCTCCAAGATATATCTGAATATTTATTTCATGTTACCACTATGCTCTAGAGAAGTGACTACTACTCCATATAACCATGGGGTCCAAGACATATGTTATAAACCACCAAAGTATTAAAGTTAAATTAGAATAAAATTAATAATGAAATCCCATGAAATAATGATCTTTAACATTCATGTGGTGCATGGTTCAAACTATGGAATGGGCCGAATCCGATATGATTTTTTCTGGTGTCCCCATTTAATAGTGGATAATTTGATTGATTAAATAGTATCAGTTGAAAAAACTATTTTCCATATCATTATTAAATTATATTGAATGAAATTTTATAAAAAAATTTGGACTACATATTTCATTTTACATCATTGAGGGTGGCCTACAGAGTTGTGTTGACACCCTAATAAGGATTCATTATCAGTACTCGAATAGAAATCATGTTTTTCGGCTAGTATAATGGAAATATTTATTTTTTAGGTAGATAAGTTGTGGTTAATGAATAATTATTAATGAAGGAACTGAATATGATTTTAAGACCCATTTGGTTGTTTTGGGAGTTTATTTATTTTGGGTTTTCATTTGACACATGGCACTAATTTGACCTAAAAAATTTACATCATTTGTTTTGGGTTTTTTGTGAATTAATCATGTGATCCTTGGTCTTATATTAGTTATGGTATTATCTTGGTTGTTGTATATTTTTATTTGGATATTTTTTCCAGAAATTTTTTATTCTGTTTCATTAATAAGGAGGGTAGTGTATCTCTATGTTACATATTAGATTATATTTACTAGTTGGAAGCCTAGGGCATAAGAGGAATCATGTGTGAGGTCACATAAAAAACATACTTGGGGTACCAGCATCTCTAACCTGGGTTGGGAAGTAACAAAGTGGTATCAAACGAGGATTTATTTTTTAAAATGTAATATTACTATTTGGTGAAGTTATACATGATATTAAGAAAAGTCATGATATTTTAATAATATCAATCATTGGAGTAGCTAATTCATGTTTTGGGGAAACCCTTTCACCTAGGATGGGATAATTATTCTTGATGTTTTCTTTTACGTTTGAATGTTATTTGACCTTGTGTGATGCCCATTTGGTGTGATTTTATTATTATTTTGATATTTTACTTGTGTAATAGTATAGAATGGGAGTTTAGTATACATGAACCATTATAGGGAGTCATGATTTTATATAATCTACAGAATTTTAGGAATTCATGGAAAATAATGTTTTGGGTGGGTGGATGATTTGACAATTCTTTTCAATATTTGATTATTTTTTAAAACAACATCCTAACAATAAATTTAAAATTATAAATTATTATAAATTATTTAATTTTAAATTGATAAAATGGGTTTCTATGTGGATGAATGAATTATTGAATTTTCCATTCTATGTTACCCATGAACTAGGTGATGTGTAGTTGAGGGTAGAGATAGTTCTTCATTTTTGACTATGTGGAGAAGTATTGGGTTAATATTAATATCCTTCTATAAATCCTATTTTTTAAATCAGATAATGATGTTTTATTTTTCCTCAGATGTGTGTTTGTATTTGTAGAGACATGCCTCCATGATGATGTTTGTTGATAGGATGATTGGAG
Source organism: Viscum album (assembly GCA_963277665.1). Lineage (NCBI taxonomy): Eukaryota > Viridiplantae > Streptophyta > Magnoliopsida > Santalales > Viscaceae > Viscum > Viscum album. The sequence goes on from OY728119.1 coordinate 1,656,554,043, forward strand.
GACATGGCTTGAAATATGCATCCAATAGTGGAACCCGAAGCTGTAACTATTTTAGGTGAATGTTCTAGAGATAATTTCGATCTGAAATTTTCTTTATTTATAAATTTCATTGATTGATACCTTGGGTGAGCTATAATCTATATGTCTGGACTATCATGGTAGTTATAATTGTAAAACACTTCTACCTACACCGATGAGGGTGGACCTATGGTATTTGTGTTCTATATTGTGTCTATTTAGATTATCCTTGAACATTTAAAGACTATTATTGAGGGAGAGAGAGTCAAATTGAATGCCAATATGTTTTGTAGATCTATGAATCCCTATTGTGGTATTCAGACTCGGGATAATGAGTTAGAGAACATGGTGAGGAAGGCCTTCCAAGAGAATTTATTGTAAAAATTATATCAACAGATGCTCAAAATTAAGAGATTAGTAAAGTTAATTTATTCGAATAAGGTGAGTATGTCTATAATGGACAATGCTAGTCACTTCACAGATTTGTATTTCTATGTCCTAGTGTTGGAATATTATGAGGAAACTATGCTGAAACATTTCAAGGTTAGAATTAAATGTGATATTAATTCCCATGATAACATCTAACAGATTAAGAAGTTTTCATGGTGGTGAATTAGTCTCTCATTTCTAGGGGATCCTGAAAGAGTCTTTTATTGGATTAAAGGTTGATTATGTTGGTTGAAATAGAGTGAAAATTCTAGGATTAGGAAGCATATCTATTAGAACATCAATCATGGAAATGGAAAAAATAATATCCATGAAGATGTATATGATTCTCATAGTAATAATTCTGTATTAATAAATTTTTGTGGTATTCTAGATCAAAAGAATATCTTGAGTCGACGAAAATCATTGGTGTTACAAGCCTATGGATGGATTTTTCACATAAAAAGGTAATGAATAAACCATCGACCGATGGGTAAGGACATAGGATCTATGAAAAATAATAGTAATTTAAGGTATTTTTCTGGTCCATAATATTTTTCGAAAATGTATTTCTTCTGACAATAGAGGTTGAGGAAGTTGATTTGGTATGTTGGGGAAAGTGTGCATATATAATCAGGGGATTCTATCATAGGGAACTCATCTGGAAATACATGTAAAAGAGACATGACTATTCCCGGACTTTTATATTGTACTTGTGGATAGCATGTTTTGAACATTGATATTCATAGTAAAAATTCATGTAGATTATACCTTTTAATGATCTTTTTTTTTTGATATTGGAAAGTCAAATTATTTTTTTCCTCTAAATTTGTGAAGAAATTGAGTCTAATAGGGTAATTTGGGAATTGAGTTATGATGTTCGAAAAAATATTGGGCGTATGTTCTAGGGTCATCAATTTATGTAAGGGTTGTTCTCTCAATGTTTGGGATTATCCTTTTTTATGTATCTGTCTATACTTGATATGTTAGTTTTTGACACCATTTTGGGTATGTACTATATAGTATTATACTAATAAAACATCCACTATTACCATAGCTGATTAATCATTACATCTCTTAAGTTGAAGTGTTATGTTCATTGGGGGGATTTTTATATCCCGGTATGCAATGATGGTCCTGTTTCTTGGGAACTGGGGGAGCTCAATAATCATGTTTCATGTCTTTTTTTGGCTGATCGGGGGGTTGAATCCTTGTTACTTCCTCCCATAGTGGACCAATTTCATTAATATTTTCTTGAGGAAATCTTAAGGTTCTTAACTAAGATAGAATTTGAATTTTCAATTGATCTAATGCATTGTGGTGTACCAGTTTCCATTTCACCATACTAAATTTCACCAATATAACTTAAGTGACTTAAGAATAAACAGGATGAAGTAATGTTTAAGGGGAGAATTCATCTGATTGGATTTTTTGGTGTTATCTAGTATCATTTTCTATGAAATTTGTTGAGAACCTATGTATGTGTGTAAATTACTAGAAGTTGATCCATATGATTGTGATGAAATGGGATCTTATTCCTCATCATGACGATCTCTTTGACTAGTTGAGAGGAGTTTATGTTTCTTCCATGATGGACTTGAATTCAAGGTATCATCAGTTGGGAGTTAGACCTTATGACATATCATATGATGAATTCAAAATTTGTTATGGGTTATATCATTTTTATTTCATTCTAGATTAAAAATTATCTAGTTGTTTTTATGGACATGATGATAAAAATATTTCACCCATACATAGATCTTTTTGTGGTTGATTTTGTGTGTGAAATCATGTTGTAATCCGAGACTCATGAAGAAAATTACTAACATATTGACATAATCATGAGTACACTGATGGAGAATCAACTATATGAAAATATATCAATGAATCATTTCTAGATTGGCATGGTACATTTAATTCGTAACATAATCTTTATGAAAGGTATCCTAGGGGATCTAGAGAATTTGAAAATAGTTGATCTTCTAGATTATCCTAATAATATTTTTTTATCTAAATAATTCTGTGGTTTGAGTGTTGTTATCCAAGGATTATCCAAGACTATTCCTTTTAAAAAGAACCACATTTAGGATTTCCATATAGGGAATCAAGATTGATTGGTATGGATCCTATGATAATTCATCCGATGACAAATAAAAATTTGACAAATACACCAATCATGATCCTAGCTAAGCCGGGTGAGTTGTATAACATGTTTTCTGATGCATCCAGAGTTAAAATTGGAGTGATAATGATGTTGGGAGATCATGATATTCTATATGGTTCATTAAAGTTAAGGCTAAATTTGTGGAATTATTCTATGAATGATATCGAGTTAGATATTGTAGTTTATACCCTAGAGTATTGGAGGCATTATCTATTGGGAGAAAAATATACTATGTATACCAGTAATAAAATCATAATGTATATATTTTATTGTGATATGTGATTCTATTGATGTGGAAATGGTTTAAGTATATTAGTGGTTTGATTTTGGGCTACCCTAAACACCCAGGAAAGAAACCCATGTTTTCAGACTTTGAGTCAAAATACATGTATTGAAGCATTTTAGGGATCTAGTTCTGAGTGAATGATGATGATATTGCTAGATGAGATGCATGTTGAGGTCGAGGAGGTGTTGGATTAGATGAACCTTGAATTCCCATCACTCTAGTCCACACTTTTTGTGCTAGTTCATGGAGATAAAATGTGGGGAGCCTGAGTTTTTTGACTTAAGTAAAATCCATAATGTTGGGGAGTCACCTTATAATTGGGTTATAGATGATGATGAGATCATATATTTATATATAACTATGTTTTTGTTCCTAAAGTTATGTGATCATATCTGATGAAATAGTTCCATGCATCAATGTGGGTTGTGCATCCTAGTTTGACCAAAATGCGTAGTTACATTGATGACATTGGTGGCCGATAATGAAAAGGCATATTGTGGGTTTCATGGAACAATGAAACACATATCAATTGTTGAAGTCCAATAATAAATAACATTGATTATATATAAAACTATTTTACATTCGGAATATATATCGGATGATGTTACCAAGAACATTATGGTTGGGATTTCGAGGATCCCTTAGTAGAAAGACATGATTTGGGTTATTTTTTACTCGTTGAAAAATTAATTCCATTTATATAATATCTTGTATATTTTTACCATGGACCAGTCGGGGGACATGCATTTTCTAATGATAAACCAATTTCACGGGTTTATATGGATTAGTGTTTCGTAACATTGCTTAAATATAACATTTCACTCTAGGAAAAACATATTGCAGGAATTGGTTAACTAGTAATTTCTATAAAGGGATTTCAACCCAAAAATGGATGGGAAATCAGAGCATAATATCTAGGTGTTATAGGAAATGTTGAGAGAATGTGCCCAATATTTTGGTACATTTGAGAGAAGCACAAAATTCTCTTTGAGTTCTCCAAATATTGTAGTTATCAAAAGAATATTAAAATTGTAGAATACTATGAACTTTATAGTAGCCTATAAAGATCACATCTATGGTGGAAAGAGATGGTTGAGTTAAATTTGTTGGGATCATGTCTCACACAAGGCACATGAGAGCATGTTAATTTCATTTGGAAGCATATGGATTCAAATTAGTGTAGGAATATGTTTTATGTTGATCGATGACATCGGCCTCTATATTTTAATGTGGGTGTTCTTCCATTCCTTCATTTTTTTACAATTTTTTCACTATATGATTCAGAGACAAGGTAATTTCAGGCCCAGGTTTTTTAGACCATTTGAGATCATCAAAATAATCAAACTAGTGGAATATCGTTTGGATCTTTCACATAGGTATAGTTCATTGTATTATAGTGTTCAAATATTTTCATAAACTGTAATTTTTATTAAAAAACTATTTATATTATTTTCAAATGATGATTTGGGTAAAATTTAATAATTGTTGATTATTTCTTCCATTATCAGTGTTTTATATAAATTAATAATATGAAGAACTGGTATTTTTATTAGAAAATGTCTTTCTCAATAAAAAATATAATAAATTTATTTTATTAATTTATATATAATATAAAATGTAAAATTATATAATTAAAATTTTCATTTTGATTAATAATTTAAAAATTATTTTAATATGTTTTTTGGATTTTTGTAAAATTACGAATTTAAAGGTCAATAGTGAAAATTAATGTTCTAATGAATAATATTTTTTTATGACAATAAAATTATATAATTTCTATTTGGAAATTAATGAATCATTTTTAATAATACCAAATTTGTAATCTATAAGTTAAATTATAATATGAAAACTGGATTTTTTTTAATTTAAAAACTCATATTTGTCATTTTATAAGATATGTTATATTTTTTTAAAATATTTTTATAGCTATTTATGAAAATTTATCTAAAGATACTTTTAATCACTTACATAAGATAAATATTATAAAACTAGTTTATTTTATTATTTAACATGTGAAATTTAAATTAAATATTTTTGTAATTTTTCAATAATAAATAATTTTTTAGCTGAATTGTGAAAATTATAGTTCTTCCCAACACAATGTCTTTCATTATTGTATTAGTATATAAGAGAGTGTTAATGTTTTATTAAACAATTTTATTGATAAAATGTGTTTTCTTGTATTATTTATTTTATTTTAACTATATTATTTAAAATTTAAAAATTTTTGTTCAACCTCATAAAGAATTTAATATTTTAATTAAAAATGTTTTCTGGGATTATCATTTAATTAAATATTATTTTTTTAAATTCTGTCTTTTATTGATTTTATGGAAACATAAAGTTTATTTTTCTATTAAAAAACAATTTTATCATTAAATTCCAGAAAAACATATAATAATTTCTACCACAAAAAAAATTATGTATAAAATGTTCATTTTCTCAAAATTTGTTTTACATATTATGTGAAAAAATTCAAAAATTAATTTCTCTAACTATAAGAAAATTTATTTTATAAATTTATTTCAATAATTTGTTTGGAATTTTAAAATTAATATAAAATTTATATTTTCATTTTGTCTATTAAAATTACTTACCATGGAGAAAGTTGATTTATCCGAGTAGGGTAAATTATCGTGAATGTGGTTTAACTTTGAACAAAAGGATAAAACATGAGGAAAACATGCATGATACTTAATAGAGGAGAGATGATCAACCTTATATCGTTCCGCACACAATTTTTGACTATTTTAGTTTCCTTTTATAAATAAAAATAAAATAAAATTATTGATAATTTGTTACATTTTATAGAATATTCCACACTTTTTTCTTATCAAAGTATCTCACCTCCTTCCAATTTATCAAACCACCTCAAATAATTAGTTCATTGGAAAATCAACCTTATTAAATCTTCAACACCCATCCCAAAACACTTCAGTCCTTTTTATCACCAAATGACAAATCTAATATGACATAAGCACTTTCGTAAGAGATAACATCCAAGGGATGGATAATTAATCACAAGTGAAGAGAACATTGAGATTTGAGTGTAACTTATGCCATTTTAAAATATCAATGGGAGCTTGGAGAACTATGTGGAGTTTTAAATAAATAATGTGTTATTATGTTTATGTTTATATATAAGTATTCCTAATTATCCATGGTCACTAGTCCTTTAGATCTTCAGTTAAAATGTGTTTTAAAAGTATATTATAAATAAAGATATAATATCTCTTTAAGGATTATGTCACTATGGTTTAGGTCAGGTAATGGCCTTGTTTTCTTATAGATTATGATGAAATAAATTAGTGGAGACATTAAGGTATAAAACAATGTATAGAATATAAATCATAACTAATTGAAAATTATTTATCATGTGGTTATTATAGTGAACACTATTGTAAGCCTACAATGAAAGATCACATGTCTTTCAGACTAATTAATTAACATTGGTTGGATTAAAAATAAACCTAAACCAAAATCCATTTCCTAAAATTAACAAACAAGGGCCCAAAAATATCCCCCTTTGTTTTTGATGGATGTTTTCATATAAATTAAAAAGAGTACCCGAATCTATCAACACCTAATTTGCTAGAAACATGTCATCTAATAATCTATGTCTATGTGAGAAATGCTCAATGCATAGAGTAATAGGGTAATAATTAATTAGGTTCTCAAGTGATGAAATCTGTAGGGATTTCTAAGATAAAATCTAACTATTTCTTCATAACACTATATTTTCTTCCCCATTCCCATTTCCCCCTTTGTAATGTTGAATTTTCTATCCCTCCCTCTGAAATGAACCCAATGAACAGGTTTTTTTAGTTATTGATATAAATAACACAGTCCCCCAAAATTTTATCTCCCCAAAAACATGCTTAACTTCCACAAACATATTAAAATAATTAACACACAATAGGGAGTGGGGATTCATTATAACCACTTCATGCACTGGTAGGTGGATGAACACTAAGGGTCTACCGATGTTTCTCAAGAACATGTGATGCTAGTGGCTTGGTCATAATGTCAGCCACTAGGTCATCAATTCAAGCAAGATAAATTTTAATCAAACCTTTTTCAAATATTTCCTTCATAATGTGATATCTTATTTCAATATGTTTCATCTGAGAATTCATAATAGGATTCTTCTTATGATCCATCATTATCCTGTTATCACAGTGAATCAATATTGGTTGTTTCTCCTCATCATCAATATCAGTCAGAATAGTTTATTGAATGTCTATGTAGCATATTTATAATATTATTTAGTATTACAAAGGGAAGTTATTCCATTTCATTACTCAACCATCCCACACATTTGTTACCAATAATGGATGATCCACTACTTGTGGAATTTATGTACACCAAATATTCAACCGAGACACCATTAGAAAATATCCATAGTTCAATATATCTTCTTATATCAATGTATATTACATAAGTTTGTGTACCTTGAAAATATATCATAATTATTTTAACTTCCACCATATGCTATTATTTCGGATTATATTTATGGTGGGTCACTAAACATGATGCAATGACAATATATGGGTGTGTTTCAGTTAGGTACAATATGATTTTTATGATTCTCTAGTACATTCTGAGTTCATAGATATCTGATCTTCATGCTTTCCATGTTTTTTTCAAACCACTATCAGCAAAAACATTGGTTTCCTATCATTCATTTTGAATTTCATCAAAAGATCCATTTAATAATTAGCCTATGGAATGTGATTGTAATACTTGTTATGAATATCCTACCTCCACAATATGAATGCGAGTACACCAATCAATGACATTTAAAATTCATAATTCTTGTGATAGGAAAATTATTCCACAATTTATATCTTCATCCATAAAATATAATGCAACACATGTATACCGTCACCATAAATTGATCATCCATAAAATTCTACACATAGAGATTATGTTAGACACCTCCTCTATTAAATTCTATATTCATGATATATGAATCCATTTCAGAATACCATTCTCATAGTTCGAGCTTCGGAATATAGATTTCATTTTTCAATTTAAAAACATTCATTTTATCTGTACCAATTAGAAAACCCACAAGTTTTCCAATTTAGAATTGTTCTTTAATATAACCATTTTACAGTGTCATTTTGACATCCATATGAAAAAAAATTATCATATTTTAATTTCAGAATAAGGAAAATATTTTTCAGTGTCAGTATCTTTATAGGAGAAAATGTTTCATAAAAAAACTCTTTCAATCCATCAATACCCTTTACAAAAAATATTCACATTATTTCTGATCATATTTCATTACATATCGAATATGTTCTTAAAAATAAATTTTTGTTTTATCACATTGTGAATTTAATGTCTCTTAATAAGAATCGATGCTTTTTTCTTGTCAATATGGTAAAATTCATCATTCATCAATTTATCCCCTGATTCATCCTTCATAGATTCTTCAAATGAGGTTGGTTATACTATTGATATGAAGGAAGACTGTGCGACATTCAACATACTCCATGTTTGTGTGGGAGATATCCAATCCCAAATGAGGTTTGATTGGATTATTTCATCCAACCTATTTCTATTGTGTGGTTCATTGAAAGCTTATTCAGCCACGGTATCAATGTAAAATTCATATGTTAAATATTATTCTTGGTGTCATCCCATTATATTTTACAATCCCTACACTTTTTCATTTGAATCTATCATTTTACAACTAATCATGATATCGCATGTGAAGAGAACACATATACTTGTATTGAAGTGTCATTCCCATTAATTCTGGGTGGGAGACACTATATGTGATAAAAAAACATTTAAGGACATTAATCATTAATCTCTCCATCCAATAACATTATCTTCATGAAATTTACAGAAAAATAAGTTTCAATAACAATTGAAAAAATGATTATGGATGATTCTCCATAATTCTTTATTTTTATCCACCTCAATGGAAATTCATTTTAGTACGTTCATAATGGTAGACCACATTAATAATGGATTTCAAGAGATTTCATTATGAAGAATAAAAAATAATGGATCTTTATCTTGTGACATTACAGATTGAATAACATTCACAACTTCATCATGGGTAATCATCCTGAACACTTGTTCTACAGGATACAAGAATTAAGTTTAATAAAATATGGTGCCTAATTTATCATAGCTTTCTAGAATATAAAAACATCATCTACATAAACAATGATCCACCATCATGTTTATATTTGAATACCAATTTGAGGAATCATTAAATGATAGTGTCTTACTAATATTGGAAATAATAAAAATGATAGCCCTCAATGAAACTTTGGTTATCCCCACGAGAACATACTTTAACTTTTAATTCCATGTATTACAGTATAAATAACAACAACCAAATATTAAGGGAAAAAGTTGGATCCTCCTTTCTTCATAAATATTTATTAAAATGTTGTGTCGTTTTACTCAACAAAGTTGCTCCATTTACAAAAGTATTCATGCATTCACATGTGAATGTATGTTCTTACTTAAGCTGTGTAATAATAAATATTTTCATACCATATTCAATTTTTATGTGGATATTTTTTCATCTTAACATACGTAATGGATGATAGATTCTTAATCCTTTTAATGAATACTACTTGTTCTAGTATGTGAAGGTAAAAATCCTTTCATAATGTGACTATATTTCATGAATCACTCACACATACCATCATTCACTAAAGTTTTTAATTACATTTTTAAATCTATAATAAAATTTCTCTTCATCATGTGGAATATTTTATCTTCCATTATCACTAGAATTATCTTATGAATATTCTTATTTCCTTATTAAAATATTCTACCCAAATAACTACCATTTTATTTTGAACTATTACAGCAAGTTTAGATCATCCACATGGGTCCATTTGAGTATCATCCCTAGTTATTTTGGAAGCACTACTATTCAACTTCATCATTTTAGAATAAATAATATTCTCATCATCCATTCATGATATCATAATGGGGGAACATTAATTCACAATATCCTTTGAATTTAATCCCAAGGTAGATTGTTCATACATAGCTAGAATTTGTGGTCTTATTTTCTTATCAGCAATGAATGTATGTTGTTATAAGTATGTATTAACCTTGTAACAACTTCCATTTAATACATCACAGATGTTTTCCATCATCCCAAATATATTTTTAGTATTTATATATTACTATAGTTATGGATTTTTCTTACCCTTCTCTATCTTTCACCCAATTGAAATTGGATTACTTTTTGCTTCTTCATTTATAGTATTGTACCAAAAAATACAATTCACAATTCCCGAATTTGTTTAATTAAAAACATTAACCCACAAACCATGTTATCCTTATATATACCAGATATTATTAATGGATCTTCTGAATGAATTTTTTTGCTCTTGGTGGGTAACATAATTGTGTAATCTTTTTTCAATCCACACTTGTCATGGTGGGTGGTTTCATATCACCATTTTTCATCCATATTTTTTATGAAATTTTCATAAAACCTACGCACATCGTGATAATATGTTTATATTCATTATCACTAGTTGGTATGTATATTACTTGTTTCTTCTCATCTACTAGAGATAGATCATTAAAAGATGTCATGATCTCCTTATCACATGTTCGAGTAATTTTAGATTTATAATACTGCATTGAACATTATGTATCTGCCATAAATATCTCATTATTTTGTAAAGTTAAAATATATGTATTCACATGATTTACCCATTGGGATTCCAAATCTAGAAAACTAATATGTGGGTTTTTTTTTCAGATATTCAATCATTGTAATCATGTGTTCATAGTATTTATTCGTTGTAAAAACATCTTTTTCATGAAACTTCAATATATTTTGCGTTAATGATTCATCTTCCTTTATCTTCCTAGATATTCCCTCCAACTGTAGACCCTTGTCATTAGTTCTATATTCCAATTTCAATTTGATTACATAGATAACTTCTTCAAGAGACTTTTTTACACACTGTTTTTCTTAAACCACTTAGATGTATTTTTGGGATCATATTTAAAGTTTCCTCTTTTTCCTTCAATGGTTAAACCTATTTGGAGAGCATTACATATTCCTGCAATTTCCATCCAAGGCCATTTAAATAACATCATATTACAATTTTATCTAGGTGATATCTACCTACAAACATTGAAATATTCTACAAAATGTGGTAACTCTTTGATTGGTAAAATCATTTAGTTATTTTTGTAATCCTTTTATTGAAAATTCATGTGAGTTTGTAGATTAGTCAATATTACAACTTCTGTTAGGATCATTATTTTGAGACCAACATTAAAAGTTGATAAAGAATACCTCCTGATCATTTGAAAATTATTATTTTCTTGAGGAAGAAGTGTTTTCATTTTCTTTTATGGAATACTAAGTCATATTATATTTACATTCAAAGACTAATTGATCTCATTTATCATAAAAGTATGGAGAGCTAGGAACTACCTTGACATTAGATAAGACAGACATGTTTAACAACTTTTTAAATTTATTTTTCCTATTCTTCATGGTATTCATTGATAAAAGATTATAATCATAGATAAATTGATCTTCATCGAAACTAAACTTCATTGTAGACTTAGTAATGAAATTCAATTTTTAGAAAGAGGATATATTTATTATAGAGTATCTATAATTTGTGAACTTGGGAACTGATACCACTTTTAGTACCCCAGATCACCCTGATAGGGGATAGAGAATTAGGTTTTCATCTTTTTCATTTAATGTAATTGATATTTTTCCCAGATTGGTAGGAAAATGTTTATCATATATGTTTAAATAGTTAAATAATAAAACATTATTATGAATAATGAAAACAAATAAATTTTATGTAGTTCACTACTATGAGCTAGCCCAAGGACCATACTCCAAGTGTATTTAAATCATACCTAAATCCATTAATCATCAATATTTATGGAATATTGAAGTTAAAACAAAGTCACACTACACTAGGAATACTTCCCTTTCATGATTTTATCAATAGAAAATTGGATCCATCGAAACTCATATATCATTTACCCTATATCATTTAATGGGGTGAAGTATTACTCAGTTTATCAAAAATATGGTATCTTTAGTATATTGGAATTTATGTCAATAAAATCATCTAGAATGAGAGTCTACAAACACCATAGATCTTAGTTAATGCACTTTAAACTATTTTTTCACTAAAAAATGATGTTTAAAACTACTTTTCATGAAGATCCTTCTCAAAGGTCACTCATTAAAGAAGAAAACATTCTTTACGAATCGAACTATCTTCCTAATATACCCAGAGCCATCACAAAAGACCCATCATCAAGAATCACCCAATATATAGAAGGATTGGCATCCGTCAAGAGTAATGTAGTATTTTCATGATTCTCATGATCTCATAGAAATCTATATTTTTGGATCTTCCCCCATTAAAAAATCATAAAAAATTATGCATTTAATAATATAATTATCATACTGAATAATGTGGGGGTATCCTAACATGTATAAGGGCCAACACTTCATGTTTCTCCACTTCCTGTTGAATTTATTTCAGATATTTCAAGAAAAATCTTCAGGATGCTCCTCATTTTATGATCATACAGTTTGATTTGTTGTATTCGATTAGATCAACATAATAACATAAATGAATAATGATTCTCCACTTCACATTGTCATAGATAACATTATCAACCCATCGCGAACTTGTGAAACACACCTTTGTGTTTTCATGTATCCAAGATCACTTAACTTGAAATCTCATTAATAAACCTAGTGTGGATTGAATATATAAATTAACCAAAGTCAATTTATAGTAAATAATATACATGGGTATAAAAGCATATTATTTTTGTTATATATGATGCATTCCATGAATGGTGCTCCAGGACCTACACCCATGATCACTGATCTGACTCATGAATTTGATCAGAAACAACCACATACCTTCTTGGGGATGGAAGTTAATATGCTGCTGAATATTAGATAGAGTACATATTTTCTATCATTGAACATATAGAGTTAAATATATAGTGTATGTTCAAGGTTTCTACATACAATCTGCTTGATTCGGCCAAGTGATGGTTGGATATAGTTACCCTGGTTGGGTGCAATTAGAGAACAATATCGGTTGAGTTTCAAAAAAAATTCTATGATAATTAATTTATTTATATAATAAGAGATGACTGAGACATAGAATTAATATATCTCGAATGGGGTTCTCTATCGGTTATGTAGTATTTAGTGTTTTTATCTATGTTACAATGTTTTTCACTACTTCTAGACAGTATTGAAAATTTTCGTTCTATATGATTTGAGGATGTTATAATTAATCAATATATACTCAGTTGAATATATTTTTCCTACCTATAATCTTTTAAATAGTGAATCATGATTTTACAATAGAGCACCACCAGAAGTAAGGTGATTGTACTAGGAAAATAATATCATAGCCTTAATAGGATGGTAGTTCTTTCAGTTATAGGAAACATTCCCTTGAGGATTCTTGTTATGGAAGTGAAAGCTATGTTACCTGAAAATTATGATATGGGGGATCAAATTAGTTCAAATGATAGTGGAATCGTAAGGATTAGTTTTATAGTTACCCTGTAGACTGTCAGGCTTGCGACCATGTTGGGCAACATCAGAGATTTTTTCAGACAATTCAATCAAAATCTAGTGGAAGAGGATCCACAATATCTCATCCTTTGGGAGTAGGTTATTTTTCAACATGTCATTTGGGGATTTAGAGTAGAACCAGTAAGACTATTTGACGTGGTTTTAGTTTCCAAATTAGTCATGCATAAGATTATCAATAGTGATGGTAGAGTGATCAAGATCGAGGAAGTCTATTTGTTTCACAGGGTCATGTATCAAGTTAGTTTCATGAACTATAGCAAAAAACTATGAATCGGGTCGTTGAAAAATCTACAATATCAGGAGATATTATAGTAGACTACAATATAATGGATTTTTTATTTAATATCGGTACTCCACACTACATCTTCTATTTATCTATTGTGGAAATTATTGTATGTTAAGTACAACATTACTATGGTGTAACAACCCTAGATAAAAAATTCAGAGTATGGTCAGAGGGAATACACCAGTTCATGGACTACCCCTTGAGGTAGGTAGTTATCCCTTCCAATGGAATCTCTTAATTATCATGATGCTAAGAGTTGATGTCAATATTGGGATGGATTTATTGGTTCTATATCATTCCATTATAGACTAATATGATTGTACTGTATTACATATATCACTAGAGGATATTGGTTATCTACATAAGGGTGAGTGGGATGTCTAAGACTACAGAGTTTCACCATAGAATAATGTGACAGGTAGAGTGACTGCCCATATTTTCAATCTATTTGTGTATTAGGATGAATTCCCTCTAGTTTAATATTGTTTCATGTATTTATTTCCTGAGAATTTTTCAGGCTACCCCCTATGAGAGAGGTAGAGTTTATGATTGATCCCATTGTAGAAGCATCTTATATGTTTGTTACTCAATATATGATTTCTCTTACTGATCTCCAAGATATCATGTAGATGATAGAGGGTATATGGGACAATGTTTTCTTATGAGAAAATACTACCTCATGGGGTTTACCAATGATTTTCCACAAGAAGGTGGATGAGACCCTTTATGTATGAGTGGAGTACATATGGTTGAACTATATTACAGTCAGGAACCGATATCAACTACCATGAATTGATGATTTCATTTACATGCTCAACAATCTTGGGTGTGTTCTAGGATCTACATTTTATCGGGTATAAGAAGGTGCGAGTTAGTCTATCAAAAATACCTCATATAACATTACATAGCATGTACAGTCAATATAAATGTCTCAATATGCCGTTTGGTCATGTGAACGTTCCCTCTATTTTAATTTATTTGATGAATAGGGTCTACCATTTGTATTTGGATTCTTTTGTCCTAGAGAATGTGGAAAACATATTTTTGTAATGTCACACTCATAATGATCATGATAATCACCTTGAGATATATTTTATTATAATGATAGATCATCATCTTTATACCAAATGACTATGTATGAATTATATATAAATAAAGTTCAAATAATTTTTAATATTATATTTGAACTTGGAATCTTTTGTGACACATAAAAGGTGAGTGATGTGGTCTCATTGGATAATATAAAAAACATGATTGATATTTTGATATTCATAGGTCTAGAAGGATATTACAATTATTTCATAAATGACTTCCCATGACATTATAAACCTTGTACATGTAATTCAAAGTAGGGTATTAAGTTCCTATGGTCAGAAGAGAGTGCAAAATTCTATTAGGAGTTGAAAGAAGGGCTTGTCTGAACACCTATTATGATTCTACCAGATCTTGGACGTTGTCGTACAATGTTCTATGATGCATCGGGAATCATCCATCGAGTATTGTTTACGATGGAGGAAAATATTATGGAGTATGGATTTCAATAGTTGAGGCCTCATGAAAGAAATTACCAAATGAACAATCTCAATACAGATGATGTTTTCCATGCCTCATGTTACTCAAGATGCTATATGTTGGGTTAATTATTTTTTCTGTATACAGACGACATGATTCTCATATATATAATTAAATAGTGTTACTTGAATCTCAAAAAGTGGAGATGGGTCAAATATTATTATTAATTTAATTTTGTTATTTCTTTAATGTATAGTTAAGGAAATTTTGTAGCTGATAAAGTTAGTCAAAAGATTCAGGAACATGTTATATGGGAATCTAGTGATGAATGGAAATCAATGGCCATCTTTTTTTAGAAGCATCTAATGTTTCACAATAGTCACTAGTAGCCTTATCTGTCATCCTTAATAGTTACCTCTTACCTCCAAGATAAGGTCAATAGTGTGAAATTATCATATCCCAAAGGATTAGTTCATTGTGGATGTATTTCAGGAGATAACCCACATCCGGATTGGTTTTTGGATAGAGATGAAATTATGCATAAACAATGACATTTTTGGGAACCTAAAAGTAAGATAAATGAAGTGATGAAAGAGAAAAACTTATTAGGGGGTAGTTCATACAATAATATCCATAATTAATTGAGATATTCAATGTCATTATTGGTGTCTTGGGATGAAACATTAGATAGATGGATTTATTACGAGGTGTTCCACCTTTCAGCAAGTGATGGTAGAGCACTTGCGATATCTTGTCTTGTCACGTCCTCTTTTAGTAATAAAATATAAATGGTAATAAGATTTCATGTACTTTTTGGTTGGATTACCTAGGTCTCCTAGAGATAGTGATATTGTATGGGTGGTCATAGAACGACTAAATAAAGTATCCCAACTTCTTCCTATCTAAGACAATTTCTCATTTGATTAGTTGTGATGATTTTAATTCCAATAGATCATTTGACTACATGGGTTCCCTCATACTATCATTTCAACTAAATATTCTCACTTAACATCAAGATTCTGGAAGGGGTTATAAAAACCAATGTGTATATAGGTGCTTTAGAGGACATAAATTCATCCTTAGATCAATGGAAATTTTGAAATGTCTATATTTTCTTTAGATGACATGCTCTAGGAATGCATCGTTAATTTTATAAGTTCATGAGATAATAATATTCCTCTCACCAAGTTCTCCTATAATAATTGATTCTAGGAAACTATTCAAGTGGCTTTTTTAATCTTTGTGTCATATGCTATGTTGTTAACCCCTTTTTGGATAGAGGTATGAGTGGCAGCTCTACTAGGTCCATTGTATGTTCATGAGACTTCATAGAAAGTTCCACTAACCAGGAAGCTTATGTATATTTCTTAGCCTCGAAATAAATTGTATGTTGATTATCATCAATTACATCTAGAGTTTGAGTTCATGTATTATGGTTCCTCAGGGTATCTCCCAGACTTTGGAATAGATGGATATGAAGAAAAAGGACGTTTTTTCCTCATTATGTGGGGTCATTTGATATTATGGAGAGACTCAGTCTGGTATAATTTTAATTTCTACTACCTCAGAGGTATATTTACATGTAGGTCATATCCCACATTTCAAACTTCAATGGTATCATATCGACCCATATCATATTTAAGATCCTGTGCTTGTTGAGTTAGATATCGATGAGTTTCCAATACCCATTGTTTATTGTAGAACAATGGCTCTCAGAGGCCGGTATGTTCCTCTAGTATGAGTTATAAGGATGAATGAATGTGTACAGGATGACACAAGGGAGAGAGAGGATGATGTACATACCCAATGTCCAAATTTATTTTCATAAAATGTTTCCCCACTAAGATGGTGAACTCAGGTATGAGTTCCTTTAATGTGGGAAGATTGTAAGTACTTGGTGTTTGACTCAAGTATGGATCTTTTAAATTTGGCCTAATTTTTCCTTTTGAACCTAATATGGAAATCTAATGAGTTCCAGAAGTTCCTAGGGGTGTTCAGGTATTATTCAAATACCAGAGCCTAGTGGTTTAGAGAAATTGGATAGCCATATGATTAGAAGAAACCATGAGGGGATGTACACATGGTTATTTATAAATGTCCAACGGTGGAAAGTGGGGTGATATAGGGCACACAGTTTTCCCTAACTATGCCCCAGGTGTTGCATGACCATGAACAAAGTAGCTAACATGTTGTAGAGGTATTTATCATAGTTGGTGCATGGATTCCCTAACTGTGTAGCATAACCTTGTCAGTTCCATCTCTGTGCAATAGATGGATCACGGTTGGCGCATAGTTTTCAAAATGTGTGACAAAGCCATGTGAGGCATTTTTTTGTGTGATTATATAAAAATTACTTTAATAAGGATTATTTTTAATCCTCCCCTTATTATTTATCTCAAGAAGATATCACCATATCATTTCTCCATTTTGAATCTATTTTTCCTTGATTTGTATACTTTGATCTCATGTTCTAATACTGTGTCTTATTTGAGCATTGTTCATCACGTTGTGCATACAAAAGTATATAATCGATTAATTTTTATATATTCATCATTTTTCTTTCTATAAACGATTATATTTTGATACCTGATCATATGAAATAATTTTTGGAAATTAGTATAATATTCAAGTCTATTCCAATCTATTCCAAACTAGTTGTTGGAAATGGATGATTGGAGTAGTACGAGTATGATGTAGATTGTCTATAAATCATCCTCAAGCATTATCATTTTATAAATTATCATGTGTGTGGACAAATTTCACTGGGAATCATCTGTTAAATTAATGTTACTGGATTATTGTCATTATTACTATATTATAATACTTTTTATATAAATTATATCCTTCCTCTGTGGTCATATCCACAATTTCAACCACCCCGAGTATGGTTTTTTTCTCGAATTATTCCTTCTGAGGGTTTTTATGTGCATCTTAGCTATCATCCAGGTGTTCCTTGGCTTGATCTTTCTAATGGTACAATATCCTTAATTAAATTACAATTTAATTAGTGTTTTACTAGCTCTATATATTTTAATTCCACCTAACCCTTCTATGAAATGTGTTACACTTATTTAATTAATGTTTAAATATTAAATTTGAGGTGTATACAATGAATAATACAAAGAAGTATTGAATGTAAATAAATATTTTGTTTCATCTTTGTATCACCATTTACAAGTATAATGGATGTTACTAGAGTGAACCAAATTGTATTATTGGGACATATATTAATTTAATAAATTACTGCATGTCCTTGAGATGCATTGAAAACTGTAAGAATGTTATGGAATGAACCTCTTTGTATATTAAATGGAATGAATGTTTCATGGAATAATTATTCAAATGAATCAATTAAACAGTGCATTGTATATAAAACATTACATTATTTAATGTGTTTTAATACACTACATAGCCTTGGATTCCCAAGGCAATTCCCTGAGCACTCATGGATGGAATATTGATTCCAGGATCCCGATTTCCAAGGCTGATACCCACATTGGAACCCGATCATTGTCTACTAGTGGACGCTTGATATGACACATTAGGATACCGTCATTATTATTAAAGGATTCCATATATACAGTCATAGGATCTATAATTATAGTTGTGGACATGAGTATCCTTGGAATCACAGTTGGGCTTACTTACTAGTTTTCTCATTTTACCATGGAAAATTTCCATACACTCGACTATAATTTCCTTATAGTGGAATAACATGTGTAATTACCTATAGATTTCACTCTCTTACATTTATTTAAGATACAATTACTACATGAGTTGGCCCAACCTATGAGTTTGTGTTTTGTTTAGATATTACCGTGGATCCTTTTAATTATTAGTATAATTGTGGATGCCTTGTAATGTCATCGATACTTTACTATTATGATAATGTGAGTATTTAGGGGATGTTAATACCACACATGGACTATTTATATAAAATTTACCATAAATAATTAATCAAAATGTCACATGTAACAGCCCAAGATTTTATAAAAAAATATTCTTTTTAATTTTATTAAAGTCTTGTGTTGTACGCTACACCAAAAGGAGCTTGCACAACACGCATCCTTGACTTGCCTTGCATTACACGCAATCGCGACCTTCCTCGATAGCGTGTGTAATACGCAATACCGAGTTTCACTAAACAACGATATGCTATTAAAATATTATTAAAACTAGCCGGTATGAATAGTAATAACAACTTTTTAAAATTATGTAAATCTTATTTTTCAAAATGAACTTCATTTTTGGATTCGGAGTATCGAATTTAGCCTAAGGTGAAATGTTGGTACATTTCGGATAACTTTCATATTCTGATGAATAGTGAAAATTACTAAATTATAATTAAAAACAACTTTTTTAATCGAAATAATTAATAGTGATAAATCATTAATTTGAGTGGTTTTAAAGTATATTTAGAATATATTTTAACAATTTAATACAATGTTGGTCCTTGTATGTAATTTCACATTTAAACTAGACATAAACAAGTGTCAATCTTTTGATAGATATTGTTTCTTAAAAACACGCTATTTGTTTTAACAGCGGGATTTAATTATAAAATTAATTAATGAAACTTTTATGTTATGAATTTGGTAAAATAGACTTCATTTTTAAATTCGGAATATGAAATATAGCTTGGGATGAAATTTTGGCATTGTTCTGAAAAACATCAATTTTTGATGAATAGTGAAACTACTAAGTGGTAGGTTAAAAACTGAATTTTGCATAAAACTTAATTTTACCGCTTCTGTGAATGGAATTTCGAAAATCCGAGAGACACGGTTAATATCAAGGACTAAAATGTGGTTCAATGAGATGAAAATATTTTTTTGGTGAATAGTAACTTTTTACTTTTTTTACCACGGTTAATAGTAAATAGGGTAACTAAGGGTAAATATGATATTAATATTACCCTAACACATGTCCTAATTCTATTGGACAAGTGTAATTCGACCAAAAACAAACTTAGGAATAAAATATGACCATTTAGGCCCACTTGGATTAGATTAGGACATTTATTATTAATTTATTTAAAGAAGGGTTAAAATAGTTAAAATCAAAGTTTAATAAGTAAATCATTTTTAATATGGGGTTATACATAAGATAAATTAGACTATAAATATTCATTAGAAAGCTAAAAATATTTCCTACATGATGGTATTTTATTTGTAATTTTTAGACATAAAATAATTTAATTTATTTATGACACAACGATGATGCAGTAATTATCTTATTAATGAAATATTGACATAATTGATGTTATAAACACCAAAATAAATGTAATTTGAGATTTTTTATGAATTACACTAATTTTCTAGGTTACTATGATATATTAATGTTGATTTAATCAACTTGGTTCGAACATTTAATTCCGTTATGACTTTCACAAAAGTCATATATCAAATAGTGTCAAAATTGACACAAAATAGTTTTTAAATCAAATATTATATTATTAATTGTTATTGTATTCCTAAAAATCTAAGTTTCGGCCAAATGACTTAGATAAGGATATATATATTAATAATAAACAATTTTGGGTTCGTTTGGCATGTTATAGTAAGTTTATTAACAATATAGTGAAAGAAAACAAAAAGACATGGTAAAAGTTAAATTATTTAACTTAGAGTTAAATTTAATTGATAAGGTTAAAATAATATCCTAAACTTGTCTAAATTCTATTGGTTGATAGGATTTCGACCCCTCCCCACCTTATCTTCGAAATAAGACCCTTTGGAACCATTATAAACCGATTTTGACTTTAATATAAAATAATATTTTGAGATATTCCTAAGGTGCCCCTCTCCTTCCTTATAAAAGGACACCTCCTCCCCCTCCTCCTCACACCAATTTGAGCACTCAAGCTCGGCCAACCCCTGGCAAAATCCCTTCTCCACTTCCCTAGCAACATCCTAGAGGTTCTGGTCTTCCTCAGAGACCAATTCTAGTGCCCTAAGAGGAGGTCTCAAAGAGGCACTTCAAAGAAGAGGTAATTACCGTTACCAATTCTTTCATCTTTATTTCTTCTTCCACTTCTTCTTCTTAGGTTGTTTCATTATGAAGTAATAACATCAGTATCACTCATATACTGATATGTTATTATAAGTATGAAACAACCCTATTTCACCATCTATCCATCCTACGGAAAAAGAAATCACCGCGCGTGCGTACGTACGGAATACCGTCTCCACGCCGTGGTGTAATCTATTTTCCACCACCACCTTACATGGATGGGTATAATGGTGTAAAGAATAACTATACAAAGTTATTACAACATCATATTGATTCTGATATATTGTATAATCCACTCCAATTCAATTCAATATTTATAGAAATGATATCATCGCTCGTGCGTACGTACGGACTACCGTCTCCACGACGCGATGAGATTCATTCTCCATGTTAACCATTTAAGAATGATTATAATGTATATATAAGAAATAATAATGAAATATATGACATTATAAAGCTACTGGATTTATTTATATATATACATATGTATGTCATCTACTTACTTCCATTTCAAGACAATAAGGAAAGAAAAACAGCGTTCATGCGTACGTACGGACTACCGTCTCCATGAACGGTGTTTTTCATTTTATTTATCTATCTATTATATATATATATATACTGAATATATATGATATATAAATCATATTTTATATTCTGGAAGTAATTAAATCATGATATAAGTAATAATGATGTCAAGAACAACAAGTCAAAACACCTACGATAAATGAAACGATTTTACCCAAAACGCTTCTTTAACATGGAATTTACAAAAGAACGGGTAATATAATGTCATAAGTGAACCATATATGATATCATAACAATTAATATGATTCTGTAATAAGTCAATGACATTATTTAAATCATTATACAGGAGGTTCGGACACATACGAAGCAAATTGGACCTAAGGTAAGGGAAATATCACAATCTCATTTTTATCCGAGATTGTTTATTCGTAAGTATTTACTGGGGTGTATTTTATCATCCACATCCATGTTTACTCAATATGTAATATTATTTCCATCCACCTAAAATTGTTTAAATCCATTTTTACCCTTCAGTGAGTTTTTAGTAATACGTATGAAAGGAATCTTTTGTCGTTTTTCGTACGAGGTACTTTTTGACTTTTCCGACAAAAGTACGAAGAATGTTTTTTTAACTTATACGGCACGAACAGATTTCTACTGTTTTATAAAGCCTTATTTTAATGAAGCTTCCTCTAAAAGATTTCATGACTATTTTCAATAAAATCTCTTTCTTTTAAAATTGCATGATGTTTTGTGAAAAGAAATTGATTTTGAAGAAGAAAGGATATTTTCCTCAAGAATTCAATTCAAGTGTTTTATCAAAATTATTTCCCATCTAAGATAATAAAGGGTTCTGTTTCTATCCATATTTTTACATTGATTTGACTATGTTGTGATGGAATTATGTTTATGAATTCCTTTATCTTATATGAATGGTTTTATGATGTCATGTTGTTTTAAGAATCCCATTTTTATTACATGGGTTATGAAATGATGTATGATTTATGATTTTGTGGCACACATAAGAATGGTATAATTATGAGATGGGTGGGACCTATATCTCCCTCCAATGCATTTGGTAATGATTTTATATCTCATGAGATAGACATGGCTGAAATGGTAGGTTATACCGGTTCAGTGAAACAGGACTGAAACGAGGGTTACTCGATTCAGAAAGGGACTTTGTCCACTAAGATAGTCTTGACAATGAGTCTTGACTAACAAGAAATGATTTTCTATGATTATGTGTGTATGCCACAAAGTTTCACGTTTTAAGTTATGATTATTGGGATTACATTTTACTTCTATGATATATCCCATGTTATGATATTATGAGCTCTTTTGCAGGTTAAGATTTCCAAAAGCTATGTATATGATGTGATTGATTTTTCTTTTGTTTACCCTTACTGAGCATTTGAGCTCACCCTTTTATGTTTTCTTTTCCCCAGGATATAAAGAAAGGTTTTAGGTAGAAAAAAGGGATGACCTTTATGGGAGATATTGAAGAACTTTCACCACGATTAGAAGATTACGTTCCGAGTTTCCAAAGACACTAAACTATTACGATCATTTAGTGTGTGTTTTTGTTATGTACTAAGTATTCTGCAAATGTAATGTAATGTCCATGTACGTCAAGATACGGGTCTCTACAGTTGGTATCAGAGGAAAGGTTTAGTCAACCTTTGGAAACTAGGATGCGAGAACTTTAGTGAGATCCCTAGAGATATTTCTACGGTATGTCTAGGGATGTCCCTAAGGTTAAGTATACGTATAGGTTATAGTACTAGAATTACGCTAACGGTCATAGAATTAAACCTAAGATGTTAGATATTGAAGGTACTCCCCCTTTATTATGTTGTTTTCCCTAGCATGATTTTTGCCTCTCACACTATTCTTTTTGGGTTTTAGATGATGGCTGGAACCCGAAGGAACCGTGTTGATCAATGCAATGGACAATGCAATGATTCCCCTCCTGAACAAACAAATGTTATGGGAGATGGAGTGCAAAATCTTATTGCTATACTTACACAAGCTATGAATCATTCTGGACTTCCAAATGAGCAGAGAAGGGAACAATATTCTATTGAGTCCTTCATGAGGCAACGTCCACCTTCTTTCAGTGGGTCTTCTGATCCACTTGTGGCTGAACAATGGATCAGTACTACTGAAAAGATATTTTCAGTTCTTCAATGTTCTGAACATGATAAAGTCATCTTAGCAGTATATCGTTTGGAAGGTGAAGCTGATCAATGGTGGAATCTTATCAAGAATACGAGGCCAAGAGATGAAATTGAGTCCATGGAATGGGACGAGTTCAAGAACTTGTTTTTCAGTAAGTACTTCCCTCGTATTCTTCGAACAAAGATGGAGAAAGAGTTTCTTGAACTGAAGCAAAGGGACGATGAATCTGTTGGTACCTATGAAGCAAATTTTACAAGACTTGCAAGGTATGCTTCTGGAATTATCATCCAACCTGAAAGTAAAGTTGATCGATTTTTCAGTGGCTTAAAACCAAGTCTTCGAAGGGCATTAGCTATAAGAGACTTCAGTAGCTATGAAGAAATTGTGCGTTGTGCTATCAAGGTAGAAATGGAAGTTGGTGTTACATATCCATCTCATGGTTTTGACAAGAAACGAAAGATGGAGTTCAAGGAGAAATCTCAGAATAATTGTGAAAAGAAGATGAATGTTTCCTTATGCACAAAGTGTGGAAAGAAGCATGGTGGAGATTGTCTTAAAGGGACTAGAAAATGTTTTAAGTGTGGAAAAGAAGGTCATCGAGCAGCTGAGTGTCGAAGTAATGGAAAAAGGGTTTCTAATGATGTGAATAAAGTAAACACTGCAGAGAACGCACCACCAACACTTCAATGCTTCAAGTGCAAGGAAATGGGGCATTATGCTAATAATTGCCCTAATCCAAGGGTTAGTGATGATCAACATGAGCAACCACTGAAGGCAAAGGACAAAGGGAAATCACATGCGATCACTATTGGCAATGTTGAATATGACAACGATGTGGTGGAATGATTAAGTGTTTATGTAATGGGATTCCAAAATAATGTTGTATCATTGAGTATTGCAATATTTACTGATGTGGTATTCAAAGTGATTGAGATATTTTTTGGAAATAAGATGATATGCGCATAATGAAGACGAGAAAATGAAATGTTTAATATTATTCATGAGCTCATGATTGATATAAGGACTAAGTGATATCATGGTGTTAGTATATAGAATTTTGAGGATTTTGGTATGTGGAAAGAGTTAACTTTTAATAGAATTCGTGTTTTCAATAAGGTTCAATGGGTATTCAAGAGAGTACAAGATAGAGGCCTTTGAATGTTTGGAATGTGACCAACATAACATATCTTATGATATATGGGGATCAACGATGGTATTAAATCTCTGGTAATCGTTTCCACTATGTTATGAGAATGGACTGCAGTATTATGGATAAGCCTAAAGATTGGAATGGATTATGTTGGACATAAGTTAGTATTGTTTAAGGATAGAAGTTTTTTCGATATTATTGATGGGATGTTATAGTAATATAGTTTTATAAAAAGGACAACCTGCAGGACGGGCGACAGCCCATCGCTTCGGACAAGGCTGTAGGAATCGAACCCACAACCGAAGTGCGACTGGCCTTTATCGCCTACCACTGACCTACAGGAAGTCCCTGTTTAGTAGAAACTAGTTTTATTATATTAAGCAGTATGATATATGAAGTATAAGTCCATTTTAGGAACTATATATGATTAATCTCACTATAGAATGACTTATGTATATTTAATAACTTTTTCTTACCTTTTGTTTGAGACAGATGGAATGACCCGTCATTCTATCACATGATCTGCTAACACTTCACGAATAACAAATTCAACTTCATTTATTTTAGAGATGAAGTAGAAATTGTTCAATGCACGAACAAAAGTGAGATTGTACCAAAATAAAGTAAGTATTTATTCAAAGCAAATTTTCAACTTTAGGGAAATGATCTTGAAAACAAAAAATGTTGTCCTAGTGATCTTATACCTGATGAATCAGATGGTACCTTATATCATCACAAATCTATGGATTTGTGATTACTGGCTTTTCCATAGCCATGTTCTCTACCACTCTCCATCAGAACATGATGGTTAGATTTCTCTTCCATATCCATATTTTCACCTATGTGGAAACCCAGTGATTAGTTTATTTGGGTAATCGTTACATTTCATACTTTAGTTTTTAAAGCCAAGTTTTGGTATTCCCTTTTACGATGTGGGTTTCTATTAAAGAAACTTTCGAATAGTAAACCATTTATAACCCCGACGAATTTCGAGGGCGAAATTCATTTTAAGGGGGGTAGAATGTAACAGCCCAAGATTTTATAAAAAAATATTCTTTTTAATTTTATTAAAGTCTTGTGTTGTACGCTACACCAAAAGGAGCTTGCACAACACGCATCCTTGACTTGCCTTGCATTACACGCAATCGCGACCTTCCTCGATAGCGTGTGTAATACGCAATACCGAGTTTCACTAAACAACGATATGCTATTAAAATATTATTAAAACTAGCCGGTATGAATAGTAATAACAACTTTTTAAAATTATGTAAATCTTATTTTTCAAAATGAACTTCATTTTTGGATTCAGAGTATCGAATTTAGCCTAAGGTGAAATTTTGGTACATTTCGGATAACTTTCATATTCTGATGAATAGTGAAAATTACTAAATTATAATTAAAAACAAATTTTTTAATCGAAATAATTAATAGTGATAAATCATTAATTTGAGTGGTTTTAAAGTATATTTAGAATATATTTTAACAATTTAATACAATGTTGGTCCTTGTATGTAATTTCACATTTAAACTAGACATAAACAAGTGTCAATCTTTTGATAGATATTGTTTCTTAAAAACACGCTATTTGTTTTAACAGCGGGATTTAATTATAAAATTAATTAATGAAACTTTTATGTTATGAATTTGGTAAAATAGACTTCATTTTTAAATTCGGAATATGAAATATAGCTTGGGATGAAATTTTGGCATTGTTCTGAAAAACATCAATTTTTGATGAATAGTGAAACTACTAAGTGGTAGGTTAAAAACTGAATTTTGCATAAAACTTAATTTTACCGCTTCTGTGAATGGAATTTCGAAAATCCGAGAGACACGGTTAATATCAAGGACTAAAATGTGGTTCAATGAGATGAAAATATTTTTTTGGTGAATAGTAACTTTTTACTTTTTTTACCACGGTTAATAGTAAATAGGGTAACTAAGGGTAAATATGATATTAATATTACCCTAACACATGTCTTATTTCTATTGGACAAGTGTAATTCGACCAAAAACAAACTTAGGAATAAAATATGACCATTTAGGCCCACATGGATTAGATTAGGACATTTATTATTAATTTATTTAAAGAAGGGTTAAAATAGTTAAAATCAAAGTTTAATAAGTAAAGCATTTTTAATATGGGGTTATACATAAGATAAATTCGACTATAAATATTCATTAGAAAGCTAAAAAGATTTCCTACATTATGGTATTTTATTTGTAATTTTTAGACATAAAATAATTTAATTTATTTATGACACAACGATGATGCAGTAATTATCTTATTAATGAAATATTGACATAATTGATGTTATAAACACCAAAATAAATGTAATTTGAGATTTTTTATGAATTACACTAATTTTCTAGGTCACTATGATATATAAATGTTGATTTAATCAACTTGGTTCGAACATTTAATTCTGTTATGACTTTCATAAAAATAATATATCAAATAGTGTCAAAATTGACACAAAATAGTTTTTAAATCAAATATTATATTATTAATTGATATTGTATTCCTAAAAATCTAAGGTTCGTCCAAATGACTTAGATAAGGATATATATATTAATAATAAACAATTTGGGGTTCGTTTGGCATGTTATAGTAAGTTTATTAACCATATAGTGAAAGAAAACAAAAAGACATGGTAAAAGTTAAATTATTTAACTTAGAGTTAAATTTAATTGATAAGGTTAAAATAATATCCTAAACTTGTATAAATTCTATTGGTTGATAGGATTTCGACCCCTCCCCACCTTATATTCGAAATAAGACCCTTTGGAACCATTATAAACCGATTTTGACTTTAATATAAAATAATATTTTGAGATATTCCTAAGGTGCCCCTCTCCTTCCTTATAAAAGGAAACCTCCTCCCCCTCCTCCTCACACCAATTTGAGCACTCAAGCTCAGCCAACCCCTGCCAAAATCCCTTCTCCACTTCCCTAGCAACATCCTAGAGGTTCTGGTCTTCCTCAAAGACCAATTCTAGTGCCCTAAGAGAAGGTCTCAAAGAGGCACTTCAAAGAAGAGGTAATTACCGTTACCAATTCTTTCATCTTTATTTCTTCTTCCACTTCTTCTTCTTAGGTTGTTTCATTATGAAGTAATAACATCAGTATCACTAATATACTGATATGTTATTATAAGTATGAAACAACCCTATTTCACCATCTATCCATCCTACGGAAAAAGAAATCACCGCGCGTGCGTACGTACGGAATACCGTCTCCACGCCGTGGTGTAATCTATTTTCCACCACCACCTTACATGGATGGGTATAATGGTGTAAAGAATAACTATACATAGTTATTACAACATCATATTGATTCTGATATATTGTATAATCCACTCCAATTCAATTCAATATTTATAGAAATGATATCATCGCTCGTGCGTACGTACGGACTACCGTCTCCACGACGCGATGAGATTCATTCTCCATGTTAACCATTTAAGAATGATTATAATGTATATATAAGAAATAATAATGAAATATATGACATTATAAAGCTACTGGATTTATGTATATATATACATATGTATGTCATCTACTTACTTCCATTTCAAGACAATAAGGAAAGAAAAACAGCGTTCATGCGTACGTACGGACTACCGTCTCCATGAACGGTGTTTTTCATTTTATTTATCTATCTATTATATATATATATACTGAATATATATGATATATAAATCATATTTTATATTCTGGAAGTAATTAAATCATGATATAAGTAATAATTATGTCAAGAACAACAAGTCAAAACACCTACGATAAATGAAACGATTTTACCCAAAACGCTTCTTTAACATGGAATTTACAAAAGAACGGGTAATATAATGTCATAAGTGAACCATATATGATATCATAACAATGAATATGATTCTGTAATAAGTCAATGACATTATTTAAATCATTATACAGGAGGTTCGGACACATACGAAGCAAATTGGACCTAAGGTAAGGGAAATATCACAATCTCATTTTTATCCGAGATTGTTTATTCGTAAGTATTTACTGGGGTGTATTTTATCATCCACATCCATGTTTACTCAATATGTAATATTATTTCCATCCACCTAAAATTGTTTAAATACATTTTTACCCTTCAGTGAGTTTTTAGTAATACGTATGAAAGGAATCTTTTGTCGTTTTTCGTACGAGGTACTTTTTGACTTTTCCGACAAAAGTACGAAGAATGTTTTTTTTTTACTTATACGGCACGAACGGATTTCTACTGTTTTATAAAGCCTTCTTTTAATGAAGCTTCCTCTAAAAGATTTCATGACTATTTTCAATAAAATCTCTTTCTTTTAAAATTGCATGATGTTTTGTGAAAAGAAATTGATTTTGAAGAAGAAAGGATATTTTCCTCAAGAATTCAATTCATGTGTTTTATCAAAATTATTTCCCATCTAAGATAATAAAGGGTTCTGTTTCTATCCATATTTTTACATTGATTTGACTATGTTGTGATGGAATTATGTTTATGAATTCCTTTATCTTATATGAATGGTTTTATGATGTCATGTTGTTTTAAGAATCCCATTTTTATTACATGGGTTATGAAATGATGTATGATTTATGATTTTGTGGCACACATAAGAATGGTATCATTATGAGATGGGTGGGACCTATATCTCCCTCCAATGCATTGGGTAATGATTTTATATCTCATGAGATAGACATGGCTGAAATGGTAGGTTATACCGGTTCAGTGAAACAGGACTGAAACAAGGGTTACTCGATTCAGAAAGGGACTTTGTCCACTAAGATAGTCTTGACAATGAGTCTTGACTAACAAGAAATGATTTTCTATGATTATGTGTGTATGCCACAAAGTTTCACGTTTTAAGTTATGATTATTGGGATTACATTTTACTTCTATGATATATCCCATGTTATGATATTATGAGCTCTTTTGCAGGTTAAGATTTCCAAAAGCTATGTATATGATGTGATTGATTTTTCTTTTGTTTACCCTTACTGAGCATTTGAGCTCACCCTTTTATGTTTTCTTTTCCCCAGGATATAAAGAAAGGTTTTAGGTAGAAAAAAGGGATGACCTTTATGGGAGATATTGAAGAACTTTCACCACGATTAGAAGATTACGTTCCGAGTTTCCAAAGACACTAAACTATTACGATCCTTTAGTGTGTGTTTTTGTTATGTACTAAGTATTCCGCAAATGTAATGTAATGTCCATGTACGTCAAGATACGGGTCTCTACATCACATTTTTATTAAAAAAGATGAAAGTGATGTTGGTACATGGGTATTTATATTACTATACAAATTTATATTCATATATGCACACTTTCACACAGTTTTAGTTTATATTACATGTACTAGATGTTATAAATGTCATTGGTGGAGGACTATTTATATTTATATCACATCCTATCTAAAATTACATATTCAACAAAGTACATTAAATTTATATAGGTTTTGGTAAAGGGATGTTTACAACTTCAACACATGATTGTTTTCTTTCATATTATGGTGCTCGTAGCATATGAACTTGTAGGAGATTAAATTTCTTGGGATAGTGTTAGTATAATTTTTTCTACTTTTAAATATAATATTTTTCATTCAACCATAAATCCATTTTGAAATCCATATAGATACATGAAATATATCATCATCATCATTAGTATATTTATACTAGTATCTTGATTTATTAACTACATCAGTCAGTTTTTTTCTATGGATTTTGTTTAATATTAGTTTCTCTATTTTACCTGATATTTTACATAAAATTTAGGATACAATCTGTTAATGAGGGAATAGACTCCCCACATACACACTCGAGGCCCCACTACTAGTTGAAAACCTCTAACGTTTGAAGAGATGCGCTTGAGGCCACGTGGCCCGTTGGGCTCGGGTCACCTTTGAGTGACCTCCATATCTAAGAAATCAAAATATTTCAATTATTGGATATTGGAATATAAATTAAATTTATGTTAGTGGTATAATTAATATATCTATATTATATAATGGTTCATCAATAATTGAGTAAGGTAATACATTATATATTTAACTCTTGTCCACTTTTTTGGATTATTATAGTAATAAACTACCATATTTTAAAATGGGATTATATGAAGTTGTATATAACGAAATATTAATTCATATATTAAATAAAACCATGATAAAATACCAGTGTATAGTTAATTAGGATAATCCATTGCAATTTAATCTCATCATTTTGGGTTTAAAATTCAATAGATGAAATATATTAAGGGGTGTATAGAATGTAATGAATTTCAATTTTCATATATGTTTTCCGATAATAAATTAAAATTTGGTTGGTATAATTCTCCACAAAAAACATCAAACAAAAATAAATCTATGATATTTATAGAACATTAACATCTCACCATTGAATTAACGTGTATGAATAGAAGTAATATAATTTTGTACTATATTAATATATATATATATATGTCTATATATATAAAGGATATTTTAAAAAAATTTACTTAACCCATTGTTCTTTAAGAATCTACATTTTCATGCACTGTGCATATTATTAATGAAAAGTATATTATTTGTGTTTATTTTACTAACATAAATTATATATTGGATAATTTTATATTTATTAGAGTTTAAAATATGAAGAACATATACTTCTAAAAAATTAATATCTTATATAAATTGGTTTTAATTATATTTTACAGATTTATTTCAAATTTAAAATAGAAAATTATTGAAATTTATTTTCGATCAATTAACCTCAATTTTTCTCCATTATTATTTTTTATTGTATTTTGAGTTTTTGATAAATATATATTTTTAGGTGATTTTTTAAAATACAATTTTAAAAAATTACATGACATTTTAAAAACTACTCATATATAAATATAATATGAAAATTCTTGAAAAGGTTTTCAAAAAAAATGTATTTAAAATGATATTTTTTAATTTACTAAAAAAATAGTAACACATTTTTGAATTTTTAGTTCACATTTAAATTTTTTTAGAAACATTTTTTTTTATTTTTAAAAACGTGTATGTAAAATTATTTTATTAATTATATATGGTAAATATATTAAAAATAAATATATTTTTCAATTCCATATTTGGAAGTGAATGTTCAATTAATTTTAGCATGACTGTAATAAAATGATTTTATCGAGAAATAGTGAAAACTAATGTTTCTTCTAAAACAATTACTTTTATTACATTATCTGAATATAAGTGAGACATAGAGTTCTATAAATCTTTCGAAATGGGGAAATATTTATTTATTAATATTTTATATTAATTTAAGGTATATTTTTTAAAAGTTATATAACTTATATATAATTTTAAAATTCACATTTAATATTTTCATTCTATCAAAAAACAATTTTCTGTATTATATTAAATTAAAAATTATATTTGTAAAAATAAAATTTTAATTTATCTTATAGTCACATAAATATTAGTAGTTATATAATAAATAAATTTATATATTGAAAATAAATAAATTTATATTTTAATCCCACACATAACTTTTAGGACTAAAATGATATTTTTATAAGAAATAATTTTTATGAGTTATACGTACAAATTCTAAAAATAATTCCCCTAAACCATATAAAATGTTCCTTATAAAATATTTCTAAATTTTATGTTCACATTCTAAATTTATTAAATAATGATAAATTTACTTTCATCTATTAAAATTAGATAACAAGGGTAAATATTTATTGTGTGTGTTAAGAAAAAAATTTAGTGAATGTTATTTAACGATGCACAAATGTTTAAAACATGTTAAAAAATTGAATGAAATTTAATTTTAGAGGGATTTTTAATCTTATATCTTTTCCTACACCATTATTATCAATATTTTTTACTTTTTAATCGATTAATGGAATTTTTATATTTAAATTTAATTATGTTTTAATAATCAACCACCATCATTAAAGATAAAAGTAACCCAATTCCGTCCCAATTTTTCTTAAATTAAAAATATTCTTATCAACCAAAAAAGTACCATATTCTCAACTATGAAAACCCCAAAATCACATGTATCATTTTTATACCAAATTACCAAGCTATTTAACCATGCAGAGTTATTCATGGGGGGTATCCAAAGGAGATAATGTTAAGTTCAATTAGAGAGAACATTTTATGATGTGGCATCCCATGTGGTTTTAGAAAATCTATCAGAGTTAAAAAAACCTTGGAGATATTTATAAAATAAAATATTATTTTACGTCAAAATAGATTTTCTTTTATACATAATATTTTGAATGCAATGGAGTTCTAGATTATCATGTTATAGGTTTTTGTAATTAATGTTAGAAATAAAGAATTAATCTTTGTTTTAGGATTGGGTAGATATATTTTGATCTTAAAAGAATACATTAACAACATATTCATATCAATAAGATCTTACTACAAACACCCTACAGAGCCTATTAGTCCATATATTCATTTACGGAGGCCCTTGGGTTAACTTTGATATTTTCCAACTTGATTGGGAATTGGAAACCTGACTTGAAAACTGAAGTATGATGATATAAATTTTCAAGGGACACAAAATGATCTGAATAATATTTTCCGTAATTGAAATATTTGATTATTCCACTTGGTTAATTTTTTTAGTTATGATAATATTAGGTCAATTTTAACATACCTTTAACACATGTAGAAAATATGATAAAAATTCATGAAAATTCCAAAAATAAACCTACTATATTCTTGTATTAAACCTTTTAATGGAATTATATAATTGATACAAAAAATGTATAACACAATATATTGATGAAATACAAGAAATTGGAAATAAATTTCTTTAACTGGTGTTATAATAAGGAAAATGAAATAATATAAGGATTAGTTAATGATGAATTATAGACATACCATAAACTATCACTTGGAGATAATGAAAGTCAAAATAGTTAAATAGTAAAAAATAAACCAATATGGAAGGTAAATGATAAACAATTATCATAGGCATTATGGTGTGTTATTATAGATAATGAGGAACATTTATTTATAAAAATGTAATATTGAATAAAACTATTTTATTACAATTTAAAAAATCAAAATATTTTATTGTGTATGGACAATAATGGTCATGACATAATGACCATTTAGTGTCAAGCAGATGGTGTGGACAATATATTCATGTTTTAGTGTACCAAAACCACCTATAAACTAGATTTAAATGATCCATGACATCATAGAATACCATCTTTCACTCAATTTATAAATCACTTCTTTGGCTATAATTTACTGTATAACTCACCCAACATAGACCCCTCCCTCACCATATGTCATGGAATAACCCACATGTCACGGTGTGATACGAATTTCTCCCTAACCATTATCACTGTAATTAATTATTTAATTAATACAATTGATAATTAATATATATGAAACTATATATGATAAACAATAATTTTTTTCATTACAAAGTGAGGCCCACCATCATAGTGTGACCCTTGCTCCCCAAAAAAAACAAAAATGAAATACAAAATGATGTAATATTAATTAGTTACTTATTATTACATAACAATCACTAGAATGTTATATTCCCTCCTCCAAAATAATGTTTCCCTTATGTATGAGTTTCCAAAAAACATAGATCAATATGTTTGGGTCATTATCTTAACACGAAAATATTCACAATAGTGTGACCAATGAATTTTTAAAATATTTACTACGTAAATAGATAATTGTTTTGAAAATATAATTTGATTTTTAAAATAATGAAATGATAAACATTACTATAACATAACCCTCACACCCCTTAGCTAACTGTTATACCAAAAGTGTTATCTTTTATAGAGACTTAATATGCCTTGGGGGCCTTGTCCATGTCTTAAGATTTGATATTACTATAATGAATTAATCTAAAGAAGAAACCTGTTAATATAAGATCTATAAATATCACAGATTTATGGTCCCTTTATAAAAAATTCTAAACCTCAACCCCTAATAATTCTCATAATTCTATTTTGAGTCATCACCAACAACCGAAAAATTCATAAATGATGAAAACATATGTTGGTTGGGGATAATTCTAAATATGATCTTATATAGGAATGTTATGGAGTATAAAAACACAAAACCATATAGTTTCTTATCTCATAGTTACACCACCAACAGACTATGTTTCTCAATGAGATAATACAATATCCATCTTTCCTAAATGTCATAATCCATCTCCCACAAATCTGTTAGGATTTTCATAATATTTAAAAACACTAAAGCCCGAGGGATGATCTTTCCATATAGTGTCTTATAATATTAATAAATTATATATATTAATTTATTCTTAAAAATATGTCATCCAAAAAAACTCAACATATTTAGTATTCTACAAATTTGAAAAATTAGGATGATATTGGGTGTGTTGAGATAGATGAAATTTTTAATACAATGAACTAGAATAATTAGGGATATCATACTACTAATTTTTTGTACTGTTACTCTCCAAAATATATAATTGACATGCATATCTTTTTTTAAATTTCTCATATGTCAAAATAATTTGATTTATAAATATATTTAACATAATAATGAACACCTTATCTCCCACCATATTATCTAGAGAAATGTTTTTCACATATAAATTATACTATCTATGAGAATTCTACAATTACTTTTTAATGAATCATGTATGCATTTATATCTAATACATGAGACCCATCACACTAATTGGACATATTCCATCCAATATTGATAGAATATATATATCATAACACATTGAAATGTAAAAATTTCAATATGAATTATATCTTGAGAACTATTATTGTTGAAATAATACAAAAGTTCCCAATGGTTCTTACATGGACCATAAAAATAAATCTCAAATGGTTGTGAAATTTCAAATAATATTTAAACTGTATTCTTATAACTTCCATAAATAATAAGATATTTATTATGTTTCAAATTCATCATCATGTGAAACACATTAAATAACCCTCATAAAAATATTGATATTACATGAGAATACCAAAATCAAATGATTCATTAACGTACCTTCTAAACATATAGATTCTCCTAAACATACATAATGCCTACCTAAACATCATATTACATCTCATAGATATAAATATAATAACATACATTAATTATCATATACACAACTTCAAAAATAAGATAACTACCTTAGTGAATTCGAAAAAACCCCATCACAAAATCTATGGTCACATCATCCCATATTCAATTAGTATTCAATAATGACTAAAGAAATCTGGATTTGTAATTCTTATTAGACTTCACACATAATAATTTGGAGTATAATTTGAAAACCCCAACCTTTTACATCCTTAAAATTTCTATACAATATAGATTATAAATAGTGTGGTACATACTGTTAAGCATCGCGTGAATAACCCATCAAGTGGAACATGAGTTCCTTAACAACTATATTGGAATACTCTTAGGGATACGAAATTTACCACATAATTAAATGATGTAATTAGTTTCATGAGACAAATATGGGGAGTCTCCCTAATACATATACTTTCCCCCATCACTAGATAGTCAGTAATCCAAAGATAACAGTCACTATATCTCTCGAGGAGTAACTAAGATAGATAAAACTACATATGGGTCAATGAAGCATATTAAATATATGATTCAAGACACCACATCATTAAAATGGCCATTTTGTTCCACTTTTTCTGGTCTCTATGAACACATATGAATAAATATTTATATTTTGGGAATCGAAAACACCATTAACCATTCTGGGGGTATACACCCCCTTAATATATAATGAAATAATGTACTTGATCTACCGATCTTACATAAGGATTGTATTATTCACTAAAAAACATATCACAAAATATTATTATCATTATATAGAAGAAACATATTTACCAAGAAATACTTATACCAAAACCCCAATAGTTTATACCACCATCTGTAATTAAAGATCATACATCAGGTTTTTTTAAAATTGAGTCTCAAAAACCATGACTTATAAGTTACCACACAACCTCCCTACATAAAAAGTATTTGAAGATTTACATCAGATAAATCAGAATACAGAATTTATTGTTTACCCTACATACGTATGGTTATGGTCAATTCTATCATTAAACATTAATTCAGATCCTGATATTACCATTCACAATATTTTTTACAGTTTAAATAACTCCCCAATATAGTTATATACATAATATTTTCTTCCAATAAATAAATTATTTTTATAAATCACTTTTATTGAATAGAAAATAATATGAAATAATGATCTAAAAAATCCTGGGCCACTACAATAAAACACATCCTTTTCCTTTAAAGTGTATACACACACCCTAACATATGATATCACAGGGTATATAAAACACACAATATTGAAAACGAACTATCAAATTAAGTGTATTAAATACCACAAATATGCTCTATGTTTTCTAAAAATAGACTATAAATTCCAATGAGGACCCCCCTAATACTGAGATTGACTAATTAAAACATCGATATACATAACAAAAATGAAATTATTATATAGATATTTAAAATGATTCATCTGATTCAAAAATTATGTAAGTGAATATATTATACCAAATGACATCAAAAAGTACTCATTTAGACTAACTATTTATAAACATATTATATGGTCTTTTCATAAGGTTTTTTCTTCAACTGATGTTATCATGGAATCAATCTAATGATATAGAACACACTATCAATAAATAAATAATAAAATATACTTTCCTTACATTGAAGAGAATTTTGGTTTTTTATACTCACTTGTTTTAACCTATGAAAATACATACACAATGGCAATGAACCTATTTTTATAGTTGTGAGAAAATCAGGTGAATCTCAAGGGGATGTATCCTGCTATGTAAATACATTTTCCGCTAAATCCCCAAATAGGGTCATATATTTTGATACTCTTTTAGTGGAATCCATTAACATTGAATACAAATAGGCATTGTTCATTGAAAATGATAACATATGAAGTCAATGTAATTTTTATGTTGATTGCTGAGAAATACCTATTGAAACCACCCTCAAATCAGTAAATAATGGGAAGAAAACTGAACACATCTCATTGTAATCCAAATGGAAACAGAAAAATGATTTCATGATGCCCCCATTTTTTGAAATTATAGTCATAGACTTGGTACCTTTATATCTAATACAAGAATTTTTTCTAGTGGAATCCCTTGAGACTCCCTAACTTACGATTTATCTATGTGGTTTTCACTTTAGACCTACTTTCAAAATGAAGGTAGGCATTAGTGATCTCGCCAAATGATTTATCTGAATATATTATATTCATCTCGAAAGAGAAGTAATTACATATAATACCTTAGGGTTCTTTAAATCTACTTTGGACACATCAATTTAGATTTATGATTTATTTTGGAATCATTCCCAAATATCTGTGCGATATTGGTTACCATTTTTTAATTATCTTTATTATTATCATATTTTTATGTGAGGAGTTTTATGTATCATATGTTTTTTATATATTTTTTATAAATAAATATTGATGTTATTTAAATCAAAATAACCTGGAAATTTGTAATTTCTCACCATTTAGGATTATGGGAGGTTTTTATGGTGTTGGGAATTGGCCTATCAAATGTATTTCTTAATATCTATATAACGTTAATCAAAACCAACATAGTTAGACTCCACATAATTTACCACATCATTACATTAATGTTCATGTTATATAGACCACCACAATTGTAACAACCCCACCCCTACCTCATTGGCATGAGGAGGCAGAGAGGGATACTTGGCCTTAAGAGACCTCCCCAAGACACCACAGGCTGGCAATAAATGCTGACGGGTTTCAATGCAAGTTGGGGAAGATTTACCCTTTGAGAAATAAACCAAACAAAACATCATTAAAAACCACAATATGATGGATGTAAATGAAACAACCAACTCATGAATTACCCAAAGAGAACTACATTGTTCCAAAAACCAACACAAAATCATAGTACCAAGTGGAAGAATAAATGAAAGACCCAAAACAAACCGAGACACTCTCCATGGCTCCACACCAAGCTCCATGCACCAAGAACCACCACATCTCCCATGAATTACCACAAACCACTATCAATAAGATAATTTTCTTTTACCTCTGTCCTGGAAGATGACATCTGCAAAATCACCAAAGTGCTAAAGTAGGGGTGAGTATAAAACATGGTAGTTTTTCCCCAATGACTTCTCTACTCATGCCACTAGGATAGAAGAGTTAGAAACATTTATATAAAAACATTTTATATAAAAATTTTCTCAAAAGCAGTTTATATCTAAATATAAACATGTTTTTAAATCCATTCTTATTGAAAAGAATCCATGTTCAAGTGAAATTAATTTTCCAACATGTTATTTTTCCAAAAAAATATCCAGAAAAGCTTTTGAACTATTTAACAAACATCCCATTTTGGCATACCCAACCATTTCACAAACCCTTGAAATCAACCATGCATGCTTCGTTATGAAAGTTCTATACTCATGAGCAGCTTTTCATCGATCCACCATGTAGTCACAAGGTAATGGTTTTGCACATGCCATTACACCTTTGGCACTATGCACAAGGTCATATTTCAACCAATACTGGTACTTAAAAGTCCCATGTGCCATTAAACATTTGGCTCTGAGCACAAGGTCCTATTTCAACCAATCCTCATATATGAAACATGAACACGCACCACATATTCATAACAATCATGCCAAAACCATCATTTCAATAAAACACGTTTTATTGAAATCCATTTCCATAAAAACCAAGTGTGTCCAACCATTTCAATAAAATCATACTTTTATTGAAAACCAAAAAAATTAACCAATTTCATCATGCCATTTCAATACCAAACCATTTAAATAAAACACCCCATTTTATTGAAAAAAATTATTTAATCAAACCATTTACCACTCTAGAAAATCCATAATTTAAAATCAATATATTAAATTCAAGAATCCAAATCACATTGCACAAAAATTCACCGAGATTTCACAAATTCATCAAAAACATAAATCATCACTAAAGAAGATTTATTCCATGATTTGCAAAATAAATTTCATTCAAATACCCAATTTGAATCTAAGACTATCAATTATAACAAGATGAGTCAAGAGTGAATCCACCTACCTCAATAGATTAGGAAAAACCAACCAACGGATGAAGAACGCCAATGAAACTGAGTCAACAACTCCCCGAAACCTCCTTAGATTCCTTCCCTTGGTACCAAAAAAACCAAAATCTGACATAAAAGTCATCCAATACCATAGATATACCCACCATGGGCATAGATATAAGGATCTATCAATAGGGAAGAAGGACATCATAGAAAACTAAAGGAAACAAGGCTTACCTTGATCAACCTGCCTCTAAACGCCAAGGAAACCCTCCAGATCGCTTCCAAAATGCCTGGTAAGTGTTATCCCATCTTCACTAGAGAGAAATCAAGATGTAGGGCCATCTGGGAGAAAAAACCAGTGGGTTTAAAGATAATACAGATTAGATCCTTAAAAAATAGGATCTATGTTGACCATGCGCACTGTTAGTCTACACGGCAAGGCAAACCGTGCACTAATCGTGCGGTAGTCACTTCTTGTAAAGGGTGCTCTTCACGGTTTCCTCGCACGGTTTTCCCAAATCGTGTAAACACCATGTGGTCTATTATGTCCAGGTGTCCACCACCTTCACGGCTTCTGTACGGTTTTTGAAAACCGTGTGATGCCCGTGCGTCAGCACTTTTTTCCCTTTAACACCTTAAAAGTCTCCAAAATTTCCCAACCATTTCTCAAATGGATCACGTATATAAAAAGAATAAAACGAGGGTTACTTTCCAGAAACCGGGGGTACTACATTCCCCCTCCCCCCATTTTCCTTTCCATCCTCAAAAAGTTGAAAACCATCGTTTTACTAAAAGAGTTCTGGGAACTTCTCTTTCATCTCTTTCTCGTGTTCCCAGGTCTCTTCCTAAATCTGACCATGTTGCCAAAAAACCCGCACTAGACCGATACTTTTTTCATGCAAGAATTTATCTTGTCTATCCACAATCCGCACCAGAATATGTTCTAATGAAGCATCCGGCTCTAGGTCAACGTGATCCCATCCGATCACATGGTCAGGATCAGGATGATACTTTTGGATCTGAGATACATGGAACACATTATGCATCGAACTAAACCATGGTTGTAATGCCAACCGATATGCCACCTCTCCGTCCCATTACAGTATCTCAAAAGGGCCAATGTATCTAGGAGATAACATTCCCTACTTTAATAAATGACAATGTCCAAGCCTTGGAGAGATCCTCAGGAAGACATGATCACCCACAACGAATCACAACGGTCTTCGACGGTGATATGTATAATATTTCTAACGACTCTGAGTCATCTCCATCCTCTTTCTAATCAAATGGACCTTCTCTATTGTCTCTTGGACAAGTATTGGTACGACTTGAGAAGTTTCACCCATTTCCACCCAGCATAGTGGAGAACAATAAGGACCCCCATACAATGCTTCAAAAGGAGCCATTCATATCGAGTCTTGATACCTATTATTGTATGAGGACTCTACTATGGATATATGCTCCTCCCATGAGCCACAACAATTCATAAAACAATCCCACAACATATCTTCCCGTGTTTGTATCGTCTGCTCGGATTGCCCATCCTCCTGAGGATGATACGCTGTGCTTATGGTGAACTGAGTTCCAAGGGCTTTTTGTAATGATTTCCAGAAATAGGATGTGAACCTCAGATCTCTATCTAAGACTATGGACACTGTTACACCATTCAAATTTACCACTAATCGGATATATATTTTTGAAAGATCTTCCACCGTATGAGTTTCACAAATAGGGATGAAATGGGCCGACTTGGTTAGATGATCCACTATCACCCAAATGGCATGATGTTTCCGTACCGTTTTTGGAAGAATTGAATCAAAATACATTGCTATCTATTCCCATTTACACATTGGGATAGGTAAAGACTGTAACATACCAGCTGGTCTCTGATGCTCTGATTTAACCTGTTGACAAGTTAAGCACGGCGACCCGAACCCGACCTCATTCCTTTTCATGCCTCTACACTATAACTGCGTCGGAAATGCCTTATACGTCTTCTGTGTACCTGGGTGTACAGCCCATCTTGAATGGTGGTAAGTATGAAGGAGTTGTTCTTGACAAACCATAGGTACATCCATCTGATCTCTAAAACACAAAATTTAACTCCCATCAAGTTTCCAGCCATCAATGGTCTCCCCACCATTGAGTTTTGAACTTACAACTAGACATTCTGCATCAGATGTTTGTGCTTCTTTGATCATATTTAATAGGTCAAAAACAAGCATAGATGAATAGAGAACTGCAACATCACCTAGGTCTTCACATGCCACATGCATGTCAGCTAAGACTGACATCAAATTCCACTCATCCGAAGCATTTTTCACAAACTGAGCATATGAATTTCGACTCAATGCATCCGCCAACGAATTCCCTTTTCCTGGTGTGTACATCAAGTCAAAGTCAAACATCTAGAGATACTCCATCCATCTCCTTTGGCTCAGATTCAAATATCACTATGAGAATGTATGTTTCAAGATTTTGTGATCCATAAACATAATATATTTCTCACCAAAGAGATAATGTCTCCTTATTTTCAAAGCATTGACGGCTGCAGCCAACTCCAAATCATGTGTTGGGTAATTCTTCTCATGCACCATCAACTTCCTTGAACCATAAGCAACCACAGGGTCTCCATGCATGAGAATACAACCCAATCATGATCCCAAAGCATCACAATACACCACATACCCATGTCTTGATTCTGGTGATATAAATATAGGTGCTGATGTAAGGCGAACTTTCAGTTCCTAAAAGGATTTCTGAAATTCTTTTTTCCATTGGAATAGAGCATTCGTCTTTGTTAGAGCTGTCATTGGTGAAGCTAGTCATGATAAATCATGCACAAAGAATCGGTACTAACCAACTAATCCAAGAAAACTTTGTATCTCAAACGCATTTTTTGGTGGTTTCCACGAGATAACGTCATCCATTTTTTCAGGATCAACAGAAACACCATTCTTAGAAATGATATGGCCACAGAAATGTACTTCCCATGTCCAAAAATCACACATTGATAATTTTTCATACAAATGATGATCTCTCAATATTTGAAACACTATTTACAGGTGCACCTCATGCTTAATCCTTGTTTTTTAATACACCATGATATGTTCCACAAACATGACAACAAAAGAATTGAGATAGAGATGAAATATCTGATTCATCAAATCCATGAAGACAGAAGGTGCATTCGTTAAACTGAAAGGCATGACTATATATTCGTAGTGGCCATATCTACTTCTGAATGCTGTCTTTGGAATATGATCCTTCATAACTCACAATTTGTGATATCCTGATCGCAATTCAATCTTGGAGAACCA
Organism: Viscum album; assembly: GCA_963277665.1. Classification (NCBI taxonomy): domain Eukaryota; kingdom Viridiplantae; phylum Streptophyta; class Magnoliopsida; order Santalales; family Viscaceae; genus Viscum; species Viscum album. Next base: position 1,656,597,596 of record OY728119.1, read on the forward strand.
CTGAGCTCCCCTTAATTGATCGAACAGATCATCAATGCATGGAAGTGGATATATATTCTTTATTGTATCTTGGTTAAATTAAGATAATAAACACACAGATGAAGAGTTCCATCTGCCTTCTTCACAAACAACACTGGTGCTACCCATGGTGAAGAACTTGTTCGAATGAAACCCTTTCTTTCCAGCTCCTCTAACTGCACTTTCAATTCCCATAACTCTATTGGTGCCCTTTTATAAGACAGAAGGGAAATAGGACTAGTCCCTGAAAGGAGATCAATCGTAAACTCCACATCCCTTATAGGTGGTAACCCTAAGAAAATAATTGGGTAAGCCATCTCTAAATTGATCTAGAATAGCTGGAAAGCTATTTTCCTCAATCTCTTCCATTGATGCCAAAGTCAACGCTTCTAGTTGGAAAGAGATCGTTCCCACCATTGGTGCCAACAAGCTCTTTGCACCTTTCTTTACCATCCTCTCTCCTCTAATTACATGATCGATGCCATCCTCATTCGTGAAACTAACCCTTCTCCTATAATAGTCGATGTGAGCCTTAAACATTGTCAACCAATCCCTACCGAGGATTACATCATAAACTTCAATGTCCAACATAGAGAAGTCCCATTTTAACTCAACTCCATCAATAGTTATAGCACATGCTCAACACACAAAGGATTGACATTCTCTTTCTCCAAGAGGAGTTTTTAGTTTCAAAAGAGAAGGCATCATTTCCAGCTTTAAATATAGAAAGTAAACAGCACTAGAATCAATGAAGAAATATGATGCACCGGGTTCAAAGAGCACTTGCACAAGGGTAGAATTCAAAAGAATTGTACCTATCACCGTAGATGGTCCAACCTGGTCATCGACCATCATTTACTCACCTACATTCAATTGCTTTGTTGCTGCATTGTTCTCCTTGTTGCCTTGCTGAGATTTACCTGGTTGATGAGTCATGGTATTTCGAGAATCACCATGGATAGCTCTGTTATGCTGACAAGACGGATTCTGCTGTCCTCACCCTATCGAAGCATAAGATGCTTGCGACACCTGAGAAGTGTCGAGAACACCCAGCCATAGAGAACAGTGACAATATCGCTAAAGATTACCCATATTATTTCAATTGAGGCATGCTCTCGGTGGTGCTGTAGATTATCGTTTCATGTGACTAATCACACCATATTGAAAACACCTGACTTTCATCATGGGTCGTGGAGGAATATTCACTAATCCAGCCATCTGATTTTGATTCGCACTCCCACCATGGAAATAGGTGTCCCTCTTCCGCGTGTTCCTGACATTAGAGTTCCCACCCGTTCTCATGGGTATCATCATAATTACTCCTCCCATAACTCCTGATATATATCTTTCAGCTACTCCTTCTCTGTTTACCATCTCTGTATAATCCGTAATACAGAGCACGACTATCTTCGAGCAAATATTCTGTCTAAACCCAGATTCAATGATGAGTGCCTTTAGTGATGCAATTATAGTAACTTCCGATGCAAAGCATGCTAAATTCATGAATTTAGCTGCATACTCCGTGATAGATAGATTCTCATGCTTCAGGCTGAAATAGTCTATCGTCCTCTAGATCTTGAACGTGTGAGGATATAATTGTTTATTGAAAAATTCTTCAAATTCCTCCCAGCCCATTCCTTAATCCACCTTAGCCTGCACCACTAGCTCCCACCACTGTCATGCAAGATCCTCCAGCATATACGTCGCCAACTTAACCTTGAGCTCTGATGGTGTGCCGATGAAATCGAAGATATGATTCATCCTACTTAGCCACACCTACGTCTGTTCGAGTTTAGCATCACCCCGAAAGGTTGGAGGATTCAACTTCATGAAATAGATGGTATTATCCACATGACTTGGTTCATTCCTCTGGTTCCCCATATCCACAACTTGAAAAACATGGACAATAATCTGAACCAGCTCTTGGTTCACACGTGGTTCAGGTGCAACCACGTTCTCCGCAGCTTCTTTGGGTTGGTTCTGACGACGCCTACTAAGTGCCATTTTCTAAACAAACAACAACCTCCGTCAATATCACTATCTAGCAACGGATGGCATAGTATTAAAATTCTATCACATAAACTACCAAAACATTGTTCTCAAAAAAACATTTTTCCCATGTTCAAACAGTTTTTAAAACATTCAGAATGCTTTTTGAAAATCAACCCATTTTCAAAATAAAAAAATTACCCTGTTTTAAAAATATTTTACATGAAAACAATTTCTATATTTTTTTTCAAAAATTCACATCTTGCACAAAATCCATCCTCAGTTCTCTCAATGAGATATGCAATCCTAGTGGGAATTCATTCCTCTATAATTCATGTCATGATTATCTCATTGGCTAACCCACAACAATGAGATTTCCAACATTCTAGAAGTATATTGAAAACACCTTTGTACCCAACACCCGGGTAACTTGATGTTCAGAATAAACGGGTTAGCTACATCCTTTTATGATATACATTTAATGTTTTGACATTCCTACTCTTGTCTTAGTTTTCGACCTAAGGAATAGACAAGAATGAATTTCAACTCTTGGACCAAGAACATTGATGACCACTTGTTTGATGAGGAGCGAATAAGCTGATACCATATGTAACACCTCGCCCCTACATCATTTAATTGAGAAGGTGGTGAGGGATACTTTTCCTTATGTGACATCCCCAAGACGCCAAAGGATGACAATAAATGATGAAGGGTTTAAATTCAAGTGGGGGATGATTAACCCTTTGAGAAATAAACCAACCGAACCATCATTAAAAACCACGATATGATGCATGTAAATGAAACTACCAACTCATGTATTACCAAAATTGAACAACACTTTTCCAAAAACCAACACAAAATCAGAGTACCAATTTGAAGACTAAACAAAATACCCCAAACATGATGAGACTCTCTACACGGCTCTACACCGATCTCCATGCACGAAGCACCACCACATCTCCCAAGCATCACTATGAACCACTATCAATAAGATTATTTTCCTTTACCTGTGTACCGGATGATGACATCTATAAAATCACCAATGTTCCAAAGTAGGGGTGAGTGTAAAACACGTTAGGTTTTCCCTAATGACTTCCCTACTCATGCCACTAGGATAGAAGTGTTAGCCACATTTATATGAAAACATTTTATATAAAACATTTTCTCAAAAGTATATTATATATAAATATAAGTATATTTCTACAACCATTCATACGCAAAAGAATCCACGCTCAAGTGAAATCAATTTTCCAAAAAGTTATTTTTCCAGAAAATTAACCAAAAAAGATTTCGAAACATTTCACAAACATCCCGTATTGGCATACCCAACCATTTCACAAACCCATGAAATCAACCATGCATGTTTCATTATTATAGTTCCATACTCATGAGAAGTTTCTCATTGATGTACCAAGTCATCACAATGTAATTATTTCCCATATTCCATTACACATTTGGCACCGAACACATGGTCATATTTTAACCAAGCCTCATACTTAAAAGTCATATGTGACATTAAATGCTTGGAACTGAGTACAAGGTCCTACTTCAACCAAGCCTCATATATGAAACATGAACACACACCACATATTCACAAAAATAATTCCAAAAACATCCTTTCAATAAAACAGATTTTATTGAAAACCATTTCCATAAAAACCATGTGTGTCCAACCATTTCAAAGCATTTTATTAAAACAATATTTTTTCTGAAAACCAATGAATGAACCAATTTCATCAAGCCATTTAAATACCCAACCATTTCAATAAAACACCCCTTTTTATTGAAAACCAATATTTCATCAAACCTTTTAGCATTCTAGAAAATCCTTAATTTAAAATCAATTTTTTAAATTCAAGAAGCCAAATCACATTGCACAATAATTCACCAAGATTTCACTAGTTCATCAAAACCAGAAATCATTACTAAAGAAGATTTATTCAATACTTTTCCCAATTAATTTAATTCAAATAATCCAATTTTAATCTCATCCAGTAAATTATAACAAGATGAGTCAAGTGTGAAGCCAAATACCTCAACAGATTAGGCGAAGCCAACCAACGGACGAAGAACGCCAACAAAACCGAGTCAACTACTCCCCAAAACCTCCTTTGATTCCTTCCCCTAGGACCATCAAAACCAAAACCCAACTTAAAAGTCATCCAATACCTTACATCTACCCACATTGAAAGTATATCTAAAGATCCATAAAGAGGGAAGAATGAGAACTAAGAAAACTAAAGGAAACGAGACTTACCTCGATCAACCGGCCTATAAATGCCAAGGGAACCCTCTGGATCACTTCTAAAATGCCTGGTAAGTGTTCTCCCACCTTCACCAGAGAGAAATCCCGAGGTAGGGACATATAGAAGCATAAACGAGTGGGTATGAAGATAAAAGGAATTAGATCCTTAATAATAGGATCTATATTGACCCTATGCATGGTTAGTCCGCACGGCTAGGCAAACCGTGCACTAACCGTTCGGTAGTAACTACTTGGAAGGGGTGCTCTGCACGGCCTCCTCGCACAGTTTTCCCAAAACATATGCTTCATGTACTTAAAAAGTATAAAACAATGGTTACTTACCAAAAACTGGGGGTACTACAACAATTCCTTTTTATTAATGTGTATACATTACCATATTTAAGAATATAAATTCTATATAGAATGGAATTCTAGTTGAATCATTTCCAATAAACGTTAGGATGTGACTCACACTTAGTCACACCATACTATTTGGACCTAAAGGGAATATATCCCAATGGAATATTATTTTTTCACTAATATATAATTTATCATTATGATGAAGGAAGTAGATGATCTCATGAGTAAAATGGTCCCGTATATATGTAATAATTGTCAATATAGACCTATTGAAGATAAATAGGGTCATAGAGGTAATATTTCCATTTTTTTATGGATTTCTAGAGTTACGACCAATAAGTAATAGCAAGGGAGGATATAGATGGGTATCTTTTTGGGTTTATCCTATGGGTAGAATCAAATATGTATTACTAAAAAGAAAACAAATAAAACAATTAAGACTCCAAAATGTGGGGATGGTATTAATTTTAAATTCTTGGAACAAAATGAAAGTGTTCTTACTTGGTCCAACTATATAGTAGACTTTTAAGACTATAAAAATTCATGAACTAAATTTAAATAAATATGATAAATCATGAAATCTTGGGGGTGAAATTATTATAACTCCCATCATTTAATTAATAAATAACAATTATTCTCCTAAGGTATTCTTATAGAATGGAAAAATATAAGTTTTATCACATATTCATTATAAAGAGTAACATATAGTGGAATTTACTATAACATAAACATTGAATAAGTTGAATGAATGAAAAAATATAAACAACATGAGTTCATAATAAATTCAATATAATCAAATTATATATCAATTAAAATAAATGTACACATGTGTAATAATAATAATTGGTCTCATTGTGATGTAATGTGTAATTTTAGACATCAAAACATGATATCAAGGCCTTGATCCAAGACATTATACTAATATGTGGGAGGTAAAACAAAAAACTAAGATGTTTTATCTCATGATAAATGTTGATTCATCAAGGGGATGTATAATTATATGACCCACCTTTCACTTGATTAAGTCCATTTTATCATCAAAATGAGTTAACAAGACATTCCATAACATTATCTAAGGATCATTTAACTGAATAAAGATATGAAAAATCATATAATGAAAATTAAGAAAAAAAATTCACTTTTCATGTAATAATATGAATGACCTGTATAACATCCCTTAACTAACATAAATTATGGGGAATATTGTTAATGTAATAGGAATTAATATTATTATGGAAATATAATGGAGAGAAAAAATTAGATGTGATGAGTTATTCATAGAAGACATTAATTTTGATTAATCATTATTTTGTTGGAAAAGAAGGAAATGGGTGGGAAAATCTATCATCATTTCTCATTCAAAACATATGAATATCAAAATCATATCCTCTTTGAATATCTCACCCGTTGTGAAATCTTATGCCATGTCATCATGTATCAGTGTGGTGATTGATTCAATGAACAAAAAACTGTGTTCGTGGTGATTATACAATGGTTTATTTGTACCATAGATACATCAAAATTACAATATCATGACATAGATGAACTTTTATGAAATGAAACACACCTTTACTTTATCAAAACATCAAACGGTTTTTATACCGTCTAAAAGTTTATGTTTTACAATGGATTCGGTAAATCTTGAATCAAAATAATATAGGGGGTATACAAAAATATATTTTTGTACAAAACTATAAATTTATAACACAATTTTTGTAATTTCTTCAATATCTATGAATTCACCCAAAAAAGGTATAGAGAGTTAATATGGCATGTTTCTTAATGAATGAAAATTGAGACCGAAAAAACCCCATATATGGTTTGGGTAGAAACTCAATCAAAACATCTCTAAAAAGGGAAATTAAAGTTAGTAGTGAAATAACATGAATAAATTTAATTTAATGACATAACATAACTAATAGGCAGTACATAAACAACATAATGGAAATTATATACCTAAAAAACCTATATCCAAGATAACAATTTGTGATGGAAAACCCTAACCTCATGTTTAATGTGTTCTAAAGATGATATTAAATTCCTATATAATTAAAATATTTTCATCAAATATATAAAAATAGTATTATTCTTCTATATTTAATTTTAAAATTGTAATTTTTTTCATTGATTATTTATTTTGAATATATTTACCTCATATATGAGTTACTAGTAGTTTTTCAGTAATGTTTTTATTAACACTTTTAGTTTGTCGACCATGGACAATGTTTTGGAAAAATAAATTTTATATTTCCATAACTATGGATTTTTTCCTTTATTATTCAATTAGAACAATAATTATAATTATTCATTTTCTATCCAAAAAATTGACCAAATTAATGAAAGGTATAATGATAAGTATAATTAAGGTGGTTAATGTTATTATGGATATTTTTTTTTAATTACACATGATGAAAGTTCAAAATTAAACTATAGTTAAAAAATATCATATAATTTTAAAAATATACTTTTCAAACATTAAATTTAGTATGGTGATGGAAAATTGAACACATTGTTCATGGAAGACGTAGTTTGAATACATATATGTTGATGATTTGGTTTTTATTAATGATTTTAGATGAATGTTTAAAGTTGATATTCCAATAGTATAATAACTCTTTAGTATATTTAATGAGACATTTATTTGATAACATTAAGGATAGTGTATACTTAATGTGTTCATAATAAGAAAACCACTATAAAACTGGGTTGATATTATTATGTCTCCTTTGGATGTCCACTATTATGCAACTTATTATGGATCCTTATCATGGTCTTTTAATGGGAATAAGGAATAACCGTCATTATAAGGGTGTAACAGAGAGGATAGGGAAGATATTTGGATGATATAATACATTGGAATGGGTGTATAAATATGTAGGTAGAGATATACTTTTATAAGTATATAGCCTCTCATTTTTGTAAAATCTCATTATTGTTCAATAATGTCAAATCATTATTGAAAGAAAAAAAATGTCCAATATGGGTGTGTGTATAGGGATAAGGTTGATCAAACATATTATATCCATTATCATACATGTTTTTTTCATCTTTTCTATCATATTTTATATGATTTATATCATTTTTGAAATTTTCCCACACCATGTAAATCCACATTCACACTCTATTATTAATTTTAATACCCAAAATAATTTTATTTATAATTTAAAAATGAGAATTTACAACATTGAACTAATTTTATTATAAATATAATCTAATATATAGATAAATAAATTTTAGTATTAATTCACATATTGTGTATTTTTATGTTTCTAAGAAGAAGTAAATTTTAAATTTAAAAATTATATGTGGCTTAAATATATTAGAGTTTTCTATTTTCAATAAAAATGATATATTATGAATTATATTACTTTTATATAGCATTAAAATCATTCCAAAACACAATTTCAAAAAAATAATGATTATTTAAATAAAAATACTAAAATATATTTCTCTAATTTAAATAATATGTTTTTTCATAAGGTAAAAAATTGGTTTTGTAAATTGAAAATAATATTATAGAAATCAATAAAATTATATCTTAAATATATAAAATATTTTTTTATAAAACAATAAATCATTGTTATATAATTATATGGTTATATAATTTTTTGTTTTGGTAAAATATATATTTGTAACTCTTCCTAGAAAATTTAAATATTTTAGAAAATAAGAAAATTTTATCTAAATCTTATAAAATTGTGATGAATTGGAAAGAATTTTTTTTGTTTAAAAAAATATAACATTTAGAAATGAATCTTTCTAATATAATCATTTATATAATCTCTTTAATTTAAACAATATGTGACCACACATGATATTTTTTTTACCTAGTATAGTACGGTCGCAGGTACTATTTTCTCCCTCAATAAATTTTACTCATCTATTGTTTATATATTATATATGGAAAAGAATTATTTTCTGTATTTATAGCTCCTTTTGGATCCATGGTTTCCTCTTCTAAATTGTGAAATATCTAAAGGACATTCACTAGTCTAGTTGTCTACTTAAGAAGCACATTATCTCTACTATCAAGAATCAGGAAAACAACATCATCATAAGACAAGTTAATATATAATTTTATTCCCTTATATGTGATAACATAATTATTCAAGAATTTATTTCCTTAATATTGATAAATATAATTCATCATGTCATATAGAGAGGTTTGGTTCCATATCCAATTATTATTATATAGTTCTAATTCTTTATAATATTTCAAGAGGCCCAATGCACCTTGGGATTAACATTATTTTTTTGGTAAATCCTACAACTCCTTGACATGTTGATTCTTTAAATAATACATTATCCCCCATGTAAAATTTCAATTCATTCATTTGATTATTCAGATAGATATTTATTCTTTTTGGAAAGCATTAATATATACCTGGTTAGTCTGTACCATAATTTTCATCTACTCCACATTCTCTAGAAAATAGATTTATAGCTCAAACTTCTTACCAACAGGTTGGACTGAAATGCCTCTTTATATATAATGCTTTATATGGTTCCATCTAAATGTTCGAATAAATGAAATTATTTCATATAACTTTTACCAAAGGTTGTTATTCATACCACATGATGTGGTTCATAGAAGAATATGATCATATCCGATCATCTACGTTCTAGATAGATTATTCATATTTACCATTAGTTTGGTGATTATAGGTAGTTCCTAAATGTATATTAGTGTTAAGAACCATTAGAAAACTCTTCCATAATTTCAATGTGAACTATGGTTCGTGATAAGAAACAATTTATAGGGGATCCCCATAAAACCTAATAATATCAATGATATATATTTGGTTTGGGTGACCATGGGAAATGACATCATTTATCATTAATAAATAATATGATATAGTAATATTATCAATGATAACCCATATAGCATCATGTATCCTTAGCTTACATAGTGTCATAGTGGACAAATCCATTGTAATATTATACCACATCCATATAGGTATAGTAATATGTTTCATAAATACCATTGTATTTTTTCTTTCATCCCTTATCTGGTTTAATATTATGAATTTTTATTGATAAAATTCAAATCCCCGCTTCATATGATCACACCAAAAATGTTATCGTAAATACCTATATAATTTTGTGCTACTATGGTTTGTAGATAAATGTTGTATATGTGGTTGATCAGGAAATTTTTTTTCAACCCTCATATAAATGAAACACAAACCAACATGGAAAATATCATTTCCCAATTTTTATAGATTATGTTACCCAAATTCACAACATTTAATACTTTAATCATACATTATAAGTTCTTATAAACTAGTTAGTACTTCTCATTATTTTTTAAATATTATTTTATCTCTCAATTTCATAAAAAAACAACGATTTCTCCCCATACATAAAAATCACCATTCCAATCATTAATGGACCACTATATATACGATACTTATAAATCCACTTCATGGTTATGACTCCACATCCACACCAATTAGATGCATTAGGATTCCTATTTTCCTTCTTATTATGTTATTTTTTTGGGAAATCATAGTACTTGAGTGGTTATGACCATCTTATTTCCTCATGTAGAACTCCTTTTGAGAGAAGATATACTTAATACTATTTTGGTTAATAACTATATGGTATCTCTTAAGATAGGGGTATAGACTCTGTATTTTTAATGTAAATATCACATTTTCTAGTTTAATTTCTTAAGTTAAACAGCTCTATTTATTGATTTTCTATTATCTTGATGCATATCCAACCACCCTATCATTCTATATAAGGACACAAAAGAAGACATTCCTTCGATGAATCACTATACATTATAAATACTTACATACCTAATGATATATTTAATAATAATTCATTAATTATTATCCTCTTCATATCATTAATTATTTACTCATATTCTAGTTATGATGTCAATTTAACACCATTACATATTAAACTGGTTTACATGTTTTCCATCTAGAAGATATATTAAATGAACTTGAAATAGTAACAACATAATATAAGGAAACATTAGATATCAGTTATTGCTGTTAGTGTATATCATTCTATGACTACATTTTTCATTAAAGGATCAATTGAAATTATATCCTTATAGATCTTATAGACATGGAAATAAACATCATTTAGACAAAATTCACACATTATGTATTTTCTATAAAAGTATTTTTTTATGGGGTTTTCGAAATATTTATAGGTTGGCCTCCTTCCCATCATTGATGTTGGGGACACCAAAATATCATCAATTAATACCAGAGAACCATTATTGAGATAATCATTGATTACTCTATTAATACATTATATAAATAAAGAAGGTTCATTAGTCAATCTAAAAGGAAATACCATAGTCACATCATATTTCTACATTGTTGGAAATGATATCATCGATATATCATCCTTTATAACAATTAGATGATAAAAAAATGTAATGATTAATCTTTGAAAAGTTATTAGGATCCTTAATGTTGATTAAATAAGTAATCTATAAATTATATAAGATACTTTTTATTCATAATAATTTCATCGATGTCCCTATAATAAATGCACGGACTCATTGTTCATTCTTTATTTTTCTTGAATAAAACAAGGGTTCCCCATGTTGAAACAGTATGAAATATAAATACATTATCCTAAAAGTCATTCATCTATTTATTTAAATCCAAAAACACCTTTTGATTAATTATATGGGGAGTTATAGATATAATACTTGCATTAGGATTTATTTCGTTAGAAAAGTCATCACCATGATGTGGTGGATGACTAGGTAATTATTCAGGAGAATCATCAATATAATTTTGTGCCATGGGTATATCTAATATTGCAATGATATACTCATTTCCAAATATCTCACATTATTATCTTCTCTTCTGATAATTCATTATGAATCATAAATTTTTAGGGATCTAGGCATGATTTATAAGATGATGTTCCTCTATAAAGATAATATATTCCACCTCATGTTTATGAATTGTAATATACTAATCCATGAAATAAATGTTTTCAATATATTTGAAATTTAATAAATACCATAGATCATATAATGGTTAACCACAGGTATAATAACCATGTTTTCAAATAGTATTTTTCTATGTATCATCATTTGAACTACCTGTCATATCATTATTTCAATATACTCATACTATATTTATGAATTGATAACTACCTTATTCAGTTTCTGAGGAATTTTTTTTGAAAAAATGATTTAAATAGATGATTTTGATTATGTATAATCCAATAAAACATTATATAACATTGAGTATACAATGTAATTACATACCACCATGTAATTTGGATCATCTATATGATCTATGGTAATCACATAATATTAGCATTTAGTCTATGTCCTTAATTGAGGTAAATTCTATTGAAATTTTGGTAAAAGGTTCACATAATGTCTCTTATCCTTATAATTAAAAAATTGAAAAACAATAACTTCTTTAATGGATTATGATTAACATGATTAGTGGACTTTTTCTCCAGACTTATTAAAAACTCATGTTCCGTTATTATTATCACAAAGATGGTACTTTCCCATTGTTATCTTGTGTGGGAAATCACATCCTTCCATTCTTCCCCGTTGCTCAATTTCTCTTCTAATTATACTCATCCGACAACTTATTTTCCATATTTCCATTTAATATATACATACTAGATATATCATTTTCTATCATTATGTCACATTAAAAAATATCCTCATATGATGAAAATTTTGTAGAGACTGATGGTATTAGATTTACCAACATCTATCACTCCATTGAATGATCAATCATTATTTACTATATACAAACATATTCCATAACATTCTTAGCTAACCATATAATTTTACCCTAATATTCCCCAGTATTATTTCTTTCATTTATTAATGATTGGCGAACGATCCTTCCATTTTTTTCTTTACTCATGGGGAATGTATGTTTTCCAAAATTCATATTTAAATTTTAAATATATCATTTTATATTCCTCATCATCTTCTATAGTATTTTGAATTTTTAAAAACCAATAGTTAAAATTTACTCTTAGATTATTGAGTACCATGATTAATTTTTCCTTTTCACCACAACCCAATGTGAGAATATTTTCTCTTGGGAATTGATATATTGTTCACCAATAAATGTATTAAGAGTTATATTTAAATTTAGATGTTTTCTCAATTATTTTTGTCCAGAATACTTATACCATGTTTATGATCAACATGACTCTCTGTGATAGTGATATTATTTTTCATAATCTGGGTATACATCCCTAATGTAGATAATATTTCCAAAGCCTCCATTGTAGAATAATTAACTTATTTAGGGGGAACAAACCTTCATTTAATTATACTATTCTTATAATTCAAATTCCTCCCATTATTTAATATCTTTCAATGATGGAATGTAAATAATTTTCTTAGAATATTTAATGGAAAATAAAATTCATACTATATTTTTTGGGTAGTTCCATAGAAATCATGAGCATTTGTCATAGTATTTGTGTACTTGAATATTAATACTCTAAATATAGTCCCTAATAATCATTCTAAACCTGAAATTATAAAAAATGTAACAAATAAGAATATACAAACCCTTATGTGGTAGTTATATAACAATATTGGTAAATAATAAATGATTTACCATATGATTCAAAAGCATAGTAGTCTCGGTTAGCTAGAAACACATATACATTACATTTGAATACATATGATACCTCATTAAAAATCCTATATTATAGTTTTCTCATCTATAATATCATTCATATTTACTCATAGTACTCCTCTATGTTTCTTGGTGAAAGGAAAATACATATGATGATAATATATTTTATATAAAGAGTATCACACTCTAAAATATATGATAATATAATCATGTAATAATTGACATGGTATAAATAAATGAACAATATGAATTGACAATCATCTAAAATATATGGAGTTCTTTATCAATGATAATAAATATAAATATAGATAAAATTAATCATTGGTGTCACAATTATGGAATAAATAATGTTTGAAAAAAAACATGTTGGAACACCCTTGTAAAAAGACACCATACTGATATGGGGAGAGGTATACACCAAAACCCTATAAATTTCCTCTCATAATACATGATGTCATATTATGTAAATAAATAATTTTATTCCCCACCCATGAACTGATTATGTCCAACAAATTCACTATATGATTAAATTAGACATTTCATTCAAAAACTTATGTAACATATAAACTAATTAGATCATGGTTATCAATAAAATGTAAAATAAAAAAAATACTTCCCGACCCATTGGAATAAAGTAGTTGCCTGTGAAAAAATTCCACAATCATTATTGATTTTTTTGGTTATCATTAAATTAAAAGAAATTCCATTATCAAAGTTGTATATGGGAAAGGGAACATTAAATTTATTGGGATATCCATGCAAGATGGTGATTTAGTTTTATATTTATTATTGGTAGGAGACCAAGTAAATGGAATGAAAAATCATTTTTCATGGTTTATGAATATCATGTGAATATCCAAAATCATATATATAGGGTTTTCGTCTTTATATGTTCAATATTATGACCACTCATCATGTATTAGAGTGACGATTAGGTTAATTATGAAACAAAAATTTTGATGGAGATTTCCCCAAGGAGAATCTATGACGTAAATGAATACATATCCAGATTTGTATACTATGACTTATTTTATAAGAAATTATACAATCATTTGTATTAAAAATATGAAGGAATCTCTTTCAACAATATAAAATATAGATTTTTTCAATGGTTTTGTAAATATTGAATCAATATATTATGTTGGAGGAGTACAAATATAATATTGTGAGTCCCTTGAAATTAAGTTTTAATGCATTAATATTTATTCTATGAAAATAGTACACCGCACAAAAAGGAAATAAACATTTAATATGGATAGATTCCAAGTGAATGAAAATTGAGATGGAAACCCCCTTTAGGTATTTAGAATTAATTAAATAAAAATATACTGAATTTGAGTTAATAAAACATATCTTAAAGAAATATTAATAAATTTAATTTGATGATATGAAATAACATATACTTATTATGTTCAACACATCATGGGAATCTGGAATGTAACATGAAATGTGTCCCAAAAATAGGAATTTGAGAAGAATATTCAATACCAGATGTCCTATTGTACATTGAATATATAAATAACTTCAATAATAAATAATTTTTTTAATTATATATACATATCCAAGAACCATATTAATTAATATATAATTTGTTATGGTCATTTTACTATCTTTTATTAATTTATTTTTAAAATAGTTTTTTTCGTACATCATTTGATTCATCTTTTTTGGTTAATTTCATTATCAAGAGTTTACTTTGCCATATTTTGTCATTGGTTTTGTAAAATAACGTAATTTTATCCATAATTATAAAGGATTATGTCTTTGAAAAAAAATTAACAATAATTACACCATTTAAATTTTTATATCAAAATATAGACCACAATTAAGATTGATACATTGTTAAGTCAATTTAAGGTGGTTAAAGTTCCTATGATTATTTCGTTTTAATCACACATATATTATGGTAATATTAATTATAAAATATAATTAATTGTATTAAAAAATCATATTGGTTAATCTAAATAACTTTTTTATTCATCCATTTAAGGTGCAATGGAAAAATAAAGACATCATTCATAGAGGCGATAGTCCAAACACATGCATTCTTACATTTTCCTTACTCTAAATGATTTCAGAATAAGGTATAAAAATGATCTTCTAGAAATATAATAAGGCAATATAATATTAAAAAATATAGTGATATCATAACTTCATGGATAGAGGGTACATGATGTGTGTAGAAGATGAAAATAACATGAATGATTTTGTTGAGAGTGTTTCCTCTCCCATTAAAGTTATATATTTGGTAGCTTCTTAACGATCCTTATATTGGTATTTTAGTGATACAATAGATTTTATGGAATGGGGATTGTGTTTAGTATATATGTGGGTAATTATTTTTATCCAAAATACAATGATGTCTGAATTAATTGTATGGAGGTGGAATCCTTTTATAAGTATATAGACTGGAAGTATTTTGAGAATTATCATTACTTTTAATTATTTCAATCCATTATACAAAGAAAAAGACTACAAAAAATGTAAATAATGGCATTGGTAAATAGATATGTTAGATAATCCATCCACCATCCAACATCATACATTAATTTAAAATTTTCTATCCATTTTAAGAAGATTTAAATGGTTTCCCCTAATTTACCCTTACCACGATAAATACACATTTCCCCAAGTAACTAATTTTAATGATACTATTAAAATTCATTTTATTTAATAATTTTAAAATAATTATTCAAAATATGAGAATAATTTTTATAAGGATATATAATATTGAGATAAATTAGTTTTAGTAGTAACACATATAACTCAAAAAAATTCATAAAAACAGATCATTTTAATATTAATTTTTTTTTCTGGGATATGACATCGAATAATTTTAATTTTAAATTCATTATTGGGTTTAATTTTTAGAAACAAATGTTTTTTTGGATATAAAATAAATCCAATAGAATATTTTAGACTAATAATTTATAAATTAATTAACATTAAAAAATAGTTTTTATTTTAATTTAAATAATTATTTTTTTTATTTATAAAAATATAAACATTATAAATTTTATAAAATAATTATAAAAAGAATAAAAATTTTACTTCAACAGATTATTCTTTTGGATAAATTTTAATTCATTCTTCTATATTAAAATTTCAATAAACATAAATATTTTAAAAAAACTATATTTTTCAATATTCATAATGAAATCAATTATTTTAGGGAAATAAATTTATTTTAATTAAACCTAATATCTTAAAAAATAATTTTAGAATCATTATTTTTTAAAAATATATTTCTCACATTCAGAAATTAAACATTTTAATATACTCTTGAAGAAAGTTTCCTTAGATTATGCATTGTGTGATAGTCCAAGACATAGTGTATATATAGTATAGTAAGGTATCATGAATTACATCGAAACCCCAAAATTTTGGCTGAAAAGAATATGTTCTTAATTTATTAATATAAAATTTTATTTTATTTTTTTTAGGATTATTGTATAAAAAATTATGATAGAAAAAAGATATTTTGGGTCTTACACATTGGGTTTCCATAATACATTATATTTTTTTTGACTTAGGTGATGGAATGAAATTTTTTGGATTACAAAATTAGTTGGGATTTAAAAGAATATACATACATATATTTAATGTGTGGATTGTGAGCCATGACTGTTATCATGGGGGATATATCCCCATGAAGATGAGATTATGTCTTACACCTAAATGAGTTCTGGGAAAATCTATGATATATAAGATCATGTATGTGGATTACATTAGAATTTACACGTCCCTTATTTGGATTATCTTCGACAATATTTATTTTTATATTATAAAACCATAAAAGTGAATTTAGTTGGGTCTTATATCTTTCTAGAAAACCTAATATCTCATTAATTATGTGTTTCACTATTGTGTCCACCATGAACGTAGCCCGATTGGGCAGTGTCTTGAGTAATCCAAATTAAGATACATGATCAAGATAATTTCTGTCTAGTATCATCCCAAAATAAAAATTAATTATATATATGGTACATGATCATGATTATCCCAAGGGATCTATTTGATATGATGATTTATTAGGAGAGATATTTTATCATGGAAATAATTAATCAAAAGTTTCCATGTTTGTGGGGTTTCTATGATCATGTAGATCTAAATATTCTAATGAGATTATGATAATTGGATTCATGGGTAGGTTACATGGGGGATGAGTTTATATTCCATATAAATTAGGAAAATCAAGGTTCCCTTATGTGGGAGTATAAATAGTATATTTCATAGGTGATGGACCTGGGAATAAATTTTCCCAAGTGTGGGCTAGGTGAGGTTCTCTTCCAAATGAGATCTAGAATTGGTGATTGTCATTTGTGAGGGATAAGTGAGGCTAATTTACTTATTGGGGTATATGAAATGCGATTTCCACTGGGTAAAGAAACTTTAATGTCTTCTAAATAACGTGGGATAAAAAATGGATGTAGAAACAAATATACCGGAGAATGGTATTTCGAATGTGATGGCTAAGGGATGAGGATTTCACTAATAAGTAACCTACCTTAGATAAACAAATGGATTTTTCTTTATAATCAATTCCCCTAGGGAATATTGGTACATGATTCACATGTATGGTTGATGAGGTGGTTTATTATCCGTAGTAAAATAAAATAGGGAGGTGGTGGTTCATTATGAATAATCAACCTCCAGATGATTGAATAACACAACCGTTTGGTTAATTCCTTGAGGATTTAAAGGTCACAGTCCACCAAATGGCGATATAAGGACATTACTAGTTTTATATTTATGTGTCTATTCATATTCAATATGATAGGAATATTATGAACATGTGGGAACCTAATGTGACTATTTATATCAGAAAATGTTACCTCGAAACAAGGTACTCTATCATGGTGGTCGGTTAACACTAGTCCAATACAGAGCTTCATCCTCAGTACATGGATGCATACCTCTTAGAAATAGCATGGTAACTCCCATATGAACATGTTATAAATTGAGGAAATATTCCCAAGGAATTTATTACTTCCTATCATTTGAATGTTATAGAAAATAATCATCAACACAAAATTTACCTGACAAAAAATCAAAAATGTGTTGAACTAATAGGATGCAAATATGTAGTAACTATTACTCTCGAATGAAATCGTAGCTGCGAATAAATAATGTTTCTTATTCTAGTCCAATATGTGAAGTGATCATAGGTGATTGATGGATGAAAGACATCGATTGAAAAAATATTAGTTATCAATACATTAATTAATAGTAGGTTTCCTCATGTAATAAGGACACATATAATAAAATTAGATCATAATATATAGATTTAGACTACCCATTAATAGTAGTTTTTTCATGGTAAATTGGGTTGAAATAGTAAATTTTTACTCATCATAAAATCTATTACCATGTTGATTGATGGGAAGTAGCACAGGGAAAAACAAAAAGGGTTACAAATGAGGGAACTATGTGTATTGAACTTGTAGAATGGGTTATATAACAGCCCATAATTACACTAGATATATAAATGATTTAAATTCCCCAAATTTAGATTATGTCATTACATTTTACTTTTTTAATTTGGAAAAAAACTACATTATAGAAAATATAAAAACCACACGGTGTACATTTTATACATATAAACATGTTCTTTAGTTTTACCCCCAGTTTTATTTCATGACACAAATAATTTTTTATGATGGCCCTTTAATAAAAAAAATTTCCCTTTATATATTTTAGAAGAAACATTAAATATAACAAAAGTAGTTTAAAATCTGTGATGGGAATATAAATATTAGTAATGGATATGAAAATAAATTAAACCCATTAGTCTATTTTAAAAACATGAGAACCCATAGGAGCATTTAGCATTAAATATAACAGATGTTGATAAAAAATAGTTACACAAAAACTCATGAAATAAAACTTATTACCAAAATAATTTCTTTAATTTTCTTATAATATTGTATAAATGAAAAATTCATGACGGTTACATTTAAAATTATAAAAATATACATAATACAATCATCTTTGTAGTCATCCTTCAATTATAATTGCACAATATTTTAATAAAAAATAATGTTTCTAATGAATAAATAATTACCCAAAGAATTGGAGGGATATAATGGACCCAACCATCATGATATATATTGTTGATGAATCATAACATGAATAAAACACACATTTTATTTCACTATAATTCTAATAAACATATAATAATTCCTTATATCCAATAAAAATCATAACATATAGATACCATAATAACAATACGAGGAAATATCTACTATGTAAACATTTTAAATAAAAATTTATTCGAAAATTGGAATTTAATATATGTAATAAAACACTGAGAAAATGATAATTATTCTACATATAACACTCATAACCATGATAAATGTTGATAATGTAGTAAATCATAAAATCATTGTCATTATAGATTAATAAAGAATATAAAAAATATACCATAAAAATGGTAAAATGATTCCCCATATTACCTTTTTATGGCTTTTGAAAAAATATATAAGATGACTTAAATTATTCATTTAGATGTTTAGAAAACATTCATTAATACATATGAACATAGAAGGAAAATAGTTGAATGGAAAACATAAAAACATTAAACATAATGTTTAATATAAAAATCAATTACCTCATGTCCAAAATAGCTTTGTATGTTCATCCACACACCAGAATTAAAAAATTATAATAGATATTGAATATTTTATAAACCATTTGACTTTAATATTATTATTAATATTTATTTTGTTTCAATTATAATAATGCATCATTTATTTACTAAATTGAAATAATTCAAATTTTAGTTTTCTGGGTTTTTCAGTTCTTATAATCCATAACATCTTTAGTATATTATGAATAATAATTTTTTTTGAAATTGTTCTCTAATCCCTATATTTGGGTTTACATCAAACTAGAAGTATTGTATTTCAACAGATCAAGAAATATTTACTTTTACATAAATCTAGAGTTATAATATTGTTTTTGATGGCTTAAAAAAACTGTGATTTTTGAAGAAATTAATTCCATTATTATGATAATTATTTTATAATTAAATAATGTTGATGAATATGAAATAATTTTTTTTTATATTTTCATATACACTTAGGTTCATTTCATGGTTCATATGGTGATGTTTGTCATGGAACTCTTAAAAATTAATTATATAAATGAATTTTAATTTTATAAGAATAATTCATTTTATTAGAAAATATTCATTCATACATTATAATCATATAAACAAGGAAAGACATTAAATTTATTATAATTATATTATATTATATGCATTAATGTTCTCTAATTCATTTGTTTCATTAACATTAAAATATTTTTAATTCCTAGGGTAAAACCGAAAATACAGGAAAACCTTATAATGAAAGGATGAGTAAGATTTTTTCATTATTTGGTAATAATATAAAATTTATACAAGCTTGATCATTTAAAAAACATTTGATTAATGTTCAAATTTACATTAACGAAGGGTTATTTGAAGAAGATATATACAAGAGTACAATAAAAGATGTTATATTTTTTTATATTGATATGACAATTTTAAGAAGGTGGATTGTATGATGAGTATTTATTGTTAATATTATTAATATAGTGAAAATGTATCATTAAATAACATTAAATATTTCTTAAATTTCATATTCAGATAATAAATTAATTTTTAGAACCATCTAGGTATGTCTGTGTTGAAAATTGAAATACATTATTCAAGGAGGTGATATTTTCAATATAATATGAGAGACTTTTTAATCAAATAATAGAAGTAGTAAGGTTAAATAATAGTTCTTCCCTTTAGACAATAAAATTTTACTATAGTGATATTACTGATTTAATTATATTATTTTGACTACAATATATTTAGAAGATGTGTAATAAGTATGAATCATTATAGAAGTTAGTGAACATAATTTATACTTCAATATATATTTTCCATTAGGACTCTCATTAAGCCTTCTTATATTGTTATTTTCGTTAAATAATATCATCTATGGAATTTTAAAATTTATTGGGTAATGATTATAATAGGGCATGTTTGGGATATGCTGGTCAGTGTGTGGGGATATTATATGTATTGAAGGGGTCCTTTATAAGTGATAAGTGTATCCCTCTTGTAAATACAACATTTATTTAAGTATATGAATTTTCATAATCTTGGTATGTGGATGTAAATTATCCAAATTTCAACGATATTATTGGTAGGGCTGATAACCCACAAAAATAGTCAATTATAGATTGTATTTTGTGGTCCTATCCTTCAATATAATATATTTTAAATCTATATTGTCCATTTCCATAGTGGACAACTTTTTTTGGCAATACATATTTATGACTAAAAATGAAATGGACAATATTTATTATATTGAACAACATTTTTCCAATATGAAAACTATTTACAAGATTTAGTTTCTATATGGATCCATCCATAGACATTACAACATATTTAGTTTTAAGATAGGAATTAATTCACCACATATGTAGCACCCAGCACTGAGTGCCACTCAATAGTTCCACAAGATGGTTGACCACAAGTCCTCAAATGCATCTCCCCAAATTTTAATTGATGAATACTAGTTAGGAGGGACTTGGGTATGTCCCTAGGGAGACTGGGCCCTCATTGATTATAAATTCGTGAAATAATAAAGATATATAAGAAAGAACTGTATCTATTTCATATTCTATATTTTATTGTAAACAAAAATCATAAAAATGTGAGATAATTAATTAAAGTATTGAAGCTGCATAAATGAAAAAATATAACTGCTGATGATAGTATGTCAGGTTTCAAAAAAAAATTATTACGCAAGTGGTAGGGGTTACAAGCATATACCTCATTCTATAAAAGTAGTAAAAATCCCTAAAACCTCTTCAATAAGAATATCGAGCACATTCTTGATCCTCTTCTCGCAACTCCCTCATTAAAAAGTAAATCATGTGTTGGATGTTGGCTGGTTCCCATTATCAGTACAAGATATCATAAAGTCTACTCGGGGACCAAACATAGCCAATCAGTGTTTGATATGCAATCTTATTAGGCTAGAACCCATGTTGTCTATACATTTCCATTTTATGAGATATAAAATAAACAATAATAAGTGTTGCATAATTAATTTATATGCAATACAAAATAAATAATGGAATATTTTTGTTTGAGTTTCTCTTGGAGACTCATCCACTAAACATTTTTCAGTATAAGATGGTGTGTCTAGACATAAATTATCTACATGTATAAAGTGAGAGAAGGAAATTTGATAGAAGATAGACTATCCCCAACCTTGTTCTTGGTCTAGGAGGAGAATTCCTTATATTTATAATTCGAAGAAACTTTTCTCATTTTTAAAATTGTTAGTTTCCAATAAAATTTAATTTGAAAGCCACATTATAGATCCTAGTGAGACACCTTGATATTGTCTTATAAAATCGTAGAATACATTCAATGTACCATCATAGGATTATAAAAAAACTAATGATATAGAACTCATACATGGTAAACCAAGGCTGAAGTCCCATATCTCTCTACAATCATGTTGAAAAGTCAAATATCAGCTTTGAGTATGTACCTAGTACTGCACATAATGGTATGAGTATATATCTAGTAATTTTTCACCAAAAAATATTATAGAACTCATATATGGTGTCTCCCCTAGGGTAGAGGTGCCACTCACCTAGAGGTAGATTTGATAGTGTTTTGTGAAACTATCCCAAGCACTATTGTTGTTTCTCCCATAATGGCCACTAAGATTTAACAATTCTATCAAAGAGTTATATGAGTCTTTACAACGGTCCCCTTAGTTGGAACCCCTTATTTTACCATAAACTATATATTGAATTCACCAAAAATAATATTTTATTTTACAATATCAATTGATGGTAAATTACATTTCATTTAACCCATTATATCATATTAGGCATATTTCTTGAAGTATGTCATTGGGTTAATCCAACAAATCCATATGGAACAAGGATCATAGCCTATCCCATTATCAATAATGGTATTATACACCCATTGGGATGGTCTAGATAATTAAAATAAAACATATAGTTGATTAATTGTCTTTTTTAGGATCATACTACATACATCAGACCACTCAAAACAAATTAAATAATATTATAGGGGAATACCTATAATGGCTTGTTGAGTGGCACCACAACAAATTTTCTGATACCCAATGAAAATATAGGAAAATGGAATGACCACCTACCTTATACCTCATAAATCTCCCCACATCCAGTATCAATGTTTGATTCCAGGTATGTAGGATGAAATCATCAAAACTATCTAATGACCTAAAAATGGTGGAAATTTTCTTGCACCGAAATAGTTAAATTAATGGAGTAATACCATTAAATTATATTAGTTAGGATAATATATCATACCTATTTAATTCCAATTGATCCATTGGTGATTGATTATAGAACCAGATAGAGGAGTTTTATGAATTCCTATCTTCATGAGGAAGGATATTATTCAATGGAAGGGTCAATTTATGGAGAAATAGAGGGGATGGTGAGTGTAATATTTTAAAATATTAATGGGTGTTAAAATGTTCATTTAAACCATTTTTACACAATACACAGTTTGGGTGCACGGTTTAACAAAACATTGTTCCAATTCTGTGCCATTCACTACTATAAGGGGAACTTCACAGAGTTTTTTCAATAGTTTTACTAACCAAGTTCAAAACCTGAAAACCCACACTATCCCAAAAACATGAATCCTTACATGGAATTGTACCATTGGTTGCATGGTTTTTGAAAAACCATGTATCCTATTTAGTTCTCAACACTTCATATCTATTGGTTTAAAAAGACCCCCAAATGCAGTTGATCCCTACTTAATAGGATTAGGCATCATATTTAGGGCTATTTACTGCAATATAATTAAAAACTAACAATTCATACATTGAAAAAAATTCTGTGTGTTATAACCTCCCATATTGAAGATAGCACATCCCAAATTTTGACTCTTGAAGGTAGTAGAACATCGTCTAGGACATGTCATATCCACTGAGCACATACATCAGCTTCCACGATCTAGGTATTTCCATTTATGTGTCATTTCCACTATAGCACTTGAAACAGGGGAACTGTCCTACCCCAAAGATCCTTCATGATATGATCAACGATACAAATCAAATGCTTCGCATAGGAATCATCTATATCTAGCTCCTTATTTTCTGGGTCAAACAAGTGAGACATATCTGGATGATACCTCTGAAGCTGAGATATATGGAGGAAATCATTCAAGGAATGATACCTCATAGTTAATAGCAATAGATAGTCCATAGGCTCAAATATCCACATGATCTTGAATGCAACAACTACTCTCATAGTTAACATTCCTTCGTTCTTGATTTTTCTATGAGACAACCTAGGTGATATGTTTAGAAAGACCAAATGACCCACCTAAAATACCATAGGTATACGGTGATGATAAGTAAATGAATTTTTCCTAAAATGACTTATATCCACAAACTTATGAACTCATCGGACCTTCTATGAAGTTTCTTGAATAATAGAAAGACACAAGAGAGCTACCTCACCTACCAATTTCCAACACATAGGTGAACTTCAAAGTCTAACATAGATATCCTCATATAGTACCATCTAAATTGTTTCCTAAAATATATTATTGTTAGAATACTCAACTAGTGAATTATGATTCTCCTAGGAACCTAAAAAATAAAGTATAGGTTCCCATATTATATACTGTAACACCCGTATGGTCTGCTCGGACTGACCATCGGTATAAGGGTGATATGCAGTACATAAGATCAATTGTCAACATAATTCATTGTAGAACCCTTCTAGCATCATTAATAAAAACATGCACCATGGTCTGAAAAAATTGAATCAGGAACACAAAGAAGTAACAACTCCATGAATGATTGGAAATGCACATATATGGTCAGCCTATTGATGATCACCCATAAAGAATCAGTGCCTCAAAGGAAGATTGGAAACCTCTTAATGGAATCTATAATGAAATCAATCCATTATAACTCAATATGAATATATGTCATATATGATCTTTATGTAATTGGTTATCTACCATCAACTACTGACTGGTGGAGCATCGAGTGTTGAAACATACTATATGCCTCTTTATATCTAGCCACCAATACTGTGGATTCATGACTATGGACATATTTGTAAGACTAAGATAAACATCCCAAATTCTGGCATGATATTCCTTAATCAACTCTTCCCTTATATCTTATAAGACCCATACATGCACACATAAGAGTATGGTTTCACTGCCATAAACAACCCATCCACGAGGTTTGTTCTCTCAGACAATGCTCTCCCAAAGAATTAGGCCTTTGGAATCAAATAATTGTTTCATCCATATATTCATTAAGAGAGAGTAAGTCACTACTATAGGTGATATAACATGTTACTTCTACAATTCATTATCCTCAAAATGCATCTTAGAAAAAAGATTCATCAACTACAACTCACTGTTGGCCTCTTTGATGGATTGTGTATGAGTCTTCTAGCTCAAGGAATCATCCACAACATTTACCTTTTTGGTGTGTGTGGAATATCAATGTCAAATGATTGAATAAATCCACACACTCCCACTAAATTATATTCAAGTCTCACAAAGTGGAGGTGTATTTGAAAAATTTATGGACCGTGTAAATGATCAACTAGTTACCGAAAAAGTAGTGCCTCCAACAACAAAGATAATTAACCATGTATTATAAAACGAGGTCCATGTAGGATGTTTCTACACATCCAGTCTCATATGGTGGGATCAAGATGTCATGAATTGATCACCATTTATTAAAATTACAAACATTCCAATTCATGTATCATCACAGTAAATATTATAGCACTTTATTAGCTTATGAAGAACCAGGATCAACTAAGAGGTGATTAGTCCATTTAAATCATGTAATGTTTTCTCACATGCTTTATTCCTTTTGAGATTCACATGATTCTTGGTCAAAACCATATGTGGTGCTTCCAGGCATTAGATATCCGGAAAGAATTGAATCAAATATCTAGTAATACATAATAAGATGTGTTTCTCAAACATATTCTTATACATCACCCAAAATTCCAAAATTCTCACCTTCTTTAGATCAACTGATATGCCAACCTCATATATGATATGGCCCAAGATGTTAACTTCTCTTATTCAAATGTTGAATTTTCTAGTCTTCACATATAGTGGGTTCTCTATTAATGTACTCAAACTGATCTCAAGATTATTTGCATGGCCGTTTCTAGAGCGTTACCTCAATAGTTTGTCTTATAAAAAAACCCATGATAGAATCAGAATATGGTTTTAAAACTTGATTCATTATAAAAATGAAAAATTCCAATGTGTTCCCAGACCGAATTCATTACTAAGTACTCCGAAAATTTATACCCACTCCAGAACACATTATGTGGTATGTCTGATGGCCTCACAAGAACATGATTTTATCCCAAACTGAAATCACCCAAAGATATAATAGTAGATCATTGGAAATGGTAGAAAAAGTCATCTATATGAAGAAATGCATACCAGTTATTCAATGTAAGTAGTTTCTTATGGGAGTAATCTTTGCTCCATCAACCTTCTAGGTGAAAAGGACTATTGAACCGAATGGGGATGTTTGGGGTCATATGAAACCCATAGACTATAATTTTTCATGTTTCATATTTAGATACTAGTGTTGTATTGGTGTCATCTTATAAGGAGGAATGTGTACTAGTTCCTCACCTAGAACAAGCTCATTAGTGAAATTTATCTATCTATCATTAGGTAAAATAGAGATTTCTATAGGGTTTATTTATTTAAAATGATCCAGTACATATGGAAATTCATCTAATTACATTACTTGGTCACTCATAAAGAGACTATCCTTCTAGTCGATTGCACTTTACACCCAATTATACTTGAGTATAGCTCAACTAGCCTAGAAATACAATTTTCACATATGGATATACATGAATCCCTCAGATGATTTGAATTAAACTCAGTGGTGATATCAATAAACCCAAGATTGACAAGGAATAGGCCAGTCCAAACCTAGAATGACATCGAATCTAGTAATCTCATGGACAATGAAACTCCACATAAAATGGTACCCACATATTTCAAGTTGGAACTCTTTTCACTGGTGTATACCCTCTACTATCACTCCTAACAATGTGTAAAGGGTAATAAAGCCACAATAATATTTGAAGAAAATCCCAGACATCCTATAGTTGCAGAAAATAGGAATGTGTGTGATTCACATCAATCAAATAAAGTAAATACTAAATTAAAGGTTTCTAGAACAGTACATGTAACTATAGATGTCATTGAGATATAATCCTCTGGCATAGGATAAACAATGTAGATATGGCAAGAACCACAACCTTGAGATGATATATAATCATCTTGAGATGTACCACTCTACTGATTATTGAAATATGATTTTTTTCTACCTTGGGAAGAGCCACTGGCTCGATCTAAATAGAATGTCGAAGACAAGATTCCATTTTTATGAGGTGTCACTAACCCTTAACCTAATGGTGTTGTTGGTACATAAACCATACCACATTGAAATGATGTAAAGGATCATCTTAAGAGCTGGAGGTGGCCCATCCTACCACATACTGACAGTCAATCAGTTTCATCATACACTGTGGATTTTTCTCCTCAAAACATACAGTAGTGATACATCATGAAACAATATCTTTATTTTTCTTTTATAGTACTTCCATCAGGTGTACCATGGATTCATCGCTATTTACTGCTAGATAACCCACTTATAGTCTACACAGATGATGAAATTTCCTTCATCAGATCACTTGACTTTATCAGGTTTCACTTATTGAATATAGAGTGATTTGTTATATCTAAGAAGATAGTCGAACGAAAGGTGTTCACCTATGATTTAATGGAATAATTAATCCCATAATCAAATAACCTCATAGTTTTCCTATCATCACTAATCAATGCAACTGAAAACACTACAATTCAGTGAAGTGATCTAAGTATTATATCACTGACATGTGTCCTTGATGAAGGTGCATGAACTCTCAAATTACTTTAATTATATAGATATAGGTAAATAAGTAGTGAAAGAAGGATACTTGGATGTCTTCCCAGAAGATGACATGGTGTCGACCAGCCTGAGTCAAAATGTCCTACCAATGATATGCTGTATAATGTAACAGATATGTCACAAGATTTACCCTCCATTCTAAAGGCATGTTACTGTTATTTAAGATTTATTCTACAACATCCAACCATGATTCATTAGAATAGGCTCTTCCATACATGGATAAGGTGGTAGAATGCAACTTTTTTAATTACCTAGTCAGCTCTATCATAGATAGAGATGGTAGAGGTGCACCCTAGACAAATTATGTAAATCAAAGAATATTTTCTCAGAAATGGGCATCAATACCCAGTGGATAATCTACATGAGGTTCCTTAGGTGGCAGTAATGGAGGAATCATTGGCGGTTCATGTCTCACCACCTCCGTAGTATGCTCATTTCCACTCTACAGGAATAAAACATGATTTTATCATGGTGGAATAGATCTAAAATTTCTAAAAGAAATCCTCAAGAAGGATTTATAATAGGTAGGTAATTTTGAAAGGAGGAACATGCACAATATATTCTATTAAAGTAGAACAACCATTTTTCTAATCTCGGATCTAGTTGTTGGTTATGATAATGATTCACGACACGAAAGAATATGAGACAAAACCTACTTCTTATTACTATGTCGAAATATGGTCAATGTATCACATACAATGTACCCATAAAATTTAATGAGTCGTATAAATATTATCTTCTTTTGGTTAAATATTTTTTAACAGATTATTAAAATTATAATCTAGCTAATTATGTGACCAATTATTTGTTATAAGGGCCCACACACCATATAAATTCAAATTGGCACAATATCTGAATGTATCCAGACCAATAAAACAGACAATTACTATTAAAGCACAAAGTTGTGGTTTCGACAGTTTAGCATCCATTAGCAATCACCAATAAAACATAGTAATTGGGAATTAGTGGTCGTTTGAAACATTTCTACCAACATTGGAATTTATATCCCACTTCAAAACATACAATCAAAACCTAAACTGAAATCAAAATATGTATTTGAAATTATCCAAGATATGTAGATATTGAATGGAAAAATTTCATGGTATTTTAATGCATAAGGAACTTATTATGATTAATGATCTTAGTTCAACCTCCTATCATTATTCTAAAATAATAAATATATTTTCAACACAATAAAAAAGTGAAGTATGTGTGTCACCCAATGGTGAAATCAATAAAACATTAACAACTGAATTAAAAATAACATTTACCCAACCCATGTAATTTGGGTTTTATTTCTTAGAGGCATAGCTACAAATATAATTATGATCTTACCCAAATTCACATATCCTACTCTCTTGCCTGAACAAAAATAGTAAGTTAAAAATGAAAAATACTCTAAAACCACATTGTATAGTCTGTATATGTGTGCCACTCAATAGTACGATAAAATGATTGTCTACAAGTCCTCACAAACATCACCCCAAATTCTAGAGGTTGAGGGTTAGAAGTGAGGGCCTTGGGAAAGACCATGGGGAGATAATGGAATAATTGATTAGGGAATATCACAAATATATATATATATATCTAAAAAAGGAGAAGAAATTGAATCATAAAAAGATTACTAGAAACCAAAACATAAACATGATAGATAACGAAATAATGTGTGGAATCTGAACAAAGAACTGATGTAACTGATGATGATAGTATATAATGTGTCCATACAATATTTCTAATCAATGGGAAGTGGGTACAATATTACAAAACATACTATAAAAACAATAAAATGGCCAAAAACTATTGCAGTTATAATCTCAAGAATACGATTAGTCCTATACTCCAAAATCCTTCCAAGAAAAAAGAAATAAATCATTAGAATATGCATATATCAATTTCTTTGCACTTGAAATCAAATTTCCTAGTCTTGTACCAAAGGCACCCAACTAGGGTGTGAGATACAATCTTAGTAGTTCGGTACCGACATTGTCTGGCACATTCCATTTTTATGTGATATAAAATAAACAATAATTATTGGGCCATATTTAATTTGAATTCAATAACTATTAACTATATGAACTCATTGGAATCGGTTATAGTTGGAGACCCATGCACTAAACATACATCATAATAAGCAAATGTTTCAAAACCAAACGAACCTACACAGGTAATGTGAGACAGATAAGGTGATAGTGGACAGATTGTCCCCAAGATTGTTCTTGGGTTTAGAAGACTTGTCCATAAATTTATAATTCCAAGGAGTATTTCTCATTTTCAAACCATTCATTTTCCTTCAGAATTTCCTTCTAAATCCACTTTATAGAATATAGTGATACACCTAGAGCCCATACATTAAAATATTATATGATATTACATGTTTAAATCAAGGGATCCTCTCAAAACCAATGGAAAAGAACCCGTATATGTTATCCAAAAGATGAAGGCACATGTCTCACCCCAAATTTATTGAAAATTCAATTATTAGCATTTGAGTCCATACCTGGTATCACATAGAGGGGACTGAGTCTCTCTCTCTACATGGTTCATCCATATTTTCCGTAGATCCCATTAATGGGTTCTCCCCTATAGAAATGGTGGCAGTCACTTGGAGGTAAATATAGATAATGCTTAGCGAACTCATCCCAAGAACAACTAGTGTTTCTCACGGTGTGGTTATGAAACAATAGAAACTCTAATACCATGACATGAGAGTCCATCAAAAGGGTCCTTAAGATAGAATACATGGTTTTATAGTCATTTACAATGATAAATATCCCAAAATAATTTCATATATAAGAAGATAAATTAATGTAAAATTGCATTTAATTCAATCCATTAAATCATATGATGAATATTTTTCCAAGCATGCCATTGAGAAATACATTTAAACCATAAGGCACAAGGTAGATAGAATAACCAATTATTTACATGGGTAGGAAACACCCATTGGGGTTGTCCATATCTATGAAATCACTATCGGAGTCAATTATCTACTTTTTTGGATCATTATACCGAAGCAAAAACACTCTGAACAAATAAAATATCATTTTAGGGGCATCTTTGGAATGGTACGGGGTGTGGACCAATGAAACAATTTTGAGAAATAATGAAACAAGGGGAAAATTGTATGACCACCTTCATTAGCCTTATAGAACTCCCCTTGTCTAGTATCCATGTTTGATTCATTCTAAGTATGGAGAAATTGAAAAAATATTCAAATTCCAAAAAATTGGAAAAATGATATTACGCCCTAATAAAAAATAGATATAGGGAGAACCTTGAAATAGAAAATAGAGGATTATACATTGTAGATATAATATTATAATTATTCTATCAGTGATCGATTTAGGAACTCGATGGAGGAGTTATATGAATTCATAGAATCTTGAGGAACAAGGGTTTTTAGAAATCGATGAAGGGTGTGATACTATAGAAATAAATGGGATATGGTTAGAAATGTTTTAAAACATTAAAGACGATTAAAATTTTTATTTCACCTATTTTTACAATACACGTGCTTTAGATGAATAGTATTACAAAACTATGTTCCATTCACTACGATAATGGGAACTTTTCATGGTTTTGGGCATTTTTTGAATAACCATGAGAAACCCCTCAAATCTGAAATTTTCCCAAAAACATGTAATCTTGCACAGTTTTGTGCCCTAGGTCACACAATTTTAGAAAAAAAACGATGCAGCCTAGTCTATTCTCCCCATTTCAGAAATCTAGGGTTTGAATTATCCCCAAAGGCAGATGAGACCTCTTTAAAATGATGAGGGATCAAATTTATGTTTTTTTAATGTAATATGTCCCATAAATTAATGGTCCACACCTTGAAAAAATTAGTATTGTTACTACATTTGAGGATAATTTCATTTTTACTATTTTTGAGAACCATTTCATAAGTCATATATAGAAAAAATATATAATACAAACTAGAGAATTCTGATCAGTATCAAATTTACCAATATATAAAATAATTTGGATAAAACTGTATTTCCTTTCATGAAAAATATTTATGAAATTTTTTATGACTTCTTCCCTTACCTCAACCATCTGTTAATACATAGATAAATAGTTTAAAATGCTGGGTTCACATAAATTTTCCTACTATGGGGTTTAAATAAAAAGGAAAAATTTTAGTCAGATGAAAAACATGAAAATCCAAGAGATGATTAACATTATCTCAAAATAATTTCTATAAATAAAAAAAATAATTTCCACATGAGACAAACACACTTTCTTCTCAATGAAATCTTTAAAAACACATTCTTGAAAAAAACACAGTTTAGAAACATAGATCATAAAATTCATAACTTGTATTAAACTCTTGTATAAAATAACTAAATACTAGTTAAATAAATAATAGATTCCATCTGGAATCCCCCCATATTTCCTACTATTGCATATATCATTACCCAAGGTAATGGATCACTATTAGAGGGGTCCAATCGTATAAGCTATATCAACAACACCTAGTATAGTATGGTGAAACCCAACATATAAAATATATAAATCATATATTTTTTCTATAATTATAATGAAAATTAATTTCAATAAAACATTTTATAGGTTCTTATTATCCACTTAAAACATTTGAAAAACTCTTTTAAACTTAAATGCAAGTCACATTAAGATATTTAAATAACACTTTATTTTAAAAACAACTTTTCGATAGAAAAATAATATTTCATTATAAAACACTTATCAATACCAAAAAAATAGAAAAATTAATATTAGGTTTTTTTGAAGAAAACATGAATGATTTAATGTTATTCAATTGTTCAAGAAATGATAATATCAACGTGAAAATTCATTGTCTTTGTATATGTTAAAATATAACATTACTCCTATCATATGTAAATGAAATCAAAACATCTGTATAAAGATTATTTTTTGTGAAAAAAAAGAATGAAAGAGAAAATTTGAAATTATAAAATCCCTCATGACTCTATAATTTCATTCATGATATCAATTTTAAAAAATAAGAATATAAGAGAAAGATATTAAAAATGAATAATTTTAAGATATTATTTTTTTAAAGGAAAATTCCCCACCATATTGTAATAATTCAAATCATAAACCGCCACAAATAATAACATAAAAATAATAAATATGATCACTATATATAAATTCAGGGTATGAATTTTAAAATGGGTGGTATAAAATACTCATAATATAATCCAGTTGAATAACATTAAAAATTTCTTCAATGAATGGATATTAAGATGAAGAACCTTAAAGAGTTTTTGATTCATCATGTTTGTTCCTTAACATAATTATTAATAAAAATATTTTAATATTTATATTCTTAATAACCTATTTTTCATTTATTATTATTATTTAACTTTCTACACTATAATATACAATTACATAATAAATTAACTTTACGTCAGATGTTATGCTAATATTTGTCTTATGAGTCAAAAAACGACTTTAGTAGGTCTACAATAGTCAACGTGGTCTCTAATTTATAATATAGATAATAATAATAATTTACTAATAATCATCAATATATCATACTTTTAAAACAAACAATGAATGATGTTTTGGAAAACATAATTATGTTACAGTCATTGATATAGTAGTTCGTACGTACCCATGAGTAAAGATTTCATTTTTCAATGATAATTATAGAAAAATTATAAGTTATATTTTATAGTTTTATAATGATAATAATATCGTAAATAAAATCTCATTTTATTAAATTTACATTCATATATCATCAATATGATGTTTTTTTAAAAACAATCGCATTGATTTATAGAGGAAGTAGTCCACAAATACAGATGAAAGGTGTAATCAGATTTCAATGAGAGGAATCATGAGGAAAAAAATGATAAAAATTATTTTCATAATTATATATATTTTATAAATATCATAACTGTTTCACATATATTCGTTAGTTTTATCCTTATTACCCTTCATGAAAGTCTTTAGTTAAAAATAAATCACATCACTTCGTGACCTTTTCATATCCCGAATGGAATGTAATGAAATAATACATATATGATATTATATTTAATGACTTATAAATATATTTCTTATATAAAATATATACATTAAACCCATAATTATAACAAGATGTTAGAGTCAATGATGAATGATGAATGACATCGGTTCACGAAGTGGAAATCTACCGTACAAAGGAATCATGATTTTGTTTCCAATTTGATAGAATATGTGGTGTGTTTTTGTTATGAAATTAACATAATAATGTCTATTTATGTGTGAGATAATTTTTTATACATCATTACAAATAAATAATTATTGTATGTGTTGGAAGAATAAATTAAATAATGACACTTGATTTAATGGGAGAGATATATTAAGGGGATCATCCTCCATGTAATCTATATGATGCTCATGCAGAGCTATTTGGGACACCACATAATATAATATGTAATGGGTTCACCATGATCTATGTTGTCTTCCCCATCATAGAAGCTATAATGGGATCACCTAGTTCAATATGAGCCTCCCTGTTGTATAAGTTTTAACAGGCTTAGCTAGTGCTATTATGAATTCCACTTTCATATAATTCATCCAAGAGCTACCACTTGAATATATTATAAATATCATTCACCGTAAAACTCATAAAAATAATTAATTAATTCATAACATGATGAACCCCTAGAAAGCAGTTTGGTTTTATATCAATCTATTTTAAACATAATATAACCATTGAAATAATATGGGTTACATAAGAATTTATTTGAAACAATATTAACTGACCCCAATAAAAGGAGGATAATATAATAAAAATACCCTCATTTTATTAAATAAATAATGAAGTGTTTTTGATGTTGAGGAATGGAATTACCATTAAAATACCAATAAAATCGTTTTACGGAAAATAATTTTTTCATTTTGAAATTAAATTTTTAAATAAGAAATCATTTCAAAAATACATTATTTGAATATTATCCAGGATTATTACAAATAAATATTTTAAAAATCATTCAACACATTTATTTAGGTAAACAATTTCAAATTGAAAAATTGTAATGTCATGTATACCGGTGCCGCCCAAAGGTGCCCCGAACCTGGTTGGTGACATTGCCTCTAGTGAATTACCCCAAACTCCAGAGGCTACAGACTAGAAGCGAGGGACAATGTGTGATATTAGGGAAAACTATTCTCTCATTGGTAGAGTATACACAGTCAAAAACAATTACTAACAATATAAGATGGAATAATTCCAAACAGAAATAAATAGTGGAATACTGAAAGTAAAAAAAATCCATATTATATATACATATATTTCGGCATGTAATATGTCTCAATGAAGTTAGAAAATCATGACCTAAAGATTGAAATACAACACAATAAAATAAAAAAGAAAAACAAGTCACCTCCAATTGCATCGCTATCCTCACATATGTCCCACACTCATTGGATCCAACAATAATCAAGTACCTGATGAAGAATGTCAGTTTCCCTTATCTGTACCTATAGTCATATAATGTATTTGGGTTAGAAGAATGAGGCAAATAGGGTGTAAGATTTATCTATTTAGGAATCCTAAAAAAGATCTATGCCTAACTATCATTGTATATATATATTGGGTGCAATATGAAAGAATCAAGTAATAAACTAGGAAGTACTAGAAACTAAATAATCCTATAGTTTTCAATGACATTCATTTAAGATGAATTATTCATCCATTGAATCATGTAACCCTAGGATCTATCCTAATCTATTTATACCCCATGTAATGTAACCAAAATAGACATCTCATAAGACCATCTAACAAACAAGTAAGACTAAATCCAAGATTTTTCATTGGATTGGAAGATGCATCACAATCATATAACTATTCCAAAATGTCCCTCTAGGAAATTTCTCATAGTTTAACCCTTATGGTCTAATTTTAGAATCAATTCATTAAAAAATGACCCATTGGGAATGCAATAATGATCTAACCCCTTTGGTCTGACATAACATCAATTCATTTAGTAGTGACCATCTAGGAAAGCTCTCATTGTCTAACCAATTTGACTATGATATAAACCAAGGATCTAATGGTCCTGTGTAAATAATCTATAATTCACCATAGTATTCCTGGACCAAGGTTCTCATGGTCCATTGGAAAAATAAATACTTCACATATCATATCAAATAAAATAATCTAGAAATCCCCTCAGTAGTCCTGGTCCATGAAAATAAAATAGTGCATTTAATATCAAAGAATCTCATGTAATCAATAAATAATACATAGTTAAACATTCAAAATACATATAACAAGAATTTAACATAATCCAAAATCACCCTAATAAAAAAAAGCATGGAAAACAAGGTACGCCTCAAATAGTACCCAGAAAAAATTTCCATAAACAATCAAACAAGGTAAACACACACATAGGGTGTCCCGTAGACAAGGTATCTAACATTGTGCATAAAAACAACCATTTATAAATCAATCATACCCTATAAGTTATTAATAGGGTTAAATCCCAAATCATAAAATACCCAAAACATGTTCATGTGGAAATTCTATCATATATAATAAAAATATATCCTACAAAATGAAAAAACCACCTACCACGATGTCTTATGATCGATATACTTTAACATCGACCCCTAAATCAGCATAGATCGACATAGATCTACAGAACGGTGAAAATTAACAACCTTAAATGCCTCATGAGAGAGGTTGAATCATGTAGAAGGGATCATCTGTGTTTTATAACTCACCGGTGGTATTCCAATTCCCCCTATGGTTTCTCGATCAGAGCTTCGATGGATAATAAAGATATCAAACATCATTCTTCATTATAGAGTTCTTTTGTACCAAACACGTGGTGAAGATAGTGTTTATGAACATAAAATAGTACCCAACTATTAAATATCAAATAAAAATAAAAGTAAACATCATGTACATTAACCCTACACACCATGTACTAGCCTCAACCGTCCCCCGACATAAGCAAGTCTGACAGGTCACCACACGACTATGTTCTCAGCTGTTACATGGTCAAAACATGGATTTATGTGATAAACTAGGTACACGGTGTGTACATAGAAGTATATGGTTTAAACAAATAAAATCCAATTTTCTTCAATTTTCCGCATAACAACTCGAAAAAAAGATCCAATCCTAAAAATAAGACCTCTGATCTTACAGACATCCCACCTTAATGTAATTCATCCCCGAATTTCTCTTCCAAGGGTGGTGAAGAAGATTCTATGAACAACTCCAGGCACTATGATCGCAGATCGGCCTCCCTCTCCCATGTCTCATCCTACACTCTCCCATGCTTCCATAAGACCCATACTAGAGGGATCGACGATCCATGGAGAACCTACATACTATGATCTACAATCTATATAGGGTTCTCCTCGAAGGATGCATCCACCTCCAACTCAAACTTCTCTTGTTGAAAAACATTATATGAGTCTGAAAAGTAACTTTGTATTTGGAAAAAATGAATGGCATCGTGCATTTCCTGGTACCTCTCAGGTAATAGAATTTGATTGGAAACTAGCCCAAATCCCTCTAAAACCTCAAATGGCATGATGTATCTCAGTGGAAGCTTCCCTTATCTCCTAATTATATTGTTCCCCAAACTCGTTGTGACCTAGAGGAAAACGTGATATCCGAACTTAAACTCCATAGGTCATATATTTTAATCAACATAAGATTTCTAGTGAACCTATACAATAGATATCCTATTTGGAATCAACTCAACCCGGTCAGTGGTATGCAAGACAAGAAGAGGTCCCATCATAGCTGCATGTCCTACCTCCAGCCAACATAGGGGTGATTGACATGGCCTACCATATAAATCCTCATATAGTGCCATATGAATCATAGCATAAAAACTCTTATTGTAGGATAACTCCACCAAGGGTATGTGTCTCTCACTAGATCCTATAAAATGTTGGATTCATGCTCGAGTCATTTCCTCTAAAACCTAAATTGTGCACTCATAATGTCTATCAGTATGGGGACGGTAAGTTGTACTCAGAAGTACATATTTACCCAATCCCCTATGTAGTCCCTGACAAACAAGAGAACTAAATTGGGAGTCCCATTCTAAAATGATAGAGTGAGGAAACCCATGGAAACATATTATCTCTCATATGTACAACATTCCAATCTCATCAGCACTAAAGGTTTCCTTGATCAATAGTAAATGTGTAACCTTCTTGAGTCAATAAATAACAACCCCTACAACATCATTTTCTTGAGGAGACCAAGGTAAACCCATCATGAAATCCATTTCACCATCATTCCAAATCCACTCAGGAATGGTTACTATTGTAATAGACATTCCTTTTGTTGATGCCCCACCTTCACCGACTAACAGGTGGAATATCTCATAAAAAAATATCTACACCCCTCTTCATGTCTGGACACCAATAATGATGATGTAGGTCTCGATATATCATGGTGACACTAGGATGAATTGCACATACTTGGTCATGAAACTCTCATGACGTCTCCTCATTAATGTCTGTTGACACCCATACCTGCCCATCAAAACAAAAAACCGCATCCTCACCAATGGTCTACCCAAAA
Source organism: Viscum album (assembly GCA_963277665.1). Lineage (NCBI taxonomy): Eukaryota > Viridiplantae > Streptophyta > Magnoliopsida > Santalales > Viscaceae > Viscum > Viscum album. The sequence continues at coordinate 1,656,636,371 of OY728119.1, forward strand.
GTAGGGTCCTCACCAAACACACACTCCGGTAGGACTAAGACATCAAAATATGATAGATGCCTCATTGTCACTTGATCCATTAGAGTAGAGGTTACAACTAAAGAATAACTAAAGGGCTGCCTCTATTTTTCTTGCACCTCCAAATTCATCATAGAGAACACATCCATAAGCATCCACTCAATACTGGCATCGTAAACTGTATGTAGACGAGATATCATTCTCAATGGACTAGGAAATACATTGTCTTCCCCAGACCTATATGCAATTTTAATGTCAAAACTATAAGGTACTCAACCCACCTTTGATGTCTCAAATTCAGATCACGCTGGGTAAGGATGTACTTGAGGATTTTTCGGTCAGTATATCCCTCAAAAAGATCTCCCAAAAGGTAATATCACAAACAATTATTGGCATGAACCACCATGGCTAACTCAAGATCAGGTGTATGGTAGTTCCTCTCACTCCCCTCAACTTCCAAGACCCATAAGACACAAATCCTTCCCCCTACTTAAGCACTTCTCTAAGCCTGGTACCTGATGCATCGCAGTATAGGGTGTATCTCTAAACCAGTTTCAAAAAAATTAGTATTGGTGTTAAATTAAATCTCCAATTCAGCTCTTGAAAGGCTGAATCACAAGAATCTGTACATATGTACTTTGAACACTTCTTAGTCATTCCCATAAGTGGCATTTCTATGCAATAATAGTCCTAAATAATGCATATGTAGTGACCATCCATCCCTAGAAAACTCCATACTTCAAAGAGTTTCTTCATATTCCCCCAAGAAACTACCACTCTCGCCTTCTCCTAGCTTACTTATACTCATTTATCATAGATGAAATGACCCATGAAATGAATCTAGTCCATCCAAAAGTGTCACTATGAGAGATTTGTATATAAATGATGCTCCCTCAGTGTATTCAATTCGATCTCAAGATGGATGGCATGGTCGGGATGAGTGTGATACTATAAGAAGATATCATCCACGTAGAAGACCACAAAAGAATCCTATTATGTATGGAACAGTCATTTAATCTATTTCAAGAAAATTGTTGGTGCATTAACGAGACTGAATGACATAACCAAATACACATAGAAGACCTATCTTCTCTGAACAGATTTAAATGGAATATCTGATAGTCTAATGCGCAACAAGTGATAATATAATCTCAAGTGAATATCCAGGAACACACAAGCTCCTTGAAGCTGATCAAATATATCATAAATCATCGGTAAGGGATATCTATATGTTACCGTCAAATGGTTCATCTTCCGAAAATCCACAAAAATTATGTGGGAACCATACTACTTCATCTCAAGAAGGATAGGTGAACCCTAAGGAGAAGTATTGGGTCATATGAAACCCATTATATCCAACTCCTCTAACAACTTATCGAGCTCCTATAATTCTTGTGTAGCCATACTTTAAGGAGGAATGGACACCATTTCCTCTCGTTCTACAAGATAAATAGATAAATCCACCTGTCGCACCAAAGGTAAACCTGAAAAGTAATCTATAAAGACATATCTAAAATGATCCATGACCGGCGAAAAGTCCATTTGTGATGTCCCCTAGTCATCTAGATATAAACTGGAAATATATGATGTGATTCCCCCAACCCTAGATAATCTGGTCCAGATCTTCTAGCCTGGACATCCCAACCTCCCTTGTGTAGAAACGATATTCCTTATTGTGATATGAAACTCACACTATAGGGATAACTGTCAATTAAGGCCTTAATGGAGACCAACCAGTCCATTCTGAGAATGACATCGAAACATCTCATCTATGTGTCACAGAGGCCTCATAAGATGTGAAACCCACAAAATTGAAGAGGGAACTCCATAAATGATGTACACTCTGTTTTCTAATCCCTAACAGAGTGTATAGAGTCATAACGTCATTAGATGTAATGATACATAGACCAATTCTCTCCACAACCAGAACAAATATTAAACAATTTGAAGACCTTATATCAAAAAGAGAAGAAGCTAATGCTGGGGAAACAGGAATAATACATATAACTATAGAGGTTTCGAGATCTTAGTACTTTTGAGTCTGCTCCATTGAAAAATTCTAACCTATAACCCATCATTGTGACCCTTCCTGGCCACCCTGGGTTAGTCAATCCTACTATCATAGAATGTTGGTTTTATGGCTACAGTGGCCAGAACGACCACCTAGACTAGAATGGCCTTATGAACTCTTGTTCCCATAATGATTACGAATTGGTGACCTCTCTACTAAATTTGGACTCATAAAAAATCCCCTCACTTTCTTTTACTGTTAAAATCCTACATAAAACGCTCAAGATGAACCATTTTTCACAAGATCAGCACTCAATTGGGTCTCTTGGGCACTACGATCTCATGTGACCAATATTCCTTCATTTATATAACCTCACTTGACTACCTAAAGATAAATATCTTCTACTTAATGAATCACTATGTGAAATCTCCCTATAGTGTTTCTTATTATAGGTCAATAGAGTACAAGCCATGGATGCTGAACTGCCCTGGCTTGCAGCCCCTAACACCATCAGATTTCACTTGGTAATTAATGGCTGGTTTACTATAGAAATCACGTAATTCAACCTGAAAATATTCCCATGTGATCAAATGTCATACCTGAGACCATCATAGAATTTTATAGACATTGATAACTCATCTCCCCTAGAACAATTGCAAAGCACTGAAGCCCTATAAAGTGAGAATAATAATCCATCACTAAAATAGCTCCCTACTCCAAATGAATGAAATCATAGGCTCGGTCGGCCCTTAGTGTCTTGGGGTAGAATTAATCATTAATGTTTTTTTGAAACATGTCCCATGTCATATCCTAATGACGTATCTCCTGTGAAATTCCATCCCAGAATCTCATGGTGTAATCACGTATCATGTAATTATTGTGCTTTACCCTCCTCTCATGATGCGTCTCCAGAAGCTCTAATATTGAAATCATTGACTCCAACCATGACTTTATAGATGGTAGTCCTCCATCCCATGTAAAAGTGGGAGGATTGTGCTATTAGAACAACTATGTCAACTCTTCCCCAGTTGGGGAAGGATGTGGTTCGCCCTAAAAATTCAGCATCATCTTTATATAGCCTTCAAGGAACTATGCATCTGCACTTGTTCCCGGAATAATAGCTGGTGATAAGAAATACATGAGAAGAGGACCAACTAGTAGTCCATGATCTACTATTTTTGGTGTCTGATCATCACCTTGTACCTAGCGTACAAACAAAGGACATATTGGTGGCATGGATTTACAAGGTCATTTGCACACCTTAGTTCAGTATTAATATATACTACTACTTAGAATGTGATAATGATACATGATATATAAGAATTAAAAAAATATTCAAAAGAGTATTACAGGTCATGTAGAAACACTGCATGATTTTTTCCCTCAATCCTTAACATGGGCATGTACCTCTGCAAGCATGGTCGTGTAACGCACTATATAGATGGCATGTTCCTCCTCAAACATGACGTGTACTTGAATATTCTATCCTGACTTGGTACATTAACAAATCTAGAACTAGAAGGTTCTACCAATGAAATACTACATGGAACATACACTCTATACATGGTGTGTACAAAAAAGTTCCACCATTCCATGTCATTAGTCAGATGGACGGATACACGGTCGATGAGAGCACGGCGTGTACTCCAAGTACACGGTGTCTTCTACCAAGAGTTTACATACACCATGACTTACTCATATATTCAATCACACTATCAAAATCTATAAGTAAAGTTAATATGATACATTTCATTATCATAGGAAAATTCTTTTCTTCCAGAACAGAAAAGCACAATGTGTGTGTTCATAACATCACAAGCCATGTTTTCTGGGGGTTTCGACTATCAAGCCTCATAAACTTATCTGGACCCGCAAAATAAAAAAAATGGACATGGAATACCATGTTCCAATCCATGAGATACCACACTCCCATATAATCACTTTTTCACATCCTTATTCATATCATATCTTAACATAATTCAATTAATGTTCAAAAATGATCCACCAAATTCCGATCCAAGAGGTCCCATAACACCTATGGGAAAAAATATGTTCATCCATCCAAATGAAACATTACATATACCAATACCCACTCAAAATATAATGTATTATATCATGGTATATATCAATAAATCATGCATATATATCCCAACATCTGTTATAATAGCATGGAATCAGTAATGCACCCTATATGGCATAACGAGAATGCACGACATGTGATCTATAGAAAATGTATATATGATGGATGTGATGGGATACCCTCATATCATCTGGTTTATATAGAATATAACCTATATAATAACTATTATAACATAAAAAACACACACACATCACAAAACGTTGAAATCAAATCAACTATAACAGTTGCAAAACTAGAAATTTACAATATTCAAGGTAACATAGTTTTCCCTATACATGTTGTAGCTACTCCAATAAAAATCTTTTTAGAAACTAAATATTCCTTAACATCACGTAAATTAGCTCCAAATAGTATGTAAAACCAGAAAAGGCCCTTTGAAACAACTTGAAAACATCCAAGATCTGGGTTCTGCCCAAAGGTTCCCTAAACTCGGTTGGTCACATGACCTCAAGAACCTTTCACCAAATTCCATAGGTAACCAAGTAGTAGCGATGGACAAGGTGTGATATTAGACATACAATGAAATCATTGGTACCTTATACATAGTAGAAAACAATTAGTAAATATAACAGAATCAATAATAAAAGACATAAATAAAAAGAAAAATATTGAGAGTAAAATCAGCATAAGACATATCATATATATATATATATATAATTATGCATGTGATATGTGTCGAGGAATGTATCCTAAAATGACACAAAAATGAAATACCATAAAATATAATACAAATTAAAAACATTTAAACTATAACATTATCAGAACCCTCATCTTGGTCTCATGCTCTCTACATCCACCAATAATCATGTACCTAACATCGAAGGGTTCTTGAACTTATCTATACCTACAATCATATAATCTATTTAGGATCAAAACCATGACCCAATCAAGGTGTGGGACAAATCCCAGTAGGAAAACACCAAAATATCTGTGCATAGTTATCCACGAATATATAAATATATATATAGTTTGTATGATGAAAGAATCATGTAATAAACATTGAAGTATTCAAAAGTAAACAATCATACAGTTTTCAATTACATTCATTTAACATTTATTATTCATCCACTAAATCATGTGTACCTACGATCTGTCCTAAGCTATTATCCATCATGTAATGTAACCAAAATAGACATCTCATAAGGCCATATAACTATTTTGTATGACTGAATCCATGATTGTTTTTTGTCTTGGAAGACACACCAAAATGATTAATATATTCACAAACAACCCTATGGAAAAGTTCACACAGTCAAGTCCTTTTCCCCAATCATAGAATCAATTCATTTATTAAAGAAACATTGGGAAATCTCTCATAGTCTAGTCCATTTGGTCTAATATATCATCAACCCATTAAATAAATACCATTTGGGTAGTCTTTCATGGTCTAAACCCTTTGGTCAAAGTTCTAAATCAAGTCTCTCTCTGTCTTGAGTAAATAATCTAGATGTCCCCTCAGTCTTCCTAGTCCAAATCTCTATCAGTCCATTGGAAAAGTAATTAGTAGAAATATTATATCAATTAAGATAATATGGATGTCCGCTCAGTCTTCCAGGTCTAAGGCACTCATCGTCAATTGAAAAAAAATCACATATCATATCAATGAAACTCATGTAATCTATAACTACTACATGGATAAACATTTGCAATGCATATCATAGGAATTGTACGCAATCAAACATCATCCTTAAAAAAAGGATCGGAAAACAATGTAATCATCAATGTAAACATATAACAAATGACTGTAAAAAATAAGTAAAAGAAAACACACTTGTTGGTTTTCCCATAGACAGGGTATCTAACCTTATGCATAAGAAACAACACTTTATCAATCAATAAAACCATATCAGGTAAAAACATGGTAAAATTAGAAATCATAAAATAACCAAAACATGGTTATGAATAAATTTCGCATATATAATCAAAATACATATAGAGAAAGGCAGAAACAACCAACTTCGATGTTGTACGATCGATATACTTCAACGTCGGCCCCTGAATCAGCCTAGATCGGCGTAGATCTAAACAATAGTGAAAAACCCAACATTTAATAGCTCCTGAGAGAAGATAAATTATGAATAATGGATCAAGAATGTTTGAGAACTCACTAATTGGATTCCAATGCACCTGATGATTTCTCGATCAGAGCATCCACAATGAATCCGGAGATCGAACTTCATCTGTCATTTCAGAGCGCTCATGTACGAAACATGGAAAGAACAAGGAGTATTTGCACATGTGTAGATTTCCTGATATGATTTATAAAATAAAAATAAATTTACATGTAATGTTCATAAACACTACACACCATATAGTATCCATAACTAGGCCCCTACTAAAGCAGGTCTTACATGTCACCAAAATTCTATGTACTCAACCAACGCGTTTTCAAAATGCAGCAGTATGCGGTAAGCTAGGTACACGACTTGTACATACAAAATCATATTTCCTATATTTTTCCAAAAAAAATAACCCAATAAATTCATACCAGAGAAGATTATTTGTGTTCAAACAAAAACATTTTTCAAAACATTTCTCAAAACATTTATAGAAATCAGGTTTTTGGATGAAAAAGTGTTTTTGATCAAAAAAATTATTTATTCATAAAAAAATTATTTTGAACTATTTAGTAAATACAAAGTTTAAAATGAATCGAAATATTATATTCTAATCACATAAATATAGGATAATAAATTTCATTTCAAATCATTTGAGTTAAAACATAATTTTTAAAATAGGAGACATAATTGGAATTATTCATGATAAATGATTAGATTATAGCATAAAACTCTTACCACTTTTGTAAAATTTAATCATAAAAACCATGAAAGAATAAAATTAAATGAATATTATAATATCATGAAAAATTAATTGTCTTACATATCAAATGGTTAGTTTATATATCTCATTAAATAATAAAGATGTATAACATTATAAAAGTCTCAAGGAAGGGAAAATGAGACATAAATCCCTTACAACTCTAGTAACTTCGAAACAATAATTCCCATGTAAGATATATCATAAAATGGATATGTAAAAAACCATAAATTTAATAATATTAATAATAATATACATTAATGGGAATTATATACATCACAACATAAAAAAAATTGGGTAAAATGACATGTGGCTCACAAAAATAAATGTGAGATGAGAAAACCCTTACCTCATGCTTCCTTTTGGATAAATAAAACCATATACTCATGTATAGTGTTTTTAAACTTGTTTTTAATATTTTAAATAACAATATTATTGTTTTTAATGTGATATATTATTTTATTATGACTTTTTATTACCTATTTATTATAAATTTCACAATGAAGTTGTGTTTAGTGTAAAAAGTGCTTTGTTTTTTTTGAATATGTTTGTATTTTTTATTTTTTATTCGATTAAAAGATTCCTGATTTAATAATACTAATACTTTAAAAATTATATGTATATCATATATATTCATTATATATGTATTTATAGTCTCCCATAAGATATTGTAAAAATAAACCGTTAATGGGGATTGTCGGTTGTATGTACACATGAACATTGTTTCAATTTTCATTCCATATTGGAAAAAAATTAAATAACATATTTTTATATTAGAATTAATTTTGATTTATCTTTTCATATATATAATCTATTTTTTTTCCAACCTCAACACTACATTCCTTATAAACCATGAATGAATGACATCACTTTGTGATACGGTAGTTCGTCGTACAAAATTACAACATTATCGTATTCCTAAAAAATGGAAAGCATTATGGTATGTGATATATAATAAATTATGAATAATATTATTATAAAAACTATCATATATATCATATGTAAATATTACATCCATTATTATTCCTATCCTTAATATTTGGTAATGGAAAAATTAACAGCATCAGTTTGTAAGGTGATAGTATTCAGTACACAAGGATAATGATTTAGTAACCCATTAGATGCATGTGTTTTTGGTTTTAGGTAGTGAAGTTATTCTAAAAGCATATCAGTATATCTAATATAGTTTTTGAAAGGTGATTCCTTGATCCAAATGGAAAAAGCATAAAATTTATTGAATTAAAGTTTACCAAATTCTAAATTAGGGGATCATAATACTATCTTTATCATGAAAGGGAATAAGAGAATTGGGGTGGTCTTCTCACCAGCTTATGTTTTGATTAACTGCCTAGTTGGCCAAGAAATCAGAATCCATGTGTTTTTACCAATAGACATGTGTGATGATATAGTTCATATCGGTGAGATAACGGTTGTGTTCCATACAACGGGTAGTAATCGGGCATGATAGATGAGTTAGGCCATTCCAAATTGCTTGTATGATGGTTCCCAAGTCACTTTTAATAAAAAGGACGTCCCAACAATTAATTATGGAAATTTTAATCACAGGAATCACACCCATCAACTCATCATCAAGGGAGGTGGAAATACCACAATGACCCCTGAACCGACCAAGAATCTGACCGAGGTGATTCTAGAAGACTTCACCACACCCTACAGGTCCCAGAATACCCTTGGATGCACCATCAATTTTGATTTTGATCCATCCAATGAGAGGAACTCTCTAGAACACCTCCCTAGTGAAATTAAGGTTACAAAAGTTTTCATTGATCTATAGACATTCCAGGATTCCAAATTCATACATGATAATGCGGCAAAATCCTTTTTGTATCAAAGTTGCATCATGTATGGAAATTAGGGTCTGGATCCAACATCAATTAATATTGAGTGAGTTTTTGTTATGAATATTTGCATTCCGATCATAAAAAATCACATGGTGGAGTTCAGTAACTACAACAAGGAAAAGGGTCGTGATTTGATGAGAGCCTTCCATCTCTTCACATTTCATATGTTTAGTTTTGATAGAGTCATGTAACAACCATATGAAATCAATGATGAAAAAATATAGATCCAAAGAGCAGAAGTAGTAGAAGAAGAAATGAAGAGGTGGTTAGAATCTTCTCTATGTTGATTAGAGGTTTTAAATTTTGAGAAAATATGAATTCCAAATGATTGAAGACAAATATCAGTGGAAACTCTATTTTGAACAAGGCACCATATGGGACTGAATGTCAAGTTCTTTATCCTAGTTTTGATGAAGTGTTTAATCCAGCAGTAATCGGTCTCTATGTTACATCAAATACGATTGTACTAATATTTTGAGGTAATCATTCCACTGTGAGTAGGCTCCCAAATTAAGAAATCATTGTTGAAAGAAAAATAATTTTCCTAAATTAGATTCAAAATAATATATGGGAGATGATATTGTTGAGAATTTATATTATCTTTTATAGATATGTTGGTGTTTTCATGAGTTTGATGAGGAAAAATCATGGAGATTAAATATGTTCCTGTACAGTTATCGAGGCATAATTTCATGGAGGAATATCTAGAGACCATCTATCTAGGATTTTTCATAATGATGGTGAAAGAGTTCTTGATGGTGTTCCATATGGAAGAATTCATAAATTTTGAATTTCCAGTCTTAATTTTTTATGGAAATCTATTTTTGAGAAAGGCGTTAGACTTAGAAGAATTGTTAAATGGATTAAATGTAAGACATGTTGTAAAAGCATCATTAAAGTTATTAATGTTTTTAGGACGATTCCACTATTCTCAATAGGCTTGAAACAAATTCACGAAGGGACCATCACAAGATTTCTTTCTAGAACACTACCAGTTTAGATGAAATTTTTAATATTTGTGATCATTTTATTGATAATACCAATAGACCATTTGTAGACCATTATGGAGTAGACCATCTTGAAGAGAGTAGTGAATTTAACAAAGACTGTCATACCTACCATAAAGAGAGATTTACCCTTCCAAGAGAAAAGTATTATTATAACATAATTAGAAAAAGTTAAAAAGTGGAAAGACATCGGTCTACCCCAAAATATGGGGACACCAAGGTAAGTAAAGAGTTGAAAACCTTATTCTAGACATAATTCACTGATATTGTATCATTTTCTATTGAGGGGAATGATATTACAAATGAATATGTAGGATTTTTTCCAACTTATGATTTGACCACAAACATACTCATAGTGAGAGAGAGTTGTTTTGTAGTTAAAAATGTTTCTTTTTTCACATTGGAGGAAAAGGATGATGTCATTGGCATATAATATGGGAGTGAGAGCATTTACATTCCCAGGGACATGACAAATTTTCAGTTTAGTTTGAACCACCAGATGATTCATCAGATGATTATGGTAGTCTTCCACTACTGAGAAGAGAATGGTAGAGAGGGGTCACCTTGTATGATAGCATTGGTGTATTTAAAGTATCCATTGGGAGATCTGTGGTCCAAAATGGATATAGTGGACAAGTTTAATAGAGTTTTAATAGTAGTGATAAAAGGGGCACTAAAACCAATGCTACGAAGGTCTTTGAAGTTAAAACTCCAATCCATGGTGTCAAATTCTTTTCTGATGACATGTTTGATAGATATTATTCCTCCTATATTAGAATTATTCAAGTTGTTGATACACTTAGAGGAAATAAAGATACTGTCTTGAATGGATCTACCCTTTATAAATCCAAATTGGTTATAAGAAATATTTTTTTCAGTAATTATAGAGATCATATTATCAACGACTTTGTAGATGATTTTGTAAAGTGTGTTGATAGGAGAAATGGGTCTAAAAAGGTGAATCAGAGAAGAATTATCCACTTTAGGGATCAAGGTGTGGAATTGAGCATTAATAGAATGAGGAAGAACCCCATTGGGGAAAATAGATTTAACAATATTACAAACATATATATGAACCACATCGCTATAATTTGGGAATAAACCATTGTTAAATCCATCAAGACCCTTGGAACTATCAGGATTCATACTAAGGATAGTGTCTTTGATTTCATTATCTAGTAAAGGGTTAAAAAGTAAGGTATTGTCTGCATCAGTGATCACTAAAGGAATGAACTCAAGAATGTAGTCTCTGCTGTTAATAGGGCCATTGAAGATGGTCTCATAGAAGGAAACTATATGTTGAGATATATCATGTTCATTATCATGATTCATATGCCCATCCTTTAGAAATGTTAGAGGCATGCAGGCCCTCCCGATTCATTGGAGAGAGTAATAGAATTTGGTATTTATGTTACTGTTAGTCAACCATTTAACTTTATATGAATAATTTCTCATAATTTCTATAAAAGTGATCAAGGAATTGAGATTGACTGTAATGTTTATTTCTTGTGTAGGATCTGTGTGGTGGACAGTGTTGGTGTTTTTTTAGATCATTGAGTAATTTCTCTAGAAGAGTAATGTCATTGTTAATTTGTTTGGATTGGAGTTACACCATGATTTGAGAGTCTGTTTTGTGTTTTTTAGTATGTGGTTTCAAGAAAATGCATCATTATTATGAGACATTGAGGAACAAATGTTTTTTATGCATGATTGCACTCTTAATGAGGGAGCCAAACATTATTTAAATGGAACGGTAATTGAGGTTTCATGTCATTGGAGGAAAATTTTACAAGGATTGGATGATGATCAAAGTTCAGTCTGTGAAGAGTGATAGTAGAGATAGTGTCACATTGATCTAAAGAAGTGACATTCGTTAAGGCTCTTCCCAATTTGGAAGAAACAACTTTACAGAAATGTATTCTATACCTGGTTTATTTCTCACTATTAATATTAATTTCAATAAGTTTTTTTCCTCGATCAAGGATTTAAATTCTCTCGTGGATATGGAAGCGTGAGATTGGCCAATTATTTTACTAGAAATAAGAATAGAATTAAATTCTCCCATGAGAAACTAGAGGGAATTTATGTTAATGCCTAAATAATATATTTCATTCCAAATAATTCTTCTTTCTTGGTATCTATTCATTACATAATAAAATCAGTAGAATATACTAGTACCATCAATAGTAAAGGTGCAAGTGAGAATCTGATCAAAGATAAAAAAACCTAAATTCCTGTAAAAAATAATATGAAAAAATACATAAAGAATCACCTTTGGGATTAATATTGGATGTACTAGAAAACATATAATTGTGTTAACGCAAGTAATAATATTTATAGCATAAAGTTATTTTTGGGATTCCAAGAGAAAAAAGAATAAATTAATGCATGTTAATCATTATTTTCAAAACATTGAGGGTGTCAGCATTGTCGATACCCTATAAATTACAAAACATTCGTCATTTTAACCTTTATTTGGAGTTAAAACTCCTTTTTTTTATTTTTTCCAGAATATTTTTTTCTAGTACACCTTCTATCCTCTTGATTATTAGTTGCCTTTTCCTATTCATTATGAGAAATAACTTTGTTCTTGTTTTTAGGTTCATTAAATTGGGTCCTTATAGTTGATTTTGAGGAATCATTTGATCCTAAAAACAATTCATATGTACTTTGAGATATCTCGTTTTCATAAATTATATAACAATCTACAAATAATAACGTATGGGAATTAGAATTACATCGAGCCTTTGTATCCACTGTAGAAAGTGGCTTGACAAAGTTAGATGAGTGAGTTTTCTTCTATTATAGGGAGTCTTTATTCTCTTGCATATGCATCGGTTCTAGAATAACAACTATACTATAATGTAAAACAAGTTATAATGTAATGCGGGAATATATAGTAAAATCAGTACTTAAGTTTTGTATCTTAGGTTGAAAAACAATGTTAAGATAGACAATGTGAGCAGAGGGAGAGGTGGTTGATTTATAGTCATGCACTCTGGATTCATCCTTATTATTAATTGGGGTGACAACATGAGTTAAAATAGGGGCACTGTTCCTATAATGATATTTTCTTTTTATAGCATGAAGGGATGGGTCCATGGTGTTCAGATTGAATATGATCAATGAAACAGAAGTGTCCGAAAAAAATTAGTGCAAGTGTTTGTGGAAACATAGAACAAATAAATAAATTTCTATCATTTTGACCGTAAATCAGGTTTTTGGAATTCATAGATTGGTCCTCACTAGAAAAAGCTAGAGGAGTAGGAGTACCTGGGATAGGTGGGTCAAAGTATACAGTTTTTTGAAAGAGATTAATAATTGAATCTTCTTATCCTCTCGAGGATCATTATAAAAATGTATATGCATGGGTACTATAACCAAAGATGAATTGTCATGTAAAATAGCTTCATAGTTATTTTTCATGTCCACCCCATCTTATACCATGGGTATAAAATACTTGGTGGAGCATGATGGTGTGTCAGAAGCTTCTTGAACAAACATTTATTTGGGGAAGACACTATGATTGTGGGAAGTAGTACATGTATTTCAAGAATTTTCCTACTCAATGGATAACCTAATAGTGTCTAGGACCATATTTTAAATTTAAAATAAGTTTCTTTGATCATTATAGATTTGTCTTGTTCTTCAAAATCATCCACCTAGTTAGTACCATAACTATCCCCTATGTGTGTCAAATTGTGCATTTTTTACCCAAACTTTTTTTGGGAGGTTTAGGTATGTCCGTCATGGGGGTTTTGTTTTCTTTGTTCTACTTATTTCCTTCTAATAATTCTCAATTGGTTCGATTAAGTGATTATTAATCACCCTAAAGTTGTAGAATGTGCGACCAAAGAATTTACAATGATCACAAAAGTGGGGTATCCGCTCATATTCCACTGCTATTTCAGTTTTGTAATCATTTGAATTGATGTTAATTGAGTTGGGTAGCATTGAGGCAAGATTAATTTATACAATATCTCTATAAAAGAGACCGAAGTTAGTATTTAATGTCCTATGATCAATTTTTATAGGAGTTCATATGCATGATACAATATCACTCATGATTTTTGGGTGCCAAAAGAACCAGTTAAGTCCATGTAATTTAATACAGACATGTACAAATGTGTTTCTATGTGTGTGGGGGTTGAAAGTGGATTCCCACTCTAAACTTATATTTAATCCCCGCTTGAGATTAAGATTTACAGTCTTAAAACTGTTTATAAATCATCATTTGATTTAAACAGGATTTGAAAATTGCCTTTAATAATAGGGATTAATTTCTAGTTTGTGAAATTCTAGAAATGTGCAATACATGAGTGAAGTTTAGTTAAGGGCCATGGACAATTACCTTTGTAGTAGGAGATGCGACCCATCAAAGGGAATTTTCCCAAATGCGTACATTTTTTATGAGAATATGTGTCCACTTCTACCAAGTATTCACCAGCATCCAGTCATGTGACAAGTGGAGGCTTCATCTGGAATTCATTATTTACGTTAGAGCCTTTCAGTACATATATGATCGATATCCATTGGTATCTACTGAAAAAATAACGATTACAGTAGTCCTTATTAGGATCACCCTATTTACATGTAGCCACTATATAATTTTTCATAGGTTGAACATATATCATCTGTAGAGAGTGAGTTCTATTTTATAGTTTAGGAGGTGTGATATTCTTGGAAATACACAAATTTATTTACTATCTGCAAGTCACAATTACCTAATGTGGATACAATATTGATAATTAATGGTGTGTAGGGATGATATGGTTGATAAAAACCACCACCAAAAAAATAAGTACATATTATAAATATTTTTTCCCTTAGGTATATGTTTCAATTTTTAGACTTTGTTTTTTATTAAGGAAACTTTTTTTCAAACCTAATTTATTTATCAATTAAGAATATATTAAAGTGATAATTATAATAAAATTTATACCAACTTTTTATAAATATGAAATCTAAATTATAAAAAAATCCCTGATGTGGTTAACGTAAATTTTAATAGAATTAAATGTAAAGTGAAAAAACTTGCTTTAACCCTAACCATTCTAAGTATGGTTTTACTATTTTGGGGTCAATATTATCATTATAAAATAAAAATTGGTCAAAAAATGTACCATTTATTAAATTTATTAATATTTAAAATTTAATTCATAAAAGATAAGTTTTTTTAGTAATCTTGTGTCATTTAATAATATATCATTTATAATAAAATAACATTAATACTAATTTTTCCTTTATTTATTTAAATTAAACATAAAAATATCAAGATAAAGATGAAATATTAATGTGTTATGTTAAAAAAATAAAATAACATGGAGTATTCTTTTAGAAATTAATGGATGATAACTATTCATTGGATTTAATTCAAATTTAAAATTTTTAGTCTCATTTATTTTAGATAATTATTAGTAAATAATAACAATGATGGTATTTCAAATGAATTTTAATTAATTAATAAATATGTATAAAAAAACGATAAATTTTCATGATAAATAAACTCATTTATATTTCAAAAATCAATATATATAACAGGACATATGGGTTTTTCATATCCTAAGGACATATAGAAATTTATGTATAAAGGGTTATTTTTTTATTTTTCATAATTTAACTTATTATATGGGTGATGTTCATGGACTAGTGTCCTAAAAAATCATAAAAATATATCCTATGGTCATAAATAACCACATAAGTCTAGAAATATTGTTTTTTTGTAAAAGTGTATATGTCCTCTATCCCCTTATGATAAATTTTTAATACCTTGGTAAATACTTTTTCCCATAAACAGTGTAAATATGTTTAACTATTTTCATTAACATCATGTATAAAAAATTATTTTTAATTATTAAAAATTAAATATTAATTAAATTTAAATAATAAATCTATTTTTCTAAATTCAATTCAAATAAGTGGAAAATGTAATTTCATATTAATCTTGTAGATACGGCGATACATGAGGTTTTTAAGATGATATTTTTTTAGAAAAAGAAGAAGCAATATTCATAAAATTAAAAATAATAAGTATGAAACTAAATTATTATTTAGAAATAGATAATCATTATATTTCATTTAATAAACTTAACTTTATATATTTTTAATAAATATAAATAGATACCCATTATTTATTTTTAAACAGTATTTATAAAAATAGTTTATTAAACCCCCAAAAACATATATGAAAAACCAATATAAATTCTATTATAATATAATTATTTTGTTTAAATATAACATAATAATTTATTTTGTTACCATAAAACATATTCAAAACACATTTGGACATTTAAATTTTAACACCCTGATATTCAAAATGAATATAATATTATTGAATTTCACGTATTAGATGAAACACCATGCTTCAAAGGGAATATAATATCATGATACCTTAAAATATATTTAATATTTTAAATAAATTCAATATATTGTATAGATTCTAATTCACACAACATATATTTATCTTTTGGTACACACGAAGACTATCTTCGATTGGTTGCATTACACGCATGATCGAGTATAACCAAACATTATTAAAATTATTATTTAAAATTAAAATTTTATCATAGTTGTTAAATTGGATGATATAAATATGATTAAAAAAATTATGAAAATATATGATTTAATTAATTGTTTACAGATTAATTATAAATTAATATAAAACTAATTTGATATAATGAAAATGATTTTATAAAAAAATTATTATGTGCCGAAGGTGTTTTATCCTAATAAATTAAATATACTTTTTTAATTGAATGATGTTAATTGAATTTATATATTATCTATTCAATCAAATTTTTATATTTTCATACAATATATTATATATTGATAAGATAACAACCAATCCAATTTTATCCATAAAAAAAATATTTTTCTAAACACACTTTTGTTTCATTTTAATTGTATACTTGTTTTAAAACAAAAATTTTGACACCATTATAAATCTCATTTTAAATAACAAATATTATTTTTGAAATATTAATTTCAATATTATATTATCGTGATTTTCTGGTATGAGAAGTTTCATTTTATGATGAATACTAAATAATATTGAATTCTATTTGAAACTGGTTTTCTAATCTAAATAATTCACACTATTAAAGTTTATTTTGAATCATTTTTAATGAAAAAACTAGTTAAATAATACAACTATTAATCCAATTCAGTTAATTTTATTAATATTAATATTTAATTTATATATCAAAAATATTTAATTGTTAGAACACTTTCACATTAAAAACTTTATTTCTCGTCTTGTGTGTGGGAGTAAATTTAAATTAATTTAACAAATTATTTAGATATAGTTTATAAAAATTACTTCCTTATTTGGAATCACATTAATTTATTATGTTTAATAGATTAATCTTAATTTTTTACCATATTTATTAGTGAAATCATTTAAAATTAATTATTGAGATTAAGGGAAAATTATTTTACTAAGAATATAAGCTTTAATCTTAAGGGGGAAAATAACAAACCCATTTTTCAAAAAACACATTTTCTAGAAATATTTACTCCCTTATTACATATGATACTATATTTAATTTTTTACTATTTTGGGAAACTTTTAAATGAATGTATCCCATTTAATAATGGAAATAATGAAAAAGACAAAAAAAGATACATTTATTCCTCTAAATATCATCAATGCTTTTGGAAAAGGATATAACTAAAACATTTTGTTTATAAAAATTATATTTAATTATAAATATTTTTCTTCTATCATTGAAATTTATATTTAATTTTTATATATTAATATGTTACATAAATTTAATAATAAATGAAAATGTAATAAATATTTAGTTAATAATTAATTAAAATAAATGATACTAATTATATAAAAAGTGAAGTAAATTGAATGAGTTATTATTTCCATTAATTTTATAAATAAATATATAATTTTAAACAACTTTGTGCCTTACATATTCAAATTCAATCATTATATTTAAACTTTTTAATTAAATTAAATTAATTAGTGTTAAAATTTATATTAAACTTTGTTTATGTTAAATTATATATTAGGAAAAAATTAAAATTAAAAAAAATTAAATATTATTGCAATATATTTTTACATGTTAATATATTTAAAATATAGAGAATTATTATACCAATTCATCTTATAAAATGATCATATTGACCCTCAAATTGTAAAAACATTGTTAGCGTAGTATGGGTTAAAGTGTCTTTTTTTTAAACTACTCGTGCTTTCATTAATGTTGATTTATGACATACATAAGGTTTTTTATATTATAAAATTTAAATATCATATTAAAAATTAATGGGTTGAAAATTTATAATAAGTATAACTTTAATTTATTTTTAATGGATAAATTAGAATGGCTAGAAATATGTTTATCTTTATTAAAACTAAATGGTAAAATTAGGGAAACAGATATGTTAAGGAAAACTATAATAAAAAAGTATTTATTTTTATATGGTGGAGGTTTTTATCAAACATAATTTACATAAGGTATATTAGGGTTAAAATTTATGAGCTATTTGTAGAAAATGGATACATGACAATAGTGAATACATTTGTGGATTTACAAGGATGCCACTTCTCCTCAATTATGAAATTTCACTCACTCCCCACACTTATTCACAACTGTCATGCCATATTTTCAACCTATATCGTCCAAAACAATGCCCCAAATTCCCTCCCCTAATCCTAGAATCAATAATTTGTGTTCAAATCAATCCTTTTACGGATTTATTGAAAACCTATGGAGGATACCCAAAGAACATGCAATTCTCTTCTAAAAGAGTTTTTATTATATTTCTTTATACACCCAATTCAATACAATTTATATCATGTTTATATAATAACCTAAGAATATTTAATTTTATGATATGTTGTTATGTAAATGGTAAAATATAAAAATTCAGAAACTTCCATCAAATGGAATATGAAATCATTGTTTCTGTGTATAACACACTACCTCCTCACGAACTGATGCTTTTTTTATTCCATTAACACCTCTCAAGTTTGTTAATATTTATGTACATACTATTTATATATGATATTTATTATTAAATGTTGATTTTTAATTATAATATAATACATAACTTCACACAATCCATAATTTCAGAATATAATAACATCATTTGTCAGTATGGGGGACTATTGTCTCACATAGGGATGTAATTTGTTCACACATTACATGGAATGAATTACAGATACTTTTAATAAAAATATATATCATTTAAAAAACAAATATGATACTTTAATGATAATATAAAGATATATGATTTATTTTTCTTTCATAAATATCAATATAAAATAGAATAAGTGTTCATTCTTACGTATAGACTATTGTCGCCATGAATGATGTATTTAATATGCTATCAATAAATTTTAAATGTTACTATAAAAACAAATAAATATAAATATATCTGATATTTATTAATATTTTACATTATGGAAATTATAAAATCTCAATCCATGAAAGAGGAACAAAAATTAACATTCTAAAACATACTAAAAAATAGGAAATTAACACAGAAAACAATGAATGTAATAAAAAGTTTTTACCAAATGAGTGATAATATTTCATAAAAAACATATAATAAATTATGAAGAGCAATATATTTCTTTTGTAAGTTAATGACATTTATAAAACCATTTTTCATGATTTTAATGAGTATTCAACAAAAAAAGAGTGAAATTAAAGTGATTTTTTTCTCATTTTACATTTCGTTATTACTTATTTGTTATATGCACCAAATCAATTTTATGTGGTGTATATACATCCCCATATACATGTAATATAATCATATTAATTTTATTCATGGTTTTTAGGTTTTGATTTTAATTATCTCATCTAATAGGAATTTAACATGAAAGATTCCAAAATGTTGAATGTCATTATGCAATCTCACCTTCCTTTCTGATTGTTAAAAATAACTTTGAAAATTTTGTTTATTATAATAATTTCTTATTTGAAATTATATTTCCCTTAAATATCCATTTTAATGTTTAATGAATATTATTATAATCTAAATTATATAACATTTTTAAATATGGTTTTTATATTGAATGTTATTTGGCTAAGTAGAAAAATATTGATAAATCTATATCATTTAGTTAATATGAATACATGATATGACACATTTTTAATAAGTGAATTTTATTATTCAATATATGAGGAATGATTTGGAATGGTTTAAAATTGGTGGGGTACCATTTAATGCATTCCCCTGTATGCATTAGTTGTCTCATGGGAAGCATTTTTTGGCCAAATGCGATGGGTTTGAACATAATATGATTTAAACCACATTATGAAATGTCTTGACATTAAAGGTTACACAAACATAGAAAACCTGGAATACAATATTTAATAAATTACACCATTATGAGTTTACTTATTATTATTATCGATGAAATTTTAAATATGAAAGAATCACATAATAATAATAATTTCTCATTAGAGATTACATTTCTTTTAAATATCCATATTCACTTTTAATGGGTATTGGTATTTTATAAAATGTATAACATTTTTAAATATGGGATTTGCATTGAATATTATATCATTATGTAGGGAAATATTGATAAATATGTATCCTTTACTTAATTTGGATATTTGATAAGACACATTGTTTATAAACTAAATTTATTATTCAATATAAGTGGAATTATATTGACTGGTATAAAATGGGTTGGGTACCAATTAATGTAAGACTCTATATGAATTAAGTGTCTCGTGAGCAGAACTAGGTGGCCAAATCAAATCAGTTTTTACATGATTTGTTTTAATCCATATTATGAAAGATCTTGACAATAAAAGATCAATATAATCGGGAAACATGATATCCAATATTTAATAAATTACTTCATTGTGAATTCACTTATTATTATTACCCATGAAATTTTAAATATAAATAAAATATAAGTATGAATTTAATTATAATTTTATTGATCATTCCTTATCCAATTATATAAATTTTATGTTCTTCCATATATTTACCTTTACATATTATTTACACACTAAATTGAATATTTAATTACTTCACAGAAAGTGTGTTTAGTTATTTATCTTATCATATTGGTAATTATCATTGATTCATTATAATACTAGTTTTACTTAAACCTTACTAATTATTTGAGCACATCCAAATTTTCTCACCGTTCATAAGATTATAAAAAATAGATTGTTCAATGTTATTTCATGGATGTAGTTTATTTTCTTTTTTTATGAATTATGGTTTATATTATTTTCCCAATTAAATATTGGTATCTTGTTTGTATCTTGTCATCCAAAACTATTAACTGGGTAGTCATTTCAGATTTGATTACATGTAATAATGACAATGTAATAAATTAAGGCATCAACTCTAGGATTGTGGGATCACGATCAATACTGTTAAGAATAGAAGAAGTTTCATTGAAACCTTGGAAACTAGATTCATTAAAACATAAATTACATAACATAACCCTAATGTATTCTTTGAGTATATCTACATGGGAACATACAAATGAAACTGTGTTTATGTTTATGTGATTATATATGCATAATGTATTCAATTTATGCTATGTATTTGGATTATTAATTATGTTTCATAATTATAAGATCTCATATAGTTTATTTCATCGTTTAGAAATGATTTCCAAGAGAAGTAATTTAAACCTCATCAATTTATATAACAAAAAATGTAATGATGAACATTTCATAGATAGTTTTAGGGAAATATTTTGAAGAGAATTAGTCTCCATATCTTTTTAATCATATGTGGACATAATAAAATGTTATAAAAGTATTGAGAAGGAATTATCTGTATCATATCACATAAAAGGGTTATAAGAGAATAAGTGTATATAAGATGAAAATAAAGATAAAGGGATTATGGGAAAAGTGGATT
Organism: Viscum album; assembly: GCA_963277665.1. Taxonomy (NCBI): domain Eukaryota; kingdom Viridiplantae; phylum Streptophyta; class Magnoliopsida; order Santalales; family Viscaceae; genus Viscum; species Viscum album. The sequence continues at coordinate 1,656,658,085 of OY728119.1, forward strand.
TTCTTATATGTGATAATTGCGGAAGGAAACCACTTGGTATTTTATTAAGAGGGAAAAAAGTTAGTTTCAAGTATATAGAAAAAATCCACCATACTCATGATTATAAGGGAATGAATGTATTATAAAATATTCAATACATCAACCATAGAGATATGTTGAACTGTAGAAATAAATTCCCTAAGCCTCAATGGAATATACAAAATGATAGGTTAATTAATCAAGTTATAACATATATTATTAATTCAACCAATGATGAATGAATAATGCTATTGTATTTGGATTCATGAATTGATACATTTGGGTATTATATCATTTATTTTACAATTTATGAGAATTATTTAATATATACTAATTGAAAATTATTACTATTTCCTTTTGGATTTTATAGAACATGTTGAATGGTACCAATAACTAATAAAAACTATTAAATTACAAGTTGAACATCATGGAAAACATTTGATTGATGGAAATACAAACTTTAATATTCAAATTATATTGAGACAATGACGGATAGATAAATAGATGATTTATATTGGTAATGTCAATTTAATATTACTACCTAACTTGAAACTAATTAATGATTTGCAGAAAAAAGTCAGTTATTCCATCATTGTTGGATAATATAGGTTTTTTTTAATTTAAATAATATATCCATAATTAATTTTTATTAGTAATATTTCAATTTATCAATAATTTTTTATTGTAATTGTCGTAATTACCATATTTGAGTAGAATAAATGATTAAGGTATTCACATTATTGGTATGTGATTATGTAGATCTACTTTATGTTTTTTAGATTAATGAAAAGATAACTTTACAAATTCAAATACCTTATAGTGTTTAGGATCAATATATTTTTGAATAGACTAAGTTTAACCATTTGGTAAATGGTTTATGTTAATAATTGTACATGAGTTTAATGATTTATTTATTACTTCACCATACAATTAATCTTATGATAAGTGTGGAAATATAAATAGTTTAGGTAAAATCTATAGGATAATTGTGTGTTTTTTTAATATTAAAATATCATTCATTTTTATTCCCTTATTTTCATTGTGAGTGAAAAAATAATTAACTCTAGGAAAAGGTCCCTCAAACATAATTTTTTTTCTATTATCCTTATTTTTGATGATATGACCAAACAGATTCACAAGTATACAATTTATGGTTTTCAGGTCAGTAACCCTATCAATATCAGACAAATTATTTTGATATATGTTCTCTATCTCTATCTAATGGTATTTCAATGAAAATTTTCCTTTCCATGTCAATGTTTTCATTTCACACATATGTTCTCATATCCTGAAACATAGTAATTTTATTATTAATTATGGATTTTTCTCTTCCCATTCTCTATAATGAAGGCATTATTGTTTTAATAATTTTATTATATCAATTTTTCAAAAATGATATTTCTAATATTCAAAACCAAGATTACTATGATGATGTTAAAATTTGGAGGAAGCTTTTTATTTAAAGTGGGTAAAATGTTACACCCTAAAATAAAAAAAACTAACATTTTTTCAATAGTGCGTATTATATGAGACACAAAGAATATGATGTAATATAATGTCAAGATACATTACCATTTATTTACTATTTTAAATAAATTAAATTTGTGATATATAATTAAATACATGCAACAAGAGTTATATTTTGATACATGAATTAGTGGATTTCATCGATATATTATGTTACATCCAAGACAATGATTTAACAATTAATCTTAGTATTATTATTTAAAATGATAATTAGCCCCAAACCATTGAAATGGAAGTTATTAATAAAAATTAATAACATATGATAATGTATTTGTGACTTTTTTGGTTACTAATTAATTATACATGAAAATAAAAACAAATTAAATATAAAGGAAATGTTTTTTTTAAAAAAATATTCTTATGTGCGAATGGTTATTAATCATAAAAAATTAAATTATTTTCTATTAGTGAATTCTACTAAAGAAATTTATATATAATATATTTTTATCATCTCGACCCATCTTACAACTAAACTAGTAGCTGGACCAAGGGGTGACATGGCCTCGAGTGTCTCTCCTTGAATGCCAAAGGCTACCCACAAGCAACAACAGGTCTCATGTGGTCACAGTGGAAAGGCAATAACATAATATTTTAGGGTCACAATGTTATAAAATAATAAATAAAAGTTTTAAAGTATAAATATAATATAAATATGTGACAAAATAATTGAATAAAAATATAAAAATTGAATTCAAAAGTGAAAATTCATGTTCAATCTAGGAATTCATGTACAAATTATGATACATAAGCATACGTAGTAAACATAAAATATGAAATTCCATGTATAAAAAAATAAATAAAATGATAAGAACTCTCCAAGGGTGATATCCAAGAGAATACTGAGCTCCAACTCATTCTATTTCTCCAAACTTCAGGGTATATACACACAACAAAAGAAATCAAATGTGGTCCACCGTCCTGCGAATTGGGAATTCTGTTCGAGTACCCCATTACATTGGCATACCGATCATGTTGTGAGATATAAATCTAAGTAGGCCGACACCCATGGTTTTCATCCTAATTAATAAAATGTTGCATAAATTTTTTAGTGTATAAGTATAGAATGTACAATAAATAAAATAGAATAAATACAACCTCCCACTCAGTTTCCAATAAGAAACATGGCGGGTATTCCTACATCATCCCATGGATGGTGTTTCTAATCATGTCACATTATAAATTTATATATATAGTATAATTATATATAATAGTTTATATATATTTATCTATGTGTGTGTGTCTTGGGATGGATTAGGATGTATCTATAACCATCCAATTCTAGAGGAAGCTCTCACAGTCTATCCCCTAACCCAATTTCATGAGACCATATATTATATTAGAATGAACGTACTAAGAGGACTGAAACATACCCACTATCATCAATCACCATGGGATCTCCCACAATCTATCCCATTTATCAAGCTAGTGGAAAGACAATAATGTATCCAATGACATCCATCACCTGGGGAGATCCCAGTTTATATCCCCTAGTTCCCACTGGTAAGCTCCCACAACCATGCCTCATAAGGGATATCATCTTCCCTTACCATGTATATGTTGGTAGGACAATGACTTAACCAATATCATCCATCACCAGTGGTGGTCTTATGGTTTATCCCCTACCTGGAGATGCTGGAAAGACCGAGACATAACCAAATGCATCCATCAACATGGATGCTCTCACATTTAATACCCTAGCTTTAACTATGAAGCCCACACAATTTTACCTAATGAGGGATCTCATAGTCCCTTAGCTCTGCGTCATATATCTCTAAATTAGGTAATTTATATAATGCATTATTTCTTAACGTCCAAGTCATCCCATTTGTCAATGTTATTTAAATATAAGGTGGAATGTACACAATTATACTTAACAAAGAACATATTAATAATATAAATTGAAAATTTATTATTGGATTGGTCATGTTCATAATGAATTTAGAAAAATAGGAAAATAAATCTCATTCTTTTCATTTATCAAACCCATGTAAGGGTTTTATAACCTTCATAAAACCTTCATTTAAATTTACAATTTAATGGATAAGTAAATTCCTCCCATGCAATTCAATATACATGTTCAATTTCATTTTAAGGAGATATATCATTAGATCCATTCAATACAATGAATTCCATTTGGTGTGATCCATACTACTCATAGACATCTCACCCAAATTTCTTAACCATGAAAAATTTATTTAAAGAACATGTTTTAGTTGAATATATAATAGTCATTTAGTATAAAAAATGGTATTATCCTTCATTATCCATTCTTCCCATTCAATTTACTTAATCCAAAACATTTAACACATTATGAAATTGAAACTATATTTCAAGGGATATTATGTAAAGGATAGGTGTCATAGAAACAAGTCATATTCCTACTTTTTCAATTGCAACTAAAATGAGACCAAGAACCATAACATATTGATTACTAAACAAGGTAAAATAATAAGGAATAATTAATGAAATAAACCACTCAAGAATAAATTTATAACATTTAAATTTTATTTGGATGATAGAACACCATTTTTGGAGGGGTTTTGTTATTAAATCATATAATTGTTTCTATAAAAAATCATTGGTTCAAGTAAGATTCACTTCCAAATAACAAATGTAACCAATTTTATAAAAACTTCAATACATTGGAGAGAGTTAATTAAAGGTTCATATATAATTTATTAACTAATTATTAAATTTATGGGAAATATATTTGGACCCTACCTAATGAAGTTGAATAAAGACAAGCCAAACACTTTGGAACAAGAAAAATTTAATACCATGCACTCAAAACTAGTTGACACGTTCACACACATACATTCATATAAATATTTTTATATACCTTAACCCAAATCATGTATTCCCATTAATATGAAGGAATACATACATGGATTTATGATATATATATATATACCAATGTATAATAGTGATGGCCCCCACAGAGCCACCCAACATGATACAGATTATACAAGGGACTAATAATCACATGAAGCCCCTAAATAAACTAGGTGATGTCAAGAATCTAAAAGAAAACCCTACCTAGGTTAGCAGGGGAAAAATGAATCTACATTGAAGACAACTCCTTTGAAGTTGAAGATCAAAACTAGCATGAAGGGGTCCCTGGAGAGGCCCACAAATCCTATCATCAAATTTAAATCCAAAAAATGGGTTTAATTCAAATAATAAGTTTGGACACACCTCACCTAGAGATGGGGAGACTAAATAAATTCATGAAAAATGGAATAAAGAGGGATCAGAAACCAATCATAGATGATTTGGAAGTAAAATAACAAGAAATCCATTCCGAAATTGAAGAACAAAGGATAACTAGAGAGGGTGTCATGCATGAGCTAAGGGTGAATGGATGGGCTGTAGCATCATGAAAATATGAGAGGTTGTATAGGTGAGTTATGGATTATGATTTTTATAATTTATTTAATTTAATTTTTAAAAAATTAATTCGTGCATGATTCGGGCTGTAATATTTTTTAAATTGTATTGAAACAGTTCACCTTCTACTAGACACCTAGGGCACCCTGGATGGTTTATCTTGAATATTATTCCTAACCATTCATAAACCATTATGTGAATATTTTTGAGTTAATGTCTAATACCACTAACTATGTAGTCTAGGTGCATGGTTTGGAAATATATTAATAGATCTTGCGAACATCCTCTATTTAGTTTATGTAAGCTTCATAGTTTCCTCCTGTGGGGATATATTGTTTTAGTCAAACTGTAAACCCTCTCCATATCAAAAAAGACATATATATACCATTCTAGTGCTCCAAAACCCCATTGGGAACCCCTGTAATCATAATAGGCCTTCACCCAAGTCAAAAACATCTCTCTGAAAATTTACAACTTTCAAAATAATGTTTTGAAGCTCATTTTTAAAATAAACTCATCCAGTAAATGCTAAAAATAAGAATCTATTCAAAATTTCAAACCATTTCAAAACACTGGATGCTACAACCATCCCACCATATAACATCTCATCCCTAAAAATAATTTGGGAATAATGATAACATCACCTGACCTATAAGGGTACTAAATTCTTGTTCAAATGTTTCTGTTGAATTTCCAAATTCCGAACACACCTCTGAGAATTCATTAATACATAGAAAACATAGACAACTACTACTCGAGCCAACACTCATTTTCCTACAAAATATTGAAATGGTGCCAACCCAAAACCATCCATCTAAATACATTATCACATCTTCATCTCATTAGAATTTCGGCCAAATATACATTCCACAATAGGATTTTATATTAAATAGGACCATTAGTATGTCATGGAATCCCCAAAATTTTAAATAACATTCAAATCATACCCTTGGCAATTTTAATGATGCTTCTTGTGTGACTTATTTAACTGGGTGATCCTAATAAATGTTGATTCTTAATAGGGTCCCTACCAAAAGAAATTGGTCATCCCACGATCGAACAATCAAAATTTTTCTCATATTATTTCAATTATTGAGATTACTGACCTTTTCCATAACAAATTCCTTAACAAGATGACATGGCTCAAATTCATCCTTACCCACCAAAAACACTAAATAGGGGGAAAACGAGTCATGCAGAATTTGATTGGCCATCCATAATACACTTGGTTGAGACGTCATTCACAATCCAACTAAAATGTGTAACTCTCTCCCAAGGCACCTTGCATTTATAATGAATATGAACACTGAAGTCCATCCCTAAATAATATTGATTCCATATGATCAATCCTCTAAATGACCCATTAAATTGTTATGTTTCATCATAAACAAGAGAGGGACATTGTCCAAATCCACCGAAATGGTCTTGCATTAAACATTAACACTGATCCCATCAACAATACATGGGTAACCATGAGATCATAACATTAGATTCAAAATGATTGTTCCAATGTATCCAATTCTACATGATTACAAGTTACACATTGTAAAAAAACTATAATGTATTCATTAATAAATTGACTAAGATCATAGCACATCCTACTGGACATCACATTGGGAGAATATCCCTAGTGTCTAAAATTATTTTTATGGCAGACCTATCTGGGAACACAAGGATTAATCATTGAAAAGAAGCCTAGAGGAGAACCTTGAATCCATTGTGAAATAATAAGAAGGGCGACCTAAAAAAGCCCATAATATTTAAAACATCAGTGAGATATAAGATTGATGATGTCTTAGTGAATATAAGATCATGTCTAATGAGGGGAAATCTTGTCACTAAGAAGAATACAATAATAGGATTTAAATGGTTTCCTATCAATATGACCCAATTACTAGAATGAAGAAAAATTGAACCAAAACTGGATGACATCAATGAAGAATATCATCTTCACTTGTCAGCACATAATTATAAACCATCACATTACTTAACCTTTTTAGTTTTTCTTTGATTTTTTATGATTTACCATAAAATGTTCCATTATAAATTATTTTTCTCAAGGTTCTCACACACAGTAAACTATAAAAATATCATGCTACAAATCATGCACAACCATGAATTAAAAATCATCAAACTCAAATGAATTTAATCATGAAATGTTCATTTCATAAATTTCATATTTATATATGTTCCTTCAACTAGTAATGAAACATTTATTAAAACCGACCAGATTCCCCCCCTACATTGGTGTGTCCTAGTTGAAGGTGGACATGATAAACTAGCTCCTTAATAGTTCACTTGATCAAAGAACCTTAAACGATCATGAAATGTTTCTCCAAGACATGATCACAATGTGAAAACATTCAATGAAATCCCAAAAACGATTTGACATATGTGACAAAACAACCAAATCTAAAAAACAAGATCCCAAACATTTGGACAAACTCGATTACTTCATGATCAGCTCACTGTACATTTAGATAACCCATCACCATACTCTATATCAAAAGTGGATTATTTCAGAGTTATATTGCATCATATATCAATTATCATACATATCATTATAACCAATCGTCTATAACTATGAAAAGGAAAGGTTCAGGAGACCTTTGAAATGGAAGACTAGGACAGAGGCATGCCCATCCTAGGATACCCAAAAATTTCACGATGCTCAATCCGATACCAAGGGAAAATTGAAAACATGAACACCCATGAGAACAATTTCCTCACTGAGAGGTAAGAGTTCGAAAAACTAAAATAGCATAACACTAAATGGAAAAAATTGGGTTTTCTTCAATCCTAGGTCCATCCACACTTCATTAAGAGAGAGGGGTGCAATAGATAATGCTGAAAATGGGAATTAAGAAGGACTAGATACATTAACTTGATTATTCAGAAGTAAATCTCTATGAAATCCAATCAATATTGAAGAACCATGTAGAGCTGAAGAGGAGGTTTCATGTGAGATAGTGCAGAATTGTGGGGGTTCTATGTCAAACAAATAAAAGAGGAGATAGGTGAGTAAGGGTTATTTAATTTATATTAATTTAATTAAAATGGTTCAAACTTTATATAGGTATCACAAATAATTTGACTAGCACAATTCGGACAATCATGTTGCAATCGTACACAATCCAATGGACACCTAGGTCGCCTCATACTGTTTGCCTAACCATGCCAAAACTGTTCGGTGAAAAGTATTTAGGTACTGTCTAATGCCACTGTCCATGTCGGAAAGGTGAAACACTTCAAGAAATGTGTGATGCCTGTGTGAAAATCATCTATCAACATATTATAAGTTTCATGATTTCATACTGTGTGCTGCACATTTGCAGAAAAACTATAATCCCACTCCAAGTCCTTTAAAACATAGTTTTCCGACTGTGGTGCTATAAAAACTCATTAGGACACATATTAAACATAATGAGGATTAATCCATGTCCAAAAATATCACATTTAAAGGATTAAACTTTCACAGTTATGTTCTGAAGGTTGTATTTAAAAATGGCCCATCTAGTAAACCCAAAAACTCCAATTCCCTTATCATTTCAATTTGGTACAAAAAACACAATGTTAGAATATTAAATAAAATGATTTGAATTTCACCCAATATATTTGATAAATATAATATAAGAACCAATAAAATTTTGTGCCTAGAATGGATGAGTTTTCTATTGTCAATTTTGTCACTTTTTAATGGAAAACATTGTTTAAAAGCATGTTTTTACACATTTATGTATTTTATTTGAAAAAATATTTGTTTTTTTAAATAAAAATGATAAAAATTTTAAATATTACATTTTTTAAAACCATATTTTGGAAGCTTAATGATTTTAGTGAAAACCTATGGAGGATACCTAATGAGTATTTAATGTTCTTCTAAAAGTGTTTTCATTTTATTTCATTTTATACCTCTTTAAATGAATTTTATATCATTATTATAAAAAATATTAGTATCGTAAATGTACAGAAGTTTTTTACGAATATTTTAGTACCTAAATATTCCCACACATCCATAAAATGAGATAAACAATTATCGTTCATGTGTACTCCAAACAACCGCCTCACAAACCAATGTTGTTCATTCTTCAATTAAAACCTCAAAAGGTTAGGATTGATGAGGGATATACTGATCATATATGATATTATGATATTTATTATTTATTCAAGTATCTTTAATTATTTAATAACACAAATCTTCATATATACCAATTTGGGAATTTAATAACGTCATTCATGTGTGCTGCTCACTACTACCTCCCAATACAATGTGATTCATTCACAAGTTACATGGAATGTATTAAGTATGGTTTTAATAAAAATATGAAATATTTATGACATAAATAGTAAAATAAAATTAAAATATACCTATATATCATTTATGTTCCTTTCCATTATAACAAAATAAAATGGATGTAGTGTTCATGTATACGTACATCAAACTGTCTGCCTGAATGGTGCATTTGATTTCGTATCACAAAATTTTATACATTACTGTAAATATGTATATAATTAAAAAATATTTTATTTTACCATGTTTTCCATTTTTTAAATGATAAAGTAATGATTTATAAAAGGTAAACAAAAAATAATTAATCAAAACCCCTTGGTAACACATGGAATTTAATATATGAAAAAATAAAAATAATGAAATATTATTATCAAATGGATGATCATATAAGATAAAAAATCATATATGATATTAAAATAATTAATATTGTTTTGGTGTAAGTTAATTACATGATAAAAACCATTATTCAAGATGTTAATGAGCGTTCAAATAAAATAGAGTGTTAAGTAAGGTATTTCGCCTCAATATAAATTTTGTTGCAATTTAATTGTTATTTTTAACTAATTAACATTTATTTGGTGTATATACTTCCCCTATAATATATAATATCATGAATACATTATTCTTCATATTATTTTATGTTTCAATTTTAATAAACTCATCATAGGGGAATTTGACATAATATTTCCCAAATTGTAAAAGTTATTGTGAAACATAACTTTATTGTGTGATTGATAACATTATCTGAAAATAGTAACTTTATTATATTAATTTATTCATTTAAAATTAAATTTATATAAAATATTAATATTTAGGTTACGTGTATATGGTAATTCCCTAAAATATGTACCATTTTTATATACATTATTTACATAAAAATTTATATGATTGACAACAGAAATATTGACCAATATTAATCCTTTACATAATACTAATATTTGATAAGACACATTGATTATAAGTAAAATCATTTATTTTATATATAATTAATTATTTATATTGATATGAAATAGGTTGGGGACCATTTAATGTAATCCCATCGATGCTTCAGTAGTCTCATGAGGCGAATTAGTTGTCCAAATAAGATAAGTTTCTACTTGATATGGTTTAAAATTTCCTCTGAAAGATCATGATGGTAAATGTTCCATGTTCTGGGATAATGGAGTGTAATATTTAAGACGTTATGACATTCATAATTCACTAATTATTATTATCCATCATATTTTTACTTTGAAAAAAAATCTACTAATGAATTTCAATAGTAGATTAGTTTAGTATTACTTATTTAGTTGATTGAATGGAATGTATTTTTAGCTTGTTTCCTTTCCATATTATTTACTAACTTCTTTCTTAGTTTATTTTTTACATTGAATGTTAATTCAATTATTTTACATTCCATATTGATATGATTATAGATTAGTGATATATAATATTCCAATTTACCCTTACTGGGTATTTTATATCACCCTTATTTTGTTTTCATTCCCCCAGTTATAAAGTAGTGATATTTTATGAGTTTTTAAGAAATTGTGTTATTATATTTTACTATGAATTATTTTCTATTTTCTATTTGCAATGTAATATGTGTATCATATATGTATCTGGTACTCCAAAACTGATAAATCAGAGTATCCTTTGAGATTTAATTCCACATAATCAGGAAAAATTAATAAATTGTGGAATTAGCTCTAGGATTATAGGGTTTGGTTCATTACATAAATTAAATAATTTTTTTTTATTAAAATAATTTTTTTTAAAAATCATAAGTTTTTTAAATTTTCCAAATAAATTGTTTTTTTAAAATTACACAAAATTTCTCCCAATGTAAATTTTTGATATCAGTAAATAAAAGTGTTCATTTTATGAAATAAATTCCATTAAAGTTCTACAACATTATTATAATATTATTTCTATGAAACTAAATAAAAATAATTTATTTACAATAATGTATTTTTGAATAATAATATAACATTATGAAAATTTGATTGATTTTTCATTAAAAATTAATCCGTAAATTATATTCACTAATGAATTTATATATATTTATTTTATATATTAATATATTTTACTAATTATTTAATTGTGTTATTATGTAAACATTTAATGATTTGGTTGTCATGGAAATCCATATCATGGGTTGTTTTTGTTCGGTGTTTCGTGTTCAATACACTACCATTCAAAAAAATATCATTGTTTCTTATAATGAAATATAAATTTAGTTTGGTTTGTAATGAAAGTTAAACATAGTGTTTCGTGTCCTTTATGATATTAAATATAATTTTCTTCACTTAAATTATATTAGGGATACATCACCCCTCCTTTAATAAATTATTCCCTTGAAATTATATTTTTAACATTGTAACAAAATGACTGACATTTCAAAATATTTTTGTTGTATACCAATAATGTTAATGGGTTAAAAAACATCCTCTTAAATGTTGATTAAGGTAAGTACAAATTTCATAATGAATGGCCTAAATCTAGTTTTATAAATAGGAGAACATTGGTGGGAATAGAGAAAATGTGTAAATTATTATAGAGATTGATTGGGGACATTGATCATAAACATCTAAATGATCAATGATATTCTAAGAACCTCAAAACCCTAATTTTGTGATGATCGAAAATAAAATTGGTTCATCAGAATTTAATGTTCTTGGAAATTACATTTGTGTTAAGGTCAGTTTTCACGAGTTGAGTAATTATATCTCAATATGGACTAAAATTTGATTGGAATATACATACTTATCATGTATAATATCATCCTTTATCAATATTGTACTGTAATCTCATCATTTCACTCAAATGGCTAGTATTAAATATAATTTTCTCAGTAATTAAGAACAATAAAAATTTTGAAAAGTCTACATAATCCCCAAATGTATAACAGAATATTTTTTTTTATGTTTTTATACATTAACACAAAACAAAATGATTAACCCATGGTATGAAAATTCTGAAAATGAATAACCCTCCATATGATATTATAAAATTTAAAATTATATTTTAATACCCAATATTGATACTAATTCATTATATAACTCTATATCCCAAAAAAAACTCAATAATATAAAATTAAATAGTGTACTAACCTCAATGGTTATCTCATTACTTTCAAATATTATACCAAAAAATGTAGATCACTTTTTAAGTAACATTAATAAATTCATCACCAAATGAATTTTCAGTCTTGCGTTTATCTATATGATTAACCTTGGGTACTTAATATCTGAGATTATATAAAACCTAATGGTTTTCTATTCATTAAATCTTAATTACGCAATACAGTAATTCATACAACAGGTTAAAATTTAAATTTACCAATACTTCAACCGAATGATATATCACCTAAAATTAAATTAATAACATTAATATCTTATCAATTAAAACCTCATAGAGGTATCAATGATTGAACATATGATTATACATAACCTTATAGACCTATGAAGGTATCCATAAATCTTATGGAAACCCCACATGAAAACATACTAATATATAAATCTATCTAAACAATCATTTAATTCCAATTATAACATACTAAAAACCAAACTCCTAGATTAGATAATAAAATAAAAGTCATTATATTTCAGGTTTATGGATGATAATTATGAATTCATTTTTTTTCATCTAATCCTTAAAACATCAAATGGAAAAATTTGATCACATAAAACCTCAAGGACATTATAGTTTTAGTGTAACACCCCGATATTTTATGAGAATTATTCTTTTTAATTTCTCTGATGTCTTGTGTTTTATGCTACACCAAGATTATATTGCGCTATACGCAACACCATTTTAGCTTGCAGTATACGCAACACTATTTTTGGATCGTGTTACACACAATTTCAAGTTCGTTTGAAGTTATTGTACGCAACATTGAGTGTGTGTGTGTGTGTATATATATATATTCAATGTATAAATGCAATATGGTTGGATTATATTATATTCAACAACAAAAAAAATCTTTCACTACACGTAACTCAGACTTCGCATTCATTACACGCAATCACGACCTTCCCCGATAGCGTGTCTTGTACGCAATACCGAGTTTCATTAAACAACGATATGTTATATAAACTAGCCATTATGAATAGAAATACCCACGTTTTGAAATATTATTTTTCAAAATGGACATCATTTTTGGATTCAGAATATCGAAATTAGCCTAGCGTGAATTTTTGGTATTTTTTTGAAAACATTCAATTTTGGATGAATAGTGAAAACACTGGGTTACTATTTAAAAACCATCTTTTTATATAAATAATTATTTATTTTATTTAAATTTATTTTAGGTCAAAATTGATAAATATTACCTATAAATGTTAAATGTAATTCATTAGAGTCATTTTATAACAATTTTATACATATAAAAATTTTATTGAATTTTTCACCGTCCTTTACCCACCTCTTAGAAGAGTTTGAAAATTTACATAAAACATAATTTTACCACTTTTGTGAGTGGAATTTTGAAAATCCAAGAGACATGGTTAATATCAAGGAGTAAAATTTGGTTCAATAAGATAAATATAATTTTTGGTGAATAGTAACTTTTTACTTTTATTTACCACAGTTAAAAGTAAATAGGGTCATTAAGGGTAAAAATGATATTATTATTACCATAACACATGTCCAAATTCTATTGGATAAGTATAATTCAACCAAAAACAACCTTATGAATAAAATAATTTCCTTTATGTCCACTTGTAAGATATTAGGACATTTATTATTATTTTATTTAAAGGAGAGTTAAAATTGTAAAAATCAAAGTTTAACAACTAAAAAATTTTAATATAGGGTTATAAATAAGATAAATTCAACCATAAATATTAATTATAAATATATATATATTTCCTACCTAATGGTATTTTATTTGTATTTTTTAGACATTAAATGTGTTAATTTATTCATGGCACAATGATGATGCAGTAATTACCTAATTAATAAAATATTAACATAATGGATGTTATAAATACCCAAAAAAATTTAATTTGAGACTTTTTACAAATTCCATTAATTTTATAGGTTAATAGGTAATGTTAGTATTGATTTAATTAACTTCGTTCGAACTAATCACGTTGTTATGATTTTCACAAATATCAATTACCAAATAGTGTCAAAATTGACATAAAATTGATTTTAAAACAAATATTATAATATTAATTGTTATTTTATTACAGAAAATATAAGTTTCGGCCAAATGAATTATATAAGGTTATATATATTAATAATGAACCACTTGGGGTTCTATTGGCTTGTTATAGTATGTTTGTTAACCATATAATGTAAGAAAACAAAAAGACACGGTAAAAGATAAATTATTTAACTTAGAGTTAAATCAAAATGATAAGGATAAAATAGTAACATAAACTTCTCTAAAACCGATTGGCTGAGATGATTTAGATCCATCCCCACCTTAGAATCTTAATAAATCAATTTTGAGCTATTAAAAACTGAATATGACTTAATTATAAAATAATAGATTATGTTTTCCTAAGGTGCCCCTCTCCTCCCTTATAAAAGGGAACTCATTCCCTCTTCTCTTCACACCATTTTGAGCATTTAATCTCGGAAAAACCCTGAACATTTCCCTTATAATCTTCCCTAGAAACAATATAGTGGTTCTGGTCTCCTCAAAAGACCATCCTTAGTGCCTTACTAGGAGGTTAATAAGAGGCGCGTCAAAGAAGAGGTAATATACTTTACCGATTCGTTCCAATTTATTTCTTCTTCTAATTATCCTTCCTTATTTGTTTCATCATAAATTAATAACATCAGTATCACTCATATAATTATATGTTATAATAAATATCAAACAACCCACTTTCATCTTCTTTCCATCCTACGGAAACGAAATCACTGCGTGTGCGTACGTACGGAATACCGTCTCCACGCCGTGGTGTAATCTGTTTTCAACCACCACCTTTCTTGGATTGGTATAATGGTGTATATAAATAACTATATATGATTATGGTAAACTGATATTGATTCAGAAATATTATACATACTCTTCAATACAATTCCACGATCATGGGAATGATTTCATCGCTCGTGCATACGTACGGACTGCTGTCTCCACGAACGCGATGCAATTCATTTTCCATGATTAACCATTCAAGTATGATTATAAATTACATATAATAAATAATCATGAAATATATTACATAAAAATGATACTGTATTTGTGTACATATATGTTTCATGTACTTAATTCCATTTAATTTAATAAGGAAACGAAAACCGCGTTCATGAAAAAGTACGGTCTACTGTCTCCATGAACGGTGTATTTCATTTCATTTATATATCAATTATATATATATGTACTGAATATATATATGTTATATAAATCATGATGTATATTCTTTAAGTATGTAAATCAAGATATAAGTAATAATAATATCAATAACAACAAGTCCAAACACGTACGATAAATAAAATGATTTTACCCAAAACGTTGCTTTAATATGGAATATACAAAAGAACGGGTGATATAAAGTCATAAGTGAACCATATATGATATCATAACAATGAATATGATTCTGTAATAAGTCAATGAAATTATTTAAATCATTATACAGGAGGTTCAGATACGTACGAAGCATATCAGACCTAAGGTAAGGGATAATTATTCCAAACTCATTCTTATCTAAGATTGTCCTTTGTAAGTATTTACTAGGGTTATTTTATCATCCATGTATATGTTTTCTAAAAATGTTTTCATGTTTTTTTAATTTCTTTTTTACCCAGTTTTGACTTTTACCACATGTTTTGGAAGGAATCTTTCTTTTGTTTATCATACAATGAACTTTTTGACTTTTCTGAAAAAAGTCCGAGATGAATGTTTTTTTAACTTATACAGCATGAACTAATTTTAACGGATTAATAACACCATATTTTCATAATGCATTATATAAAATATTTCATGACTATTTTCAAAAAAATCATTTTCTTTTAAAATTTCATGGCATGTTATGAAAAGAAAATGATTTTGAAGAAGAAAGAATATTTTCCTCAATAATTCCTTTCATGTGTTTTATCAAAACCATTTTCCATCTAATATGACATTATTTAAAATGTGTATCTTTAAAGTATAATGTCTTGATGATTTACATGGTTTCACTTTTCATATGATGAAATGTTATCCATTTGTTTTATATGGATTATGTTATAATGAGATGACGTTTATAAACCCCATTTTATTCTTTGGGTTATGATGAATGATTTATGTTTATGTTGTGGCACAAGTAAGAATGATGTCATTATGAGATGGGTGGGACGCATATCTCCTTCCAATGCATTGGGTAATGATTTATATCTCATTAGATAGACATGGCTGGAATGGTAAGTTAATTTGGTTCAGTGATACCGTACTGGAACAAGGAGTCAACTCGATTCAGAAAGGGACTTTGTCCACTAAGATGGTCTTGGCAGCAATGCCCTGGATACTATAGAAATCATATCGAGTGATTAATGGTTTTCCACAATTTAATATTTTATTCCCATGCTATTTTATCATGGTTGATGTTCCTTTATGATATATTCCTTACATACTTCCAATATTTATTTATCTTTTCTCAATATTTTGATGTGTAGATTATATGTTCAAGTTCTTGCATTCAAATGTTTATGGATTGTTTTATGTTCTCTATGTTTACCCTTACTGGGCATTTGAGCTCACCCTTTTTATGTTTTCTTTTCCCCAGGATTTAAAGAACAGTTTTACGTAAGAAAATAAAAGGGGAAGATCTTTATGGGTGATGTTAAAGATCCTTCACCACGATTAGAAGATTATGTTCCAAGTTTCCAAAGACACTAAACTATTACGGTCCTTTGGTGTTTGTTTTTGTTATGTATTAATTATTCTACAAAAGTAATGTAATGTCCATGTAAGTAAAGCTTTGGGTCTCTATAGTTGGTATGAGGGGTTTGGTTTAGTCAACCTATGGAAACTAGGATGCGAGAACTTTAGTGAGATCCCTAGAGATATTTATAAGGTATGTCTAGGGACCTCCCTAAGGTTAAGTATAAGTATAGGTTATAGTCCTAGAATCAAAGTAACGATATTATAATTAAACCTAATATGTTAGATATTTATGTTAATCCCCCTTGATTATGATTTTGTCCTCTCACACAATTCTTTTTGGGTTTTAGAAAATGGCTGGAAACATGAAGATTCACGATAATGGAGGATACGATGGATAATGGAATGATATTATTCAGGAGAAACCAAATTAAATTGGATCTAGAAGTCCACATATTGTTATTATTCCTAATCAGGAATCTCATAATATGATCAATAATCTCAAATTTGATAAGTTTCCTGACTCAGCTAATAAGAGAAAGATGGAGTTTCATGATGATCATAGAGGAAAGAAATTACAATTTCCCTCATTTAAATCATGTGGGAAGAGGCATCAGGGAGAATGTTTCAAAGGAACTGGAAGATGCTTTAGGTGTGTAAAATAAAGACACAAAGTTATCAATTGTAAAGGAAAAGGTTCTGTTAACAGCATGGATAAGGATAATAGTATTTCTAAGACATCAACAACGGTTAAGTGTTTTAAATATGGAATGTATGGGCATTAAGAAAACCAATGACCTATGGGAAAATCTCATAAAGAGAATCAACATGGTCATATAGGTAGTATTTATATGGATGATGATGAAGAGACTACAAATGATATATGAGATGGAATAAACGATGAAGCTCAGTCTGTGGTTTAAGAAGGTAGTGTAATTATTGTTTGTTTATCAAGAATAATGTATGGTACTATGGAATAAAGAAAAATCTAAGGATTGTTACACTGTTTCCTTTGCTTGAGTTTTGAAAGTATTTGTTGAATGGTACCGGTATCCCTGAAAGGTTATTTAGATATTTTTGGAGAGCACTTAATATGCACATAAATAAGGGATAAGGAGATAATGAAATGTTTGATAGTATCAATGAGCTCATGACTGATATAAGGACTAAGTGATATCATAGTTTGAGTATATAGAATTTTTGGGATTTTGGTATGTGGAAAGAGTTAAATTTAGATAGCACACATGATTTCACTAAGGATCTATGGTAATTCGTGTCTCAAAAGAATACATGTTTGGAATGTGATCAACAAGATATATCTTATGATATATGGGGGATAAATGGTGGAATTCACATGCTTGGTTAATGAAATTTCTAGTAATTGTTTTCTTTATTCTATGATATTGGACAAATGTATTTTGGATAAGTCTAAAGACTGGAATGGATTATGTCAGACAACAAATAGTATTGTTTAGGGTTAGATCTTTTTTCGATATTATTTATGGAATGTTATAATAATGTAGTTTTAGAAAAAGGACAACCCGTAGGATGGGCGACAACCCGTCACGTTGGACAAGGATGTGGAAATCGAACCCACAACTGAAGTGCGATAGGCCGTTATCGCCTACCACTGGCCTACAAGAAGTCCCCTGTTAGTAGGAACTAGTATTATTATTAAGCGGTATGATATATGAAGTATAAGTCCATTCCTAGAGCCATATATGTTTAATATCTCCATATGTGGGCATATGTATATTGAATAACTTTTTCTAACCTTTTGTTTGAGAAATATGGAATGACCTGTCATTCAATCACATGATCTGCTAACAATTCACAGAAGACAAATTCAACTTCATTTCTTTAAGAGATGAAGTGGAAATTATTTAAGGCACAAACAATAGTAAGATTGTACCAAAAATCAAGTAATTAATTATTTTAATTGAACAATTATTCAACTATAGGGAAATGATCTTGAAAACCAAAAATGTGGTCTTAGTGCCCTTATATCCGATTAATCAGATGGTACCTTAGATCATCAAAAATTTATGGCTTTGTGATTGTTGGATTTTTCATAGCCATGTTCTCTACCACTCTCCATCAGAACATGATGGTTAGATTTCTCTTCCATATCCATATTTTCAAAATGTTCTTCTATGTGGAAACCTAGTGATTAGATAATTTGGGTAACTGTTATGTTTCATACTTTAGTTTTTAAAGATAAGTTTTGTTATTCCTTTTTAAGATTTGGGTTTCTATTAAAACTTTTGAGTAGTAAACCATTTATATCCTTGAAGAATTCCGAGGGAGAAATTCATTTTAAGGGGGGTAGAATGTAATACCCCGGGATTTTATGAGAAGTATTCTTTTTAATTTATTTGATGTCTTGTGTTGTATGCTACACCAAGATTATCTTGCGCTATACGCAACACCGTTTTATCTTGCAGTATACACAACACTATTCTTGGATCGTGTTACACAAAATTTCAAGTTCATTTGAAGTTATTTTACGCAACATTGAGTGTATATATATATATATATATTCAGTGTATAAATTCAATATGGTTGGATTCTATAATACGCAACAACAAAAGAATCTTGCACTACATGCAACCCTGACTTCTCTTGCATTACATGTGATCACGACTTTCCCCAATAGCGTGTGTTGTACGCAATACCGATATCATTAAACAATGATATGTTATATAAAATAGCCGTTATGAATAGTGATACCCACTTTTTGAAATTTTATTTTTCAAAATGGACCTCATTTTTTGATTCGGAATATCGAAAGTAGCCTAGGGTGAATTTTTTGTATTTTACTGAAAACATTAAATTTTTTATGAATAGTGAAATCACTAGGTTAATATTTTAAAACCAAATTTTTATATAAAAAATTATTTATATTATTTAAATTTATTTTATGTCAAAATTGATACATAATACCTATATAAGTTCAATGTAATTCATTGGAGTCATTTTATAATAATTTTACACATATAAAAAATTTATTGAACTTTTCACCGTGTTTTACCCACCTCCTGGGAGAGTTTCAAAATTTACATAAAACATAATTTTACCGCTTCTGTGAGTGGAATTTAAAAAATCCGAGAGACATGGTTAACATCAATGAGTAAAATGTGGTTCAATAAGATAAAAATAATTTTTTAAATAGTAACTTTTTACTTTTATTTACCACGGTTAAAAGTAAATAGGGTAATTAAGGGTAAACATGATATTATTATTACCCTAAAAATGTCTTAATTCTATTGGATAAGTGTAATTCGACCAAAAATAACCTTAGGAATAAAATATTTCCCCTTAGGTCCAATTGGAATAGATTAGGACATTTATTATTATTTTATTTACAGAATAGTTAAAATTGTTAAAATCAAATTTTAATAACTAAAACATTTTTAATATAGGGTTATAAATAATAAAAATTAGACTATAAATATTCGTTAGTAACATAAAAAAATTTCCTACCTAATGGTAGTTTATTTTTAATTCTTATACATTAAACAAGTTAATTTATTTCTGAAACAATGATGATTGAGTAATTACCTTATTAATGAAATATTAACATAATTGATAATATAAATACCCAAATAAATGTAATTTGAGACTTTTTACAAATTCCACTAATTTTATAGGTTAATATGACATGTTATTATTGATTTAATTAACTTGGTTCGAACTAATCATGCTTTTATGATTTTCATAAAAATCAATTACCAAATAGTATCAAAATTGACATAAAATAGTTTTTTAAAAACATATTATATTATTAATTGTTATTTTATTTCTAAAAATGTACAGTTTGGCCAAATGACTTAGATAAGGTTATATATATTAATAATTAACCACTTGGGGTTCGTTTGCCTTTTTATAGTATGTTTATTAACCATATAGTGTATGAAAACAAAAAGACACGGTAAAAGGTAAATTATTTAACAAAGAGTTAAATCTAAATTATAAGGATAAAATATTATCCTAAACTTGTCTAAAAACTATTTGTTTAGAGGATTTAGACCCATCCCCACCTTATATTCTAAATAAATTAATTTGGAGCTATTAAAACCCGAATATAACTTTGTTATAAAATAATATTTTAAGTTTCCCTTAGGTGCCCCTCCTCTCCCTTATAAAAAGGGCACCAATTCCCTCTCATATTCACTAGACACATTATAGAGGTTCTTGTCTCCTAAAAATTTCATCCCTAGTGCCTTAAGTGGAGGTTAAGAAGAGGCGCGTCAAAGAAGAAGTAATATCCTTTACGGATTCATTCCAATTTATTTCTTCTTCTACTTCTTATTCTTTATTTGATTCATCGTAAATTAATAACATTAGTATCACTCATATACTTATATGTTCTTATCAATATCAAACAACCCAATTTCATCTTTCACCCATCCTACGGAAACGAAATCACTGCATGGGCGTACGTACAGAATACCGTCTCCACGCTGTAGTGTAATCTATTTTCCACCACCACCTTACTTTGATGGGTATAATGGTGTAAATAAATAACTATATATGATTATTGTAAATTGATATTGATTCTGAAATATTATACAAACTCTTTAATAAAATTCCACGATCATGGTAATGATATCATCACTTGTGCGTACGTACGGACTACCGTCTCCATGAACATGATGAGATTAATTTTCCATGATTAACCATTCAAGTATGATTATAAATTATATATTATAAATAATCATGAAATTTATTACATAATAATGATACTGTATTTGTGTACATATATGTTTCAATTACTTAATTCCATTTAATTTAATAAGGAAACAGAAACAATGTTCATGCTTACGTATAGTCTACCGTCTCCATGAACGGTGTATTTCATTTCATTTATATATCTATTATATATATATATACTGAATATATATATGATATATAAATCATGATTTACATTTTTGAAGTAATTAAATCAAGATATAAGTAACAATAATATCAATAATAACAAGTCCAAACACATACGATAAGTGAAACAATTTTACCCAAAACGCTGCTTTAACATGGAACTTACAAAATAACGGGTAATATAAAGTCATAAGTGAATCATATATGATATCATAAAAATTAATATGATTTTTTAATAAGTCAATGATATTATTTAAATCATTATACAGGAGGTTCGGATACGTATGAAACATATGAGACCTAAGTTAAGGGATAACTATTCCAATCTCGTTCTTATCCAAGATTGTCCATTGTAAGTATTTACTAGGGTTATTGTTATCATCCATGTATATGTTTTCTAAAAATGTTTTCATGTATTTTTAATGTCCTTTTTACCCATTTTTTACTTTTACCATGTGTTATGGATGGAATAGTTCTTTTGTTTATCATACAAGGAACTTTTTGACCTTTCTGACAAAAGATGGAGATGAATGTTTTTTTAACTTATACAGCATGAACGGATTTTTACAGTTTCATAACACCATATTTTCATAAATTTTAATCTAAAATATTTCTGGACTATTTTCAACAAATTCATTTTCTTTTAAAATTCCATGTCATTTTTTGAAAAGAAAATGATTTTGAAGAAGAAAGGATATTTTCCTCAATAATTCATTTCAAATGTTTTATCAAAACCATTCTCCATATAAGATGACATTATTTCAAATGTGTATGTTTAAAGTATAATTTCTTGATGATTTACATGGTTTCACTTTTCTTATAATGAAATGATATCAATTTTTTTATATGGATTATGTTATAATGAGATTATGTTTATGAGACCCATTTTATTCTTTGTGTTATGATGATTGATTTATGTTTATGTTGTGGTACAAGTAATAATGATTTCATTATGATATGGGTGGGACCTATATCTCCTTAAAATTCATTGAGTAATGATTTATATCTCATGAGATAGGCATGGAATGAATGGTAAGTTTATCTGGTTCAGTGATACAGGACTGGAATGAGGAGTGAACTCGATTCCGAAAGGGACTTTGTCCACTAAGATGGTCTTACCAGCAATGACCAGGATACAATGGAAATCATATCATGTGATTAATGGTTTTACACAATTAAATTTTTTATTCCCATGTTATTTTATCAATATTTATATTCCTTTATGATATATTCCTTACATAATTCAAAGATTTATGTTTTTGTTCAAGATTTTGATGTTTAGATTATATGTTCAAGTTTTTGCATTCAAATGTTTATGGATTATTTTATGTTATCAATGTTTACCCTTAATGGGAATTTGAGCTCACCCTTTTTATGTTTTCTTTTCCCAGGATTTATAGAAATGTTTTAGGTATGAAAATAAAAGGGGAAGATCTTTATGGGAGATGTAAAAGATCTTTCACCACGATTAGAAGATTATGTTCCGAGTTTCCAAAGAAACTAAACTATTATGGCCCTTTGGTGTTGGTTTTTGTTATGTATTAAGTATTCCACAAAAGTAATGTAATGTCCATGTATGTCATGCTTTGGGTCTCTACATTTGGTATCATAGGTTTAGTTTAATCAACCTTTGGAAACTAAAATGCGAGAACTTTAGTGAGATCCCTAGAGATATTTCTAAGGTATGTCTAGGGATGTCCCTAAGGTTAAGTATAAGTATAGGTTATAGTCATAGGATTATAGTTACAATATTATAATTAAACCTAAGATGTTAGATATTGATGTTACTCTCCCTTGATTATGATTTTGGCCTCTCATACTATTCTTTTTGGGTTTTATAAAATGGTTGGAAATAGGAAGATTCACGATAATGGAGGATATGATGGACAATTGAATGATATTCTTCATGTGAAACCAAATGAAATTGGATCTGGAAGTCCACATATCGTTATTATTCCTAATCAGAAATCTCATAATATGATCAATAATCTAAACTTTGGTATGTTTCCTGACTCAACTAATAAGAGAAAGATGGAGTTTCATGATGATCATAGAGGAAAGAAAGCTCAATTTCCCTCATGTAAATCAAGTGGGAAGAAGCATCAGGGAGAATGTTTCAAAGGAACTAGAAGATGTATTCAGTGTAGAAAATAAGGACACAATTCTAGTAATAATAAAGTAAAAGGTTCAGTTACCACCGTGGACAAAGATAATGCTTTTTCTAAGACATCCACAAAGGTTAAGTGTTTTACATGTGAAATGTACAGGCATTGTGCAAACCAATTCCCTAAGGGAAAACCTCATAAAAAGAATCAGCATGGTCATATAGGTAGTATTTATGTGGATGATGATGAAGAGACTACAAATGATATATGAGATGGAAGAAATGATGAAGCCCAGTCAGTGGTGTAAGAAGGTAGTGTAATGATTGTATGTTTACCAAGAATAATGTATGGTACATTGGAATAAAGAAATATCTAAGGATTGTTACACTGTTGCCTTTTCTTGAGTTTTCAAAGTATGTGTTGAATGGTACTAGTATCCATGAAAGGGTACCCAGAAAGTTTTGTAAAGCTCCTAATTTGTGCATAAATAAGGGATAAGGAGATAATGAAATGTTTGATAGTATTCATGAGCTCATGACTGATATAAGGACTAAGTGATATCATGGTTTGAGTATATAGAATTTTAGGGATTTTGGTATGTGGAAAGAGTTAACTTTCGACAGCACTCTTGTTTTCACTATGGTTCTATGGTAATTTTTGTTTCAATAGAATACATGTTTGGAATGTGATCAACAAGATATATCTTATGATATATGGGGGATAAATGGTGGAATTCACATGCTTGGTTAATGACATTTCTAGTAATCGTTTTCTATATACTATGAGATTGGACAGATGTATTTTGGATAATTATAAATACTGGAATGGATTATGTCAGACATCAGATAGTATTGTGTAAGGTTAGAATTTTTTTTGATATTATTTAAGGAATGTTTTAATAATGTAGTTTTACAAAAAGGAAAACTCGTCCCGTCGGACAAGGCTTTGGGAATCGAACCCACAGCTGAAGTGTGATTGGACTTTATCGCCTAACACTGGACTACAGGAAGTCCCTTGTTAGTAGAAACAAGTTTTATTATTAAGCGGTATGATATATAAATTATAAGTCCATTCTTGGAGACATATATGTTTAATATATCCATATGTGGACTTATGTATATTGAATAACTTTTTCTAACCATTCGTTTGAGAATGATGGAATGACCCGTCATTCTATCACATGATCTGCTAACACTACACGGAAGACAAATTCAACTTCATTTCTTCAAGAGATGAATTGGAAATTGTTCAAGGCACAAACAACATTAAGATTGTACCAAAAATCAAGTAAGTATTTCTTTTAATTAAACAATTCTTCAACTTTAGGGAAATGATCTTGAAAGCCAAAAATTTTGTCCTAGATCCCATATATCCGATGAATCAGATTGTACCATAGATAATCACAAATTTATGTCTTTGTGATTGTTGGATTTTTCATATCCATGTTCTCTACCACTCTCCATCAGAACATGATGGTTAGATTTCTCTTCCAGATCCATATTTTCACTTAGGTTCTCCTATGTGGAAACCAAGTGATTAGTTAATTTGGGTAACCCTTATGTTTCATACTTTATTTTTTAAAGATAAGTTTTGGTATTCCTTTTTATGATGTGGGGTTCTATTAAAACATTCGAGTAGTAAACCCTTTATAACCCCTGAAGAATTTCGAGGGAGAAATTCATTTTAAGGGGGGTAGAATGTAACACCTGAGGATTTTATGAGAATTATTACATTTAATTTATTTTATATATTTTGTTTTATGCTACACCAAGATTACATTGTTCTATACGCAACACCATTTTACCTTGAAGTATATGCAACACTATTCTTGGATCGTGTTACACACAATTTTAAGTATGTTTGAAGTTATTGTACGCAACATTGAGTGTGTATATATATATTCAATGTATAAATTCAATATGGTTGGATTCTATTATACACAACAACAAAATAATCTTTCACTACACGCAACCCAGACTTGGCTTGCATTACACGCAATTGCGACCTTCCCCGATAGCGTGTGTTGTACGCAATACTAAGTTTCATTAAACAACGATATGTTATATAAACTAGCTGTTATGAAGAGTAATACCCACTTTTTGAAATTTTATTTTTCAAAATAGACTTCATTTTTTGATTCGGATTATCGAAAGTAGCCTAGGGAGAATTGTTTTTATTTTTTAAAAAACTTTCAATTTTTGATGAATTGTGAAAACACAGGGTTACTATTTGAAAACAAACTATTTATATAAAAAAGTATTTATTTTATTAAAATTTATTTTACGTCATAATTTATACATAATACCTATATAAGTTCAATTTAATTCATTGGAGTCATTTTATAATAATTTTACACATATAAAAAGTTTATTGAACTTTTCAGCGTCTTTTACCCACCTCCTAGGAGAGTTTGAAAATTTACATAAAACTTAATTTTACCGCTTATGTGAGTGGAATTTTGAAAATCCGAGAGACATGATTAATATCAAAGAGTAAAATGTGGTTCAATAAGATAAAAATAATTTTTTATTAATAGTAACTTTTTACTTTTATTTTCCACTATTAAAAGTAAATAGGGTAATTAAGGGTAAAAATGATATTATTGTTACCCTAAAACAAGTCCTAATTATATTGGATAAGTTTAATTCTACTAGAAACAAACTTAGGAATAAAATATTTCCCTTTAGTTCCACATGAAATAGATTAGGACATTTATTATTATTTTATTTAGAGAAGAGTTAAAATTGTTAAAATAAATGTTTATTAACTAAAACATTTTTATTATAGGGTTATAAATAAGATAAATTAGACTATAAATATACATTAGAATGTTAAAAAATTTTACTACCTAATGTTATTTTATTTGTAATTTTTAGACATTAAATAAGTTAATTTATTTATGACACAATGATGATATAGTAATAACATTATTAATGAAATATTAACACAATTGATGTTATAAATACCCAAATAAATGTAATTTGAGACTTTTTAAAAATTCATCTAATTTTCTAGGTTAATATGAAACGTTAGTATTTATTTAATTAACTTGGTTTGAATTAATAATTCTTTTATTATTTTCACAAAAATCAATTACCAAATAGTGTCAAAATTGACATAAAATAGTTTTTAAAACAAATATTATATTATTAATAGTTATTTTTTTTCTAAAAATCTATGGTTCTACAAAATGACTAATATAAGGCTATATGTATTAATACTAAACCACTTGGGGTTCTTTTGTCTTGTTATAGTATGTTTATTAACCATATAGTGTAAGAAAACAGAAAGACACGTTAAAAGTTAAATTATTTAACTTAGAGTTAAATCTAAATTATAAGGTTAAAATAGTAGCCTATACTTGTCTAAAACCTATTTTTTGAATTTATTTAGACCCATACCCACCTTATATTTGAAATAAAACGATTTGGAGCTATTAAAAACCGAATATAACTTTATTATAAAATAATGTTGTATGTTTTCCTAAGGTTCCCCTCTCCTCCCTTATAAAAAGGGCACCACTTCCCTCTTCTCTTCACACCCTTTTGAGCCTTAAATATCGGCCACCCCTGGACCATTTCCCTTCTCATCTTCCCTATAAACATTATAGAGGTTCTGGTCTCCTCAAACGACCAATCCTAGGGCCTTAAAAGAAAGTTAAGAAGAGACACGTCAAAGAAGAGGTAATATCCTTTACCGATTCATTCAAATTTATTTATTATTCTAGTTCTTATTATTTATTTGTTTCATCATAAATTTATAACATCATAATCACTAATATACTGATATGTTCTTATAAATATCAAACAACCCAATTTCATCTTCTATCCATCCAACAGAAATGAAATCACCGCACGTGCGTACGTACGGAATACCGTCTCCACGCCGTGGTGTAATCTCTTTTCCACCACCACCTTAATTGGATGGGTATAATGGTGTAAATAAATAACTATATATGATTATTATAAAGTGATATTGATTGTTAAATATTATTCATACACTTTAATACAATTCCATGATCATGGGAATGATATCATCGCTCGTACGTACGTACGGACTACCGTCTCCACGAACGCGATGAGATTCATTTTCCATGATTAACAATTCAAGTATGATTATAAAGAATATAAAAACAATAATCATTAAATATATTACATAATAATGATACTGGATTTGTGTACATGTATGTTTCATTTACTTAATTCCATTTAATTCAATAAGGAAACAAAAACAGCATTCTTGTGTACGTACGGTCTACTGTCTCCATGAACGGTGTATTTTATTTCATTTATATAACTATTATATATATATACCGAATATATATATATATGATATATAAATCATGATTTACATTCTGGAAGAATGTAAATCAATATATAAGTAATAATAATATCAATAACACCAAGTCCAAACACGTACGATATGTAAAACGATTTTACCCAAAACCCTGCTTTAACATGGAACTTACAAAAGAACGGGTAATATAAAGTCATAAGTGAACCATATATGATATCATAATAGTGAATATAATTCTCTAATTATTCAATGACATAATTTAAATCATTATACAGGATGTTCAGATACATACGAAGAATAACAGACCTAAGGTAAGGGATAACTATTCCAATCTCATTCTTGTTCGAGATTGTAATTCGTAAATATTTATTGGGGTTATTGTTATTATCCATGTATATGTTTTCTAAAAAACTTTACATGTATTTTTAATGTCATTTTTACCCTTTTTTTACTTTTACCACGTGTTATGGAAGGAATCTTTCTTTTGTTTATCATTTATAGAAAATTTTGACTTTTCTGACACAAGTATGAGATGAATGTTTTTTTTAACTTATACGGCAGGAACAAATTTTTATGGTGTCATAACTACATATTTTCATAAATCTTAACCTAAAAGATTTAATGACAATTTTCAAAAAAAAATCATTTTCTTTTAAAATTTCATGGCATTTTGTGAAAAGAATATGATTTTGATGAAGAAATGATATTTTCCTCAATATTTCATTTCAAGTGTTTTATAAAAACCATTTTCCATCTAAGATGAAATTATTTAAAATGTGTATGTTTAAAGTATAATGTCTTGGTGATTTACATGGTTTCAATTTTCTTATGATGAAATTATATCCATTTTTATATATGGATTATGTTATGTTGATATGATATTTATGGAACCCATTTTATTCTCTGGGTTATGATGAATGATTTATGATTATGTTGTGGTACAAGTAAGACTGATTCATTATGATATGTGTGGGACCTATATCTCCCTCCAATGCATTGGGTAAAGATTTATATTTCATGAGATAGGCATGGATGGAACGATAAGTTAATCCGGTTTAGTGATACAGTACTGGAATGAGGAGTGAACTCGATTCATAAAGGGACTTTGTCCACTAAAATGGTCATGGATGCAATGCCCTGGATACTATGGAAATCATATCATGTGCTTAATGGTTTTCCACAATTAAATGTTTTGTTCCTATGATATTTTATCATGATTGATGTTCATTTATGAAAATGCCTTACGTACTTACAAGATTTATGTCTTTGCTTAAGATTTTGATGTTTAAATTTTATGTTCAAGTTTTGAATTCAAATATTTATGGATTGTTTTATGTTCTCTATGTTTACCCTTACGGGGAATTTGAGCTCACCCTTTTTATGTTTTCTTTTCCCCATGATTTACTAAAAGGGTTTAGGTAAGAAAATAAAAGGGGAAGATCTTTAGAGGAGATGATTAAGATCTTTCACTAGGATTAGAATATTATGTTCCGAGTTTCCAAAGACACTAAACTATTACGGTCCTTTGGTGTTTCTTTGTTATGTATTAAGTATTCCGAAAAGTAATGTAATGTCCATGTATTTCATTCTTTGGGTCTCCACATTTAGTGTTTTAGAGAATTTTTACAAACTACTCTATTAATAATTCACATTAATTAAAATTATAATTTCAACTACTTAAGATATATTTTCTTTTTTCAATTAATACATTATCATCATCAATTTTAAATCCCTTCTTGACATACCTTATTCGGAATCATTATATTAAAATCATGGAAAAAAGAATCTGAATAAATGTGAGCTAAAATTCTCATTAAGGGTCAAAATAAGAATTTTTAATAACATTTCATCAATGAGAATTAGAAACTCATATGCATATAATGAAATAATTAGAGTGGATGAGTGAATCATAATGAAAATCATACCCACCAATAAAAAGATCATTATATTTGAAAATATAGAATAGGTATAGTCATAATAATTAATAATCATGAGCCATGTAACATCTATATTGATTATGAGAAACATTATAAACTCATAATAAGAAATTAAAAACATTTTTGGTAACATGGAGAATGATATTAATAGTTCCATATACAAACAATTATAATTAGAATAACCATATGGCCGACTACAAATATAATAATTTCCCAATGAATTGGAGAGCTATAATGGGGATCATCCTTTTTTAAACTATACTGGGAACACCCGATTATATCTAGCCCAACCTATTGTATAAGTTGTAACATGATAACCAAGGTTTATCTAGGCTACTATATCATATAAGATTTAATAGGCTCACCCGGTGATATCAGGACCGCCCCATCATATAAGCTATTACAGGATCACCAAATCCAATATACACCTCCCCATCATATTAGATTTCTAGGAACCACAACATGAATAATTAAAAATGGTATTTCACCATAAACCTCCTAAAAATATCATTATTTCTTTTATAAAGTTATTAATCAATCTAAAATAAATTCCTTTATATAAATATAAATTAAGCATAATTTACATGTGGAAATGAAATTTATTTCACCACAATCTATTTAAATATAAATTAACCCATCATTGGAAATAATGAAGGCTATATCACTAAAAAATAACCCCCTTGATCATAAGTAAAAAACATGGGTTTTATAATTTTATGAACAGAAATAAGTATAAAATATTATTGAATAGATTATTCTGAAAATAAACTTTTCATTTTAAAAATCACATTTTAAGACATAAATAAATTTGAAATTATTTATATTTTAAAATATTTTTATTTGAAAATGAACATTGAATATTATAAAGGAAGACATTAAAAATAATTTCAAATTTTTATTCAATAAAATTAAATTTCATATTTTAGAAAAAATTTAAAATATATGAAATCATTTTTGTAAAATATGGTTTTTAAAGAGAGAAGAGTTTCTTGTTGAAAAGATTGTTTTTCATTAAACCATTATTTTGATCTCATGAATATATAAATAGAGGGAAATAAATTGAAGACATTTATTTTCATGTCAAGATATATAGGATAAATAAATTGATTATAATTTTTTAGGTTTAAAATAGAATATATCATCATTGAAGACTTAATATTAATCAATAGCAATAAATGATAATTTTATAAAATGTAACTATTAAAACATCAGTAACAATGAATCATAAACACCATGAATGAATAACACTAAATAAAACAAAAAAAATACTAAAACTATTTCGATTCATGATATAACATGTAAAATTGGTATTATATACACCTCATAAAAATTATATGTGTATAACATAACAAACATCTCAAAGATGGAAAATTTAGATAATAATCCCTTACTGATTTTGTTAAAATTTTAATTTTTAACACCATCTAAGTGATATCCACAAATTGATCTACAAATATGCATAAATTTAAGTATAATAATAAAAAAATACATTATTGGTAATTATATACACCAATAAAAAAATATAAGTGATTAATATGGAATGTATCTTCCAAATATAAAAGTGAGATGAGAAAAAACCTTATATCGCACGTTATTTCAGTCAAACATGCTTTAATATCCAGAATTGTTGTTTCAAAAATGCAATTATATTATAAAATAACCATATTAATATTTGTAATATCATATATTATTTTATTGCTACCTTTTATTTTATATTCGTTAACAATTAATTGTTATAGTTACGTTTTAGTTTGTTTTTCATATATGGTTTGACTCATTAAATTAATTCCAATTAAATTGATCATGATTTCATTATATCGATAATATAAAACATGATATTAACAGAAAATATCTTCATTGTATATGTATTTATATTAATTCATAAAATTTATTGACTTGAAGTTAAATAGACCCTTAATAGAGATGGTGGGGCATACGTTAGCATAAACGTAGTTTCCATTTTTGAGTCATATTGAAGTAACTAAAAGTAAATGATATATATATAAATGTTGTCACTATGTTATGTTCCTTAATTAATATATATAACATTACTTTTTGAAACTCTTACTTAAATCATTCCTTTTAAAGCGTGAACAAATCGCATCACTTCGAGAGTGTAATGACCCAGGCCCCCCATGTCCAATTCATTGCCAAAATGTGGTTCCACCAAAATGGTGGCACAAGTCATGACAGAATTGTGATGGTGGCACCGTGACGTTCTCTCACCAAAACGGTGGCACCGCTCATGGTATCTCACCAAATCGATGAGACCATAAAGGTGGAACCATGATGTTGGCACTGTGACGAAGACACTGTTACGGTGCCTCCCCAAAATGGTGTCTCACCCCTCCTTTTCCAGTTTTAATGAGTTTTTCTAGATTCACCCTTATAATGTATATTTTGACGAAGAAGTGTTTAATACCCCTTTTTAAATCCTTTTTAAAGCCCATAAATGATATCTAAAATACCTTAGAGCTGGGTGACCATTTTCTTGACAAAATGTGCAGCTTCTCCACGGTGTCACACCCTATGGCCCGTACTTTCTAATTCCACCCTGTTACGTGTCTTCCTCATATTAAAATAAATCCTTTAACGCATGAATGTTATGATCACCTCTCCGATGATAATAATTAACTGACAATTAATCCCATTGCGTGTAACCATCCAACCACAAGGTAAAACCATGATCTTTAAATACATTCAAAATTCTTGTCCTATAACTCCAGGAACCCTCCTCTCTATATATCATGGGAATTTATTCTTCTCTTCTTATTCATGGTTGGTTTTCTTCTCCTCCTTTGTGTTTTTGGAGTCCCTCCTTCTTGAGGATTGTGGTAAGCCTATACTAGAGCTTTTCTGGTCATCCTTGGAGTCCCCATAGTTCTTCCCCTGCATGCCGCTTATCCCTAGATCTTGGAGCATGGAGAAAAACTTCGATCATTGATCATCTAAGTAGGGTTTTTTCTTTAATATCTCTTTACTATGTATCATGCGGGGTGGGTATGCTATTATTTCTGTGGGGCTGGAAGAAAACCAAACCATAATGACGATAATAAATGGAAATTTAATGAATGAAGCGGGTGTGATAGATGTTTCTACTATACTATTTATCATTGTTTTCATGATGTGAATTATATGGGCTTATGTCGACCCAAAATCATGGTCGTTGGCGGTCCTTCCTTATGCACTAATGATGATTGAATGGTTGTAACATGGAAATCGGTTAACTACTTAAACTTGGATGGATTAAATGGATGTCCACTGAACAACTATCCTTGTTTTATCACCCCAGTTAACCAAACATAAAGAAGGAACTTAATGAGTGGTGTACTTGAATCTGGAAACTCCCTTGCTCTATCTTGGTAGTGTGTGCGGTTGTTCTTTTTGATTTTTGTGGGGTAATATGGATAGGGATGGGATTCCCTCTTGTGGTGAAATCATTGGATTATGAATTTGAGGTACTGTGGGGTAGTATGTTGGGGCTCATTTTGGTTCCATCAGATCGAGGGATCTCACAAATCCCTTTGTTGTTGTGTCTTTATAAGAGAACTGGGTGCGAATTCTTAAAACATTTCTTGAATGTTTATCTTTTCTTGGATTTTAGTTATCCCTATCAGTTCCCCAATAGTGAAAAGTTATTTAAATGAAATCACTTGAATATGAAAACATGAATGGTAAAGATGGGGAATTGTTTCCAGGAATGAGTTGTCACTTGATTCGGGTGTTGTGGTTCTAATGAATGAATAGTCACGATGGTGTTCGTGAAAGAGATGGTTTTGGAACTCCTAGTTTGGGATGATTTCTTTTCAACCTATATGTATAAATTATCATTTACATTTCTTATTTTCACCCCACCTATGTTGAGCAATTAGTGGCGAACACCCCCATTTCATGGGGGAGTCTGTTTTTTCCAACACTCCAACGAGTGCCTGGTTATTACATTCATTCTGCTCCCTTTCCCGAATATCCCAAGACTCTTCGGGAAGGATGAGATGGCCTTTGGTCCATTATATCCTAAAATTCTTCGAGCAGGGTACGTGATGGTTGTTGGACCAGGTGTGTGTGGGCAAGTTGTTTCCCAAGTGTCTTCGGGATGAGGGTCAGATGTCTTTCAGCATGGTTGTATAAGTTCTGGCCCAGGTGTCTGTAGGTGTGTTTATGTGTAGTTGTGGCGTAGGTGTTTTCAGGTGGGATGTGTGTTTGTGGTAGCCTAGGTGTGTGCGGTCAGCGTGTGGTAGTGGGACTGCGGTGAAAATAGCGGGGAAGGACTGATGCCTAAGATGTATTCAATAACTAGTGTGAAAGTGGTGCGGGGTACCCAAACATCGATGTGTTATTTTCATAACTTTACTTGACTTTCATTTTTTGTGGAGGGTGCCTTGGTGAGATTTGGGTGGATAGTTTCCTTGCTAGCTGCTCTGGTTGTCTCCTTCTCTCATGGGGCATTAGAATGCATCCCCACTTGTGCACGATAGATTTTGGTTTTCCCTAATGAGTATATCTATATGCTCACCCTGTGTGTAGAAATTGTTTTTAGGCTTCCAGGAGGACTTTGAGGATCATACAGGACCGTACTAGTTCAGACATTGGGATAATTTCTATTTCGGTGTTTTTTCTTTTCTTGGAATTTACATCCAAGGTTTTCTTGTCCTTTTGTGACAATTACATTTGGACATGCATATGGGAACTATTTTTTTTTGCTTTAATTTCCTCTAATTCTGGTGTTTTTGGGATTTTCTATCTTATCTCTCGATCCTACTAAAAAAGGGGTAATGTCTTCCATTTTTTTGTGATTTTATACCCTTGGTGTTATTCGCTACATTGGGACCTATTGAAGGCGGGTCTTGGGGGGTCATTATCTCTCCATGAACTTAAAGTAGGATGGGTCTGGCAATCTGTTGTCCCTTCTCTCATTCTGGTGAAGGCGGGTCATGAAAAAATGGTATTATAAGAGGTTGAGAGATATGACGAAGCTCGGGTTTAGGCATAGTGAGGATTTCATGGGATAGTAGGGAAACAGTGTTAGGCAATCTTGGTGTGTGAAGTAGGCCAGTGAAGACCCACTAGGACATGGGATTTTAGGACACCTCGTGATACGATGAAAGGACTATGGGCCTATTGAACGACCAAGTGAGGCTACACAGATTGTAGGGTAGATACCGTAGGAAAGGTATATGAATTATAATGACTTGTGTTCTTATATGTCTTGGGTATTTTTGGGATTTAAAATGAATAATATGTCTATGAAATTTTAAAATCAACCTTCCACACTACTCGGGCTTAGGAATTCCTTGTTTATCGTGCAGCTATAACACATAGACAATGACCATGAGTAGTGTGGGTGATTGAGGCCCTGGTGGTTGACATGGGTGACTAGCAGAGGACTGACAGAGAGGAGGAAGGCCGACAGTGGAAAAGGACAATTCGCGCCATTCAGTAGCAGACCCTTGGGAAGTACGAGGGTAGCATCTCAGACATGTAGACTGAGAGCTAGATCGAGGAGATGGTGATAGCTTTTACCTTGATTCGAGCTCCGATGGAGTACTGGGTTCCTCCGGATGTAATCCAGAAGTGGGGAGCTATGTATCAGTGGTGGATGCTCTACCTCGAGGAGAAGAGGGTGGCTAAGATTACGTGGACAGACTTTGAGAAATAATTCTGGGAAAAATTCCTCTCTTCCATGATGATGGCTGAGAAGAGGCAGTAGGTGCTCTCTATCCAACAAGGGAACATGTCAGTGAGAGAGTTGGTGATCATGTTCAAGGATCTCCTTCACTTCGCTCCGGACCTCTTTCCAGATGAGGAGTCTCAAACAAGATGTTTAGAGGAGGAACTTCGACCTTCTCTTCAGTATGTTGTTACTCCCTTTACCCTACCGATGTACTTGGAGGTCCAAAATAAGGCTGAAGTAGTGGAGAGGATAGACATTATTGGGGGTGTGTCGTGAGAGGGGAGCCAGCCGAGCTCGTCAAAGGGAAAGGCCGCCAGCATCAAGCCTCCAACGTCACGACCTTCTAGGTTTCGGCTAGTGTAGAGCAGGCCCCAATAGTTGCAGTTCCGATCACCTGGTCCCCATCATTCCCTTACGGGACCAAGACTGAGGTGCTTCATTTGTGGTAGTCTTTGGAACCCTCTAATTCAGTGCCCGGATAGGGTGAAGTACAGTGGGGATAGGAAGGATCAACGCCCATCTCAGCAGAAGCAATTTCCATCCAGGCCCTTTCAGCAGCACCAGGGACATCGAGCTCTCACTGCTCCAAGAGTAGACTTTGCGGGAGGGGGAGACC
This sequence comes from Viscum album, assembly GCA_963277665.1. Classification (NCBI taxonomy): domain Eukaryota; kingdom Viridiplantae; phylum Streptophyta; class Magnoliopsida; order Santalales; family Viscaceae; genus Viscum; species Viscum album. Next base: position 1,656,694,609 of record OY728119.1, read on the forward strand.
TCAGGATTCTCCTAAGGTACATTTACCACGACGTGTTCTGGGAGGCTGTCATCATCCAAGGGGCATAGGGGATGGGAGTGGGTAGCTACACGCAGCAGAGGAAGCTGTTTCAGAAGGGCCAGAAGTCATTCGAGGTATGATCAGCTTGTTCAGCACACTTTCCTATGACATATTTGATTCAAGAGCTTCACACTCCTTTTTGGCACCTAGTCTATCCCATGCATTGGGAATAGACATAGAGAAACTTTATGTACCCCTAGTTTTGAATATGCTAGTCGGAGGTCAGCCCAGATTGTCTCATTTTTTCCGAGGATGTAGAATGATGTTGGGACCAAATAAATCTTGTGGATACCTCCTTTTGCTGTAGATGAAGCCATACAACGTCATTTTAGGCATCAAATTTCTGTTCTTAGTGTGTTTCATCATCGATTGATCCCGAAGAAGGGTTGTTTTTTCAGATGTGGGTGGCCGATGTGTGACTTTCATTAGTGAGCGAGGTTTCCAGGAGGGAAGCTGGCGAGTGGAGAATTTTCCTTCCTTGTTATCCCAGCTACCAGTAGAGTCTGTGGATACATAGATGGTGGAATTCCAATGGATCATCAGTTAGTTCATGGACATGTTCCCCGAGGAGGTGGTGACTCTACCCCCTCTATGTTACGTTGAGTGCGGGATAGACTTGCAACTTGGTGCCCTTCCAATTGTGATGGCTCCCTATCAGATGGGGCCTTGTGGGATGAAGGATTAACGAATACAGATTGATGATCTAATGATGAAGGGTTTTGTTCGACCGAGTGTGTCACCAATGGGCGCCCGAGTCTTCTTTGCGAAAAAAAAAGATGGTGGTCTCAGGCTGTGCATAGACTATCGGAGACTGAATCAGGTAACGGTCAAGAACCGTTACCCTCTCCTAAGGATAGACGATCTCTTTGAAAAATCTAATGGGGCAAGATGGTTCTCCAAGATAGACCTATGGTTAGGATATCACAAGTTGATTGTGAAAGAGGGTGACATCTCGAAGACCACCTTCAAGTGCCGATATGGGAACATTGAGTTTGTAGTCATGCTCTTCGGCATTAAAAATGCACCAGCCGTGTTCATGGGGCTCATGAACTCCATCTTCTGGGAATATATATACCAGTTCATAGTAGTCTTTATTGAAGACATCCTAATCAACTAAAAATCAGAGGAGGATCACGCCGAACATCTGAGAACAGTTTTGGAGGTCCTCTGACAGCACCAACTCTATGGGAAATTGTCCAAGGGCATGTTCTGGACTCGAGAATTGCACTACATTGGAGATGTGGTTTCTGAGCAGGGAATAGTAGTGGACCCATCAAATATAGAGGATGTTTTTTCTAGGGAAACATCCATTATGTGGTAGAGGTTCATAGTTTTCTAGGTCTAGGAGGATACTACTGGAGGTTCGTACCCAACTTATCCTGAGTTTCAGCACCATTTATAGTCTTGACCATGAAGGGTCAGGCTTTCGTGTGGAGTGGTCAGTGCGAGACAACCATCAGTTACCTAAAGGGGAAGATGTTTAGTTCCCCAGTGCTGAGGTTTCCAGAAGATGGGGTGGTGTATGAGGTGTTATGTGATCCTTTAGGGAATGTCCTCGGGTGTGTGCTGATGTAAAGACAAGGGGTGATCTCTTATGGGTTTAGGTAGTTATGTCACCATAAGAGTAACTATGCCACCCATGATCTGGAAATTGCAGCGGTCATGTTCGTACTGAAGTTGTGGCGGCATTACCCTGTTGAGGAGTGCTTCTTGGTCTTCACTGATCACAAGAGTTTGAAGTATATCATCTCTCAACTGGACCTAAATTTTCGGCAGAGAAGGTGGAATATGTTCCATCAAGACTATGAAATGTAAATATCTTACACTGAAGGTAAGGGAAATGTGGTGGCGGATGCCCTGGGCAGGAACAAGGACGAAGTTCGAGAATCAGCAGATGCTTCAGAGGTGATGAAAGAGTTGGCTGCCCTACACCTCATTGTAAGGGAAGATGGTGGTAGAGGTTGTCTGTTTCAGATGACAGTGTAGTCCTCCCAACTACGGTAGGTGGAGGAGTCTCAGTGTGGAGACATAGAGAGTGAAGTGTTGTGCGATCGGGCTAACCAAGGCAATTCTCCGGAAGGGTGGTCGGAGGATGGTTAGAATCAGATTATTTTTCGAGGGAAGATGTTTTCCCAGAGACGATGTCCAAGAGAGTTCTCACTGAATTCCACAACTCACCCCTGGTAGTACACCCGAGAAATTCCAAAATGTACCAGTGCTTAAGAGGTTTGTTCATGTGCCTCAGGGCGAAGCGGGAAGTAGTAGAGTTCATGAAAAAATGCCTTGTATATCAGAAGGTGAAGGCATAACACCCCATCCTCGGAGGCTTGTTACAACCCTTAGATGTCTCTGAGTATAAGTGGGACGACAGATTGATGGATTTCATCATGAGACTACCCTGGGTTCATGGAGGCTGCAATGCTATCAAGGTAGTAGTGGAATGACTAATGAAATCACCTCACTTACTCGCAACAAAGGAGTTGATTACAGTGGATACCCCAGTAAAGAGGTACATGGATGAGGTGGTGCAGTTGCACAGAGTTCCGAGATCCATTGTCTCCAATCGGGATACTCAGTTTAGCTCACGGGTCTGTAAGGGATTGAAACATGATTTTGGCACCCGTATATGCCTCAACACTGCTTTCCGCCCACAGACAGATGGAATGACAAAGCGCACCATCCTTACATTGGAGGATATGCTATGACCATGTTTTTTGGACTTTAGAGGATCATGGATATGACACTTGACTTTAGTAGAGTTTTCCTATAACAATATCTATCACTCTATTATTGGCATGGCGTCGTTTTAAGCCTTATATGGGATACCAAGTCGCTCACCCATGTGTTGGGAAGAGGTCGGGGAAACAAGTTTTCTTGCCCCAGAGATGGTGAAGAATAATACATAAAAGGTTCAACTTATCTGAGAAAAAATGAATGCATCTCAAGACCAACAGAAGTCACTTGCTAATCACAGGAGGAGGCCCTTGGAGTTTGGGGAAGGGTACCACATGTTCCTGAAGGTCTCTCCTTGGTGTGGGAAATGGATTTCGGAAGGGGAAATAAGCTTTCTCCCAGGTACGTCAGACCCTTCGAGGTTTTGCGGCGGGTCGGCAATGTAGGTTATCAGCTTGAGCTGCCACAGCCTCTACAGAGGGTTCATGACATCTTCCATGTGTCTCAGCTCTGTCAGTATCTACATTATGGTTCACACGTCCTCGACTGGGGAAATATAGATATTGGTAATGATGCGACATTCATGGAGAGACCAGTGAGGATCGAGGGTCGTGAGGAGAAGGTTCTTCATGGATGAACCATTTCGTTGGTTCATGTGTTATAGAGGCATGGTGATCTCGAGGAGAGTACCTGGGAATGGGATGCACAGATTCTCACCCAGTACCCAGAGTTTTTTGAGTTATATCCTGTTTTGTCTTATACTTTTTTACGATGTAATTCTTAACTTGGTTAACTATGGAATGTGTTTTATGTGTGTCTTATGAGTCTTGATTGTGGGGGGGGGGGACCTGATCCCTAATCAAGACACAATAAAGTCAATGTGCTTAAACCCGTGAGGTTGATTCAGTGCCAGCCAAAGAAGATAATATCATGGCATCGAGGAAGGGAATTCCTAATCCATGTGACTGATATTTTTATTCTTTACTAGTTCGTGATGTTTCTTTGGGGATAGGAGTGGTAGGACATCTGTGATTATTCAGGATATAGTTGAGGAAGGGGCACTCCTTGGTAACAAGAAGGTTTAATCCTGAGAGGTATCATTCGGGGTGGTCATTCGGACCCCTAACTTTTCATCTGGTCTAGTTTTGATTCTCGGGGACGAGAATAGTTTGATAGGTATCTGATGTAATGAGCCGGACCCCCTAGTCCAATGCTTTGAAAAAACATGGTTCCAACAAAACGGTGGAACTGGTCCTGGAAGAACTGTGACGATGGAACCTCTTTCATTGTATCACCATGATGGAGGCACTGTGATGGTGGCACCGTGATGGTGTCTCACCGTGACAGTGGCACTGGGATTGTGTCTCACCGTGACAATGGCCCAAAGACGGTGGCACCATGACAGCCGCTCACCGACACAGGGGCACCGCTTACAGTGTCTCACCAAACCAGTGGCACCATAAAGGTGGCACCGAGTTGGTGTCACCATGATGAAGTCATTGTGCTGGTGCCTCACCAAAATGGTGTCTCTCCCCTCTATTTTCAGTTTACATGAGTTTCTCTAGTTCCTCCCCTGAAACATATCTTTTGATGAAAAACTGTTTTATACCGCTTTTTAAGCCATTTTAAATTGCATAAATGATATCAAAAATCCCTAAGAGCTGGGAGACCTTTGACATACCAAAACATTCATCTTTTCCTGGGTGCCACACCCTATGACCCATACTTCTCATTCAACCATGTTACGTATCTTCCAAAAAATTAAAAGAAATACTTTAATGCACGAAAGTTATGATCACCTCTCCGATGATAATAATTAAATGAGAATTATTCCCATCGTGTGTGACCTCGCAACTACATGGTGAAACCACTATCTTTAAAGATATTCAAAATTCTTATCCCATAACTCCAGGAACTCGCCTCTCTATATCACATGATAATTTCTTGTTCTCTTCTTCCTCTTGGCTGGTTTCTTTCTCCTCCTTGGTGCGTTTGGAGTCCCTCCTTCCCGATGCTTGTGGTTCGCCTGTGATGGAGCCTTTCTGCTCATCCTTGGAGTCCTTGGATTTCCTCCACTATAAGTCGTGCATCCCCAATTCTTTGTGCGTGGGGAAAAAATTTGATCATTCATCATCCAAGTATGGTTTTTTCCTTAATAATGTGATATGGTGTATCATGCAGGGTAGGTGCGTTATTCTTTCTGTGTGGATGGAAGAAAACTAACCCTTAATGAATATAATAAATGTACTTTTAATGAATTAAGTGGGTGTGATCGACGTTTCTACTATACTCTTTATCCTTGTTTTCATGTCGTGAATTATATAGACTTATGTACGCTAAAAATTGTGGTCGTTGGTGGTACTTCCTTCCACACTAATGATGATTCAATGGTTGTAACATGGAAATCGGTTAATCACTTAAACTCGGTTTGATTAAATGGATGTCTTGTGGACAAAAATCCTTGTGTGATCACCCCAATTGACCCAACAGAAAGAAGTAACATAATGAATGGTTTACATGAATATGGAAACTCCCTTGCTCTGTCTTGGTAATGTGTGTGGTTGTTCTGTTTGATACCTATGGGGTAATATGGATGTGGATGAGATTCCATCTTGTGGTGAAATCATTAGAGTATGAATTTGAGGACATGTGGGGTCGTATGTTGGGTCTTGTTTTGGTTCCAGTACATCGAGGGATCTCATGGATCCCTTTGTTGTTGTGACTTTACAAGAGAACCGGGTGTGAATGCATAAAATGATTCCTGAATGTTTCTCTTTTCTTGGATTGTGGATATGCCTGTTAGTTTCCCAATAGTGAATAATTATTTAAATGAAATCACTTGAATAAGAAAAATAAGAATGGGAAGGATGGTGAATTTCTTCTGAGAATGAGTCGTGAATTGATTCGGGTGTTGTGCTTCTTATGAATGAATAGTCATGATGGTGTTCATTCATGAGCTGGTTTTGGAACCCCCTAGGTCAGGATTAGTGCTTGTTTACCTATATGTATAAATTAGCTTTTACGTTTCTTATTATCCCCCCCCATGTTGAGCACATAAAGGCGAACACCCCCATTTCATGGGGGAGGGTTTTTTTCCAATACTACTGTGAGTGGATGGTTATTAGCTTCATTCTGCTCCCTTTATCAAATGTCCCAAGACTCTTTGGGAAAGCTATGACAGCCTTTGATCCATTATATTCCAAGATTCTTCAAGCTTGGTACACGATGGTGGTTGGCCCAAGAGTGTGTGGGAAGGTTATTTCTCAAGTGTCTTCGGGATGAGGCCCAGGTGTCTTCGGGCGTTGTAGTAGTAGTTCTGGCCCAAGTGTCTTCAGGTGTGGTTAAAAGGTTTTGTGGCCCAGGTGTTTGCGGGTGGGATGTGTGGTTGTGGTAGCCCAGGTGTTTGTGGGTGGGGTATGGCAGTGGGACTGTGGTGAAAATGTTAGGGAAGGTTTGATGTATAAGATGTCTTCAGTAACCAGTAGGAAAGTGGCGCGAGGTACCCAAACATCAATGTGTTATTATCATTACATTACATTACTTGAGTTATTTGGGGAGTGTGCGTTGATGATATTTGGGTGGATAGTTTCCTTGCAAGGTGATCTTGTTGTCTCCTTCTCTCATGAGGCATTATAATTCCTCCCCACTTGTCCACGAGAGCTTTTGGTTTTCCCTACTGAGAATATCGGTATGCTCACCCTTCGTATATAAATAGTTTTCAGGCATCCAGGAGGACATCGAGGATCATATAGGACCATACTAGTTCAGAAATTGGGATAGTTGTTGTTGCTATTTTTTTTTCTTTTTTTGGTATTTAATTTAGGGGTTTTCGTGTGCTTTTGTAACATTTACATTTGACATGCATATAGGAACTATTTTTCTTTGGATTTAATTTCCTCCAGTTCTAGCATTTTTTGGATTTTCTATCTTATCTCCCGATTGTACTAAGAAAAAAAGGGGTAATGCCTTCTATTTTATGTATGATTCTGTACCATTGGTGCTAGTCGGAACTCCGGGACCTATTGAAGGCGGGTCTCATGGGTCATTATCTCTCCTTGAACATAAATAAGGAAGTGTTTGGAAATATGTGATCCCTTCTCTCATTCTGTTGAAGGTGGGTCGTGACAGAGAGGTAGAACTTTTCCATACAAATGAACGATATTATCATATTCCCCCAAAATAAAACGATTTATGGTACATGTGATATAATAATTAAAAAATAATAATAATATCATATATATATCATAAATATATTAAATATAATATATAAATTATATGTAAATCCTTATTCACAACCTTGTGAGGTTTTAATGGAAAAAATCAATGACATCAGATTACAATGTGGTAGACTACTATACACACAAATAGGGATTACTAAACCCATTCAATGTAAGTGTGTGTTTGTTTAGGTAATGAACATATAATAAAAAAATACAAATATCTGTAATAAAATTATTTTTTATATCATCTGGGTAAAATAATTATTTAACTTGGTGAAGAATGGAATAGAATAATAATGCTTATAGATGAACATTATGTCTTCTTTGGGTGTCATGTTATGGTTTTCACTAAATCCTAGAATGTTTGTCGGTATGACCAAACTGAGGAATATAAAATAAGGTTATAGATGTACTAATATGATTTGTTATGTATTTTGGAAATCCAAATGTATTGATAGTTACGATTATCTGAGTAGAGTGAGTTCAATTTTATAGTTGAGTATGATTTAAATTCCTGTAAACAAAAAGTGTATTCACTATTAGTAGGTGAAAATTACCTAGTGTGGTTCCAAAATGTATAATTAAAGGTGTTAAGGTATTATATGGTCAATAATAACTCCACTACACAATAAATCTCATTATCTAATCTTTTTTTAATTAACTTCTTAGTTTCCTTATTTTTTCATTTTGGTTTTCCAATAAGATATCTAGTTTTGTAAAAAAATTAATTTATCAATCAAAAATAAATTAAAATTATTATTATTATAAATTTTATAACCAATGATTTTAAATATTAAAACCAAATAAAAAATACAAAATATCATGTGTTGTGGAATATTATTTTAACAAATTTTTATGTAACGTTCCAAAACAGCACTTTAACCCAAACCATGCCAACACTATTTTTACTGTTTTTGAGGTCAATTTTCTAATTATAATAGATAAATTGTTTCATTTATGGGCCATATTTAATTTTTATTAACATTTAAAACCAAATTATAATAATAATGTATTTTGAAAAAATTTATATCATTTAATCAAATATAATATATTATAAAAGAACATTAATGTAAATTTAGACATTATTTATTTCTTTTAAGTTTATAAATGTGAGGAAAAAATAAAATTTTATTCTATTTGTTGGTTGGAGTGGACACTCAAGAGGTGGGTGAATTGAGTTCCAATTAAAATTTCTGTTAAAAACATTGCTCTTAAAATCCCTCTATTTAAAAATAAAGTTAAACTTTAGTGAATTTATACAGAGTGTAAATATTCAATTAGTTTCTCAAAGAATGATTAGGTCTTAGTTAATTTAATCTTAAGAATAAATTGACTATTGAAACTAACTCATCGGTTTACAATAAGAATAAACACTTGCTAATTTAACTATCAAAGTTACTTTTAAAAAAATTATATTTCAAAGTAGTTAGTAGCAGAATATGAAATAAATATATACAGTATACTCATAACATAAACATAAATGAATTGCATAAGTAACCAAGAGGTTCAGTCTCAAGCCGAGACTTAGTCCTCTCAAGAATTTATATAAATTGATCCACCCCCTGGATCGGGGTAACCAACAGTTCCGAAAATGTTCATGTTCATAGACCTCTACCACAGTTCTACGTGGGAAAACAAACAGCAGCTCACAGCTATCCAGGTCTTACTCGACCTCTACAACTATCCACAGTGGGATATAAGGGAGTTATAGAGTTTGAATGAGGATTTAAAAATCCTCAATCCTAGATTAGGAGATAGTGTGTGTGAAAAATAAATAGGGTACAGAAACTTCTCGAAATGTAGTTGAAAGAATCACTAAAGTATTTGTGAATGAGCATAGACAAGTTTTAGTGATTGGCAGTGTTGCTCTGGACTCATTTGATTTTTCAGAAAAGCTTATGGGTCCTTCTCTGGTTCTTGTTCAGAAAAACAGATTATCGTTTTCTTCCTTGGTTCCATGTTCATCTTATCAGCCTGAGTTCATGAAGTGTTTTTTGTAGTTCTTCACTCAAGATGCAGCTTCTGTTCTCCAATGGAAATGAATTTCTTCGTGTATTTCCACTGTTCTTGGAGTATGGATGTATCCTTGTGTGAATTCACCACGTTTGAATGATGTTGAGCCCTTTTCTTTTTCACCCTTTGTGTGCCTTCTTAGTTCCTTGATTCTCGAGGTATGCACACCCCTTGTTCACTCATCTCTAGCTAGGTATTTATCTTCCCTTTTATAGCTTTCAGCTTCAGCAAATGGAATGATTAGTTTTTTCCAGGGTACTAGGTACTGTTACTTGACATGGCAACAGAAATCATTAAATAACACTAACTGCATTAAAAACATCAAATGTAATTGTTATATTAATAAATAAATAATATTGAGAGTATAGAGTTTGACTGGTGGGTCAATCATTAGTAGTCCTTTGTTGGTAGATGTGTATGGTGGACATTGTGTAGTAGTGACCTTCTATCGATAGCTCTTTGAACTTGTTTCTGTAGCTCCTTGAACTTGTATCGGTAGCTCCTGATATCGGTAGCTCTTAATTTGTATCGTAAACACTTGGTATCGGTTGCTCAATAGACCGATGACTTCATTATATCTATAGATTTATTATGTATCGATGACTCTGTATATCAGTATCTCTTGGTCTATCTGTAGCTCTGGTCTATCGATAGCTCTGGTCTATTGGTAGCTCTGGTTTAGTTCCATTGATTATGTGTATCGGTAGACTTATGCACATCAGTAGCTCCATTCAGTACTATCAGAAAACTTCTTCTATGGATAAATATCTGCATCGGTGGCATTGTTCTATGATTACCAGTAGATTTGTTCATATCGGTGACTTTAGCCTATTAGTGACTCTTTCTATCGGTAGACTAAGTTATCAGTAAACTAAGTACAAGTAGCTCTGTATCAGTAGTTATACGCAGATCAGTGACTAAGACTTATCTTTTTTATACGAAACATATCTGATTGGATTATAATTACTTCAAAACTTATATAGACAAAGATAAACATTGATCAACATATTTCAAGGATTATTTTAATATTATTATCATCTTGATAATAGAATATCATAGATTGAGCGAATTAGAATGTAGATAAACAATAATTGGGATTATCAAAGTATGTGAAAGCATAGTTGGGATTATCAAAACAGGCGAGGTCAACAATATCCCCCTTTTTGATAATCACAACATATGATATTGTAGTTTCAAAACAATGAGTAGTTGTTTCAGAGGATATATCAGTAAATGCAATTATCTCAGAGAAAATAGTATATTATATAACATAATGTATCAGAGGTAGAATTAAATGAAATGATATCAGAGGGGAAAAACATGGTATCTCTTCCTTAGATAATATTTCTCCCCCTTTATAATAATCAAAATGTGGGAAACAATAAATAGAAGAAGAACAAAATGAGAATGAAAAGAATGCCAGTTGTATTATATGTTGTAAAAAGGTACATAGACAGAAAACAAAATACAAGGGATTCCTATCAAACATTATAGCCACTTGTTCAATACACATCCACAATGTGATATTGGCCCTTTAGATCAGAAGAGGATTCAGACGGTGTGGATGCTGGTGAAGGCTTAGGAATTCCGGAAATGATCCTAGGAGGCTGAGCCACTGACACTATGATTGGTCGGTACTGAGGAGTTCATTGAGTGATCATAGGTGTAAGGATTTGAATGGATTGGGCTGGAGTCATCTGAACAGGAGAAGCAGTATAGGCATAGGCAGGTAAAGAAGGAGGTACAATCACTGGCCTAACATCGACATGCAGGAAGGGCATCAAAAGATTTCTGAAATCCATAATTATTCAACCTCCTCTTTCCATGGAAGATAGGAAGTCATCCTTGTTATCCATGAATTTTTCCAAGGTTGGAGTCAATTACCTTAGTTTTTTGACTTTCTCTCTGAAGTCTTGATTGACAGGAAGTAACTTCAGGTTTTCCAAAAGAAGTTTGAAGTGATTGTTGAGTTGATTCTTGGTGTAAACCTTTTAGAAATTGGAGTCCACCTTGTCTTTCACTTCTTTCTGAGAGGCAGAAGCATCTCTCATATAGTCTTGGACAGTTTTCATTATTTCTCTAGCTGAATCTCTGGTATAAAGCACAAATATTTTGAGGTCGGATGAGTCCACAAAGCCACTGGTTGAAGCTGAACCAAGCTCCTCCTTCATCACAGCTCAAATCTAATTCAAATCCACTGAGGGTTTAGAATAAATAGAACCAATAGAGAAAGATACGGTTTCCTTTAGGTTTTTGGTCGACCCACTAATATGATTTTGGACTTTGGAATCCTGTATTTTAACATGATCTTTCATGGATGTTTTAAAACATTCGAACACTGAAACCATCTGGCTTACAACACTTTTGACATAGGATAAGTCCTTGTCTTCTTAGGATTTTGAGCTCGTGTAAGATTCTAAAGAGATAACAGATTTATTTAGAGCTTCAATATCTACTTCCAGTATAGAAACATGGATCTGGAAGTTTGTAACTTCTTCCACTATTTTGGACACACACGTTGACAAATTACAACTGACAGAGAGTTGAAAATATTTTTCCAAATTGCTCATATCTTCAATAAAGAAGTGCTTCAACTCAGTAATAGAAGCAATAAAATACTCTTTCAGATCATCCTTTAAGGATTCAAGGTCATCCCTGGTGATCGTATCAGCAGGAGAAATGACAACAGGTGCACTTTCAGAGGCTATACCGGCTACTGAGTCTGTCATAATCGATTGGATTGATGACACAAGTGAAGATTCCATCTTCCTTGTCTCTTCCACAAAACTGTCCTGAAGATTTTTTTTCACATTATCTAGGTCATGCATTCTGACCACATCTTCAGGTAACAACTCAGTATCAACATCATAAATGATATATGGTCTATTGAGGGATTCCTCATTATCAGAATAAGAATAGTCTAATCCACAAACCACAAAACTGGGGTCTTCTACCCAATCCTCAATATCAACAGCCACTGACAAACTTCCAAACATGGTTTGATGCTCCCCCTCAATGGGTTCATTCCCATGTACAGCAAGGGAATTCTCAGCAGGTCTTTCTTCCTGATGAGAATCTTATAATATCCATTATTTCTCTGCAACATCAAGAGGGTCCTCTGTATTAGGTAGAGCTTCTTTCATTTCTCCTACTACATTCTCAGTAGGCACAAATGAGCTTCCAATTAATGGACTCAGACTTAAATAGATAGAATCAGAGGCTTCAGATTCATTATCCTTTTCTTCTTTATGCTCAGGGGCTGGCTGGTCTTCCTCATCAGTAGGAGTTTCTTCTTCTACTAAGGCTTCCTTTATAGAAGATACAATTTCAGCAGTAGGACTTGGATGGAAGTCCGGATCTCTTCCATCATCCATATAAGTATCTTCCTCTTCACTCACATCACTATACTTAGTTTCTTCTTCATCAGGTCGGAGACCTAGATCCCTCACATCCTTAGGTCTTGAAGGATGATTCACAAGATTGAATTTATCATATACCTTCTTTTCATCATTAACCCACTCACCTCTCCATGGGTTCTAATTTTTCGTCATGTATTTGGAAACTATTCCTGTGATAGAAAAGATATTCCTTACTACCACTGTCTCATCTTGAGACTTAGCTACACCTTTCACTTTGATCATCACTGAGATCAACATGGAAAAGTATAGGGCAATAGTCTTTGATTTTGTCCTTGTTATGTCTTCCATTTGGATCATCAACAATCTGCACATATTCACTTTTACACAATGTCTCAACAGATGCAGGAGATAGATATCCTGAAATTTTAAATTCACAAAGACTCCTCTCCTTGGTATTAAGACATGCTGAACAAATTTTAACAACAATCTATTCTCTCCATCCATTTCAGCAGCCACGACTTCTCTTTGATTTCCATCACCGGTGAGCTCCTCCAAGGTAGTCTCATAATCTTATATATCACTTGTAGGTGGTATAGCTTTCGAGACATATCCAGATACACCTTCGTGGGGAACCTTTAGGCATTCATCCCACTCAATGGATGAAAATAAAATCTCCTTTCCATTCACAAAAGAAGACACTCGGTTCTCATCTTCTGATTTCTCAAAGATTACAAACTCATAAAATTGTTTCACTAGCTTTGGATAGTAGGGGACATGGTTGTTTGAAAATCAATATACACACTTTTGATCTTCTATCACTTCGAGCACGAACGACTTGCTAGGCAACTACCATTCCAAACATAACTCTTTTTCAATCAAAACAAATCTATTATGAAAATGAGGATTCACTAGTCGCCTACCTGACATAGTTATACCAACACTACCACTTTCTTCTAGATCGGACATATGTTACTTTGTTTTCGGCTCAATACTGTCATCTCTGATGTTAGGAAGTTTGGTTTTGTCATCTCTGGTTTGAGGGATTTAGGGTTTTCGATAGATTCGGGAGCTAAGGTTTGATGGTAAGGGTTTGAGGCTTAGTGGATTGAGAAGTATCTAGGATATTGTTTGTATCATTTAGGAATCAAAAAATAAATAAATAATGTGTAATAATGTAAAAACGATTCAGATTCTGGTGGCAGACAGAAGTTTAAAGCAACGCACTCATCGGTAGTGTTTATCGGTGAGATTTCCTATCAGTGAGGTCTATCGGTGAGGTAGGTTACATTAGTGAGGTTACATCAGTGAGGTATTACATCAGTGAGGTATTCACATTGGCGAGGTATTCACATTGGTGAGGTATTCATATCGTTGAGGTATTCAAATCGATGAGGTATTCACATCGGTGAGGTATTCACATCGGTGAGGTATTCACATCGGTGAGGTTTCATCGGTGAGTTAGCTACCGATCAAGGTTAATAATTCCCAACTCATGTCAAATGTAACTTAACCTATCTGAACTCAAAGGTGTGGTGAAAATGTCACCTAATTGATGTTTAGTACCTATAAATTCAAGAGTAATATCACCCTTTTGGTAATGATATCTAATGAAATGGTGCCTTACATCAATGTGTTTGGTCCTAGAGTGGGATACAAGGTTCTTAGAAATGTTTATTTCACTAGTGTTGTCACAAATGATAGAAATATGCTTAAAATCATATCCATAGTCCAAAAGAGTGTGTTTCATCCACAGAATTTGGGCACAACAACTACCAGCGGCTATATACTCTGCTTCGGAAGTGGATAAAGCTACAGAATTATTCTTTTTACTACACCAAGATACTAAGGATTTTCCCATTAAATGACATGTTCCTGAAGTGCTTTTTCTATCCAACTTTCAACTAGAAAAGTCAACATCTGAAAAACTCATTAACTCAAAGGATTGTCCTTTTGGGTAAAATAAACATAAGTTTATAGTGTGATTAAGATACTTAAAAATTATTTTAATATCATGTAAATGATATTATTTCGGATTACATTAAAATCTTGCACACATACACACACTAAAAATAATATCTGGTCGACTAGCTGTAAAGTAAAGTAAGATTCCAATCATAGCTCTGTAATCGGTTTGATATACTTTTTTCCCAGCTTTATCTCAATCCAATTTACAGATTGTACTTGTAGGAGTATCACTTTCCTTAATACTATCCAAAACAAAATGTTTTAAAAGATCCTTTTTATATTTACTTTGATTCAAAATAATACCATTTTTATTTTGAAAAACATGAAATCCAATAAAATAATCAAGTTCTCCCATTTAACTCATTTCAAATTAATTTTGCATACTCTTTAAAAAATCAGTACATAAGGTGTGTTTAAAAGATCAAAAAATAATATCATCAACATAGATTTGTACTATCAAAACATCTTTAAAAAATCATTTAATAAAAAGAGTTGGATCAACAATCCCTTTAGTAAAACTTTTTGGAATAAGAAAGTTACTAAGCCTATCATACAAAGCTCTTAGAGATTATTTAAAACCATATAATGATTTATAAGGTTTAAAAACTTGATTTGGAAAATTAGGATTAGTAATAACAGTGGTTTTTTAACAAAAACATCTTCAATTATAAAACCATTTAAAAAAGAACTTCTGACATCCATTTGATATAAGTTGACATTCAGATGTGGAGCATAGGAAAGTAAGATCATTATGTCTTCTAATATGGCTACAGGGGTAAAGGTTTCCTCATAGTCTATACCTTCCTCTTGACTATATCTGTGTGCAACTAACCTAGATTTGTTTCTAAATATATTTCCAGACTCATCACCTTTGTTTCTAAAAACTCATTTAGTGCATATTGTCAATGTTTCCTTGGGTCTGTCAACTAATTCCCAGACATTGTTTCTTCCAAATTGATTTAACTATTTTTGCATATCCATTACCCAAAATTCATCATTGATTACATCATTGAAATTTTTAGGTTCTAACTATGAATGAAAAGCTTTATGTTCAGCCTGGTTTCTTAGAGAAGCTCTAGTTTGTGTCCCTCTATCATGATTACCAACAACATCATCTAAAGGATGATTCTTTATAATCCTAGTTGATCTAGTAAAGGTAGGACTAGAAATTTAAGGTTCATCTATAGGTTCGGGTTCAACAGAAGTAGATTCTGGAATATGTCCAGAACTGGATATTTTTATAGCAGGTTCTTTAGTTTTATCATTAAGGTCCAGAACAGTAAAATCTTCTTCATGATTTTCAAGAGAGGTTTTAGACTCATGTGGATCTGTTTCAACAAACATGATGTAAACAGATTCTTCCACAGATTTGGTTCTTTTTTTAATGACTCTATAGGATTTTCTAGTTAAAGAATAACCAAAAAAATCCATCACCACTTTTAGAAGAAAACTTTTCTACATTATCATTTGTATTGAGAATAAAGACTTTGTCACCAAAGACTCTAAAGTAACTAACTTTGGGTTTTCTATTAATCTATAGTTTATATGGGGTCTTCTTGGGAATAGGTCTAATCAAGACTCTATTAATAATAAAAAAACCAATATTCACAGCTTTTTCCCAAAAATAAATAGGCATGTCATATTTATTAAGCATGGTTCTTGCTATTTCATGAAGGGTTCTGTGTCTTCTTTCTACTACACCATTCTGCTGGGGTGTACTAGGAGCAGAAAAGTTGTGACTATAGCCATTTTGTGAGAAATAAGATTTAAACTCAATATTTTCAAACTCCCGGCCATGATCACTTCTCAAGGTTTTAATCTTAAGTACACTAAATATTTCTACAGACTTGGAGTATTTAACAATGGAAGAAAAAGCTTCACTTTTGTGAGCCAAGAAGTATACCCAATTATATCTAGAAAATTCCTCTACTAAGACATAGACATGGTGCTTCCCATTTAAAGTAGAAACTCTAGAAGGTCCAAACAAGTCCATGTGAACCAACATGAGATGTTTAGAAGTTGAAACTTTTTTCTTGGATTTAAAAGAAACTTTATGTTGATTTACCTTTTGACATGGATTACAAACTTTGTCATTTGGGAATTCAAGTTTGGGTCGGTCTCTAACTAAGTTCTTCTTAGTCAATTTTCTAAGCGATTGGATGTTGCAGTGTCCTAATATTCTGTTCCAAAGCCAAGACTCTTTATGTAAAGCACTTAAATATGTAAAATTTTACTTAGCTAATGAATTCAGATCAACAATATACATTTTCATTTCTCATAGAAGAAAATACTAAAACATTTTTTGATTTAAAAACATTACAGGAATCATTTTCAAACTTCAAATTAAATCCATCAA
This sequence comes from Viscum album, assembly GCA_963277665.1. Classification (NCBI taxonomy): domain Eukaryota; kingdom Viridiplantae; phylum Streptophyta; class Magnoliopsida; order Santalales; family Viscaceae; genus Viscum; species Viscum album. Next base: position 1,656,711,255 of record OY728119.1, read on the forward strand.
CAAATAATTGATAAATACATAATAGGTTATACATAAGTCCATCAACAATTAAAACTTTAGAAATTAGAAATGAATCATTGTTAACAATCTAGCCTAGGCTGATGATTTTTCCTTTAGAATTATCATCAAAGGTGACATGACCTCCATCAACATTGATTAAACTTTTAAGTCATGAATAATCTCCAGAAATGTGCCTCATACATCCATTGTCCAAGTACCACACCTTTTTGTGATAACTCTTCATATAGGTTTCCTACACAACAGATTTAAACAGAAAATGATTTTGGTACCCAGAACTTCTTGGGTCCAGACAGGTTCGTAATCAAAGCTTTAGGTACCCAAATTTGTCTTATGGGTCTCATAAAATTTACAGAATCAATATATTTTGAAATATAAATTTTATTTGATATATAACTATATGAATTACTAGTTGAAGCATAAATATTTCCAGAACTGGAATAAGTAGAATTTTGTCCAGATTTAGAAATAAATCGAGTTCTAGTGAACTGTCTCTGTCCAGGTTGGTATCCCAAACTAGTAGTTTACTTTGGTGCAACTTGTTTACCTAACATTTGAGTTAGAGTATCCTTTCCATTTGTGAATTTTTCTAGTTTTTTTATAAGTTTCTCATTATACATTTTAGGTTAATTATTTTCCTCAAACAGTTGAGCATTCTTTTCCTTTTCTATATCAAAGGATTATTTAACATTTGAAGTGAGAGAATGATGTTTCTTTAGTGACTTATATTTGTTCTTTAGTTCATTACGTGTTTCTTCCCTCATATTAAAATATTCAGATAATTTAGATTTAAATATATCTTCAAAATCAGAATCAGATTCTGCACCATCTCTAGAATAATAGGAATTTAACACAGGAGTATCTAAGGTTACCTCAGACGTGTTGGTCATGAAACACATGTTTTCACGATTCTTTTCTGAATCAAAAACTTTAGATTCACTTGTTTTGTCCTCTAAAGCAATAAAAGTATCTTTCATATCTTTTTTATTCTTATTGTCCTTATAACCATGTTTCTTTTTTAATATTAGTTTTGGACAGTCAGCCTTGATGTGTCATTTCCTCTTGCATTCATAGCAGACTATATCATCTTCCTTATCAGTCTTCTTCCAATCCTTCTTACACTTACCTCTATTGTCATACTTACATTTGTAATTTGATTTTATAAAGAATCTCTTTTTCCTATAGATCTTCATAAATCTACAGGCTATTTGAGCCATCTCAGCATCACTGTCAGAATTTGAATCATCACTGGTTGAACTTTCAATAGGTACATGTATTTTCTCCATGTATTTGCTCTATGAAGTAGTAGACTTGAATTCCACGGATTTTCTCTTGGTTTTATCGTCTCCTTCAATATTTACATTAAGTTCTTCCTCATACATTGTAAGCATACCTATTAATTTCTTATCAGGGAGTGTGATGATGTCGCATGATTCTCTAATGGAAACAGATGTGCCTCTCCATCTTTCTGGTAGACATCTTAATATCCTCATCATTTGTTCCTTTACTGGAACAACTTTTCCAAGAGATCTCATAGTGTTGACAATATAATTGAACCTGAGATACATGTCAGAAATAGGTTTATAAGAATTAATTTTAAAATTGTCATATTCAATAGTATAAGTATTTAATCTCATTTCATTAACATTTGTTGTTCCTTCATGATAACCACTCAGAGTATCCCATATTTCTTAATCAGTTTTACAAGTAGATATTCTATTGAATTCCTCATATCCTAATGCAAAATAAAGGGCATTCATATCTTTACAATTATTATTTTAAGAAGTCTTTTTAGGTTCATCCAATGTATTTTTTTCAGTTTCTGGAATTTTATATTTTGACTCTATAGCAGTCCAGATATCAAAAACCATATTCTCTAAATGAATTTTCATCTTATGTTTCCACTAGGCATAGTTGGTACCATTGAAGAATGGCGTCCTGTTGGTAGCAACACCTTCTAGTCTATTATCCATAGAGAGATTTTATCAAATATTATTAAAGAGATAAAATTTAGAACTAACAGAAATTTAAGATCTTTAAATATGCAACAGAAATCACAGTTGAAAAATAGAATGTTTTGAAAACTTTGAAAAACAAAAACAACCTCTGATACCAAATTATGGTCAGATTGGACTCTCAAGAGGGGGTGAATTGAGATCCAATTAAAATTTCTATTAAAAATATTTCTCTTAAAATCCCCCTATTTAGAAACAGAGTTAAACTGTAGTGAATTTATACAGAATGTAAATGTACAATTAGTTTCAAAAAGATTGATTTGGTCTCAGTTAATTTAATATTAAGATTCAATTAACATTTGAAACTAACTTACTTGTTTACAATAAGCATAAACACTTTTTAATTCAACTATCAAAGTAACATTTAAAACAAATTATATTTCAAAGTAGTTAGCAGCGGAATATGAAATACATATATATAGTATACTCATGACCTGAAAAAATGCACAGTAGATGTAACCAAGAGGTTTAGTCTCATGACGAGACTTAGTCCCCTCAACAATTTATATAAATTAATCCACACCCTGGATCGTGGTAAATAACTATTTTGGAACTGTTCAGGTTCAATGACCTCAACCACAGTTCTACATGGGAAAACAAACAACAGCTCACAGTTGTCCAGGTCTTACTCAACCACTACCACTATCCACAGTGGGATATAATGGAATTATAGAGTTTTAATGTGGATTTAAGAATCCTCCAGCATAGCTCAAGAGATAGTGTGTGTGAAAAATAAATAGGGTACACACACTGCATGAAATGCAGATGAAAGAATCACTAAAGTAACTGGGAATGAGTTTATAAAAGATTTAGTGATTGGTAGTGCAACTCTAGACTTGTTTGATTTGTTAGAAAAGCTTCTGGGTCGTTCTCTGGTTCTTGTTCAGAAAAACAGAGTATCATTTTATTCCTTGGTTCCAGGTTAAGCTTTTCAGCATGAGTGGATGAAGTGTTTGTTGTAGTTCTTCACTCAAGATTCAGCGCGTGTTCTCCTCTAGAAATGAATTTCTTCATGTATTTCCAGTGTTCTTTGAGTATGGATATAGCATTGTGTGAATGCACCATGATTGAATGATGTTGAGCCCTTGTCTTTTTCACACTTCGTGTGCCTTCTTAGTTCCTTGATTTTCTCTATATGCACACCCCTTGTTCACTCATCTCCAACTAGGTATTTATCTTTCCTTTTATAACTTTCAGCATTGGAAAATGTAATGATTACTTTTTGCATGGGGTACTAGGTACGGTTCCCTGACATGGCAACTGAAATCATTAAATTACATTAACTGCATTAAAAACATCAAATCTAACCGTTAGATTAATAAATAAATAATATTGAGAGTATAGAGTTTGACAGGTTGGTCAATCATTAGTAGCCTTCTATTATTAGATGTGTATAGCGTAATTTTTGTAGCAATGACCTTCTATCGGTAGCTCTTTGAACTTTTATTGGTAACTCCTTGAACATGTATCGGTAGCTCCTGATATAGGTTGATCCTTCTCCATATCGGTAACTCTTGGTATCGGTAGCTCTATAAACTGATGACTTCATTCTATCAGTAGCGTTATTCTGTATCAGTGACTCTGTATATCAGTAGCTCTTGTTCTATCAGTAGCTCTGGTCTATCGGTAGCTCTGGTCTATCAGTGGCTCTGGGTTTGTTCCACTGAGTATGTGTATCAGTAGATTTATGCACATCAGTAGCTCCATTCTGTACTATCGAAAAACCTGTTCTATTGATAGCTACCTGCATTAGTGACCTTGTTTTAAGCCTATCGGTAGATTTGTACATATCGGTGACTTTATCCTGTCAGTGACTCTGTCTATTGGTAGACTAAGTCTATCGGTTGACTATGTACAAGTAGCTCTATGTCAGTAGCTATACACAGATCAATGACTAACACTTATATATATTATGAAAAACATATCTGATTGTATTAAAATTAATTCCAAACATATATAAACAAAGATAAACATTGATCAAAATATTTCAAGGATTATTTTAATATTATTATCATCTTGATAATAGAATATCATAGATTGAGCGAATTAGAATATAGATAAACATTAATTGAGATTATCAAAGTATGTGAAACCATAGTTGGGATTATCAAAATAGGTGAGGTCAAAAATATTAATTTCTCACTAGTTTAACATGATATATTAATCAAATAAAATAATTTAATAAAATAATTTATTCAATTTAATTTACTATTAATATTTTTATTATTATTTATTATGTTTATTTATTACTAAAATAATTACTACATTGTAATTTCTTAAGAATTTTAAGAGATTATTTCATATAAAAATTTATAAGATACATTATCATGAAAAAACTCATTTATCTTTCAAAAGGATAAATATAACCTAAAATATGTTTTACAACTCCATATGATATATACAAATTTAAAGAAAAAAGTCATCCTTTTTACACAACTAATTATAAATGTCACATTAAAATAATAAAGTCAAAAAACTCATAAAAATATATCCTATTGTTTTATGGGATGAAATATTTAAAAAAAGTGTTTTGGTGAAGTTTCGAGTAAATTTTACACCTTAATATTAAATTTTAATCCCTAGGTAAATTTTTTTTTGTTAAATGTTATAATTAAATTTCACTAATTTCAATAATATCTTTTTTAAAAATGGTCTTATTAGAAATTATAAATCATTATAATTCCCAATATGAAGTCTACTTTTCCAAATTATATTAATATTAGTGTAATATTTCAATTTAATATTTATCCTATAAATAGGGTGTGATTGCAATCCTTTAAGAAGAGTTTTTTTCTTTTAAAAAGTTGAATCTATATTCACTTAATGGATAGTAATAAAATTTGTGAGAAACTAAATTAATATTTTTTGATATATAATATTTAATTTTTTTTAATTTTTTTCCAAATACTGATTATTTTTATTAAATAAATAATATAAACCTTATCTATTTTAAAATAGTTTTAACAAAAATTCTCTTTAGACCGAATAAAAAATTTAAATAAAATCTCAATATTTATTTGATTCAAAAGTAAAAATGTGGATAAAATATATCTAAAGTATAAATAATTCACATGAAAACATATTCAAAACAAATTTGGACTTTTTTAAATTAATTTCATGAAAATAAATGACTTGTTACAAAATTAGATTTTTCTCACAATTCACAAAAAAAATAAATTTTTCCGAAAATCTTGAAATTTTACCCATGTAAATTTTAATATTCAAATTAAAAAATGATTTTTATTTTTTCATATACATGTTATAAAACATCCAAAAAACATGTTTTAAAACTTTTTTCAGGAAAATTCATAAAAATAATTTTTGAAGAAAACATACATTGGAAGAACAAAATCATACTACTATAAATTTATTTATTATTTAATTAAAATCTATAGATAATTCATATTGAGTGATCAATATATATATAAATATATCATAATTTATATAATACTATTTATACACGCCAATATAAGGGCAAGTTTATAACAGAAATATATTTCATGGGTAGTTTAAGCTTGGTGGTGCTTGATGAATAAGCTATCAAAAATAAAAATCCTAGGGTTGAGTGTGAAATAAGATAAACTGAGTGTTTCATTTAACACAAGCTAAAATTGTCATTTCATGTCCATTATACTGTTGAATATAATTTATTTAAAATAAAATCTTATGGTGTTACATTTCAAAAGTAATTAAATGTACTAAACAGAAATAAGTAATACATATATTACCTAAAATAGTATTAAAATAATTATAAGACTTTTATATTACTAAATTTATTGAAAATAATGAAAATTTTAAAAAATTGGTATTTTTTAATATTCACTAAAAATTAATATTTTAAAAGAAAATACAAAAATTTAAACCTGATTTAATTTTGATATTATATTTTTAGAAATGAAATTCATTTTTTAAATTACTTTTTTAAAATATAGAAATCAAAATTATAAATATAAAATTATAATAAAAGTGTTTTGTTAGAACTATTTCCTTTTTTAGTTTAAAAATTAAATGTTAATTTTATAATGAATTTAATATCTAATTCATAACAATTAATGAACATGAAATTGTATATTCTATATTTTCCTAAGTTGTCACATTCTTACCCCATTTAGAAAATTGTTTCCTAAAAATTTTATTCAATTATTGAACATGTGGGGATTTTATTCCCTCAAATAATTTTATGATTCTCATATTATCTATTCAAACATATGGTTTTCCTATAAAAACTAAATTGGATAAGTTAGATAATTACACAACACATTATATCTATGGTCAACAATATGAATAATTTGTTCCTTATATGTAACATTCTATTCATATTTAACTACTTCCTGATACAAAACATTAGTTGAATCTAGGAAATATTTCATTAGCATTGATATCCAAAAAATATTTTGTACCTAGGACAAACACATAAGAAATGACACTATGTACGTAATTGATGCTATTTTCTCTATGATTTTATTGGATCCAATGAACTAAAATCATAGATTTCCCTTTTTACCCAATTTTATCTCACTTTTCTATGAAGATACATTAAGGAAAACATGATCACCGAACTAAAAAAAGGACAATTTTTTAGTTATCCAGATAACTTATCTTCATTATATAAGCTATCCAAAAATAAAATTGAATAAAAAACACCTTATCTTCTATTTCATCTACCAAATCTAGTATATTTTTTTTCTAATACTTAATCCAACAAATGTACCTTCTCATAGCGCATTCCATTTAATTCCACATATTTTTCTATATATATGATCGATTTAAATAATTTTTTATAATAAATCTAATACAAATGAAAATAACTATTAAAACATACAAATTTAAAAATTTATAATACAAAATTATGTATTAAAATGTATGAAAGATACTATCGTACAATCCATTAGATAGAGGATAATAATTTTTACTAAAAATTGATTTAATATACAATGACTTCTGAAATCCTATCCAAAAATTAAATGTCAACCTATGATCCCAATATAAAATAAAATAGAGATAATGTTCTTGTGAAATGATTACCACTATTAGATAATGTATATAATGAAGATAAATGAAAATTTTATCTTGAATTTGAATATAATATATTGATTTTTCTAGTTGATCAACAGTAACCCGAGTCAAATTGTAAATTTGATACATCTTTGGTATTCCCACTACAAAATCCTTTGATATATTTTACAGTTTCCAATACCATACTAGAAAATGTCTAAAAGTTCCCTTAAGTAATTATTATTCTACTTTAACCTCAAACATTTCATTATAAATTCACCAATATTTATTTTCATATTATCTCACTAATAAAAATATGAAATGTCTTGATACATCTTAGTGTAATTGGGATGAATGTAAAATCATGAACTATGAGATTCGCTCAATAAATATCTCTTAAACTGGGTATCACAAGTCACACATAATGTATTTCCATATATTATTTCACCTTATTCTTAAACAGTAAACTTTTTCAATGTTCCCACTTAATAGACTCAACCTTTTCCATCAAAGTGAGATCTTTATTTTGAACATTCGTAATTCATTATGATGAAGTAAAAAAACAATAAAACCTAAAAAATAGAGGATTTCACTTCATACACAACTTATAGGACAAACTTAATCAAATCATTAACCAAAGGGTCATTTTACTTTAAAAAATGGTTATTTTAGAAGTTAAATTCTAACTTGATGTATTAGCTGCAGCCATTACTTTTCAATGATGGTTATTAATCAAGTAATAATAATTGTGTTTTGGTTCCATCCATATTCATTTTCCTGAGTCTAAATTTTTATGATTAAAAATGACTTTAAAATGTTTGTGTTCAGTAAATATCTCACATATTATAATATATAAATTATGAATCCAATTTTTTGAAAAAAAAAATCATGCGAGATAATTCCTTATCCAATTTAGGGTAATAAATGTCAATAGTTTAAAACTAACAAGAAGCATAAGCAGTGTTTGAAATATTTTAATTTGGAAAAAACTGAATACTTTCAATAAAGAATCATTATGATTGAAAAGTCTACAATTTCATTCTATTAGTGCCCAAACTAAATAATTCACAACTATTTATTTCAGTTTCTACAAAAATTCTAAGAAATATTTTATCTAGTTGAACATAACACCATTTCGAGTTAATGTAGTTAGCGGGCCAAACAACCAAGAAATGATTTCAATAAACTATTAGTAGTAAGATTAAAATCCAAGAATACTATGAATATTTATATACTATGTGGTCTTGGGAATTCTTCAAATATTTTTTTAGTATGGTAAATTGTTATTCCCTATTTAGAAATTGTTTAACAAATTAAAAAAAAAATTAGACCAAAATTTAAACACAGAAATTTTTTTCATAATGTATTTTCTATCAATATTTTCTAATCATTCGTTATTTTTCAGTTCCGTTTCAACAATGTTTTATAATATAACAAAAACTCATTAATAAAAATAACTACATTATTATCTTGGAACTCATGGAAACTACATTCATATGGTCCATAAGTAGAATATGTTTATTAAAAAACATAAATGGAATAAATATAAGCTTATAAATCCAATATCTAGTTTAAAAATTCATCTTTAAAATTTCATCATCATTTAACATCTTCTAATGGTACCAAAACCATAGAAAAATATAAAAAATTTGATCTCCCTAGAAATGATTAAAAAAGTCATTGATCTATGTTCAAGGATATAAGTTCTTAATAGTAACCCTATTAAAGGCTCTATAATCAATGAAAAGATTCATTGAACCATATTTAGTTTAAAAAAATAGAATCACACAATAGTGAAGTCCTAATATGAATGAATCCTTTATCTAACAAATCCTCCAATTTCTTTTTCAATTCCAAAATTTCGTCTTCAACTATTCGATACGAAGACTTTGAAATAGTTCTAGCATCATACACTAATTCAATAGTAAACTCAACATCCGAATCAAGAATAACCCTATGAAATTTATTTTTAAATGCATCCATTTAACGATTCACTATTAGAACATTAGTAATTTGAACATTTTATTTCTTTTCACCAATTTGAGCTTGGTAACATAGAATATTGTCTCTAATAAATTTATCATCCACCAAGTAAGTTACCAATGCTAAAAAACATTGGATAAAATATTCAAAACTCTATAATATATCTTATCTCTATATACTAGTTTTTGATACATACATAAGATGTAATCAAACATTAAAAAAATTATATATACTAGAATTTAATGAAAGTCCATCCCATTGATAACAATAGAAATATTCATAAAAACTATGGTTGCATTAATAATCCTATGTGGAGTTTATACCAAAAGTTATATATTATTTTCAATTGGTGAAATTCCCATTTTACTTGACAACTTATTATATATGAATGTTCTGATGATCCCTAGTCAAATAGAACATTTAAATAATTAAAATAAAAAAGTATCGTACATGTCACCACATCATTTTATGGTCTAACATAAACTATTGTAGTATCATATAACATTTTACACCATTATATTTCCATTCATGATTATTTCCATCCCATGAAACTAAAATCATGAACACTTTAGCAAAATGTCTTAAATCATTGAAACTAAAACACCTCACCATTGGATCTTTATCGATTACCACATTTTATTGATTTTTATGGATTATTTTATAGTCACAAGCCATATGGCCCAACTTAATACATCATAAACACATTCCAAATCATTTCAAATATTCCTTGAGAACTTTTTTAACATAATTTCTACATTTTGGGGACACACCTCCTGATATCTTAGGGGATTTCTTATCTCTTTCACCCAACCTAGACCCTTTATTTTTATTTCAATATTAGGTAACATATTTTTTTGGAAAAAATTATCTCAACACTCAATTCAGAAAACAACATTCTCATGACATTTCAATATAGAAGATATAAAATATGTTTGTAAATAGGCTTCAACCCTTTGTAAAATCAATTAATTTTATATTTAGTGTACCTAATGGAATCTAATATATAACAGACCAATATTATGAATATTTTATCATATAATGTTTTTAAATCTCCATCTATTTCATTTCTTCCAAAAATTATTTCTCCTTTAGAAGCTTAAAAACCATATAGAAATATATATCAAGGAAAATATTTTTGAATGTGTCACGTTAACTACAATCAGTATTATATTTCTATGTTATATTATTAACCAAATCATACCATATATCATCTTTACCTTCAAATGGATAAAATAAGTATATTTACTTTTAGGGTTAAGAACACCCCAGGACTTCAAATATCTTATCCCATGCATTAATTCATCCTTCGGTGACCAAAGGGTAAGATAACCCACTGAATGAGGACGGATGTTGTGTAATGAAATTATACACTATTTTCATTCACTTCTATGGATGATATGGATACTCACTTTAATGGATACAACCACCACTTATGTATTCTGTCAACTAAAACAACATAGAAACAAATTAATTAGTTCACATTCCAAACATCTCATAATGCTAATTATGAAGGATATTTTCCCCTCATTTCCTTATAACTATAGATTTCTTGTTTCCAAAATAAAAAAACATTCAAAACAACCATATTTTAGATGAAGTAACATGGTAATGATCCAATTATATACCATTTCAGCATAAAAATAAATAAAATTCTATCAGGGACTTAATATTAATATTATTATAACTACTACAGTTATCTAAACATTTTTTATGATAAAAACTATAATTAACATACCATTAAAATTATTATATCTTGAGGTTGAAGTCAATTATTCATTATTTATATTTAATTATCTTTTCATATTTATAGTTTGATAGATATGGTAGATTACTCATACATAATAATTCAATATAATAATAAGTGGACACTTCTAATCAGTATCCAATTTTCCTATCATAGAAACATTTAAGAGGAAATATGATTTCATTTCAAAGGAATTGTTCAAAAAATTCTTTTTAACTTAATCCTTTCTCATACCCATCCTTATGTTTTGTGAAAGAACCTTTTAAAATTTATGGTGAAAATTAAATATCCCAGTAAGGGGTTTTAATAATTATGAAAATCATTAGTCTTCTAAAAACATTAAAATGCATAAAATATTTACCTTTATTTCAATATTCATTGATAAAATGAAATAAATAATATTTCAAAATTAAAAACTAAAACAAATTTTTTCATAATAAATCATTAAAACAATTATCAAGAATATCAAAACCATAATTAAAAACTCATGAATCACATTCATAACCCTTTTTAATCCCATGTAAGAAATAACTAGATCCAAGTTAAATCACTAATATAAAACCCATAGTAATTTAATAGAAAATAGGGTGTCATTAATTCATATTAAAAGACAAAAAATTTATAATTTATAAAACTCCAAAAATCTATTAAATAAATACATGTAAAGATGAAGTATAAAACATACAGTGGAAGTCCGTGTATTATAAATTAATTAATGAAATTGAAATTGATTTTTTGTGGTTTTTTTGATGAAAAGAGAAAAATAAAATCAAATATTTCGTTTAATATCAAGAGAGAATAATTCCATGTTAATTGATTTTAATTTTTATATACCAAAGAATCATTTGATATGGGTTTATTTAGGTTTGGTGTTAGAATTGGTTTATTGAGGAACCTTAGTCTGGATATCCTACACTAATCCTTTAATATCAAAATTGGAATTTCCATCTACTAGCTGTAATAATAATGCTAGAAAAAAACCCTATTTAGAAATAACTATCCTAGAATTCATAGTGTTCATACAAAAAATAGGAAAATTAAATAAACCATTGATATGATAATACCCGTAACCTAATAATGGTCACAAAATACTAAGGGAACATGATTTGGAAATGATTAAATTACTATTTGTAATCCAAAACAATATAAATGAAATACCAATAATCCCTATTAAAAATCCCCTATAATTACATCACGCAAAATAATTAAAACTAAATTCACATGTTAGGATCTATTAAAACAAGAATCATAGGTTCGTGAAGAATAAAAGTGATGAAGAATGGTAATAATGCACGGCTCTGCGTCATCACTCTTTGTGTCATAGTCATTTGTCATCATTTCCTCTTCTCAATCATGTATCCACTATACTGTGTATATACGGTATGTTTTTATAATAAATCCCATCATAACCATCATCCTTGAATAATTATTTTTTCTGCATCCCGATGGTTTCATGATGTGTAACGCTTTCCATGACATGTAATATCATTAATTTTCACAGTGTGGATGGACACCATTAATTTTTTCATATGTTTTCCTCAGTAAATTTATAGTCATGTAATTGAAATATATGATGTGTTAATAATATTCTTATAGTTTTCCAGCTCTGCTTCACCCTTAAATATCGGGTGTCACACGATTTCTCTTTCCTCGCAGCGTGAAGTGTATTTCAGATCATACAATCATTCCCTTTTACTTTTCTCCAATGATAATTCGTATCCTACAATTAAATTCAAAATAAGTTAAAATCTTCACAAAATGGAAAGAATCAGGAATTAAATAATAAAATTAATACATTAAAATACCATAAAATACATGCATTGAATATAGTTGTAATAATTCCTTTCATCATGCCTTTTAAGATAATGAATATTACCCAATCCATGTGAGCATTGTATAGGAACACCCATAATATATGATGTATCTAGATAACCTAACACTATCTAGATGAACCAATCATTTAATCTGCATCAATCACACCCAGAGCTAACAGTGAACCCCAATAGTATAATCTATATTAGGATAACCCATTTCTAGAATAAATATATAGTTCCATATCATGAATAAGAAAAATAATTCATTCACTGTTTCATCCTAAAATACAAAAAACTCTATTTTAGACTCATATGAAAATCACATTTAGATATTAAATTGTCACTATCTTTGAAAACTAATTTTTAAATGAAATATACATTTTCTTATAAAAATAATTTTCAATCAAAAAAATTGGAAAAGAGAAAGTGGGGTTTTCATAGAAGTAAACGTGAAATATTTTAAATGAATCCCATCATAAAATAATTTTTATTGAGGTTAGAAAAATAATTTTCATCATACGTGTTAAAATAAACCATTCATTTTTCATTTTTAATGAATAAAAAACAATCCAAAAAAACAATACATTTTATTGAACATAAATTAAATAATGAAAAAATTACCTTTATAAAACTCTCAGGACTATATAATTACATTTTTAAAACAATATAAAAACATGGAAATGGAAGGAAATGTGATTTAGTAGGAAATTTATATAATATGATTTTTTAAAGAAAAGTACCATACCATATTATAGACATTTGAATTATTAGCCTGGTGAAATAATGGAATTAATTAAAACAAACTATTTCATAACAGTAGATAAATTAATTATATAACTTTTAAATGGGTTTTATATAAACATTTTAAAAACATATAGGATCATAATAACAAAATATAGTGTAACGAAATAAAATTGATATGATATCCTTTACCTAATTGGAATTTTTCTTGTTCACTCTTTATCATATAGGATAATAAACTTTTTTAAATTATATATATTCATAATAACATTTTTCATGTTTATTATTCTATTTCATTCACTTATTACTGTATAATATATAATTACATAATGAATTATGTTTAGGTTTAATGTTTTGATGATATTTGGATGAGGTTTTGGAACTAAAAACAATTGGATGACAATAAAAAAATTGGCAATTACATAAACAAATAAAAAACAATAATCATGATGTAATTTATCATTTTATATTTAATTTATTATTTTATGTCAAATAATGAATTAATTTTTATAAATTAACTATGTTACAATCATTGATAGAGTAGGTCGTAGATTGACATGAGTAAAGTTTCCATTTTTCAAAAATAATTATGGATAGAAGGTAGGTACTATTATTTCTATAAATATTATAATATCAGTAATTCAATAATATTTCATTATATATATAGTCAACATATTTATTTGATGGAAAAATAACCACCCCTCTTCATGGAGGCGGTAGTTTAAAAATATGCTTGAACGATGTAATCATTCTTCATTGAGTGAAGGGTAATAAATAAAATTATATATCATATTTTCATAATGATAAATATTTCATGGATGTAAAAATTATTTCACATATATTCATTATCATTATCATCATTACCTTCCATAAGTGTAAATTAAAAATGAATCACATAATTTCACGTGATGTAGTACATCGAACACACGCACGATGCTATAAAAAGGTACATGTGATATAGTATTTATAAAAGTATAAATATTTTTAAAATAATATATATATATATACATATATATTTATTTATATATAATTAAAATTCATCATTATAACATGCTATGAGAGGTGAAGATAAAAATGTCTAACAGCATGTCGTGTGACGATTGTGCACTGTACACACAAATAATATTATAAACTACCAATTGATGTAAGAGAATATAGATTTTGTATAATAAATTAACATATTAAAATTTCATTATCGTATCTATACTATATTAATTATATCGTAAAAATTTAATAACAATTTTAGGAGGTGTATGATGATATAAATTAAAGATGTTCGATTAAGTACGATACCACTTATTCAGAAAAACCTTCATAGGTTATTGAAAAAAGCATCACCATATAGAATTTTGATAAAACCAATGATTATAGGATGTGTTATTGAATTAGGGAATTTATTTTTTTTGGAAATGGATGATCTAGATTGATTTGATGGTGTGAATATGAGAGGAGGCGGGTTACACTTTTATAAGTGTGGTGACTCAAACACTTGTCATATAGGAAAATAAAATGTGGTGACCTTGTTTTAAACATGTAAAAAAGGATATAAATTGGTCATTATTGATCCTCATGAATTATATGGTTGTTATATTCCCAATAATTATATTTTATTCTATTTTTAAGTTATTTAAACCCTTATGAATTTAGTTTACCCTCTTGGTAAAACCGTTTTTACCTTAACTACGGTAAATTATTTAATCTATTTTCGCTATTAATTATTGTAAAAAAACAGTCTTATATTATTATATAATATAAATATTTATTATTATAAAAAATTAATCCATTATACCAAATTAAATTCATATTAGTGTAATAATTTAATATAAAATTAGACTTGTAGATGTGATGAAAACACAGTTCTTTCCAAAAAGATTATTTTTCATGAAAATAAACTTTTATATTTTCTATATGAATACTCACAACAATGGAATGAAATAAAATTTATATTTACTTATATATAATCATTAAATTTAATTTAAAGCATTCCTTATGAGATGATTTATTAATTAACTAAAAATGGGTAACATTATGCACATTAAAATAGTTTTCAGAAAAATACAAATTTTAACCCTAAAATAAAATTATACTAAATTACAAAATAAAGGCAACTAAAAATTAATCAACTGAAATAAATATACCTAAATATTATATTTTTTCCAAAATAATATTGAAAACATTATAGGAATTTGAAATTATTAAATTTATTCAAAATAGATTTCATTAAAACTATCTTTATTTTTCACTATTCTATGAAAAAATCTATGATACTTTGATAAATAAAAATATTTGACAATAAGTTAATTCTATTTTTTGAAATTAAAAAAAAAACTTTTAAAAATAAAACTTCAATAATTTAAAAATTAAAATTTCAAATACAACATTATAATAATTGTATTTAAATAGTTTTTATATTTATAAAAATTACATATTATTTTTGTAATTAGTATATAAACATAATTAATAAATATTAATAAAAATGAGTTGATTTATTCTATCATCATATGGGTTATTATAATTTATATAACTATTCAAAATTAATATTAATTTATTTTTGCATAACCCAATGAAATATGGATTTTTTTTAAACTCATTTTCAATTATAAAAATTTTTATCAGAAAGATCAATTATATTATTGATTCTCATGATATTTTTTAGTTAATTACAAAAGAAAATATTTATATGATAATTAAATATAGTAAATATTTTATACATCACTATGAATTCATATAGAAATAATGAGGATAAAAAATATTCTTTATTATAAAAAATTATCAAATATTTTCCAGAGTGTTAAGTATGGATATCTATATTCAATTTAATGTGATAATATTTATTATTTTACTCCATAAATTTGTAATTTATAATTTTTTTATAAATATATAGGCTATTCTAATATAATTGTAATGATGTAAAAGTTTTGGAATTTGAAATCAAGGTGTTTCTCAATATTCACCTAAAAAGTATCCATTTTTTACAAATCCCACAAAATCAGCATAAGATAATGTTGAAATGAAAATATAATAAATGAATTTATTTAAAAAAATTAACAATTTAAATTTAGTAAGTATAAATTTTATATAAAAACATATAAATCATTCTACAATTTCTTTCTTAGAAAATTATATATTCAATTTTATATTGAAAAGTTAATTAAATTATTTATACAATTATAGATAATATAAATCCATAAAATTAAAAGTAATGTTAATAATACAAAAATAAATTATTATGTACTAAAATTACTTGGGTTGTCACACCCCCAATTAATCATCTCATCAAAATTTTATTCATTATTAAAAAACTGGAGATATTAATCACTGATAGACTTTTCAATAACCCATGTTACATCATCAATTATATGATTGATTCAATAAAATTATAACCTGGTGAGTCATGTAAATCCATAATACTCACTCTCAATGATTATGAACCAACAAATGATTTTCCTCTTAATAAGTAATACCACTTTAATGTAATACTTCAACTCTCAGTACATGAGATTCATCTAGTACACACTTCTATAATTGTGAAACATGAAACAAATTTAGTACGTGGGATGCACTCAGTGGTGAAGATATTTATTAAGAAACCAATCCCTATTAATCTATAATTTCACATAGACTAATAATCTAGAAACATGATATCCTTTTCATACTAATATTTTTGAAACTTTTTTAATGAAATATTTTAATAAAAAGATGGATTTTCATATCAATCAAATAGAAATTCTTCCAACTAGTTGCTTAAATTTTATTCCAACTATAAATTTACATCATATAGTAAGAAACAAGTTTTACTCATTTACCAAATATTATACCTATTAATGTCCTTAAAACACCATTCCCCTCAAAATATTCCCAAATTAAGAAATGTTAAACCATTTTCCCAAAAAAATGGTTGCAATGGTTTCATCTATTTTTATGAATGAAAATTATTACTTTATGAAAAATATAGTAA
Organism: Viscum album; assembly: GCA_963277665.1. Lineage (NCBI taxonomy): Eukaryota > Viridiplantae > Streptophyta > Magnoliopsida > Santalales > Viscaceae > Viscum > Viscum album. Next base: position 1,656,728,523 of record OY728119.1, read on the forward strand.
TTATTGGTTTGGATCCCAAAATCCATTGTAATATAACGAGAAATCATTTTTGAGTGTCCTTAAATGTTATAAAAATCTACTCATAACTTCATTACTCGTGGGATAAATGTATTTTTTGAAACATGATTCAACACCCAATGATATATGTAGACTGATTTAAAAAATTAACGTAAATACTTTATCACAATTTTATAAATAGAGATATAAAATCCATGTTACCTGATTATATCCTTATGTAAATATTCTAGATTGAGTATAAATATATATAATAATATATAGAAATAGTATGATCTTATTTAATAATATAGAAACCAAATACACATATATACATATTATGATTTTATGTTTTTAGAAATTTTTGGAAGAAATACATGTCTTTAATCTCCCTTCTTCTGGAAAATAATCCTGGATAAATAATTGTATTATGTTATTGTTATTATAATTAAATATATTTACAAATCAAACATTTCAAGGTGTAATATTTCATCATCCTTTCCAAAAAATAATATTCCTAATATATATATACCACATAGTGCATGTTAGATGAAAAATATATGGAGCTTTTTGAGCCTCACAGGATAATTCACATTTCAATTGAGAGAAACTTGAAACAAATAACCTCTTTTTAAATCTTATAAAAAATATGTGCCAATATTATAATCATAAAACAATCATTATTTAACAATTTATATATTACTTTACATTTAATTATCTTTCTTATATATATATTTAATTTTTATTCCATATATACTATTGTAATGATAGTTGACACAAAATTGAATATGATATTAAATGAATACATTTCATCTTAACATTCCATGAATAATTTACTAGAATATCATGTTCTGATTAAAAAAAGCATTATGATTTATTTACTAAACAATTAAAATCATCTTATGCCCTGTTGTCTTTACTTAGATGATATTGAGTCTAAAATTTAGAATATTTTATCAATTGAAACCCTATTCTTTTCCTTACTATAAAATATTTTTGGGAAAATAAATTTTTTTAACTATAATAGTTATTATATATATATATATTATTTCTCCTAATATAATTTATAAAAATCAATTTATAAATAAATCATCGCACCACAAATTTGATGATCATGTGTTTGATAATTTTTCTTAGGGGGTTTTACCTACAATATTTGTAATTAAATATCCAAATAAATTTTCATGTAAACACAACCAATTTAATTTAATAATTAATCACTATAAATAATAATTCCCTCATTGATGGATTGTAATTCCAATTATAGAGAATTAACCAATCTTATAATGACTTAGGATTTTCACACATTGGTATTATGTCTTTATTAGATGAATATTCATTAAAATAAACAAGAACAAGCCTGAGGATCATAATAGTTTAGTTTATTTAGAAACATGGAACATAATCTTCTAATATGTTGAAATACCCTTAATGTTTCCCACCATGATTTCCCCCAATGGTAACCCTACGTAAAACCATTTTCTATAACTCCAATAAAGGAAATATAAGAAAAGGTTGATCTCTGATTCTAAGGGTAAACATTGAATACATCATTTAATTTTCTTATTAATGATTAATGAAATAAGTATGTGTTTTTTATAATGATAATATCAAATATTGTTCATAAGAAACATATCATAATCCACGTACACAATTCATGTCATATAACATTAACATTTCAAAATACATGATTAATAATAATGAAGCTTCATCAGAACTAAGTAATGAAACAAAATTTCATATAATAAATCTATTTTCCATCATCATATATATAGAAAATAGTTTAATATTTCATTTTTAATTAACACAAATCTTGAATCATGACCTATATTCTTTTTCCCGTAATTGATCATGCATATTGACATGTATCCAATCACAGATCAAGCACATCAACTTGTTTCCCATTATGGATCAAGAACATATTCTTTATTCCCCTAAATATATCATGAGATATAATTAGTTACCTAATTAATTTATAGTTTATACTTGTCTTTCTTGTAAAAAAATTAAAAATATTACCATGTTTTCTATATGATAATAAATCAGCAATCATTTCAGAGCCCATGTAATGAAATGAGTTTTAAAAACACTTCTTAATAACTTAACTCATGTAATCTTAATATGTTTTATAAATATAATTCCATTATAAAATTAAAATATTCCAAGAAATACTAATAATTTTATACTTGGGGAAGGTCCCTAGTAAATCTTAACTACCATCATTTAATGTCAACTTATATGGAAAATGGGATTTTAATTATAACTTGAAATAATTCATTAGGAAAATATCATTCCCTATATGAAATCCTTATTTTAACGATTTGATCAATTATAAAGGGAAAAAATCGTTTAAAATTACCTTTTAATCTTGAAAATTATTCTTTATAAAATAAAGGAATCATGATGAAGGGAAATATCATTTTTGCCGTATAATTTTTGAAAACATTCCTCGTATATATTTTTGTTTGAAAATTCACAAAGTGAATTATTTAGAAAGAGAAAAAAATTATTCTATTCAAATGATTCATAAAAAGTATAACATGGTTAAAAATAAATTTTATTATTAACAGGAATATATTAAAAACATTCTTGAAACCATTTTTTAAAAACATTCTCATGGATGATTAATATTTCATATTTGATTCTTAACACTAAACATTCCGAAATATTGATAATATTGTGAAATAAACCATTACATCATTATAAATAGTAGAATCAGATTTGTGATGAATGAAATAAAATTATATTGATATGTAAAGACCATAATATTTTGAATATGTCTTCTAAATGTAATTTTTGGGAATTATATATCCCATAAAAAATAAACAAGTTGATTATAAGGCATGTTTCCCATAGAAATAATTGTGAGATGAAAATCCCTTACCTCAAGCCACACCATTAATTATTAATGATAAAATATCATGTATAATAAATTTTTGTTTATTTCACAATTATTCAATATCCATATATGTATAATACCTTGTATTATTTGTTTATAACAACTTTTCATGTGTTTATTAATAATTAAAATTAATGTTCTAGGTGATATTTACTTCGTTTTCCAAGAAAGTTTCGATTCAAAAATCAATGTCAAAATACATTGATCTTTTTCTCTTAATTTATAGAATAATTGATATGTTATATATATATATATTATATTATTTAAATTTATCCTCATTACCAACCATTGTAAATATATATAACAAATGAATCACATCACATCAGTAAGATGGTAAGCCTTACGTACGCCTGAGAGACGTGTTCATTTCCCAAAAGATTGGGTGGTAAAAATTTATATATGATATTTTAATTAAAGAAGTATAATAATGAAATAAATATATTATATAAACATTAATCCCATCATAATTCCCAATAATAAAATATGGTGATGGAATATGATTTGTAGCGCAACATGAAGATGATATGTCATACGTACGCATGAGTGATACTTCCACTTCTTGTTCAATGGGAATGGGGGTGTATAATGGCTTGTTCAAAATAATAATAATATTTTTTAATATTTAAGATGATTATATTAATTTATAATATATTAAATAAATTTTAGGAGTTATATAAATTTAGAAAAGGAGGGTGATCGGTTAGAGCGATTTCATCTTCTTCAAAGCAGATCCTTTAGATATCCTCTAATAGACTCTAAAGTTATACTTATGGAAAGACCGAAATATCTATAATTTTTCTAGGTAAGTGACGAATATAATTCCATATATTATTGTTGATATAGAATACTAAATGTGGTTTAATGTGATAATGGATGCAGTGTCCTTTTATAATCAAGGTGGGGGGAACATTTGGAAATTCCCAAATAATTAATTTATAATAAATTAAATATCAATAAAATTAGCTCTAAAAGGAAATTGATTAGAATATAATTGGTTATAAGATGAATTTACGACCATACAAAATATATTATACATGTTTTTGTGTTATTTTATACCTCATCACTATGATTAACCCTTAGATAACCTATTTTAATTTTTAATGTGATGATAAAATTTCCAATACGAAAAGGTAGATATTTTTACTTATATAGAATAAATCATCACATAAATTTAAATTTTAATATATTTTAGACTATAATTTATCCCCTTTTTATTTAGTATTTTAATTATTATATATAAATATTTATAAATTATTATACATATTAAAATTAAGAGTCTGATATTTTTTTTACTCTCATTGATGTTAATAATATCTAAATAATTTTCTTGGACAGGTAATAGTTAAGTTAATACATGTGGAACTTTATTTGGTAAGGGTAAAATTAAATTTATAAAAAAAATATATGGTTTATTTTTATGGTATATGTAAAATTTTTATAATATTATTTATACCCTTAATAACATGTTTTACCCATAACTGTGACAATAAAAATTACTATAGTTAGGATTCCAATTGTACAGAAATAAAAGTGAAATCTTTACTAAATTTACACCATAAGATTCCAAATATTGAATCCATTTTTAAAAATTACAAACAAATAGTTATGTAATGTTAATTTAAAATAATCGTGTTGACAGAGTGAGAAAACATTTATTTAATGTGAAAACCTTCAATAGATTAAAATGTTTTTATGTCAAAATGTGATTTGGAATTGATTACAATGACCTATATTTTATTAAAGTATATAAATTTTATATATTTATTGTTTTAATCTTATAAAAATTGGTGTGAGCACTATAAATTATTTAGATTAAAAATATGGCTTTATTTAAGATGTAGTATTATAAACTGCTAATCAAAACATAAAACATGATAGAAAAATAACATATTTTTAAATACTATAAATTTTTATATCACACATTAAAAGAAGTGATTTATTTTTTCAAATATAATTGATTAAAGTATAAATATTTAGTTTTAAAACAAGTTCTTCATTTAAGGTGGTAAAAGTGATTTTAGAATAACAAAATTATGTTTTAAGAATAAAAGTGGATTTATTTTTATATTATATTATGAAATATAATAGGAGTAATGATAAAAATTATATTTAATAAATTTCATTAATATAAAAAAAATATTATTATTTTTGTTTTATTTGTATAAAACATAGTTTTTCCCATCTAAATAGTTTCATAGAAAAACATTTCCCTTTATTTTAAAAATGGATTTATTTTCATTAATAAGTAATTGGTCACAAAATATTTTATTATATATACAGTTATTAACCATATTTTTATAATTTAGGTAATCATGTTTATACCCACTCTTATAAAATCTAGGATATAATTTTCATCATTAAATAAGTGAAACAATAAAATTATATTTAATAGAAAATCAATATTGTTTGTAAAATAGGTTAATCTAGTGTTGCGTGTTGAGAATGATTAAAAATTTGTATCATGTAATGAAATGTATTAATGAGAACATATTATTTAGAAAACCTATTTCAAAAAATATATCATGGTGTTATTTTATACCCCTTATAAGATTAATGTCCAGCTCAAAAGTTTTCATGGTCATCAATGTTTTAATAAATGAATGATACTTTCATAGAAACCCACATCATAAAAATAAATACCCAATAAATATAAAAACAAATTTTGGGAACAAAATGGTAATCCAAATTAACTCATAAATAAGTTTCAACATATGATAACATATGTGTCATGTGAAAATGTGGACATAGAAGAGAAGACGTACTATAATGTTTTGAGGTATGGTGATAGATAATATGTTCATGATAATGTTAATGAATAAAAAACCATAGACCAAATTGGTCTTTAAAAGTCCATTGATATCAACATAAATGATTATAATAGGATAACATTAAATTTAAAAATTATTTGATAATATATACTTACTTGATGTCATCTCATAAGAATAATCTCACTCTATAGTTGTTCCATGGTCAATTTCTCCTTTTCTCAATGAAATTGCGAAGTTAAAATTGAACATCATAGAGAACTATTGGATCATATGATCCATAATGGAATGATAATTAATTCCTTCTTTCACTATTTATCATCACAGCAAAATATTTTTTCCCATTTTATCCAATTTTCATTATTCTTTATTTTATGAAACATTAATCTCTAAAACCTCATCCAAATTCCAATGTAATAAAATTCATTAATTGTGAACCTTATGAACCTTCCAAATGATTAAAATCCCTGAAATTAAAAATAATTTCACTAAACATATAATTTATCCCAAAAAATATTATGTATTTATTAATTATCACATAACAAAAATGTTACGACCATTATCATGCATTCTCTAGAAATATTGTATTAACCTGAATTACTATAAAACCATAGTGAAAACATGAATTCATTAAACAATCAACTCTTTACTCATACCGTTAACCCAAAAACTCAATAAAATCATTCCATGATATCAGTAACCACATTTTCATATTATCACTCCCAAAGTCATCAAAAATGTCATATTTATTTTTTCACATTCACACATCATTTTATTACATTCTGACATCATCAAGATCATATTACAATTTTCATTCCCTTAATAGTGTGTGTTTCAAGAAATATTACCTTTCCACCTCAATCTCATTTCATCTATACAAGTAAAATTCATCATATGATCTTCAGTCCTTAAGGAAAAAACTAAAGTGTACCAATACTTAGATGTGTAATGATTCCCTAATTCGACTATATTAATTCTACATAATTAATCTAGAGTTCCATTACATAAACACTGAATCATTCCATAACTTCAATGTCATACTCCACATCACCAATAGTGATTGCATGAGTTTCCCTTTGACATTGGTTTTAAGAGTTTTCGAACATCAGCCAGCATCGTTAACCCTTCGAAATGGGAATTTCTACTGTATCAAACTTATATTTTTATGAGATTTATTACATTTAATTTAGTTTATTTCTTGTGTTATACACTACTCCAAGATAATCTTGTCAAACACGCAACACCGATGTAGCTTTCAGTATACATAACACTATGCTTGTCTTGTGTTATACACAATTTTATGTGACTTTGAAAAATTCATTTCAATAAATTATTAATTTAATTGAACAACTAAATATTTTTATACATCCTTATAACATAGACATTGTAATGGGGTTGTGAAAAAATTTTAACATTCCTTTAAAAAACTATTTAAATAGAAACAGGTGAGTTCATAACATAATAAAATCACTCTTGATGGATTTTATTAATTATATATATTTATATATTTAATATAATGTTTAAAATTCATCTAATATGGTTTCTATAAATCATATAATAACGGAATCAAATATTCAAATAAATGTTTTTTTAAATGAAGTTTTTGAACCTTTTGATGGTGTACCAATTTAAAATCTATATTTTATCACTTTTTTCTATTCTATTTGATGATATTAACATCATATTTTAAATTAGAGTATCAAAATTTACTTTGGAATATTTTTGGTGTTTTTATAATAAGTTTTACATTATGATGAATAGTAATAAATAATGAAATTTAATTGAAAACTACTTTTTCATATATTTATTTTGAGTATAAAATAATATATTTAAAGAGTTTAAGTGTATAAATATATTATATTAATATATTTTATTATAATTTTTGTCATTGAAATTAATTTTATTTTCAATTTAGCTGTACAAACATTTCAATCTTTTGCATATTTTAACTTTAAAACTCATTTTTTAATTCCAAAAATATGGTTAATTTTGAATTAATCATTGCACAATTTGTGTCTTTAATTTTGAAAAGTGGGTTTCATAATATTAATTAGTGGGTCCAAATTATTTAAATATATTTCTCTATTTTTTGGAATTATGAATTGTAACATCAATAATTTATTATTATTTTGGTAAAAAGGTTAATCCGGTAATTAAAGGTAAAAATAATATTATAAAATTAATAAGCACTTGTTCTAATTCTATTGGATGAGTTTTATTCGACCTAAATCGTCATGGGGTAAAAATTGTATCCTTTGGTATCCAATTGGATGAGATTAGTATATTTTATATATTTAATTTTAGGAAATAATAAACATTCCTTACTCAAAATTTAATAATTTAATCATTTTTAATATAATATTATATAGAAGAAAAATAATACTATAAATACTAATTTCAAATATAAATTATTATTATTTATCAAGGTATTTTATTTTTAATTTTTAGGTAAAAAATAATTACTTTCCAGGTTTATAAATTGATCATACTGAAATTTTATTGAAGATGAAAAACAATAATTTATTTTTTTATTAAAATGATAATAAATAATAAAATGACACAAACACATAACCCCATATTATTGTTTGAGTATATATAGAAAATAATCATCCAATGGTCAAATTATATACCATTTTTAGCCGCATGGGGTAGAATATGACACTTATAAAATTTTATGTAAAATAATGTTAATGTTGTTATATTCATGTTTTAATAAATATAATACTTTTAATGATGGAATCTCGAGAAAATATATTCAAGTATAAGTATTATTATGAAATAAAAATGATTTTTAATAATAATAATTATTTATTTTTTATTTTATTCAACATATTATTATATTAAATAATTACACAATACTCAATTATTTTCTTCATTAATTTAAATATCAAATTAAATTTATTAAAAATAATAAAATAATTTTAATTTGTGACATTGAATATAACTAATGAATTGTTTAGATGATATTTAACTGTTATTTATGTAGTAAACAATGGATTACAACATCCTATCTTGAGAGTTTTATAATCTAATTATTGAATAGTGTCTAATTTGATAATATTGATATTTTGTGAAAACAATATTCCATAAAATATTTTAAAAACAATAATACTTTTTTATAATTAAAAAATAATTATTATATGGTCTAATTTTTTTAAAATTTTCCTTTGTGGTCTAAATTCTATCAGAGATGTAAAAATTACACTATTTTATTATTAAAATATGTGTTACCCTAGCTTAAAATTAAATAGAGTAACTAACTGTTACTCAAAAGGATAAGGATAGAATTTATAGAAAAACTTTTCCAAAATTTATTATATAATGATATTTAAAACATATTTCATCTAATCATACAATATATTAAATTTTGGAGTTTTTTTATGCGGTTTGATTTTATTATAAATTAATAATCTTGTAGATTCCAAATGTGTTCCTCCCCTCAATTATAATAAGGAACATCCTCCCTCACAAAATCACATAACATTGAGCTCTCATGCCCAACTATAACCTATAGATTTCCCTTATAAATTCTTTATTCATATTCTAAGGATCCTGGTCTTATAAAAAGACAATTTGTAGTGCCTATATTACAAGATCAATAAGCAGCCCGTTGAAGAAGAAGTAATTTCTTATACAGATTATTTCAAACATATTTATTCTTATACATATAATTAATAAGATATTTTTCATTAAAAAGTAATAAATCTATTATCAATTATATTGTTAGATGTTATTATTTATATGAAACAACCATATTCCATCTTCAATCCATCTTTTGGAAAAACAATCACTACACGTGCCTACGGACAACTTATCGTCTCTATGTTGTGGTGTAATATGTTTATCTTAACCACATTACTTTGATTGGTGTGATGATGGATATAATACATATATATGATTATTGTAACATGATATTTTTTTTAAATATTACAAAAACCATTAACTTTAATACCATTCTAAAATTATGGGAATTATATCACCGCTCGTGTGTATATAGGACCTATTGACTCCAGGATGCGATGTGATTCATTCTACACAATTATCATAAAATCAAGATTATATAAATGAATAGAATGAATAAATATTATATATATTCTATAAATATAACTATGGAAATAATATTACTATACACTAATAAGAAAAAACAATAACATATATGACAAAAAATGAATACAAAAATAAAGCTATTAATACTTGATGGAAAAATATTAATTTTAATAAAAAACAATAATAAAATGATTGAATATGATTTTATAAACATAAATATGAGTTTTGGATAAAATATTGTTATTTCTTATACCATTGTAAAGGTTTTTAAACAATATTTTAAGGAACCTATACCTTAGGTAAGGGATAGTTTTTCAATCTCATTATCATCTGAGATTGTTTATACATATGTATTTATTGGGGTATATTTGCGTCCATTCCAATAATCCTAAATATTTTTCTATATATCTACATTTTTTGGTCAATATTTCTCATTAGTGAAATTTTATTAACTTCTATAAATGAAATATGATGTCTTTTTGAATATGAGGAACTTTTGACTTATATAAAAAAGTACAAGAATAATTTTTTCTATTAACATACATAACATGAACAGAGTTTTACATTTTGATAATGTCTTATTTCCATGATTTTTTCTTTATAGTATTTCAAGTTAGTTTTTAATGAGATTATTTTCTTTTAAATTTTTGGGTACATTTTTAGAAAAGAAAAAAAAAATCAATATGAAAGGATTTTTCCCTCATGAATTAATTTCAGTTGTTCTTCCAAAATTATTTTCCATTTAAGATGGAATTCATTAACAGGGTAATGTTTCAAGTATAATATAGCTATTATTACAATGGTGTGATTATGTTTATTATGAAATTATATTTATAAAATAAAAAAAATTTATATACATTTTTTAATGAGGGAATGATTTTTAAGAAACACATTTTATTCCTTGGGTCATGCTATAATGAATGATTTATTTTTTTCTAACAAACTGATGAATGATTTCCTTATGAGATGGTTGGGACCTATATATCCCTCTAGTAAATTATGTAATGGTTTATATCTCATTATATTTATAGGATTGGAATAGGAAATGGTATTTGTTTAATAATGTGGAGATTTAATAGGAAAATGATCTCAAAACTGTAATACATGGATGGAATGGAAAGTAAACTTGATCCATTAATATATGGTAGGAATGAGAAGTTTAATCGGTTTAATAAAAGACTTTTTCTACTATAATGGTCTTATAAATTAGCCGTTGATAATATGGAAATGATTATATATATTTATGTTTATAAAAAACTCTAGGTTTTCTACCAATTTATTTTGTCATAAATCATATTCCTTTATGATTTATGCCTCATGAATACCAAGATTTATTTCATCCATCAATAATTTGAAATATGTTATAAGTGGTATGATTTTATAAAGTAATGTTCTAATTATTACGTTCTTATGTTTATGTTTTGTTTCTTATTTTCCAACATTACCCTTAATAAGAATCTAAACTCACCCTTTTCAAATGTTTTTTGATAAAAGTGAGTGAAAAGGCCCTTATTTAAATTTAAAAGTCCTAAAAAAATTCCGAAATAAGGAGTCTTAAACTTGTCCAATTTTAAAATGGGATTAATATCATTAGATATAGTTCTAGAGTTATAAAAAACCTCTATAGTGACTCCCTTGTTAGTAAGAGAATTCGTAAGGTAATTTTCCTCCAGAAATGTATGTGTGATGATAGAGTTCATGGAAGAAAGCATGTATAAGTAGTTAGCCTAACGCATTGTCAGCTTCTAGGATATATGTATCACACCCATCCACACCACTTTCATGATGATAATAGAGTCTGACTCAAACCTTATCATGTTCTAGTTCTGTTGCTTTGCAATGTACACCACTTTGATGAAGCCATTAATTTCCACATAAAGAGAACTGACATGGCCACATAAACAACAAATAGCTTGAAAAATATCTCCATTATGATCTCTAATATATAATGATGAAACCAGAAGGTCCTAGATTATCCCTAGTGGCACCATCTATGTTACACTCTATCCATCCAGGGAAGGGATAATTCTAGAAAATCTCATAAAGGCCTCAGGGTGAGAGGAATTTACCTTAAGCATTCATCCTTCTAAGTATCATTTGATCACTAACCAAGTTATTTTGGTTCACATCATAGGTTCTACTCTCAAATTGTACAGCCTCAAGACTCTAGGTTGCAGCTCCATGGATATTGAATTTTTTATCTTTTGAATAACCTAGTTACGACCTCTCTAAAGGGTGTGCAACAATTCTACACAAGAAACTCGAAACAGCATGGAGATCTACATTTAGAAAGGTAAATTAAGACAGGCCTTCTAAAATCCTAAAGAGAGGAAACAAGGATAAGATTCATATTTAAAAATTAAAATACCATCTTCCATAGAAAGGAACCATTTTATAGGTTAATAAGAAGTGATTCACATCCTCTCTATGTTGGTGATAGGGGGAAATTTTGAGCAGACGGAAATGCCCACAGACAGTATGTTTTAATCTATAGGAATTTGTTTCAAGGAAAGACTCAGTAGAAGTGTATACCTTTAGGGGAGTATCCATATTTTATACTTTTCAATCTATTGGAATCTTTCTTAAATTAGGTGTTGATATATGTTCTTGGAATCAATTCATATATTAGGAGAATGTTCTGAAATGAGCATGTATTCCTTCCATTGAAACTCAAAATTAGAGATAATATTTGAAATATAATCAGGGATGGTTTCCATGTTTTATTTATGATCATTGATAGTGATGTCGTGTTCAATAGGCTGGACATTTCTGCTAATCTTCTGAACCAATGGAGTTCCCAACCAATATCCATACCATAATTTGAGATGATATTTTATGTTGAATAGCTAGCGCGAAGACCCCATAATCCTTTTGGATATTTCTCTCAATTTAGGCTGTATATAATATTCCATGTACTTCATGTTTCCTGTGATCATTTTATCAGGAAACCTTGATCTGAGGAAATGTATAGATTCATAGTGTTTATTGATTCTTCTCTAGATAAATATTTCAAGAAGAGATTGGTTAAAGAGATGCATATTTCTAATTCCAATACCCCTTAATGGGTGAGGCATAAAACAACTTTCCAAAGGGTAGTGATTGCCTTTTTTTCCCAAGATGCTTCCACTCCAAAAAAAAATTCCTCATCATTGTGTTGAAATTTTTAATAATGGTGGAAGGCCAAGAGTATGACATAAATTATTAAACCAGTGTGTAAATCATCACATGCCTTACAAGGAACACTCTTCCCCATTGAAAGAGAATTACCTTTCCATGAAGTATGGTTTTTCCTAACATGACTCTATATTTTAGTGAAATGTGATTCCCTAGGGTAGCCCAAAATGATTGGGACTCAAAGAAATGTAAATTTCAGTTTTCCCTCCCTTATTACAAGTTCATTTATGAGGGAAGTCTTTCTTTGGACTGAAATTCCATTTCCAAAGTAAATGAAGGATTTATTACAGCTTATTTCCTGACCAGACAGACTTTCATAGTGTGAAATTTATTATTTTATATTTCTAATTTTCTTCTTGTGGCCTTGAGAAAAGATAATGATATCATCAGCAAAAAAAATATGAGAAGGTACACAAGTACCTATGTCTACTCGTATACTTCTTAAATCCCCTCTATCCACCATGTGAGTGAGAAGGAAACTATGGTAATCTTTAACAATGGCAAAAATAATAGCTAAGATGGGGTCATCATTCATTAGTCATCTGGAGCACTGAAAATATCCTTCTAGGGACCAATTTATCAGAATCCAAATGTGTTATAATCCAAGCAATCTTTTGATACATTGAAAAAAAGAAGAATGAAAACCAAAATTTAGGAGAACATATCCTAAAAAAACCCAATCCATTGTGTCAAAATATATTCGAATGAAAAATTTAAGAGAAACATTCCCCCCTCTTATGGATTTACGGTGAAGATTTAAACACTCCAAGGTTGTAAGCATGCAACATTGGATGCTTCTCCCTTTAAAAAAAGACAAATTATTTCAAATATATGATTCTATCTGAGATAATTGCTAGTATATTAGCATGAATATTGGTAATCACTTTATGAATTGTGTTGACAAGAGCGACCGGTCTGAATTAGGTGATATAACTGACATTATCCATATTTGCAATGAACGTAATGAATTGGGAATTAAAACCCTAGGTGATGGACCCACCCTAAAAAATAATCTAACCATATTTCACACATTATTTTGCATGATGTCCTAGATGACTGGGAAGAAAGGATTCCTAGAATCATCAGGTCTAGGATATATCTCTTTTTTAAGTCCAAATACTACTTCTTTGATTTTTAATTTAGAAGGAGTGGAGAGAAAGAATGAATTATCTTCTTTAGTGATCAACCTAAGAATGATCCCTTCCATAGTCTTTGATATATTCGGGGGTCCATTGAAGTTATTACAATAGTAATAGACAGTGTTTCTAGAGTGATATGGTCATTCATCAATAATACGGTCTCCATTTTTAATAAGATCATGTAGTATGTTTTCCCTTCTGAACTGTTGAAGAGTATTGAAAAATTTAGTGTTTCTATCTACATCTATAATCCATCTTATTTCAATGTTATACATTCTTATATTGTCTCTTAGTATTATGATGTTGTGATGATTATTAGAAATATCATATTCTTGGTATATATCACCTATGAAATCAGTCCTGCTAATTTCCAATTGGACATCATGTAAAGAGAATTTCATAGAATTTATTTCTTCATCAAGTAGACTTAATTTCCCTTCTCTTCAGTCCTACAGTCAGATATTCAGAATTTTTAGCTCAATATGCAACAAAGAGGGTTATTATTGGATATGTTTATACTACATGTGTCCTGGATAATCTTTTAGCGCTCTGGAAGAGAAGACCACGTGTTATTGAACCTAAACAGGATTGATAAACTCCCCATATTGTCAATAAGAATCACTATAATCGGATGGTGTTACAAATTATTATTGTATAGAATTATGATTTTCTAGAGTGACATAAGAAATTTTCCTCCAATTTCTTTGATTGGAATAATTTACATAGGCTATGTCAATTCATCTTGCTCTCATTCCACTTAAGTGCATTCTGTACCAGGTGTATTTTTCATCAATAATATTGATTTCTATAATGGTATCCTTCTCAAAACAAGCTCTATAGTCCTTGACAGACCCACCATTGTGAACATAGGAAATTTTCTCCTATGAATAATGAATGCAGTTAAAGTCTCCAGTAATCAACATGGATTCATCAATTATCATGGACACATCCTTTATTCTCATCCATATCTGTCTTCTATCAATGTAGTTGTTTGAGGCATAGAAAATCGAGCAGTATATTATTTTCCCAAACATAATGAAGTTACATTTGATGATTTTAATCATCGATTTTCATTATAACATGGTCCTCCAAGCAGCTTCTGACCAATAGCCAAAATCTATCTTTCCTAGAGGTAGGCTGCGCACTAGCTATGAAAGTGTATCCACCCATCACATAGTGAGAGCCATCGCTAGGATAGTTCATCTCTTGTTGATATTGTCCAATTATATCAGGTTTATACATACTTTCATGGAGCTGAAGGGAACCTTTCATGCCAGGGTTGGTTATTCCTTGGTAGCTCAAGAAATGGATCTTCATTAGGATTTATTCTTAGAGGTCGAACCCCTAATGCATGTTTCTCTAATTACTAAACTATTTTTGACTTTTGTGGTGTGTTTGATTCCATAGTATTGTTGGTAGATTTAACTACTTTCTGAATTTTATCATGATTGTTTTGAGTCAGAGCTAACACTTCCAGTATCATATCCATGACAGGTTTAATTTATGCTTGATCATCGATCAACCTCAAGAGTAGATCACATATATCCTTCCTAGTTATGGTGGAATGCTATTGTTCTATATCATTCAAATCTATGGACATGCCACTAGATATATAATCATTCAAATCCCTTGAAATAATATCAATTAAGAATTCCTCATCATGTCTGTCAATAGAAAAGGAAAGGATTTCTGAAGTCATCTTCTTTTTACAGTCAAAATCAAATAAATGTGTTCCTATTATATCTATAACATGTTCAGTCACCATTCTTTAATTAAGAATAATTTCTATATTTTTTTCCTCATGAAAAATTACATCATTTACAGTAGAACCGTCCCATATACAGTCATCTTCTTCCACCAATGCTGCCCATGATAAACTAGCCCCAACTGTCTTTTCCAAACACTGCCCTTTATTTGGTTCTTTTTCATTCATGGGTATCCTTTCAACATCATCCAAATGTTTCCCTCTTGAAACTTATCTCCAAGGCTTGATCATGTTGGAATGTTGGACCATATTTTGGGCAAATTGACACTGCTGAATATTATGTCCAACAATTTTACAATTGTTATATAATCGATGAAGGTTGTTGAATTCAATTATTAGCT
This sequence comes from Viscum album, assembly GCA_963277665.1. NCBI lineage: Eukaryota > Viridiplantae > Streptophyta > Magnoliopsida > Santalales > Viscaceae > Viscum > Viscum album. The sequence continues at coordinate 1,656,744,647 of OY728119.1, forward strand.
CCATATAGTGGTCATTTGCAACCAGGGAAACTAAATCCGGTGGAGTCTCATCCATATTGATCTCCATTAAAAACCTTGAATACAAGAAAAGTTCATCATTTTTCATTCACTGATCAATCATTAAAGGTGTATCAATTCCTGACATCAGATCAATTAAAATTTTAGAATTCTAGTAGACCCAGGGGACCCCACGAATCCTAGCCCAGACCTCTTCAAATGAATGTAATTGTGTAAAGGGGTAAATACAAGGATCTCAATCGTATAACCTAAGGAATTAGGGTATAATATTAATATTTATACATCACCACACTACCTCATACTCCACTTTATTCTCAAAGATGATGTGAAAGTATCCCTTCTCAAAAGAATTTAGAAGGAATTTATTGAAACCCCATAATCGGGAGATTCTATCTTTTAGGTCAACATGGGACCATGGTTCGACACCTCTTTCATAAGAAATACGCCACAAGATATAGAACATACAGAGTGTAAGATGCTGATTCACAACATCCATGTATACAACCACCCTTATAGACTCATACCCAAGCCTCTAAATGGGGGAGTGTTGCGAATCATATGATACAAGAATGACAGATCCAACCAGGGCCTCCAAAAAGGAAATTTATTTACCAGCCAAGACAGACACCTATTTTCACCAAATTTATGAATGAGTTCCCTGTTTCTAATGGAAATAAACTAATATGGGATTTGGGTATCTTTTTTGTGTAATATTCTATATATTCATCAAATATAATTTAATTTTCATTTATGTCAAACTTGGGTGGTTATAGTAGGTATCCCTGTGAAGGATTAGTAAAACTTTGGAAACTATGATGAGAAAAATTTATTGAGATATATATAAATATCTCTATGGATATTTCAATGTATATCCAAAATGATCTGTCAAATTATAGGTTAAAATCCACGAATATTGGTAATAGTAATGGTTATCCCAGGACTAATCCTATTATTTTAGTGATTGAATGTTTTCCCCTTGATTTTGTTGTTTTTCTAGTATTATTGTTTCCTATCATACTATTCTTTTTTGGTATTAGGTAATGGATAGAACCTGAAGGACCATATAAATGATTAATACAATGGGAATTGTTGTGATTTTCATCCTACACAACCAAATGTTATGGGAGATGGAATGAAAAAACTTATCGCTATACTTAAACAATCTAAGAATCAATTTGGACTTCAAAATGGGCATACAAGGGAACAACATTCTATTGATTCATTCATGAGCCAATTTTCAACTTCTATAAATGGGTATTATGATCCACTTATTTCATAATAATAGATCAATACCACTAAAATGATATTTTCAATCCTTAACTTCTCAGAACATGTAAAAGATATTTTGGATGTTTGTTATTTAGAAGATGAAGCAGGACAGCGGTAGACTCTAATCAATAATAGAACGTAGCCAAATGAAATTGAAACAATGAAAAAGGATGAGTTCAAGAATTTATTTGTAAATAAGTAATTTCCTCATATAATTCATATAAATATGAAAAAAGAGTCCCTGAGATTATGAAAATGGCTGATGAATCTGTTGGTACATACAATGAATATTTTAAATGATTTTCAAGGTAATGTTCCGAAATTATCATCCAAATTTGATGTAAGGATGATTGATTCATCAGTGGTTTAAAACTAAGTTGTTGAACTAAATTATCAATTAGATATGTTATTATATTTGAATATATTTTTCACCAAGCTATACAGATGAAAATGAAATTTATGGTTATATATCAATCTTATGGTTTTGAAAAGAAACTGAATATAGTGGTTAATGGAAAATTTCCAAACATTGGGGAAAACAAGATAATCATTTAATTATACTCAATGTGGGGAATTAAATATAGTGGAGACTATCTTAAATGGACTAAAAACTATTTTATGTGTGTAAAATACGTTCATCATGAAGTTGAGTGTATAATTAACGAGAAATTGATCTCTAATGGTGGGAATAGTTTAGAGGATACACATAATGCACTTCCCACACATCAATTCTAAATGTGCAAGTAAAAGGCTCATTATGCTAATAGATGACCTAATCTATGGGTTATCAATGATGATCAAAGTTAGAATCCTATTAAGGCCAGAGAAAAAGAAAATTTATATGAGACTACTATTAGAGATGTAGTGTACGACAAAATTGTTGTGGAATGATTGAGTGCTAATGTAATGGGATTTCAGAATAATATTTTATAGTTACTTTTATAGTATTATGGAATAATGTAATATCATTTTCCTTGCCAACTGTGGATTTTCTACATGTATTTAAGATTATATGCTGAGTTTTATAGAAACCATGATATGTGATTCAAATATTTTTGAAAAAACATTATTATAATTAAATCCCTTAATATGTTCATAATGTTGGGATATATAAAAGAAGGAGTTGTCTGATAGTATTAATTAACTCGGGGTGGATATGATGATAAAGTGACTTATGATATCATGGATTAAATATATTTTATTTTTTGAATTTATGGTTCATGTAAAGACTTAATTTTTGAAATAATGAATGTATCAATAAGGTTCTATGGAAATTCATGTTATTACCATGTTTCAAGAAAATACATGATAAAGTAATTCACATGATTGGAATGTGGAAAACTAGATACAAATTATGATATATGAGATATAATTATTAAGATAATATAGTTTACATATTCATTTTGTTTTGGATTTTTAGATATCAGATGGATTGAAAGGATATCAATTTATGGAAATTTTAAGGTGAAAATATGAGGGATTTTGTTAGAATAAAGTATTATCCCACCATAGGTGGATTTAAAAATATTTGATTACTTGTGCTAACAATTTTTATAAATGTAATGACCTATAATTATATATATAGATCACATGATCTTCAAAAACATTTAGTATAAACCATTTAACTTCATTTATTTATAGAAAGTGTTCAAGGCATAACCAATGGTAAGAATGTGCTGAAATCAAGTGAGTATATCCTCACATGAAAATTATTCAACATTTGTATAAGGGATATTGATATAAATTTGTGTCTTGTTATAATTATTTTTAATGATATCATTGACCTCTTTAATTATTCATTAGGTTATGTTTTTTTATCTTTATTCAGATCACTCAATGCCTTGTGATCAATGATCATTATCAATAACGATGATTATTTATTATTTCCCTCTATTCTCAAATCATCACATGTATTCTCCTAAACAGAGACTTAGTCATGATTGACTTTGTACAATATTTATTTTCCAAAAATTATTTTTTAATAGGATGTTTTAGAGATCATTTTTATTATGTCAGTTTCTATGAGAGAAATATTCATGTGATAATAATTTTATATTCTAAAAATATTTTGAGGGTTAATTTCATTTTAAGGGGTTATAATTTAATACACTAGGAAATTCATGAGTTATAATCCATTTAATTTCACTCATTTCTTATGTTGTATGCTACACCAACATATGTTTTTTTCAAAATGCAACAATGATATTTATTGTGGTATAAACAACAATATTCTTGACTTGTGTTATACAATATTTCATGTTATTTTGAAATTATTAATTTCACAAGAGGTTGAGTTCATCTGAACAAAAAAATATTGTTATGTTACCTTATAACCTTCTTATTTTAATGGAGATAATAAAAAATATTATCTTTCTTCTCAAAAAATATTTAAATGAAAATAAGCTAGTTTACAACCTAATAGAAAAACTCTCAGTCGATTTTTTAATGATATATATATAAATATTCAGTATAATGATAAAAATTCATATTATATGTTTTGTAGACATGATATAGGATCAAATTTAATTTTTCTAATAATTTAACATATTTTCCAAAAATATAGAGTTTTGCAGACTTTCGATGTAGCACCTATTTTAAATATTTTTTTGACACTTTTTAATATTATAATTGAAAAATAAACATCATATATTATTGTGTACAATAAAAATTCACTTTTGTTTAATTTTTGGTATTTTTATGATAACATTCAAATTATAATGAATAATACATAACACTATGGATTTTAATTGTAAACTATTTTTTAAAAACAATATTTATAGTGTTAAATTTTATATATTAGTGGGTTTTAATAATAAATTTATAATATTTTAACCATTAAATATAATCTAGGTCCTTTTAATTAATATTAAATTGAATTTCTATAAAAAAACAGTGCCATATTTTTTATGTTCTGACTTTTGAAACACATTTTATCATTCTGACAACGAGATTAATTTTAAATTATTTACTCCAACTTATGTGAATTTAATTTTGAAAAATGGATTAAATATTTAGAATCATAGGGTCCAGATTATTTAAATATCAATATTTTATTTTTGGGTACTATGAGTTGTAACTTCAGTAACTCATTATTCATACAGCAAAAAAAGAAATCAAATAATTAAAGGTAAAAATAATATAATTAAATTACCCTAACACTAATACTAATATAATTGGAAGAGTGTATTTCGACGAAAATTTTACTAGGGTCGAAATTGAATCCTTTTGAAGCAACTTGGATAATATTAGGACATTTAAAATATTACATCTAAGAAAAGTTGAGTATTTCTTACTAGAATTTAAATAACTATATCATTTTTAATATAATGTAATTTATAAGCTATGCTAAAGTATAAAAACTAATTTTAAATCTAAAATTTTCTTCTTTATAATTATTTTTTATTGTTAATTTTAAGGAAATAAATAATTTTCATAAAGGCTTATACAATTATGGTACATAAATTATTAAATTGATGAATTATCAATAAAATAATTTTTATTAAAATAATAATAAATATTAAAAGACCAAAAAACATGATCAAATATTATTGGTATATTATATATCTAAAATACTCATCCAATGGTAGAATTATTTACCATTTGGAGCCACATGGGATATATTATTACACTTATAATATTTTAACTAAATTAATATAAGCAATTTATTATTCATGTTGTAATAAATATAACATTGGTAATATAAGAATTTCCAAATGATTCATTCTACTATTAGTTATTTTATGAAATATAATGTATATAAATTAATCATAGTATTTTTTGTAATTTTTATTCAATATATTATAATATTAAATCATTACACAAAACTGATATAGTATGTACTTTATTAATGGACATATAAAATAAATGTTATTAAATATATTATAATAAATATAATTTGGGATAGATAATATATCCAATTTTTTTTCAATTATACCTTAACCCCATTGGGATATATTAAAATATTTTATTATATTATAACATCTTATCTTTATATTTTCAAAAATCAATTAATTGAATTGTGTCCGAATTGACACTTGATATTTGGCAAAAAATTACACAATTGCTATTTTTACAATATAATGTTTTATTTAATTATTTAAAATCATAAATAATTATAAAATAATTATTATATGGTCTAAAATGTTCTTCGTTGCTCATTTCTGGTCTAATTGACATCAAATAAGTAAAAATTACACTATTTTAATATTTGTTACTTTAGTTAAAAATTAAATAGTGTAATTAATTGTTAATTAATAGGATAAGGAATAAATTGATAGAAAAACATCTATAAAATTTATTTTTTTATAGTATTATGACCTTATCTTATATCATCATCCAAAATATATCAATTGGGTGGTTTTTGGGTGTGGTTTGATTTTATTATAAATTAATATTTTCAGACATTCCAAATGTGCCCCTCAACTTAATTATATAAGGGCACTTCCTCTCTCTTGACCTCACTACACATTTATCAATAAAGATAATATATCCCCATACAATTTACATTATTAATACCCTTTTTCACATTCTAGAGGTGTATTTCTTCTCAAAATACCATCTTTTGTGCCTTTAAGAGGAGATTCGGAGGGGGCTCATCGAAGAAGAGGTAATCACTTAGAATGATTCATTAAAAAAAATCAATTTCACTACATCCTTTTCAAGAGTTGTTTCCATCCAAAATTAATAACTACATCATAAATTAATTATAATATGTTATTATCGTAATGAAAAAAACATATTCTACCTTCTATCCATTCAGTGAAAAAAATAAATCACCATGTGTGTATACATAGGACTTAGCATCTCCCCACCGTGGTGTAATACATTTTTAATTATAATATTACATGTATTGTTGTAATGATGTAAATAATACCTATATATATGATTATTTTAAAATGGTGTTTATTTTTCAATATTATATACACTATCAACATCAATACCATTCCACCATTATGGGATTGATATCATCACTCATTCGTATGTACAACCTACCGACTCCACGATGTGATGTCATTCATTTTACATGGTATTCATTAATGAATAAATATATAAATGAAATGAATAAATAAATATTACATATATTATACTAATATCATTATGGAAATTATGTAATTATAACCTAATAATGAAAAAATAACTTATCCAATGAAACATGTGTAAGAAAGTAAAAAAATTAATAGCCTATGGATGAGTATTAATATTATGAACAAATGAGTTTTAATATGATCACATATTATTTGATAAAAATGAATATGATTTCTAAATAATTTAATGAAATTATTTAAACTTCTATATAAGACGTTCAGACATGTATGAAGGAACCCATACATAATATATGGAATAATTTCACAATCTGATTATTATATGCGATTATTTATACAAATGTATTGAATGGGTTAGTTTTAACATTAATGCCCATGGTTTATAAAAATGTATTGCAAAAGATTATTCTAATATGATTCAACTAGTTAAATTTAATTTTACCCATTGTTTAATTTTTATAAAATGGATTCAATGGAATATTTTTTCATTCTGGATACGAGGAACGTTTTTTCATATCCCAAAAAAGTAAAAGAAGAATGTTTTCATTTACCTTACATGGCATGAACATATTTTTACATTTTCATAACACCTTACTTCCATGAATCTCCTTTTAAATAATTTAATGGTAATTTAAAAAATAAATTATTTTATTTAAACATTTTGTGAAATTTTAAAAAATAACATGGTTTTTATGAATAAAGGATATCTTCCTTGAGAATTAATTTCATGTGTTCTATCAAAATTACTTTCTACATAAAATGAAATTATTTAATATAGTTAATTTCAAGTATATAATATCCCTATTATTCATATGGTTTTATAATGTTTATTATGTAATTATATTTATGAAATCAGTTTTCTACATGGATTATGCTATGATGAAAGGTTTTTAAGAAACCCATTTTATTCCTTGGGATGCTCTATGATGAATAATTAATGCTTCTGTGGAATATGTAATAATAATTTCATTATGATATTAGTGGGAGATATATATCCCTCTAACACATTGGATAAATATTTATATCACATGAAATAGACATGAATATAATAGAAAATGGTCATAATTCAATAATATAGAGCTTGAACTAGACATGATCTCAGTTAATTAAAATAGGGCCAGAATGGTAATTAAAGATGATTTAGTTATACAAGGATGGAAAAAGGAGTGAACATTGTTTATTAATGGTATTTTATACTATGATTTCCCTAGAAATGATACGTGGATAATATTGAAATTAGTTTCTATGATTATGTGTTTTCTATAATTCCATGTTGTATGTCAAGGATATTTTCTCTTGGATTGTTTTCCATTATGTTTAATTACTTATAAAAATCCAAGATTTATTTAATGACTCATGATTATGATATATTTCATATGTGATATGATTTTAAAATTTTATATTGTAGTTTTTAGATTATTATGTTCATGTTTTGTTTGATATTTTCATCATTTACCCTTATTGGTCATCTGAGCTCACCGTTTTCCAATTTTTCGTTTCCCTACTGACTGAAAATTATTTTTTTTATTTGTTACATAATTCACTTTTTGGGGTAGTGAGAACCAAACAATCAATGAGAACCATAGGTTAGTGGGATTTGGAACCACTTCCAAATCCAGACCCACTCGAAAGAGAAACCAGAAAACAACAAAAGCCTCCCAAAACACTTTTTGTTTCCCTAGATATAAAGAAATTTATTATATAGAAAAAATATAGGGGATGATCATTATGGGATGTATTTATGATCTTTCACCAAATTAGAATAACATGTCACATATTTTCAAATGAAATAAACTAATATGGTATTTGGGATTTTTTTAGTTGGCATCCTCTTTTTCTCTATTTCATTAACTAGAATACTCATTGCATGTCAACATTCGTGAGAAATATTTCCTTCTATTAAGAATTTAAATAACCTCCCAATTCAATTCAAACACTTCCATTGATGCATCATCCCACATTTATGTCATGTTAATGGTTTTAATTCCATTCATGTATGTGATTTATATATATTTTATTAAGACACAATATTTCTTTTCTTATCAAAACAATGGGAATAGTGGGTATCTATAATTTCAATTTCCAATAGAGGATCACATTGAACAATTTCATTTTAGTTTTCCATGTCTCTTATATCTAAAATATTGGGATACTTGGTTTTAATCCACTTATGAGTTTTTAAATCATTCATTCATGTTAGATAATAGTACCAGAAGCATACATCACATTCCTTGTATAATTTTCCTCATATGTGTCAATAGATTCATCATACTTTTTCATTAGCTCAGTGAACTCCTTCCACATCTTCATACAAATAATTCAAGTAAAATGATTAATGAAAAATATTTTCACGATCTCTTCCCATTCCTTAGATTCAATTTGAAATCTTTTCTATATATTATTGATATGATTCCACCATTTAACAATTTCATCTTCATAATAATAGACATACAAAATGACTGTGTCATTTTCTAATCATCGCAGAACATAAAATATTTTAATAGTCCTAATAATCCCTTTCTTATGCAATAATATATTATAAAACCCTCTGAAATAGGGTGGAAACAACCTCATTAATCACTCAATTGAGTTTATTCCCTCTATTAATCATTTTAAAGTGGACAATGATTTATAAATTGAAAAATTAGTGCAATCATAACAATAATATTTTGCATCCCTACTCTCATAAAATTCAGTTTCTTAGGATGATTATTATTCAATTTTCTGTTTAATCCATCATTCACATAGTTCCTTCATTTTCAATCCATTTGATAAAAAAATATTCATAGTTTGATCAACAGTAATCATATACATAGGGACTTGTAATCAAGATAAATTAACTATAGAATTTATATATATGACAACTTAGGATTTATCCTAGGTTATTAATGATCGTTATGAAAACATTAGTATTGTAATCTATAGTTAGACTTATTAATTTGTTTATTACTAAGGATTTCTAAATCTTTTTTCCAAAATTATACCCATTATGTGCTTTGATACCAACTATAATGACCTATGATTTTGATTCATGGATATTAAAATTTTATTAGATAAATATTCATTTTAATTAAAATAGTGGTTGAGGATTATATTAGTTAATGACACTATAATCTTTGAACACATGCTTATATTCTATATAATGATATTCAATGATCCTCACAAGGATATTTCCATTTAGTACCACTAATTAAAACCTTTATATATAACATATGGGAAGGAATAACAAGAAAAGGGCAATATTAGGTGCTTAGTAAGGGTAAACATGGGTGATATAAATTTATTGTCTTCTAAAAGCATAAGTTATTGAATATGGGTATATGATCATGAGAATAACAATGAAATTTAATACCCAAACCTTCATGGATCATAAAAACGAGTTATGTAATGAAATTAACATTTAAAAATACATGGATCAAAATAATGAATCTTCATCATAAAACAATAATGAAAAATATGTTCATATCATAAATTTATATGGAATTATCATATTTATATAAAACATTTTATATGGAAAGGTTAACTACCAAGAATCTGGGATTATGACTTATCACCAATTTCCTCTAATGTATCATGAACAAGGACCTAAACCCATCAAGGGCCAAGAACATGAACTTGTTTCTCATTATTGATCAAGAAGATGAACTTTTATCCCATAACCATCACATGAAATGTTATTTATTATCCAATTACATGTGGTGATAAAGGTCCCACACATCAGATATGGAAAAATAAACAAATTTGTTCTAAATTACCAAATATCATTCACTACCTAAGAACCCATGTACAAAAAATGAGTTTCATAAACACTTAATGATATCATAACTCATAGAATATAAATAGGTTCCATAAATATCATTCCATCATAAAAATAAATAATTCATTGAAATAATAATAATGGTATCCTTGGGATATATGACTAGTAAATAATAACTAACATCAAATAATTCCCTCTTATATAGATAATGATACTGAATGATTTCACGATTTTGTTTCTGAGGAAAATTTAATTTCCATTTTGAAATTATTTGTTTAAAACGATGTTCAATTATAAGGGTAAAATTTCATTAAAAATAACATGGTATGATTTTGAAGTAATATTCAAGGAATTAGATCATAAATATTGAAGAAAATTTCCTTCATGTTGTATAATTTAAAAATGAATTCATTTAATATATTATAGTCTGAAAAGTCTCATAGTGCCCTGTTTAGAAAACAAAAGAAAATTGTTTTCAAACCATTTTATAAAAAGTCAAACATTTGTAAAAATAGAATTAAATATTTCATAGAAAATATTAAAACCCATTTTGAAACCATTTTATAAAACATGGACATGCATGATAAATATTCAACATTAGAGACATAAAATTACACAGTCCTGAATATTGATGAGATTGTAAAATAAACCCCTAAAACGTTATAATCAGTCAAAAAGTTTTCCAAAAGAAATAATTATAATTATCTTGATATTTCAATACAATTTCATATAGGATAATACTTAAATTAATTATTCATGGTTTTTATATACACAACATGAAATAAAAAAGTATTGTATATGGAATGTTTTCCACAAAAATAAAAGTGAGACAAAAAACTGTTACCTCATGTTTTGGATTGTTATTATCACATTTAAACCACCTTTATAATAAATATGGATTTGTTATAATTTTATTCCATAAACATATATGAATAATTCTATTTATTAATTTCTTATAAAATATATGTGATATCATATTTTCTTCCAAGAATGTTTTACTTCGATGGTACTAATCCTTTTAACTTGATTATGGTATCATAATATAAATAATATATATATATACATATCATATATATTTATAAAATTCATCCTTAATAGAATACAAGTAAAATTTAAATGAAAACTTGTCACATCATATTGTAGATATGGTAATCCATACATACACACAGGACACATTATCATTTCCCAAAAGATTACATTGTAAAACTATAGATATGATATTAACATTAAAAAAAATATAATAATTTCATAAATTTCATATATATATATATATATAGTAAACCCATCAAAATTCCCAATAATAAAATATGGTAATGTAAAATTCATTGTATCACTACATGGAGATGGCAAGTTGTATGTACACACGAGCGATAATTTTACTTGTTGTTCATTAGCATAGAGGATTTATAGTGGTTAATTCCTAATAATAAAAAAATTACATTATTTAGCATTAATATTTTATATGTTTTCATATATATCATAGATTTATAGTAGTTATAGAAGAGGATAAATAGAAATTGTTTAGTATGAGTGATTACCTCTTCTTCAAATTGGGTCCTTTAGATCTCCATGAAAGAACTCTAGATTTGGTCATTTGAGAAGAAAATAAAGTATATAATATGTATATTTAAATGAATAGTACAAATTTGTGGAGGATTCGCAAACTATAATACTCAATGTTGTGTAATGATATGGGGTAGGGGTTTTCCTTTTATAAAGAAGGGGAGGGGAGCATTAATAATCTCTCAGAAGATTAATTTAAAAAAAATAAATCTCTATACAAGTAAATAAAAATGGAAATGGATAAAAAGATAATGTTTTATAGGGAGGTAATTATATAAAATAATATATTTATAATTTGTTTAATAATTTTAAACCTTATCATTAAGATTTACACTTAGTTAACCTATTTTTATTTTAACAATTGAAATAATTGTTTAATCATTAAAAGGATGGTAGTTTTATATATAAGGATTAAATTAAACAATAAATGTGAAATTTAATATATGTTATAAGATAATTTATCTATATTATCTTTATTTAGGTTTTATATTTTTTTTTAAAATAATAATAAAATATTATTTTCATAAAATATCATTAATGTCAATTTCGTCATTATTATTTAAATCGTCATTATGAAAATAAGTAAAACAATATAACATCAAAAAAATAATTTCGACAAACCTATCATATGTCATATTCTTCTAGAAAATAACTTTATAAACTTTTTTAATTCAAATTATTTTTATTTTAATATATGTTTATCACTTAATAGAGATATTCATAATTTGAATAATTATAATATCATCATTGTGTAATAATTATTTATAATTATTTATTCACTATAAATTAAAAAATAAATTCCATGATGTAAATAAATATAATATAATTTATAATAATATATATAGTCAATCGTATCCACTATTTAAGCCCATATTAAAATTATTATACTAATTAAAAGTAAGAGTGTGATACTTTGTCACACTCTTTAATTTTAATAATATCAAAGTCCTTTTGATGGAGAAGTTATAATTAAGTTCATAAATTTATAAAATATCGTGTTAAAGTTATAATTAACATTTTAAAATAAAATTTTTACCATGTTTAAGGAAATTTTCAAACAATTATAGTATTATTACTACCTTTAATTACAAAAATTTCCCCTATATATGATAATAGAAACTACTAATGTTACTAAAAATAATGTCTCGAAATAAAAGGTGACTATTGAAGAAATTGTGAACTTATGATTCCAAATATTTAATCCATTTATCAATATTGAAGTCATATAATTGGCCAAAAAATTAAAATTAATCTAGTTAAAGGAACGAGAGAACACATTTTTAAAGTTAAAACATTGAAATAGTTGATATGTTTTTTTCCAAATTCAATATGAAATTAATTACAATGAACAATATTAGAAAAAATGATATAATATAGAACTGATCAGAGTTTAATATAAATAACAATGTAAATTTAATAGTACAGATTTTTTATATGAAAAATATGATTTCATTTATAATTCTATTTTTTCAGTATTCGTAAAAACAATAATCTTATTATATAAATAACATAAATTAACCAAAAGTAAATTTTTATGTCCCAATTTAATTGAAGTACATAATTTATTCATATATAATATATATAATGTCCCACAATATAATTTTTAAATAGTTTTACCCTTGAAAGATGATAAAACTCATTCTACGAAAAAAAATTATTCATAACAGTAGATTAACATTTATATAATGTATGAACAACATTTAGGATTAGTGTTAAAAATTAGATTTAACATATATAATTAATATTATAAAAAATGTCTATTTTTTATTTTATTGGTATAATGAAAACATGGGTATATTTTAATTATTTTTCATAAATACATTTCCTTTTATTTTTAAAAGGGTTTTATTTTCAATTATTATTAATTATCTATAAAAGAATTTATTATATATAAATGTGTAAAATATTATTTCATAATTCATTTAATATTATTTATTACCACTATATTAATATCTTGGTTATAATTTCATTCTTTAAAAAATTTTAATAATAAAATGATATTTCATAGAAATTGGATGTTGTGTGTAACATAAGATAAGTCGGTGTTGCGTGTAGATCATGCTTAGCATGATGTATCATGAAATGAACGTTGTCAATGAAACTAGATTATTTAATAAATATATTTCATAAAAATCTCATTGTTTTATTAATGTCATTTTTAATTCATCAAAATAATCATCATTATCCTATGAACAGATGAATCGATATTTCTTTTCAGTTAACTTGGATTGTGAGTTGACAACTATTTTTTTTTCATTAAATCATTTGTAATAACCATATATTCCTAGAAAACATAAAATAATAGTTACGTTAAAATGTTTTTCTTTTCATCAACATATTTTATTTCAATATTTTCTATTAATCCATATGTTGTTATAATATACCGAATTAATGAATTTTTTTACTACTAAAATTCATATATAATAAGTTTTACCTATAAAATATTTTCATTATATATATTTTAAATCCTAATAAGATTTTTGAAATGATATACATAATTTTTATAATATAAAATAATATCAGTAATGAATACTTAAATATATTTATCTAATTATAACAAATCATGTTGATAATATTAAAAAAAATACTAAGGCACATAGAGTGGACACTACATCACTCATTGGACTAAATTTAGTGTTACTAGTAAAAAATGTTATTTTAATATCATTATTATTATGAAATAAATTATTTAAACCACCAAAAACATCATCATAAACATATTTCCATTATTTCCCATCTCATAAGAATTAAAACAATTCACTAAATTCTTACCATAATTGTATTATACATTTCTCATTTCATTATTTTTGAAAAATAAATATTTTATTTTACAACACTGTTAACACCTTAAATAACGACTGAGCCTTTTTTACATTAATATTACATCATTTTAAATATAAACAACATAATAGCATTACGCATAGAGGATCCAAAGGTTTAGTGTCTTGGGAAAACTGAGATCATACATAACAATTACAACATCATTCATAAACATTTATTTAATTTCTTCTTCCCTAGCATCTTTTTGGCACATTTCCTCTTCTAAATACATATATCCACTTGAGGATATAAATAAAAAGGGGAGAGATAAAATCACAGTAATAGGATAAATAAGAACAATATGGCATGGGGTGAGCATAATCATAACATGGGAAAAATATCATGAACATGATAGGAAGAATAAATATAAGACTTGAAATGTGGAAATGTATAAAAATGAAACATCATGTCTTAGTGGTTAACTACCACACATACTTGTGAACCAAGCTAGCATATTTTTCACACATAATTTCCCATTTACTCAAGAGATTCATCACATTACCCAACGCATTGGAGCGTTGTATAATTTTGGGCTCACCCATCACATCATAACATTATCATCATCATTTTTGCCACATTAAAAACATAGCAAAAATATACATAACTAACCCATGTAATGGAATGGGTTTCATCTCATAACAACACATTCATAAGACTTGGGTTCGCAAAAGAAACAGGGAATAACATACATGTTACAAGAACTGTCCACTTTGAGTGAGAAGTAAAAGGGGTGTTCTCAAAAAAGGAGTTCTTTTGGAAAACATTTTGTTTGACATAAAAACCAATGAAAACATGAATATCCTAGAAAATTAATTAAAATTATGAAAAAATTATCTTCAAGTAGTAACCATATAAAAAATTGGGTGAAAGAGGGAGAACCCGAAGGAAGAAAATTGGGTTCGAGATTTCCCCTTACCTTGTATCTAAATGCCTCCTTCTCTTTAATGTCTTGTATAATGACATTATATTCATTAATTAGAAATACATAGCCTTTTTTACATTAATATGGTTCATTATTGTTTTATTAAGTGATTTTATGCCCCTCTGGATGAGTTATAGAGTTTAAAAACACTATTCGGGAATGTTTGTTTGTATGGTTTTCTTTAGTGATTCACTTGTATTCTTAAATTTACATTTGGGTAAAACATCGGTAAACATACAGATCTCATATTAAATGTAATTAATCATATTACAGGAGTTTGAATGATCTTATAATGAATTATATTATATCCATGTGGATGAATCATTGGATAAAATTAAATGAATATTGTTTGGGTAAATTTGGGTGGTTTTTTGATCACAATGAAGTTGTTTCAATTTATCACATAGTAATATGTTCATATGTCAGGTAAAGAACATTAAATAGGGTATAAAGCATATAACATATTCTTGTTCGACAATAAAAATGGTTTCATGACAAGATCTGAAGGTAGAATTGGAAGAAGAAAGCATGTTATTCTTGAAGGTGATTAATTAACAGATCACGAACAAGGTTCTCTTTAATAAAATAAAAGGAAGAGGGAAAGGGGGTTGGATGATATAACATCCCATTAGAATCATAAAATTACATTATATGTATAATACTGGAGTTACAATACTGCTCAGATGATTATTTTTGGGGAGATATTAAGAAATGAACTTGAAAGGAAATTAAAGGAGAAGAGGGACATAAATTACCTCTTGAATCCTTCTCTTGAGATCCTCTTTAAGGTCCTAAGATTGGGCTTTTGATGAGACCAGTAGATCCTGGATGTGTGGGAAGGGATAAAGAAGAGGTTTGGGTAGTGTTTAGAGAAGTCATGGAGCTTGAGAGCTGTGAGGAAATGAGTGTGTGAAGGGTGGCTTTTATAGTGGAGGGTAGAGGGGTTTCCTTGATATAAAATTCATTAGTTTATTAATTTCCCCTAATACAAAGAATAATGAGAATTTAATGACCACGAATAGTAATTTTATCATGTGATCCAGAACCAAGTGGGCTTACATCGTCAGAGCATCATTGATGACTCAATTAATCCATTATTTAGCATTTATTATAAATGATCAGATTCTACTATTTATCAAAAATTCAAGTATCTCAGAAAAATCCAAAAATTTACCCCTACCATTTTTAGATGTGTAGAATCCAAAATGAAGTCCATTTTTCAAAAATAATTTTAAAAATATTATTAATTTAATATTTAATTCAAATCATAATTTACATAAATAAACAATTTTTAAGATTAAAACTGATTTTACGGTGCTTTCAAAAATTACATAGGGTCATATAAAATTCTATAAAAACTATAATAAATTGATTCATTTATTGATGAATACATTTTATTGAAATAAATTTTCTTTTAAATTAATTACTTAATTGTAATTATTTATTTATGACTTAAAAAATACCAAAACGATTACTAAGGTCAAATTGTCACTTTCTAAGATGTCTAAATTTTATTTAATTTTCCATGGGTAAGGTTACACTTATGTTGGATGATTTACTATTCATAAGAGACATATTTCTATTCATAAGGTTATGTTATTATTCCAAAGGGTATGTTACTATTCACCAAAAATTATTTTTTTATCATTAGACTCCCAAAATCATCTTGAACACAACCGTGTATGTCGAATATTCAAAATTCCAGACATAGAAGTGAAAAACTTATGTTTAAAAGTCACTTATCAATTAGTAGTTCATTATGTTGTGTTTTCATGTTATTTTTTGACATAATTATTTTGAAAGAAGTTTCCATTGAAAAATATTGGGTCATTACATTCTTCCCCCCTTAATAACTTTCACCCCCGAAATTTCACTTTACACAAAAAGGTGAGGGTAATTATCTTTCATTGCATCTTCTAGTTCCTAGGTTGCTTCCTCAAACTTATGGTTCCTCCACAACACATTGAAAATATGGGTTGTCATATTGCATAGAAGCTTATCTCATTGATCCAAAATCATTACTGGCTGCTCCTCATAGGATATATCATCTTCCAGCTACCCCACCTCTGAGTTTAGTAAATGTGAGGGGTCTGTTATGTACGTGCTCAGTAGTGAAACATGAAACACATCACGAACTTGAGCCATATTCAGTGTAAGTGCAAGATAATATGCCACAGCTCCTATGCGGTCAAGTATTTCAAAGGGGCCAATATACCATGGGATTAGCTTCCCTTTCTTCCCGAATCACATGACCCTCTTCCATGGAGATATTAGAAAGAAGACATTATCTCCAACTTTGTACTCCAAGTTCCTTTTATCATTGTCATCATAGCTCTTTTGTCGAATTTTTTCAGCTTTGATGTGTTTCTAAATGACATGACCCTTCTCTGTCATCTCTTGAACAAGATCAAGTCTAAGTAGATTTCGTTCTCCAACTTCATCCCAACATGTTGGAGTTCTACATAACATTCCATACAGAGCTTCATACGAAGCCATTTGAATACTCGAGTGGAATCTATTGTTGTATGATAACTGAACCAATGGGATATGCTGATCCCAACCTCCTTTAAATTCAAGACAGCAGGCTCTTAGCATATCGTCAAGCATCTGAATAGTCCTTTCAGACTGTCCATCAGTTTGGGGGTGATAGGTCATGTATAAATTTAATTCAGTACTCAAAGCTTGTTGAAGGCTCCGCCAGAATTTAAATGTGAACCTTAGATCACGGTTATATACAATTGAGAGTGGAACACCGTGTAGTCTCACCACTTTCTTCACATATATAATTGCAAGTTGTTCAAGAAAAATATCTTCCGGAATAGCGATAAAATGGGCAGTCTTGGTGAGTCGGTCAACCAAAACCCATATCACATTATTTCCCTTCGATGTATTCGAGAGAACCATGACAAAGTCCGTAGTAATCTTTTCCCATTTCCTCATGGGTATAGGAAATGGTTGCACCATGACTTTGGACTTTTATCGCTCATCTTAAACTTTCTTACATACCAAGCACCTTGATATATATTCTTCAATCTCCATCTTCATGTCATCCCACCAGAAGTGTTCTGAGAGATCACGGTACATCTTGGTACTCCCGGGATGGATATAGAATTTTGAGCTATCTGCATTAACCAAAAGCTCCTTCTTTATCCCGGGTTATGAAGGCACACAAAGTCGTGTTCCAAACTGAATCACACCATCATCGTCGATATGGAACTCTTTCATCTTTCCTTCCTTTACTACATTCACCCTCTTTTGTATCTCTACAGCATCCCTTTGTGCTTCGTTAATCTTCTCCTGGATGGATGGTTGTGCAATCATTTGGGCAAGTTAGGATGTATCCCATGCCCTTATGATTTCCAAATCCATTATTTTAATATCCCTAAATATAAGGTCCTTCTCAATCTGCAACATGGAAAGAGTAGTAGGTTATTTATTTCTTAAAGCGTCAGCTACCTTGTTCGCCATTCCATGATGATAGTGAATAGAGGAATCGTAATCCTTGATTAGCTTTAACCATCTCCATTGATGCATTTTGAGCTCCTTTTGTGTGAATGTATACTTTAGGATCTTGTGGTCGGGGTATATGTCACACTTCTCGCCATAAAGGTAGTGCTGCCAGATTTTCAATGAAAAAATCACAGCTGCTAGCTCAAGATCATGCATCGGGTAGTTATTCTCATGGATCTTCATCTATCGTGAAGCGTAGGCTATCACATTGTCATTTTTCATGAGTACACAACCCAAGACATTCATTGAATCATCACTATATTTCACAAAACATTCTACACTTTTTGGTAGTGTGAGTACAGGTGCAGTGATCAGCCTTTTCTTTAGCTCCCTGAAGCTTCCCTCACATTCTTCCGTCCAGATATACATTACCCCTTTCCTTGTTAACATAGTCAGTGGGCTTGAAAATCATGATAAGTTTCTCACAAAACATCAGTAGTTCCCAGATAATCTAAGAAAAATATGTATTTTTGTGACACTAGAGGGCCTGGGCCATTCCTCAATTGCCTTTGTCATTGAAGGATCCACAGAAATTCCCTCACTTGTGATCACATGTCCCAAGAACGTGACTTGAATCATCTAAAAGTCACACCTTATGATCATGGCGTAAAACTTCTCCTTTCTTAATGTTGCCAACACAAGTATTAGATGTTCTTTATGTTCCTCCTTTCTCTTGTAGTAGATGATAATATCATCAATAAACACTACCACAAATTTTTCGAGGTTATATCTAAAGACTCTATTCATCAAATCCATGATGATTGCAGGGGCATTAGTAAGTCCGAAGGGAATCACCAAAATCATGTAGTGCCCATACCTTGTATGGAAGGAAGTCTTCTGAATATCTTCCTTCTTCACCTTTACCTTATGATATCCAAAATGAAGATCCACCTTTTAGAAGTCTTGAGAACCTCTTAACTAATTGAACAAGTCATCAATCCTTGGGAGAGGATACTTGTTCTTTATGGTGATCTTATTGAGTTCCCGATAATCGATACACAGCTGCATTGTTCCATCCTTCTTCTTCACATAGAGCACTAGTGTACCCCAAGGTGATTCACTTGGGCGTATGAACCCTTTCTCTATATGCTCTTACAGTTGCTTCTTTAACTCCTCAAATTCGATAGGAGCCACCCTATAGGGACACATCGAGATAGGAGTATCTCTAGGTATGAGTTCAATTGATAAATCTACCTCATGATCTGGGTGAATTCTGAGTAACTCTTTGAGAAATACATCACTGTATTCCCTCACAATGGGAATTTCCTCAAGGTTGGCACCTTCCCTCGACTCAACCATTTGGGAGATGTGTGCTTCCTCATAGGGAATCAACACCCACACCATTGAATGATTTTTCAAAGGATATTCATGATCTTCCTTGCATTTTTAGAGGAGCATGGGATGGTTTGGAATATGAAAAGATATTTTCTTTTTCTGACAGTTTATATGTTCTCTATATAACGAGAGCCAATCCATTCCCATTATTGCATCGAATTCCACCAAGGGAAGTATTATGATATTTTCCGGAAGAATCTTCCCACATACGCCAATAAAAGAAGAGTCAAACACTTGGGTTGCAATGATTACACCACTTTGAGTGTTTACATATATCTCTACTTCAAGGTTCCAGTGATTTGATTCTATAGTACTAGAAAACATGCAGGATATAAAGGAATGCATAGAACTAGAATCAAATAAGACTTTTTCCTTTCTTGAGTGAATAGGAAGTGTACCTTGTACGACTTCATTATCATGATCTAACCCCTGTAGTAGTGGTGGCATAAAACTTCCCTTGTTCTCTTGGATTTGGTGGCTGCTGACGCTGATTACCCTCGAGAACTCGAGGATTAGTGCACTAGTTTGCATAGTGCCCAAGATCCTTATAGTTGTAGCATTGAACCATGAATGGTTCTCTCCTTTCATCGGTTACATTCTCCTTTCTTTTTTTTCTTTTCAACACTCTTGAGCATGGTGTCATTATTTCCAACACATGAAGCACTTATACATCCCTTTGAGGTAGTTCCCATGGTGCAACTTCCCACATTTTTTGCATATCGGTCGTTGAGTTTTCTTCCCACCTTTATCATTATATCCACCGGCTAGAAACTCCATATTTCTTTTCTTATCACCATAGCCATGGGACCATTCTCTAAACTATATCTCTACTTTGAGAGCACACCGAACAACTTTTTCATAACTCCCAAAGTATCAAATTTCAAGAGCCTTTCGAAGGTGTGGTTTTAATCCACTAAGTAATCTATCAATTTTTTTTATCATTGTAGATAAAAAAACCAAAAGCGTACCTTGCAAGCCTTGTGAAATTCGCTTCAAAGGTTGTGACAGATTCTTCTTCTTTTTTCTTGAGCTCTATGAATTCTCTCTCCATCTTCATGCAAAGAGCTTGTGGGAAGTACTTATTAAAAACATTCTATGAAAGTCTTCCCATTTCATCTCTTCAATTCCATCCCTTGGCTTGGTGTTCTTAATCAAAGCCCACCATTGATCATCTTCTACGTCTAGACGATAAGCATCTAGGGTCACCTTCTCCCTATCGAAATAGTGAAGAATAGAAAATCTATTTTCCATGGAGTTGACCCACTTTTCCACAACTAGTGTATCAGAAGATCCACAAAATGTTGGTGGTCGTTGCTGCATAAAACATTCGATAGCCAGCTACTCCCTCATTGGTAAAGGAGGGTGTTCCCCATTATTATGGTTATTTTTCATAACCTGAGATAATTGGGTAAGCATCGCCATGATGTTTTGATCTCCACCTCCCAAATCATTGGGGATGTTTTTCGGGCAATCGTTTCATTGGCCCTCGCACGAGTTGTTGGCCTTATTTCTCCTGGTTCCCACCATTTTCTAAAATAGAAAAGGTTTGAACAAGACAGAAGTAAACTATTAATAAATACATAAATTATTCATTTGAAAAATTTATACTAAAATCATAACATATGGGATCCCTAAGTAAATATTCTTGCATATTTTTACTTAGTCTCATGCTATAGGTTTTCTCTAGGGTTCACTAATCCTAATTCCCAAATTAACTAAACCTTGCCTATAATACCAACTATAATGACCCAACCTTTTATTACATTTCTATTACATCATTTTAAAGGTAAAAAACATAACATAATTACACAGAGAGGATCCAAAGGGTTAGTATCTTTGGAAAACTAGGATCATACATAACAATTACAATATCAAGCATAAACATTTGTTTAATTTCTTCTTCTCTAGCTTCTTTTTGGAACATGTCCTCTTTTTAATACATGTATCCACAAAAGGATATACTTCAAAATGGGTGAGATAAAATCCCAGTAAGAGGATAGATAATAACAACATGGCATGGGGTGTGAATAATCATAACATGGGAAAATTATCATGAACATGAGAGGAAGCATGAATAAAAGACTAGAAACGTGGCAACGCATAAAAATGAAACATCATGTATTAGAGGTTAACTACCAAAAATACTTGGGAACCAAGATAGATACTTATTCACAGATCATTTCACATTTACTCATTAGATCCATCACTTTACCCAATGCATTGGAGCGCTGTATAATTCTGGGTGCACCCGTCTCATTGAAACAATCATATTGTGCTATATAATTCTGGGCGCACCTGTCACATCATAACATAATCATCATCATGCATTCCACATAGAACACATATAAAAAATTTAAATGACAACCCCATGGAATGGAATGGATTTAATCCCATAACAACACATTCATAAGACTTCAATTCCCTAACGAAAGAGCGAATATCATACATGTTACAAGAGCCGTCCACTTTGAGTGAGAAGTAAAATGGGTGTTCTTAAAAAGGAGTTCTTTTCGGAAAACATTTTTTTGACATAAAAACTAGTGAAAAACATGAATATCACAAGAAAATTAATGAAAATTATGAACAAATGATCTTTAGGGAGTAACCATATCAAAAATGGAGTGAAATAGGGAGAACCAAAGGACGAAAATTGGGTTCGATATTTCCCCTTACCTTTTATCTGAATGCCTCTTTCTCCTTAATGTCTTGTATAATGACATTATATTAATTAATTAGAAATAAATAAACGTGTGTACATTAATATGGTTAATTTTGGTTTTATTAAGTGATTTTATGTGAATCTGGATGAGTTGTAGTGTTTCAAAACATTATTCGGGAGTGTTTGTTTTTATTGTTTTCTTGAGTGATTCACTTGTATTCTTAAAGTGATGTTTCGGTAGAACATGGGTAAACATCCAGAAGTGATATTACATGTTATTAATAATATTAAAGGAGTTTTAATGATCTTATAATTAATTATATTAGATCCATTTGGATGAATCATTGGATAAAAATTAAATGATGATTGTTTGGGTTAATTTGGGTGGTTTTTGATAACAATGAAGTTGTTTTAATTTATCACTTAGTAATATGTTCATAAGTCTGTTCCAGAACATTAAATAGGAAAAAATACATATAAAATATTCTTTTTCAACCATAAAAATGTTTTCATGACAAGATCTAAAGGTATAATTGGAAGAAGAAAGAATGTCGTTCTTGAAGGTGATAAATTAACACCTCACGAACAACGTTCTCTTTAATAAATTTAAAGTAAGAGGGAAAGGGGGATGGATGATATAAAATCACATTACAATAATACAATTACATTATATGTATAATACTGGAGTTATTATACCATTCTTATGAAGATAGGTGGTGATAGATCAAGAAATGAACTTGAACTTGAAGGAAATTAAAGGAGAAGAGGTAGAGGAATTACCTCTTGAATCCTTCTCTTGAGATCCTCCTTAAGGGCCTAAGTTTGGTCTTTTGATGAGACCAGAAGCTCTTGGACATCGGGAAGGGTCTAGGGAAATGTATTGGGCAGTGTTTAGAGAAGGTATAGAGCTTGAGAGGTGTGAGTAAATGAGGGTGTGAAGGGTTTCTTTTATAGTGGAGGGGAGAGGGGTTTCCTTGATATAAAATCCATTAGTTTATTAATTTCCCCTACGACAAGGAATAGTGAGTCTTGAATGACCAGGAATAGTAATTGTATCATGTGATCCAGAAAAAAGTGGGATTACCTCATCAGAGCATCATCGATGACTCAATTATTCCTTTACTTAGCATTTATTGTATATTATCGGATTCTACTATTCATCAAAAATCCAAGTATCTCAGAAAAATAACAAAAATTTATTCCTAAAATTTATGGATGTGTAGAATCCAAAAATGAAGTCTATTTTTCAGAAATAATTTTCTAAATAATATTAATTTAATATTTAATTAAAATCATAATTTACTTAAAAACAGTTTTTAAGATTAAAACTTATTTTATAGTGCTTTCAAAAATTACGTAGTGTATTATAAAATTATCTAAAAACTATAATACATTGATTCATTAATTTATGAATACATTTGTGGGAAATAAGTTTCTTTTAATTAATAAATTAATTATTCATGACATACAAAATAACAAAATGTTTACTAAGGTCAAATTGTCACTTTCTAAGATGTCTAAATTTTATTTAATTATCCATGGGTAAGGTTACTATTATGTTGGATTATTTACTATTCATAAGAGTTATATACCTATTCATAAGGGTATGTTACTATTCATAAGGGAATGTCACGATTCACCAGAAATTATTTATGTTTCATTTGACTCCAAAAATCATCTTGAACACAACCCTGTATATAGGATTTTCAAAATTCCAAACACAGAAGTGGCAAACTTATGTTTAAAGGTCACTTATAATTTAGTAGATCATTATGTTGTGTTTTCATGATATTTTATGAAATAATTATAAGAAGGTAATTTCCATTGAAAAACATTGTGTCATTACACCATCCCAATATCATCAGACACTCCCAAGAATTTATTTATTCAATATTTTGGATAAATATGATATTATAATCTCTTATCATATGATTTTGGTGTATAATATTTCCCTATTTCCTTCCACCTAATCATCTTCTTATCCTTATTTTTATGAGATCCATAATTGATAAAAACACCATTTTGACCTTATCTATAGATCAAACTGTTTACTCATAACTATATAATTCACAAGTAACAAAATTCATTTTAAAACATGGTTTCAATGTAAGGTTTAATTTAAAAATTTCACCTTTATGGTCCTTAATACTTTTTAGTGTAGACATATCCACCCTAGAAAAATATATATCATAAGTAGACAATGATACCAGATCATTCTATTTTATCTAATAAAATTGATAATCAATCTCGGGTCATAAATATTTGGGAATATATTTTTTCAGGAATAAAATATTGCCCCTCCCCATTTTTTTAGAAACAACGTGGTTCCCATATTAGAAACTGAGAGCTAGTAGGATCTCCAGAATTTTTCCTCGTATTCCATAAGGTGCCCAAAATAAGTGAGGACCTATTGTGATAATGTGGGGCATGTATACACAAATAAAAGAGTTAAATGATATAATAAAAAAGTAAATTAGATACCTTATAAATAATTAGTAGACATATATCCATATGAATTTCTATAAATAATAATACAATACCCATGTCATATCAAAATGAGTGCTTACAAATTAATGTTATGTAGTCATAAATCACCAGCCAGCCATATTAACTAAGTCCCTTATAAAAAAATTTTATATTCTTGAAATCATGTCATCTAGTGTTGAGTCCAATCAAAATACCAAAACACCATGTTATTTCCTCTAAGTCTAGAACAACATCATCTATAAGTCTTTTTACCTTTTCATTTCCACCAAACAATAATTATTCTCAGGTACCAAAAAAGTCTAAACTAGTATGTGTTTGTCAATTTTTATTATTATAATGAAGACATATTTAATAATGTATATTTTGAACATTAATGGTCTTATTTATCTGAATAAAATGTAAAATTAAAACAAAAATAAATTCTTAATAATTGTTCTTTGGGTTCTATGGTGAAATGCATGATAGTCCATAAATAGCTTCACCTAGTATAAATATTATTATCCATACTGTAAAAAGTTTTCATTTATAAACCAGTGATAAATCTAATAGTAGGTGTCCCAAATTACAATTCATCATCACTGAACCAAAATAGAGTCAACTGTAAGGCTTTATAAAGTTTCAAGAATTATCATTTAACCATTGGGTATTCTACTAAAAGGCATTCCAATATATAATAAATTATCACCGAACCAAATGGGAATTTACATAATTTAATAATAATATATATTATTCATCATCAATACCTATTGGATTATACCCTATGGAATATCAATATAGTATGATTCTAAGCTAAAAAAATTTGAAACACCATATATCATTCTAATAACAAAAATGATTAATGTACATAAATAAATATTTGATATATTCATTTAATAATAGTACACCATGTTCCACATAGTAAGAACATTCCCCCTTGTCTAAGACAATGTTTTAATCATCCACAACCACATAGATGACAAATTTCTTATACTGAGAGTCCCTTAAGGAGGCTTATTTCATTACTGATATTAATTCCAAAGCTATGTTCCAAGAATTATATGGACAAAGTCAAATTATAATGAATCTGGATTTTCATACATGAAAATTATAAATTTTTATGAATATTAAATATATTTCAAAAATAAATTCATGAGGAATATAGATTCATAGTGTAATTAGAGGCTGTATACACAATATATTTGTTTCAAGAAATATCTTCAATGTATCCCAAAATTACATCCCTATATATTTATTTCATTTGAATAACCTAATTGAAGACATTATTCCTGGAATAGATCATGGAATCATAAAAATGAGCTTCCTTAGATTCCCATTAAGGATAAACATGGTAAATATTATCGATGATCACATAAAATAATAAGATCAAAATAATGGAATGACGTCCTGGTAATAACATTGTAATTTTCATACCTAATCTGTCAAGGATAATATACTTGAGTAAATGAATAATTCATGATAGTTTATAAGATATGAATCATAAATGAAATAAATAATCATGATCCATGATAGAATAACATAGACGTTATATTGCAGAATAATCACAATATCATAACATTGTGAACATGTATAAATAGAAACAGGTTCAATCATTAGGTTAATGATATAAAATGTTTCCCTCTTATAATCTTATACACTTTAAAATGAGGTCCACACATAACCATAATGACATTAAAATTATATCCATTCATGAAATTTTGAACATGAAATCTATTTCAGGCATAAAAAATTTCCTCTTGAGTTATTCATCATCAATCAATGATTTTGAGATATATAGTGTGTCCAGCCAACCTTGGTTTATAATGGAACTACATTTCCTCAATTTATAAGAAAACCATCCATCCATGGTTTTCAACATAATAACATATCCCTGGTCTTTAAGATTACCATTTATCCTTTGTCTTTAATGGAACCTCCCGTGACATAAATAAAACCACACATATTTTTTCCAAAATATCATAAAACCTTTATCATATTATAACACCATTATCATTAAAAATAAAATATGTTTCATAAATATTTATTCAACTTATTATTACATAACCCATTGAAATAAATGTGTATAACTAACACATCATCATCGTAATAATAACATATATAGAGAAATAATAAAAATGTCCCCACTGCATAATATCCTTATTAAAAAAATAAACAACATGAATGTTCGTTTGAATTGATGAAAAAATGACCATAAAGTGATCATAAAAATTCCTAAGAAAATATAAATTCTACATTGAAAATCACTTTTAAAAATCATAAAATTTCTCAAATATTAAAATAATTTTTTTAAATAACATTGGAAATAAATAAGTTAATTAAAAACTAACTTATCTTCATTATGTCGAACAATTCCATCCGTGTTATGTTTGGTAAAACAGATATTATTTTCAAAATTTTGGCAAAAAGTATAAAGTAAATCATTTGGAAAATGCGCAGAAGATTCATTTAAAACAATTTTTTGAAATTTAATCCTTGGGGAAAAAATATTTCAAAAAATAATTATATATTATTAACAATATCATTGTAATAATTTTTACGAAACATGAATATAAAAATAAAAAAATCAATAAAAGAAAGAAATAATATAGATTTTCCATAAAAATATCCATTTGGACTATTGATTAAATAAAAAGAGTTAAATTAATGAATTTTTATTCAAGAATAAAATTAAGATAAATAATTTAATGATTTTATTGAGAGATATATCATAATATTTCATCATTTTAACAACAATCATAAATAATCCCACTAAACAATGAGATTGTAACATAAAACCTATACAGATTTTGTAACATTTGAATCGTATGACCCTTGAAATAGTGAACAATAGTGGTACATTTAAATATTTATATTATTAATAATTATAATAATGGAATAAATTAATGGGTGTTATATACACAACATGAAATAAACAAGTGGTGAATATGGTGTGTGCCTAACAGAAATAATAGGGAGATGGAAATCCATTACCATCATTCTAGAATTTTTTTCCTACACATTAGAGCCTCCTATATATTAAATATTTTTTCTTTTAAATTTTACATATAACCATACACATATATATAATACAATATATGATTTATTTATAGGATTTTATCATTTTTATTAACAATTCATTTTAAAGAGTACAAATTTTTGTTGGAAAATAATTCTTTTTTCATATATGTTTTAGTTTGGTAGACTTATGAATTATATATTTTTCATAATAGCATCATTTCCATAATATTAATATTGATATAAATTTCATATAAATTCATTATATAAATGTTTATATTCATCCAAAAAATTTAGAGATAAATAAAAAAATGTCACTATTCATAGGGATGGTCGATAGAATGTATGCATGGACACTATATTTATTTATTAATGGATGGAAAAAAGAAAAGGTAACTTATAATTAAAGGTATAAAATTAAATATTATATCATATAAACCATAAATATTAATCATATACATAATTATTACCATCTGTGTAAATTAGAAATAAAAAATGAGTCACATCTCTTTCTAGTGGTGGAAGTTCACACATAGGCACGACCGACATTGTCATATTCGGATGGATTGGATGATAAGACGGTCGATGTCATGTTATAATTAAACAATTATAATTTTTTAATAAAATATAACAAAAATAAACTATATCTATCATTTTATCCATTCATGGGATGTGTCAATGAAAAAAAAATATCGATTCGTGAGGCGGTAGTCCACTGTACTCACTATTGACGGTTTAATTTCACATTTTATGGAAGAGGATATGGATATAGATTTTTTTATTTTCTTTAAAAAATATAATAATATAAAAATTACTATTATTTTTATATAAAAATATATTAGTATGATTTTTTGAGGTGTAATATGAAATAAAATAAAAACATACTACTAAGAATGATACCTCTTATTCCGGGAATTTCATTATGTTTTTACCAGAATCCTTCACAAGAGTGTTATATATTTGATATAATCCCTAATTGACATGAGTAGAAAATTATGGGATGGGTTTTATATATTTATTTTACAAACCAAAAGGATATGGATGTTTTTATAGGAGAGGAGATGTGGTACCCTTTTATTATAGGGGGAAATGGTACACCTGAAATTGTTGAAAATAAAAAGATACACCCACATTTTACACATGAAAAAAGGTGATAAAATGGATAATTAAAAATACTAGATGTTTTATGGCCTAAATGTGGCTATAAAATATGAATTTAAAAACCTTTTACAAAATTTAAACCCCTATATTTTTAGTTTAACTCCCATGTAAGCATGTTTTCACATTAAACGCGTTATTTTATTTTTATAGTTCTTACTAATGAATATGGGAAAAAATATTGTTCACCATATTATTTAAAGTTAATTATTATGATTATAATTATGGAATCCATTCTTACAAATTCAATTCATAGATATTGATGAACCTAATTTAATATTAAGCATGTAGATGCCATGAAAACCCATTTTTTAAAATAAAATCATATCATAACTATAAAACATTTTTATATCATTATTCAACATGAAATTGATTGAAAATAATGAAAATAGATCAATTATAATATAATTTCACTAATTTCACTTTTTAAACAACCTTAACAGAAAATTTATTTTGTAAACTTTTTAAATGATAATATAGGTTTAAATAAGAAAAAGTATTTTACACTATTCATAAAAAAATTATTAAATTACATAAACTTTATAAAATAATCCCTAGAATTTTTTTGGAATGTTTATTCTATATATTAGGTTACTTTTATAAAATAAATTTTATAATTTTTTAAATTGTAATTTTATTATTTGTTCATGAAAAAAATGAATGTTATCTTTTTAAAAAGTATTGTATTTTCTTATTCTATAATGATGTAAAAAATTTATATAGATAACTATAAATATATTTGAAATATATAAAACCATCCGATTTTTTTTTTCAAAACATGGTTATTTTATTCATACATCAAAATTTAATTACGTGGATATAACATCATTGTATAAAAAATAATATTAATACTATATGGTGGTTTGTTAAAAATCAGTATTTCATGTTGCACAAGCTATCAAAAAATATTATTTAATTAAAATTCAAATAAACTTCTTGTTGTTACGTTTTAACCTCATTCTAATGAATTTTTCCATTGAAACATTGTCACTCTGAAATAATTAAATAATAATCCATCATCACATCCTCAAGTTAGCATGTAGCATTTCTAAATTCCAGATCCATCAATTGAACTTTAACCAAAAGAGTAATATTGTTTTGTTGAACCCTATCTATGTTATCCATGATTTATATTTGTTATTATTTATATGAAATATCACTATCTAATGATATAACCACTATGTTTAATTCATGTGATGGATCATGTATGTACTTACAAAGGGGAGATACAAGGAACACATAATGAACCTGAGAGAGGATTAGTGGAAGAACCATCGATAAGCACATGTACCTACTAAATCAATAATCATGAAGGTGAATTATACTTATGCACCATCTATCCTATATTACAAAAATATCATACCCTTATTCCTTGGATTGATTCATTGAAATACCTTTTATTTAACTTTAGGCTCCTTATCATGCTAATTATTATCAACATAAATTTTCTATATACTCTAAGCTTCCTGGATGTGAGTTCAAATGGATATTACATTATCATCCATTTCCCCGTCATTTTCATGTTCCAATAGATTTATTTATCCATCATCATCCAATCACATTAATGATATACAGTTTTTCTATATTGGGATTCATAAAGGGCAATCTGAATTCATGAGTGAATACAATTATTGTAAGAAAATAACTATAATAATGTTTTTA
The DNA here is from genome assembly GCA_963277665.1 of Viscum album. Taxonomy (NCBI): domain Eukaryota; kingdom Viridiplantae; phylum Streptophyta; class Magnoliopsida; order Santalales; family Viscaceae; genus Viscum; species Viscum album. Next base: position 1,656,775,840 of record OY728119.1, read on the forward strand.
TCTTAAAGACCATTGAAATCCATATAAAAAGATATCATCATATCATTTATGGGATTAATGGTTCTCTCAGAATTAACCTCTATCTAATAATGATATGCCATACTAAATCAAAACTCATTATCATGTTCTGGTGGAATAATTTTCCAATGCGTCTATTTAATCCTCGTAACCAAATCATATACAACATAATATGGTACTCCATTTCACCTTAATAATTAGTTAACTAGTACTCGCCTATGAATTATCATGGTGATATAACAAAATTTGTAGATTATTTGTTTGCATGGTGATATGGTTTAATAGTTTTTTTAAGAAATCAACACTACATTGCAATGGTAATAATGAACATGAATATTAAATAGTTTAAAATCTGAATATAATGATAATTGTTATTACAATACAATTAGAAAAAATATGGAGTCATCATTATGAAAGTAGGATACCTTTTGGAAAATACATTTCCAATGATGAAGAAGAATATATATGAAATAAGAAATTATTTTCAACATAGAGATTTTAATTAAATGAATTAAAAGAAAATTGAAATTGACCATTTTAATTCTAATAATTATGATAAATAATGTTGTAATTGAGGCCATAGTTATGTAAACAACAAGACATGGAATAGTTGATTAGATTGAAAAACATATTATGTTATAGTAAAATAGAATATATATAATTGGATAATAATTTTGAAAACAGTAATCGAAATAATGAACAAATAATATTTACTGCAAGCCAAATCTCATGGAAGTAAAGATGAGTATGTAGATGAGCAGTACGTGATACAAATTAGAAAATGAGACAAACGTGCACATAATAAGTTCCTATGGGTGATAATATAGACTTGACAAAGGACTAAAAAGAAATAATGCATGTTCAATTACATGAGGGAGTACACCCTCACCATTAGGGTAACAATACAGCCAGTGATCCCCTACTCATGGAATAGTAATTCGAGTCAAGACCCATGATGGAATCTGATCCAGTGGATCATTCTGAATCAGATTGAGTTGTTTGTTAATCCCATGTACATGGAATAGTAATTGGAGTGAAGACTAAATTATCCTCTTTATCCTCTTGTGAACCCTATAAGTAACAGTTCCTTAACAACTGCGGATGCAGAAAATAAAGAGTATATTCATTTGACCAAAAATAGTATAGAGGTGCTCTCAATCATCTTGACGTATCGAGCATATCCAAACAACATCAATGATGAACCGGTGGAATGGTTCACTGATTTACTATTTATGAGTTTAAGTACAGTATAAACACGCATGATATATGGGTTTAAAAGCTCCAAGATCTAATTAAAAATGTTTCAATAAAATAGTGTTATTGTTCAACATTGACATAAATTTCATTGTAGTTTTTGAGGTGGAATAAGAGGTAATATTCAAGAAGGTCACAACCAATAAAATTAGCCAAAATTTCTATATGTAGATACAAAAAATGTGTAAAATTAACAGTACATACTAATAAATGATGAAATTAATGAATAGAGAGGGAAAGTGATGGATTTCCTCAAAATGATACCATGAAACAATCCAACAGTGAACTTGGACTTCACCACATCAGGCTTTTCCAGTGTGATCACTCATTCATGAATTGACAATGCAGCAGGATCCTAGCATGGGACGACATTGCAGTAGATGTCGGTTCCAATAGAAAAAAACACACTTCAATGTAAACACCCCATGAGTTAATATAATAAAACAAAAATTACAAGCAACAGAGTAACATTATAGTAGTTACAATCAGAATAATTCCATTGGAAAAAAATAGCTGACATATATATCTTCAGATGCATATATGTGACATGATGCTGAATTGCATCCTCAACCCTGAATTTTTTCCTTTGCATTATGCTCTTCTTTTATAGTAGGAAAAAAACATGAGATATCTTAAAATTAGATAACATTTTTTTTGGAATGAAATATGTACAATAAGAAAATGGGAAATCTGGAAATAAACATAACTTTTCAGAAATTTGTTATTCTGTTTTAGCTGAAGTGATTATAGGATTTCCTAAAATGTGAATTCAGTTTTACTGGAGGGAAACATGTGTAATTTAATTTTTTGAAATCAGTTAATTTGAAAAAAAATGACATAATCAAATGGGTATTCTATTTTAAAATAATCATACATGACAAATCAGGTTACAACAAAATGACTGAAAAAATTCCTAATCTCAAAATTGGAAATCACTAAAAACAGAAAAAAAACAATAGAAGACATAAATTAGATACTATATATTCTGAAATAGTTTAACAAAGTAAAAATATTGGTTATCTGAAATTAAACAATAATATAAAAATGTCAAAAGAAATATAAACAACTAAACAAAACATGAATTGATAAATTTGATTCTGGAATCTGAATTGTATTATCCAAGCACATATATCTATATGTTATTGTATCCATTAAAATTTTCTTTAGAAAATGTTTTTATAGTGAATGAACTACATCTTCATGAATCATAATATATATATATTCAACATGTTATAATTAATTAAATTTTATACAATTATAACAGGAAAACTGGTTGAAGTAGAAAATGAATTCAATTATGTCAACTATAGTTGTAGAAATTCAGTACTGTTTATTCAGTATATATACAATGAGATATTAAAAAAGGTGGAAATTTCTTTACCACTGTTCTCAAAATAAAGAACTATTCCCTGGATCATAACTTGAACCTACATAAGTCCTATGTGAACAAAATAAACACAACAAATGGGAAAATATAAGAACACATGTGAGGGTATGATCACTTTTTGTTTTCATAGAACCAGAAGATAAATAATTCATAGACCTATATAGACTCTAATTCTTTAGCCACTCTATATCAAACATCTCTGCCCTAAACAAAAGTAAGCATAAGGAAATTTTACATACTTGATTTCTTAATTCAGGTTGTAAATAGTGCATTGAAAGTAGATGTTGTCTAAAATAAATTAGTAATATAACAATGTCAAAATAAATATAAGGAACTAAAAAACCATGTATATATAAATACGATTATGGAAAATCTGTTTCATTAGAAAATGAATTCAATGGTGTTAACTATAGTAGTAGCAATGCAGTACTGGTTATTCCCTGTACTTATCGTGGGAGATTCAAAAAGGAGAAAATTGCTTAACCTTTGTTCTAAAAAGAATGAGCCATGCCCCAAACCATAAAATGAACCTAAATAAGTCCTAATAGAACACAATAAACAAAAAAAATAAGAAAATCAAAGAACACCTATATCAATAAATTTGATTCTAGAATCTGAATAGTATTATCCATGAACATATATCTATATGTGACAGTATCCATTAAATGTTTTTTTAGAACATTTTTTTATTGTCAATGAACTACATATACATCAAACATAATACACACATATATATATTCAACAAGTTATAAAAAATTAAATTTTATAAAATCATAACAGGAAAACTGGTAGTAGTATATGAATCAAATGAGGTCAACTATGGTAGTAGCAATGCAGTACTGATTATTATCTATACTTACAATGGGAGATTCAAAAAGGAGAAAATTTATTAGCCTTTGTTCTCAAAAGAAGAAACCATGCCTCAAACCAGAACATGAATCTGCATAAGTCATAACAGAACACAACCAACACCACAAATGGGAAAATTAAGGACCCCCAGTATCAATAAATATTATTCTAGAATATGAATTTTATTTTCCAAGAACATATATGTATGTGTGACTGTATCCATTAAAGGTTAGTTTGGAACATTGTTTTATTGTTAATCAACTATAAAAACCACTAGATTTCATAGACTGAATGGAGTATTTTACGACACCCTAGATCATGGATTTCAGAATAAGTGAAGATCAAGTGTCGAGCAAGCAATATTACTAACATACTCTCCACTTTATCAACCCACAAACATGAATGATTATTAACATACCCTCCACTTTAAGACTTCTAAGCTAAGGGTTGTAACTTTTGTTTGTCCTGGGAAAAAAAATTTCTGCAGATGTCAAATACATATAGAAAACTAAAAAACTATTAAAAATGGTAGAAATAAAATATGGGTTAACTCATTTTTATATTTCTGTGCATAGTCAAAAAAAATGTTATTTCTTTTAATCCAGTAAAATGATTCCATGGTCTAAAAAAAGAAATTACCTCGACATATGAATTACAATATATAAAATAGATTATTTAATGATTTCACATCTTTAGAAACCATGAATTCTGTGAATGGATCACCTTAACATCACCTATATGTAGCCCATGAGTATCTTCATGATCTCTCTTGAGATTCTTTCTTGTCTCCCTATAAACATTATATGATCTATTCAAGGATTCCAATTTATTAGTAGTATTTAAAGTAATATAAGCTCCAAATTCAATGTACTTGTCAACAAATGAAATAGGGATGTCATCATGGGATGAGATAAGAAAGAAAAAACTGAAGCGAATAAATTTTAAGAAAATTTTATCAACTCACTAACATGAAAGAATATTAACATACCCTCCACGCCAGGAATTCATTCCGAGCAAAGGTTTGTAAGAAGTGCTTGTCTTGGGTAAACTAAATTTTTATGTGAATGTGAAATACATATGGAAAAATATAAAACAATTAAAACTGTTGGAATAAAAAATGGTTAAACTCGTTTGTATGTTTATGTGCATAATAAAAAACATATGTTATATCTTTTAATCCAATAAAATGATTCCATGGTTTAAAAAATAAATTACCTAGACATATAAATTATAACATATTAATCAGATAATGGGATGATTTAGTAGATTTCAAAATCAAGAATTTCATGAATGGATCACCTTAGTAGCTTCTACATATAGCCCCTGAGTATTTTTATGAGCTCTCTTGATATTCTCTCTCAGCTCTCTGAGAAGATTATTTGATCTATTTAGGGCTTCCAAGTATTTAGTAGTCCTAAAAGTCATAGAACCTCCAAATCCAATGTATCTGTCAAAAAATGGAAGAGGTATTTTATCATCGGATGATATATGAACGAAAAAACTAAAGAGAATAAATTATATGAAAATTTTATCAACTCGCGAATATGACATATTATTAACATACCCGCCAATCCATGATATAGTTTAGAGATAAGGGTTGTAACCTGTGTTTTCCCTGGGTAAACTACATTTTTTCTATGGATGTGAAATACATATTGAAAACTAAAGAACTATTTAAAAACTGTTGAAATAAAATATGGGTAAAATCATATGTAGGTTTTTGTGCCTAATCAAAAACAACAGATATGACTTGTAATCCAATGAAATGATTCCATGGTTTAAAAAAAGAAACTACCCAAAAATATAAATTACAATATATGAAATAGATAACTTGATGATTTAGTAGCTTTAGAAATCAATAATTTGGTAAATGGATTACCTTAACAGCTCTTATATGCAACCCTTGAGTATCTGCATGAGCTATCTTAAGGTTCTCACTCATCTCCCTATGAAGATTATTTTATCTATTCCTGGATTCCAAGTCATTAGTAGTCTTTAAAGGAATATAACCATCAAATTTAATGTACCTAACAACAAATTAAAGAGGTATGTCATTATGGGATGATATATGAACAAAAAAACTAAAGAAAATAAATTTTAGGAAACTTTTATCAACTCAAGAACATGCAAGATTATTAACATACCATCCATGCCAGGACTTATTTAATAGCTAAGGTTTGTAACTTGTGTTTTTGGAATATTTAACATAGTATAAACCATTATAATTGTTAATTTTTAGTCAAAAAAACAAAGGGAAACAGTCTAATAGAAAACACTTTTCTCATTGAATTAAAAAGAACTGGAAAATTATTAAACAAAATATAATATAGTTTTTAATGGTGGAAGGAAATTTCATTATTCCTATAATGAAACACCTTTATAAAATCATTAATCAATAGTACCTACAATATAAAGGAGTGAAAAATAAATATATTGTCTAGTTAATAATGTCATTTAGGCATAACTAAACAGAAACATGTTTTGAAGTGGTAAAATAAAGTGTGAACCATTAAAAATGAATATATGAATAAATGTCGTCTTAATGAATAGAATAGTTCTTCTAAATGATGTATTGAAATAAAAAATGTATTTTAATGACTAGAAAAAATAATAATAATATGGAAATACTAAAAATTTTATAGAAGATATTAAATAACTTAATCTATGATACAAATGATTTTTTGATTGTATATAATGAAGAGTGATGATAATAATAAAAATAGAGTATGAATGTTCAATGAAAACTACTCCAAAAAAAATGTTTTCATACATTAGTAAATCAATAGTGAAAATTATATGTTCCATTTTATCCAATGAAATGTTGTCAATGAAACATGATTACACAGATAAATGGATGAATCTTATTCACCTGAAATAACAAAAACTGAGAAGACTCAATGAACTAATATGATTGAATGATGGAAGGAAGTAATCATTTGATTGGAAAAGATAATATAAGCAAAAAAATATTATGATAATAGAAATTCAAAAAAATTATATAATAGATAAAATAAGAAAATATATGAAAGAAATGTTTTCCTTAGTGTATATAATAAAGAATGATGATAATAATAAAAATAAAAAAATAAAATAGGTTTTAAAAAATCCTTATCACTATTGTATAAATTAAATGAACCATTTTATCCACTGAAATATCATCATTAAAACGTGATTACACAACCAACACGATGATTCCTATCACCTGAATACACAAAATGTGATGTGAAACAATGAAATAAGATGATAGAATACTGAAGGACGTAATAATATAATTGAAAAAATCGATGGTTGTAAAAAAATGATGAATATGAAATAGATATTATTAGTAACATAAATCATAAATTACATTCCCCGTGTAATGAAACAGCATTATACTGATCAATAATCTAGTGTATATAAAATCTTTAGGAGGGAAATAGAAATATGTCTATATATACTATGTAGTGAATAAATTCACATAGGAATAACTAAACTAGAACATGTTTTAATGTTATTGAAGAAATAGTTGTGAACCATTAAAAATGAATAGGTGATAAATATTATCATATAATGGAATAGAAATATATTTTTTAATTGAAGAATTAAAATAATATATGCACTGTAATGACATAAGAAAAAATTGTAAATAAATCAATGTACTAAAAATTTAACATAAGAGATTAAATAAAGTATATAATGTTTGATAAATTACAGAACTTATGTAAATGAATAGTGAATAAAGAGTAGCGAGGTGAATCTAGATATTAATCCAAAGGGTGGTGAACCAAGATGAGAATGAATGAGTTCCAAGGTGGTGAACGGATATCTGAATTGATAGGCCATAGTGCCAGAGATGTGGATATGGATTGTAGTGAACTAATGACAAGTAGGTGGTTGATAATTTAGTAGTTATCATGGGTGTTGATGGGGGAGTAGATTTTCAATGGTAACTCGGGTGCAAAGGTAGTGGAAGGAGTTGAATGTGGTCGATGACGAAGTCTTAGTAGAAGGCGAGCACAGAGGAGTTGAAACCTTAGATTGGGGAGACCAAATTTAGAAGATTGTTTCCAGAGACTGAATGGAGAAGGTTAGTAAACCCTAGATTGGGGAGACCGAAAGAGGTGAAGACAGATTATCTAGAAGCTGTGGAAACCCTAGATTTCGAAGATTGATAATGGTGAACATGGTGGACTACGAGGAAGGATAAATGGTTGGTCTATAGAAATAGGAGAATGGGTTGATAGAACTCATAATGGGGAGATTGGCTTGATCGAAGTAAAAAAGAATAAAGTTCATGGGATTGAGAAGGGAAAATAGAATGTCGGTTGTGGGTTTTTGAAAAGTGTTGTTGAGATGGTGACACATGTCCAGAAAAATGTCTACTTTAGTATACATATAGATTTATATATTATATGTATTATCTTTAGGGATATCAAATTTTAACATAATGTTGTCTACTTTATTTAAAATTTGATCAAATAAAAATCATCCCTTTGATATTTTTCGGATTCTGATGAAAAAATAAATGTTGGTGTTTTCTCATTTACATTCTGGTATGGGTAATATTTATGTCATCCAATATAATTATTTATCTTATACTTTCTATTTTGACATACCAATAACCAAGACACAAACATTAATATAACTCGCTTCATTTTGAATTAACACAAATACTCTCTCAAATATATATGCATCATTGTACTCCCAAGATGAATTGAAAATAATGAACTATGAGCCTCATCTAATAGATTCTTAAACTATGGTATGTATGGAACAAATACATAGTTTATAAACTATGTTATTCCATCATATTCAAGATGAAACATAGGTATAATTCTAAAATTATTCTACATATCTACGTCTTCTTTCTACTCCTCATTAATATTTACAAGGATATACTGATGAATAAACATTTGATAAATATTAGGATTTCCGCTTTCGTTATGATTTAGATTACAATCCATTTAAAATAAAAAAAATGTATGCTCATTTATGATCATCATCACTGATAATCATTTATGATACCTTCACCCCGAAGATTCATCCACCATATTCTCATTCCCATGGTGGTAATTTATTTAGAAGTTATAATATATTATCGGTTCCATTAATCCTAAAAAGAGAATATTAAACTACTTATTTTTAAATATATAATTTAAATATTTGTTGATTGTATATATATATCACACATTTCCCCGTAAATATAATTCCACCATATATTCAATGAAAACATTTCTGGTGTCATATCCAAATCACGAGTTAGGTAATTTTTCTCATGGAGATTCAATTGGTGAATGGTAAATCTATGACCATGTCATTATTTATCTGGATGTGTACTAGACCATTCATCGATATATCACTATATATATAACCCCCTATCCACTATAGTTTAATGTAAGTACATGATCAATAACTGACCTTACCATTAGATCATTCAATGTTTCCTCATAGTCATCTCACAAAAAGGAACTTAGATCCCTTTTGAGTTAACATGGTGATTAGATTATAAATACTATAAAATTTCACCAAAAATCATTGATAATACATATCCAGACCATGAAAAAATGGATATTAGTCACCATGGTTGGTTTTGTCAAATTATCAATTTACTTTTTTCCTTTAAGGATCTACTGGTATACCCTAATTTAATATTATATGGCCCTTAATGACTCATTTTGTATAAAAAAATTTACACATTTTAAATTTTCCATAATCCATATAAATCATTAATATATTTAGAACTATCCTCAAATGATATTAATTCACTTTATTTTATGTTGAATATAAAATATTATAATAAATATAAGCATCCACAAACTGATCAAGGTAATATCTAAATAAATTTTTCATTAAATCCATTAATATAAAAATGGAATTATTATGAAAAAATAGAATAAATATAAATTAAAATTTTCTATATATATATAAATATATATATATATCTGTGTGTTAGGTGCATCTGTGTAAAATTAAATGAAAAACACCTCACACATAGGCTGGAAATGAAACCCATATCTCCCTCCAAAGGGATAACCCACCAATAAAACCTTATTTATTAAACATATATATCCTAGAGTCCATGTGGGATTGAATCCCTTGAAATTGGAGAATGCCCATTTAAGATTCTTGATGGCACAGTGCAACGTCATGCATGTATAATCTTGTATGCCTCACCAGGCCTATGGAATGCCTGCATCACAACCTACATATATCATGCATGTGTAAAACCCTACATCACCAATCCCTTAATGGGACTCTTGTGATTCGAACCCTAGTATTTGGAATGCATGATTATGGTTTTTACCACTCAAAAACTCACAAACGTAATTTCATTTGTCCATAACACTTATTAATGTAATTTATTGGTATATCTTCTTTTTATATCCTCAAATGATTATATACTAAATTATCTTCAATCCTTGAAATGTATTAATAACCTAATAATTGATCGTATAAATCATCGATATGAGGTGTTTTATTCTTTTTTAATAGTGATCTTTTTATGTTTCCAACAATAAATGAAATGTTGCATTAAACATTCATTATTCTATACAAATAAATAGTTGCACCACATGGTGACGCACATGGGTGAATTAATATTTTTTCATTATTCTACATGAGTTTATTTTTTTCTCCTAAAACTCAATTGGTTAAATTTGGTTGGGGGTATTTGAAATAGTTTTAGCACATTGTGTGAGACTTAATGAGAATAGAATATCATAATTATGTAGAATACTAGGAAAACGTTCTACAAATTAATCAAAAAAATTATAAAAAATAGGCATGTATTTGATGTTGAGTTTTTACACAAACATTTGAGTAAAATATCCTTCATGAAAGAGGATTAAGACCCACGTGGTAGAAGTAGTTTTCATTGGATGTCTGTATTCATCCTCACATTGTCAAATTTGCAGTGGTTCATTTAGAATATGAAATATGAATTCAATTCCTCAATTATTGATATAGGATCTATAAAAATAATGTCAATCCATGAAAATAGTCATATAAAATTCAACTAGAGGGAGAATCATAATATTTTTAAAAATAATGTTTCCATGAACATCAACAGATGAAGAGATATTTTATTTTTATGAAACTATTATTAAATTTAGAATTTTCACCACTAACGCAAATTTTAATCATTGAGATATTGATATAAGACCCTTTATAAATTAAATATATATAAAAGTGCACGAATATGTAGAATAAAATAATAAACTATATATTCTATAGTGGATGATAAGTGTACCATTCACCATGTTATTCTTATAAACCAATTCGATAGTTTTGTTTACAAGATATTTTTCCTTATCATTGAGGTTAAGAGCCTATCACTGCAAAACATCAAAAACATTCTGATTCATATACTAGGTGGTATAATTCCCATACTCGTTTCATTTTATGCATTAGAAATTTGGTGGGGTATTGGTTGGTTTCCTCCTTTCCTCCCTTGAATCAACTGGTCACTTTTCCCCTATTCGAAATTAGAAGGCTCTATGATTATCATTCCCACATTTAAATCACTTGTTAGTTCCACCCATCCAATTCACATATTTTTTATTAATACATTTCATACATGTAGGTGACTGGGATTTCATTTCACCATGTGATTTATTTTATTTATCATGATACCTAATCTTTATCTTCTTATAAAAACCATGGGAATTATAAAATTCACTATTTTACATTTCAATATTATGTTCACATCGAATAATGTTATCATATATACTTAAATATATGATATATAACACATTTCAAAGACATCTTTTAAAGTATCCAAAGCCCCAATAATTTTTTTCATTCGGTGGTGATTATTAAACCAAAAGAATACCTTCCTTGTCATGTATAATTACCTTTATAAGTACGAATAGATTAATCATCATTTAGCTTAAGTCCATGAAATTACTTCTTTATCCTTATGTGTAGAATAAAAGGTAATTATACATAAAATCCACTTAATATCAAACCGTTATATATAATCAATGTAATCCACATGACTCAAACACAAATTAATGTTCTACCATTAATATGATTCATCTTCAAGAAAATAAATTACTAAAATGAATCTTTCATATTTCGAGCATTTGATAATAGAAAATATTTTCTCAATGGTGTTTATAAATCAATCAGTCACTAGTGGATCAAGAGATTTACTAATTTAGGGTTGATATATCCTAATGAAAGACTAAATAATACATGTTTTGGATCATAGATCTTTTGGATTCTTAGCATAATGCATGGATAGAGAACGGTTTATTATCATATATATAGGGTTTTTTCTCCCAAATCCCACATAATATTTTTATTAACTTTGGAATCATATAGGTGTTCAACCCATTCATAATTAACATGGTATCTTCAAGTTCCATCAATTTAATATAACTAGAAATTTGTGTGAGCAACATTAAGAATAGTGAGAAATGACATAATCAAGATAAATCATTTATAGGATGAAAAAATAAAACCACCATATTTTTAATCCATAACACCTTAGGATTAACCATGGTCATCCATGATCATCATGTATTCATATTCTTGAAAATGGATTGTAAATAAAATTTGAATTAAATTAATAACCCCCCTGATAGTGACAAACTAGGAGTATACTGTGGCCCATTGGTGTGCACAAGGTGAAGATCAAATCAAATCTCAATTCACAATTTTATAATATATTTTCCATTACGTATAAATACTCTAGATCTATATACACATGTTGTATCAAAAGAGAGATGTTTTTCTTGGAAACCCGCAATCCTTTATTTAACATAATAAAGGACTATCTACTATACATAGGATTATCCCGAGGGTTCTTACTAATGATTTCTCACCATAGTTTCAAAAGGTTAAATAAACCTCTTCTCTTATACTTCCTAAAACATGAATGTATTTTTATACAAATGTATTATATATTTTCATATTATTATTAAATACATTTACAAATACATTCCCTGGGGCTAAAAAGTTTTAGTATATTTGGAGACTACATAAAAGCATTATCATTTCATGATAGATACTGGATGTATCCAAAAAATATCTCCACATTTATTACTCTTCAATGAAATAAACATCTTAAAATCTCTATTCATCAACTAGAGTAAGGTAACATAAGTAAGGGTGAGCCCATTTACTTTGTATGGGTAAAAATGGATAGATAAATTAATTATCATATGAAACCATATGATAAGGATAAATGTATGCTAACCTGACTATAAAATTTATAATATTATACCCAATCTATTAAATATCATATAGATGATTCGTGGCTTAAATCATTGCAGGTCATAAGACAATAATCATAAAATAAACCAATTAACATTATCCACGAGAGAATAAAATAAATATAGGAATGTGAAAAAACATAAGATCAAGACATTATAAAAATTTATAAATATAAAAAGGTTCACTCAGTTGGATAATTACGTGAAATTAGTCCCTCATATAAAATTATGGAAAAAAATCCCATTCTATGCTTAATCTTATAGACATGAAAATCAAGTACCTATATGAAATTGTGAACATGAAATCTGGTTCACACAAAACATATTAATATTTTGAGTTATATATAATTCCCCAATTTATTTAAAATCCATAATATCATCACCTAAAATTTTTTATAATGGAACAATCTATCATTGGTTTATAAATAAACCACACATCTTGATTTTATAACAAAACCACCCATAAATTATTAATAATGAAACCACCTATCCATGGGTTATAATAGAACCACCCACCACAAAATAGAACCAAAAAATATGTGTTCCACAAGATCATAAAACATTCATCATATCAAAACATCATAACCCATTAAAAAATATGTTTCATAATCATTTTTATCAACTTATTAGAGCATAAACCCTGAAAATAAATGGTGTCCACAAAAATATCATAATAATAATCATAAAGCATGAAGGAAATGAATTATAATGTCACCATTGTATCATATAATCTGTAAAATATAAGAAATAAAAAAGGTTGTTGTCATTGAAGAATAAAATTACCATGAAAGTATTATTAAAAAGTTTCTACATAAAATTCTAATTCCACATTTAAAATCGGTTTTTAAAATATGGAAAATTACAAACTATTTAAGAAAGGATTTATTTTATAAATTTATTTATAATATAATAGGTTAATCATCAATTAATTGATATATGAAAATTTAAGATATTTCATTTCATACATTTTGTATTAATACAATGATTCCTTTCACATTTTTAGTAAAAATTCAAAACTACATTATTCATAAAAGGAATGATTATTACTCTAAAAACAATATGTAATAATTCAATAATGTGAAAATTAATTTAAAAATTTATATTTGAATATAAAAAAAATTAAGAAAATATTTTTAGAAAACGTTGTTATGGAAGAAAAATGAATTTTTGTGGCAGAGAGAATTATCATAAATTCTTCTTAAAAACATTATTTTCGTCTCATCATAACATAATAAGTGAGAAATGAAATGAAAAATATATGATTTAAAAAATAAACAAATGATTATAAAATTCATTTGTTTCATGATATATAGATCATAATATTTCATCATCATAAGAATAATAATAAAGAGTCAGGACAAACAATGCGATTTTAATATAACAGCAATTACAATTTTGTATCTTTTCAATCATAAGACCCAAAAAATAAAAGAGAAATATATGAATATATAATTCCATAATAATGTAATGATAAAAATCATGAGATATTTTCAAGGTTATATATACATAGAACAAATGAAATAAGTTTCTAATGTGTCATGTGTCTTGCAGAAATAAAAGTGTGATAGAAGTCACTTACCTTAAGTATTTACTTTTTTCATACACATTAAAAACATTTCAATAATAAATATATATTTATTATAAATATTATACATAATGATAATCATATATATCATTCCATATATTTTTTACTTATTACCTTTTATAAACCATTTATTGATAATTAATTATAAAAATAATTATTCCTCATGAAAATTTCTTCGCTTTTCATGCATGTCTTAATTCAGTAGATTTGGTCCTTGAAATTTATTCATGGTTCCATAATATAAATTTTTGAAATTTTATAATTATATCCTTTTTTTATTATATAAATTTTTATAGTCGTCCATAAATGTTAAAGATAATGAAATTAATTACATTGTCCATGGATATTGTTAGTCATATGTATGCATGACGGCAATTTTTATTTTTAAAAAGATTGAATGAAAAAAGATTAAAAATAATTAATATTTAGATATTGATTATTATATAATATTAATTATATATACCTCAAAATCATACTTTTTTGACCCATGTAAAATAGACACAATGAATGAGTCACATCAAATTTTGGAGGCGATAGTCCACACATCTGCATTAGTGACAATATTTGTTTACAATGGATTAAATGGTAAGAATGTGTATTTTAAATTATAATTAAATAATAATTATTATATATTCCAAAAATATAATATGTATATTTAAATTAAATTCAACATTATATCCATCTATGATATGTAGTTATAGAAAAAAACTATGTTATCTCACGATGGGATATTCCACCATACACACAATCAACCATTTCATTTTTGACTTAACGTAAGTGGAGATAGATATAGGTTTTGATATTAAGATAAAAAAATATAATTATATGTTATATAATGATTTTATTATATCCTAATATTTTGAGATCATTTTAAATAGGTTGAAGTTGAAATAAAATAATCATGCTCACTTATGAATTACATCCTTCTTTAGAAACCCTCTTTAGGTTTATAAATAAATCCTTATTATGAGGGTTTAATAATTAATATGATGACTCATTGAATATGTGGGGGAAATAAAGAATTTATTTATTTTAGGTATTTTCTAATCTATATATACTTTGATATGTGTAGTTTGGATGATAGATGGGTCACTTTTATATGTTTGGGAGAGTTTAAACATGAAAATTTTGAAGAGAAAATTATTTACCACATTTTACACATGAAACAAGGATATAAAATTTATATGTATTGAAACATATATGATATCAGGATTTAATATTTCTATAATATATAAATTCTCCATATTAATATGCCATATTAACCATTATCATTTCAGTCTCAACCCCAACTAATCTCATTTTAACAATAATATTAGTAATTAGTTTTTATGGTTTTCTATTCATTATGACAAAATATTATGTATACCTTGTAATATAATATAATTTTTTTCCAATAATATTTAATCCATATTTAAAAATTAAATTAGTATAATTAGTATAATTTATTTTAAAATTAAACACAAAGATGAGGTGAATAAATAGGTTTCCAAGGAAAAGTATTTCATAAGTATCCAGATTGTTATAATGGAATTAAATATTAATGTTATTGAATTGAAATAAATTGGATTTTTAATAATATTATTCAACTAATATTAATGTTAAATAATATTAAAATAAATTGGAACATTTAAAATCATTGAAAGAGTCAATATTTACTAATAAAAATAATGATTTTCTTTATTCATCAAAATCTATATCTCTATAGATTTCTCACAAAATTACTATCTAAAATAATATTTATATTTTAATTAAAATAATATTGTTATTTTTCTCAAAAAAAATTTCTACTTCTGTAAATTTTTATTTCATTACTTTTTCCCAATAAGAAAATATACTGATTTTTGAGAAGAATTGTATTTTCAAAGTATAGAAATACATTACAAAAATTAAGTATAAAGTAATTAGTATTTTTTTATCTGAATCTTCATACATAATTTTTAATATGTGGTTATTCTTATTCGTACCTCCAATTTTAATGACAATTTAATAATGTACATGATTAAATATTAATATTAATATTATATTGTAATTCTATTAAACAAGGTATTGTGTGCTAGACATGATATTGAAGAAATAAATATTATTTAAAAATTACATCATTAATTCATTGGTTTTTACAAATATTCACACCCACCCCATCACATTATACATCTATGGCACCACTTGGGTTTCCTCTTTAATTTTTTAAAACATATCATTTGGTGAGGAACACCCCTTTGGTGGAAAAAATTCTTCTATACCCATCAATGAGTTTTTTGTGTGTTCTAAAAATATTCAATTTCATGTATCATGTCCCCAAAAAAATTATTTAAAATTTTAGTCCAAACTTGTAGAATTTGTTTTTGACCACACATCATACCCACAATGTAAAATGACGATACTTCTATGTAAAATCTTATAAACCACCACACACATATTCATAAATTAAAACTCATACAATAAAATCATATAATTTGAGATAAATCATTTAGATCCAAATAATTATATCCTTCAAAATATTTTATGTTATACAAAAAAAATTGATGGATGTATTAATTCAAAATGAACCCAATATAAATAGAGGATAAAAGGATAGCCATACTCTTAGATTCAAATCACTATATATGGCATGTGAAATTGTAGAGAAATATGGAGGAACCTTTTTTAAGAAGATCAAAATGAGTCATGTTTAATTCCTAGGGGGAACCCATATTTTATATAAAAATACCGTCTAAATAATTACCTATCTAAAATAATAATAAAAACATTCCTGGGGGTTTCATGATGTGAATAAATAAATAAAATTTTGAGTTTACAGTAAGGTGGTTCCACTCCTATATCAATCATTTTAATGAAATAATGCAATAATTCATGAAAAAAATATTATATATTCAAAGGCCACCGGTAACCCCACAAACACAAATGGAAAACCATAAAATATGCATTCCAATATAATTTATATGTATTCAAGCCTTATAAAGGAATGGGGTTTTCCAATATCCCCACTATATTGTAATTCATCCATTATATAATATATTATACATCACTAGGCCTTATAATTAAATAATGTGTTACACTTGGCCCAAACACTAAAATATTGTTCCCTTGTCTCCTCATAAATAGGTATGTTCTGCCACTATACATGTTCTAGAGGAACTATATTGGTATAGGGATTCATTTTTAATATGATTAACTATAAAAAAAATTCATCAAATGTTGTATTAGCCATATTCTCGATATATTACAAATTCCCCCGCACACATTATATCACTTTTACCCACGAACGATGACATCATCTTCATTTTCTTCCCAAATAAAGATTCCCTAAATTGATAGCTCCACAATTTTTCATCACATTCTTCACCCACAAAAACATTTTATGAAACATGGTAAATTCCAAAACTAAATAAAAGAGGAGTTTTACCCATTGAATCAAGTCATATGCTGGAGTCCACCATATTAATCATTAAATTGGTAAATTATATCCAATTGATAGTATTTTTCAAATCACATTCTTATATCAATTGGTCAACATCATAGGACTATAAGATCTATACCTACTCTGGAAACTTTTCATCCATTTATAGATAATATGTATAAAATTTGAATTATATTGCATTAGATATGGCCCAATTATTTCTGATTCAACAGAATCAACATGGTTTTGGTATTTCCAAAAGTTACATCTACAGTTGCTCTGATTCTCAAACCACATTGAACCACACAACATGTTTCCAATGATTTTCACAATATCCTCTATTATTATCCATTTTTTGATGCATTTACTAATTCCCAAAATTTATTACATCAAATATCAATTATTAATTACACTACTAAATATAAGTCACATTCTCACTAAAATAATTGTTTCAAAAACAATAAACACACTATAGATACTTATTATAAACTAGGGATATTTTTTATAAACACAAAATCATGTTATCTCATAGATATAGAGTCTCGTAAACATTTTCTACATATCATTCTACATTCTAGTATTAACTCCCAATCATACTATCTTATTTTTATCCAATACCAAGTTGTTTTCCATTCTCTGTTCTTACTAACTCCTCCAAAACATCATCAGATATAACCAATACAAGAGTTCCTTCCTTTTTCTGTATCAATATCAAATGTATATACCAAAGTGATATTATGAAACTTCAACCATTTATAATTTTTTTATCAAAATGTGAATTCTAATATTTAAACAAAAGTTTTAAAAATGAGTGTGACATTCAGAAAATTTATGCGGTGTGTTACCCACCACAAGACCACTATATTATCGATCAATGATTCTGATCATTATCATTATCTACCATCATTCATCAACTCATATCCTTGAATGTTTCCTATATTATTTGAATGTGTCGAAAAATATTTCCCTTATCTAGACTCTATTTATAATATGGTTCCCCCTGAAAACAAAGTCCAATATTTATTAATAATGTCCACAGTATTCACGGTACGGATAGATCATAATCAAGGCCAATTACCTTGTTCACCATAATTCCAATATCTTTTTCTATCCCTATATAAGAATTATGAAGTCCCAATAGTTATGAAAATTCTTCAGTTCTTAACTCGTCATAGTGTATGGATGCTCTAAATCTTTTTCTAGAATGATTAGTCACTTGGTGTTCCACAAAACTGAACTACCATCATATTGTAGCTTAAACCTTTTCAAAATGACATAACTCGTCCTTCCAATAATCTGTCAATCAAAAAATCCAAAAAATATCTCCAAAACTGTTGTTCAATTAATTATTTCTTAAAGAGACATAATATCATGCATTAGTTATACCCAGATGCATCTACCTCCCATGAAAACTTACGATTTCTCTAAACCCTATAAAAGCTCATACTTAGACCAACATAAATCATATAATTATTATTCATCACTCAAAAAATTAATATTGAATCCTACCTCTAACAATTAAAATATTATGCTCAACTGATCACACAAGAAATATACTATC
The DNA here is from genome assembly GCA_963277665.1 of Viscum album. Lineage (NCBI taxonomy): Eukaryota > Viridiplantae > Streptophyta > Magnoliopsida > Santalales > Viscaceae > Viscum > Viscum album. The sequence continues at coordinate 1,656,795,088 of OY728119.1, forward strand.
TCAATCCACTTTGTTTCTAAAAACATTGGATCCCAAGATCCCACTAGAACATAGAAACACTTGATAGGGTACTAAACCAAACTAGTATCTCTGGATTAAAAGTTTATTCTTGAAATATTATATTTGTATGTTGGGATCTTCAAATTAATCAAGAATTTATTTTTATCCTCTATTGTAATATCACCTCATGTTTCACAAAACATACCTACCTTAGTCTCCCTATCATAAGGATTTTTCAAAAACAACTCATCATCATGTCAATCACAAAATCCAAATACAGTCACATCAATTAAAACACAATCCTTACCTCTTCCATGTTGTGATCCAGCTTTACCCATCCTCAAACCTTGTGTGATATAAAATATCCCACTCACATTGTATATGGTAATAGAGTATCCCATTTAACCTCTCATAGTAGTAATTAATAGATTTTATTTCAATCAAGGATGACATATCCAATATATATCTCATTATTAACCTACTATACCATCTGGGTATTCTATCTCAATTCATAACCCATCATTGCAAGGATCATTATCCTAATAACATATAGGATAATTCTCACTTCATTTCAACCACATCTATTTGAAATATTGTCACACAATGCATCCTTTTCAATAAAACAATGGCATTACATGATTTCTAATTCCACATTTGAAATTAACATCGATCCTATTATATTCAAAAAAACTAGAATCATTTATTCATTCCCTTTTTTTTGTATTAAAATATTTAGGATCTCCAAAATAACAGTGTCAAACATATAACTTATCCTTCCCTTTTCATACCAGATATAACCACGAACATCAATTGTGGCATATTCATTCATACAAAATAAGTAATCGACACACATATACCAATATATATTATTCACTACCCATTAATCTACCTTAAAAAATCATTTTCTTCCTTTTTCATCATTATGAAATGAAAATGAATGAGTTATCTCATGTATTAGGTTACCCAAACATATAACATTCGTCATTAAAAATTGATGGAAAACAAGATTATACCATGTCCCAACACTTGACTCAAGAATATATTATGACACATGTGAATATAAAAAAATTCTCACAAGCTACCACACCACATATTGTTTATTCATAGAAAAAAAATACACAGATACGTTTATATATATATATATTAATGACCCTATATAAAATAAAACTATCCACTCCATGGTTGTCCTAAACTCACCTCTTACACAAGAGAGAAAAAATAGTAAAATATAACACATCCCGTTACTTCCATAAAGACCAATTACATAATTATTTAACCTAAAAATTCATATGTACATTATAGTAGCCATTATTAAGATAAGAATAAACCCAAAGGAGTTACTGAAAGATATTACATGTCAAATCATTCAAAGTCTATATTCAAACCTAATTCACAATAAGTATAGTATCCCAGTATCCTATACATCCCACATCATAAGGGTACCAAATTTCATGTTGTCTCACAAGAAAAATTTATAAATTATCAATATTGTGTAATACTCAAATAGGAACCACATAAGATATAATTTGTATGAAAACATCCAATATCAAAGTTCAAAGATAGTTATTATAGGAATACACCCCATTATTATGTAAATATCCTATCACGGGAATACCATAAGTCATAATCTCTTAATATCAAAAAATAAATTATACAATGGGTGAAAATAATGGGCACAAATTGTGAACATCATATATATAGGATTTAAAATAACACATATTAACAATTAAATTTAAACTAAATTTTGATAAAAATGGATCTGATATATTAAATTTCAATTACATGTTTTAGATGAAAACACTTTTAGTTTTTTCATTAATATTTAATTTCTCTGATTACACATAATATTTGGGATATGTGATCATGAAATATACTTTTAAAAACTGTCCTTTACCACAAAATTTCATGATTTATGCCTATATGATTATTTTAGTAACATTAAACCATGCATATATATATTAGAATAACATATAATTGATTACAAACACTTTATATAATCAACCCTTATAATAATCCAAGTAATAAACGAATAGAAGTATAAAAAAATGAAATGTAAATCACATATACCTGATATATTGGACATAAAAATTTCACATTCTATTCTAGTAAAGAGAAAACATCTCATAAGAATAAATCCCATAATCATGTTTATCAAAAAATGTCAAAATAGATCACCAGTAAATGTGAATATCATAAAAAAATCACATCACTAGTAACATTGACTTCCCTCATATGTGTAATGACCACCCAATGTAATGGGTTTAATACTTTGTTTCCAATACTCGCTAACCACTATTTATCTTTCAAAAATAGTTAGATAAAATAAGGGTCTATGATGACATATTGAAACACCTCGTTCCTAGTCTATTAGCACTAAGTGGTACCAGAATAAGAGGAGTGTATCTATTGGGAGTTGTGGAGAGCCAACCTATATTCCACATTCCACCAACTATAATTCAACATATATTATGATATGTTGGAGAAACAATATCCCTATATAAGATAAAAAACATCAATCAAAAAATAGGCAATCAGAGATATCTAGGATTAGTAGTAAACATACATTATGGGGAGTGTTGATAAATAATAAAACATAATAAATTCTCCAATATATTGAGAATATATAATAAAATATCCAGTATTCATATATCAATATTTTTTCATATGATTCAAAATATAATTTCAAATAAATAAAAAAAAGAAAATACCTCTAAAATCGTCCGGAGTTATAACTTTTTCCCAAAACTCCAAATCTATCACATATGTCCCAAAAAATATCATTTATAGTGTGCATTACCATTTAATTTATTTCAATCAGGAAGTCGACGAGGGTGTCTAAAAATTAAAATGCATGTTGTGAGTATGAATATGTAGTCTACCACCAAAAATGTTAGGTCCCAGATCATGGAAATGTATGTTATCATTTCAGATTGGATTTGAATCTATTTTTTTGCTTATTTGAGTGCATAAACAAGACCTTGTGGAGGCTTGGGGTGTTACAATGGTTTGAGACACAAAAATGGAGAGGGGGGTTCTAGGTAGGTCATATGGTCAGTGCAAAGTTAGTGATAACCGTGTGAACAACCCATGAAACTATATAGGAGGTGGGTTTTTGGACAGTGGCCTGCGCATAGTTTGTGCATGGTTTGGAAAAATGTGCGTGTGAACCCTACGATCCAGAAACATCTAAATAATTACAATTTTTCCACTCTGGGATTTTTAACTACAACTAAGGATTTCCTCCCATTTCTCCCCTCTTCACACAAGGAATTCACAAAATCTACCAAGGGATAGAAGAGATTTATCACCCTCATTTCTAAGGAATTTTTGGTGTCGCTGGTTGTGGATTGATGCTCTGAGTATGGTAAATCCCATCCTTTATTCTCTTTTGAGTTTATGGTTTGAATCTTCTTCTCCTATCTTTCCTAATTTCTATAACCCTACTCTTTGGGTGATATTTTGGTTAATGCTTCAAATGTTTTTTGAAGTGAAATATAAGGGCTCTATTAAGGGTTTGTTCACCCATGAAATTGAGGTAAGTGGTCTATATGTTATATCCCATGGTTAATTTTTGGATTTGTGCATGTATGGTTTTGTTCATGGATATATCTTGGAATTTTTTTATCATCATTGGCATGTTTAAGTAAAATCGGTATTTAAAGTATAAAATTAAACCCTCAAGATACCCATAGAATCCATCGAGGGTGATGAGACAAATATAGGGCCACCCATGCGGTGTGACGACTTTATCGGACATATGGATTTGTGAATAACCGGGGAGGTTGTTGGGTATTCATGTAGAGCCCTTGAGAAACATGTTGACGTGACTAATTGTGCTCGGATAGAAGCTAGGTGATGCACCTAAGATTTATAATAACCTAGGGTATATTTTGTTAATTTGTAGAAATGATTGAAGAACATAATGGAATGGATTATGAAGATTGTAATGAAGCCTTGTGAGTTAGTCATAATGAACAAATCCTAGTGAGATAGGCACAATGAATAAATTTTTAGCAAGATAAGCTTAATAAAATGGTATTGGGGTAAATTGATAAATGAAGTGAAATGTGGTAAATGTGTTAATGGGTTAAGGCACGATGTTAACCCTCATGTTATTATCATGTTTTATCCTTTCTTTGGGAAATGGTTTTGATGTTGTGTAAATGGTTAATGATTAAATATATGTATATCATGTTCACATCTCTTGGTAGTGTTGGTTTTTTTCTAAGTTTCTACACCCATGGGTCAATTTGGACTGTGTTTCTAAACTCCACCCCTAATGCACGGGGTAGGATTATGACAGATTCTCTATTTCCCTATCATTTTCATCCACCCGGGCTGAAGCTTTGAGGTGAGGATATGGTGTACATCAACCCAAAATGATGCTTTGAGGTGATGATATAGTTGGCATGGGGAATTTGGTTCTAGTGAGATTGGACAACATTGGGTTTCCACATGTATGTAAAGGTGTACATTAATCCCTGTAACATGTAGTTTTTGATGACCCCATGTTAAATGTGTTAGAAAGGGTAAGATATGGAAATGGTAATAATTGTTGTTAATGGACCTAAACTGTCTAAGGGAACTTAATCCTTCACATTTATTATTCATTTCCATTTTTTAAAGCATAATTTTTTATACCAGATATTTTGTTGTCACCGTTGGTTGTGTCCTACTAAGATGTACTCACACCCTACTCAATTCGTCATTGGGTATCCGAGAAGACATCATATTTGGAGGTCAATACAAGGGAAAAGTCTCTTTCTAGGGTATTTGATTGGCATGATTATTTGTGTATGAGGACCCAAACATGGATTTAGGGACATTTTTTGGTTTTTTAGATTGTATTCATCCTAGGTTTTTTTTCACCTTTTCAATTTTAGTATGGAATGGAATATTTACTCTAGGACATGGTAGTACCACATTTTTGGGAACATATGTTTATGATTACTCTTGTATTGTTGGTTATTATTCTGGAATTTTTTTAACATCTATTGTGGATTACTCTGATAATTGGGGCATAGTATCCCCAATTTAATGTTTGGACCCCCACTATTAGTCGACAACATTTGGCATATGGGCGCTCGCGCTTAAGGTCATGTAAAAACCTAGTTCGGAGCACCGGTTTAGTGTCTTCAGTGTTGGGGAAGTAAAAAAGTGGTATGAGAGGGGGTATTTCTTATCCTTATATGAAATCTTGTTATTTGGGATGGTATAAAATAGTTAGTATGTCCGGCCTTGGTAATGAGCTCATTCTTGGGAGTACCTTACCCATGTACGAGGGAAACCCCAAGTCCCCTATGGGTGGTAATTGTTGTTATTTATAGTGAGATGTTATAGTTGATGATATTTCACCATTGGGTGATTCACAGATTGTTTGATGTGATGGTTTATGTTTTTTGGCCTATGGAATCAATGGAATGAGTTTGTGCAATCAACTATCTTTGTAGGCACCTAGATAGAAAGGTGGACTACATCATGGTAGGCACACACTGGTTGGGTGTGTGAACTAAAAAATATATAATTCACCTTGCATTCTAAAAAATGGGAATGGAAAATGTCGTAAATGAAATGATTCAATTGGGTGAAGTTAAAAGAATGATATGTGATTATTAATAAAATATGTATAATTAAGGGTTTTCTTTGATTTGATGATGTTTTCTGTAACATGTTTTGTAAGCATTGTGGTGGTGTATAGTTGTTTACCCTTGGGGACCATGGCCCAATGTAGGGATGGTCGGGGTGGTTTCTTTATAATTTTAAGGTTATTTGGGATGGTTCATGTGTATTGGGTTGGTGCAGACGGTGAATAGCCTTCTTGTTATGAAGTTGTGAAATTTTTATGGTATTTCTTCTAAACTTCATGTTTGAAAATGTTGATAAATTCCAACACGATGTCGAGCACTGGTTTGGAATCGAGAGGATGTTGCTGATATAACTCCTCCAGTAGAGGAGCAAGACAATGTGGTGATCTAGGAAATTAGGGAAGAGAAGTTCTGAGAGAAGATGGCTCGTTTTATGCAGATGATGGATCAGGACCCAGGGTGGGTTTCATCGAGTATGTTTAAGATGACCAGAGAGTTTCAGATGTAACACCCTCTGACCTTTACCAGAGAAGGCGGTCCAGAGGTAGTATAGTTCTAGATAGTGTATGTTCAGAAGATACTTGGTCATCTAGAGACTCCTATTGGAAATCGAGTCATGTTGGCGGTATATATGTTTTGGGGCTATAAAAAACGTTGGTGGGACAACCTGGCTAAGACTGAGAATGCTGAGGGGATGATATGGAATGAATTTCAGTAAATGTTTCTATAGAATTTTTACCTAGAGACTATGAGAAAAAATTGGAATACATATTTCATGAGCCTGACTCAGTGGTTGATGTCGGGGATGAAGTATGTTGGCCACCGCACTAACCTGTGATGTTTCGTTCTGGTGATGGAAGAGGATGCGGAAATAGTTACGAGGAGTTTCCAAGATAGGCTGAGACACGAGGCTAGGTCTCATGTGAATATCATTTGCTTTATGATGTTTACAGAGGTGGTAGATCAAGATTTGATCTCATAAGGGAACCTGGAGGGAGATTCAGGTAGTAGATTAGTCATTCCAGCTATGTAGACAGGTGGTGCGACTTCTGAGGACTGAAGGCATAATTTTGGAAGTTCTTATCATGGAGTAATTGTGAAAGTTGGTCAAAGGAGAGGTTCATCCTTTCAGTGTGGTGATCAGGTGTTCTGCTATTAGTACGGCTGTTCAGGGCCCATGTGTGCCAGTGTCCTCAACATCTAGTTGAGTGTTGGTCATGAGACTGATTGGGACACATGCAAAGGTTCTATAGGAACCCTTATTAGGAGAGTATGATTGTTTGTGACATTAATATGACAAGTAGAGGCAAGGGATAAATTACTCTATATCAGGTGGGAAGTAAGAGCTCCATGGGCCGTGTTAGAAGTGGAGGTGGATGTGGAACACCAGGGAAGGATTTCCCACATCAGTAAGGCAATGTAGTGCATGGCACATAGGTTGGGGACCAAGGTAGAGAGGCAGGTTATCTTCATGTAGTTCATTATACAACTGGTGATTGTGAGGCTAGGACATCAACTATTCAAGTTAGAATCCTTGTAGCTTATATGATTTCTAGTTCATTGTTTGACACTATGTCCACACACTCATATATCTGTTTTCAGTTTTTTGTAGAATTGGTTTTGACTGTGGAGAGTGTGTATAGGGTGATGTCGATTGACACACTGTTGGGGTGAGAAATTGAGACCTTCGCTACTGTAAGGGATGTTCTCTAGAATTCAGTGGGTATAGTTTCATGTGGGACCTGTTCATTATTCAGATGTCGGGTTTGACCTGATCTTGGGCATGGACTGCATGATGTTGTATTAGTTGATAATAAATGATTATTGTCTAAGGGTGTCGTTCAGGTAACTTGGGGATGATTCTTATGTCCATCGTGGAGAATGGGATGCTCGGACAGGTCATACAGGGCCATTTTGTTAGGAGTTGGGTATGATCATGGATCAAGTATCATGTCTTGTGCTCTGTGATGAAAGCCGGGAACAATCTGCCTTACCTGTAGTAGTGGACCAGTTTCGTGATGTGTTTTTTGTGGATTTATCTGGGTTTCCACCAAATAGGGATGTTGAGTTCACGATCGAGTTGCTTCAGGGAGTGGATCCAGTTTTTATTCATCCATACTTAATAGCACTAGAAGAAATCTAGGAGATAAAGGTTCATCATTTGTAGTTGTAATTTAAGGAATTTGTACATCCTAGTACATCTCATTGGTGATATCATGTACTTTGGAATGTAGTATTATGGGTCATTATGGTTGTGTGTTGATTATAGGAAGTTGAATGTGATTAAAGTGAAAAATTGAAATCCTCTTCCTAGAATTGATGACCTATTTGAGTTTTTGAGAGGTAAATTAGTGTTTTCTAAGGTTGATCTGAGATTGTTTTATCTCTATTTTAGGTTGAAGCCTTATAACGTACCACTAACAACATCTAGGAGTCGGTATGAGTTGTTTGAGTTCATGGTAATGCCTTTCGGCATGACTAATAAACTGGTGGTGTTCATAGACTTAATGAACCAAACCCTCATCCTTATCTAGATCAACTTTTCCTCATTCATTAACGATATATTAGTGTTCCTTAAAACCCATGACGATCATTCCCAACATCTTGTCATCATCTTTAGTTCAGTAAGAGAGCATTGGATTTACGCCAAAATGTCAAAGTGTCAGTTCTGGATTAGAGAAGTGAGTTTCTAGGCTACATCATCATAGAGGTAGGTGTTTTAGTGGATCATGATAATTTTTAGGTTGTTGTATCATGTAAGCATCCCAAGAGTGTTTTAGATATTCAGAGTTTACTGGGTTCGGCTGGGTACTACCATATGTTCATCTAGTATTTATCATTCGTAGAAGCACCACTGTCAGGATTAACCAAGAATAGAATTAGGTTTGAGTGGTCTGAGGATTGTGAGAATACCTTTAAAGAGTTGAAAAATAAATTGAATACTGCACTGATTTTGATCTTACCTAAGCCAGGTAGGAAGAATTTCTTGTACTGTGACATGTCCTGAATCAGGCTAGTGGCTTTGTAAATGCAAGATTAGTAGGTGGTGGCTTATGGGTCGTGGAAATTGAGACCCCAAGAGAGGAATTATCTCACTCATAATATTTAGGTGTCTACAACAATTTATTCCTTAATGTGATTAAGGCACTACCTATTGGGGGAACATTTCACAATGTATACCGATCACAAGAGTCTAAAGTATATAATTTCTCAGTGGGATCTGAATATTTGGTTGTAGATATGGATCGTGTATCTCCAGTATTTCGATGTTGATATGGTATATACACTAGGAATTTGGATCACTGATGCTGATTCATTGAGTGGAAAGGACCTAAAACTGGTGGTTTAGGAATCCAACACTAAGTAGAAGGTGATGGATTTGATTACAGAGATGCACATTGAGGTGGAACAGGAAATTGGTCCGGTGACTCTTGATTTTGTTATGGTTGGGTTGACTCTTTTGGGTCATGTTAAGGAAATTTAGCTCGATGATCAAGAATTTTCTTCCATGAAGTAAAGACATAAAGGTGGAGAGACACCATCCAGTTAGACTATTGGTATGAATGGGGTTGTTTGTGTTCATGGTCATGTCGTTTCACTAGTTCGGATGGGGAAAGATTTGATACGTGAGTTACATGAATCAAAATGGGCAGTGTGTCCTAGTTTTTCCAATATGTATTGTTGTCTCCGCATGCATTTTTGGTGGCTGAGAATGAAAATCGAAATTTACGAGCCTTATGGTATGGTACCTTACGTATAAATAGGTGAAGGTCGAGCATCTACATAAAACTATTTTGATACATCCCATTACCATTACGGAATAGAAGTGGGATGATGTTACAATAGATTGTGTGGTGGGTATTCTGAGGACACCTTGGAAGAATGATACTATCTAGGTTGTTGTCGATCTGCAAACAAAAGTGGAAAATTTCATTCAAATTTCGGAGACTCACATAGGTGATCCATTGGGTGAGTTGTATATTCGGGAAATAGTATGTTTGGATGGTGAACCACATTCTATAGTTATAGATCATGATCCTCGTTTCACATCGCACTTATGTAAAGCATTCCAGAAGGATATTGGTTTGCATGTTATTTTGAGTACATCATTGCACCCACAGAAGGACGTACAGTCAGAGTATATAATCCATGAGCTTGAATACATGTTAAGGGCATGCGTATTAGATTTTTTTGGTTCCTCATAGAGACACGTGTCGTCTATTGAATTTTACAATAATAACAGTTTTCAATCAACTGTTCAGATGGAACCATTGAGGCTCTCTATAGGGGACTGTGTAGATCTCTAATGTATAGTTTGGAGGCCAGTGAATCAGAGCTGTTTGAACTGAGTCTCATATAAGAGACTGTAGAGAAGGTTGATATTAGTTGGAAACAGATGGAAATGACTCATAGTACGCATAATTCATATGCTGATCGGAGGTGTATACCTCTTGAGGTCGAGGTGGGTGATATTTTGATCCTTAGGGTGTCACCAAGGTTGGGTCACCGACAGACTAGGAAGCAGGGAATGTTGGTGTCTAGGTATGTGGGGTCGTTTAAGATTGTGGAGAGGATCAGGAAGATGGCATACTTACTGTATCTTCCACAGTGGTATAAAATGTTTCATGATTTCATTCATGTTTTGCAGCTTCGGTGAGATCACCCTGACCCAACTCAAGTGGGGGATGTTGTGGATGTTGAGCTTGAGGTTGATGCATCCTTTGAGGAGAGTCTATTTTGTTACATGGACCACAGTAAGAATGACTTGTGGGGCAAGGTTGTTTCATTAGTGCGAGTATTATGGCATCATGGAATGGATCATGAAGAAACATGGGAGCGTGAATCAGATATGTAGGCTCAGTGGCCCGATATCTTCTCCTCAGAAGTGTTATGAATCTCCGAAGATCGTCTCAACATCAAGACGTTATAATGTGGGTAGGTTATAAGATCCCTAATCCAATAAAGTTATGTTCTTGTTTATGGTTTTCATTGAATCCCATGTATTGGTTAGTTGAGTGCTTACCCAAGTCCTTGTGGAGGCTTGGGGTGTTCCAATGGTTCAAGACATGTAAAATAGAGAAAGGGGGTTTTCTATTTAGGCTACATGGTCTACGGATATTTATTGAAAACCATGCATACATACTAGGAAACTGTGTAGAAGGTGGTTTTTTGGGCAGCGGCCTACGCACAGTTTGTGTATGGCATGGAAAGTCATGTCGGTGAAATGTGCAGCCCAGAAACATCTAAAAAATTTAATAAAAATCACTCAAGTATTTTTAATTCCAACTCGATATTTCCTCCCATTTATCCCCTCTTCATCCTAGGAATGTACCAAATATATCAGGTTCTGCAAGAGATCAATCTCCCTAATTTCTAAGGAATTTTTGATGATGTTGGTTCTGGATCAAAACTCTGGGTATGGTTAATTCCATCATTGCTTCTCTTTTGAGTTTAGGGTCTGTATCTTATTATCCTCTCATTCTGAAGCTCTAAAAGACTACCCTTTGGGTCATATTTAGTTTGAATCTTCACAAGTTTTTTGAAGTTGAATCTAAGGGATCGATTAAGAGTGAGCCCACCCACAGAGTCGAGGTAGGTGGTCTACAAGTTATATCCCATGGTTAATTTGTGGAATTGGGAATGTGTGGTTTTTTTATTGGATATCTCTTGGTGTGTTTTGATCATCCTTGGCATGTTTAATTAAAATGGATATTAAAAGGTAAAAGGAAACCTTCAAGATCCCCATAGGATGCATCGAGGGTTGTGAGACTAATCTAGGGCTCCCCATGGGGTGCGCTGACTTTCCCAAACACAGGTATTTGTGAAAAAAAAGTTCGGATGTTGTGTATTCATGTAGAGACCTTGATAAATATGTTTATGAGACTAATTGTGTTTGGATATAATCTAGGTGATTCACCTAGTCTTGATAATAACCTAAGGGAAATTTTTTTACTTTGTGGAAATGATTAATACCATAATTTAATGGATTATGAACATGGTAATGAAGCCTAGTGAGTTACACAAAATAAAAAAAGCCTAGTGAGATAGGTATAGTGAATGAATTCCTAGTGAGATAAGCATAATAAAATGGAATTGGGTTAAATTGTTAAATTATGTTAAATTTGGTAAATGTGTTAATGGGTTAAGGCAATGTTTTAGTCCAAATTTTATTGTTATGTTTTATGTTTTTCATGGATAATGGTTGTGATGTTCTGTAAATGGATAATGGATACATATATGTATAGCATGTGCATATGTCTTAGTAGTGTGGGGTATTTACTGGGGTTCTATACCCACTGGTTGAGTTGGACCGAGGCTTTATACTCCACCCATAGTGCACTGGGTAGGGATAAGTCCAATGCTCTGTTTCCCTTTTGGTTCCATCCACTTGGACTGATTCTTTAAGGTGAGGATATGGTTGACATCAACCATAACTAAGGCTTTGAGGGGGTGGATATGGTTCTCATTGGTTATTTGGTACTAGTGAGATAGGACGACGTTAGGTTTTTCATATATGAAATGGTTTAATTTAAGCTGTCTAACATTTTGTGTTTGATGAACCCAAGTTAAATGTGTTGGAAATGGTAAGATATAGAAATGATATTAACTATTGGTAATGGAACTAAACTAGCTAAGGGAACTTAATCATTACTTAAATTTTTTTATTCATTTCCCTTTTCACATGAACAAATTTATTATACCATATATTATTTAGACACTGTTGGTGGTGGCCTACTGTGTTTTACTCACAACCTGCTCAGTCTTCTGTTGGTTACCCAATAATACATCTTGTTTAAGTATTAGGACAAGGTCAAAGGCTCTTGATAGGGAGTTGGTTTGGCATGGTTTTTTGTGTAGGATGAATATTTTGGGGTGTTTTCAGTTCATCTTCATATTGTGTTTTGTTCGCTTTTGAACTTGTAGTATGGAATGGAATATTTACTATTGGACAGAGTTGTACCCCGTTTGTGGGGAATGGTTGTTTATTTATACTCTCGTATTATTGGTTATTATTACACTATTTTGATTATTATCTATTTTGGATTAATTTGATTGAAATGGGGTATAGTCTTCCCAACAGGCTATTTGGACCACCGCTGCTAGTCAGCATCCTTTGGCATATACGGAGGCATGCTTAATTTTATGTAACCACCTAGCTCGGAGAACCTGTTTAGTGGAATCCGGGATGGTTATGTTACAATTAAAATATGTTAAGATATCTATACTAAGAAATATGGTACATGTTGATGTGCATCATAAATTAAATTTCATCATTAATAAATAAAACATCATAAATACCCAAATTCTAGGGTGATGGCTAAGATTGACCACACATTCTTCATCCTATAATGGATGCCTTTTCTGTTAATGTAACAATAATATTTATTGATTATGTTTAGAATATTTCCCAAGGCCTTCCAACGTATCATGTGTCATCAATGATCACAAGATGAATATACCCTATGTCAATCTAATGTATCATGCATCGTCATTGAAATCAAGTGGTATCTACATTAAGGCATTGAAATGTAGTATATATCATCACAAAAACAAACTTTATTCTACTCCATGTTGTCCTAATACACTTATCATCGACACTAAATCAATGTGGAATCAACCTTATGGAATTATAATCTAGTAGTACTTATTGTTGAATCAAATTGGGATCAATCGTAAGACATTCAAAATTAGTTTCTGTCATCATCAAATCCATGTTGAATCTACCCAAATTCATTCCAATTAATAATTTATCAACACTAAAAATGTTGAATATACCAAAAACGATTCTAATTTACTAGTAACCATCATTGAACCTAATGAAAATCTACACCAAGGAATTCCAATGTAGTACACAACTTTATCAAACAAAATTGGTATCTTACCTAAGGAATTCAAATGTAGTAGGCCATATCCATGAATCAAATTGGAAGAAATCCTAATTTATTGAAATATATTAAACTCTATTACCAAACCTTAGGGTAATATACCCCATATCATTCCAATATTGAATGTTTTATCACTGAACCAAAGGGGAATCAACCCAAGTTTTTTTAATAGTAAAATTGGTCAATGTACATTGGAACTTGATTCATAAAATCATTTAATTTAATTAAATCAATATAGACATAGTATGGATGTACCTAGGATCCTATAGATTGTATGTGATATCCCAAACTATATTACTGATCAATTTATTTTGTCAAGACACCTCAAACATCTTTGTTCTAATTACCTACACTATATCCCAAGTAAAGTGTGAACGATGTCATCTATAATATCCCTATCATACAAATTTTATCACCTATAATATCATTTCATAAATAGGGCCACCTCCATTACTTGGAACGGTAAGTATCACCCCATTAATTTATAAAGACCTAGTCTTCCCACTCATAGGCTATTCAAATCCCATATAAAAGGTTAATTTCAAGAGTCTACACCCCATTTTTTATACTTTTAGTTCATATAAATGATATGTTGGTGTGACCTCGCCTTATAAAAATAATAAAGAATTATTATAATTTAAGGTAAGACATTGATACAACATATAATCTACTCCTACCGTTCCACCCAACCAATTTCAGCCTTTTATTCAAGATAAATTATTATTAATTAGAAAAGTTGACTAAAAACCCATAAATATTAATTATTTGATAGAGAAGGTGTTGGATAGAAATATGGAGAAAGAAACCAAAAAAAATTATGTAATATATAGATCCATACATTTTATATAAATATATTACTACTTAATATATGAATATTCATTCCATTTCATTTTTATCCATGCTAGAATCATATAGGTATAATATCTTTGGAAACGTAGATACATAAATAAATGGTTCATAAATTTATTAAAACATATAACACTTATTTATTCATTACTATAACCCTTTATAGACATATCATACTTACTAACATTCTATATAACATGGGGAAAGGAAACATATGAAAAGTGTGATCTCAGATGACTAGTAGGGGTAAACAAGGAAGATTTTGATGATCACTTAAGCATAAAATTTGACTTTGGGTAAAAGAATATGAATGAAGTTCTTGAAAACCATACACCAAATATAAATTATAACAATAATATTTCATGTAATAATTCATGGAGGTTTGTAATATTTGTTTCATAATGGAATAAAAAAGCATAAACCATTAGATCATAATATATGAATAAGACATGTAAATATGGAACACGCATAAGTATAGAAAACCATTTCCATATAATCCAAGGGTAATTTCCAAGGATATCATAGTGGAATGGTTTTAATCCCCAAACTATCATAATAATCAGGGTTTTCTCGCAATTATATCATAGAAGATATATTCACTTACTAAAATGGGTACACTCCCCATTCTGGTCATGTTAATCTCTTTGGATATTGATCTCTACCCAATAAATTGGGGGCAGATATTTACCACCCGTCACATAATGAAAATCATAAATATGTGTTCTAAAGGATCATAACTCATTCATTATAATAGAACCAATGAAGAAAAAAGGGTTTCATAAACATTTCATCATAAAATAACACATGTTAAAGAAATGTGTTTCATAAGAACTTCATCAGAACATAAACCATGGAAAAGAAATGAGTTTCATTTACATTTCACAATATCATCACAAACATAAACCATAAAAAGAAATAAAAAATATTTTATCATTTAATCATATCCCAATAAAAGTGTAATTCTCTTTAAATAATTTCATCTTAGATGGAAAATTCTTTTCAAAGATCACATGAAATAATTCATGGGGGAAATAAGCTTTCCCTTTTCGAATAATTTATTTTTAAGAATATTTTCATTTATAATGATAAAATTTTTACCTTAAAATATACATCCTTACTTTTAAAGGAATATTTAACAAAATTATATTCAAGAAAATGGTAAAATCAGTTTATGCTCTATAAGTTTAAGAATCATTTGTTCCATATTTTTGTCTAAAATTTTTCAAAGTACCTCATTTAGAAAATCATAAAAATATTTCATCCAAATTAATTTTTAAAATGGTAAAACTTTTTAAAATGGTCTTTTAAAAATCATGTGATAAAGGTATAAAAAATTGAAAATCGTAGAAAACATTGATATGTGATATAAATATTTACATGTGTAGTTATAAACACCAGAAATATTTATTATTGATGATATTGTGAAATAAATGATTAACTAGAGTTATCCTAGCATCAAAATCTACATTAAATATATTTATATTTATCATTATAATAATATTTATATTTTCATAGTAATACTATTTTATATGACTTTTTATAACATTTAAACACCCCAATTTTTCAATAATTACTTCTTGAAATTGTGATTTCTATGTGTAAACTGTTTCTTTTATCATGAATATATTAGTTCAGTAGGTCTGAAACTCATGAATGTTTATTAGTTCCATGATATATATAATATTATTCATTGTATAAATATATTATATTTTATTTATATAAATATTTACCTTAATCCACAAATGGTAGAAATAAAATCTTTAATTACCCCATTCATGAAGAAGGTAGGTTGTATGTACACATTAATGTTGTTTTCACTTTTCAATGGATGGAAAAAATAAAGGTAAATACTATTTCAACATTATAGAAAAATTATTTTATCATAAAAATATCATAAATATGCATCCAATATTTCCTCATTACCATCCTAGTAAAATATAAATGAACAATAAACAAGGACATTTTAGGGAGGTGTTGGTATACACATACTTACGGGCAATGTTATCGTTCCTCAATGCATTGGGTAGTAGGAAGGTAAACATGAAATTATTGTTCAATAAGTACAATTTTTTCATTAATATCATTTATAAACCATCATTATACCAATCCATAATGTATGGTGATGAAAAGTGAATTATCTTGTTATGTGGGGACGGTATGTTGTTCATACACACGAGCAATACAATCAAATAACTATTGATGCAAAAGTGGGTGTATAATTGAGTTTTAATAATAAAAATAACTTTTAAGTATATATAATATATATTATTTATTAATTTATTATACATTTTATATATTTAGTGGAAATAAATAATAGTATAAAAGAAAGTAATTGGTTAATTTGATTACATCTTCTTAGAAATAACTCCTTTAGTAAACTTCTAAAGAGATCTAGGGTTATTATTGTGGGAAGAACATAGAAAAATAAATATGTAATAACAAGATTGTAATGTATATTTTTATATTTTATTTGAGATATAGGGATCAATGTGAAGAAAAATAGTGCTGGATTATGTTCCCTTTTATAATTTAATTGACAATCACTTTTGGATTTTTTTTTCAAACTATTAAATTATAATAAATTTATTACCAAAAAAAATTCCTCAAAATGATCATTGATTAGGTGATATGTTAGTATTGGGTTTTAATCCAGTAATATAAAATAACTTTGAAAAGTTTTAATTTCATTTTAAACCATATCATATTGAATAACCCTATTTAAGCAATTTTAATATTAACTATGGTAACACAATTTTCTTTATATAAGGGGTTAAAAGTATCAAATATAATGTGAAAATTATACCATAAATAGACTAAAATTGTATACCACGCCATATAAAAAGTTTTATTATTAATATATTTTTATGATATTTAAATAATTAAATAAATTATTATATTTATGAAATATCATCAACATCACTTTTGACACTATTTATTTAATTTATATTTAAAAACAAAAATCAAAGGGAAAATAAGAATATAATTATTTAAAAAAACCATAATAAGACCTATATATCTATAATATTTATGGTTTACATTAACTCATTCATATTATATCACTTTAATAAATTTTAAAATCATTTATTTTTTCTTTTATTTAATAGAGGAAAACATCCTCGATGTTTCATAAGAAATTTATGTAATTTATTATTTAATAAAAATATATAAAATAATAAGTAGTGAATATAATATTATGAAGATGAAAATAAACTCTTATATTAATTAATAACTATATTTTTTCCTTATCAGAAGACATAATATATATTATAAACAAAGAGAGGGACATTTAAAATAATTTTTTATTTAAATAATATATATAATTTACAAGAAAAGTTATCCACTAAAGAACAAAATTTCAATATTAATATGCTATGGGTGTAAATTATTTCATATTCTATAAATATGGAAGAATAAATATGTCCTTATCACATATTTTTAATCTTTATTAACTTAATTTATCCTTTCCCAAGGTGTTAAATTTTATCTCTATTAATAATCATATTAACAGAATATAAAATGGACCTATATACCAAATTTAACCCTCTTGATTATAAATTTGTTTTCAATTTTATATAATTAAATACCTATAATTTTCAAAAAAAAATTACATTTAAATTAAGAGAAAAAATGAGACAGAAACTATATTTTTGAAAAAATCTTTTTTAATAATAAAATTTTATTTATTCTTATAAAATACATAGAAACTTATTTTTTGATTATTTAAAACATATGATAAATTAAATAATATATATTTCATTAAATCATTACCCAAAATTTATTTAATGAATTTATGATGATAATAATACATTAAACGATTAAACAGTATTTTTTCAAAAAAAATATTTTTCTTCCTAATGATTTTTTTCATCTATAATCCTTTTATTACCAATGAATTAATTTTATAATTATGGAAAAATAAATTTCTCATGATTTAGTTTTTCATATTTATCCCCACTTATCCATTGAATAATTTATAACATTTATTTTAAATAATAGTATTTTAATTTTATATCAGAGTTTTTGTAACTCATTGTTGTGTGTAACGTAAGATATGGATTAAATTAAATTATTTAAAGACAAATAATTCAAAAAAAATACCATGAAATTAAATTTTACTAATCTCAAAATTATTTTCAACCCAAAACTTTTTCATATTGTTATGAAGAGATTATGAAACCTCTTCCTCATAACATCATTGGGTTCCCACAAAGCATCTTCAAATCAATGGATTCCCCACAAAACAATGACCACTTGATTGGTCTTGTTTTATAGAAATTTACATCAATAATCAAGAATCTGTTTTGATTTCCATTCATGAGAAAGATCATATGTACTGGTATGACCATTGATTTTAGTATATTTGAAGGATCAGGTTTGTAATTCCTAAAGAGATATACATAGAACAAATTATAAATTTGAGAGAGATTTGGTGGAATCACCAATAGATAAACTTCCATCCTGGTGTGATCTACAATTTCATAATGATTGATATACTAAGGGATTATATTCCCTTTATTTCTAAATATCTTCACACAGTTATAGAAACATATTCATAGGAATAAATTTTCACCAACTTCAAACTCTAGGTTTATTTGATTATTGTTTTCATAATTTTTTTGTCTACTATGAACTAATATTATGTGTAATTTTATAGCTCTAAAATTTTCTTCCATTTACTCAGATATATAATCTGATAATATCTTTATTTCTCCAACTAAATCTCATCATGATGAATTTATGCACTTCCTACTATATAGGGATTTATAAGGATCAATCATAATGGTCGAGTGAGATCTATATTTTTGGAAAATTCCATCAAAAGTAAGTGTTCATTCCAACCACTTTTTTAATACTTCACTCAATATCCCATGATTTATTATCTGTTTTTAATGGTATTCTCAAAATAACAATCTATATAAGGATGATAAAAAAATTTAGACATAAAACTATATCTCATGAAACAATAAGACATATCCAAAACATCAATTTAAAAATCGAATCAAGTTTAGATTCAAATTATAGTGGAAAAAAATTAAATCTTTCAACTTATTTAATATATTACTGATTCATATAATCCTGATAAAAAATGTCCCTAACAGAAATAATGTATTCTAAATTAATAATTTTATTGACTATCAAACATATTGCATTAATCCCTTTATATATTCTTAGGATTTTGATGAGAAAATCCACGGTTTTGTGTTCCCATTTCTATTATAGTATAGGTAATGGTTATTTCATCCCATTGGAGTAATGTCTATCATCATTAAACAATTTAAATATGAAGCATCTAGAAACATACTATACAATACCTCTCTTCATGAAAAAAACAATTTTGAAGTCTCTATACATCTTCATACATTCAAGAAGAATAGAGAATTAATAACAAGGTGTTTTATCCATCATATGGATCTTTAAATATCACACTGAAGGGACACATACATGAATCCCACACCATATCATTTCATAGTAGTCCAGAATGAACTATGAAATAGTTATCACATTTATTTTAGGGTTTATATATTAATTTTATGCTTCATTAATATTTACACAGATAGATACTTGAAAAATCATTAGATATAGACAATATTTTTCCCATTAGATCAAAATTACAAGATACAAACTTTTATAGTCTAATAATATCACTTATTTTGTAATCCTTGTCATAATAAATCTAGCATGATCCTTTCAACTCAGATAATTTTTCACCTTATAAACATTCCTTCGCTATAATGCATCGATCATACATAATATTTAATCAACTATAATGATCAAATTTTGGAAATGTTTAGACCTTTTTGATGCATCATAATATATTGAAAAAAATTTCTCCATTATGGGAAAGTGTAAGAACATGTGTGATGGTGATAATTCTATTTAGTTCCTTAAACATTACTTGAATTCATCTATCAAAAGGAAGTTGGTTCCCTTCTGAGTTAACTAGGTTAGTTGATTATGTAGTTATGAACAGTTCTCAAAAAATCCTAATAATTTATAGCCAAACATAAAATACTATAGATCTCAGTCACAGTGGACTGTATGGGATAATTATCAAAAACATATATCATTGAATAGTCTATTATTATACCATCTCTTGATGTTATATTACCCAAGAATATATCTTTATTAATAAAATGTTCACAGTTGATTTTTTTTCATAATTCTTCTCCTTACATTGGGTATTCATCATAATAGTCAATTAATATTAATTAACTTTTGTCCTTATTGAATATATAATTATATTGTCTATGAATACTACTAAAAATTGGTCAAGGAAATATCTAAATATAGCATTCATCATAACCATGAAAATATCATGACAATTAGTATGACCAAATAGAGTACCTATAAATTAATAGTTCTCATGAATTGTAGGGAATGAATTCTTAGGTATATAAATAAATTTCACTATCAATTTATGATATACTTAATGAAGCTAAATCATGGAAAACTCTGGTTCTTCGCACATTTGATTATACATTTCATCAATTTAGGTTAGTAAATACTTCTTCTGAATATTCATTCAGTTAATTTCATTATAATCGATAGAGAGTCACATTTATCAGTCATTATTCGTAACAAATAGAATAGGTGAACCACCATGTGATGTACAAGGATAAATGAATATGTTTTCAATATTCTCCATGTTTTTCTTTTCTAATTATTGTAACTAAAAACTATTTATTTTATATGGTTTCTTGGATGGAAGTGTATTATCAAGTATGAGTTATATTTGAAACTAAACAGTGTGATTCAGTGGAAGATAATAAAACTCAATCGAAAATTCCATAATTAAATCCATCACAATACGCATATATTAAGTATTTCGTTTCTCCATAACCATATGAGATAAGCTATAATTTTTAATATGAATAATGACCCATTCAATCAATTTAATTCCTATTGTATGTTAAAAAATTTCATCATAATGATAGAAGATTATTGGTTGGTGAAAAATATCAAAGATAACTTCCTTTACTATGAAATGGATTTGGTTATTATGTAATGAATTCAAATCCATTCCCAAAAATAAAAAAATATTAAACAAGAATAATAATAAAAAGATTTTTAGGAAATACATTCCCAAAACCATCAATTGGGGAAGGATCATAAGCATGGGACCTGATCACTGTACCAATACATATTTTTACTACTAACTAAAAAAAATATTTTAGTTAGTAATTTTATACCCTTGAAAGATTAATAAGATATAAAAGAGAGGAATGATCAACAATTAAAAAATACATTAGCAGTTTTAGATTGAAATGTCTTTGTGCCTTTTACTATGTTGTTATCGTACCGCTAATAATAAATAGTGATCGTTTGAGATGACCTTTGCATCTGGGCTTAAGAGGTTATTAATATTGGTCATCTTTATTAAGATTCAAATATGAGAATTTACTATAAAAAATCCCTTTAAACGTATTTTTAAAAAAATTGTTTGTGGTTGGTTCATTCTATAAATCTTTATCTCTATTGGGATAATTACAAATCATCTTCCCATCACATTATCAATAAATATTCTGATGAATGTCAATTCCAAATCTAAATCATTTACCAGTTCCCATCAAAAAATTATCCTCATGTATCCTTCCACATTTTGACAATAAATAAAATATTATATTCTTCTTTCCATGATTTTTATAAATTCATTGAATTCCATTTTTTCATTTCTTGTAAATACCATGATATTGTTTATTAACATTAATTATCCATATCCACCAAGATATAACATTGCAAAATTTCTTCATAGATAATGTAGTAACTTATGTATAATATCCTTTATAGATTTTGATTAAAGGAACTCTATAATCAATCACCCTGACATTCAGGTTGGATGATAATTCCCAAAGTGTACCTCTCAAGTTCTATAAAACATTATTCCTAAGTACTAATAGATTCATCATACATTTATTTTATATCAAGGAATTATTTATCCATTTTTATATAATGAATTTTATGAATGTACATACTGAAAAATAAATTAATAAACTCTTCTCACACCATGGATTCATTTTCATCATATTCCCTAAGGTTCTTGACATGATTCCAAATTATAATGATTCTCTTTATTTATAAACATCAAAAATAAAGAGTTCAATTTTTTAGCACTAAGAAATATTAATTATAATTTCTGGGTACTAATCCATTGTTGATTGGATATTGGATCAATAAACCTAATAAGAAATGTTTATGTTACCTGATGGGGGAACCAACAAAATTTTTTCCTCTCGTTATTTTCTGGAAGCTCATAATTATTTATTTCTTGAGACAGTTTTGTTACCATATAAAAATTATTTTCTATTCCCTATCCTATAACATTCAATTTCTCATGAGGGAAATCATTTCATTGTTAATCGTATTCATCATCGACATGATTCCATCAGGTTATGTACTCTAAGAAAAATGAAAAACCATATTTTGAGAAATAATAATCATGGTGACAATCCATATAATCCTGAAAAATAATTTATATGACGTATAAATAGTGAAACCTTCGTTTTTGGAACCGTAGGATTAACCTACTTCATTTATGATCATTACCAAAACATTATTATTTTATCTTTTACATATAATTTTCTTTTTTGTTGCTACTATATTTTTTCATTCCCATTTTTAAATGATAACTAATCCTTTCTCTCATACCAAATAGTGTGACTGGTAATTTTCAATAAAATATATCATAAAAGATGAATATTCAATATATTATAATTCTATCCAAGGATTATTCATTTAAAATTATTATCTTTTGTATCATGGAAACCAAACTATTGGTTCATAATATATATACTTCATGTCTCACGTATTTCTTCATAATTAGAACCCTTCATAAACATATAACAATTTAAACATTAATTCAATATCCGAGGGAAAGGAAACATAATAAAAGGGTGAACATAGACACTCACTAATAGTGAAAAATAGAGATATCAATAATCACGATAGCATAATATTAGAATATGGGTATAAGAACATGGTGTTAAAATATGAAAACCATATCATACATATCAAATATCATAATCAAAATTCATTGAATAAATCATGGTAGATAATAATGCATGATTTATAATGGAATCAAAGGACGTGAAACATGGGATTGTAATATAGGCATAAGAAATGGAATTTTTCCACACACATAATCATAGAAAATATTTTCATTGTAAATCATGTCTCACATCTAAGGCTACCATATTTGAATGGTTTCACTCTATAAATAATCATATTAGCCATATTTCACTCCCAATACTATTAGTGTGGAAAAATCCTTTATTTAACTATGTCCACTCCCCATTACTATCATATTTATCACCTCAAATATCAATATTTACTCAATACATTAGAGGGAGATATAGGACCATCCCCACAACATAATAAAAATAATACACATGTGTGTGAAAAGATTACAAATCATTCATAAAATTATAACCCTAGAAGATAAATGTGTTGCAAAAAAACATATTGATAATTTATTCAATGGAAAATAAATGTGTTTCATAAGCATTTTTTCATAACACAAACTATAAAAGATAATTTGGATTCATACGAATATCATATTTTCACCATAAAAAAACCTTCCAATGCAAGATTTATAGTTTTATCATTCGATAATATCTCAATTAAAGAATAATTAACGTCAATGAATGTAATATTATATGGAAAATGATTTTTAATGATCACATGGGATAATTATTGATGAAAAAAATTCAATTTGAAAATAATTTCTCATTAAAATAAGTGAAATTAAAAAAAGAAATTTTTTTTTGAAAATAACACTATATATTTTTAATGAAATAATAATATTAAAATTTTGAAATTATAGTTGGAAAATTCATTATTTCCATGTATGTTAAAAAAACTTCTATATTTTCTTTGGAAAAGATACAATGTACCACATTTGGAAATGAAAAAAAACATCATTTTAAATTATTTTTTATATATTCAAATATGGGTTAAAATGTATTTTATAAATTATAGGTGAGTGGTAAAAAGAATTCTAAAAAACATAAAAAATTGGGATAGAAAAGAGAAATATTCCCCATGAGAGACTAAAATATAAACAATCATAATTATGGATGAGAATCTGAAATAAAACCTTAAATCGAGTTCTGCTTACTTCAAAAGATATCTAAATTCTAGTTTAATAAATACATATTTATTTTAATTCTATAATATAGTGATTATAAATAATAGTTTATCATATTTTATCTATTTGTAAGATTTTAATAACAGCTTTTTTCAATAATTTCGTATCAAAGTTATTATTTTCTGGTGTTAACTATTTCATTTATCATAAGTATATCAATTCATTAATTCTTTTCCACATATAGTTATCTTGGTTTTAGAATATATAGAATATTTATCATGATATAAATATCATCAATATCAATTGCATACATATTTATATTTATCTATTACTGTTAGAGTTGACAAAATGAGCTACAATGTTCATGGAGATGGTACAACGTACAAACGCATGAACGATGTTTTCATTTATCGATGGATGACAAAAAAAATTTAAATATTAATTATCCTTTATAAGAAAATTAATATAACATATATTAATAAAATATTTCATTATTTCCATTCAAATCAATAATAAATAAAAAATATCACATCACATTGTGGAGGTGGGGGCCCAGAAGTACGCACGAACAACATTATCATTTATCAATGGAATGGATGATAAAATGGAAAAATTGTTATTATTATTATAGAAGTCTAATAATTTCATTAATATTCAATATAAAAATAAAAACCATCATAATACGCATCAATAAAATATTGTGATGAAAAATTAATTGTATCTCTACGTGGACATGGTATATCATATATAATCATTATCGATACATTCAATTATTGTTAGATATGAAATAGATTTTATAATAGTATATTTATAATTGTATTAAGATTTTTGTATATTTAGGGTAATTTAGTTACTATTCTTATGATCCTTAGAAAAATTTATTTAGAAGGTAATGATCATTATAATAGAATGTGATCAGTTAAATAGTTTAACTATTATTAGAAGAGGCTCATTTATATATCAAACAAATAGAT
This sequence comes from Viscum album, assembly GCA_963277665.1. Taxonomy (NCBI): domain Eukaryota; kingdom Viridiplantae; phylum Streptophyta; class Magnoliopsida; order Santalales; family Viscaceae; genus Viscum; species Viscum album. The sequence continues at coordinate 1,656,820,463 of OY728119.1, forward strand.
ATTTGTTTCGAATTTAGGGAAGATCATAACCTCTAGAATGTGGATAAGGAAGTTCAGATGGGAAATTGGCAGAGGATAAGTATAAAAATAGGCTCTAATTAGATTGAATACGTAATAAATGTGGTTCTCAACTATAATTGAGGTGAGGGGAACTTTTAGAATTTCTGAAATTATTAAATTTTAATACATTCATTATCAATCCAAATTAAAAAAAGTATATTTATTTAAATAGAAGTTAATATATAGTTTTAATAATATAAAACAATATAATTCAGATATTTTTTGTGATTCATTTTTTTACCATATCATTTTGATTAACCCTTAGTTAAACAATTTTTATATTAACAATGGTAACACATATTTCAATATTAAAGAGGTGTGGTTTTTAAAAATAATGTGAAATTTATCCAACAAATGGAAAATTTATGATATTTTAGACGATATAATATTCACTTTGTGTTGTTTGGAAATATTTATGGTTTATATAATTTAATTAAATATTATTTTCTGATATTTATTTATTATTAATTTTTAAAATATTAATTCAATACAAATTTAATCAGCTCAACATAAAGGGGGGGTTTAATTTTATAGTGACCTAAGATTTTCATAAATAGATATTGAATATAGTAATAATATTATTGAATGAATGAAAAAATTTAACATCTCAGGACTTTAATATTTTATTCCATTTGGGCACATGGAACACAGTCTTCTAATATAGTGGAAGAACTCCAATATTTCCCACAAATATCTTCCAATTTATTAATTTTATAGATCCACCATATATAAAACATATATTATTATACTAGGAAATAAAAAATATGAATTTTTTATCCCATATGATCTATCAGGGTAAACAAGGGAAATACATAAGAATATCATAAACATAAGGATAAGAGAACAAGATAATACATTTAAAAACCACAAACTGCATACCAAATATCAAAATCATGAGTCTTGGAATAAATACATAAATGATAATATAATCACTGAAATGGTCCATGATCAAGAATGATTTCTATAAGAAATAGAATTTTTTTATACACTTAATCATAGAAAAGAATTTCATTAGTAGTTAAGCCTCACTTCCAAGGCCATCATAGTGGATAATTCCCTTTAAATAATAATATTAAATCCCTATTCATTCAAAATATTATTAAACCAATTTCACATCCTATTATAAAAAAATATTAATATACCAGGTTCAATTCCCAAGTTATCCTTGAATTACATAACTGGGTTCACTTCCAATTATATTCCTGAAAACATCATTAAATATAAATCATTACACAATGCATTGGAGAGATATATAGGCCCCACTCATCACATATTGAAAACCATATTTATTTGTGCCAAAAGATAATAAAAATTAATCATATCATTACCAATTAAATTAAATGGGTATCATAGAAATTTCATTATATCATAACATTTGAATAAGATACATGTTTCATCGTCATTCCATTATATGATGACCCATGAATAGAAGTGGGTTTCAAAAGATTATTATCATGATATAACACATGGAATAGAAAAGTGTTTAAAAAACTATTCATATTAAATATAAAAAATTCAATGAAATAATAATAATGGTTTTCAATGATCGTAACCCATGTAAATATTAAAATATTAATAGATTTCATGTTATACCGAGAAGGATTTTAAAATATCATATGGATCATTTCTAACATAAAATAACTGTTAATTGAAAATATCTTTAAAAAAATTTAACATTTTCAAAATCTATTTCTTATAAAACTATTTATAAATCATATAATTTAATATTTTTAAATCATCTAAATAGTATCCTATGGAAAATATCTATTCAAATTTAAAAATCATATTTGAATGTCATAAAACATTTTCAAAATGATTTTCTTTTGAAATAATTTCTATAAAAATTTCCTAAATATTAATAGAAATATTTCAATTTAATATAAAATTGAAAAAATGTAAGGGAAGCATGAAATAATTGATTGGTTATGTCATTAGAAAGTAATTTTCATATTATTTTAGTTAACATAAATATTCATTTTTCATTTTTAGTACAAAAACAAATGGATATTGTTTTTGAAAATAACATGAATATTTAAATAGAATTTTTTATAAAGAAAATTAAAAAATTAGAAATTATTTCATTTAAAATCATATGTGGGTAATAAAACATTATTAATTTTTTTAGTAATCATGGTTTTGGAAGAAAATATATTTCCTATGGAAAAGATAGATGCTGTTCGATTTAGTTAAAAATATTTCTTTAATAATGTTTTTTACCAAATAGTAGAAAAATATAACCTTTACTTTAAAATATCATGAACAATCGTAGGATATGAAGATTTTTTATAATTATTTAGATATGGTTCATATGTTTTTATTTTCATAAATATAATCATAAATAAGATCTATAAATAATGATATTGAATGATACAATAATACAACATTAGTTACCTTAATTAATAATATATTTAAATAAAATTCATAAATTGAATCATAAAATATCACAAGGATGAATACATTCAATATAAAAAACTTGAAATGGATTTTATATACATATAATTAAATAATATAGGTTTATGAAATCACATACGTCACAAATAAGGAAAATATAGAAAAAAATTCCCTCACTACTTGAGTAAATATTTAATCCCATAACTTGTGAAATAATATCATCAATGTAAAAACTAATTATAATTAAATGTGCTTCATTAATTTTATATATTTTTAAAGGGAATTATATTTTCCCAAAAAAAATTAATAGGGTGGTTAATATGGCATATGTTTCAAAAAAATAAACATGATACTAGAAATCACATTACCTTAAGTTTATAATTTCAACATACTCTTAATGACATCATTTATAATAAATAAAAGATTTTTTTACAACTAATATAGAATAATATTAATATATATCATACCATATAAGACATTATTATGACATTTTATTACTGATTTATTAATCATTCCATGTTATAATTATGTTCTGGCTAATAACTACATTGGTTTTTGTAAATGTTATTTATTTAATATTTTTTGTTCTCTTATAGTAATAATTATTTAATAATCAATATATTGATAACCAAGATAAAAATTTCATATATATTCACTATATATGTACCAATAATAATATATAAAATATAGATATATTAAATGAAATACATCATTCATGGAGACAGTAGGTCCTACACCCAAATGAGCTTTATTTGAATATTTTTGGAATGAATATAAAAATAAAATTATAAATTATAAATATAGAATAATTTATATTTCATATATATCAAATATTTTTATCAAAAAAACCTTAAAATTTTCAATGTAATTTTGTTACAAATCACATTACTCCATGAGGGAGTAGTCCTCCGTACACACGATCGGTGTTATAGTATTCCAATAAAATGGAAAGAATGAAGGTATGTGTGATATATAAAATATAAAAGATTAATATTATAATTAATATAATAAATAACACATATAAATATGTTCATCATAATTCCCAACCTTGAGAGGGGGTCATTATATAAAAAATGACATCAGATCGTGGGTTGGAAGTCTACCGTACAAACAACCGACGATTATGTAAACCTATTGATTGATATGTGTGTTATTGAAGATCATTACATAAAAATAAAAACATTTAAGAATATGGATATTCATATATTATTATATAATCATTATATATAAATAATGTAAGTTGTTTGAGGAAGAAGTAAATCAAATATTTTCATATATAAATGTTTCATCTCCTTCATGTATCCTCCATAGGTTTTCACTAATTCCTTAAAATAATATATTTATTTAAAAAATAAGGACTCTAGGAATATATAGGGGAGATATTATGTTATTTTTTATGATCTTGGTTCATAAAAACTGATTTATAGGTGTGAATAAGTGGGGAGAGTGAGTGCCATTTCATAGTTGAGGAGAAGTGGAATTCTTGTAAATAATCAAAAGTGTTCACGATCGGGAGGTCAATCTTAACTCAAGTGGGTCTAAATATAATAATTAAATTTTTTGTGGGATAAAATGTTCTAGGGACTCCTTCCCCACCCATGTGATCCCATTTTTTTATTATTTAATTCCATAACTTCTATGTATCCTTATTAGTTTGTTTTGGTATTTCACTAAAGTAAGTAGTTTTCTAACCTAGGTAATTTTTCTTTCTAGAATTAATTAAAGTGAGACGTATTAGATAATTTTTAATCACCAACTCTGAATATTTTATATACTTTATAATATATTAATCATATGTGTTTTTTTGGAAAATGATTTTAATTAAAGCACATGTTACCTGAAAAACACCACTATAATAGTAAGTGCACTATATGAGTTGTCACTTTTTAATAAAAAAATATGGTCCTTATAAAATAATATTTTATGAATTCATGTACAAAAACATATATTTACTATTATTTACAAATAATATTACATTATATAGTATTTTTATTTTTTTTAAATCAGTTGCTAAAAAATATTTATTAGAGAATTACATTTCTATCAACATTAATGTTATTAAAAAAATGAATTAAATCCATTATCTTGAATATAAAGGAATTTTAAAATAATATGTTTTCACCTATAAAACATTATATATAAATCTATAAAAAAAATAATTGAACAAATTACTTAATTAAATTTTGTTCACTTTTATTATTTTCAGTATCATTTATTTTATTTTTTTATAAACTAAATAATTATTGCATTATAATTTTTTAATCATTTTAATTAATGAAATAATATATAAATATAAAAGATAAATTATTATGATTAAAATAACTCATTTATAATTAAATAAATTATGTATAACAGAACGAATATTTTTGTATCTCTATCTCAAACCATTATAATTATTAAAATAATGAAAAGAATATTTTGTGTCATTTTATTTTCCAAAGGGTTTTATAATCGTTTATAATTAATTTGTCACCAAATTCTAATCCAAACATATCTAAACAATATTTCTATAATTTACATAGTCCTATTCATATATAACATTATAATGACTAGTCTATAATAATAATATTCAAATAGTTTGTCATTTTTTATCTAAACATTGTGTTGTGTGAATCACAAGATAAAAATTATGTTTTGTGTAACAAAAATTATCATAATTTTTGAATATTATTTAAAATAAAAACTCAAAAAATCTCATGGTGATATATTCTACCACCTTCAAATGATTTTCTCCCACTAAATTTGTATTGTTTTTCATACTTTAATCATTTCAAAATTACTTCATAGGAACCCATATTATAAAAATATATAATAAAATATCCTTAAAAAGGGGAATGTTATAAACATAATGGTTATCCATTGTGAATCACAATAGAATGTTTCCATTCATGATCTTATATTCCGAATAGGGTGAGGGGGTAATCAATGATAAATTTTCCTTTTTAGTTTTCTTCTTTCTCAAACACCAATTTCCTCTTACTAAAGAGTTATCACTTACCCTGAAATAAAAAATTCACACATCCACATGAATGAATAAATTTAAATGGTTCACTACACAATAAGAAGAGATATGTCTAAGGTATAGTATGGAAACAATATGATTACAAACAATTGACTAGAAAACAATCTATTTGTGTAGAATACAATGAGAAGGATATTCCCTTACAAACATGTATCATTGTGTTCAATACAATAGTGCATGTTATTCAATTGAAAAAAGTGATGAAATAACATTTTCGTTACATTTATAAGAAATGGTATAATATTCTACCATTTCACCTTTCACATATATGATTCTTTAAAAAAATTCTTCAAATTCATATTGAGTAGAAAGAATGAAATTTTTAGACTACATAATGAAACTCGGTCTGATTTACCAAGTCTTATTACCCATCACAAATATATTACTCTATCAAAAAAATAATAAAACAGTTATAAATGTATTCTATTGAATCCCATAAATCTGAGTTTTATTTCTTTTTCTGATTCTAGAAATAGAGGTTATGATCTTTTTTCTTCCCCTTTATTCATCATTCTAGAAAACATTCTTAGGAATGGTTGACTGAGAAACACATTTTCTCTAGAATTATTTATCTCACTACCTTCCCTTTTGAACAATACATCTGTGTTATAATGTAAAAATTACATCCTCCTTTTATAGGTGGCATAAAACGGGTTTAAGAAGGATTCTGAAAATATAAACCATTTAACTAAATTTACCAAATACAAGATTTTACTGAAATTATATATGAATATTTGATTTATTCAACACTTCTTAAAATATATTGAATATTCACCCAATTATATTATTCTAAATTTATTTACAATCATCCGTCTAATTACAATTTCCAATATAATTGTTTTCGAATAATATGAAGACGTTCCTTCAACAGATTATTCATTATGTTGTTACATACCAAATGAAAACAAATCAAAAGAGAATGTATTCTCAATAAAATATAATCACATTTGCTACATCTTCAAAATTTATTTATACTTTTGTGTACCCATGAAAGCCCTTTAAAAATTTCTTTAAACAACCTTTCATGATCCCCATTTCCAGTAATTATAGTGTCTTTTAAAAAGAAAATCTCTTTTCATCTCTTTCCCAGAATGAGGATCCTTTTTTTATGATGTTGTCAGGGTTATACTATGTCTGATGAAATCTTATATGCTCCTCTCGAATAATTGATATCATCCTCAATCTGATAATCACGAACCAAAGGAAAACAAATTAGAGTTATCATCTCCCTTGAAATAATATTTTTGATAACATAACTTCTTTTTTCATTAACCCAATTAAAAAACCAACATAATTTATCTTGATGAAGATGGTTGAATACATTTTTTTATATAGGACATAATTTCTTATCAGTCCCCAAAACTTCACTTATTTTCTTTTTACTATTCTAAAACAATTCCAATAGAAAAAACATGTGCCTCTAATGATTTGTTTCTAAATATATTTGTGTATGTTGATCAATTTTAGTTTCACTCTGATGATCGGTGGGACATCCCATCCATTGGACCAGTTATAGTAACATAAAATTATTTCCACATCTAGAAAATCCATCAAAGAACTTCCAATACTCAGGTAATTTCTCTGAATATATTTTATATGGTGGCTTATTAGTTTGACTGAAAACCATCATCCTTAGTTTCTCACATTCTGATCAGACTTCTCATCCTTACAAACAAATCAGTGTATGGTGGTCTCATACTGATGGACTGAGACTGGAATAATGCATCCTCATCCAATTCCATCATCCATATTATAATGTTTTTATCATGATTTGATGATGAAATTGTATACATTTAGGGTCATAATCAAACCATATGACTAATAATGGAATGTGTTATAAATTCACATTCTTCTATAAACATCTTTCTTCCCAACTGAGATTCAATAAAATTGGCAGCTCTAGCTTTCCACCATTCTAGTATAAGTATTTCATCACAAGTTCCCATATAACATACTAATATTTTAAAATATAAGACCAAAAATGAAAATTATGTTTTTATCAGAGACAAGTAAACTCTGAAAAATATTCCCAATATGATCATCCATTCATTCCAAACTTATGGTGAGTTTGATGAACCTGTCCATCAAAAAAACCCCTTCACAATATGATGCAATTTATTAGAATTTTGATTTTATTTCTTAAATAATATGGTCAATCATATTGAAAGAAATCAATGTAAATTAATTTCATTATTCTTTTACAAAAAATAATACACATTCATTATAATATTTTTTTCAGCATCCAAAAACACCTTCAATCCATCACGGTCCCAATAAGTTTCCCATTATATTTTTTTCAACCACAATTCATAAATTATTTATCTTTGTAGCCTCATGATGTGGATTAATTATCCATAATTACAATACTATGTAATGTAACTCATTTTAAGAAACAATAGACATTGATAGTAAAAACAATTTTTCCAAATGTAGTGACTCCTGAAACCTCTTCATATTTTATTAAAAAAATTGTCACATATTCAAATTTCCAGTCAAAAAATTCCTATAACAACCACTCAAAAAAATTATAATAATTAACACACTTACCTAGATAGATCAGATATTTCTCACAACTCCCCCAATAAACATGATTCCATAAAAAGGATTATCACATATTAAAAGGATAGATTTGTGAAACAATTATCCCACTTGACAAAACTATCCATATAATTGATGAGGGAAGAGATAGAAACACCTAGCCTAACATTGAAAAGAAGGATGTTTGATGCCCATGTTAAACCAATGTTTATAAAAAGGTTTTTTTGGTAAAAGTTGTATGTAGATGTCTGTAGCTTTTTTCGATGTATGAACATAATCTATCTTCAATTAAATATTCTCTGCATATTGTTTGATGAAATGATATTTTATATCAAAATGTTTTAAATGAGAATGTCGTACTAGATCTCTGTTAAGGATGATTTCACTTTGATTACCCAACCTAAGAGAAAGCTTATCTTTACATCGACGTGTAAGTCTTCTAACTGAGTCCCCATCTACATAAGTTGGGTATAATATTGTGTGTATGTAATATACTCATCTTCATATGTTCTATGAGTTACAAAAGTTATTCTCTTTTTATGAAAAAAATTACAAATTATCCCCAGAATGAAATATCCACCATATTTGGATTTTTTTCATCAATATTTCTAACCCAACTAGCATCTAAATACCCAAAAAAGACAATAAATCCAGAAACTTCATTCATGATCCCAAAATATTTTCTTCTTTTTATATATATGAGAATTATTTTCCCACCAAAAATCATTGATTAATTTAGACCACACTAAAATCTTCCATGTAAGGTAACATTATAAATAATATAAATTCATGAGGTAGTCAAATATTAAAATCTTCCTATCTCTATTAAAATCTATTTCTGATCAACTTCGTTTGCCTTAATTATCATTAGGAAACTCAGTTCCCACTAAAATCATTGTTTAAACCAGTATCGAATTTTTCATATCAATTATCTTATGATGTTCTATAGTTTACATTTCATGAGAAAGAATAACATTTTCCATATTTTCTATGATTTTTAATCCAAGAAATTATTTCATTCATCCTAGCATGGACATCTCAACCCAATTTTCCATTTCTTCATCTAATATTTAAAATATAATATCTTCATTCCTTACAACAATAATTTTATCAACATAGAAAATTATGATGAGGGAAACTCTTGACATTACTTGATTATTAGATTATTATCAACTATTTCATTTTTAAAACTCATCTTTGTCAAGAAAGTATACAATATTCAATATTATTCCTTGGTTATTGTTTTATACCATACAAGGATTTGATCAACATGTACATGTATCTATCATCTATACCAAAAATATAGCCATAAAGTTGTTCAATATAAACTTCCTTATCAATATCACCATTCCAAAATGTTTATTTCAAATCCATATGAAATATTTTGTAACTTCGATGTGGATCAATAGAAATAAATTATTTGATAGTTTGTAGTCTCTCCTATATAGAATTATTTTTCACCAAAATCATTTCCTTTTATATGTGAGAAACCATTGCACAGTAATATTTATTTTTTACTTATAACATCAAAATTCTAATTTAGCTAAATCTAGAAACCCCACATTTATCCAAGATAATTTTTTCATTCTTTTTTTTACAACATCACTTGTATCACCCTTTTATATATAATCTACATCTTCATTCATGTCTTGAACCCATTATGAATACTCAAAAAGTTAATCACATATTTCAGCTCAACTTTTGAATATGAAGAATTCTGTGCAACAACTTTTGATGCTCGTATTGTTTGAATCATTTTATGTTGATATCCAATATTGGTTTTAGCTTCCCCTTACATCATTGTTCTAAAATGAGATTTTCATCATTCATCCTCATAACTAGAAACATCTGAGTATGATTCTTCTTCCTGAGTAAGACTTCCACTATTTGTATCTTTGTCATAAGCCTTATTAGAAATTATTTCTCCTTATTTATATTCCTTATCTATATGAGTCTGTTTATCTTCATCAAATTTTTCAATGACATTTACATCAATAGAGTCAAAAAAAATTATGTAATATTTATTGAATCATATATAAATCATATTCAATCTGAATCATATAAAACAAAAATTCTATCTCCATCTTTCTACTCAAACATTCGATGGATTCCTACATTGTTCTTTACAATATATGGACACCCAAAACTATTAAGTGTTTTAAACATGGACATTTGGAATAATAGATTTTTTATAGAGTCACATCAAAACTTGGTAAATGGGGAAATGTTTTGAATCTACATGGTAATTATCATGGATTTCATCCAAATGTAATAAGAAATACGCTACTCAAGTAACATGTTCTGAAACATTTAAAAAAACATCAATTTTTTCCTTTCATAAACAATTTTTTATTTAGTGAATGGTTTAATGAACTAATTCCTAATTTTATAACTCTCAAGATAACTTCCAAATTCATCATTCTTATTTTCACCACAATTTTATGTTCCCAAAATTTACAATGGATACTGACATTCCATCTTTTCTTTATTTTTAAACCATTTAACCATTTTCAGTTCCTCATAATTATGTTTCAAATATAGGGCATGATTAATGCAATTAAATTAATCAATGAAATAAATTAAGTGCTTCTCTCCATGAGTTTATTTTTTTCTCATTGTCCCATATATATCAGAATGAATAATTTCTAGGGGTCATTATTAAAAGATGGAAACGTTTTTAAACACTGATATTGTAATATTTTATTTATTAACAATTGTGAAACAAAAATATTTTTTTTTCAAATTTCATAAATACCTCGAGCACTATGTAACTTTTATAATTTAATCTTTCTTCTCAAACACATGTTCCTCAAAATTTTATTCCAAAACTGATTCTGTTCGATCATGCATATGTAACAAGAGATGTGATGCTCGCCAACTTGGAATATATTTAATTTTTTATGTTGGACTCTTGTAACTATTTTATTATCTCCCTCTACCTTTGAAACAAACTCATATTTTCTGAAAATGAAATTCTTTCCTTCATCTCAATATAATAAAACACTATGAGGGATGTATTTTATCCAATCAATAAAAAATCATTCTTGTATTTCCACTATTAATCCCCAATTATGCATGATCCAACACCTTTGATTCTGATTGATTCATCTTTTCCAATAGTTATTGTTCACGATATGATATATTTACCAATTTTTAGAAACAATTCTGTTCCCTATAATAAAGGAAAAACACCCATTATCCGCAATCCATGGTCATTCACATTTTATTGCATTGAGAATGATTTCTATAATGATATAATTTTCATTCACACTATATTTCTTAACTTACTACTTGTGATATTTGCTAACAATCTTTTGGTGTGTTGGTAACAAAACGAGGCATCAGTTTTTAAGATATCTATGTTTTTCACAACTTTCAAAAATAGTTTTTGTAGTCTAGAACATTTCATCATCTTTTATTGCAAGCTTCTCAGGATTTATAAAAACATCATTCATTAACATTATACTTTGAATGGATTAACTCCATCACAAAAATTTCCTTTTCTAATTTGGGGGATAATGTAAATGTTTTTGGTTAAACCAACACATAATTTCTATATGCCTAAATCCATCACAATACCAACAGTATTGATAGAAAGAATATTTTCCTATAAAACATCCATATTTTCTAGTCTTGTGAACATGTTTCTCAAAATACATTGTATTAGCACTTTGTTGAGCAGAAACCATTTTTAATAACCTAAGTATTCCATTAAAACTCAATTTTCATTTCAAACATATATAAACAAAATTTATGATAAATTTTTTTTGGAATAATAATTTTCAGAATCATCTGAAGTCTCTACATTGTTGGTAATTTCCACATACATAAATTTTAATAATTCATCTTCTCGTAAATAACATCATACTCTTCTCAAAATTTTATGTTAATTATTGATCCTTCTCATGCTTATCTTTTCCAGATAGGTAACCAACATGAGAGATAGGAATATTCAATCATGTATCCCTCTGTTATTTTTTTAAAAAAAATTGTTAGATATCTTCGTATTCTTATTTTTTCATTCATGTTTACTTATATATGTTAATTATGATACTTATATTTCTCTATATATTTCTAAAAATTATCAATCTCTTACAAAATCATAATATAAGGACCCGGCCTTATAACATTACATAGTCTAGAATTAAATGAATAATTATAATTGATGATCTTTTCAGGTTTAGAGTTTTAGAGAATTAAAACATACCTATTACATATCAAAAGATTAAAAAGTAGACACTTCTACATAGTTCCCATTTTTTAATAAAATAAAAACACTTAAAATAAAAACATGACTAATTCCATGTTTTATACAACATGTCATTTCCTTGTTCCCGTCCTTTTCCTATTCCACTTTATGTCCTGTGAAAAACATTTCAAAAACTTGGGATGGGCATAAAATGATCAGTAAGGGATAAAAAAATAAAAAAAACACTAGATCATAAATGTATACATAACATAAGATATTTAACATATCCAATGAAATCATACGATTTGTGAAATACACATATAAATCATAAAACATAAAGATAACTTGAGGAATTCATGACATTCTTATGTATGGAGTAACCCTTATGGTTACGTTTAGAATACCCATCACAGTATATTCCCTAAATATCATTGGAGAAACCTTAGAGCTTAACTCCTTCACATTACCCAAAGCATTAGAGAGCTATCTCGGGCTCACCCTCCCTTATTTTTTCATGGAACCACTTGACTTCATAATGAATTCCCAAGAACCTTAACATTATCGTATCATATAAACATGAATAAAGGAAACATAACATTTCCATATTTCAGTCACAATATTTCAATACAACACATTGATATAATAAAAACATTATCAAAACCATTTTCAATACCAAAGTAAAAGAAAATTAAAACATGGTATTTATATTTCTTTTAAAAATATTATGGCTTGTAGAGGAAGCCGAAACTCAAATAATGGTCACGGCGGAGAAGTCGTTATCACCGCATACGTAAGAGAAAAACATTCCTTTTTTCATTTCGTAAAATGATTCAGGTAAAAATATTCCTTTTGATTGAAATTGAAAGTAAAAAAGTTTTTATTATACAACTAATAAAATAAGGTCGTATATAAATTTTAGTATGCCTCAATGAAAAGATATTCAAATTAAGTCCATTAGAAAGACGGTATCCTTAGATTAAGAAAAAATATATTACATAATTATGTGTGAAGAATATAAATACACTCAATATAAGTAGATATTATGATTAAAACAATCAGAGGTAATCCACACATACTCATATCACAACATAATCTAGAAGTATAGGTTTATCCTAAATAATTGAAATTGTGTTAAGAAGTTCCCTTATAAAAATTCGACAGCCTAACGACGTCACTTTATAATTAAAAAAATGAGTTGATGAGAGATGAAAAGGGTATCAAATAAATTGGACATAAAATTTACAGCATTAAGGATATATAATAACATATCCCAACATAAGAATATTTAAAATAAAATACATAACAAAAAAAGTCTTTTAAAAAGAGGAGGGTGAAAGGTTCCCTTACCAATTTGGGCATCTTTCGAAACGTACACCCCATGAAAGAAGGGTCATAAAATGAATATTTAAATAACCATAAAATAAAGTATATTACACTTAGAATACAATCATGTGAAGTACATACACCACACAAAAGTAAATAGTGGCAAATGTAGCATGAACCTCACGAGAATAAAAAGTGAGATAAAAAACCCCCTTACCTCATTGTAATAAATCAAGTTGTATGACCAAAAGATAATAAACACCAAATGAATCAAATAATACCATGAATATAAATATAATCATGACAATATATATGAAATGGTAGTACACAATACACCACATGAAACAAATCTGTGGCGAACAATGGAAATCTCACACAATTAAAAGTGAGATAAGAAATCCTCTTACCTCAAGTCTGACTTGTCTTGTTCGTTTCTTTATATTCCTAAATAATAAACCGTGTTCATTTTATAATTTCTGAAGGACTTACTTTAATGTTTAATATTCAATTCATATCACATATTATCATGTTATAATAATTAGTTAATTATGTGAGTTCATGTCATACGTTTTATCGATGTTCGATACATGATTCAGAAATGAACTTGTTTGAAGAGAATTTTCCATGTAGTTGTAAGTAAATCAAATAAGGAATTGGTGTTCATGATTTATATATCATATATATCCATTATACATGTATTTAATAATATTCCATAATTTTTGGAGGAAATAAATGAAATGTACCGTTCATGGAGATGGTAGGTCGTACGTACGCATAAACGCTACTTTCAATTTTTGTCAGATTAAAAGACATTAAAACTAATAGAGACATAGATATATTAAAATTCCAGTATAATATATATGTTACATAGGTAACATAATTTCATTAATTACTTTATTTATAAATTCTATTTCTGGCAGGAACGAGCCACATCACATGAGGGGCAGTTGTCCACACTTCCTCATATGAAATTAGAGCATTTCCACAATGTGAAAATCATAATGGTATGTCTTAAATATAAAATACATATGTTCTGGGAGGAAATAAATATAATATATATCATATATAAATATAGTTTCATCATAATTTCCACCATGAGAGGTGTTAAAAGAAGATTTAACAATCATCATTTCGTGAGGCAGTAATTCGCCACCCACAGAAACAGTATGTTCTTTAACCATTAGACGGAGGTGTGTGTAAGTGTAGGTAGAATCCATATCATACCAACATCCTAGTATATTGAGGATAATATTTTCATTATGGTATAAAATAATAATAATATAGTGGCGAGTGAATAAGGACAATAAAAGAATGAAACTCGAGATAAGACATTACCTCTAAATCGGATAACTCTTTTTGATTTGAGCCAAAGGCTTCTTCGGAAATACTTCTACCCAAAGTGAGGCTTCTAGGAGTGAGATAGGGATGAGGGGAGATAATATGGCAGAGTTTGGATGAGCCCAGGTTTTGAGAGTTGTGGGTAATGGGGTACATGTGGGTGACTTTTCAAAGATGGAGGAGGGTCACTTTTGGAATGTCTGGAAATGTTACTTTATTATAAAATTGTTTTCAGATTTTAAAGTTACCACAATGATATATTTCTAGGATAAGGTGATAAGGGTTCTAAATCCACCCATCCAATAGTTTTTCTACATGTTTAAGTCTTATATTTTACCTAATCCTTTGATTTTATTTAAAACGTTCATTAATGAGGTAATCACTGCATCATCATGGTGTCATAAATAAATTTATTTATTTAATGTCTAAAAATTATCAAAAAATACCATGATGTAGGAAATATTTTTATATTTCCAATGACTATTTATAGTCTAACATATTATTTATTGAAACAAAATTAAAAGTTTTTTACTTAGGATATACAAACGATTGTTGTATTTCTCTTCTTTTAAAAAAAATAACGTCATAAATGTCACTATTACACCCATGTGACTCAATGGGCCATAAAGTTTGGTAAAAAGCTTACCATGGTCGGAGATGACTCAAAAAAAAATTTGGACACATTTTGGGGGTTATTTTATATTATTATGATATTATTTTATTACCCTTAAGTACCTGATTACTAATTAATCATGATAATTATAGATAACTATTGTCGTTACTATTCATAATGTCCAAAAACAAAATAATATTAATTAAATAATTTGGACCTTATGATTAAAAATATGGAATCTATTTTACCAAATTCCAAACCTAGAAATTGCAGAAATTAATTTAAAAATAATTCTTTTTGTCACAACCAAAGACGGGTTTTTAAGTAGTAAAATTTTATCAAAAGATTGAATTTTTTTACATCCAATTGAAAAGTAAAATTACATAAAATGAACAAAATTGTATTAAGTGATAAAAAAATAATTCAATTACACTTTAAAACCAATTAAAATAACCATATATCTATATAATTAAATTATATGAAAAAGTAGTTTTCAAGTAAAATGCAGTATTTTTCACTATTCATTAAAAATGAACATTTGTCAGAAAAATATCAAAAAAAATTCAAAAGTAAATTTGATAATCCAAATTAAAAAATGATTCCCATTTTACCAAATTCAAAACATAGAGGTTTCATTAATTAATTTTATAATTAATTCATGTTGTCAAAACAAATAGCCTGTTTTTATGAATCAATATCTCTCTAAAGATTGACACTTGTTTATATCCAATTTCAAAGTGAAATTAATTCCAATGACCACCCTTGGATTAAATGGTAAAAATATATTTCAACTAAACATAAAACCCAGTTAAAAATATAATCTAACCATATAATTAAATTATATTAAAAGGATGTTTCGAATTAAAATACAGCATTTTCATTATTCATTAAAAAACAAACTTTATCAGAAAAATAACAAAAAATTACACAAAGTATATTATGATGTCCCAATTCTAAAGAAAGATTTTATTTTGTCAAATATAACCTATAAAATTGACAAAAAGTAATTTTAAAAAGGGTTCTCCATCAAAATGTTGTTAATTGACCTATTAAAGAACATTAGAATATTTATGCATAAAACTGAATTCCTTTTTTATTTTAAGCCTCTAACATTTATTGGATAAATGTAAAAATATTTAACAAACATATATAATCATTTTTTAGTTAGTTATGTTCATTCCCTCCATGAAAATGGCTAGGCGTTAACTACCGTTAATAATAATATTATTATACTATTAGTGTGCAACGTAAGATTTCAAAGAAACCTGTTGTTGCGTAATGGGTACACCATCGAACATAGCATTCCATTTAAAGTAATATTAACATTTTATTCACAAATATTAATAAATATTAAAATGTCATATTATTTATTTACCCGGGATGTTACATCCTTCCCCCCTTTTGGGAATTGCATCCTCACAATTTTAAAATTAGGCTCGAAAACATCATTGAATTCCATACATTGGAAAAATAGTAAATTAAACTATCACTTTAAAAGAAATAATGAAAAGTACAAAGGTCACCTGAGTTAAGCCATAATAGTATTCCATGTTGGAAAAAATGGATATAGAAGAGAATACAAAGGGTCAAGTTCTGATGGAGAGTGATAGAAAACATGTTTAGGAGAAATTTAACCACCCAACAATCAAAAACTTGTGATCGGTTAAACGGTATTTGATTCCCCAGTAGGAAAAGTTAATAGACAATGTTTTTGTTTTAAGTTACTTTTCATTAAGGAATTTATTTATGAGATTAACTAAATCATAATGAAACGTAATTACTTGTCATGTAGACTTTCTTATCTTACAAAATTTCTTATACAAACTTTTATTTTCTCCAAAAGAAGAGTATTTATGATGGATTGTTCACATTAAGATCACTATAATAAACTTCTTGAGAATCCCATAATCTACAAAATATTAACTATATATTTCCCATGTCTTTAGACATTAACCAATATATAAAATTTTAGTACAATATTAGATAATCCCCAAAAAGGATAGTCTTTTACAAAAAGAAAAACTACTCTTAATCTCCAAAATTCCACAAAAGAACCCATGGTTTATGAAATACCATTAAATAAATATCTAACCATAAAATTCTACAAAGAAATCAAAACTAAGATTGAAACTCAAATATCTGAAGTATTCAATCACATAGACTTCCAAGGTAAATCTTAACATTTATCTCTAAATAACATCAGTTACTCTTATAGTCTCATACAGAAAATTAATTAAACTAATAACATATCCTTCATGATAGGTTAATCATTTCCCAAAACCCAACTTATTCTAGATTCAAAAGATCATCTAACTAAATATAATTAGGAATACTAACTAGGGACTTCACGTAGTTCAGTGGTAGGCGATAAATACCAGTCACACTTTGGTTGTGGGTTCGATTCTCGCAGCTTCATCTGACGTGATGGGTTGCCATACAGTTTTCCTGTTTTCCATTTTTAAAAACTATATAATTTTATAATATTTCCAGAAAGAGATAAATTCCTCATAAATAACCATAACATATTTTAACCACAAAGTTTATCTAATAAATTTCGTTTTGTATTCCAAAATGTATTAACCGGTAATTGCCTCAAATTGAAGGATCATATAAACCGAAATGGTACTTCATAACTATATCCACAAAATAAAAGATAATTATCCCTTGAATAAAATTTTCCTATATCAAAAAACAGGGTTACACATACTATAGAAATTCTTCTAATTTAATCTCATCATCAAAAGAGCCTTAATACTTTTAAGAATTTCACCATCCTAAAATCTACCATAACTCTTGAATTTTTTATATGGTGACTTCTTACTCATTCAACATTCTTCATGATCCATTAACCATTGCTTTCCAAATTATTCTGAAATACTTATTTCTTACAAAAAAATCATGAATCATATAATATGATTAAATAATAGGAAAACATATGTTAAGAAATAATCCATACATTTCATTGGTCATAATCTGATTCTTCATCCTCAATCGGAATGGAATTAGGTATTGTTAAATGAATATTTGTATGATACTGGTGATCCCATTCCTGAAACTTCTTCGTAGGAGATGTGTTTGCATAGTGTCCATGCACACCACATTAAAAACATTAAATTGATCCTTCAAAAACAAATTATTTCCCTTTAATAGATTCAACTGGATGCTTCCTTTTTCCATGGTACGTTCTTGCTTTATGACCTTCATTTCCATATATATAGCATCTTTATGTCCCTTTGAAACATTTTCATAGGTGTTTCTTTCAACATCTTTGACACATAGGTTTTTAAACACACTTACCATTATAAATATTACATGAACTTCCATATGGATTTGTTTCATTCATATATGATGCATTATAAAAATCACTATGGTTTAGGTGGCCAATCAGGACTCCAAATAGTTGGTTGCGAATAACCACAAGAGTTCTCATTGCAGCTCCCATATTATTCCGTTTCTCGTTCATAAAATAGTCACAGTTTTATTTACATCCACTATTACTTTGGTGCCTACTATATCCAGCCATTTACTAGAACCAAATAGGTCTCTGTGAGTATATAAGTAAAATAATCATATAGTACTAATATATAATTATTCATGTTATCTTAAACTCATTCACATTATCTTAATAACAATGAATCTTTCTGAAATCCTAACCATTATGGTAATGTCACTTAAGCTTAATGATTACCTTAACCTCTATAGTTATCTAAACCGAGATATGATAACAACTATAAGGACTCAGCCTTATAACATTACATAGTCTTTAATTAAATGAATAAATCTCATTGAGGATCTTTTCAATTTTATAGTTTTAGGTAATTATGACATAACTATTACATCTCAAAAGATCACAAAGTAGACACTTCTACTAAGTTTCCATTTTTTTCATAATATAAAAACTCTTAAATAAAAATGACTAGTTCCTTGTTTTAGACATCATGACATATCCTTGATCCCATCCTTGACCATATTCCACTTTATGTCTTGTGAAAAACATTTCAAAAACATTGGATGAGCGTAAAAAGCTCAGTAAGGGATACACAAAGAAATAAAAAATTAGATCATAATTATATACTTAACAAAATCTTTTAAATATATCCCATGAAATCATAAGATTTTTGAAATACACATATAAATCACAAAACATAAAGGTAACTTGAGGCATTCATAACATTCTTACGTAGGGAGTAACCCTCATGGTTACATTTGGAATACCCATCATAGTATATTCCTTAAATATCTTCCGAGAAACCTTAGAGTTTGACTCCTTCACGTTACCCAATGCATTGGAGAGCTATCTCGGGCTCACCCACCCTTATTTTATCACAGAACCACCCAACATCATAAACAATTCCCAAGAACCATAACATAATTGTATCACATAAACATGAATAAAGAAAACAAAACATTTCCATATTTCAGTAACAAGATATCAATACAACACATTTATATAATCAAAACATTATCAAAACAATTTTCAATACCAAATTAAAAGAAAATTAAATCATGGTATTTATTTTTCATTTAGAAAAATTATGGCTTCTAGAGGATTCTGAAACTCAAATAATGGTCATGACGGTAGAGAAGTCATTGTCACCACATACGTAAGACAAAAACATTCCTTTTTTAGTTTAGTAAAAGGATTCATGTAAAATGATTCCTTTTGAATTAAATTAATATTTAAAAGGGTTTATTGTACAACTAATAAAATAAGTTCTTATATAAATTTATGTATTCCACAACGAAAGGAGATTGAGACGAAGTCCCATGCAAAGACGGTATCATTAGATTAATGATAAATCAATTTCATAATTATGTGTGAAAAATATAAATAAACTCAATACAAGTGGAAATTTTGTGTAAAACAATCAAAGTTCATCCACACATATTCATATCACACCATAATCAAGAAATAGAGGTTTAACCCAATGAATTTAAATTCGGTTAAGAAGTTCCCTTACAAAAATTCGATAGCCTAACATCGTCACTTTAAAATTCAGAAAATGAGTTGATGATAGATCAAAAGGGTATCTCATCACTTGGACATAAAATTTACATCAATAAGGATATATAAGAACATATCCAAACATAAGAAGATGTAAATTAAAGGACCTACCAAAATGAAGTCTTTTAAAAAGGGGAGGGTGAAAAATTCTCTTACCGTTTTGGGTAACTTTCGAAATGTACAACCCTTAAAAGAAGGGTCATAAATGAAGATTTAAATAGCCATAAATTAAATTATATTACAAAAATAATACAATCATGTGAAGTTCATACACAACACAAAATGAAATAGTGGCAAATGTAGCATGAATCTCATGTTAATAAAAAGTGATATAAAAAAACCAAATACCTCGTTGTAATCAATCGATTCATATAACCAAAAGATAATAAACACCAAATTAATCACATAATAACATTAATATAAATAGAATCATGATAATATATATGAAATGGTAGAACACAATACACCACATGAATCAAATAAGTGGCAAACAATGGAAATCTCACAGAATTAAAAGTGAGATAAGAAATCCCCTTACCGCAAGTTTGACTTGTCTTGTACGTTTCATTAAATTCCTGAATAATAAACCTTGGTCAATTTATAATTTATTAAGGACATAATTTAAATTTTATTATTAAATTAATATCACATATTATCATGTTATAATAATTAGTTAATTCTGTGAGTTCATATCATATGTTTTGTCGATGTTCGGTACATGTGTTAAAAATGACCTTGTTTGAAGAGAATTGTCCGTGTAGTTATAAGTACATCATCTCTGAAATGGTTTTCATGAATTAAATATCATATATATCCAGTATATATGTATTTAATTCTATTACATAATGTTTGGAGATATGAAATGAAATGTACCGTTCGTGGAGACGGTAGGTTGTACGTACACATGAACGCTACTTTCATTTTTTTTCATATTAATGGACTTTAAAACTAAATGAGACATAGATATATTATAAATCCATTATAATATATATGTTATATGGGTAAAATAAGTTCATTAATTACATTATTTATAAATTCCATGTTTGTCTTGAATGAGTCATATCACATGAGGGGGCGGTTGTCCACACTTCCTCATATGAAATTATCACATTTTCACAACATGTGAAGAATAAAGGTATGTTTTAAATATTGAATAAAAAAGAATATAGAAAACAAAAATATAATATATATCATATATAAATATAGTTTCATTATAATGTCCACCATGAGAGGTGTTAAAATAATATTGAACAATCATCATTTCGTGAGGCAGTAATTCAGAACCCATAGAAACAGTTTGTTCTTTAACCATTAGATGGAGGTGTGTGTGAGTGTAGGTAGAATAATTATCATAAAAAAATTCTAGTATATATTGAGGATACTGGTGTTGTTATGGGATCAAATAATAAGAAGATAGTGGTGAGTGAATAAGGAAAATAAAAGAAAGAAACTCGAGAAAAGACATTACCTCTAAATCGGGTAACTCTTTTGGATTTGAGCCAAAGGCTACCTTGGAAAGACTTCTTCCCAAAGTGAGGCTTCTAGGAGTGTGATGGGGATTTGGAGAGATAATATGTGCATAGTTTAAACGAGACAAGGGTTTGAGAGGTGTGGTTAATGGGGTAGAGGTGGGGTCCTTTTATTAGAGGGAGGAGGGTCACTTTTGGAAAGTCTTGAAATGTTACTTTATTATAAAATGTTTTTCATATTTTAAAGGTCCCACAATGATATATTTCGTAGATAAGGTGTTATGGGTTAGAAATCCACCATCCATTAGGTTTCAGACAATTGTAAGTCTTATATTTTACCTTATCTTTTCATTTTATTTAAATCGTTCATTAATGAGGTATTCACTGCATCATCATGGTGTCATAAATAAATTTATTTATTTAATTTCTAAAAATTATAAATAAAAACCATTATGTAGGAAATATTTTTATATTTATAATGACTATTTATAGTCTAAGAGATCATTTATGTAAACAAAATTAAAATTTTTTTACATAGGAAATACACACCTTTGTCATATTTCTCTTCTTTTAAAAAATAATGTCATAAATGTCACTTTTACACCCATGTGACTCCATGGGCCCTCATGTTTGGTAAAAAGCTTCCTATGGTCGGCCATGACTCAAAAAAGTGGATATTGACACATTTTGAGGTCATTTTATATTATTATGATATTATTTTATTACCCTTAACTACCTGACTACTAATTAATCATGAAAATTAATGAAAATTACCGTCGTTACTATTCATAATGTCCAAAAACAAAAGTGTCTTAATTACATAATTTGGACCTTATTATTACAAATATGGAATCAATTTTACATAATTCCAAAAACAAAAAATACATTAATTAATTTAAAAATAATTCTCGTTGTCACAACCAAAGATGGGTTTTTAAGAAGTAAAAATTTATCAAAATATTGACTTGTTTTTACATCCAATTGAAATGTGAAATTACTTCCAATGAACAAAAATTGTATTAAGTAATAAAAATAAAATAAAATTACACATTAAAACCAATTAAAAGGACCATTTAACTATATAATTAAAATAGATGAAAAAGCAGTTTTGATGTAAAATGCAGTATTTTTCACTATTCATTAAAAAAACATTTGTCAGAAAAATACCAAAACTTTATCCAAACTACATTTGATGTTCCAAATTAAAAAATTATGTCCATTTTACCAAATTTAAAACATTGAAGCTTCATTAATTAATTTTATAACCAATTCCCGTTGTCGAAACAAATAGCATGTTTTTAGAAAAAAATATCTATCAAAAAATTGACATTTGTTTATGTCCAATTTCTAAGTGAAATTAATTCCAACGTCTACCATTAGATTAAATGGTAAAAATATATTTCACCTAAACTTCAAACCCAATTAAAAAAGATAATATATCTATATAAATAAATTATATTAAATGGAGGTTTTGAATTAAAATACAGCATTTTCACTATTCATTAAAAATGAACTTTATCGGAAAAACAAAAAATTTACACAAAGTAAATTTTGATGTCCCAATTCTAAAGAAGGATTTTATTTTCTCAAATATAACATATAAAATTGACAAAAAGTAGTTTTAAACAGGTTTATCCATCAAAAGGCAGTTAATCAACCTTTTACAGAACATTAGAATAATTATGCTTAAAATTGAATTATTTTCTTATTTTAAGCCTCTAACTTTTATTGGATAAATGTAATAATATTTTACAAACATATTTAATCTTTTTGTAGTTAGTTATTTTCATTCCCTCTATTACAACTTCTAGTCATTAACTACCATTTAAAATAATATTATTATATTATTAGTGTGCAACGTAAGATTTCAAAAAACTCATTGTTGCGTAATGCGTACGTCATCAAACATAGAATTTCCTTTAATGTAATATTAACATTTTATTCACAAATATTAATAAATATGAAAATGTCAAATTCTTTATTTACCCGGGATGTTACACTTAACATTATCATTAGGGAATAATTACTGATTATTTTTTTGGATTCAATACTTTTCAACATTCTGATTTCTTTCTCATGACTTCAAATCATTATCAGACATGAATTCAATTCGTCTTTAAGATTAAATTATATTTGATTATATTCTTCTTTAAATCTGTTTCATCCAAACAATGTATTGTTCAATATTGTAATTAAAGTATTTTCTACAACAATCTCAAAAGAATTTTCGAATATAACCCCACTATCTTTTTCTTCATCAACTTTAGAAATGTAACTTATTTATTTGAATATGTATAATTTTTTTATCTTCAAATTTTATGTTACATTTATCATTATCATATTATTCATTCTGTGATCTTTTATTTTATCTGTCATTTTTCTCGCTATACCCCTCTTTATTTCTTGGAGGAAAATTTAATGCAAAATTCCCAATGGCTCTAGATTCCGAAAATTCCAATGTATGTTTCCCTTTATATCTACCTAAAACACTTGTCAAATTTTTATAAAATAAGGATAACAATTCATAATTATTTAATCATAACTCTTTTTGGCAATTAGAATCAAC
The DNA here is from genome assembly GCA_963277665.1 of Viscum album. Lineage (NCBI taxonomy): Eukaryota > Viridiplantae > Streptophyta > Magnoliopsida > Santalales > Viscaceae > Viscum > Viscum album. Next base: position 1,656,844,977 of record OY728119.1, read on the forward strand.
AGCTCCTTCTTTAATAACAATCTTCTTCATATTTTCATTTTTTTAGCCTCCAAATAAATTTCTCAATCAAATTTTTATTTATTTTCATAGAATTATCCCTTCTAATTTGATAATTGATGAGAGTGATATATAAATCATAAAGAGATAATGTTTATGTATCTCTATCATCCAATGGAAAATCATTAACACCAATCTTTTTTAGTATAATTCTCAATATCTTTCAACAACTATATAATATTTTATGTTTTCATCAAAGTCACCTAATAGTGATGATAATATCATTCACCATTATAATGAAGTCACCAATTGATTAATATTCACCCATCTTGATTTCAACATATTCCAAGCTCCAAATTTTTATCTTTTCATTATTTAAATTTTTATTTCCTTTATAAATTATTTTAGGTTATCTGAGTTACCTTTTCCTTTGGAATGAGCCTAAAATCCTAAAAATTAAATTTAATAAAGTGAAGATATTAATGAATTCATAGCCACTAAATCACTATCATGATTATCATTATCAACAAATGTACGAGGAACATTATCCCTCATATGAAGAAATCCTCCTATTGTAGATTAAGAACATCATGGCCAAGAGACATAAAATAAGGAAACATTCTATATTTCTAGATATGATAGGTAATACCATAGAAGAATGGAATTCCCAAATAGTTCCCTTAAATGAAATTTTCAATCAGAAATTCACTTTAAAACATTATCTTATTGTAAATGAAGGGACCCTTCGGCTCTATTACAACTTGAAAGTACACAGTCATGATCAAGTATAACTGATAGGGGTAGGGTATAAATTAGATATATCTTTTAATTTTAAGATTACTTATTTATGAAGAAAACAACACCTCCTACTAATGAGTTATTACTTTCCATAAAAAAACAATCACACATCTATATAAAACAAAATAATTAAAAGGGTTTGATACTTAATAAAAGTAACTACATACAAGGTATGGTATGGAAACATTCTAATACTACATTATCCACAAAAAATATTCATTTTATACAGATTACGATGAGAATGATTTTACCTTACACAAGTGTAGTACCATATTCTACACAATAGTTCATGTTTTTCATGTAACATGACTGACATAAAACAGTTTTTTTCTAAATTTTATGAAACAAGTAACTATGGTGCCCTGTCAAAAATAAAAAATATGATTCTTCAAATCAATTATTTTCCTTCATACACAGCAATAGGAAAGAACTTACTAAACTACATAATAAATCATAGTATGGTTTCCTTTTCTTATTTCCAATTCTGATTAGTTAGTCTAATTAGATTACTATTTTAGGAGACCGCTGAAATAATTCTGATATGCTTCTATCTTAGTTCTTAAATCCTAATCAAACTAGTCATTCCATTTTTTGATACTATTATCATGATCTTCTATCTTCTGAAGAATTAGTTTATCAAGAAAACATTCTCTAAAATTCCTGATTTAGAAACATCATACCTATAGATTTCTTCTATAATAATGCATCTCTCATTAACAATACATATAGGGATGAATGTACAATTTACATCCTCCTTTTCTAGGAAACAGAACATCGGTTTAACTGAGACTCTTGAAATCTTGCATTCTCAAACAATTTTCATGATTTATAAATTTTCATATATTTTTTATGAATATTTATCTTCATAAATTCTTCTCAAAGTTTCTTCAATAGTCATGGATTCATCTTATTTTTCAAAATCATAACAACCTTCCTTCTAATTCAAATTTCCATTCACATTTTCTTTTTTTTATGTAGACATTCATTTAGAATATTTTTGAATACATTGTTATGTTCCAAATGAATAAAAATGTGAAGAGAATCTATTAATTTTTTGAACTCAACACTTCATAATAATCCTCAAAACAACTTTAGACATCTATATCCCTTGAAAATACTCTCACAAATTCTATAATTAAAATTTCAAGATCCCCATGCTAACAGTTATGGAACCTATTTTCTAAAAAAGTCATTTTCTTCATTTAAATAAATCGATGGTCCTATGTACAATGATGTCATCAGTGTAATATTTTGTCTAATTAATATTCCATTGCACCACTTTGTTAATGAGAATCATCCTCATCCAGGTAGTATTAACCAAGATGAAATCATATAAGATTTATTCATTCTCTTTGCCCATTAGTTAATAGAAAAAACATCTTTTTCTATTGACCAAATTGAAAAACATCTGAAACCAATTACCCTTATGAAAATGTTCAAATGCATTGTTTCTTGATCTATGATCCCATTATACAATGTTTCAAATAAATTCAGTTCTTTATTCTTGATTAGTCCCAATAAAACACAATATGATCAATTATGGATCAAATGATGTTATTCAAGCATCACTGAGTATGATGATTGGTTTATGTTTTATTCTGATTATTAGTGGCACAGTACGACAGGTGGAATGGTTCTAGAAGCTTAAACTTCTTTCCAAATATGATTATGAAACAAAATAATTTCAAATACTCATCTTTTTTCATTGATGATTTTTAAGTTATTGCTTATTGATCTTACCGAAAATTGTCAGCTTCTATTTCTCATGTTTTGATCAACCTTATCAATACATAAAACAAATCTGTGTTTGGTGGTGCTATACTAATGGATCGAGACCTGAATTCTTCATTATTATAAATTCCCTCTTCCATAATGATCTTCTTATATCATGAAATCCTCATAACATTGGTCACTTTTAGGATCAACACAACAATGTCTGAATTATACTGGAATTTATTATAACATACCACTTATTCAGTAACAAAATTCTTCCCAACCAATCCTTAGTATTATTGGTAGGTCCATATATCCCTAATTCCATTACAAGGTGCACATTATATTATCACAAAAAGCTAATGACTTTTTGAAAATAAAAAATAGAAAATCATTAACAGATTTTCATTGTATCTAAGAAAACTCAAAAATAGCTTCGCAATATATTTTTCATTTATTTATAGACATTAGGAGAGTCTGATAATCCTTTTCCCCTAGAAAAAAACATCCAATTTCGATGTAATTTCAATTTAATTATGTTTTTAATTCCTTAAATTTTAGGTTATGTCTGATATTTAAAACATTCCAATGTGAATTTAATTCCTACTTCATTGTTAAAAAAGACATCACTTTCAGTAAAAAGATATTTCTGCATAAGAAAATACATTCATGCTAACATGGTCCCTACAATAACTAAGATTCCACATATAAGACTATAGGTGGGAATTTAATATTTTGATATGGAACAAAATTCTAGATTATTAAAGAGAGTGATAATGATCGATGATCACAATAAATTGAGTGATATAGATAAAGTTAATTACCATAAAACCATAACCACAATATGCATGAAAAGTTCATTGATATCATCAAAACTGATGATAACATGGTAAAATTTTATTTAAATATCATTTTCAAAAATTTGATGCATTTTTAGGATAAGATATAATTACATTATTTTAGTACATTTCATATGAACAATGTCACCCCTTGATTGTTCGTTGATCATTTTACATTACATCTCTAACTCTTAGAAATGGATGTGGATTAGTTATGCCTGAATAACAAATAAATAATAAGATCCATCAATATAATTATAATACATTACTTCTATATTATTTTATTATCACAAAAAATTGGTTTTCATAGGTTATCCAACATGACAATTTTTTATTTTGTAAAGTAAGACATTAATATCTAACACCCGAATCAAAGATCAATATGAAATGTTTCAAAAATTGTTAAAATTTTTACCATTACAATAAATGAAGTTACAAAGCATTAGAAATAAGGTCACTAAATGAATCATAATTAGCTTCACATTGGTCCCTAGTATTCATAATGTAGATGCTGATTTTCACATACCAAACATGTGAATAACTTCATCATGTATTCTCATCAAACATGTTAGTAATATAAATAATCATAAAACCTTATTAAATACATAGATTATTATTTATTCCTTATCTGGAACATAGATTATTTGATATACTGCTAAAAACTAAAAATGATTTAAACTCTATTTGTGATAGTATAAACTACTATGTCAAAAAATCAGTAATAAATTCCATGGTAATCATTAATATCCATTTTATTTTATTCGTATCGAACATCTCTTTATGAAAACTAATCTCTATTTCCTAAACATACATAATTTATTAAATGTTATCTTACCTTTCTCAAAAATATTATCTCTCACTTAAATCACTTTTCTAGTCTATCTATAACATTTTACATATTCTTGAATGTTCATACTACAAATATGTTGTGGGACAAAACATTGATGTTTCATGATTAAAAAATACAAAATAACACTGATAAAATTATGAATATTTGAATCCCATTAAACTAATACATAAATAATTCCACATTATTTATAAACTATTAACTAGGATTAACCATCTTATTTCTTAACACATATTTATTTCATTTTTCATTTTTTGTCTCTTCATCATCACAAATGTAATCACTAATCTTACAAATATTCTAATTTTCTTCATAATATTTCCCTTTATGATCTTAATTTTCATAATAATAATAATTTTCAAATTTAATGCATTCAATATTTGATGATATCTTTGGGAGAACAATATTTTTAGTCATTGAGTTAACTAAAATTTTTATTATCACTTTGCAATTATTTATTTATGTCCTTTTCCAGAGTCAAAACATATTCTCATTATTTAAAGATATTCACTTGGATGTTTCTTCCCAAACTCACAACCCATAAGAGACTAAATCTTATTTACTCCATGGTCTCCACTAATTGAGCACTCAAAAAACTCATTATTTCTTTTCTTTATTTAGTTTGAGAGTTGGTTATAGATTACATTGTTAATCATCTTCCATGAGAAATAAATAAGAATAATCACAACATCCTTCACTCAAGTTATCATTCCATGTACCTTATTTTTCCCATCATTGACTAAAACTATAAATCATAGAATGGAAACTATAATATTAGGTGGAAACCAAACAATGAAAAAAAATTATACCATGTATAAATCGTGAAATCTTATTTAATATATGACAATATATGTTTATGAACATTCATTCATAAACATCCGATATTTAATTCCTTCATCATGGTTTTCATATATTTTGTGAATCCCTAAATCATATCCACTTAGAGTCTAAACCCAAGTTTCCAGTAAGGCCCATTTTCATGCACCAGTTCCCAATCGAGTCTTGCTCAATATGTTTTTTTTGGGATGTTAAACCATGGATCACTTACACTAGATCCATATCCACTTATAGAATCCTAAAAAGGATTTAATTTATTAGAAACCAATGAATATATCAATTAAAAAATTATATGGAATTTTATTATACTTTTATTAATCATTAGACTTATCTTTACATATATCCCTAGAAATGTCTTTATAAATATCCCAAGGGGTGTAAGTAAAGTTTTATCATCCAAGCGTCCAATGGTCAACTAAACAGTTTCTATGATAACAACTATAGTGATATAGAATTTTCATACATGGATATTGCATTATTTTAGTTTATTATTCAATACATCATAGAAATACAAGCCCAAAGACCATAATAGTTTAGAGCATTTGGAAACATGGAACAGAATACTATAATCTTTTTAAAGGTCTTCAATTTTTTCAAAAAAGGTCCTCCTATTTAGTACTCTTCGTATAAATACCCTACATAAAACATTTTTTCATAACCTAGGGAATGTAAATATAATAATGAGTGATCTCAAATACTATTTAATGGTATACAAGGGATAAACATGATCATAACATGGAAAAAGGGTATGATATATTGATCATGAAATTTGATAACCATACCCTATATATCAAAGATCATAACAATTAGTTATGAAATAAATAAATGTTTCATATAATAAGAAAATATCATGGTTCATCATATAATATAACTAGAATATGACATATAATTTAGGCATAAAAATAATCGTATAAAATTATTTCTATATTAGTCAAGGATTACTTCCAAAACTATCATAGTTGAAAAATTCCATTTACTGAACTAATTACTCTTTAGCCCCACCTCCAATAGGCCTTAGGGTGGCATCTAGAACCATTGGTATTCAAATATCAACAAAATTGGAGGCATTACCCATTTTACAGTAACCAATATCAGCAGATTTGATGTATCATCCTCAAAAAACTGCATGAAATACATTTGAAAAAGAAGAAAAATCTACCCCACATTCATGTTCAATGTAAAACTTCTAGAAATACAATGAGAACTCAAAACTAAATACAAATAGAAGAGGGATAAGAAAAAAAAATAGAATCTGTCCCCAACATCCGAGCTAGTAATTTTCAGTACATTTTTCATAATCTCCTTGAAAATCTAAAAATAGTTTTATATATGTTTGGGGCGCATACAAGTAATCTCAAAAGGAAAATACAAAGCCACTCATTCCCAATTGTTAGTAGCATACTAATTCCCTTTTTAGAACACAATAGAAACTCAAAATGTACCTAAAAAGGTATACTTCCCACCCCAATAAAAACAAGGAACACTCAAAAAATAACCCATTCCATTTAAAGTAATATAATAAGCCCATATATATTTGGGTACCCGACACCACTTCCCACATGTTAACTACTTCTACCTAATTATGAACGTCTTGATGCTACCACTCCCTAACACAAGGAACACTATCATAACCTTCCCGCACTCACCTAAGACACATACCACATGATACTCCAATCATCACACACTTGGGACACAAGCCACTCCACATTCCTTGATGCAGAAACCTAGGAAAGAAACACATACATCATCCTAAAAACATCTGGGAAACACACCTCACCTACATACATAAGGTATTCATTAATCCACTATAGATGGATCAATGTATATTTGGGGATAAATTCTTTGATGTGGGAGTAGAGAAGAACCATTAACCATCCTTCAATTCTACCACCGATATGTTGGGAAAACACCGTCCCCTATGAAATGTTGTATTTTAGCACACAATGCTCTGCTAGGGTGGGTGTGTATGCAAAATCACAAAGCAATATAAGTATATATATATACCAAACACTCATCCCAACATATGGATTTTCAAAACAAAAAACCATACCTCACATAACTACCCTTGATACCACCTCAAATTCATAACCACACAATGAGCCATAGACATAATTCATAACCTAGATTATTCATTAAACCAATAATAATTTTGAAATAATCAATTAACCTGTTAATTTATTCCATATTTACTTGGGGATCTACCAAACACAATACACAAAAAGTGGAATCATAACCCAAACACACTTCAAAAATTTTCTAGAAATGCTGGGCTAAAGTCACAAGCATGGCAACAACATCATTCTTAAAAATTATCTCTCCTAATCCATCCACGACAACATCACTGCATGAAAATCACCACACCTAGAAAACAATAAAACACCACTAGATTGCGATCCCACTGCACAATACACTTTCTTGAACACCCATCCAACCACTACTACCATCATTCATCAATTTCATGCCACCCTGTACTTCACAAAAACCCCCAAAAAACCTCATCACAACCAAAATCTGCATCCCCATTGCATGAAAAGACCACAACTAGATAACATGTTCATCCATTAGACAATAAATCAATATCTCAACCAGGGATACCATCACACAAACAATACCACCTCATACAAATATGAACACTCCCAGAAAGATCATCACCTGACCAGAACAAACACATGGTTGAACTGAACCACACACAATACATAGACACACTCTCAACTAGAAGGCATGAATTATTGGAAGGCTTGAAGTATGCTAGATGGGTTTTCATTATTGGAAATGAAGTGTTAATTTATGAAACTATTAAGGGTGTCATTAAAAAATGTGAGGTTGATTATGGTCGTCATGATAGATGAGTGGAAGTACGTGGTATCTGTAGGGAAGAATAGTTTGTGGGAAAAGTGGAAAGCGGTGGAGGCGGTACCACATTGAATATTTGGAATATCATGGATTAATAGATTTTTCATATCTATTTTTCTGTATAATTATTTTTAGTCCAATCATTAATATAGATCACTTTTCATAAGAAAACATCTTCTCTCTAGGAATTCATCTATTTCCAAAGGTTGTTCGCAATAAAAGATTCCACAAAAGGTGAAGTGGATTGTGTGGAAGAAATTTCTTTGATAGTATTTACAGGGAACTATAGCCCAAAAAATGATGTGACATGTGTAGGATGAAGATGTGGAATATGGAGGAATAAAGAATATTACATGGAAGATATATAGTCTGAGGATGTAGAGGAGAAGCCGTCTCTCAAAAGTGGTCCGTTCACATAAATAGAGGTAGTACGTGAAAGAGGAAATCTCCATATCATACCCACTATATCGAATGTAGAGGAGATAATTTGTATGAATAGGAGTATATGGGGTTCATATAGTGTCATGGAAGATTAAAAATATAAAAAAATTCTTTGAATGCATTTTACGCTAACCTAATAGTATGTAGAAATTTTGATTTCATTTATGGGTGAAAAAGAGACACCAACTGAGCATCTAACTATAGTTGATGATTTATGTGTTCATAAAAATGAAGGGGCTAATGATTCCATAAAATCTAAGTGTTTCCCTACCATAATAATTGAGTGAAGTAATATTAAGACAATGATCCTCCACAAAGGCAGTGATATAGAAGAAGATACATAGGCAGTGACCCTTGAGAATACAGTGAGCAGACCCCAAACCATGTGAAGTCAATGAGCCATGTTTAGAAGATATATCCAGAACCATGTAATTAGAAATAATATTTTGAGGATTTGGTACATCATAAAACTATTTTTATATGATCCTTAGACCTACCTTTTTTAGGGTTAACCGTGTAAACACACTATGCCATGTACATTATTTCATTTTATTCATAAGTTTCTGTATGAGAAATAGATAATTGTGTTTTTTTCAAAGACGAAACAAGATCCAAAGGGGGAGTAGATTTAATATTCCATAACCTAATTAACCCCCATATCATGTTATATGAATTAGTAGACTAACCAATTGGTATCAGAGATAATTTTTAAAAGTCATTGGTTCTGTCTCAATAGAAGAAATGGTGGTGTCCAATAATAATGTAATTTCGATCTTTGACAGAAAAAATTTTCAACAATGGAAGAACTTGATGTAGCATTACTATGACAACCCTGCTTTTATTAAAAACATAAACATGATTTATTACATAAAACATCACTTGATACAAAAAAGAAGATCGAGAGATTTAGTGTCTGTGGGGCTTAGTATCATTACATAAAAACATAAAACATGAAATAAAAAATATTTATTGAAAACTTCCTTTACAAGACCACTACATTCCCTCATACATAACATTGCATGGAATAACCTGAGGAAATTCATAAGAAAAGGGTGAGCTATAAATCCCAGTAAGGGAATACACACGGAATAACATGAGGAGTACAATACATGTTAGACAATAGGCATATTAATAAATAATAAGAGAAACATGATCATAAAGGCATGATAAAGCATGATAATCATAACATAGAAATGTGGAAACAACACTTAACATGGAATTAGCATGATCCAAGGATCATTGCACATAGAGCATGAGTAAATCCTCATTGCACATGAAGCACGAGTAAACCCTCATTACACTTGAATTAGAATGAGTCAACACTCATTGCACATGACATATCATGATACTATACTTTACCCAATGCATAGGGGTGCTATATGGACGCACCCTTTTAAAACATTTCATTTCATGCCTAAGTGTGCCACATGGATCATAAAACATGGATTCATAAAACATAATAATTTATTCCACGATAAAAGAATGTGGATTTCATACATGAAACATTGTAATCAATAAGTAATGTGCATAAAGGTGAATACCCTTGATGGAGAAATGGGCATGTTATCCACTACACAATGGCATTGGCTTAGAAAATCGGTATGATTTCGGCAGCGTAACGGCGTGACATAAGAATTCATAAAAATGGTTGATCCGAGAGAAAGGGTTTCCTCATAATATTTAAATGTAACGGACAGTAAGGAGGTCATATAGATACATGTCCCAATAATTTTAATGGAATTTAGGTTCATGATAACAAAGTATTGCTTGAATGTAATTGAGGAGGGAGAAGTTCCTTTCCGAATTTTGGCATAGTAACAGGTGTACATGGGAGGCATTTAATGAGAGAGAAAAGGGTATCCCATTATTCAAAAATAAAGAGGGCAGTATGAGGTAGGTGTGAAATCATACCCCAAAATTCATAATTGAAATTAAAAGGGCAAAACAACTTAAATAAAATTGACAAAAATGTGAAAGGAAGAAAAACCCTTACTTGGAAGTGTGCTTCCAAAGGCTAGAGAGAGGCTTGTGAGAGGCTTATTGGGAGATTCGGGCACCATGGGGGGATTTTAGAGAGAGTAGGGCAGAGGTTGGACGAACTCCAAAGGATTTGGGTGGGGAGGAAGTGGGAGCTTGGGTGGGTTTATATAGGAAAGGTGAGGGAATTCTTTATTATTTGTGTTTGGGACCCCTTACATTAAATTAATCCAAACCACAAACCATACCATGGTTTTTGCCCATGATTTTTAGAAAAGTGAAGAGGGAAACAATATTTTATAAGGCCAAAGTCCTAACTTCTTAATATATTAGGTTTTCTTATGTTGAGGTGAGTCACACTCCCATGGAAATTAATTTAAAAATACAAGGTGTTAAATAAGACTTGAGGGGTCCATTAATGCTTTGTAAAGTAAGTCAAAGAAACCAAAAAACACATAATTTTAATGGTAAAACATATATTGGCCGAACATAAATATTATAGTATTTTATTACATCACTATTGGGTCATTGTGATGTCATAAAACACATTATATATTTAAACGATATTTAATTTTTACCCAAAAATTTGGTTGTCTCAAAAAATTATGAAAAATTCACCATTGGATAATTTCGACTTCCCGATTCCAGCAATAACATTTATTTTATCTAAATAATTTTATAAATATGTTAATTTTCACATTTATAATGAAAACCGCTATTTATCAAAAATTCATGGGTTTTGACAATAATGGATTTCAAACCTTAATAAAAATTATAATTGCATTCAAAAAATTATAAGATCTTTTATATTTAATAAAAACTAATTTAATAATAGTAATAATATTTCACTAAAGTATTATTTAATTCAAAAATACCTTAATTTAATAAAATAGAATTCTTAATTAAATAATAACTAAAAACACTATTTGTACTTTAAAAACTATTTACAATGTATCAATAATGACTAGAAATTATATTCATTATTATATACACAAATAATTTACATGAACATAGCACTATTTATTTGTTACATAACCCCTCAAAACAGCCGCATAAGACCTAAGGGTAAGGTGTGCGATGGTGAAAGACTCTTGGGGTGGGTCAGCTAACATTGCTCGAGTGGTAATCTCTATCAACTTCCACTTTTCCCGTAGAAGATCCTATTCGAGCTTGAAATGGTGAAGCTCAACTTGGGCTTGGTCAAGAGTGAATCCCAAGGATGCCACCACTTTTTCGAGCTCCAAAAAATGGGCTTCGTATGGGAAAATTCTACTGGATGAGTCCATCGCTTCCTTTGTCTGAGTATATTTGGATTTGTTAAAGCCCTATATTTATACTAATCATGTGATCACTGTTCAATGTAAATATTTGCAACGGTCAAAATTCATAACATAAAACCAATGAATTTGACACTTTATATAAACATAAAGAGACATTTAATTAGATCAAGAGGGACTTCCATTAATGAAACTTTGGGTCATTACAATATTCCCCCATAAAAAATTTCACCATCAAAAGTTTCCTTTTACCACACTAAAATAGATGTGGGTAACTCAGCTTCATCATTTCCTCTAATTCCCAAGTCGCTTCATCAAACTTGTGGTTTCTCTATAAGACCTTGACGAGAGGCATTGTCTTATTTCATAGAACTTTTTCTCTACGATCTAATATCTTCACTGGTTGCTCCTCATAAGAAATATCATCTTCAAATTGTACCACCTAAGAAGAGAGTACATGTGAAGGGTCAGGTTTGTACTTCCTTAAGAGGGATACATGAAAGACATCATGTACTTTCTCTATAGTAGGTGGAAGTGCTAGTTGATAGGATACAGCCCCAACACGATCAAGAATCTCGAAGGGGCCGATGTACCTTTGACTTAAAATACCTTTCTTTCCAAACCTCATGACCTTCTTCCATGGATATATGCATAGAAAAACGATGTCTCTAACTTTGAACTCAAGGTCTCGTCGACGATTATCTACATAACTCTTCTGTCAACTCTGAGCTACCTTGATATGCTGCTGAATGGTTTTCACCTTCTCCACCATTTCCCCGACCATTTCTAGTACAAGCATCTTACGTTCACCGACCTCATCCCAACATGTCGGTGTTCTGCACTTCTTCCCATACAGGGCTTCATATGGTGTCATTTGGATGCTTGAGTGGAAATTATTGTTATATGAGAACACAACTAGATGTAGATGTTGATCCCATCTTTCTTTAAAGTCCATTGAGCATTATCTCAACATTTCCTCAAGTGTTTGGATAGTCCGCTTGGATTAGCCATCAGTTTGAGGATGATAAGCCATACAGAAGTTCAGTTCAGTATTCAGATCATGTTGAAGACTCTTCCAAAACATATAGGTGAATCTTGGATCTCGGTCAGACTCAATAGATAGTGGTACTCCATGAAACCTTACCACTTCCCTGATATATATCTGTTCCAGTTGATCCAATGAGAAATCCTCCCGAATAGCAATGAAGTGTGCATTCTTTGTAAGACGATGCACAACAACCCAGATTGCATTTTTGCCTTTGGATGTCCTTGGAAGTCTGGTGATAATGTATGTGGTGATGTTATCCCATTTCCATTCTGGTACTAGCTATGGTTGCATCATCCCCTTAGACTTATGCCTCTCTGCCTTCACTTGCTGACACACCAGGCACATTGATGTATATTCAGCAATCTCCTTCTTCATATTTTCCCACCAAAAGTTTTCTCGAAGATCTCGATACATCTTTGTGCTCCCTAGGTGAATAGAGAAATTCGAACTATGTGTGTCATCCAAAAGTTCATTCTTCAGCTCTGGATTTGATGGAACACATAGTCTTTTCCCAAACCGCACAATTCCTTCTTCATTAACATTAAACTCTAAGGATTTCCCCTTTTTGACAGCTTCCACTTTTTATTGAATTCCCACATCATCCTTTTGAGAATCCTTTAACCTTTCCAAAAGAGATGGTTGAGCAATCATTTGTGAAAGGATTGATGATGTTCCCTTATCTATGATTCTCATTACCATATTTATCAAGTCTAAGAAGATTGGATCCTTCTCAATTCTCATCATTTATAGATTCGCTGGATCATTTCTACTTAGGGTATCTGCCACCTTGTTCGTTTTCCCATGGTGGTAATGTATTGAACAGTCATAATCCTTGATGAGCTCTATCAATCTTCTCTGGCACATATTACGCTCTTTCTGTGTGAATATATATTTAAGACTCTTGTGGTCAGTATATATCTCACATTTCTCTCCATAGAGATAATGCCACCATATTTTCAAGGTAAAGATCATAGCTTCCAACTGCATATCATGCGCTGGATTGTTTCGCTCATCGATTTTCAACTGCCTTGAGGCATATGATATCACTTTATAATTCTACATCAGCACACAACCTAAGCCCTTCATCGAAGCATCACTGAATACCACAAAAAGTTCCCCACCTATGGGTAAAGTGAGCATGGGCATAGTGATAAGCCTCCTTTTCAACTCCTCGAAGCTTTCTTCGCATTTATCACTCCATGAAAACTTTACTCCCTTCCGAGTTAGCTTGGTAAGAGGGTTGGACAATCATGATAAATTCCTCACAAATCGTCGATAATATCCAGCTAACCCTAAGAAGCTACGGATATCCGTTACCAATGTTGGCCTCGGCCATCCCTCAATTACATCTGTTTTAGAGGGGCCCAAAAGTATCCCATTGCTTGTGATGATATGGCCCAATAATGAGACCTCCTTTAACCAGAACTCACACTTTTTGTACTTTTCATAGATCTTCTCCTTGCGCAAACTCTCTAGTACAGTTCCTAAATGCTCCTCATGATCCTCCTTGGTTTTGGAGTATATTAGAATGTCGTCAATAAATACTACCACAAATTTGTCAAGGTAATCTCTAAAGACTCTATTCATCAAGTCCATGAAGATTTCTGGAGAAGTAGTGAGTCTGAAAGGCATTACTATGAATTCAGAGTTCCCGTATCTTATGCAAAAAGCAGTCTTAGGGATATCTTCCTTCTTCACCCTTACTTGATAATATCCCGACCACAAGTCCACCTTGGAGAAATATTGTGTTCCATGTAGCTGATCGAACAAGTCATCAATTCGTGGGAGAGGATACTTGTTCTTTATCGTGATTTTTTTAAATTCATGACAATCAATGCAAAGCTGCATTGACCCATCCTTTTTCTTGATGAAGAGGACTGGTGCACAACATGGTGAAGCACTTGGGCGTATAAACCCTTTATTCAGATTCTCCTTTATTTTTTTCTTCATCTCTTCAAGCTCTACATCATCCATTCTACATGGAGTCTTGGATATTGGTAGCGCCCCAGGTATAAGTTCAACTGAGAACTCAACATCTCTTCTAGGAGGAAGACCATGCAGTTCCTCGGGAAACACTTCCGCGAATTCCCTCACAATAGGCATTTCTTCAAGGATTTTTTCTTCTTTGGGCTCCATCATCTGAGCCAGATACGCGTGCTCATAAGGCAGTAATATCCATGCTTGAGATGACGGAGCTAAAGGAGATTGATCTTCCTCCCGACAATTGTAAAGAATCTGGGGTCGATTCTCCATATGGAGTGTGATTTCTCTCTCCCGACAATTTATGTTAGCTCTATATAAGGAAAGCCAATCCATGTCAAGAATTGCATCAAATTCCACCAGACGGAGTATGACGAGGTTTGGTAGGAAATTAAATCCACAGATTATAACAGAGGAGGACTTATACTCTTGGGATGCATTGATTTTCCCATTTTCTGTACTCACCGACATCTTCACTTCCATGATTTGTGGTGGTTCTGGGATTGTTCTAAGAAACTTTTGAGATATAAAAGAATGCGTAGAACCTGAATCAAAAATTACGTTCACTATTCTTGAATGAATAACTAGCATACCTGTCACCACATCATTGTCGGGGTTCACTTCGGTAGAAGTGATGGAAAAAGCTTTTCCTTGTTGTCTTGGAGGTTGTTGGTTGCCTCAAAAAACCATTGGATTAGGGAACTCATTTTCAAAATGACCCTGTTCTTTGCATTTGTAGCCTTGAACAATGCATTGAGGATCGAACTGAGTGTTCCTCTCCTCTGTCGTAGTCGCGGGTCTTTTTTGCCGACAGTTAACAGCTAGGTGCCCTTCACTTCCACACCTGAAGCATTTCCTCATCCCCTTAAGGAAATTTCTAGGGTGATTCTTTCCGCACGTTTGGAAAGTGGGGTGCTGGATCTTCTTAGCACCATTGGATTTATCCATCGGACCACCAGCATTGAATTCCCCTTTACACTTCTTGTCCCCATGATACCCTTGTGACTCCCCGGTCTCTATTTCAACCTTGAGGGCACATCGGACAATTTCCTCATAGCTATCGAAGTCACGGATCACTAATGCTTTCCGCTGGTTAGGCTTCATCCCACCAAAGAAGTGGTCAACATTTCATTTGGGGGTAGTGAATAATCCAGAAGCGTATCGTGAAAGCCTTCTAAAGTTTTCCTCATACACTCTAATAGATTCTTCATCTTTTTTCTTGAGGGAAACGAAGTCCCTTTCCATCTTAAGCTGGAGGGTGCGTGGAAAATATTATCGAAAAACATCTTCCGGAAATCCTTCCATTCCAAAGACTCAATCTCATCCTCAGGCTTCGTATTTTTTATCAACATCCACCATTGATCAGTTTCACCCTCCCTACGATAAGCCGCCAGGAGAACCTTATCTTGTTCAGAACGTTGAAGGACGGAGAAGATCTTTTCAATAGAGTTGATCCATTGTTCAGCGATCGTGGGATCGGATGATCCACTAAAAGTAAGAGGCATTTTTCTCATGAAGATCTCGATGGAGACTTGTTCCTTCTTAGGGGGGGGGGGTTTAACATTCCTCTTGACCTGTGTTTCTATTCAAAACTTGAGTTAGGTGAGAGAGAAGCGTGACAAAGTTCACGATTCCCGCCCCCATTGGATTTGGCATCTCATTAGTACAGTCATAACACTGATCTTCACAACGGTTGTTAGCCCGAGTCCTCCGATTACATGCCATGGCTCGAATAAAAGATAAGTTAGGGGTAACACATAAAGGGTAATCCAAAGACAAAATTTGAAGACTCATAAATAAACTTTTATTTCCTTAACTCATGAGTTTTTAGGCTTCAATCTAGTCTTTTCATGATCTACATTCAAACATATATTATTAGGGGCATTTTTTTAATTCCATTAATAATGGTTCATACTAAGCTTTTGAATTTATCAAAACATATCCCCCGGGACTGTCATAACCAAGAGTTCATCAAGGCCTGTTTTCATGCACCAGTTCCTATTCGATTCTAGCTCAAAGCGGTGTTTTCGGGTTTTACCCCTAGGATACATCTGTGCTAGATCCGCCTCTACCTCCTCGTATCCAGACAGGGATGTATTTGTTTGATAAACCACTTAATCAGTACTTAACAAAACTTAGGGATGTTTTTATTATACTTAGTCTTGTATCTAAGGCATTACTAGGGTTTCCTAATCCCAAAAATAACTAAACCTATCCTCTGGTACCAACTATGACAACCCTGCTTTTATTACAAACATAAACATGATTTATTACATAAAACTTCACTTGATACAAAAAAAGAAGATCTAGAGGTTTAGTGTCTTTGGGGAATAGGATCATTAAATAAAAACATAAAACATGAAATACAACATCTTTATTGAAAACATTCTTTACATGACCACTACATTCCCTCTTACTTAGCATAGCATGTGATAACCTGAGTAAATGCATAAGAAAAGGGTGAGCTACAGAGCCTAGTAAGGGAATACACATAGAATAACATGAGGAGTAAAATACATGTTAGACAATAGTAATATCAATATATCATAAGAGAAACATGAACATAAAGGCATGATAAAGCATGATAATCATAATATGGAAATATGGCAACAACACTTAACATGGAATTAGCATGAGCAAAGACTAATTGAACATGGAGCATGAGTAAATCCTCATTGCACATGAAGCCAGAGTAAACCCTAGTTGCACTTTAATTAGAATGATTAAACACTCATTGCACATGACGTATCATGATACAATACTTTACCCAATGCATTGGAGCGCTATAAGGGTGAACCCTTCTTAAACATTTCATTTCATGCATAAGTGTGCCACATGGATCCTAAAACATGGATTCATAAAACATAACAATTTATTCCATGATAACGGAATGTGGATTTCATACATGAAACTTTGTAATCAATAAGTAAATGTGCATAAAGTTGAATACCCTTGATGGGGAAATGGGCATGGTATCCACTACACAACAGCATTGGCTTCGAAAATCGGTGCGATTTCGGCAGTGTAACAGCGTGACATAAGAATTTATAAAAATGGTTGGTCAGAGATAAAGGGGTTCCACATCATATTAACATGTAATGGATAGTAAGGAGGTCATATAGATACATGTCCCAACAATTTTAATGGAATTTAGGTTCATGATACAAAAGTATTGCTTGAATATAAATGAGGAGGGAGAAGTTCCTTTCGGAATTTCGGCATAGTAACGGGTGTACATGGGAGGCATTTAATGAGAGACAAAGTGGTCTCCCATCATTCAAACATAAATAGGGAAGTATTAGGGAGGTTTGAAGCCATACCCCAACATTCATAATTGAAATTAAAAGGGAAAAAACTTAATGAAAATTGAAAAAAATGAGAAAGGAAGAAAAACCCTTACTTGGAAGTGTGCTTCTAAAGGATAGGGAGAGGCATGTGAGAGGATTCTTGGGAGCTTGAGGAATCTTTGGAGGATTCTAGAGAGATTAGGGCAGAGGTTGTAAGAACTACAAAGGCTTTGAGTGTGGAGGAAGTGGGAGCTGGGGTGGGTTTATATAGGAAAGGTGAGGGAATTCTTTATTATTTAGGTTTGGGACCCCTTACATTAAATTAATCCAAACCACAAACAATCACATGGTTTTTTCCCATGGTTTTTGGAAAAGGGAAGAGGAAAACAATATTTTATAAATACAATGTCCTAACTTCTTAAAATATTAGGGTTGCCTATGTGGAGGTGAGTCACACTCCCATGGAAATTAATTTAAAAAGACAAGGTGTTTAATAAGTCTTGAGGGGTCCATTAATGCTTTGAAAAGTAAGTCAAACAAACCCAAAATAACATTATTTTAATGTAAAAACATATATAGGCCGGACATAAAGATTATAGTATTTTATTACAACACTATTGGGTCATTATGATGTCATAAAACACATTATATATTTAAACGATATTTAATTTTTACCCAAATATTTGACAGTCTCAGAAAATTATGAAAAAATCACCATTGGATAATTTCGACATCCTGATTCTAGAAATAACCTTTATTTTATCTAATTAATTTTCTAAATATGTTAATTTTCACTTTAAAAAAACTGCTATTTATCGAAAATTCACGGGTTTTGACAAAAAATGGCTTTCAAACCTTAATAAAAATTATAATTGCATTCATAAAATTATAAGATCATTTATATTTAATAAAAATTTATTTAATAATAATATTATTATTTTATTAAAATATTATTTAATTAAAAATACCTTAATTTAATAAAATATAATTCTTAATTAAATAATAACTAAAAACACTATTTGTACTTTAAAAACTATTTACAATGTATCAATAATGACGAGAAATTATATTCATTATTATATTAAAAATAATGTACATGAACATAGAACTATTTATTTGTTATATAAACCCTTAAAATAGCCATATAAGACCTATGGGTAAGGTGTGCGATGGTGACAGACTCTTGGGGTGGCTTAGCTAACATTGCTCGAGTGGTAATATCTATCAACTTCCACTTTTCCCGTAGACGATCCAGTTCAAGCATGAAATGGTGAATCTAAGATTGGTCTTGGTCAAGAGAGAATCCCAAGGATGCCACCTCATTTCCGAGCTTTGAAAAATGGGCTTTGTATGGGTCAATTCTACTGGATGAGGCCATCACTTCCTTTCTCTGAGTAAATTTGGATTTGTTAAAGCCCTATATTTATACTAATCATGTGATCACTGTTAAACGGCTATATTAGAAATGGTAAAAATTATTAACATAAAACCAATGAAGTCAACACTTTATATAAACATAAGGAGACATTTAATTAGATCAATAGGGATTTCCATTAATGAAACTTTGGGTCGTTACAATTAATATTGATCATTAGGAATGTATATCTTCCTATATTATATTCATGGAATATCAGTGGATATCAATATGTATGGTTTATCAAAATTTGAATGAAGATAATTGGATATCGATGCTAAAGGGATCAATTCTTTAGGGGAGCTCTATCAAATAAAATTTATAAAAAGGTTATATCATGAAAAAAATCACATTCTACGTGGGAAAAGTTGTTATATATATAGGAGATTAAAATTTTAGAGAGGAAATTTTATAATTTCTGTAGGTCATATATGAAGTGATGAGAATGAACTCAAATTAATATGTTGATGCATTTTTTTTTCAGGGTAAATATTGTATTGGAAGACATGCTAGGTCTTGGAGAAGTAATTGAAGATATAAATATTATGAAGTGTATCTTGGGGAAATTTCCACCTTAGTTTCATTCAATTGTCTCAATATGGGAAGATAAAGATCTTAAGAATCTAACATTGGATAACTTTCATAGTTCCCTTGTTTCATAGGAAATGATAAATTATGATAACAATTATATGGAAAAGGGAAAGTCCAAAGAAGTGGAATTCAAGGCCAATAAGAAGATGTATATTGAATATAGTCAGGAGGAATATGATTTGTATTATTTCTTGTAATTTATCTCCACAAATATATAAATATGAAGATGAAATTTCAAAGGCAAACTTCCACATTCATGCTTCTGATGTGGACTGATTGGAAATTTTGCAATGAAGTGTTTTATTATTTTTAATGATGACAATGATGAAAATGATGAAATTTACTAGAAAAAGTATTCAACTTGATAAAAAGTTTGAAGAAGTTATTTGAAAAGGTTATTCAAAAGGAATAATCATATTTAAAAAGAAAATGAATGTCCAAAATAATCTGATACAAAGGAGTTAGGGGAATGAAATGATCTTGAGGTAGATACATTGGCAGAGGTTGTCAAAAATTATATATAAAAAAGGGAAAGTGAAAATTACATAGGAGTGTTTGAAGGAATATTTTCCCATCAGGATGAATCAGAATATTCTCCCAAGGTAATAGATTTTTGGAGAGCCAAAACAATGAAAGATAACATAGTGGTTCATGATTCCATGCCCTATATGTAGAAGTATGAAGAGGATAAGTCTATTTTGAATGACGAAATTGAAAACGTAAATTATTTAATTCCAAAAATAATATAAAAATTTATTGAGTACGAATTAAATATTTATGAATATAAAATAGTGATCGATAGTTTTACTTGAATTCGAAAAGATCAAATCAAACACATCAAAGAACATGAGGGGTAATTCATCGGTCTGTGATGAAGTGTTAAAGATAATTAAAAATGTTTGAATCTAGGTATGACATATAGAATGTAAAAAAATACAGACATCATAGATGATAAAATTGTAGCACAGTGGTCTAGCAGAACAGAGTCTAAAATGAAATCAAAATAGTATGGATGACATGGGGTATGATTGGAATAATAAAGTAGTAATGGTTTATGTCAGAACACAAGAACCCACTCCACGATTAAGGATTTATTTTGGTATGATGAATAATCAGAAGATCCAGAGAACCCAAGTGATAACCATTAGTGTAGTATTGTTATACCGTAATGTACCCCCGCATAATATTCTATTATTTATGCATGATGGGACACACACAAAATGATTTTTACACAGAAAATAGATACTGAAAAGAACATGAACAATAGATGTTGTCAATCAAAGCTTAGTTTTCTAGGTCATCATTTGATTGTTATTGTTTAATTTGTAGAGGATTCATACAAATGGGATGTTATTTATCATCAATAATATAGAGGAATGTGTTGTAGCAGACCATGGTTGGCTATATGTAGTAGAAAAATGTTTCATCAAATGATCTCAAAATGAAAAATCAATTTAATACTCTATATGATGAATACAATCTTATAATCCAAGGAATGTCATGTGTATTAATAAATACCATGTATGAAATCAAAAATTTGGATCATGAAGAAATGATTTAGCTAGGCAGTGGTTGCATAAATTTCCATTAAGGTATTAGATCACACTGGGATATAGATCATTGACATCGTATAAAATTCCAATATGAAAGGAAACAAGGATCTAGTGATACTAATTATGTATGATAAAAAAAATATAGTATGGTTTTTCCTGGATAAAGTGTTCAAAATAATGGGATCTTTGAGATAAATGTTGTGGGGGAGTTATACGAGCCGTGTATATGACTTGGTTGTCCAAGGTCTTAGTCACAACTTCATTTGTGTAAGTCAATTATGTGACTCGGGAAATGATATAATATTTTCTAAAAAATTATATATCATTAAAGAAAAATATTGTGTTGTATTGTTGTAAGTAATCATACAAAAGATAATCTCTACCTCGTGAGTGGAGTAGAAGATATGCACTTTTTAACTAAGGAAGATTAAAACAAGATGTGGCAATGCTTATTGGCCATGTGAGCCAACATTCTGTGGAAGATATGCTAATATATGATGATTCATGAGATCTTCTCAGATTATAACGTAATTGAATTCACATGTTTGATACCTTCCAACAAGGGAAGATGTTTTGAAAGACATACAATGGAAAAGATAAAAGGTGAACAAGATTCCTTGAGGTGGTTCATATTGCTTTGTGATGACCAATATAACCACGATCACCTTATAGGAGGACATACTAACTACTATTCAATAATGGTAATATCATAATGGAATTAAGATCAATCATTACCCACCATTTTGTGGTGTTCAATTGCATTAAATGATATCGATGGGAAGTTGAAGAGATTCTTGGTCACAAAATCCACAATATCCGAACAGTTAATAGAATATAGTTCACAAATAGGAAAGTGGAGGATTATTTCACAAAACATGGTTTAAGATATCATGGATTAGTGGTATGAAATCCATAAGAAGAATAGAGTAGTTGAGAGATGAAATTAGATTTTAAACAACATAGCCATAAAAAACATTCATTGGGAAATTCCATATAGATAAATATTGAAAAGGAGTGATGATGGAAGTCTACACATGAAATAGAGTATTACTATTTCCAAAAAAAATAAAATACCCCGTATGTGCTATGGTATGGGAAAAAATCCATCATTAAAGTACTATTGAATCTTTGTATGTAAGTGGTTCATTCTGATTAAGGATAAATAGAATTAGATTGAATCTTGTAGTGATGAAGGGATATTTCATGGTTACCCAAAGAAAATAAAAAGAATATAAATTCTTGAACAATATGTTAGGAATGATTTTTGAAATACATGATGTAACCATAGTGGAGAATGAGAAAAACCTTTAATAAATACATGATCCTTATGATGATTATTGTGATGAAGATATAAGTAGATCAGGGTATGGTCCAATTCTAGAGATTTATTTAGAAGAATACTCAGATGATGAGAAAGAATATAATTATTCAATATCTTCACAAATATAGTTGATAAGATCTGAAATTGATATATATATATATAAAATTATTGTTGATCAAAAGGTCATGTATAGATAATGAGGATGAAGAATCTACAAAATGAATCATACCTATCATAGGTAGAGCCTAACTTTTTTGATGAAGTAGTTGATGATGAAAATTGGGTTTAGGATATGAATAAAGAGCGTGACCTAAATGAGAAAAATCAGGTGAGGGATATTGTTTTGAGACCAAAAGAGAATAATTCCATCTTGAAAAAAATGATCTTTTTTAAGAAATGAATGAAGTTGGGGCGGTGCTTCAAAACAAATCATGACTATAGTTCTAAGTGAACTCTCAAATAGATGTAATGGTTTCTTATGAAACATTTTTACATGTTTCAAGGATAGATACAACCATAAAAAGTTTTTTACATAACATTACCATTGAAGTTCAAAGTGTTCAAAATATATGTCAACTCATCAGTTATAAATGTATTTTTAAAATAATATTTTTTCATTGATTAAGTATATTGTTTTCTTATTAAATAAGAAGAGGTAATATGAGTTCGATAATATAATCATTAGAAGATCAGATGAATTGTAATGAAGAAAAAATTTTAATCCTTGAAAAATAAGTTTGAAATGTTAATTAATGGTGAGATGACATTTTTTCATGGTCTATAAGTAATAGAAGTAAATAATGAAAAATTAATTTCATAGTATAAATATTCCAATTCTGTTTTGAGATAATTGGGAAAGGATAATTCCAAGTAGATGACGACTCTGGTGGTAAACCAAATGATACTATTAAGGGATAATGAATCCAATGTAGTTATTGTTATAGAATATTGGAAAAGGATTGATAGTCTACTATACATGATAGAAAAAATACCTGATGTTTTTTGCCACATGCTAGGCCGCTTGGTATCAATGTAATCCCATAGAAATCCACTTGCTCAAAGAGAAAATAATACATTAATATATCAATGTAAATATGGATTTTTTTTCATTTCAATGACAAATTTCAGTAATAATTATTATGATAAAATGACACAAATTAGGTTGGATCAGCAGATGACATGAAATCAACATTAGAAGGTTTTTTCTATGTTGGTGGATTTTTTTCAGGCCAATAAAGAAACATGATTTCATTTCTTTAAAAAATGATGAAGGTGAGTATAATTTTGAACCTCAAGAATGTATCAACAAATTATGGATGAAGTAGCATCATAATGATATGGGAGTTGAAGTAAAATATTTATTCAGATTCATTTTTGATAATTCAAGTGCTATAATTCCAGGAAACAATTCAGTCTATCACTTAAAAAAATACAATTGAATTAATTTTCATTTTAACAATGAGAAGTTTGGGAAAGTGTTTTTGAAGATAGATTATGTGTCTATAGAAAAACATGTTGAATTTATTCTAGCGAAGGACTTACCCAAATAAGCAATCGAAATGAATTGATTTGGCTATGATAGTCTAGTGGACTCCCCACACAATAAAAGGTGTGGATGTGGTTCCCCCTCTCCCCAAGGTATGGGGTTATTTTCTCTAGTTTTCTAATAAGTATTATTTATAGTATTATTGACCTAAAAGGAATAACCTTCTAGTTCATTGAATAAGGGGAGAAATTGTTTCTATAAATGGAGATAAAATGTCAAAATCAATACATTGGGAGAATCAGTTATGTAGATTAGAAATATAAGGGGATTAATATACCTAATGATACTAAACATGATCAATCAATTCATACATATCACAAAACATTCGATTTATGAAGAAAGGAGAAGAAATGATTTTGGAATGGAATAAAGTGAGTCATTGATTAAAATTTTAATATACTCTTGTTTCTCACGCAAATCATGGTCCATGTGGGAATATTTTATGTCTTGATTTAATAGATTTTCAATATATTCATTGCATGAAGTGAGTAATAGTAGAATTTGGATGAAGTATTATTGATATATCATATTATGAAGCTATTTCCAACAAACCCAAAGGGGATATAGTTGGGAAAAAATTCCTCAAGGTGTCCTCTTGGTATGTTATTGATGTGATTGTTTTTGTTGACCAACCCAGATGACCACAAATGATTTTTTTTCCTTTTAGAGATGATTTGTTGTTTCGGTGGCATAGTTTCCCATGGTTTGGCCTAAAAATTGTGAGATTCTTTTTGGAAATGGATGTATTTATACATAGGAGGGAACAAGATATGGAATGGAGAAGGAAATCCACAATGTATGGGAACCATGTTTCATGATACGTGAACTATTTACTATATACGTGGAATGGTACACTGACTATGATGTCTGGTTAGTGGATTATAAAAGAGGTATGTAGAATAGTTCACGGATGGAGAAGAATTCGAAGATGCGATATCCAGTAGGCATGCAGTTTTCATATGTCTTGTAGTATGTGGGAGGAATTTTCATTCATGGAAACAATGAAGTGAGTAGATAAATCATGAATGATGTCATTTGAGAAAATGTAATGGTGATTTGGGCCATTTTAATGGAGGAATGGAAGTATGAAGACGACATAGGGAAGAATAGTTCGTGGGAGAAGCGGTCCTTTGTGGATGCAGTAAAAAATTGAATATTTTGTAAATCATGGATTAACATAATTTATTGATCTACTTTCCTATATATGAACCACCTATCCAAGCATAAATATAGAGTTATTTTCATATGAAAACTTCTTTTCTCATGAAATTTGGCTATGTCTAATGGTGGTTCACCAGGAAGGATACTGTAAAGGGTGAAGTGGTTCTCCTGGAAGAAATTACGATGAAAATTTTTAATGGGAAATATACCCCAAATATGATGAAATATATGGTGGAGGAAGACATGGTATGTGGAGAAAGAAGACCCAGTATGTGGAGGAGAGACAATCCAAAGAAGAAAATGAGATGCAGTCTATAAAGGATGTTTGTTAGCAGAAGTGAAGGATGTACAAGGATAATGAAATATGTGTAGCATACCTACTACCCAGTATGAGGATGAAGAAAGTTGGTATTCCTAGGAGGATATGTGGTTCATTAATGACTCAAGTAAACTTTTAAAATATCAAAAATAGTTCTTGAATGCAATTTTTGATAACCTAATTGTACATGGAAATGTGCATTTCATCGATGGGTGAAAAAATACTTCAACAAAGCACCTACGTTTAGTTGAGGATGCATAAATTCATTCAAATGAATGAATCTATGATTCCATAAACTATAAGTGGGTACCTTCTAGGAGTATTGAGTGAAGGAAGAGGAAGACTATGATCCTTCCCATCGGTAGTGTAGTAGAGGAGGATGAATAGGGAGTGACAGTTGGGAATGTAATGAGAAAACCCTAAACCATGTAAAGGTTGTGATCCAAGGTTTAACGAATCTATCCCAATCTTTGTAGTGGGCATTGTTCATTAGTGGATTTCATACATCATCACATTTTCATTGTATGATCCATTGACATATCCCAATGAGGTTAATCTAAGTAAAATAATTGTGTCATGCATATGATTTAATTTCTTATCATACATTGCTACGGGATAATGAGAGAATTTTGTTTTGTTTAATGAAGAAAAAAGATCCCAAGGGAATGTACTTCTAATCTTCCACCCCCCGATTCACCCCCACTCAGGTAATTTGACAAATTCAATCTGATAGATAGCGAGTCACTGATGCATGAATCACAGATTTCATTGACCGACGTGACTCACTGATGCCACTCTCCAACACCCAAACTACCATTTCCCTAAGATATAGATTCCCTAAGTCATTGATGACTAAACTGACTGATGCACTAACCAACCGACGCACGTGTCACCAACTCCCGAGCCCACGGATTCCTTGAGTCACCAACACACTGTGACCTACCGACTCCCTAACCAACCAACAGCCCGAGTCACCGACACCCTGAACTACCAACTCCCCAACCTATCAATGTTGTTCCATTAATGTTATGATACAAATGCTAAGCTACTGACTATGAGTCACTAATGTGACCTACCAATGGAAAAATTTGAATTTTGGAACACTCATAGAATGAGCTACCATTTCCTCCCATAACAACCAAAACATGAGATTTTTACATGTAATAGACTGAGGATGTGTATGCCATTGCATCCGATATTTATCATACTATTCTCACCCATAATAATTTATGACCAAACCTAGATGAAAGAGGGGTCCAAATGACCATCCTATATGATACCCCTAATGTGTAAACCACAATTTGATATTTTAAATCTAAATAGAAAACTCAACATACAACAACACACCCTCCAACATCTACTAACTCAAACATTCACATGATACCCCACATAGGAACCAACAATCCTGACACATGAATTAAATAATTCCTTTATCCATGTCAAGATACTATCCCATATGGGCAACACTAACTCACACACATGGGATTAATCACATCTCAATTAATGCATCTTGGTTTGTAATATGGTCTCCAACTTTTCACATATTGGGACCTAATCAAACATTAATGAACAAGGATGCAATCCAACTTATATAAAACATGTTTCAATACTACATCACAAAGAAAGACACACATGAAAAACACAAATTAACTCAGGGTACTGAGAATGCATCTGCATGTCCCCTTCCCATGTACTATCCTCTAAGACACCATGCCTCCACAACACCTGAACCAATGGAATGGTCCTTCCATGTAGAACCTTCTTCCCATGAACTTGTATCTCCACTAGTCACTCATTAAACGTTTCTTCATCCTTTATATCTAACACTTCCATTCCATGATGTTGGAGCCATCATGAAGATATCGATGAAGTTGTGAGATTTGGTAGAATTTGGGGATCTTCTCCAACTACGATGGAAAATCTAAATGATATTCAACCATTGCAACATTCCCCAAAACCACTAAGGGTATGATAAACCTAGGATGAGGCTTTCTCTCTCGGTCAAACCTCTACTGCCCATGTCGTGGGGAATCCTAAATGAACATGTGGTCCCCAACCCCTATTTCTAAAGGGAATTATCATGCAATCATCATGGTATTTATTTCAGTAATGTTATGCATTCATCCTCTCGAAGATATGTTTCACCTTCTCCATCTTACTCAACCAATAGTCTGGACCAATAATAGCTACGTCCACGATATTTTTCCAGAACAATGGTGAACAACATGACATTTCTATAAATCATTTAATGGATTCATGCCAATGTTAGAGTGATAGATATTGTTGTTATAAAACTATACTAGGGGAAAATTATGTACCCTGGACATATCAAAATCCACGATTCTTTCCCACAACATGTCCTCCAATGTTTTGATGGTCCTCTATGTATTCCCATCTATCTAAGGGATAAAATAGGTGTTGAGGTGTAACTAAGTTCCAAAAGCATATTGAAATCCAATATGAACTCACATGGTAAAATTAATATCCTGATCTGAGACAATGGAACTCAGTAATCCATGTTGTATCACCACTACATGCACACACCTCGGCGCTAGGGAATCCACTACACATGACTCTTTAATTATTAAGAAGTGACCCAATTTCATTAGTCAATCTACTACTACCCAAATTGAATCACATCCTCTCTACTCGCTAGGTAATACTATGATGAAATACTTTGAGATATCATACCACTTCCACTCGGGACATCTAAGAGCTATGTAAAACCACTAGGAACATGGTGCTCAAACATCAATTGTTGGAACACCAAGCACTTAACCACAAATTCTACCACAACCAGATTCATCATGGGCCACCAAAAATGCTATCTCTGGCCACAATACATCATCAAAACTCTTGGGTGTACCACTAAGGATCATCTGTTAAACTCATAGAGAAATCCCTCACACATTTCCATTGATAAAAATAGCTTCTCATGGAACAACATCTGATTCTAAGTACATAACGCCCCAACATTAAACGTTACATAGTTGCGAGTTATTTCAATAATTCAAATAGATGAAATTTTTAGGTTTAGATTTTTAGATAAGTAGGGAATAACTATTAAATTAAATATATAATATTACAATGTAGACACTTCTACTCAGTATCCATTTTTTATAATATAAAAACTCTTAAATGTACACAGGAATTATTTTCTTGATATAAATCATCTTTAATTCCTCATTTCTCATACGCTTCCATATACCCTGTGAAAATCATTTCAAAAACATGGTATGAGAATAAAAATCTCAGAAAGGGATATAAAATAAATAATGAAAACACTAGTCCATCAATATATAAACAACATGATCTTTTTAACATACCTTATGAAATCATAAGTTTTATGAATATCACATTGAAATCATAAATCATAGTGGTAACTTGTGACATCCACATCATATTTACATTATATCGTTCATATCTACATAGGGTGTTATTTTTGGAATTCCTATCACAATATATTAAATAAATTTCTTAGGAGAAACATTTAAATTTACCTCTTTAACGTTGCCCAATGAAATGGAGAGCTTTCTCGGGCTCACCCACCCTTGGTTTATCACAGAACCACCTGTATACTTAAACAATTATAAAGAACCAGAACATAATCACGACATATAACCCAAACATAATGGAAAGAAAAAATTTCCACATTGCAATAACAATATATCATTGAAATAATAAATCCATTATCAAAACCATTTTCAGTTCTAAAATATGTAAAAAATAGTATATGGTATTTATTTTCCTTTTAAAACATAACGGCTTGTTATGGAAGCCAAATATCAAACAATACTTGCAGCGGCGGCATGGTCATTGTCACCACGTATGTTAAAAAGAAACATTAGTTTAGTCATTTAGTAAAACGTATCATAGAGAAACGATACCATTAAAAAGTAAATAAAAGTAACAGGGGTTTATACACCATATAAAGGAATGTTGTGTATAAATCAAAGTATGCATCAATGAAAGGATGTTTAGATGAAGTACCATAAAAAAATTCTGTAGATGAACAACTTCAGTTAATAATTCATAAAATGAGTTGATGGAAGAGAAAAGGTTATATCATCACTTTGACAGAAAAATTTCTATAATAAGGATATATAAGAACATATCCCAGAATAAGAAAATGGAAATTAAAATACATAATGAAGAATAAGTCTTTGTCTACAAGAGGAGGGTTGATGGTTCCCTTACAAATATCATTTTGTAAATAAACTAGACCAATTTTGTTTATCCACTATAAATAAAAATTAATCATTTATAAATACAATAGAAGATATAAAATGTTAAATCTCAAAAAATCATATCATGGAGTATTCAAAAAGTAGTTGTTTAACCCAAATAATGGAAATTGGGTTAAGAAGTTCCCTAATGAAAATTTGGTATCCTAATGGTGTGACATTAAAATTCATAAAATGAGTTAATGGGAGAGAAAATGGTATCTCATCACTTAGATATAAAATATATAGTAATAAGGATATATAAGAACATATCCAACAATAATAAAATCCAAATTAAAAAACCTAACATAAAATAAGTCTTTGACTAAAATAGGAGGTTAAAAGGTTCTCTTACAAATAACATTCTTTAAATAAAATAGATCAATTATGTGTATTCAATATAAGTACACATAAAAAACTATACATATAGGATATTATAAAAAACTTATTTCTCAAATAATCATCGCACGACAAAATCACGAAGTAGAAATTTAACCCAACTAATGGAAATTGGGATAAGGAGGTCCCTTTCCTCAAGTCCAACATGTCTCGTATGTTCCTTGTACTTACAAAATAATAAAAGTAAGTTAATGTATACATGATTAAGAATAATATTCTTCTTTAGTAATCCTTTTATATCACTTATTACCATGTTATAAAAATTTCACAATTTTTTATGTTATTATCAGTCTTTTAGTGGATATTTGGTACTGATGTCAAAAATTAACTTGTTACAATTACAAATTGTCTATGTGGTCAAAATTTCATTATTTTAGAAAGATACTAATGATTTAGATATCAGATATATCAGATATATCTATTATATATGTATCTATAATAGTCGATAACATTTGGAGTTAATAAATGAAAGGCACCGTTCATGGAGACAGTTAGCCGTACATATGAATGAATGCTACATTCATTTTTATTTTAATTTAAATGAATAAAAAAATAATGATACATAGGTATATTATAATTACAGTATAATATCATTCTGTATATATGTTACATATTTTCATTAACTACATCTTTTATACGTTCCATGTATAGCATGAACAAGTCATAACACTTTGGGGGTGGTAGTCCGCACTTCCTCATATGAAATTATCATGTTTACACATAATGAAAATCATTAATGTATGTTGTAAATAAAATTAATGAAGAATATATACAATATAAACATAATATATATCATATATAAATACACTTCCTTCATAATGTCCCCCATAATATTGGTAGGATAATATTGACCAATCATCATTTCGTTAAACAATAGTTTGCTATCTAGAGAAACAATATAATCTTTACCCATCTCATAGAGGTTTTTGCAAGAATAGTTCTAATAATTCCCATTAAAATACTTGTATATTGAGGATACCAGTATTGTTATGTAATTAACGATTTACAATTGAATAGGGAGTCGATAAAAAAATAAAAGAAAAGAATATGAGGGAAGACAATACCTTTAAATCTGGTAACTCCCTTTGGTTTGAACCAAAATGCTTTCTTGAATTACCTTCTGCCTTATTTAAGGATTCTAGGAGTAATAGATGTATGTTGGGAGAATATTTTTGCTGATTTTTTATTATCCAAGAATCTTGAGAGGATTGAGTAAGGGTTAGAGGTGATTTCATTTTATAAGTGGGAGGAGGGCCTCTTTATGGATGTTAAAAATTATGATTTTATTATAAAATTATTTTTGGTTTCAAAAGATCCAAAACACATTAAATCCAATGATACAATGACTATTGTTTTCAATCGTCACAACTAATATGTTTTAGACATGTTTTGGTTTCATATTTAACCTTATCATTTAGTTTTAACCCTTAGTTAAGTAATTTAACTCTTTCCATGTCTTCTTGTATATTCGTACTATATGGTTAATATAGTTAGCATAAAATCTCAATTGAACAACAAGTGGTTAATTATTGACATTTTAAACCATATCTATGTCATTTTGTGGAATATAATATTTTTATAAATATTATCTCATTTAATAAAAAACATTTTTTTAAAACTCATTTTTGTCAATATATATACTATTCATATCATGACTTTTAATAAAATACATAAGAACATGATTCATTCAAAAAACCTTCAGTAATTAATATATAAAGTTTTATAATTACCACTAAAATTCTTTTATGGTGCACATAGTTTAAAAATAAATTTATTTTAATATTTATAATATAATTTATTTAAAACATTCATTATTAAGGTAATCACTACATCACCATTGTGTCTTAATGAAATTTATAAATTTAATGCCTACAAATTATTAAAAAAAATACCCTAATGTATTAAATCTATTTACCTATTGTTTCCCTCAGAATTCGGGGATGACCTCCTGGATGGGAGATTCAAACGTTCCGATCAGTTTCTAACGGGTTTGTTCGTAGAACCGGAAACATCCAATGATTCCACATCCATTTGGACCTACTTTCCAAAGGTAGGCGCTCATTAGCTTGTGGACTGATGAGGCTTAGGAATTTTCATTGGTCGAGAGGATGGGAGGTCGGACTCATCACACCTTTTTGAGGGGAATTACTGTCTATTCCGGGACTCTCTTTATAGATTTGAGTTATGTTCGTGAATCCTTATTACATTACAAAGTAAAAAATGAGCTTTTCCTTCAGTGGTGACAATCAATGATTAAATATGTAAGAAATTTTGAGATTCTTTTATATGTATTCTAGGTTCTTCATCAATAGAGAATCATCTATATCTATTTAGAGATTAATGGTCAATGATAACCTTCAAAACATTCATATAAAAGTCTCTTGGTCATTATGATGAATAGGCTAGATTTAACGCCACTCAGTGGGGCACTTGAAGTTTATTGTCATCCAGAAGGACATGAATTATTTCAGAGTTGGGATCGAACCCGTAGA
Source organism: Viscum album (assembly GCA_963277665.1). NCBI lineage: Eukaryota > Viridiplantae > Streptophyta > Magnoliopsida > Santalales > Viscaceae > Viscum > Viscum album. The sequence continues at coordinate 1,656,877,890 of OY728119.1, forward strand.
TGGGCTACCTACGTATCCTTTTCTTTAGAAAAGGAATCAGAACCCACGTAGTTCGAATGAAAGAGTATGATGTTTATGATTGATGGCTCAAAGCAGGATGTCATAATTACTTTTACCCTCTAAGCTCACGTGAGTCATGCTCGGTGTGAGAAACAAGAGGTATTGGTAATAAAATAGACAATTGAGCCATGAAAGATGTAATCATAAGAAATGGTTTGGGGCTTATGTATGTATGACTGCCCAGAGGATTTACTTTAGGGAGAAAATCCAGGAACAGGGTCCATAAAGGTATATGTGCTTCATGGAGATTTGAATACTCTAACTTGTGACTTATTCCGGAAAAGAAAACCCAAATTAGGAGAGGATTGACAACTGGGTTTTACTCCTGAGAAGGAATCCCAGATCAAATGTAAATTAGGACTGGTTAAAGAGAATTTAAGGGACTTGGGGCTTATTCCTGAAAAGGAAGCCCAAGATTAGGGGACTTGGGGATTATTCCTGAAAAATGAAGCCCAAGATTAGGACTGGGACTTATTCCTGAAAAGGAGACCCAGGTTAGGGGACATGGGGCTTACTCTTGAGAAGGAAGGCCAAAATTATGACTGGGACTTATTCCTGAAAAGGATACCCAGGTTAAGGATTAAGGTTTGGGGCTTACTCCTGAAAAGGATGCCCAAATTAGAGGACTTATGACTGGGGATTATTCCATAAAAGGAGACCCAGGTTAGGGATTCTCTCATGTTAAAGGATGAGGTTGAATGAATGAATGAACTCTCCATATTTAGTGACATAAGGATATTTAAATCACTAGGTTTTGAGAGATATTCCACAGATTTCCTTTCAGATAAGGAAGTCAAATCAATAAATCATGCCATAAATGGCTTTGAAGAGTTTCTTGAAGACTGAATCTTGAAAAGGAAGTAATAATGTCTTAAGAGGGGTGAAATGGGCAAGAAAGGCACCCAAAAAAAGGAAGGGGTGCGCATGTCCTGGAAGACGCACAAGTACTGCATGGGTGCTCAAGTATTGGTCGCGCAGGTATACCTGCGTGATACATGGTGTACTTGTACGATGGTAAACCAGCATTGAAATACTTGAGCGACTCTTTATTAAAGCCTTTAGAATCCTCTTGAGGTTCTTCCAGAAAAGGGACGCGCAAGTTCTATCTAAGGAGTAAGGTGGCGCGTAAGTGTGACCACTTCCCTTAAGGGCTGGCCACTCAGGCGCGCAAGTGTTGATGAGTTTCAACACTTAGGCCTTCCTCCCTCTCTTTAGATCTTCCGTTCTAGGTAAGAAATTACCTTAGAAGTGTTCTGGAAGCTTTGAGAAGAGACTTGGGCATCGGGAGCATCAATCCGAGTTTCTCGAAAAAGATCCTCCCGAATGGGGGGCCCACAGGGTCTATTTATAGGCAGGAGAAGACCCCGAGCGGTTACCGGGCGGTTATCAATTAAGTCGCGCAAGTCACTTGCGCGACCATAAGGGCGTCGCGCAGGTGGACTTGCGCGACAGTGATATAACTTTCACGGTGCAGTTTCTTTTGATCCTTTGTTCATGCCTTTGTCGATTTTTGATATTTTCTTCAGAAGTTGAATCAATTTGAGCTCAGATATTCCCCTTTTCCGATATTTAGATTCTGTGACGAAAGGAGCGTCAACAAAAGTCCCCCCTCAGAGTTGGATCCGGAGAGAAATGAGGATTTGACTCTGAGGAAATTGAATACATCCAAAGGAAAAGGGGGCACGCAAGTCTTCAGGGCACAGAGGGCGGCGCGCAAGTGTGGATCGCGCAGGCCTTAAGCACATTGGGTATGGCGCGTAGATTGGCTTCCTGGCCTATAAATACACAGCTTTTGGCCGTGCATAGCATCTAATCCCGAATTTCTCGAGCTCTCGCCGTGCAATCCATCTTCACCGCGAAAGTCTCTTTTTCCTCTGTTTCCTCGCTACCGCGCTACTCTCAAGGTAATAGGGCTTGCGCGGTGATACATGCGCGACAAAAACTTGCGCGACATATGTAACACTTTCGAGACATCTCCATACATGGGCGCCTTAATGCCTTAGCCATTTTTTTGATTTCATTCACAAAGTATCTGAAAAATTAATTCATTTATAAATTAACTTATTCAACTCTGTGTGCAGAATTAATGGCTCTTAGACCCAGATTAATTGATGAACTGGCTAGCAAGCGGATAGATGATATGATGAACATCATTGGCCATGATAATTATACTGTCAAAGATAGTACTCTTCCAAATTTGGCTAAGTATCTGAAGAAATATCATCTCAACTTTCCTCAAAGCACTTATCTACCTTTGCATGGCTATGGTCATCTACAAGAAGTCATCATTCCAGAAGTAAAGAATTATCTTCCCTTTTCGTGGTTTCAGAATTATACCAACTTTGATTCAGCAAATATCTCAGGTGGAGGAGTATTTCTAACTACCGGAACAGTGGAGAAGGCCTATATGATGCATCATAGCCCTTGAACACCAGATCTGAAAAAACATACACCTGAGATTCAACCACATAGTCATCCTTCGATCTTCCGAAATGCTCAGATGGATCAATCCAAAGGATGGAAGAAATGTTGGGACTTCCGTCCTGGGGGAGGTGTGAAGCCAACTTGGATGTGGGCATACTGGGTGCGACAGACCTGCGCAGAGTTTATCGAGGATCTAAAGAGAGCTGCAATATATGAGGCTGTCTGGGTTAGGAAAACATATGTTTATAGACATGATAACTTCGTGCCAGAGATACTCAGCCACTGGAGCCCAGTAACTAATTCTTTCCATTTGACTCATGGAGAAGTAGGTATCAGTTTTTGGGATGTCCACAATATCTCAGGGGCTCCAATTTTGGGCGATATGTATGATGAATTCATTCCTCCCAAGGTGACTTTGAATGATTCAGAGAAGACTTCTGCTTGAGCTCAAGAATTATTTATGATCTTCCACAGGCTCAAGAGTTCAGAGACCTCATTAACTCGTTTTAGAAAAGATATTCATCCGGAAGATTGGATGCATGTGTTTCTTATTGAGAAGAAAGGGATAGAGACAAAAGAAAAAGGATTCAAGAAAAAGAAATCCAAGGATACCAGGCCCAAACGTCCTACCACCTGTCCAAAACCTGAGAAGAGAGGAGCTCCTGGCACATTCTGGCCAACTCTAGAAGCAGGAGAGTTTGAAAAGTGGGGATATGAAGTGAATCAAAGAATTCCAAAGAAAACTCATCTGGCGGGTTTCTTGGAAATGTGGCTCAGTGTTTATCTCTTGCCGGTCAGGGATTCGAAGGGAGGCGTTAGGCCAGGGACCTTCGTCATTGCGGAAAAGTTGACTGAGGGAAAAATCGTTGGGTTAGCTACCCCCATTTTAGCAAAGATTCACAGGAGTTTACTTCATGCCTTCCTGGGTAAATCTCCTTTAAGAATAGTGGGACCATTCCAGGTTTTGTGGGGATGGATCGCCACTCACTTCATGAATTACAATGTACAGAATGGATTACAAATTCCTGGAAGCTCTTTCAGACCGTCAGTGCAAGCATTCTCTGGAATTGCTCCATTAGATGTTAATGGTTATGACATGAAAGTGAGGCTGAGCATGTTTAAGGAATTCAACTTCGTTCCCTATGAAAGTCCGCCATCTGGGCGGTTTGTTGCTGATGGGACAGCCCATTTGGATTTGAGGTCATACATGCTAGCTTGTAGGGATGGTGTGTTAGTATCCAGGATTGATGGAGAGATCATATGTGAGGCCTATACTCCATATAGATTTTCAAGCCAATTCAAATGTCTGTAACAGATTGTTGTATCCCCTCCGGTACATGTCAGGTTAGAGCAACATCAGATGGTTGCTCGACAACTATGGCTGCTGACATCAAGAGAGAAGACTGGGGCAGTATTTGATCTACCAGTTGAAAAAGCGGCACATAATTTGACTACATATTATGCCGAACACTGGTTAGCATCATACCCCAAAGGGATATTGAATCACCCAGTATATCAAGTGGGAAAGAGGAAGAGGACTGTAGATAAATAAACCCTTCCACATGAAGGTGACGCTTCCCCACTTGAAATAGGTTCAACAGACTCCTCTTCTAGAACTGATTCATCGGATTATCAGGATGGGGATGATGAGGCTCAACCGGCACCAAAGCGGTTTCGTGCCCGATATAATCCTCCGACCAGAATTAAAAGACCCACTCCATCAACTCCTACTGAGTTGTTTCATTGTAGTAATTTCAATCACTGCTACATTATAATGTAATAAGTCTTACTTTCTTATTATCTATCTGTAGCTGCAGGAGCTGGGAAGAAATTAAAATCAAAAATTGTAGGACCTTCCTCACAGCTTTCATATCTAAGGCCAGAGGCTGTTCACCTATGGCAGAGCTTATACTGTGGTACTGAGACCGCCTGGCTAGATTTGTGTGAGGGCCTACAACTTCCTGGAATAGGAAATCTTATAGCTTCTAAAAATCTTCCATACGAAGATAACCCCAATGAAGTGTGAGATTACATCAGAGAGCTGTAAATGCTCATATATGCCACTGATGACTCGGTTCCTATCACCAGGCGGGAGAAGTAAATGATTGATCGTGGCGCCAATGAGGGGGCTGGTGGTTCTAGAGATGAGGAATGGCAAGAGTACGTGTCTCCTGAAGATGTAAGTTCTTTTTCCTTATTTTCTTTGAAACTTGATTTCAGTTGAAGCTTTTTTACTTAAGGAAGTTATTTTCTTCATCTCGCAGCTTGCAAAGAAAGTAACTGGGGTTCCTTCGCCACAGTATAGCCCTGGTGGTACTGCTATCGGGGCTGCTGTTGATTCTCCTCACGAACCAGGCGAGATATCTCCAGGCCAGTAGGCCATGAATGAGGCGTTGGACATAGCCTTCCATTCTCCAATCCAAGTGCCAATAAGGGAGACTACTGATACTCCGAAAAAACAAAAGAAGCCAAGGCAATGAAGGAGGAAATCCACAGCTAAACGCTTTATTAGTAGCAGTAAGTCCTTCGAATAATCATGAGTTTATACTCATAATCACATGGTTACTCGTATTTCTGAGGATTGCAAGGTCTTCTTCAATTTCCCCCTTGAGGGAAGGGATTGACCCTCCTTCAAAGGATGTGGAGGGTGTTGTAGAACAATCACAGACCCAAGATGACTTGGTTGCTCCTGGAGAAGAGCTACCATCCATTCCCAGTATCCCTCCTACTGCTGAAGATGTTGTCCAGGGTCAGGGGTTGCAGGACATAAGTCGGCAAGAAGATATAGCAAATGCTCCCACTGGTGAGACTAACCAGGATTCTGAAATATCATTGGATGAAATGATGAATCAAGGAATGACTTTCAAAGAATTTTATGATCATGCTAAGTTGTCATGTGATTTATAAGACCTTGGGCATGAGTGCTACCCTTCGGCCAAATTTTTTTAAAATTTACACTTCTAACCATGACTGAAAACAATACGCAGTTTCTTCCATAGAAGCTGCTAAACTGCCAATGCCTGAAGAGGGTGTGGACATTGATGTCAACCCTACCATTGTAGAAACATTAGCTCAAGTAGAGCTAAACCCAATAGACCCTCCTGAGACCCTTATTGAAAATCCTGTTGAGACCGAGAAAGATGGGGAGAAGTATTCTCAGGTTGCTGAACCATCCTTGGGTAAGGGATAACAAAATTTGTGATTGTACTTTATTCGCAAGACAATCTATTCTTTTGTTATCCTTTGAAGCTAACTAAATCATTCAATTAATCATGAAGGACCATCAACTGCAAAGACTAGATCCGGAGGTGAGGCCTCAGCCTCTGCCCCAACAGGAATTGAAAGTGAAGAAGCACTAATCCGGGGGGGAAACCAGGACATGGCACTTCTTCAAGTGTATTAATTCTAGATTACATGCCCCCCTCTGACGATGATGTTGAATAAGATCCAAATATGATTAAAGCGTTCATCTTTTCACGACGTAAGGCATGGAAAAACATATGGAACATCATATCCGGGGTGACTTTAGAAGAGATACCATCGAAAATTCCTCGATTGTCATCCCAATTTGTTATACTAGGACTTGGTGGTTTTGGATATGAAAAGATCCACGCCATGGTGAAACAGATTATTTTCAGGAGGGAGAAGGCTCAAAAAAGTCGCGAAGATTTGATCAGAGTGAAACTGTCAGTCAACATAGGTGAATGTGAGGCTTCAGTATCACAAGCAAAAGCTGATTATGCTGCCAAGATGAAGGAGATGAAGCATAAAATTAAAGAAAAAGTTGTCCAGCAGATGCAACTCCAGCCACAATTAGATGATGTTATTGGGGAACTTGATCAGCATAATAAATCATTGGATGAAACTCATATGAATGTCATGAAATCCATCGCATATGCTAAGAAGGAACTTCATCAAGGTGAAAAGAGAGAAGTTGGTCAAGTGCACGAGCTTCAAGTAACTACTGATAAATCTCAGGATGCCGTAAATCAAATAAAGAGTTATGTTGAAAGCCTCTTGTAATTCTTTGAAAAGGAGAAGAGACTCCAGTCTGTGTATGTCCTTCTAACTCTTGTAAATCAATGAAAAACACTTTCACTTTCACTTATTTGTACCTTCATTCTCTCACTACCTGCTTTAAATTTACTTAAACCAATGGGCTTAGTAGGCATATTTTTATTTTTACTAGGATTATTACAAATAACCCTACAAACATTGAACCTTTTAATTGCTCAATATTACCTAAATCATACAAAAATGTATATTTAGTGAGCTGGAACTTGATTTTTTATTCAGAGTTCCTTTTTCTTTTGTGGGCAGTTTAAAGTCATGCACGCCGGATATAAAGGGGCTAATGTTTAAGGTCGAAATAGCTTTGACCAAAATGGATTAAAATTGATTAAATTCCTTGACAATTTATCTGAAAACATATTACCATACTCAAGTATGAGGGAAAATATGTAAGTTATGACTTAAGAATTTTTGAATCTGAGGAATGATATGAAAAAGAGCTAAAAGGAATTAAAAGAAGTAGTTTCCAAGAATGAAGTTACCATTATTAAACAAACCCGTTAGGGGGTTGAATTATGCTGGGCCACCTAACGGCTTTGGATGCATAGTTAAACAAAATAGTAACTTTTGGCTAACAAGTCTGTTATGTAGACTGTTTATGCAAGGCCACCTATGGGCACGTGCTACATAGTCAGGCAAAAAGAACTCTCAGAAATTTACTTTCCTAGTGATAAAAGCCAGTGAAAGTTTATGGAGATTCAAATTTTCTAAAGTATAGAGTTTGTTGTATGGAAAGAGGTACTTGAATATGGAGAAGATATTTCTGAAGAAGAATATCGAAGAATTGAATAAATATCACTCATACAAAGGACTGACCCAAACGTAGGGAAAGAGAATATGGAGAGTATAAACCATAAACATGAACACTTTCAGATCATGAAAAAGGACATGGGACAAATATGTTAAGGATTTCTATTTTTTGCAGATCCCTACATACCGTCATTTAAGGCAAATAAGGACAAAAGAGGCATTCTTCTAAAGAATAAAGTTACTATTATACAACAAACCCGTTAGGGGGATGAATTATGCAGGGCCACCTAAGGGCATTGGTTGCATAGTTAAATAAAATAGTATCTTTTTGATAACAAGTCTGTTATGTAGACTATTTATGCAAGGCCACCTATGGGCACGTGCTGCATAGTCAGGCAAAAGAATTCTCAGAAGTTTGACATTTTTGTGACTAAAAGTCATGAAAAGGGTTATGAAGATCTGAAAATATTTATGGTTAGGATTATAACACATAAAAATGGGTATTGTCCAATGTATATAGAGATACATAGGTCAATGATAACCATAATCATGTTGTGGCTGGGTCCTGAATTGAAATTTTGGACTTCACTACGTATCTCATAAGAATGGGAATCAAGCCATACGTAGTTCTTGAAATGCAGTTTAACGTCGTGCAGGACGAAAGTATGAGAGATCTTAGTTTAGGGTCATAGATTTCGGACCATAATAATGAATACGCAGTGTGTGTTTTAATGAGGACTTTTTAGCCAAGGGACTGAAAGTGAAATTTGGGGTTAGGCCTAAAAGACATGGGGATGGATTCGAGGGATACTCGAACGTTCCTACGTATCCCATAAGGATGGGAATCAATCCCACGTAGTTCTAGAACTACCCTTTGTACAAATTTGGTTTGTACATGTGAAGGGTGAAAGGGGACTGTAGTGAAATGATGGTTTAACCTGAGATAAAAAGTTTAGGTATTACCATGTATGCACGTAGTCTTTTGAAATGAAACATGATTGAAAAATCAATGTCAATAATAGTTCTCTCTCAAATGAGGAAATAAAAGAGTATTGTAGTTTATTGTCATACCGGACAAAAGTGTTTCATAGTTTAACGTCATATAACAAGGACGGAAGTGAATCAATGTAAAGATATTGATTCTAGGGGCAGTTTCATGAATCAACGTCATATGAGATGGTGGTGAACCGATGTGAAGAGATTGTTTTTCTTTTGGGCTTGAACCCTGGGAGGTTGCCTACATACCCAGCCTGGAGGGCAAGGATCAAAGTCCATGTAGTTCAATTAAATAATGAATTAATGATCAAGTTGTTCTTGGGGACAACGATCTAAATAATAATAAAAAAATTTATTGGGACTTATATATGGTTAGCGGCCCAAAGAGAGTGTTACGGTTGAGGTTTTCTCTAAGCTCACATGAGTCATACTCGGTGTGAGAAACAAGAGGTAACAACAACCTTAAAAATGCATAGTTTAATGTCATGTAGGACATATAAAGGGACTATGCAGTTTAAATTCTTACAGTTAGGACTATTGGTGATGCGCAGTTTAGTGTCATGTAGCAGGGACAAAATACAGTTTAATGTCATGTAGGACGTATCATGAATTTTCTGTACAGTTTAGCATCATGCAGTTAGGACGATGGGGACAATAGAGTTTAACGTCATGTTGGACGAAAGTGGGACTGATTAGTTTAATGTCATGCAGTAAGGACAAAATAACACACCATTTACGTCATGTTGGACGCATTGGGGATTTTTTCACAGTTTAAAGTCATGTTGGATGAAAGTGCGAATAGTTTAAGGTCATATTCATGGACCATTGATGGTGCAGTTTAATGTCATGTTGGACGGTGGTGTAGTTTATGGTCATACAAGACCTTTGATGATTATATAGTTTAACGTCTTTCCGGACGTAAGGGGATTTTATACAGTTTAGTGTCATGTAGTTAGGACGTCACAGTTTAACGTCTTGCTGGACGTAAGGGACTTGAAAATAATTTAGGGTCATATTTATGGACCATTGATGATGCAATTTAAGGTTATACAGGACCTAGTTGCAGTCTAAGGTCATACTGGACCATTTAGGGAACTTTTTCATAGTTTAACGTCGTGTGGGAAGAAGTTGCAGTTTAAGGTCATACATGACCATTGCTGTATAGTTTAACGTCATATAGCAAGGAAGAACTGGTGTTGTACAGTTTAGTGTCATGTTGCGGGGACATTGAAGGTGACACAATTTAACGTCATGTTGGACGTATGTGCAAATAGTTTAGGGTCATATGCTTAGACGGTTGCTGTATAGTTTAACATCATATAGCAAGGACGAACTGGTGCCGCATAGTTTAGTGTCATGTTGTGGGGACATTGAAGGTGACACAGTTTAACGTCATGTTGGACGTATGTGCAAATATTTAGGGTCATATGCTTAGACCGTTTCTGTATAGTTTAACTTCATATAGCAAGGAAGAACTGGTGCCGCACAGTTTAGTGTCATGTTGCGGGGACATCTTGTGAATACTTTGTATTTTATAAAAAATATTTCTTCAAAAATATGGAATTAGTTGGAGTAGTAATGAGTTATCCTTCCATCGAGATTAATGAATAAGCTCCATTGGAGTAGACCCTATGTATTGAATAAGGTCCTTCCCATTTTGGCTCAAGCTTGGGAGGTTTGTTTCCTGGTATCATTGGAGTTCTGAGAACTAATACCAATTCTCCCTGAATGAATGAACAAAGACGAACTTTTCTGTTAAAATCTCATGCTATTCGATTCTGATAGATTTCGAAGTGGTACAAAGTGCACAATCTTTTCTCATCTAACCATTCCAATTCATTCAATCGCTTTTGGGATTGCTCATCTGTAGATAACTGATCGCAAATGGCTACTCTGAGTGAGGGCAATTGAACTTCAATTGGAAAGACTGCTTCTGTTCCATATACCAACGAATATGGAGTTGACCGTGTTGCATTGCGGGTGGTAGTCCGATAAGCCCATAAAGCATGAAAGAGTTTATCAGGACATGACCTCTTATCTTTATCCACCATCTTTTGCAGTATATTTGAAAGATTATTGTTAAAGGCTTCTATTTGGCTATTGGCTGCCGCATGATACCGAGATGAATGGTTGGATTTAATGTTGTATTCTTGATACAATTTCTTCACCTCAGAAGAACAGAATTTGGTGCCTTTGTCCGTAAATATGGTATGAGGGACACCAAATCTAGTAATGATGTTAGACTTGATGAAGCTAACAATGCATTTAGAACTGACTTCTTTGAGAGGTACTACCTCTTCCCATTTGGAAAAGAAATCAGTAGCAGTAAGAATGTACTTAAACTGCTTGGCCGTAGCTGAAGGGTAAGGTCCCACCACATCCATTCCCCATGCGGCAAATGGCCATGAGTATTTAGCTGAATGAAGCAACTCTGGAGGTTGATGAATGAAGTTGGCATGTACATGACATGAATGACACTTCTTTGTGAAATCAACACAATCTTGTATCATTGAAGGCCAAAAGTATCCAAGCCTTCGAATTTGATCAGACAATCTATGTCCAGACTGGTGGGCACCACAGACTCTTGCATGCACTTCTTTCATGACAGCCATTGTCTCTTCACCATCAATGCATCTGAAGAGAACTCCATCAAAACCAGGTTTGTAGAGAATTTTCTCTAGGTGGTTTGGTCCATCATAAAGAGTAAAATTTACCACATGTCGCCGGATTTGTTCTTTCTCGGCTCTATCAGGTGGAAGTGTTCCATTTTGAAGGTATTCCCTGATAGGTGACATCCATCCTGTAGTATGACCATACGGTTCCGGAATGGGACTAATTTAATTAATTTCCTCTGTTCTGGCTTGAACATAAGGTGAAATTTCACGACGGTGGGCAATACTGATGGTTGTCTCGTCCCGATTTGGATCTGCTAGAGTTGTTGCTATATTAGCCAGTGCATCAGCTTGAGCATTTTTTGATCATGGGACATAAGAAACTGTCGGTTCTGAAGGGAATTCCGCCATTAACTTTCTGAAGTAATCATACAAAGGGATTAACTCTTCTTTTCTGATGGCATAATCCCCATTGACTTGTTTGATTACCAAGTCTGAATCACCTTTCACCTTTAAGTGATTCACTTGTACTTGAAGCGCTAACTCCAAGACTTTGATAAGAGATTGGTATTCGGCTTCATTATTGGTACCACCTTCCCACAATAAAAAGGAATAAGGTAACAATGCCTTATCTGGAGAAATGAGTACAATTCCAAGACCAACTTTGTTGAATTTTGGATTTTCCATTTTCTTCCCTGTTGGACTTCTGGAAGCACCATCAAAATACATTTCCCATGTTTGAGGACACTCTTGAATAGAAAAAACTTCCTCATCAGGGAGTTTAATATCTGAAGATGTGTCTTCCACTGAAGGATGCTCAGCTAGGAAATCAGCCAGAGCTTGGCCCTTTATTGCCTTTTGAGATACATACTGAATGTCGAACTGCTGCAAAATAACTGCCCACCTTGCTAGACGTCCTGTAAGCATTGGACGACTAAGGATGAATTTGAGCGGATTATTGAGAGATACCAATTGGACTTCGTGATGTTGTAGGTAGTGTCTCAGTTTCTGAACTGCAAATATTAATGCCAGGCAGCACTTCTCAATACTTTAATATCGGGTTTCTGCTTCAAGCATAGTTCTACTGAGATAGTAGAGGCTATTTTCATTCACAACATCATTCTTTTGAGCGAGAAAGGCACCCAATGATCGCTCTAGAGCTGTCACATAGAGGATAAGTGGTCTAACTTCAACAGGTGGCATGAGTACTGGTGGACTCAAGAGGTATTTCTTGAGAACATCAAACTCTTCTTGACATTATTCATTCCACTGGTAAGTGACTCCTTTTTTCAATAATTTGGTAAAGGGTAAACTTTTGCCTGCCAAATTGGCGATGAAACGCCGAATATAGGATAAGTTTCCATGAAGTCCTCTTAATTATTTCAAATTCTGAGGATGTGACATACCAAGGATTGATTTGGTATTCTCAGGATCAACTTCAATACCACGATGGCGTACAACAAAACCAAGGAATTTTACTGAGGTTACCCCAAAAGCACATTTTAAGGGGTTCATCTTCAAATTATATTGTCGAAGCTTGTGGAATATGACTTAAAAATCAGCCAAGTGATTATAACATTGTTTGTATTTAACCACCAAATCGTCTACATAGCATTCAACAAACTTCCCTAAGAAAGGATTGAATATACGATGCATGGCACGTTGATATGTTGCACCTGCATTCTTTAAACCAAAGGGCATCACCCGGTAACAAAACACACCTTGAGGGGATCTGAAGGCTGTAGATTCCTCATCTTATGGGGCCATTCGGATCTAATTATATCCGGAATATCCATCCATGAAGGAAAGTACTTCATAGATAGCAGTCGCATTAATTAAGAGTTCTGTAATCGGAACTGGGAAATCATATTTAGGAAAATACCGATTAAGATCTCTGAAATCGATGCAAACCCTAATTTGTCCGTTCTTCTTCTTTACAGGGACAATATTAGCCAACCACTTGGGATACTGAACTTCTCTGACGAAGTTTTCTTTGATCATCTTATCCACTTCAGCTTCAATTTTGGAAGCATAGGTTTGGTGTGTTCTTCTCGCGGCTTGCTTAAATCCTCGATGTTCTTTTGGTAAACCCAAATGATGAGTAGCAATATCAGGATCAATCCCAGGAATTTATGTGTAGTTCCAAGAGAAAATATCTTTATTTTTCTTTAGAAAATAAATATACATCTCTTTCTCTTCAAGGGTCATGGACGCACTAATTAAAGTGGGGCGTGGATCTTTCTCTGTACCCAGATTTATTTCTCTGAGTTCATCCACAGTGGTAGAGATACACTCTTCAAATGCTGGAGGATCATCTCTAAGATCTTCCTCTTCCTCTTCATCATGTGCTATTTCTTCTGTTTCTACTATCATAGTAGATGACAAAACGAAATTTTCATGATCAGAAGAGATGTCAAAATTTGCATATTTTTAAGAAGAAGCTTCTATTTCTGACCCTATTAATGATAAAGGGCCTTCTTTGGGAAATAAAGAGGAGATGATGGATTGAGAATTGAAATCATTATTCACTTCTGATGTTGCTATAAATTATTCTGGCCTGATTGGCGATGTATAGACCTGTTGGATTTAAACAGATGAAATGAAGACGTCACCACTTGTGCTTTCATCACCGTTTGGTAGGTTACCAATTTCTCCCATGTTGTCTGGCTCAATTGCCGTAATTGACAGTATGGATCTTTCAATAAGAGTATTTTGATTTGGGCCTATTTTGTCAATTTTACTGATAGGTAACACATAATCTGTACTCACATGTGTAAATGGATTTATTGGAATCTTCTCCAAACCATATGGAGCATTAACTTTGGTAATTTCCTTCATTGTAGATTTTTCTCTTCCCTTCATGTCATAAAATTCTTCCTCAATGTATTGAGACTCACATGTCTTGAACGGGGTCTTATCACCATAAAATGTTCCAACTTGACCATTGAAACAATATTTGAGACATTGATGGTATGATGAAGGAATAGCTGCATGCTGATGTAGCGAGGGTCTTCCAAGCAAGACGTTGAAAGCTGAGTCTTGATCAACAATCATGAAATCCGAATTTGATACAAGATCACCAAACTGAGTTCTTAGTGTAACTTCGCCCAGTGGTTCTTGTTCATTTTTATCATATCCTTGTAACATCATGGTAGAAGGAGATAAATCAGATTCCGTGAGGCCCAATCGACGAAGTGTACGGATGTGCATGAGGTTGAATCCTGAACCATTGTCAATGAAAGCTCTTCGGATATCTACACCATTGAATTTTCTAGATAAGTACAAAGGTTTTATGTGCCCATGACCAACATCATCTTCATCTTTATCAGTAAAAGATATCACTGCATGGCATTCTACAGGATTATTCTCTATGTGATAGACTTCAGCTGTAGCAATTTCAGCTTCAAACTCCTGAGGACTTGACAAAGCTTCGATGAGTGCTTCCCGAAGATCTTTTGACAGATTCAAAGCATCCAAAATTGATAACTTGGCTGGTACTTGGGCCATGTGTTTCAATATATCATACTTTTGATCTAGAGGTCTGCGTTTCCCAACAAGAATATGCATTTTAGCAGGTACCTTGGAAGCAGATGCTTTGGAAGATAATGCATCTTGTATTGGGATAGAAGTTGGAAACATCCTTGGTTTTGGAATATTAGACCGATTAGATCCATTTACTTACTGAGATAAAGAAGATGGAATTTTTAATCGGTCTTCCAAAATAACTGTGCCAAGACTGAGTTGACTATTGGCAGAATAACTTGGATGTTCTTTTTGAGATCACTGAAGGGCTCTACCACAAGTTTATACTGCATACACAGTGCTAGCAGGGGTAGAATTGGAGTAGTGGCTTCGGAAAGATCCAAGTCTGCCCCTGTATCCTGAACCTCTGGAACTTCTTCGGATTCCCTTATTTGATACAGGGAATTCAGGCTCGTTAAAATTGAAATTACGACTACAATATAGATCTGTTAATTGAATCATATTAACAGAATCAAAGATTAACTCTTCGTCTAATAAAGACTCTCCCTAACTAGCCTGTTTAGGCTATTCCATTTGATGGGGCGGTGCCTGTGGTTTTGAAGTAGATGGCATATAGTCTTCCAGAGTCAAAGACAATTTAGGGTTTGACACATACTCATCTTTTTCTTATTCTTTTTCCTTCTTTGAATCAAACCGTTTCTTTGAGGAATTTCCCTCTGACAAAGAGGGTTTTACCGCAATATTAATGGCAGAAGACACAATTGGTTTCTTTAATTGTGTTCGCAAAATTCCATGAGTCCGATTGATTGTCTTTCTGACCATCCAATCATTATATTTCTGTGCATTTCTGCTTTTGAATTCTTTCCATTCACCTTCCTCCCCTGGAACTGTAGCAGTAACACATGCTACCTGAGTTGAAGAACCTTTCAACATGACTTGTCCCAAGTCGAACATCTTTTACAGGAGGTCTTTGTAGACAAAACACTCCTGGATGGGATGCCCTAACATTAGATGAAAGGGAAAATAATTGGGACAGTCTTCATCTTCATCCTTGTTTGGCCACTTGGGCACTGGTAATTGAACCAAATTATTTTCCAGAGCTAAAATGAAGTAACCAAGAACTTGCTCATTTTGGAAAGAGTATGTTTTACTCTTCAAATCCTCAAATTGTTTTCGTCGTTGATCTCTTTGATCATTTGGAAGAAACGGCCTTTGTTGTTGGAGTTCAGGAGGTGGAGCCCTTCGAGAAGATGAAGGTTTTGAAGTAGAAATAGGTATAGGTGCATGTTTAAGCATAACTGTATCAGTTTCTGATTTACCCATTCTCCTTCCTGGAGCTGATAGAATTACACGAGATTTAACCTTATCCTGTATAAGTGAATCTTCAATCTGCTAAGCGATTGAAGTAAGGTCTCAAAACCCTCCTGTGTATTTCACAGGGATCAATGGCGTGTGTAATTCGTCACGCAAATTTTCCACACAGATTGGCAACATCTCTTCCTGAGGGAGTGTTAAACTCAGGGAATACGTTAATCCCTTCTAGCGAGCAATGAAATCAGAGACTCTTTCATTCTCCCTTTGCTTGCAGTTTGTAAGATCGAAAACTGTCATTTTTTGCAAAGTTGAGCTGAACTGAAGAAGGAATTTTTGACGAAGATCCTCCTATCCGATGATTGACCAGGATTGCAAGCTTGTATACCAGACAAAAGCTGGTCCTTGCAAGGTTCGCACGAAGCATCTGCGTTTCACTGCTTCTTGCTGCTCTGGAGTTCCCATCATATGATCACAACAAGACACGTAATGCGTCAAATGTTGTTCAGGGTCCCCTGATCCATTGAAAGTAGGGAAAACAGGGTTTCCAAAACTAGATGGAGGAGAAATTGAATCTACCCATTCAGGGTAAACTTTCTTTTCTTGTTGAACTTTCGACCGTTTCCCTTCCATAGTTTCTACCCGAGCTGTTAATGACTCAATAGTAGTTATTAACGTTTGAGAAATATCATGTTGAATTTGGTCTTGGGTAGGTGAAATTAATGGGGCTTGGACAGACGTGGTGATTGGTGCTGAAACTGATGGTAGCACTGCCAACCGTTGTTGCGTTTGACCCATAGGATTAGACCTTTGAGGGTGTACTGATAAAGGAGGATATTCCTGATCCATCTCAGTAGTTACAACAAATTCCTTCGGCTGTCAGACTTCAGCATTCTAAAGAAGAAGACTATTCTAAAGTAGTTCTGCATTCAACCTTCTTAATTCATTCATTTCTTCCTCTTGTTGTTCAAACCTTTGCTCTAACGAGAGCGATTGACCTTCTCTAGAGGAAGGATATGTAACCTGATTCTTTCCCCTCCCTTTGTTGGATACTTTTTCGAGTGAAGGAAGTGGATTACCTAGGTTCTGAGTAATCCTTTGACTTCGTGTACGCACACCTTCTTCATTTGTATCGGTGCATACATTTTCTTGAGCAGGACGCTCTTCATATGAGTCCCCTGAGTGAGTCTCCTGTGGTGTATTAGCAACAACGGCATTGATGACATTGATTGATGTATAATGCATCGCATCCCTTCTAACAACATTTATGTGATATTTTCTTCTTTCATGTCTTTTATGAGACATTGCCTTTTGTTGATTTAATCTTTTAGGAACTTCTTCATGAGCTATAACTTGGAGGGAATCTCCTGATAATTTGGCTCTTCGTTCCTCTTGGGGCTTCTTCCCCAATCGAGAAAAGACCGATATTCTCTGAGAAGGGGATTGATGATTTGAAAGAGTCCCCAGTCTCGATAACTGGGGATGTTCCTGCTGCTTCCGCTAAAATCCTTGAATCCCATTTGTTGACAATGAGGGTTGGGTTAAAGGATTCCCCAGTCTGACAAGCTAGGGTGGCTCTTGACATGCTATGTCTGAGACCTTCTTTAAAGCTCTGTTGATCTTGCGAATCTTAGTTCAAAAATTAGCTGGATGCATTAGCATGTATCCACATTAATCACCTGGTTTAACAGACCGTTGGATGATTTCCGAGACTTCTGTCATTTGATGATGTGTTTGCTCCATACGAGAGGCTTGTGCAATATTCTCGCCTGCTTGATGTCGGAGCAATTCAACAACATTTTCTATATATGCTTGATTTTGAGAGGAACTAGTTGAAGCATGTTCTTGAGCAATCTTTTTATTATGAACAAAGCCCATTGACTGTGGCCAGCCATGGGAAATAACATTGCATGAGACAATTTTCGGCGGGCTTTACTGACTGGAAAGCACTGTAAAATATAGTGCTTCGTGAACACCCCATCCTCTGATATGAACACCAGATGGGGCATTTGCAATTAACTGATGCAATTTTCTTAGTGCGCTAAGGCATGAACGTTGAAGGGTTCTCTGTTGCTTTTCATCCTTGGGATACCGAGAGACTGAGAGAGATGCCAAATCAATCTGACGTTGTATCCCTTCTATTATCTTAAGATTATTTTCATATTCATCATAAGATAATACCTTCTTCTTCAATTGACAAAGAGTTTTCCATATGTTGAGACAAATATCATGGACTCCATATTCCATCAACATCTTTGGAATATCATATTGGGAGTCAACCAAAGGCCAAAACATGACTAGTACCTCACTTTTCGCCAGTTTTTTCCTCATGTTCATCATTTCCTCTTTATCATTAAATGAAGATTCTTCTACCTGTTTTGACCAGAGTTGGTGTTTCCTTGTTGCTTCATCGAATTCAACAAGATTGGTAGATATATCATTGATCAGACTAAGAGATACATGACTTCGGGGTGGTTCATAGAATGACATATACCCTGGGCTATCTTCTGATTGAGATAGTATTTCACTTGCTAGCGATAAAGCATCAGACATGACTGGTTTCGCATTTGCAAGTGCATCAAGTTAAGAGGGCTTTCTCGGCACTACATTGTCCACTGGAGTATTTTCCAGGTAATGTGAATCACTACTGCGGAGAGGACTTTTGCAGTGAAATTCATCATCATGGGGAGGACCACCATAATGGGTTACAGCAAAAGATGAGATCTCTTGCTCCTTGGTCTTATGACCACACAGAGGGTTCCTGTGGATCTCATCTGAAGAAGAAACTTCAAGATTGACCGAATTTTCATGAAGCAAGCCTTCATGAGGATATGTTTGTTGAAGACTTTCGGAATTAATGTTCCCGTTATTGGGAACTGAGGGAGTAGAATCTTGAATTTCAATAGATAAATGCTTGAGGGCTTCATGAACTCCAGCATCGAGCAAGGCCTTGTTACAGATTGGACTTTGATCTCCTGACTGTGTTGGGAGGATCTTTTTCTTAGATGACTTCTTACTCACTTTGGAAACCACTTGTTGACGAAAGTGGTTACTCTGAGCAGGTGTATGTGCCTGATCAGGAATGATGGTCAGGTTAGGCTGACGATATCCACTCAAATCAGGTGTATGTGCCTGACTTGGTTGTCCGTATGATATGGGGGAGTATGCCCCAAAACCCTCTTAGACTGGAACATATGTGTGTGTCTGTTCCGGAGTGAATCATTGATGTGTCCCTCCACTGCTAGGGATAGATTTATGTGTCTTTACCTGAGATGATGCTGAAGCTGTTATGATATCCTGGCAAGCATCCAGAATATGAGCATGAATTTTCTTCTGCTCTTTCACCATTGACAAAATATTCTTGGTGACTTCAGCTGCCGGAACGGGGATATATGTCCATTCCGGGCTTGGAGTAGGTGTATGTGCCTGCTCCTGTCCTCCTTTTCCTGTCAGTGAATCCTGACAGTACTCAAGTGTGGAGGCAAAGAGTTGAGTCTGCCTCCGGTTTTTCGTCGGAGCTTTCCGAATAACTTCTCTGTGCGCTACCAAGCGAGACTGTTGGTAGGCTTGATTAGTACTAGCAGGTGTATGTGCCTTCTGATTACACTTATCCAAACGCGGTTGACGAGATCCATCATATGTAGTCAGGTGAGCCTGCTGACTAACTGATGATGAATAAGCAGGTGTATGTTCCTGCCTATAGTACTCTGCCGGATTTGCCTGGTGGGATTGGCGTGATGCTGCCAGACGAGTCAGCTGGACAGTGGAATTAAAACGGACAGGTGTGTGTGCCTGCTCGTTGTTCGCCACCATGTTATGTTGGCGGACTTCTCCGGAGATGGCAGGGATGAAAACTTGCCCATTGTTATCTGGATTCCGTCTCTGGCAGTTCGTCTTTCCTGCTCGGGTTCGAGGAACCAGAGTTGAATGCCTGGAGTCGGTACCCTCATCATGTTGAGGGTGCACTGCCGTACGAGTCTGGCGGCGATTGTTTATGGGATCCCTTGGGAAGGACTCCTATTTTTTTGAATTAAGGCCCTGAGGGACCTGTTCATTCACTTCCTCAGAGTAAGGGAGCGAATGGAAATTGCGTTCCAGGGATAACGACCCGAAACGGTTGGAGACGGTAGTCAGCACCGCCTGCCTCTTGATCACTGGTCGTTGTTTTCCGGACGACCTGTGTGAGTTGTTCACTTGGAGGGCCTGTCGGGCAGCCTCCAAAGTTGGGATGGTACCGTGTTGACGGTACTCCTTAACCAGCGCATTTGATACCCAGCATTGAAGATGCTGAGTAGGTGATGTCATCCTCAGAGCGGATGACGATCCAGTAGGAATAGCAGCAGTGGTATTTGCAGCAGCAGTATTCACAGATGTCAATTTGAGAGCAGCCATTATGGAAATACAGAAGATCTTGGAAAAGAGAGAATGTTTGATATAACAGACGTAATCAAGATAAAATTCAGCCACTTCATCCTTTGGATGAGCACACATGTCAATGATTGTTTTTTTAGCCCTCTTATTGAGTTTTAAAAAGGGGCTTAACAAATAGGTAAAACATCATTTTAATTTGGTTAAGGATTCACGTCGTGTTCACCATTTTTTGTTTCCCTCGGAATTCGGGGATGACCTCCTGGATGGGAGATTCAAACGTTCCGATCAGTTTCTAACGGGTTTTTTCGTAGAACCGGAAACATCCAATGATTCCACATCCATTTGGACCTACTTTCCAAAGGTAGGCGCTCATTAGCTTGTGGACTGATGAGGCTTAGGAATTTGCATTGGTCGAGAGGATGGGAGGTCGGACTCATCACACCTTTTTGAAGGGAATTATTGTCTATTCCAGGACTCTCTTTATAGATTTAAGTTATGTTCATGAATCCTTATTACATTACCAAGTATAAAATGATCTTTTCCTTCAGTTATGACAATCAATGATTAAATATATAAGAAATATATAGAATCCTTTATATGTATTCGAGGTTCTTCATCAATAGAGAGTCATCTATATATATTTAGAGATTAATCATCAATGATATCCTTCAAAACATTCATATAAAAGTCTCTTGGTCATTATGATGACCAGGCTGGTTTTAAAGCCACTCAGTGGGGCACTTGTAGTTTATTGTCACTCAGAAGGACATGAATTATTTTAGAGTTGGGATCAAACCCGTAGATGGGCTACCAACGTATCCTTTGCTTTGGAAAAGGAATCATAACCCACGTAGTTCGAATGAAAGAGTATGATGTTTATGATTGATGGCTCAAAGAAGGATGTCATAATTACTTTTACCCTCTAAGCTCACGTGAGTCATGCTCGGTGTGAGAAACAAGAGGTATTGGTAATAAAATAGACAATTGAGCCATGAAAGATGAAATCATAAGAAATGGTTTGGGGCTTATGTATGTATGACTGCCCAGAGGATTTACTTTAGGGAGAAAATCCAGGAACAAGGTCCATAAAGGTATATGTGCTTCATGGAGATTTGAATACTCTAACTTGGGACTTATTCCTGAAAAGGAAACCCAAATTAGGAGAGGATTGATAACTGGGTTTTACTCCTGAGAAGGAATCCCAGATCAAATGTAAATTAGGACTGGTTAAAGAGAATTTAAGGGACTTGATGCTTATTCCTGAAAAGGAATCCCAAGATTAGGGGACTTGGGGCTTATTCTTAAAAAAGGAAGCCCAAGATTAGGACTGGGACTTATTCCTAAAAAGGAGACCCAGGTTAGGGGACTTGGGGCTTACTCTTGAGAAGGAAGCCCAAAATTATGAATGAGACTTATTCCTGAAAAGGAGACCCAGATTAAGGATTATGGTTTGGGGCTTACTCCTGAAAAGGATGCCCAAATTAGAGGACTTATGACTGGGGATTATTCCAGAAAAGGAGACCCAGGATAGGGATTCTCTCATCTTAAAGGATGAGGATGAATGAATGAACTCTCCATATTTAGTGACATAAGGATATTTAAATCACTAGGTTTTGATAGATATTCCACAGAATTCCTTTCAGATAAGGAAGTAAAATCAAGAAATCATGCCATAAATGGCTTTGAAGAGTGTCTTGAAGACTGAATCTTGAAAAGGAAGTAATAATGTCTTAAGAGGGATGAAATGGGAAATAAAGGCACCCCAAAAAAGGAAGGGGCGTGCAAGTCCTGGAAGACGTGCAAGTACTGCGTGGGCGCGCAAGTATTGGTCGCGCAGGTATACATGCGCGATACGTGGTGTACTTGCACGATGGTCAACCAGCATTGAAATACTTGATCGACTCTTTATTAAAGCCTTTAGAATCCTCTTGAGTTTCTTCCAGAAAAGGGACGCGCAAGTTCTATCGATGGATTAAGGCGGCGCGTAAGTGTGACCACTTCCCTTAAGGGCTGGCCACTCAGGCGCGCAAGTGCTGATGAGTTTCAATACTTAGTCCTTCCTCCCTCTCTTAAGATCTTTCATTCTAGGTATGAAATTACCTTAGAAGTGTTCCGAAAGCTTTGAGAAGAGACTTGGGCATCGGGAGCTTCAATCCGAGTTTCTGGAAAAAGATCCTCCCGAATGGGGGGCCCACATGGTCTATTTATAGGCAGGAGAAGACCCCGGGTGGTTACCAGGTGGTTATCAATTAGGTCGCGCAAGTCACTTGCGCGACCATAAGGGCGTCATGCAATTGGACTTGTGCGACAGTGATATAACCTGCGTGGTGCAGTTGCTTTTGATCCTTTGGTTATGCCTTTGTCGATTTTTGAAATTTTCTTCAAAGGTTAAATCACTTTGAGCTCAGATATTCCCCTTTTCCGATTTTTAGATTCTGTGACGAAAGGAGCGTCAACAGATATCAAATGACTAATTATAGTCAAATATTTCTATTTTATACCTCGATATAAAAATTATTTTTGTAAAAGATATATGGTTATGTTATATTTTTCATTACAATAAATTGAAAGTAATTAAATGTCATTTTTACACACAAGTGGCCTCATGGGGGGGTACTAAAATAAACCCAAGGATTCCCATGTTCATAAATATCTCATCCAATAGGGTTAGAACATGTGTTATGGTAATTTAATATTATTTCATTCTTTTTTTTTGAAATATTTATCCTTTAACCATGGTAAATAATTTTTTAAAGTTACTATTCATAATTTCTAAAAATGAATGTTAATAATTTTCAAAATTTCGAACTCCAAATTATATATAAGGAATATATTTTTCAAAATTCAAAACGTAGAAGTTGTATAAATTAATTTCAAATTATTTCCCATTTACAAAACTAGAAAGCGTGTTTTTAAGAAGTAAAAACAGCCAAAAAATTTACATGTGTTTTTGTCCATTTTCAAAGTGAAATTACTTTCAATGAAAAACATTATATTAAATGATAAAATTGTAATCTAACTAAATTTTAAAAACAGTTAAATGTAAAATCTATCTATATAAATAAATTAGATGAAAATTTAGTTTTGAATTAAAATGCGGTGTTTTTAACTATTCATTAAAAATTGAACTTTATCAAACAAAAATAACAAACAATTACTCAAAATAAATTTTCATGTCCCGAATATAAATGAAATTTTTTTATTTTCATATGGATCATTTAAAATAGAAAAAAACTAGATTTAAAAATGGGCCACCATCAAAAGGTATTAAATCGACCTTTTAAAGAATATTACAGTATTTCATGCTTAAATTCGAATTCATTCTTATATTAATCCTCTAAAATTTGTTGTATAAATGTAAAGACATTTATCAAAAATGTGTAATCATAATGTAGATAGTTAGTTTCCCTACCCTCATCAAAATGACTATGTGTTAAATACCATTTAAAATAATAAAAATATTATTATATTATATTTCGCTATAACGCAATGTTGTGTGCAACATAAAATTTTAAAAAAACCTATAGTTGCGTGTTGAGTACACTATCAATAAAATTCCCCTCGATAATATAAAATTAATATATTATTCATAAATATTATTTGATATGAAAAAGTATTATTCTATTAATACATCGTTCATCATAAAACATCCTTCATCCATCCCTCTTGAGCATCACCCTGGTAAATGAAATCACACATCACCTCCACCTCCATTTCTCCCCAATGCGACTCCTCCACATGCTACCTCAAATATGAATGCACCATCATCAAAAATAGAAATCCTCTACCACCATCCATTCCTACATTTATGTACTGGGTAGAAAAATCCATTATCGACTTCCACATATTTACAGATTCCCAAAAAAACCCCTTTTGTGAATTCCTACTCAAATAATCATCCATTACATTCCCCTCTCTTGAGGTGTATGATATGTCTATGTCAAAATATTGGGTAAACTCCATCCACCTCAAATGACACAAGGTCTTGTCTCTCTATGAGATTATATACCTCAAGCACATGTGATCTGTAAAGACCAAAAAGTTCTCCCCAATGAGGTAGTTTCGACACAACATTATTGTGATAATTGCCTCTAAAAGATCCAAATTGTGTGTGGAATAATTGTGTACATAGGGACAGAACTTCCTAGACCCATAAGAGATCACTCCTCTATGATGCAACAACACACATCCCAAGCCTAGACTTTAAGCGTCACATAACACATTGAGCATCACCCCTTCCTCTAGAAACCTGTGTGCTGGAGCAATGAACAAATCCTGTTTCAGACAAGTGAAGGATATATGACATTTCTAACTCTACAAAGAGGCCTAGTATTTCTAGGTCGATGTTGTCAGTGAAGATTAACTTCAAGAGAAGTTGTGTATGAATATCTGGTAATATAATACTAGCCAAAGAAAGCTACAAATTACCACTATGTTCTTGGGTTCTTCCCATGAAATGACTGCCTCGACCTTTGAGGTATCCACTAACATCCCTCTTAAGAAACCACATGTACAACGAAGTGTACATTTCATGTCTAGAATGTAAACATGGAAAACATCCTACAGAGCTTCTGGAATTGATGAACGTCCAATATATTCCATAGATTCTCAGTGATCTCCTCCATTGTCTTTGAGTATATTAGGATGTCTTTGATAAATATGATGACAAACTTGTCCTGGAACACACGGTTGAAAGTATTAATGAGGCCCATAAACACATATGGTGTGTTCATTATAAAGAATGGAATGAACATGAACTCAAAGATCTCATTAAAACACCTTAAAGTATATTTATTATGTAACCGTCCTTCAACCATAACTGGTGATACCTAGACCACAGCTCGATCATAGAGAACCATCATCCTCACCTCAGATAGTATAAAATGTCATATATCCTTAAGAGAGGTTAATGGTTCTTGACCATTTCATGATTCAATATCTGGTAGTCTATGCAGACCCTTAGACCATCATCTTCCTTATTCATGAACAAGATTGGATCACACCACAGTGACATGCTGGTCAGATAAAGTCATTCTTCATCAGATAGTAAATATGAATCCTTAACTCCCACAACTCATTGGATTCCATCGGATAACAATCCATCGAAATAAGATGAGCACAATATTGTATATCTATCCCAAACTCAACAACACACCAAGGATGTAGATTCACAACCTCTTCAGGGAAAACATCATGGAACTCTATGAAAACATCATAAACCTACACTATATCTGCATCCATAGAGCCCACTGATATATTGACGGACAGAGAAAAAAGTGGCTACGCTCACCAACTTCCCGTCGGACAACTCCACTGGCCAAAAAAGTTACCCACGAGACATCCTTATTTGAAAACACAACTCTCCCCCAGAATTAGTTTATAACAACATGCATGAAAAAAGATAATAAATTGAAAACGTGACATCGTGTGACAACATTTGTAGTAGAAAGAGATTCCCATTGGATTGATGTGGCCCCTATATCAATTTGTATCCCTAGAAAATATAAAACAATCATGTTTGACCTCCGACTAGCAAACTCAAAAAAATTGGAATAGAAATCCTTATAGACCTATTCCTAGAGAATAGGCTAGATTGGGTGCAATGAATGAGTGTGATGCTTTAGAATTGAAAAAAAAAGTCACATGAAAGGGTACTCAAAAAACTGATCATTCCTTAGACAATCTCTGACCCTTCTAGAACCACTACCTCTAAAGTGTTTAACTATCAACATATAGCTTCAATGCCCTATGGTTGTCAGCCTCCAACCAAATCATTCCTTGGTTGAGATCCCGATGGAGCACCCTAATGTCTTCCTCCACTTGCACCATCTTCCCTCAGTGGAGCAGGGGCCTATGTTCCTAACTGTTGGAAGGGCATAGTTGGAAATTGTTGTTGAGGTGAGAAAAAAACCTGCCCACCCCAACTATACTGATCTTGATCAGGGAAATGACTTTGAAGGTTCCCAAATCATCTAAAAGAATAAAACCTCGTACCCAAGCCCATTATAAAAGTAACAGATCCGTTAGATTTGAACTTAAACAGCTGATGTTGACTCCCCACTTGCTAAATCATCGAAGGCCCTAGCGCCAGTGACCTGCTTCTATAAGCCTTTCTGTTTATAGAACACTTCTATATCCCCTACAGTACTATAATTCCTCACAAGTGCATTCTTTCAACTTTTTATGCCTTCTTCCGGACCATTTTGTATGTCTTATAGGTTAAGAGAGTAATTTCATAATGAAGAGACAGATGAAGTTCCACCTCCAAGAATGTCACCTGAGACTCCTCGTCTAGAATATGTCCCAAATGAAAGATAAGGAGATCCTTGAACATGATCTTGGGTTCCCATATCGAAAAAATCCAATATAATAGGGAGAGTAACTACTTATATTTCTAATCCTTCATGTTCAAATAATTTACTTATTCCATGAACTCCTAAAAATTAGTAAAAATAACAACAACATCCTTCATATCCCACAGATTGAGTTTCTACTACTGATGCATAACACCCCATTTCGGGCTCTCTTCTAGAGAAACTAGATACTCAATCGGAGCTCAGATCAAGATGAACATGAAAACTATATCCTCAAACAACTCTACATATCTATATCTAAATTTTCAACTTTCTAATTTCATAGATTCTATCACTCAAAATCATGAAGTGTATTCTTTCATTGATCATCATCCACTAATGTCTCAACCCTTCATTGGTTGACTCTGTCAGCTTGTTGAGCCTCTACTAATTGATCCACTCATGGATGATGATCGAGTGTTATATCTGAAAGGTAAATAGGGAACTCCTATGACCACGTAATATAGAATTTATTTAGGATTTATTTTAACACATTTTTTATTTTAATTTCCCAAAACATTCAAAACTAACAATATCAAAAGTGAGAATGATTCATAAACCATTCCTAGCGTATCTAACCTGCATATGATGTATCCTGACTTTATTTCTCGGTATACTCATATTCCTTGTGTCAGATCATGGGGGCCCTAAAATCCATGTCCAAGCCAGTCTTTAGTACCATATGTCATGAACCAAGATAATAAGACATTTTTTCCGACATACCCATGAAATCCTCTATATTTGTAACTCTAAAATACCTCTTATCTATTATCCAAACCATCTATATAATTTTATCATGGTTTTCCATCTTCATGATGAGGGATGGGATGAAAATGTGTTGTGACCATCCATAATCATGATGAAAAAGAGATAATGACCCAGGAGTCCCTCCTCCAAAAGGCCCTAGGTGTCCAAAATAACCAACGCTATTCAAATAATAGAAAAATTAGAGGAAATACCCTTTTAATTGTTTCCATGATTGGGAGATAAGATGTATCATCCATAAAAAACTCCTAGGAAAACATATGTAGAAGAATAAAAAATCCATCCCACATGCATGTTTAAGGCAATACTTTTAGAAATAAAATGAAAACCTCTAATGTGAATACCAAAACAATAAGAATAAGCAGCGACCCAACAATAGTCCCCACAAGTTAAGCTAGTATGGTCTAGCACGGTTCGTATAATATCCTTGAATACATAAAAAATTATTCATATATATAGGGTGAGCATACAGTTACTCTCAATAGAATAATCCAAATTAACTCTTGCACAAGGCGGAGAACCATACTAATTCACCTATGATAAAATAGAAGAAAATAAAAAATCACTTAACTAGGTATTCTATCCACCCCATCCTCAGTAAAACTTGATCCCCAAATAATACATGTCATATAAAATAATGTAGTAATCAAATCAAAATTTGGGTAACCCGCACCACTTACCACTAGTAAGCTACACATAACTAATGGAGAAAATACTCATGCAACCATGATCTACCCTAATCCACACTAAAACAACCTTCCCACACATATATGGTCCAAAAACCACACACCATTTTTTCCCACAGAAACTCATGCCTCATCTAGAAGAAAACTAGGAATGCATTACATTACCCATCCTAAAAACACCTTGGAAACAAACCTCACCTACATACATTGAGTATTTCTTAATCCATTACAGTATGCCTGAATAATCTCGGGAAATCAATACATAAAAGAGGGAGAAATGAGAAACCAACAACTAACCATCCATCCTCTCATATAGATGTTGGTAAAACACCCCCATGAAATGGGTCTATTCATATGATAGTTCTCAACTAGGTTGGGTGAATATAGAAATCACAAGGAACTACATCTATATATATGTGTGTGTACCAAACACTCAGCGCAGCCTAGGGGTTTTCAAAAAAAACAACTAATCCTACAAAAACATCCCTTGTTGTCATAGACATAATTAGTAACCCTAACCAATTCATTCAACCAATTATCCTTTGGTATTAATCAATTCATCTTTTTATTTATTCTATCCCTACCCTGGAAACTACCAATGCCACAAAACCACAAGTAACTACATTACCCACAAACACATCACAATTATCAGTGGAAACATTTTTAGAAATTTCCTTTCAATGTTACTCCATCCTTCTTTAATATTATTCATCACAAACCATCCTCTGAAATACTAGATACATAAAATGAACCACAACTAGAAAATAAAAAACTGACTAGATTGCATTCCCAATACACACACCCTTTTCTTGAACACCCATACAACAACATCTTACATCATTCTTCATGGTCACGAAACCATGTATTTCCTATCAAAAAGAAAACCCACAATATACCTCATTAGATCCAGACTCAGATGCCCCACTTCAGAACAACAACACGCCCATATAAAAAGGTTATCCATTCCGCACACAATTAGTATCTCATTCTAGGATACCATCACCCCACTTTTACCACCCCATACACACAGTATAATCCCATACATAACATCAAATGACCATCACAAACATAAGGTTCAATAGAACAAAACACAGCACACACCCACACCTAATAGAATGTTGTATTCAGATTGAACGACCCATGTTCTTTAATTCCACATTCATTATTCAGGGGTGATCGTAGAACATGTTTGATCTTGGAGAATCCATATAATTAACATGGTATACATTATTAATTATGTTTTTGTATTTTCGGCCCTTAAACAGAGGATAAAAAAATATCCATAGGTTATACATGTGTGAAAACAAAGGCCACCAATGCCCATTATTTTTTGAAGGTATATAACCCTTACAAAAGACAACATGGATCAAGGATAACATATAAAAATGATCATCATCGACATCCTTTTAGCCCATAATTTATTACTTATTATTATTATCACTAAATTTGGGTCCAATTGTATTAATAAGTGGAAATAAGTACACCCACCCCACATGATACAAAAATAATAGAGATACAAAGTATGTCCTACATGGAATAATATACAATAAATAATTCTTCCACGCACAAAAAACAAGGGGTACATGTGTGTAGGAAGAAACTCCAAAGGAAACTCGATCAAAATATATAGCACATACATGATTCCTTACGGAATAAAGGGTTTTAGGCACACCAAGAGGAAATAGAAACACATTGGGAAGAAAATCACTCATATTAGAAGAGCCCGATCAAATATCAATGGAAGGAAATAATTTTAATGGATAATAATATGGTATCTTTATTATCATTAAATGAATTTACTATTTAAATGTCTGGGGAGTGTTAACATATCATTTATATAATTATTATTCTTTGAAAGACATGTAGAAATGATCAAAGAAGTATTTATACTCAATATACATCAAGTAATATATAAAATCGGTGAAAATGGGAAAAAATGGGAAAATTTCGGAAATAAATCACTGATGTGTTAGTCACCAATACAAGTCACCAACAGTGAGTCACTGATACCTAACTCAACAATGTGAGTCCCCAATGAGATTCACTGGTTCCACTTACCGATTCTTGACAAACAGACGCCCTGATTCACTAACACTCAGACCCACTGATTCCCAGAGTCACTAACGCCCTACCCCAGGGATTTCCAGACTTACCGATTTCCTATCCTATTTATTTCTTGAGTCACTAGTGCATGGAATTGTTGATGTCCCGACCTACCAATGATGAGCCACCAACACTGAGATACCAATGTTGATACACTGATTATGAGCTAACAACACTGAGATACTGACGATGATTCACTGGTGTGACCTAACTATGGAAAAACTAGAATTTTGGAGAACTCATGAAATTAGTAACTGTTGCCTCCAAAGACATCCCAAATAATAAATTTTGACATTAATTGGAATGAGTTGGTCCGGGCCATTAGAAATGGGTATCATAAACATTTCATCATATCATAACCATTGAAAAATAGATGTGTTTCACAATAATTTCATCATGTCATACCCTATGAAAATAAGAAGGTTTCACTTTTAACATTTTATAACTCATGGAAGTGAAAAAAGTTTCCTTAAAGATTTTACATATTTAACATAAACCATTCAATGGCAGAATAGTAATGGTTTCCTTGGATCATATCATTTATAAGAATTAACTATATGAAATGATTTCATATTATATTGAGAAGTATTTTTGAAAGATCACTTGGAAAATTTCATAAGGAAAATATCCATTCTATGAAAATAATGTATTAAAACATAAGTCATATTATATATACATTTCATTGAAAAAGAAATTAAAATAATATAATGTAATCTTTAAAAATAATTTAATTTTTTTTGGAAAATATAATTTCCACTCTGGAAAATAATTTGAAAAACATAAAACATTTTTGAAATCATTTAATTTTGAAAAAATTTCTAAACTTTTTTCACAAATATATTGGAAAAAATATTCTTTGAAAATAAACATAAATTTTTTAATGGAATATTGAAATTATTTATCAATCATGATTTTTGAAAATATTATTCATGTAATGTTTGTTAAAATAATATTTTTTAACAAATTCAATATAAGCTAATTGGGCATTCGTTTTGAAAATTAGAAGTACATTACTTCCATTTATTTTGTAGAAAGAAAAACAAGGTTAAAATAATATTTTAAAAATGAAATGTGATTAATAAAAAAATTTTAAAACATATTTTCTAGTGAAAATATATTTATAATTGAAGAGAGAAATTAGTTTGTATTTTATTATACATAATTTCTTAAAAATATTATCTACCATAGAGTGGAAAATTGAACCATTAATTGAATATATCATGAATAAATAGGGGATAATTAAATTCATGAGAATTCATGATAGATGGATCATTTGGTTTTATCATCAGATAAATATTCATAAATGATTCTGATAAATGAGCATAGTGTTACATAAAATCATACCACATTGGTAACCTTAAATAAAAATCCATATAAAAGAAAACATCACATGAAACATAAATTATAATGAGGTTAAATAATATCAACATCTTACATGTCAATTGTTATTTATATACACCTCGTGAAAGTATATGGGTTTATAACATTAGGTACGCCATAAGGAAAAAAATTAGTACAAAAACCCCTTATTAGTTTGAGAAAATTTTAATTATAATTCATATGAATGAATAAAATAAATTGAAAAATTAACAATTAACAAATTAGGAATATAAAATATTTATGAATTCATTTGTCTATATATTCACCACACAAAAAATACTGGTGAAAAATAAGGCATATATCTCTCAAAATAAATGTGAGACTAGATATCACCTTAACTTAAGTTATGAATTCCATCATACTTATTAAAATATCTTATATGTTATATATAGATTTATTATACATATATAAGATAAAAATATTAATATTTATCATACCATATAACATATGATTATTACTTTTTATTACCATTTTATTAACGATTCTTTGTTGATGTTACGTTTTGGGTAATAACCACATTGATTTTCCAAAATGTTTTGATTTGTTATATTTTTTCTTCTATTAAATTAATCATTATTTAATAATATAAATAATGATAAAAATGATATAAATATAATATATATAAACTATATATATATATTTATAATGACATATTAAATATTGTAATAATAAATGAAATATATCGTTCATGAAAACGGTAGGTTATTCATACACCTGAACAATATTTCAATTTTATTATCGGATTTAAAGAAAGATAATTAAAGGATATATTATCATTACTGAGTTATTATTATTTCATATATGTCAAATATGTTTATTAAACCCATATTTAATATATTTCATGTCATGTGTGAGAGAATGACATTTTTTTACAATGCGATAGTCTATTGTTCACAGAAATTACATAATCGTATTTCCAAAAAAACTTAAATCATGAAATCATGTTAGATATAAAATTAAAAGATGAATAATAATATTTTTAATATCATATATATCATATATAAATAGTTTTTCCATCATTATTCCCATCACTGATATTTGGTGCTAGAAAAATGAATGGAATAGATTTGCGAGATGACAATCCTCCATACACATAAATGGTGATTCCGTAAACCATTTTAAAGATATATGCGTGGTTATAGGTCATAAAATTATCATAAAATATATTATTATATTTGAGATAGATATTTTATTTCATAATCATGATATAAAAATAATATATGGAGTTTGGCGAATAAATTAAACAAAAACATTTGTTGATGAAAGCTAACACTTCATTGGGTATTGAACTTAGGTTTAAACTAAAGCCATCAAAATATAGATATCTGCATAAAATAAATATTATAGGAAGAGGGGAGAAATTTTTTGTAGTGACTGGGAAATTCTCAGTGGGTGTAAATTTCTATATATGTGTGATAAAGTGGGGGGGGTGTCAGTCCCTTTTATAGTGGTGGGTGAATGACATTCTGGTAAATACCCAAATGTATTCACTATTGGGAGGTTAATAGTACCTACAGTGAAACAATAGATTATAATTAAATTTTTGTAGGGTTTTATTTTCAATAATAAACCCCACCACATAAATAAACACTTGTTTTAAATATTTCATTCTTTATCTTATATGTATCCCTCTTTTTACCATTTTTATTTTTCACTGTGGAAAAGATATTTTTATCCTATGTAATTTATCCAATGTGAATAATTAATTTGATACATGTTTGATAATTTATACTCAATGGTTATAAATAAGATGTATAATTTATATATTATAAACCCTATGTTTTTTTGAAGTTAATTTTCTCACTAGCACATGTAATGTGAAAAAACATCGCATTAACTGTAACAACACTAAGTGAGTTTTTACTTTTTAACGATAAAAATTGTAATTAGAAAATAAATTTTGTTTCATGAATGGAACATAGTTTATAATTATTAAGATATAAAAATAACTTAACATAATATATTATTTCTAGTAATTTATATCAATCACTATAATAGATTTTTTTCATAACATGACATCAATGTCAAATTTGATAGTATTCATTAAATTTGAATAAAAAATAACAACACTATAATTAAACTCAAATATATGATGTTATAAAATATCTAAAATTATCTAATACTATAGGAAATAACATATCCCAATATTTAATTCATTTTATATCACTCTAATTATTTTTAGTATCAGTTATTTTATATTTTTTCTACCTAAATAATTATTGTATTGGAATGTTTTAAGCATTTCAAGTACCTAATTAATCCTAAAAAATGAAATATAATTTATTATGATTTCAATATAACATTTATCACTCAAAATATTATGTGTTACTAAAAGTATTTTTTATATATACCAATGCATTATAGATATTAAGTGTGATAATAGTATCTTTTGTAATTTTTGTTACAAAAAATATTTTATGGGTCTTATTTTACGAAAGGGGGAAAATAATGTAAATATATTAAGTATTTTATGGAACAGATCGAAATAAATTTATTTCATAAAATTTATATGACATTTTTGGTCATATTTGTTATTTTCATTCCTGTTTAAACTTGAGTAAACCCTATTTTTACTTTAACTGTGATAATAAATTTTTATTGCATTCACTATTCATTTTGGTCAAAAAATATGTAAAATCTACTATAAATTACTCTGATTAAAAAAATTGAATCCATTTTTCAGAATTAATTTCCCATAATGGGAAAACTAAATTAAAAATAAATCCCATATACATGATTATAACACAATTTTTTAAGATAAAATGTACAAACATTTGAAATGTTTTTACATCTAAATTCAATATAAAATTTTTTCCAATTCAATATATAAGATTAATGGATTATAAATTTATCAAATTAAATAACTAAATAATTTCAAAATATAAATTAAATATGTATATAAATTAAATGAAAATGATGTGTTCATTTAAAATTCATTTTATTTTCACTATTCATCAAAAAATGAATGTTTTTAGAAAATACAACAAATTTACACAATGATTATTTTGATATTGCAATTTAAGTAATGAAACTTATTTTATCATATTATTTTTTTTGAACTTTTGAAAATATATTTTTAAAATAAGTGTTATATAAAAAGATGAAAAACAACTTTCTGGAAAAATATAGTTTTTAAGCGTAAAATAAGAATTATTATAATATCTTTGCAAAAAAAAATATGATGATTGTTAAAAAAAATTGATATAATACATAATATATAAATATATTTATAATATTTAATCAATATTTTTTATCTTAAATTATTAAAATAAAACACACTTTTGCGCAATCAAATGTTTTTTAGAAAACTATTTCCTTTTATTTTCAAAAGTGTTTTATTTTAATTTGTAATTAATTGGTCACCAAATAATTTTATAAAAACCTATATACAATATTTTAAAAATATATTTAATATTTTTCAAAACCTCTATTGCACCATCTATTTGATAATAATAATATTAAAATAGTATATAATTTTTTTTAAACATGGTTTTTCATGTAATGCATGCTAATATATTGGTTTTTGTATCTTAAAATTTCGAAAAGATTTAATATTTTTGAAAGGAAATCACAAAATATCAGAGTGTTTAAAATTTAATTCAAAAATATATCCCTAATATGTCTTAGATATCTATAAAATTCAGTCTTCACATTTACTCATTCAAATCAAATAACTATTAATATTATTAAAATCATTTATTATATTTTTTTAATTATTAAATGGAAACATAATTTTCTGGTGTTCTATAAGAAATTATGTTCATCATATAATTAATAATTTTTTAGAAAAAAAATCAAGATGATAATTATCTTAAGATCAAAATAAGAACTTATATTCCTTCATGACATTCTTTGATCACTATGTAGACCCAAAAAAGGATATTAAAAACAAAGAGAGTTTCATTTTGTAACATTATTTGCTTTAAATAATATATAATTCATTTTGATGGAAAAATTAATTTACCCAACACAATTTCAAGCCCCCGCTGTTAATGGTTGAATAATTTAATCTTATATTAATTTTAACAAATATTTCTTACCTTGTCACTTATATTTACTATAAATTAACCGATTTAACCATTACTGAGATAAAAAATTTACCATGATTAGTATTCATATTGAAAAAGGGGCATATTTAACTATTTTTAAATTCCTAATTCATAAATTTTAATTAATTTTATCTAATTCAATACATATAAACTGAAGAAAATAATTTTTATGTAACTAGTAAAAATGTGACAAAAAATATTTTTAGAAAAAAAGCATTTGTGTTTATAAAACGTGTCTTATTATTATCTTATTCCTATTAAAATATATGTTAATTATTTAAAACATATTATCATATAAAAAAACTATTTTTACTAAATTAATTCATAATGTGAGATTAATTTAATTTATAAAGACAAAAATAAATTAAATGAAAAATATTAATTTCTTGAAAAATATTTAATTTTTCATTAAAATAATTTTTTATTTTAATTTATAATCAATTGATAACTAAGGAAATTATTTTATACTGATATACCATAAGATTATTAAATGTTTATTTTGTCTAATTGATACCCTCTAATCAAACATTTATGCGATAAATTCATTCTAAATATTGATATTTTAATCGTATTTCATGGATTGTTTAAGCTCAGTGTTTTGTGTATTGAAATCTCTCAGATAAATAAAATTATTTTATAAAAAATATTTCATAAGAATTTAAGGGTATTAAAAATAAGTTCATACTTACTTTTAGTTTACAATGAAAACTGAACGTTCATTAAATTTATGACAAAAAAGGGAGAAACCGCTATGTAAATAGAGATGAAAATGGGGATAGGTTTGTATTTATCATTCTTCCTAGTATGATACCTCCATTATTTGGAAATCATACCCTTATGTGATAAATTCAATAAATATATAAAAACGATTCCTAAGGGGTTCAATATTTGAATGAATTATTCTATCTATGTGTTTTGGGGATTGGTTGTTCTTTTTCATTTGTATGTAATTATCATGTATTAATGTACTGATTCACATTATAAATATTCTAATGTCTATAGTTTTCAACTTTAGAATTTCATGTTTTCCTTGAAAACCATATCATTCCACTCTTGATCCTTACAGCATGTATAACATAACACAACACTCATATTCTTAAAAACATAAAGTGTATTTGAATGACAAAAAGTGTTGGGTATCTATAAAAGCATACTTTAAATACCATCCTTTCCTTAGTATAAATCTCCACATTAATATTCTTCAACAAATACCACTACTATTTATATTCACCATCATGTTAATAAATGCGATTAGTAACCTATATATTCTTTAAAAAATCCACAACACTAGTTATCTTTTACAATGCATTGGTCTGTATTTTATGTAACACTCGGATATAGGTACTCCCAAATAATTTATGGTTTTGATCCATAAAAATCTAAATTATTGAGATGTCACTCCATGGAGACCTTCATCATATTATTTAATGGGATCTTAGATTTATATCATGTATTATATGAGTTAAAATAGCCATTATAACATCCCAACCCTTCACAATATCTTGGTAAGAAATGAAATTCCACTAACGTCAGTTGACACCCCAAACGAACTAATGATAGAAAATAAATGGAAATGGATTTACTGAATCATGGGGGGTGATTTTCTCTTAAAAAGACAAACCTGAAAAACATAATTATGAGACATAATTCGATACTTGTTAAAAAACAATATGAAGCCTCAAATAAATAACAAAATATCACTACTATGACAAATGAATTCAAAAAATATATAAAATATTACCTTCTCAAGAAGAATAAAACTCAAGGGAGATAAAGTTCAAATAAAAAATAAATTAGGGGCCCATATTCCACCACTTTGGAATCCACAAATTGTCTATCATCTTATCCTCTATATCTCAACCTCCATTTCCAAAACATCATGATGGCCTACTAGAAAAATAAAAATCCTTCCCCTTACCCATATCATGATTAATATTATATGCATATGCAACAATGTTTATATAATATGGGTTCATATAAAAAATTAGGTAAATGACACAAAAAAGAAACATGTTATCTCACATATTGTTTAAAAAAGAAAATAGGAATCATAATAAAAGCTTGTGATCAATAATATTATTTCATCAGTTAGTGATATTACTCAAATCACAAATCACACACATGGAATAACCCCAATGAACCAATTATAATCCGAATCAATAAATCCACTACCAAAATTCCCGCCAACAAATAGTCTAACTCAAGAGTCATATACATACATCCAGTACCATTCTGTCTCTAGTTGGCATAATACAATTTTCATAAAATTTGGCACTAAGACTATATAATGACCATATATCCCTTTCTATATGACTTCAAAAACAAACATACAAATTTCATGTCGATTTTCTACATTCAAACAATTTATTTTCTCAAAATAAAACTTTTAATCAGTTAATAAAAAACATGTGGATTTCAACCAAATATTAACATTTTATTCCCCATCAATATGTTTGTGTGTCTATAGGGATTTTAAGAAATTTTATAATCCAAAGTAGGAAATAGTGTAATTATAAAATATGGTGCCTTCAATTTTTTAAAGAAAGTGAAATCATAAGGGAATCCACTAATATATGATTAATTTCACATTTAAAACATTCTCTTTATTTCTAAAATCTTGGATTCATAATCCATTCCTTAAATAAATAATAGATAAAGATTATCAAAACATTTTCTGACCAACAGAGTCTGGAAATGAATATAATTTTTATTGTTCTTCTTTATATAAAATTAGAGTAATAATGATAGAGCATAAGAATGATGATCCTACCTTTATTTTCTTAGAACTAAATACATCTTATCTCTTTAAACCAACCTATTGAAGGAATATTATCCTTAAAATATCATATAAAAGTGTTATAATTAAATAGAACAGTTTATAAGACATATAAAAAGGGTTTTCATGGGATGTTCAGGTCATTAATAAATTTTTTGTGTTTAATTAATATAGAAATATACATCTATCATGTGGTTTCTAAAACCATTTTCAAACCATAAAAATAAAATTTTCAGTTATATTTATCAATCCACTCATTATCCACATAGTTTATGCATAAAATTCACCAACAATGAAACATCCTATAATACCCCATTAGCTCTAACACAGTCTCTAAGAGAACACCACACAGTTTACCGTAGAATTTCACAAATAGTGCACTACCTAAAAACCTCCGATAAAACTACTAAACAACCTCAAAAAACAATGAAAAAATACTACACATTTTAAATAGTTATAATATTTAAAAGTATAGGTATACACCTCAAATAATGGGTGTTATATTCTCAACACTATGAGGACATATATCCTCCAGATGTTGGAAATCAGTGCTACTTTAGAACACTACATTTAATTAATAATATATGAACTTCTCATGTACCCATATTTACTCCAATAATAGAAAATCAAACAATTTTTTTTACAAAATATATTCATCCAACAAACAATTTTTTTATTCAAATCCAAAAAAAATTAATGGGGAAATTAATAAATGTATCATCAAGGTCATGGGTGACCTTGTCCTTGTATATCACTTAGTTAGGGTTTGGTTTTTAATTCATTAATTAGATAAAATAGAAAGAAAAATGAAACCACTAAATATCATTATAGGGATAACTGATATATAATTCCACTAATACATTCAAAAATATAAAATAGTCTAACATAATTAGGTTCAAATTTTACATAATTTTTGAAATGGTTGTAACATAGGCTTTGGGATAGTACTATGAATATATAGGCACCAACACCGAAATATAATAGTCCATGAGAATTATTGACATATGTTTGCTGAAAGATTTTATATTTTTTCATAATGTTTTGGATAATATATACTTTGAAAATAGTTTCATGGAAAATAATTAGTCTGATCAATGGTGGTACTTGAAATATATATGAATCAATGTGAAGTTAAAATGGATAAATATATAATAAATTGAATTGAGGCATCTTTATAATGTTTTCATAACTCTTATTATATGAAAATATTATTTAAGTAAAATGATATTTGTAAAATCTACAAATTATAAAATAATAAAATTGTGTTTGATAGAGTTAATGACAGACAAAAACATTCATAGAATATAATATAACATCTTAAGAAATTTTAATATATTTCTTTTTAAATAAATTCAATATATTAAATATCGCTTGATTCATGAAACATAATGTTTTAAAAATTAATATATTAAAATATTATTTAAAATTAATCATTATAAATGATAAATTTTGTTGGACGGTAGGAAAAATACTAAAAAAATATAAATATTAAAGTTATCTATTTATTATAAATAAAATATGAAACATTTAAATGAAAAAGGAAATTTTTTCAAGAAAATTATAT
Organism: Viscum album; assembly: GCA_963277665.1. Lineage (NCBI taxonomy): Eukaryota > Viridiplantae > Streptophyta > Magnoliopsida > Santalales > Viscaceae > Viscum > Viscum album. The sequence continues at coordinate 1,656,917,644 of OY728119.1, forward strand.
TTTTTATAAAATATGGCTTAGTCTCACATTAGACAAATAATTTAAATTTAATTTTTAAAACTATTAGAATATTTAATTTAAAAACTAAATAAATTATAATTCATGGTACCAAAATTATCATGGGGTTAATATTTTGGATTTTTAGAGAAGATGCATTTTTTCATTAATAGTAAAAAATACTGAATTTTAATTTGAAAAATCTTTTTTAATTAAATAATTTATAATGATGAATTATATTTCTATATTATTTTAAAGTAATTTTTTTCAATTTTATATTAATAAATAAAATTTCATTCCTTTTAGTAATTTCCATATTTAATATTTGATTAACATATTTATAAACTCTTAATCATTTCTTCTTTGAAAACATGTTTCCCTTCACATTACTAGATATATTTTAAATCAAAATTTTCCAATTTTTTAATTGTATTTTTAAGAAATGGTTTCCATTTTTTTAATCAAAATCATTTATGTTATTAACAAAGAAAAAAAATTATTACCAAAATGATATGTGAAAATACTAAAAATTATTTACTACAGCTAGCGAAAAAATGTAATTGTTTGGGGTTAAAGAAAAATGGTAAGGGTTAAAATGACCAAAAAACATGTAATAAAATACATTTTATGGAAATATATCCACCTTATAATGTATACATCCCTATAATAATCTATTTTAGTACCTTTTATGTGTGAAATTTGTTTACACGTTTTTCTTTTCAATAATTACAAGTGTGACACTCACCTCACTTATAAAATAAAACCCCTCCCCTCTCTTATCCACACATTAAATACAGTTTGGATCAAAAAATTCCTTCTAAAATAACTTAAAAACGACCCTAAAATCACAATAGAGTCCTTATTTTGGTTATAATATAATCCTAGGAAGGATTTTTGTGCAAAACTAAGGATTATACATGAAGAACATATAGCATTATTCAACAGACATTTTTATTTTATGTCCCCCTCAATCTACCTAAACAAATATTAGAAAATTATTATATAATTATTGTGTAATAAACTAATTATATTAAATATACTAAATTGACTTTTATATATTAATTTTATGAAATAAAAATAACTAAAATTCTATCAAATGTGTTACAAAAACAATAATTGTGTGTAAGGAGGACTACCACCTCGCAAACTGATGTCATTCTTTTTCCATTACCACCTCTCACAGTTGGGTATGATAATGCATATAAAGTATACATATAATAATTATAATATAAATATAACTAATTATTCATTATAAAATATATATCATCTTAATTTTCACTCTGTAGGGTATATAATAATATCATTCATGTGTATTGTGGACTACTACCTCGAGAAAAGTGATGTGATTCATTTTTACTAACACATAACATGTAAGATAATAAGGATAATGTTAATGAATATATTTGATATAAATGATGTAATTATGATATTACTGAAATATTTTTCTTTATAAAAATCTAGTATATCATTTCATTTCTTACCTTTTCCCTCACATAATGATGATAATGTCGTTTGTGTATGTGTGGAATGCCACCTTCATGAAATGATGTGAGTCACTTTTCATCACCACACCACATTGATGATATATATAATAATATTTAATTAAATAAAATTTTATTTATGATATTATAATAATTCTTAAAATATAATATATTACTAAACTCATTTCTATAATAATCATTGAAATTTTGAATTGTTACTCATGCTTATATATGGACAACCATCTCCAGCATCGTAACATACTTAATTTCTCCGAACCATATTTCATGATTGGTCATAAAAATATTATTTCTGTAAAAATATGATAATTATTTCATGAATATAATTATATATATGATGGACCAATTATAAATTTAGGAGGACAGAAAATAAAATTATCAGAACATATATGAAAATTGAACTTGTTATTACAAGAAACATGACATTAACAGGGAATTGTTAATAAATGTGTAATAAAAGGACATTATTAAATCATATATGATATAATTATGGTTATTTAATAGATTTATAATAAACTTATATTTATTATATAGGAATATTAAACATGTACAATGTAATATGATATTTAAAGTAAGGGATTTCTAGTATCACTTTCCTTTTTAGGGGTCTTATTTCATATCCAACTCGTAGATTTTTTGTGGGGTGTATATACTGACCTTATGATATGATATATAATGAATATAAGGAATTTAATTATAATTTATGTTTCTATAAATTCAATTATTTCATTGGTGTTATGATTGGAATGTTACTCAATCTGTAAGGGATTTGTTTCCAATATTTTCTTTCATTAGGACTAAAGTAATGTTATACACCTACATTATTTTACAAGGTGTGAGTTATTAACATTAACATAATAAAACATTAATATAATCCTATTAATTATGTTTAATTGTTTCCGATGATGTTTTTATTTCATGGTTATTGCAATTAAAAAGTTACCAAAGATGATAGTGTTTTATTGTCAAATCTCATTATTTTTCAAGATTGATTATGATTATGTTTTTCATTATGAAATATTTTTATATTTTTCTAAATAAATTCATTAAAATTCATTTCATGTTTTATTAAAGAACATTTAATGTAATATTACCCTTATCCCACACTTTTTTACATATAGTTATTGGAAAAATTTTATTAATAAAATCAGGCTTTATTTCTATTTTTGGCCAGAAATATGTTTTCATCTAAGATCATAATTTTGTAAAAATGTTTTTAAAAATATTTGTTTAAATAGGATGGTACCCAGGAGTCTAGAGTCTTGGACCCATTGTCTACACCTTTTATTTCTTTGAGCAACAGATTTGATGGTTTGATAGTCGAGGGTCTGGAGGAGTCTGGTCCTTCTGGAGAGATTGCTGGTGAAGAGGAGCTTGAGAAGTAGCTAGTTGTTGCCTTGGAAAACGTTCTCACTGGAGACTTGGGGCATCTAGAGAATCATCTGGGCGAAGACTGCAGAGATTCTGCAGAGGAGGTGCCTCCAAAGAGGAAATCAGTGGAGGCTGCTCAGGTTGGAGGCAGGGGGGCTGATTTTGGTGGTTTAACAGCGGAGGACAACCACTCAGTGGTGAAGTGCTCCACCATGGTTGAAATAGATAGAATTCCAGATTTCCAGACTGGTAGTGATGTGAAGGAGGCTTCTACAGTGACTGTGGATAATGTGATTACAGAGGGTGAACACCATCTGCTGATGGAGAACTTTACTCTAGACCAACAGAGGGAGAAAAACGATGGGAGCCCTGGTCTGGGTTTGGGGGATCATCTCGGTAAATGAAAGGGGATCTTTGGGGGAGGTATGAAAATGTGAGTTGCCCAGTTGGTTATTAATTAAGCGAGGTCGTTCAAGGTGGGAAACAACCTCTTTCTCTAGTCGAAGGTCATGTTTCGGCTACTCCATGAAGGCGGCCAAGGAGAGATTACTCTTGTCTCCCATGGCGGATGCAGACTAGGTCTACCTCTAAAATGAATAGCAAGGTGATAATGGTTTTTAGGAAGGGATTCTTGATCAAGGGGACTTCATCAGATCAACCAACTCTGGAACAGCTCAGGTTTCGGGTACAAAGTGAAAGCTTCTGGAGGTCTCTAGAATGGGAATCGACTAGGGCTACCTGTGAGGATGAATCTGGCTTGGGATGTAGAGATGACTATGAGTTTTGTGTTGTGTAAGTCTGTGTTGGTTGTGTTTCATGGGTTTGTGGTTTTCTCGTTTATGTTGTGTTTCTATGTTTGGGTACTGGTTTCCTCAAACCGGCTTTTGATAATTTAAAAAAATTATTTTCAAGTATCTCTTTTAAAAATGTTATTATATGATGAAATGTTTATGAATAAAATTTTTATTCATGGGTTAGGATATGATAATAATTGTATAATATTTTGGAGCACATTTATGATTTTTATTATGAGGGAGGTGGGAACTAAATCTCTCTCAATTGCTTCAGGTAATGATTACTATTATATGATATTAAATAGTACATGGTAGGTTATCCCAATCCCAAAGGAATATTTTACATATGTGGTTTTTTAAATTCCAAAACTATAGTGTACAGTGGAGGTTATCCTATGCGTAAAACAAGAGGTTATATTCAAGGTTATCCCAATCATGAAACAGGAGGGTAAAAGGGTGGTTATCTTTATATTGAAGTATATACATGGTTAGTTATCCAAATCCTAACATGTTATGGATTTCATATAGGATATCCTTGACCTAATATTTGACATGCCAATGTTTACTTCACAATTATATGACTTATTCCAATTTAATTTTCTCATGGATAATTTTCCTTGATTTCCTTTAGATTCATGTCTTATGAACAATAACTATTTACATCATGACTCAATATTTTGTTATTTAATTTTCCAGGTAAGCTTTTTAAATGTTATTCTCATGTTCTAATACTATTATTCTCATGTTATACTTATTTATATACATTTTATAACCTTAATAATAATCTAAATGTCCCTTTCATATGATTCCTTTCCCCAGGATATGAAGTATAATTTTAGTTAGGAGTAATAATGTGGAATATCCTTATAGGAGAAATTGAATATTATTCATGAATTAAGATTATGATGGTCCATGTTTCCAATAGAAATAAACTATTCATGTCTTCTAGCATACTTTATAGTAATGTAAAATAATATTTATCTAAAACATATAATATCCATGTATGATAATCATTGGTCACTATAGATGGTATCAGAGAGAATTTTTAGTTAAACTATCGAAAATAGGATGAGAAAATATTAGTGATAATTATAAGGATATGCATTGCGATGTATCTATGGAAACAACATTAGAATTTTAAAATTTTTGGCCAGTGCCCTAGAATTATAGTGAGGTAATGAGTAATCAGTTGATAAATAAATATATCCATGATGGAATACTACATCTAGATGTGGTTCATAATTAGATGTAGCAAGGGGTAAAATCTATGAAAAGGGTACAATTTTTTAACTTATTCATCACCTAGTAAACGATAATGGGCCTTAATATAAACCAATTTTCACACTCCCAAAAGATATTCTTAGGATAATTAACGTATTCTTTATATACCATCATGAAGGATATGTAAATAGAGATACCACCAAATAAACAATATATATTATTATTAGATTATCTATGAATAAAATTTTCAATCTATGTTATGTATTTCAATAGTTTTGGATTATACATTCAATTTCATAAATATGTGTTCTAATGTAGTCTATTAAATTGTATATAAATGTATTCTAGTGGAAGGAGTTGAAACTATATCAATACACACTATCTAATGTGTATGAATGGCTATTTCTTTAATTGGATGAAGCCAATATTTCAAAAGGAACTAGTCTTCCATACATTAACATCAAGAGAAGACATAATTTAATGTTATATCAAACAATAGATATAATTAGTTATGTATTACGGATTTAATGGGAGTATAGATAATAAGAGTAAGGTAGAGTGAAAAACAGATAAGGTGTGATTGAAAATAGGGGTTTTCCAAAATGGGATACAAGTGGAGGGAAACACCGTGGTAAATAATTAAAATAAAATGGATATTTTTATAGGTGTAGAGAGAAAGGACACCATTTTAATGATGACATGATCATGAAAAAAGTTTCTCATGTCCAATAACTCAAAATTGTGTTGATGGGACACTATGAAAATAGAATACCCCAAACATCAATGTACTATAAATCAAAAGATTGCCAAAAATCGTGGCTAGATTTATTAAAACATACAAATTGGAAAGATTATTGTGTTTTTTATTGGATTCAGGAATTATTTAATTTGGGTATTTAATAATATAAATCCACATTATAAGAATTATTAAATGTATAAGGATTGTATTTCAGTATTTTTCATTATTGATTTGAAAGTGAATTTTCAACGGTACTTATGAAAAAGAAAAATTATTTAGTGGTGAGTTAAAACTCATGCAACACACATGATTTTGGGATATATAACCCTTATAATATTCAAGATATTTATATATTGATATTTGGATAAATGTATGATTGATATGGATAAAGTAAATATGGAAGTACTAGATACCTCATTATTAGTTAACGACTTGTTGTAAAATTAGGTTATGCTATAATTGATAGAGTTTATATCATTATTGTATTTAAGGAATATATCTAAAAATATTGTTTTAATTAATTAATTTGGAATCATTCATGTTTTCAATAAAGATTTTGGGAAATTGAGGTTATTACATTGTTTTAATAGAATACATGATTAATGTATTCACATATTTGAAATGTGAAATTATGATCCACTATATATTTTTAGGGCAATATAATATTGATTCAGTTACCTGAATTCATAATTTTTGGACTTTTAAATTTTAGATTCATTTTTTGGTTGAGTCTTAAGGTAAATATATATAAAATGGGTAGATTTGACCAATGTGTGATATTGGATAACTTTTTATTACAATTTTTTGGACTTAGTAATAATGTGAGGAATACATTGTTGCTATTTTATAAATATTAAAATTCGTTAAAAGTTTATTATTATTTTTACCACATTAAAAATCATCTTGGGTATTCATTTGTCGTAGTATGAAATTAAGTGAAAAACAATTTAAAATCATCTAGAATATGAAATTTTGTAACACAATGGATTTTTATCAGGGAAATATATTTCTATATGTTCATTTTCTATATAGTAATTCAATTCCTAAACTTTTGGAAAACTATATTAAAAAAATATCCTAATACCATCATTTATATTCAAAATATGGACTTTTAAATAAAAACATATTTACGGGATTTAGGTCCTCAAAATTTACATTAATCATTAAATTTCTTGTGATCAATTACCCATATCATTACCTATAATTATTTATTGTTTTATTCCATGTACATATCTTCACATTCCACCATCATTCACAAAAATTAAAACATATTTATGTGTTATTATGTTTAAATATTTTATTTCCATTTTAACTCTTTTTATCAGTTATTTTAGTATCCCTATTTATGATATGGGTTTTTTAATAATGGTATTTCCAAATATCAAACCATTAATTTCCATGTTGAATCAAAATTTGTGAATACGAAGTTTATATAATGTGGGGAGAGTGTAAATAAACAAATATGTAAAATAATAACATTTTTTATAACAAGTATGACATAAAACACAATGATTATAATAGAATATAACATGCTGATATGTAATGATATATTTATTTTTAATGAAAATCAATCTCTTCGATATTTTGTGATACACACAACACCGGGTTTAAAAAAATATTCTATTAAAATATTATTTAAATATGACTATTATAAGAGAGACATTATATTTGATGGTTTGATGAATAATAACCTAATTATAAATATTATAGTTATTTATTATTTACAAAGAAAATAATATTCAATTAAAAAAATAAATGTTTTTTAGAATACTATATTTTTTATAAAACCTTTTTTACTTCCATATTGACAAAATAATATAAAATTGGTTTTTGTAACTTTTATTCGATTTATTTAAAAATATATACTTCATTTTTAAAATCATCAAATCAAATTTATGTTATAGTGTATTTTTGGTAATTTTCTTAATGGATTCATAATTTTAATGAAAAAGCCCCATTGGTTTTATATATATTATAATGTCAAATTATATTTTTAATTAGTTTTAATGTAAAATTACATAACATTAACATAATATAATACAATTTAGTTCATTTAAATTTAATTTTCATATTTAATTTTTTATAAATTGTTGTAAACATTTGAAAATTTTCTCTTTGGAATCCATCTTTCTCATCGAGTCTCCAAGATAAATTTTAAATTAATGACTTCAAATTAGGTGACTGAAATTTTTAAAAATGGATTAAAAAATTATAATTAGAAATATATATATTATTTAATTCCTTCAATTTAATTTTTTTTACCAAATTAATAGTGAAAATGGTAAAAAATATTTAAGGCAGTTGTGGTTAAAAATTGATTTATCATGGGTTATTCTAAAAAGGTAAGTGATTAAATAAACAAAATACTTGTCAAAATATATTTTATATCCAAAGTTAGATCATAAGTGGTCTATGTATCTAGAATAATCAATTTTTTACCTATTTGGATTGTGAAAAGTGTGGGTACACCTATTTCTTTTCAAAATTTACAAGTGCGCCACTCACATAACTTATAAAAGACCACACATTCTTCTCTCTTCTCTCCACTAGTAATTTTTTTGTAAAATACCTACCCAATATACTTACTAAAATTCATACATGCATCCTATAATCCTTAGTTTGGTTAAAAATCCAACTATTCATACCTTATAGGGAAATGAAATTGGGGATATGCGAATAAGAGATAAGGTTCATTAATGAGTGTTTTTATATAATTTCCACTTCCAACTCCATAACTTTTCTTTAAACTATGATTATATAATAAAATAGAAATATTTAATAGAAATATTTAATAGAAATATTTTTTATGTTAATTTAACAGTAAAAAATCATCGTCGCATCCCTAAAAATTATTATGAAATTAATATTGTTGTATAGAATGGACTATCGCCTCACCAACTGATGTCATTTTTTTCATTATCACCTCACATGATTGGTTACTATGATTGATATAAAATATATGTATGATATTTATAACATATTTTTTTATATTTATTAATTTTATATTATGTAAAAAAAATTATTTCCCATTCCATTTTTGTTATTATAACATCGTTAGTCTGTACGGAGGACGACCTCCTCGCGTAGCACTGTGATTCATTTTAAAAACCCTTATAATGGAAGATAATAAGGATAAATGTAATTAATATATGTGATATAAATGAATAAATTATAACATTCATGAGATTTTTATCACTCTTAAAATATAATATATTGTTTCCTTTCTTACCATTCCAGTCACTGAAAGATTTTAATATTGTTTTTGTTTGTGGGGACTACCACCTTCATAAAGTGATATGACACTATTTTCATCACCACACCCCATGGATGACATGCATGTGTATATTTAAATAAATAATATTTTATTTTAGTTATTATTATAACTTAATTTATGATTACATGTTACTTGCCTCATTTCGATAATGATAATTATAAAATGTAATTCTTACTCTTGAGTACGTACAACGAACCATATCCATGTCTGTAAAATATTAATTTCTCAAAACCATCTCTCATGACTGGTATTAAACGTATAATTGATGTAAAATTATGATAATTATTTTATTATTATCTTCATGTATATTATGAACCATGATCAATGTAAGAGAAAAGAAAATAAAAAATCTTAACATATACAAAAAACAAAGTAGTTATTACCTGAAACATGAATTTAAGATGGAGTTGTTAATAAGTTGGTAGTTAATGAACATAATTATTTTATATATGATTTATGTATGGTTAATTAATATTTTAAAAATAAACTAATATTTTTTATATATAAGTTTTGTTTGGGTATGATTGAAGTTGATACTTAAAGAAATACATTTCCAGTCTCACATCTATTTTGAGAGACATATTCCATATTCACCTCTCATTTATTTTTTCTGGTGTATATATTATCCATATAAGATGATATATCATGAATATACCTAATTTCATCATAATTTTTTTTATTAATCTGATTCTCTACTGGTTATAATGATTTAAAAGTTACTCAAAGAGTAAGTGATTATAATCACAAATTTCCTTCTTTAGGACGTAAGATATTTTATTCACCAACATTATTATATAAGGTGTATATTATTACATTTAACACATTATATCATGGATATACATATCTTATCTATATTTTTAAAATTTCTTTAATTTTATTATTTCATGGTATATGAGATTTTGAATTTAAAAATGTGATAAGAGTTTAATGTTAAAATCTAAATATTGATCAGGACTGATTATTATTATTATTTTGATAATGAAATATAATCATCCATTCATAAATAAAATCATGAATTTTATTCTCATATGGTTATTCCTGAACTTTTTATATAATAGTAAAATGTTTCCACTCAATTGAACTAAAAATTATTGATAAAATTATATTAATAAAATCTTGCATTATTTCTCCCTTTGATCAAAAATCTATTTTCTTCCAAAACCATTTTTTTCTAAAACTATTTTCAAATTATTTTTATTAGTTATTAAAATAATTTTTAAAAATAGGTTTTTTACAAATTTTTATTTTTTAAAAAAAATTATATGAAAATTCATTTAAGTTACTAAACATTTCCTATTTGGTTTTTAATAAAACTGTTAAAATAATCTATGTAATTAAATTTAATGACAGGAAACAATAATTATCATTATCATTAAAATTAAAATGAATCAAGATTAAACATGGTTTTAAGGTTAAATTTAGTAGAATTTATTTCGAAAATGTTTTTTTAAATATACTCTACAGGAAATTTTATTTCCCTAAAGAAAAGATCCAAGAGATCCTTAGAAATCAGTCTCTATATAAGATGAAAACATTTTACATAACATAATATTTTTTGGAGATATGAAAAAAAATTACCATTTATATCCTTTATATTATTTTCTGTGATAAAAATATGTTTGTGAAACCAGTTTTCATTTTAGGGGTTATATAATGCTAAAATTATTATTAAACTATATCATTTTTTATAGGTTATGCTTTGATGAAATGATGAAATATTTATGAAGCCTATCTCTTTCCCAAAATTTATGTTATAAGGAAATTTTTTTGAACCCAATTTCATTTAATTTATTTTCATATGATAAATATTTTATGTTCTATTATTACACATGTGTTTTATTTTCATTATAATATGGGTAGAGCCTATATCTCCCCCAATTCATTGGGAAATGATTAATGTTATATGATATTAAAGGGTATATTGGAGGTTATACCAATCCTAATATAATGGAGTACATGGATGGTTATATCATTTCTGAAAAAAAAATATTGTATAGAAGAGGCTATGCCAACATCAAAAAAATGTGGTACAGGATAGGTTATGACAAAGCCCGATATAAGATGGTATGTGGGATGTTATACCAAGACTAATGTTTTTATATGAATAATTATTCCAATCCTAACATGTTATGTCTTTATTGGAATATATCCTTGACATAATATTTTCTATTCTTATGTGTATTCCAAAATTAATTATCTAATTTAAATGTTATTTTGTCATGGAACATTTTATTTTATTTCCTCATGATTAATGAATTTATAAATTCCCATATTTATTCCGTGACTAAATATTGTTTTATTTTATTTTCACATAATGGGTTAGAAATTTTATTCTCATGTTCCCATACGCTAATTCTATTATTTTACATATATATATCCCTTGATTTCTCTTACTGGGAATCAATGTTCTCACATTCTTATGAATAATTTCCCCATATCATTAATAAAATTTTTATGTAGGATTAAGGAAGGATAATATTATTATGGGAGACAATTAATATATTTCAATAATAAAGATGTTTGTGTTTTATGATTCCAATGATACTAAACTATTTTGGTCCTCAAGCATATGTTTTTTAAATTAAGGAATTTTCATATTAAATGATATAATTCCCATATATGAGAATCATGGGTTTCTATAATATTCCTACAAAGTAATAACATCAATAAAACATAATTAGATAATATCTTCTAATGTTTTTATCATATGTTGATATGTTTAATTCGTTTTTTGAGGATATATATTATTCAAGGTAAATTAGGTGAAAATTTGTTATTATGAGGAGCTCTAAAACAATTAAGTGAATATAGTTTTTTAATAAAATACAATCACTAATGGTACTTCATATAACATTTTAACTTCATTGAAATAGTTATTTTCCAAATAATCAAGCATATTGGACTCTTCAATTCTAATGAAGTGTTCCAACCTGGTATGTTTTTATGTAATCACCCAAATATAATTGTGCATACATAGTTTCTATGGTAAACCAATGATAATGTCCTCAGAAATTTTTCCCATTTTTATATGGCTATATGAATTCATGGTATCATTACATCTAGTTATTACAAGTATTTCCACCTCCATATGTGTAGTCATTTATTTAATGTTATACTAGTTTTGAATATACAAAGTAGTTTTTCTCGGAATCATAATGGGTTGATAACTCTTAGAGAATGAATAATTATTAAGAGACTACCCTGTAAATTAACACATATCTAATATTGATTCATTGCATATTCACTAATTGTGTATCATAATTCTATTAAATGACTCTAAATGTTTCCTTCACGACCATAGTTGTGACATTTTCAATTCGGAGTGGTAAAAATCAATTTTTTGGTGCTTGAAAAATTCATATTCAAAATATCTTGGTTCCATAATGATGTGGTAGAAAATACACCTTTTTAATGTTTTGTATTGATGATTAATAAAACATAATCAATGACTAATTTCATGATATAAGGAATATATTTCATTAAAAACATTCCCAATACCTTTTAGGTGAATACATTTAGTTGTTTAAGGAAAACCATTTACTCTCAAAAATCATGTCCTTTTCAACTAATATATATTATTTATTTATGCCGTTAGAGAATCCACTTAATCCATAACATGTATTCGTCATATATTATAAATTATACTCATAACATACCAATATAGACACATTTTTCATATTACCTTACATTCTAACATGGTGAAACTGATTCATAAGAAAGGATTGACTATAGATTCTTGATATGTACAAAAATAAGTGATTATAATATATGATCATAAATGATAATTTGGAAATAATATTCTCATAATAAATATATATAATAAAATGATACCTAATAAATCTCTCTTTATAAATCTTGATATAAAGAAGAACTTGTATCAAAATAATGTGTTCATAAAATGATCCATGAAAACATAACATAGTCCCAAGAATAAGCATGATGGTTGGAAACATATATCAACATTGGAAGAAAAAATAGTATAGGGAATAAAATTCATGATCTAAATAATAAGATCCCATGAATATGATAAATAAAAATCATTCCTTTGAATACATTCTTTCATGGGATACAAAAATTTATTAAATTCATTGGAGAGAGATATATGACCCCATGTGTCATCATAGATACTTATGAGTTCCACTTGAATGTATTTTTTTTATCATATCATAAAAATCCATGGAATGAAAATTGGTTTTATAAATTGTTCAAAATTTATTTTTTCCCATTATATAATAAATAACCCAAGGTACAATGGTTTTCAATCAATACATCATAAATAAATCATGGAAATAAAAAGGGTTTTAATGAAATTGAGTAACTTTATAAGTAAGTACTATACTATCATGATAATAAAGAATAATGTATTTATAGTATATATATAAATGAAAATTTCTTATCTAAATAAATTATTAATGTAAATAAGTATATATCAACTATGTGAACACCATTCAATTAAATTAATATTGAATTAAATATTTACATAGGAAACTCATTTGAAGAAAATAATAGTTATAAACCTAAAATGAATATGAATGACTAAGGTAGTGAATAATAATTTATCCAAATGTAAAATAAATTATATAACCAAGTTAGATAATGTATTTGGATGATGTAAAATAATAATATTAGATGTCTAGCTAAGAAAACTCAAATGGATTTTACTATAGATGAAAAACATCCATGGAAAATAATGTTTTTAAATGTGACACTAATTAAATGATAAAGAATAAAATTATTTGATAATACATGTTAAATACCCAAAATTAGTAGTATATATATTTATTATAAAATAAATTGTGTAATATAAATATAATGATTTTAAATAATGTTGACTGTCAATATAAAAATAGTTGATAAGACAAAAAATATTATTAAATATTATTTATCATTGGTGTAGAATAATAAGATATATGACACTTTCAAAATAAACTATTGAAAAGGTGTGGTGAAATATTTTAGAAACTTTAATTTTAAAAAATTTTACTCCATTAATATATCCACTAAAATTATATAATGTTTGATTCTAGAAATTTTGATCCTAATATAAAAAATTTGATTATGAAAGGAAAGTAGGTTTCTTTGTACATTGAAAAAACCATATAATAAAAATTGTAACAAAACCTTATTTGAATTAATTTTACATTTTAAAGAACTATACTATAAAATAACATATAATTGTGAATTAGGGTTCGTAGACCCAAAAATGGAAGAATATGTTTCAATATAAAAAATTATAAAAAAAATGATAGGATGTCTGAGTTATCAATATCTCTTATGTGAAACACACTCCATGAAACATGAAATTTTGGAAAAAAAATATGTGCTAAAAAATTACTCTATGGTATAATAAAACATAAAAAATCAAAGTAAAACAATTCCGGAACTTCTATGGAATGATTTCAAGAGAACAATAATAACTCAATGAATGAAAATCATATTACTAAAAACACTTACGAATGGGGTAACACTATATTACAATGACATTTAAAAAGTAGAATATCATTTTTTTATATTAATTGATATAATTAAAATAAAATAATATAAAGATAAATCATTGGATATTAAATAAATAAAAATACTATGAAGTAAACATTGTGTATACCATGTAAAATATCTCAAAATGTCCACATTGATACCATGAAACCATTAGTACTTCAGTAACACATTAATCTAACCCCTTAAATTATTTTTCCTGAAATTAAACACTAAATAAAATATTTATATGATAATTCATTATATGATATCTAAAATAGTTATTATATACACCATTTAAAATAAATTAGTTTCATGATGAAAAAAATACATCAAAACGTGAAATTTGAGATGAAAACACATACTATAGTCTGAATTCGTTACCAACATGCACAAAACAATTCTGTAAAATTAAATAAAATTCTTTTAATTCTTACTTATGAATGTTATTCATAACATAAACCATTTATACTCCTCAAATGTAGTCATTCGATTCATATCTGTGTGTACTTCATTCTGTGTGTGTTATGTTGTACCTATATTCCACAATAGGTGTACATAATCATGACAAATTTAAACAAACTTCATAGAAACATTGTTTCTATTCATTTTTATTAAAACTTTAATTATATATATATATTTACAATTAGTATAATATATATTTAATGGTAGTTTATAAATCCATCATTTCATTTTATTTTAGTTTTTAATACGATCCATGAGGTGGAAAGGAGAAATGAGCATGTTTTTATTCAAATTAATTAAAAAGGGTAATTTTTTTAGTTAATGATTTAAATATTCATAGAAATTTTCCATAAAAAATAAAAAAAATCATAATATACATATTTATATGATATTATACCTATAAGTATTTTCTTATAGTTATCCATGGTATAAATGTATAGTACTATTAATTTATGTTCTTAAACCGACCCAAACATGAACCTACTATGATTAATAGTTGATTATTAGGTTGTTCAGTTATAATATAATTATTCCTTAATAATAATGATCTAATTTTGTGCCAACTAAATATATATATATATATAAATTCTATGTATATATAGATAGTAATTTATAAAAAAATATTATATAGAATGAAGTGATCAGATTCCTCTTATTTCTCTTATTTTAAGTGAATGAATAAATGTTAATGGTTGATTGGTATTATTTTTAATAATTTATAAATTTTTCTATATTAAAATAAATGATATCACAATAATCAAAATTATCCTTTAATTACATCTTAATTACCCTCTATGTAAGGCGATAATGAATAAAAAATGAAAATCAGTCATTCTTTGGAGGTGGTAGTCCACACGTACGTATGTCTAATGATTTCATCTCACATTTAATGGAAGAAAAAAATCATTTAATGTCCCAAAATAATAAATATTAAATAAATACCATAATTATTTAGAGAATTATAATTTCATAATAACATTTTACTAAGGTCAGAGGATAAAAATCAAGTTTCATTTTGAAGGCAGTACTATGTAAAACACAGGAATTACAGTATCATTTTCAATAATTATAAATGGAAATCTTGAAAAATATTACTCCCAAATATTAAAAAAATTCAATTTATACCAAATTATTATTCACATACATTGTTATATGAAAACTCTAATTGGAAAAAGGAAATATAAATATAATAATTTAATTAAAACTAAATAATCACCGTGACTACTAGTATATTTCATTGGATTATCAATTGGAAATGGATAAAATATGTTAATATTTTATGAAACTAAGTTTAAGATGGTAAAATATTATTATATGGTAAGGAAATATAGGGGTTTAAAATGAAAAATAATTTTTAGGATTACATTAAAGGGGTGGTGAGAGGACCCTTTCATATTTGGTGAGAATGACATTTTTCAATATATTTAAACTTAATATACATGGAGAAAAATATAAAATTTTTATGTGGATCCAAATTGGGGATATAATTTATTTGGTAAGTTATATGTTTGATCCAAACCTCATAAACTATAATATAGTTAATTTTTATCATATATCAACCCCTTACACTAAGAAATATTACTTTTTACCATTTATTATTTTACATTAGTAACTATTTTTTATCTATTGTTACGTAATCTTATTGACTAAAAATGGTCCTTATTAGTTGATTTGGAACCAAAAATTTAAAATATTAAATCCATTTCGTTATATTAAATTTTTAATACTGAAAATATTTACTCTAAATTAACAATGTATAATGTATTAAAATAAATTATTATGATAAAATTAATTATTATCTAAAATATTAAATATGGGTTTGTAAATTATGTAAAAATTTAAACAATTTTAAATAAACTATTAAAATACATATTTATTCTTATAAAATTGTCTACTAAGTTTATACTTCGTACATATATAATAATAATTTCATACAAATCAAGCTATTTGTAAACATTTTATTTTTTACTATTCACCAAAAATTCATCCTTTCTAGAAAAGAACTAAAAAAATAATATTAATATTAAATTATAATGAATAATAAAAAGATATTTTAATTTAATGAAACTTATTTCTAAAATATGATTATTAAATATTTAATTAAAATCCCTACATATAGTGAGAACCCATTCATATAGAAAATATCCTTTTAAATGTTAACCATTCTTAATTAAAATTTCATATAAATTACTAAATAGTTTGTTGTATATATATTATTCTTATAAAAAAATATATTTTACATTTTTATAATTATAATATAAATTTTTTTAAACAAGACAAAAAATTTATTAAAATAAAAAAATGTTTAACATTATTTCAGATATACTAATTGAATTTCAATCAAATTCTAACTATATATTATTTTATTTCTATAAATATTTCATAATGTGGTAAAAACTTGTACTTACCACTAATTAAATGAGTATGTTTTAATGGTCACAGTTTTATCTTAATATATCATAGTTTCATTTAAGTTAACTGTTGTGTATAGAGAATGTTATAATACACATTGACATATTTAAAGGTAATCAAATATTAAAATCTGAGTGTGTTAATTCACCCCGCAAATCTTAGTTAAATTATTTCCTCACAATTTTAATCAAATGATAAGAGTAATTTTTTGAATCACTCTTAATTTATTATACACTACAAGATTATAGTGGGTATATTATTGATGTGGATAGAGTCTTATGTATATGAAAAATTATAATAAGAAAATTATATAGAGATCTAAACCTTTTTAAATTTCAGGTAAAATTATACATAGGGATGAAGATAAATATACATAATGAATAACATCTCACAATATGTGATGATTATTTATATCATATCCATACTACAATGGTTTTTTATTTTCAACTCGATATCCCAAACTCTGTTGAATCTTTCATAACCTAGCTCACAATAAAATATTGAATTGAGACATACTATATGATATATTATTATTATATATGTATATTTATTATTATTTTCATGTATTTTGGTCATTATAGCCTCTAAAAGGCCTTAAGTTTGAACATTGAATTTCATAATATGTAAATATTTTCTAATTAATGAAAAACAATTATGACTTATATCTTTTCCTTACACTTGTGAATCTGATAAAAATTATATCAATACTTATTGAATTTACCTAAAACATTAATGAAATTTACCCATTCCACTAATCTAATTTTTTACATGTAATAAATTGAACCTTATATCATTCATAAACTTGGTAACTTGAATTTATACGAGATTCTACCAATATCGTATTTAATGCATTTAAAATTTGAACATTATTTTCATTGTTAATAATAATTCATGATATCAAATTTGTCATAATAATGTGATTTCTCACTCCAACCCTTTTCCTATTTGTTTTTCTATAGAATAAACTATTAAAATGGTTCATCCAATCTTTATGAATTACTAAAACGAATTGATTTAATGTATATAATAATCATTATTAGTGAATTTTTATAAATAAACGCAAAATATTTTCTCCTCAAAATGCCTCACAATATACCACTATCACGTTATCATATATTTCATACAGCTAAAATTGTGTCAAAATTGATTCAACCTATATCACTCTCAATTTAAACTATATAATTCTTAGATAATCCTAGGTTACATTCTGTTGTACTATCTAATAATTCTTAAACCAGTCACTAAATTAGTGACCCAAAATTACAATGAAAATTCCAAAAACAATCTAAACACATAAAAATTCAAAACTAAGATGATAAATCTAACATTTAATTTATCTAGGAAATAATATATTGAATAATATGTACCTTAACTTATTAATATCTAAGTTAAATCAATATTCACTACAGTCCAAATCCAATTTGATCTTCTAATGAAAACATATTCAAATCCCTCAAAATTCATCATAAATAGAGTTTAAATCTACCAAAGAAAATCTATTGAGTGTGCCAAAATAGTTGATTACTTAAGATTATTGTTCATGCACTAGGTAATGATCTGTTTAATAAAAATTCGTTCCTTTATAATTAATTAATCTTAGGTACATATGTGCTAGAACATTCACCCATTTTTAGTATCCATATTGGTATGTAATTTCAATGATAACCACACAAACTTTTAAATTAAAAAAATATAATGATGTTATCATATATATATAATTATCACATAAACATATTCCTAGGGTAATATCTAATGTTATCTTATCCTAATCCTGAAATTAAATTTTCAATATCACTTTATCATTATATCATATATTAGAATAAATGGTTATTTATACCATTGGAATTATTGCAAACAAAAACATATAAATATTTCATAATATTTATAACTCCCAGTTTTTCTTGTACCCATATCACCATAATCTCAAAATTTATCTAAACCCTACTCTGATAAATAATATGATGTTTTTGACATAATTTTACAATAGTTAAATGATTTAAAAAAAATATTTCATTACAGCACATTCTCAAGAACTCTTAGGATTTATTTTTTTAGAGAATTATGAAAACATTAAATAACAATACTTTTTTTCCCGAATGGATATTTCTCATTTCCACTATACGATAATACGGTTAATCCATCAAAATTTTGGAAATTCTTCAATGAATTCTTCTCAAAACATAACATTTTAGTCACATCATACATATTTCCATTCCTCATAACCAAGGTAAAAGTAAACATAAGTAAGGGATTTTCTCATATGCTCATTAAGGGTAATAATAAGTGATAAAAATCATAGATCATAATTAAGAATAATATTAAAATATGGTTATATTTTGGATACATTATAAAATCATAAAAAAAACACAAAGGTCATAAATTATTATATAAAATATGATATAAATTATGACTTCAATGAAAAGATTGTGTCAATAAAGATGATCTATGAGTATATATTAGAGTAATTAAAATAGGTATAAAATAATGATACATATTTTATCATGGTTAAAAACATTTTGATATGAAAAACTACATTTATGTGGAAAAAAATTAGTACCCACACAAATGAGAATCAAACAAGGTACCCATTAATATATTATCTATTAGGATATGAACATTTAAACAATTCACTAGAGGGAGATATGGGACACCACCCGTGATAAACTATACTTATGAGTGGCACATAAAAATTATTATTTTATCACATTATATATAACCCATGGAGTGTAATTATTTTCATAAAATACTCAAAATGTAAATCTTTTACTTTTATATTATAAAAATCATATGTTAAAAATGGGTTCCATTCAACAAATCCTAATGAATGGATTAAAACTAAATGGGTTTCATTAAAATTATGTAACATTATAGGTAAATTACCTTTCAGTAAATATAAAAAATAATATGGTATTTATGTAGTATAGTTTAGGGATATATGTTTATGACAATAATTCCACAAAATTATTTGTTTTATGGAATCTAGAATAATTCCATCGAATCAAAGGAATCATGAAAACAGAATTTATATGGAAATTTTTTTGAAATATAATTTTTTGTAATATACCGAAAATATTTATGGAAAAAATATCATGATGGATATTTTACATATAATATAATGAAATTCCATAATAATACAAAAGAAGGAAGGTGAATGGTTATAAAATAACATATCTTCATTGTAACAAAGGAAACTCTTAAGGATGCCAATATATATTTAAATCATCCTTTCAAAAATAATGTATGGAATGATATCACCCATGAAACGTTCAAGAATAAACATGTTAGATAACATGAGATCAATACATAGATTTATATAAATATATTAGAGAATAAATAAATTAAAATAATTAAATTCAGTGTAAATAGTGTTGAATGAGAATGAGAATATGGATGAGAAAAGAAAAAATATATTTAAAAAAACACATATTCACAAAAATTAAACACATGTCACTCTCAAAAGTAAATTGTGAAAATGTAAAGGGAATAATTTTGAAAATATTTAATTTCAAAAATAATCTAGAATTATGGATAAATAAAATTTTAATATTTTTTCCTATAGTAATTTTTTATCAAATGATGAAATATTTGATATTTAACAGAATGGAAAACATTGAATTATTTGAAAATAAATTTCATAAAAAGATACATTATATAAATGGTTAAAAAATCCGTCTCATTAAAAAATTATTTTGAAAAATAGGATCGTGATATATCATATAAAATAATATTATGGTTAGATAACCGAGTCATTAAATAATTAGTATCAATATGAAACATTGTAACTCAATGAAAGAAGATATTATTTTTTCATATCCCTTATAAGAAACATACACTTCTATGTATACAATATTTGAAAAGAGGTTTATGTGGTAACAAATTAAATAACATAATAATTTAAAATAATAAATTAAATGGTAAAAATATTCCATTAATATATGAAATAATTTCAAGATAATGATCATAACTCGATTAATGAAAATTGTGTTATCCAAATATTTACGAGTGGTGTATCTCATTATGGAAATGAAATTTATAGAAATTAACTTGATTTGGAATAGTATATCCCAATATTTATATATAAGTTATTAAAATAAATTTAATTGGATAGTAAAATAATAAATCACCATATAAAGGAACTGTAGTCTATAACATGTAACCTATCTAAAAAACAAAATTGAGAACAAGAAAAATCATACTTCTTGAGTAACAGCATAACCAAAATCCATTAAAAGAGTGCATGTAATTGATCATAAATTATTATTATTAGAATATAATTAATTATATGATATATCAAATAGGTATTATATAAACTTCAAAAATTAAAATATATTCATAATACCAAATGTGTCACAAAGATATGAATTTCCTACGAACAACCTAACCTCGGTCAAAATTAATTTTTTACTTGAAAAAATCAACAAGAATAAATAAATATGGAAAATTAAATACATACTGTGTAACATTATTATTAAATATAACCATTTATACTCCCCATTTTTTTACATTATACATATATATTAGATAGTTTTTACTAATTTTCATCTCTATATTTATGTAATTTTAACGCCTTGAACTATTTTCGTAAAAATGGTGTTGGAATTATTTATTGTCCAAAATATCATCGTTACATGATAATAAATTATAACAGAAAATATATTAAAAAATATTTTATAATTCCACAATTCTATTTAATTGTAGTTGTGGTTGTGATCTACGAGGTTCAAATTACCGACGACCTGGTTTTACTTCATTTAATTGAATAATGGGTTGTTTCTTAACTATTCAGTTAAAAATTATCATATCCATAAAATTATCAAAAAAATATTTTTTTCACATAATTATATGATATTTTACCACTAAAATGTTCTAATTGTAACCAATGATAAAAATTTTGTGTATTTTCTTTGTAGGTCATTTAGCCGACCAAAACATGAACCAGCCATGATTAATAACTTATTATGTGGCGTTTTAGATTTAATACCATTATAAATTAAGAATAATCATATTAAATCTAGATTATTACAATTATATAACATTACTAAATATATTAATAGATATACTATAATATAAATTCATTACTTATAAATAAGAGAATTTTATCCACTTAGTTCACTCCTTTTAAATTATTAAATAAATAGTAAAATATTATTGATCATATCATTAATTGGTTTTAAAAATTTAAATAATATAACCATAGATATATCATGAATATACAATTTATCCTTTAATACCATCCTACCTACCATACATGTAATTCAATGTGGAAAATGAATATGAAAATCATTTTTTAAGGTGGTGTTCCACACGTACCCATTATTTATCACTTCATTTTCCATATAATTAAATAAAAAAGTAACAAATTTTAATGATTTTGAAAATAAATTGACGAAAATATCATAAATATATATTAAATTTATATTTTAAAAAATCTTTTTAATTTGGATTTGGAAATCAAAACATGTTTCACCATGGAGGTAGTAGCCGACACAAAACAAAAAATACAATTTCATTTTTATTAATTGATAAGGGAAAAAGTGATTCTTTATTATTAAAAATGAATAAAAATATTATATATATGGCCATTAGTTATTTCATAAAATATATATTCTTCAATGGAAATTAAATTTAAAATTCAAAAAGTTATATGTAATGTAAAAATTATCACCCATGTTATCCACTATGAGATGTCCTAGGAAGATCCCCTAGAAATGGATGGTAAAGGATAATATCATGTTACTAAAAAAAATATATAGTAAAATATTATTCTATTGAAAAATAAAATGGATTTATTTCATATGGAAACCTTATTTTTTTGTCTTAATAATTGTATCATCAAGAGACACCATTTATATTTGGGGGAAGGGAAATTTTTGTAATTATTTCTACTTAATATAAAGAAAGAACATGTTAATTATGTCATGTGGCTCCAAAACTGGGGAAATAATTTGTTGGAGAATATATGATGTTTATAATACAACAAAAATGAAAATTTAGAAATACAATTATCATGTTTTATGTCCATTATCACTTGAATTATTAGTTTTACAACATTATCTTTTATCATTGTAATTGGTTTTTAGCTAAGATAACATTTTTATACCTAAAAATAAGGTTGCCACTATTATATAATTTGAACCAAATTATTATTTCTTAATCCATTAAATTATATGCAATTTATAAAATTGATACAAAATATTTGTAAGATAAAACTATATAATGTATAAAATAATTTTTGAGAAAATATTACTACTATTCGAAAATCTAAAATATGGGTTTGTAAATTGAAAATAACAATTTTAAAATTATAAATTTAAATAAAATTTAAATTTCTTCACTATATAATTTTTAATGAAATTAAAAATCATACTTATATACTAATAATGTAATAAAATCCATGTTAACTGTAAAACTGATATTTCTCTTTATTGACCTAAAAATTATTCCATTTAGAAAAATCGAAAATATATTATCATAAGATTACATAATTATTATAAATAAAAAAATAATCTACATTTATTTGAATGAAATTTCTAATTCTTATTAATTAAATATTTAAATAGAACCTATAATATAGTGAAATCATATTCACATTAAAAAATGTAATTTGGTTTTTTTAACTATTTTTTATTCTCATTCCCTACAAATTACTAATTATTGTTTTCTTAATATATCATTCATATTATCAATATGTTTTATTAAATAATAATAATATTCGTAGTTTCTTCACATAAAACATCAATATTTATTGTTTTATGTTTTAGAATAAAATTTTTTCTTTCTTTTTTTAGCTATATTAATTGAAATTCATTTAATTAAAAGTTAAAGTTATTTTTTTCAATTAATATTTCACAAATTATTTACAATTATTTTTCTACAATGATTTAATTTATTTATTATAATGTGTAAAAATAATATTTATATTTTTAAATAAATTTAAAATTCTATCATTTATGTTCGTTGTTAAGTGCTGAGAAAGATATCAAACTTATAAAATTATTGAAATAGAATGATATATTAAAATCACAAGGTGTTCAGATTCCACGGTCCTATGGTTTCATATTAATAGGTTACCCACATCAAATTATGTCAATCATTATAGTTTCTTGTCATGTTTTCGAAGAAAATATTATTTAACTCCACTACTATTCCAAATCCTGATATTTTTTACCATAGTATAAGTAATAGCTCTGAACCTTCCATCCTGATTGTAGTGAAAAAAATAAAATATATTAATTTATATATATTATAAAAATATATGTGACCCATTTTTAATCATCCAAAACATATAACATAAAAAATTAAACATTATAATACATACATAATTGAAGAACATTTTGGTATAGTATTTTAGAGAGTCTCGAAAAATTCTTGCATAAAAATACCCTTGTCTTCACCTGGGTAGTTTTAACATTGCACCCATATTTTGATATTCCCTAATAAGTAATTAACCTATATTATACATTTACATAAACATTAATCCTTTGTAATCTATAATAATTGAATGATATTGTTTATAACATGAGTAAAATGAAACATAAGAAGGGTGCGATTAAATTCAAAATAAGTCTATAAATAAGTATCATAAATAAATAGTTATTAATTAGAATACAAAAAGATTAATGTATATGATAAAATCATAAACTCATATGAGCATAACATAAGGGAAATATTTCTCATCAATAACGATATACTTAAGCACGAAACATGGAATAATTCTCTAAAACAATACAGAAGTCATAATAATCATTATTCATGAGACATGTTATGTCAAAGTTCATAAAATGATACATTTATAAGTCATATATTAATGAATAAAAAATATTTTTATATTTGAACATAAACTTCATAGATCATGTCTAAAATAACTAGAACATAATTAAATCCCTATGAGAAACCGTTAGGTAAATACACCCATCATACTTCTAAAGACAATGAAAATGACCCATATAATTGAACTACTATAGTCTGTATCACTTATATTATATGGTATATTGGGATCACCAATTCATCATGAGATATTACGGGGATCAACTATTCATATAAAATTTATCAGGATAACCTTTTCATAATGATATATAATGAGGCTCAACTCAATGTAGATTTTATATTGGTCTCACTTTTTCATCATAAGCTATAATAGGGAAACCCCTTCATATAAGATATATCAATCTCACTCATAATCATTCCTAATTTAAAACTACAATTCATGAATAAAAAATATAGAATCTACCCATTTTGAATATAACAATTCTCACTTTTCATTCGTTGCATTATTCTCCTATGGAAAATAATTGGGTTCCATTTCAGTATCATAACTCAACCATAGAATTAAAAATGATGGTATCATTAGAAAATATTCCTAGGTGATTTTATGTACCATCAAGGGTTATCTATATTCATTAGATTAAATTCAATTAAATATCATTAAAAATCGAGAGAGAAAACATTTCCACATGGAAATAATATTAAAAAACAAAAAAAAATCACATAATAATATGAAGCTAATTTCCCTTGAAGATAACCATGTTAATATATAACGGAATATTAATGTAAAATAATGGTAATGGTAGTGTAAAAATATATTCATGTTGTTAATGTTTAAAATTGTTATCTTTTCAAAAAAAATTCCAATTAGTGTCAAAAGTGATCTATTTGGAAAATGTTCGAAATTCCCCTTAAAATAAATTTAAAAGAAGGTCACAGATCATGTAAAATATATTTCGGAAATAATTTATTTTTATAAATGATAATTTGTGAAGTGCACTATGTTGCATTTGTTGTCAATGAGGTATGTTGTTGTCAAGAAATGAATGGATGGATGTCAGAGAGTTTCAATATGTGAATGACAAAGGATGTGATGGTGATGGTGATGAAGGAGAATGGCCATGGTACTAAGATGCATGTCACTTAGGAGATTCACTAAGTGACATAGGATGTTGTGGTTGAAACATTCTCTATGGAAATCTGACGATTGCTGAGCTGCTCTTTAAGTTCATAGAACTTGTATCCTGATGATACAAAGTCACAACATTGATTGAAGACCATGCATTGTCTTCACAATGCATGAGGAGTTGAAAGGAGTTCCATCCACAACTACTAAGTGGATGATGTGCATTAATGAAGTCCATGCACTAACACTTAGTGCATGTGAATGTGAAGAATATCCAATTGATCTCTGATTTGATCAATGAAGCACTTTGAAGAATTTAAGTGATTCAGGAGTTCGGTTGAAGATGAAGACCCTTCGGGAATTCCATTCCAAAGTGATGAATAAATGTTGAAGAGAATTGGAGGAATTATTATGAAGAAGAAATGGGAGAAATGGAGAAGAATAATTTGAAGTGGCATTTGGCTTGGAAGAACTTGTGTTGGCATTTATACATTGGGAGAACTTTGTTTTTAACAAAGTGTTTATTCAACACTTGGCCAAAAAGAAGCCACCAAGGAAGGCCAGCCGAGGGTCATCACCCAAGGCTCATGTGGGACTCGAGGTCACCACGCCCATGGGGAACCCTCAGGCCAAGGCAGCATGTCCCTGAGGCAGAAGGGTCGGGGCCATGTATAAGCCCCGAGGGCACACGGTGGTGAAGCCCGCGCACCCGAGTGTGCATAGTGGGCGCTAGGAGCGCGCCCGCAGAGGCGAGAGTGGGCGCAGAGCGCGCCCGCAGGGAGAACACGGTGAGGGGCGGCACCGTGGAGGGAGAAGTTCAACTGAGCGCTTCTCGGCAGCGCTTGGTTGATAAGCCGCGAGAAAACCGGCCGCGGCTTCGTTGTGGGATGCGGAATTTTTCTGCGGAGCGAATCCCAGCCGCACGATTGATCGCGCGGATGATCTAAGCCGCACATCTGATCCGCGGCGAGATGATCTGATCCAGGCCATCCGAGATCAATTGAATCGCCGATCCAACGGCTGCGAGACCGCCTTCAACCCCGAGCTCGTCTGAAGTCTCCCGCGAGCTGCCGAAGAACCAGGCGCCATCCGGGCAACGTATGAAAAATTTGGAGTTCGGCCGAGGCAAACGAAGTTGCCGAGGCTTCATGGGTTCTTGTTTTGCATGGGATGGCCTAAACAGAGGCCATGCACACGTTCCGCGACTCATGCATCAGAAGGAGCGAAAAATAAATGAGCCCGCGTGAAACAGAGAGTAAATTCAAGATTTGGAAAGTTTTTAAAGAACCGAAACTTTCGGGGATTTGGAATTATCACAGGCGGATGATATGAGGCTTCTCTGCCTATAAAAGGAGAGACCATGCTCTCGTTTTTGTTTGATGATCCTTTGTTGAAAATTAGGAGTCCCGTGAGAGCACCTTTGCCTCGCGAAGAAGAGCATGCGCGCACACTTGCGCGGCAGTACAGCCCGGAGCTCCCCTAGCTCTGCTTGAATTCCTTGCACGCTACTTCTTTGCGCGACAAGAAGGAGGAGGAGGAGGAGATCCCTGTGCGCACCTCTTGCGCGACAGGAAGGAGCCGAGCCGCACACTTGCGCGCTCAAGGCCATTACCCTCTCTGCCCGCGAGCTTACACGGTAGGAGGAAGCCACCGCGCCCCCTGCGCGGTAGGAAGGTGTTGCCACACCCTGCTCAGGACCTTGTGCTCTTGCACCCCTACGCGCTGGCCACACTCTTGTGCCTTGCGCGGTTGAGAAGAGGAGGAGGCCGCTGCACCCAAGCAACTTGTGTGCCTCCTTTGAAGATTGGGTTCGGGTGAAGTGCATTTCACACTTGGTGTTGTGTGTGCCAAGTGGAGAAGAGGACCCGAGGCTTTCGTGCCTCGTGTGTGAACATTGAGAAGGCCAAGCCTTTGTGCTTGTGTGCCAAGAAGACAAGAACACCTACGGGCAGTGGCTTGTGCAAAGAGGGAGAACCCGAGGCCTTTAGTGCCTTGTGTGTGCACACTTTGAAGAACAAATGAAAAGAACAAATTGTGTGTGCAACTTAAAGAAGTGGCCGAAGGCTATGTGTGTGCACAAGAAGTGTGTGCTCACTTAGAAGAAGAGGAGAAGACCCACACAAAGTACAACACACTTTTAAGTGTGTAAACAAATAGAATTAAGTGTGTGAAGATTGTGAAGGAGGTGTGTGCTATAGTTGACTACACCCTCTGAGGGTTTACTGCACCAAGAAGAGAAGAAGGGGAGTGCATGCATGCATGCATGCACATGCACACGTGAACAAAGCCAAATCTGGTTGTGTGCATTTGAGGAGTCCAAGACCAGTGGTTCTTGAAGAATTTGAGAAGGCCATG
The DNA here is from genome assembly GCA_963277665.1 of Viscum album. Lineage (NCBI taxonomy): Eukaryota > Viridiplantae > Streptophyta > Magnoliopsida > Santalales > Viscaceae > Viscum > Viscum album. The sequence continues at coordinate 1,656,946,133 of OY728119.1, forward strand.
CAGTCAGTGCATTAGGATGCAGAGATGCCATGCACCCAGTGCATGAAGTTGATGTGATGTGAGACTGGACCAGACTGAAGTTAAAGATATCAGTTGTCTGAGTATTCAGTAATTGGAGAGAAGCCAGGTCATCCTTAGAAGAAGGTGATAAAGCCTAAGCAAGACGAGAATACCGGATCAACTCAAGTGATCAGAGGTACAGAGCAAGGCCAGCAGTCTTTATCCCAGACTGCTGAAGATACTTGAAGAAGTTTAAAGAGAAGAAGAGCTACTCGTGCGACTCGAGGAGCCAGGAGAAGACCCTGTGGGACTCAGGGAGAAGAAGTCTTCAGTGGGATTCTGGAGCCGGCCAGTGGGACTCTGGTAACACTGTGTGAAGCAGTATAAAGACCCTCCTGTGGGACTCAGGAGAGATACGGTGGGAAGCTGTATCGACCATTGTAATACTAACAGATTATAATGGGAGAATCCATGCTGGGAGAGCATGGAAAGTATGTAGGCCTTTGGTGCCGAACCTTGTAAATCCTTGTGTCATGTGCCTTTTCATTATTGCATTATCTGGGAAAGGTTGAGAGACATAAAAAGAGTGGATCGAGGCCTTAACTAGCCATAGAGGTTTAATTGATTAAGACTCAATTAGTAAAAAGTTTTAAAGGATCACTGATTCACCCCCTCCCCCTCTCAGTGATTCACACTGATCTGGGCACTTCAATTGGTATCAGAGCGAAGGTTACCTCTAAAAGATCCAAGGGAGTCTTTATGAAGTGCAGATTTGAGGAAATGAGTGACCAGCCTCAAATGGAGATATCTGCCAAGACTCAGAAAAATAGAAAGAATAAACAGGCCAAGAAGATGAAGAAAGATTGTCCTAGCTGTGATGAAGTTGGAACAATTAATGATCTTCAAAATGCACTCAAATATCTTCAGAATACTGTCCCCAAGGAAGTGGCAATGTGTATTACTACTGGCATCCTTGATCTTCAAGAAGAAAAATTACAGCTAGAAGATGAAGCCAATTCTCTGGAAGTCCAATTGGCTAAATGGATTGGCATAACCAACACTCTCAGAATGCTGGTGAAGGCTAAAGATGAAACCGTTTCTCTTTGCAATGAAAGATATGAAGACACTGCTGAAGAATTGCAAAGAAGCCTTTCTGAGAAAGAAATCTTTATGATAATGATCAAAGAAGTTTTCCATGCACTGGAAAAGAGGCACAAAGTTTCAATGAATGTCAGAGATTCTCAACTTCAAGACAAAGTAAACAGGGTAAAGGAGCTTGACAATTCATTACAAGAAATGAAGAAGGTGCATGAAGACCAACTAGAACAGCTAAAAGAAAATTGGGAAGGAAGGCTAAGAACTGTTGAGGATCAGAAGAACTCCCTCAATATGAAATGCTTAGAACTAGAGGTGATATTGAAAAATTTGCAATCACCCAACGCTGAAGCCTCCCAGTCAGCTGAAAGGAGAAATGTTGCTACTCAAGTATGCATTGAGCAGGATGATCCTAAAAGAAAGACATCCTCTAATGAAAGGGAAACATCTTCTAAAAAGAAGGTACCATCCATCCCTTCTTGTACTCATGTTTCTAAATGTGTTTCTACTAAAAGTGCAGGATGGAAGAATGAATCCAAACAAGTATGGATGAAGAAGATGAAGAAAGATAGCTCTCCTGAAACAACACAACAATTCAAGAGAAATTCCCAACAACAAGAAGGACTCAAGAGGTCAAGATTTGTGGGTCAGTGTTGGTGTTGTAACAAGTATGGGCATTGTGCAAAGGATTGTGGGTACAATCCACTGAATGCCAAAGCACAGAGGAAGCCCATGCCTAGGGGAAGCAAGCCAGAGGAAAAGAAGCAGCATCCACAGGTCCAGAGACATATGTTTACTACAAATAGATTTGGATTACTTGACAACATCTGGGATGATTGCAAAAGTGGTCAAAAAGATACATGTCAATCTCCAACTGTATCCAGAGCTAAAAAGAAGAGAAGATCACTGAACCTGGCTAAAATGGAATCCTTGGGAAGCATGAAGAAAGTTAAAGATGCTCCCAAGAAGGTTTTGAAAAAGGAAAAGAATTCCTTGGAGTCTAAATCCAAGAAGGGTGATGCATCCTGAAGGACCACCAAGAAAACATGCTTCTACTGTGGAAAGAAAGGACACATCATGGACCTTTGTAAAGAATCCATGAAACTAAATAGAAGCAGACTGAACACCAAAAGACAATCAATCCAGAAGAAGAAGGGATGGATTGAAAATAAGTTGCCTAAGAGAGGTATCTTAGCAGCATCCAAAGAACCATGTGGAACTTCCAAAACTGAGGCCACTTTTCCAAATGATTTACTAGTCATATGGCCAAATCAGTTGCAACTTTCCAAAGATCTGCGAAAAGCTGAAGATAAAGTTCTGGCAATTGCTAAGGCAAAAGGGAAGAAGAAGATTTCACATGAAGATGTGTTGAGATCCACACCAGCACAAACATCAAAGAAGATCAGATGTGCAAGTGTGAAGAATAGTGAAAATGGGACATCTCGGTTGAGAGAATCTTCTCAACCTTGTTGTTCACATTGATGAACCAAGGAGGTTCCTTCTTATTCCCTTATACTATTGGTATTTACATGTGCTGACATTGCAGGGAATTGAAGATGATGATCATTCTCAACTGGAGGATGGTTTGGACAGAATGGAGTGCACCCCTTGAGGGGGAGCCTATCTGAAGAAGATGGGATTCTGAAATTTAATACCATCTTGAGAAAACTTAAGGTATTCCAATCATACTTTCATCCCTTGTTTCTTAATTGTATTCATCATAACAATTAAGGGGGAGTATTGATTGAAGTCAAATGGATGAAAGGGGAAGCTTTATCTTTGCACCTGAACTTTCTAATGAGTTTTGTGAAGTTGTGCAGGATTTAGCAAATTCAATGTTATATCTGAAAAATTTCAAACCCCTAAAGCATGATCTCACATGTGTAGAGAATTATGGACAGCTTTGAATTCCTTGGTCATATCACTCTTGTTTTCTACACCGGGTTAGCCCAAGTAGACTTAGAGTTGATCAACTAATGGTTCTTTGCTAAAGAAGAACATGTGACATCATCCCTCTCCTAGTGTTTTTCAAGAAGATGTTATTCGAAGGGAGGAAGATATTTTTGGAAGAGTACCACACCACACCTTTGCATTTGATTGCCAATAAGGGGGAGAAATATTGGCACACATATTGACCCATTCATATGTGCTCTAGTGTATTGCCAACAAATACAAAGGGGGAGATTGAAGTGCACTGTGTTGCATTTGTTGTCAATGAGGTATGTTGTTGTCAAGGAATGAATGGATGGATGTCAGAGAGTTTCAATATGTGAATGAAAAAGGATGTGATGGTGATGGTGATGAAGGAGAATGGCCATGGTACTAAGATGCATGTCACTTAGGAGATTCACTAAGTGACATAGGATGTTGTGGTTGAAACATTCTCTATGGAAATCTGACGATTGCTGAGCTGCTCTTTAAGTTCATAGAACTTGTATCCTGATGATGCAAAGTCACAACATTGATTGAAGACCATCCATTGTCTTCACAATGCATGAGGAGTTGAAAGGAGTTCCATCCACAACTACTAAGTGGATGATGTGCATTAATGAAGTCCATGCACTAACACTTAGTGCATGTGAATGTGAAGAATATCCAATTGATCTCTGATTTGATCAATGAAGCACTTTGAAGAATTTATGTGATTCAGGAGTTCGGTTGAAGATGAAAACCCTTCGGGAATTCCATTCCAAAGTGATGAATAAATGTTGAAGAGAATTGGAGGAATTATTATGAAGAAGAAATGGGAGAAATGGAGAAGAATAATTTGAAGTGTCATTTGGCTTGGAAGAACTTGGGTTGGCATTTATACATTGGGAGAACTTTGTTTTTAACAAAGTGTTTATTCAACACTTGGCCAAAAAGAAGCCACCAAGGAAGGCCAGCCGAGGGTCATCACCCAAGGCTCATGTGGGACTCGAGGTCACCACGCCCATGGGGAACCCTCAGGCCAAGGCAGCATGTCCCTAAGGCAGAAGGGTCGGGGCCGTGTATAAGCCCCGAGGGCACGCGGTGGTGAAGCCCGCGCACCCGAGTGTGTATAGTGGGTGCTAGGAGCGCACCCGCAGAGGCGAGAGTGGGCGCAGAGCGCGCCCGCAGGGAGAACACGGTGCGGGGCGGCACCGTGGAGGGAGAAGTTCAACTGAGCGCTTCTCGGCAGCGCTTGGTTGATAAGCCGCGAGAAAACAGGCTGCGGCTTTGATGTGGGATGCGGAATTTTTCCACGGAGCGAATCCCAGCCGCACGATTGATCGCGCGGACGATCTAAGCCTCACATATGATCCGCGGCGAGATGATCTGATCCAGGTCGTCCGAGATCAATTGAATCGCCGATCCAACGGCTGCGAGACCGCCTTCAACCCCGAGCTCGTCCGAAGTCTCCCGCGAGCTGCCGACGAACCAGGCGCCATCCGGGCAACGTATTTTGAGTTCCCGGCCACCATTGAAGGAGCCGAAGTGTCCATTGTGATCGTCTGAGCCTACTGATCACATTCATGCTTAAAAATACATTTTCATGCAATGTATGAAAAATTTGGAGTTCGGCCGAGGCAAACGAAGTTGCCGAGGCTTCATGGGTTCGTGTTTTGCATGGGATGGCCTAAACAGAGGCCATGCACACGTTCCGCGACTCATGCATGAGAAGGAGCGAAAAATAAATGAGCCCGCGTGAAACAGAGAGTAAATTCATGATTTGGAAAGTTTTTAAAGAACCAAAACTTTCGGGGATTTGGAATTATAACACGCGGATGATATGAGGCTTCTCTGCCTATAAAAGGAGAGCCCATGCTCTCATTTTTGCTTGCTTATCCTTTGTTGAAAATCCGGAGTCCCGTGAGAGCACCTTTGCCTCGCGAAGAAGAGCCTGCGCGCACACTTGCGCGGCAGTACAGCCCGGAGCTCCCCTAGCTCTGCTTGAGTTCCTTGTGCGCTACTTCTTTTCGCGACAAGAAGAAGGAGGAGGAGGAGATCCCTGTGCGAACCTCTTGCGCGACAGGAAGGAGCCGAGCCGCACACTTGCGCGCTCAAGGCCATTACCCTCTCTGCCCGCGAGCTTACACGGCAGGAGGAAGCCACCACGCCCCCTGCGCGGTAGGAAGGTGTTGCCACACCCTGCTCAGGACCTTGTGCTCTTGCACCCCTGTGCGCTGGCCACACTCTTGTGCCTTGCGCGGTTGAGAAGAGGAGGAGGCCGCTGCACCCAAGCAACTTGTGTGCCTCCTTTGAAGATTGGGTTCGGGTGAAGTGCATTTCACACTTGGTGTTGTGTGTGCCAAGTGGAGAAGAGGACCCGAGGCTTTCGTGCCTCGTGTGTGAACATTGAGAAGGCCAAGCCTTTGTGCTTGTGTGCCAAGAAGACAAGAACACCTACGGGCAGTGGCTTGTGCAATGAGGGAGAACCCGAGGCCTTTAGTGCCTTGTGTGTGCACACTTTGAAGAACAAATTAAAAGAACAAATTGTGTGTGCAACTTAAAGAAGTGGTCGAAGGCTATGTGTGTGAACAAGAAGTGTGTGCTCACATAGAAGAAGAGGAGAAGACCCACACAAAGAACAACACACTTTTAAGTGTGTAAACAAATAGAATTAAGTGTGTGAAGATTGTGAAGGAGGTGTGTGCTATAGTTGACTACACCCTCTGAGGGTTTACTGCACCAAGAAGAGAAGAAGGGGAGTGCATGCATGCATGCATGCACATGCACACGTGAACAAAGCCAAATCTGGTTGTGTGCATTTGAGGAGTCCAAGACCAGTGGTTCTTGAAGAATTTGAGAAGGCCATGCAGTCAGTGCATGAGGATGCAGAGATGCCATGCACCCAGTGCATGAAGTTGATGTGATGTGAGACTGGAACAGACTGAAGTTAAAGATATCAGTTGTATGAGTATTCAGTAATTGGAGAGAAGCCAGGTCATCCTTAGAAGAAGGTGATAAAGCCTGAGCAAGACGAGAAGACCTGATCAACTCAAGTGATCAGAGGTACAGAGCAAGGCCAGAAGTCTTTATCCCAGACTGCTGAAGATACTTGAAGAAGTTTAAAGAGAAGAAGAGCTACTCGTGCGACTCGAGGAGCCAGGAGAAGACCCTGTGGGACTCAGGGAGAAGAAGTCTTCAGTGGGATTCTGGAGCAGGCCAGTGGGACTCTGGTAACACTGTGTGAAGCAGTATAAAGACCCTCCTGTGGGACTCAGGAGAGATACGGTGGGAAGCTGTATCGACCATTGTAATACTAACAGATTATAATGGGAGAATCCATGCTGGGAGAGCATGGCAAGGATGTAGGCCTTTGGTGCCGAACCATGTAAATCCTTGTGTCCTGTGCCTTTTCATTACTGCATTATCCGGGAAAAATTGAGAGACATAACAAGAGTGGATCGAGGCCTTAACTAGCCATAGAGGTTTAATTGATTAAGAATCAATTAGTAAAAAGTTTTAAAGGATCACTGATTCACCCCCTCCCCCTCTCAGTGATTCACACTGATCTGGGCACTTCAATTTGTTTAAAAGAAACTGACAATATGGATATGAAATATAATAGATTACTCATATAATATATGATACAATATTGGTATCACTTACAAACACCATTATTAATTTTTAACTAAATAATAATGTCAGACATAAAAAATATCTATATAAAAACAATTTATAACTATATGAGGAAAATATATATATATCTCATAAAAATAGGATAATATGATCCCCCCTTAGAAACCAGGAACATAAATAACCTAGAAATGAAAGGATATTATGAAAAAAGAATATCAAATTTTCTTAATTTTGAATCAAAAGTTATTTATATTAAGATTTTGAAATTTCCAAATAATTCCAATAATTCTTATAATTAATATGATAAAATCATTAAAGTAGACATATCAGGGAAAACATTAATCATGTCTCAAGAAAATGAGATTGAGACAATGAAATACCCTTGAATAGTTCATATCAGTGAATTAAGTGTAAATTAATGTAGCGATTATGTGTTAACAATATAAATACTATAATAAAAATTGGAAGAAATTATTATATTTATTTATATATTTCTTTTTGTATAATAATTTTATAAAAATTTCAATGAAGATGATTCATAACCAAGTTAATGGAAATTGATTTAAAACCCCTTTACCTCTTTGTAACATTCTAATAAAATTCACTTAGATGAAATAATTCACATTTTAACATAAAATTGCATGAAATATGAAATATTAATGACCAAAAATGTAAAAATGGGTATTATATTCTATATATGAACTAAATTATATTTATAAAAATAAAATATTTCTTAATGGGGGGAAATTGAGGCCAAATTTTTTACCTCAATAATATACATTATAATGCATTTCCTTTTAAACATGTATACTAAACTCATATAAATTTATGTATTTCATAATAAAATTATCATGGTTAATTTCCTTATCATTAATTCATTTATGTAGCTTTTATTATTAAATACCTTATTACTTATTTAGTTAAGTTCGCATCATGTAATTTAAAGGTCCTCATTTAATAATTTTCAAGACAGTAGTGTTTTGTTTATCATTGTAAAAAGGATCATTATTTAATAATAGATCATATAATGATGACAAAATAATATTCCTTTTTATATATCAATTATTCTTTTTAAACCAACATAGAAATATTGTTATGAAAAATGAACTACATTACAATCTTATAGATGGTAAATCGTACATATGTATGGGTTTGGTTTCCATTTATCAATAAATATTGTGGAAAGAATGAAAGTATTATTTTTTCCTAAATAATCATAATAACATAAATACCATAATATTTATTTTTATACAGTTATATATATATATATCATCCATGTGACGTGATGATGAAAAAAGATCACATTGCACCGTAGAGGTGGTACTCAACATATAAGCATGAATGTCGTTATCATATTTAACAATATAGAATGTTTAGAAATTTTATGATACATTATATATAAATAATAATAAAATATTTCATTAATAATATATATATATATATATATATATCATCATCATCATAACCATCCATGGCTGGTGGTGATGTAAAATTAATTACATCAGTCGGTATCAAAGTAGTCCTCCATTCACATGAATTAAATATTACATTCCCACTTGATAGAGGTTGGAGATAGATATTGGTTTTAAAACTGACATAAAAAAATAAAATTTTATTTAAGATTCTTATTCTATTAAATAATCATGTATGTAAAAAAATTGCAGTGGAAGAAAAACTGAAAAAAAAATCCTAGTTATGAACAATATATCTTATTCAAAAAAATCATTTTATTTACACCTTAATCCATCTTTGTTCAGTATCAATTCCAAAATAAGACTTATAAAATTTAGATATAGATTTAATTAATTGTTTTTTATATATGGTTTTATATAAATCAGTTTTAAATTTTTATTAAAAGATGATAGTAACTACCCCTTTATAAGATAGGGGTGGAGTTATTTCAAATATCATAAAATATTTAATTAATTTTAATTAATTTTCAATTTTAAATGGATCGTACATTATAATATTTGAATATAATTTAATTATTATTAGAAATTACCCCCCCCCCCAACAAATATATTTTTTAAAATTTTATACTAGGTTTTTATATAACATATCGATCGTTAAAAAGAAAGAATATTTTTAATAGCATACATGATACACCATATCATTATTAAATGAACAACTAAATATTAGTACTTGAATGATACCATTATAACATATTCATTATAAAAGATGGAATTAATATTATTAACTGAATAACAAAAATATGGTTTATACATGTTTATATAATGATTCATGGGTTAAAAAGTATTAAAATCTAATTGAATATAAATGATGTGTTTTTATGACAAATATTTAAATTTGAATAATTTTTTTATAATATAATAAAATAATAATTGAAAGATTATATTAAGGAAATATAAATTTAATATAATCTATAAAATTAATATTATTTATTTTCTAGACATTCTATTATAACAAATTAGATTTTATTGATGTCAGGTATATTTTTCTAAAAATGTCGTTTTACCACCTTTTGATGGAGAACCCATTTTTAATATAGTTTTAATAACTTTTATAAGTTATATTTAATTAAAAATGAACTTATTCATTGTATTTGGGATATGGAAATTTATATTGGTTGATTTCATGGTATTTTTTTGACAATATTCATTTTCTAATGAATAATACAATGTAATTCATTTTAATTCAAAACTTTTTTTCATCTAATTAATTTAAATTTTTCTATTATAAATTAATATTATTTTAAATTATAATTAAGAATAATTTTTATCCTTTAATATAGTTTTTTTCCTTGAATGTTATTTCATATTGAAATTTTATATAAACACATGTTAATCTTTTAATGGTTGTTACTTTCAAAAAAAATGATTTATCATTTTTTCAATGGGGAATAATTTTAAATTAATTTCTATCTATTTTTTTATTTTAATTTTATAAAATAGATTAAATATATTGAATAATAAATTCCATATTATTTATATAGGCTTTTTTTATTTTTGGAAAATACGAATAGTGTCTTTAGAAATTGTTATTATTAGCTTATTTAATGTTAAATCGGGAAATTACAGGTAAAACTATAATTATAATATTACCAAACTACAATAACACTTATTATAATCTATTTGGATGAGATATTATTGTCTAAAAAAATCTTTGGGGAGAATTTTTCATTTTAAGGTCATTTGGGTTTTATTATGACACTTATAAACATTTCATTTTAAATAAGGACCAAGATGTCATAATAGTGTCCCTCATAACTATAACAGTTTTAAAATGAGGTAATATAAGTGATATATTTCACTATAAATAGTATTTAGAAATATAAAATTATTATCTACATCATGGTAATTTATTAAATATTTTTATGAAATAAATAATTCAATTCAATTATGACACAATTATGATGTATTAATTTCACAATTAATAAAAGAATCAAATAGATGATATTATAAATATAAAAATAAATAAAGTTTGAAATAATTGATGAAATAATAAAAAAATTTGGATATATTTGACATTTTTGTGATGAGTTAAAGAGGTTAATGATGTTATCTTGTTTTTATGAAATTTGTTTATAAGTCAGAAGATGAATAGTGTCAAAATTGACAGTACTGGTATTTTAAAATATAAAATATTTTATTAAATTAAATAAAATTTACAAATATATAATATTCATCCAAATATTTATATAATTCCTAATATTTTATAAATTATAACTTTTTATGTAGTTTGACATGTTATCGTAATATAATTAACCGAAAAATTGTAAAGAACGTGATATTTTATTAAGATTAAAAAGGGAAAAATTGATATTAAACCGAAATGATATGGATTAAAAAATATTTCCAACATGTATAATTATAATTTTATTATGGTAATTTGGCCAAAAAACAACTTAGGTTTTAAATAAATTATTTTTCGACAATTTGGAATAGATAAAAAATTTATATTATTTTAATACATTTAATATTCACAATAGTTCCCATCCCCTCTCCTGTAAAAGGAACTCATATTATCTATTACATAAAATTCAAAAACGTTTTGGTTCAACCATTCTCTACCCAACCTCATTCTGGGAATACCACACCATATTTTTGAGGCCTTATTTTAATGAAGAATATCCTCCTTAGAGGTTTTAAGTTGTTTTTCAATGGTGATCAACCAAATAAGAAATGAACTTTTCGTTCGTGTGTACGGAAGAGTACCGTCTTGCAAACTGATACCGTCTATTTTTCATCAACATCTTTAATGATATGTTATAATGATGTAATTAATGTTCATATGTTATATCAATGAAATATTAATCTTTATAATATAATCATATATAAATTATGTTCTTACATTCCATTAATATAAAAATGATAACGTCGTTCGTGCATACGTATGAACTATAACCTCCACAAAGTGATGAGATTATTTTTTATTCATAGGATCAAATGTATAATAAATATATATAAGTACATATAAATGATTAATATTATACAAGTTATGTTAGGATATTTCTAAAAATATAAAATAGTATTTACCTTTTTCCATAATGATCAATTAAAATGAAAATGTTACTCATGCATATGTACGACCTACCATCTCCATGATTATAAAATTGTTAATTTTTTTGTAAAAATACATAATAGTTGGACATAAAAGAATAATTTATTTATATAAATGATAATAATTTCAATAATATTATTATAGAGATGATGGACTTCTGACTATGTAGACTAATGACATTAAACCAAGTGATATTTGACTCATGAACTAAATATCATCAAAACCTCTCATGTGAACATTAATAGTTAAGTAATTATTATAATATAGTGATAAGTGATAATAAGGAGTTATAATTTTAAAAAAGATGTCATGAATATATATATTTAACTTATGTTGATTATTTAGAAAGGTAATGATTGTATATGAAGAGTAAGACTCAAGGTAAGGGATTCTGTCTCAATCTCCTTTAATTGAGGCATTTATTGATAACACATATGGTTATTCCATTATAAGTTGTATGTAGAACAAAAATTATATTTTATATCCATATGATATCTTTAATAATGTTTATTATTTCTTTATTTTTATTATTTCATGAGATTAATATTTAAATGTTCAAAGTGGTATGGGACACCATGAAATTTTATAGATTTAATTGTCAAATATTTTTCTTCGTGATATTAATTTAAATATTTATTTTTATGGATATAACAGATTATACAAGAAATTTTATGTCTATATTGAAATTTATTCAATCTTTTCAGAAGGAATATTGTTTATACTAAGGGTTTTAATTTCGTCACAAAACAATAAAATGAATGTTTCTTTTTTAATGGATATAGCGACAACAACTTCTACACCACCACATCTATTATTTTATATTTGGGTTCCTCAAAATAACTAAGTGTTTCTTAAAGGAAATGAAATCATGTATACCCATTCTATGTGTTTTGGTATTGGAAACAGTTTTTAATGTGGATTAACTATTTCAATATCATGGAATGATTTCTTTTGATTTCAAATGAAAATTTATGAGTGAAATGTTGATAATTAAAATCATTTATGTGATATTATTATATCATGGTACATATAAATTTGATGGTTTATTACATGATAATGTAAAGGTAGGTGGTTTCATGATAAACCAATGATGGGTTGTTTCTTAATAAACCACGGTTATGTTTTTTTGTTAAAACCAACAATTGTTTGGGTATGGAAGTCATCCATAGGGAAATTTCATTCGTAAGAGTTATACGTTTAGAATTCAACTATATGGTTATTCCATTTATATATTATTCTATCATTAATAACCTTTATATGATATATGTGGTTTATATTGGTTTTATGGTAATATATTTATTACAAAAAAAGTAATTTATGATCTTATATTTAGTGAATAGTATTAACTACATCATAAAGGTAAAAAGTATTACATTATGAAAATGTAATCATTGTTTTCATGTTTTCAGAAGTCTAACAGTTTTCCTTCTATATGAACAATATACTGATATTTTGTTATCATCCATTATTTTAAAATGTTTTTCATAGGTATTAATATTGTTATGGAAAAAAATATTCCATGATTAAATTATTGAATGTGAGTCTTGAAAAGAAATCAAGTTTTATTTTAAAAGGTGTTACATTAGTGAAAAAATGGATACTATGTTTAAGTGTCCCTTGTAATGTATGATTTTATTATGTAAGTGTTTTTCAAAATCTATAAAACTTTAGAACTAAATAATCATTAGGAATAAAATAAAATAAATTCTAGTCACAAGTCACTAGAATAAGTTGTTTTTAAGGTCAGGTCCTTACAATTGGTACTAGAATAAGGCTTAGAAAACATTAGAGATCAAGATTTTATCATAATATTTATGGATACCATCCTGAGATTATAATTTTCTGGTTTATCATATGTTTAATTCCATAAAAACCAATTTGAGGCATTAAGAAACGAAATTTTAAGTCCATTAATGGTATTTTGGGAGACATTAATTTTTTAGGTAACTATAGTTCATTTCTTTTGTGATAAAAAATTAAATGTATGAGATAAATTTTGATGTTTACAAATGTTATGGTTATTATTACGGATTTTATATTTTTATGTTTGTAAGAATTATATTTTTTTAGAAAAAAAATGCAACCTGTAGAAGGGTGACAACCCATCGTGTTAGACAGGGCTACGAAAATCGAACCCACAAACAATGTGTGGCATGAAATTATCTCCTTCAACTGGTCTACGTGAATACGCTAGTTAGTATGACATATTATTTTTATTTAAATGATTTTATGGATTCATAATATGTTAACCTGGGATACATATATTATAACGAATAGATAAAAATGCGATTATTAAATTATTTTGTTGTTAATTGATAAATGATATTTTGGAAGACAATTACTATTTTTGTGAATTTTATATGATTAAGGAAAATAGAATAAAATGGTGTTTTAATTGATGAATAATGATTTAACTATATTTTAGACGACGCTATGATAATAATTATGTCACATTGATCATTCAGGTTATTTATTGAAAAGATTCACCTATCATGGAAAATATGTGACAAGACGAATTGCTTTTATGGTATGAGATATTAAGAGTGGTTGATTTTATATTGAGATAAATAATAAAATTTATCATTGAATATATTGTGATCAAATTATCTTGAGTTTTGGTTTTAAATATTAGTATATATTATTTTGAAGGAATTTAAAGAGAATTATTTTAGAGTGGTCTATGTTGAACTTTAGATATTACTGTTGAATTTTGGATAATGATGCAGTTTTTAGTCATATATGGTTTATTAATTTTTGGATGTTAATAAATCATGTACTACCTATATTGGTTATGTAAATTTTCAATGATATGAGAAAAAGATATTTATTCATTTTTTGGATTTTATTATTCTCTAAGAGTTTTTTGTAATTCTTGAAATATTCATCTTAAATACTCATTGTATAGGGAAAAAATGTTTTTTTTCTGGAATTTCATTAATGAATGAAACTATACTTTTCCTGTATGTAAATTTATTTTTGTTATTCTGTTATATAGTAAATAAATCCCTCAATTTTAGGAAAATTTTATTTTAAAAATAATCTTTTTCATTTTATGTTTCCCAATATTAAGTCAACTACCATTTAACCCGTCAGAAAATTTAATTTTTTGTGATTGTTAACTTTTTCCTGACAATTATTTCTACCACTTTCAATTAAAACAGGATGGTTAGTTTTTCTTCCATATCCATGGATTCCTATATGAATTCCTAGTATGTTTTATCTTAGGTGACATTCGTAATATCATTTCATTCTTGTAATGTTGTAGATTTATTAATCCTCTCACCAATGTGGGATTCCAATAAAGTTATTTTGATAAATTATAACATAGTTGCCTATACTGTATTACAATTATAGGGAATAAATTTTCCAAATGGGGATAATGTGACATACCATGTTTTTAAAAGAAATTCTATGTTCGATAGTGAATATGATACACCACATCATGTTAAAATGAACAACTAAATATTATTATTCAAATGGATGCATTATAACATATTTGTTATAGTAGAGGGAATGGGTAGTATTAATTTAATTATGATAATATGGTTTCCATATGTTTATAAAATTATTCATTGGTTAGAAAATTAATTGTAAATGAAAATAAAAACTAATTGAATATAAAAGTTGTTTTTATGATAAAAATGTTTAAATGAGAAAATTTATATTTATAAAATAATAAAATAAAATTTTTTATGCTATTTAACGAAATATAAATTCGATATAATTATTAAATTAATCATATATATATTCTATACATTATATAAGAACAAATTCAATTTTATGGATAAATATAGTATTTTTTTCAAAATGTAGCTTTACTGCCTTTTGATGGAGAACCCATTTTTAATCTAGTTTTTTTCACTTTTATAAGTTCTATTTCAAACAATCAAAATCTTATTTAGAATCAATATATCAATATTTATGTTTTCTATATTGATGGTATTTTTTGATAAAATTCATTTTTAATGAATAGTGTAAATTAATAAATTTTAAATAAAACCTCCTTGTATATTTAATTTATTAAAATTTTTATATTATCCTTTTAATTATGTTTATATTATAATTATATTATGTTTTTATCGTTAAATCCATGTTTATCCATTGGAAAAAATTTACATTGAAATTTGATATAAAAACATGTCAATCTTTAGATGAGTTTTACTTTTAAAAAAACATGTTTTCTAATTTTGTAAATATGGATTAATTTTTAATTAATTTCTAAAAAATATATGTTTTAATTTAATAAAATATTTCCATATTTTAATAATAATTTCTAAATTATTTATATATGTCCCTTTGAGTTTTGGAAAATATGAATAGTAAATTTGGTAATTTTTTATTACCAAAGTTACAGCTAAAAAAGGTAATTAAATGTAAAACTAATATTTCAATTATTTAAAAATAGCCCAAAACTTGTTATTAAATTTATTATGAGTTATTAAAATCGAAATAAAATCCTTGATAAGAAATTTGGTCTTTCAAATGCCACTTGGGTGTGATTATGACACTGATAAACATTTTATTTAATATAAATACCATGATGTCATTAGCATGCCTCTCATAACTATAATAATTACAACATTCAGCTATATAAGTGATATCTTGGACTCCAAATATTATTTAGAATTATAAAATTACAACCTTAAACATGGTAATTTATTTATAATTTTTAGTAATACATTATTTTAAATAAATCTTGACACAAAGATGATGTAGTAATTTCTTAATTAATGAATAAATCAAATAAATTATATTACAAATATTAAAATAAATTTTATTGGACTTAACTAATTGCATAAATGGATTTTTTAGATATATTTTATATATTGGAGATGATTTTATGGAGTTTTATCAAGCTCATATTTCTGTTATGATATTTTTAAAACTCAACTAATGAAAAGTGCCAGAATTGACACTATTATTATTTTAAAATAAAAACTAATTTAAAAAATATTATAAAATATCTAAAACCCAATATTCAGTAAAATTAAAATATAATTCCTATTATGTCAGAAATGGTCTTTTAAAGTTTGTTTGACATGATATGGTAATTTAATAAACACACAATATTAAATAACATGGTGTAACAGTAAGTTTAAAAGCGTAAATAATAGGTTAAACAAAAAGATATGGATAAAAAAATAAAAACTATTATAATTAAACGTGGATTTTGGATATTTGAACCATAATCATCTTATATTTGAAATAATTTATTTTGGGACAATTTAGAATAAATAATGAATTTATATTAATTTAGATCCTTTTATAATTCCAACAGTGCCCCTCCCATCTTCTATAAAAAAGTAAGTAATCTTATCCAATAATTGCACATAAAAAAGATATACATCAACCAAAATCATTCTAAACACATTCCTAGAATACCTCCCCATATTATTCAAGTCTTATTTTTGGTATAAAACCATCCATATAGGTGTTAATGTGTTATTCAAATGTCATCAGCCGAATAATAGGTATTGTTTTTATTTTTATATTTCTACTTTATTGCTTCTTACACATTCTTAAAATATCCTCAAACCATGTTAAAATAATAAATCCGTTATCCTCAATATACTAATATGATATTATTTTAATATAATGACCTAGATACATCTACAATTTTATCACATGGGAAATTAACTTTTCGTTTGTGTGTGTGGTAGACTACAGCCTTGCGAACCGATATAGATCAATTTTCATCAACATCATTAATGTAATAATATAATCATAGAATTAATCTTAATATGTGATATTAGTGAAATATTAATCATTATAATATAATAATATTTCAATTATATTCTAACATCCCATTCACATAAAAGTGATAACGTCGTTCATGCATGTGTGGGAACTTTCACTTCTAAAAACAGATGATATTCATTTTTATTGACAAAATCACATATATGATATATATAATTAAACATAAATGATTAATAAAATATTAATTATGTTATTATAAATTTTTAAATATAAAATAATATTTCCATTATTCCATAATGAATAATGGAAAATGGACAAAGTTACTCATTCGTACGTACGACAGATCATCTCGATGATTATAATGTTGTTCATTTTTAATAACAATACATAATTGTTCCATTATAGGGAGAAACCTTTTCAGAGCTAGTCTCCAGCCCCTAGACTATGGAGGGTGAGCTTGTTGTAGTCACGGAACAGGCCCAGGGGGATGGGTCGTGACAATATCCATATTTTATCTCTGTGATGTTATTTATTATTTTTTAAAATGTATTAATTAATGGAGATTAGGATTTAATGATTCAAAGTGGTATGGTAAAATTTAGTTATCAATATTATTCATCATGATATTAATTTACATATATATTTATATGGATATAAAGGATTATACTGGACTTTTTATATATACCATTAATTTTATTCAATTCATTCAAAATGAATCTTTTTTATAAGAATTTTTTATTTATTTAAAAAATGATAAAATTAATTTTTATGTATTAATGTATACAAAGAAAACAAATTCTTTTCCATTATAACCATTATTTTTAATTTGGATTCTTCTATAAGACATTGTTTTTAAAAGGAAATGAAATAAATTATTCCTTATTAGGGTGTTTTTGGTATTGAATTTTTATAAAGTGTATTGACTATTTAAATAACATGGAATAATTTTTTGTGATTTAAAATTAAATTTTATTATTGAAATGTTGATTATTGCATATATTTTATGTGATATGATTATATAATGGTACTTGAACTCTTGACCGGTGGTTATGTGATAAACCAAAGACGGTTGGTTACGTGATAATCCAAAGATGAGTGGTTTCATGATAATCCAAGGATGGTATAACCTCCAATGAATTGGGGATGTATTTCAGTCATATGGTTATTCCATATGAAATGGTTATATGTTTTAAAGTTTACCATAATGATATTCCATTTATGTATGATAGTTTCTGTAGTTAACATTATTTGTTATATGTGTATTCAAGGGGTTATATATTAATATTTTGATTACAAAAATTGAAATAAATGAGATTATATTTAATGAAGAGTATTTACTACATCTTAAAGGTTATATAATAAAATTATGATAATGTATTTGTGGTTTTTTATTTCCATAAGACTTACTATTTTTCTTTTCTGTGTATTCCTTACTAAGCTTTTGTGCTGATCGTAAGTTTTAAAATTTTATTCACATGTCTTAAGATTGGTAATAATAAATTGGTCTCCATAATGAAATTATTGAAGATGTGACTTGAAAAGAAATAATGTATTATTTTAATAGGGTTTACTTTTGTGAAAAAATGTAGACAGAGTATAAGTTATCACTTTTAATGTATTAGTTTACTATGACATATTTTTTCCAAATTCTCATAAACTTTAGAATGAAATGTTATATCATAATGAACAGAAAAAAAATCTTTTCAAATTCACTAGAATAAGTTATGTTTAAGTCCAGGTCCATGAATTTTATCTATATTGTTTGGTTTTAACCCCTTGTTAACCATTTTCAAGGTTTCAATGATAAAAAGGGTTTTTACTCATTAATGGTCAAGGTAATTAAAATAAATGGATAAAACACAATAAATGGAACATAGTTGGTATTTGTAACCATATATCATTCACGTTCACATGTATATAATTTTTTGAAATTTTAAATCATTTAATAAAATACTATTTTTTTAAATATCATTAGTATAAATTTTGGTACTGTTTTTTTCATTTAAATTAATTACATCAAGAAAACAAGTTTAGTAGACTATAATCAATTAAAAATTAACTAAAATGATATATTTGTCCAAAACATTCTTGGATCATAATAATTACTTCACTTTATATTAATTTTTTTATTTTTAAAATCATTTCTTTTATTTTTTATATTATATGAAAAATGAATGAATTTTTGTTGCGTATGTTTTTAAAGAAATTATTTTAACTATTTATATTTATAATAATAAAAATTATAAATAATAATAATTTAATATTTAAATTGAATTTTTTTTAACATAATCCTTATTTTTTCTAATTTGAAAAATATTCGAGTTATTATAACCAACAATGCTACATGTTTGAATTTAACATTTTAAACTATAATAAATGTCATAATTATTTAAAAATGGATAAAAAGTCCTTATAATAACATGTATAATGATCATATATGAGGTATAATCATCCAATAAAATTATGTAAAGTCTTAGTGTCATTATTTTGTTCTTTTCATTTTATTCATTACCGTAATTTACTGATTCACCACTCACCATGGTAAAAAAAATTACAAAGGTAACTATTCATAATATCTAAAAATAAATGGAAAATATTTAAAAAATATAAAACCCATGATTCAAAACACGGGATGAAATATTTACGGTTTGATTAACATAATTGTAAGAATTTTATATAAAATTAAACCCTAAAATACAACAAAAATGATTTTTTCTTAAAAGTTCTCGTCTAATTTTATAAGTGTTTTTATACTACATTCTAGTTGAAAATAATTTATGAAAATAATAATTATATTATTTTTTAACAATATTCATCAAATTAAATGTTAAACCTTACTTAATATATAGTATAACTTTAAAATAATTTTAAATAAACTATAGTTTTCAATAAAATTCAGTATATCTAACTATTCATTAAAAAATAATCATTTTTGAAATATATAAAATTTCAACCTAAAATTATTTTCATATAATGATTAAAAAAATATATTTATTATTAAATAAATTTTATTAAAATGGTGTGAAAATAATTATAATATTTTAACAAAAAAAATTATGAATTATTTTTAAGGAAAACATATATTTGATGAATACAATTGATTTACCAAAAATTATGTTCCCATATCTAGATAATTAATAAAAACAATTTATAAAATAATTCATATACATTTCATGAAGAAGTAAGACTTATTCATACCATCCAAAATAACTTCTTCTTTATAACAGTTACATGATAATATATTTTTGTTTGTTTAGGATATGTGTTTTTTATCATATATTATATCAAACATAGTCTTATTCCGAAATATCAGGATATTAAATTCTCCCACCCCTTGATAAATTTTTTCCTTTTGATTTAAACATAGGATCAATATAAATGGGTACTATATTTCACAATAATTTTTTAAATACCACATTATATAAATGGTTAATGAAACTTCCTCTTAATAAGGTATAAAGGGAAGTATAATGGTAGTATAGAATAAAACATAACTTGGATTTAAACTTGGAAAATATTTGAAGGAAATCAAAATATAGAAATTCAATAAAAGTATAATGTCTATAGTTATATAGATATTGACATAGGTCATAGATCATTAGAAATTGAATGATCATTAGAATGTAAGAGACCATAACACTATAAACAAAAGTGGTGTAAAACTAAACATTTATTAATCATAAAAGAATGTAATATGATAACATTTTTATTTCTAGAAAATTTTCCTTTAGTTTATGAATTATTTTAGTACCTAAAATATTAATATAAGGAAATATACGTACATAAAAATTATAATTTTTTCCACTAAACCAATTATATCACAATATCATCTTTTCACATAAATTATGAGTATTCCGAATGTGGTTTTCACGCTGATGAACTAGAATCAACTCTTAATGGATCACATAATTATAAAAAATGTTTAAAAAGTATTCTTCATCTCTTTAATAATTATCCAAAACAAAAAAAATATTAAAATGATTGATCATTCCAAAAATTATTACACCATCATTTGGAGAAATAATATATTATTCTCTAAATTTCCACTATAATCCATTAAGTTCAAACTATATAACTCCATAAATAACAATTCATAAAATTCTAAAAAATATTGCCAATCAGGCATGAAACCCAAAAGATAAATTGGATTTGATCACATATTATCCCAAAATAAATTATATTTTCATCTCAATATAATATTAGTAACTCAAAAAGTTATTTATCCAAAAATGTATACACACAAATCATATAATCTCTGAAATATGATAGTAATTTCTATAAATAACCTAATTCACTATAAAGATACATTGGGATAATATATTATTCTAAAATAAACTTTTACCTTAAAATCTAAAATAACACTTCATGATGAAACAAAGGATTAAATATACCTTAAAATAAATAAAATGGCTCCTACATTATCATTATTCAACTAGAAATTTCATCAATTATTAACTAAAAGGTCTCTCTATGACATTGAATTTATAAAAAAATTAATCTTGTAAAACCATGATGTTATTCTTAAATCAAAAAATAACCTCTCCAGAAAAAATAATACTCTCTAATGTTTTCTAAACCCTCCTCTAATACCGACTTTAAGATCCATGAATACTCACTCCCAAATACAATGTAATAAACGTAAACACTACATTTGATGATTTTATACTGGTAAATGTTACACATTTTTATCCACAAAAAACTAACAACATCAAAAGTAAATATTATATCACATAAATACTCGATAACCATTTAGTTTTACTGTCAAAGAGTAATAAGAAAAATCATTAAATTTTGATACAAATTATTTCAAGTGGGTATTTTTCAAACAGTGTCTATATTTTCATATTCCAAATTTAGTATTCTACGAATCCCCTAAAATTCACTACACATGAATCCTTCATTGTCTCAAATAATTTAATATAAATTTTAATAAGATATGTAAATATAAATATAATGAATGTAATATAAAATATTCAATAGTGGTAAACATAAATATTAACAATTGACTATTATTGATGAGAATAAAATGAGCATAAGGGAAATATAAACATAATAAACATGCATAATAATATCAATAGATAAATCATACCCATAAATACTTATATCATAAAATATCAGTCATAGAATAAAGCTTTAAAATATTTACAGATTCTTTAGGATCATTATTTATGATCCATGTGGTGTCAATATTGTTCAAAGGAATCATTTATAACCCATTTTAAAAAACAAATAAAATTTTTAGTAGTCTGTAATATTATCTTTATAACATGTTTCAAAAATAACGGTAACCTATTTAAATCTATAGGAGAAACCCTCATGTAACTCCCATCTTCTTTCTTATAAAGGCAAGGAACATTACATAATTCATTTTAGATCTATAACATTGATTAAAATTCTTATAATCTATATTTTTTTCACATGTTCATCATGAGATATAATTGGGATCGAAACATCATATAAGTTGTTTCATGAAAACTAATTCATGATGAGCTATAATGGGGGTCAAATTTTCATATAAGTTGCATTAAACTATCCCTTTCAACATGAGATATAATTATGCTCCACCATTAATATAAAATATATAAATCTCACCCATAATCAAAATAAAAATTCCATGTACCATTCAGGAATAAAAAATTTGGAATCTTTATATTTTAGCACAATAAGTATAATTTTTAATTTATTGCATGATAAAAAAACAGAGAATAAATTTAATCCATGTCAATCACATAATCCATCTAGAGAATTTATAATTATGGTATAATTATAAAATTCCCCCAGTGGATTGAATTTCATATGAAGAGTTAATGATTTTGATGAATGGAAATATTTTTAAAGTATCATTAAAATGATTCCTGAAGAAAATACCTCTTTAACATTAAAAATTACTTTTAAAACATAAATTTCAAAAAGTATTATGATAATCATTTTCATTGAAAATAAACATCAAAAAATTATTTTTTTTCCTCATGATAAATAAATTTCATTATGGTGGGAAAAATCCATTACACTTGTAAAATAAAAAAACATTCATTTCAAAGATTTTGTAAAAGAAATCCAATGTATCACATGGAGAGAATGTTATGAAATTTAATTTTTAAAAAATTTAAAACAAGATATAAAATCATGAAATAAATTATTATGAAATAAATTATTTTTATAATGAAATTTATTTAAATTATTTTTTGTGATATTGATATAGAAGAGAAGTATTCCGAGTCTAAAACAAGACACAAGATCAATATCACTTACAAACAACTTTATTGATGATTATTTAATAAATAATTAAGGGAATAGAATTTAAAAATAGAAAATATTTTCATAAATATATGATAGTAAAAGAAAATTGGTTTAATAAAATAATATCATAATATTTTCTCCCATGTAACCATGTATATAGACAATCCTGAAAAAAATGGTGACTATAATATAAGGAATTAGATAAAGTTAGAAATTTTTGAATTATAATCATTGAAACTAATAGTAATATATTCCTATATAAATCCCGTAAATTGAATTTATTAATTTTGAAAAATTCATTCATTAGGTACTACATACACCATATAAGGATATTATGTTTTATATCATGAAACATCTCTTAAAAATGATATTGATAGAATGAAAACCCTAGAAATATTTATATCATTATCTTGTGTGTCAATCGATTGAGAGGTTATGTGTAAAAAATGTTAATACACAAAAACATTGTAAATAATAAACAAATATATATATATATATATATATAAATTTAGATCAATTCAAAAATAATCATTATCATAATAATTTCAATGATGAAAAGTAATTACCCATGAAAATGAATTTTTTTTAAGAAACCCTTTACAACATGGTAACTTTCATATAAAATCCCCTTGGATGAAATAATTTTAATTTATACATAAAATACCACTGAATTTTAAAGATTTATTATTTGACATTTATATCGAATGTTATTTAATCCTTATAAAATAAATTAGGTGAATAACAATAAAACATGCCTCAATGAAGGAAAATTGAGATGAAATCCCTTAACTCGAGTCCATGTATTCCATAATATATCCTTTAAATCCTATATATTAAACTCATATAAAACATTTTATTCCATAAGAACATTATTCATGTTTAATACATTATCCTTAATCCATTTATTTCTAATATTTTAATGACATGTTCAATTAGTTAAGTCTACATTGGTAATTTTGATGACGTTCTGTTCATAATTTTCAAAATCTATTCTTTGTGTAGAGTATGGTCAATTGAGTAATTATGAGATCTTATCTATAATAATAATAATTACATAATTATAATTTTTATACATAATTTTCATAATTAAAATAAATAATGAATGATGGTTATGGATTTCTTTTTCAATCATTTAGATAGTAGATCATTCGTATACAAGAGTTATATTTCCATTTTTAAAAAACTATTATAGAAAGAAGGTAATTATTATTTTATCATTATATCATGATCATTGAAAAAGGGAATAGGTACTAATTGGAGCCCATCACATATATTATAGAAAAAAAATAAAAATTCCTCATCAAAGAAATGGATTATATACGTATCCGTGTACGTTACCCTAAAATTATGAATCGCTTTATGGTGAACCCATGGAGGGCTATAGAAAACCCCAATCAGAAGTAATTTATTCAATATATTCATTGAAAGAGAATTTACGACCTAATTTCACTCCATATAAAATTTTTCACCATCATTTTCATATGATATAGGTTCTTTAATATAAATATATAATCTAGTATAATCCTCGTTGAGACATTCCATGGTCGGTTCCTCAATACTTTCACCATAGAAGTTGAATTTAATTAAGTAGAATGATTTTTATGCGTGAGTTACCCTGAATAAAAATTATTAATATTCATATCCCAATTTATTTATTCATTTGTAAAACCCATTCGAGTATATAAATAGAAAAATACCTCAACAGAACCCTAAAACAATCTATAGAACCCACCTAATCCTAAAAATATTGGTGTATCTAGTGTTACCCCATCAACATTCACGTTGATTCAGATTTTGATTGGGGATATACCTAATTTATTATATGATAATATGTTTTCTAAATCTTCTAAAATCTCTAAGATTATAGATAATTTATGTTTTGGTAAAATTATTTCTCATGTTACCTATTTGAATCATTGCATCTTCATGTACTTTTTTATGGATCAAAACATGTCCCTCATGGAAAAGGGCCTCATGATTATCAAATATGATAGAATTTTTAATTATATATATAAATGAAAAAATAAATATATATACAATAACAAATTATATGGTTATATTGTTTCTCAAAAATGACTAATTCTGTAATGGTAGTTAGTAGATCTGAAACCCATAAACAAGACAATACAAGCATCTAAAGAACTTATACATATAGAATAATAATCATTTCACAGTATAACTGAAATGATTTTCTGATTACCACATCCATAATATGTTTTACATAAATAAAAGACAAAAGAAAAATAAAAACCATATATATGAATTTTTTAATTTAGTGAGATCTACTATTTCCACACTTTTCACAGTGACATTGTAGATGAGGTAGCAAAAAAGTGTTTTATGAACTCTACTACGTGTTGAAGAAAATTACAGATATTAGGGAATTTATCCATATAAAATTACATATTACTGAATTATCCCACAAGTTTGAGAGTATATATAAATATTTAATTATAAATAAAATGGTGTATTTTTAACTGATTGATGGTATTATTTGGATGAAAATAAAAATCTACTTTAATGTTGGTTCTGATAATATATATTTTAATTTATTTCAATTATTATGTTAAAATAAGTTTATTTAGTAGTGATAATACAATCCGTGTTATATTGCAGTAGTTTAGTAACAACTCCCTAAAAACCATCAATCTTGAGAATTCCATCAACTCTCAATAATAGGAATACAAGGAATTATAAATAGATGACATAACATAATGCGGATAACGTATCTCAATATTCAGTATAAATATATATATTGGGAAGCTTATACCTTCATTATTTGATTAAATGATATTCCGTGTAATTTTATTGTTAACTGACTCACTGAACATAGGAGGATCCTTCACACAATACCACCAATATCAATAGGTTTAGGGCCTTTTTTCCACGGAACAGATAGATGATTGCATTCATTAACATTCTTTATCCAAATAAAATTTAAAATAGTATTACTATTTTTTTCATCAAACTAACATGATATTTATAAATTAAAATGACATATAAAATCATTTAGGTTAGAAAATAATTTACTACGAATACTCATCTAGCATATCACACACTCCTTCACATCTACTTCACCAATTGGGAAATCAGCATTGATGAAATATTTTGAATATATGTATTAATTTATTTATCATAAAATAATGTAATTATAATTTAATCAAATAGAAAGTATTCCTTCTTCCATCATAATATCAAGGAAAATTTTGTATTTCATTGAATCTAATAAACCATTTCAATACAAATTATTGACTTATTCTAATTAATTTCTTGGGGAAAAAAGGGATAGTGTTTGAATATGACATTGATAGTATAAAGTGTCTCCCATGAATGTTATACAAATAAACATATTTCATCAGAATAATATATGTTATAAGTTGAAAACAATCGTCTCAAAAATATTATTTACTCATAGAGCCATATTCGAATAATATACCTCAGTCATCGACTAAGATAGTGTTAAACAATGTAAACAAAGATCCAGGAGGGAGGATCCCCAGCCTCACTACATTAAAGCATCTAAAAAATTATTTTCTTGATCCATTAATTATATTTATAATCATTCACTAATAAATATTCCTTGTATTAATTTAATAAATTACATTCTGAGTCCATATTTCTTAAGGATATCAAATTAGAAAAGCTATTTAATAGTGACCATAGAATTCGAGATGTACAGCTTGAGGGAAAATTTTACCTTCGTACAATTTTTATAGAAATGTTAATCCATATTATTTCTTTTAATATACTTATATATGTCAATCATGTGATGTGGTGATTAAAAACGAATCACAGCACTTTGTGAATGTGGTAGTATACACGTACGCATGAATGAAGTTATCATGTTTTAGTTTATATAATGTTAAAAAATTTATGATATTTTAATTTTCCAAAATGAAAAATATTTCATGAATATAATATATGAAAATAAACACATTTTCATAACCAATAATGGGAGGTGTTTATGGTAAAACAATTACACTAGTTTGTGTGGTATTAGACTTCTGTACACACGACTCATGAATTTCATTCCCATCTGATGGAGGGTAATGGTGGATATAGGTTATTCCTATAATATAATAACATCCCAACATATATAAGATAATTAAATTACTATCTCATCATGTTTGGGGATTATTTCTTGGGGGTTGTGGAAGAAATATAATGAAAAATCCTTGTTAAGAACTATATGACTTATTTATAAAAATTCATTTTCTTTATACATTAATCCCTATATGTTTATAATTATTCCCAAAATAAAACCAATATTATATAGGGAGGGATTTTAGGATGTTATTTTGTTTAATAGTAGATTAAAAATTTGTTTTTATGTGGGGTTAAAAGATGATATGAGGTAACCGTTTATAAGAGTGTGGCGGTAGACATTAAGATTGTATTAAAATATTTAGCTAATATAAATTAATTTTCATGTTATAAATTATATAATCTAAGTATATTAGAATATTTTATGAAAGGTATTCTAAATAATCCCAAATAATAAAATTTGGAAAACTTTATACTATGTTTTTACCTTTATGTTTTGGTTTTAACCCCCTATAAACACTTTTTTACACATGCAATGATAAAAATATTTTTTACTCTTTAGGGGTCAAGATATTTACTAAAAAATGAAAAAAAAAATACCAAAAATGGGACATGGTTTATATTTTTAACCCTATCAAATTAAAATTTAAAATAATAAGTTTTTTGGTAATTTTATTTCATTTGATAAAATATTATTTAAAATAAAATAACATTAATGTGAATTTTAGAACTATTCAATAACTTTAAAAATAATAACATGAATAAAAAGTAATTAATTCAAATTTAATGAAATAAAGCATCCATAAAATGTTATATTTATCCAAAAAATTATGGATCATAGAAATTCATTCATATTATGTAACCATTTATATTTTTAATATCATTTAGTTTATTTTTCTTATAATTAAATAATTATTGTCCTAGTGTTATGTATGAAATTATGTTAATTATTTAATCTATAAAAATTAAATTTAAATTTCCATGATAAAAAATCATTTATAATTCAAAATACTATTGATAACTAAATGAAACTATTCTTTATCCCCTTGTAAAAAAATATTATAGTTATTAAAATCAACAGTAAATTGATTTTACAATTATTTATCTATGATAATTTCCCAATCAAAGTCAAATGGAAATAGACCATATATTTTACTTTTTCAAGATTATATATGATATATACACTTATAATAAACATTATGCAAGTGTCATGTTTATTTTTTGTTCTTGTAATTTAATTTTTTCTATAATTACATGATTTACCATTGATCGTGGTAGGAAAAATAAATATTGTTATTATTCATAATGTCAAAATATAAATAGAACCATTTTGAAAATAAAAAATTATATCACATGATTTAAAATATATAAAACATTTTGAATGATTTAATTCCTAAAAATTTCATGATTTAATTTCAATGTAATCCTACAAAATACAGCTGAAAATGGTTCTTAGAAAAATTCATTTCTATGTATAAAAATTAATTTATAGAAAAATAATGAAAAATAATAATTCAAAATTATTTAATAAGATTATTTTTATCAAAATTAAACATTTGAAATTTTATAAATTTTTTAAAATACAATTTTACATTTTAAATAATTTAATTCAAAACATAGTTTTTAAATAAAAATCTGTTTTTCCAACCATTCCTTGATTAATCCAACTTTTTACATAATTTCAATATTTTATAGAACCTAATATTGTTATTATAATATCATAAAATTATATTATTGTTTTTTAAATAAAGTTATTAATAGTTTAGAGAATTATTTATTATATTAATTCAAAACAAATTAATGAATATATTTTTTCGAAGACATATCTTTGAAAAATAAAATTGTTTTACAAGGAAATTAGTTTTTATTCCATAACAATTATGTTATAAATTTTTATTTATTATAAAAAATTTGAATTTTTTATAATTTAGTTAACTCTATTCATACAATCAAATTTAATATCCATTTTATACCATTAATATAATAATATTTCACGTTTGTTAGGCTTAGTGTCTCGTATCTTGTACACTAACGAACACATTATTCTTTAATAGTATCAAGATATTATTGTATCTCTATTGACCATATCTATATAATAATTAATCAATTAAATGAAAAACTTAGAATTAATATATTTTCATAAACATGCCTTTATGATATTTGAATTTTGGTGTGTGTTAGCTTCTTGTCCCAGATAAAAATATACTTTTTTCATAAATATAACATGGTATTTTGTCTTGGTTATATTTACATGATTAATATAATGAAATATATAGTTTTGGATAATTTGAAGGAATGTGGATAATACTATTTATTGAAAAAAAATTTAATCCCTCCCATGTAATTTCTTTATTTGTGTTTATCTTGGATAATTAATTCCCACAAGTTCATTGAATATTCCTCCATCATATATACATCTAGATTCACCATTAAATTGGATTGTTTTAAAAGGAAATATAAAATTAGATTTATCATATTGATAAATATTTCTTATTATTTTGGTCCAAAATCCCCTTAAAACGTTTTTGATTATGTTTCTTAAATCAAAATGTTTTATTATTATTACTTGGTTCCTTAATTCGATTCACTTTGTTAAAAAATAGGAATTATTATATAACTCTCTGAAAAAGTGTATAGTTCATCTATGGATTACGTGACATTAAATTTTACATTTCACCCACTTTCTAGTTTATTTATCATCTAGGTAGTTATATTGTCTAAGTACTATAGTAACATTCTCTAGTCAACTATTATAGGTTTAATTAGAGAATAGTTAAATAGTACCTTTGTAACACCATGATATTTTTTAAAATAATATTTTAAATATATTTAGTATTCAAGATATCATTCATTATATGTAATACTGATTTTAGTTTGTTGTTAACACAAAACATATTTTAGCTTATGTTTTGTGTAACGCCCCGACCCCAGCTGCCCAGAGTCGGTGCATTACTTCGTAACATTGGCATGATCACAAGAAAGATCAAATCTCGAAAGACCGATTGGTTTAGTAGCCTTGGAAACACTAGATATAATCATAAAGTTTTACATTACATTTCAAAGTGAAAAACTACTACAACAACAAAGTCTTCATATCCACACTATTAACCCCTCATAATGTCCCTGCAAGTCATTCATAACTTACATCTTCACTTCCTGGGAAAAATAAAACATAGAAAAGGGGTGAGCTCAAATGCCCAGTAAGGATAACAATATAGCGGAAACTTTCATAAATAAGAATAAACATTTAAGGCAATGTATAACTAAAACATAAGCCTTTTAAACATGAACTTTCAACATGGTATGTCATAAATAAAATGAAATAATGCCATTTACTTATTCACATGGATATTCTACTAATCGAATAATCACATGCAAAAATCAATAACCACTTTCATAATGTTGGAATGCATAATGCTAAACGTTAATTTCTTTGTCTAGGCCTCATCCCAAGACCTAGGGGTTACTTCTAACCGGAACCCAACCCGGAGTGCCTCTAATAACCGGACACCAACCCGGAGTGCCTCTAATAACCGGACACCAACCCGGAGTGCCTCTAATAACCGGACACCAACCCGGAGGGCATACTTTTACCAGTCCCTAACCTGGAGGGCTTA
Source organism: Viscum album (assembly GCA_963277665.1). Taxonomy (NCBI): domain Eukaryota; kingdom Viridiplantae; phylum Streptophyta; class Magnoliopsida; order Santalales; family Viscaceae; genus Viscum; species Viscum album. The sequence goes on from OY728119.1 coordinate 1,656,976,891, forward strand.
CTTTAACCAGTCCCCAACCTGGAGGGCTTTCTTTTACCAGTCCCCAACCTGGAGGGCTTACTTTTACCGGTCCCCAACCCGGAACATACTTGTTTAGCACATTCATCTGAAGAAAAGTTTGAAATATAACATAAACATTCGGATTAAAACTAGCATACGAAATGTCAATAGTTTCACCATAATCTATGAATGGTATAAAATAGCACATCCACAGTCAAACATATCACAAAACCTTCAATACAATATAGAAGTTTTGTATTATAATAAATCAACTTCAAATAAGCGTAAAATCCATTAAAGGATGTTGACATAGATGAAATCAAAACACTTTTTAGAGAAATATCTCTTTCTATTTTTTGAAATCATTTAAAGGCCATATAAAATAAAACATTTTCTTTGAAAATATTCTTATAATCTTGTAAGTAATGCTTTGAAGATTTTATAACGGCGTAAAATAACCGCACCCTCCGTATAAGTTAAAAAAACATTCTTACCTCAATTCTGTCGAAAAGGTTAAAAAGGACCTTGTTTTGAAAACGACAGAAAGATTCCATTATAAACCTCTTATAAAAAGTAAAACAAGGGTATAAATGACTTTAACCCATATTCTTGTAAATAGTAAAAATGTTTTGAAATACATTTTTAAGAAGCATGGATGTGGATGATAAAGATATCCCAGTAGATTATTACGTATAAACAACCTCGGATAATGAAGAGATTGTGAAATAACCCTTACCTTGTACTTTTCCTTTGTTGGGGTAGGTTAACCTCCTGTATAATGGTGAAATAATTTTTATTAAATTATACAAGAATCATAAACATTAGTATGATATCATATATGATCTTTTAACATTGCTTTACTAATAATATCTTAGTATTATCGTCGTTTCGGGTGATAATCGATTTGTTCTTCTTAAATGTTTGGTTACGTAAGACATGTTTGTAATGGATGGATTATATATTATTCATAACCAGAATGATATAAAGTCCTTAAACATCATTTTTAAATCATTAAATGATAATTATACTTGAATGGATATGATGGAGAATGAATCTCATCGCGTTCGTGGGGACGGTAGTCCGTACGCACGCACGAACGCTACTTCCATTTAATTTTTAATTAAAAGAATCGAATCCAAATGATACATAGGTATATTACTATTCCAGTATAATATAATATTTTATATATGTTACTTAAGTTCATTAACACCATCCTTTATACGTTCCATGTGTGGTATGAACGAGTCATATCATTTTAAGGGGGCGGTAGTCCGTACTTCCTCAAATGAAATTATCGTATGTATATACAACATGAAATGAATAATGGTATGAAATAAAATGGAATTACAGAAGCTTATATATAAAATATATATCATTAATATCATATTTAATTATAGTGCCATCATAATGGCCACCATGAGAGGTGGTAAGATGTATTTGAACAATCATCGTTTCGTGAGGCGTTAGTTTGCCATCCACAGAAACATTATGTTCATCATCCATTAGATGGAGTTGTGTGTATGTGTAGTTTGAATACTTCTTATAACAACATCCTAGTATATTTAGGATACTGGTGTTGTTACAAAAGAAGGGAAATAAAAAGAGTTTGGGGGTTGAAGAAGCAAAATAAATGAAAATAATTTAAGAGAAATCGTTACCTTTAATTTAGGTAACTCACTTTGGTTGGAACCAAAGGACTTCTTGAAATGATTTCTGCCTAAGGGGAAGCTTCAAGGAGGAGGAGAGGGATGTGGGGAGCTTATTTGGGCAGAGTTTGGACGAGCCAAGTGGCTTGAGAGGTGTGAGGAAAAGAGAAGGAGGAGTGCCCTTTTATAAGAGGGGTGAGGGGCACCTTTGGAAAAGCTAGAAATAATAATTTATAATAAATTTATATTCGGTTTCCAAAGGCTCCAAAGTTGACTATTCAAAGGATGAGGTGGGGATAGGTCGAAAACAACTCATCCAATAGAATTTAGACAGGTTTGGGTACTTATATTAACCTTATCTTTAAGTATTAACTCTAAGTTAATTAGTTTCACTTTTACAATGTCTCTTTGTATGTTTATATAATATGGTTAATAAACTTACTATATACATCCAAGAGACCCCCAAGTGGTCCATTAATGATTAAACTATCATAATATAAGTCTCTTGGCCGAACCTTAGATTTTTAGGAATTTAATATCAATTAATAATATAATATTGGTTTTAAGAACTCTTTTATGTCAATTTCGACACTATTCAATAGTTGATTTTTTTTGAAACTCATAAAAGATTGATTACTTCGAACAAAGTCAATTAAATCAATCCTAATATATCATATTATCCTAGAAAATTAGTTTAATTCATTAAAAGTTTCATATTATATTTATTTTGGTATTTATAATATCAATTATTTTAATTTTTCACTATTATAGTAATTACTGCATCATCATTGTGTCATATATAAAATAAATTATTTAATGTCTAAAAATTATAAATAAAATATCATTATGTAGGAAATCTTTTTATCTTTCTAATGAGTATTTATAATATAAAATCCAACTTATATAACTTTATGTAACAATTGTTTTGCTAAAAGATATATGCTTGTGTCATTTTTGTTTTAATTTTGACTTAATTAAAATAAAGTGTCATTATCACTTACAAGTGGATCCATGGGGTCCCAAAATTGACACAAAGATGCCCCTGGTCGACCATTTATCAACCAATAGGGTTAAGGCACGTTTTAGGGTAATTTATATTATTATAATATTATTTTTTTTAACCCTTATTTACCGGATTTACCCTTAACCATGGTAAATAAAATATTTACCGCAGTAATTATTCAAAATGTCTAAAAATAAAAGTTACCTATTTACACAATTTGAACATCCTGATTCCAAATATGGAATCCATTTTCCTAAATTCTAAACACAGAAGTGGCAGAAATTAATTTAAAATTAATTCCCGCTGTCAAAACAAAAAGCGTGTTTTTAAGAGATAATAACTATCAAAAGATTGACACTTGTTTATGTTCGGTTTAATTGTAAAATTATGCCCAATGACCAACATTATATTAAATAGTAAAAATATATTCTAAATATACTTTAAAACCACTCAAATTCATAATTTATCACTATTAATTATTTTGATTAAAAAAGTTGTTTTTAATTAAAATTTAGTAATTTTCACTATTCATCAAAATATGAAAGTTATCCGAAAAGTACCAAAATTTCACCTTAGGCTAAATTTGATATTCCGAATCCAAAAATGAAGTCCATTTTAAAATATAAAATATATATAACTTAAAAAATTAGGTATTACTATTCATAACAGCTAGTTTGATTGGTTACGGTGTGTTAGAACTCGAAGTTGCGTACAACACACGCTACTGTTTTATTCAAAGGAAAGCGTACCGTGGAAGCTTGGGATGATTCATTTTAAATTTTTTGATGTCTCCATTTAGTCAAAAAGTTTAAAATATTGTATTTAAAAAGGTTTCACTATCAAAAGTTGATAAAAGTGCAATACTGAAAATGAATCTGTTCTTGCATTATGACTAAGAAACTCATAATATGGATTCTAAAATTATAAGGATTATATAAAGTTTAAAATTTAGTTAATACTATTCATGACCTCTTTTAATGGCTTTTTTTTTTGGTAAGTCATGGTGCAATTGAACTCAGTGTTGCGTGTAGTGCAAGTTATTGAATTATTTTGAAGAAATAACACACTATGAAATCTTGGGGTGTTACATTCTCCCCTCCTTCAATAAATTGCGTCCTCGCAATTTGAAATTGTTCTTCAAAAATAAAAGGTTGAAAGTAGAAAATATATTTGTGGGAAAACCCACATCGGAAATTGGGTTACTAAAATTTAGTCTTAATATGAGGAAAAGAGAAATCAAAGGGTCACCACCAAATTATGATCTCGATTAGGAGAACATTGGTGGAAATTAGAGACATATAATCGGAGGAAAAACGTAAATATTTATAGGTAGTGATTGAGGTCATCAATCACAAACAAGTGTATAATTGAGGTCCTTAAATTCATCAATATATGATGATTTAAAATACCACCGGTTCAACAAAACATAGGGTATTAGGATAACACATTTTTGACGTTTCAAAATATCTTAGTTGAAATCCCACATCGAAAAATAAATTAATGAGGCCTCTATTTAAAATAAAGAGTCGAAAGTATGAAGATTACCGAAAATAACACATACTAGGGTTCCATGTAGGAAAATATGGATATGGAAGAAAAATCTAACCATCAATTATCTGATGGAGAGTGGTAGAGAACATGGCTATGAAAAGGCCAACAATCCCAAAGCCATAAATTAGTGATGATTTAAGGTACCATCTAGGAAAACATTTTTGTTCTAATTTTCTTTTCTTAATATTGAGGAATTTTTATGAGATTGGCTAAGATCATATGGAGATATACTTACTTTATAATTAGAGTTTTATCCATTAATAAATTTCTACCACAAACTCATCTTTCACTCTAAAAGATAATAGAATGTAAAAAAAATTCTATTTACACTATTCGTATAGGGTTCCAAAATAAACGAATTTATAATTCATCTAAAATATCTTTTAATAAAAACTACATTATTTAATCCAGGACATATCGTGGGCCAGTGGTATGTGATACACCCTTGTCGCCCTTCGGTTGCGGGTTCAAGTCTCGCAGCCTTGCCGGACGCGACGGGTTGCCGCCCGACCTCCGGGTAGTCCTTTTATGGTAATCCAAAATAATCCAAACTAGAACTATCCAAAATACTTCTGTCCAAACTCACAGTCCAACATTTATAAGGAAGGTAAACATAATATAGATCATTTTTACCCCGTAATAGCATATGAATATCTTCATCATGTATTCTTTTAAAACACTGAAACATCCTAAATTACCATAATACTTATTGGTTACATTCATGCTCCCTTATTCCATATAGAATGATGGATATACTTCATCAATCCAAAAATGTTTTAAACCCCAATACTGATGGAATATACAAATCATTAATCAGTTCCAAGGTAGTCAAGAATATCCAATATAATTTATCCAAAACAATCATGTATTATTCAAAAATCACTACATCGGTATCAGAACTATATTATGGATTATCATTCTCTCAACCATATATTTTCCAAAACTTTATCCTGCTATTGAGTCAATTTTCTTTGTTCCACACAATCTCAAGTCCTTAATGAAATAGTACTGCAGTACAATCCTTATATACTCCATTATTATTATAACAAGTACATTGTTGATACAACACTCAATTGACATAATCAACATAAGAACTCTAATCATTCCTCTTCATCTGTGGTAGTATCATAACTTGATTATTATCCAATAGCATCAATTGCGGCATAGTCTGATGACTGGAACATAGGTTCGTGTAGTGTCCAAACTCCTTGCAAATGAAGCATTGTACATTTGAAACCATTTTCTTACCCTTGCAGTCACGTACTTTGTGCCCTTTTCCTCCACACTTATAACAAACTCCCATTCCTTTCAGGCAAGTTCCAGGGTGTTTCTTTCCACAGTTACCACATATGGGAAAATTCTTCTTTTCCCTCTTCCCTTTATCCATCTTTCTCTCTTCCATCCATTTCTTCTCTTGCTTCCCTTCAAAGCCATAGGACTCAGTAAACTCTTTACTTATCTTATCAACACATGATATTATTTCTTCATATGATGATAATACATGGGAGACTATTTCTCTTATAAATTCTAGCTTAAGACCATGAAAGATATGATCCTTCCTTCTCTTTGGATCATGTGCATTTCTGGAGTTCTCATTCCTTCTATTGGGCGCCATTTCTAAATAATGGCATACACTAGATCAGTTTATGAATCAAAATACATAATCCCATACTTATGAAACACTTAACATAAATTGAACTATTTATGGATATAATCCATAATCATAAAAATGTCTCCTTTGAGTATGTATATACTCATAAACCCTTCATAATGGTTTGTAAAGAAAATGAGAATTATCCTAAGCATATCCCCCGGGAGTGTCGTAACCAAGAGTGCAGCAAGGCCCGTTGTCGTGCACCAGTTCCCGTTCGAGTCTAGCTCAAAGCGGTGTTTTCGGGTTTTACCCCTAGGTACATCTGTGCCAGAGCCGCCTCTACCTGCTCGTATCCAGACAGGGATGTATTGCTCGGAAAACTCACAAAATCTCTACAATACCAAAATTCTAGGAAATTCATCTATACTAATCTTCAAAGTTCATCTTAGGTCTACGTGCTCTAATCAGAGTTTATCTAAATCTAGCTTCCAAGGTTTGTACTAAACTTCCTCTGATACCAACTGTAACGCCCCGACCCCAGCTGCCCAGAGTCGGTGCATTACTTCGTAACATTGGCATGATCACAAGAAAGATCAAATCTCGAAAGACCGATTGGTTTAGTAGCCTTGGAAACACTAGATATAATCATAAAGTTTTACATTACATTTCAAAGTGAAAAACTACTACAACAACAAAGTCTTCATATCCACACTATTAACCCCTCATAATGTCCCTGCAAGTCATTCATAACTTACATCTTCACTTCCTGGGAAAAATAAAACATAGAAAAGGGGTGAGCTCAAATGCCCAGTAAGGATAACAATATAGCGGAAACTTTCATAAATAAGAATAAACATTTAAGGCAATGTATAACTAAAACATAAGCCTTTTAAACATGAACTTTCAACATGGTATGTCATAAATAAAATGAAATAATGTCATTTACTTATTCACATGGATATTCTACTAATCGAATAATCACATGCAAAAATCAATAACCACTTTCATAATGTTGGAATGCATAATGCTAAACGTTAATTTCTTTGTCTAGGCCTCATCCCAAGACCTAGGGGTTACTTCTAACCGGAACCCAACCCGGAGTGCCTCTAATAACCGGACACCAACCCGGAGTGCCTCTAATAACCGGACACCAACCCGGAGTGCCTCTAATAACCGGACACCAACCCGGAGGGCATACTTTTACCAGTCCCTAACCTGGAGGGCTTACTTTAACCAGTCCCCAACCTGGAGGGCTTACTTTTACCAGTCCCCAACCTGGAGGGATTACTTTTACCGGTCCCCAACCCGGAACATACTTGTTTAGCACATTCATCTGAAGAAAAGTTTGAAATATAACATAAACATTCGGATTAAAACTAGCATACGAAATGTCAATAGTTTCACCATAATCTATGAATGGTATAAAATAGCACATCCACAGTCAAACATATCACAAAACCTTCAATACAATATAGAAGTTTTGTATTATAATAAATCAACTTCAAATAAGCGTAAAATCCATTAAAGGATGTTGACATAGATGAAATCAAAACACTTTTTAGAGAAATATCTCTTTCTATTTTTTGAAATCATTTAAAGGCCATATAAAATAAAACATTTTCTTTGAAAATATTCTTATAATCTTGTAAGTAATGCTTTGAAGATTTTATAACGGCGTAAAATAACCGCACCTGCCGTATAAGTTAAAAAAACATTCTTACCTCAATTCTGTCGAAAAGGTTAAAAAGGACCTTGTTTTGAAAACGACAGAAAGATTCCATTATAAACCTCTTATAAAAAGTCAAACAAGGGTATAAATGACTTTAACCCATATTCTTGTAAATAGTAAAAATGTTTTGAAATACATTTTTAAGAAACATTGATGTGGATGATAAAGATATCCCAGTAGATTATTACGTATAAACAACCTCGGATAATGAAGAGATTGTGAAATAACCCTTACCTTGTACTTTTCCTTTGTTGGGGTAGGTTAACCTCCTGTATAATGGTGAAATAATTTTTATTAAATTATACAAGAATCATAAACATTAGTATGATATCATATATGATCTTTTAACATTGCTTTACTAATAATATCTTAGTATTATCGTCGTTTCGGGTGATAATCGATTTGTTCTTCTTAAATGTTTGGTTACGTAAGACATGTTTGTAATGGATGGATTATATATTATTCATAACCAGAATGATATAAAGTCCTTAAACATCATTTTTAAATCATTAAATGATAATTATACTTGAATGGATATGATGGAGAATGAATCTCATCGCGTTCGTGGGGACGGTAGTCCGTACGCACGCACGAACGCTACTTCCATTTAATTTTTAATTAAAAGAATCGAATCCAAATGATACATAGGTATATTACTATTCCAGTATAATATAATATTTTATATATGTTACTTAAGTTCATTAACACCATCCTTTATACGTTCCATGTGTGGTATGAACGAGTCATATCATTTTAAGGGGGCGGTAGTCCGTACTTCCTCAAATGAAATTATCGTATGTATATAGAACATGAAACGAATAATGGTATGAAATAAAATGGAATTACAGAAGCTTATATATAAAATATATATCATTAATATAATATTTAATTATAGTGCCATCATAATGGCCACCATGAGAGGTGGTAAGATGTATTTGAACAATCATCGTTTCGTGAGGCGTTAGTTTGCCATCCACAGAAACATTATGTTCATCATCCATTAGATGGAGTTGTGTGTATGTGTAGTTTGAATACTTCTTATAACAACATCCTAGTATATTTAGGATACTGGTGTTGTTACAAAAGAAGGGAAATAAAAAGAGTTTGGGGGTTGAAGAAGCAAAATAAATGAAAATAATTTAAGAGAAATCGTTACCTTTAATTTCGGTAACTCACTTTGGTTGGAACCAAAGGACTTCTTGAAATGATTTCTGCCTAAGGGGAAGCTTCAAGGAGGAGGAGAGGGATGTGGGGAGCTTATTTGGGCAGAGTTTGGACGAGCCAAGTGGCTTGAGAGGTGTGAGGAAAAGAGAAGGAGGAGTGCCCTTTTATAAGAGGGGTGAGGGGCACCTTTGGAAAAGCTAGAAATAATAATTTATAATAAATTCATATTCGGTTTCCAAAGGCTCCAAAGTTGACTATTCAAAGGATGAGGTGGGGATAGGTCGAAAACAACTCATCCAATAGAATTTAGACAGGTTTGGGTACTTATATTAACCTTATCTTTAAGTATTAACTCTAAGTTAATTAGTTTCACTTTTACAATGTCTCTTTGTATTTTTATATAATATGGTTAATAAACTTACTATATACATCCAAGAGACCCCCAAGTGGTCCATTAATGATTAAACTATCATAATATAAGTCTCTTGGCCGAACCTTAGATTTTTAGGAATTTAATATCAATTAATAATATAATATTGGTTTTAAGAACTCTTTTATGTCAATTTCGACACTATTCAATAGTTGATTTTTTTTGAAACTCATAACAGATTGATTACTTCGAACAAAGTCAATTAAATCAATCCTAATATATCATATTATCCTAGAAAATTAGTTTAATTCATTAAAAGTTTCATATTATATTTATTTTGGTATTTATAATATCAATTATTTTAATTTTTCACTATTATAGTAATTACTGCATCATCATTGTGTCATATATAAAATAAATTATTTAATGTCTAAAAATTATAAATAAAATATCATTATGTAGGAAATCTTTTTATCTTTCTAATGAGTATTTATAATATAAAATCCAACTTATATAACTTTATGTAACAATTGTTTTTCTAAAAGATATATGCTTGTGTCATTTTTGTTTTAATTTTGACTTAATTAAAATAAAGTGTCATTATCACTTACAAGTGGATCCATGGGGTCCCAAAATTGACACAAAGATGCCCCTGGTCGACCATTTATCAACCAATAGGGTTAAGACACGTTTTAGGGTAATTTAGTATTATTATAATATTATTTTTTTTAACCCTTATTTACCGGATTTACCCTTAACCATGGTAAATAAAATATTTACCGCAGTAATTATTCAAAATGTCTAAAAATAAAAGTTACCTATTTACACAATTTGAACATCCTGATTCCAAATATGGAATCCATTTTCCTAAATTCTAAACACAGAAGTGGCAGAAATTAATTTAAAATTAATTCCCGCTGTCAAAACAAAAAGCGTGTTTTTAAGAGATAATAACTATCAAAAGATTGACACTTGTTTATGTTCGGTTTAATTGTAAAATTATGTCCAATGACCAACATTATATTAAATAGTAAAAATATATTCTAAATATACTTTAAAACCACTCAAATTAATAATTTATCACTATTAATTATTTTGATTAAAAAAGTTGTTTTTAATTAAAATTTAGTAATTTTCACTATTCATCAAAATATGAAAGTTATCCGAAAAGTACCAAAATTTCACCTTAGGCTAAATTTGATATTCCGAATCCAAAAATGAAGTCCATTTTAAAATATAAAATATATATAACTTAAAAAAGTAGGTATTACTATTCATAACAGCTAGTTTGATTGGTTACGGTGTGTTAGAACTCGAAGTTGCGTACAACACACGCTACTGTTTTATTCAAAGGAAAGCGTACCATGGAAGCTTGGGATGTTTCATTTTAAATTTTTTGATGTCTCCATTTAGTCAAAAAGTTTAAAATATTGTATTTAAAAAGGTTTCACTATCAAAAGTTGATAAAAGTGCAATACTGAAAATGAATCTGTTCTTGCATTATGACTAAGAAACTCATAATATGGATTCTAAAATTATAAGGATTATATAAAGTTTAAAATTTAGTTAATACTATTCATGACCTCTTTTAATGGCTTTTTTTTTTGGTAAGTCATGGTGCAATTGAACTCAGTGTTGCGTGTAGTGCAAGTTATTGAATTATTTTGAAGAAATAACACACTATGAAATCTTGGGGTGTTACATTTTGTGTAACATGATGCTTGAAATAAACAAGACATACTATTAAAATATAATTATTTACTATTATAGTTATCCCTTGACCATTGGAATTTATCATATGATAAGATTAACTAAATAATGAAAATATATTTGTTACACAAGTGTCTCAAATATATTCATTTAAGACTAACTAATTATGAATTAAAATAAAAAATAATTCATAATAAATTAAATCATTTTCAAAAAACCATTTTGAAGCAAAAATATGATGTAACTCAAATAAATATTCAGTTAAATATTGTTGAATTATATTAATTAAATTTATATTATATATATTAAATAATATTTTTAATACTCATCTTATGTGTTTTTAAGACATGGGATAAAAATAAATCCTTTTTATACATAAATTGTATTTTTCTAATAACATTTTTGATGCATTTTGTGGAATTATTTTAAAAATAAATTTTCCCAATTTTAGATTTGTTATTTGAAAAAGTAACTTAACTTCTTAAATAATTATTTCAAAATTATATTTTTTAGTTAATTTTTTATAATTTTTATAAAAGGTTATTTTTTAAGGAAATATTGAAAATAATGGTTTCTTTTAAATTGATGCATCATGAATCAATTAATAGAGTATAAATATTTTTATTCTAATGCATATTTAAGGGTAATATTAGTTCAATTATATATATTAATTAAATTTAGTTAATTCAAATCAATTTCTAATTTTAGTATTATATATAAACAAATTATATCTTTTGAGTGCTTTCTCTTTGTGAAATAGCTTTCTAATCACATCTGATTTTTCGTATTAAATTAAAATTTTATAATTATATGATTATAAATTATTAAAATGGTTTATTTATTTTAAATCATAATAATAAATATTTTCTAATAATTTCAAATATAAATTTTATCATAATTAATAGTAAACCTAGTAAAAAATAATGTTCATAATTAGCGTTTAATCTATAAATATAATTTTTAAACTGAATTGATAACTTTTATAAAATATATTCTATAGAAATATTTAGACCTTATAATGAATATTTATTGTTAATTTTTTATTTTTTTTCTTTTAATTTTCAAAAATGTTGGCACACCATTTTATTTTCAATAATTACAAGGTTTCCACTCACCTCAAATATAAAAGGAAACCCCTTTTCTCGCCTATTTACACATACAAAACAATTTTGTTCCGATAATTCATTCCCAAATATATTTCATACATATATCCCAAATTACTAAATTCATTTTTCATATCGCAAATCCAATCTAGGAATGATTTTAGTTAATCATAAGGAGGTTTTATGAAGAAGTGTTCATGTTTTTATCAATGTGTTGTTATTTTACATCTTTATCTATCTAACTAAAATCGTATTAAACAATGATACAATAGTAAAACTAGTAAATATCCTATAATTATATATTATTATGTTAATTTAATCACATAACCCTCTAAATTTGTATCAAATTGGAAACAAACCCATCGATCGTGTGCATAGCAGACTATCGCCTCATGAATAGATGTTATTTTATTTACATCACCACCTCTCACAAATGGATATAATTATGTATTTAATTTTTATTGATAATTTTGATGATATTATTACACCACTTTAATTATACTACAATATCTACCTATATACCAATAAACATGTTGGAAAAAAATAACATCATTCATTGTAATCTGGACTACTGCCTCGCGAACCTATGTCATATTATTTTCATTATTTGTTTAATTTTATGTAAATAAGGATATATTAACTAAATATATATGATATTTTTATTATAATTAAACATTTTCAAAAAATTTATCAAAATTTACCTTCTATCTTTCCATTTTAGTATGGATACAATAACGACGTTCATGGGGATGGTGAACTATCGTCTCACAAAGAGTTATGATTCGTTTTTCACTAATTATTTATAAGGAAGATTATAAGGGTAAATTCAATGAACTAATGTAATTTGTATGATAAAAATATGATTATATAAATTTAATATATTATTTGTCTTTTTTTATATCATTCTTAGAGAAAATGGAAACAATGCTCATGCATACACATGATTTAATATTTTCATGAACGATTTATTTCATTTTATATCTATAACATTTAGGGATTAATATAACTAAATATATAATGAATATATATATTATATTTATATCATGGGTTATATTATTTAATTATGGATCTATGATCAAATTAATGGGACTGAAACTAAAATATCAAAACATATTCAAAAAACATATAAATTATTACCGGAAACATGATTTCAAAAAGTAATTGTTAATAAAAGGGTAATAAAATTCACAAAAAATTAATATATGGTATGATATATAATTTTAAATTTATACAATAAATATTTGTATAATAAACCAATATTTATTACACATGACTTTCTAATTTTAATGAAATAAGTCGATACATAATGTAAGTGATTTTTTTCAATTTTTACTTTTTTGAGACACATGCCATATTCGCCATGAATTTAATTTATATGGTGTATATAATTCACATGATTATATATTATTATTATTATTATCTAAATGATTATTATTTTCACATCCATGTAATTATATCGCTTTCATGTTATTGATGATTCAAGGGTTAGCAAAGTAGTAAAGTATTTTTTTTCTCAATTCGTAATCATTAAGTCATACATTATATTATGAACATATATTCTCTTATGAGGTGTATTTAAATTCCCATTGAGATTTTATATGATGAATATATTTATTATTGGGATATTTTATGTTTCAAATAAATTTATTCATCCATTTTTATAATGATATAATGTTACAAAATTTGAAGTTGTTTTATTATACAATCTCAACAATTATCTGAATTGTTTATTATTATGTTCCCAATAATGAAATATTATGAACCATATCTCAATAAAATATTGAATTTTATTATCCTAGTTTTATTTCTTTAGAATAATTTTTTACCCCTAATTTTACTCTCTCTTTATAATCAAGTGTCCAATATAGTTTTTTACGAAAAAATCGACTTTCATTCTCTACCCAGTCAAAACACCATTTTCATCTAAAATAATGTTTTCCAAAAATATTTGTATGATACTTTAAATTATTTATTATAGATATTATTACATATTAATTAATTTTTACATTTCTTTTTAAAAGGATCTTGAAATAATTTCCCAAACAAGGCTTGTTGGTCTTTTACCAAAAATGTGAATAAAATATATAATTTAACATGTATCTAATGTATGTAATTTGCCGCTATCATGATGAGAATTTTTTTAAAATATTAAATTAAAATTTTAAAATTATATTTTAAAATTAAATTATCCAAAAAATATTTTATGTATTTTTAGTTTTAAAACAGGATTATTAATGAAAAGTCATCTTCCTCAAAAAAATATTCCATGAAATCTTTTAAAATCATTTTCCATCTAAGGATAAATCCTTTGATGTTAATTTTTCTTCACATGGGATATGATACAAGGATACCATTATTATTATTTATCTCTATTTTTTATGTTTGTGATTACATGATTTTTATGAAACCCATTTCATTTATTTGAGTTATGCTATATTGAAATGATCTATTAAAGTCATCTATTTTAAAGTGTTATGAAATGGTAAATTATTTATGAACCCATTTCATCTCGTGGGTTCGTAAATTACGTTTTTTATGAATTTTTTGAACATGTATGTATGATTCTAATTATGTTATGGGTGGGGAATATATCTTCCTCCAATGGATTGGGTAAATATTGATATATCATGAGACAAAGAAGACTATAATGGGTAGTGAACCAAGTTTAGTAATTGATTTTTTCGTCTACAATTTTTTTAGAAGTGAATCATTATTACAATAATTTTTTTCGGATCAGACATATTCCAATATGATATCCTTGGAAATGATCATTGAAATCATTGGAAATTATTTTCTATTCCTATTTTTGTTAATCAATTCCATATCTTATGTCATTATTACACTACCATCAATATATTTATTTTAATTTTTTATTATTTTATACCATTATTTATGAAAAGACTAATTTTTTAAATCAAATATATTAATGGTATGGTTTCCATATGTTTTTCTCATGTTTCCATACACTTATTCTCATGTAATAACTAATTATTTCCCCTGTTTTCGCTTATGGATCATCGGAGATCACCCTTTATTATGGGTCATTTCCCTAGGTCAGGATGACATGTTTTACATGTTATATGTATTTGAGGGGTTATAATTATTTGGAACAATTTGGGATTGATCATAGAACTTATATAAACAGGTTTTCCATGGTTAAACATTTCTAATTTCATGATTCCTATATAGTACATCATCATGTGTTTGTGTTAAATAATGAATATTCATCTAAAAAGATATAATACCTATGTATGGGAAGTTATTGTCATTACAGTCTGTTTCAATTTCTAGATTTAGTTAACCATTGGAAATAGAATGAGAAAACCTTGGTGAGATAATTAGGGATATATTTATATATAATTCTAAGGATTATTATTCATATAAAAAATATCTTATATTATTGGTGAATGATATAGAGAGTGGTTTCCTACCAATAAATATATGTCTAGATACTACAAGAGGAAGAGTCTATCGAATAGAAAAACCTAGGGTTAATAAATCCAAATATTTTTGTTAGTATTTACTAAAATATAACCTGGTACATGACAACAGTCCTTATTATGCACCTGGTTTGACACTCATAATAGATAGAATTATCATTTTCATAAACATTTTAAAAACTATAATAAATAATTCTAATAACAACCAATAATGAATGTGGTTAATCATAATGTGTCATAGATTTAGAAGGATGTATCATGATTTATAAATCCTATAAATGACTTTTCATGATTATGTGGTTTTATTATATGAATATTTCTTCTCAAAATGTACATTATTGGTTTATTCAATGGTGGAAAGTATAAGCAATCGGGTTAACGTTGAATGTGATAGAGAATCTGGTTATGAACAACCAAATGGTTTAATTACTGGAGTGAAGAATATTGTGATTAGGCCTAATCTGTTTTCATGATATATGATAAATAACATTAAAATTAATCAAATCTAAAACTCATCAAATAAGATAAGGAGAGGTTTTATTGAGGTTTTATGTAGTGGAGGCCATGAAGGAGTGAATATTAAGTTTGTTATATATTGATAATGTGGGAAAAAGAACACTATTGAATTTTTAAAATGAAGGAGAAGTTGTTTTATGTGTGTGGAAGAAGGGAGTATAGTATGTGACTACTAAGGAAAATTGAAAATTTTAGTTAAATCAGTAGATAAAAATAATGGTATTCTGAATCCATAATAAATGGTTGAATGTTATATATGTGGAAGGTATAGTAAATAAAAAAATTTATGGCCTATGGAGTAATGTTGTTATATGGATCAGTGGGGTGATATGAGTAATTATCATGGGGATAATGATGAAGATATAATGAATGACATATGAAATTTATGGGTTGAGTAATTTTATTTTTTATATTAAGTATGAGAATCATTATTAAATTTTTGTATATGAGTCTAAGGAAATGGTTCAAATTTAATATAATATTAATGATTTCATATAGAACAAGATCATTAATCCTAGTAAATTTTTTATTTATAAATTCAATTTATTTAAGTATTTATGTATTTCAATTAATGAATTATATTATATAAATCATGAAATATAGAAGGATTTTTCTATAAAATTTATTCATTAAGGATTTTATAGAATAATTTAAATGATATTGAAAACCTATAATAGTTATATAATGTTAAGGTGATATTTTATAAAAACCCAAAGTGATTAAGGAATAATACCCCTTAAAATGTTCCAAAGGTTGAAAAAAATATTGTTTTGTTTAGATAAGGAGATGATTTACATCAATAATGTAAATTAGGTGCTATTGATGACTATAGTGTTGATTAATGATTTATTGACAAATAGGTTTATGTTAAAATTGAGGGAGTTTATATTGTTTTTTATTTAATGAATATATTCAAAAATAAATTGTTTTATTTAATGAATTATGAACCATGAATTTTTTTGTCGAGGATTTATTATAATTCCATTTATTACCATTCCTTAAAATAATATATGACCATGGTATTCCCATATTTGGAATGTGATTATTAAGAGCTACTTAACGATATTTTGATGATTAACGTGATGTTCAGTTTCAAAAATTTGGTTACCATATTTATAAATTGTTAATATTGGAAGAATTATAAGGTTAAACATTCATTTAACAGTTTATGTCGATATTGAATATGTTTTATATATTAAAGAATTACTTAAAAATATAATGATTTAATAATATTTGATAAAATGTGATAAAAATTTTGTTAATATCTATAGATATAAGGAACGAATAATCATATTTTTAGGGATCATATTGTAAATTAATTATTTAGGAATGGAAAGTTTGTCTCTTAGAGAAAAATATAAAGTGTTAATTGACCAAGTAATAACCAAATGATGAGATTGTTCTTATGAAATGTAATATAATAAAGTAATAATATATTCTCATGAAAATTCAAAAAATTTTGTAAACAAAATTGAAATAAAAAATTTATTCATATATCTTTATTTCTGGAGAATTAATGGTATTTGTAACTATCACAGATTTATTTTATTTTTTCAATTTAACTTTTCTGGGATCATGTTCTATATCACTCTATATTAGTATTGGGAAATTATATTTATCTTTCATTTCTATGTTTTCTCTTTCCACCAATGTTCTTCTATATGTAATCCAACTTGTGTGTTATTCTTGATAAAATTTTTGGATACATTTATCTCTTTTCAATAGCATTTTTATTAACCGTTCTTATGATGTTTGTTTTCCAAAAATGTATTCTCAAATTTTTAACCCTTGATTTCCAAGAAAAATTTCAAAATTATATGATGAAATATATGTAAGTGTTGTAGAATGCAACACTGTATGTTTTTAAGAAATATAAAATTCTAAAAAAATTAATTTTTTCTTATATATAATGTCACACAAAAAACTAATTATTCCATTTTTTGAATTCCAAAATAATTTTTCTATACGCAACACTAAGTTAAAATGAAACAAGACATACTATAAAAATATTATTATTGGATATGATAGTTATCTCCTAGACACTAGAATGGAAGGTGTGAATTGGATTAAATAAGTTTGGAGAATTTCTTGTTTACCCATCTATGTAAAATGATATATTTTGTGACTAATTAATTGTAAATGAAAATCTAAACCATTTTAAAATAATGAAAATATTTTTTTTTGAAAAAATTCATTTTTGAGAACAAACATGTTTTACCTCAATAGATTAAAAAATCAATTATTTGGAATTACTTTAATGAAATTTATTCATTATATATTAAATAAAATATTTAATATTCATATCATCTTTTTTCTATATATGAGAATATAATAAATATAATTTTATACTTATAAAACTCTATTTTTCAATATAAATAGTTTTGTTGAATTTTAGAAAATAAAAATAAAATTAACTTTTTCCAAATTTTTAAAAAAAAATTTAAATAATTAAAATATTTTGTAAATCATAATTTAATAATTTTCTTGGAATGAATTTTTTATAATTTTCTGAAATGATAAATTTTTCAGTGAATAGTGAAAATACAGTTTCTTATTAAGAAACTATATCTTCATCAAATCAATTACAAGTAATAATTTAATTTAATATGTTTTAAATGATAAAATTAGTTCAATATTATTTTAGTTAATCCAATTTAAGTCTTTTTAATAAATTTATTATTGAAATTTATTAAAAAAAATTGACACTTTTGAAAATTTTCTATTTGTTAAACCGCTTTCTAGTCATGTCGGTGGGTTTAATTTTAAAATAAATTACATTTATCTGAAAATAATTATGAATAATTGATTCCACTTTTTCAATAATAATAATTAATATTAACTAGTTATATCAAATTAATTTTCCTACTCAAATTAATAGTAAAAAAGTAAATATTTATTATCACGATTAAGTAAAAAACGGATATAATTGGGGTTAAACAGCAATTTTATTGGTTAAAATTACTAAAAAAATTTATATATAGGATTTTATAGAAATATGTATTCCATATAATTTATAATCCACATGAATTTTCCATTTTGGAGCATTGTGTAATGTGAAAAATTTGTTGACACTATTTTCTTTTCAAACATTACAATTATGCCACTCAACTCACATATAAATATCCATCCCATTCCACTCATATTCATACATACATTTTTTTCAAAAAATAACTATAAAAATGTATTCATTACTTTCAAAACCAAATTCATGAGTCCATTTTGAGATCATAAATCCAATATTGGAATGTGTTAGCTCAAACCTTATGAGTTTGTCTGAAAAATAGGTAATGTTTTTGACATTGAGTTTTTGTTATACTTATTCTTATAACTCGGTTGAGTCAATATAAACTATGATAATATTATATGTAAATTATATAACATAATATTATATTATATTAGGTTTTGTTAATTACCTATATCCATCTCCATTCCTATAAAATGGGAAAAAAATCCTCGATCATGTATAAAATGAACTACAACCTCCGGAACCGATGTATTTCATTTTCCACCACCAAATATAACATTTAGATATAATTATGTATATAATAATTACAAATGATAATTATGAAAAATTTATACCTCTAATTATAACAATACATTAAAATTATTACCACCCAAGCCATTGGAAAAGAACAATTTCGCTTATGGGTCCGGCGGACTACCGCCTATTAAACCGATGTGATATGTTTTCCATTTGTGTTTTACATGGATGGTATAATGAAATATTAAATAAACATATATATATATATATATTCATATGAAAATTTTAATATATTTATTTCTATTAAATAAATATATCAAATATACCTTCTCACATTCCATTCCATGTGAGACATGATAATTTTGTTCGGGTGTGCGATGGACTACTACCACGCAATGTTATGTAATTTTTCTACACAAAATCATTATATGGAAGTTGATAATGGTAAATTTCATGAATATAGGTGACATATGTGACCTAAAAATGAATGTTTATATTTAATATATCATTTACCTTACTTTCATTTAATTCGTTAACAAAATAGATACAACGTTCATGTTTAAGTATGACCCACCGTCTCCACGATAGGTGTATTCTTTATTAATTATCTAAATTTTATAGATTACTATAAATAAAAATATATATATAATGAATATATATTATACTAATATAATTGGTTTTTATATATCCATTTTATTATATATCTTCCGTGGGGATTACGGTGCATAGGTTACAATGCTAGTTTGAGATATTTGTCTCAATATTCATTATTTGAGACATGTGTTTTGTTTGGCACAAATCATCTTTAATTACGAGTATATAACACTCCATTGAAATGTAATATCATGAATATATTTATTATCTTGATATCTTATATTTAATTTAATTTTATTATTTCGTGGTTCTTAAAATTCATTGTTACCAATGTGGTATGTGTTTTCTAATATAATCTCATAGTTTATCATAATTTTTTATGATTTCATTTGTTCTAATTAAATATTGTGATAAATATATCAAGAAAATAATTAAATTTGTTAATATATGTTCATTTGATGGTAATACATGTTTTAACTTCATTTTCCTCTCTTTATATACACAAGACATAAAAAATTTATTATGAAATGATATTTATCATTCATTGGTCGAAAACCCTTTTTTGTTAAAAATTATTTCTTATAAAAATTCTTTTAAAAATGTCTCTATAATTTTTCAAATGATATATTAAAATAATATTTACCTATGTTATACTTTTAACAAAACAATTTAAATTTATCTTCACATCATTTTCCAGATAATCCCTATTTGGATATAACAAAAAATGTAAAATAAATATTTGTTTTATTATGTATGATATGTATAGAATTTAAGACCATCATGAATATTTTTTTTTAAAATAATACTATATAATTATCCCACATTATTGTTAATGAAAAGTGTTTCAAAAATATTTTTTGAAATTTTAATTTTAAAAATTTATTTTCAATGAGAATTTATTTCTAAAAAAGTGATCCATGTGACCCTTAAAAATCAATTTCCATATAAGATGAAATAATTTGACGTTAATTTTTGTTTATTGAGTATATGATATGGGAAAAATAAATATATTAATTCTTTATATGGGTTATGTTTATGATGAAAACGTTTTTATATAACATTTTTATTTTCCACAAGTAATGTGATGATGAAATCTTCTGTAAAAACCATATTTTTTATGGGTTCTAATATAATGAATGATTTATGAAATCTATTGATTTTATGGGATATGTTACGATTAATATTTTATGATCTTACAAAACATGTATATATGATTTTCATTATGTTATAGATGAGACTTATATCTCCCTCCAATGCATTTGGTTATGATTGATTTCCCCTTAAATAAAAATAATTGCAATGGGGACTGTACCTAGTTTTATAAGGAATTTAGACACTATGTTAGTATTGGGAGTGAAACATTACAACAATGATGGTTTAGGGATTTAACCCATTAAATAATGATAGTCTAAAAATGACCCCTCGTTTAAATGGAAATGACTTTCTTTTCTTATGTGTATGTCACAATTCAATTTGTTATGTCAATTTTATGCTCCAATAAATCATTTTCTTTGATGTCATTATGATTCTTATCTTATGAACTACCATTATTTATTCCATAGATATTTTTTATGATTTATGATATGTTGGGTGTTCTTTCATATGTGATATTCATGTTCTTATACCATTATATGATTTTTGTGTTTATTTATATCTCGTGTTTACCCTTACCTATCATCTATGAACACCCTTTCTTATGTTTCATTTCCACATGTTATGTTGAGGGGGATTGCATGTGATTCGTGTATATAGTGTTATATTTATGAGAAACAAAGTGGGGAATAATGCATAACTATTTTAAAACATTATCATATGTTTAAATGTTTTTAAAGGAATAATACCTTTATGATCCTCACTCATGTGATTCTGTAATGTAATGAATATTCATATTAAAATAAGTAATATCTATGCATGAGAAGTTAGGTTTCGTAAAATATTATATCATAAATGTTATTGTAAAAATAATATTAGTTAAAAATAAATTATTTTAAATAACATATGAACTGTGGAATCCAAGTTGAAAGTCTATTTAATATTGCATGACACCAAACACTCATCAGTTCAACCCGTGTTGATGAGTTGATTGAATATATAATAGATTTATAAACATTTATTGAACCCAAACCACCTTGAAAACATTAATTTCAGACAATGAGGTTAACTTTTTATTTATTCCTCTATATTTAAATCCCTAACACATCATATATCCATTATACCATCCCATTTAGAAAACTCTAAAAAATGATACAATTTGTAACATCCATGCCCGAACCATTAGGATAGGATGAAACAATATCTAATTAACCTTAGATAATATCCCATGGGAACCAATGGTTGAAAAAAATTCCTTATTCTTTACTAAATTGCGTGTATTGGTTTTCCCCTAAACAAAAAACTAAAAGAACTCCATAATAAGGGACACAATATTTTAAATTCTATTAAATAATTATAAACACTATTCTTATAAAAAAATCATCAAAGTAATATATGAGTAAATAAACCAAAGGATATAATATCAAGAGATATAAAAATTATGGTAGAGAAAAATAATGAAAAAATTACCTAATGCACCATGTTGTCACCACTCAAGACACTATGCCTCAGGCTTCAATCTTAAGAATAAACTCAAGAAATCAAAATCCAATAAATTATGATGGTACAATAAAAAAAATAAAACACCCCCTTTTCTATAACATGAAAAATAGAGTCGTCATACCCATAATCTTGAATAAGAATGGGTGTCTATAAAATTTATTAGTTAAACATTGTGACATTCACCAAACTCCACTAAAACAATTGGTAAGTTGTCTATAATTTTATTACAAATGAATAATAAGAAAAATCACAAAAACATGTTATCAATATATGAATATCTAATCGTAGGGAAATAAAACCCAAATATATACAAGAATGTCATGAATGAAAATGACCATGCATAAAAAAGACATTGTAAACACTTCCTAAAGGCCTTCCCCTCAGTATTCTAACTCATGGTAAGTATCTGTCCACCCATTCAAATTTTTTCATTCAATAGTATAATGGAATTTTCCAAAAATATTTAATCAAGGATATTTCCAAACCAAACATACAATTCCATATGCAGATGAATACAAACCCCAAAATTTTCATGATAAATTATCACATTCAAAACATTTTTTGGAAATAAAATTTAATAAATAATTTAGTGGTCTGACTTTTCATAATTACCCTAAATTTCTGATATTATCTCAAAACAAGGGAATGGATTTTAGAAAAATGATTTTATGATAATTTTACTATAAAAATTTAAAATAACGATCCATCTTGTTCCAGGAGAAAGTGGAAAATGAATAGAACCCACCTACATCAAATGTGTTTGATATGAATAATTTTATTAGGATATTAATGATCTAGGATTACAAATATGTTCATTTATAAAACCATAATGATTATTTATAAAAAACTTATTCAAATAATTGATCTATGAAATACGTTACTATTTTATTGTTTTTATTTATATAAAATGGTAGGTTCAAGGAATGTGAAGAATAATGATGATCTTACCCTCAATTTCATTGAACAAACACTCTCATAACCATCGAAACTAACAAAAAGACGGAATAATTTCATCTAAATCTAAATGAAGAGTGTTGTAATTTGAGAGACAGGGTTATAAGATAATTAATTTTTGTTTTTAGGTGTCTATTTAAGATATAAATAAATATTTGGGATTCCATTGATCCCATGTCACATTTTGGCCGCACTATTTTGTAACGCTGCACCAAACATACAGATCTCACTTATCCAAAAATTTATTAAGTATCATTATTTATGCATTGTATTTTCATACTATAAAATTTCATGACCTAACTCAATGAGGTCTGACCTATGACTACCCCAAACCGTTCTCCTATTTTCTAGGTTCTAGCAACCACACTGAGTAGGAACATCCCACAAATTATAGGCATTATGTTAATGTACTTGTACACACACACACATCTCCAAGACCACACAATAATGAAATTTAAATTAATAGAAACCATTGAATTAATATATCTAACATCAAGTAACTGAGTTTCAAAATGGTAACATCTTGAGTATTCTTAGAATGCAACAATATCTTCGATAGTATACATGAAACACCACATTTATATTAAATAAAAAAATTAATATAACTGATTAATATGATAGTTATAAAAGATCCATTAGAGTGGTGGGAATTAAATTGATTATCTAAATTATGAAAATATGGTTTACAAATGTTTATGAAATGATTCATTGGTTACCAAATTAGTCAGGAAATTAAATAAAAACAAATTATATATAGAAATTTATTTTTCTGATAAAAATTAAATAAAAATAAGTGAGTCTATAAAATAATAAAATTGATATTGATGGATTTTATTTGTGATATATATTTAATATATTAAATATAATGTATAAAATTCATCTTATATGTTTTTTAGACATCGTATAATAATAATTTAAATTTTTTGGATTAAACAAGTATATTTAAGAAAAATGTAGTTTTTCCGCATTCTGATAGAGAACCCATTTTAAATAAAATTTTTGACTTTGTTATATGTTATATTTGACTAAATAAATTTATATTTTCGATCAGAGACATAAAAATTTAGTTTCTATAATTTATTTTATTTTTATGACAACTATCTTATTTTAAAGAATAGTGAAAAATACATCATTCTAATTCCAAAATTTTTTTAGTATAATTTATAAATATTATAGATTAAAATATTAAATGGATTTAAGGTATAAATATATGATGTTATTATCAGTAAAATCATTTTATTCATTGGATTATTTTTCAAACAAAATTAAATAGAAAAAAAATGTGAACATTGGTAGGTTTTACTAAAAAACCCCTTTTCTCAATCCGTAAAAGAAATTAGTGTTATTCCTAATTTAACCACTTATGTGAATTGAAATTTTAAAAATGGAAATAAATTTATGTACTAAATATGAAAAATTTGGTCCAATTAGATCAAAATAATATTTGGTGGATAGTAACATTAGTATTTCATTTACAATAGTTAAAGGGAAATAAGGTAATTCAAGGTCAAAAAAATATTATAATATTATAAAATTACCATAATACTTGTCCTAATATTATTGGATGAGTTATTATAGACCATTAAAGTACTTTTGATGAAATGGTTACAATTAAAATCCACATGGGATTTATTATGACATTTATATCACTTAATTTAATGTAAAGAAAAATATGTCATAAATTTGTCTCTTCTTACTAAAAAATAGTAATACGGGGTTATTGAAGTTATATATTAAACTATGAATATTATATAAAAATATAAAAAAATAACCTACATTATTGTAATTTATTTATAATTTTTTTGTATTAAATAATTAAATTTAATTATGTGACAAAGATAATGTATTAATAGATTTATTAAAGAAAGAATCAAATAAATGATAATGATAATAATAATAAAATAAATAAATTTTTAAAATTTTGATGCCATAAATTATTATTTATTGGACTATTATTACATTTCATTATTGAGTTAATGCATTTTTCTCTAAGGAATGAAGTTGTTATGATATTATAAAAAAGTCATGTAATGAGTAGTGTCAAAATTGAAAAAAAATCATATTTTAAAATATAAAATATTTAATTAAATGATATAAAGTACAAAAAATTTAATAATTGGCCAAAAAAATAGATAACACAAAAAAATTAATTAATTATCCATTAATTAGAATTTTGGCTCGATTTGGTAAATTGTTTAACCCTCAAAATGTAAATTTCTTGATACATCAGTAACAGTTAAAAGGTGATAAAACAAATTGATGATGATTAAAAAAATATTTAAAACATACATATTTTTTTATTAAACCAAAAATCATTATATATTATAAATAAATCGGTTTGGGACCCTTTGGTATAAAAATGAATTTATATTAATTTATTTCTTTTTATAATTCCCTGAGTGCCCCTCCCCTCTCCCATAAAAGAGCACCCATTCCACTCAATTAAACACACATCCAAATCTTTTTTTTTCATATAATATATACCCAAAACCCGTCCTTAAATACCTACATACATTCTTGGGGACTTATTTTATCCATAACACACTACTTAGAGTTTTTAATCAGTTCCATTATGGTGGTCAAATGATGAAGAGTTATTGTTTTATTTAAGTATTTATATTTTATTCATTCTTACCCATCCTTAATATATCTTCCTACAAATATAAAATATTGAATACAGTATCATAAATATACTGATATGCTATTATATTACTATTATCATCGAAATCCATCTCTGATTTCATTAAATTTGGAATTTAATTTCCATTCGTGTGTACGACTGATTACTGCCTCGTGAACTGATATAGTTCAGTTTTCATTATCGTCTCTAATGATAATTCATATTGATGGAATTAATGTTCATGAATTTTTTTCATGAAATATATATCATTATAAGATTATAATATATAAATTATATTCTTACTTTATATTCTCATAAAAATGATAACTTTTTTCCTGTATATGTATGAACTACCCCCTCCACGAAGTGTTGTGATTTTTGTTAATTCACTACATCACTTGTATGATATATATATATATATATATTTAAATTATTTATATGATATTAATGATTTTATTATCATTTAGTAATAATAAAATAGTAATTAACTTGTTTCCATAACAATCAATTAATAATGAAGACGTTACTCATGCGTACAAATAGCTTACCATGTCCATGATTTTACCATTGTTAATTTTTTATATCCATATTTAATGAATGTATTTAAAGGTATAATTAATATAAAAAATTATGTTTAATTCATTAATATTACTCTAGAGTTGAAGTAATTGTGACCCCTTGAACTTCTAACATTAAACTATGTTCATTTTAAACTCATGTATTGAAAATTGGAAAAACTTCCAATGTGAACTCAAATAATAAAGTAATTATTATAACATGGTAATTAGTTATATAAATGAAAACATAATCATTAAAACTCTCAGAAAATAGTAGAAATTATACTATGATTATTATTCAGGAATAACAAGGAACATACTTGACAAATCACACTCAATGTAAGGGACTTCGTCACAATCTTATTTCATTGAGGTATATATTTATATTATGCGATTTTATTATCCTAAAATATGTACATAAGAACCTTTTGAAATTTTTTATATTTCCTTATTCTATTTTCATGATATTTAATGTTTTTTATTTTTAATCCTTAATTTTATTTATTCATGTGTATCTCTACTGGTAAGGGACACTTTAACAAAAACATTGTTTTTAATGTTTTAAATATTTATTCAAATAAATAATTCTATTTTATTTCTACATTTTGAAAAAATATTTTTCAAATTTTTTTTAAATGGACATAAATGACATAAAATTTTAATTTATTTAAAAATATTTAATGTTTATAAGAAATTGTGATTCTAAATTATCTTTATTAAATGTTTTAAATGGTTTTGGAAATGGATTGAGTATTTCAATATCTTGAAATGGTTTATTGTTATTTAAAATGAAATATTATGAATGAAATATTGGTAATTTTAATAATATATGTGTTATTATTATGTAACGGTACTTGAACATTCAATGGGTCGTTACTTGATAAACCAATGATGGGTCGTTATGTGATAAACCAAAGATGTGTAGTTATATGACCAACCAAGGAGATGTGGTTACGTTATAACCTCCAAGTCATTTGACATGGAATTAAGTCCTTTTGTTGTTCTATATGAAAGTGTGATATATGTGGAATTCTTCCATATGGTTAATACATTTATGTATGATTATGTCCAAGGATACCTTTATATGTTTGAAGTACTTTATATGGGATTTAGATTAATCTTTTTATTACAAAATGGGTATGAAATTTAAGTATATTAAATGTAGAGTATTTAATACTCCATACAGTTGAAAAGTATTGCATTATGATAATGTGTCTATGGTTTACATGATTTCACAAGACTAATATTTTTACTTCTTTATGTTTCCATTACCATTATTTTTATGATCATCCCAAGTTTTAAAATATTTTTCACATATATTATGATCAATAAGAAAAAAATATTCCTTGATGAAATTATTTAATATGTTTCATGGATGTAAATCATGATTTAGTTTAAAAGATACTCCTTTGCTGAACAAATGCATATTGAGTATAAGTTACACCTTTAAATGTATGGGTTTACATTGTAAGAGTTTTTTCCAAATTCTTTAAAACTATAAAATAAAAACATCCTATAAAGAGAATTATAGATCAAAAAACTAGAATAATATATTTGAAAAAGCTGGTATGATATAGTTGGTATCACGGGATGGTTTAGAAAACATTGTAGAATATGATGTTTTCTAATGAGTTAGAAATACCATCATGCGTAGACAATTTTATGTTTGATTATATGTTTAATGATTTAAAATCCATTTTTAGGATTTATTTTTTGAAATTATAATGTGAAAAATGGTATTATTGAGACATTCATGTTTTGGGAAATTATGGGTTATTACATTTTGTGATGAAAAACCAATAGTATGAGCCATCTATTGAGGTTAAAACATGTATAGTTATTTATTTTGTCTATAATATTATGTGAATATTATAAACATTATATAGTTTTTGAAAAATTACAACCTCTAAGAATGGTGACAACCCATCTCATTAGAAAAGGTTGTAGAAAACGAACCCACAACTGAAGTGATACAAGGTTTATTGCTTACCACTGGCATACATGAAGTACCTAGTTAGTATGATGTTTTATTTTAGTTAAATGAGTTGAGGGAATGGGAATAATTTTATTTTTGGAAATGATGTTTTATCTAATTGATATCCTTGGTATCAGAATGTGATTTGGGGGTTGAGTTATAAATGTTATTTTGAAAGACGTTCACGCTTTTGGGAACCTATATACCAACGGAAAATAGAATAATATGTGATTTTATTTGAGGATTAATGGTTTAATTTTATTTCGGATGAATCTATGATTTTTTGGGGACTTATGTAGATTTGAGTTATTTATGGAAATGATAAACCTATCTTAGAGAATATGTTATTTAGAAAATTAATTTTTTGTTATGAGACATTAAGAGTGGTTGATGTTATTTGATGTTAAATGTTATCGTTTATATTGGAAGGTTTTTTTATTAAATAATTATGACTTTCAATATTTAATATTATTAATATTATTTATGATTAATTTTATGTATATTGATTTATTGAATGGTCTAGGTTGAACTTTTTATATTGCTTTTGAATTATGGAGATTAAAAGTAGACATTATTCTTTTAATGATTATTATATTTTGGTAATTTTAGTATGATTTCCTAAATTTTTTGTTTTGTTTTATTTTTTAAGATAGCCATGAAAGATAATTAATCTTTGGGTGTTTATTTGATTCTCAATAATTTCATTCTATTGTGTCTGGTGTAAAAAAATACCTCATGAATAATAATCTTTTGGAGAAAAAGATGATTTTATAGTGGAAATTGATAATAGGATGAACCTATATATCCCATGCGAGTATGTTTCCTTATGTTATTAGTCTAATAAGTAAAATAATTCCTCAATTTTATGGAAACGATCATAAAACAATATATATCACTATTTATATTTCCTATAATGAAGTCAATAACCATTTATCCTATCATAAATTTATAGATTTGTGATTGTTAACATTTTCTGGACATTTTTTTCTATTAATATACATCAGAACATGGTGGTAATTTTTTCATCCATATCATTTTTCCTACATGGAATAATTGTATTTGTTATCTCTTGTGGCGTTTATGCTTTAATATCTTTCATTCGAAGTGGATGTTTTATTAACCATTTTTCCAATGTGGAATTGAAATAAAGGTATTTTTAAATGTCATACCATAGTTACAAAAAAAATTATAATTATAAGGATGAAATTATAAATATGTGGGGAGAATGTAAAATCCCATGGTTTTTTACAAGGAAACACTATCTTTGATAGCATACAAGATATGCCACATTTAGCTTAAAAGAATATCTTCATATTGTTATTTATTATTATAATTATACAATATTCATTATAATGGTGGGAACTAAAAGGATTGAATGAATTATAAAAATATGGTTTACACATGATTTTATAATTAATCATGGTTACCAAATTAATTAGGAAATTAAATAAAATCCAATGGAATATAAAGGATGTGTTTTTCATAAAAAACTATTTAAAAGAAAAAAATTGAGTTTATAAAATAATAAAATCACTCTTATTTTTTTATTAAGAAATAATTATTTAATATAATTAATTTAATTTTTAAAATTCATCTTATATGTTTTTAGACATGATATAAGAACAAATACTATTTTTTTAATAAAAGTATTATTATCCCAAAAAATTCTGTTTTCCAACTTTTGATGGAGAAACCATTTTTCATCTAGTTTTTTTTGTTTTATATATTAAATTTGAAAAAAGAAACTTATTATTTTTAATATATAAAAAACAAATTTTATTTGGATAAATATTTGGTATTTTTCCAATACCTTTCGTATTTTAATGAATATTGTAAAATACGCATTTTAATTGAAAAATATTTTTCATCTGAATTATTTATATTGTTTTATTATCCAATAAAATGGTCATAAAGTTTATTTAGATTAATTTTCTATCAGTTAGTATAATTAAATCATTTCTTGATTTTTTAAATTAAAATTAAGTAGAAAAACTATGTAAACTTCTGAACATTTTACTTAGTATCATCGCCTTCTTGATCTATCGATGAGATTAGTATTGAAACTAATTTTACAACTTCAATGAATTGAATTTTCAAAAATTTAAATACTTAGTTCTACTCAATTTGAAAAAAAAATTCCAATAGGATCAAAAATAATATTTAGTGAATATTAACTTTAGTATTTTATTTACCACGATTAAAGGTAAATAAAGTAATTAATGGTAAAATTAATTTTATAATATTATAAAATTACCCTAACACATTTCCTAATATTATTGGATGAGTTATTATTCACCATGACCATCATTGGCCCTAATTGGTGACTTTTTAAATCCACTTGTGTGGTATTATCACATTTACAACATTTAATTCAATGTAAAAGAAAATACGTCATAATTTTGTCTACTTTTAAAAAATAATTTTCAATATGGGGTTATGAAAGTGATATCAATGACAATAAATAGTACTTATAATTATAAAGTTATTTCCTACATAATGGTAATTTATTTATAATTTTTAATAATTAAATAATTAAATTTAATTATGACAGAAAGATGATGCAATAGTAGATTTATTAAACAAAGAATCAAATAAATTGTAATAATAAAATTTGAAAATATATATAATTTGAAATTTTTGATGCCATAAATAAATTTTCTCGATGAATGTTAAAATACATTATTTTTTTAATGTAGTTTTTTCAATGATATAAAGTTTCCATGATATTTTAAAAAAGGCTTGTATTTAATAAGGTCAAAATTGACATAATTATAATTTTAAAATAGAAAATATTTAATTAAATGATATATAATATATAACAGTCTAGAATTTTATTAACAGTTGATATAACTATTAAAATTTCATTAATAACTCATTCTTTGGTAGTTTGGATTGATTTGGTAATTAGTTAAACCCTCATTATATAAATTACTTGATAAATCGTTAAGAGTAAGAAGGGGATTAAAATAAAAATATAAGGATTAAAAATTGATAAAGACATCTATAATTTTAATAGGATGATTAAGATTCAACATATGATAATTTTATCTTCAAAATAAATCAGTTTTTGACCTTTTGGTATAAAAAATTAATTTATTTTAATTTAATAATTTTTATAATTCCAAGACTGTCTCTCCCCTCTCCTATAGAAGGGTACCCATTCTCCTCTATTTCTCAAACATCCAAAACCTCTTGGTTTGGCCAATATCTACCCAAAACCCTTATTAAAATCCTAACACACATTATTCAGGCCATATTTTAGGTATAAAACCCTCGTTAGAGGTGTTAAGTTGTTCGTTAACGATGATTGACTGAATAAAAGGTATAATTTTCATTAATTATTAATATTTTTGTCTTCTTAAACTTCAATAAAATCTCATCCATCCATAATTAAAAAATAATTAATATATATAATATTTATATAATTGGTAATATTATTTAATTATGGAACTATGATCAAATTGATGTTACAGAATTTAAAATATCAAAACATACTCAAAAAACATAGAAATTATTACCCGAAAAATGATTTTAAAAAAGAATTATTAATAAAAGGTTAATAAAATTCATAAGAAAATAATATATGTTATGATATATAATTTTAAATTTCTATAATAAATATTTATATAATATACCAATATTTATTATACATGAGTTTCTAATGTTAATGAAATAAGTCGATACATAATGTAAGTGATTTTTCTTTAATTTTTTACTTTTGTGAGACACATGACATATTTTCCAAGATTTTCGTTTATATTGTTTATATAATGCCCATGATTATATATTATGATTATTATAATGAAAATAATTTTTCATCTCACATCCAAGTAATTATGTCTCTTTCATGTTATTGACGATTCAAGGGTTAGCAAAGCAGTTAAGTATTTTTTTTCTCAATTCGTAATCAGTAAGTCATACATTATATTATGAACCTATTTTCCCTTATGAGGTTTATTTAAATTCCCATTGAGATTTAATATCATCAATATATTTATTATCAATATATTTTATATTTCAATTAAATTTATTCATCCATGGGAATTTTTATTTAATATTAAAAAATTTGAAATGGTTTTATTATACAATCTCATCAATTATCTGAATTTTTTATTATTATGTTCCCAATATTGAAATATCATGATCCATATCTCAATAAGATATTGAATTTTATTATCCTTGTTTTCTTTCTTTAGAATAATTTTTTACCCCTAATTTTACTCACTTTCTGTACTCAACTGTCTAATAGAGTTTTTTAGTAAAAAATCCGCTTTCTTTCTCTCTCTAGTTGAAAACCCATTTTCATCTAAAATAATTTTTACAAAAAATATTTTTATGATACTCAAAATGATTTATTAATTATATTATTACACATTAATTAATTTTTACACTGTTCTTTAAAGGGATATTTAAATCATTTCCCAAAAAAGGATTGTTGGTCTTTTACCAAAAATGTGAATAAAATATTTAATTTAAAATGTATTTAATGTATGAAATTTCATGCTATCATGATGAGAATTTTTTTAATATTACATTAAAATTTTAAAATTATATTTTAAAATTAAATTTTCCCTAAAATATTTTATTTATTTTTAGTTTTAAAAAGATATTTTCAATGAAAAGTCATATTCCTCATAAAATATTCCAAGTGATCTTTCAAAATCATTTTCCATCTAACGTGAAATCTTTTGATGTTAATTTTTATTTACAAGGGATATGATACAAGGATACCATTATTATTATTTATCTATCTTTTTTATGTTTATGATTACATGATTTTTATGAATCCCATTAAATTTACATGGGTTGTGCTATATTGAAATGATCTATGAAACCCATCTATTTTCATGTGTTATGAAATGATAAATTATTTGTGAACCCATTTCATTTCGTGGATTTGGAAATTATGTTTTTTATTAATTTTGTGAACATGTATGTATTATTTTCATTATGTGATGGGTGTGGAATATATCTGCCTCCAATGGATTAGGTAAATATTGATATATCATGAGACAAACATGACTATAATGGGTAGTGAACTCGGTTTAGTAATGGATTCTATCCTCTAAAATTTTCTTATAAGTGAATCTTTATTACTATAATTGTTTTTGGAGTGAACATATTCTAATATGTTATCCTTGTAAATTATCCTTGAACAGTTTGGAAATTATTTTCTATTCTTATTTCGGCTAATCAATTCCATATCTTATATCATTATTACACTACCATCGATCTAGTTATTTTAATTATTTATTATTCATGTACCATTATTTAGGAAAAGACTAAAGTTTTAAATCTATGATATTAATGGTATTGTAACAACCGGGTCCAGTGACAGCACACCCACCCGCCTTAACATAGTCGTCGGGTCCTGGATTACTAGGTACCCCCAGTTTCCCCCGCAGACACGTGGGGCCCACCCCAGGGTCCATCCACATGAAATCCTTTGATGTTAATTTTTATTTACAAGGGATATGATACAAGGATACCATTATTATTGTTTATCTATATTTTTTATGTTTATGATTACATGATTTTTATGAATCCCATTTAATTTACATGGGTTATGCTATATTGAAATGATCTATGAAAACCATCTATTTTCATGTGTTATGAAATGGTAAATTATTTGTGAACCCATTTCATTTCGTGGATTTGGAAATTATGTTTTTTATGAATTTTGTGAACATGTATGTATGATTCTCATTATGTGATGGGTGTGGAATATATCTGCCTCCAATGGATTAGGTAAATATTGATATATCATGAGAAAAACAAGACTATAATGGGTAGTGAACTCGGTTTAGTAATGGATTCTGTCCTCTACAATTTTTGTAGAATTTAATCTTTATTACTATAATTGTTTTCAGAGTGAACAAATTCCAATAAGATATCCTTGTAAATGATCCCTGGACAGTTTAGAAGTTATTTTCTATTCTTATTTCTGTTAATCAATTCCACATCTTATGTCATTATTACACTGCCATCGATCCAGTTATTTTAATTATTTATTATTCATATAACATTATTTATGAATAGGATAAAGTTTTAAATCTATGATATTAATGGTATTGTAACAACTGGGTCCCAGTGATAGCACAACCACCCTCTTTAACATAGTCGTCAAGTCCTGGCCTACTAGGTACCACCATTTTCCCCCGCAGACAGGTGGGGCCCACCCCAGGATCCACCCACATGAAATCCTTTGATGATAATTTTTATTTACAATGGATATGATACAAGGATACCATTCTTATTATTTATCTATATTTTTTATGTTTATGATTACATGATTTTTATGAATCCCATTTAATTTACATGGGTTATGCTATCTTGAAATGATCTTTGAAGCCCATCTATTTTCATGTGTTGTAAAATGATAAATTATTTGTGAACCCATTCCATTTCGTGGATTTGGAAATTATGTTTTTTATGAATTTTGTGAACATGTATGTATGATTCTCATTATGTGATGGGTGTGGAATATATCTGCCTCCAATGGATTAGGTAAATATTGATATATCATGACACAAACAAGACTATAATGGGTAGTTAACTAAGTTTAATAATGGATTCTATCCTCTACAATTTTCTTAGAAGTGAATCTTTATTACTAAAATTGTTTTCGGAGTGAACATATTCCAATATGATATCCTTGTAAATGATACTTGAACAGTTTGGAAATTATTTTCTATTCTTATTTCTGTTAACCAATTCTACATATTATGTCATTATTAAACTTCCATTGATCTAGTTATTTTAATTATTTATTATTCATATACCATTATTTATGAAAAGACTAAATTTTTAAATCTTTGATATTAATCGTATTGTAACAACCGGGTCCCAGTGACAGCACAGCCATCCGCCTTAACATAGTCGTCGGGTCCTAGCCTACTAAGTACCCCCAATTGCACCCGCAGACTCGTGGGGCCCACACTAGGGTCCACCCACATGCCCGAACGGGTCATCTAACTAATGAAATCCCCCACAGGCCAACACATGTCCTTTCCAGTGTGCTTTTTCCTCACTCACACACACCCGGAGAAACATCCCAGGATGTCACCCATCCTAATCACTACTCCAGGACAAGCATGCTTAACTGTGGAGTTCTAATGCGAACTGCTCCCGAAAATGAAGATGCACCTTGTTGACATGAATCATATCATTTAGTCATTTAACCCTTTATTATTTGGGATGTTATAATCACCCCCCCCCCCCCCCCTTAGAGCACGACGTCCTCGTTGTGGGCCCTACATCTCAACCCAGGCAGTGCACCACACTTAAGGCTGGGTACCACCTCTGATACAAAATGTAACAACCAGGTCCCAGTGATAGCACAGCCACCCGCCTTAACATAGTCGTTGGGTCCTGGCCTACTAGGTACCCCCAGTTGCCCCCGCAGTCACGTGGGGCACACCCCATGGTCCACCACAAGACCGAACGGGTCATCTGAATAATGACAGTCCTCACAGTCTAACACATGTCCTTTCCAGTATGCTCTATCCTCACTCACACACACCCGGCGAAACATCCCAGGAGGTCACCCATCCTGATCACTACTCCAGGCCAAGCACACTTAATTGTGGAGTTCTAATCAGACAGGCTCCCGAAAAGGAAGGTGCACCTTGTTGACATGAGTCATATCATTTAGTCATTTCACCCTTTATCATTTGGGATGTTACACGTGGGATGTCAGTACAGGGCCATATCCCAGTTGAGGCACCAGCGGAGGCACCAGCGGTACTACCACCCATTTGGCCACTGATGCCACCTGCCCCAGCAACAGAGAGTGAACGTCGCTTGAGCACACTACACGAGTTCCAGCACAGACGGAGGCCAAGTGTTCGAGGACTGGACGGTACCCGGAGGTGGATCTCACGACGATTCGGTACCCAGTGGAGACAGACGGACGGACGATCGGACGTGGAGTGCTAAGAAGGATATCAGTACCTACCCTTCTGGTAGGATCTGTGGTGGATGATCCAGGAGCTGTGCTATCTGTACCTACCCTTCATGTAGGATCCAAGGTGGATGACCTAGGAGCTGTGTGTTATCTTCCAGCTGCTTGTCTTTTCTATTGTAATTTACTTTCAGTTGTAGCTGTACCAATCTGTTGGGCTTGTATTTCCAGCCCCTTTGTATTTTCAGCACTTTTGTTACTACTTTACTTTGTGTTTACATCTGCTTGTACTCTGTGGTGTTTTCTTCACTTTTATAAAGGCAATTCCTTCCCAATTATCGGGATTTTCGCCTTTGGTGCTAGTCGCCAGCCGCTGGCCTATGGAAGGTGGGCTTGGGGTAGTCACGGCACGGTCCCCGAGGACGGGTCGTGATAGGTATGGTTTTTATATGTTTTTCCCATGTTTTTATACACTAATTCTCATGTTATGATTAATAATTTCCCTTGTTTACCCTTTCGGATCATCTGAGAACACCCTTTATTATGGGTCATTTCCCTAGGTAATGATGACATGTTTTACATGTGATATGTATATGAAGGGTTAAAATTATTATCAAATATGTAGGATAGATCATAGAACAAATATGAATAGGTTTTCTATGCTTCCCCCTTTCTAATGACATGATTTTTATATGCTCCATCATCATGTGTTTGTCTTAAATAATCAATATTCATCTAAAAAGATATAATATCTATATATGGGAAGATATTGTCATTACAGTATGTTTCAATTTCTTGATTTAGTTAACCATTGGTAACAGAATGAGAAAACCATAGTGAGATAATTAGGGATATATTTATAGATAATTCTAAGGATTATTATTCATATAAAAAATATATTATATTATTGGTGAATGATATAGAGAGTGGTTTCCTAATAATAAATATATGTCAAGATACTGCACGGGGAAGTGCATATTGAATAGAATAACCTAAGGGTAATAACTCCAAATAGTTTTGTCAGTATTTACTAAAATATAACATGGTAAATGACAACAGGCCTTATTATGAACCTGGTTTGACACTCATAACAGATAGAATTTGGATTTTCAAAAACATTATAAAAACTATAATAAATTATTCTAATAATGACCAAGAATGAATTTGGATAATCCTAATCTGTCATATATTTAGAAGGATGTCTCATGATTTATAAATCTTATAAGTGACTTTTCATGATTATGTGGTTTTCTTCTATGAATAATTGTTCTCATAATTTACATTATTATTTTAGCCAATGGTTGAAAGTATAATCAAATGGGTTAAAGTTGAATGTGATAGACAATCTGGTTATGAAAAACCAAATGGGTTAATGACTCGAGTGAAGAATATTTTGATTATGCCTAATCTGTTTTCATGATATATGATAAATAACATTCAAAGCATTCAAATCTAAAACTCATCAAATAAGATAAAGAGAGGGTTTATTGAGGGTTCATGTGGTGGAGGCCCTCAATGAGTGAATATCCAGTTTCTTATATACTGATAATGTGATAAGAAGAACTCTATTGAATTTTTAAAATGAATGAGAAGTTGTTTTATGTGCGGGGAAGAAGGGAATATAGTATATGACTACTAATGAAAATTTAAAATTTTAGTTAAATAAATTGATGAAAATAATGTTATAATTAATCCATAATAAATGGTTGAATATTATAAATGTGGATGGTATAGTAAAGAAACAAATTTATGGCCTATAGGGAATGGTTATGATCTGGATCAGTGGAGTGGTATGAGTAATTATCATACTGATAATGATGAAGATATAATGAATGATATATGAAAGGTATGGGTTGAGTAATTTTACCTTTTTTATTAATTATGAGAATCATTATTAAATTTTTGTGGAAGAATCTAAGGAAATGGATCATATTTCATATTATATTAAAGATGTCGTATAAAATAAGATCATGAATCCGAGTTAATTTTTTATGAATAAATTTAATTTATTGAAGTATATATGTATTTCAATTCATGAATTATATTATATAAATCATGAAATATAGAAACAAATTTCTATAAAATTTATTCATTGAGGATTTTATAAAATAATTTAAATGATATTGAAAACCTATAATAGTAATTTAATGGTGAGGTGATATTTTATAAAAAACCTGTTTGATTAAGGAATGATACCCCTTAAAATGTTCCAAATGTTGAAAAGAATATTTTTTTTGTTTAGATAAAGAGATTATTTAAATGTATAATGTAAATTTGGTGTTATTGATGAGCACATAGTTGATTAATGATTTGTTGACAAATAGGTTTATGTTAAAATTGAGGGAGTTTATATTGTTTTTTATTTAATCAATATATTCAATAATTAATTGTTTTATTTAATGAATTATGAACCATGAATGTTTTCGTTGAGGATTTATTCTAATTACATTTATTACCATGCTTCAGAATAATATACGTCCAAGGTATACTCATATTTGGAATGTGACCATTAAGATCTACTTAATGATATTTGGAGGATTGAAGTGATATTATGTTTCAGAAAATTGGTTACCATATTTATAAATTATTAATATTGGAAGGCTCCTAAGGTTAACCATTCATGTAACAGTTTATATTTATATTGGAGGAGGTTTTATATATTAAAGTATTACTTACAAATATAATTATTTATGAATATTTAATAAAATGTGATAACCATTTTGTTAATATCTACAGATATAAGGAAGGAATAATCATATTTTTAGGGATTATATTGTCAATTAGTTATTTAGGAATGGAAAATATATCTCTTAGAGTAAAATATTAAGTGTATATTGACTGAGGACCAAACAAATGATGAGATTGTTCTTATGAAATGTAATATAATAAATTAAGAATATATTTTTTATGAAAAATCATAAAACAAATTTAAAAAAAATTTAAAATAAAAATTTTATTCATATATCTTTATGTCTGTAGAATTAACGGTATTTTAAACTATCACAAATTTATTTTTTTGGGTATTTAAATTTTTCGGGACCATGTTTTATATCACTCAATATTTGTAATTGGGCATTATATTTATCTTTCATATCCATGTTTTCACTTTCCACCAATATTCTTCTATATGTAATCCAAATTTTGTGTTATTCCTCACTAAATATTTGGATACATTTATCTACTTTCAGTAGAATTATTATTAACCCTTCTTTTGATGTCTTTCTTCCAAAAATGTATTTTCAAATTTGTAACCCTTCATTTCAAAGTAAAATTTCAAAATGAGATGAGGAAATATATGTAAGTGTTGTAGAATGTAACACCCTATTTTTTTGACTGCC
The DNA here is from genome assembly GCA_963277665.1 of Viscum album. NCBI lineage: Eukaryota > Viridiplantae > Streptophyta > Magnoliopsida > Santalales > Viscaceae > Viscum > Viscum album. Next base: position 1,657,016,734 of record OY728119.1, read on the forward strand.
ACACTAATATATAATGTCACAAGAACACTAATTTTTCCTTTTTTTTAACTGCCACACTAATTTTTTTTCATACGCAACACTAAGTTAAAATGAAACAAGATATCCTTTAAAAATATTATTATTTGATATGATAGTTATCTCCTAGACATTAGAATGGAAGGTTTGAATTGGATTAATTAAGTTTGGAGAATTTATTTTTTACCCATCTATGTAAAATGATAAATTTTTTGACTAATTATTTGTAAATGAAAATCCAAACAATTTGAAAATAATGAAAATATCTTTTCTGAAAAAATAAATTTCTGAGAACAAACACGTTGTACCTCAAAAGATTAAAAAAATCAATTATTTGGAATTATTTTAATGAAATTTATAAATTATATATTCAATAAAATATTTAATATTAATATTATCTTTTTTCTATATATGATAAAATAATAAATACAATTTTACACTTAAAAACTCTATTTCTCAAAATATATATTTTTGTTGCATTTTGGAAAATAAAATTAAAATTAACTTCTTCCTAATTTTTAAAATTTATTTTAAATAATTAATATATTTTTTAAATTATAATTTAATAGTTTTCTTGGAGTGAATTTTTTAGAATTTTCTGAAATGATATATTTTTAAGTGAATAGTGAAAATACATATTTTTATTTAAAACTATATTTTCATCAAATCAATTAAAAGAAATAATTCAATTTAAAATGATTTAAATGAAAACATTAGTTCAATTTTATTTTTATTTAATCCAATTTAGGTCCTTTTAATAAATTTTTTAATGAAATTTATTATAAAATCTTTACACATCTGAACATTTTCTATTCGTTAAACCGCTTTCTAGTCGTGTCTATGTGTTTAATTTTAAAATAAATTACACTTATCTGAAAATAATTTTGAATAATTGATTCCATTTTTTGAAAAATAATAATTAATATTAACTAGTTATATCAAATTAATTTTCCTACTCAAATTATTAGTAAAAAAGTAAATATTTATTATCATGATTAATGTAAACAAACAGATATAATTGGGCTTAAACAACAATGTTATTAGTTAAAATGACTAAAACATTTTATATATTATATTTGATAGAAATATTTAGGCCTTATAATTTTTAATCCTCATGAATTTTCCATTTTAGAGCATTGTGAAATGTGACAAATTTGGTTAAACTCTTTTGTTTTCAAACATTACAAAAATGCCACTCAACTAACTTATAAATGGCCACCCCTCTCCACTAATATTCACACGTACAAATTTTTTTTAAAAATATTACTATACAAATGTATTCATTACTATCTAAACCAAATTCAAGAGTCCTTTTTCATATCATAAATCCAATCTAGGAAGGCGTTATTCAAACCTAAAGATGTTTTCTGAAAAAGAGGTAATGTTTTTGACATTGTGTTTTTGTTATACATATTATTATAACTCAGTGGAATCAATATAAACTATGATAATATAATATGGAAATTATGTAACATAATATTATGTTATATTATGTTTTGCAAATTACCTATATCCATCTCCTCTCCTATAAAATGGGAAACAAAATCGTCGATCATGTATTCAATGAACTACAGCCTCCAGAACTGATGTATTTCATTTTCCACCACAAAAAAATTCACATTTAGATATAATTTTGTATATAATAATTATAAATTATATTTATGAAAAATTTATACTTCTAATTATAAAAACATATAAAATTTCTTACCACCTGACCCCTTGGAAAACAACAATGTCTCTTATGTGTCTAGTGGACTGCCACCTATCAAAACGAAGTGATGTGTTTTCCATTTCTGTTTTACTTGGATGGTATAATGAAATATTAAATGAACGTATATATATATATATATATTCAAATGAAAATTTTAATATAATTATTCTTATTAAATAAATGTATCATATATACTTTCTCACATTCCATTCCATGGGATACATGATAATTTTGTTCGGGTGTGCGATGGACTACTGCCATGCAATGTTATGTTATTTTTTTCCACTAACTCTTTAAATAGAATATTATAATCTTAAATTTCATGAATACATGTGATATATGTGACATAAAAATGAATTTTTATATTTTATATATCATTTACCTTTCTTTCATTTAATTCATTAAGAAAATTGATACCACCTTCATATTTAAGTATGATCTACCGTCTCCAGGATAGGTGTATTTTTTATTCATTATCTAACTTTTATAGATTACTATATATATATATATAATTATTATATATGATATTAATATAATTTGTTTTTATATATCCATTTTATCATATATCTTCCATGGGGATTGTGGTTCATAGGTTACCGTTGAGGTCTGAGATTTTTGTCTCAATATTCATTCTCTAAGACATATGTTTTTTTGCACCAATAACCATTAATGAGGAGTATATACTACTCCACTGAAATTTAATATCATGAATATATTTATTATCTTGATATTTTATATTTAATTTTATTTTATTATTTCATGGTGCTTATAATTTATTGTTACAAAGCTGGTAAGGGTTTTCTAATACAATCTTAGAGTTTATCGGAATTTTTTATGATTACATTTCTTATAATTAAATATTGTAATAAATATATCAAGAAAATAATTAAATTTGTTAATATATGTTAATTTGATGATAATAAATGTTTTACCTTAATTTTCCTCCATTTATATAAATAAGACATGAAAAAATAATTATTAAGAAATGATATTTATCATTCTTTGGTCGAAAACCCTTTTTCGTTAAAAACCATTTTTATAAAAATGTATTAAAAAAAATTTCTATAATTTTTCAAATGATATATTAAAATAATATATAACTATGTTATACTTTAAAAAAAATTAAATTTATCTTCATGTAATTTTCCATATAATATTTATTTGGATATAACAAAAATTGTAAAAAAAAATATTATTTTTATTATGTACGGTATGTATGGAATTTCACACCATCATGACCAATATTGTTTTTAAATAATACTATATAATTTTCCCACATTATTGTTAATGAAAAATTTTTCAAAAATATTTTACGAAATTTTAGTTTTAAAAATTTATTTTCAATAATAAGTTATTTCTAAATAATTGATCCATATGGCCCTTAAAAATTAATTTCCATATAAGATAAAATAATTTGATGTTAATTTTTGTTTATTGATCATATTATATAAGAATACTACTTATATTCAGTCTTCAGATTGTTTGTGTTTATCATGAAAACATGTTTATAAAAAAATTATTTTCCACATGTCATGTGATGATGAAATGATCTATCAAAACCATATTTTTTATGGGTTTCAGTATAACGAATGGTTTATAAAATTTATTTATTTTATGGGATATGTTACAGTTAATATTTTATGATCTTGAAAAATGTATGTATGATTTTCATAATGTGATGGATGAGAATTATATCTCCCTCTAATTCAATTGGTAATGATTGATACCCCCTTATATAAAAGTAATTGCAATAGGGATTGTACCTAGTTTTTTATGGAATTTACACAATAAGATGGTATTGGGAGTGAAACATTACAACAATGATGTTTAGGGGATTTAACCCATTCAACAATGAGAGTCTAAAAAATTACCCTTGGTTTAAATGGAAATGATTTTGTTTTCTTATGTGTATGTCACAATTCAATTTATTATGTCAATTTTATGCTCCCATAAATCATGTTCTTTGATGTCATTATGATTATTATCGTATGAACTACCCTGATTTATTCCATAGATATTGTTTAGGATTTATGATATGTAGGGTATTGTTGTCATATGTTATATTCATTTTCTCATACCATTATATGATTTTTGTGTTTATTGATTTCCATTGTTTACCCTTACCGATCATCTATGAACACCCTTTCTTATGTTTCATTTCCACATGTTATGTTGAGGGGGTTTACATGTAATTTGTCTATATTGGGTTATAGTTATGAGGAACAAAGTGGGGTATAATGTATAACTATTTTAAAACATTCTCTTATGTTTTCATGTTTTTAAAGGCATAATGCATTTACGATCCTCCCTCATGTGATTCTGTAATGTAATGAATATTCATATAATAATAAGTAATATCTATGCATGAGAAGTTAGGTTCCTTAAAATATTATAGCATAAATGTTATGGTAATAATGATATTAGTTAAAAATAAAGTATTTCTAATAACATATGAACTATGAAATCCAAGTGGAAGGTCTATTTAAAATTGCATGACACCAAACACTCATCAGTTAAACCTATGTTGATGTGTTGATTGAATATATAATAGATTTATAAACATTTTTTGAACCCAAACCACCTTGGTAACATTAATTTCAGAGAATGAGGTTGACTTTTTCATTATTCCTCTATATTTAAATCCCTAACACATCATATATCCATTCTACCATCCCATTTTAAAATCACTAAAAAGTGATACAATTTGTAACATCCATTCCCGGACCATTAGGTTAGGATGAAACCTACTCTAATAAACACTAGATTATATCCCATGAGAACCAATGGTTGAAAAAAATTCCTTATTCTTTACTAAATTGTGTGGGTCGGTTTTCCCCTAATAAACTACAAGAACTACATTATATGGGACACAATATTGTGAATATTATAAAATAATTATAAACCCTCTTCTTTTAAAAAAAATCATCAGAGTAATATAGGAATAAATAAACCAAAGTATATAATATCAACAGATATAAAAATTGTGGTAGAGAAAAATAATTGAAAAATTACCTTATGCACATTGTTGTCACCACTCAAGACACCATGACTCAGGCTTCCATCCTAAGAACAAACTCAAGAAATCTAAATCCAATAAATTATGATGGTACAATCAAAAAAATAAAATACACCCTTTAATATAACATGAAAAATGGAGTCTTCATACACAAAATATTGAATTAGAATGGGCGTCTATAAAATTTATTAGTTAAACATTGTGACATTCACCAAACCCCACTAAAACAAGTGGTAAGTTAGCTAAAATTTTATTACAAATGATTAATTATAAAATTCACAAAAATATGTTATCAATATATAAATATCAAATCGTAGGGAAATAAATCCCAAATATACACAACCATGGAATGAATGAAAACTACCATGCATAAAAAAATCATTATAAACACTTCATAAAGGACTTCCCCTCATTATTCTAACTCTAGGGAGGCATCTGTCCACCTAGAAAAATGTTTTCAGTAAATAGTATAATGTAATTTTCCAAAAAATTGGAATCAATGACATTTCCAACGCAAACATAAAATTCTATATGCATATTAATACACACCAATATTTTTCATGATAAATTATCACATTCAAAACATTTTTTGGAAATAAAATTCAACAAATAATTTAGTGGCACACCTTTTCATAATTACCCTCAATTCCTAGTATTATCTCCAACCAAGGTAATTGAATTTAGAAAAATGATTTTATGTTAAATTTCAAAAAAAACTATTAAATAATGATCCATCATGTTCTAGGAGAATGAGGAAAATTAAGAGATCCACCTACATCCAATGTTTTTTATAGGAATAATTTTCTCAAGATATTGATGATCTAGGATTAAAAATTTGTTAATTTATAAAACCATAATGATTATTTATCAAAAACAGATTCAAATATTTCATCTATGAAATACATTACTATTTTATTGTTCATATTTATATAAAATGTGAGGTTCAAGGAGAGGGAAGAAGAATGGCGATATTACCCTCAATTTCAATTAACTAACACTCTCCTATCCATTGCAAATAAAAAAATGACAAAAGAATTTCATCTATATATAAATGAGAAATGTTGTAATTTGAGAGACAGGGTTATAAGATAATTAATTTGTGTTTTTAGGTTTCTGTTTGGGACATAAATAAATATTTTCGATTCTATTAATCCCATCTCACGTTTTGGCCGCACTATTTTTTAACCCTATGCCAAACATACAGATCTCACTTATCTAAAAATTTACCAAGTATCATTGTTTATGCATTGTATTTTCATACTATAAAATTTCATGACTTAACTCAATTAGGTACGACCTATGACTACCCCATTCCATCCTCTTATTTTCTAGGCGCTAGTAAACAACACTGAGTAGGAATATCACACAAATTATGGGCATTATCATAATTTACTTGTACACACACAGACATCTCGAAGACCACACAATAATGATATTTAAAATAATGGAAACTATTGAATTAATATATCTAACATCATTTAACTATGTTTCAAAATGGTAACATCTCGATTATTCTTATAATGAGACAATTTGTTTGATATTTTACATGATACACCACATTTAGCATAAATAAACAATTTAATATAACAGATTAATATGATAGTTATCAGAGATCCATTAGAATGGTGGGAATTAAACTGATTAAATGAATTATGAAAATATGGTTTACACATGTTTATGAAATGATTCATTGGTAACCAAATAAATTAAGAAATCAAATAAAAACAAATTATATACAGAGGATTTGTTTTTCTGAAAAAAAAAATAAATAAAAATAAGTGAGTTTATAAATTAATAAAATTGATATTTATGGAATTTATTTTTGATATATATTTATTATATTCAATTTAATGTTTAAAATTCACTTTATATGTTTTTTAATCATCATATAATAACAAATTAATTTTTTTGGATAAAACAATTATATTTTAGAAAAATGTAGTTTTGCCGCATTTTGATAGAGAATCCATTTCAAAACAATTTTTTGACATTATTATATTTTTATATTTGACTAAATAAAGTTATATTTTTTATTAGAGACATAAAAATTTTGTTTCTATAATTTTTTAATTTTTATGACAACTATCATATATTAAAGAATAGTGAAAAATACATCATTCTAATTCCAAACTATTTTTAGTATAATATATGTATATTATAGATTAAAATAATAAATGCATTTAAGGTATAAATATATGATGTTATTATCAATCCAATCAGTTTATTTCATTGGATTATTTTTCAAAAAAAATAAATAGAACAATAATGTGAACATTGGAAGGTTTTACTTAAAACCCCATTTTCTCGATCTGTCAACGAGATTAGTGTTACTCTTAATTTAACCACTTATGTGAATTCAAATATTAAAAATGGAAATATATTTATGTACTAAATAGGAAAAATTTGGTCCAATTGGATCAAAATAATATTTGGTGAGTAGTAACGTTAGTATTTCATTTAAAATAGTTAAAGGTAAATAAAGTAATTAACGGTAAAATTAATATTATAATATTATAATATTACCATAATACTTGTCCTAAGATTATTGGATGAGTTATTATAGACCATTAAATTACTTGGTAAGAAATGGTGACCATTAGAAGCCACATGGGATTTAGTATCACATTTATAACATTTAATTTAAGGTAAATGAAAACATGTCATAAATTTTTCTCTTCTTACTAAAAAAAGAGTAATATGGGGTTATTTAAGTTATATATTAAACTATGAATATTACATAAAAATATAAAAATATAACCAACATTATTGTAATTAATTTATAATTTTTTCTTATTAAATAATTAAATTTAATTATGAGACAAAATGATGTTGTAAGAGATTTATTAGAGAAAGAATAAAATAAATGATAATAATAATAATAATAAAATAAATAGATTTTTAAAATTTTGATGCCATACATTATTTGTTTAGGATTATTATTACATTTAATTATTGAGGTAATTTATTTTTATCTAAGGAATAAAGTTGTTATGATATTTTATAAGAGTGAGGTGATGAATTGTTCCAAAATTGACAAAAATCATTTTTTAAAATATAAAAAATTTAATTAATTGATATAAATTTTCAAAAATTATAATAATTGGCCAAAAAATATTTATAACACAAAAAATTTAATTAATGTTCCACTAATTAGTAGTTTGGCCCAATTTGGTAAAAATTTTAACTCTAAAAATGTAAATTACTTGATACATCAGTATGAGTTAAAAGGATTTAAAACAAATAAATAATGATTAAAAAAATATTGAATACATACCTATTTTTTATTCAACCAAAAATCATCATTTTTTCTAAAAAAATATGTTTGGGACCCTTTGGTTGAGAAAATGAATTTATATTAATTTATTTCTTTTTATAATTCCATGAGTTCCCCACCCCTCTCCCATAAAAGGGAACCCATTCCACTCAATTAATCACACTTACAAATCCTTTTTTTCAAATAATATATACCAAAAACCCTTCCTTAAATCCCTAACAACATTCTTATGGACTTATTTTATGCATAACACACTACTTAGAGTTGTTTATCAGTTATTTGATGGTGATCAACTGATGAAGAGTTATTGTTTTATTTAAGTATTTATATTTTATTTGTTCTTCCACATCCTTAAAATATCCTCCTACCAATATGAAATAATAAATAAAGTATCCTAAATATACTTATATGCTATTATGTAACTATTTTCATTTAAATCCATCTCCGATTTCATCAAATTTGGAATTAAAATTTCATTTTTGTGTATAACTGAGTACTGCCTTGTGAACTGATATCGTTCATTTTTAATTTTCATCTCTAAAGATAAGTCATATTGATGGAATTAATGTTCATATATTTTTTTCATGAAATATATATCATTATAAGATAATAATATATCAATTATATTCTTACATTATATGCTCATAAAATTGATAACTTCGTTCGTGTATATGTATGAACTACCACCTCCACGAGGTGTTGTGATTATATTTTAATCACTACATCATTTGTATGATATATATATATATATATGTTTATTTAAATTATTTATATTATATTAATTATTTTGTTATCATTTATGAATTATAAAATAGTAATTAACTTATTTCCAGACATATCATGGAAAAATGAAGACGTCACTCATGCGTACAAATAGCTTACGGTGTCCATGATTGTACCATTGTTAATTTTTCATATCCATATTTAATGAATGTATTTAAAGGTATAATTGATATAAAAAATTATTATTAGGTCATTAATATTATTCTAGAGTTGAAGGTCTTATGACCCCATGGACTAATAACATCAAACCATGTTCATTTTCAACTCAACTTCCAAAAATTGGAAAAACTACCAACATGAACTCAAATAATAAACTAATTATTATAACATGGTAATTAGTTATATAAAATAAATGAAAAACATTAAAACACTATGAAAAAAGTAGAAATTATCCTATGATTATTATTCAAAAATAACAAGGAACAACTTGTGAAATCACACTCAATGTAAGGGACATCATCACAATCTTATTTCATTGAGGTATATATTTTTATTATGCTCTTTTATTTTCCTAAAATATGTATATGAGAACCTTTTTAAATTTTTGATATTTAATTATTATATTTTCATGATATTTAATGTTTTTTATTTTTAATCCTTAATTATATTTATTTAAGTGTTTCTCTATTGTTATGGGACTCTTTATCTAAAACATCGTTTTTAATGTTTTAAATATTTATTCGACTAAAAACTTCTATTTTATGTCTATATTTTCAAAAAAAATAGAAATTTTTTTAAATGGACTTAAATGGTGTAAAATGTTAATTTATTTAATAATATTTAATGTTTATATGAAATTTTGATTCTAATGTATCTTTATTAAATGTTTTAAACAGTCTTGGAAATGGATTGACTATTTAAATATATTGAAATGATTTATTTTTATTAAAAATGAAATATTATTAATGAAATGTTGGTAATTTCATTAATTTATTTGTTATTATTATGTAATGGTACTTTAACATTCAACGGGTGGTTACGTGATAAACCAATGATGGGTAATTATGTGATAAACCAAATATGTGTAGTTCTATGACTAACCAAGGTACTTTGGTTCTGTTATAACCTCCAAGTCATTGGATATGGAATTAAGTCATTTGGATTTTCTATTTGAAAGTGTAATATATGTGGAGGTCTTGCATATGGTTATTACATTTATGTATGATTATTTCCAAAGTTACCATTATATGATAGAAGTACTTTATATGGGATTTAGATTAATCTTTTTATTACAAAAAGGGTAAGAAATTATTGTATATTCAATGTAGAGTATTTAATACTCCATGGAGTTGAAAATTGTTACATTATGATAATGTGTTTTTGGTTTACATGATTTCACAAGACTAATATTTTTACTTCTTTATGTATCCCTTACAAATATTTTTATGTTCATCCCAAGTTTTAAAATATTTTTCACAGGTATTAAGATCAGTAAGGAAAAAAATATGCCTTGATGAAATTATTTAAGATGTTTCATCGAAATAAATCATGTTTTAGATTAAACATAACTCTTTTGTTGGACAAATGGATATTTAGTACAAGTTCCACCTTGTAATGTATGGGTTTAAAATGTAATATTTTTTACCAAATTCTATTAAACTATAAACTAAAAACATCCGATAATTTTAATACTAGATAAAAACATTAGAATAATATATTTCAAAAAATTTGGTACCATGTAGTTGGTATCATAGGATGGTTTAGAAATCATTACAGATTATTATGTTTTCTAATGAGCTAGTGATATCATCATGAGTAGATAATTTTTTGTTTTATTATAAGTTTGATGAATTACAATCCCTTTTTAGGATTTATGTTATGAAATTTTAATGTAAAAATGGTATTTATTGAGACATTCACCATTAAAGAAATTATGGGTTATTACGTTTTGTGGTGAAAAATCAATAGTATGAGCCAACTGTTGAGGTTAAAACACGTATGGTTATTTTTTTATGTCTATAATATTATAAGAATATTATAAAAATTATATATTTTTAGGAAAATTAAAACCCGTAAAAATGGTGACAACCCATCGCATCAGAAAATGTTGTAGAAATCGAACCCATAACTGAAGTGATACAAGGTTTATTGCGTACTACTGGCATACATTAAGTACCTAGTTAGTATGACGTTTTATTTTTATTTAAATGAGTTGAGGGAATGGGAATAAGTTGATTTTTTGAAATGATGTTTTATCAAATTGATATCCTTGGTATCATAATATGATTTGGGGGTTGTGTTATAAATGTAATTTTGGAGGACGTTTACGCTTTTGGGAACCCTACATACCAATGGAAAATAGGATAATATGGGATTTTATTAGAGGATGAATGGTTTTATTTTATTTAGGATGAAAATATGAATTTGTTGTGGACTTTTGTAGATTCAGGTTATTTATGTAAATGATTAACCTATCTTGTAAAATATGTTATTTAGGAAATTAAATTTTTCTTATGAGACATTAAGAGTGGTTGATGTTTTTTGAAGTTGAATGTTATAATTTATATTTGAAGGTTTTTTTATTAAATAATTATGACTTTTAATATTTAATATTATTAATATTATATATGATTTATTTTATGTATATTTATTTGTTGAATGGTCTAGGTTGGACTTTTTTTATTTCTTTTGAATTTTTGAGATTAAAAGTAGACATTATTATTGTAAAGATTATTATATTTTGGTAATTTTTGTATGTTTTCCTAAAATTTTTGTTTCATTTTATTTTTCAAGATATCCATAATAGATAATTAATATTTGGCGGATTATTTTATTCGCTATAAATTAATTCTAATGTTTCTGGTGTGAAAACAAATACCTCTTGAATAATAATCTTTTGGAGAAAAAGATGATTTTATTGTGGAAATTAAATATAGGATGAACCTATATATCCCAAGTCAGTATTTTTCCTTATGTTATTAGTATAAGAATTAAAATATTACTCAATTTTATGAAAAGGATCCTAAAATAATAAATATCTCTATTTCCTTTTCCTATAATTAAGTCAATGACCGTTTAACCCATCATAAATTTATAGATTTGTGATTGTTATCTTTTTCTGGACATTGTTTTCTATTAATATCCATCAGAACATGGTTTTAATTTTTTCATCCATATCATTGTTTTCCTACATGGAATACTAGTATGTGTTATCTCTTGTAGCCATAATGCTTTCCTTTCTTTCATTCGAAGTGGATGTTTTATTAATCCTTTTTCCTATATGGGATTGAAATAAATGTATTTTAAAATTTCATACCATAGTTACAAAAATAAAATTATAACTACAAGGATGAAATTTCAAATATGTGGGTATAATGTAACATCCCACAATTTTTTAAAAGGGAACACTATCTTTGATAGCATATAAGATACGCCACATTTAGCTTAAAAGAATATCTTAATATTGTTATTTAATATTATAATTACATCATATTCACTATAATGGTGGGAACTAAATGTATTGAATGAATTATAAAAATATGGTTTACACATGATTTTTTAATTAATCCTGGTTACCAAATTAATTTGGAAATTAAATAAAATCCAATGGAATATAAAGATGTGTTTTTCAGAAAAATACTATTTAAACGAAAAAAAGTGAGTTTATAAAAAAATAAAATCAATATTATTGGTTTTTATTAAGAAATAATTATTTAATATAATCTATTTAATTTTTAAAATTCATCTTATATGTTTTTTAGACATGATATAAGATCAAATTCTATTTTTTAATAATAATCGTATTTTCCCAAAAATTTAGTTTTTCCTACTTTTGATGGAGAAACCATTTTTCATCTAGTTTTTCATCCATTTATATGTTATATTTGAAAAAATACACTTATTGTTTTTAATATGTAAACAAAAAATTTATTAGGATAAATTTTTTGGTATTTTCTAATACCTTTCTTATTTTAATGAATATTGTAAAATACACATTTTTAATTAAAACCTATTTTTCATATGAATTATTTATTTTGTTTTATTATCCAATAAAATGGTCTTAATGTTTAATTAGATTAATTTTCTATTAGTTATCATAATTTAGTTCATTTCATGATTCTTCAAATTAAAATTAAGAAGGAAAACTACGTAAATTTTGAACGTTTTACTTAGAAACCTCACCTTCTTGATCTATCAATGAGAAAAGTGTTGAAACTAATTTAACAACTTCTATGAATTCAATTTTCAAAAATTTAAATACATGGTTTTACTCAATATGAAAAAATTGGTCCAACAGGATCAAAAATAATATTTATTAAATATTAATTTATGTATTTTATTTACCACGGTTAAAGGTAAATAGAGAAATTAATGGTAAAATTAATATTATAACATTATAAAATTACCCTAAAACATTTCATAATATTATTGGATGAGTTATTATTGACCATGACCATTATTGGGCCGAAATGGTGACTTTGGGAATCCATTTGTGTGGTATTATCACATTTATAACATTTAATTCAAAGTAAAAGAAAATACATCATAAATTTGTCTACTTTTAAAAAATAATTTTTAATACAGGGTTATGTAAGTGATATCATTGAGTATAAATAGTAATTATAAATATAAAATTATTACCTACATAATATTAATTTATTTATAATTTTTAATAATTAAATAATTAAATTTAATTATGACAGAATGATGATGTAGTGGTAGATTTATTAAAAAAAGTGTCAAATAAATTGTAATAATAAAATTTAAAAATATATATAATTTGAAATGATTGATTCCATCAATAAATTTTCTCGATTACTTTTAAATTTTATTATTTTTTAAAGGTAGTTTTTTAAATGTTATAAAGATTCCATGATATTTTTAAAAAGGCATGTATTTAAAAGGGTCAAAATTGACATAATTATAATTTTAAATTTTAAAATATTTAATTAAATGATATAAAAATTATAACAGTCTAGGATTTGATTAAAAGTTGATATAACTATAAAAATTGAATTATTAACTCATTCATTGGTATTTTGGATTGATTTGGAAATTAATTTAACCCCCATTGTGTAAATTATTTGATAAATCGTTAAGAGTAAAAAGTGGATTAAAACAAAAATGTAAGGATTAAAAATTGATAAAAACATCTATAATTTTAATTGGATGATTATGATTCAATATATAAAAATTTTATCTTCAAAATAAATCATTTTTGGACTATTTGGGATAGCAAAAGAATTTATTGTAATTTAATAATTTTTATAATTCCAAGAGTGTCTCTATAGGGTCTTGAAAATTCCACAAGGGGGAAATCCAATTACCCCATGACTTGGAAAAGACTAAAATGGTCCGCGCACCAGATCCCAACAACAGTACACGGCCGGTTCAGTGAATCGCCCTCCTGTAGACGCAGTCATTCGTGAAATGGGGGCAGAGCGCCTCCGCGACTGCGAAGTAAGACGGATGCCAGGCCAGTCCATCGCCGCAAACCGCGACAACCTGCCCATACCGCCGCGAACCTCATCGTTCGCGGAATAGAGGCAGATTGGTTTTCCACCATGAAGCAACCCCGTCGTGACTCATCAAATATCAGGTGACCGAGTTGTTCACGGGTGTCAGTTCCTTCATGGGCTTCTGAAAAACATGTCATGTTCCCATCAAAACATCCTCTTTGTGACTCTATAAATAGTCACTGTGGGGAACCAAAAATAAAGGGACGAAGGACGAGTGAAACCCCATGGGGAGACAATGGATAAATTTCTCCCAGCGGTAATTTCTCGCGACCATCTGTGGACCCCATATCGTCTACGGATGAACTCTTCCGCGTAGAGGAAAAACTAGTCAGCGAACCACATGCGACCAGCTCCTCCACAACCAGCCCATAGAGGCTATTTCCTTCGCAGATAGTCCCTCCACATCCACCCCCTCCATAGACCAGGGTCCTTTGCAAAATGGAGGTGGGAACCCCTCTATAGGCGCGAAGTAGGACGGGCTCCAGCCCCTTTACAGACGCCCTTCACAGCCATTTCCTCCGCGGCCATCTCATCTGCGGACAGCCTCCTTCGCAGACAGCTTCTTTTGCAGCTAGCTCCGCTGCGGCCAGTCGCTCATGGCCAACTCCACCGCGGCTGGTCCCTTTGCTACCATCACTGGCCCCCATGAAAAATGGAGAGTCGCACCATGACCTTTTTGAGTCGGGACAACAGTATTTCACATTGCACCCTTGCGCTGCCCCAACATTCATCCTATAAATTCCCTGAGTCGAACTACTTCTCATGAATCTACTGTAACCTGATTTCCTAGGTCCTATTTCTAGGTTCATATAGAATGGTCTGCCCTTGCATAAGTCTCACACCAACCGTTGTAGGGTATCTCCTACCTAGTCATCCTAACCACACGACGTTAAACAGTATGTCCCTCGTCCTATCCATATGACATTAAACTATATGGAAACGGTCCTCTCTATATGACTATAAACTGTTGCATTCCCTTTCATTCAATAATTGGATGCCTCTTTCTCCATGAAATATATACCTTATGCTCCAAGCATAAGATCCCGCCTACCATGTTTACAGTGGCATAATTTCAAGAGCACTGGAATCCATTCCAGCATTCCATCACTCCACCCCATGATTTGAATGTCCTTCTTTCGGATCTCTATCCTCTTTCATGTCTGATGGGACCCCCGAAAAGCCTGGTCACATGCCGCATCGACTCACCTACCTTTTTAGACCAACGCCCAGGAAGACTTTTGACAACACTTTGAGTCAGGTCCTGTGTTTCGAACACGGTCAGCAGTTGACCCTCATTTGTTTGTCCCCATTTCAGGCTAACACGATATGGATGCTGTGTTTCGAACAAGGTCACAATTTATCCTCCATCTCAATGCACCCTCACTGCTTTCTGAATTTCGTGCATGTAATTCACACTTTCCATATCACTTTGTTCGGACTGATTCCAACGCCCTTGGTATTATCCCTCTTATGCACTCATGCATAGGCATTGGCCCCCATTATATTCCTCAACCCACCAACGAGTCGAGATGCCCTCATGGCCAGAAATGAGGAAGACACATGGGCATCCATACCGGAGTAAGCCCCGACTTTATGGGCCGCCATTATGCGTAAGCCCCACTCCACTTCCCACGGACGCACCTTTCGCGACGTGATCGTCTGGTCCCTACTGCTTCTTGTTTCTCACACCAATCATGATTCATGTGGGCTTAGAGTAAGCATCGACCATGGAATCCTCTCCTGGGCCTCCTCATATTGTAATCCCCAATGTATTACTATGGGCCTCCTCAGAGTGTAATCCCCAAGTTAATGCGAAGTATGAGGACTTTGATTTCCTACCATAGGGAAACTTAGGAAGCCTCCATGACGTTCAAGCCCGATCACCATCAGACCCCCGGGTCCACATGCACGTCGGCTCTCCAACACTCCTATTCAAACTATGTGGAATTTGATCCCTGTCTCCCAGGCAAGGTACGTAGGAATCCTCCCTGAGGTTGAAGCCCAACAACCGGTCGATTAGACTATCTCCACATCAGTTCACTGTGCCACTCCTAGTGCCGCCTCAATGAGTCTAGACTCCTCTGGGTCATTAATCCAACGAGGGATGGTAAACCTCAGGCATAAATGATTCTGAACCCCTGCATCTAGATGACCATTTCCAACCAGGAGTAATTTGTGGATATTATGCCTGGGTGTAATCCAAAGATTTGCGAACATGTGAATACGTCTTAAAACTATAAGAGAGTCCTGGCACAGGAAATAATTCCCCCAAAAAATGGTGCGATGAGCCCAACTTCCCATCCTATCGACCAATGTGAGTTCTTAAGTTTCTCTGGCCAAACCACCCAGCGAATGCCTGCCTTTGGAAAGCAGGTCCATGTATCGTCGGATACAGAACTGTTGGGTGTTTCGAAACCGACCCGAAACATTCTCTCCCCTCTCCTATAAAAGGGTACTCATTCCACTCTATTTCAGACACTTCCAAAACCTCTTGGTTTGGCCAATATCTACCCAAAACCCTTATTAAAATCTCTACCCACATTATTCAGACCATATTTTATGTATTACACCCTCGTTATAAGTGTTAATTAGTTCATTAAAGGTTATTAACTGAATAAGAGGGATTATTTTATTTAATTATTTAGATTTTGTCTTCTTCAACTTCATTAAAATCTCATAAAACCATAATTAAATAATACCTACAATGACCTCTATATACATAGATGTTATTATATTAATATTATAACCTAAATACATCTCCAATTTTATCAAATGGGAAATGAATATTTCCTTCGTGTGTACACCAGACTACTACCCTCCGAACCGATATAGTTCATTTTTCATTAAATTCTCATGATATAGGTAATAATAATGTAATTTATTTTTATAAATGATTCTCAATATATATTTATCATTATAATAGAATAATATATAAATTAATTTATAACATTCCATGCATTTAAAAATGATAACTTCATTCATGCGTCTGTGTGAACTATCAAATCAACGACAAGATGTGATATTTTTTATTAACAATATCACATTCATCCTACATATAAGTATAGTAAAATAATTAATATGACATTAATGATGTTATTAACTCTATTTAAATAAAAAAAGTACTTACATTCTTTCAATATTGATTAATGAAAAAAAAATCATCACTCAAGCGTTTGTACAGCTTACCGTCTCAATGATTGTAACATTGCCCATTTTTAATATCCATATTTAGTGAATGCATTTAAAGGTATAATTGAAATAAAAAATTTATTATTATTTCAATAATACTATTATGGATATGAAGGACTTATGATGACATGGACTAGTGACATAAAACCATTTTATTTTTTGACTCAATTACTAAATATTGAAAAAACGTTGGACATGAACTTAAATAAATAACTATTTATTATAACATGGTAAATAATGATATAAAAGGAATAATAAATATTAAAATATTCTCATGAATGTTGGAATTATCCTATGTTTATTAGTTAGGATGAACACTGAACATATGCGATGAATCAAACTGAGGGTAAGGGACTTCATCTGAATATCCATTCATAGAGTAATAACTTGATAATATACACCTTTTTATCATATAAGGGGTATATAATACCCTTTTTTACATATTATATCATGAATTACTATATTTTCCTGATATTTAGTTTTTATAATTATATTCAATATTTATTTTTACTCAAGTGATTCCCCTGTAGTAAGGGACTCTATCTAAATCATTATTTTTAATGTTTTAATTATTTGTTATTATAAAAACTTATATTTCAGTTCCAGGTCTCCTAAATAGATTTTATTAGTTTATTAATATTCACAATATTGTTTTAAAATGTTAATTTCAATAACAATATGAAATTTGGAATGTGACACTATGACTCAAAACACTCTATTTTAATGTTTTAAATGGTTTGGGAAATATATTGAATATTTCATTATCTTGAAATGATTTATTGTGATTGAAAATGAAATTTTATGAGTGAAATTTTGATAATTGAAATCATCCAAATTTTTTATTATGTAATGGTACTTGCACATTTGACAAGTGGTTACCTCATAAGCCAATGATTGGTGGTTTCGTGATAAACCAAACATGGGTGATTCCTTGATAAACCAAGGATGAGTGGTAACATTATGACCTCTAATGAAATAGGTACAAAAATCGGTCGTATAGATATTCCAATTGAATGAGTGATATGTCTGGATGTCGACCATACAGTTATTCCATCTAAGTGTGATTATTTTTTATGTTACCTTTATATGATAGATGTGATTTCTATGGATTTTATGTTAATTTTTATTACAAAAATTGTAAGAAATTAGATTATATTCAATAGAGAATATTTACTACTTCTTAATGGTGAAAATTACTATTTTAGAATAAAGTATTCATGGTTTGCATGTCTTTTCTAGACTAATAGTTTTATTTATTTCTGTATCCCTTACTAATATTTTATGATCATCCAATGTTTTAAATTTTTTTCATCTCTCTTCATAATAGTAAGGACAAAGAATATTCTTTGATTAATGTATTAAAGATGTGTCATGAAAATAAATCAGGTTAGTTTTTAAAAGGGTTTCCTTTAATAAAAAATTGATATGTTTAAGTTACCACTTAAAATGTAAAAGTTTACTATGTATGTTTTTTGTACCCGTTCACTAAAATAATAAACTGAAAATATATTCTAATGTAAATTCCTAGAAAAAAAAACAAGAACAAGATATATTTATGGATAGATCATTAAAATAGTAAATGTAATAAAATCAGAAAAGGGAGAAAAATATAATCCCATCTACAACTGTATATAGTTAAACCACATTCGTGGGTGAGGACTAATGTAAATTGAATGGTCCGGGTAAACACCTCGATCTAATAAGCTCTATTTATGCTCCACCTTCACTTTGTCCTTCTAGGACACCATTAAATGTGTTATAATCTACGTAAGACACGACACATGTGGAAAAATCCCATGTATAGGTGAGTATAAGAATACCCAGTATGGTACCCCAAAAACACTAAATATAAATCACTACGTATAGTCATATCAATATGTTATATAATTATCAATGTTCATTTGAAACACCCATATATGCGTTGTAAGGACACCACGCCACCGGGTGGTCATAAAAACTACCATCTATAGTGATGCAATACTCGTTCTAAGAGAATCCACTCCACGATCTATAATATTAATAGACATACTCAATTAAGAGGTATAGATCATTGGGCCCCTCCCATTAAATATAATTGGTCTGACAAGACCCAGATTCATAAATAAGGTGTCACACCCAGAACTGTAGGAGACACCCTGATCCTGTCTTCACCAACCTGATATGTAGGGGATCATATGTCAATGATTGAAAAACACTTAATGATACATGAAACTATATAGATGATTAATTCCCTGAGCATGGTGGTTATGTTGATTCCATATACCCCACCATGGGAACAAATATGATAGTGGATCACACTCCAGTCTAACAGATTGACACCACGACTCTATCTGGGACTCGACCTTTAGAGGTGATCATAATACTGTTATGTTGATGTAATGTCACAATGTACCTTCTAGGTAATAGACCAAGGAAACATGGCCCACCTAGAATGGTTTAAACAAAGAAAATGAAGAGCTAAAAATACTCTTCTAGGGTGGGTCACATGGTTTGAACTAGGGTGTACATGGTGTTTCCAGTTACCACCATGTCTTTTATGTCGTAAAGATTCAAGAAAACATGTAAGCCATAATATACATGGCTTGTAAAAGGCATTAATAGCATGTATAGACACAAAAAACCCTACCCATGTCTCTGGAATACATCCATGTACTTGGCATGCCCATGTACCAATGAGTTTATAAGTGGTCATGTCTTTGTTTTATACATAGTATGCCACTCGTTGTTTACTTTTTCCCATGTTTTCATACATTCCAACGTAAATGGTATGAATCATGGAGGGGTTACATTCCATGTAATTGAGTGATATGGTGTGTGATACATTACTATATCAATAACCATAGCACCATAACCAAAGGTGGTTACATTGTATGTAAACTTGAAATAAATCTTGTGATTCTCTTGATTTTACCAATTGTTTGGGATCTATTCTTACCTATCCTATGTTTCACCAAAGCTTCTGATATTGATGAAAAATTTATATCATGGTTCTTCATACCCTTTCCAACATCGATCGATGGAAATATAGACTTGAATCCTCTAGAAAATCACTACATTGTTCCCCCGTCATCATTTATAAAAAATCATAAATAATGGAACCCAAAAATCTATTCTGATCAACCATTAACCATCCACCACAATATTTTCACCTCAATCCAACCATCGATCAATAACTACACCTATGAAACCATTGCACCAATAATTAGGTCCACAATGTCCAACTATTGAGTATTCATCAAACCATGGGCCAAAATAAAATGCCATCAGTAAATGTGTGAAGAATAGTCAAAGGAAATCATAGACTATAAGAATTGAATCCTATCATTTATGAGTATTTTATTTCTTATTATATCATTTATTTTTTCATTGATATCTCATTTATATTGTATTCTCCTCCAATCATCATTTTTGTGACATTGTTTTGGTAAGAAGAGCACCGTAATGGGGATTATTTCTTCATAACATAGTCACCATTATGTACCTAGATGGAGTTCATCTCAAGAACATCATGTTAAATATGTGATTTACAATTTGAAATTTTTAGAGAATCATTTCCCCTGTACATTTTACTCTAAAATTTACCCTCAATCTCACTATGAATCCCCCGATTCTCTTCCAACAACTCAATGATATGATTGGAGAGAGAAATGGAGTCCAACCTTGTGAACTTATTTGGAAGTTCTAACCATGAAATTAACTATTATTTTTAACATGTTTATGGATATGGGAAAAATTTTATTTAATTTTTAGGCGATTCATTTAGCTACAATATATACCTTTTGAGGGTGGGGATAGATGGATGCATTGTAGAAAATATATGTTCAGGATAAATTGGAAGAATAATTTTCAATCCATCAAGTCAATGATTCCTTTGATGAATCTCATTTTTTGAGATAGTGGTAAGGAATAAATGTTTAGATTATGTTTAATCCATTTATATAAAACACCTCTAATAGGAAAAGGATGCAACTAAGGTGAGGCTAGCTCTGTAATATCCCGACACGAACCATAGTGTTTGATTAGAAAGGTTACATGACAACATGTGCACCTCCTCGTATGCATGTGGTTGGTGACTTATACATAGGGTATAATTCCAATATTGGTGAGACTACACCCTCTATGTCAGGCCATATAATATTACTAATTATAATATAATAATTATATATAATTAAAGTTATCATGAAGAATAATATGTATGTAATTAATGTAAAGAAATAAATTGTACTCTATGTTTTAAGGCCTATAAAATGTACAATATATTAGATAATTTAAATATATAAATAATGTTTTCTTCAGAGTCCATCCCAATATACTACAATTTCTAGGATCCTCTACTCGTTTATCCACCAATGGCCTCGGGCCCTTCACAAATACCTCATATAATCTATAATCATATTAAAATACACAGGTTGGTGTAAGTGCAAGATTCTGTAGGACATCACCAATGTGTCCTCAACCTGTTTTTCATATTTATAACATTGTATTCCATAATAATAACACGTTTCTTTATGATTAAACATACAATACAAAACTGAGTGTTCATGCTCTAACCAATCTGCAATTAACCCAGTCATACCTACATCAACATCATACCAGAAAAAATTAGAACAATCATTGAAATTTCTCAATTTCTAAGCCAGCCTCATGACTCTTCAAAGCTATACAGGCCCATGTATTCTAGGTCAAACTATACTAGATCATCAAGAATTGGTGTTATCATCTGGTCATTCCACATAGACCATGTTGACCCACTTTTCCATGTAGGTCTTACCACTCATTATAATCATGCCCCACAGTCATCACAAACAGATATGATCACTCATGATCATTATCCCCCCTATTCTGGACACACTAGTCTATCAGAACCCATAATCCATCTTTGTGTCATCATCAAGTCATTTGAAGCATCTAAACCCCCTCCCCCTGTATGGCTATCAAGTTATGATGGGCCTCATGTTACTTTTGTAACATTCATGAAAATACAACAGAAAATATACCAAGAGTATTAAATGAAAAAAAAATGATTAGTATATAACATATCATGAGTGTGGAAGATCCATACATAAAACATATAAGAAACATGACATGTTCTAAAGTATATCAACATAAAAAATTATAATATGTCAATAAAGAAATTATCACGGATTAAATTATTACAATAGGTGTCTTGGGATAACCACACACCCACATGAAATCATAAGTCATGATGTGATACCAATCAAGCCAAAAATAAATTATAACATGGGAATACCTGATTAATGAAACCCCATGAAGGTAAGGATGTTCCTAACAAAAAAATCATCAATTTCAATGTCATGGAAAAATCTTCCTATGGGGATTGATATTTGTAGTGGAATTCTCAATAATGAAGAACATGTCTTTGTGGAATTTATATCATAATTTTTGACTTTTTAAAGATTTAGTTTCTTCAATGGTTCCCAGAACCAATGCCAGTTTATTAATTTAAAAGTTCACAAATAATCTCATGTGATGATACATTGTCTGCCCTATATAATCTCTAAATTATTATTCAAAGGAAACATATGAATTTTTAATAATATCATCGAGAGTATATTTCTTTTCATAATTTATTTTAAATTAACCTTTTCTTATTATATTTTCTTAATTTCCCATAAATTGTCATTTCATAATTATCTCGTGAAAATATATGCCAAATTATCCTTTTAAAAATAGATTTTAATAATTTCTCCAAAATTATAGTTTTATAATTAATTTTTGATAATTTATCTTGAATTACTCATTTTTAATTATCTCATAACAACGTATAATAAATTATCCTTTATAATTATCCTATGATAGATTTCAATAAACTATGATTTTTATAATTATATTTTCATAATTTTTAATAATTCATCTTAAGATTATCTCGATGTTATCATTTGATAATTTTAATAAACATTATTTGATAATTTAAAGTAATTATTTTATATTAACACTATAAAATATCTATTAATAAATACCTTTGATTATCCATTTATAATTTTTATTCTATGATGTATAATTTCTCATCCTTCAAGTTGTCATTTCATTATTTTAATAACAATCCTTTTATAATCTTGAAAACATCATTTGAAAAATTTAATAATTTATGCCTTGATAAATCCTTGCATTTATCCTATGAAAATTTTTATTTTATAAATTATCCTTTTATAATCTATAAATTTTCATTTTATAATTTAAATATTTATATTTCAATAGTTTTTCCTTTGTTTTATTAATTTAATATCATAAAAATTATTGTTTAATAATTTTTTATATAATTCCCATGATAATTAAATGTATTTAAGGTTTTATTATTCATTTTATATATCCTTTGGTAATTTAAAAAATATATCATTTGATAAATTTTTTATAAATTACTATTAATTATTCATGTCATAATCATTCAATCATTTTATACTAAATCAAACATTTATTTTCTTATTTTCTATTTTTATAATTCTGTGGATTATCCATTGATAATTCCATGATTTATCATTTTAATTCATAATAAGAAAATACCCTTTTAAAATATTTTATAAGGGAAAAAGAAATTTTAATAGAATAAAAAATTAAAAAAAGAATTAAAAAACTGAAGAAGAAGGTGGTTCCTATCAAGAGACATGAAGGAGAGGACCCCGATGGTTCTTAGAACTATGAATGGTTTCAAAGGAGGCTTCACTGATTGCCTTAAAGGGAGTTCTGGTGTTTCCCTAACACTTTATTATGTAATTGTGATGTGAACTGAACATTTTGTCTATTAAAAACAAAAAATCACAACATGTCAACACCTAAATTAAAATAAAAATTTCAATTCATGACTCAAAAAAATAATTGTAGACTCATTAATTTATTATTATTAATATGTTTTGAAACAAAAAAATCCAACAAGTTGGGAAATGAAATATTTTATAAATTAAAGGCTTCATCAATGGTGATTTCATGTCTGTTAATGAAGAAGAAATTAAAATTTTAATTTTAATGAAATTTATATAAATATTATAATAAAATATTTAAAAAATTATCTTTTTGTGTGGTCTGACCAAACTGCCGATGCGTGAAAACGTTATGTCCTTCTTAGGGTAATCCTAATATCCCAAACCTAATAGTAGTTTAAGATTTATTACTTGATTCACAATTTGAGAGATATTTAATTAATTACATGAAAATATATAATTAATATATTAATTAAGTTAAAATTTCATGTGATATTACAAAACATCTAATCTTCACAAATTTTATATCTCTTATATGTTAAACCTCTAATATTGGAGCTAACCATGATTTTTGATTTCTCGAATGGTGTATAATTTGGGAGATATAAAATTATTTTGGAAAATTCATGTGAATGTAATATAATATATTTTATGTTTTTATGACGTATGCACTGAGGTTTTAAAGGCCACATAATCTCATTCTATCACAGTCCATAACATCTAAAAGATTCCATATAATATTCCAAAGTGTCAGTTTGGATTTTACCCTTTGAAAATCCTTTAAATCATCTATTATGTTATCTTTTTTATAAACAAACTTTTTCTAATAAAAGAGTCATATATTATTACACCAGAGGGTTTTTTATTGTCTTAAATAACTGAGGATGTTATAAACCTACCCCTCTATTAAATTATCATCCCTGATTAGTATGTTTAGTGGTCTTCAACAAAAGAAAATATGACACTGAGTTAGTAAATCAAACACACACTACCATGTCTCCTCCAATATCTGCCTATGTTACCATTGAATCTAGACTAGTGGTACTTCTTTCTTGATGAGTATATTTTCAATTTTTTCTATAATCTACAATTTATTCTCCTCAAAAGATGCATCCAGATTCAACTCTTTGTCCTCACAAACTATAACATGCGTAGGATCGGGCATGTAGATCTGAATCTTGGAATCATGGAAGACATCATGCATGCCTCACTAACATGGATGAAGGTCCAAATGGTAAGACACTATCCCCAGTGATTTGGTGATCTCAAAGGGGCCACATATACTATTCATATCTTTCTATATTTCCTTATAAATTGGTTTCCTAACCGAGTTTTCACTCTCAAGAAGATTTTATCATTCACAATGAACTCCATGTTCTCCTCCAACAGTCACATGTAAATTTTTATACTCTGATTATTGAGAAAAATGTTTTTGTAATAATCATGGTTAAAGCGTGGTTTTTGTGCTATCAATGGGGAATAGTTTTTACATTTATCATTTGATAATATAACAATTATGATTTAAAAATGCAATATTTTATCTCTCAATAAATCAGTGTGATTATCATTTTATAATTTTTATTCTATAAATCATCCTTTCGTAATCTATAAATTATCAATTGATAATTTTAATATTTATATGTCGATAATCTTTCATAAATTACCCTTTTTTAATATAATAGAAACTACTTTTTTGATAGTTTTTTTACAGATTACCAATTATAATTCAATGTATTTATTTTGTGATGAATCTTTATAATTATCCATTGATAATTTTTAAAAAACTATCATTTGATAATTTTTTATACATTACCTTTTATAAATCATGTTTTAATAATTTATTTATGTTCAACCATATTCCACTAAACAATCCATCAATTATTTTATTATTTATTTATATATATTTTTTTGAATTATCCCTTGATAATTCAATCAGCTATCATTTTAGTTTAGAAAGAACAATTTCACATTTTGTAGAATTTAAAATAGGAAAAATACAATGAAGAAAATAAAATATTTAAAAAAATTAATAAATCAAAAAAGAAGACTATGGTGGAGCTGTGCATTTTACTTGAAGGAGACAACCTCCATGGTGCCTCGAACTCTGTAAGGGTTCTAAGGAGACTTCACCGATCACATGAAAGGGGGGTCTTGTGTCACCCATGTCATGTTGGATATACAAGATATGTGAGATGATCTATTTGGTTATTAAAACCCCAAAATCACATCACATCAAAACACAAATTAAATGTCCCATTTTAATACATTAATCTTCTAAATATTGACAATAGAGTCATTAATTTCTCCTTATTAAAGTGTTGTAAATAAAATGTATCAATACTTTGATGAAAAATATTATTTTGGAAATTCATGATGTCATCATTGGTGGTTGTTCATATATATAATAATAATCAATTAAAATAATAATTTTTAATTCAATTAATAATAATAATATGATAAGGGCATTATATAAATTAACATTAATTCTGATCTGATCAATTGCATGGAATGTGAAATTGATTTCTCTCACCTAGTGTAAACCAATATCTCAAACCTAATGGTGGTCTCGGATTTCTAAAACAATGCATTATTTTATAGATATTCATTTATTTTTTGAAAAATATATAATAACAATATGAAATAAGTTATCGACATTTGAGATAATACAAAACACTTGATTTTCAAAAATGTTATGTTATACCTTGGGTAAAACCGTCATCCGAGACCAAATAGTGGTATCATATTTCTTATAAGATTCACCAATTGGGTAATATTCATTTTTTGGAAAAAACATTCATGTTTAACATAATATATTTAATATTTATATTCCATACATGCAGTGGACGTATGGGCCCTATAATCTTGTTTTATCTCAACCTCTAACTCCGAAAATATTTTGTATAATATTCGAAGATGTTAGTTGGTCATTATCCATACACAGTGCCTTTAAATCATCTATTAAGTTATTTTTTTGAAAAAATAGATTGTCCCAAAAAATAATAATATATTTTCATCAATGAGTGGTTTTATTATCTTTTTAAATTTAGGATATTGTAGAATGAGCATATTATATAACTTCATGAGATAAAAACTAAAGAGGATACCACCACTTTTATGTATGAAAAACTCCATTGTTCCCATGAATTTGTTTCCATAGAGTCGGATAACCATAAAATTGTTATAGATATAAACTAGAAACATATTTCAAACCCTAAATACTTTTCCCATTTATTTTTGTAGTACACAATTTATTTTGTGAGAGAGAGGCATAAACATATAGAAATTCTTCACCTAATTTGACCAATGAGTGAAAAGTTATGATTTTCATCTAAATCGTTACCAAATTTTCCCAATTTCATTATTTTATTTTAATCATAATTTCATTAGAATCCTTTATTATATTCAAATAGAAATATCAAACTAACTCAAATCCCTCAAAATATTTTTTAATGGGATTTATTTTATCTTGGTCACCAGAAAATTTAATTCAAAGAGAATTCTTCATCCACATTTCTTCAAAAAATAATATAGGCATATATAACATTACCATAACACTTGAATACATTCATTAAGATATGGATTTTATTTCAACCTATCCATATTCTCATAGAAACATATAATAATATATATCATTACTATAATAAAGGAGTTTGTCCTTTCATATATGGATGTGATTTACTGAATTTGATGTAAATCGTGAAGGGTGTATTGGAATGAATATTTACAAGTCTAAAAATGGAAAAGTACTCTGATATCACATTATTATGAGTCCTGATGGAATATCCAATACAATATTATATGATCTATGGGGATATATAATTTTATACAATTTCAAGCGACCTATAGAGCACGTCCTGACTTTTTATGGTATCATATACTGACCTAAAGTGTAGTAAATATAACTTTTTCATTTATCCCTAAATATTTCCTATGACAGATATTAGAAATCATTGAATTTGAGAACTCGTATTTTTATAAGGCCATCCTTTACGGGTTTTCAATATGAAATAATTTCATTCTTTTTTCATTTTCAAGTGGTTATTTTTTCCTGGTGATGAATGGTGTAGTCATTGAAGATAGAGACTTAGACTTATGTCTGATATCCCTTGATAGGATTTTGATTTAAAAATATCCATATATATTTTTATAATTAGTTTATGGTCTTGTTCAATGGGTTGTTATATCCAGTGTTTTAGTTTGGAAAATTCTTACAAAAAGGAGAGTCAATGTGCATAGCGGTATAAGAAACAATGCTAGAATTATATACATGATCATATAGATTAGGTTCATAATTTTTGGACATTAGAGACAAAAAATGGCCCTGACATTTGATAAAAATAATGGAAGATCTATATAATTATTTTTTATTGAAAAACTAATTTAATTAAGGGAAAAATACAAATATAGGTTCCCTATAAGACATAAAAATGGTCTATGGTCTTGAGGACATGACCATTATGTAATGCAGTTTTAGGGTTATTTGATAAGGGATAATAGAATTTCCAAGTATAAAATTCCATGAATTTTTTTTTAAATGTGGACCTGACTCATGAATGTGTAACATTGAAGGAATTAAATCCCTATAAATGGTAGTATCAAGGGTGGTTTCAATCATAACATAAGATGTCTGAATTTGGTTTATATGTAGTTCTATAATGGGGTATTATTTATGTATATAAATAAATTCTTCCTTGATATTGGGTACACTTATTACTGATGGACAGTGATAGGTTTCAAAATGATAGGAAAATAAATAAATTGAATAGGCCTATAGAAGGAATAATTCATAGAAACTTCTTAATTATACTAATGTTTATGCCACGATTTATTGAACATAGGTTTGGGGTGAAATGTTATAATGGGAAACTACTAACACATAAATATATACTTTTGTGTATAATGAGATTAGATTTACACATGATAGAACTAAATGAAGGGACATACAAACTATTTTCCATATTTTTTGTTCACTCAAACATTATCATAGTTTATAAAATTGATAACCTAGAGAATGGATTCGTTAATCCTACTCAATCCTGCCATTTTTTTATTTATCATAATAGTTACTACGACTTCTTTATTTATTGTTTTAAGGGTCCTATAGTCTAGAATACTGGGGGGATATAGTTTAAGGTCTCAAAGCCTAAAGGTAATATTTATAATATTTTATGTTCTTATATCCTTTAATAAAAAGAGATATATATTATATATCAATATAAATAAATAATAATTCGTGGATGGAAAACCATCATTACTATAAAAGATTTACAAAAGTGGTCCATATAGTTTGATGTTTTACTTCTTAATCCAATGTTATAGAAGTATTAGTTAACGCATATATGACCAAAAGGTGAGATGGAAAAAATAGTAAGGAAAATATATACCCAACATGAATGAATATATCCTCACTAGTGTAGAATCTCTCATATGAGAGTTCTCATAGATGAATGTTATGGTTCTTGGACTCTCCATAGAGGGTGTTATATGATAACTAACATGATAATCATGATCCATGATATCCCTACACACATTTAATGAGATATTAAAATAATTAATATCATTATCTTTATTATATTAAAACATATAATTTCAATTACTCAAGTAAGACATAAATTACCAAAAAATAACTTCGAATGATTTGTTTAATGATTATATTGTCATAAACATTTGATGACAGGTAACCATCTCCAATGGATAATGATTTTGATTATCGGTTTGTTTTATTGGACCAATATATGAATATACATATTAAGGTTGTGTATGAATAATCAAGAATCATTTTATAATAGAATCAAATATAAATATTACCATTGGCCAGTGAAAGGCCTATAGAGACTGCATCACTAATCAAATGTAGTCTGATTTACAAAAAAATCATAGAGGTGTTCAAACTGTCTTAGTGGAATACTAACCATGAAAGGTGATTTAATAATATGATATATATACATGTTTGGTGATTTTTCATTGGATTGAAAATATATAATTATTACAACAGTAGTGATAATAAAAATAGGAATAATGTGACATATAGTTCTCAATTAATGAATATACCAACTAATATCTAATTCAAAAATTTTAGGGTGGGATTTTTATATCATCGTATAAGATATAAAAACTAGATGGAACCCTATAGTTTTTTTAAGTAAATGTTTTTAGGATTAGACAGATATGAATATGGGGAACCAAAACACCATTAATTTTGTGGAAAACTGGTAATTTTAACCTAGTTTAGAATCCCAAATGACATTATTCCTTGAATAGATATATAACCCATGTATCAAATGGTAGGTCATCGTTAACATACACCTCTATGTAGATTAATTTCATAAAAATAGACCTTATGTGATTTAGTGTTTCAATAGAAAATAGGGTTGAAGGTGATATGTAGTTTATTTTTTTACAGAAAAAAACATGTTCCATGTTGTTAAACTCAAGTAACTAAGATGTTTGTTAATATCCCATTAACATATAGAAACAAAATTGGTGGGGATATTTTAGATCATTATTTTAGTAAACCATGACATCATTATGGAAAAATGTTACCATATCCATAGAGTCTGAATAAAAAAACGAATTCATTATAAATGAATTATTTTTGTGGCATGGGTCGAAGGAAAAAAACTCTAAATTGAATTATATGGTGATGATAGGGACATTAAATAGGAAAATAGGACTAATTTTCTAATATTTTCCTGAATGGGATCATGTATAGGGTCGATGTTTTGGTGGAGACCTTACATAAATCATTCTATCTTACAAGGGGATTTGACATATATTCTAGGTTTCATTTATGTATTTTAACATCTTATTGGTTGTATCATATTTTCTTTTATTTAACATCATGTGATAATAACGGTTACTTATTTAATTTTTATTCTTGTCTATTTTGATTTGATTCCACATAGATGAATTTCATATTAATATGATGTCATTAATTAAAGAAATTTTGACATAAACAATGGGTTTTTCCTGAAAAACCACATACTATAGGACTTGCACAAATCTAGACAATGTAAAAAATAAGATAGAGCTTCATCAATGATCTAAACATGGAAATAAACTAAATATTTTATGGAATTATCCATGTATAATGAAAACAATAATGATTTTTTAAGGTAAAATAACATAGACTATGATCTGTGATCTGAGCATCTCCATGTATCATGAAATTTTCAGAATCAATCCACACATAGCTCTACAAAATGAGAGAATTATACCCATATATGGATCGAGGAATGCATTAAGATTATTATCATGGATCTAGATATCTTGTTATGAGAAGGGACATCATTAAAAGACTAACATGTTTGTGAGGATGTGTATATTGTACATTATTAAATATGTTTTAACATCATGTGAAAAGGAATATAGTATTCTATAGATTATATTTGTATAACATAGACAAGATGAATGAGAGGTTTATATAAATCATAGTCCCTTGAAAAATATTAAGGATTCACATCTACACAATCTTCAATAAGATAAAACAAAATTTAATAGTGCAGTTCATCTGTTGAGATTAATCTGGGGATTGGGTTGGATTTATGGAATTTCGAGATATATGAGATCCATTCCTCACTACATAACTTATATTATAAAAAATCAAGACACATATAGTTTTGATAATATCTCATCAGTATGTTATAATATGGATTATGTACAAGAGAATACGAATAAAACGGTAACTCTGGTATGAAAACATTTATGCAACTCAACATGAATTTACAATAATCTTATAAATGGTGGAAAATAAATGAAAATAGAATTCATAGATGTAAACAAAATACGGGATCTGGAGGTCATTGTATATTTTTATTAAACCTTAATCTTGAAACACGTGTATCTGATAAGGGGGTGTGGAGTCCCCATGAATTAATTTTCTGAAAGAAGTTAGATCTAACCATAAATAAACAAGTTTGAAGAACAATTATAGGGTGATAACGTTGATTTATTTTGTTGTCAGATTTTATAGTTAATATTTCATAGTATATTTTATAATTGAAGTAATCAGTACATGCTTAGTTCTTAAAATGTGAATTTTATTTTAGTGTGGACGAACATGTGGAAGATGGGAATTCAAACTGAAATATTCTTCATAGATCATTCTATTATATATCTAGAAATAGTTTCACTTACATAACCAATTTGTTTTTAAAGATTCATATAATGTATCTTGTTCCACGTAATTTTACATCATCCATTTAAGACTTTCCTCTGGACATTTTGATATGATCAATCTTAATTATGCTAATCAATTCCATCATCTACAACCTCTATGCTCATGTGAGTAATTATCGGCTCATGAAACAAGAGTTAATTGTAATAAAAATATGGTTTTATAAGTGAATATGTATTTGGAGTATTCTTATCAAGATTTTTATAGTTTTACATCATGAATTAAGATTTTTTTCATGTATTTTTCATTGTTAAGAATTAAAAAAAATAAAGATTTTAATGTTCTATGATAAGGTTGTATTCCATCCATGTATCTTAATGTCATATAAGATGGTCTTAGTCCATGTTGTTTATCATCTTTGATTGAGGAAATCTCCATGTAGGTTTTTATCATATGATAAAGGAAAAAAGTGATATGCTGCTTAATATAATGATTCTAGGGAAAATAAACTTGATATGAATATATAAAATATATTTCATGAAAAAAATTGTACTTTTGGTCAATTTGATATGATTTATATCCATTGTAGTTTGGGATTAATTAATGTTTGAGTAGACCAAATGTAGTGTTTATGTTCATTTCAATTTAAATTTATGATTTGGAGGATTCTTCCTATGTATAGTAAGAGTTCTAAGAGCTCATAACATATATCACTTCAAGAATATAGAGAAAATACATTTATATTGAATGCTTATACAACATCTTTTTGATAGATCTCGAAATTCTTTATTTCTCGTTTGGTTTTTCCAATACATAATTTCATTTTTAGGAAATTTAATACACATATTACTAGATGAAATTTGAGATACATAATAAGGGATGTTGAACCACGATGGGTAATACAACCTTTACCAAATACTCCATTTCCTTAGTCTTAAAATTTAATTTCAATAATTCAGGGTTTGTGTTAACTCAAAAATAATCAACATTCAGAAATGTGGGATAAATTAAATCAGAACAAATGGATAGGAAAATTAAATAGGAATAATATCATTAAAGCTAAATTTTCCTATCATAAGAATACTACAATGATATAAAAAATAGTATACAGTGGTATGAAAAGCCTATGAACCCTCTATTTTTACATTATTTTTTTATTGTTACTTATTTACAATCCAATAATATAAAAACTATATGTAAACATTACATATATTCCTAAAATATATTTTAATTTTTTTAAACAGACTCACTATAACATAATATATAAAACAAATTAATGTAAAATAATGGAGAAATAGCGAGTATATTCCTCCTCTACATTAGAAAAAATTTCAGATATATCGTCAATTGTTGTTTAAGAAATCAGAATGTTTTTAACTGATTTCAAATAGTAAAAAATTAAAAAGAAAATATTGGATGTACTGTACATTCCATTAGTTATTTATTTCATGAATATTTTGGAAAATGTGCTTCATTATTTTGTTTTGGATATAGATGGATTTAAAAGAAGTTTTTGGTGATCTAGTCCCCTAGTTATCTATGTAGAAAAAAGAAAAATAACAAGAAGTTAATTAAAAATTATGACATAAAAAAATGAAATCATAAAATAATTGAGGATAATTATTATATAAAACTACCTAAGAGGTGTTCCAGTTTATACTGTTTTTATCGCAATAGCTTTTCAGTTATCCGAAATCCATTATTGGTTTGGGATTGTGTATCGAAAAAAATCTTATTTACCTGCATAACTTCTCAACATGTCTCTTTACATTGAGGTCTCATATAAAATTTATGTGCAGTGTGTATATCACATTATAAGTGTAAAAACCCAGAAATGTGGCGATAAAAGGATGATGAATAGAGAATCCAATTATTCTAGAGATAAATCAATGGCTTCTTCCCCAATTTTATTTTAAAATAAGGGTGAGTTAATAAATATATTAAATTGAATAGAGTTAAAATAGGATTATTTCATTTCAAAATATTCCCCTTTATATTTTGTAACATATACTTATGTTTTTTCTTGAGCAGCCTTTAGGGTTTTTTCCAATTTTGCGCCTTCCTCTAGTAGATGCTCACGGTAATATTGAAGGAGAATTGTATTTACCAAAGTTTTCGTTATATCATCATTTTGATATTTCATATGGTTTATCTCCAATTATGTGCCTTCATCGCCATAGGATCTAATTATGTTTTCAATGTATTCTTCATCTATCTCTTCATATTTATTTTGGGTAGTGACATCCTCATTTTAATAATGCTCTAGTTTCTATTCTATTTAAGATAACTTGGGCTCTTTATCTTTTTCTAGGGTAACAAAAACAATGAGAGATCGAGATTCTAAAAATTAAGTAGATCATGTTGTAGGATAGATTTTGAGAAATCAAATTATATTTATCATATACTCACTCCCACATATGACCTTGGTTGAAACTCATGTTTCTCATGGAACACCTTTGGATGGACATTTATAGTTCTTATATCCTATGGATCTTTAATTATGAACAAAAATATGTATCCCTCTAATCCTTCTTCTTCTTTATCGAATATTTGAATTGGTTATGTTGAATCTGAAAATTTTCAACTAGGGATATTAATAGATAATTGGACTTACATGAACATAAAATGAATTAAATCTACTCTAGTGGTATCCCACTTAGTAATTTCATCATGAATGTTGTTTTAATGTTTTAATGGTACTTTGATGTTTTCCTTTATTGATGGGTATATCACTAGGAATTATAGCATCTCTTCAAATATGATTTGATTAATTTCAATGTGATAATCAACACTCAGGGCCCACAAGAATAATTCTAATCATATGATGTCATTTAAACTAATAAGTTTATCAATAAAAAATTGATATTCAACCAAATTAGAGAACTAAAAGATAAGTATAGAGTCTCTCTAAATAGAATCAACATTTAGATTATTTTAAATGTTCAAATTCTCTTGTAGGATGGGTTTAGTAGTATACAATGGATGGTTATCTAATTCCAAAAAAAACATCCATCTTGTCTTTCAATATATTTTATATCAATGGTTGTGGTCACCAATTCTTCATCATCTGTTTGTTATCATTGAATTTTTACTGTTGAAGTGACCCCATTATGGTTTTTATTCAGATATTACATGCTCTGAATTTCATCCTGATTTTCATTCTACACATGGATATCTTTGATTATATGCACTCTTTTACCCATCCATTGATGAATATCACTCCTAGTGACTTCTTCTTCTTGAATTACACTAAAACATTAATGGTTATTTGTTGGTTGTTTTGGGTATTACTCCCTAAAAACCTATGGAAATTTGAATTGGTCATATTCATGGGGATACATTATTGAATAGTCCCACTATAGTGCTTCACCCAGTTATAGAGAAAATAGAGAAATTAGAAATGTTGTAACAATAAAGAAAACAAGAACACT
The DNA here is from genome assembly GCA_963277665.1 of Viscum album. Classification (NCBI taxonomy): domain Eukaryota; kingdom Viridiplantae; phylum Streptophyta; class Magnoliopsida; order Santalales; family Viscaceae; genus Viscum; species Viscum album. The sequence goes on from OY728119.1 coordinate 1,657,052,444, forward strand.
AATTATAGTTATATTGAACATAATAAAAACTCAACCCTTATCCTCATAGTTGATTCCATTTTGAACATGTGGTTATTGAAAGATGTGGTAAAATAGAATTTTTATTTTATTGAAAATGTATATTACATCATCGGTCTATACAAGCCTTTTTTAAAGGAATGTGTTGGTCATATTCTCACTATCCTAATCACTGATTTTAATTTATTTAATGTATTCTATTTTATTCATAGTAATAGGGGAAGAGAGATTGTAAATTTTTATGTAATTAAAATTAAGTATAAAATATTATAAATAGAACATAGTAGGAATCTAATGAATCTGGGGTTCAACCAATAAAAAAAATAAAATTTAACGATAGTAAATTATTGAAAAATTATAGATATATTAGTAAAAATGATTAATTATAATAGATATAAAATTTTATTAATATTAAATATATGTGACAACAATTTATTAACAATACATATATATTTTTATATTATTAGTTTGATACCAAAAAAACTTTTAGAAACATTTAATTTTTTTCGTTATCATAATAATACCAATAATTGATTTATTGATAAATATATCTATTATTATAAATTGTTATTTCCAAAAAAAATATTTTAACATTAAAAAAATAAATTTTAATAAAAAAATTTATGATATAAAATAAATTTTAAAAAAATTCATATATAGATATATAAATTTCCCATTACAAAAATAAAATTTTTATAATAAAAATATATAAATAATGAAAAATACATAATTTATTAATATTTATTGAGAAAATATACATATATATATAAACATAAAAATTTTATATGTATATATATATTTTTTATTTTAATTAGATATAAATTCATAACTATGTAATTATGTGTGTGTGTGTGTAAAAAAACCTAATATATCCACCTGACCATCCCACCCTTATTCCCCATGACTTCCCTCCCCCAACCCTACATCATGTTCATAATGGTGTTCCTCACATATCATAGGAACCACCACTATGTTCCCAACCAGCATTCCTCATTGAAATCATCCAAAAAAATGTCTCTATTTATGGTTGTCATCACCCACTATCATCATCAACCACACCCCCTTCATACTATCAGTCAAGATCTTCACGCGAATCCCTTTATGGACCATGAAATACAAAGTGTTCCAAATTGTTAGCCCTACTCAACTAAAATCATATACACCAACATAGACTAGAAACCCAATGTGACAACTCTATCCATAATTCCTTATCTCAACCCTTTCTATTCACATAATATTTTCCCATCACTCGTTTTCATCCCTTCCCCTTCACAATGAAAACCACTACTACCCCTAGTTTGTAGCTTATATGTTTTCCACTTATTTGGGGGGGTCATTGAAATAATTATACCCCTGTGTTTTAGTATTTCTATAGTATTATGGTTTCTAATTGGTGTGGAGTTCGATGAATATCCTGACTTGGTCATAGATATATCTAGTGAAACATTGGTTTCTATTATGCTTTGAAGTTAGTAGTTATTGTTATGTATTTATTTTTTTAATATGCTATATGGTCATAAGTTTTTCTATAGAACAAATAATTTTTATATTTTATTATTTTCTGGGAATTAAATTTTTTTGGTATTTTTTTCATTTTTCACAACTATGTAATTTATAAGTATCATTAAAATTTAATCAATTTTATTTTTGGAAATAATTTTTCCACAATTGTTTTGTTAATTATTCTTTTAATTGTTATATCCTATGTATGAAATTTCTAAATCTTATGAAGATAGTGTATCAATGGGGAATACATGGTATTGGCTAAATGAATGTTATTCTTCATCAGGTTCCCCATTAACATCTATTTTCTCTCTATGGTTTTCTCCAAGTTAATTGATTTTAAAAAATAATTTTTTACATTGGTCATTTTTTTTAAATTTAAACTTCAACATTATATGTGTTCTTGTATTAAATTACTATATCTATGTAAAAATTTGTATTCAGTGCTAGGTATATTATTTTATAATCATTTCTCTCCTTTTTTATCAAATAAATAATTTTTCTTCTCAATATATATGAGGAATATAAATTTCATTATTCGTCATATCATTATTCATTTTTGGGGGAAATATATTCATATTGTGTTATTATATTCATCACATGTTCAATTAAAAAATTTAAAATTACACTGGCCTGAGAATTACAATTTTGGGTTAAAATAATGATAAATGTTTCATTTGTGGTATATGTTTACTGTAAAAAGTTATAATAAAATCATATATGTGAATTTTTTTACACATTACCATGTAAGATTAAATTATTCTTGATAAAACCATGTTTTTTTGTTTAAAATTAATTTTTGTTTTTAGGAATCCTCTCATGTGTTTTGAGATAATATATTCTCCCAAAAAAAGTATAGTTAACTTCAGAATACTTAATATAAATACTGGAAAAGTTGGTCTCTATGAAATTAATTTTAACAACGCTATATATTAATTTATAAATTTTAATATTTTTTTATCATATAGCCACCAATTGATGGAAAACTTAATGTAATTATATTATTTTGAGGACAAGTTTTTCATCATTACATAATAAGAATTTTAAATGTGGGTTCTAGAAATCAGACCCATGAACATCATTTTATAGGGGATTGAGTAAGTGTTCTGTATTAGATTTGTTCGATGATGTCATATAAAAATTATTTCTATTTATTTATATTTAATATTCTTGGATGGTGAAAAATAATACATACAATTACAAAAAAAATAAAATATTTTAATTTTTTAATCATTTGGATTGGAAATTCACATTGAGACCAAATAATATCATGTTTTGTTTTTTTGTTTCCCATAACTTAATATAGGATGTTTCTTTATCTTGTGCATGATAGATGAATGATTATTGATATCATATTTCTTTTTGTGTATCATGTAATTTGATATGACATATCTAGGTTGCTAAATTTTTCCATTCACATCAATATTGACTATAATTCTTCAATTAATAAGTCATTTATATTTTTTCCTAATTATCTTTTATTTTTTATATATTATTTTAAAATCCTGTTTAGTATTTTTTATGTAGTTGTTTTTATGTTATTAAACTATTTTAAAGGTTATATAAAATTTAATGTGAAGGTTGGTTGCCATCTTATGTTGGGGGTTTTACATATTCATTTTGGAAAATGAAAATTATGTATGTTTACAATGATGAATGAAGATGAAAATTTAGATTATATGGGATTTTTTTATTATAGGAAATACAATTTTATATATATTTCTTATAGGGAACATTAGAAAATTCATTTATGTGATAAATAATAAAATATTTATTTTCATAGGGGATCATTAAATACACACATCAACAAGCCTCTAAAAATAACATGAAAAGGTGATTTGTTATTTATTATTTTTCCACTAGTTCTTTGATACTAAAATCTACACATCAATAATGAAAACCCTATCATATTTCTTTGATTTACAAGATCAAATTTCATTGTACTTTGATCTATTAATCTTCATTAAATTAGATATTTTTATTAAAACTCCCTATGGAATTATTATATTCTAATTTTACATAAAATATAGGCTTATTTCATTCAAATTTACTTAGAAATGGTTCTACCAGGGTGATTGTATAACCGTACATGTATGTTTTCATTTACATGGAATCAACTTCATATTTATTCAAATTATCGGTTATATTTATATAAAACCACTTTTTAGTAAATTATTGTCATTTTTGAGTTATTTTAGTCTATCATTTCAGCACTAACAAGTTGATCAGTACTCAAGGTAGGGGTCCTCCATGGGTGAAACCACTACTGAATCTATAACCTTTAAATACTTCTGTAGAAACATCCCAAGATGAATGGTTATCTTGAAGGTGTACAAATAAAAAATTCCAAACAAATTGAGTACCAAAAAGTAACCATAATAGTTGGATCAATGTTACTGTTCTTAAAACCCAAAAATTAAATATATAAAATTTAACCTCATATTCATGTATAATTTGGTGTTATTTCTATAATCCTGAAACTGAAAAATTGGTTTCAAGATGTGTGTGGAAAACATTTTTTGTTGTATCCAAATAGGATTTATTAAGGCAATGTATATAGATATTTCTAATCAGATGATCACTGGTGACATAGGAATATTAAGACGAAATATCATATGTTTTATAATAAAATTTATATATATTATATATCTTTAAATTCATTTAATTTTTTTAAATATTATTATTTTTTAATAAATATAATTTATTTATAAAAATGATTCATCAATTTTATAGGCAATGGAATTGTATATTTTCGTGGTATTAATTATAGTAACTGATAAAAAAAATTAATATATATATTATTTTCTATTATTTATTCACTAAAAATAGCTAATATAAAAATAAAAAACATTTTTAATATAAATTATCCATTATATGATCAATAGCTTCAATGCGACTCTTCATAACGCTTGAATGGTTAAAAAATTTATTACATGATTCATCCATTTGATTACTAAAACAATTGTATCCTGATACTACCATAAAACCCCTCCTTTTAATATTTATTTATATTATATTTATATTCTTTAATATTATCAAATTAATAAAATTAAACTTCATTAATATAAATGGGTTCTGCCTGAAGGATCCCAACATTAACATGTACATTGATTCCCTATTGCCATTACGGAATTGAGAAATTGAGAATGACCATATAGAATATTCAACATACATCAATTCATCATAATTTTCACTAAAAAATGGTTCTTCACCATTCATTATTCAGGTGTTTTTAGAAATTCATTAATATAAAAACAATAAAAAATTTCAATTACACTTAACATATTGGATGAGAATCTTATGGAGGAGAAAAAACTATTCAGAATAATTATCTCCAATGAAATAACTACATCATGGTCTAATAAACTTCTCATATTGTTTTATGATCTTGAATATCATCATATAATTTTCATGAATGTAAAAAAATAATACACTTCTCTTATGTATAAAATTAAGGGGATTTCAATATTTCTTGTATGCAAACTAAACCCATTAAGTGGAGTCCTCCATAAATTTTAATATAATCAAAGCACTAAATTATTATATAGATCCACTAAACCGGTTCATGTTGATACATCATTCTTCTATAAAAATATTATTTTTCCTATACTATAATGATCTCTAGCATTTATTGGGGGCCAAATTCAAATGAATACTATAAAAAATACACATTGATATCATGGTAAATGAGTTTCAAACCACTTCAATAAATTATAAATGTTTATGCATAGGGAACATAAAAATTAGATAAATGTGTAAATATCTCCATTACAGTATATATATATTTTAAATTCGGAAAAAATCTAGTTAATTCCTTAAAATGAATCAAAATACTAAACATTCACTTTGTATTTTATGAGGGTAACACTAAAGTAATCATAATGAAAATCATTAATGGACATCCTTCACTTGAAAATCATTTTGAATAATCTTCAAACTATAAAACATATTTGGTAGTAGAATGTTTTTATTGGATACCATTTATTAAATAAAACATTAATTTGTGTAAAACTAATGTAGGTCATTATTGTATGTTCATTCTATCTAAGAAAATTGGTACATCGTCAATGAGAAGGGTTTTATAGACACTAGATAAACCGTGACATTCATTAATGTGACTAACTATGTTGTTTTATATGTAATAATTGAGTTTTATGTTGTGAACTTGCTGAAAAGATTAAAAAGTTTGAGATAAATTTTCCTCCAAACGTAGACCTAAAATGGGTTTATGGAATTTATATGAAATTAAATTGACATTTAAAACAATGTCAATTATATGTACCAAAAAATTTGAAAAATAGTTTAAAATATTCCATCCTCTTAAGATCTTTATAAATTTACACCCACTCAAACTTTTAAAATGAAATTTATATATCAATCCTACCCAAAACATTTCTACAAGTACCTTGTAATATATTTCTATCATTATCTGTTATAAAAATACGAAAATCCTATAAATAATCATACATTTATGAACAAAATATTATTCATTTAGGAAAATAGGGGGATGAAGATAAACTACCCTGTCATTGTATAGTTTAATAATGTTCTTATATGAAACATTACATAGATTATTATAATGATAAATTCTAAAAATAAATATATGGGTATTACCGAGAATAAATAAAAGATATTATTCTTTTGTAAAAATATATATATTCCCACCACAAATGAAATTGATCATTGATTTAATCATATACTTTTTTATTGTATCTCATTTTTCAACATTAAGGGATTATATCAAACCATATATTCCTTTTCCAGATTAGATTCATAGAGTCATTAATTAATCCAATATTACTAATTCATCGAAAATACTGACCATACATGTATTGTGATGTTGATTAGCTTGCATCCCTCACTTCAATGGTGCCTGGACGATAATCTGTTTTACCAAAAATGACGATGTTCAAGGATAATTATAAAAGTATGTACATCACCTTCATCCCTCTGTAACTGTGTTTAAATTCCTCTCTTTAAGAAATCTATGTTATGGTAATTATCAACATACGTTGAATTCAATTATGAGAAAATATGTGTTTAATGTTCAACTCTTAGTTGTTATGAGCTTTCACTGGTTTTTTTCATTTTTCATTGACCAACATGAATACGATCTACCAAATTCACTAATTGGGTAATAATTTGTGGAAATTCAATACTTTTCTGAAATCATTGATATTATTTCATTAGAACTATTTGTTTCTATCTTTTTTTCTATAACTTTTTTATATAAGATAGGGGAATTATGTAGCAATATTATTCTCTCTGAAATTACTTTATCTCCCTCTCCACAAAGATAAATCATCCACGACAATTTTGGGAAGTATTAATTTTGGTATATGATGTGGTTTTATAGTGATGATCTCTATTATTGTATCCCTTCGGTTGTCATTAGGTGTGTCATTACGTTCAATCATGTACTGTTCTATTTTTTTCTTACTGTATAGATAAGGTTTTTATCATATTTTTTTATTTATATAGTTGTTAACCTTTAAAAAAATTATGTTCATCTTTATAATGTCTACATTTGTTACCATTTTGGCATTATATTAGGAGTTTTTCATTCAATTAGGTCATTTTGTCATTGTTTTGATAGTTTTTATTACAACAAAGTAGATGATTTACACTATTTTTAAAAGATGGTGATTATCTTTGATCTACTCACATTAGTAATCCGTGATTCATTAAAAATTGAATAATTTACTTATGAAATTGTACGCTTTTATTGGAATGTTATTGATTCTATGGTAAATTAAGACCTCATAAACATATAAATAAGCAAACATATTTTATGGAGTTCATAGTGGGAATCATGATTTTCTTTTTAAACATCTTCTAGAAATCAGTATACATGAATTAATTTTTATTGGGAGAACTCATGTTCTATGTATTGTTTGTTCTCCCTCTGAACATGTACTATATATAATATTATTTGGGAGATGATATGGTTTTTCTATGGCCTATAGATGTGCATGGATTATATTATTCGATATTTCTTTTCTAAATTTTGATTCATGTTTTAATGATAAAATGTAAACAATTTTAAACAATTTTCTCACTTCTGAGATAAGGTTGAAATATTATTTTGTTACAAGATATTGGTTGGGTTGTTTTTGGAATATTTTTGGATAAATGATTCCTATATTTGAGTCATTTTGACTACTAGTCCCTAATATGTCAATAGGGATGATGAAAAATCATCACTACAAAAATATATTTTTTTACTCATATTTTATTATATTTTAGTCTCAATTAATAAAGATATATTATGCTGATTTTTTAGTATTCTCTCTGGTTCATTTTGATGTAGGTATCAGAGTATAAGGGTATGGAATATCAGTGACTAGAAGTTTATCAATTCTATTGGAGTTGGTTTTATTTTTTCTTGTTTTTAATGGAGTTGGATAATTTTTTGAATTATTTTTGTTTTATATGGTGGATATATAGTAGCTGAAGGTTTTGGTATAGTATCAACTTGAGGTTTTTCATTGGTGCTGGAGTAGGATCACTGGTCCTCGGGCATGGATGGTTTGATGTTGCTGGTATTGGTGCTAATGTTGGATATACGGAATGTATCAGTCACCGGTGTTGGTGCTGGTTCTTGTGATGGCTCACTGGTAATGGGGAATGGATGGGTTCTGGGGAAGAGTCATAAATCAGTCTCTAGTGTTGTAGTTGGATCCCTGGTGTTGGGGCTTGATGGGATCATCCTAGACCTGACTCGCTAGTGTTGGGGCTTACATATGAATGAATGGGTCTCTATATGTGGGAGATGTGTTGAGGGATTTGGGGTTGGGTGTTTGGGTTGTAGGTGGTGTGATATATAATGTTGACTCTCAATTTTTATATTGAATTAAATTGTGTTAAATTTCACTATTGATTAAAATAATTTTTTCTATTTTTCAAACTGCGTGAAAATCATCATTCTATTAATAATAAATATAGTTGTATTATACATGATAAATAAATATCTGTAATATGAAATATTACATGTAATAAAAATCTATAATTTATATTCAAATTTAATTTATTAACATATATAATATGTTGTTAATATAATTATCAATAGAAAAAATTGTAATGAAAATTTATTTCTAGACACTTTAACCATTATATATATTATCTGTTTATATTATTATAATTGTAACACTATAATTTAACTATCATAAAAACATTTAGAGGAACTATTTTACTATAAATTTATTGATAGGTACATATCTTTTTGTAAAACATGTTACCTATGGAAAATGAACTTTGATGAATAGATATGTCCATATTAGAAAAAGTTAGCAATTTCGTAGTTCCAATTAATAATACTCATTATCCAACTAATTTTTCATCCCCCAATAGAGTATGAAATCAAAATCATTCATACATATCCATCCATTAACATTAATTATAAAATCCTATATACTATCAAAAATCATCAATTTACACTGAATTTCTCTTCCTCCATGGCTTCAAATGATGATCAAGCCATAATCATTGAAAAAGAATCAAACTCCACCCAACTCTATCAATTTATGATTATCTCCCTCACCCCACCATTCCATTTGGAATGGATGGAATTAGAATAAGTGAGGGGAATTGATTATTAGAGGTTGTAAAGAGATATTGGAGTCATTATATAAAGGTAATGATTCCAAAAAGAACCCCAAATCACTTTCTCTACATCATCATAATTGATCAAGAAATTTAGTAATTAGAAAAATGGATTAGGATAATTATGGACCACCACACGGAAATCATTACCATGGTCTAGTAAAAAAAATTATGGAGTTGCAAGAGGTTATGTTAAACATCACATAGGATGAATAGGAAACAAAAAATATAATAGAATATGTGTAATATATTTTCATGTAACATTCTCTACTATATATGGAATGCATGAACCTCACATTCAATTATCATCACAAAAAAAACCCTAATATAATTGGAATGTTTATCAGTGCTGGCTAAAATTGCTAATAAAGGTTGATCTTTATCAACGCTATTATTAGAGAAGAGAAAATAATTTAATAAAAAAATATTAATATATAATTATTTATTATATTTATTTGGAAAAATAATTTTTATTTATATACATTAAGTATAAAATGTATGATGATAATTAAAATAATATTATATAATAATATATATTTTTTCATAATTGAAATATATTTATAATTATTCAAAAATATTTACTTACAAAATTATATATGTATATATATATATTTAAATAATTATAAAATTTTAATTAATTTTTTTTATAATTATAATATATATTAATAAATTTATATATAGCTATATAAATATATATATATATAATCACATTAATATATATTAGGGGATTGGGGTAAAAATACATTAAACACACACACCACACATACAGGCAGGAATGGCATGCCATACCCCCCCCCCCCCACCAAGGGATAGACCATCCATCAAGCCTTTCATACTCAGTATATAGGCTGAAGGATTAGTGGGGATGATTCCAATTACATTGATGGAGGCCAAGAATCTAGACTAAATTCCCAATGAAACGTAATGATTGCATCATGACTTCACGATCATTTTCATGTGTTACCGCCTACCAGCATCATGCATGTGTCACCACATGCTAGTGTAAATTCACTCCCACGTGGATTTTAATAGTTTATTTATATAAATTAGATTCAAAAATTTTATTAAATTAAAATAAATAAACTAAATAAAATGATTTAATATTTTATCTAAATGATTATATAATATTTTTTTTTCCTGCGGTGACGCGTTTGGGGGAATGAAAATGGTTTAACGGGTGATAATTATTTGTTTCTTATTATAGTTAATTTCATGTCACCGTTTTTTGTCCAACAGGATTCACATCATTATCCTTTAGGGGGAATTGGATTTTCCCTATAGGTAATGGGATGTTTATCAGTATTCTATTATGATGGTGATCCAATAATTGAATAGTCCCAACTAGTGATTGCAGGGGTTAAGTATATGTGCAATCAGTCCCCCAAGGATATTATTTCCATAGATGTTCTCCAACGAGTTTCTTTGTGGATCCAGAAACATCCAAGGAACCTATTATTCAATGATCCATGGACTTACTTTTCAAAGTAATGTGCTCGTTTGATGTAGATTGTTCAAAGACACAAAAGTACTCCATCGGTTGAGAGGATGGGAGTTCGGGCTCATCTCACCATTTTGGGTAGAATTATTCCCTACTCCATGACTCTCTTATACATTTAAGCCATGTTAATATATTTATTAATCCTCAGTTAATCCCCAAATACTATATCGATGGGTTTCCTCGTGGTTACATGATCATCATGTATATTCATGGATTTGATGCCATAGAGACAATGCTTAGTTAATTCGTGCAATGGGGCTCTATGGAGTTGATCGTCACCCCGGAGGGATGAAGGGTGTAAAGATGTTAGGGTTGGACCCATAAGATGGTCTTTATAGGTATCTATTGGAGAGGAATTAGATCAAACATATTTTATTTTCACTTTACTAGAGACATAACCTTTTAAGGTGGTGTGATAGGGACCCATCCATGATGTTTAATGTCATACAGTGAGGACATAAAGGTGAAAGATTCATGGTCAATACATGGTGTGGGGCTCGTGCCAATGTGGCCGAAAGGGTCCCAAAAAATCTTTGATCTTATTTTTGACCATTAAACTTTAGAAGATATATCACCGATAACATCATGTATGATTTGATATTCGGATTTGGACCTCAGGGAGGCTTCTTACATATCCCAATCAAATGGGGAATAAATGTCCATATAGAACAATTATCAGGACATACACCTAGGGGAATACCTCTCAAATTTGGGGGAAACTTTTATCAAGAATATGTTTTGAGTAGAACGTCCCTTGAGCTCAATCCATAGATAGGTGTCCCACGTATCCTGGTTAGAATGGGAATAAAATCTCTAGTAGTTCTTTTATGGGTTGTGACATGATTGGGTATTACACTTGGGAGTTTCCCATCTTAGTGAATCATGTAGGGAAGTTCTCCTAAAGAGGATTCCCCATTGTTGGGGACATTATTGGGGTGGAACTTTTTAATAAAGTACCACTTTGAGTTCGGATCATAAGTAGGAATCCTACGTATCCACGTTATGGTGATAATCAGTGTTCTCAAAGTTCATTATGGGTGGGTGAATGGTGTATCATTAGAAACCACTAAGCCCACATGATTCATTCTCATTGTGGGAAACAAGAGAATGTGAAAGATTCGACAAGTGAATGTTTCTATTCCCTTCTAATGGAGAATAAAGTTGATAGTGGTGGAAGAGGCCATGGTTGCAAGAAAAACGGGAGAGGGAATGTATAGATTTATGCATTCAACCCTCACCCGTGTTGATATCCAAAAATTTCATATCTTGGTGACCTATCTTGACACGTCTTGATTTGATTTTAAGAGTGTGAAGAGTGAAACCTCTCACAAAAGGCTTTGGAATTTACTTAAGAGGAGAGCACATGAGATTTAGTGTTGGTATACTATAGTTTAAAATCATATATCGTGGATGATGATTAATTAGAGGATAATAATGTTTGGATGTTCCGATATACCTTGATCATGAGAGGGAAGGAATGAGAAAACCATGATTCTAGAGGATTTTAGATCATAGGAAATGATATGAGGCATGAAATCCATTGAGGTGTATAAAAGTATGAGAGACCTCTCCTGGGGACTAATATGTCTCTGGTTGACATACTATTTTTTTAGGAAACATATGCAAAGCCTTGGAGGAATTGTGTTCATAGTCCAATAGAGGTTTCTTCAGGACACTGACTTCCCATTTCTGATGGTCATGGATGTTTATGAAGATACAAAATCAAACATTATACTACATTTTAATGTCATATAGCTTAAATGAAGGTATTACAGTTTAATTTTTTGCTTCATGAAAAAATAAAGTACAGTTTAACATCATGTGGTTAGAATGGTAAATAATTGTTTAAGCTCATTGAGATTTCATAGATTGTTATTGAATCCATTTTTATTTGGCGGATAATCGGGTTGGGATGTTCTATAATTCCAAAAACATGAGAGGGGAAGGAATGTGTAAACCATGACTTTGGGGATTATCAGATCAATATAAATGATACAGGACATGGAAGAAATTATGCGTATGAAGGTAGGAGAATACTCTCCTAAGGATGAATATTCCTTTGGTTGAACAATAGTTTTTTGTTGGAAACATATGAAGAGCCTATGGTTCATGATGTGCATAGTCAAGAAAAGGTTTCCATAAGACATTGATTGTCCATTTCCAATGGCTATATAGGTTTATGGATATCCAGAATCACTTGGGACACAGAGTTTGATTGCTCCAAAGGATGTGTCCAGGAATTTTTTAAACATTCAAGATGTGATTGTCTATGGAGTTTTGGGTAAACCTAGAATAGGAGGTAGGAGATAGGGTGTTCTGAAGTTTCATGAGGAATGTATCTTATTGTGGTATATAAGGGGTGGATGTTTGTGAGACATAAGGATGAAATGGAAAATGCTGTCAAACCCTACCAAAAATTTCATGTTGTGACCCTCCATTTTTCATGGGGGTCAGTGACAGTACTAAAGGGACTGGCCTGGATGGTAGGGACCACTGTCCTATAGTGGTCCCGGGAGGGGGTGTAGGGTGAACAGCCCATGGTATAGACCGCTGGTAATTAATGAGTTCCCACATAGGTATTTTTGGGTCGGAGTATCCACATAAAAGTTTTCTATGAAACTTCTTTCCATAAAGGTTGTTATTCGCGATGGGGCTCACCGTGTAGGATGGTACACATACTATTTTTGGAATAGGAGCTTCTGAAAACCATTGGAAAAATAAGATATGGTGTCAAACTATTTTCCAAAAAGGGGGTTTTGTGTACTACCTTCCACATAGGGATCCTACATACTATCTTATTCATAGGGAGGATGCATATTGTCTTCCACATAGGGAGTCCACAAATTGTTTTGCCTGCATAGGTGCATTCGTGAACCATTTTTATAATATTTTGTATTTTTTTGTTGGATGTAGAGGTTATTTCAAATATAGTTCATGGGGAGGAAACCCATGAACTTATTTATGCATATGGTCTATTTAATAGAGTCTTTCAACTTCTTTGGGTGTAGTATGGAATCCCAAAAATAGCTTCAAGTGAGATAGAAATTTCCCCCAAACCCTTTATGTCTTAATACCTTTTTCACCCATCCTAGAGCTCTTCTTCGTATGAGATATCTTTTTCCATTTCTTCCAACTGTCATCTTTTGGTTCCCACTGTGGTCCTTTTATAGAGTGTTTGGGAAATCATATCAACGGGAATACAGCACCATTTTTGGAAGCCCAAGAAGATACATCTCAACCTATGTATGAATTGGTTGACTTGGATTTACAGAGGTTTTGGTTGATGAGATGTGGTTCAAGGAACCCTGCCAAATTTCATTGTCTGTAAATCTTCTAAGTTCAAAGGACTTTATACATATTGAATTTATACATTAGATCTCTCCAAAAACATGTTTCTTGGAGTCCATCATCTGATTTCCATCTCCTTGCAGGTCATCGCCTCCCTGGTCCTTTCACAGACCGATGGTTCACTGTTCTGCAACCCATTAACCTTTCCCAGGGATGGTATGAATCACACTAAAACCTATTGAAAACTATTATTTTTTAAATTTCTTTCTCAAATTATTGATCTGATATCCATTTATTTTCCTTTTTGTACATGTAGTAATATCCATCTTATGAATTTTTAAGACCCCACAATTTCCCCCCCATTGGAATGGGGTCCAATCAGAAAGAAGAGGATGCTATTGCAATGTCGAAATAAGTTCTGACTAGAATAGTGAGATAACAATATCCATTTAGTATGATCCATGAGACTCGGCATCTATAGTTTAACTATTATTGGGTTCAAATAGATAACCCGACAAAAATTTTTCCTTTTCCATTATTACTGTAAATTTTTCATAAGCATGTTTGGTATAGGCTTAGCGGGTATAACATGACTATATCTTAGGTATCCTTTTGTGGGTTTTCAACCCAAAAATATTTCTCTCTCTTTTTAATATTTTTTTTCTCGATATTTTTTCCTAAACCATGCATATAAACGGTTTAATAAAATTGAACACAACATTTATCTAGGGGTTATCTTTATAGGATTTTAATCTAATGAGTATTTTGTATTTGTGATTTGAGGTTTATAGTGTTTACAATCAGACTTATTAATGATGTTTTAGGTAAAATATCTTCAACTAAAATTGATGGGGAAGGGTGAATAATTTGGGATTCATCATCCCAAAATTTCCAAATAATTCTAAGACATGAATGAGGGATTTTTATGGACTCTTAATTAGTGCTATTTGGAAGCATATGGTGATTTAAAGCCATTTTACATGTACAAAAATAGGAATGGACTCTACTGAGGAATAATTTTCCTTTTTTTGTTAATTTTGTACGATACGTATGTATATCCATCAAGGAATGATGTGTATAGATAAAAAAAAGTTGTCCAGATGAAATTGGCCACCCATTTTTGATGATCTGGGAGATTTATAACAATTGGATTTTTTTTATGTTAGGGATGATAGTGGAGGCTCATATGGGGGATTATGTCTAAAATTATTAGGGAAATTTGTATATTCTTTTAGTGGGAATCTTCTCCCACATGAATTTCACTTAGGTAATAGAGGTCCAATGAATGGTATAGTTTAACGGCATACAACTAGGACACATGGAACTTATTATGGGAGAACATATTTCACCAACCAAGAGAGGATAAAAGATCCATTGGTTCATCTTGAAATTCTTTTCATCTTGGATCATTTTAAAGGGGAAACTATGTGATCTATAATATAGGGGGTTAATGAATCTGGGGAGTGATATGGGACATAAATTTCATTTGGGCATATGGAAACCGGAATGTAATATCTTGGGGATGATATTGCCTTTGGTTGATGGCCATTTTGTAGAAAACATTTTCATATCCATGGGGGAATCATGTCTAAAGTCAAAAAAAGGTGTTTGTATGACACCATCCTTCCATTTTTTGATGGCTTATAGGTTTATGGGGATTCGGGCCATTTTGAACACGACATATGTATTACAAGATGGGGTGCACCTAAATATAAATGGGGGAATTTCATTGCCTGATGTTTTTTTTGAAAACTGGGAATAAGTAGGGAAATTTTTTTTTCATTGGTGAATCAACTTCACACATACGGATAAAGAATCTTTATTTTGTAGATGCCTAGAGAGACAAGAGGTGAATCAGGACATGATGTTATGATATATTAAGTACATGTGTATGAATGATATTTTAAATCCTTACATTGAGGGTTCTTGAATTAGGAGGGATGTCCCAGGGGCTTGGGAGCCATTATGCCTATTGAGATATGAGATGACTCTGTTGAGGATGAATTTTCCTTTGATTGATGGGATTTTTATAGGTAACATATGCAGAGCTGCTAGGGAATTATTTGAATAGTCAAAAAAGGTTTTTTTAGGAAACTAGACTTTAATATCTAATAGTCATGGATGATTATGGGGTCTATGTTTACTCAAATCATAGAGTTTGGTATTTGGAAGGAATGTATCTAGATATATTAGAAATGTTCTGGTTGTGACTCACTCGTGGAATCAAGTAATCCCTTACATAGATCTAGCTCATATGTAGGGTGAGTCATATGTTCCTTCTTTAGAGTACCCTTTATTTTAATGGCGTATGGTCTGGACCTGGGGTTCTATATGGGGAAGGAAGCCATAACATGACGTTTAGGGTCATGCTAATAGGACCAAAACCTAGACATATTTTCCATGATTCAATGTCGGATCTTCTACTAAGTTATCTAACCTCATGGGGGGCTATTCTCAATGTGAGAAATAAAGGAATACAATGATTTTAGGTCAACACTTAATAATGGCATAATCAATGGTGGGGAGAGTTTTATGCTTAGACCAACATTTTATAGTTTACTGTTGTGAAAAAAGGATGAATTCCACATAATTTATTTCCATGTGGGTTGGATTTAGGGTAATCCTGACATGAAATAAGGAAAGTATGATTTCCCTTGAGTATCACTGTGAATAGACCATGTCCGATGATTATCTGATTTGATTCAATTCGTGCGTAGACAAGGGTACATTTTAATACCTTTTGTGGCTATGTCTGAATCGTAGGATATGACTCTACCAAAAATTTACCATGGGGAAACATAGTCACATAGGATTCCCCTTAAACATTTATTGTAGATTTCTAGCCCGTAAAAATGATGGGAAGGCATTTTTTTATGAGATAAATCCAAGATAAGAATCTAATAATTTCCATTATGCGGTGCAGTTTAATGTCAAGCATCTAGGATACTTCTGGGCTTAAAGTTCAGTGTCACGTGGTAAAGACATTTTTAGTAGAGTTTATCATCATGTTGGGGAGAGAACTTTTCACAAAGATAATAAATAGCATTGAGTTAATCACAGTAGATAAGGGTACATTTTAATAAATTATGTGGTTGATTACGGATCATAGGATTCAACTCTTCCACAAATATGTTAGGGGGAAACCAAGTCACACAAGATTTTCATTGAACATTTCCTGTAAATTTATAGCCCATACACTGGATGGAAATGAATTTCATTTGACGAGGTCAAGCTAAGATAATAATCTACAAATTTCTATAGTGTGATGTTTTTTAATGTCATAAAGCCGATAAACTTCTGACCTTGTAGTTTAGCATCGTGTGGTAAGATGTTGGCAGCACAATTTACCATCATGTCACTAAGAAAAAAATTCAAAAAGGCTATAAATAGATTCAAGTTAATAAAATTCGGGATATTGTATTATTCCTTAGACATGAGATATGATATAATGTGTAAAACATATTCTCAGGGGGCCCTTGGACCAGAAGGAATGACATGGTACATGAAGCCATTTGGTGCAAAGAAGTAGGAAAATCCTCCCTTGAGTATGGATTTTCCATTGATTGAAAGGCAGGTTTTATGGGAAACATATGAAAAGTCGTCGAGGGCAGGATGTGAAAATTCAAACAAAGGTGTATGTAAGACACTGGCCTTATTCTTCTGATATCCATGAATATTTATGGGGACCCATGTTTTCCCAGAGTATATATTTTTATGAATGGGAATTATGTGTATAGGGAATTCATGAAATATCCAGACCATGATTATCCATGAACTATGGAAGATTTTACAATGATATTGCACATATATAGGGGAAGCATGATCTTTTTACTTTTTGTGTGTCGAAATTCTATCATTGAATATCTATCATATCTTTCCATTTTATAGGGTAGGAAATTAGGGGAATTTTCTGGATCTCGTAACACTGAGAATTGGGCCACACAATATTCTTGAGTAACCATGCAGTTTAATGTCATGTGGGTAGGGCCATTCATGGATTCCCCTGTGTAAGTATAACCTGTACACTTAATAAGGGGTTATTTTTGTTTTAAAAGAGATTTTGTACTAGTATGGAGGATTTAGGCATCACTATGTATCCTGTAAGGGCTGGAATCAAGACACACAAAGATCTGGAATGGAATTCCCTACATAGGTCTGACCCATATATAGGGAAAATGGGAATTTTTATTTCTTGGTAGTTGGACCATGATTTGTGGTCAAGGTGGAACTGCTTATCCTACAAGGTCAGGAATAAAGAAACACATTGTTGAAGACATATCCTCCCTAAAAAGGTCGGGTCCATGTATATGGAGAGGGAAGGAATTTTAAATGATGGATGAACTGAGATATGAGACTCGGTTATCACTACATATCCAATTTATATAAGAATCAATACATATAGTTCTAGAATATTCCATGTAGTTTAATAGAATACTGTAAGGACATAGGTAAACCTTCGTGAATTATAATCATATTGTTGTAGGTCTCGAAACATGGGATGTGGGCATCACTACATGTCCTGCTGAGATAGGGTTCAATCCAT
Organism: Viscum album; assembly: GCA_963277665.1. Lineage (NCBI taxonomy): Eukaryota > Viridiplantae > Streptophyta > Magnoliopsida > Santalales > Viscaceae > Viscum > Viscum album. Next base: position 1,657,070,896 of record OY728119.1, read on the forward strand.
ACATAGTTCTACATATTCCCTCCCTATATATTTGCAGTCCATATATATGTAGGGGGAATTTTTATCTTGTGATGATGGATTCACCTGGATAGATGATTCCAACATCACTATGTATCCTGCAAGGTCAGGAATCAACCCATACATAGTTGTAAATGTTATCTTCATAGTTGGTGCCCATGTGTAGTGAAATAAGAAGAAATATTTATTTTATTGGTGGTTGGGATATGATGTTAAATCTGAGCATTAATAATTATCATGAAAGGTAAGGAATCTAGCCATACATATTCATGCACACAATATGCTCCTTGTATTGATCTGACATCGGTGTTGGATTCGGGGAATTTTGGCTTCATCCTATATGGGTGTTGATCCTATCATATACCTCTATAATTTTTTTACACATGGGATCCCTTACCACCGATCCTAAACTCATGTGAGTTATACTAAATGTGAGAAACGAGGAGAAAAAAGTATTTTCCTTGTAGTAAGGGGTGATAGAGGATACACAGTCACATTATATTTATTGTGATGGTTTGGCCAAGATCAATGGTAGAGGCGTCACAACGTATCCCACAAGTGAATGGGAATAAATCCATTCACTGTCCACAAGAAAACATGTAGTTTAACATATTGTGGTAAGGATGAAATCCATACAATTTAATTTCATTGGTCTGGAATAACATGTATAGTTTAATGTCATTCCTTTATGATGAATCAATCAAGAATTTTATCATCATTCAATTAGGAAAAATCTATCATGCAGTTTATCTTCATGGATTAGGATGAATTATGTCTCTATGCAGTTTAATGTTTTACATGTAAGATGTATGTTTTTCTATTAGGTGAATTATTTCATCTGAAACCATTCATTTAAGGTAGATATAATGAGTTTTCCATATATTGATATCAAGGAATGTGCTTCATTAGAGTAGAACTTGTGTATGAAATATGGTCCCTACAAAATTGTCAAATTCTTTTGGTATTTCTTCCCAAGTATCATTCAGGTTCTGATGACTAACACCATCTCACCTTTGAGGAAAGACTAAAGGTGAACCTTATTCTTAAAGGCTCCTACGATCTCAATTTTGTAGATTTCAAAATGGTGAAAGGTGTGTAGTATTTTCTCATCTGGTAGGTCTTACTCAACAAACGTTTTCTAGGATTTCGCATCCATGTACATTTGATCACAAAAGGAAACATAGAGAGATGGAACATGAACATCAATCAGAAAAACTGCCTATGTACCGTATACAAGTGAGTACAAGTTTACCTAGTTAGTGGTACAGGTCATGGTCCAATAAGCCCATAAAGCATAAGGGAGATTGTTTCACCATGATTTCTTGTTATTTTCAACTATCATCAAGAGTATTTTGGAAATAGACTTGGTGAAAGACTTTATCTCTCTGTTGTATTTTGCATGGTAACGGTATCAACGGTTAGTTGTGATTCTATATTCCTAGAATAGATTTTCCAAATCTGTAAAGAAGATGTTGGTTCCATTTTCCATCAAAATTTTATGAGGGAAACCAAATTTGATGACTATGATGGGTTTCACAATGCTAATAATGATTAATTCCCCCGACCTCTTTAAGGGGTACAACTTCATCCCATTTTGAGAATAATTCAGTTGCTATGAGAATAAAAAGGAATTGGCTGGCTGTGGTTGGAGGATATGGTCCCACGATATCAATCCCCGATATGTAAAATGGAAAGGGGTACGTAGCTGTGTGAAGTAGTTCATGGGGTTGGTGAATGAAATTGGAATGTACTTGGAAGTCATGGAACTTTTGGGTTAATGTGGCACAATCTTGTATCGTAGTGGGAAAATAGTATCCAAGACATCAAATTTGATTGGATATATTGGGTTTTAATCGGTGTGCTTTACAATTTCTGGTGTGCACTTATTTCATGATGGTAGTTATCTCTCCTACCTCAAGGAACTTGAGAAGGGCTCCATCAAGGCCTCAATTATAGAGAAACTTTTCTTGGTTTATACCATCGTACAAAAAAAATTGACTTCCTACCATTGTATATGTTCTCCTCTAACCCTATCTAGTGGGAGTTCCCCCACTAGAGGTAATTTTCAATGAGATTCATCCAGCAGGTGGTGTGGCCATAAGGCTCAAGATCGTGGCTAATCTAGTTGTGTACTTCAGTTTCGTTCGGAATGAATTATAAGACCAATAGATAGAAGGAAATACTGATGACTATTTTATCTCAATCTGCATAAGATTGGGTGGTGACTTCAATTTCCAATGCATCGACTTCAGCATTTCGTGACTTGGGGACATAAGTTAGTGGCTGTTCTGATAGAAATTAGTATATCATTTATCGAACATGGTTCATCAAAGGAAACAGTGACTCTTTCTTGATTTCATAATAACTATTTACATGCATTATGACTAGATCCGAATAAAAATTATCTTTAGGAGCATTGATTTTGCAAGAAGTGCTTACATCAGGCCTGCAATGAGGGCCTAGTATTCTTCTTAATTATTTTCTCACCACTCTGAATACAATGAGTAAATAAAGATGGCCTTTTGTAGAGATATGAGTATATATCCCAGCACCACTTTGTTGAGCATGGGGTCTTATATCCTTTTACCTATAAGGATTTTAGAGGCATTATTGATGTACATTTCCCATGCATGGGTGTACTTTGGATGGGGAAATACTTATTCATTTGTATGTTCAATATCAAATGGGGCCATTTCTACTGAGGGGTGCTCTGCTTGGAAATATTCTAACTCTTGGCCTTTGAAATAATTCTGGGGAACATAATGTTTGTGAAAATGTTTTATAATGACTATCCACTATTATATAAATCTCATTGACATAGGATAGTTGAGGATATACTTGAGCGGTTTGCAGCGAGAGACCATAAATACCTTGTGGTGCTGCAGGTAATGCCTGATATTCTAAACCACATTGATTATGTCTCGGAAGTTATTCTATAGACTTGAATATCATTTCTCGACATCGATCTTTGTTCAGATGAGGTAATAGAGACTATTCTCACAGCTATCATCATTATTATATGTGAGGAAAGATCCTAGTAACCATTCAAAGGTGGTTACATAAACAATGCATGGTCTTCTCTCAATTGGAGGTAATAGAACTGGTTGTATTGGGAGATACCTTCTAGGATTTTCAAATGATCCTTGAAAATCATTATAATAGTAGAATGTGAAACCTTTCATCATTAACGTGGTGAAAGGAAAACACTTACCTACAAGGTTTTCCATGAAGCGTCGAATGTAGTCCATCTGCCCATGGAGTCCCCACAACATAGTGAGGTTGCAAGGTGGTGAAATTCCAATGATGTTTTATGTCTGATCACAGTTTACTTTGATTATGCGATGAAGTATGAAGAAACTGATGAATTTTCTGAAGGTAACTCTGAAGGTGAACTTCTAGGGATTCATCATTAGACTGTGTTGTCCCAGTTTATTGAAGATAGTTTCAATATCTGTTAGTTGGTTTGAACTTTGTTGTGATTTAACGATAAAGTCACGTATGTAGCACTAGATGAATTTTCCAAGGGCATAAAAATTCGATGAATGGAATGATGATATGTAGTGCGGAAATTTTTCAGACCGAAGTGAATCTCTGTATAGCATAATACTCCATGGGGGCCTTGGATGTAACACCCGAGACTTTTTTGAGAAATATTTTGTTTTTAAATCATCAAAGGAATCATTTACTACACACAACACTAGATTGTCTTGCTTTACACGCAATCGCGGCCTTCCTCGATAGCTTGCGTCGTACGCAATAACGAGTTTCACTAAACAATGATATGCTATTAAAATATTATTAAAACTAACCATTATGAATAGTAATAACCACTTTTTGAAATTTTAAAAATTTTATTTTTCAAAATGGACTTCATTTTTGGATTCGGAATATCGAAATTAGCCTAGGGTGAAATTTTGGTATTTTTCTGGAAACTTTCATTTTTTGATGAATAGTGAATCCACTAAGTGGTAGTTAAAAAACTAAATTTTTTCGTAAAACATAATTTTACCACTTCAGTGAGTGTAATTTCAAAAATCCAGGAGACACAGTTGATGTCAGTAAGTAAAATGTTGTTCAATGAGATTAAAATAATTTTTGGTGAATAGTAACTTTTACTTTTTTTACCACAGTTAAAAGTAAATAGGGTAGTTAAGGGTAAAAATGATATTATTATTACCCTAACACATGTCCTAATTCTATTGGATAAGTTTAATTCGACTAAAAACAACCTTAGGAATAAAATATGACCATTTAGGCCCACTTGGATTAGATTAGGACATTTATTATCAAATTATTTAAAGAAGGGTTAAAATAGTTAAAATCAATGTTTAATAACTAAAGAATTTTTAATATAGGGTTATAAATAAGATATATTCAACTATAAATATTAATTAGAAAGATAAAAATATTTCCTAAATAATGGTATTTTATTTATAATTTTTAGACAATAAATAATTTAATTTATTTATGACACAACGATGATGCAGTAATTATCTTATTAATGAAATTTTGACATAATTGATGTTATAAATACCCAAATAAATGTAATTTGAGACATTTTATGAATTAAAATAATTTTATAGGTTAATATGACATGTTATTATTGATTTAATAATCTTTTTTAGAACTAATCATTTTTTTATGATTTTCACAAAAATCAATTACTAAATAGTGTCAAAATCGACATAAAATAGTTTTTAAAACAAATACTATATTATTAATTTTTATTTTATTCCTAAAAATCTAAGGTTCGGAAAAATGACTTAGATAAGGTTATATATATTAATAATAAATAACTTGGGGTTCGTTTGGCTTGATATAGTAAGTTTATTAACCTTATAGTGTAAAAAAACAAGAAGACGCGATAAAAGTTAAATTATCTAACTTAAAGTTAAATCTAAATGCTAAGGTTAAAATTGATACCTAAACTTGTCTAAATTCTATTTTCTGAGAGGATTGAGATCCATACCCACATTATTTTCAAAATATATCAATTTGGAGCTGTTAAATACCGAATATGACTTTATAATAAAATAATATTTTTTGTTATTCCAAAGGTGCCCCTCTCCCCCCTTATAAAAGGGCACCTCCTCCATCTCTTCCTCACACCACTTTGATCCTTCATTCTCGGCCAAACCCGGAGAATTTATTCTCTCCACTTCCCTAGAGACATCCTAGAGGTCCTGGTCTTCTTTAAAGACCAGTTTTAGTGCCCTAAAAGGAGGTCTCAAAGAAGCGCTTCAAAGAAGAGGTAATGCCTGTTACCGATTCTTTCATCTTTATTTCTTCTTCCACTTCTTCTTCTTCAGTTGTTTAATTATGAAGTAATAACATCAGTATCACTCATATACTGTTATGTTATTATAATTATGAAACAACCCTATTTCACCATCTATCCATCCTACGGAAAATGAAATCACTGAGCGTGCGTACGTACGGAATACCGTCTCCACGCCGTGGTGTAATCTATTTTCCACCACCACCTTACTTGGATGGGTATAATGGAGTAAATAATATATATATATGATTATTGTAAATTTATATTGATTCTGAAATAGTATACATACACTCCAATACCATTACACGATCATGGGAACGATAGCATCGCTCGTGCATACGTACGGAATACCGTTTCCACGATGTGATGCGACTCGTTCTACATGATCTTCATTGCATAATGATTATATAAATTAATTTAATGAATGAATATGATATATATTACACTAATACAATTCTGGAAATTAGGTATCTATAACCTAAAAATAAGAATAAGAATTTATTCGACAAAACAAGCATAAGAACAAAAAGTAATAAACACCCGAATAACAAGTAGCAATGAAATATTACTAATAATAAGCTAAGAATATGACCATATATGATATCATAACAATGATTATGATTATGGAATAAGTCAACTAAATTATTTAAATCATTATACAGGAGGTTCGGACACTTACGAAGAAAATCAGACCTAAGGTAAGGGAAAATATCACAATCTCATTTTATCCGAGATTGTTTATACTTTGGTATTTACTGGGGTTTATTTTATCATCCACATCCATGTTTCCTCGATATGTAATATTGTTTCCATCCACCTACAATTGTTTAAATCCAATTTTACCCTTCGGTGAGTTTTTAGTAAAAGATATGAAAGGAATCTTTTGTCGTTTTTCGTACGAGGTACTTTTTGACTTTTCCGACAAAAGTACGAGAAGAATGTTTTTTTAACATATACGACATGAATGGATTTTTAAAAAATTATTTCCAAGAATTTTCCTTTATAAGTTTTCAAGTTTATTTTTAATCAACTTCTTTTAGTTTAAAATTGTATGACATGTTAAGAAAGAAAAATGTTTTTGAAGTAGAAAGGATATTTTCCTCAAGAATAGAGTTCAAGTGTTTTATCAAAATTATTTTCCATCTAAGATAATATAGGGTTATGTTTCTATCCCTATTATTACATTGATTTTATTAGGTTGTGATGGAATTATTTTTATGAATTCCTTTATCTTATATGAATTTTTTTATCATGTTGTTTAAGAATCCCATTTTTATTACATGGGTTATGAAATGATGTATGATTTAGGATTTTGTGGCACACATAAGAATAGTATCATTATGAAATGGGTGGGACTTATATCTCCCTCCAATGCATTGGGTAAATATTTTATATCTCATGAGATAGACATGGCTGGAATGATAGGTTAAACCGGTTCAGTGAAATAGGACTGAAACGAGGAGTGAACTCGGTTCAGAAATGGTCTTTGTCCACTAAGATAGTCCTGGCAATGAGTCTTGACTAGTAGAAATGATTCTCTATGATTATGTGTGTATGCCAAAAAGTTTCTTGTTTTGAGTTATTATTATTGGGATTACATTTCACTACTATGATTTATCCCATGTTATGAAATTATGATCTCTTTTGCAGGTTAAGATTTCCAAAAGATATGTTCTTATGAATATGATGTGATTGATATTTCTTTTGTTTACCCTTACTGAGAATTTGAGCTCACCCTTTTGTATATTTTCTTTCCCCAGGTCAGGAAGAAGGATATTAAGTAAGATATTCCAAAAGGGACTATAGATATGATGAAATAAAGGGGAGACAGTCTAGATGCTTTATGAACCAATTGTTTATGTTTCCCAGTTTCTAAAGACATTATACCTATATGGTCCTTTCATGGTTTTGTTATATGTTGTAATAATTATGCTTCAATTTTGAAGTAATAACAATGTATGTAAAGAATGGGTCGTTATAGTTGGTATAAGAGGGAGGTTATAGTCAACCTTTGGAAACTAGGATGTGAAAGCCTTAGTAAGAAACATAAGGATAATTTTAAGCATACAAAAAAATATTAGTGTTTTAGAAATGACCATGAATAACCTAAGATAAGACCTTAAGTGTGAAATTTTATTCTTGATTATGTGGTTTTCCTATTATAATTAGTGTTGCTCACACTATTCTTCTTGGTTTTAGTCAATGGCTGGAACCTGAAGGAACCATGTTAATGCGGAATACGACGGGCAATGAAATTATTGTCCCTCTGAGCAACCAAACGTTATGGGAGCTGGAATGATAAAATTTTTAGCCATGCTCACACAACTTTCTCAAGCTATGAATCATGCAGGACTTCCAAACGAGCAAAGGAAGGAGCAACATTCTGTTGAATCCATCATGAGGCAGCGTCTACCTTCTTTCAGCAAGTCTACTGATCCATTAGTTGCTGAACAATGGATTAGTACTACTGAAAAGATATTTTCAGTTCTTCAATGTTATGAACATGATAATTTCATCCTAGCAGTGTATTTTTTGTAAGGAGATGCTGATCAATGGTGGAATCTTATTACGAATATGAGGCAAAGGGATGAAATTGAGTCCATGGAATGGGACGAGTTCAAGAAATTATTTTTCAATAAGTACTTCCCTCTTATTCTCCGAACAAAGATGGAGAAAGAGTTTCTTGAACTGAAGCAAAAGGATGATGAATCTATTGGTACCTATGAAGCAAATTTTACAAGATTTTCAAGGTACGCTTCTGGTATTATTATCCATCCTGAGATTAAGATCGATCGATTCTTTAGTGGCTTAATACCAAGTCATCGAAGGGCCATATCCATAAGGGACTTCAATAGCTATGAGGAAATAGTTCGATGTTCTCTCAAAGTTGAGATAGAGATTGGAGTAACCCATCAGTCATATAGGTTTGATAAGAAGTGGAAAATGGAATTCAAAGGAAAATCTAAAGAGCACACTGAATAGAAGATGAGCTTTCCCTTATGCTCAATGTGTGGAAAGAAACATGGAGGGATTTGACTTAAAGGGACAAGTAAATGTTTAAAATGTGGAAAGGTAATCGGGCATATGAATGTCGCAATGATGGGAAGAAGATGTCTAATGATGCAAACAAAGGAAGGGATAGGCAGAATGAACCTACTAGACTTCAATGTTTCAAGTTCAAGGAGATGGGGCATTATGCCAATAAATGCCCTAATCCAAGGGTTGTTTATGATGATTGACCTCTACAAAATCTTAAGGCTAAAGAAAAAGGAAATTCACATGAAATTTCTATCAGCGATGTGGAGTACGATAACGATGTGGTGAAAGGTACACTTACCATCCACTCTAAAGTAGCAAATGTTTTATTTGATTCTGGATCCACCCACTCTTTTATTTCTGAAGATTTTTCTAAGGGTATCACCATATTACCTCAACAATTAGATGTTGAGTCAGCTGTGACAACACCTAATGGCACAACAGTCGCATCAAAAGTTTATAATTCTTCCCCGATTGAAGTTTGTGGGAATGTGCTTCCTCCAAATCTTGTGATCCAACCTATAGTGGAATTTGATGTGATTATTAGCATGGATTGGCTTTCTTTATATGGATCTCATATCAATTTCCAAATAAGGGATTTCACATTTCATATTCAAGATCAATCTCTAATCGTCTATCGATGCAAGGATGAACATAACTTTCCAGTAGAAATTTCTTCCATCTTATGGGTCTTGATTCTACTAAATGAAGGTTATTTATCACAAATGGTTTGTGAGAAACTCACGATTAATAATATTCGCATTTTACGGGAGTTTGATGATGTCTTTCTGGAGGAATTGTCAGGTCTTCCGCCAAATCTTGAAGTTGAGTTTTCAATAGAACTCGTACCGGGTTCTTTTCCTATTTCAAAGAAACCTTATAGAATGGCCCCAATTGAGTTGCAGGAATTGAAGAAGCAACTCCAAGAGAATCTTGATAAGGGGTTCATATGCCCTAGTGTGTCACCTTGGGGAGCACCTGTTCTGTTTGTTAAGAAGAAAGATGGATCAATGAGACTCTGCATTGATTATCGAGAACATAACAAGATCACTATCAAGAACAAATATCCTCTCCCATGCATTGATGACTTATTTGACCAACTATGCGGAGCACAATACTTTCCAAGATTGATCTTCATTCAGGGTATCATCAATTAAGGGTCAAAAGGGAGGATATACCAAATACGGCTTTCTGTACAAGGTATGGACACTATGAATTTATAGTTATGCCATTTGGTCTTACTAATGCCCCAGCTATCTTCATGGATCTGATGAATAGAGTCTTTAGAGACTATCTTGATCAATTTGTGGTAGTCTTTATAGATTATATTCTTGTCTATTCAAAGAGAAAGGAAGAACTTGAAGATCACTTGAGAATTATGTTGAAGACCCTGAGAAAGGAGAATCTTTTTGCTAAATTTACCATGTGTGAATTTTGGCTTCAAAAAGTTGCATTTTTGGGTCACATAATCTCAAAAGAGGGGATATCTATGGATCTAGCAAAAACGGAGGTTATCGAAAGATGGTCGAGACCAACAACAGTAACTAAGATCCGAATTTTTCTTGGTTTGGATGGATATTATCAACGTTTTTTGAAAGATTTTTCATGATTATCTAATCCACTCACTAGGTTGACTCGGAAAGGAGTTAAGTTTATTTGGACGGAGGAATGTGAAGAGAATTTCAAGGAGTTGAAAAGAAGGTTTTCCAGTGCACCTGTGCTCACACTTCCTGGTAGTGGAGAAAGGTTTGTGATATATAGTGATGCTTCCAAGAAGGGATTGGGGTGTGTTCTTATGAAAAATGATATGGTGATAGCTTATGCCTCACGACATTGGAAAATCAATGAGAAAAATTACCCAACTCATGATTTGAAGTTAGTTGTGGTAATCTTTGCATTAAATATTTGGAGGCATTATCTTTATGGTGAAAGGTGTGATATTTATACTGATCATAAAAGTTTAAAGTATATTTTCACAGAAAAGGAGATGAATATGCGCCAAAGAAGATGGTTGGAGCTGATTAAGGATTACGACTGCTAAATTCATTACCACCCGGGGAAATCAAACAAGGTAGCTGATGCATTAAGTCGACAAGACCATGCTAGATTATCCACGATGAGGATCACAAAAGATCCAATATTTATGGATTTACAAAGGATGGATCATGGAATTTTAATGGAATGGGGAAAATTGTATCTTTCTCAAATGAATGTTCAACCATCTATACATGTGAAGATTAAAGAGGCACAGAAACAAGATGTAGAGTTACAAAAGAAGGTGAGAAATATTCCTGAATCCAACCTTGATTGTGATGGGATAATAAAGTTCAGGAATCGGGTATGTGTTCCTCCCATCCCATAATTAAAGGAGGATCTGCTGGATGAGGCTCATAGTTCTTCATTCTCTATTCATCCTAGAAGCACGAAGATGTATAGGGACCTGAAAGAGTACTTCTGGTGGGATAGCATGAAAAGAGATGTTGTTGAATATGTCTCTCGATGCTTGGTTTGTCAACAAGTTAAAGCTGAGAGACAGAAGTCTAAGGGGATGTTACAACCATTACCCATACCCGAATGGAAATGGGAAAACATCACTATGGACTTTGTCACAAAACTTCCTAAAACATCCAAAGGCAATAATGCTATCTGGGTCATAGTTGATCATCTTACAAAGTCTACACACTTCATTGCTATTAGAGAGGATTTCTCTCTGGATCAGCTTTCCAGGATATATGTAAAGGATGTGGTAAGATTGCATGGAGTACCACTTTTTATTATATCTGATCAGGATCCGAGATTTACCTCAAAGTTATGGTGAAGTCTTCAGCATACTCTGGATACAGAGTTGAGTTTCAGCACTGCTTATCGTCCTCAAACAGACGGTCATTCTAAGAGAACAATTCAAACTCTAGAAGATATGTTGAGAGCTTGCTCTATGGATTTCAAAGGTGGTTGGGATCAACACCTAAATTTGGTGGAATTTTCTTATAATAATAGCTTTCACTCCAGTATTCAGATGGCTCCTTATGAAGCTCTCTATGGAAATAAATGAAGGACTCCAACTTGTTGGGATGAAGTTGGGGAAAGGAAGCTATTTGGACCTGATCTTGTTGATGAGATGGCGGAAAAGGTCTGGTCTATTCAACAACACATAAGAGCAGCTCAGAGTCGACAGAAAAGTTATGCCGACAACCGAAGAAAAGACCTAGAGTTTGAAGTGGGTGATAAAGTGTTCTTACGAATATCTCCCTGGAAGAGGGTCTTGAGATTTGGAAAGAAGGGGAAGTTGATCCCTAGATATATCGGTCCTTTCGAAATACTGGATCGTGTTGGAAAGGTAGCTTACCGATTGGCGCTTTTACCGAATCTCTCTCAAGTTCACGATGTGTTCCATGTATCTCTCCTGAGAAAGTAAATACCTGATCCTTCACATGTACTCAGATCAGAAGTTGTATCGCTGGAGCAAGATCATTCTTATGAAGAACAACCGATAGAGATTATGGATCATCGCGAAAAAGTTCTACGGAACAAGACCACTCGCTTGGTGAAAGTTTTATGGAGTAACCACCAATTATAAGAAGCTACATGGGAGCTTGAGGACATGATGAGGGAAAGGTATCCTCATATGTTTGTTAAAAAGTGACGAATTTCAAGGGCGAAATTCATTTTAAGGGGGGTAGAATGTAACACCTGAGACTTTTATGAGAAATATTTTGTTTTTAAATCATCAAAGGAATCTTTCACTACACACAACACTAGATTGTCTTGCTTTACATGCAATCGCGGCCTTCCTTGATATCTTGCGTCGTATGCAATACCGAGTTTCACTAAACAATGATATGCTATTAAAATATTATTAAAACTAGCCATTACAAATAGTAATAACCACTTTTTGGAATTTTATAAATTTAATTTTTCAAAATGGACTTCATTTTTGGATTCGGAATATCAAAATTATCCTAGGGTGAAATTTTGGTACTTTTCTGGAAACTTTCATTTTTTGATGAATAGTGAAACCACTAAGGGGTAGTTAAAAAACTGAATTTTTTCATAAAACATAATTTTACCACTTCTGTGAGTGGAATTTCAAAAATCTGAGAGACATGGTTGATGTCAGCAAGTAAAATTTTGTTCAATGAGATGAAAATAATTTTTTCTGAATAGTAACTTTTTACTTTTTTTTACCACGGTTAAAAGTAAATAGGGTAGTTAAGAGTAAAAATTATATTATTATTACCCTAAAACATGTACTAATTCTATTGGATAAGTGTAATTCGACCAAAAGCAACCTTAGGAATAACATATGACCATTTAGGCCAAAATGGATTAGATTAGGACATTTATTATCAATTTATTTAAAGAAGGGTTAAAATAGTTAAAATCAAAGTTTAATAACTAAATCATTTTTAATATAGGGTTATACATAAGAAAAATTCTACAATAAATATTCATTATAAATCTAAAACGATTTCCTACATTATGGTATTTTAATTATAATTTTTAGACATTAAATAGTTTAATTTAATTATGACACAACGATGATGCAGTAATTATCTTATTAATGAAATATTGACACAATTGACGTTATAAATACCCAAATAAATGTAATTTGAGACTTTTTATGAATTCCAATAATTTTATAGGTTCATATGACATGTTATTATTGATTTAATTAACTTTTTTCGAACTAATCATTCTGTTATGATTTTCACAAAAAATCAATTACTAAATAGTGTCAAAATTGACATAAAATAGTTTTTAAAACAAATACTATATTATAAATTGTTAGTTTATTCCTAAAAATCTAAGTTTCGGAAAAATTACATAGATTAGGTTATATATATTAATAATTAACAACTTGGGGTTAGTTTTTCTTGATATAGTATGTTTATTAACCTTATAGTGTAAGAAAACAAGAAGACACGGTAAAAGTTAAATTATCTAACTTAATGTTAAATCTAAATGATAAGGTTAAACTTTATACCTAAACTTGTCTAAATTCTATTTGATGAGAGTTTTTAGACCCATACCCACCTTATCTTCTAAATATATCAATTTTGAGCTATTAAAAACCGAATTTGACTTTATAATAAAATAATATTTTTAGTTATTCCAAAGGTGCCCCTCTCCCCCCTTATAAAAGGGCACCTCCTCCCTCTCTTCCTCACACCACTTTGATCCATCAAGCTCGGCCAACCCCTGCCAATTTCTTCTCTCCACTTCCCTAGAGACATCCTAGAGGTCCTAGTATTCTACAAATACCAATTTTAGTGCCCTAAAAGGAGGTCTCAAAGAAGCGCTTCAAAGAAGAGGTAATGCTCGTTACTGATTCTTTCATCTTTATTTCTTCTTCCACTTCTTCTTCTTTAGTTTTTTCATTATGAAGTAATAACATAATTATCAAAAATATACTGATATGTTATTATAATTATGAAACAACCCTATTTCACCATCTATCCGTCTTATGGAAAATTAAATCACCGCGCGTGCGTACGTACGGAATACCATCTCCACGCCGTGGTGTAATCTATTTTCCACCACCACCTTACTTGGATGGGTATAATAGTGTAAATAATGAATATATATGATTATTTTAAATTTATATTTACTCTGAAATAGTATACATACACTCCAATACAATTCCACGATCCTGGGAACGATATCATCGCTCGTGCGTACGTACGGAATACCGTCTCCACGATGTGATGCGACTCGTTCTACATGATCTTCACTGAATAATGATTATATAAATGAATTGAATGAATGAATATGATATATATTACACTAATACCATTCTGTAAATGAGGTATCTATAACCTAAAAAGAGGAATAAGAATTTATTCGACAAAAGACGCATAAGAACAAAAAGTAATAAACACCCGAATAACAAGTAGCAATGAAATATTACTAATAATAAGCTAAAAATATGACCATATATGATATCATAACAATTCGTATGATTCTGGAATAAGTCAGTGACATTATTTAAATCATTATACAGGAGGTTCGGACACTTACGAAGCAAATCGGACCTAAGGTAAGGGAAAATATCACAATCTCATTTTATCTGAGATTGATTATACTTTGGTATTTACTGGGGTGTATTTTATCATCCACATCCATGTTTCCTAGATATGTAATATTGTTTCCATCCACCTACAATTTTTTAAATCCAATTTTACCCTTCGGTGAGTTTTTAGTAAAAGATATGAGGGGAATCTTTTGTCGTTTTTCGTACGAGGTACTTTTTGACTTTTCTGAAAAAATTACGAGAAGAATGTTTTTTTAACTTATACGGCATGAATGGATTTTTAAAACATTATTTGCAAGAAGATTCTTTTACAAGTTTTCAAGTTTATATTTAATCAACTTCTTTTAGTTTAAAATTTTATGACATGTTAAGTAAGGAAAATGTTTTTGAAGTAGAAAGGATATTATCCTCAAGAATGGAGTTCAAGTGTTTTATCATAATTATTTTCCATATAAGATAATATAAGGTTCTGTTTCTATCCCTATTATTAAATTGATTTGATTATGTTGTGATGGAATTATTTTTATGAATTCCTTTATCTTATATGAATTTTTTTATCATGTTGTTTAAGACTCCCATTTTTATTACATGGGTTATGCAATGATGTATGATTTATGATTTTGGAGCACACATAAGAATGGTATCATTATGAGATTGGTGGGACCTATATCTCCCTCCAATGCATTGGGTAAAGATTTTATATCTCATGAGATAGACATGGCTAGAACGGAAGGTTAAACCGGTTCAGTAAAACAGGACTGAAACGAAGAGTGAACTCAGTTCAGAAATGGACTTTGTCCACTAAGATAGTCTTGGAAATGAGTCTTGATTAATAATAAATGATTCTCTATGATTATGTGTGTATGCCACAAATTTTCATGTTTTAAGTTATGATTATTGGGATTACATTTCACTAATATGATTTATCTCATGTTATGAAATTATGATCTCTTTTGCAGGTTAATATTTCCAAAAGATATGTTCTTATGAATATGATGTGATTGATATTTCTTTTGTTTACCCTCACTGAGCATTTGAGCTCACCCTTTTGTATGTTTTCTTTCCCCAGGTCAGGAAGAAGGTTATTAAGTAAGATATGCCAAAGGGGACTATAGATCTGATGAAATAAATGGGAGACAGTGTAGACGATTTATGAACCAGTTGTTTATGTTTCCCAGTTTCTAAAGACACTATACCTATACGGTCCTTTCATGGTTTTGTTATATGTTGTAATAAGTATGCTTCAATTTTGAAGTAATAACAATGTATGTAAAGTATGGGTCATTATATTTGATTTAGTTCATTCTTCATCTTTTCATCCCATTTGGATCTATTTGTATCCATAGTAGACATCCATGAAAGAGAGTTCCTCATATATGTCAGTCACATCAATCAAAAATTCCATTATTGAGGCCAAGAAATCAACTTTTGGGTAGTGTCGATTGAGGACCTTGAAGTCAATGAAAACTATGATATTTCCATTATTTTTTTGATAGGGACTATTTTTTCAAGAATGATTAGATGTTGGACTTATTTAATAATGGTATCTTTGATTATCTTCTTAACATAAGCCTATATTTTGGAATCATGTCCCAGGTGAGTCCTTCTAGAATCCTTCTTGTATCCATGATGATCTTATGGCTGACCCTGATGATGATTAGGAACCATAGGATTGAGGCCTAGAATTTTTGTGTAGTTATAGGAAAATACATATCGCTTCTTTTTTTTAAGAAAAGAGGTATATTACTCACGCTCCTCAAAATTCATAACCACACTAATCAGAGTGGACCGTGGATAATCATTAGTGCCTAGGTTTATCTCCCTATGTTAATCAATAATGCTAGATATTCCTCCTTTGAATGCTAGAGGGGAATCATTTAAATGTTCTTCTTATTATTTTTCTCTAACCTCTTCATGGTCTTCTTCATCATCTTCTTACTCTTATTAAGGGGAGATGATTCAAGAGATGAACTCTTCAACATTGGGTGAGGAATCACATCTTTGATTTATGGAAACTTAAACAGCTCCATTTTCCCCAGCCGACTGTGTGGAAGTTTCTAAATAGGATGGAATGGGGGTGGAAGCATTTACTCACATTATTTTAGAGACAACACATCATATTCTTCCTTAGTGGGTATGGTAAGTACAGTATAGAGCCACAAGGATGGGCTTGGATCATTTTTTGGTTTATCCCTCACTGTCATCAAGGATGTTAACAATATTTTTTGTGTCCTTGGACATGGCCTCCATAAGAGAGATCATAAATATGACAGAGTCTGTGTCTTAGATTAGACATGTGAACTCAAACAGATTTATGGGTAATTTATACTCATCCCCAGGTTGTTTGAGGGGATTAGTTAGATCTATTTCTAATCCATTTGGGATTGTGATCCAACCAATTTCGTCGTCCAAAGACTGTGTCTCCTTCACTTCATAGAACCCTGCATCGATGTGATCTGACTTAGAGATTTTGAATGGGGATTTATTGGAATTAAATGTTTCATTTTACCCATTAGCATAATATTTAATGCAAAAAATGATATTATGAGAGAATCGTGGCTTTTTATGTATCTAGGGCCTACCCAAAATGACATTTAAGGCCATATATTGACACACTACCATGGAATAAAAATCAAACATGACCTAACCAAGCCAAGATTCAAGCTTAATTGAACCCAACAGATTCTGCTCAATTTTGTCATATCCCAAAAAATTTGTGGTGCAAGGTGTCAAATAATCCTCCATCCAGCCCAACTAAAAAATTGTTCATAGTAGGAGGATGTTAGGTTTAGATCCATTTTTGAAGAAAATTTTCTGGACATCAAAGTCATTTATCATTCTAGCCACATAAAACTGTTTGATGTGTCCATGCATAATTGCTTCTTCATCCTGACCTATAAAGGAGATAATAGCAAGGAATTCTATGAGATTTTTATTCATCAAATAGACTTTAGCAGTTAGTACATCAGCCTCAAATTCATAGGGTCTTAGTAAATCTTCGATAAGTGCCTCCCTAAAGTCTATTGACATATTCAAGGAATCCCGGATTGATAGCTGTGTCGGTACTATGGATAGTTTTTTCAGAATATCATATTTATTCTCTTGAGGTCGGATATTCTCGATTTGGGGATTCCCTTTCATGGGGACTTGTGGGTCTAGATCATTGGACATAGAGAGTCCGTCTTCTTTGTCTTGAGTTTACGGTGTTGTTGTACTTTTAGAGTTTGGCTGAACTGTTCTGATTGCATGCCTTTAGTGATTAGACATTATCACTTCCTCCAAAGGATACTCTAAGATGATTTGGATCAGATTTCATTCAGTAGTGGTAGAGAAACACTATAGTTTATATTTTTTCTATTATAAGGTCCTTCTATGACTTTCTACAACATTAACGCTTTGAGTTAAGGTTAGGTCAGGAATTTGACTCTTGTCAAGATCACTCCTTCTTGGAAACCCTCATCCTCTGAGCCTTCTTACTCTCTCTCCATTTGGATGTGGGGAATTTGGGTTCATGGCCATAGTCTCAATTAGATAAGGGGTCCGTAAATTTAATTACATTGATTGAACTAAAAATTTGTTCCCAATATGGTAATGATTATGTGTGGTTGTCTTCTTCTAATGGTGTTGTTTTTCTGGATGGTTCCCATTGTCACATTGTGAGGGGTAGTTACCATTGATCTATTTGGTGGGCCAGTGTCTGTGATTTCAAGTCTTCTAGAATGTAGTCTAAAAGTGTCAATACTAGTTTTGGATTTGATTTCAAATCATATTATTGTTCCGGATTTCTTCCTTTTTGGGCCTTAGATGATTGTGGGACTGAGGGTGATGGTTGTATTGCATCAGGAGCTATTTGGGGAATGGTTGGTTACATAAACAATGCCTAGATGATTCCATGAGATTAGTTGTCTATATTTTGTTTCATCCAATTATCCAAAAAAATATCCTTTGTACTAGTGACTATTTTCCACTCCTCATCCTCTCTTGGGTCTAGGGTGGAAACAAACACTACTTGTGTTAGTGGTGATCCTTATGTGACTTTTCTAGAATCCTCTATCATTTGCAAGATATCCTTGGAGACGAATCACTCCTAGATGGTTTATCCTAGTATCCAATGGTAGGGAAAACAATTTTTATGGTCATTATGACACGTCTCATCTGTTCGTTTTGGCCTTGGTTGTCAGAGAAAGGTGAAATTCATGATGGCTACAAGGTAGCCACGAACATTGTCATCTCAGAATGAGTAGAATTTATTTCATTATTCCTCTAACATATTTATTCTGGCTTCCCTTCCCTTGTCTTTCCATGGTGTGGGTTGATTTTTTTCATGCAAGTGGTCCTTCACGGTTTGGTGGAGGCCTCAAAACTGGAGCTGGTGTCCAGGGTAGCTTAATCATGACCGAAGTCGCTTCATCATTTCCGGTTATTTTTCCAAGGGATTATGGGGCCAATCAAGACTTTATATTGTTCCTATGTAAGGAGTCTTCTAATATTGAGTCAATGGAGGAGAAATCATGAGACCCACATGTGTACTTCACTTGGATGAGTGGTGTCCATAATTTATCACTGAGATTATCGATGCACATAGTGATCATTTAATCATGTGGGAGTGGTCGGTTCAAGAAGTATGCCAGGCCATTCCATATGGTGATAAATTCTAAAAATACTTTATTTTATCACTACTTATAGTTCATGAGTTCACTGACTGTTGTCTTTGCCAATGTTGAACTAAACATGAAGTGAAACTATCGCTATAGGTACTCCCAGCCTATGACTCAGTTAGCTTGTAAAATAGTATACCACATTAAGGATCAACCTTAAACAGTTTACATAAAACACCAGAGTTTCACTAATTATTTTTTCTCTAGGGTTACCATCATGGGACCAAAATATGATGAATATGTCGTTAGATTTTGTTTCATGTATCCTAATCCATTGAACACTGAGAAATAATTTTTGATGATGTTTGGGGTTGGTGAAATGTTGCTCACCCAATTAGGGCATGGTTTTTTTGGTTATACTAGGGAATTCCACCATTCCATGTCTTCTAGTTGAGTTGTAAATTTCCCAATTATATTAAAGATCCCTTGATGCATATCTTTCTAGACATGATCATGGGCGGGTACAGCAAGGGAAAGAACTAGAGGTTCCGACACTAATGTAATTTGGGTTAGATACCCATATAGGGGTATCTATTGTGGATTTTCATGAATATAGTATTGCTACTTCTCTAGTAGGGGATGTCTTGATACACATATGGGGATTGATTCATGTATACTAATGATCCTTCTGATAGATTAGATGGGAATCAGATCATTGAGCTAAGTTTCATTTACTGTGATGAGTTCCTATGATAAAGGCACCACTTTTGGGAACACCTATTGATGTCCCACTTGAGGAACATACCCAACAAGATAGATTTCTTGATGCATATCTACATTGATTCATATGATATTTTTCATTTCATCCCCACGCATGGATAATCTTTCCTCGATAATGAGGTACACATTTTTAGAGGGAGGTGGGTCATATATGACCTTTGATTTATTCTTCACCTTGTTGGGATTCGGGATGGAGGTAGTAATCTGTATACTATGGGTGCACCCAAATTTAGGGAAGCTTTCTGGTATGGAGTATGCACACCCTCATGGTAGGTGTGGACCACATCCAGGA
Organism: Viscum album; assembly: GCA_963277665.1. Lineage (NCBI taxonomy): Eukaryota > Viridiplantae > Streptophyta > Magnoliopsida > Santalales > Viscaceae > Viscum > Viscum album. Next base: position 1,657,090,929 of record OY728119.1, read on the forward strand.
TGGAACCATCTTCTATTTCACCCAATAATTTTGTATCATTTCTTATGAGGTCTGTGGAACTGACATCTGCCACATTCACTAATGCATACCAAATTGGGGGCAGTGCACCTAGTGCTAAATGGTAGGATATATTTTTTCATTTTTCGATGGACCTGTCTTTCCATTATATGCTATTATTTGGATTTCATGGGAAAAAGAGCCCTAATGGGATCAAAAATATTACCTCACAATATGACTACATCCTGGATGGGGTATTAGCCTTGAGATGGGACTATAAGGGTGATCTATCTACTCATTGTACTTTTCTATATAAGAGATGAAAGATGTCTGTTGTATGAGACTATGAAGTCAAAATTCACTTACCCTGTGGTCTAGGATTGATCCTATTCTAACATTGATGCGCTATAGCACAGATTCATTGGTCTTACGGGGGAATTTTGAGTTAAAAATATTCCCATCTCTATGGGTTGGGGATGTTCATGTATTCAGATGTATCTGCTTCAATTACATAATTATTGATTTCACACACTCCCATATGGGTGTGATCTGGGTATGGATCTGGGTTTTCACAAGATTTGTTTTCTTCCGAGGACTTGATCATTAATTTTTGGTTAGAATCCCATAAGCGGGAAGCATACTGGATATTCTCGGATTCCTGGTTATAAGATTCCTAATGGTTTTCTCTCATCATGCTTGATGCTTTTGATACTTACTTAAAGATGGTTCTTGTTGAATATGCTACCTTTACTGAGTAGAGATTCCATTTGATTGATGACTTTTTGGTACTGACATTGGAATATTTCATTTATGACGAGGTCTACTAGATGGGACGTGGGGTGAACTGTAGAGCTCAAATTTTTCCCACCCCCTAGATATGAAATTCAGATGGGGCATCACCAATGTGGAAACACTACTTGTGTATTTCATAGAGGTAGTCCAATTCAAGTCCTTTTATTTTCCTTTATGATTGTAGACTCCATGTAAACAAGAGGCCTTCCATGTCAATTTGAATTTAAAGCACTCCTAATTTGTGGACATGTTCTTCATACCCACATAGGGAAATAACTTTTCTTTTAGCTATAGTAGAGTTTTACTGACATTTATATGAATTTTATGAATATATTTCTCAGACAACTCCCTCAGTATGTCAAAGAGAGAAGTGTTTGTGTTAGAATACATCACTAGTATATCATCCTAATCTAGTTTTATTCTCATGAGAAACAAATCCTTTTTTTGTTTTTTCATGGAATATTCTACCCGATATTCACATATTTAATTATTCTTAACGATTTCATTCCATGCAGCATGGATTTTAGGATACTCATCGATATGTGAGCGGCGTAAGGGTGGATTGGAAGATGAGTGTGGCCTCGGGCTTTCATTTGGTTGATAAAGGATATCACTCATCATAAAAGGAGTGTATGACATGTCTGACTACACCTTATTAGTGCCTAAGCATAGGTGGTATTTCTAACATTTTATTCGGTGAGGGGATGACCTCCTATCCAGTCTGAGTTTTGACTATGGGGAGGAACTTCACAGTTGGTGCTACGATGGAGAGGGCTACCATTTAAATATGATGTATGACTGTCTGGAATTCTCTTATGGTGCTACGATGGCATCTCATCAGGACACTTGGGGTGATATCCTATGGTGCAAGGAGTTGTCAGTGAAGTACTATTTCCTAGAATGGCATGTCCGACATAATGTGCTGCTAATGGAGGAAAACTTATAGCAGCGGGGGATAAATCTGGCCTCTAAATGTTATTGTTGTAGACAGGTGCGATACGAGTCTCTATTTCACTTACTCTTTGACAGCGAGTGGTCTATGGAGGTCTGGGGTTTCTTTGTCCAGATTGCGGGGTGTCCGGCTGGTGTGGAGACCGTTTCGGAATTTCTCAAAAGCATGTTTCAGGGAGTGATTTGGCCTGGCCCGGAACCAAAGGATAGAGCTCTATGTTTTACTGTAGGGTGTTGGGTTCTATGGATGTTCAAGAACAGAGTGCGACATCAATTCATGCCTGTGTCGATGGATAGAATTATTTTTAGAGCTAGATTTCTCCTTCTGGATTTGGGTAATCTATATAAAGATGTGGTCAAGGGCACTTATTTCTTGGTTTTCTCTCCTACCACTAGCAGCTCTATTCATGGGATGTGGGTCAAATGGTAGCCACCTAGCAGGGGATTCAAACTCAACACTGATGGATCGTGCCACTCGGGCTTGATGCGTGGAGGCGGAGTTGTTCAGGATTCTCTTGGATCTGTGGTGGTGGCCTTCTCGGCTTTTTTTGGCAATGGTGATTCTCTTTAAGAGGAGTCTCAAGCCTTACTCACTGGTTTTCTCCTTTTTAAACAGAGGGAAATTCCTATACAAGAGGTGGAGGTTGACCTGCTTATCATCATCAAGGCCTTGTCCGGAAAAGGCTCAATCCCTTGGAGCATTGAGTACTCGATTAGAAGATGCAAGATGCTTCTGGATAGTCACACGTCCATCATCCACACATGGAGGGAGGGGAATATGGTGGAAGATTTTCTGGCCACTAAAGCTACGGCTAATGATAACTTGTTAGTTTTTTCAGGTCTCGGGTCATATCCAGCGGATGGCTCTATTTTTGTGCAGGCTGACGCCCTTGGATTGCACTATTTTCACCCCCTTAGTCCCCCTTTTTTTCCATTGCACTTTTTTCTATTTTTCTGCACAATTTTTGTTTTTGTTTTTTTCTTACTTGACCCTCGTTATTAATAAAATAAAAAGTTTTGGTTGGCTATAATCAAAACTTGATATTTAGCTGTAGAGAAAATTTGTATAGTGTACCTCCTGAGGAGTGTCTTTAGGATATAATTTAATGAGGGGAGGACCATATTTTATATTGATGACTCTATGGGAAGGGACTTCATAGATACTTCCATTACAGGTAGGGCCTTCATCGTGGTTGTCATCATGGCGAGGACAACCATAATGACTTGAAATCGGACTCCAAGGAGAAGCATATCAGTAGTGTATATCCTTAGGAGGACCATTAGGGAGGATATCAACAAGGGGAGGGCCCTATTGTTGTTTGATATTCTTGTCATGTAGAGGGATACCTGATACAAATCAGAAGATGGGATCTCATGATCGATCATTCCGGGCCCATTTAGAAATCTCGTGTGGGTGCTCTGGGGAGGGACTTCATGTCTGCTGGAAGCAATGTTGAGGGGAGGGCCTTTTCAACTTCTATTTTCACATCCATAATCTGTAAATGGACTGATAAGATATTCATACTCTATTTATATATTCTTTATTAGATCAATAATGTCAGTTTCCAATAGAGAAAAATCATGTATATTCTCTACATTTTCTTGTTTCATTTGGAAAATTTCATTTTCTGGTTCTCTCTTAGGGAAACTGGGGACGTCTATTTTTTGTTACGACCATCATATATGGGTCCCTATTTTATTGGTCATCATGATTACACTACGATACATCAATATACATTTTGATTTTGGGCTAGGATATATGTCTTCCCTAGAGTAGCCACTAAGTTGGACCAGCATCCCCAGTTGGAACAGGTATTTGTTCTTCATCCAATTTTTCGTATATAGTGGTATATTTTCATCGACCATCCTAGACTAGAGAAGGGATGAATTATTGGAAGAGAGTTACCAACCAGTTTTGTAGGAATTTCATTTTATATATGGGAAATAGATCATGTGCCTGGTTCTTTTCCTTTACTTTCGATTCAAGGATGTCATTACTTTTCTAGAGGATATGGTCAGGATTCATCGTCTGATCATCCATCATTTGTAGGATGTGATGAGATACATATTTGATTGTAATGGGTTTAAAGTCCCATTCCTATATTTGAGTAGGATTTTGTGCATTCTCTAGTCCTCCATATTTTCCAATGGATACTAGAAATTATCCTGTTCTGATATAGAAGAATGAGTCTACCTCTAATTGTACTCTCAATTATACACTGTATTATATTGGTGGGCTTCATATTTATGAGTAGGAATTTTTTTCTTTTCATTTGACACTATATTTTACAAACTATATATACATGATTATGTAGTAATTTGACTCTACTCAAATTCGTTAACTACCATATTTGGATGGAGGTATTGGTATGCATCAGTAGGTGGTTGTGCCCGCCTATAACTAGTTTTCATCTCATTTGGATGACATGCTTCTTGCGCATCGACAAATATTTTCATCTACCTATAATTTTCTCCTCTATCTACATAAAAATACCAAAGACCACTGGTTGGAATGTGCATGTTCTTGTATTGTTCCACCCTACTTTTGTGGTGGGTTTGAGTGGAGTGGAAAGAGAATTATGGCTTCCAATTGAATGACATTGCATTTATATGGAGGATTTCCCCTTCAAGAGTCGGTGTGTTGTTATGTTCCTACTTGTATGTTTTCTCCCCTAATTGGGATGCCTATGGGGTACAATTACATTGGATTGAGCAAGATCCCCTAGAATATGATCCTATTTAGAGAGATGATACAAGGTTTCCTGGTATTGGTAGTGAGGCTCTTCAGTAGCGGTCTTTGAGTAAGACCATTGTGCAACTAAGATGAATTCATCAGCATTGACTTCATATACCTCACTGAGATATGGAATATACTAGTTTTAATGTTCTAGGGATTTGGTCCTAAAATGGTTTGAGACTAGCACTGAGGCCAAGTTATGTTGGGGTGTCCATCGCGATTGAGGAGGTGGCTTGAGAGCTTTTGAAGATTGGAGGCCTTGTCTTGTGGCCTCCACAGTAGTTGGAGTACTATTTTGGTGGTACTCTATAATCAGCATCTTGAATACCTAATGTTGAAGATTATGGGTAGGAGAGGGGGTCATTCCCTTCATCGGGGCACCGACTGCCTATTGGATCAGTGAGGTTGGTGTCTTATATGTTTTTCGAGATTCAATTTGGATCAAAGGATGCTCTAGAAATTTGATGAATATATGTGACATGTACAAACAGCAAAACCATTTCAAATTAGCATCACTTGATTACATTCATAAATGTTGATTCGGATTGGCTCATTTCATTTTTATGAGGTGAAGGGGATTGATGGGTGTAATATTTCCACCTGGGATGAGGATTCTTTTCGGGTTCACCATTTTTTTGGCCTAAGGGAACACATTTGGGGGAATGAAAAATGCTATGATGGGTGAAAATAATTTGTATGTAATTATAGAGAATTTTAGGTAACCATTTTTGTTCCAACCTGATTCACATCATTATCCTTCAGGGAGAATTGGAGTTTTTCCAAAGAGATAGGGAAGTTTATCCCTTTTGCATTATGAAAGAGATCCCACAGTCAAAAGATCCTAGTGGGAAATTGTAGGGGGTTCAATATTTTTTCAATATTTCCTCCTATGATATTACTTCCTCAAATGATCTCCAACATATTTATCTATGGATATAGAAACACCTAAGGACCCTAGAATCCAGGATTCATGGACCTGATTTTCAAAGGCAGGTGCTTGTTGGATGATGATTTGGCCAACCACACTTAAGGACTTCATTGGTTGAGGGGATGGGAGGTCGGGCTCATCACAACCTTTTGGGGGGTATTATTTCCTACTATGAGACTCTATTATATATTTAATACATGTTAATATGTCTGTGAATCATAGGTTCCTTCCACAAGAGTGTATCTATGGGTTACCCCTCGGTTAAAGGATCATCATGAAAATACAAGGATTTAATGTTACAGAGACAGTACTAACTTATGCCGTGAAACAGAGCACTCTAAATTTTATCATAATCTAGGAGGGATGGAAGGTGGTCTGATGTTGGGTTTGTACCCATAAGATGAGCTTCCTATGTATCCTCGAGAGAGGAATCAGATCTCTCGTAGTTTTGTGTCACTGAACTGGACAAATCTCTTTTTAAGGTCATCTGTTATGGACCTATCCATACAATTTAGCATCATCTAGTGAGGATATCTATGTTAAAGAATCATGCTCAAGACTTGGTGTGTGGATTATGCCAATGTGTCCTGAGGTTCCCACAAAAGATATGATCTTTTGGGTGAACATGAACCTATACGGTATATAACCCAAAGAACATTAGGTTTGATTTTAGGGTCAGATTTTTACCTCATGGATGATTCCTACGTATTCCGGTCAAATGGGGAATCATAGTCTGTATAGATCCATTATCATGACATAAACAAAGAAGGAATCCCTTTCTAATTTTTGGGATCATTTTATAGGGAATATCATATGAGGAGAATGTCACATGTAGTCGAGCCTTGGAGAGGAGTTCTACGTATCCTTTTTAGAAAAGGAATTATAGATCTTGTAGTTTGATTATGGGTTGTGACTTGATTGGGACTTACACATGGGAGAGTCCCCTCATAGAGAATCAAATAGTGAAGTACTCATGAAGTGCACACCCCATTTTTTGGGCACATTATTTGGGTGATCCTTTTGAAAAAGGGTACCCCTTTGAGCTTGGGACTTAAGTAGGCATCCTATGTATCCCAGTTATAGTGGGAATCCAACTTATCATAGTTTATTTTAGGTGTGTGAATTCTTTATTGTCATAAAACCCTAATCTCGTGTGAGTCATGTTTTGTGTGATAAATAAAAATATTTAAGTGATTCAAAAAATATGAAATTTATCTTCTCCAGTGATGGAAAATGAGGACAATGATGGTAGAAGAGGCTATGGATATGATACCAATGGGAGAGGGAATGGGTATTATTAATCTAATAACCCTCACTAGTGTTGATATTTCGGATAGTCAATTCATGGTGATCTAGATAGAAACATCACGAGTTGAGGAAAAGAGGGTGATGAGTGAAACTTCTTACAAAAGTCTACAGATATACCATGGGAGGAGTTCCATTGAGAATTCAGATAGGGTATACTACAATTGAATGTCATATAGCTTGGATGATGATTTTCTGGATGATAATAATGTTGGGATATTATGACATGCCTTGATCATGAGAGGTAAGGAATGTGCGATCCATGATTTTGGAGGATTTCTGATCATGAGAAATGATATGATGCATAGATGTCATAGAGGAGTATAGTGGTTAGACAGACCTCTCTTAAGAATGAATTTGTCTCTAGGTGACTGAAATTTTCAATAAGAAACATATGAAGAAGTGCCAGAGAATTGTGTGCTTACTCAAGAAGTGGTTTCTTCAGGACACTAACCATCCATTTCTAATGGTTGGGGATGTTTATGAATATCTGAAATCACCCAGTATACAAATGTATAATGTCATATAACATGTATGATGGCATCACAATTTAATGTCATGTCTTATGGACTAATACCAAAAAATTTAATGCAATGTGGTTTAGAAAATAACTCATTGTTTATGGTCATAGAGTTTGGAATGATTATTATTGAATCCATTATTTGTTGGGGGATAGTAGGATTGGGATGTTCTAAAATGCCTCCAACATTAGTGGGACGGAATGTGTAAACCATTACTCTAGGTATTCTCAAAACAAGAGAAATGATATGGGTAATTGAATCCATTAGGCATATGGAAGATTGAAAATCCTCTCCTAAGGACGAATTTCTCTATGGCTGATCGACTGTTTTTTATAGGAAACATATGTAAAGACACCATGGCATGATGTGAATAGTCATGAAAAGGATTCTAAAGGACATTAACTTTCTATTAACGATTCCCCTGGTTGATTATGAAGCTCTAGAATCACTCTGTAAAAAAAATTTGATAGATCGAAAGGATGTTTTTGGGTATTTATGAAACAATCATGTTTCAATTTTACATGGAGTGCGGGGTCAACCTAGAAAATGAGGTAGATGATAGGGTTTTCTGGAGGTTCATGAGGAATTTCTCTTCTCATGGTATATAAGGGACAGATTTTTGGGTGGAATAAGGGAACAATGGTAAATTTCATCAACCTATCCCTAAAAGATCATGGTGTGTCCCTCAATTTTTCATGGGGGTCAGTGATGATACGGAAGGGATCTGCCAAGATTGATGGTACGGAAATATGTTAGTGATATGGAGTGGGGGTATCCGAGAGAACCCCTCATTGTATGGACCCATGGGGGAAAATAGGTTTCTTCCAAGGGTTTTCTGTGTTAAAGCATCCACATAGGAGCTGGCCACAAAATGTATGTCCATGAAGCATTCTATTCGCAATGGATATAGCCATGTAAGATGTTACACAGACTGTTTCCAACATTTGATCATCCATGAACTATTGGCCAGATAAGGTCTTCCCGTAAACTATTTTTCGCAAAGGGGTTTCCACATACTGCCTTCAACATAGGGAGTTCACGTACTCTCTTCCGCATAGTGAGTCTGTGTATAATCTTCCACATAGGGATTCTGCGAACTGTGTTGCCCACAAAAGAGAATCTGCAGACCATTTTTATTATATTTTTTATTTTTTTCTGGTTGGGTATGGTGGTTATTCCGAATACGGTTCATGGGAAAGAATTCTACAAACTACATTCTGCATATGGTTCGTGGGTTTTAGTCTGCGAACTACTTGGGTGCGGGATGGAGTCCCGCGAACACTTCTGGTGAGGGATAAATTTCTCTGGCACCCTATATGTTCTTCATCCCTTTTTCACTCATACCAAACCTCTTCCCTTTTTGGGATATCTTTTTTCCTATCTTCCACCCATCATTTTTTTCATTTCCATGTGAGGTACTTTTATAGAGTGATGGGGAAATCATATATATGGGCATGCATTACCATTTTCGGAATCCCATGGAGATAAATCTCAACCCATAGAATACTTGTTCAACTGTGGTTTGTGTATTTTTTGGTTCATTGGACTTTTTAAGCTTGATTATTCTGCAAATCTTCTTAGTTTGGAGGACAATATGTAGATGGAATTTATGTGTTTGATCTAGCACATGACAGGGTACATGGAATCCTAGATTGGTGTCCATATCCTAGTGGGCTAGCGCCTTGTTGATCCTTCCATAGAATTATGGTTCATAGTTCATGAAACCTCTGAACATTTCCTGATGATGGTACGTGGTACATTGAAGCCCTTTGAAAAATTTCATTTCTTCATGTTTCTTCTCAAATTTGTGATTCGATTTGCATCTATTTTCCTTACCGGATGTTTTCTTCCCTCTCCAAAGTTATTGTAGGAGTATTTAATTCCTTTCTTTGAATTTCCAGGACCCTATAAATATATAAATGGATATATTTATTTCGATACATATTAATATATATATATATATATATATTAAATAATTTAATAAATATGTACATTTATAAGTGAATGTTTTTATATGTTTGTGTGTATATACATGTTTTTATGTATATGTGTGTAGATGTGTATGTGTACATATATATGTTTTTAATTCACATAAATTTTATGAATTCGCTTTTTAATATTTTTAATTCTATTTTATTTAATTTATCAATTTAGTATTACAAATTCATTAATAATAAAAAAACATTAAATCATTTTGTAATAGTTTTTACTATACAGGTAAAATTTTCAACATGTTTTCATTTTATAATATTAACATATATAAATTTTTTTTGAAATTTTTTTTATTAAAATATTTATATTTATAATTATAAATATATATAATTTTTTAAAAAATTTTTTATTAAATTATAAATTAATCAATATATATTTAAATAATTATAAAATTATATTATATATAATTAAATCTTTAATATATATATATAGAATACTTATAATTATATATTAATAATTAAATATATTTATAAAAATATATTTATAATTATATATAAATATATATAAATATCTTAATTTATAATTATAACAATAAAAAAACAGCTGCATATTTGAATAATTCTAAAAATATAATAAATATATTTAAATAATAAATATGTATATTATATTAATAATTATATATAAATAAATTTTAAATATACTGATTTATAATTATTATATATATTTATATATATTTAATTATAAAATTATTATAAATATGATTTAATAATAAATATAGTTATTAAATTTACAATTATACTTATTTATATTTTGATGTAAAAATACTTAATTGCCCCAATACACCAAAGTAAACTCTAGTGGTGACTATACTGTAGTAGGTGTTGTAGTAGCCCGAGTAATGTAGACATACTATTCACCGGTGGGCCTTTGGTAAACAATTATGGGCCTTCAGGTCCATATAATGATAATTAATACCCACTATGCCTATGATCAATGTACTGTGTATCCTATATAAAAATAGTGGTCCTTTGTTTAAATAAAATGTATGTTTCAAAGATAAATTTATATATATATATATATATATACCAATGTCGGTGTGGACCATGAGGTAAAATTATATTAATATACATAATTAAATATATAAATTTATAACTATATAAAAATATTATTAAATAAATTTATTTATAATTATATTTCGAAATAGATAAATGTGTGTTAATATAATTATCTAATTAAAATAAATATTTTTACTATTATTTTATAATAATACATAATTTTATAATAATAAATATATGAATATATTTATTTAAAATTATTATTATATACATATAATTATAATGAAAATGTTTTCATAATCTATAAATTTATTATATTTTTATTTTTATAAATAGAAGTCATTAAATAAATATGCTTATCAAAATATAAAATATTTATTTCATATATTATTTCAAATTATAATTATTAATAGATATATATATTTGTGTGTGTGTTTATGTTATATATATAATTTTACAAATATATATAGTAATATAGATATAATATTATGATTAGGACATTATGAGTTCTTTTTAGCACTGATAAATATACCCCTTTATCAGCACTATAGAGATCTGGATAAAACTACTCATTATTTGTGCTAGAATTATAGCGCTGGTAAAGATATGTTTTAACAAAAAGATTTAACACTAATAAATGGGTATCATTATCAGTACTAAAAAACACTAATCTGGAGTATCCTTATTAGAACTTTCTATAATAGCATTGATAAAACTTCTATTTATCATCACTTTTTTGAATGTTCAGTTAAAAGAATTTCATGTTCTTATAAAAATAACACTAACATAGTGTTTCCAATGCTTTATCCTTCATGTATTTATGAAATAAGAGTGTCACTTTCACCGTCGCCTGACCCTCCTAATGCCACCAGTCAACTTTCTCGACAAATAGATCAATTCAAAGGTATGTGACGGTTTATCATGTTAGCGCCTATGACAACACCATTTTTTCAGTCATGCCTCACCAAATCCTACTATGTGTGTCTTCACTTCTTTTTTGTGAACAAAACAAATAGCCCTAAAAAATAATTATCATTATTCTATGGGATTAACATATCATCCACCACCATCTGTTTCCATGTCTCTAACTCTTTCACAGCAACCTAACAATCACCCCCACAAAACTAATAAATAAAAATACCTACCCATAAACACTATTCAAATATACATTTTCACTAGGGTTCATAATTGGGTTTCTCATGTTTTAAATAGATATGTGTGTAGTATTATCCTATGGTTTCTATGCAATGATTTGAGGGAGTCTTTGGTTATATTTTCATGCTAGTTTTATATGCATAGACAAGTCTGGGAATTTCATGAGTTTTAGTGATGCACATTTTGTTTGAAGTAGTTATTTGGTGACTGTAAAAGTGATGTTCCTTATATGATTATCAACATATTTAATTATTTTCCAATGCATTTTTTTAAAAAAATCTGTGTTATTTAGGATATTAATTAGGTTTTTCATTTAGTTTTGTTAATATAAATTATAAATTTTAATAATTTTTAAATAAAATAATTATTAATTTATAATTTTTTGTTGGTATAATTTTTTATATTTTTACTTCAATATATGTTTCTTTATACTTATATATACATCCATACATTATACATTATATCTTATTATATTTATATAATTTTTATAGAGATGTTTGTTAAAAATTTATAATATTAGAGATTATACGTTTCTAAATTTATTAAATTTTATATATTTTAGTGTATATCTTTTTATAAAAATATAGTTTGACAGTAAAGTTTTATTAAATTTTAATATTTTTATAGTTTTATTAATTTATAAATTTATATAAATTTAAGAAATTTATATTATATCATATTATACATATATAACTTAAATGTTAAATTTTATTAATTATTTATACATTTATAGTTTTCTAGATTTATAAATTAAAATAAAATTATAGTTATAATCTTCACAAATTATAATACATTGATACATTCATAGATTTTATTCTTTTATATTATAATTTTAGACTTGTAAGTTTTTTTAAAACTATATGCTTCTCTAAATTATGTAAAATTTTATAACATATATGTACTTTTATATAGTTTTATAAATTTATATACATTTATCTATTATGTATATTTCATTAAAATATATATAATTTAATAAAAATATATAATTTAACGATTCTCTAATGGTCTATAATATTATATAATAAATTAAACATAAATACATTTTTAATTTCTACTTTTATACCTATATAATTTTTTTCAATTTATCAATAGATTAATAGTTTTATACTTTCTTAAATTTTATTTTTATGAATTATAATTTACTATTTTAAAAACTAGAAACACTATTATTAATTATTCATAAAAATCAGTTGTCTAATAATGAGTTAGTTTATTATATACAATATTTTATGTTAAAAATCATAAAAGACAAAAGATGGATGTATGCATTGAATTGAGTGTTCAATGAGTTTCAAAAATATATTTTTTTGATATGATGTTAAAAAATGTATCCAAGGGGGAACATATTCGATTCTATTTTATAATTTGATCAGTAGACCACGATTTACATGTAAAGAAGTAATTTTTCATATCACTAGTGTTGGATTTAAAACCAACTATGACGTATGGCACCATATAATAGAAATATTTCAAAGACAAGGAAATATTGATAGACCAAAGTGGTGTGATTTGAATGAAAAGATATTTTATCAGCATTATTTTCATTCAAAATATGAGTATGAACTTAATGATTGAAAATCCAAGGTCATTGATGAATTTTTTAAAAAAAAATTAAAATTTCTTTTTTTTGTGAAAAAATTATTATATTCAGTATTCATATATTCTATTATTAAAATCGTTTCCAAATAATAAAGGTTATATTTTTTATTTTAATTATTACATTAAATATCCACTTTTTCATCATTTTTTTAATTTAAATGTATTCTTAAGGTTAAATGATTTCTTTTACTGTAATTAAATTGGATTTCAATGTTGTTTCAAAATGAGGATGATATTTGGGATTTCAATGATCATCTAAATAAATGATGTTTTAAATTTCAAATTGACATTAAATTGGACTTTTTTATTGTAATTTATAGTGAATAGATTCATTGGTTTTCTAGTAAAGTAGTATACTCTATCAACGGGACAAGTGGTATCTATATTTATAAATAAGAACATGTCTATATAAAAATAGTGATCCTTGTATTTATATGATCATATTATCATTTAGAGGCCTCCTAGAAGCACAGAATATCACCTCCTACATAATATAGACTCATAATAATACCATGGAAAAGGAATCTCACTAACTCTATTGAACCGATAACGCATTTATCATGACCTCACTCCCACAAAAGTTGAATCAATGATTAACCCCATCATAAATCCAAAACCTACATTTAATAAAACATCACCTACATGGTTAAAATTATTGGAGTCCCCCAAAAATAAATCTTTTCTATGATTTGGTGTTAGCTTCTAAGGAGATTATTCTTTATAAACAAAATTTAATAATAACTTTCCACCTCATGAGATTCATCTCTGGGACAGTTATTATATAATTCTATTTCCTAAGACCCATATCTCATATCTCCCAGACATGAACGTATGTTTCTTAAATTACTATGAGGGGTAGTAATCCCATAATATGTACAAGGGATCATTGTGGATGAATTTAGATGATAACATCTATCACATGTGGAATAGTTTTTTTCCTAAATTTAATTACACATTACCTTCAAATCATGATATTTTTTTCTGAAAAATTTAAATGATGGGTTCTCTATATTTAAAAGACATGTTTTATTATTTATTTAGTTTTTAAAATATTAATATTATTTAATCAAATTGAATGTATTACAATAAAAATTGATGGATTCTAATTATATAAAAAATTCTATTAAGATAGGGTGAAATAATTCATCATGATTAAAAAATATCATTCATATAACCTTTCTAAAATCCAAATACTATGATTACACTATTGTTATTTGAGAATAATTATCCTAGTGGAGTTAGAGGAACCCTTTATCTATCATTAAATAGATTTATGTTATAAATTTTTTAGTAAACAAGTAGAAAAAGTGAATGTAAAAAGTGACTCTGGTATCACTTTATTTTATAGATTATCTGATATAAATAAAAGTGTGGACAAAGAAGAATACATCATCAAGAATGTGATTAAATGTGTCAGTTTTTATGAATAATGTATTGAATAAATGAAAATGATAGTTTAGGATGAAATTCATGATTGTCCAAAATTCATTCAGATGTCAAGAAGTTGAAAAAATATGCCATGGTATGCTAGTTCCACAAAATATACAACATTTTTAGCTGTACTAATTTTGTATAATTTAACAGCTAGAAACATATTGATTGATTCTGGTTTTAATAAAATAATATCTTTTTTATGATATACTCCAAACAAATAATGATCTTCCTTTCTAAACATATAGTGCTAAATTAATTTTATGTTCAATGGATATGAACACTAAAATAATACATAAATTTCCAAAATGACTTTATACTATTTCCCCAGGACTAAAATTTTCTTAAATAATGCTGGAAGAGTATTTATTCTTAATATATGATTGACGAAATTGGTAATATGAATGTTCTATCGTACTTTTCAATGATTCCAAGGTTTAGGCTCCTATATAAAAGTGATGATACTTCAAGTCTTTTGATGTGTCACATGTATATAATAAATAATTATGGGACACTTTTTCACCCAACATAATCTCCTTCATGGAAGAGAATTGATCATGATTATAAGGAATTTGGAAATGAGTTGAGATTCCATCATCTTGTAATATCTAAAAATTGAGTGAATCTGTTTGGTTTTAGAATAAGCATTCAAGGTACATGGTCAGTCTTGTTTGTAATTTATAAATTATTATCATGGTTATGCATGAAATGAAAATACATTTTGTATCAGTTTTTTATATGTAACATAAAAACTATGTAACGATATTGATGTTTATATGGATCCTTTTACTGATGATTTTAAATTATTATGTGATTTAGGTGTTACATTGTATGATTCTTACTAAAATGATTATTTCACTTTGTGATCCATGTCATATGGAATGATAAATTATTTTATAGTTATTTAAATTTCATAGGATATAGAATTAAAGGATCTCAAGGGTGTCCCATTTGTGAAAAATGTACACAAATAGTTAGTATGAAACATTAATCGAAGACTTTGTTTTTTGGGAATCATATATTTCTATAATGTTAAAACAAGTACCAATCATGGAAACCTCCCTTTTATAGGAGTTTAAGAGAAAATATAGCACCATAATTGGTAATAATGACCAAATATTTTATAATATAAATGATATTTTTACAACTTTTGGTAACCCTTTTTAGAAATAAATTATGAAAATCGATTGGAAAATGGATTATTTTTTTGAATTACCAAACTAGATTTTTCTATACGTGTGACATTTTTTTTAATTTTAAGTATGATGAAAAAATGTATGTGGTAGTTTCTTTTGGATGCTACTAAGTGCACCTTAAAAAATTATGGAATTAAGGGTAGGTATGACATGATTTAAATGGGATAATGAGAAAATTTATCATTAGTAAATTGTGAAAATGGTATTTTCTTCTTTCTGCTGGTTACACTCATTCTAGGTTGGAGGGATATTATTTTTGAAAATTCATGACTTATGTAAAGGGTCTATATGGGTATTTATCGAATATATAGAATGTCGTTTCAGTGAATTATTTAAATGGAAAGGGTATCAAATCAAATAGATGTCATGTTTTGATGCATGATTTAATGTATATAGATTTACATTAAATTATTCCCAAGGATTTTCATCATAAATTAGAAAACCTCTATTTTATATTCAAATCTATATGCAACAATGTCATAAAACTAGTAAAATTATCAACTATGGAAATAGAAATTTCCATTATATTATGTGAATTGTAAATGTTCTTCACACTAACATTATTTTATATGATTGTTCACATGATGGTTCACCTAGTCTAATATAGTCAACTATGTGTTCCTATATATTATAGATGGATATAACCCATTTAATGGTATACAATGATATTGAATGGGTATATCAAAACTGATGTTGGATAGAGGGCTCTATTGTGGACCAATATATTATTGAGGAACCCATTGATTAATGTACCGACTGCATGTCTGGTGTGGAAAGCATTGGTCTAATGAAATCTTGTCACATTGGGTGGATATAAGGTTAAATGATTTCTAGTATAGATTTTGTCGCAATCAATATCATATATTAGGAGTAGTACCACCTTTATATTTTGAATAATTATTTATAGGATTCAATAAATGTTGAAACCCACAGTGAAATTATTATAATTTTGAATCCATAAAGTGCTAAAAGTTGGATATTAATTAAACATAATCAATATATTATAGGATGGTTTGAATAGCATATTTTCAAAGAGTTAGATGAGAATATAGATTCTACTTCGAAAAATTTTTATGGCTAGCTAGAGGAGAAAGTGTTTATGTATTATCTTATAATGGTTTTGTAATTAATGGTTTTATGTTATGTAAAAATTAACAGGATAAAGGAAGTACCACGAAAAATAATTGAGTTACACTGTTGGTTGAATAAATGCGTGTATCTGGTACCTGGTACATAAGAATAATTTATTTGATTATATCATTATATGGAATCATCAAACAAATATGGGAGTTGGATTATAAAACATTACAATTCCTAATTTTTCAATGAAAGTTGGTTGATAATAGGACTTATATTAAAATATATGAATTGAGATCTGTGAAAGTGGATTTTAGTAAGGAATATTACAATGATGAAGCTTCTATAATGAAATCATATGTAGTAAAATTATATTATTTTTCAGATATAGAATATTTAAAGTGGTCAATTTTACTTTTATCGACCTAAAACACTAAAGGGTCAAATGAAAATTCAATTTAGGATGACCCTTTCCTTGGGACATTGCAATCATTTAACAGTTGACAAAATTTTGATGGGGTACTAAATACTAGAGGACTTCCCATTTATGGAACTCAGATACTCAATAATAGTGTCAAATCAATTCAACTTTTAAAAAACTGATTTTAACAATATATTTATATAGTTTTTGAAATATACATTGTGTTCTCTGTTGTTATTGTTTGTTCACTACTGAAATTACGTAATACAAATTAAATGTTGAATCACATCTGTAGATAATGACTCATATATGTGTAGATGCTCCCAATCCAGAAAAATAATAGTTTTCCCAACCTTCTATTTCTCTCCATGAAAAGGAACAATGACTTTATGAACATGTCAATTCAGCCAATCGAGATCAATAACACATCGATGATGATTAACCTGAGGAAATGAGAGATGATAAAGAAATAATTTTCTAGAAAACCCAGGAGGTCTGCAGAATAATAGTGTTAGTAATAATTCGTAAGTTGAAATGAAAAGGGTTTGAATTCAAGTTCTAATGGAATGCTTGTGGGAAGCCTGCTAACCCCAATAAGCTCATGTTTAGTTGTTTGTTTGAGATCATCACTTGAGAGCTCATGCTGATTTATATAAATTTGTTTAAAATTCCACAACCACACATAAGACACATATTTGGTAAATATTAAATAAATATTTTTATATCCTTTTATAATGTTATTAAAAAGGAAAATAACAACACATTTACTTACTCTTCATTATCCCATAAAGTGATCATTTATAACTGATTAATGCCACAATAAATTTTTATTAATTCTTATTAGTAAGACTCATATATTCATTATCAAAATTCTAATGAAATTTCATGTAAATGCTGTTGAAGGGAAAATAAACCCACACCCACCACATATGCGTGCAGACTTGATGATCCAAGAAGCATGTTACGCACCTAATAGTCATTATGTAGAGAATCCTTTGAAGGTACATTGTGGTTAGTAATACATTGTTTTAAAACAAGTGTATTAATAACTATGATTATGATTTTTTAATTAATAAAATAGAAACTGCTTGTTAAAAATAATCAATTGGCAGGAAAACAAACATACCCCTATCATAATGCAAGGATGGAGTATGATTCACTTGAAAATAAATTGGTACATATTTTAAATATACCATAATACTTTTATGTGGCATGAAAAATAAATGTAATTATAATATATTGTTCATATTTATATTGATGAAACCAAATCCAAAGCCACCTCCATACCATGTCTGGTGGATTATAAAGAGGTATTTTTAAATAAATAGGAGATAATAATAGATGAAAATAGATAAATAAATGGGAATATTTTTTATGTATGACATGATAATTTTGTTTTTCTTTAAATCACTATTACATATAAGTGATTGCATATTTTTCATATATTTTCAATTTGACATAGATATAGGAACCCTTAATAATTATACCAGATAAACACCTAAAATTAGTGTCCCTGATGGGGCCATAAAAGTTTGGTCGCATCAGAGGCGCACATTTTGGGGTGACATCCTTGACATATTATGAGAAAAGAAAAAGAATAAGGGACAGAGATAAATAAATGGAAGATATTGAGGAACAATTAAATTCCCTATAATAAAAATTTCATTGGTAGTCTGAATTGTAGGAAAATGTACTAGGGGGTATGAAAATAGAAGAGAAACTCAAGAATAACCACTATATGGATATCCACCCCCCCCCCCCACCATCAAAGATATGACGTATTCCCCTAAAAGATCTATCTTAGATGATGTAATAAATATTTTCAAATTTGATTCTTTGAAATTTCAATCTGCAGGACATTGATTCCTTTCATGTACTGATATTTTATAGGTTGAAAATGACGGTAATTTATATCTATCAACACCCATGGACTGCCTAATTGTGGGGGTTATCATGTTCAATACTAAAAAAGACACTCTAAATAATATAAATCTTCCAACAAGACATTTAATAGTGGCGATAATCATTGATCCTAAGCTTAACATCAATATACCTATTCAAGTTGATGGCATAGATATTC
Organism: Viscum album; assembly: GCA_963277665.1. Lineage (NCBI taxonomy): Eukaryota > Viridiplantae > Streptophyta > Magnoliopsida > Santalales > Viscaceae > Viscum > Viscum album. The sequence goes on from OY728119.1 coordinate 1,657,110,106, forward strand.
ATTCAGTCAGGATAGCTATCGGGATATTTATAGCATGGTTGTTGAATCCTGTAAAAAAATGTCAAAATAGAGGTATTCATTTTAAATTTATTGTTCACGATAAACCTTTAATGATTATGGATAAAAGGTCTAAACTAATGAATTTTATTACAGATGGAAAAATGGAATGTGTTGAAATTTAAAGATGTATAAAAATGGTCTATATGATCAACCAAAAAATTAGAAACGTACCCACAAAACACATTTACCTTACGCATTGAATATCTGTGTTTAAAAACATTGAAGGGTCATGCTAATACAATGTTATAACATTTTACTAATAACATATTTGATTTTGAAGAACCAATGTACTAAGATTATATTTCAAGAATAATTTATCTTGAGAATGTAAATGAAATTCTCATGTATGTATGTCTAGGAGTCTTAGTTGTAAATATATACATTAGGTTTTTTTCATGATTTTATTTACCAATTTATGATCTACTTTATTGATTATGACTAAAGACAATGAATATTTTTTCAGACATCTATATCTATACAATTTGAATGGATATTCCAATGAACATAAATACGGACTCAATATTCCTCATATAACTTGTACAAAAAAAAGCGCTAAAATTTTAGAATGAGTGGAAAAAATGTCCACAACATTTTAAAGAAAACATACGAATAACAGGCTCTTCTTATGACCAATTATGCATGGCTAAAACTTGAAAATTTATTAATATAAATATTTTTTCATTCCATTCATTACTTATTCCATTTTGTGTTTAGGTATAATTGGGTACTCAATTTCGTCAATTTTGATACTCCATAGATTTATTTACAATATTCACTAGATGGATACCCAAAAAACCAACAACACATGATGAAATTTTTCAATTTCTAATAAAATATATCCAAAATATTATAACTAAATTTGATGTTATATATTTTATATAATTTTCTAACTGGATTTCTCTTATAATAGGGTAGTGATTAAATATTGTCAACATCATGGCTCGAGGATAGTAAATTCACACAATGATCCTATGAACTTCTACAAGTAGACAAGTATCAAGGTACATATAATAAGATTTATTTATTAAAATAGATAACAAACCAAATTACTAATTTTATTCAATTTTTTTGCAGTGTTCTAAATAAACCAAATGAAAATATTATGGTTGTTATTTTTTCTGATTTATGAGATACATCATATACCACAAATAATCATTCATTTTCAAAAATATATTTTCAAATATAATTACTATTTCATTTAAAATATTAATTAATTCTTTTATGTATTTATATTTTAACAGTACTACCATGATTGTTTAAAGTCTTTTTCTTCAAAATATGAAATATATTTTTTTAGAAATGAATGGGAAACATACTTCATATCATAATTTACACTTATATCATGAAGATGTTACATCCTAAAACTTATGTAGTTTATTTTCTCGTAATTTCAATCTAAGAATTATTTTGTTAATTTTAATAGATATCATGAATAAATGACTTCATCAATAATGATGATTCAATCATATACTATGATTAACCACTCAATCTGAAATATGAAGTACTCGGTATTACAGAAAATATTTTTATTTCAGTTTAATATTGACATTTTATTAATGTATTATTTCATATTTATGTTTAATATATTTCATTATAGTATTTAAAACATAAGAATTGTTTTCTTATACATGTGGATGATTTTTTTTCAGGATTGGGAGGTTTTCACAAATCAAATATTTCTTGTGAATCATTAGACTTTGATGATGCAAATGAGATAATTACATCAAGTAAATGAGTCAATAATGTATACAACCATCACGAAAATAAGAATTACCATTACATTTTAATTAATTTTTTCATCATTTAAATTAAAATTTAAAAGTTATTATCGTTAACATTTTTATTTAATGCTAATTTATTTTTTCACATATCTTTTTGAAAGACATATTTTTATTTCAAATTTCTACAACAGGCCATAAAATGAAGAATATATTCCCTTATGATGGAAGAAGAAATTGAATTCATCCTAGAATGTGATGTGTTTGAGGAATCATGGGGTATCCTCATTCCTCATAATTGAATATTTTTCCCTCATTTGGTGTTTTTTTAGATATTTTAAAAAAACATATTATATACTCAATCAGCAACACCACAATATGATACATAGTGTACACAGTTTGAAATAGAATTCATGTTTTTTGTTTATAATTTACATTTTCACTAAAAAGAGACATCACATACTAAATAATATAACTAAATAATATTGTTTTATACTTTAAGAAAAAAATACAAAAGTCATTTGTGTTGTCTATGAATCAGTCTTAATGTAATCTACGCATGTTGTGTCCATTTTGAGTTTATGTGTGTCTTTTTATTTTTATATTGACATTATTTTAGTAAAAATAAAATATGTAATTTTTTAAAGTTATAACATGATTTTATATTGTTTTCATACATTGGTAAATTGATCCATATGTAATTTTTGGAATGTAGGAATCTATTGCATCTCAATCTGAAACATGGTGTGACTAATATGACTAAAAATACAACTTTTTAGTTTAAATTGACATTAATTTATGTTATAATTACCAGTCACGTACTGAAAACTGAGAAAATGAATTTGATTTTTTTTACATTAGGAAAAGGATACATATGTCATTTGTGACATATATAAATCAACTACACCTCAATCAGATGCATGATGTTACTTGTATGACTCCAACTGTATTTATTTAATTCAAATAAACATTGATTTTAGTTAAAATATCAAGGTTAAATACTCAAGAACAATAAAATACATTCAATTTATATTGATACATTAATGTAATGATCTATAATTTATTTTTGATGTTTAGGAATGTTTATAATCTTGAATTGATACACCATGTGCCTCATATGACTCAATGTTTCCGTTATAATTTTAAAATCAACATTTTAGTACAATACATGTGGAACTCATTGAAAACCAATAAATAATTCATCGATTGTCATAATGATTTAGAAAAAATAATAATAGATAATTTTTGTTTTGTTGGAATCAATCTCACATCTATTTGGGGATAAATGTTATCGGTATGAATCAAAGTTTGTGATTTGAGTTTGAAATTACATTTTTGTAAAAAAAACTAACATACACAAAATCCATAGAAAGAAATGATATTTTTTTGATACATTATGAAAACAATACATATGCAATTTTTTCTATGTAAGAATAATTTTCACCTGAATTTGATGCATGATGTGACTGATATGATTAAAACTATGTGTGTTTATTTAATATTGACATTAATTTTAGTAAAAGGAAAATTGAAATAATAAAAATTATGAAACCAAATTTGGATTGTTTTGATACATTATTATACTAATTCATATGTCATTTTTTATGTGTAGGAAACAACCACATATCAATCCAACACATGGTGTGACTGGTATAACTCCATGTGTGTCTTCCTATTTAAAACTTACATTCATTTAAGTAAAATGGATAATTGATATAATGAAAAATGACCATCGCATTATTATTGTATTGATACATTAATTAAATGGTAGATATGTCATTTTTATGTGTAGGAATCATCCTCACCTTAATCAAACAAACATTTTGATTTATATGACTCTATATGTTTATTATTTAAAACAGACATTAATTTTATTAAAATTAAACTGTCACACACTTTAAACTAAGAAAACTTATTCTAATTGGTGTGATAATTTAATAAAAAATTCAATATATCTTTTTCTATATGGCGTAATAAACCAAACCTCAATCTAACAAACATTGTGACCTTTATGACTCAAAGTGTGACTTTTTATTTAAAATTGAAATTAATTTTAGTAAAAAGTAATGTAATATTCTGAATGAAACAAAAACACATTTTTATTATTTTTTTACATTAGGAAAATGATCTATAATTAATTTTTTATGGTTAGGAATCAATATCACCTCAATCTGATACACAATGATCCCGATATGACTTAATGATTATATTATTAGTTTAAAATTGACATTTTAATTCAACACATGTGTCATTCAACCAACACTATGAAAACATGATCCTATTGTTTTCATAATTTATTAAAATGATTAATATTTCATTTTTGACATGTAAAAATTAATCTCCTAGTAATCCAACACACTATTTGAAATGTAAAAACCAAAATGTGTGTTTTCAGTTCTAAATGAAATTTTAGTAAAATATATAGGTGACATACTCAAAATAGGGAAAATGCATTCAGATTGATTTGATAATTTAGTAAAATGATCCATAATTCATTTGTGACATGTATGAATAACCTAATACTAAATTATATTCACTGTGTGACCATTATTTCTCAAAGTGCTTCTTTTTATTTAAAATTGATATTAATTTTAGTAAAACGAACATGTTTCATTCTAAAAACAGAGTAAAAACGGTGGTATTATATTCATACATTAGAAAAATGGTCCATAAATAATTTATAATGTGTTAGAATCAACCAAACCTCAATCAGATGTACGGTGTGACCTGTATAACACAAAGTGTGTTTTTTATTTTAAATTTTCATTAATTTTAGTTAAAAGGATATGTTACATACTGCAAATCGATAAAATTAATTCTAATTGTTTTGATAGATTATTAACATGATAAATTTGTCTTTTTTGATGGGTATGAATCTACTATACCTAAATGCAATGCTTGATGTGACCAATATGACTCAAAGTTGTCTTTTTAGTGAATATTGACATTAATTTTAGTAACAATAACATGTAGAAATCTAAAAACTAAGAAAACACAATCATATTGTTTAGACACATTATCAAAATGATCCAAAAGTAATTTTTATGTGTAGGAATCAACACCACGTCAATAAAATTCATGGTTTTATAGGTATGAATTAATGTGCGTCTTTTTATTTAAAATTATCATTAATTTTAGTAAAACGGAAAACTGATATACTCAAGACTGAGAAAATGCATTAAAAATGTTTAGATACTATATAAAGATGATCTATAAGTCATTTATGACTTGTAGGAATAAGTCTCATATAAATTTTTCACACTATGTTTCTAGAATGACTCAATGTATCATCTATCAGTTTATAATTGGAATTTTAGTTCACAATATGTGTCACTCACTATAAATCAAGAAACACACTCTCATTGTAAGGATGATTTAAGGAAAAAATTCAAAAGTCATTTTTTATGTGAAGGAATCAGTCTTTCATAAAATTAACATATGATTTGACTAGTATAACCCAATGTGCCTATTTTTAGTATAAAATGAAATTTTAGTAAAAAGGGAAACTTATATACTCAAAACTAATGAAAAAAACAGATTAATTTGATAGAATATGAAAATGATTCATAAGGCATTTTTTATTTGTATTAATCACTTTCACACCAATCTGATACATGAAGTGACAAATATGACTATAAGTGTATTTTTATTTGAAATTGATATTTTAGTAAAAAACACAAGTTATATACTCAAAACTAAAAATCACATTTGAATTGTTTAGATACATTACGAAAACAATCGATAAGACATTTTTTCAATTTTGTAATTAGTTATAACACAATATGATACACACTATGCATGATATTACTAAAAGTTTCTTTTATTAGTCTAAAATTGACATTTTAGTTAAAAAATCACATCACATAAAAAAATGGCAGAAAATTTCTACGATTTTCCTGATACATGACGAAAAAAATTCATATGTCATTTGTGACTCATACGAATCAATATCATGTAAAATCGATAAAATATGTGACTACTATGCCTCAAAATTTATGTTTGTAGTTTAAAATGACATTTTATTATAAAATATAACTTGAATACTCAAAAATAAGAAAACATTTTCGAATTAATTTAATAATTTACAATAATGATTCATAATTCATTTGTGATGTGTAGAAATATACCTCACTTAAATATGATGCATAGTATAATCATTATAACTCAAAACACTCCCTTTTATTTAAAATTGACATTTAATTAATGTATTAATTAATATTTATGTTAATTTATTTTATTATAGTATTAAAAAAATAATTTTTTCTTATATAGGTGAATTTTTCTTTTAGGGTTGGGGTGGTTTGTCCAGCAACTGATACCATTGTTGGAATTTTCTGAGAGGGGGTCGCGGGTGCCAAAGATGATGAAATGTTCATGTTTTTCAATGTTTTGGGATATTAATTTCCAATGTAATTATAAAAATCATTGTTTTAAATGTGTATATTAGATTTTTGTATTTGTGAAGTATCATTTATTTCAATTAAATTGTGTTCTTTATCATACATCTGTATTTGAATACAATTTACATGTGTCGTTGTTACAGTATGATATTATTCAAATATGGTTAATGATTGTAACATTCCATTTGATATTTTCATCTAATACTTAACTTGTTTACATACTAGGAAATGAGATACAAACTCTGTAATATCTATTTTCATGTTTTCCAACAACAAAAAATACTATTTTAGATATCTATGTATCTTAATACTTACATGATCAACACTGAAATATGGGAAATGAATATAATCCAATAACTCCTTCATATAATCAAATATTATTGGGACACGTATTTTTTATCAAACCTTATCATTCCATCATTATCATTATTGAAATCAGAAACATTCCACAACTACTTTCACAGCTCAACTTCTTCCTTTTATGCCTTCTACTTCCTCACATGGACAGATGGTTGAATATTCCTTTAATAGAGATAATATATTTTTCCTTTCCTCATGATTTAAAGTTCTGTATTATCAAAATGCATAAGTATTGGATATTCTTAAATCCTCATCATGGGAAATTAATAATAGTATTTTTAACTCTATGTGTTAGAAAACTTATTATCTTTCCCATAGTGATATTGTATTGATCATTCATAAACATTAATCAACTCCAACCATCCAGTTTGACATATATGTAACCCCTCAGTTTTTATGGCCAAATTTTTATAGTAAATTTAATATATTTGATAGAATTTGTTACACAGAACACCATGTTTTAATGAAAAATTATATGATATTAATATTATTATTTAAACATGACATTTACAACCTAGCAGTTAGACGTGATAATATTAATTGGAATAACCATATTTTGAAAATTATGTCTAATAGTTTTAGAAAAATAATATATATTTATAAATAATTAGTTAATTTTTAGTAATGTCTTAATATATTTTCAAAATAATATTTTATTATAAGAAAATGTTTTTACTACTTTAATTGAAAAAATAAAAAAAGTAGATTGGTAAAGACTCTGTTTTTTCTTTATAATACATTGACATATATTAAGAAACATCTACAAGGTAAGTTGCATATCAGAGAGATATTTGAGAGGAGATTCAAAGCCTTTTCCTTGGTGAGTTGATATCTGATGAATAACAATGACTAGATTTATATGGATTGACACACAATGAACATAACATATCTTCCCCTTTGTTGAATAACAAATTCTTTAAAAATGATCAATCAATAATTTAGGTAAGAGTCATCAATTGTGATTTTCTACTTTTAGTAATCATTTCATAATGGATATTTGATTATCTGATTTGACTCTCTATATTCCCACCATTCACATGATCCTATTGTCAAATTGAATTTTTTTATTCAATTTATAATTTAACAATTCCAATATCTCACCCTGGATTCTCTGATTTTCAATCATTTCCCATTATTCTTAAGCCATAATTTTTTTTCCATTGTTTTGGTTTTCCCCCATCGTTATTTTTTTATTTAACATTGCACTATGGGGTCATATTTTAACTTTATCAGTAGATTTTAGAGCATGATAATACCCCTAGATTCATCATGGTTTTATGGATGATGATTAAGATGCAAATTTTCATATGGATAATGATTTTTTAGAGGGATGTAGGTGATGATTCACATAGATCTGGGACCTGGGATGACCGACAGGTGATAAGAGGAAGGCAAGACACATGAAAGACAACTATAGGTAATTGGGATCCTATTGCTAGACATCAGAGGGAGAAAATCAAGGGAAATAGGTATTCCCCTCCAATTTCTGGTGGAAATTTGTGGTTGAAGAGGAAAATATCGGATCCCCATAGAAGAATTTATCATTTTGCTGAAAACCTTACTACATGATATGAAGTTCCAAAGAACACAATCTATGTGGTCTCCTGGCTATGAAGGATATGGTTTTTGGGTAGAGTTAAGTGTCACAAACCATGTTATACCACTTCACAATGTGTGAGAAGTTGTTGGTGGCCTGACTTGTACTCTAGGATTACAGGGACATGGAGACTACCTAATACATGGTTTTGGACATTGCTACGTTGTTGAGATGGTACACGGTCCTGAAAACATTGATGTACACATAAAAATTTATAAAAGTGAGCCTTTATAGATATGGTTATGGACAAGAGTACATGGTTAGGCCTTAGTTTTCCATGACACACCGTGTAGTACCCATACACATAACGTAATATGGAATGTTTTAGAGTCGGTTCCCTAGAAACGACATCTATTTACATTATGATAACAATATACATAGTTTTGAAGATTAATAAACCCCTTATCACATCATGTATATTAGTAAACAAAAGATATTATGTGATAATGTTCTAAGGGCAGATGTCACACTATAAAGTGCTATAAGTTTCCCGCAATGATGAGAACCCAGAAGTGCTACCACCATATTCTTAAATATATGTTCTCTATCCAGTTAATATCATTTGAGGTAAATAGATAATACATACTATCAGGGGTGTAAACTCATAATAATTTGAGGAAACTTCACATTATATAAACCATTAGTAATATTCAATGTAGGATATAATGAGAACAATACTAGCTAGTCCAAAATCCACATTAATATGTGTGTCTATGGACGTTCCTATCTACAGATGTGTGTATTGATCCTTAGACATTATTATTATCATTAATTAGTATTATAAATCACATACCTTAATTTATCAGAAATAAATATGATAATATATTCCCATAGTGAGGTTGGATATGTTGGGTATGTCCTAATAAATATTGAATTAATGAATAATGTGTGAAATGATTTATTCCCTTTTAATTAATGGAAGTATATATCTCATGCTCTTTGATGAAAATTATGTATATTAAATAAATCATGGGTCATGGTTTTCTATAGAAATTTACAATTTCTAGGATTTCAAACAAAGAGACATCGATCACAAAAATTGATGGCACGAGTACACAACCATCTTTATTAGATATATCATGTTTAAGAGACTATATTACATAGTTGTAGAGACTCGTATCTTGACGTACATGGACATTACATTACATTTGCGGAATACTTAGTACATAACAAAAACACACACACAAGGACCGTAATAGTTTAGTGTCTTTGGAAACTCGGAATATAATCTTCTAATCGTGGTGAAAGATCTTCAACATCTCCCATAAAGATCTTCTTTTTTTTATACCTAAAACCTTTCTTTATATCCTGGGGAAAAGAAAACATAAAAGGGTGAGCTCAAATGCTCAGTAAGGGTAAACAAAAGAAATATCAATCACATCATATACATAAGCACATAACTTTTGGAAATCTTAACCTGCAAAAGAGATCATAATTTCATAACATGGGGTAAATCATGGCAGTGAAATGTAATCACAATAATCATAACATAAAACATGAAACTTTGTGGCATTCACACATAATCATAGAGAATCATTTCTTGTTAGTCAAGACTCATTGCCAAGACTATCTTAGTGGACAAAGTCCCTTTCTGAATCGAGTAACCCTCGTTTCAGTCCTGTTTCACTGAACCGGTATAACCTACCATTCCAGTCATGTCTATCTCATGAGATATAAAATCATTACCCAATGAATTGGAGGGAGATATAGGTCCCACCCATCTCATAATGATACCATTCTTATGTGTGCCACAAAATCATAAATCATACATCATTTCATAACCCATGTAATAAAATGGGATTCTTAAACATCATGCCATCATAATCCTTAAACAATTGATATCATTTCATCATAAGAAAACTGAAACCATTTAAATCATAGAGACCTTTTACTTGAAACATACATATCAAATAACATCATCTTAGATGGAAAAATAGTTTTAAAAAAAACACTTTAAATGAATTCTTGAGGAAAATATCTTTTCTTCTTTAAAAACATTTTTCCTTTCTTAACATGTCATAAAACTTTAAACTAAAAGAAGTTGATTAAAAATAAACTTGAAAACTTGTAAAGTAAGATTCTTGGAAATAATGTTTTAAAAATCCATTCATGCCGTATACGTTAAAAAAAACATTCTTCGTACTTTTGTCGGAAAAGTCAAAAAAATCACCTCGTACGAAAAAGCGACAAAAGATTCCTTTCATATTTTTTACTAAAAACTCACCGAAGGGTAAAAATGGATTTAAACAATTGTAGGTGGATGGAAATAATATTACATATTGATGAAACATGGATGTGGATGATAAAATACACCCCAGTAAATACTTACGAATAAACAATCTCGGATAAAAATGAGATTGTGATATTTCCCTTACCTTAGGTCTGATTTGTTTCGTATGTGTCCGAACCTCCTGTATAATGATTTAAATAATGTCATTGACTTATTATAGAATCATATTCATTGTTATGATATCATATATGGTTCACTTATGACATTATATTACCCTTTCTTTTGTAAATTCCATATTAAAGAAGCGTTTTGGGTAAAATCGTTTCATTTATCGTAGGTGTTTTGACTTGTTGTTCATGACATTATTATTACTTATATCATGATTTACTTACATCCAGAATATAAAACATGATTTATATATCATATATATTCAGTATATATATATATATATAATAGATAGATAAATAAAATGAAAAACACCGTTCATGGAGACGGTAGTCCGTACGTACGCATGAACGCTGTTTTCCATTCCTTATTGTCTTGAAATGGAAGTAAGTAGATGACATAAATATATATATACATAAATCCAGTATCTTTATAATGTCATATATTTCATTATTATTTCTTATATACACTTTATAATCATTCTTAAATGGTTAACATGGAGAATGAATCTCATCGCGTCGTGGAGACGGTAGTCCGTACGTACGCACGATCGATGATATCATTTCCATAAGTATTGAATTGAATTGGAGTGGATTATAAAATATATCAGAATCAATATGATGTTTTAATAACTATGTATAGTTATTATTTACACCATTATACCCATCCATGTAAGGTGGTGGTGGAAAATAGATTACACCACGGCGTGGAGACGGTATTCCGTACGTACGCACGCGCAGTGATTTCTTTTTCCGTAGGATGGATAGATGGTGAAATAGGGTTGTTTCATACTTATAATAACATATCAGTATATGAGTGATACTGATGTTGTTACTTCATAATTAAACAACCTAAGAAGAAGAAGTGGAAGAAGAAATAAAGATGAAAGAATTGGTAACGGTAATTACCTCTTCTTTCAAGCGCCTCTTTGAGACCTCCTCTTAGGGCACTAAAATTGGTCTTTGAGGAAGACCAGAACCTCTAGGATGTTTCTAGGGAAGTGGAGAAGAGATTTTGGCAGGGGTTGGCCGAGCTTGAGTGCTCAAATTGGGGTGAGGAGGAGGGGGAGGAGGTGTCCTTTTATAAGGGAGGAGAGGGGCACCTTAGAAATATCTCAAAATATTATTTTATATTAAAGTCAAAATCGGTTTATAATGGTTCCAAAGGGTCTTATTTCGAAGATAAAGTGGGGATGGGTCGAAATCCTATCAACCAATAGGATTTAGACAAGTTTATTTTATTATTTTAACCTTATCAATTAGATTTAACTCTAAGTTAAATAATTTAACTTTTACCGTGTCTTTTTGTTTTCTTTCACTATATGGTTAATACACTTACTATAACATGCCAAAAGAACCCCAAATTGTATATTATTAATAAATATATCCTTATCTATGTCATTTGGCCGAACCTTAGATTTTTAGGAATAAAATAAAAATTAATAATATAATATTTGATTTAAAAACTATTTTGTGTCAATTTTGACACTATTTGATATAAGATTTTTGTGAAAGTCATAACAGAATTATATGTTCGAACCAAGTTGAAACAATCAATACTAATATATCATAGTAACCTAGAAAATTAGTTTAAGTCATAAAAAGTCCCAAATTACATTCATTTGAGCATTTATAACATCAATTATGTTAATATTTCCTTAAAAGGCTAATTACTGCATCATCGTTGTGTCATAAATAAATTAATTTATTTAAAGTCTAAAAATTATAAATAAAATATCATTATGTAGGAAATCTTTTTATCTTTCTAATGAATATTTATAGTCGAATTTATCTTATGTATAACCCCATATTAAAAATGTATTAGTTATTAAACTTTGATTTTAACTATTTTAACTATTCATTAAATAATATAATATTAAATGTCATAATCTAATCCAAGTGGACCTAAATGGTCATATTATATTCATAAGGTTGTTTTTGGTCGAATTACACTTATCCAATAGAATTAGGACATGTGTTAGGGTAATAGTAATATCATATTTACCCTTAGTTACCCTATTTACTATTAACCGTGGTAAAAAAAGTAAACAGTTACTATTCACCAAAAATTATTTTCATCTCATTGAACCACATTTTACTTACTGACATCAACCATGTCTCTCGGATTTTTGAAATTCCATTCACAGAAGCGGTAAATTTAAGATTTATGAAGAAATTAATTTTTTTTAACTATCACTTAGTAGTTTCACTATTCATCAAAAATTGATGTTTTTCAGAACAATGCCAAAATTTCATCCTAAGCTATATTTCATATTCCAAATTCAAAAATGAATTCTATTTTACCAAATTCATATCATAGAATTTGCATTAATTAATTTTATAATTAAATCCCGCTGTTAAAACAAATAGCGTGTTTTTAAGAAACAATATCTATCAAAAGATTGACACTTGATTATGTCTGGTTTAAATGTGAAATTACATCCAATGACCAACATTGTATTAAATTGTAAAAATATATTCTAAATATACTTTAAAACCACTCAAATTAATAATTTATCACTATTAATTATTTCGATTAGAAAAGTTGTTTTTAATTATAATTTAGTAATTTTCACTATTCATCAGAATATGAAAGTTATCCGAAAAGTACCAAAATTTCACCTTAGGCTAAATTCGATACTCCGAATACAAAAATGAAGTTCATTTTGAAAAATAAGATTTACAGAGTTTTAAAAAGTGTTTATTACTATTCATAACGGCTAGTTTTAATAATATTTTAATAGCATATCGTTGTTTAGTGAAACTCGGTATTGCGTATTACACACGCTATCGAGGAAGGTCGCGATTGCGTGTAATGCAAGGCAAGTCAAGGATGTGTGTTGTGCAAGCTCCTTTTGGTGTAGCGTACAACACAAGACATTAATAAAATATTTTTCATAAAATCTCGGGCTGTTAAATTCTACCCCCCTTAAAATGAATTTCGCCCTCGAAATTCGTCGGGGTTATAAATGGTTTACTATTCGAAAGTTTCTTTAATAGAAACCCACATCGTAAAAAGGAATACCAAAACTTGGCTTTAAAAACTAAAGTATGAAATGTAACGATTACCCAAATAAACTAATCACTGGGTTTCCACATAGGTGAAAATATGAATATGGAAGAGAAATCTAACCATCATGTTCTGATGGAGAGTGGTAGAGAACATGGCTATGGAAAAGCCAGTAATCACAAATCCATAGATTTGTGATGATATAAGGTACCATCTGATTCATCAGGTATAAGATCACTAGGACAACATTTTTGGTTTTCAAGATCATTTCCCTAAAGTTGAAAATTTGAATTAGAATAAATACTTACTTTATTTTGGTACAATCTCACTGTTGTTCGTGCCTTGAACAATTTCCACTTCATCTCTTAAATAAAAGAAGTTGAATTTGTTATTCATGAAGTGTTAGCAGATCATGTGATAGAATGACGGGTCATTCCATCTGTCTCAAACAAAAGGTTAGCAAAAATTATATGCATAAGTCGATCTATAGTGAGATTAATCATATATGGTTCCTAAAATGGACTTATACTTCATATATCATACTGATTAATATAATAAAACTAGTTTCTACTAAACAGGGACTTCCTGTAGGCCAGTGGTAGGTGATAGAGGCCAGTCGCACTTCAGTTGTGGGTTCGATTCCCACAGCCTTGTCCGAAGCGATGGGCTGTCGCCCGTCCTGCAGGTTATCCTTTTTCCAAAACTATATAACATCCCATCAATAATATCGAAAAAACAAACAATACTAACTTATGTCCAACATAATCCATTCCAATCTTTTAGGCTTATCCATAATACTGCAGTCGACTCTCATAATATAGTGAAAATGATTACCAGAGATTTAACACCATCATCGATCCCCATATATCATAAGATATGTTTTTTTGGTCACATTACAAACATTCAAAGTCCTTAATCGTGTATTCTCTTGAATACCTTAGTGAAAACATGAATGCAGTTAAAAGTTAACACTTTTCACATACCAAAATCCTCAAAATTCTATATACTCAAACTTAGTCCTTATATCAATCATGAGCTCATGAATACTATTAAACATTTCATTTTCTCGTTTTCCCTTCATTATGCGCATAATATCTCAATCACTTTGAATACCATATTAGACCAATACATAAATATTCCAATATTCCAAGATACAACATTATTTTGGAATCCCATTACATAAACACTTAATCATTCCACCACATCGTTGTCATATTCAACATTTCCAATAGTGATCACATGTGACTTCCCTTTGTCCTTTGCCTTAAGCGGTTTCTCATGTCGATCATCACTAACCCTTGGATTAGGGCATTTATTAGCATAATGCCCCATTTCCTTGCACTTGAAGCATTGAAGTGTTGGTTGTATGTTCTCTGCAGTGTTTGCTTTATTCACTTCATTAGAATCCCATTTTCCATTACTTCGACACTCAGCTGCTCGATGACCTTCTTTTCCACACTTAAAACATTTTCTAGTCCCTTTAAGACAATCTCCACCATGCTTCTTTCCACACTTTGTGCATAAGGAAACATTCATCTTCTTTTCACCATTATTCTGAGTTTTCTCCTTGAACTCCATCTTTCGTTTCCTGTCAAACCCATGAGATGGATATGTAACACCAACTTCCATTTCTACCTCACAATTTCTTCATAGCTACTGAAGTCTCTTATAGCTAATGCCCTTCGAAGACTTGGTTTTAAGCCACTGAAAAATCGATCAACTTTACCTTCAGGTTGGATGATAATACCAGAAGCGTACCTTGCAAGTCTTGTAAAATTCGCTTCATAGGTACCAACAGATTCATCATCCCTTTGCTTCAGTTCAAGAAACTCTTTCTCCATCTTTGTTCAGAGAATACGAGGGAAGTACTTATTGAAAAATAAGTTCTTGAACTCGTCCCATTCCATAGACTCAATTTCATCCCTTTGCCTCGTATTCTTAATAAGATTCCACCATTGATCAGCATCTCCTTCCAAACAATACACTGCTAGGATGACTTTATCATGTTCAGAACATTGAAGAACTGAAAATATCTTTTCAGTAGTACTAATCCATTGTTCAGCAACTAATGGATCAGTAGACCCCCTAAAAGAAGGTGGACGCTACCTCATGAAGGATTCAACAGAATGTTGCTCCTTCCTTTGCTCGTTTGGAAGTCCTGCATGATTCATAGCTTGAGAAAGTTGTGTGAGCATGGCTACAAGATTTTGCATTCCGTCTCCCATATCGTTTGGTTGCTCAGGGGGACAATCATTGCATTGCCCATCACATTCCGCATTAACACGGTTCCTTCGGGTTCCAGCCATCGTCTAAAACCCCAAAAGAATAGTATGAGAGGAAAAAATCATGCTTGGGAAAACAACATAATAAAGGTGGAGTATCCTCAATATCTAACATCTTAGGTTAAATTCTATGATCGTTACCGTAGTTCTAGGACTGTATCTTATACGTATACTTATCCTTAGGGACATCCCTAGACATACCTTAGAAATATCTCTAGGGATCTCACTAACGTTTTCGCATCCTAGTTTCCAAAGGTTGACTAAACCTTTCCTCTGATACCAACTGTAGAGACCCGTATCTTGACGTACATGGACATTACATTACATTTGCGGAATACTTAGTACATAACAAAAACACACACACAAGGACCGTAATAGTTTAGTGTCTTTGGAAACTCGGAATATAATCTTCTAATCGTGGTGAAAGATCTTCAACATCTCCCATAAAGATCTTCTTTTTTTTTATACCTAAAACCTTTCTTTATATCCTGGGGAAATAAAACATAAAAGGGTGAGCTCAAATGCTCAGTAAGGGTAAACAAAAGAAATATCAATCACATCATATACATAAGCACATAACTTTTGGAAATCTTAACCTGCAAAAGAGATCATAATTTCATAACATGGGGTAAATCATGGCAGTGAAATGTAATCACAATAATCATAACATAAAACATGAAACTTTGTGGCATTCACACATAATCATAGAGAATCATTTCTTGTTAGTCAAGACTCATTGCCAAGACTATCTTAGTGGACAAAGTCCCTTTCTGAATCGAGTAACCCTCGTTTCAGTCCTGTTTCACTGAACCGGTATAACCTACCATTCCAGCCATGTCTATCTCATGAGATATAAAATCATTACCCAATGCATTGGAGGGAGATATAGGTCCCACCCATCTCATAATGATACCATTCTTATGTGTGCCACAAAATCATAAATCATACATCACTTCATAACCCATGTAATAAAATGGGATTCTTAAACATCATGCCATCATAATCCTTAAACAATTGATATCATTTCATCATAAGAAAACTGAAACCATTTAAATCATAGAGACATTTTACATGAAACATACATATCAAATAACGTCATCTTAGATGGAAAAATAGTTTTAAAAAAACACTTGAAATGAATTCTTGAGGAAAATATCCTTTCTTCTTTAAAAACATTTTTCCTTTCTTAACATGTCATAAAACTTTAAACTAAAAGAAGTTGATTAAAAATAAACTTGAAAA
Organism: Viscum album; assembly: GCA_963277665.1. Lineage (NCBI taxonomy): Eukaryota > Viridiplantae > Streptophyta > Magnoliopsida > Santalales > Viscaceae > Viscum > Viscum album. The sequence goes on from OY728119.1 coordinate 1,657,127,169, forward strand.
CTTGTAAAGTAAGATTCTTGGAAATAATGTTTTAAAAATCCATTCATGCCGTATACGTTAAAAAAACATTCTTCGTACTTTTGTCGGAAAAGTCAAAAAATCACCTCGTACGAAAAAGCGACAAAAGATTCCTTTCATATTCTTTACTAAAAACTCACCGAAGGGTAAAAATGGATTTAAACAATTGTAGGTGGATGGAAATAATATTACATATTGATGAAACATGGATGTGGATGATAAAATACACCCCAGTAAATACTTACGAATAAACAATCTCGGATAAAAATGAGATTGTGATATTTCCCTTACCTTAGGTCCGATTTGTTTCGTATGTGTCCGAACCTCCTATATAATGATTTAAATAATGTCATTGACTTATTATAGAATCATATTCATTGTTATGATATCATATATGGTTCACTTATGACATTATATTACCCGTTCTTTTGTAAATTCCATGTTAAAGAAGCGTTTTGGGTAAAATCGTTTCATTTATCGTAGGTGTTTTGACTTGTTGTTCTTGACATTATTATTACTTATATCATGATTTAATTACTTCCAGAATATAAAACATGATTTATATATCATATATATTCAGTATATATATATATAATAGATAGATAAATAAAATGAAAAACACCGTTCATGGAGACGGTAGTCCGTACGTACGCATGAACGCTGTTTTCCTTTCCTTATTGTCTTGAAATGGAAGTAAGTAGATTACATAAATATATATATATAAATAAATCCAGTAGCTTTATAATGTCATATATTTCATTATTATTTCTTATATACACTTTATAATCATTCTTAAATGGTTAACATGGAGAATGAATCTCATCGCGTCGTGGAGACGGTAGTCCGTACGTACGCACGATCGATGATATCATTTCCATAAGTATTGAATTGAATTGGAGTGGATTATACAATATATCAGAATCAATATGATGTTTTAATAACTATGTATAGTTATTCTTTACACCATTATACCCATCCATGTAAGGTGGTGGTGGAAAATAGATTACACCACGGCGTGGAGACGGTATTCCGTACGTACGCACGCGCAGTGATTTCTTTTTCCGTAGGATGGATAGATGGTGAAATAGGGTTGTTTCATACTTATAATAACATATCAGTATATTAGTGATACTGATGTTATTACTTCATAATGAAACAACCTAAGAAGAAGAAGTGGAAGAAGAAATAAAGATGAAAGAATTGGTAACGGTAATTACCTCTTCTTTGAAGCGCCTCTTTGAGACCTCCTCTTAGGGCACTAAAATTGGTCTTTGAGGAAGACCAGAACCTCTAGGATGTTTCTAGGGAAGTGGAGAAGAGATTTTGTCAGGGGTTGGACGAGCTTGAGTGCTCAAATTGGTGTGAGGAGGAGGGGGAGGAGGTGTCCTTTTATAAGGGAGGAGAGGGGCACCTTAGGAATATCTCAAAATATTATTTTATATTAAAGTCAAAATCGGTTTATAATGGTTCCAAAGGGTGTTATTTCGAAGATAAAGTGGGGATGGGTCGAAATCCTATCAACCAATATAATTTAGACAAGTTTAGGTTATTATTTTAACCTTATCAATTAGATTTAACTCTAAGTTAAATAATTTAACTTTTACCGTGTCTTTTTGTTTTCTTTCACTATATGGTTAATACACTTACTATAACATGCCAAACGAACCCCAAATTGTATATTATTAATAAATATATCCTTATCTAAGTCATTTGTCCGAACCATAGATTTTTAGGAATAAACTAACAATTAATAATATAATATTTGATTTAAAAACTATTTTGTGTCAATTTTGACACTATTTGATATATGATTTTTGTGAAAGTCATAACAGAATTATATGTTCGAACCAAGTTGATTAAATCAACACTAATATATCATAGTAACCTATAAAATTAGTTTAAGTCATAAAAAGTCCCAAATTACATTCATTTGAGCATTTATAACATCAATTATGTTAATATTTCCTTAAAAGGGTAATTACTGCATCATCATTGTGTCATAAATAAATTAATTTATTTAAAGTCTAAAAATTATAAATAAAATATCATTATGTATGAAATCGTTTTAGCTTTCTAATGAATATTTATAGTCGAATTTATCTTATGTATAACACCATATTAAAAATGTTTTAGTTATTAAACTTTGATTTTAACTATTTTAACTATTCATTAAATAATATAATATTAAATGTCATAATCTAATCCAAGTGGACCTAAATGGTCATATTATATTCATAAGGTTGTTTTTGGTCGAATTACACTTATCCAATAGAATTAGGACATGTGTTAGGGTAATAGTAATATCATATTTACCCTTAGTTACCCTATTTACTATTAACCGTGGTAAAAAAAGTAAAAAGTTACTATTCACCAAAAATTATTTTCATCTCATTGAACCACATTTTACTTACTGACATCAACCGTGTCTCTCGGATTTTTGAAATTCCATTCACAGAAGCGGTAAATTTAAGATTTATGAAGAAATTAATTTTTTTTAACTACCACTTAGTAGTTTCACTATTCATCAAAAATTGATGTTTTTCAGAACAATGCCAAAATTTCATCCTAAGCTATATTTCATATTCCGAATTCAAAAATGAAGTCTATTTTACCAAATTCATATCATAGAATTTGAATTAATTAATTTTATAATTAAATCCCGCTGTTAAAACAAATAGCGTGTTTTTAAGAAACAATATCTATCAAAAGATTGACACTTGATTATGTCTGGTTTAAATGTGAAATTACATCCAATGACCAACATTGTATTAAATTGTAAAAATATATTCCAAATATAATTTAAAACCACTCAAATTAATAATTTATCACTATTAATTATTTCGATTAAAAAAGTTGTTTTTAATTATAATTTAGTAATTTTCACTATTCATCAGAATATGAAAGTTATCCGAAAAGTACCAAAATTTCACCTTAGGCTAAATTCGATACTCCGAATCCAAAAATGAAGTTCATTTTGAAAAATAAGATTTACAGAGTTTTAAAAAGTGGTTATTACTATTCATAACGGCTAGTTTTAATAATATTTTAATAGCATATCGTTGTTTAGTGAAACTCGGTATTGCGTATTACACACGCTATCGAGGAAGGTCGTGATTGCGTGTAATGCAAGGCAAGTCAAGGATGTGTGTTGTGCAATCTCCTTTTGGTGTAGCGTACAACACAAGACATTAATAAAATATTTTTCATAAAATCTCGGGCTGTTACAATAGTAATCATCTATATGAGGTATAATGTTATTGTTTCATTAAAATATATCTCTATGGGTTCCTTGGTTTTCTACTAAATGCCAAACTCATATTTTTGGATGATTTACCTAATTCTATAGAGGAAGAGGCCTAGTAGGTTACACACAGTGTATCCAGAATATTAGTTAAATAATATTATATTATTATTTATTTTAGAATTTTTTTAAATATTTTTCCCAGACATGGTTTAATAATTATTCAGGGATCCTTGATCACATATATAAATTCTCCAGTTTTTTGTTAGAATATTATGAGGGAATGATATTAAATATTTAATTATTTGATATTTAGTGAATGTAATATTTATTTATTTATATAATAATAATGGATTGATATTTATTTATTAAATAAATATTCAATAATTGATGGATCGAAAAATATTATGGAGGAATAATAGAGGGAGTTTTTATATTTGGTGAGAACTAATATATAATGAATATTAATTTAATAATTAATATTTAATTTAATTTTCATGTTATGTTCATGTCGAGAAAATAATAATATTATTATTATTTTGGCATGAGTTTATGAACGAGTTTAAATAAATATTAAATTAAACTTGTGAACAAATATATTTATAAACCCTACTGGTATGTAAACCCAATTATATTATTTTTTTCATAGAGAAAATTCATTTTTTGTTATGCACAATTACTACCAAAGAGAATCCACTCAATCTATAGAGAGCTCCCTCTTCAATAACACTCCTATGAATGAAGAGTGATATTCCTTCTCCATCTACTCTTGAGTCTAGAGAGATCGTGGAGAATTATTTGGATGTAATTTATGTGGTGATAAATGGTGTATGACACAAGTAATAGGATATCATGTATGGTATTTCTAATTAAATACAGTGATCATGATGTTCATTAATTGTGTAAAACATGGATTGATCATCAATAATGAAGAAAACCAATGTTGGGCATGAACTATATCATGTATTCATTCTGCCTACAACCTAGAAGTGATATTAGAGAAGTCACATTTTTATTTAAAAATTTTTATATATCATTCATTGATTTATATTTTTTTCATTTAGTTTTCAATTAATGTTTAATCATTCTATAACTGAGTTTTGATATCATTATCTTCTTCATTTGTTTCTCTAATATCTTATCATATTGATTAATTTTACGAATGGAATACATTCTAAGAACTCATTTGGAGGTGATAAGAATTTTGGTTGGATAATACAAGAGTACATGGTCTGTAACGATAATTACAAGTCACCTACTGGTGTAAAATTCCCCCAAAAATAAATCATAATTAATTCAAACCTCAGGTATTGAACACATGTAGTGCATTTAATTTTACCTAGTGTATTGACATGTCCATATTCATGCATGATATGTTGGAGAATACATTGTGTAACCCATGTACATGGTGTGCTTCCATGAAGTCACAAATAGGCCATCTATCAGTTTAAACAATCGTGTGACTCAGATAACACACATAGTGTAGCATTTGTACATGTCATGTACTCGTCCAACACATATAGAAGATTTCAACAAACTGTGTACTTATAAATAATTACAAAAAATTAAAATTAAATTGTTATACTACATAAACCAAATAAATAGTTTCTTTCATGTAGTCATTATTTTTATAGCACAAACCCTGTGATGGGTTTTAATATATATATGAATTTTAAATTAATTTTTACATAATTTCCTGATATACATATCATGTGTGATTCGTATTATATTTATTACTCTATCTACATTTAAGAATTACATGTGAAAAAATCTTGTAATTCCTTTAATCATTAAATTGAAAGTAAAGTAAATGAAGCTATGTGATAATTCTTGTTTTTCATATGTCACAAGAGTAAATATTATATGAGTATTATAAATTTTTGGTTGATTTGGATGATTATTAACCTTGATACCTCCATGGTACATTTATATACATAGTTAATTTTAAATTAAATTATTTATTTTGTTTAAAATATTGATGAATAAGAGTATCAAGGAAATTTCGATGATAATTATGAAAAAATAGTTGAATTATTAAAGAATATAATTAATTTATTAGATAGGAATTTATCTTAAATTAAAATGTTTTAGAATTTATTTATAAATATAATAAATTGGTCATTCGTTTCATGTAAATGGATGATGATGATCCTAGACCATACAATTGTATGTGAGTAGTTTCATTTAATTTATTATTAAATTAAAAGTTTGGGCTACATACCATCTATCCTCTTATTTTGTATTGGACTATTCCCACTTGTTTATTTTATTTAAACCACTTCCCCACACCTTCATGAGAGTAAAAGAAGATGTAATTGATAGAGCTTACTAGTTAGGGGAGTCAGTTCAAGTATGGAGGTGAGATGAAACTAATCCAATAGAGATACATGGGTGGACATGTAGAAAGTAGTAACATGAACCTTAATTAGTTAAATCTATTTTCCCCTAGGTCTAAGAAAAGTTTATCATCGCTGAGATAAATTGAAAATCAGTAAATTTTCATGTTCATATCACTTCATTATTATTTTCTATAATGTTGAAAGTTCATTTCATAAAGAATGATTTTCTGTGATCACATGAATTAATGAATTAACAAGAATACAATTTAGAACTAAAATAAATTGTCGTATGCCTAAATATTATATAATACAAGGTTAATCACTTATGTAAAATACACTTATTATTAATAATCATTTAATTAAGATTATAATTTTATATTTTCACATAAAAGGTTAAAATCCATCGATAATATATATTAATTTGGTATAACCATACACTGCATCAATTAATGTTATAACATATCTCAAAGTGATCAACCGACCAAATTTGTGGTGCTTTTAATTATTAGTAAATTCTATAATGATGTTTCGGTTCTCATTAGCATAGTTGACATGAAGGGTTTACTATAAAATTATGACATGGTAAAACTGATAGGTAAGGGATGAGTAATTGAAATTTAAGGATTTAAGGATTGGGGATTCCACTCAACAATTCATTTAACAATGAGTAAATGAATTTGGACTTTAGAATACCTACCTAAATCCATTAATGTTTCCTGAACAACCAAAGTTCAGTTAATGTGAAGGGTAATATTGATCTGTTCCACAAGAATATCTATGAATTAGGATATTATGAATCTGATTGGTAGGTCTCTTAGGTATTGTTAAAATAGAGGGATCTTAATAAATATAATATCTATTTATTTATCTAATAATTTATCGTATAAAGTACTAATTTTTTGTTCATCTTATTTGTAAAAAAAATTAAGATGACTTCAAAATTAATACTGTGATCCATACTTGACAAGTATAAGAATTTGACCCAAACAATTTTCAATAGTTTTGTAGGAGATTATGTGTTATTTTTTCCAATGAAAGGAAATTGTATGTTCTAAAAGATCCAATTACTATTGTTCATGGAAATGAGGCTACTGATGATGAGTTATCTGTCTATGATAAAAATTTGAACAAGGAAACAAATTTTTGGTTCTTTATGACATAATCCATGAAAAATGAACTTGTAATTCAACATGAGGACCTAAATTCATATACCATGGTGTCACACATTCAGGATCTCTATCATGATATGAAAAAACAAGAGACATACAAGATCTCTAATTATATTTTTTACAAATATTCATGGAGAGTCTGAAGCAGTTGGGCCTTATGTAGTCGATATTATTGGCTACATTGAATGGATAGACATCATAGGGGTTAAATTATCATATGAGAGTATGAAAAATATCCTCACTTCCTAAGACCTTCTCTAGTTTAATTATTAATTAAAATATGATGTATTGTGAGAGGAGTCTTTCAAAAAAACTACTCTACTTCACCAAGTGGATAAGAACATGGATTTTGATAAAACCCCAAACCCTTATGGTGAATAAGAAAAGGAATAACAGGGAGTAGGGTCCTAAGAGTCCAATAAGTCTAGTATTAATAAGAAATTTCCTTCCATGAAGAGAAATATCCTGAGGTAGGTAAATGAAAATGTGGTAGTATATTTTTCATGGGGAAATCCAGACCACTTAAAGAGAAACTAAAAGTATAAGAAATGGGATGGTGCATACATGTTCATTATTGAGTTTAGTTGTTCATTATAGACCCATTGGTTATTAGAAATATCTTTTGAAGCTCACATATCTATCAAAATTTATGATACAAGTAGATTTTGAATTATTACTAGATGAGAGGTGGATTGTTATGTGATAATGGTGTGAGGATGGTTTCTCTAGACATTGTTGACTATCACCATTCATTGAAAATGGGAATTATTTTGGTTTTAAATTGTATTTATTTTGTCCTAATTGATTCCAAGAATAATAATTATGTATCATGTCTAGATACATATGGGATTATTTTCATGTTTTTAAATAAAAGATGTTTTTTTGAAGAAAACATATGTTATGGTATGGAACATATAAAAAATAGTTTTTTATATTAAATTATGAATACCATGTATTTAAAATTTATAATTAATCATGTTTACACGACTCATATAACTTCCAACTGTAGAATCTGTATCTTATACTTTTAAAAAGGATGCATTGGTCAATTATCTATCAAGATGGTTATTTATAATCCTATGAGATAAAACCACTTGAACGATGTCATGGTTGTTTACATGATAACACAACCAACCACCATTTTTAGATAGGGTTAAAGTCCCAATGATATTTTATGATTATTATTCACTATTGCATGTAGAACAGTTCTAGTAGAAGTTAAACTTGGGTATCCTTCATAAATTATACTAATGACTTCAATACATATTGTTATGTCAACTTGATGAGTTATAAGTATGATCCCTTTGGGAAATTGAAGGAATTCAATAATAATTTTGAGAATAAACTTGACAAAAAAAGTTAAAGAATCTTTGATCATATCTGGGTGGTGAATATCTTAACAAATCATTTATTGACTTTCAATAAGGGTTTCTGATTCTATATCAACTAACTCCACCATACACACCACCGTGGAATGGTTAAAGTAGAGATAGTTTCATGTCAAAAATGGTGAGTTTGATGATGATTCATGCATATCTTCCATTATCCTTTTGGTTACATACCATAGAAATTGCATCATACACATTAAACCAAGAACCAACTAATGTGAAAAATGGAACCCCCTTTAGTTATGGAGTAGAAAGAAACCCATTTTCTCACATACACGTGTATGGGGTTGTGATGAATGTTGTAAGGATCTCCTAGTCAAAAATAAGAACCTCAGGGCACACAATGTATTTTAATAGGGCATCCTAAAAAACAAATGTAAACTACCTATAAAAACCCTCACACTTTAATGTGGCAGTCTATAGGGATAGGGAGAATATACATAAAAAGGATAGTGGGGGAATATTGAACTTTATGATGTTGAATATATTTCTATACAAGAGTCGGTACAATAATAGATTGCACATGTACCTATAGAATAAGTAGTTCCTAAAACTCCAGTACTGTGTAGGTGTTCAAGAGTGGCCGGAGAACCATGTGGAAATTATTTTCTTATCACAAAATATGGAAACTCATTATTAGTTGACAATGATGTAAATTCCTCATAAAAATATGAAATAGAGTTATCATAATATTCATGATTGAAAAAATAAATGAATTCTGAAATGGATTCCATGTATCAAAACCATGTAGGGGTTCTGTTCAACAAACCATTTTATGTAAAGACCATAGGGTGAAAATGGGTATTGAAGAGAATAATAGACATGAAATTTAATGTAAATACCTATAAATAAAGTCTAGTGTCTAAGTGGGATAAATAGAATAAAGGAATAAACCATGATGAAACCTTTTCACTAGTTTCCATGTTTCATTACATTTGAATTATACTCTCTATAGTAGCTTACCAAGAATACAAGATTTGGTACATGGATGTCAAAATTGAATTCTTTAATGGGAACCTTTTGGAAGATTTCTATCTGACCAAACTAAATGGGTTTGTTAATCAATGTCATTCCGATGTATTTTTATATCTCAAATATACATGTATGTATTAAAGAATGATTTCGGGTCATGGACCATTAAATTCAACAAAGACATAATATAATTTGTTTTCATCAATAATTAATGTGATCCATGTGTTTAAAAGAGGTTTAGAGGTAATGAGGTCATTAACCTAGTATAAGATGTTGATGACACATACATATTGGGAATGTCATACCCTTCTTACAATCTATAAAGTATTGGTTAAAAAAATGTTTCTCAATTAAAGACTTAAATGGATTAGACTATATTCAAGGTATCTAGATCACTCTTGATGTATCCCAAAGGCTTCTTAGACTATGTCAAAGTACATATACTGAGAAGATACTAAATTGATTTAGTATGGAACAATCCAAGAGGGGATTGGTTCTAGTGTGACATAGTTTTCAATTTTTACAAAAATGTGTAATAATATACATCATGAGAATGAGGTGATAAGTAACATCCCATACACATCAGTGATGGGATCAATCATGTATGAAATGTTATGAACTAGAACAGATGTTGTCTATGCATTGATCATGGTATGAATATATCAAGTTGATCTAGGAGAAATATATTGTTTGGTTATTAAGTCTATAATTTAGTATCTGATAAGAACTAAGGATTTCTTCCTATTGTATTGAGGAGATGATGACATAGTTATCAGAGATTATACTAATACTATTTTTTAAAAAGATTTTAATTATGTGTAGTAACAGTCATGAATTTTTTATTTCTCAATAGAAGAAATGTGATCATGAAGTGTTTAAAGAAGTCAATTTTAAATAATTCGACACTAGATTCTGAGATCATAACAGATTCAAATGGATCTAAGTAATTCATTTTTATATGAAACATTTTCTATGAGGTTTATGTGGTACCCAGAAAGAAATAAAATATCATGTTTTATTGTTATAGTATTGTTTTGGCGGCTCTTAAAAAAGGTGAAAAGTTACACCAATGGAAAAATCATATACTATAGAAGTATCACCTCTTGAGGTATTTTTATTATAGGGGTGAGCTGTAGTAAAGAGATTATTCATGAAAGAGAATGTAGAGGAACCATTGACAAAAAGTCCATCTCAGTAGATGCATGAATATAATGTGAGAGCTAGCTCTCAAGATGTTGTTGGTAGCTTGTTCTAGTAAAAAAGGGAGTCTGTTGGAGTTGGGGCACTAGAACCAACTTCGTTATACATTATGATAACATGTATTCATAATTTGGAATTTTAATAAACTTATTATCACATTAGGGCCATTCTTATGAATAACATATTATGTGATAATGTCCTTAGAGTAGTTGTGGCACTAAAAGGTCATAAAATTTTCCCACTATGACAAAAATCTTGAAGTGTTATGAAAAGTTTCTTAAATATATGTTCAATAGAAGGATGATATAATTTGAGTGATAAAAATGATATAAACTATCCGAGTTGGAGGTTTATATGATATTGATACACCTTCTCATGGTGTACACCCTTGTTAATATCCAATGTATGATATTATGAGAACAAGGCCCACCAGTAGGAAATCCACATCCATATGCGTCATTGAATGTTACAAAACATGGATGTGTCTATTGATCCATAGATGGCATACTCTTCAGAGCGCTTCTGGTTCTGTTCTCTGCAGCTCGCTGTTGTCCTGCAGTGAGTTTCTCAGCGTTTGAAGGTCGCACTCATGCGTTGGTGGTTTTTGGGGTTCCAACTCTTCTCAGGTGAGTGTGTGGGGGTTCCGTTGTGATGGATGCAGTCGAATTGGTCGGTGGAGGTGGGATCTTCAGAAACAGGGTGTTGCTTGCGGTTCTGTTCATGCGTGGTTCGATTTGGTTCTTGGTGAAACCTCTTCTGATTTCATTGATATGGTTTTGTTTAGTTCGATTTAGGGTTTTTTCATTTCCTCTCATGTCATGGAGGGATGGATTTTTATTTTTTTGCCTTCTGATGGATTGGGGGTTCTGCTTTCTGTGAGGCGGTGAAGTTTTATGGTTTGCGTGGGTTTTTTTGGTTTTACAAATGGATGATTTACTGAGGGGTTGTGATGCTGAAGTTGACGCAAAGGGGGATTCTAGTGGGCTCTTCCGTCATGGTGCTATTGGAACAGTGTAGGTCAGGAGTTCAGCGGTTTGTTCTCCTGTGGATACGATGAAGATGGTGGACTGTTCGGTTGCGCCGGTGATGACCTCTGGGTTTCCGTCGCCCTCTCCGATGACCTGGAAGGATGGTGACGTGTGATGATGGGCTCACATCTTGAGGTGGTTCACGTGGTGTACGATGGACCGTGATTGGTTTGCTTTTGAAATTTGAATTTTGCTGGATTCTGGTTGATGGTTGGGTTTTTCTTGTACGGTTTCCGATTTTCCTTAAATCATTTTGGGGTACTGGATCCCATAAACCGTATTCTGATAATGGAAAAAAAATATTTGTTGCCGTTTATTGATCCATAGACATTATGATTATTATTAATGAGTATTATAAGTTGTGTACTTTGATGTATTAATAAAAATTGTGAGGAAATATGTTCGTGGTGATGTATGATATGTAGGGTACATCACAAGTAATATTTCATTAATTTATAATCATTGAAGAAACTTCTAATTCCAATATTTATCAGAAATTGATTTTTAAATACTTTTAATGGTGATCATATAGACTAAATAAATATCTTCTTATGGAATTCTATTGGAAATTTCAATTTTCAAAGGTTCCAAGAAAGATATAATGACCGCATTGGTTGATGGAACCAACAAGAAACTGGATTGACTAGAGATCTCATGTTAATTTTATTATATTAAACAAAAATAATATGAATGAGGTATTATTCCACTAATACATTAACTTATTTCTCTATGGGTGGCTTGACATTTTTATAGATGTCAGCCATATACTTTGAACTACTTCGACTAATGCCATTGAGAAGTGTCATAGAGGGTCACACGCTATATGTATCCAAAATCTCTGTTAAATAATATATTATTATTTATTTTTTAACTAGGTGAATAGATATTATTCCCACCCATGGTTTAATAATTATTCATGTATTCTTGGTCGTATAAATTCAGTCACCAATTATTTTAGATAATATTATGTTATTAGAATATATAATAAATATTTATTTTCTATTTAGTTAATATAATATTATTTATTTGATGTTGAATAATGAGGCGATATTTTTTATTAATTAAATAAACATTATTAAATGGATTGAAATATATTGTGAAAGATTAAAGAACCAATTTTTTATATCAAGTAAGATAATATATATATATATATAGAATATTATTTGATTAAATAATTTTGAATTCATTAGACAAGATAATAACATTTCGACGAAATAATATTATTATTATTATTTTGACATGGGGTTCCACAAGAGATTGAAAAAATATTAAATGGAATTTTTTTCAAATATTTACTTCTAAACTATAGGGGTATTTAAACCCAATTATATTTTTTTCCTTGATTGAATTCATTTTTTGTTTTTAACAATGATATTCAAATAGAATCCCATCAATCGTTAGAGAGATCCCACTCCAAGAATGAAGAAATGAATGAAGAGTGATATTGTTCCACCATCCATTATTGACTCTAGAGAGATCATGGAGAATGATTTGGAAGATATTTTCATGGTGACAATGGAGAACTGTGAAAGTGAGTTGATCTACCATGATAAAACCCAAATATTCCTATAAAAATGTTTAATTATTCGAGGAACATGTGTGGATCACCACTTATGGGAATCTTATCTTGATTATTTCTATGAAAGGTTGAAACCATTTATATTTGTTGTTAGAAACATCAATGAAGAAATAATTATCACAAGATAATTATTTAATTTATTAAATTAATTACAAATAACATTTGCTGATCATGTTTTTGGTTATAATATTCTATCTCTTGTCTAGTTTTATTGAATTCAATTTCATTGATCATGATATTCATCAATGTGTAAATATCAGATTGATCATCAATAAGGAAAAAATTAAAGTTTGGAAAGACCATTTGTACGCTTACACAATGACTGAAACCAAAGAATTTACCATTGAATCATGTCCATAAGAGATGTGATTATGAGATGAGACAGTGTCACATGAAATGTGGAACCTCATATATGGTATATAATTCCATGTATAATTTTTTTCTTTCGTATCTTCTTCCTTTGGACCCTGATTTTCTCATGTGATTAGCCTATCCTGAATTTTTTTCAATATCAAATATGATGTTGGTCTGCATAGTGTGGTTTGATATATTATGTAATTTTTTTTGAGTGTGATGATTCCTAATGATATGTTTTGATAAAAATAGTGATTTAGAAGGATCGTCAGAGTTGTTATTGGTAAAGACAGTAATAGTTTGTCATAAAAGGGTGTAGGTCCTCTATCCATGCGGATTTAATGACCATGTCACATAGGGGAATGGGTCCCCATACTTTTTGTTCAGGTATAAGTTAGAACTACCTTATTATGAAATACTTTTTGTCCATTATTCATGGGGATGGTACGCCCCTATCACACCAAGGTTTGGGCCCCCATACTCTTTATTCAGAAGGATGTGGTACTACCCAACATGGGCATGGGTCCACTATCCATGGAGATTGTACTCCAATGCCACACTATGGCACTGGTCATCCATAATCATTGATTATATAGAGATTGTACTACCAAATGTGGGTGCATGTCCTCAATATAGGGACATGATACTCCCCTATCGCACAAGGGTGTGAGTCCACCATACTCATTATTACAAATATAGAGATAATACTCCCATATTTGTATGTAGGTCTCCTATCAACAGGGATGATACTCCCCTATAACACCGTGGTTCAATTACCAAATTCTCAATATATATATATATATATATATATATATATATGGTACTCCCATATATGGGCGTGATTACTCAATCTATAAAGTATCACCCCCCCTATTTTACTCGAGTGTGGGTCCTCTATCTTATGAAGATTATATTTTCATTGGATATAGAGAAGTGGTGAGGTGAAGTCTACCATGATAAATTCTATGTATATAAGATTGACATGTTGGGCATCAATGATGAACCTTTATAGAAATAAAAATAATCCTACTTTTATGTTGTGTTGTGAGATGAGATTCCCTTTCCCTCTAATAATTGTTTCTTAGATGAGCACAAACATAAGAGATGTTGGGTTTAATTTCTCTATTGCATTGGATTGATCATACTCCTTATATCATTTATTCTAATGCTCTCTCTTCAGTTTTTGGCATGTCCAACTGGGTAAGTATATACTCACCCGACCATGGGGTTTCCCCGCATGTGATATTCCTTATGTTGATGATGGATTGATTGGATATGATTTCATAGGAGAATAAAGATACTCGAGAGAAATGAAAAATTAAGATTTCTAGGTTTTAGGGATATGGATCCTGGATCTCCCAGTTATATTCTATTTTAGTTTTTTTTAGGTTGGGACGAATTTTATGGATGGGAATATATATTTTCCTTTTATTGTGGAATACACTATCTCACTCTTTTATATTCTCTAAAGGTTATTACATGGATTATAATCTAACTCTAGATATTTATATCTTTTAATATTATTCCTTCGCACTACTGCAAGGAGATGGTTGGGTGTGTGTGTATAAGTAATTTAGACAATGATCTCCCATTTAAGTTATTAATTTTGGGTTATTTCCACAATCCCTTGGCCTCTGAAGTCTTGGTTGAGGTTTGGGGGGCCGATAATCTTCCATCTAGGCGTGCCTCAATGGTTTTGATCATTATAAGTTTTATTCCACACTTAGAATATATATTTAACAATGTTAACTTCAATTTTTAATTTATATTTTAATTTTATCTTTCATTGGGTTTTTTAGTATTTTCTACAAAGTTTAATTTTTGATGAAAAGTTAAAAAATGGAATCTACTAATTATAAAAATATTAGGATTTACCTTCCTCTTACATGTCCTTCATACAGGCCTCCATGCGGCCATATGGGATGTCCTCCACAACACCCCTCCACAGAAATCCCTCCCAGGCTCTCTATCTTGTTTCGCGGAAACCTTTCCCTCCCTATCTCTGTCCGCACATTCTTTCCATCTTGGGTTCTCCAACAAACTCCATGCTCAGTTCTGTTTGGTGGCGACTCTTCCCTCCCTTTCTCCATCTGTGGTCAATTCTATTTCATGGAGAATATCCCCTCCCTTTCTCCATCCTCTCTTGATTTCCATCTTGGGTTCTCACTATGACTACATTTCAATCCACTGTCTCCCTTCCGGCTCTCTTCCAAATTTGTTTTTTATCATCTTCATCCACCTACAAAAGCAAAATTGTTCCCCAAAACCTTCTATATCACCAACTCCATTACCTCTAGATTCCATTGTCTTTGCCTCCTCAAACAAACCGCCAGTACATCCTCCCCCGAGGTTTTGGGCTACTGGATTGTAGACATGCAACCATCCAGAAAATCTTCCTCACTTATGAGGACCGCTGCCTCCTTGTCCTCATGAAACATTCCATCCGACCTTCCTCACATTTGGATCCCTTCATCTCTATTTCCTCAAGCAATCCAGCTTTTCATATTTCTATCCTACAGAACCTGCAGTTTAATTTTACACCATCAAAAGATCAAGATCTTCTCATGCTTCGGGTCTCTTACAGTTGAGGTAACTGTAATACAGTAGAAACAAATACAAACTACATATAACACTTACTGTGTTATTAGATATTATCCCCCCAATAACATAGGTTGTCTATTGGATATTAGATTCAGGTTTTCTTTCATCACACCCACATAATGGTCGCCCAATTTTTCTTCCATGGAGGAATTCTGGACATGCCACTGCTTCGGATTGCATCAACAATATAGATATTTATAAGGAATTTTACAACCTTGTAATGAATTTATTCTCTTTTCATTTCAGTGCTTCCTGCACCGAGTTTAATTTATTTATGAACTCTTTTACAACTACACATATTGCTTTCTTTATTATTGTGTAGGAGTTTATTCATATGTTTTACACATTTTTATTCTCTGTTACTACTCTATATTAACATCAAAAACTATTTCTTTCAGAAAAAAAAATTCATTTGTTTCTTGAAACATTTTCCAGTACTTTCTTACATAATTTTGCAGTACTTTCTACATTTATTTTACATTTTCTACATTATTTTATTGATTAATTTTATACATTTCCAATTTTTTCATTCTTAAATATTTATTTGTATTTTTCTTGAAATTAAATGTATCATCTATTTTACACTACTTCCAGTTATTCTATACAATATTTTATTATCCGACATACTACTCTATTTGTTGTTCAGTTTTTTATCCAACACCATTAAATTACCCTCTTTTATGTTTCCACCACCTCTCTAAATAGAATGATATAAAACTTCCTTTATACAGCTTAATATTTTCTACCTAGGGTATGGTTATATTTTTAATTTTAGTACATAATTTTCACTATATTTTTTTACACGGTTCATTTATTTTTCATTACTAATAGTATACTTATTTTTCAATTAAACATTTGGAGAATTTTATGTTTTCCTATGCAATGTACATTATAATAACAGTACATTAAATAGTGCATATTTTTCTATGATTTCACACCTTGAGAATTATACATAATGAAAATAAATACACACATGTCTTCCCCGTTAATCTCTATAAAAGCAATGTTACATCAGATGGAAGTAATGCAAAAACAAGAAATCTTTTGTGATTTCTCGATTACATTAATTTCACAAAGTCCATACTGCCATATTTTAAGTAGTATTATTCATTATTACTTGCAATTCTATAGTGTAGGTATGTACTGGAAATTCTTTGATGTATTTTATAAATATATTGGGTACTCTATTAGCAGAACTCGTATTAACTAATGGAATCAGACATGGAGTCACATGCATGCCATTTTCATCTATGTCTTCCAATGGTTAGTTCTGATTTTATTTAGAACAATATAACACTACACTATAAACTGCTATCCATACTACAAAATATTAATAGTCTTTAACTTCAATTTTGGCAGTAGTTCCTATGACTTCAGTTCCTCCACTGAAAACAAACATGTATTTGCCTTAAAACTCAGAATATTATAGGTAACATCAGATGAAACTTCTGACTAATCGACATACAGTTTGTATGTTCAATGTTTTGTGCATTATAGGATTTTCTAATAAATATCAATGTTCCAATATATGTACTGAAAAAAACTACCACAACAACAACATCAAGTAAAAATGAAACTTCTTTAATCACAACTACTGAAATGTCAGGTACTCAAAAAACTGAACCTTTATCAACTGAGGGAATCAAACATGTCTTAACATGAATTCCACTATCATCATTGTGTGTCAATGGTTAGTTCTATTTTTATTAAACAATATTAATCACTACTGTAACAACTGATTTTCATTCCAACTCATATTATTGGTCCTAAACATATTATTTGATGACAGTTCATGAAATATCTGCTAAAACATATACAAACATTTTTACCCCATCAACCTACAGAGATTCAAGGATGAAACGAAGATAACTTCAGAAGGAACGACCTAAAGATTGTAAGTATTCAGTTTTTTTCAGTTTAAATTGTCCCACTAATTATGAAAAATCAACATAATGTTTTTCTATTCATTATTATGTTCGCGTTGAAATTTTCCTACTTCGTGTCATTGTCTTAATATTACTGTTCATTACAACTACCAACATAATAGTGTAGACGAATACTATGTATTCATAAATGAAATCTACCAATATGTTTGCTACTACGTTCACTGGACCATTATCAACGGATAGCCCCACACATGTACTCAGACTAATTTCACTCTCACCTATCTCTGTCAATGGTTATTTCTGATTATCTTTACAAAAATAAACCACCAAAATTTAAACTGCCTTCCAGACTAATAGAACAGGCTGACCAGTAACTTCTTATTTGACGACAGACCCTAAAAGAGATACTCCTCAATTGATGACAAACATGTATGACCCATAAACCTCTAGCTCCATATATGCATGGTTATAGAAAGTAAATTTATCAAGGAACAAGATAAAGTTTGTAATTACTATTTTCCTTTCACGATAAATTTTCTAACTTATTATAAATGGTTCATTATTTTATTACCTTACCACTAACATGGTAATAATGTCTAAATCTATTGAATATTCTTCCATTACATCATCTAAGGAATCTATTAATAAAATAATTGAACCACTTACAAGCTATGACATCACTCATCGAGTCACATGAATTCCTTTATCATTTCTAATAAGAAACTTCTTTGACAACAGTGCCTGAAAAGTCAGATCCTCCACCAACTACTGACTTCATTTTCTTGGGATACACTATCGAAGAATTGTTACAATGAAAATTTCTTATAAAGAACCATCATTTAGTTTGTATGTTCTTTAAATTCATCAATATATATTTTTGACCTTATTATCATTCTATAAGTAGCTATAAATATTACAGTGGTCAAACAATCCATCCAGGCACCTACTAGATATTTTTCATTAACGTGTATCATTCAATCATCTTTTATGGTAGCTACACCTATACCATCAGTTGGCTACATAGATGGAGTCTCACATGTAACCTTATCCCCTTTGCGTATAAATGGTAGTAGTATTAAAATTTACCACTATCATTATTTATTCTTCATGATGAATTTATTAGTAACATTATTTAATAATATTATACTTCTTATTTGAACATAGTGCATGAACCATATTCACATCATTCAACAATGTGTTCACAAAAAACCAATCAAAAACAAAGACCACATGACATGACACTATCTCCACTACCATTCTGTATGCATGCTGTCAATGGTTTTTTATGAACACAATGTCTGTTGAATTACCTTTTCTTAACCATTTAATAGTTCGGTCAATACTTTTCATAGCATTAATGACTGATGAAAATATCATTTTAGATATATCACATGTCTTCTCCATGCAGTAAGCACAAAAATTATCTCAACAAATTGTTATCCCTCTTAGTTAGGTTTTCCTTTGTAATGTTTGCTAAAATAACAGATTATTTTTTTATGGTTATTTTCATGATGACTACAATAGAGGTATGTCAGTTTACATGATTAACTTCAATCAGAACTCGTGTTATGGTTTTTTATGCCTGGCCATGTTAACCAGTCGTTTTCGGTTGTAAATTACTCACCACAACAACTAGGGGATGAGCTCACGTGTTAGTATGATTAGTAAACCTGCATTACTAGTTCAATAATCAACCATCGAGTTAGCAGAATTTCATTCTGCTATTTTATTAATATCTTCTTCATTATACTAATTTTCAATCATGTTATTCAAATATTGGAGACCCTTCTAACATCTGTCAATTTTGTCACTATTTGATGTGTTTTTATGAGATAAATAGAGACTACAACATCAGACAAAACCCATGATTCTCATTATGCTGCTTGATGAGAAAAATATCTTTGGATATTCTACCATCATGTCCTGAATACCTAAGAATATTGGTATTCAATCAAACTACTATTGATTCCCGAGTATTCCAAGACCACATGCATATTTACAACTCAATGTTTGCATTTATTTACTTGGTTGGTAAAGTAGATAGATCATTCAACAATGGTCAAGAACCATGTATATTCAGATTACATAGAAAAAACTACAATCGTATTGGTAGTTTATGTCCACCAAATTGAAAATCACTTATATATTCACAACTATACGTGTATGATACTGCACATGAATGTCAAAAAAGGGTTCACAGAATTAGGTATAGCTCTAATTTATTGAGTATGTACTATATTGCCTAATTATTCATCATATAATATTAACATCAATTGTGATTATATCTACTTTGATTAAAGTAATCAATATTCCATTTTGGACTACGATATTGTAGATAACCTACGACAAATGCTACATGAGCACAACACATTGTCTAGATAATTAATAAGTGAAAGGGACATTATTAATCATAATGAAGTTCAAAAATTAATGCTATGGATACATAAAATGAGACATAAAAATGAAGTGACATAAAACCTAGAAAAGGCTTCTGAAATTGAAATTTTAATTTTCTGTGATATTCAGGATCTCAACCATGAACGAGATATCATCATTCAAAAGAAAAGATGTGATTTACAAAGGATAGACGAGCTTCACCCATTATATCTTCCACTACAATACCCCTTTATTTTTATAGGTGGTCAAGATGGCTATTTTTACAATGTTCTACATTGATCTACTCCTTTGACAATAAGTAATACACTAAGAAATCTAAAAATGAGAGAGTACATATCCTTTCACTTGAAATTCTTTGAAAATGATACCTCAACTCTAATACATTCAAGAATTTTACTGCAAGAATTTGTTGTTGATTCTTATACAATGATTGAGTCTCAGACATTCTTTATTTCGATTCAATCAAAAAAGAAAGAGGGTCTAATTATATAATGGGTTTCCATATGCTTTTCTATGAGGTGATCATGAAGAGTCATCTTGTTGGAAGCATATCATTTTACCTTCTACGTTTATCAGTGGACCCAGTTATATGATTTAGTATTAACAATATTCTATGAATATTGTTAATTTGGTGGGGGTATCGATGTCTTTTTCTATCATTCACATGTAACACAAAGTGTCCTAAAATTACTCGATTTGTTAGAAATCATAGTCTTTGTTCAGCTGACTTCCCTCAAATATTATCTCTAATTTTCAAAATTAAGTTCGATCATCTAGTAAAAGCTCTAAGAGAGGGAATTTTATTTGGAAATTCATGGGCAGGTAAATATATATATTTATAATTCATTTTATTTTCATTCTTCTTTTATATTATTTTTCTTATAGTAATTTTCACTTACCCTTTTTACCCATGTAGTTGTTTGAACTTTTGAGTTTCAAAAATGTGTCTTGCATAATGTCCACATCCTAGTATTTCTCTATCTTTAAAAAAATGTTAACACTCCTTCAGATGTTAACAAAATAGTTTTTGGTAAAATTCCAAATCATTTTTCATCGCCAAAACTACATAAGCCTATTAAAAATTTCATGATCCACGACCCTTGTGGTGATTCCAACCATTATTCTCCTTGTATGAGAAATGGAAAATGTAAAAAAATTACAAACAAAATTCAAAAATATACTTCCCTTGATGATGATGGTTATGTTTTCTATCATAGAAGGGATGATTGAAAAATAGTTCTTAGAAATTATGTCTCTTTGGATAACCGGTTTTTGGTACCATACATTATTCTTCCTCTTTTAAAGTATCAAGATCATATGAATATTGATGTTTGCAAAAAATCATCTTCAATTAAATACCTATTCAAATATATTAGTAAAGGAAATCATTGTGTTATAGATGCACTTTATTAGAGCAATAATAGTGACTTACCAAACAACAATGTAGATGAGATATAGATTTACAATGAATGTCGATACATAACTCCTTAAAAGGTTTCCTAAAGGATGTTTTATAATGATATCCATTATATATTTCCACCAGTTGAGAGGTTAAGTTTCCATTTACCTGAAAATAATTTAGTGGCTTATAGTGAAAATGATAATATTGAAGATGTCTTGACTCTCAGAAATATTTCTGAAACAATGTTCACCTCTTGGTTTCAAGAAAATCAAACCTTACCAGAAGGTAGAGGTATCAAGTAAGAAGAATTCCCAAAAAAAAATTTCTACCACTCAAATGAGAAAAAATGGAATCAACAAAAAACAAGGATTCAATATTGGTAGACTTTACTATGTCCCTCTAGAAACTTGAGATCTGAATTATATGTGGCTTCTTCTTACAAAAATTATAGGAGTCTATTTTGTCTTCATTTTCATCTGATTATAGGGTTTTCTTCGTATTACATGGATGTGGAGGCATATGTAAAACATTCATCTAGAAAATAATAAAAACTTTTTTGAGGTCATAGGGAACTGTTATTTGTGATGCTGCTTTGAGCGGAATAGCATCATTACTACTTCCAGGGGACAAACTGCACATTCTAAATTTCATATTCCAATATCAATTATTGAGCAGTAAGTTTGCAATATTCAACCCGGAAGGGATATTTTGTAACTTTTACACTTGAAAAAACGTATTAATTGGGATTAGGAATCTATGGTTCATAAGTACTACTTTGAAGCTCTAGATCGTACTCGAAGAGATATATTGTTAGTAAAAAATGTTAATTCTAAAAATTTACATTTTTGTGGTCTAACAGTTGTATTGGGGGATATTTCAAGAAAATACAATCTGTAATACCTAGTGGTAATAGAAAAGACATTTTCTATGCAATTATTTAGTCATAATATCTATGGAAACACTTTTAGGTATTAATTCTAACAAGGAACATGAGATTTAATTCGACTTCTTCCATTTATGATTCAAATTCGGTCCATGAGTTTGAAAAATAGAACTTGGATATTGGAAAAGGTAGAGTTGTAGAACCCAATGATGGTGAAGAACTTATTCAAATTCCTTCAAAATATCTTCTTACCAACTATGAAAATAAAATCGTTGCAATTGTTAACTATACATATCCACTTTTAGTGACAAAAATTGTGTTGTCTCATATCTGAAAGAGCGTGCAATTTTAGCTCCAACTTGTGATGTTTTTTAACAAGTAAATGATTACATGTTGTCTCTCATAGACTCTGAGAAGAAATATTACTTCAACTATTATTCAATTTTCAATGCCATCTTTGATACTAATAGGGAAAAAACATATACACCTCTGAAATGTATATGGTATCAACATCTATGGGTTGGCTGACCACAAAATTACGCAAAAGATTGGAGTCCCCATTATCTTACTATGAAATTTAGATCAATCTGTTGGTTTATGAAATGGAACCCATATGATTGTTACACATTTATGTGATCATGTGATTAGAGAAAAAAGTTTGAGTGGGTGTAATTCGGGGTATTCTATATCCATTACAAGACTAACTATGACCCACTATATTGTTAGATGGCCTTTTAAATTACAAAGAAGAAAATATCCTTTGGTAGTTTCTTATGCATGACTATTGATGAAATTCAAGGGTATTCATTGTCTTATATTGGGTTATATCTTTTCAATCCTACGTTCTCTCATGGCCTATTATATGTTGCATTTTCTAGGGTTACATCTATAGATGGTTTGAAAATATTTCTTCCTGATAACACTAGCACGTCTTCTAAGTACACACAAAATAGTGTGTACAAAGAAATATTTGATAACCATTCATAGGTATCAATTAAATTAATTTTTTGGTATTTTACTATTATTTTCCAATGCATTATGGGTACTTCCATGAATTCATTACCTTCTTACTATGTGTATATTTACAACATTATATGTTACTATATAGTGTAAACAAAATGTGCCAATCAATTACCCAGTTGAATGAGATTACACCAGATGATGATGAGGCACTATGGATTGTAGTTTGTGTGTTAAACATGTGGTGAACTTCATCTCCCAAGTACTCCAATTATGTCTTTGTGGTTGATATATTACATTGAAATAAAGAGATATGTATACTTTATATGAAAATATTTTGTTTTATTTCTATGGTGATTTGTTGTGTTGTTTACATCTTTCAATATATACATATATTATATCTGTATGTTCTATATTGTCAATTTTCTTGAAATATTAACCTTAATTTCAACATACTTTATTTTGGGAACCAAGATTTTCTGTATGATAACAAAATGATTTATTATCTCTAAGTACAAACATATTTTGCATGAAGGAATGTGATATATCATACAAAACATCCAGATTGCTTCAAACCGAGGCACTTACATGTAAAGTAGACATTCCTGTAGAATCATGCTAACATCCATGAATTTTATTTGTCCATGTGATGTTTAAATTCCCTTTTTTAGTTTCGAGTTTACATCATATGATGCCATTATTCAAAGAACGATTCTTGAGGAACATTTAATAGGTACATTTCACATACTTTTTTATGTTACTTTTATGTGTACCTAACTTCAATAATATTATGATTGGAATATTTTCTCTATAAATCCCAAATTATTCACATTAAGTTTATTTAGATTATCAAGGTATATAAATAATTGGACATCTATGATGAAATCATTCAGTGAAATATATAGTTCATTCCAACCTCATGATGTAGATTGTCCTAGAGGATGACAGGTCATAATTTTCTTGCTCTTTCTATATTTTACTGTAGAAAATATATTTAATCCATACTGTTTACTTATTTCCCTACAAAGGTATGAAGCTTACCTGCAGTTTATGGGGAGAGTTTGTTAATGAAATAACTATTTATTTGGAAAATAAAAAAGATTGATCAACTAATCTTATATTACAACTTGTCTGTGTGAAGAGACTGAGAATTATGGTTTCTATCTCCATCGATTGATTTCTTCCCTTCATAAATATTGGTTATTTGTATTTATTTCTTTGAAATTATATTTTCTAAAAATGACATATAATGTTTTAAACTTCTTTAATCCCCTATTATTTTCACTAATACTATTAATTATTCAAAAATTTTGTACAACCATGATATTTTATAAGTAAACAACTTCAAAATCAGGTGACCTTTGAACTATTCTATCTTTTGTATTTTTACATTAATCGCAATATGCATCTCAAATATAATACCCATAATGTTGTCAATATTTATTTACAAGTCTCTTATTCTATATTTTCTCGGTTTGGGTTGACAAGTGAATCACAGTTCAATAGTACACCAGTAACAACTGGAATCCCTTCTACAGATGTACTTTATTTGAACAACAAGAAAACAATTTCAGATGTCAAAAGTTGTAAAGAGGTAACTAATCAATCATTAATTTAGGAAATTCATTATGAATTCTTATAAATTGTTAAGTTCTGTCCTGAACTAATGATGATAATATTTTGTACTTAATTTATTGTATCCTACACGGTTCTTAATTGCATCAAAAAAAAATTAGTGCACCCACAGTTGGTTTTATGAGTTATGAAAATTTTTCATGAAGAAACTCCTCCTTTTAGATGACAAAATTTGTTGCCATGATTGTAAATTATATCCTCATACCACTACCCCTAGGTTACATTAATTAAAAATCTTAAATTTTTTATTATCACTTTCTTAAGTTCCAACTAATAAATAAAAATAGAGATTACCACTAACATTGCAGCCAATAATTTAAATTCAATAGATATATATTACCAATAAATGTTACTGATGGCATAAACTCATTTTCCGTGGTTTTATTTGACAAACAAGTCATGAATTTCATACACAAGATAGATGTAGAGTTGATGGATGCTTTGATATGGGTAAAACCAAATTTTCTATCATGACACTAGATTTTATAATTATTATTTCTAACATTGGATGTTGTTTGATAATCAGGATGATGACGAATATGGTTTTCCTCCTCAAAATTGTTTTTTCAAATCAATGAACGTGCTCATATCAATTGAAGTATCAAATTTTAATATTCAAAATCAGCACTTCTTAATAGAATAGAAAATATAAAACGTCATTTTCATTAGCGATAATTAAAACTACATCATGAATTTCAATGATAACTTTACAAACAATAAGGTACTAAAAAATATTTATATTCAAAAAATTATTTATTTTCATACCCTTCAAAGAATTTGTCTTATTCTATTTTTTTAACGGATCATATGAGCACTGACATTACAAGATTAGGTACTGAAATTGAATTGAATCGGGTAAAAAAATTTCAAATCTCTTTATTCTTTTTCCCTGCCAGTAAATAACAAAGTACTGGACTATTGCTTTTATCGTTCCATCATGAGATCATCAAAGTGTTGAATCTTTTCAATTCAGTGAAAAGGTTGACTCAGCATTTGAAACATCATCTTCAGTTTTATCTAATATTCAAGTAAATATATGTTATCTTCCATACATTATGTTTAGGATTTGAATTATCAGTATAACGGTTATCAATTGACCACTAGGTCGTTTTATTTTGAAGTATTTAACAGTTTATTTCACTTGTAGGGAAATATTTTTACTGACTTCAATGATAATGATGCGGCCAAACACAATGTTTCACTAACTGGTGAATCAACACCACAATCGATTGATGTCGCTAATCTTCATATTAATATAAATAATAACATAAACAGAAAAACCAACAAACATGAATAGTGGATTTAATTTCACTACTCCATTTTGGGAACACACATTTTTAAATCTTTTGGATTGAGACAGCCTATTACAAAAACATTATTTAGTGTTATCTCTTCTTATACAGTAGTTTGGTAATGCACTGTAATGAAAGGATAATATCAAAAAATCATTAATCATTATGGTAAAATTATTCATTAAGAAATTAATCCATGTTTTGATATGTATTGATAGTTTTGAGTAATAATGTGGTCCTACGTTATGAATTGTTATATTTTTCTCAAGATGAATAGATTTACATTTCATGGAATTGACACTATTTTTTTGTTTTGCAGTAAAACACATTTATATACAACTGAAAAGATTTACCAGTACTACAAAATCTATTCAACTTACCAGTACTCATATTCACTGATGTTAGGGTCATTTTTGTTTTCCAGTATAACAAAATTACCAGTTTAATTGTTTTAAATTTACTATTTTCATTTTATTTATATCAACATGATCATTGAAAGTCTCTGACATGATGTGGTGACACTAAAATAGATGGGGATTAAAAGTTATGTTATCCCAGTTGAACAGATTTACATTTCATGGAATTGCCTCTATTTTTTATGTTTTGCAGTGAAACACTTTTATATACAACTGAACATATTTACTAGTACTAGAATATTTACTAGTACTATAAAATCTGTTCAATTTACCAGTGCTGGAATATTCATTGATGTTAGGGTCATTTTTTCCCAATATAATAAAATTACCAGTTTAATAGTTTCAGATTTACTGTATTCATTTTTTCCCATTAACATGATTCTAGAAATACTCTTAAATGATGTGAGTGACCCTAACATAGATGGGTATTACATGATATGTGATCCAAGTTGAACAGATTTTCATTTCATAGAATTGAAATTGTTTTTTATGTTTTGTAGTGAAAAATATTTTTCTACAACTGAACAGATTTACCAGTAGTGGAATACTTACTAGTATTGTAAAATTGGGTCAATTTACAAGTATTGGAAGATTCACTAATGTTAGGGTCATATTTTATAGTTTAATAAAATTACCAATTTAATAGTTTTAGATTTATTGTATTAACATTCTTTCCATTAACATGATCTTGGAATGACTCTGACATGATTTGGGGGACCGTAACTGGTACAGTCACTAGCTCACACTATTCTGACTTTCCCTGCTATTAAGTAGTTTTGTTTCATGTCTCTGGTTGTTTTTTCATAATAATATTTATCATTAACTCACATTCAATTTTAACAGGCCGTTTTATTTTAGGGGTAAGAATAGGTGTCTATCGGTTGGTTGCTGATAAGTTGAATCTAATGCATATTACATGTGCAGAGAATTGATTTTCTAGTGCTGGGTGTTGTGTAATTTCTACGGTTTCATCATCCAAGCCCTATAAGGATGCCCTACCTCCACCAGATTTGTTGGTTGCTTCATCAGGTGTGGGATACAGCTCGGAGTAGTGGTATGTGATAAGGAAGAGTGCTCAATTTTGGACTATACCAAATTCATTATTGATACTAAAAACTCGCAACACTGTCCAAATCATCATTTCTTAAATTAATAACATATCAGTTTTATTCCTTGATTATGTATGTCATTTTTTCCTTCATCATTTATGTCATTGTTTCTTCATTATGTATGACATTTTTCCAATATTTTCAATATTAATTTGAAATATTATGTTTGATAAATGGTATTCTATTATTTTTAATAACAATTAATTTATAATGTCATGCGAATACACAGGTGGAGTACTCATTTTATTAAAAACTTCCCTTTTATTATAAAACATAAAAGATCCATTTTACTTAAAGGTGGTTTTAAAATTAAAATTAATTAAATTATATATTTATTAAATTAATCTTTTTCATTTGAATCATATCAGGTTGACTATTGATATTAAAATATTTTATAGGTCAAAAAAATTTCTTTTTTGGAAATTTGTGTTTTCATCGCATCATCATGTTTCTATTTAAATTATAATTTTCCACTTATGTGGATGGAATTTATAAGAATTGATTAAATATTTGGGATACTTGAATTTAATATTATATAATAAGTTCAAATTATGATTTGTCCAAAATTAATAGTAGAAAAATTAAGAAATAAATATCATGGGAAAGGTTAAACTGGTTTTATTGGTGGCTAAACTCAAATGATAAGTGGTCAAATGATGTAAAAACACATCCAATATATATTTTATTGAAATATCTTGACCATATATCATTCTAGGATCAATAATGTGATACTTTATATCTTTGGGGAATGTTTAAAATGTGGTTACACCATTTTCTTTTCAATAAATCGATGTCTATCCTCTCCCCCATTTATAAAAGGAAACCCACTCTCCTCTACTCTACATTCATCAAAAAACATTTTTTTAGCCAATAGATTACCTAATTAATTCATCACATACCAACACAGTTCTTAGAGGACTTATTTCTTTTAAGAATCCCTTATTATAATTCATTATGTATAAACTGAAATTATTTATTCAAAGATGATGTATACCCCTTAACTATACATTATCATAATTTTTTCTCCATCTAAATAATTAAAATACTACTCATGCATGATTATATAATAACATCAAAATATCTCATATAATTATTTTTTATTATTTTAATTTCATGTTATACATAAAATATCATATTCCATAATGTGTTAAATGAAACTATCAATAGTCTGTATGACAAACCATCGCCTCCTGAACTGATGTTATCTGATTTCAATCACTACCTCTCATGGATAAAGATAATAATAGATTTCATACTTATATATAATATTAATTTAATATTTATACTTATGGATTATTAATATCATGGTTTCCATCATGGTTTCCATTTTATGAGAATAAAATACTATTTCCCATGTGTACTGAAGACTACAACCTCATGAATTAATGTGACTCATTTTTAATTATGATTTAATTTTAATATAATAATGATTAATATAATGAATAAATGTTCCATATATTACATCATAAAGGTTTTTAAATTTTATATAATATTTAACTACCTTTCATTCAATCTATTGATAAAATATAAACAATGTTTATTCATACGTACGACATATCATCCCAATGAATAGTACAATCAATTTTTTATCTCTAATATTTATGGATTACTCAAAATAAAAAAATAATGAATTTATATTTTATTTATATATTTGTTATAATTTTTGATAGTGTGAAACGATGATCATAATTATAAGAATAAAAATACTATAATACACATGAAAAATGAAGTAGTTATTATCTAAAGCATGACTTTTATAATGAATTGTCAATAAATGAGTAATAAAAAGTCACATGTAAATAATATATGGTATGGTATATATGAGTATGATTATGTAATATATATATATATATATATTAGAAACATATATAACCTATATTTTATATTTAAATGAGGAAAATGGAGTTGATACTAATGTAATTTTATTTCATGTATCAATTTTATTTTCTATGAAACTTATCTAAAATTTGGCACTAATTTTTATTTTGTATATAATTCCTATTTTACTTGTTATATTATAAATATAAAACATTTAACGATAATTAAAGTTACATTTTATGTTATTCTTGCATGGGGATTATGATATGAATGTTACAATAATGGTAAAAGGTTTATGCTACAATCACATTAATTTTTGGGTCTGTTTATGATTGTGTTTACAATATTGAAATATTATTATCAACATAAAAAAAATCATGATATTTATTCTCCTATGTATATTTCATGAGTATAAAGGTTTTGTTTTAATTTTCCTCTATCTTTGTACATAATAGTTAAAGTACATGTCTTTAAGGGGGGAAAACAACTTTATTTATCTCTTCGGTTGAAAATAAATTCTCTTCCATATTCAGGTTTTTTGAAAACTTTTACTTTGCACGTGTATTTTCACGACACTATAAATTAATTATTATTATAAATAATTGAATACTTTTTATCAAACATAATATTTCATAATAATTTTGAAAAAAATTGAAAAAAATGACAACATAATAAAGGAAAAATGAAATAAATAATCAAGGAAAAATGACATACATGATAAAGAAATAAAACTGATATGTTATTAATTTAAGAAATGAATTTTTGGATAGTGTTGTGAGTTTTTAGTATCAATCAAGCATTTGGTATAGTCCAAAATTGAGGAATCTTCCTTAGCACAAACCACTTCCCATAGTTGGATTCCACACATGATAAATAAGCCAAAAAATCTGCTGGAGGTGGGGAATCATTATCGATCTTGGATGATGAAACTGTGGAAATTACGTAACACCCGACACTGAAAAGTTAATTCCTTGCACATGTAATACGCATCAAAGTCAACATATCAGTAGCCATATGGTAGATAGTTATTTTTATCCCTATAATAAAACGTTCTGTTAAAATTGAAAGTGAGTAAATGATAGATATTATTATAAAAAAAACAACCAGAGACATGAAACAGAACTACTTAATAGAAAGGAAAATATGAATAGTCTGAGTTAGTGATTGTACAGGTTAGGGTAACCCACAACATGTCAGATTCATTCTAGGATCATATTTATAGAAACAAAATGAATATAGTAAAGCTGAAACTATTAAACTAGTAATTCTGTTAACCTGGAAAAAATGAACATAGCATCAGTGAATATTCTAGTATTGGTAAATTGACTAGATTTTACAGTACTGGTAAGTATTCCAGTATTGGTAAATCTGTTTAAATGTAGATAAATGTGTTTCACAGAAAAACATAAAAAATAGTTTCAATCCCATGAAATTAAAATTTGTTCAACTTGGATCACATAACATGTAATCCCCATCTATGTTAGGGTAACCCACATCATGTCCGACTATTTCCAGGATCATGTTAATGGAATCCAAATGAATACAGTAAAGTTGAAACTATAAAATTGGTAATTCTGTTATACTGGAAAAAAAATGAACCTAACATTATTGAATATTCCAGCATTGGTAAATTGATCATATTTTACAGTACTGGTAAATATTCTAGTACTGGTAAATCTGTTTAGTTGTAGATAAATTTGATTCACTGCAAAACATAAAAAACAGAGGAAATTCAATGAAATGTAACTTTGTTCAACTCGTATTGCGTAACTTGTAATCCCCATCTATGTTAGTTTTGGAACATCATTTAAAAGTCTCTCCAGGATCATGTTAGTGGAATTAAAATTAATACAGTAAATTTGAAACTATTAAAATGGTAATTCAATTATACTCGAAAACATAAATGACCCTAACATCAGTGAATATGATTACTGTTAAATTGACCTGATTTTACAGTACTAGTAAATATTCTAGTACTGGTAAATCAGTTTAGTTATAGATAAAGTTGTTTCAATGCAAAACAAAAAAAATAGTGTCAATTCCATGAAATGTAAATATTTTAAACATGAGACAAATGTAACAATTCATAATGTGGGACAACTTTATTAATGGAAACAATCAATACATATCATAACTTGGATTATATGCCTTAATGTATATAATTTTTCCAAAATGAATAATGATTTTAGGATATTATCCATTCATTACAGTCTATTACCAAACTACAGTATAAATAGAGCTAACACTAGAGAATGTTTTTCTAACATTCCATTTTAAACTAAAAGATTACAGAATGTGTGTTACCAAAACAGAGTTCTAAAAGGCAAACCTTTAGTAAATTTTGTCTGTTTTTCTATTTATGTTATTCTTTATACGAATACAAAGATCAGTGCCATCATTTGATGGTCGTGTTGAGTCACTAGTCAGTGAAACCTTGTGTT
The DNA here is from genome assembly GCA_963277665.1 of Viscum album. Classification (NCBI taxonomy): domain Eukaryota; kingdom Viridiplantae; phylum Streptophyta; class Magnoliopsida; order Santalales; family Viscaceae; genus Viscum; species Viscum album. The sequence continues at coordinate 1,657,159,297 of OY728119.1, forward strand.
TGACCACACCATCATCATTGAAGTTAGTAAAATTATTTCTCTACGACTAAAATAAACTATTAATGAATTCAACATAAAAAGACCCAGTGGTAAATTAATAACCTTTATAATTATAATTATAATCTTAATTATAATGTATTGAAGATAACATATATTTACTTGAATTGTTGATAAAACCAAATATGATGTTACAAATGTTGAGTCAACCTTTGAACTGAGTTGAAAAGATTCTCTTTAATGATCCTATGATGGAACGATAAAATAAATAGTCATGTAGATTGTTAATTACTAGGAGGGAAAACAAATAAAGAGATTTGAAAATATTTTAGCTGATTCTATTCAACTTCAGTACCTACTCTTGTATATTTAATACTCTGATGATCCTTTAAAAAAATAGAATAGGAAAAATTATTTGTAGGTTTTGAAAATAAATGAGTTTTGGAATATAAATTTTTTAGTACCTGATTGTTTGTGAGGATATCATTCAAATTGCTAATGTAGTTTTCATTTTCTCTAATGAAAACTACCATGTATGTGTTCTGTTCTGTTTAACGGTGCTAATTATGAATATTGGAATTTGATATATTAATTAATAAGATCACTTTGTTTGATTTTAAAATGTTCAATTGAGGAGGAAAAACATATTCTTCATTATCCTGATTATCAGACAACAACCAATGTTAGGAATAATAATTTTAAAATCTAGTGACATGATAGAAAAAGTTGGGTTTACCTGTATCAAAGAAGCTATCAACTCAACAAATTTCTTGTGTATAAAATGCATGACTTGTTTGTCCAATGAAACTACTAATAATTAGTCTGTGTCATTAGTAACCTTTAGTTTTACTCTATATCTGTTGAATTTAAAATTATGACCACAATGTTAGGGGTAATCTCTAATTTTATTTATTAGTTGGAATGTAAGAAAGTGATCATAAGCAATTTAAGATTGTTAAAGAAGATAACCTGGGAGTAGAGGTATGAGGAAATAATTTACAATTATGGAATCAAATTTTGTCATATAAATGGAGGGCTTTCTTTATGCAAAAACTGCATGACTCATAAAACAAACTATGGGTTCTTTGAGTTTTTTTAGTTTTTCTACAATTAATCATTATGTAGGCTACAATAAATTAAGTACATAATATTATAGTCATTAATTCAGGACAAAACTGATCAATTGGTAAGACTACATAATAAATTTCCTAAATTAATGATAGATTAGCTACCTCTTTACAGCTTTTGACATCTAATATTGTTTTCTTTGTATTCCAATATAGTACATCTGTAGAAGGGTTTCCTTTTTTTGTTGGTGTACTAATGAACGGTGATGCACTTGCCAACCCAAACACAGAAAATATAGAATAATAGACTTGTAAATAAATATTTAAAACATTATGGGATGAGGTTTTAGATGTACAGTTCGATTAATTTAAAAATACACAAGCTAGAATAGTTCAAAGGTAGCCTTCTTTTGAAGTTGGTTACTTCTGGAATATCAAGGTTGTACATAATTTTTTTATAACTAATAGTAGTAGTATCAATAACAGTTGAAGAAAGAAGCTTAAAACCATAGATTTCCTTTTTAGAAAATATACTTTTAAATAAATAAATACAAAGAACAATTATTTATACAGAGAAGAAAACAATCAATGGAGATAGAAATCATATTGGTCAGTCGCATCACAGTGACAAGTTGCAATATAAGAATAGTTGATGAGTCTTTTTTATTTTCCAAATAAATGGTCATTTCATTCACAAAATCTCCCCATAAACTATTTCTAACATGCATAACTATATAGGGAAATAAAGGAATAGTAAGAGTTAAATATATTTCCTACAGTGAAATATAGAAAGATTGGGAAAATAATGACATGTAATCCTCAAGAACAATTTGCATCATGAGGTTGGAATAACCCATATATTGCACTGAATGAGTGTATCATAGATGTCCAATTATTTATATACATAAATGATCGAAATAAACTTATTGCAAATAATTTAGGATTGATACAGAAAATATTGTAATAATAATATTATTGAATCCAAGTACACATAAAAGTAACATAAAAAATTAAGTGAAATGTACCTTTTAAATGTTCCTTAGGAATCTATCTTTAAATAGTGGCATCATATGAAGTAAACTAGAAACTAAAAATGGTAATTTCTACATCAAATGGATGAATAAATGTTGTGGATGTGAACATGATTCTGCGGGCAAGTCTACTTTCCATGAAAGTGCCTTGGTTTGAAGCAATTTGGAATTTTTGTTTGATATAGAACATTCCATCACACATAAGATGTTTGTAATTAGAGATAAGCTTTCAGTTTGTTATCGTACATTTATTCTTGGTTCCCTAAATAATGACTGTGGAAATGCATGTTAATATTTCAAGAAAACTAATGAAATAGGACGTATAGATATCATATATGTATATATTGAAAGATGTACACAACATAACAGATCACCATAGAATGAAAAAAATATTTGTTCATTTAAAGTATAATTACCTATTTATTGAAAATTAATAGATCAACCACAAAGACATCATTAGAATATTTGGGAGATAATGTGAACCACATGTTCAGCAGACAAACAATAATCTATAGTGTCTCATAATATTTTGGTGTAATCTCATTCAATAGGGTAATTGATCGGGACATTTTTTTACGATGTACAGGGACATATAATTTTAAAAATATAAAAATTGTTAGCAGGTAAAGAATTCATGGAAGTACACATAATTCATTTGAATATAACAGTAAAATACCAACAGTTTAATTTAATTGATACCTAATAATGTTTATCAAACTTTTCTTTATAAAAAATATTTTATGTGTACTTAGAAGACGTGTAAGTGTTATAATGAAGTAATATTCTCAAAACATATGCAAATGTAACCCTAGAAACCACAACATGTAATTAAACATGAGAGAATACATGCTTGTGAATATTTAACCCAACAGAAGAAAATGACTACCCTTGACTTTTATTAATAGTAATTTCATAAGAAAATGCCAAAGGAACTTGTTTTATTTTAATTTTAAAGGCCATCTAACATCAGAGTGGGTCATAGTAAGTCTTGTAATAAATGTAGAAAACCCTAAATTACACCCACTCAAATGTTTTTCACCAATCACATGATCACATAAATGTGTAACAATCATATAGGTACCATTTCATAAACTAACAGATTGATCTACATTTCATAGTAAGATAATGGGGACATCAATATTTAGTGTAATTTTGTGGGCAGCCAACCCAAAGACGTTTATAACATTTAACATTTTAGAGGTGTATATGTTTTTTACCCTATCAGTATCAATGATGGAATTGAAAACTGAATTAGAGATGAAGTAATATTTCTTCTCAGAGTCTGTGAGAGACATCATTTAATCATTTACTTCTTGAAAAACCTCATAATTTAGAGATAAAATTTCATGCTCTTTCAGATAAGATACTTCACAATTTATGTCACTGAAAAGAGGATATTCATGGTCACCAATTGTAGTGATTTCATTTTCATAGTTGGTAAGAAGATATTTAGAGTGAATTTGAATAATTTATTCACCATCATTGGGTTCTCCAACTATACCTTCGCTAATATAAAAGGTTCATTTTGATAACCCATGGACTTCATTTGAATCATCCATGGAATAAGTCAAATTCAATATCATGTTCCTTGTTAGAATTAATACCTGATAGTGTTTCCAAAGATATGATGACTTAATATAGGGAAAGACAATTTCATTTCTGTAACCACTAGGTATTACTGGTAGTCTTTTCTTGAAATCTCTACCCAATACTATTGTTAGACCACTAAAAGGTAAATTCAAATAATTAACATTTTTTACTAACAATATATCTCTTAGTGTTCGATCTACAGCCTCAAAGGAGTACTTATTAACCATAAACTACTCATCCCAAATAATTCATTCTGTGAAGTGTAGAAGTTATGAACGATCACTTCCCTGCTAAATATTGAAAATTTACTTCTCAGTAATAGATATTGGAATATGAAATTTAGAATATTCATTTCTTCCCCTTGAAGCAGTAGTGATGTTATTCATCTTGAAGCTACAACAAGAACAATAGAGCCCTCTGACCTTAACAAATCTTTTAATATTTTCCAGATGAATGTTTTATTTGTGCCTCCATATCCATGTAAGAAGAAGAAACCCCCATAATTAGAATACAATGAAGACAAAATGGAATCCATCATATGTTGTTTTTCATCGGTAATCATACTCTGTAAAGTTCTATATTCATTTTGAATGATCTATCTACTGTAATTTAGTTATTCTACAACTAAAAGATTTGAATGAATATAAATTAGACTCTAGAACTGGTATATGAGAATAGAACTGAAGATAAGTACCATTGCTCTATAAAATCTGGTCAATTTTGAGGAGGGAATACATATGTCTTGGATGATCTGTGAGTTTTAAATCTAGATAAATGATGAATAATGTCTTAGATGAGTGTAAAAGAAACTATATGTAGTCATTACAGTAATGAAGAGTAAATAAAATATAACATATACGATAGAGAGTGAAATTATTGGAGAGAATAAAGTAACCAATATGTAATTATTTTTTACATAAGTGAGTCTCTTAATTTTTGACATAGGTTTTTCAATAAGTCTAAATAAAAAATACAATGTAAAATGAACTAATTAGTTTGAATCCACTAAGTTGTATGTAAATTGGTTGTAATGAAGACCATCAATAACACGATGAGAATGAAATTGTATAGTAGTAAAAGGAAATGAGAGGATTATACAAAACAACACCTAAAAAAGAAAAAGTAACATTGGTCAACAATATAGTCATATTTTTTTAAATACTAATCTAGAATAGTTTTTTTCAAATAATATTGAATCATCAGATAATATAAATAAACTATATTAATTTCTATATATTACAATGACTAAAAAATAGAAATACTTGGAATTTTTAGCCTCCATCATTCGGCATATAAAATATCTTCAGAAAGTATATCATAGGTTTGCTGCCATACAATGTCTAGAAAATACATGTTATTTGAAAATAACATGATTGAAAAAATCCTCTGTAAACAATGTCTCATTCCTTAACTCAACACCTTATTTATAACTTCAATAAATTCTATGTTATCTACTAGTAGTCCCAATGAATAACATGAATCTCGAAATGTTCCATGAGTATTACCATTCATTATTTTCATATCATCATAAAAATTTTCTCCTATAATTTTTGTAAGAAGAAACCATAAGTAACACAGCTCTATAGTTGTTGGAGGGACACAGTAATGTCTACCAATACTGAATCCCTGTTCTTTAATTCCATTTTTTTCTCATTTGAGTGGTAGAAAAATATAGTTGGGAATTCTGCATACTTGAGACCACTACCTTCTGGGAAGGATGGATTTTGCTTGAAACCAAAAGGTGAACATTGTTTCTGAAATATTACCGTGTGATAAGACATCTTCAATATTATCATTGTCCCTATAAGTCACTGAATTTTGTCCTGGTAAATGGAAACTTAACCTCTAAACTGGTGGAAATATGTAATGAATATCATAAGAAAATATCCTCCAGGAATCTTTAGAAAGAGTTATGTATTGAAAGTCAAAGTACATATTTATCTCATCTACATTATTGTTTTGGCAGTCACTGTTTTTTATGTCATAAAGTACAGGTGTAACACGATCATTTCATTTGATAATATATTTGAAGTTGTATTTGATAGAAAATTATTGATTGAAAACCTCAATATTGAGATGATATTGATACTTTAAAAACAGAAAAGGATTGTATGGTACAAAAAACTGGTTATCCAAAGGGACACCATTTCTAATAACTGTTTGTCCATAGTCCATTCTACGATAGAAAACATAACCATCGTCGTTAAGGGTAGTATGTATATCAATTTTTTTTGGAATATTTTCTGTACATATTCCATTTCTCATACAAGGAGAAGAAGGGTTGGCATCACCACAAGGGTCGTGGATCATGAAATTTTTAACATCTTTATAGAGTTTTTTTGAGATGAAGATTGATTTGGAATTTCAGCAGAAACTGTTTTGTTAAACTCGGTAGGAGTGTTAACATTGTTTTCATGACAGATAAATAACAGGATGTTGATATGAGGCAATCCATGTTTTTGAAACTCAATAGTTCGAACAACTTCATGGAGAAAAAGTGTAAGATAAAATTAATACAAGACAAAATAATATAAAAGATGAATAAAAGGCAATTAATTATAAATATATAGATTGTTACTTGTATGTGACTTTCCAAAGAAACAAACCACTCTTTAATCCTTCATTAGATGGTTGAACTTAATTCTAAAAATTTGATATAATATTTGTGGGAAGTCAGCTGAACGAAGATTGTGATTTATAACAATTAGATTAACTTCAGGGCGCATTAGGTTACATGTGAATATTAGAAAAATATCTAGATACCCTACCCAATTACAAATAGATATAGAATCTTGGTAATTCTGAATCATATTCATGGGTCCACCAATAAACATATAAGGTAAAATTATACACTTTGCACAAGATAACCCTTCACGATCACCTCGTAGAAAATAATATTTCGACCCATTTTATAATTCGACCATCAGTCTTTTTTTATTGAATCAGATGAAAGATAGTCTTTGAGTCTCAATTATTTTATAATCATCAACAATAAATTTTTGCAGTAACCTTATATAATGTAGTATGGTTGAGTTATCATTTTCAAGGAATTGAAATTGAAAGGAGAATTACACTCTCATTATTACATTTCTGAGTGTAGTACTTGTTGTGAAAGGAGTAGATCGATGCAGCACATTATCAAAATAGCCATCTTGACCTCCTATAAAAATCAAGGGGTATTTTAGTGGAATATATAATGCGTGAATCTCATCTATTCATTGTAATTCACTACTTTTCCTTTGAATGATGATATCTTATTCATGGTTGAGATACTCAATATCACTGACAATAATCATTACAATTTCAAGAGTCTTTGGCAGGTTATATGTGGCTTCATTTGTATGTATTATTTTAAGTAGTAGTATATTTAATGCTGGAACTTGATTATGATTAAGAACATCCCTTTCACTTATGAATTCTCTTGGAAAATAATTGTGCTCATGTAGCATTTGTTTTAGGTTACTACTATATTGAAGTGAACTATGGAATTTTTATTACTATCATCAAAGATATTACATTCACAATTGTAGTTAAATTTATATGACTAAAAGTTGGACTATATGGTACATACTCAATAAATTAGAGCAATACCTAATTCTGAGAACCCTATTCTGACATTCATGTGCAGTATCAAACACGTATAGTTGTGAGAATCGAGGTGGAGGTACATCTGGTAGACATAAACTAAAAATGTGATGGTAGTTTTGTCTATGTAATCTAAATATACATGGATCTCGACCGTTGTTGAATGATCTATCTACTTTACCTCCCATGGAAGTAAATGCAAACATTGAGTTGTAAATATGCATGTGTTGTTGGAATACTCAGGCCTCGGTAGTAGTTTGATTGAATACCAACATCCTTAGGTATTCATGACATGATAGTAGCAAGTCCAGAGATATCTATCCCATCAAGCAGTATAGTGAGAATTGTGTTTTTTTTTCTCTACTGTTGTAGTTCTTATTTCTCTCATCAAACCACATCAAAGAGTGAAAAAATTGACAGATGTTAGAAGGGTCTCTAATATCCAAATAACCTGATTGAAAAGTAGTAAAATATAGAAGATATTAATAAAAAAGAAGAATGAAAATATGCTATGTCGATGGTTGATTATCGAACCAGTAATGTAGGTTTAATAATCATAATACCTCATTATCTCCTACCCTAGTTGTTTTAGTGAGTAATCTACAATAGAAAATGTTAGGTTAACATTTCCAGACATAAAAATCCATAAATTGAGTTCTGATTGAAGTTAATCATGTAAATCGACATACCTCTAATGTAGTCATCATGAAAAGAACCATTATCAAATAATCTGTTATTTTAGGGTAACATTACAAATGAAAACTGATCAAATATGGATAATAATTTGTAGAGATAATTGGTGTGCTCACTGTGTGGAGGAGACATGTGATATATTTGAAAGGATATTTTCATTAGTGAGTAATTCTGTGAAAAGAATTGAGAAAACTGTTAGATGGTGAATGAAAAGGTTATTCAACCGACATTGTTTTCATCAACAAAAATTGATGGCATGCATATATAATGGTATTGGATACTGTGTCATGTCTTGTGGTATTTTTTTTTTCTTTGTTGTTTGAGGACACATCGTTGAATGATTAGCAGATGGTTTAGGAACTATGTTCAAATAAGAAGTATTATATTAGTAAATAATGTTATTCATAAATGCACCATTAAGAATAAAAAATGATAGTGGTAAATGTTAAAACTATTATCCATCTATACATAAAGGGTATAATAGTAAATTTGAAACTCCATCTATGTATAAAATTGTTGGTAAAGTTTCAGTTACCATAGAAAATGACCGAATGGTGCATATAAATGAAGAATATCTAGTAGGTTCTGACACAGATTGTATAGAAGATATAATATTTTGAGCTAATTATTGAATGCAAATAAGTTCAATAATATATATTGATGAATATAGAGAACATACAAACTCAATGTTGATCCATTATAAATAATTTTCGCTATAACATTTCTTCGGTAAAGTATCCTGTGAAAATAAAGTCAGTAGTCAGTAGAGGATTTTACTATTTAGGCACTATTGTCAAAGAAGTTGGTGGTTATAAATGATAAATTCATTCATGTTACTCGATGTGTGATGTCATAGCATGTAAGTGGTTCATTTATTTTAGTAGCATATTCATCGGATGATGTAATGGAAGAATTTTCAATATATTTAGACATTGTTACCATGTTAGTGGTAAGGGAATAAAATAATTAAACATTGATAATACATTGGAAATTTTATTGGGATATGAAAACATTACTTACAAACATTACTGTATTCCTTGATAAATTTCTTCCATTGTAACCTTTCATATCTGGAGATAGAGATTGATGGGTCAAACATGTTTGTCATCTATTGAGGAGTTTCTCTTTCAGGGTCCGTCTTCAAATAAGAGGATACTAATCAGTAAGTTTTGTTAGTCTTGAATTATGTTGCAATCGTGGTTGCTTATTTTTGTTAAGATAGTCAAAAATAATTGTTTATTGAGATAGGCGACAATGGAATTCGTCTGAGTCTATGTGTGAGGATAGAAGTTGATAACGGTCCAGTGAATGTAGTAGTAGACATATTTGTAGATGGAATTAAAGAATATGTATTAGTCGACCTCACTGTTAAGTTGGTAGTGGTAATGAACTGTAATATTAAGAAAATAACAATAAGTATGACAATTTCAAGATAACATAATAATGAAGAGACAAACGTTTTGTTGATTTTTCTTAATTAGTATGCCAATTTTAACTGAACAGAATTGAATACTTACAAACTTTAGGTTTCTCCTTCAGTAGTTGTCTCTATTTTAACCTGTCATCTCTTGAGGTTGATGGGGTAGAAATATTTGTATATGTTTGAGGAGATATTTTAGGCACTGTCATCAAAGAATAATTTTAAGACCAATAATATGAGTTAGAATGAAAATCAGTTGGTATAGTACTTTTTTATTTTGTTTAATAAAATAAGAACTAGCCATTGACACACAAGAATGATAGTGGCATCTGTGTTATGGCATGTGTGATGTCCTCGGTTGATAAAGGTTCAGTTTTTGGAGTACCTAACATTTCATTAGTTATCATTAAAGAAGTTCCATTTGGTGTCGATGTTGTTATTGTGGTAGTTATTATCAATACATATATTGTAAAAGTGATATAAACTAGAAAATAATATAATTGATAAATCATAGAACTTACAAACATTATGTTGATTAGTCAGAAGTTGCATCTGTTGTACTCTTTATTATTCGGAGTTTGAAGGTAAAGATGTGTTTGTTTTTAGGTGGAGGAACCGAAGTAATAGGAATTATTGTCAAAGTATATATCGATTCCTATTAATATTTGGTGGTATGTTTAGTATCTTATAGTGTAGTATTATATTGTGATAAAAAATCAGAACTAACCATTGGCAGACACTGATGACAATGGCATGTGTGTGACTCCATGTGTGATGCCATTAGTTAATATGGGTTCTGCTATTGCAGTAAAAGATATATTGGTAGAAGACATTGAAAATTTCTAGTACATATATGCACTGCTATGTTGAAACTAATAATGAATAATAGTACATAAACTATGGCAGTAAAGAACTTTTGAAATGAATGTAATCGTAAACTCAAAAAAAATCTTGTTCATGCATTTCTTCCTTCCGATGTAACATTGCATCTGTAGAATTTGACGGGGAAGACATGTGTGTATTTATTTTCTTTATATATAATTTTCAAGCTGTTCAATCAAAGAAAAATATTCACAGTTGAACATAATGTTATTGTAATGTACATTTAATAGGAAAACATGAAAATCTCAAAATGTTTAATTTTGAAGAAGAAGATTGTTAGTAATGAAAAATAAATGAACTGCAGAAAAACATTATAGTGAAAAATATGTTCTGCAATTTAAAGGATAATCATACCCCAGTTAGACAATAATTATCTATGTAAAAGGAAGCTATAGATCCTTCTATTTAGAGATGTTGTAGAAACATAAAAGAGGGTAATTTAATGGTGTTTTCTTAGCGATTACACTGCAAATAGAGTTGTATGTCAGAAGAGAAGATACTATTTTGAATAAATGGAAGCATTTTAAAATTGTTGATACATTTAATTGTATAAAAAATATCAATTAATGAAATAAAATTAGAAATGTGTAAAATTAATCAAGAAAATAATGTAGAAAATGTAAAATAAATCAAGAAAGTACTGAAAAATTATTCAAGAATGTTATGTAAATTGTTTCAAGAAACTAATTATAAATTCTTATGAAATATGTAGTTGCTTATGTCAAAATAGAGTAGAAAATAGATTACAAATGTGTAAAATATATAAATAAACTACTCCACAATAATTCAGAAAGCAACAAGTGCAGTTGTCAAAGAATTCAAAAATCAATTACACTCAGTCCATGAAGCTCTGAAATGAGAACAGAATAAATTCATTACAAGGGTATGAATTAAATATAAATATTTGTATTTTTGATGAAATACAAAGTAGTGGAATGTTTAGAAGACCTCCTTGTAAAAATAATTGGGTGACCACTACGTGGGTGTGATGAAAGAACACTTGAAACTAACAGCCAATAGACAGCCTATGTTATAGGCATAGATATCAGCTAATAGCACGGTAAGTATTTTATGCAGTTTGTATATGTTGATACTACATTACGGTTACCTCAAATTTAAGGGGGCCAAATCACGATGTGAACTTGACCATTTTCTTCTGTTGAAGAAACCCATGGGTTATGTAGGATGGGAATATAGGAAGCTGGATTGCTTGAGGAAATGGAGACAGAGGTATCTAGAGGTGAGGTAGGTCGGTTGGCATGTTGTGGGATGACAAGGAGGCAGTGGTCCTCGTAAACAAGGAAGATCGGCTAGATGATTGTGGGTATACAAGCCGACAACCCAAAACCTAGTGGAGGAGGATGTACCAGTGGTTTGTTTGAGGAGTCATAGACAACGGCATCCAGAGGCATTGTAGCTAGTTTCGTAGAACGATTTTGTTGATGTAGGTGGACGATGATGATAAAAAACATATGCAAAAGAGATGTGGAATGGAGACAGTGGATTGAAATGTAGTCAGTGAAAGAACCCCAGATGGAAAGTAGGAGGGGACAAATAAAGGGAGTGTAGAGTGGTTGTGAAAAGGAACTGACTACAGACAGAGAAATAGAGGTTAGAGTCTCTACCAAATGGAATTGAGCACGGAGTTTGTTGGAGTACCATATATGGAAAGCATGTGCAGACGGAGATAGGGATGGAAAAGTCAATACGAAACCGGATAGAGTGATAGGAAGTGATTTTGGTGGAGGGGTTTCATGGAGGATGTCCCGTGGGGCAGCATGGAGGCCTGTATGAAGGACATGTAAGAGGGACGAAAATCCTAATATTTTTATAATTAGTAGATTATTTTATGATGTTTTTACAAATATATTATGATATTTTAATGTAATTTTTATTCAAATTTTAGTTTTTAAAAAAATAATAAAATAAATCTTCTTCTCATCATCTAAATTATGCTCTTTTTACTTTTTATCGATAATGTGAATGGAATACTTATTTTAATGTATCTGAAATGTAGATAATTTTACTCCATAATTAATGATCAATGTTTTAAATCATATTTTTAAATTTTTAGTGGTTATTTTCTATGTATATTTTATCAAAACATTCTGTAAATATTTATATTTTAAATGTTATTATCTAATTGGAACAATTATTTTCCGCACAAAATGTTCCAAGTGATATTTCAAAATCACTTTATAGCTATGTAAACCTAATTTTATTATAAAATTTCATTACATTGTATATCACCTAAGGAAACCATTCTTATTCATTCCCTAAATGTTTTATGTTTATGATAATAATTTCTTTATGAATCTTGTTCCTTTTTTCCACGGGTTATGTTATGATGACATGAGTAAATGATTAGGAATCCTATTTCATTTACATTGGTTGTGAAATGATATAATATATATTAAACCATTTTAATTTCATGGGTTCTAATATGATGATTGTGTTATGATATTATGGAACAAATATATATAATTTTTATTATGTTATGTTTTGGACCTGTATCTCCCTCTTAATCACTGGTTAAGGGTTGATAGCTTCTAAGATAAAAATGACATGAATGGGGAGTGAACCTAGTTCCGTAATGAAATTTTTCCCCTATAATTGTCTTGGGAGTCAAACATGAATAATACTGTGGATTAGGGAGTGATATCATTCCACTATGATATCCTTGGAAATGGGTTATCTCTACTATGGAAATGATTTCTTATACTAATGTTTTTCCCACTATTCCATGTATTTTTTTTAATGTTAGGATTTCATTGATTATGTTCTTTGATTCCATTATGATTAATGTCTTATGAATATCCATGTTTTATTCCATGAGTCATTTTTTTATATGATGTTCTAGGTATGGTTTCCATATATTAGTATCATGTTCTTATAGGCTAATTCTCATCTTATGTGAATGTATCCTTTGATTAACCTTACTGATCATTTATGAGCACTCATTATTATGTTTATTTTACTTTGTCTATGAATATATTTTTTAAATTTAATTTTTATATGAAGACTGAAAGTTATAAAGAAAATAATCGGATATTATGTAGTTGAATTTGGAAGTAGTTATTTATATATACATGTTTCCAATTGCACTAGACTTATATGATTCTATGGCAGTTCATTTTGTAATTTAGTGAATATTATTATAATAGGTTGTAATTTCTATGTATAATTAGTTTTAGTCTCTATAGTTGGTATCAGAATGAGGATTAGTTCAACTTTGGAAGCTATGATGATAAAACATCAGTGAGTACAATAAGGATAAGCCTATTTATATGAAAATATTATGGAATTTTGGTGTAGAATAGAGAAATATGTTTCCAAGGAATTATATATCATTCTTGATAATGTAAGTGGATGTGGCGATCAAGTCTACATAAATGATCCCTTTTCAATGTTATTACCCATAGGTAAAAATCTTCCAAATCGACATCCAAATATGTGATGAACCTGGCCATTGCCGAGTAAATCCCCTAAACATTAGTCCTTAGACAAAATAAATACTTATGTTACACAAAATTATTGAATAATAATGGTATAAGTATTTATGTATTTCAATTCAGGAATATTGATTATTTTATTAACTGTAATTTAGTTATAGGCATTATGAAACATTTAATGATTGTTTTGATTTTGAAAGAGTATATGTCTTCATGTAAGATTCAATTAGAAGTTGTGGATACCATCATGTGTTTATGAGTGTAAGGTTGATCATAAGTTCAAATTCTTACAAACACCTTTTTATGTTCTATATTATGAGATTTTAATGTGATTAATGATAGGTGGGAGATGTTTTATTGGAATTTTGTATATGTATATCTTTGGTCAAACAAGAAGTATAATTTGAAGTAGAATTATATTAACATAGGTTTAAATGTATTTATTACCTTAAATGTTTATAAAAAATTCATGGGATAAGATAATATTTAATGATGTTTAGAATATTTCTGATGCCTTTATATGAATAATATTAATATTTTTAGTTAAAAGGAAAACTAGTCATATCTAGGATAGTCGTAGGGCATAAACCCACAACTAAAGGGTGATAAGGTTGAAACTAAAACCACTATCCTACATAACATTTTTTAGTATGAATTACATCATAAATAATGATTTAGTTGAATTTGGGAACATTTTTTTATCATGGTGATTACTATGGGATTTAAAAATGAAATGGTTATAAATTATACCTCATGATTATTGAAGGTTCTTGAGAATTATTATTCAACTGGTGATTCTGAGATTGTTGTGGAAATTTTTTCATTAATTAAATGGTGTTATTATAATTATGGATAAATAGGTTATATAAATTTAATTATAAAGTTTTCAAAATATATATATTCACACATAAAGAGTTGAACATGCTCATGAGAAGATGGTTAGAGATGATTAAAGATTACGACTACAAAATATTACCATATTGGGAAAGTGAACAAGTCATAATATTCTATGTTTTGAAATGATCATTCTAGATTATCTATGATGAGGATCACAAAAGATCAAATATTTCTAAATTATACAAGGATGGATATTGAAAACATGATGAATTGGGTAAAAATATATTATTTCTCAAAGAAGTGTTAAACTACATATCCACGTGTTGATAAAAGATGAATAGAAGGATGATATGTAGCTATAAAATAAGGTGATAAATTTTATTTAGTTGAACCATGATTATCATGGAATGATAAGGTTTATGAACCAATAATGTGTTCCATCCATATTGTATAACAAGAAGGATATGTTAGATGAGGTTCATAATTATTCATTCTCAATTCATCTTGGAATAATGAAGAAATATAGTGATCTAAAATAGTATTTCTAGAGGGATGAAAAGAAGATAAATTTTTAGAATATTTTTAATGGTTCATGGACTGTTAGAAAGTTTAATAAGAGGAAGAAAAATCTAATGTGATTTTATAAACTCTACAAATTGCATAATGGAAATGGGAAAACATCACCAGGGATTTTTTCATCGAACTCCCAAAAATATCTAAAGGGAATAATTCAATGTGGGTTGTAGATGATCTATTCACATGGATAGAATTATAAATTTATATTATAGAATATTTCTCTTTGGATCAATTTTTAGAAAAATTAATTTCTGAAGTGGAAAGGTTTCATGGAGTACCAGATTCTATTATGCCTGATTAGGATTTGAGTTTACCACAAATTTCAAGTGAAGACCATAATATCCTCTTGATATAGATATATGTTTCATAACTATGTATCATCCTTAGACATATGGTTAGTATGATAGAAGAATTCAAACACAATATGATATTTTTAGATCATGTTATTTAGATTTAAAATGTGGTTGGGATCAAAAACTTCATCTAGATGAGTAATCTCACCATTATAGCATTCAATTGAGAATTAATATGGATCCTTATAAATAAAACTACATAAATTAGTGTATAAATATAATTTATTAGGATGAAGTTTAAAATGGAATGATATTGGTACCTGATGTAGTTGAATAAGTGGTAGATAAAATTAGAATGATTTAACAACACATAAAGGTAGATCAGATTCAATAGAAAATTATTGCTCACAACATTGATAAAATATTGCATTTGGAGTTGGTGATATGGGATTTCTATGAATATATATAGGGAATAAGGCTCTGATATTGATGAATAAAGTAAAATTTAACCTTAAATATATTGTCTATTTAGATATTCTTGATCAATTAAGGATGATTTCTATCATTTTCTTATTCCACAAAACCTCTATCAAGTACACAGTGTTATCCATAAATCATGCTTGAGGAATTATATACATGATCATTAACATTTACTAAACATATATCTCATACCATTGGATCATAATATTTCCTATGAAGAAAAAATTATGGAGATTCTAGATCATATAGATTTTTTTTATTAAAACAATACCACTCACTTTATAACAACGTAGAATATCTAAACCTTGATTTCTTATAAAAATATTTTATTAAATCATTTTATTTATAATTTAATCATTTTAAGATATTTTTATTTAAAATAAAAAAAAATTAATTGTTTTATTTATAAGTAAAACATTAAAAATTATTCTATAAATAAATATTATTTTCCTTTGTTTGAAGAATAATTTAAAATAACTATTTTTACTAAATAAAATTTATTTTATTCAAAAATTTAATTTACTAGAATATTTTTACTAATACTTTTGTTAATATATGAATATTGTTATTTTTTTATTTTTAAAATATGATATATAAATATATGTAGATATATACTAGTTTTGAATGATATAAAATTATGAATATAATGTAAAAAAAATACTATTTTGAAATGGTAAATTTATTTTAATTTGACACTGAGATTATTAGTGACATTTAAAATTATAATTTTTAAATAATGTATATTGTTATAATGATTTAAAATATTTTATGTAGCTTTTCTTTGTAAAAAATGAACTACTATTATTCACACATTAATTAAACAAATAAATATTTAATCTAACATATGAAATAGTATATTAAAATTATTTGGGTTTCATGTATTTTGGTATTGAAATATATATTAAAAATTAAAAAATTTAATGTCACGAACATGGCCGGGTGGCCATCCGACCTGATGCCCGACCCTGTCCGTGACATGGCCCAAAGGGCGTTCCTGATCCCCACGGGCTGGCACAAGTGCCCGGGTATCAAGAATAAAACATGGGAATGATTTACCCGAATAAATAAATATAAAACAAACAACAAGCAGAATAAATTGAAACTAAAGTCAGACAACCAAATAAAACCTTACACCAAGTTCAGATTTAATGTTTACAACTTGGACTAAAAACCCAAAAGGAATGACAATAAAAGAAAAACTGAAAACACTAACTCAAACCTTCAAGAACCATGAAGTGTGACAACCTCAAGCTACATTCACCGAACCAACACGAGGATGCTGCTGACAACATGAACCAGCAATGCAGTGCATGATGCCTCAACCTGGAATGCAGAAGAAAGAGAGTCTACATACACCCAAGGGTGTATGTAGGGTGTGAGATAAAAGCCTAGTAGGATGCCACCGAGAAAAGGTTACATGTATAATTATTAAATGAAAAATACATATGCAGTTTAATATAATAAAAAATTAAGTGCTTAAAGAATTTTAATGAAAACAGTTTTTAAGGGAAAACTACTCTAAATAGAAAACAACTTAAATTAGCACACAAACACACACACACTTTCTTGGTAACCCCATGTCACACCATGTGTCGACAGTGAGCACAGAGAAAAAGAGGAGCACAAAACATGGGAGATGCCCTAAAGATACTAGCAAGAAGTGAGACCCAAGAACATCGCATCTCAGTTAACAATTCTACAGAAACAAAACAATATATGTTTTCGTGCACGAGCCACTAGTAGGGAAACATGTCCATAACCTAGTGGTATCCAACATCATCCAAAAGTTTAGTTAGTGTTGTATTCTTCAATCTAGCTAAGTGAAATTGGGCCGATGCCACTTCTGAATCACTAGCGCACTAGTCCTAGTCCACCCACCTAGTACAGGGGCTTCCCGTATGTGCTCAAGTAATTAATAGTTCAAGACTTATTTCATAATCACATACTCGGAAAAAACAAGACACTACACACGCCAAAAACCACCATTTTCACACACAAAGTCCATTAGAAATAAGATGCACACTAAGAGTATCCCAAAACCAAATCTGCATCACTCACACAACCAAAATAAAGACTTCACAGTCAAAGAAACCACTTTTATCATCAAACACACCATTAATATAATTTATTAAATAGTTTCCACACATGTCGCCTGACATTAAGAACCAAAAACATTTACACAATTCAACCAAAACAATTTTTCACCCTTAATAATTATTTAATGAAACAATACAAATTTTCATAAATAAATTTTTAATATAAAAACACCGCTTTACACACTAGACTGACCCAAACCCCCTTACATGACCACACGCATGCAATGCCACCTCAGAAACACAATATGCATCATGCACGCAATATAAGAAACCACCAGCATAGTTAAAAATACCATTACTATAATTAAGCGAAGTAGCAGAAAAATTTTCCAAACAATTTTGAAATATGTCGCACAACTTTAAACCACAAAGACTCATTAAAAGTACATTTTTGACTAAACATAACCAGACGCAACATCCAAACAACATTTACACCCTTTTTCACAACCTAATAAATTAACTACCCAAAAAAATAAAAACTAATCAGTAGTTCAACATGAGTTCTCACAACAACAGCATACTTATATCATGAGACACCCTAATTAACACACCAACAACACACTAAACATCAATTAAAATCAATCTCACACCAAACACATGAATTAATAAGTTAACCGCACAACTAAGAAAATCACTAACAATTAACAAGAAATAAGACTTCAGCAGAAAGCGCACACATATTATAAACAGGCTACTAAACAATTCAATTACAAATAAAACCTCAAAGAAGACAAATTTCTCACTACAGAAATTAATTAAATAAAATTATTAATTAATTAAACATGAAAATTAATTAACAAAATAATAATTAAACATGTAACCACCTACCTATAATGTAGACCAACTTCACAACTTGGTGCGCAATGATCCATGCCCTTCAATTGCACCGGAAACAACAAAATTAATCCTTAAAAAACAAACAATTAGATCAAATACACCATAAACGAACTAATGCAAAACCAGAACCCCAAAAAACCCCAATTCAAGGTGGGAAGGAATTACTGGAGGGAAGTTCATGCACCGGAGGAGGAGGTCGGGATACTGGTGAGGAGGTTTGGTCGTCGAAGGTAGGCACATGGTAGTCTCGAACAGGGAGGGAGGGTTTTGTGCGGTGGTCTGGTGTGCCAAAGGAGGCTAGTGAGGCAGTGATGTGGCACAGTGGTAGCTGGTCCAGCGAGGAGCGAAGGGGGGGTGTGGGGTTTCGGCAGCGCAGACTAGGGGAGAGGCGTGTCGACGTCGGACTGGAGCAGGAGCAGTCCGGTGAGGAGGTGAAGGGGAGGGGGTAGTGTGCAGCTAGGGTTAGGGGAGGAGAAGCTGATGTGTGGAGGAACCAAGAGGTGGAGGAAGAATAGAGTGAAAAAAAAATAAAAAAGGAAAGAAAATGAAATAAAAATGAAATAAATATAAATATAAATTAAAACATAAAAAACTCTAAATTAACATTAAATAATAGTAATATTAGTTTTGGAAAAAAAATTAAAATTATAAAATTCTTTAATGATAAATTAGAAATAATTATAACCTAATTAAGATAATTGAGAAAGTGATAATAATAATAATAATAATAATAATAATAATAACCTTAATCCCATTATTACTATTACATTCATTTTAAACAGTTTTAAAAATAGTAGCATTATTTTTTTTCATTGACTTTAAATTTTATTCGGTCAACTTATTAATTAATTATGCGTCGAGCAGGCCGTACAGTGGTCTGGCGTAGCCACACAGCTTCAACCATGACCTGGACAAGCGTCAGACATTACCACACCACTGCTCGTTTATTATCAAAATTCAAAAACAATCATTGGGCCAGGAATAAACCTCGACAAACCAATTATGTCAAATAAAATTATCAGATAAAGGTAGAAATTAAAATCCTTACTGGTGTGCGATGTCGGGGTGTGACAATTCTCCCCACCATGACACTTTCTGCCCCCAGAAAGTCCCAAAATACCAGGTCAACCAAGGGTTCCAAGCGAGACCGCGAAGATGCTTAAAATAAAACCTCAATCACCCAAAGACCGAGCATTTAAAATGACGATGACCTGACACATCAACGATATCAAAACCAAAATCACCATGTAAAACGACCAACAGTAAAGAATTCAACTCCAAACACAACTACAACATGGAACACTCTGAATCCTAACTTAGGGGTCACTATGATTGCTCGAGATCCCCAATAACGCTTGTCAAGAAAACCATTACCCAATCTAACTAGTTATCATGGTCGAGGTCGGGCGGAGAGGAAGTAAGATGTCGCCCCGCCAAGCGTAATTTCTAAACATAGTCTTCCACAAGCACATCCTATGGTGTTCTCCCCACCATATTAGGGTTCTCGTCAAACATTGGTTCTTCAAACCAAAACAAATCACCAACCCAGACAGACATCTAACATTGGCTTAACCATCCAAGATCCCTATGTTTAACCAACACAAAAGGGGGAATCGGTGAGACCTTCACTGGGTATCCCCACCATTTTAAAATTGTATAACACCACGAAACTCACACAGGCATTCCCAATTTACTTTAAGCAATACTTACTGAACAATTCTTTACGAACCCACCACACGGGCCGACCTGCACTGATTATTCCTACAGTGGACAACACTCCGCCACATGGGATAGCTTTGATAGCAGAAACACCTGACCAGGAGGCAAACCAGACTGGCTCATGACAATTCCACAGGACATTAGCATCTCCGACCACAAGAAGGTTCACGGAGTACACCCACTAGCTTTACAAGGATACGGATTTTCTGAACCACTTTAAGGCCCAAGAGGAACTACCATAAAATAAGACCATGACATGTAGACAAGGGCTCCATGACCCTCACAACAAGAATGAGGCCTTCAGAGAGGGCACCACAATAAGTAAATTCCATCTTTCCTCATCCTGTCACTGCGAACTTAAGTCGGATCAAGCTCATCCCACATCTGACAAGTTTTAACTGAGGGCAAGCTTCACCCCGAGACCTATGGTTAGGGCCCTGATGTCTGAAGCATCTACTACCTCACAATCAGTCATAAGCTGACCACCTCTAACTGGAACTTCTTCCGCTAGAAAAGAAACCTGCATACTTCTCATCGTGTCCCAAGCGTCCACTTAGTCAACTCACCAACTGAGAATTGCGGAGAACAACTTAGAGCACCTGAATGACCACCCTAGAGATGGGGAATTGAGCGGTCCGTCAAATGTGTGACACAAACTGATGGAAGGGTCACTCCAATAAAAATTCCCTTTGGTTCACACTCCTAACCGGACAAGGAACATTCACTTACCACAATATAGACGGGACAAACAACTATTACGAGCTTGAAACTGATCGTTCCACACAACCTCTGGAGAAGAAGAAACTAGGTCAATAGAAAGGTCAAAATACATTATTCACCCTCTATTGACTGGTTAAGAACCTATAAGATCCACCACATTCCTTTGCCTTCACTTAGGTACAACTGCGGAATGAGACTAGTCTTGAGGGTTGCTCACGACGTCGCTATTTGCAACGAAAACAGAACTATCACCATTTGCTGGTTTAGTCTCACTCCTTCAAACATACTCGAGACAACTTATGCATACACAACATCTAGAGTTCCTCCAAAACCAGAGATACTTCCAACTTCCCAAAGAACTCAATGACATCCAACTAACATCGACGTCTACGAACAGTCAACACCACCAAGCAGAACCTAACTCTGCCACTCCACTGAGAGTCTGAGTCGGCCCAAGAACTGAGAGAGACCAGCTGGAACCCATGGAAATATTCTAGGGGGCGTGTCCCAAAAAAGAAATATAAAACATCCTTCCACAATTCCAAACACATTACAAAACAAACATCAACATTCTAGAAACAAATCCAATAATTCCAATTTAAAACATCAATTCATTTTCAAAGAAAAACACTCACTTGAATAACCAACCACTACACAACAATCCCAAAAGCTATTTTGAACATCCATCTTTACTCTAAACACAATTTCATTTTCTTCCATTTCCAAACCCATTTGTGCACAAAAACCCATTTTAGAGAAAACCCCACTTTTCAGGAAACAAGATTCATATTTCAAAATCAATCACTCACCACTGATATTCCTGGATGCCTCATAGATTTTCATTTTCGTGCCACCCAGAAACCCATCCACACAATACACCAACTATCCAATAATCAATTCCACATGCCCACGCGAGTATCCATAGGAATACCACTATACAAAGTAAGTTTCTTCCACTTTCAAGAATAAAACTAATTCATTATCTAAAAATACTTTTTTTCCAAAACCATTTCAAAAATTCAAGACATATTTTAAAAATGTTTCCCATTTCAAAAATAACTCACTTAAATTTCAAATAACCCAAGACGTTCTTTTATAAATTCAAATTCAAAAAATCAACACCAAATTCCAAAAACCATGTCCAAGAGAAACGCACCCTAAATATCATGTCAACCACACACCAAAATAAAATAATAGGAGAAGAAAAGTCCGCTTCACTTTTTAAAGGAAAAAAATTTCACGTCAATCCCAAAACTGAAGCAAGACATCACAAACATTAAATCACCTGGGTGGAGGACTAGTGGTTGTGTCTAACCCAGCTACATAGTTTAGCAGACCATTCCATAGGCAAGCACCAACCACTAGGAGTGTCGAACCGTACTCTCGGGCATCACATGGGTCACTAATCCATGTGAGACCGTGCGTAGTACAAGATTACTCCTATTTTCATCCCCCATCCACAAAGACCAAATCCAAAAATTAAATCTCGAACTACCCCTGGTTACTCGAGGATCGAAACGAGTAAGAGTTCACAACGCTCTCCCCGAACATACCACTCAAGTACTGATAGTCCAGTCTCTGATCTACCTGACACCCCAAGTAATAAGAACAAACCTCCCTCTGATACCATTTTTTCACGAACTAGGCCAGGTCACCATCCGACCCAGCGCCCAACCTGGTCTGTGACATGGCACGAAGGGTGTTCCCGATCCCCACGGGCTGGCACAAGTGTCCAGGTATCATGAATAAAACATGGGAATAATTTACCAAAATAAATAAATATAAAACAAACAACAAGCTGAATAAATTGAAACTAAAGTCAGAAAACCAAACAGACCCTTACACCTTGTTCAGATTTAAAGTTTAAAACATGGACTAAAAACCCAAAAGGAACGACAGTAAAGGAAAACTGAAAGCAATAACTCAAACCTCCAAGCACCATGAGGTGAAATAACCTCAAGCTACATTCACCGAACCAACACGAGGACACTGCTGACAACGCGAACCACCAACGTTTTGCACAATGCCTTAACCTGGAACGCAGGATAAAGAGAGTCTACATACACCAAATGGTGTATGTAGGGTGTGAGCTAAAAGCCATGTAGGATTCCACCAATAAAAGGTTCCACATATAATTATTAAATGAAATATACATATACAGTTTAATGGAATAAAAAAATGAGTTCTTAAATAATGTTATTGAAAAAAATTTTTAAGGGAAAACTACTCTAAATGGGAAACAACATAAATTAACACACACACACACACACTTTCTTGGTAACCCCAACGTCACACCGTGTGCCGACTGTGAGCATAGAGAAAAAGAGGAGCACAAAACATGGGAGAGGCCCTAAAGATACTAGCGAGAAGTGGGACCCTAGAACATCACATCTCGGTGAACAATGGTACAGAAACACAACAATATTCGTTCTCATGCATGAGCCACTAGTAGGTAAACACATCCAAAACCTAGTGGTCTCCAACACCATCCAAAAGTTTAGTTAGTGTTGTAGTCGTCAATCCAGGTAAGTGAAACCGGACCGATGCCACTTCGAAATCACTAGCGCACTAGTCCTAGTTCTTCCACCTAGTACCCAGGCTTCCCGTTTGTGCTCAAGTAATTAAGAGTTCATGTCTTATGTCATAATCACATAATCAGAAAAAACAAGACACTACGCACGCTAAAAACCACCATTTGCACACACAAAGTCCATTTGAAATAAGATGCACACTGAGAGTATCCCAAAACTAAATCTGCATCACTAAAACAACCAAAATAAAGACTGAACAGTCAAAGAAACCACTTTCATCATCTAACACACCATTAAAAGAATTTATTTAAACAATTTCCACACACGTCTCCTGACTTTAAGCACCAAAAACATTTACAGAATTCAACCAAAACAATTTCTCAACCTTAATAATTATTAAATGAAACAATCCAAATTTTTATAAATAAAGTTTAAGGAGAAAAACACTACTTTACACACTAGACCGACCCAAACCCCCTTACATGACCACATGCACACAATACCACCTCAGAAACACAATCTTCATCATGCACTCAATTTATGAAACCACCCGCACTGTTAAAAAAACTGTTACTATAAATAAGAGAACTACCAGAAAAATTTTCCAAACAATTTTAAATATTCCGCACGACTTTAAAATCCAAAGACTCATTAAATGTTCATTTTTGACTAAACACAACCAAAATCAACATCAAAACACCAATTGCACCCATTTTCCCAACCTAACAAATTAACTACCCAAAACAAAAGAAAAAATAATCAGTAGTTCAACATGATTTATCACAAAAAACGACATACTTATATCATGAGACACCCTACTTAACACACCAAAACACACTAAACCTCAAGTAAAATCAAACTCACACCAAACTAACGAATTAATAAGCTAACCGCACAACTAAAAAAATCACTAAAAATTAACTATAAATAAGACTTCAGCAGAAAGCGCACACATAGTATAAACAGGCTACTAAACAATTCAACTGCAAATTAAACTTCATAGAAGACCAATTTCGCACTACACAAATTAATTAAATAAAATGATAAATTAATTAAACTTGAAAATTAATTAATAAAATAATAATTAATCATGGAACCACCTTCCTGTAATGTAGACCAACTTCACAACTTGGTTCGCAAAGATCCTTGCACTTCAATCGCACCGCAAATAACACAATTAATCCTTAAAAGCAAACAGTCAGATCAAATACACCATAAACCAACCAAGGCAAAACCAGAACACCAAAAAAACCCAATTCAATGTGGGAAGGAATTACTAGAGGGAAGTTCATGCACCGGAGGAGGAGGTCGGGACACCAGTGAGGATCTTTTTCCGTCGAAGGGAGGCATGTGGCAGTCTCGAACCGGGAGGGAGGGCTGTGCGCGGCGGTCTGGTGCGCTGAAGGAGGCCAGTGAGGTAGTGATGTGGCATGGTGGTAGCTAGTCTGGTGATGAGTAAAGGTGGGGTGTGGGGTTCCTGAGTGGTTCGGACGAGAAGAATGTGATGCGATGGAGGGCTATGCAGCAATGTCGAACCAGAAGGGGAGAGGCGTTGGTCAGCTGCGATGTCGGAAGGGAATGAGGGAGCGCGGTTCGTGAGGAGATGCTAGGGGTTTGGGAAGCGTAGACCAGGGGAGAGGCGAGTCGATGTCGAACTAGAGCAGGAGCGGTCCGGCGAGGAGGTGAAGGGGAGGGGGAAGCGCGTAGCTAGGGTTCGGGGAGGAGAAGATGATGCGCGGTGGAACCAAGAGGGGAGGAAGAATAGAGTGAAAAAAATAGAAAAGAAAATAAAATGAAATAAATATAAATATAAGGTAAAACAAAACAACTCCCAATTTACTTTAAATAATAGTAATATTAGTTTTGGAACTTAAAAATAATTATAACCTTATTAAGATAATGATGAAAGTGATAATAATAATAATTATTATTATTATAACCTGAATCATATTATTACTATTATTTTCATTTTTAACAGTTTTAAAAATAGTTGTATTTTTTTGTTCACTTTAAATTTTATTCAGTCAACTTATTAATTAACTACACATCAGGCAGGCCGTATGGTGGTCAGGCGAAGCCACACAGGTTCGACCATGACCTACGCACACATCAGACATTACCACACCACTACTCGTTTATCAGCAAAATGCAAAAACAATCCTTGGGCACGGCATGCACTATGACAAAACAATTAAGTCAAATAAAATTATCAAATAAAGGTAGAAATTAAAATCATTACTGGTGTATGATGTCGGGGTGTGACATTTAATTAATAAATTTTTTATTAGATTAATTTTTATAAAATTATTAATATTATGATTTTTCTTTAATGAAATTATAATAAAATAACATGATTGTTTTAATAATAAAGTTAAACAAAAAATATATTATTCATACCTTTAAATTAAATGAATAATAAAAACAATATATAAATTACAACAATATAAATAAAATGGGATAAAAATTGGGGAAATGAGGCTTGCGTATAGGGGTTTCAGTGGGTTTGGAGTGCCATCGTGAGGGATTCTTCAAGGACGACAGGTTTGTGTCATAGAGGAGTCTCACACTAAGGCCAAGGGATTCCAATCGTCCTATAGTTCGAGCCAAGGTCGAGTCAAGAATGGGTCTGTAGAGGTCATTCCATCCTTTGAGTCGAGGGCAGTTTGGGGTTCTTTGCAGTAATAGAGGATTATAATGTGTGGAATTCGACCACGAATGAGGAAGACCGAGTTCAGGCGATGTCGAATGATTTGTCACAAATAGGGTTTCTAGTTTTCTATATCTTCTGCAAGGTAAGTGTTTTATTTTCTATTTTAGGTGATTGTTAATTTCAATTTTCCAAAATCATGGTCTTCATCTTCAAATGATTTTGTACACTAATCCGCGGATTACATCATTGCATTTCTTGACTTTTCATAGAAATAATTTTCTACAAACTCACATCTCCAGTTCTAATATATAAACATGTGGTTATTTCTTATATTCATCGTCAATTGTTATTTTTATAATATTTTGACCTCTATTTTGTGGTTTTCATTTAGACTATGAATAGATTTTTTTTTTGCAATTATCTGAATGAATATTCTTTGGTGATTATTTTAGTATATTATTTATATTTATCTATTGGTTGATTTCAATATCATATTGCTATGAATTATTGAGCCTCTATTTATATTTCTATTTTCTAGATAGTCTGGATTTTTGAAGTGAAGTGAGGTTGTGTGAAAATGAGTTTGGAAAAACAAATTGATGTCTAGTGGGTGTCTGTAACAGAATATATTCTTCTTATTATGTATGTGTTTCAGGTAAGGTAAAATATAATTATCTGTTAATTTATTTGGTTGATTTTCAAAAAATGGTTTACTTAAAATTTATGTTGTTCATTTCTAACAATGTTTTTTAGAATCATTGGTAATGAAGAATATATTTATTTAAAAATAATCATTTTATTATTGATTATTTTATTTTTATTTATATAAGTATAATTTATATTTTTTGGTTTATTCCTTTATTAAAATTGTGTTTGGATTTAATCTAATTCTAGTTCCGGTGAAACTATTTGATTAAATTTTTGTTTCGTAATTTTTGTTTCAAATTTATGTGTTATATTTTTTTTATTTTAGTAAAATGATATTTTCAAGGACCAATTCATTTGTTATCTTCTAATTATAAGGAAGGGTTATTTCTTTAAAGTATGTTTATAAAACGAGTCTTCATCTTCTATAAAAATATTATTCATGTATAAATTAATTACATGTTATTCATGATTTATGTTTATATATTTTTGTGTTATAAGAAACCATTTATGCATGTATAATTTCTTTTTATAAAATTATATCATGATGTATTTCACATAAACCTCTTATTCTCTGTATGAATGTTTTTACACAATGATATACAAATATAAATGTATATGAATATAAATATATATGTGTGTGTGTGTGTGTTTATATATATAATTATATTTTTTCATGCGTGCATGCGAAGATGAATGATTTTTTTAAAATGATATGATGATGATTTTATTATGATAGATAAATGAATCGTGGTTGTGATTATTTTAAAATTATAATTTTATTATTATATGTGAATAAAAATTTATTGTTGTTATGTGATGAATTTAAACCTAATGACATTAATTCATTTATAGAAAAAATTAATGAGACTTTGGTATTTCTATTTTTGAGATTTAAAATAATAAAAGTTATCACATTATTTAAAATTGTGTTACCTGAGTTGATGAATAAAATACTCAGTATATGGGTATAAGGCCCCAGCCTTAAACCATACATAATCTTGAGTTATTACAAGATTACACATTGAGGATCTTTTCGGGTTTAGAGTTTTAGAGAATTAGATCATAAAACTTGCATTACATTCCACATATAAACAAAGTAGTTACATAAAGATAGTATTCTTCATTCCCATCAATGGGAATGCATTTAAAATAAAACATGGATTATTTCTTGACACATCCTTGACTCTATCATCTTATCATGTACCTTTCCCTTGACCTGTGAAAAACATTTCAAAAACTTGGGATGAGCATAAAAACTCAGTATGGGTTATAAAAAAAACAACATGGAAAGGAAACATGAGTTCATATATACATAAGAATGAAATCATACTTTACCCATAAAACATAGGCACTTTAACATACCTCATAAAAACATGAATAAATCATATAAATCATAAGACATAAAGGTAACTTGAGGCATTCATAACATTATTACGTAGGGAGTAACCCTCTTGGTTACGTTTGGAATACCCATCACAGTATATTCCCTAAAATCTCTTCGGAGAAACCTTAACGTTTCACTCCTTCGCGTTACCCAATGCATTGGAGAGCTATAACGGGCTCACCCGCCCTTAGTTTATCACGGAACCACCCGTCTTCATAATAATGCCCAAGGACCATAACATAATCATATCACATAAAACATGCATAAAGGAAACATAACATTTCCACATTTCAATCACGAGATATCAATACAACACATTGATATAATAAAAACATTATGAAAACCATTTTCAATACCAAAGTAAAACCTGGTATTTATTTTTCTTTTAAAAAAAGAAGGTATGGCTTGTAGAGGAAGCCGAAACTCAAATAACGGTTACGACGGCGGAGAAGTCGTTGTCGCCGCATACGTACGAAAAAAACATTCCCTTTTGTCGTTTAGTAAACGCTTCGTATAAAAAAGATTCCTTTTGAATAAATTTAAAAGTCAAAGGGGTTTATACACCGTATAAAAGAAAGTTGTGTATAAAATAAAATATGCCTCAACAAAAGGAGACTGAGACGAAGTCCCATAAAAAGATAATTTTTAAAATAAAATAGATACATTATGTGTATTCACTATAAGTACACATAAATAAAGTACAAATACAAGATACGACATAATAATATAATGACATAATTTGAAAGTAGGAGATTAACCCAAAGAATGGAAATTGGGTTAAGAAGTTCCCATACCTCGTATCTGACTTGACCCGACCGTTCTTTAAACTCCTGAATAATAAACTTTAGTTAATCTCTACTTGATTATGAATCTTTTCCAAGTTAATTATTCCTTTTATACCATGTTATGAACATCATGTAATCATTTAAGTTAATAATGTTCATTTTGTCGGTATTTGGTTCTTAAGTCAAAAATAGACTTCTTACACTTACATGTTGTTAATTTGGTCAATGTTTCATTATATCTAGAATGGTATTCATGATGTAGATATCATATATGTCATATATATACAGTACATACATGTATTTAAAATATTACATAATCATTTAGAGGTACGAAATGAAATGCACCGTTCATGGAGACGGTAAGCCGTACGTACGCATGAACGCTACTTTCATTTCTTTGTCATATTAATAGAATTAAAACTAAATGAGACTTATGTATATTTTAATTCCAGAATTATATTCATCATTTAGATATATCATTAATTATATATATCCATTATATACATGTACTTTTAATAGTACATTACATTTGGGGATAAGAAATGAAATGCACCGTTCATGGAGACGGTAGTCCGTACGTACGCATGAACGCTACTTTCATTTCTATCTCATACTTTAATGGAAATAAATGATAATGATATATATAGGTATATTATAATTCCAGTATAACGTCATATATAATAACTTTAAATCCATCCTTTACACGTCCCACATATGGCATTAACGAATCACATCACTTTGAGGGGGCGGTAGTCCGCACTTCCTTAAATGAAGATATCGCGTATACCCATAATGGAAGCCATAAAGGTAAGACACAAATGAAAAATACAGAAGAATAAGTAAAACATAAACATATTACATATCATATATAAAAATAGTGACATCATAATGGCCACCTTTGAAGGTGTTAAATGAGTATTGAACAATCATCGTTTCGGGAGGCAGAATTTCGCCATCCACGGAAACCGTATGTTCTTTAACCATTTGATGTAGTTGTGTGAGATTGTAGATAAAATAAATCTTATAAAAACATCCTAGTATATTGATGATACTGGTGTTGTCACAAAAGAAGTATATAAAAAGAGTTTAGGGGGTTGGAGAAGCAAAATAAAACAAATGAACATGAGAGAATGAATTACCTTAAAAAGTGTAACTCCTTTTGAGTTGAGCCTAAAGGCTTCCTTTGAAAGGATTATGCCCAAAGGGAATCCTCTAGGATGAGGAGAGGGATGTGGAGAGAGCAAATGGGCAGGGGTTGGCCGAGCCAAAGGCTTGAAGAGTGTGTGAAATGAGGAAGAGGTGGGGGGCTTTTATAAGGGGAGAGGAGGGGCACTTTTGGAAAGTAAAGAAACATTACTTTATTTGAAAATGTGTTTCGGTTTTAAAAGGTCCCAAATTGATAGAATTCGTGGATAAGGTGATAAGGCATCTAAATCCATTCATCCAATTGGTTTTGGACATGTGTAGTTCATAGATTTTATATTATCTTTCCATTTTATCTAAATCGTCAAATAATGATGTCATCGCTGCATCATTATTATGTCATAAATAATTAAATTTATTTAATGTCTAAAAATTATAAAACAAATACTATGATGTAGGAAATCTTTTTAGATTTCCAATGACTATTTATAATCAAAATTTGGACTTGTATAACCCCACTTAAAAATTGTTTTCGCAAAACATATCATGTTTGTGTCATTTTCACTTTAACATTAAATAAAAAGTAATTTATGTCATTTCCCAACAAAAGTGGATCCATGGGGTCCCCAAGTTAGGACATGGCTTTTATTGGTCGGCCATGACACAACCAATAAGGTTGGGACATGTGTCTAGGTCATTTTATATTATTAAAGCATTATTTATTCCTTAAACTACACTAATTACCACTAATCGCGATTAAAAACTTAATAAGTTACTATTCACCAAAAAATTATTTTAATCTCATTGAACCACATTATACTTCTTAATGACAACCATGTATGTCGGATTTTCAAAATTCAATACACATTAGTGGTAAACTTTCATTTAACTGAAAAATCAGTTTGCTTGATTACCACTTAGTGGTTTCACTATTCATCAAAAATTGAAGTTTTTCAGAAAATTACCAAAAATTTACTCTAAGCTATATTTGATATTCCGAATTCAAAAATGAAGTCTATTTTACAAAATTCAAATCATATAAGTCACATTAATTAATTTAATAATTAATTCCCACTGCCAGAGCAAATAGCGTGTTTTTACAAAACAATAAGTATCAAAAGATTGACACCAGTTTAAGTCTAATTTCAAAGTGAAATTGATTCCAATGACCACCATTGGATAAAATGGTAAAAATATATTCTAATTTCACTTCAAAACCAATTCAAAACATAACCTAATCATATAAATAAATTATATTAAAAAGCAGTTTTGATGTAAAATGCAGTATTTTTCACTATTCATTAAAAAATGAACATTGTCAGAAAAATACCAAAAATTCACACAAGGTAAATTTTGATGTCCCAATCATCAAGAATAAGTTTATTTTGACAAACATAGTTTATAAAATTGTCAAAATATAGATTCAAAAATGGTTTTCCATCAAAAGGTACTAAAACAATCTTTTAAGAATATTAGTGTATTCCATGCTTAAGATTGGATTTATTTTCATTTTAAGCCTCTAAAACACTATCTTAATCATTAATAGACATAGATAAAAATATCTATTATTCATTACTTACTTGGGATGTTACATCCTTCCCCCCTTTTTGGAATTGCGTCCTCGCAATGTTATTCACTTATCAAAATAAGTGGGGGTATTTAACCCTCATAGCATTTTCAGATTCCCATGTTGCCTCTTCAATCATGTGGTTTTTCCACAAAACCTTTACCTGATGAATCACCTTATTCCGAAATACTTGCTCCCTGTGGTCAAGAATCTGGACCGGTTGTTCCCCATAAGATAGGTTCTCTTCCAGCTGAACTACCTCTGGACTCAAAACATGAGATGGATCTGGCATATACTTTCTCAACATTGAAACGTGAAAAACATTGTGTACCTGAGATAAACTCGGAGGTAAAGCCACTCGGTATGCAACTGATCCAACTCTTTCCAGAATTTCGTATGGTCCAATGAACCTTGGACTCAACTTTCCTTTCTTACCAAATCTCATCACACTTTTCCAAGGAGAAACCTTGAGAAAAACATGATCACCTACCTCGAAAGATAGATCCTTCCTCCAGTTATCCGCATAACTCTTCTGCCTGCTCTGAGCTGTTCTCATGTGTTTCTGAATCAACTGAACTTTTTCTGCCATCTCTTCTACCAATTCTGGTCCCATCAATTTCCTTTCACCCACTTCATCCCAGAAAGCTGGAGTTCGACACCGCTTCCCATATAATGCCTGAAATGGTGCCATCTGTATACTGGAATGAAAACTGTTATTATATGAAAACTCAACCAAAGAAAGATGTTGGTCCCAACTTCCCTGATAATCCATAGAACAAGCTCGTAGCATATCCTCCAATGTCTGAATTGTTCGTTCTGACTGCCCATCTGATTGAGGATGAAAAGCTGTACTAAAATTTAATTCAGTACCCAACGACTTCGGAAGGCCTTTCCAAAAGTTAGAAGTAAACCTGGGATCACGATCCGATACAATGGAGAGAGGAACTCCATGTAACCTGACTATCTCTTTAAGATACAAACGGGAAAGTTGATCAAGAGAGAAAGTATCTCGTATAGCAAGGAAATGAGCATATTTGGTCAACCGATCAACAATAACCCAGATTGCATTATTACCTCGAGATGTCTTTGGTAATCCAACAACAAAGTCCATGGATATATTCTCCCATTTCCACTCTGGCACTGGTAAAGGCTGAAGCATCCCTTTCGGTAACTGCCGCTCTGCTTTAACCTGCTAACAAGTCAAACACTTCACAGTAAAATCAGCAATATCTCTTTTCATTCCATCCCACTAGTAATACTCCCGCAGATCTCTATACATCTTAGTACTGCCCGGATGAACTGAAAACGGAGAACTATGAGCTTCACATAACAACTCTCTCTTCAACTGTGAATCACAAGGCACACATAACCTCTTCACAAACCTCAAAACACAAACACAAACTTATCCAAGAACTCATGGAAAATTTTATTCATAAGGTCCATGAATACAGAAGGTGCATTGGTTAACCCAAAAGGCATAACTACAAATTCATAATGGACATATCTAGTACGGAACACAGTCTTCGGAACGTCTGCTTATTTTACTTTCAACTGATGGTACCCCGATCTCAAGTCAAACTTCGAAAAATACTGAGCTCCCTAGAGCTGACACCACTTCATTCGATGGCCCAACATCTACTGAAGTAGTTGCAAAGGATTTCACCACCCCTTTCTGCTTGTAGTCTAACTGCTTCCCATCACTCAAGCTCCTTGTCGGACACTCGTTTGCATAGTGACCCATCTCATTGCACTTATAACATTTCACTAACTGTAAATCAAATTTGGTCTTACCTTCACCTTGATCCTTTTCAGTGCAATCACGAGCCTTATGTCCCATCTTACCACATCGGTAGCACTTTCCAGAATTCAGAAGACATTCCCCATCATGCCTTTTGCCACATTTATCACAAGCTGGAAACTTAGTTTTCTTACCATCAGACTTTTTTGAAGAATTCTTACCTTTCTCCTGCCACCTCGGTCTCTTCTTCTGCTGGTTGTTATAGGACACTTGGTCATCGGCAAACTCCGTTTCCACCTTCTCAGCACATCGAACAAGCTTTTCATAACTTTTAAACTCACGAGAAGCTAATGCCCTTCGATACTTTGGCTTTAATCCTGAGTAAAAACGATTGATTTTACTATCAAGGACTCGGATAAAATTTGGAGCATACCTTGCCAAACGAGTGAACTTTTCTTCATAAGCAGCCACTGAGTCTTCCTCTTGCCTCAATTCCAAGAATTTCTTTTCCATCCTAAGTCGAACAGCCTTAGGAAAATACTTCTCAAGAAACATTCCTTTGAATTCATCCCAGTCAAGAGCATCAATCTCATCGGCGTCCCTGATATTTTTAACCATAGACCACCACTGATCTGCTTCACCTTCCAAACGGTAAATAGAAAGACTAACCTTTTGATTGTCTGAACACCCCATGACATCAAAAATCTTCTCCAGTGCTTTAATCCACCCTTCAGCTAGCACAGGGTCAGATGATCCTCTGAATGATGGGGGATGTTGCCTCATGAAATGTTCCACCACTGACATGTTCCTCTGCGGTTGATCTGGCTGATCTCGTGCATGGATACCACCACCATTTATAGCCTGAGTCAACTGTGCCATCACTGCAACAAACTGTTCAGTTCTGATTCCGACCATCTCAGGTTGCTGATTTGGAAGGTTGTCTTCCTCCTGATGTCGTCCCAACATAGATACTTTGTTTCCCCTACGGAAAACCATTCTGAACATGGAAATATCTTAGGCGAAGCAACATGGTAATCCGTAAATGCTATATCATTTCAAAAAAAAAATATTTTTAGATAATCATTTAATAGAATTCTAACTCCTAAAGTTATCTAAACCGACCTCTGATACCAACTATAAGGCCCCAGCCTTAAACCATACTTAATCTTGAGTTATTACAAGATTACACATTGAGGATCTTTTCGGGTTTAGAGTTTTAGAGAATTAGATCATAAAACTTGCATTACATTCCACATATAAACAAAGTGGTTACATAAAGATAGTATTCTTCATTCCCATCAATGGGAATGCATTTAAAATAAAACATGGATTATTTCTTGACACATCCTTGACTCTATCATCTTATCATGTACCTTTCCCTTGACCTGTGAAAAACATTTCAAAAACATGGGATGAGCATAAAAACTCAGTATGGGTTATAAAAAAACAACATGGAAAGGAAACATGAGTTCATATATACATAAGAATGAAATCATACTTTACCCATAAAACATAGGCACTTTAACATACCTCATAAAAACATGAATAAATCATATAAATCATAAGACATAAAGGTAACTTGAGGCATTCATAACATTCTTACGTAGGGAGTAACCCTCTTGGTTACGTTTGGAATACCCATCACAGTATATTCCCTAAAATATCTTCGGAGAAACCTTAACGTTTCACTCCTTCGCGTTACCCAATGCATTGGAGAGCTATAACGGGCTCACCCGCCCTTAGTTTATCACGGAACCACCCGTCTTCATAATAATGCCCAAGGACCATAACATAATCATATCACATAAAACATGCATAAAGGAAACATAACATTTCCACATTTCAATCACGAGATATCAATACAACACATTGATATAATAAAAACATTATGAAAACCATTTTCAATACCAAAGTAAAACCTGGTATTTATTTTTCTTTTAAAAAAAGAAGGTATGGCTTGTAGAGGAAGCCGAAACTCAAATAACGGTTACGACGGCGGAGAAGTCGTTGTCGCCGCATACGTACGACAAAAACATTCCCTTTTGTCGTTTAGTAAACGCTTCGTATAAAAAAGATTCCTTTTGAATAAATTTAAAAGTCAAAGGGGTTTATACACCGTATAAAAGAAAGTTGTGTATAAAATAAAATATGCCTCAACGAAAGGAGATTGAGACGAAGTCCCATACAAAGATAATTTTTAAAATAAAATAGATACATTATGTGTATTCACTATAAGTACACATAAATAAAGTACAAATACAAGATACAACATAATAATATAATGACATAATTTGAAAGTAGGAGATTAACCCAAAGAATGGAAATTGGGTTAAGAAGTTCCCATACCTCGTATCTGACTTGACCCGACCGTTCTTTAAACTCCTGAATAATAAACTTTAGTTAATCTCTACTTGATTATGAATCTTTTACAAGTTCATTATTCCTTTTATACCATGTTATGAACATCATGTAATCATTTAAGTTAATAATGTTCATTTTGTCGGTATTTGGTTCTTAAGTCAAAAATAGACTTCTTACACTTACATGTTGTTAATTTGGTCAATGTTTCATTATATCCAGAATGGTATTCATGATGTAGATATCATATATGTCATATATATACAGTACATACATGTATTTAAAATATTACATAATCATTTAGAGGTAAGAAATGAAATGCACCGTTCATGGAGACGGTAAGCCGTACGTACGCATGAACGCTACTTTCATTTCTTTGTCATATTAATGGAATTAAAACTAAATGAGACTTATGTATATTTTAATTCCAGAATTATATTCATCATTTAGATATATCATTAATTATATATATCAATTATATACATGTACTTTTAATAGTACATTACATTTGGGGATAAGAAATGAAATGCACCGTTCATGGAGACGGTAGTCCGTACGTACGCATGAACGCTACTTTCATTTCTATCTCATACTTTAATGGAAATAAATGATAATGATATATATAGGTATATTATAATTCCAGTATAACATCATATATAATAACTTTAAATCCATCCTTTACACGTCCCACATATGGCATTAACGAATCACATCACTTTGAGGGGGCGGTAGTCCGCACTTCCTTAAATGAAGATATCGCGTATACCCATAATGGAAGCCATAAAGGTAAGACACAAATGAAAAATACAGAAGCATAAGTAAAACATAAACATATTACATATCATATATAAAAATAGTGACATCATAATGGCCACCTTTGAAGGTGTTAAATGAGTATTGAACAATCATCGTTTCGGGAGGCAGAATTTCGCCATCCACGGAAACCGTATGTTCTTTAACCATTTGATGTAGTTGTGTGAGATTGTAGATAAAATAAATCTTATAACAACATCCTATTATATTGATTATACTGGTGTTGTCACAAAAGAAGTATATAAAAAGAGTTTAGGGGGTTGGAGAAGCAAAATAAAACAAATGAACATGAGAGAATGAATTACCTTAAAAAGTGTAACTCCTTTTGAGTTGAGCCTAAAGGCTTCCTTTGAAAGGATTATGCCCAAAGGGAATCCTCTAGGATGAGGAGAGGGATGTGGAGAGAGCAAATGGGCAGGGGTTGGCCGAGCCAAAGGCTTGAAGAGTGTGTGAAATGAGGAAGAGGTGGGGGCCTTTTATAAGGGGAGAGGAGGGGCACTTTTGGAAAGTAAAGAAACATTACTTTATTTGAAAATGTGTTTCGGTTTTAAAAGGTCCCACATTGATATAATTCGTGGATAAGGTGATAAGGAATCGAAATCCATTCATCCAATTGGTTTTGGACATGTGTAGTTCATAGATTTTATATTATCTTTCCATTTTATCTAAGTCGTCAAATAATGATGTCATCGCTGCATCATTATTATGTCATAAATAATTAAATTTATTTAATGTCTAAAAATTATAAAACAAATACTATGATGTAGGAAATCTTTTTATCTTTCCAATGACTATTTATAATCAAAATGTGGACTTGTATAACCCCACTTAAAAATTGTTTTCGCAAAACATATCATGTTTGTGTCATTTTCACTTTAACATTAAATAAAAAGTAATTTATGTCATTTCCCAACAAAAGTGGATCCATGGGGTCCCCAAGTTAGGACATGGCTTGTCTTGGTCGGCCATGACACAACCAATAAGGTTGGGACATGTGTCTAGGTCATTTTATATTATTAAAGCATTATTTATTCCTTAAACTACACTAATTACCACTAATCGCGATTAAAAACTTAATAAGTTACTATTCACCGAAAAATTATTTTAATCTCATTGAACCACATTTTACTTCTTAATGACAACCATGTATGTCAGATTTTCAAAATTCAATACACATTAGTGGTAAAATTTCATTTAACTGAAAAATCAGTTTGCTTGATTACCACTTAGTGGTTTCACTATTCATCAAAAATTGAAGTTTTTCAGAAAATTACCAAAAATTTACTCTAAGCTATATTTGATATTCCGAATTCAAAAATGAAGTCTATTTTACAAAATTCAAATCATATAAGTCACATTAATTAATTTAATAATTAATTCCCACTGCCAGAGCAAATAGCGTGTTTTTACAAAACAATAAGTATCAAAAGATTGACACCAGTTTAAGTCTAATTTCAAAGTGAAATTGATTCCAATGACCACCATTGGATAAAATGGTAAAAATATATTCTAATTTCACTTCAAAACCAATTCAAAACATAATCTAATCATATAAATAAATTATATTAAAACGCAGTTTTGATGTAAAATGCAGTATTTTTCACTATTCATTAAAAAATGAACATTGTCAGAAAAATACCAAAAATTCACACAAGGTAAATTTTGATGTCCCAATCATCAAGAATAAGTTTATTTTGACAAACATAGTTTATAAAATTGTCAAAATATAGATTCAAAAATGGTTTTCCATCAAAAGGTACTAAAACAATCTTTTAAGAATATTAGTGTATTCCATGCTTAAGATTGGATTTATTTTCATTTTAAGCCTCTAAAACACTATCTTAATCATTAATAGACATAGATAAAAATATCTATTATTCATTACTTACTTGGGATGTTACATCCTTCCCCCCTTTTGGTAATTGCGTCCTCGCAATTTTATTCACTTATCAAAATAAGTGGGGGTATTTAACCCTCATAGCATTTTCAGATTCCCATGTTGCCTCTTCAATCATGTGGTTTTTTCACAAAACCTTTACCTGATGAATCACCTTATTCCGAAACACTTGCTCCCTGTGGTCAAGAATCTGGACCGGTTGTTCCCCATAAGATAGGTTCTCTTCCAGCTGAACTACCTCTGGACTCAAAACATGAGATGGATCTGGCATATACTTTCTCAACATTGAAACGTGAAAAACATTGTGTACCTGAGATAAACTCGGAGGTAAAGCCACTCGGTATGCAACTGATCCAACTCTTTCCAGAATTTCGTATGGTCCAATGAACCTTGGACTCAACTTTCCTTTCTTACCAAATCTCATCACACTTTTCCAAGGAGAAACCTTGAGAAAAACATGATCACCTACCTCGAAAGATAGATCCTTCCTCCGGTTATCCGCATAACTCTTCTGCCTGCTCTGAGCTGTTCTCATGTGTTTCTGAATCAACTGAACTTTTTCTTCCATCTCTTCTACCAATTCTGGTCCCATCAATTTCCTTTCACCCACTTCATCCCAGAAAGCTGGAGTTCGACACTGCTTCCCATATAATGCCTGAAATGGTGCCATCTGTATACTGGAATGAAAACTGTTATTATATGAAAACTCAACCAAAGAAAGATGTTGGTCCCAACTTCCCTGATAATCCATAGAACAAGCTCGTAGCATATCCTCCAATGTCTGAATTGTTCGTTCTGACTGCCCATCTGATTGAGGATGAAAAGCTGTACTAAAATTTAATTCAGTACCCAACGACTTCTGAAGGCCTTTCCAAAAGTTAGAAGTAAACCTGGGATCACGATCCGATACAATGGAGAGAGGAACTCCATGTAACCTGAATATCTCTTTAAGATACAAACGGGAAAGTTGATCAAGAGAGAAAGTATCTCATATAGCAAGGAAATGAGCAGATTTGGTCAACCGATCAACAATAACCCAGATTGCATTATTACCTCGAGATGTCTTTGGTAATCCAACAACAAAGTCCATGGATATATTCTCTCATTTCCACTCTGGCACTGGTAAAGGCTGAAGCATCCCTTTCGGTAACTGCCGCTCTGCTTTAACCTGCTAACAAGTCAAACACTTCACAGTAAAATCAGCAATATCTCTTTTCATTCCATCCCACCAGTAATACTCCCGCAGATCTCTATACATCTTAGTACTGCCCGGATGAACTGAAAACGGAGAACTATGAGCTTCACATAACAACTCTCTCTTCAACTGTGAATCACAAGGCACACATAACCTCTTCACAAATCTCAAAACACAAACACAAACTTATCCAAGAACTCATGGAAAATTTTATTCATAAGGTCCATGAATACAGAAGGTGCATTGGTTAACCCAAAAGGCATAACTACAAATTCATAATGGACATATCTAGTACGGAACACAGTCTTCGGAACGTCTGCTTATTTTACTTTCAACTGATGGTACCCCGATCTCAAGTCAAACTTCGAAAAATACTGAGCTCCCTAGAGCTGACACCACTTCATTCGATGGCCCAACATCTGCTGAAGTAGTTGCAAAGGATTTCACCACCCCTTTCTGCTTGTAGTCTAACTGCTTCCCATCACTCAAGCTCCTTGTCGGACACTCGTTTGCATAGTGACCCATCTCATTGCACTTATAACATTTCACTAACTGTAAATCAAATTTGGTCTTACCTTCACCTTGATCCTTTTCAGTGCAATCACGAGCCTTATGTCCCATCTTACCACATCGGTAGCACTTTCCAGAATTCAGAAGACATTCCCCAGCATGCCTTTTGCCACATTTATCACAAGCTGGAAACTTAGTTTTCTTACCATCAGACTTTTTTGAAGAATTCTTACATTTCTCCTGCCACCTCGGTCTCTTCTTCTGCTGGTTGTTATAGGACACTTGGTCATCGGCAAACTCCGTTTCCACCTTCTCAGCACATCGAACAAGCTTTTCATAACTTTTAAACTCACGAGAAGCTAATGCCCTTCGATACTTTGGCTTTAATCCTGAGTAAAAACGATTGATTTTACTATCAAGGTCTCAGATAAAATTTGGAGCATACCTTGCCAAACGAGTGAACTTTTCTTCATAGGCAGCCACTGAGTCTTCCTCTTGCCTCAATTCCAAGAATTGCTTTTCCATCCTAAGTCGAACAGCCTTAGGAAAATACTTCTCAAGAAACATTCCTTTGAATTCATCCCAGTCAAGAGCATCAATCTCATCGGCGTCCCTGATATTTTTAACCATAGACCACCACTGATCTGCTTCACCTTCCAAACGGTAAATAGAAAGACTAACCTTTTGATTGTCTGAACACCCCATGACATCAAAAATCTTCTCCAGTGCTTTAATCCACCCTTCAGCTAGCACAGGGTCAGATGATCCTCTGAATGATGGGGGATGTTGCCTCATGAAATGTTCCACCACTGACATGTTCCTCTGTGGTTGATCTGGCTGATCTCGTGCATGGATACCACCACCATTTATAGCCTGATTCAACAGTGTCATCACTGCAACAAACTGTTCAGTTCCGATTCTGACCATCTCAGGTTGCTGATTTGGAAGGCTGTCTTCCTCCTGATGTCGTCCCAACATAGATGCTTTGTTTCCCCTACGGAAAACCATTCTGAACATGGAAATATCTTAGGCGAAGCAACATGGTAATCCGTAAATGCTATATCATTTCAAAAAAAAATATTTTTAGATAATCATTTAATAGAATTCTAACTCCTAAAGTTATCTAAACCGACCTCTAATACCAACTATAAGGCCCCAGCCTTAAACCATACTTAATCTTGAGTTATTACAAGATTACACATTGAGGATCTTTTCGGGTTTAGAGTTTTAGAGAATTAGATCATAAAACCTGCATTACATTCCACATATAAACAAAGTGGTTACATAAAGATAGTATTCTTCATTCCCATCAATGGGAATGC
This sequence comes from Viscum album, assembly GCA_963277665.1. NCBI lineage: Eukaryota > Viridiplantae > Streptophyta > Magnoliopsida > Santalales > Viscaceae > Viscum > Viscum album. The sequence goes on from OY728119.1 coordinate 1,657,201,113, forward strand.
ATTTAAAATAAAACATGGATTATTTCTTGACACATCCTTGACTCTATCATCTTATCATGTACCTTTCCCTTGACCTGTGAAAAACATTTCAAAAACTTGGGATGAGCATAAAAACTCAGTATGGGTTATAAAAAAAACAACATGGAAAGGAAACATGAGTTCATATATACATAAGAATGAAATCATACTTTACCCATAAACATAGGCACTTTAACATACCTCATAAAAACATGAATAAATCATATAAATCATAAGACATAAAGGTAACTTGAGGCATTCATAACATTCTTACGTAGGGAGTAACCCTCTTGGTTACGTTTGGAATACCCATCACAGTATATTCCCTAAAATCTCTTCGGAGAAACCTTAACGTTTCACTCCTTCGCGTTACCCAATTCATTGGAGAGCTATAACGGGCTCACCCGCCCTTAGTTTATCACGGAACCACCCGTCTTCATAATAATGCCCAAGGACCATAACATAATCATATCACATAAAACATGCATAAAGGAAACATAACATTTCCACATTTCAATCACGAGATATCAATACAACACATTGATATAATAAAAACATTATGAAAACCATTTTCAATACCAAAGTAAAACATGGTATTTATTTTTCTTTTAAAAAAAGAAGGTATGGCTTGTAGAGGAAGCCGAAACTCAAATAACGGTTACGACGGCGGAGAAGTCGTTGTCGCCGCATACGTACGACAAAAACATTCCCTTTTGTCGTTTAGTAAACGCTTCGTATAAAAAAGATTCCTTTTGAATAAATTTAAAAGTCAAAGGGGTTTATACACCGTATAAAAGAAAGTTGTGTATAAAATAAAATATGCCTCAACGAAAGGAGATTGAGACGAAGTCCCATACAAAGATAATTTTTAAAATAAAATAGATACATTATGTGTATTCACTATAAGTACACATAAATAAAGTACAAATAAAAGATACGACATAATAATATAATGACATAATTTGAAAGTAGGAGATTAACCCAAAGAATGGAAATTGGGTTAAGAAGTTCCCATACCTCGTATCTGACTTGACCCGACCGTTCTTTAAACTCCTGAATAATAAACTTTAGTTAATCTCTACTTGATTATGAATCTTTTCCAAGTTCATTATTCCTTTTATACCATGTTATGAACATCATGTAATCATTTAAGTTAATAATGTTCATTTTGTCGGTATTTGGTTCTTAAGTCAAAAATAGACTTCTTACACTTACATGTTGTTAATTTGGTCAATGTTTCATTATATCCAGAATGGTATTCATGATGTAGATATCATATATGTCATATATATACAGTACATACATGTATTTAAAATATTACATAATCATTTAGAGGTAAGAAATGAAATGCACCGTTCATGGAGACGGTAAGCCGTACGTACGCATGAACGCTACTTTCATTTCTTTGTCATATTAATGGAATTAAAACTAAATGAGACTTATGTATATTTTAATTCCAGAATTATATTCATCATTTAGATATATCATTAATTATATATATCCATTATATACATGTACTTTTAATAGTACATTACATTTGGGGATAAGAAATGAAATGCACCGTTCATGGAGACGGTAGTCCGTACGTACGCATGAACGCTACTTTCATTTCTATCTCATACTTTAATGGAAATAAATGATAATGATATATATAGGTATATTATAATTCCAGTATAACATCATATATAATAACTTTAAATCCATCCTTTACACGTCCCACATATGGCATTAACGAATCACATCACTTTGAGGGGGCGGTAGTCCGCACTTCCTTAAATGAAGATATCACGTATACCCATAATGGAAGCCATAAAGGTAAGACACAAATGAAAAATAAAGAAGCATAAGTAAAACATAAACATATTACATATCATATATAAAAATAGTGACATCATAATGGCCACCTTTGAAGGTGTTAAATGAGTATTGAACAATCATCGTTTCGGGAGGCAGAATTTCGCCATCCACGGAAACCGTATGTTCTTTAACCATTTGATGTAGTTGTGTGAGATTGTAGATAAAATAAATCTTATAACAACATCCTAGTATATTGATGATACTGGTGTTGTTACAAAAGAAGTATATAAAAAGAGTTTATGGGGTTGGAGAAGCAAAATAAAACAAATGAACATGAGAGAATGAATTACCTTAAAAAGTGTAACTCCTTTTGAGTTGAGCCTAAAGGCTTCCTTTGAAAGGATTCTGCCCAAAGGGAATCCTCTAGGATGAGGAGAGGGATGTGGAGAGAGCAAATGGGCAGGGGTTGGCCGAGCCAAAGGCTTGAAGAGTGTGTGAAATGAGGAAGAGGTGGGGGCCTTTTATAAGGGGAGAGGAGGGGCACTTTTGGAAAGTAAAGAAACATTACTTTATTTGAAAATGTGTTTCGGTTTTAAAAGGTCCCACATTGATAGAATTCGTGGATAAGGTGATAAGGCATCGAAATCCATTCATCCAATTGGTTTTGGACATGTGTAGTTCATAGATTTTATATTATCTTTCCATTTTATCTAAATCGTCAAATAATGATGTCATCGCTGCATCATTATTGTGTCATAAATAATTAAATTTATTTAATGTCTAAAAATTATAAAACAAATACTATGATGTCGGAAATCTTTTTATCTTTCCAATGACTATTTATAATCAAAATATGGACTTGTATAACCCCACTTAAAAATTGTTTTCGCAAAACATATCATGTTTGTGTCATTTTCACTTTAACATTAAATAAAAAGTAATTTATGTCATTTCCCAACAAAAGTGGATCCATGGGGTCCCCAAGTTAGGACATGGCTTGTCTTGGTCGGCCATGACACAACCAATAAGGTTGGGACATGTTTCTAGGTCATTTTATATTATTAAAGCATTATTTATTCCTTAAACTACACTAATTACCACTAATCGCGATTAAAAACTTAATAAGTTACTATTCACCAAAAAATTATTTTAATCTCATTGAACCACATTTTACTTCTTAATGACAACCATGTATGTCGGATTTTCAAAATTCAATACACATTAGTGGTAAACTTTCATTTAACTGAAAAATCAGTTTGCTTGATTACCACTTAGTGGTTTCACTATTCATCAAAAATTGAAGTTTTTCAGAAAATTACCAAAAATTTACTCTAAGCTATATTTGATATTCCGAATTCAGAAATGAAGTCTATTTTACAAAATTCAAATCATATAAGTCACATTAATTAATTTAATAATTAATTCCCGCTGCCAGAGCAAATAGCGTGTTTTTACAAAACAATAAGTATCAAAAGATTGACACCAGTTTAAGTCTAATTTCAAAGTGAAATTGATTCCAATGACCACCATTGGATAAAATGGTAAAAATATATTCTAATTTCACTTCAAAACCAATTCAAAACATAATCTAATCATATAAATAAATTATATTAAAAAGCAGTTTTGATGTAAAATGCAGTATTTTTCACTATTCATTAAAAAATGAACATTGTCAGAAAAATACCAAAAATTCACACAAGGTAAATTTTGATGTCCCAATCATCAAGAATAAGTTTATTTTGACAAACATAGTTTATAAAATTGTCAAAATATAGATTCAAAAATGGTTTTCCATCAAAAGGTACTAAAACAATCTTTTAAGAATATTAGTGTATTCCATGCTTAAGATTGGATTTATTTTCATTTTAAGCCTCTAAAACACTATCTTAATCATTAATAGACATAGATAAAAATATCTATTATTCATTACTTACTTGGGATGTTACAATGGGTGTTTATGCAAAGGCCATGTGACATGAATTTTGGTGATATCAAAACCCACTAGATATTTTCAATAATTATATATATATATATGTGTGTGTGTGTGTGTGTGTGTGTGTGTGTGTGTGTGTGTGTGTGTGTGTGTGTATGTATACACAAGTATTATATTCAAACCAAAGGTTAATCACTTTTATGCAGGAATGTTTAAATATTATGAAATTTAATGAAACAAGTTGTCTCATTAAACCTAAAAATATTTATAAAGTATCAGTAACTCCATTTATGTTTTCTAAACCATTATTACACTTATATATATAATTTTATGTTTTAAATTTGATTTTATATTAACTTTACAAATGGATATTTCAATTTATCAATGTTTTCACGTGAAATTTATTCCGCAATTGTGAAATAAAGTTCACATGTATTTATTTATTTATATAATTAAAAAATGTTGATTTTTCATATATATATATATGACCAGTTTATAAGGATTAAATGTTCATGTTTACATTATATATTTACATGTTTTAAAAAAATGGGGATATCATGTCGTCGAGTAATTTTATACTTAAGAATGCCGCATCTGCATATAGTCATGGTCATGCATTAAGTGTAACATCATCAGATCTTCTTTTTATAGTATACTAATGGTTTCAAATAAATTTTTTTGATTATCAAGAACATATATTTATTCAATAATTTAATTATTTTATTTATAATTTTTTGTATGAAACATAATTATTTATTCTAAAATATTATTTCGTGAAGAAAAAACTATATATGCATTTTTTTATTAAATGTGCATTTACTTCACTATATATTTTGATGATGCCTTAAAAATGAAGGTAATCAATTTAATTATGAGATGAATATTTTAATGATAATATATGGATTAAGAAAAAAAAATCAATGTGGTATGGGGAACTTTAGATAATTTTAGAATTTATTTCATCTGTGAGTAATATTTAAATAAATCAAAGTGGTATTGAAAAAAAACTGGTTTATATATTGAATTTAAGTCACATATGATAAAGATTAAAATAAATCAAGGCTGTCTGGGACACGTTGATTTAAAGAAACATCTTTATTAGACATATGGAGAATGAATAGTTCATATTATGTGACGTGTGAGGCCTGTTATAGCCTCTAGATGCATCTATAGGTCTTATGATGAAAACTAGGTCTTAGACAAGGGCTTGAAAAAATGATTATGTAGAGTCTCAGCACAAGGAATTGAAACAATGGTTATGAATGATCTTGGAATGGGGCCTTGACAGAATCATTATAATTTCCTGCATTATGAATTCTCTCATTAGGAATATAGTAAATGATAGACCATGTGATTATTTGACTAGTAGATTAACTATGGTTAAGAATAATTATCTTATGAACATGTATTAATCAGTTATAGATTTTCATGTTCACCTGGAATAATGTTTTATACTTATGTATATCAATTTTTAATAAGGATAAATTATTCATTTCCAACTCATAAAAAATGATTGAGAACTTATCTTTCATTTATTAGTTTTCATAAATGTGTTTTGATGTCGTTTTCTATACAAATAAAAATATGTTACATTTCATGTGAAAAACTGTATCTGCACCCATGGAATGTCATACATAATTATGTATGATCATTATTTAACTAATATGTATATTTTTTATTATTTTCTTCATGTTTGTGAATATTTTAATAAGGTATTTTAATTGAGACTCTTAAATAACTTTTGAAATTTTTTGCATGGATTTAACCTAAAATCTATTTCAAAATATTTCATGAAAATTATAACGGCATTTTATGGGAAATGTTAATTTCAAGAATTAAATAATGTGTTTTGATGAAAAAATTTTAAAGAAAAATTAATTCTTTTGGATGTTTTTTTAAAACCCCTTAATGGGCATTTCCAATGGTCACCCCTTGTTTCAAAATTATTTTTTCACAGGTTACTTTAAAGTCCAAAGTTGGATTCCATTGATTTTATGTTCTTGAAAGAAATGTTTTTCTTTTTTTTGTTTAATTTTATTGCACCTATGATAAAATTGTAATCTTGTATGTAACTCTCTGTTTAGAAAAGGTAATTTATCAGTGTAGCCTTTTCTAACCCTCAACATAGAGAAACCCCCCTCCCCCACGAAGGGGTAGCACCTGAAGGAAACTCCCCAGCGGGGGAAGGAGCCGTTGCCTGCCGAGATGGCAGAGCTTCCCAAAGGGTAACGGCCCGACAGCAATGGTTTGTCCCATCAATCCGTCAGAAATTCAGTTGTGCCTCATTTTTCCCACCCAGAGGAGTCCGAACGACCCGGCAAGGTGGGTGGATCCCGGGAGAGAGGCTCGCCCCGAAATTGGACTCCTAGTAATCGAACCCTGAACCTCCAAAAGAACAACCTGTTTTTGGTGACTCACCTTCACCATCACACCACCACCAAAGTGGCTTATTTAACTCTAAAAAACCTAGAATGGTAAAATTTCTTCTGTTATGTATTGTTAAAAGTTGGGTCCTTATAATCAGTATCTATGTAATAGTCTAGAAAAATTTAGAGACTAAATATTGTCATCTAACAGTACTGTTTAGAAGTACATTGGTTTTAGATTTCTTCATTTTGAAGTTTTAAATTCAGAATAGTTTTTATACTGATGAAATTAATTGTGGGGACGTAATTATTTTTATGGGGAATAATGTAACAGCCTCAAAAATTCTAAACCTAGTTTTCTTATATTTTTTTATTAAGTGGATTTATTTATAATTTAAATATTTTTAGGTGGGTTTCATTAAAATAAAATTGATATTAATTGTTCTTTTATAAGTAAAGCATTAAAATTTATTTAAAAAATAAATATTATTTTACTTTGTTAAGTGAATAATTTATAATAACCATTTTTAATAAATAGAATTTATTTTGTAAAAATTGTTTTTAAAAATAATATTTTAATTAATAATTATATAAATATATGAATATATTTAATTTATTTTTTATTTTTAAAATAAGATATATATATATATATATAATATTTTTAAATGATATAAAATTATAAATATAAAATAAAACTAATAAAATTATAAAATTATCATTTTATTCTAATTAGATATTGAGATTATACATGACATTTAAACTTGTTATTTTTAAAAAAAATTATGTTGTAATAAAGATGTGAAATATTTTATGACTCATTATTTTGTAAAAAATCATTATTAATATATATATATATATATTAATTTAAAAAAATATTCAATATAACAAATGAATGAATATATTAAAATTATTTTGGTTTTATATATTTTTGTTTTAAAATAATGATACATACATATATATATATATATAGTAATAATTATGAGTTTTAATCTATAAATTTCTTATTAGATAAATTTTTATGAAATTACTAATATTATGACTTTTTTAATGAAATTATAATAAAATAACATGACTATTTTAATCTTAAAATAGAAGACAAAATATATTATACATTACTTTAAATTAAATTTATAATAATAAAAATTTACAAATAATAATAATATAATGAAAAGTGGATAAGAAATTAGGGAACGAAGATTCGTGTACAGTGGATTTAGTGGGATCGAAATGCCGTCATGTAGGCTTCTTCAAGGATGATAGGTTCGTGTTGCATGAGAGTCTCACACCATGGAAAAGTGACTTCAGTATTATATGAGCCTAATCTAAAGTTGAGTCGATTAGGGGTCTGTGGAGGTCTTTCCATGGCTGGGGTCGAGGACGGGTCAGCGATCTTCATGGTTATCAAGGAGTCCGGTGCTAGGCATCCGACTGCGGACAAGGAAGACCGGGTTTGGGTGACATCAACTAATTTTTCTCAAATGGGGTTTTGGGTTTTACATATCTAGTGTGAGGTAGGTGTTCTCTTCTCTATTTTAAGTGTTTTTTGGTTTTGATTTTTTAAATCTGTGTTATTCATTGTCAAATGTTATTGTAGACTATTCTGATAATTACATAATTATATTTTGTGCCATTTAATAGTAATGTTTGTCTACAAACTGAAATCACCGTTTATAATATATATACTTGTGGTTATTTCTTATCCACGTCATTAATTGGTATTTTTATAATATTTCAACCTCTGTTTCATGGTTTGCTATTAAACTATGAATAGAATGGAATGTTTTTTGGATTACCTATTGTTATATGAATGAATATTCATTGGTTATTGGATGAGTATATAATTTATATTTATATATTCGATGTCTTTAAACTCAAATTTCTATGAAATCTTGATCTATTATTTATATTTCCATTTGCTACATAGTCTGGAAGTCCAAAGTGAAGTGAGGGTGTGTGAAAATGAGTTTTTCATAACCACATTATTGTCCAGTGGGAGTCATTATTAGAAGTTATTCTTTTTATGTCTATGTTTCATGTAAGGGGAACTATAGTTATGTGTTAATTTTTTTTGTTGATTTTAAAAAATATATAAATATATATATTTTAGGTTTTTCATTTCTAGCAATGTTTTTCAGAATCATTAGTAAGGGAGAATCTATTTATTTTAAAATGACTCATGGTTTCATTCGTGTGTTATTTCTATTTTTGTATGTATATTTTTTATATTGTGGTTATGATATTATTAAAATTGTGTTTTAATTTAATCTCATGCTATTTCCAGTGAAAATGTTTGATTACAATTATTTTTCTAAATTTTTCTTTTAAATTTATGTGTGGTTATTGTTTTATTTTAGTAAAACTATATTTTCAAGGACCGATTCATTTTTCATCTTCTAATTATAATGAAGTTTAATTTCATTAAATTATGTTTATAAAATGGTTATTTATATTATTTAAAAATATTATGCATTTATAAATTAATTCCATGTTCTTCGTGATTTTTTTTATATTTTTATGTGATTAGAAACCATTTTCTCATGTATAGTTTATTTTTATAAAATTATATCATGATGGATTTCACAAAAACCCCTTATTCTATGTATGAAATTTCTTATACTTTTATACAGATATATATTTATATTAATATATATATATATATATATATATATTATGCATTTTCACGCTTAAACGAAGATGAATGTATTTTTTAAAATAATATGATGCTGTTTTTTTGTGATACATAGCAGACTCCTAGTTGTGATTATTTTAATATTATATATGAATATTTAAAGAAAATAAAAATTTTCAATTTATATGTTAAATATTTAAACATCTTGACAATATTTCATGAATAGAATAAATTAAATGAAACTTTGGCATTTCTATTTTTGAGTTTTAAAATAATACAATTTATTACTTTATTTTAAAATGAATTTAATGAATTAATGAATCAAATACAAAGTATATCATTTTTTATGAAATGTCCTTATGACATGAGTTTTGGTGATATAAGAACCCACTATAGATTTTAAAGAAATTTTTTTATATATATGTATACACAAGTGTTATCTTCAAACCAGGGGTTGATCATTTCTATGTAGTAGTGTTTATATATTGTAAAATTTAATGTAAAAGGTTTTCTTATCAAACCTCTAAATATTTATCAAGGATCACAAAACACAAGTATATTTTCTAAATAATTATTCAAATTTTATATATATATATATATATAAGATTATGTTTTCAATATGATTTCATATTAACTCTGCAAATGGATATTTTTATTTGTAAAAGTTTTAACAGGAAACTTATTTTTCAATGGTGAAATCATTGTCACATCTATTTATATATTTATATATGTATGAAATGTTGATTTGTCATATATATATATATATATGAATTTTTTTTAAGGATTAAATGTTCAATTTTACATCTTATATTACCGTGTTTTAAAAAAATACGCATAACATGACATCATGTTGTTTTAAACTTAATAATTTTGAATTTTAATATATTTATGGGCATTCATCAAGTGTAACATCAACACATATTTCATTCATAATAAACTCATGGTTTAAAAATTATTCTGATATTATCCAGAACAATTATTTCATCAGTAATAGAAATTTATTATTTATTATTTTATGTACAAAACATATTTATTTTTTGTAAAATATTATATTGAGAAGAAAAGACTATATATGTGTTTTTTAATAAATGTGCATTTATTTCACTATTCAATTTAATTATTTAATAAAAAATGAAAATCAATTCAAGTATGAGATGAATAATTTTATGATAATATATGGATTAAGAAATAAAAATTTCAAGGTGCTATGGAACACTTTGTATTGTTTAATTAATTTATTTCATAAATGAATATGATTTAAATGAATCAATAAGGTATGGAACACTATGGATTATGTAATGCATTTATGTCACCTATGTTAAATATAAAAATACATCAATGTGGTATGAGAAAATTTTATTTAAAGATATGTTTTTATTAGACATATAGCGAATGTGTATAACTTATTATGTGATAGGTGATGCCCAATATATCCTCTTGATGAATTGGTAAGTCTTATGAGACAAATATGATCTTGGCATGAGGCCTTGACCAAATTATTTTTTATGGTCTTGGGACGAGGCCTTAACAAAATGGTTTTGTATAGTATTGGAATTAGGCCTTGATAGAATTTTTATGAATTCCATCATTATGTATTCCCTCATTATGAATCTAGTCAATGAGAGACCATATGATTGTTCGACAAGTAGAATAACCATGGTTAAGAATCATTCTCTTATGAACATGTATTAATCAGTTATATTTTTCAAGTGCACATTGAATAATGTTTTATACTTATGTATATAATTTTATTAAGGATGTTTAATTGTTCTTTTGAAACACATAAGAAAAGGTTAAGTAGTTATAAACCATTTCTTGGTTTTCAAATATGTGTTTTGATGTCGTTTTCTATACAAATCCAAACATGTAAGATTTCATGTGTAAAATTGTATCTACAAAACTGGTATTTCATAAATAATTATATATGATCATTATTTAACTTATAAGTGGGACTTCATGATTTTTTTCAGTTATGTTCATATTTTAATAATGAATTTTATTTGAAACTCTAAAATAATTTTAGCAATTTTTCACATGGGATTACCCTAAAAGCTGTTTCAAAATAATTTAAGAAAATTATGACAACATATTATTGGAAATGATAATTTCATGATTTAAAGAATTTTTTTTAATTAAAAATTAAATATTCATAATCTTGTTTTAAACCCCCTTTCTGGTATTTTCCAATGATCTCCCCTTGTTTTCTCATAGGCAACATTGATATTCAACGTTGGATTCCCTTGTTTTTACGTGCGTGGATGCGAAGTTTGGAATCTGTTTAATTTTATTGCATCTTTGATAAAATTATCATATTGTTTCTATATCTCTAGAACCCAGATTGGTAAAAGGTCATCTACTATTTAATGACTGAGGCTGGTCCCTTATACACTTGGTAATGGTTTTATAGAGAAACAACCAATTAGAAGAATTCTTGTGAGAACCTGAGGATTTGATGTGGTAGAATTATCCTTATTTTTTTATGAGACTTAAAAATATCTAAGGATAAATATATTTTAAAGGTTATATAATATCACATAAATATTTTTTATGAATATATTTTAAAGTAAATTTAATTTCATTGATAGCTTACGTTATATGTGACAACAAGTTTTAACGAATCGTGTTATTCAATTAATAATATTATTTAAATTTTTAAATTATAACCTAGTTATTGAAATTAGATTTTTATATAACAATAAAAATATTTTGAATATTATGTATACTAATTTTAAATAAAACAATTTATTCCTAAAAATGTACTAATTTTTTAATGTAATTATATGTTTCAAGAACAATATTTTCCAAAAAAAATATTCTTATTTCTTAAAGTGAAAAAATAATAAAATTGAAATTTTCCAATTTATAAAATGTATTTGAGAAAATAAGAATTATATTTTAATCAACATTTTAAAATTACTATTGAGTAAATTTTTTATATCTCTCGGCAAAGATTAATATGTTGTTGAATAGTATAAAAATATAGATTTTTATAAAAACATAACTCGTAAATTTAAAATTTCAAAAAAATAATTTTATTTGACATTACATTTAATGTAAAATTTTTAAAATTATATATTTATTAATATAACTCATCTCATTGGAATCAAATTAATTTTGATGTTTTATATTACAACATTATCTAATTATAAATAAAATCTCCTTGGAAAATCATTTTTTTTATTATATCTATGGGTTTCATTTTAAATTAAAAATTTCCACTTATATTAATGGAGTTATGTAAAATTTATAATATATTTGAATCATAAAAATTAATATCATATAATATGTTCAACATAATTTTTGGTCAAAATGAATATTAAAAATAGTAAAAACTAATGAAAGTGGTTATGGTTAAAATGAGTTTACCTTGAGGGTTAATATAAATAGTTAAATTGTAAAATGTCAAAAAAACATAGTCAAATCTATTTATATTGAAATAATTAAACCTTATACCATATATGGTTATTTAATGATATAGATTCTAGAATTATTTTATATTTGTTATGTTGGACCACCTTTTTATTTTTAAAAGTCCTAATAGTTTCCTCTCCCACACTCATAAATGGGAACCCTCTATCCTCTCCTATACACACATAAAAACATCGGTTTATCCAATTACTAAAAAATACATTCCTTAATTGCCTTACCAAATCCTAGAAGAAGTTTTTTATTATAAAATTATTTTTTGAAGGCATTATGTGTAAGCCTAATGGTGGTCGCATAAGAAGTGGTATAGTCCTTAACTTTGTGTTTTCATATTATTTCATCATTTTAATCCTTAAAATATTTTTCTAAGAGAATTATATAATTTCATAAGTATCTATTATATACTGTTATTTTGTTATGTTAATTTCATGACCTACATCTATCCCCACATCTATCAAGTTGGAATCAAATATTTCAATCATTTCTATCACATATAACCAGTTCACGAACCTATCTATGCTTTTTTCATCAATACCTCTCATAGATTATATAATGATGGATTAAATGATTATATATTTAATTTAAAAAATATTTATACTTATTTAAATATTATTACACAAATAATTTCTTATATTCTATTCATTGTGAATATGATAATATAGCTCGCATGTAAGACAACCTACCGCCGCGTAGAGCAATGTGTTTTTCTCAATTATTCATTACATGGAATGTAACTAGGATAAATTAAATAAATATATGTGATATATGATAAATATTAAGTAATTTTTTGTGGTAATATATCTTTTAACTTCCTCTACATCACCCTTTGATAAAATAGAAAAAAATTAAAAGTATACATACATCCTAATTTCTCTATGAATAGTGTAATTCATTTTATATATCTAAAAATTATTTATTTAAAAATTTATATATATAATGAATAAATATGACACTTATATCATGTTTATAAATATAGATACTATGGAAACATGATCAAAATAAATGTATTAAAAATACCAAACCAAAATGTACACAAAAAAAGAAAATTTTAATACCCAAATCATGCTTCTAACAAGGAAATATTAATAATTGGGTAATAAAAGATTGTAAATATATAATATATAATAGTCTATACATGAATATTTTTATAGAATATATGTAACATACAAATATATTTGTTAGAAATAAGTTTAAAATAAGCATAATGGAAGACTATACATAACAAATGAAATTTAAAATCCTACAATTGTTTTTTAGGATACATTATTTATAATAGCCACTGGTTTCTTTTTGGGCGTATATAATTTATATTTGCAATGTTAAATCATGAATTTAAATTTTTAATTTATAATGAAAGTTTAACATGATTTTATTCTTTCAAGGTGTTATTATTCTAGAGATACCAAGTTGGTAAGAGTATTATGTTAGAATCTTATCCCTCCTCAGGATTGGGTCTATCGAAGTTCATGTCTCAAATAGAAAATTAGCTCATGATTCACAAGATATTTCAGGGGCATAGAAAAATAGTATGAAACATAAATTCTATGTTGTTTGGAATATATGGAATTTTTTTGAAATTTTTTCATCATGTTTTTTCTATTTTTTGTAAAATCTTGAATTTGGTTTTCGAAAATTATGAGCTTCCCAGTCAAACAAAAAGTGGATTATTAAAAATAATAATTTTTTTGGTGTTCTCAGGATTTTTTATGATTAAGTTTACAATGATAAAATATTATGATATAACTATCAACAAAGTAATGAATGTTTTTCCTCTGACTATTTCTTGAGATTAAATGTTTTCCTTTAATTTTTCAACATTTAAGTACTCAATAGATCTCAAATTTGTTTTTAAGGGAAAATATAATTTATTTATATATGTAGCGAAAATTCATTTCCATACATATCTATATTTTCTAATAATTTTTTGAATATTTATTTAAAAATATCCTAGAATTTTAATTCCATTTTAACAAATTCTAGACTTTTTTTGAAAAAGGGATATTCTTGTCATTTTATGAAAGAAGTGATTTTGAATTTTTACCTGAAATGTGAAAGGAATAATTTTTTAATGTGTAAAAGATGTATAAACTTTTATTGCATCCTGGGCACTCCATGTAATGAAGTTTATTGTACATGTTTTTGAGTTTATTTTCAATGAAAATTTTGTACATAATATTTTTTGAAATATTTAAATTTTAAAAATATTTTCATTTTGGAAACGTTAATCTTTTCAATAAATGGTCAAATAAAGATTTCAAAATCATTTTAAATTTATGATGACATATTTTTATTTTATATATGATTTTGTTGTGATATAAACCAAGGATAAAAATATTATTGTTTCTTTGAATATTTTATTTTTATGATAAAATGATGTTTATAAAACCCATTCCTTTTTCTATGGGTTATTTTATTATTAAATGATGAAATGATTATGAATGATTTTTCTTTTCCATGGGTTATTCTATAATGAAATGTTTATGAAAACCATTTCTTTTCCTGGGCTATGATATAATGGTTTTTTATGATGTTGTAGAACACATATATACAATTTTACTTATGTGAGGGGTGGGAGCTTATCTCTATCCAATGTATTAGGTATGGATTGATATATTTTGAGATAAACAGGACTGGAATGTGGAGTGCACCAAATTTTGTAAGGGATTTTCCCACTATTATAGTTTTTGGAGTGAACCATGAAATGTATTGCGGTTTATATATTGATCTCTTTCCACTACGATTGTATTTGAAATTACCCTTAACAACTATGTAAAAGATTTTATATTCTTATGTCTATTCCATAATTCCATATAGTATGATTATGGTATGCTTCCATTAATTATTTTTTTAGAAATTAATTTTTGATTCATGTCTTATGAACTTCCTTGATTTATGACATGACCCAAGATTATGATCTATTAAAAGTATAGTATGTTTCCAAAAGTTTATATCATGTTTTCATACCCTTTTTCACATATTATGTTGATATCTCCCATGTCTGATCTTACTCAAAATATAATCTCAACCTATCTTATATTTCCATTCCTCATTACATAATGAATGGTATTATGTATGATATTTATAATAAGCAATCCTATTATGATTAACTTCTTTAGAGAGGACATAGTTCACTTATGAACCAACAGTTTACATATCCCCATTTCTAAAAGAAATAGACTTACACATTTGTAGTGTTGGTGATTATGTTATGTAATGAAAATTAATCAATTAACATGAAATATCAATTTATGATAATTTTTGGGTCTTTTTATAAAATTCAAATCGTTTTTAACATATAATTAATTATTTTATAACCAGTATATATATATCACATCATTCACCATAAAAACAATTACTCCATATTTTCAATGACAAAATTGCTAATAACAAATCTAAATAATGAATCGGTTAATTTTTATCAATAATAATTAATTTTATTGAGACATAACATAACACCTTGTGACCTTAATATATGATTATCTTTAACTAATTCAATTTGTTTGAAATCATTGATGATACACAACACCGAACATAAACAAAATTTTATATATCTTGATAAAATATAAATACTTATATAAAAAAATTTATTCATATCCATTGAATTATAATGAAATGAATTATATTAACAACATTATGATATATATATATATAATGAAACAAAGGATTCATTTAATACAATTGAAATATAAATAGTATACTTCAAATTATTATCAACATCATTTATTTTTTATTTAACTATTTTTCATAAAAAGTTACTTCAATGAGATGTAAACTAATAATTCATGAATCCAACAACTATTTATAAAAAATAATGATTTATATTATTAATTAGTTAACAAATATTTAGTTGGTAAATGACATGGAATAATAATAATAACTGTTAGTATTTGAAAATATCAGTTTTCAATAAAGAAAAGTTATCATCATATTATATGATTTTATTAAAAATTTGAATTTATAAATAATCAAATTTTAATTAGAGAAAATTATCATCTGTTTGGATTTAGAATAAAAATATTAGCATAAGATGATTTTTTTGTATTTTGTTTTTAAATAACTAGCTTTTTAGTGAATAGTGAGAAATATTCATATTTTTAATACTTTGAATTTTATATGACTAATAAGGTTTTGAATGATTTTATATATAAGAATATTTATATTATGAAATTTAAATAAATAATTTAAAAATACTATGACAAGATTTAAAATCCATGGATTGCATTATAAAAAATATATTAATATTTTATGAAAAATATTTTCATATATTTGTTAAATTATATTTTTACAATAGGAAATTTGGGTCTACATTTAATTTAATTTAATATAATATATATTTTAAAAATAATATTATTATTAATATCATAATAGTTCATAATTTTAATAATTTTTTTCTATATATAATCATTGTGCGGGACAATACACTTTAAAAAAGAGTTTTTACATGTTATATGTGATAACATTAAAATGAATTTTACTTATTGTATAAACATATTTGATAAAAAGGATATATTAATTTAGATGATCATGTTTTTTTTTAAATAAATGCAATTTTTTTAGGCAAAAAAATGTGATTACCAAGGATAATGTAAATTACCATATTAATAGTGAAAAGGTTATATTAGAATTTTTTTAATGAAGAAACAAATATATAATAAATCATAATATTATATTTTAAATATTGTCCATAATACGAATTTCAAATACACACAAACATATATATATATATATTAAAACTAATTTAATTATTAATCAATAGTATATCATATTTAAAACACATAATGACAAAAAACATTTTTATACAACAATTACTGTTCAATATATTTATTTCATTAATTAAAATTTTAATTTTATTTAAAAAAATTAGTTTTAATAATGGATATTATAATTAGTATTATAAAATAAGATTTTATTAATATGGGTTCCCTTTTATTTTTAATAATGAATAATATTACTTATTTAAAAATCATTACCAGATTAGAAGTAAATTTGTGTAAAAACATTAACATAAAAATGAAATCATAAAATAAATATTACCCCATCTAAAAATTAATAATTAGAGGATTATTCACCTTATATGTTATAAAAACAGATTTTTTTACTTTTGATTCATTTAGTCTTGAGTAGTGTCACAAAATTAAGGAAAATGATGATTATTTACAGAAGTTTTTTCTTTTATAAAATGATACAACTTACACCCTTTAAATGTTATACTTCACCTTCTAATTACTCCATAAAATTTTATCGTTCTTTCTATTGTAATATATATAAACTTCTTAAATATCCAATTCATTATAATTGTCACATGTTGCTACTTTTATTTGGTACAATACATTTCTTGTTCGTATATTTCACATCCATTTGGGTTTTCTTGTTTTATTACATGGGATTTAGTAGATTTTAATTTGAATTAAGGGATGAGGGGTGAGGTATTGATTATTGTTTGTGATTTCAAGAGGTTTCCACAATATTTTTTATTGGTGTCTACTTGAACCTATTTCTTTAATATCTATAGGTAGTCTATTTTCTCACCGATGAGTTCCATTAGCCAACCAACTAAAGGATGGTAGTGGGGTTTTATATAGGAATCCCATAAAAACCCATTGGAACCCAATTAATTTTTTGTGGGGTTTCCAATGCTATAAGAATTTTTCCAGCACTACCAGTTACCATGTGGAATCCCACCATCTAGTCATTTGACCAACCCATCTACCAACCCATAACATTTAAAAATTTATAGAGGCTTGCATCTGACCAGTGATGTTTTTCCCAGATGAGGAAGTAAGGGGTATAATTTTGTCTTCATCAGTCTAAATAACTATTTCAATTATTAAATAAAATATTTTGACCACAATTTATTCTATTTGAATTGGATACTCTATTAGGGTGTTCTTAACTCCCCAAACTCAACTTACTTGGTGGATCTAAGTGGCAACCAATCAGGTGTTCACCTATTGGTATGTTGATCTAGATTTTTTTTCAATTTACTTCATATTCAAATTCCTCTTATCTATCTCTATGGGTTGGATTCGTCATTAGAGGGAATTATTGTATATGATATTCTAATCCCCTTCTACATATATACATTATGGAATTCATTGGTATGGTTATATGTGAAACCTATACAATGCATTGTACATTAATTGATGAATTATTTGTTTGATTTGGTCTTATAAATTAATGATCATGAAAATTTAAATATTTTTTGACTAGGAATTCATGTTCAAGGTTCTCTTCTTGGCTTTTAATGGCCTTAATTAAAATTTTCTTATTGTATAACCATGGGAATTGATATTATTGGTATTTCATAATAGGTCATTAAATAATATGGCTTTATCATGGTACCCATTATTTCTTTCCCTTTTAAATTGTTTTCTAATGTTGATTAAAATGATTAAAAATGGGTTTTATAAAAAAAATGGTTTTGATCAGGGTTTTTAAAATGGAGTCCCCCCCCATTCTATTTTTAATGGAAACGATTTTAAATCATTATTTGCGAGGTTTTAAAGATTAAATTCCATTGAATGATGTTATTATGATATTCCTAAATGTGATTGATGATGAGGTATGGTTCCATCCTTGGGGATAAATTATCCCCACTATACCTTTTTTCATGTATAATGTGTGGACTGGGTTTCCAAAGATAAGTCTTGGAGATGCAAATAAGAGAGTACTATTACCCATAATATATATTCTTATCAGGTAATATGCATACCAATTGGCTTCATGATCACTATAGTGGAATGAGGATCTATATTATACTGATTATTTTTAAATACATGGGACTGTTTTTCTCTATTGATTATCAATGAAATTATTTATTACTGCATGTATATAAATTTTTGAGAAAATTAACTATTATCTCACTATGTTAAATTTTAAAAATAATGTTTTATCAATGATTTATATAAATCAATATCATATGTTTTATTTTATATATAATTATTGGTTTATTTTATGAATAATTCTTACTAAATTGTTGGTGATATCCTACACAGATCATTTTCCCACACCGTAGAAACAGCTTTTGGTGTGTGTAGATATCATTATATTTGATGAAAGAAAGGGAAATTCATTCTATATTGGTTTATGGTTTCCACATTATCAGTGTTTTTGAGTCTAGAGGTGAGAATAGGTTACACTGAGGTTAGTTTTGTATCTTTTAATACATTGGTAGTTTTCAAGTATCATGGAACTTATTTCCACTGATCATTCTATTGATATATTGATGTATTATTTTTTAAATAATAATATGTTTTATATATCTCCCCTTGTTCTAAGATTATTTCTTTCAAAATCATTCCATAATGTAGTTCGTGATATCCAATTAATTGTATCTAGCTTATAGGGATCAAGAGAAAACCATTCAGGCCATGTCAGGACTAGTTCAGGTTATGGATTTTTGTGATAACTCTTGTTGGTTAGTCAAAAAATGGGTATCCATGGATTTTTTATCATTTGTGACTTTTGTATTCATATCGATAATATCTTGGTATAGTAGAGTTATTAATTTTATAAATTAAGGGACATGATACGAGTGAGTATCTAGACAGATCCCATCATGATGATCAATAAGTTATCAGATGTTGTGGGGAGTTTTGACCTTAGGGATTCAAATATTTTTAATCCCATACTAACCATTTCTTGATTCTGTGAATTTATAGTGTTATGAAATTATAAAGTAATATTGATTATTAGATCTCATTTTCATGTTCCTCTTTACCTGATGATGTGTAGTACCATTCCCCCATTGGACAGTTATAAATTCCTCAGTGGGGGGTGCTTATAATGAACCTTGTTTTTTATCAAAGTGGTAGCTCACATGATTTAAAATATAAAAGAAGTTGTGGAACCTACCTCTAACCAACTAGAGAGGAAGAATTATGATGGGTTGTGGATGTGAATCACACATTGGAATTTATTCACTATAATCAACGATCATTATAATGGGTGAATGATCCTCATTAAGAAGATAATTATTCGGAAAATCTCAAGAGGTTTTTATAATTAATGGAGAATCCTGAATCATTCAATGTAAATTCTATCATTATAGAAATTTATGGTCTATGGAGAAGGTGATGGAACTTCATTGGATTGGATAAAAACACATTTTAAATCGATGTGGAATTAATTCAAGGACATTTTCATCAAGTAGTTCAACATGAAATTTATGAAAATGATTAAATCTATGGAGTTCATTAGGACTGAGAAAGGATATTGTTCACTGATAGAGTATTCTAATCGATTCACACAACTCTCAATTTTCTCCATAGAGGACACTAATGAGAATATGATTCCATAGTGGTTTTATATGGGTCATAATATTAATATATAGTCATAGGTCATTATGGAGAATCTAAAAACCTATAGTGATATGGTGGATAGGATGTCTATAAAATATATTTATTAAGAAGTTATGATAGGGTTGAAAAAAATTTATATGTGCTCTGGTAATATATCTTATGGAATAATCATGGTTAAGATGAATAAAAGTGAGTTTAATGGGGGAAATAGTGGTGTTTCTTCCCAAGGTTCACTTCTTGAACCATCATTAGTGGTATCTGGCTTGACCTATTACCAATGTGTCCATATAGGACCTACAAAATGAATTTTCCTCATGCCTCCTATGTTTTTTCAAAAATGTGGTCGGACTTTCCACTTGAA
This sequence comes from Viscum album, assembly GCA_963277665.1. NCBI lineage: Eukaryota > Viridiplantae > Streptophyta > Magnoliopsida > Santalales > Viscaceae > Viscum > Viscum album. Next base: position 1,657,221,943 of record OY728119.1, read on the forward strand.
TTTGTTTTTGGGATCTATATATTCTTTCCATTAGTACAACCTCATCAGCATTTATAGGATCTATAGTATAGATTGATACTTTTTGGACTATGGGGTTCTAGCCATGGGCCTTATGACTAAGGCAGTTTAATGCATTTGAAAAGTTCTATTGGATGATGATACATTACCTATGACTGTGAGGTGTACCATTTTTTCATATAGATTAGTGAATAAAATATTTTATACAAGTTCCTCCCACTTTGTTGTATCGACTATTATGGGTATATTTAAAAAATAAAATAGAGATAATTTAATTCATTATGAAATTGGAAACACTTATTAGTATTAAGAGGGAGTGTGGTCTATGGTGATCCAAATTCCCTTTAATTATAAGAGATGTAGTGGTAGCATGATATTTCATGGTTCTGAACATGGACCTCTTTGATTTAGTTATAATGATGAAATGGATGATCTATTAGAAGTATATGGATTATTTTTTCCCATTGGTTGGTTTCCTTCATCACTTCTAATGCGATCTCACTTATGTCTTAGGTAGAATAGGATATATGATCCATTTGAGTGGGGAAATATTTTCCAGATCATAGTAAGTTTTTGTTCTTGTCTACATCCTTGTTAGAACATGAATCAAGTAGTGTTGTCCACCATATAATTATCTATGAGTTTATTAAACTGTTTCAAGATAACTTCTCAGGTTTTCCATCAAAGAATGTGGTTGTGTTCTCAATTGAAATAGTTCCAGAAACTCAAACTATATTGATTTCTACTTACAATAATATCCCACTATGTTGTCGGATCTATAGTTTTTGTGATATTTTGAGGTTTAATTGATTTATATACCAATGTATTTTACATTTTTATAACACTAAAATGTTTCCTACGATGGATGATGGGAGTATCTACCTATGTATTGATTAATAGAAGATCATGTACCTATAAAGAAGAAATATCCCTTGTGTGGAATTAATGAATTTTTTAACCATTTGAAAGAGTAAAATTAATTTTTGGTCTGGTTGCCAAAAACTCAAAATCAAGGAGTGTTAAACTCCTAATAATAGATTTAGTGGAATGTATGTCCATTTATAAGACTATTTTAAAGGTTAAAATTGGATTTATAAAATTAATTTTTGGACTTATTACCACAAACACAAAATCAAGTAGTCGTAAACTAGTAAGAACCCATTTAAGGGAATAGCAGACCATTTCACATACAATGTGACTATGTATGTCTAAACTAATTCTCTATATATCATCATTGTATTGATGAAATTAATATTTTATTGTTATCTTGATACTTATAACATAGTGTTTTTGGATGACATTCTAATGTAATTTGTAACCAAAGAAGATCATGTGTGTCACTTGAGGCATGTTTTTGGAAATTTTTAGGGGAAAATTTATGTACGAAATTTTTTTTAAAAGATAAATCTAGATTCATGAATTCCTATTATTAAGAAATTTTATCTCCAAACAAAGAATATAATTTTTTCATGAGAAGGTGATGGATTTCATGTAATGGGAGAGACCACAAAATAACTCTAAGAAAAATATATTCTTGTGTTTGGTATGGTATTATAAGTAGTTCTTAAATTATTTCCCAAATATATCATTTCCTTTAACCAAAATCACATGGAAGGGGGTGAAATTCATGTGGTTATCAATGTGTTAGGATTCCATTGATGAGATTATGTTAAATTTTACTTCATCCCAAATTTTAACTTTACTAGATAGTTGTATAGGAATATTTGGTTTACCGGGATACTTCGGGGTCTTGTATGGGATACATACATATTCAGAGAGATCATTTAATGGATTTTGGATGAAATTAACTTTGGATTTATGAGTGGAATTATAACAATTAATACATGGAATGTGCCACTATTATGTGGACACACAAAAGATAGTGTCAAAATATTTTTTGGTAAATGAGTTTTATTTAATTTATCAGTATTTTATTTGGTTATATATTCTGTCAAAAAGTGTTGATATTATAATATAGGCACCATGTGGAATACATGAAGTCATTTAAAATTTCAATTTTCCATACACAGGGAAAAGGAAACATCATGGATATTGATATTAGTAGAGAGGTAACTTCTTAGGGAGTGAAATAAGTTATGGATAAGTAGATCATTATGGGTATTTTTACTCTAATTCACATGAAAGTCAGGGATGAGGAGTATTATAATGTTTTATAATGTGTTCATGTGACATACTCTCTCCTTGATATTATTATTTAGGAGTAACAAATCAATTATGGGTTCTAGAGTATACAGATTTTTTATATAGTGTCGGGACCTTCTGTGAACGGTGTATTCCCTTGAAGTGTATCCTTTTACTTATGATCCAATATTTTCAAACTTAATTTACAATAACATATGTTCTTGGATATATTCACTATTATATATGGTATTACCATCCTAGAACATTGAATATGTTCTATTTTATAAAACATTGTTTTTTGGAGGCCTGAAATGAAATGAGACATGACTAATAATGTATTTCATTATTATACATACAACTAATTAAAGTTATCCATATGAAGACTTGATAGTAACATCAACTTATTATAATGATAATGTGCATATAGTTTGTAATTTTGATGGATTTTATTGTTATTTTACGTTGATCTCATTGAGGTAATAATTATATTTTTATGGTGAACAATTAGTTGACCAAATATTCTCATTTAATTCGGATATTTTATGAAAATAATGTGGAGGAATTGGGAAAGTTATACATGAATATGTTTATATGACCACATTCTTAGATTGGGACCCTTATCTTACCTAACTATTTTGGAAGAACCTATAAGAGGTTATGGGAACTTAGTTCAAGTTGAAAATAATGTATAATCCTCAGATCTATGGGAAGATAGAATGGTATAATCATATTATAGAAGAAATTCTATGTTCTTTTTACGTGGAATTAAAATTGTCATTGGATAAACAAATTGGGTCATTTGATTTCTAATATAATACTAGTTTTAATTTTCAATTACAATATCACTATTTTTCTACTTATGGATTCCCATGAATTTATCTCAATTATTGTTTCGAGGTTGCATATACATACATTATTTGACCACGTATGGTTCACAATACAATGATACTGATCCACTTGGTTTGTTAGTGTTTAGCGATGGCTCAGAGTTTGTAATGGTTGTATACATAATGAATTCATCATCTCTTGGAGTTTTCAATTAGTGATAATAGGTTGTTGAAATTTTATCCCCAGTTTAGTCACTGAAATCTTAGAATGGAAGGGGTATTCACTCCCAAGTATGTGGGACCACTTGAATTCATACAAAAACATGGAATGGATAATTATAACATATATTTAAAACCTCATTAATCTTCAATCAATAATTTATTCTATGTTTCTCAACTCAAAAATTATTCACTAAAATTGTCTCTTGTTATACATTGGGAAACCACAATGTAGAGACAGATTTGTAAGAGATTGACCAACTACTTTAGTTTATTGATTCTAAGGGGAAGGTTTTATGTGGGATGTTTATACCTTTGGTTTAAGAGTTTTTTTATAATGGATTTGATATTCAAGATGAATGGGTGTTGGAATCTTTAATGAGGTATTAATGGATTCAACACATTGAAGGAAAATCAACTTAGACATATACTTATAAGGGTAGAAAGTGATATTGTGGGGAGAATTGAAACAATTAGCCAATTTTTTCTTATAAAAAACATGATAGGACATAGCCCTAAACATTACAGAATCTTAACTTTAGTCAAAAATATTAAATTATTTTACATTCAGTATCGTTCCAATTTTAGATCACTAGTGAATTAAGCCATAAGTAATACATAAGAAAACAATATAAATTCAAAGTGGGCCCTTCCAGAAGTATAAATTTATTGCATAAAACATAAACTTTTAAAACTGAAGGAGGTTTCTTTTCATGTTTAATCATCATAACATTTAAATGATTCCATATTTTAATATATTCTTCCTTAAATCATGTGAAAAACATTTCAAAAATCTGATATGAGCACAAAAATACCAGTTAGTGATATAAAATAAGTACTAAAACCATTAGTCCATTATTATTTTATTATCCTGAAATTTTTTTCACAAAATAAAACTTTTCAACCATAAAAAACTCATGAAATCATAGGATTCATATAAAAAATCATATAAATCATAAAAAAATAATGGTATCTTAGGTCATTCATATCATACTAACATTGTATATTTCATAGATATATATAGAGTAGGATTCATTGTTATGTTTGGAATACCCATGACAAAATATTCAATAAATATCAAGGGAGAGACCATATTTTTTAACTCATTCTCAATGCCCAATGCATTGGAGAGATGTCACTAGCTTACCCTCCCTCGATTTATCAAGTAACCACCCATACACTTAAAGAATGTCGAAGAACCATAACATAATCATAATACATAAATCATACATAAAGTAAATAATAAAATTTTAACATTGAAATCAAATTTCATCGTTACAAGTCACAAACTCACAAATAAAAACACTTTTTTTTAAATAAACTAGTAATCTTGTAAAGTGAACATAAACACATTATATCAATAATAAAGAGATAAATTTCATTCATTGAGTATATGTTTAAAAAATTTGTTTATTCATTTAGTAAAACACTTCATAGTAAAAACATACATTTTAAAACCTTTGAATGAAATTAAAATTAAATGGTATTAATAATACATAGTATGAAATAATTTGGTGCATATTATCAAAATATTCCTCAATGAAAGAAGATTGAGATAGTATCCCTTACCTTGATTCTGACTCCTCATGTACAATCTTTATATTACTAAATAATAAACTAGGGTAAATATCTACATTATTTAGAATTTTTTTCATGTTTATTATTAAATTATTATCACTTATTACTATGTTAAAAAACATTAAAAATTATTTTGGTTCTTATCATGTGTTTTTTCAATTTTTAGTACTTGATTTAAAAATGAAATTGTTATGATGTGAATTGTCTATGTGGTCAAAAGTACATAATTTATAGAATAGTTTTAATGAAATAATAATACATGTTATAGATTAATCACACTTTTTAAATCAAACAATTAATTTTGGTTATGAGAAATGAATAACATGATAATAATGGAGACGATAGGTTGTTCTACACAGGAACTAACATTTCCCATTTTTCATTGCTCATTATAAAAAAAAGTAATTATTATTTTATCATAAAAAATTAAAATAAAATTATTAACATAATAATAGAAATTTAAATATACTTATATATATCATACAAGTGATGTAAGAAAGAAAAATTATTTAAATCTCTTTGTGAAGGTGATAGTTCATATGTACGCATGAATGTAGTTATTGTTTTTATGTGAATAGAAGGAAAAATGATTTAAATATTAATAATTTAATAATAAAAATATGTGATTAATATCATATATAAAGATTAATTCCATCTTTATAACTAGTCTTGATAGGATGTAATTAAAAATGAACAATATTAGTTCATGAGGTGGTAGTCCACCATACTCTTGAACAAAAAATTCATTTCCTATTTGATGAAAATAGAGATGGATTTATGTGATTATATTAAAATGATAACATCTATGTATATTGGGGATACTAGAGTTATTTTTTCATCTTATAAGAAGAAAATTTAATGAATTTTGAAAAAAATAAACTAGAAAAACTTAAAAACAATACCTCTTATTCAGTTGATCATCATTGAAGAACACCTGAACACATCTAAGAAGGGTGTTCTAAAAAAATAACACCTAATAACTATTTTAAGGGATTACATGAAGGGGTTTTTGTATATATTTCATTATCCAAATAGTTATTTAATTGTTAGTAACAGAGAATAGTGGGTACCTTTTAATAAGAGAGGGGAGGGGAACCCTTGGAAACTCATAAAATATTAAATTAATATAAAGAAATTATTAAATCCTAATGAATCCAACATGAAATATGTAGAATATAAGATGATTATAGTTCAAAAACCTCTGATCCAATAATTTTTAGACATGTATTGATATTTTTTTAAACAATATCTTTTTTTCCATAATTATTCTATTTTAATTTTATTTATCGTAACATAATTTTAAAAATTAATAGGCTGTGAATTTTACTTATATGGGGTAAAATTCATGTAATTGGACAATTAATGAACATTTAGACATTATTATAGTAATTTTTTTAAAATATTTTAGGATATTTAAATATTTTAACAATTTATTATTTTTTAAAAATATTATTTATGTCTATTTTTACACTATTCAATTCATTGAATTAAAATAAAATCTAAACAGAGAGATAAATTTGAAGAAAAAAATTAATAGACTAATAACATGTAATAGAAACTTATAAAAAAAATTGGGTAGTGATTATATCAAATAATATTTATTTTACTATGTATCATATCATTTATTTGACTCTTAAATTAATACATGTACTATTCCATCGTCATTGTGTCATAATAAAATTTTATTATTTATTTCCTAAAAATTATAAATAAATTGTCATGATGTAGATTATCTTTTTTGATTTATAATTAATATTTATAGTTGATGAGATCACTTATATAACCCCATATTAATATTGTTTTAGTAAGAAGAGATAGGATTATCACATTTTTGCCTTTACTTTAAATTAAATGTAATAAATGTCATAATATCACCCAAGTGGCTTCCAAAGGACATGATTTCAACCCAAGGATATTATTGGTTGGTCTTAATTCATCCATTAAGATTACTACAAGTGTAAGAGTAGTTTTATATTATTATAATATTCTTTTACATTTAATTTCTTGATTTACCTTTAACCATAGTAAATAAAATACTACGGATACTATTCACCAGAAAATATTTTGATCCTATTATATATAATTTTTTATACTGATTAGAATTATGTTTTTCCATTTTTTAATTTTAAATTAAAAAAAGTGACTAATATTATTTTAATTTTAATCTTATTGATGGATTGAGGAAACATGTTTTTTAAAATTAAAAACCATCAAGTGATTGACATATTTTATATCCAATTTAAATGTGAAAATACTTTCAATGGACAAAATTGTTTTAAATGATAAAAAATCGTCTATTTATACAATAAAAACAAATAAAAGGATAATTTAACAATATAATTAAATTTGACCAAAAGTTAATTTTGAATTAAAATGTAATATATTATCAATATTCATAAAAAATGAATTTTATCAAAAAAACAACAAAAACTAATCTAAATTAAATTATGATTTCCTTCATAGAAATAAATTTTATTTATCAAATAGATCATATAAAAGTGAAAAAAAAGTAAATTTATAAGGGTTCTACATCCAAACTTCGTAAAACTATATATTTAAAAAACACTCATTTTATCCATAAAAATGTATTTGGTCTTATATAATGTATAAAAAACATATAATATGAATTTTAAATTTAATATTTAATTTATAATTCATAAATAAAAGATATAAAGAGGGATTTTATTATTTTATAAAAATAATTTTTCACACTAAAAGTATTTTTCATAGAATCACAACCTTTATATTCAATTGGGGTTTTTTTAACCAAAGAATAATTATATAAGCATTTTTAAACCAATTTTTCATAATTTAATTAATAACGTTAGTTCTTTCCATTACAATGACTATGCGATGACCGCATATTAAAATAAAAATATTAATAATGTATTATTTTTCAGTATAACTCATTTTCAGGTGCAAATAAGATTTCAGAGATACATATTTTTTTGAGTTGGGTACGCTATCAAACAAAGATTCCCTTTTAAAGAAAAATTACTCTCTAATACATAAATATTAATAAATATGAAAAAAAAATTATTCTATAATTTCTAGGTCTGTTACATTCTTCAACCCTTTTTGAAATTTTATCCTCGCAATTTTAAATTTGGGATTTCTAACTAAGGTTTCACTTTTCAAAATTACATCACTGATATCCCATATCATAAAAAGTGTCAATAAAATATCCCCTTTAAAAGAAACAGATTTAATTAAAAAGGAAAACTGAGGTAAAAAATATTAAGATTATATAGAGCAGAACATGGATATGGAAAAAAATCTGACCATCTTGTACTGATGGAGACTGATAGAAAACAAGATCAGGAGAAAGTCACAATCAACAAACCAAAAACCTATGATGGGTTAAATAGTTTTAGATTTGTTCGATTGAAAAGTAAACAGAAAACATTTTAGTATTATGATCCTTTTCATAGATTTGAGGATTTATTTCAATATTTAGAATAAAAACATAATTAAATATACATACATGAAAAATAGAGTTTCATCATTTAATAAAATTCCACCACAAACTCATATTTTTTCCCAAATGATGCGCTTTTAGAAGATTTTCCCCCCCTAAAGCACTAGAATAAAATTCTAAACAAGAAAACTATCCCCAAAATATTAACTATATTTTTCTCCATTATTGAAATTTTAACCATAACCAAAATTTTTGTTACAAGATAAAACCATTCACCAAAGAAATATAAACCTTCGAATGGTAAAGAACTATTTTAATCTAAAAAAATCATAACTAATACCCTAAGTCCAAAATATACCATTCAACAAAAAAATCATTAAAATTCCACAAATAATAAAAACCTTTATTGAAAACCAAAATTAAGATGTATTTGACCACACTGTCTACTAGGATATGTTTTAACAATTATCTCCAAATATCATAATTCACTCATAATGTCTCATATAAAAAATAAATTTCCTCATAACATATTCTTAATGATATGTCAGTTGTTTCCATAAATAACCCAAATCAACAAAAGTATATGATAAAAAAATAGATTCATATAAAATATAGTTAAAAGCTAAGGACTAAAATAAAATCACATACTATTATATTTTACTTTATCATATAGTGTTCCCAAAATAGTTTTTGTTCTTAAAAATAACATTTTTCGCTTAATCCCCAAATTATTTTACAATACCAAGGATATACATATGATTAAAAGTAAGTTTCTAAAATCAACATATGATTATTTGAAAAAACAAATTGTAAAAAAAATTCATTCATACTAACCAGGGACTTAATGTAGGCTAGTGGTAGGTGATTCAGCCTTGTCTCCCTTCTATTTTGGGTTCGATCCCCAGAACCTTTCAATACGTGATTGATTGTCACCCATCATGTGGGTTGTTATTTTTCTAAAACTATATCATATTATAAAATAATCCCAATATGAAGTAAAATCTAAAAAATAACTATAACATGTTTTTACCAACATGGTTTCCTTATACCTGTTATTTTCATCCCAACTCATAATGACCTCAACATCTTAATTCATGAAGTATTATATATGTTGACATATATTTTCTCACCTCCAAATGATTTAATAAAAATATTCCCAAAAGAAGGAATAGCATAGCTTGAGAATGGTATCCACCTAGAATCATAATCATTTTTTTCACGTAGATAGAATGTACATGAATTACAATAATGATTTAGATATTCATAAAAATCAGTTTATTTTTTTTCAAATACACCTTGTACAGTATAGGTTTTATGGGTGTTCCCCGAGATATAGTTTTGTATGATAATATTGTATGACATATAATTTCTTAACATCATTTAAGACATTTTTTTATAAAACATTTGTACCGAGTTTGAGTTGAAACACTCAGTCAATGTACTTTTAAAATAAAATAATTAAGTTCTAAAATTCTATATTTCAAAAGAATATATATATATATAGGTTTCTTAAGGGTATCCATATTAAGCATCATTTTGTATTCATAATATGCATAATATTCTAGTGATAAGTTAAAATATCTAATAATTCTATTATAATAGTTACATTTTTTAAAATATTTTAATATAAAGAGAACAATATTTTATTAAAAATAACCCATGATCCACGATGGTATCGAGGTTTAGTAGTAGTGTTTGATATATCAAACAACTTATTTCATGTGAGTTGTATATTTCAAAAAATTTCTGAATCATCTAGACATGACATTACAATAATTATTACAAGAAATTCATCAGGCAGAGATCAGAATATTATTTGATATCCTCCTTCTATTTGAAACCAACATTCCATTATCTAAAAAAATTATAGAACAAGGATTTAACCAAACTAATAGATAGGAAATGTTACCATATGTTTAACCAAAACTCTTAATCTCTAATTTTGTTTAAAACATTACTCTGATAATAACTGTAATGACTCGACCTTAAATATAACTTATTCTACTGTTTTTAACTAGAATTGATATTGGAGGATCTATTCACTTTAGAGTTTTAGATAAGTGAGAAAAAATTGCAATGTAGACCCATACATTACATGTAGAATGTTATACTTAGTTTCCACTTTTCCCCCAATGGAATCCATTTTAATCGAAAACATGATTTCATTTCATGATAAAAATATTCTTGACTTATTTCTTTATCTTATCCATCTTACCCTATGGAAAAAATTTCAAAATCACAGGACGAGCTCAAAACTATCATTATGTGATATAAAATAACGAATGAAACTATTAGTCCATAAATATTTTAAAATCATGAAAAAAAATCACCCAAATCACACTTTTCACCCATAAATAATAAACTCATTATCTTACCTCATGAAGTCATAATATTTCTATAAAAAATCATAAAATCATAAATCATAAAGTTAACTTGTGTCAACCATATCATAACTTCATTGTAGCTATCATAGCTATATAGGGAGAAACATTCATGGTTACATTTTTAATACCTATCACAGTATATTCCCTAAATATTTTAGGAGAAAACTTATCATTTAAATATATCTCATTAAAAAATTAATTGGAGATATATCATGGGCTCACCCACCCTCTAGTTTTCCCAAAAACACACATATACTTAACCAATCCCACAGAACCATAACACAATTATAACACAAAAAAATACATACATTAAAAATAAAATTTTCCATTTGAAATCATACATTATCCTTAAAACTTATGAACTCATAAATGAGAAAATATTTTTTTTAAATAAAATGGTAAACATTTAATGTAAACATCAATACATTATAGTGACATGAATGTGAGAAATTCCATTCATGGCATATATGTTAATAAAATTCCTTTTCTCGTTTAGTAAAATGAATCATAGAAAAATATACTTTTTGAACACTATTGAAGTAAATTAATAGTCATGGGGGTTTATTATACATGGTATAAAATAAGTTGTTGTATATGATAGATATATGCCTCAATGAAAGAAGATTGAGGCAAAGTCCATTACCTTGAGTCTGCCTCGTCATGTAAAATTACTATATTCTTGAATAATAAACATAGGATAATATCAAATTTCTTGGGAACCTTTTTGAAGTTTATTATTTCTTTTTATCACCTATTACCATGTTATAAAACCAACATAATTATTTATGTTCATATTGTATGTTTCATCGATATTCCATACATTAGTTCAAAAATGAACTTATTATGATGTAAATTTTCAATGTGGCCATAATTACATCATCTCCATAATATAATTCATTAAATAATCAACACTTTTATAAATTAATCATACTTTTTATATCAAACCATTATTTATGGTTATGAAAAATGATGAACATTATAATCATAGAGACCTTAGGCCGTATGTACATATGATAAATGTTTTCCATTCATCCTTGAACATTATGGAAATAATGTAATTATTATTTTTTAATTACATAATGATCATAATGTTACTAACCTATTAATAAAATTTTAAATATATTTATATATATCATACAACTGATGTGGTGAATAAAAACGATTTACATCGCTTTGTGGAGGTGATAGTTTACACGTACATACAAATGATGTTACCGTTTTTTAAGTGCATGGAAGGTAAGGAAGTATTTGAAATATTAATTTTTTAAAATTCCAAATATTTCATGAATATAATATATAAACACGGATTCCATTATTATAAAAAATATTGATAGACGGTAATTAAGAAAACTGTATCAATTCATGAGGTGGTAGTCTGTTGTATAGACGAACGAAATACTCATTTCCCATTTTATAAAATTAGAAATGGATTTAGGTTATGATATTAAAATAATAACATCTATTTATATCGAGGATACATGATTTTTTATTTCATCTTATAAGAATAATATTTATATGAAGTGAAAGTAGAAATAATACAAGAAAACTTAAAAAATGCAACATCTTCTTTGGTTGATCGCCTTTTATGAACACTTTAACACCAATAATAGGAGAGTCATACCTAAAATAATTTCTCAGGAAAGTGTGTAGGATTGTAGTAGTTTTTTGGGTAGATATTATCTAAACAAAATTGTTTTTGATGTGTTATCATTTCAAAGTATTGGTTACCTTTTTAAATGAATGCTTTAATGAAAAATGGTGGTTTGGAACCTGGATATGAAAATTTAATATATTCGTTGTGATTTTAATGGAAATGTTTTGATGACTGATTTATGTGGTTTAAAAGATTAAATACCCATGCATAATAATATTATGATAAACCAAAATGTGATACAAGATGAGTCTGGGAGCCATCCCTAGGGATGAACTATTTCCTAACATACTTGTTCCCATAGCGTATGTATGAACCGTTTTTGTTATGTTTTGGAATGTATATACTCTAAGGATTATAATATTATTCCATAGACTTGTCCTTCCAAGGTAACATTCACACATTGTGGCCTAACAATCATTATAACTAAATGGAGTCATCATTGACATGAAAATAGTTGAATGCATGGGAAGGTTTTTCATTATTCGATATCTTTGAAGTGATTTATTATTGTGTGTACTAAAATGATTAAGAAACCTTTTTATTGAAAAACTTTTTAAAATTTTTAATGGTGTGATTTATCCCTGATTTATGAAAAAATGTATCACAATAATTTCTTTTATTTTCTCTATATATCAATATATTTTATAAAGTCATAATAGGAAACACATATAGGGATCTAACTGGCCTCTTTTTCTAACACCCTACAAACACCTTTTGTGGTTTTTGTATCAGGTTATATTTGATGTAGGAAACTGAAATGTGTTATAGGTAATTGGAATATTTTTTCTTTGGTTGGGTGTGAGATTATGGAGGAGACAATATGTCCCATAGATATTGGTTTTACATGTTTTAAGTACATTGGTTGTTTTAATATATCATGGATAGAGTTTTTCATGAGGATTTTAAATATTAACTATTGTATTTTTTTAACAATATATATATATATATATCCCTTATTTTAAGATTCATTGTTGAAATATCATTTCATATGGATGTTCATGATCACCAATTTCTTATCACCATATTGTGGGTATCTAGAACGCTCATTAAGACATGTTAGAAAACTTTTGGTGTATGGATGGTTAGGGTATCCTAGTTTGGTTCATGAAACTATGTTAGCATAAGGCCTTCAATTTGTAGGTGTAATCCAATGAATAACTAGGTCTCAAATGTATTCATTATCTCTTTCATATGTTTTCATTCAAAATATTACTCCACAAAATATATTATTTTTCAAGTATCACCTCTTCCTACAGAGATAACCATAACATGACATCAATAATTACATTGTGATATGTCAAAAAAACACATACATAATGTTATAAAATACTATAAATAAAAATTATTTATATATTATAGTGTCTTAAATGATATATTAATGATGAATTAAAATAATAGAATGAGTAATTATCGGAACAATATAAAACATAATGAAACAGTGAATGTTTTTTACACCTAATGGTTGAAATAAGTTATAACTATCCAATATAAACATAATAAATATGTATAAATTCTAGATAAAAAAGTATTATGTATGAATAATGTTATTAAATAAATGATTAAAGTAGATATGTTTGTTTTACAAGGGGAAAGAGCTTCATCAACCAAGACAAGAATCAATGTAATGTTTTTTTCATGTCAAATTCCTCCCTTGGAGACATTTTTTTTTATAAACATTCTTTTTTTATAAACATTCTTTTATTTATTTATTTTATTTATAACCTATTTGATATATCATATCATGAATTATATTTTAATAGAGATATTTTTAGGTCCATTATAATCAATAAATTTCAATGGGTTTTGACTAAAATGTTACTAAAACAACAAGGCTTCTTTATCTCATACATAAATTCCATTATACATTTTTATAATATGCACCATATATTCCATTTATTGGTTTATTCACTTCACATGGAGTTATTTTTATCATAAAATATTGATATCCATTTGTAATACTAATCCTAATTATTTCCTTTAAATAAATTATATTTCAAACAATTTTGAACCCTGTAATAAATATTTTTGGTAACCAAATTTTTATTCATTGAGTTATGATTATCTTGTTAGACATAAAAGGTTGGTACATTCTACCAATTGTTTATATTATGTGGAATTAAATATTTATTATTATAAATTTACAATTCTATCGCATAATAAATTTTTATGAAATATTTCTTACTTAAAAGGATAACTTTTTTATAAAAGATATAGATAAATAAAGACTCATATCCTTGAGTTATATTGTTTTTGTAAGAACCTGGACCTTCTTTTTAGGTATGTTTTTCCATTTTCTGGAGTTTTTTAGAAAATTGAAGTTTCTAGAAATTTTTGAAGTTCACGCCATGTACTTTCTGAGTACACATCGTGTACTTCGTTGACACTCGAGGTCATGTGCTGGCTGTGTCATGTCCAAACACCAGGCCAAGTAGGGGTGACATGGAGGCCGCCTAAAGCGGAGTACGGAAAATCCTATTACTTGCTGTGTACTTTATTTTTTTTCATTAAACGGATCGGGGTCGCATCTTAACCCCAGAACCGCATTCTTCTCCATATTCTTCAACCGAGGGAATCCTGCATGGTCTCAAATCTCCACCGATCCCCCGATCCTCTGTCTGTTCCATGAATTGACCGTCGTATATTACATTGGAACCACAGTGGTAAGCTCTTACTTCTCCTAGATATTTGTTTCCCAATTCCTTATCTTTCTCAAGTTACCATTGGTTGAGAGTTTTGGATGTTTTCTTATATCTTTGACATTCCAAGGAGATTAAATCTTCGAGGTTCGAGTATATCAATCTCCTAAAGTCGAGGTAGGTGGTTTGTGCCTTTCTGTAGGAAGTCTTTGAGTATTTGTGCAAATTCCACTAATACACTTGAATGGGGTATTGCGTGTTTCCTGTTTTTCCCTTTTTGTTTTCCTTCTTTGATTATATGCTTGAGTGGAGGTTATTGTTGTGAATAGGGTAATTTACTATGCTTTGGATGCTTTGCCATGCATGTTTTCCTATTTATGACCATTTGGTCTAGTTTTTCCTATTCGGTTATTTCTAGTTCCATGCCTATTTGTAGGATGATATGATTTTTCTTCCATGTTGATATGTTGTAGAATGTTAGCCATGTATTTCATGAGGTTTACTTGGGCCATTACGTGATGATATACTTATTGATTTTACACAGGGCTGTGAGAACCTAGTATAGTAGACCATAGAGAGAATGGATGTAAGGGCTTCTCCAGAGTGTCTTTAATTTACGATGAGAGACTATATGGGGAATTGACGTTGAGTGCTTCCTCATAGAGTCTGTAGTTCCTCAACACAGGCCATAGGGGGAATGATATGTTGAGTGCTTCCCTAGAGCGCCTTTAGTATGATACGAGACTATAGGGGGAATGGACGGTGAGTGCTTCCCTATAGAGTATATTTATATAGCTGAACTAGAGGGGTGAGACTGTGTGTGACTCCCATAGGTTTGCTAGTGCTTGTAGGTTGAACCATAGGGGTTAGGCTGTGAGAACTACCCAGAGGGTTACCTGTTTTTTTACTTGCTTGTGTGGAATCTTACCTGTTTGTTTACTTGCTTGTGTGGCTGCTTACATGTTTGTTCTACTTGCTTGTGTGGTTTCTTATCTGTTTGTAAATTATATGTTAGGAACTGTGGATTTTTTTCTACTGAGTACCTTCTTCTTTACTGTTTCGGTACTTTTACCTTCCATATATTCACTAACTATTAGGGATAGATCATCGGGTGGTTGCCTACTGGGATTTTTATCTCACACCCTATTTGTGTCATGCTTTGGGCCCAAAAATATTATATTGTTGTAGGTATAAATAAGGGAAATCACCCTTCTACTTAAAGTTCTTGATTGCACTGGAGTTGGAGAGCATGGGACCAAGATGAGGCTTGCGATACTGATGTGTTTCTCATCTATTTTTCTTTTGTACATTGGTTTAGTACTGTATTCAGCATTGGGAATTTTTTGGCTATTTTCCAAGACATATTTTTATCATGCATCGTTTACATATAGTTCTTCTCCGGTTGTTTATTTATCAGTATTCTACTGTTATTATTGTTTTATATTTACTACTTCTGCTATTGTATGTTTTGTTACTTCCGTTTTGTACTCTGCTAATGAGGGAATAGTTTCCCTAGTATCACACCCAAGGCCCTCACTGCTAGTCAGCAGCCTCTAGAGTTTGGGGAGATGTTCTTGAGGTCATGTGACCAACCGGGTACGGGGAACCTCTGGGTGGCTTCCGGAACCGGGGCGTTACAAAATGGTATCAGAGGAATTTCTTTTATCTTGACTTACTGTATGGAGCCAATAGCCAGGGATAGGACAGAATAGGTACTTAGTAATAAGTTATGCCCGGGATTAGCTAACCTGTGTACAGGGAAAATCCATACTACCTCATTTATTTTAATGTTACTAGTTTTTAATTTTACAGTTGATTTGATTTCACCGTTGGGTGATTCACATGCTTTGTTGTTTTACCGTTGTTGTTATTTCGGTTCTATTTCTATCGCAACCCAATGATATGAGGGTATGTCATCTCATGAATCATATAGGAACTTGTTAGAAATCACATGTCATGATCTCTTGTCATGCCATCTAGTATGAATTAGAAATTTCATGTTGTTGTGATAGATATTGTGTAGAATATGCATGTTGTTGTGATAGATGCTTGATAAAAATATCTTATTCTTGTTAGAGATTTGATTGAGTAAGGTTTTACCTGAATGAAATCCAAATTTTGGTTCTTGCGGTGTTATGGGCCCTCATGGATGGGAGTTTTGTGGATCATGGACTTGTTTACCTTGTTGTGACTTGTTAAAGATTCCAAGCTTTGATTCGTGGGGAGTATGGGCTTTCACGGATCAGAAGTTGGCACCTTAATGCTTGTTTTTCTCTGTTTTTTGGGCTCCGGTGCAGTTTTGAGGCTACTATTCAGAAAAACCCAGAATACACAGCATGTACTTTATGAATACATGCAGTGTAGTCTATGGCCACATCACTGATCGTGCGAGCAAGGACACGGGGTTGTGAAAAATCATGCAAGAACACGCCATGTACTAGTTTAGCATGGCGTGTAGTATGAAATAGGTACCCCGACCGTGTCACGAACAAAGCAGATCATGTTATTTTTTCACATACACGCTATGTCTGAATTTTACACGTCGTGTAGTTGATCTAGGTACCCGGTCAAGTCACGAACAACACGGGTCGGTGTTATCCTTTCTCATACATGCCATGTTCGCCTGAAACACGCCGTGTAGTATCTGTCATGTAGCCGACCGTGTAGCTAACCACACGGTCTTTTAGGTTTTCTTAGTACACGATGTGTCCTTCTGGAACACGCCTTGTAGTGTGACCTAGGCACACAGACCGTGTCACTAACAACACGGGCCAAGTGAAGCTTGTTATGTACACATCGTGTATACCTTAAACACGTCGTGTAGTGTTGTGTTAGGAGAGCCGTGTGGCTTAACCGTGTAGAAGGACTTGCACGGGGAATATAATTCAAGTACACGTTGTGTGTTGGGACAACACGTTGTGTATTTTGGGTGTTACATGACTAGTTTAGGTAGAAGTACACGCCCATGTAAATGACTTAAGGAAACATGTCGCATAGTCTTTATACATGCCATGTAGTCATGCTTTGTAAATTTTGAATGCTTTATTTCCCCTATTCCCTTTATACACTCCTAGTTTTCAGTCCCTGGTAATGTGATATAAATTGTGCTTTTGACCTTGTAGAGTCATGGCATCGATATGTCCTCTGGTTGCACTCCAGTTGTCAGGCGGTGAACAGACACTGGTTATGGTTGATCACAGACTTCCCGCAAATCCTCATGTTGTGCCGGACTTAGCACCAGCGGGGATACCGGATAAAGGCCCTGATGCGAATTTTAGGGAAGGATTTTATAGGATGATTATGTCCTTCCATGGAGCACCCCCTCCTGCCTCGACTATGGCAGACTTGATGCAGGTTTTCCAGCAGTAACATCCTCCCACCTTTTCAGTGGAAGGAGTACCTCATGCTGCAGAGTCATGTCTAGAAGACATGATGACGATATTCAAGCATCTGGAGACACCTCCAGAAAGTCGGGTCAATCTCTCTACATACATTCTACGAGAATCCACCAAGAGGTGGTGGGACATGATCTCATAGTCGGTTCATCTACAGGTTATGGCATGGGAGGAGTATCAGCGCATCTTTTACGACTACTTCTATCTGAAGACCCTAAGGGCCAACCAAGCCTAGGAGTTCATGATCCTTGAGAAAGGTACACTTTCTGTCATGGATTATTCCTCTAGTGTCACCGAGCTTCAGCATTTCACACCCCTCCAGAGCACAAATGGGTTGTTCTTGGAAAGGAATTTTGAGGATGGCCTCAGACGGGAGATCCGGTCATAGGTGAATATCTTCAGGCTAACTTCCATCGCTTACATCATCAACCAGGCACTAATTGTGGAGTGAAATCTAAGAGATTCTGGAGCTGATATCTAGGGAGGTTCCACTTCCAAGGTTAGTGCTTCACTAGCGGACAGTAGGAAGCGCTCTAGGGAGTCTATGTGTGGTGATCCGTGGTGGCGTGACATATCTTCGAGTATCCAGGTGGTATGCTACAAGTGAGGAAGCGTTGGGCATACGAGGATGTAGTGACAGAGAGACCCAGTGGAGTGGCGATCTTGCAGCAAGATGGGTCACCTTCAGCACTTCTTTCAGGTTTTCTCACGAGCAGCTGGTGACGGGGGTTCATCCATGACTCCTCATTCAGAAGCAGCACCACCAGTTTCTCCCCAGTCTGGGAAGTAGAGGTCTTCTGGCCATTCAGTATGAGGCAGATGTCATCGCTAGGGTGGTCGGTCATCGGTCTATTAGCGACAGTAGGGTGGATTAGCTCAAAGCAGTCAGGCAGGGCCACTGGGCGGTGGTACGGGTCAGGCTTTTGTAGTGGAGCATACCCAGCTGGAGTAGGATCTTGGACCCTCTATAGTTCTAGGTACGATCTTAGTAGCCTCAGTTTTATCTTCTTCTCTTTCCGATACAGGGGATTCCCATAGCATCATCTCTGTTTCTATTGTAGAGAACCTTGGGCTCTGCATCTTTTCCTCTACTGATACTTTGACTCTAGACACACCATTGGGAACGAGGACATATAGCATACGTCAGGGCAGAGAGTTCTGTATTGAGGTTGTGGAGTGTCACTTCTTATGGGACCTCTATGTCCTATAGATAACAGGCTATGATTTCATTCTTAGAATGGACTGGCTAATTCCTGTCCAGTAATTCGTCGACTGTTATCGCCATAGGGTGAGTTTCATATCACTGGAGGGTGGATCTTTTCTTCATCGAGGATAATGGGATGTCTAGGCGAGTCGAGCAGGACCCAAGCATCATGGAATTGGATGAGGTATAGCCCAAGATTCTAGTCTATATCTGGATGACCATGGGAATTCACAGTTAGACTTTCCTCAAATGGTGGATTGTTTCAGAGATGTCTTTCCAGAGGACCTTTCGGGTTTGCCTCGAGACCGTGAGGTAGAATTATCGATTGAGCTCATGCCAGGAGCGGCACAGGTGTCCATTCCTCTTTATAGGATGGAGACACCTAAGCTACCAAATCTCAAGAAACAGTTGGGGGAGTTATAGGCAAAGGGTTTCATCCAACCCAGTACTTCTCCTTGGGGTTCACGTGTCCTGTTTGGAGGAAGGAAGATGGCACCCTTAGGCTTTGTGTGGATTATCGGAAGCTGAACCAGTTGAGGGTTAAGAACTAATATCTCTTTCCTAGGACTGATGACCTCTTTGATCAGCTTCGAGGATCCCATGTGTTCTCAAAGATCAATTTGAGGTTCGGTTATCATCATTTGCGCGTTATACCATCAGATATACCTCTTACAAGCTTCAGGAGCAGGTATGGTCTATATGAGTATATGGTTATGCCGTTTAGCCTCACGAACGTGCCTGCAATTTTCATGGCACTGATGAAGCGATTATTCCATCCATACTTACACTCGTTCATGGTGGTCTTTGTGGAATATATCTTGGTTTACTCTCACACTCGACACGACCATGCTACCCATCTTGAGATCATTTTGAGTACACTGAGAGAGCATCAGTTATATGCTAAGCTCACGAAATTCCACTTTTTGATGGATTAGATTCACTTTTTGGGCCACTTTATCTCAGAGACAAGAGTATCAGTAGACCCAGAGGAAATGAGAGAAGTAGTTTTCTGGGAGTAGCCAAAGAATGTATTTGAGGTGCGGAGTTTTATAGGGCCGGTTGGATACTACAGACTCTTCATACGGGACTTTTTACGCTTAGCGACACCATTGATAGGTCTGACCAATAAAGGGGTGAAGTTCTTACGGTAAGATTCTTGTGAGTCATCCTTTCATGAGCTGAAAGGGTGATTGACTTCAGCACTAACACTATTCTTTCCAGAGCTGGAAAAGAGCTATACTGTTTACTATGATGCTTCAAGTATCGGGATGGGATCTGTGCTTATGAAGGGAGATGGAGTCGTTGCGTATGGGTCTCGGCAGTTGAGGCCACATGAGAGGAACTACCCAACCCACGACCTCGAGCTGGCAGTAGTTGTTCATGCCTTATGATGTTGGAGACATTATCTTCTAGGAGAGAACTTTATGGTTTTCACCAACCACAAGAGTCTCAAGTACATCTTCACCCAGCGTGATCTGAATCTGAGACAGCATAGATGGGTTGAGTATCTTCAGTCCTTTGACTTTGAGCTTGCCTATATGTCGGAAAAGGTTAATGCATTGTCTGATGCGTTGAGCCGGAGGACTCAGATACAAGCAGTTCTGGAGGCCAGTAGTGAGTGGAAGCTTATGGCTCTGTTCTCTAAGATGCATTTGATAGTGCATGACAAACAGGGGAAGACTTTCCTATCTTCTGTAGCATTTACCTCTACACTTCTTTATCGGGTACGGATGAGGCAGATATCAGACTCATAAGGTCTAGTCCTGTGGGAGTGTGTGTTAGGAGAGGACCCTCTTCCTGTATGGACATTGTTCAAGGATGAGATCTTGCGTTTCCAGGGACACGTATGGGTGCCAGCAGACATACGCGAGGAGCTGATGTGGGACTTTCATTCGTCATTTTGGGCAGTTCATCCTAGCGTCACCAAGATGTATCGTGGTCTACACAACTAGTATTGTTGGATAGGTATGAAGATATATGTTTTTGGTTTTGTCATGAGGTGTTCCACTTGTCAGCAGGTGAAGGCGAAACATCAGTGACAAGCAGGTATTTTACAGAAGTTACCCATTCTTGAGTGGAAGTGGAATGACGTCGCAATGGACTTCTTGACTGGTTTTCCGAGATCGCCTCGAGGGAATGAAATGGTATGGGTTGTCATTGACAGACTCACGAAGGTTTCTCACTTACTGCTGATCAAATAGACCTTCAGTATTGATGAGCTGGGACAGTTTTACATCCGATAGATTATACATCTGCATGGAGTTCCATACTCCATCATTTCAGACAGGAATGTGTGTTTTACTTCTCGGTTCTGGTAGGGGATTCATAAGGCTTTGGGTACATAGGTACTTATGAATAAAGAATACCATCCCAAAACGGATGGCTAGTCCGAGCGTACGATTCAGGTACTTGAGGATATGCTCGGAGCTTTCATTCTAAACTTCGGAGGTTCTTGGGAGAATCATATACCTCTTGTGGAGTTCGCCTACAACAATAGTTTTTAGGCGACTGTCCAGATGGCACCTTAAGAGGCTCTGTATAGTAGGCCATGCCGATCTCCTTTATTCTTGCTGGAGGTGGGAGAGGTAGCTTTGGTGGGACGTCATCTTGTTCAGGAGACCTCGGATCAGATAGAGTTGATTCGAAAGAGGATGGATACAGTGCAGTCTTGACAAAAGTCTTATGCTGATCTCCGAAGATGACCTCTGGAGTTCGAGGTCGGGGATCAGGTTTTTCTGTGTGTCACACCGAGGTTGGTACACAAGAGCATTTAGAGACAGGGTAAGATTTCACCATGGTACTTAGAGCCGTTTGAGCTATTGGAGAGAGTTGGTCCAGTTGCCTATCGGTTGTGGTTACCTCATAGATACCGGGCTATGCACGACGTATTCCACGTTTCTCATCTTCGACGTTACTTTTCAGACACATCTCATGTCCTTCATCCTGATGAGGTTGAGCTCGATGAGGATGCATCATTTGAGGATAATCCTATCTATATTGTCGATCATAGTACAAAGATTTTATGTGGTCAGTCTATTCCTCTGGTACAGGAGCTATGGTAGTATGGGAGAGTATAGGACGCGGCTTGGGAGAGGGAGGCCGAAGTACGATCGTAGTGGCCTAAGCTGTTCGGGGTTTCTTCTTCTACGCCTCGCTAGAAAATTCGGGGATCAATTTCTTTAAGGGGTGAAGTTTTTAATAACCCAGACCTTCATTTTTGGTATGTTATTTCTTTTTATGGAGTTTTTTAGAAAAGAAGAGTTTCTTGAAATTTTTGAGGTACACGCCGTGTACTTTCTGAGTACACGTCGTGTACTTAGTTGCCGCTTGAGGTCGTGTGCTGGCTATGTCATGGCCACACACACGGCCATGTAGGGGTGACAAGGAGGCCACCTAAAGTGAAGTACCGAAAAGCCGAGTACATGCCATATACTCCAAAATTACACACCGCGTACTTTATTTTTTCATTAAATGGACCGGGGTCGTGTCTTAACCCCAGAACCATATTCATCTCCAGCTTCTTCAAATGAGGGCATCCTGTACGCCCAAGAATGTCCTCTGAGCCCCCGATCCTCTGTCTGTTCTCCGAATCGACCGTCGTCGATTGCGTTGGAACCGCAGCGGTAAGATCTTCCTTCTCCTAGAGCTTAGTTTCCCAATTCCTCCTCTTTCTCATGTTATCGTGGGTTGAGTGATTTGGATTTTTTTTCTTAGATCTACAACGTTCCAAGGAGATTCAATCTTCAAGGTTCTAGTATATCAATCTTCTAACATCGAGGTATGTGGTTTGTGCCTTTCTGTATGAAGTCTTTGAGTATTTGTGAAAATTCCACCAATACCCTTCAACGGATTTTTGTGTGTTTACTTTTTTTCCCTTGTTGTTTTCCTGGATTTATTATATGCTTGATAAGAGGTTATTGTTGTGAATAGTGTAATTTACTATGCTTTGGATGATTTTCCATGCATGTTTTCCTGTTTATGAATGTTTGGTCTAGTTTTTCCTATTAGTCTATTGCAAGTTCAATGCATATTTGTAGGATGGTATGATTGTTCTTTCATGCTGATATGTTGTAGAATGTTATCCAAGTAGTTATTGAGGTTTACTTGGGCCGTTACGCAATTCTATACATGTTGGTTTTACACAGGGTTGTGAGAACCTAGTGTAGTAGACCATAGGGAGAATGGACGTAAGGTCTTCTACATAGTGTCTTTAATTAAATATGTAAGACCACAGGGGGGGATTTAAGTTGAGTGTTTCCTCAAATATTTTGTTGTTCCTTGACGCAGGCCACAGGGGGAATGAGACATTGAGTGCTTCTCCAAAGCGCCTTTAGTACGATACGAGAATGTAGGGGGAATGGATGGTGAGTTCTTCACCAGAGAGTCTATTTCTATAGCTAAACCAGAGGGGTGAGACTGTGTGTGCCTCCTAGAGGGTTGATAGTGCTTATAGTTTAAACCATAGGGGTTAGGGTGTGAGAACTACCCAGAGGGTTAACTATTTGTTTACTTGACTGTGTGGATGCTTAACTGTTTGTTTACTTCCTTTTGTGGTTTCTTACCTGTTTGTTCTACTTTCTTGTGTGCCTGCTTATCTGTTTGTAAATTATTTGTTGGGAACTGTGGATTGTTTTCTGCTGAGTACCTTCCTATTTACTATTTTTGTACTTTTACCTACCATATATTCATTGACTATTAGGCACAAATCTTCAGGTGGTTGCCTACTGGGATTTTTATCTCACACCCAGTTTTGGTCATGCTTTTGGTCCCAAACAAATTATATTGCTAAATGTATAGATAAGGGAATGTGACCTTCTACTTCAAGTTCTTGATTGCACTGGAGCTAGAAATAATGGGACCATGTTAAGGCTTATGATGTTGAGGAGTTTCTCATTTGTTTTTCTTTTGTACTTTGGTTTAGTACTGTATTCAGCATTGTGAATATTTTTGCTATTTTCGTAGACATATATGTATCATGCATCATTTACATATATTTGTGCTCCAGTTGTTTATTTATCATTCTTCTGCTGTTATTATTGTTGTATATTTACTACTTTCTTTGTTGTATGCGATGTTACTTCCGCTGTGTACTCTGCTAATGAGGGCATAGTTTCCCCACTATCACACACAAGGCCCTAACTGCTAGTCGGCAGCCTCCGGCTTTTGGAGAAATGCGCTTGAGGCCATGTGACCAACCAGGTACGGGGCGCCTCTGGGTGGCTTCCGGAACCGGGGCATTACAGTTTCCTTATGAACTTATTCCTCCATTTTATGGGTGATCTGACCCAAATGTTTTGTTTTATAATAATTTATCTCCCTAAAGTTGAAAAATATATTTTGATAAAATATAATCATTTTAACCATTTACTAATTTTTATTTTTGAAAAATATTATTTCTTAATAAAGTAGTTAGGGTAATTTATTTCTCTTGTATTTATCTTTTCATCATTTTATCATTTATCATTTCATCATTTTTTTCATTTATAAAAAATATTATTTTTTGAAGTTCCTATTAAGATTAGTTTCCTTTACTATGATGGGGGTGTTAAATAAGTAGAGGAAATTTTTTACAATTTTACTAAAAAAGAAAAATTCTCCAACTACTTTGAGTAAGATCCAACCAAAACTGAAATAAAATGGAGTTACATGACCATTAAAAAAATAACAAGAAAGAGAAATGTAGATATTTACATGGTTTGGATCCAATTTGGAATCAGGCTTCATATTGTTATTTGATAATTCTCTGAACAATGTATTCATGTCACTATATTCCCTAGTGAAATTAACTTATAAATAATCATACAACATCTCATCACAAATGTTATGAATCACACCAAAAAAACATATCTTCTCACAATAATACAAAAATGATTTAAAAATTTAATTAGATCGACAAAATAATTAATGTTTCATAAGAAAATAATCGATACAAATAAACTTCCTCAAGACACTAGAATATGAATGAAACAATCACCAATAGTGATGAATTCTTTTGATTCATATAAATTACCAAATTACAAAGCATCTCATATTAAAATAATAAATTTCAAATATTGATCCCTGATGAATAAAACCTTGTCTTTGGACAATAATCTTAATTTTTTTTGTCTATCTTTTACTATCCTCTTCTCTTTTGGTATAATTTTATTATTATCAACTCCATTACAAAAAAAAATAAGGTTGATATACATTTATCCCTCTTACACCACATTACACATTGATGGGTTTTCCACTTTCAATTGTATATTGTATTAAAATAGTATCCACCCTATTTTCTGAAGAAAAAATATAGACTTTAAATCCCCATGATCTATAAAATAATAGTAATCTACCATGTCTGCCTCATGGAATATAAAATAATTCCATATTTATTAGAGGAATTTAGAACCATATATGATGATTAAATTCCTTATAAAACATTAATTTTGAATCCCTATTAGAAAATAATATTAGTATAACAATGACTTAGAGTCAACTATATAGAACCCTATTTAAAATCATTTTTAAAAATTGGCTATATGAGATCCCTACATAGGAGACATGTCTATGTGGGATCATTATCTAATTTCAATTAATCATTAATGTGTACTAATTGTAAGAATAGTATATCATTCTATATGATTCAAAATTCATTCATGCTACAAAATGGATATTCCATTCACATATGAAAACTCCTACATGGATGAAATGGCTTCATGATTCCCAAAAATAACTAAGAGTGATACCTTAATTAAATGGATATGTGATTCCCTTACATAGAAAAAACAATAAAACAAAAAACCTAAGTGAATTTTTGTTTAGAAACACATCTATGTAGATCAAACAACTAAAAGATTTATCCCTTTAAAAATGTTGCTACATCAATTCGGAAACCACATAGACTCAATAGGAATTGTTTTACCCAATATCCATATCCTCTTAAAACATTTTTTGAATCATGGAAACTTCTTAAATGATATTTAATGCTAATAAAACCAGATAATGTACTATAATACTTTTTAAATACTTAGATAATATTATCATAATATACAAAAACATTAAATTACCATGAACTATTAGATCTGCAATATTCTTCAAACCATGACAATGTGCATGAGGTTCTTCAATAACCACCTCTATATTTATTAATAATCATGTGGAAATCCACAGGATTTGAAACCCACAAAAGAATCCCATTGTAACCAATGGCATCATTCTCTCTTTCCTTACTATGTTGAATAAAATCATATTCATTATGCAATTTAATGTGAAAACATGGAAGGAATTTTCCTTCTCCAACTATAAGGTGATTTATTTTAGGACTGCATTAAACCCTTAATAACTCCCAACAACTTCCTTACTGAATTAATCATGAGAAAAAACTATGATTTTTCATCATGAGAAAACATATTCATAATCACTATAAATGAAACTCCCCTACAAAATACCCCATCGTTTAACACTGAATTCATTATCCTATTCAAAATAAAATCAAAATGTATATGGTATAACTCTAAATAACATTGAATTATGTGTTGATTGAAAGATGACCATTATGTTTTGGTCATGACTATACAAAATATTCTCTTTGAATAAAATTGGTTAAAATGTCTAAAATATGGCCTTTTGTAGAAATGTATTCATGTTTGATATAACCATTTTCCATATTTTCTATGAAAAAATTATAAATGACACCAATGTGTTTAGATCTCAAATATTTCAATTTTTGTATCATAGAAAAATATAACATTCATTATCAAATGAAATTTTAGGTGTCCCCCAATGTCAATCATCAAATAATTTAGTTATACATACATCCAAAATTGGTTGTGTATAGGATTATGTGGATGTTATATATTATGGATTATTTGTCCTCAGATTCGCTGAATTAATCTTCTTTTTATTCCATCTATCACATTCATCTCCAATAAAAAATATTCTACATTATTTTCACCATATATTTGTATATCAATTGGCTCAATAAATATCTATAATTCCCAACTAGTTCAAATTTTCATTGTGTTTGTGTACTATCCATACTTTAAATTTCCATTCATATATCTTATTAATATCTTATTATAAAAACCATGAGACTATTTAGGATCACTCTGCAATATTTCACAATGAGTCACTTCATTGGTAATAAATGTCCTTGAATTGATAACATAAATAAGGCTTCAAAAGACACTTCTTAACTCCATTTGGTTAACACTACTTCCAAGATGAACCTTGAATAATTTGGTTGTAACTTTCATGAGAGTTCGAAATTATTTAGAGTTTTCCATTCGAAACATCTTAGTCAAATTTCTTTCATATTTCCCTATATATATAAATATGTCATTTATCTTTTTTCAATTTTAACTCCCTTAAATATATCATTTCACTGAGAATGGGCATCTGAAAATGATATTTCATCTCCTCAAAAATCTCTTTATAGAGACACCCATTATCTCAAATAAAATTAAAGTCATCTATATTGACAATTAAAGTTAGAGTCCCTTTTCATATTTCTTTTATTTAAATATTATTTTCAAATTTACATTTAGTAAACATCATGTCTTATAAAAATCCTTATATCTTATAATACCATTCTGTTGGTCCCTATCTCACACTATTCAATGGATTCTTCAATCTGTGAACCATTATTTCATCCTTTTCTAATATAAAACCATCATGTTATTCAATATAAACATATTTTACAAGGAAACCATTTTGAATAAATAATTTTATATCCATTTGATAGTCTCTATAATTTTTGTGAGATGAAATTACAAAAAAACATTCTGATAGTCTCGTGTCCTTCCATAAGTGAAACAAATTCTATGAAGTTAATGAATTTTATTTTTGAAAATCCCTTGAAAAATAATGTAACATAGATACTAGATACTATTTTATTAACATTAATCTTGTTTATGAAGACCCTCATGGTGCTATTTTTTTCAGTCTTGGAATATATTCCCATATAAATCAAATCTCAATTTGAATGAGTTATTTATTCATTACTTCTAACCATTCAACATTTACAATAGCCTCAGACAATGTTCTTAGATCAATATATCAAATAGGGTTGTTTGGTTATCAATTAGTAGTCTTCTTTTTTACATGAAATGATGCATTCTAACTCTCAATTATATTATTGATATAAATTTTTTTAAATAATATTTGGAATGAATTTTTTAGCAAAAACATTTTCTTCATTATAACATGATATTTATAATATCACATAACATTCTTAAGGTCTGATTTCATCAATATTCTCATCCATTTCTTTATAATCCTACCAACTATTCTCATCAGAATTAATTATAATCATAATAAATTTAATGACTTTTTCACCATATTTATATAAACTTTTTCATTCAAAGACTCTAAAATGTTATGAAATATTTTATTATGACATACATATCCTTTTTCCGTATATATAAACCCCATTAAGACACCATCAACACATTTTTTATCAAATTTTCCAATAATATTTCCATTGTTTTTAATTTGATATAGATTACCAAATACCTTGAAATATCGAAAGTAGGTTTCTTTTGGAACCAAATTTCACAGGATGTCAAATTATCTGATCTAAATTTTTTTAATACATAAATAAAACCCTTTTTATCCTATCTTTTGAATATTTTGAAGATCATGGATAATAAAAAATTGTTCTGGTTTTATGGAACATTGGTCATAAATTTGAATCTATCTATGAATTTAATAAAACAATATCACCTTAGGAATATTTTTATCTCATAGGTTCACAATGATATGTGTTAACTAATTAAAGTGGTGTTATGGATGAAATGTGAACCTTATTATGTGACACTTGAGCTATCATTCCATTTTGACATGTTATACGACCACCATTTCAAAATATCTTCATATTATAAAAAACGTTTATTGCTTAATGTTTTATATTCCTTCATATGATTATTTTTCCAAGATTCCCATGTCTTTTATACCCTAGAATTTTCTCATCATTTATCCATAAGTAGTATGCATTTGATATACCAATTATCAACAATAGGTTTATAATTGTTCTGATACCTTTATAAATTTGTTTTCATAACTACTGATTTTAATGATGCCTATACTTTTCAAGAATGTTACATCATTCCCATTAGCATAATTTGGCTAAAAGAAAACAAATTTTTTTATCCCTTTAACAATGATAATTTTTTCCGATCTAAATTCTAAATTTTCAATCTGAGCTATGAAAATAAAAATTATTTTTTCGGATAATTCATTAAAAAATTATACATAACCACCTTAATGGTTCTAAATATTCTTAATCATTTTGTAATCCCCATTCATATCGGAGGAACACCCACTATCATGTATTGAAGTCTTTATTTTTTTACATGCCT
The DNA here is from genome assembly GCA_963277665.1 of Viscum album. Lineage (NCBI taxonomy): Eukaryota > Viridiplantae > Streptophyta > Magnoliopsida > Santalales > Viscaceae > Viscum > Viscum album. The sequence continues at coordinate 1,657,251,755 of OY728119.1, forward strand.
TGAATGTCACTTTAGTTTGTCATGAATGTTATTCATTTCATATATGAACATATCTTCTTTTATATTTGATAGATAATTTACTAGATAATTTATTCATACACTTCTCTCGATTATTCTATTTTTTCCACACATTTCACACAAATCATCAAGACAATAAAATTTTTTGGGTCATTTTTTACTTGGTATCCATATCAACACACATTCTTCCAAAATCATCTTTCATCTCAAAGAAACTAATCCCATGGGTTATAAAAATCTCCAGTTTAAAGGAATGTTATATAAAATTGTATAATATTTTTGTTCATCCAATCCATCACGCCATAATTAATCCTATAATATGATTTTACAAGAGAATATAAGGTTATTTGCATAAATATTATTTCTAGACTATGACATTCATTGAACTGTTTGGGTTTTAATTATATTCTTATTTCAAAAAGAATAATTTGGAAATAATATTACACCATAAAGTAATCTTTGAGGTAATTTAAATTTTTTATTATGATTCCATAATTGGATAATTTTATTGTTCAGACCTGTAATAAAATATCAACAATTATGGAAACATATTTTTTAGATGATGTATTTATAAAAATTATTCTAGAATCCTTGGTGGAATACAACTTCACTTAAATAGATCATTTTATGTAATTATTTATCATTTGAAGACGTTTCAAATAATCAGTACATTTTTATTATTTAATTTATAATTTTTCAATATCTAAAGAGAGGTTTTCAACATGATCAATAATTATTTTCTCATTTTCTATAGACTTCAATATTAAATTTTTGTTTCTATTACAATAAATGTATCCCTTTTGGATTGTTTAAATTTTTTGTAAAACATTTTATTAATATGTATCTGAAAAATATTCTTTTCTTTCTTAACCACAATATTTTTCAAAAGACATTCCTAAATATCATATTTGAGCATGTATTTAAAATATGTTGTTCCTGAGGCATTATCATTACTTCTAAGCAGTTCAAAAGTCATGATAACATGGCTATAATATTTGATAAAAATTATTATGTTTCTTAAATAATGTCACTAATGATAAAAAACTATATACCTCTTGATTTCTAATTAGATTTTCCATTTTTTCTTAGATGTCTCTTATTTCTTCCACATGTACTTGAATCTTATTTATAATTTTTTATCCACTTATTCAGTATTTTTAATTATCTATAGATTCAATCTCTAAAAAAATTTCACTATGAAATATGTTGTAAAATGTGTGAGACCATTTCATTTTAATAATATAGTCGATAATGCACCTATGATCATATTTTTCCTCTTTGAAAAAATTTATAAATAAATGTCGGTACTCATTGAACTTCTTATTAATTATAAATTTTATTATGTTAGAAACATTCTCATTGTTTTTAATTTTCATTATTCTCCTAGATTCAATAGAAATCTTTGTTTCTGTCTCTTTTTAAGTACTAGAATTTTTCACATTTCATAATCAATAAGAATATTTTGTTCATAACCAATAGAAAGATCTTATCTATCTTTAAGTAATGGAATTTTGAGGTCAAATCTATCTGGATATTTTTCATCAACATATTTATATTTATGTAATCATCATGATACTCAATAAATCCTTGAATATTACTTAAATTTTAATTTTTATGAAGTAAATAAATCATCAATGCATTCATCATCTTCCATTTAATTACATAATATTTTCATCACTGAATTTGTATCATTACTTGATTGACTTTCACATATACTTCATAACCGCTTTCCATTTATCCCATACTTAATTTGTAGTTTTTAAACCCATACTATTAATCATAATGATATGATTATAATATTTTTATGATCTTTTCAATTAAATTCCACATTTACCTTGTCAAAAAACATCATCTAACTATCATAAAAAATAATGGAAACCCCACTATCGATTTACCAAAGACTTATAGTCCAAGTGATTAAATGTAAGGAAACATTTAATTCTTATAGATGTAATAATTTTAATTCAAATATAGATAAAACCATTAATTTAACTGATTTTGTATTATACATTAGTTAAGGGATATTTTTTGGATCCTTTAGAGGGAACTTGGATCTAATGAAACTTAATGTTCCTATTTTGATCATCTTCCTCTATATATGTGGGGGTGGATCTGTGAGTAGAGGTAATTTTTTACAATTTCATTAAAAAAAGATAAACCTCTAAAAAATATTACATTATATCCCATCATAATAAAAATAACATATCCCTATATTCCCATGTATAGAATAACTAGAAAGAGACACATAAATTTTTACAAGGTTCATATCTAGTGTTAAATCCTACTCATTTCCATGATTGGTTGATCCCCTGGGAAAAAATTTATATAAATATATCCCCATGTGAAATTAACATCGAAAAAATCATGAATCATCATAAGACACATATCAAAAGTCACACCCATCAAAAAAAACATCCTACTATAATAAAAAAGATAATTACAAAACTGAATAAGACCACCAAAATAAATTTGGTTGCATAGGGAAAAAACAACTTAGATCCACTTCATGATTCATGTTGAATATGACTTAATGAATCCCCAAAAATATAGATATTTATTCGAATTCACTGAAATTATCATATCAAACAGACCTCCTGATGATATGGGATATATCATATTTTGACTGTTGAAGAATAAAACCTTAGATTTGGACAACTCTCTCAATTATTTCTTTTATCTCTCTATCTATCAAATTCTATATGTGATTTTGTTTTTTTAATATATACTCTATTCCATGCGCAAATCAATGTTTTAGCCTTTTCTACCTCTCAAACAATGTTACTCATCGATGGTCTTTCGACTATTAGCTCTCCACTATGTGACAATTACATTATCCAATTTTTTGACATAAAAAAAGGAATTAAAGCCCCACAATATCCATAACTGTAGTAAAAAATAATTTATCATTCATGGAATACAAAAAATATTCCAAGAATCATTGATGAATTAATAACCATCCATATGAATTAAATTCCTCAGAATAAATTAATTCTTAATACTTGTTGAAAAAAAACTAACTACAATATAGAGATGAAATCTGCTACATGAAAACTTCTGAAACCCCATAAAGACCAATCATCTGGATAAAATACCTATAAGGAATAAACCACTACATGAGATGATTTTATTAAATAGATAAATTAGCTAATTGAACGAGTTGTCTACGTAGAATATATTTATATATGATTCGACATTTGGATACATCAAAAAATAGATATATTTATCACATCTAAAAATGGATACACTGATAAATCTTTTATAAGATTACCTTACATAGATGAAACGGATATGTTAAATAAATTTTGGCATGGTTCCCTAACATAGATAAAAAATACTAAGTGAAACATCCATGTGAATTTCCATTTAATAATTCTGCTATGTATCTTAGACAATAACGAGATTAAGTAATTTGTAAATTCAAATATGTGAATTCCATAACCACTTGGAATAAAAAAGAATAGTTGCATTTGATCTCAATACCTTCTTAAAATATAATCTAAAATCTTGTAACTCCATTACATGATATTTTAATCAATGAAAAATAATACAATTAGAATTATATATAATAAATTTTCAGATATGATTTTCAGTAAATACAATAAGAAAAACATAATATAAACCAATATATATTCAATATTATTTAAACCAACCCAAAAATACATTTTTTATTCATTTTCAATGTGTTTTAGCCTATATTTTTTAAAAATGAATTGGGTATATAACCCATATCATTTTTTATGACAATATTAAAAAAGGTTTTGAAATATCTTTTATGTTTCAACTTTTATTTAACTTTTAATTAATAAAATTATTTAACATAATAGGGTAATTGGTCAAGTCATAAAATATATTATAAATGTATAATTATTGGTGTTAAACTCATGATATCAAAAAAATCTAAATCCCTTATTTTTTATGATGTTCTAAGCATTTTTTTCTATGTAATTTTTTTAACTATATCAAAATCCTTCATAGATTATGTTTTTTAACTAGGGATATGTTCTATAGAAACAATCCAACATCATTACTTATATATTAGAAGATCATTTTTTATTATTGGATTATCCATATACTTATTGATATATATGGTGAAATCATCACATTTTATATAATAAAGATTAGATCATGTTTATCTTGAAATAATTTTATTAAAATGGAATCAGGAAACCTATTGGTGATACGTATATTATTATTACAATATAGATAGTTATTGGTATATTGGTGATGTATTGTTTGATGATCCACCAAATATTTCTAGATGGGTAATGTTCATGTCATCTTTTTTAATAATTTTGGGACATGTATTGGAGTTATCTATGATGTTATTGCAATGTCGATTATTATTGGAATGTATATTTTATATTGATTAACCATCCATAATCTCTTCCATAATGGGTTATTATCAATATATCCCTTTAATTAATATGGGGAAATGTATTGGAAATATGTATATGGATAATTATTGGAATGTTCATTATATAGTTATTACTAATTATCATATTTAATGAATCCATTAGAGTTAAGAAAGTGATTGATGGGGTATAACATTATATATCCCCTATATGATTTATTATATATAACAAGATAAAAATATTTTGGTATTTTGAGGAATTACTACACAGAAAAAGATGTTTACTTAATGAAAATATCATTATTAAGAATTTGATCTTACCCCTTCTTATGTTTTCATTTACCTAGGTTATGAAAAAAAGTATTACACATAATATGTTTAACATTGCAGTATGTTTATAGAATATTTTGTTGACAATGAATTTTTATCCTGGATTATGTTTTTTCTTATATAGTAGAGCAAAAATATCCATATGTTGAGTAGGAAATGCGGTTTCTAGTTTATGAATTTTCATAATTCTCAAAATATCTATAAATGAAATTATCCTTTAGATATGAGAGATAGAATAATCAGGATCTATTTTGTAATTAAGGATGGATTTATCTAGGATTTTTTAGATGGTATCAAAGTGAATTTTTAATGTATGTGATTGTGGTATAAAATTTAGTAGTCAAGGTATGGGGTATCACAATTGGTAACAGATCATGAACATCATTGCTTTAGAAATTATGATGTATAATGTGGATAATATACGTGTTTCTATGTTATGGTATATCATTATATAAATGGTATAAATAATTATTTGGGATAATATATGAATTTATGTTAAGGAAACAATTAACATTTTATTTAGGGAGTAGGATAAGATGAAATTTAGTCAATATCCAAGGAATAACTCACATATAGAAACATTACATATATTGTGTGGTAAATTAATGAGTATGTGGTTTCCTTAGTAACTAAATATCTTTTTGGATACTACAAGTGAATGTAAGCTCTGGTAGAGATATACCTAGAATTAATATCTTTAAAAAGGATGGACTAGGTATTTTTTTATCATTACCTAGTGAATGATAATGATATATATATATATATACTCTTAGTATGAAACTCCTATGGGATATGAATTAGTTAATATAATTGTCTATACAAACCACTATAAATGACTTAATAACAATATTAACTAATTAGGTTTGATATACTAATATGAAAATTACATGGATAACTAATGATTGAATAAAGGGTGTCATAGGTTGATCCAAAATTATCAAATGTTAAATAAAGGTGGCATAAGGGAAGACCAAATCACATTGTTTTCTCATATTATTATTTTCAATATTAGCATAACCATTTTGTTTTTATGTTGAGATATTATTATGAAGACAAATCCAGAAAAGGTATGTACTAAAAAACTACTCTGTCTTATCAAATATTAATGGAAAATATGTAAATGTTTAATAATTGTAGTATATACCTATTATGATATAAAATTTAATTTTCATATAGTTACCTATATTTGTGTGGTTGATATCTTAAAATAAAATTATTATTGATAGTATCAAATATTTAAATTACTTAAGTGTTGTTTATATATGTAATTTTGAAATATTGATAATGTCATTGTGAAATATGTAAAGGATATAAGAACTATTATTTTATAGTTTTCTTATTAATGGATTGAAGTAATATATTAAATAGAACCAATTACCATTATAAATTAATATATGGGGTTTTTTTAAATAACTATTTAGGAATACATGTTTTATGGGTAGATAAATTCTAAATTTTGTATATTTTTTATGTAGAGATAATAATGGGTTTAGTGATTTTTAAAATGAATGTTATTTAGTATCAATATAATTTTTATTGATTATAATACATTGGTAATGTTTATATATTTTTTGGGATAATGATATATATTGACTAGTGTGTGGCCTTATAAATGTCTCATTAATAATATTTGAGAGTTAAAGATGGAGTTAAATTATGGTATGAATATATAAATTAACTTTGGTTTATTGATTTGGAGATTCAAATGGTTTTGATAAAGGTATGTTATTGGGAATATATGATTAGGGAGTATGTATAGTTTTTCATATTATTTCATGGATATATAAATATTTTTTGAAGAAATATCAGTAACATGATATAGAATAAAAGAGTTGGGTAAATTTCATATTAGAAGTTATTCCCTAAATGATGAATCGTATACAAATACCATCATGATCTTTTCCCAATGGGTAATAACTAAAATTGGAACAAAACACATTATTTAAGGGGGTGGGGATGAAATGCATAAATAACGTTATATATGACTATATTTAATCATATCAATCTATTTGATATCATTCAATAAATGTAACAAAAACAAAAAATAAATAGAGATATATTTATGTAAATTATAAATATTAATGAATGATGGGTAAAACAATTATATTGAATCAATGGGAATTAATAAAATTATTTCCAATAAAAATATATGTCTAAATAAAATAATGGGTTGTTTTAATATAAATGAAATTTATTTATTTTACCTAAAAAGGCCTAAATGATCATTTGTTGTTTAGAAAAAAAAATATGAAATTTTGTTCTTTGTGATATGAATTTCTATCTCAAGAAGCATTTTATTAATGATGATAAATTATTTTTGATATTAATAATTAGGTAAAAAAATTAGTTGGTAAAATATATGAAATAGGATTAATGAATATAAATATTTAAAAAATAAATTTTCCAATAAATATGGTTTTTCATTATATTTCAAGATTTTATTCATAAATTTTATTTTTGAATTTTAGTATTTTACATAGAAAAAATAAAAATTATATTTCGATTGTGAATAATGTTATAATGTAATGTGAAATATTTGGGTGTTTTTTTAAATAATTGGTATTTCAATGAAAAGTACCATTACATTTATATCACATAGAATAATTGGTATTATCTATTTAGAATAATTGGTATTATCTAATTCGAAATGTTTGGTAGTATTTTAAAATAATAATTAGTACTAATATTTTAAATATTATTACATTTATATGATATATAGTTTTTAACCCTTTTTATATAAACTATATATTTTAAATATAAACCAAATAATTTAAAATTCTTATTATAAATTTATAAAATCCATTAATAACATTTTGGAAAACCAGATAATATTCTAGGAAATCTATTTCTATTTTTTTGAATTAATTATAAAATAGTGAAATTAGGTTTATGATTTATTTTACTGTCTGATAACTATCCATAAAGAAGTAATATTATTTTTCTTATCATTATAATTAATACTTTTTTAATTTTTTTTTCTATAGATAGATTTTTTTCATTACTATATACTTTTTTATAAATAGGGTTTGATGAATTATAAGTGACATTAACAAAATTAATTTTTGTAGTTTTAGATATTCGATTTTATAAAATCGATATTATATTTTAGAAAATCATTTAAACATTATTAAATAAGGAAAATTTAATTTTTAGCCATAAAAATTAGATTATAATGGATAATATTAATTACATATTTACCACTGATAATGATGCATTTGAATTCTTCTCCCTTGAATCCATATGTTTCCTTTAGTTCTTGAAATTTTTACTGGACTTTCATACCTTCCCCTTTCATTACCATTGTTCAAAAAAGCCCCATCCCTTCTATAATGGATGTTGATTGTGAGATTCAAGAATCATCAACCCTCGGTGGATTAATTTAAAAGATTCATTTTCATCTCGTAGGTAATTTAGTATTGTTCAATGGTGAAGCTTCTAGATAGTCAACATGCCATGATCTGGTTCATCTCAAAAGATGACATGATCCATTCCAAGTATTTGAAGTGTCGTATCATCAACACACTCAGTTTCTTCTTATTCTACTAGAGCTTTGGTCGACACATGAAGCATGACACCCCTACCACAACCATATGGTTTAATTTTCATGAAATACCCCTACCCTTTCAAAATCCATATATTTTGTTTATTCATGGTAATATTATCGATTGTTTCCTATGTTCGAATAAGATAACTTAGGTTGTTTGTCATCTGGTTTCACCCAGAGCTTGTGTTGAGGTTGATGTTTCATGAAGGCCGATTGAATATGGTTCTTTCTTAGTCAGTGAGGTGTTATGGTATAAGTAATGATGGTTTTAGAATCTTGGATTATCTATTGGGATTTCTTCCTGTTTCTGGGTCATGTGAATGATGAATTTAGGCGCGGGGCCATAAGAAGAGTTGTGACGGCATTGGATCAGAGGGTTTTCACTCCTATGTTAAAGGTGGTGGAATTCTAAAATGATCAAATTCTGACGTCACTGTGTGTGGAGAATGTGTTTTCTAGGAAATTAGGTGCTCGTGGGGATGATGGATTGATATAAGTGGCTACATATTATGGAAGGATATATCTCGGTTTCAATGGGAGCCTAAGATGAGGGATATTCCAAATCATTTAAGGTGTGATTTGAAATACTCGAGTGTAAATGTTTCACATTTAAGGGATTGGTAGGGGTTTCTATGGAGGGATTCATGGTTAAAAAGGTTATTGGGTATGTGTCATCCATCATTACATTATATCCCTCACTGGTGGGGGTATTAGTGTCTCATTTAGAGGCCTTAGGGGTGGTGTGGGGGATGTTGCTAATGATGGCCTTTCAAGACAACATTATAATGATATTTTAAAGTAGAGGTATGATTCCATTCCAAAAATAAATCACATTTATTAATTGGATGCTTATGGGGATGTTCACATCTAACTTAATTCATTTTCTAAACATGAGAAGGGTGGTGATGTCCAATTTATTACTTATGATTCCATCAGTTCAGTCTTAGTGGATACAACTAATGAGCCTCAATTCATGGGTCTACATTTCATGCAGATTAGTGTTTTGGGATTTCCTTTCTAGGAGGTAGGAGATGGGGATCGTGGAAAAAATTAATCAAGTGAGATATATTTTTTATCTCTGACTGATGGTGATGGGTGTGTGAGGTGTGATGGGAAGGCATAGTGTGAGGTGTAGGAGTTTCCTTCGACATTTGTGGTTAGAATGTGTAGGATGAGGTACATGATCTACCCTTAATCTAGAATTCATGTGATGGGCGTGAGTAAAATGAAACACACTAGTTCCTCACTAATGGGAATGTTGAAATAAAAGTGGCTCTGACTACTTTTTATGGGAACGAGGCAAGACGAATTGGTTAGTTGAGAGTTGGAGGAAGATAATGAGGACACTGAGGATCAGGTTATGCAGTTGGCTCTAGTGGTATATTTAGGGGCCTCTTTGGTTTACTATCACTATGTAGGTCTGGGGTATAAATCCATGGAAACACCATTTTTCAGCCACAACCCTTTGGATGTGCCTCTATGAGGCCTAGTAAGGACGGTGGCAGCTAAAATGAGCCCTTGGGTGTGGCCAGTGATCATTTTTTACATGGGAAGGAGAATGTTCCTGAGAGTATCACCTCTACTCCCCCATAGAGGAAGTTGTGGATGGACTACTCCACTTTTCCAAAGCCCACAGCTACCAAGGCCTCCTCTAAAGCCTCCAAAAATAATGTTGATCATACCAAGAGAGGGATGTCTATCAATCTTTATTACCAATGTCAGTGTACTCTAGAGCAACAAAGAATCAGGGACACGTATTTGGCACTTTTTAGGAAATATGAATCTTAATGGGAGACGGTGGGTGATGATGTAGCTTCTGGATATGGTGCTGATGGTGGCCCATATGATATGTAGTCTTTTTTGGTTTTTTTGTTTTTTTTTCGACTCTATTTATATTCTTTTATTTTCATCATATATTTAGGGGGGTCATTCTTGGTCTCTATCCTTTTTCTTTATAAGAAAAATTATATAAAAAAAATCAACCAAAAATATTTTTTTAAAAAATAATCCATTTTAACAAAATATTTAATTTTCTATAATTAATAAATTAAATTTTATTAATTTGAAAATAAATTTTTTTTCAAAACATAATAATTATGTGATAGGAGTTACCTAATATATTTAATGACCAATAAAAATTTATATTTAAATGATAGTTACCATAGTAAAAAATAATTTGGGTAAAATGTTATAATTAAATATTAAATAATTAAATAACTATAACATTATATTAAAATGAATTGATGAGTGGGATTTAGATTTTATCCTATCCCACACACTGCTTTTTCCAGTTTTTGACCATTTAACCATGAATAGTGTCATAAAATAATTGAACAATTATGATTGTGTCCAAAAGTTCCCTTCATTATCTTATTAAAGAAAACCACTTGATCCCTTTAAAAGTTATGCATCACCATACAATTACTTGATAAATCAATGAAATTATTCTACAACCATTACCCAATCTCTCTTCCTTTGGCCCTTAGTGATACTAATTTATCATAATACCTTTAATTAATACATGTATTCTAATTAAATATAATGTATCCCATGTATATATTATCTCCTCCTTGGGTTTTTATTCTCAATATTACTATTAAAAATAAATTATCAACATAATTATATATTAACATTAGTATTAATATTATACTGATATGTTGTTATATTAATGGTATAATTTGTATTTATTCATTTCCATCTTCTTATAAAGACATTTAATATCAATCATGGAAAAAATTTGAACGTTATTAACAACTGATAGTTGAAATAAGCTATAACTAACAAATATACATATAATAAATTATTATAAATGTGGGATTTAAATTTAAATATATATGTATAATTTAATTAAATATATTGTTAAGGTAACAATTTTTGTTTTAATAGATGATATATTGTCATCATCTAAGAAAGAAAAACTGTAAGGGTTATTTTCATCTCGAATTCCTCTCTTGGAGACATGTCTGTTATTATTCATCCAATTTAATTTATGTGATGTATATTCTTCCTATTTTAGATATCATATCTTGAATTATATTTTAATTATATTATTTTTTGTTTGATTATAATCCCACGCTTTCTAGGGTTTTTTAAATGTTACTTATGATCCAATGGTTCATTATATCTAACATTAATTTCATGAGAATGGTTTATATTATAAACAATGGTTTTCATTAAATGGTATATTCACTTAAAATGGATATATTGTTATCATATGTATTTTGATCATTTGAAATACTAATTCAAATTACTTCCTTTTTATCAAATAGATTTTATTCAATTGTTACCCAAGCTGTAAAGCTTGTTTATAATAAATTTCCATTCATTCAATTATGTTCGTCCTCTTTGTCATAAAAGTATGTTACATTATTACAATTAATTAAATTTGGCAGTATTGTAGTTCTTTCTTTGAATTTACATTTACACCACATAATAATCTTTTTGGAATGATTTCTTACCTAATAGAGTAAGTTTCTATTAATTGATATTGATGAATAAAAAAGGATTTTATTAAATATCCAGTAATAAAAAATAAAAGTGATCATGGGGATTTAAATAAAGGTAAACCAAGAGCTCCATTTCATAAAATATTAGTACACTCATTCGATAGGGTCCTAATAATATTAAAAAAATGAATGTATCCAATGAAACCATTGATGCTAGAAAGTATGCAGCCTTGTTTCCTTTGTTCCAATGGTAGATATGATGTGTCTTATTTTTAATAAGAATTTTACATTTTATGATGATATAAATAATGGTACATAGATTTGAAGAGTTTTTCTTGAGGTGAGTTATGAAATGTGGAGGAATCAGATTTAGTCAATTTATCTTTTATACCTTTGGTGTGGCACATTTACAGGCTGTTAAGTGTAGCTCATTCTTCTGTAGTGACATAACCCCAATTTACATAGAAAACACTACACACAAAAAATTATTTTAACACCTTGTAGAATGATTTAATCCCATAAACGCATGGTAAATCTGTTTCATTATCCATTGAAATTGAGTTTGAGGTCCATGATAGGAGTGATCCATCACACACATCTACTACAAGAAAAATGGTTCTAAACCGAAGATGGGGTGCCTTTCCTTGTCATAATCCAGCTAAATAATGGGGAAAGATCCTAGTGACTTATTAGGGTGTATATATCCCCAACCATGATTCTTGAATTCATTACCACCACCATCCTTGATCTAGAAAAACCATTAATTCTAGCCTTGTTTATTTCACTCAAAATACACCAACGACCTACCACCAAAGAGATATATCTATCCTTTTTATTGTGATTTTTAGATCCCACTAATTGAAACCACATGTGAGGGATTCTTTTCTCATAATTATATCACAATAGATATTTAAAAAATCACCATGGTAATTCCATTCATCTAAATTCCACTTGCCTTCATATAAAATATGTGAGGTTGATTCTATACTAAAAATTTTACAATGACAGAACTAGGAAGCAAGGTTAGTACCTTTATGTTTGATCTCCTCATACATGGGAATGGTGTGATTATGAATATTATAAACTAGAAAATTATATTTTGATATTTTATCATATCATAAGAGAGATCCACCCTAACCATTTTCCACTCCAAGATACCCTATATTATAAGATCATAATTTTTTGATATAAAATACCCAGTATCGAAAAAGTCGTAATAAAATTTCCCTAATTGTTTTTAAAACTAATTATAATAAGTATTTTACATTGATGGTGGTCCATTATATAATAAATAAAAGATGGATGCCTATTTTACAGCCGAAATTAGAGGTTAATAATCCGGCAGCCTACGAAACCATGTGTTGTTCCTACCCAATTATGAGACAAAAAAATTATACCACCCCCACCTAATAATCCGTTCTGAGTGATCGAGGGGATCTAAGAATGGTAAAGGATCTAAAAATGGTAAAGGATAATATTATATAATACATAATCCCTTACCTTCACATGTGATAAATTACTCCAATGATTATTCAAGACAAGCCTACCTTAGAGGGTCTTACCCTCAATGATTGGCCATTTGAGAAAGTCTTGGAGGCTGGTCGTGGTGAATGTCGCATTTCTAAGGATTAACCTCAATTAATTAGATATTTGGTCTCATTGTGAGGACTCAAGAGATGAATGTAAAGAGTAAGGACATGATGGATGGATTTTGAGTGAAGGTAAATGGGAGCTTGTGTGGTCTTATAGAGGAAAAGATAGGAATTTTATAATATTTAGGTTTTTGACTCTACGAAATAAATTATCAAAACCAAAAAATCCCATGGTTTCTATAAAAGGGGATTGTTTTTAGTTATTTTATTTTGTAATAGTCCCAAATTATTAAAATATTGCACATTCTTATATGGAGGTGAGTCACACTTTTAAATAAATGAATTTATTATTATAAATTATATTATATATTTTGGGGGATTCATAAATTATTTATAAAATATCTCAAATAAACATATAATAAAATTATTTTAATGATAAAACATATATTTGACTGATTATTCCCATTATGGTATTTATTACATCATGTTAGGTTCATTATAATGTCATAAAACACACTGTATATTTATATGGTATTTAATTTTTACTCAAAAAATCTACTGTCATAGAAAATTATTAAAAAATAACCATTTTATAATGTCGACATCATTATTCCAAAAATAATATTTACTATATATAAATAATGTTTTAAAATATTTTAATTTTCACTTTTAAAATAATATTTGACATTTATTGACAAATGATGAGTTTTGATAATAATAGCTTATAGGCCCTTATAAAAAGATTATTTCACGTCATAAAAATTATATGACCATTTATTTTTAATAAAAATTATTTAATGAAAATATTTTATTAAAATAATATTTATTTCAAGAATAAATTAATTCATAAAAATAAATCCCTTAACTATATTTGAATATTACCCAAAAATAAAATTTCTGTTCAAAATCGAAATCAACTAATAAGTAACATTAAAAATGATAATAGATTCATTATTAGAAACAATATAAATATTAATATTATTATGGTCATGATACGTATACAATTATTACACTAGTGTATGCCCTAAGAGTATGGTGTGTGATAGGGATAATTTCATTTTGTTGTTCAATAATCATGGATTGGGTCATGATTTCGGTGATCTTGAACATCTCCTGTAAATTGTTTCACTAATTATTAAGTTGTTGGATCTTAGTTTGGGATTGGTTAAGGGTAAATACCCAAGATTATATCTCCCTTAAAACCTCCATTAAATGGGCTTCTTAGGGCATGATTTATATAGTTTTGGGCATCACAATGATTGTCTGAGTCAATTGGATTTGTTAAGAGCTATATATTTATACTAATCATGTGATCACTATTCACCATCTATGTTAGAAAAGTTAATATTCATAAATATTTTTAAAATAAAAAATATAAACCAATGAAAATTATTTTTCTTTCAAAAACCATATTACATATTAATACATTTAATTAAATAAAAAATCTAAAAGTAAATTATAATTTTTGGGGTAATTACATGCTTCCCCAGTTACAAAATTCATCCCTAAAAATTTCTATTATCTACATTAAAATAGATGAGGGTAACTCTATTTCATCACCTCTACTATTTCCCAGGATTTATCTCCATTCTTGTGGTTTCTCCACAACACTTTTATCAGGTGTATTGTCTTATTCATTATAACATTGTATCTATGAAATAATATCTTCATTGGATACCTCTCGTAGGAAATAAAATTATCATATGGTACCACCTCTTTATTGAGTAAATTTAAGAATTCATGCATGTACATACTCAATAGTGATACATGGAATATATCATCAACTTAGGATAGGATATGTGGGAGTACTAGTCAATATTCCACCACTCTCATGTGATCAAGGATCTAAAAGGAGAATATTTATCTTTGGCTAAGCATTCCCTATACTCCAAATCTCAATAAATTTATAAATGTAGATATAAAGTGGAAAAAAATGTATCTATCATCAATCTCTATGTCTCATTGAAAATTTTTAACATTTCTATTTTTTCGACTATGAGAATCCTTGATGTTTTGCTGAATGGTCTTAGCCTTTTCAACCATTTCCTCAAAACATTTAGGACCTATACATTTACCATCCCCATGTTCATCCTAGTATATAGGTTCCTTCCACCTCATCCCATAATGGTATTCATTGGTATCTATTTGGATGTTCAATTGGAAACTATTTTTTTAGAGAACTCATGAAAATGATGTTATTGATCCCGCCCTCTGTTGAAGAAAATTGAGCATTTTATCAACATAGACTCAAGTGTCATGATATTCATCTCTAATTAGCCATCAATTTGAGGTTGATAAGATGTGATAAAGTTAAACACATTGATTGTAACACTGTGAAGTATCTTACAGAACCTAGAGGTGAATCTTGGATCATGATTGGATATAATCGATAGCGGTACTCCATGTATCCCGACCAATTCCCAAATGTATATCTATGCATGTAGATTGAGTGATATTTTCTATCATATTTTAATAAAGTGTGTAGTATTTATAATAATATCCAACAAAACCAATGTGACATTATTATCTCTTGATTTATTTTTAAGATCAGTGACAAATTCCATGGTGATGTTTACCCATTTTCATGTACGTATGGGTAATGGTTGCATCATCCCATTGGATTTTTTCTTTTTTTGATTTCACTTATTGACATACAATACAACATGATGTATATTATATGATCAACTTATTTATATTGTCCCACCAATAGTGGTCTTGTAAATCTCAATACATCTTTATCCTTCCAGGGTGTTTGGAGATGTGTGTGGTATGTGATTCCTAAAATATCTCCATCTTTAACTCAGGATTTGATAGTACATATAGTCTAGACCCAAATATCCCAACACCTTCTTCATTAACATTTTACATCAAGGATTTTTCATTACTTATATGTTACACATTTATCTAAATTCCAACATAAACTCTTGGTTAATCCCTTATCCTCTCAAAAATAAACGGTTAGGTAATCATTTGTTAAAAGGATTGATGATTTTACTTTCTTTATGATTCCCATGGCTTTCATTTAAAAATATAATAAGATTAGATATTTATTGATTCTCATTAATGACATAATTTCAGGTTCATTTCTAGTAATATCATCTACCACATTATTCCAAATCCCAGGATGGTGATGCATTTAGTAGTCATAGTCCTTGATCATCTCTATCCATCGTCATTGGTGCATATTATTATCTTTCTATGTGAATATATACTTGATAATTTTTTGATTCATATATTTTTAAAACATATCCCCAAAGAGATAATTATACAAATTGTTTAATGAAAAATTCACTTCAACTAACTCCAATAAATGTGTTGGGTAGTTCTGTTCATGAATTTCCAACTACCTTGAAGCATGGTAAAAACTTTTTTATTTTTCATCAACACATAGCCCATGGAATTTTTCAAATCATTGCTGAATACCGTGAAAATATCTCTACTTCTGGGTAATGAGATAAAATGTATATTGAAAACCATTATTTTCATCTCCCTAATGATTTCTTCACTTTAATTATTCAAAGAGAACATGACTCCCTTCTGAGTTAGTTGTGTGAGAGGGTTTGGAAAACATGATAATTTTTCAGGAATTGTCGATAATACTAAACTAACCTAAGGAAACTATGAATATCTATCATCGATGTTGTAATCAACCTTTCTTAAATTTCATTGGTTTTCTATGGCTCTATATATATATCATTACATGTGATGATATACCCCATGAAGGATACTTCTATCAACTATAACACATATTTTTTGTACTATGCACAAATATTTTCTGTTCGCAAGGTCATTAGAATTGTTAAAAAATGATCTAGATGACCATAGTTACGTTTTGAGGATATTATAATATCTTTAATAATGACTACTAAAAAATTAAGAGGTAATATATAAAGATTTTATTCATCAATACCATGAACATTTCTAGAGAATTATTGACTTCGAATGACATTACCATGAATTCATATTTCATGTAACTTGTACGAAAAGTTATCTTGGTAATATACTCCTTCATCACCCTAACAAGATAATATCTTAACCACATATACTTCTTGTAAAATTATTGTGATCCACGTATCTAATCAATAAATTAATCAATCAATTTAAGAGGATACTTTTTATTTATCGGAATCATGATGACTCACGGTAATCAATGAAAAGAAAAATTGAACCACCCACCATCAAAATAAAGAGGACTGGGGTACCCCATGGTGAAGAACTAGGTAATATTAAACATTTATCAAGATTCACCAATAGGTTTTTCTTTATCACATAAACATCCATAATATACATTCTATATATAGTCTTGGATTATTGTAACGGCCTAGATATAATCTCGATCCAAAATTAAACTTCCTAAATATGAAGAAGATGCAACAATTCCTCCGGATATAGATGAGTGTATTCCCTCACAATGGCCATGTATTCAAGGATGATTCATTCCTTGGACTCAATTATATGATCTAGATACACATTTTCATAGGTCAACAATATCAATGCTTGAGATGATGGGGATAAATAAGATTCATCCTCCTCCTTGTACCTTTATCGATTCAGGGATTAATTTTACAATATGGAGATTAATTTTCTTCTCGTGGAAATTTATATTGGATCGATATAAATAAAGTCAATATATGCCCAAAATTGCATAAAATTCCACAAAATGTAATATAAAAAGGTTCATTGGGATGTCCAACCCACAAATTATTAGAGTGGAGGAGTTATATACTTGAGAAGCAATGATTCCCCCATCTTTCATCTTCACCAATAAATTCACTTCCATTCCTTGTGATTGTGTTTAAATAGTTATACTAATATTTTGTGATATGATGTAATGTGTATAACCATAATAAAAAAGAATTTTCTATATTCATGAATGAATAAGTATCATACTAGTTACAACCTCATTTTTGAGATCAACTTCAACAGTTGTGATGGTGAAATCTCTCCATTATAGCCATGGGGGTTGTTGGTTCTCTCAAAAAACCCTTGTTTTAGTGGACATATTTGAAACATTCCATGGTTCCTTTTAGTTTTATCAATGAACAATATGATGAGGGTTTACTAGAGAATTAATTTATTTAATCGTAATAGCCAGTTTCCCCTATCAGAAATCACTACCTATGTGCCCTTCCTGCCCGCACCTAAATCATTTACACATAACCTTTAATTAATTTCTAGGGTTCTTCTTTCAATACCTTTATAATGTGGGATGTTTGAACTTCATAATGCGATTAGATCCCCCTTTCATACGACCAATATTGATCTATAATTTTTTCTTCTTATCCCCAAGATACCCTAGAGATTCTTTGATCACCATTTCGACATTTAGTGCACATCGAACAATTTTATCCTAGCTATCAAAGTCAAAGATCAATAGTTCATTCTATAGAGGAGTTTTTATCCCACCAAATAAGTGATCAACCTTCCACATGGTGCTAATAGAAAATCCATAGGCATATGACGCAATCCATGTGAATGTTTCTTCATATTCCATGATTGATTCATCACTTTTTTAGATTTTTTAAAGAAAATCCCTTTCCACTTTATATTGGGTGGTGTGGGGAAAATATTTTTCATAAAACATTTTCTAGAAATCCTCTTATCACATCAACATAATATATTCTTAAGGATTCTTATTTTTTGATAAATTTATTTCATTAATCATCATGACCATCCATATGATAAATGGCCAAAATAACATTATCTTGTTTGAAGCATTGAATTAAGGAGAAGATTTTCTCAATGTAGTTGATCTAATATTCCACAATTTAGGGATCATATTACCCAATGATAATAGGAGGCCTTTGATGCATCAGTCTCTCGATTATAGTTTGTTCTCATTTAGGGGTCATGGGATGCTCTTCTGGATCAATGATTCTATTTAGAACTGGAGTTAGCATCATTAAGCGTTCTATTCCTTCACCCATATGTTCAGGAATCTCATTTTGGAATTCATCACATTATATTCACATTGATTGTTTACCCAATTCCCCAATTTTCTAGAAATTTTATAGAATAAAAGGAAATTGAGTATGAGTATATTAAAATTTTTAACACATAAAAATAATTTAATTCCATTAAAGGGATAAATTATAACATACATGAATTTCCTTAAATTTTGAATTTATAGGCAGTAGTATTTGTTATCCATGATCTATTTTCTACCATATATTATTACGGTTAATTTTTTTAATCCCTTAATAATATTCTGTAATGATATTAAGAATTAACAAAGAATATAAGTGGGGACTGTCAAACTAGGTTCCAAGTTAGGCCAATTGTCATGTACTAGGTTACTCCAAGCCAGGCCAGAAACACCTTGTCAGATTTGTTACTCCTAGGTGTATATGAGCCAAAATCATGTCAAATTTATTATCTAGACCAAGATTTATTTTATTGATAAAATTATTACTATATACTAAAAAAGTTAGGGATGTTCTCTTTTGATTAGTCTTATCCTTAAAGATTTCACTATATTTTTCTCATCATATCCGAAAAAAATGACTAAACTATTAATCTGATACAAAATTTAATAACCCCTTTATATATTTCTCATTAATATGTGGTTTATTTAAAAAAATAACATTATATAACCTGATAGATCAATAAGTCTAGTGTCTTTGGGAATTAGGTACATTTCATTACAACTTCAAACATGAATTATAATATCTTTGTTGAAAACTTCATTAAATAGATAAGGCTTAATACTATAATGGATTACTTGGGAAATACATACTAAAGGGGTGAGATATATATCATAATATGTGAATAAACATGTCATAACATAAAGATAATAATACATTTTAGAAAATCCATATCAGTGAGGAATAATTTAACATGATTAATAATTCATGGTATAACATGATAATCATAACATAGGAAATGTGTTAACATCTTAAAACCCTACCTCATAAATATAGGTCAAGGATAAACTAACAAGTTATCATGGTGGAAAATGAACCATAATTCAATCAGGTACACCTCTATCCCAATATTATGTATCATGATAATAAACATTACCCAATTCATTAGAGTGAAATATAATTTCAACTGCACCCATAAGATTCATTTCATTCTCAAGATGAAGTGTGACACATAGATTAAAAAAATGGATACATTAATCATCAGTAATTATTACATGATAATGTATTATAGAATATGTACTCTAAGTTCCCCAATAAAAATGAATATGTGTATAAAATTTAACACCTATGATAGGAAATGTGTACAACATTCATTACGCAATTGGTTTGCCCTGAAAAATTATGGTGAAACTTCGACATCATAACAACATCAATTAAACATTCATTAAATGGGTTTACAAGAGACATTTGGTTCTATAATAATATTGAAATGATTTTTATAGTAATATTGACATGGAATCACATTTCCATACAATTATAATTAGAAAAATAATGCATATGATAACAAATAAGTTTGAATAAAAAAATAAAGAAAAGTTTTCTTATGAAATTTCGGCATGGTAAAGGGTGTCAATGGGAGGTATTAATGAGAGGGAAAGGGTTATCTCATCATTTATCATAAATATGGAAAAAATGGGTGAGGTGAAAAACATAACCCATCATTACTAATTTAATATAAAATTTCATAACAATATAATGAAACTTTAATAAAGATGAGAAAGGAAAGAAACCTTAAATGAATGGGAGGATCCAAAAGCATGAAAAGATTCTTAATGTGCGCCTGGGGAGCCTTTGGAAGATTCAAGATGGGGAAGGTAATATTAAATTCATTATTCAAGTATTTTTTTGAAGATAAATTCGATATTGGGTGGCTTTATATAAGAAAATAAAGGGATTTCAGTAATATTAAGGATTTGGACACTAAAAAATAAAATATTTAAATCCAAAAACCATAACATGGTTTTGTCCATGGTTTCCTACAAAGGGGAGTGTTTTTAATTATTTTACTAGGTAATGAGGTGAAATTATTAAAATATTACTCTTTCTTATGTGGAGGTGATTCACAGTTTTAATGAAATGAATTTAAAACCATAAAATATATTATATGTTATAGAGGATTCATTAAGTCATTCTAAAAGAAATCAAATAAATAGAAAATAAAACTACATTTAGTTTAAAACATATATTTTGCTAAGTATACCCATTATAGTTTTTATTACAACATGTTTGGTTCATTATGTTGTCATAAAACACAATATATATTTATACGGTATTTAATCTTTACCTAAAAATTTGATTGTCTAGGAAAATTTTAAAAAAATTAACCATTAAAATATTTTGATGCTCTAATTCCAAAAAAAATATTTATCTTATCGAAATAATTTCCTATATAATTTTATTTTCACTTTTAAAATATGATCTAATATTTATTGATAAATGATGAGTTGTTGACAATATAAGTTTTTTAATACGTATAAAAATTACATTTCTCTTCATAAAAATTATATGAACATTTATATTTGATAAACCTTTTATAATGATAATATTTTATTAAAGTACTATTTATTTCATAAATCCACTAATTCATCAAAATAAATCCCTTGATTGAATTTTAATATTACCCAAAAATACAATTTGTTCTCAATATCAAAATCAATTAAAAAGTAACAATTAAAATGAAAATATATTCATTATTCTATATGATATATATTTATATTATTAAGGTCTTGATATATATAAATATTTACACTAGATTACTCCATATGAGTATGGTGTGTGATAGTGAGACATTCATGGGTTCGTTCGCAAACATGGTTTGGGTTGTGATCACATTGAGCATGAACTTATCCTGTAAATGGTTACCTCTTACTTAAGTGATTAGATATCAGATTTTACTTGGTCATGGTTAATTCCCAAAAGTTATATCTCTCTCATATTCTCTTATAAATGGGCTTTATAGGGAATAATTCTTCTTATTGAGTCTATCAAATCCTTTTTCTGAGTAAATTGGATTTGTTAGAAGTCCTATATTTACATTAATCATTTGATAACTTTTCAATTGATATATTAACAATGGTAATATTTATCGTTGTATTTTAAATAAAAATATAAAAAAATGTATGTGCAGGTTTTTTCAATAACCATATTACATAATAATAAAATTAATTAAATCACAAAGGGAAAGTTCATTTATAATAGGTCTGGTCATTACAATATGGAATTATTTGTTTAACATTATGAATTTAAACCCTAAATAACCAGTAATTATAATACCTTTTTAAATTTATGATCATTGATAAAATATTAAAATTTTATTAGGTAAATATATCAATATAATGATTAATTATTCTATCCCTTATATTATTCTCTTTTCCATCCATGATTACCTCACTATTAAAGTTTCCATTACTAAGTATTTTTGCTCAAAAATTATTATATTTCCATTTCCCTTGGTTATGAAGAAATGTGTTACACATGTAATTTCAAATAGTATAGATTGTGTGTATGATTTTTGGGTGATATTTAAGTCTTATTATGGATTAATTAGTTTCTCATATAGTAGAAAAAAATACATTTGTTGAGAAATACATGGCTGTTGTTAGTATTTGATTTTTCCTAATTATATAAATCTCTAAATGTGATATGATCCTTCGGATTTAATATTTGAAATAACTGTAATTGATTTTCTAATTTTGTTTAGTTAAATATATGTTTCTACAAATGGTATCAATATGAGTATGTGTATTATTTATTTTTGGTGTCAGATCTAGGATTTCAGGTTTGAGGATTCACACATAATCTATCACCACATAGTTCTTCAGGTGGATACATTCTAATCCCATTTCTAATTCATCACTATATATCACAATCCATTATCAGCTATAGGGTA
Organism: Viscum album; assembly: GCA_963277665.1. Classification (NCBI taxonomy): domain Eukaryota; kingdom Viridiplantae; phylum Streptophyta; class Magnoliopsida; order Santalales; family Viscaceae; genus Viscum; species Viscum album. The sequence continues at coordinate 1,657,274,849 of OY728119.1, forward strand.
GTGTCATCATTGGGGAAGTGACTGGCCATCTATTTTATTACATGAAATATTCATCAAATTAATACTTCAATGGGAACTTGTTCCCTTTAAAATAAAAATTGATATAATATTAAATAACCATGATAATATCCTCATAACTTTTTTAGTACCTTTATAACCCAATAAAACAATAGATATTATTCCCTATTTATTTTTTCATCCATTTCTTAAAAAGCATCAAACATTTAATTATCTGTCAATATTTAATTTTGAGAGATTACACGACCCAATAATGATTCTTTTTATCTTGAATTCATACTTACTGAATTTACTATACATTATCTCTTTCCCCTTGGCCTTTTATAAAATCCAGAAACAATTTTTATTATTTTCCATAAATTTTATATTTATTATTATGTAATATATAAATACTTTCACAAAAAGATCAGTGTAATCTCTAAATACACAACTCAGTAAATTCATGAAGATATTAGGGGAATTGGTATATCCAAATTTAATAACTGTAAATTCATAATGAACATAACTAAAAAAATTATGTTGTAGGTTTATCCCATATCTTGACCCTTAATTGGTGATATCTTTATAGTGGTCAATCAAGGAAATTTATTGTGATCTTTGAAGTGGATTAAAAAACTAATTAAAAGTGGAAAAAAATTATTTATAATGACTTTGTTATGATCTCTATGATAAATTCAAGGAATCATCGAATAATAATTATTTTTATGAAAAATAATAGTTTAAACCCATTTTTAGGTTGTTGGGTGTATGAATCCTTTATCAGGATTCTCCAGAGTTTTTCTTCAATTATTTCAACTTTATCACAAACATTCTATATGTTGTTTTTGAAATAGGTGTAACTCCAGGTGTGAGTTCCATTGAAAACATAAATCCATGAATTAATAAATTAATAAGAAACTCTTATGGAAATACATCATCATAATCTTGATGAATAGGCATATGTTAGGTGTTTAAGTTATCTTTAATCCTTTTAGATAAATGGAGACTATGAATATGTAAATGAATCATAAAATGGAAATAATTTCCATTAGTAGTTCGTATTAATCCTCAAATAGAAATAATATCATAAGATAATTAATAATATCATATATAAATATTATTATTCTATATATATAAATTTTTTATCTATAGAGAGATATTATCACTACTCAAAATGACATTAAATTACACTAAATAAATAATAATATGATTTTCCTAAGAAAAATTATTACTAACATCAATATGATATCCCCTACTTTAGAGTAGAGAATAATTGTGCCTTAACCATCATGATTCACTTCAATGACTAACATAGCATTATCCATGCCATGGTTTAAAAAGTATCCCATAGATTGGGGAATTAAATCTAATATTTATAATTTTCCTCAAACATAGGGCATGAAAATAAATTTTGTACCTTAAGATGAACTTAATTACATTCCATCAAAATATTCATTTTACCTTGAAAATTAGTTTCATTATTCCCTTATTTTATACACATGAAATATCTTCTCATTCCATTAATACATTATCTTGGCGATTCTTCCCACATTATTGATTGATTAAAGGATGAATATTTTTTCCACTATGGTATTTACGACCAGAACATTCTTGAAATTATAAATTTTTTCTATTTAGTGCATTCAAAAATTCATTACTGTTATAGTTTTACAATATAAATAGAGATAGATAATTAGGTATAACAATAATTTCTCTAATTAATGATCATATTTTATTTGATTTTTTATGAGTTTAGTTATTGTATTATCACTAACAATTTTATTTCATACGATTCTTCCTAGTTTCAGACACTAATTAAAACCAAAAATCATAGTGCGGTCTGCTGTAATTAGAGTAGGTAATCATATGATCACATGAAAACATTTATAGGATGTCTATACTATGAAACCTTTTTTATATATATATAATTATATCTTTACCATTGGTCATCCATGGTCATTTTTTTAAATCACACAAAATGGTTCAGTTGGAAAATGTGAATTAACCTTTGAATATCCACAGGGGATGTATAGATGGGTTTGTAGTCTTTGGCCTACACATCGTACATCAGTGATGATAGTGTTAGTACCTAATATACCCATTTCATATTTTTACCCAATGATGTATATATTCTATAAATTAATCTACGTTATTATATCCATATAGTGATATATTTGACAGAAAACTAAAAAAAATTAATTTACTAAATTTCAGGATATTATTATATAATTAGACTTATATATAATGTTTTTATGAAAGTTATATAGTCTTAATCGATAAAAATATATAATACCTACTCAGACATCAACTATGGTGAGTCAATTATAACACATATAAATTTTTCATCATTTAGATAAATATTCCATAGATTAAAAAAATTATATATTCATAATTATAGTAATGGGTTATTGTCTTCAGAAACTAGATATATAATCAAATTATTTAATAAAATATCTATAATACATAGCACAATTTTTTTTATCTCATATCACCTTTATAAACAAATACCACCTAATACCTTTTATTATAATCTTTGGAATACATAAACATAATAATGGGTGAGCCTAGAATCTTAGTAAGGGTAAACATTAAAGATATCAACCAATTATAATAAATTATTAATTGAAAAAGTTTTCAAGAATATGATAATAGATTATGAAATTCCTACCCAATCAATCAAATATATTTAATCATGTATAATGGAATAAATTTTTTTCAAATCAAAATACATAATTCATAAGATTTATGAATCATCGTTAATCAATAACGATAAAATATAACATATTTTAATCATAAGAAATAAGTTTTTTAAATAAAAATAATTAAAGAATATCATTAAATTATTTAAGGATCATTGGGAATAATATAAAAGTGGATTGTGTTCAAACACAATTCCATATTTTCCTTAGATGATGTTCACTAGAAAACCTATCATAGTGGATATATTCAAATACAAAACTAGATTCATGAACCATTTCAACCCCTATTATCTCATGATATATAATTATTTACCCACTTTATTGGATGGATATATAATTATAGGTGAGTTATAAGATAATAAAACATTCAACATATGATCATAGAATAACCTGTAGAAAATAAATATGTTATGTAAAAATATCATAATCACATATTCATCATCTATCCCAACAAATGATGTTTATAATATCATAATAGCTTTTAATATACCATCATATATTAATTTATTTCTATAAATGAAATGGTTTCATGTAGAAATAATAACACCATCATTAAATAAAATCAACCAAAAAAATTGGATGGAATCATATGATCATATCCCCATTGAAACCTAAAAATCTTAAATTATTTTGAGATAGATAAAAAATAAATTTTATAAATTATTTAAAAATGAGATTTAAAATAAAAAGAAAAATACCTTTTATTTTTGTGTAACACTTAAAAACATAAATTCAAAAAATATTTACAAAAAATATTTTCATTTAAAATTACCATGAAATCATGTAAATTATTATTCAAAGAAAATAATATCTATGATAATGCGAAATTTTGTTTTTGTGATAAACATTAAAATAATGATTACTTTCAAAAAATTTGTAAAATTTATAAATAACTAGTTTAAAAAACATTATAAAAATCATAATTTAATCCTTTGAACATAAATTTTGTTATAAATATATATTAAATTAAAAAAATCATTTTGTTATTTTAATTAAAATTCTAGAATTTTTGTTAATTAATATGGACATGGAAGGAAAAGTTTATCGGTTAAAGAGGAAATAAGGTCAGTTTTTCTATAAAAATTTACTTAGTCCTTATCAGTACCAGTGAGAGAAAATTGAACTATTAATTTAATTTTATATGAATATACATTGTATAGTAATAAATATTTTTGTTAACAGAAAATATCTATTTATTTTCTCTCAATAAAAATTTATCATAAAAATAAAAAAATTCATTGAGATTATAATATAAAATCCTTACATTATTGGTAAATTTTGAATCATAACCCACATATATGAAATAACACAAAATGAATCATTAAATGGACATAATATTAATATATCCATGATATAACACCTGACATAGGTATTATATACACAAGATGAATGAGTTAAGTGGTGAATGTAAAATATGTCTCATATAAACAAATGTGAAAAGATAAATGTGTTTATTAAGTCTTGTCTTCAATTACATTCCTTCAAAACTCCTATGAAATAAATAAATATTTTTTACACATATATACCATAACCATATATTTTCATAAAATACTATTTATCATTTCTATGTAATTTTCCATTTTCCTTTTTTTTATAATTCCTTCATTAAAATGATCATTCAGGTGAAAATTGGTCTTTTTCCCTGAATTTTTTTGTTTATTCATTCTAATAATATCACCAAGGTAATGTATTTTTAAAATATATAATCTTAATCATTATATTTTTACCATATTTACTAATATATATAATTTTATTACCATTAATTAAATGATATGATGAAAAATGAATTATATCACTTCAGGGAGATAGTAGTTTGTACGTACACAGAAGTGATGTTTTCACTGTTTGAGGGATGGAAATAATTAATGATAAATAATAATTAAACTATATAAAATCATTATTAATTATAAATATCAAATAAATTCATTTAATGAATCTTTGTCACCATTTATGTTGAGCATAAAAGATAAATGAATCACATCACTTTTTAGAGGTGGTAGTCAACATGTGTACATGAGAAATTGAGCCATTTTCCTATGAATATGAAATATAGAATCTAGGTAAGATATTAAAATTATATATATAACTAATATGATAAATATAAAAAATAACATTAAATCTATCATGATAAACAAAAATGAAATATGGTGATGGATATGAATCATATTGCTATGTGGAGGCGGTAGTATAAATCTACTCACAAGTGATATTTTAATTTCCCATTTGATGGAATTATGTTGGTAATGTTTTTACCATAACCATAATAACATATAACAATATTTATAATACTAAATAAATCTTTTTGGGATGGATATAAAATATTTATATGAAATATAAGAAGTGATAAAATTTGAAACTATTGAGTAAGATGATGACTTCTTCATTGAGAGACCTCCTTTGGACTACAACTTAATTCTTTATAGTATAGTTTTAAGGTGAGAAAAAAAGAATAATAAAGAAGTTATGGTATCTAGGAATGTTTTTGGTAGGTACTGGAAGAGCTATCATGTTAAAATTGTTTGAATAATTGTGTATAATAGGTTCCCTTTAATAAGTGAGCGGAGGCACACTCATGAAATTACTTAAAATATTTAAAAATTATAAATAAAATTTAATCTGAAAGTAGAAATAAAATATAATAATTAAAATTTATCATATTATGATTCTGAAATATATTCATGAATTGGTATTCAAAAAAATTTAATTTGTATTTATACTCATCACTTTGTTTGATACCCTAGTAAACCTATTTTAACCCTAACTATAGTAGAATGTTTTTTTATTTTTTACTATCCATTATTAAAAAAGTGTACAAATTATAAAACATAGACATGATGTTTAAATATATTCAATCCAATTTATCAAATTCAATTCATATATATTGAATAAATGCATTTAAAAACAATCCCCTAAACCATAATGGATACCATTTTTAGATAAATGGATTTTAACTATAGCCATGGATTTTTCTTATTACATTCCTCCCATAAATAATTTTTATATTTTAAAATATTTTAATTTATAAATTTTCTATAATTTTCATTAAAAAATGTCATCAATTATGATTAATTTTATTTATTAATGTAAAAACTAATTGTGTGCATAATTTATGTTTTCTGAAGAAGAAAAATATGTTTTCATTTAAAATACCAACCTTTTATAGAGATGTATCAATACATTTATCAAGTAATAGTATACCATTATTTTGGTATATATTGGTTGGGTTTTTGTTCTAGGTAGTTCCTGGTGAAATTTGATCATTTTTTTGGAAGAGGAGGAGTAAGCAGTTGGAGCACATTTTTCCCAAACCTTACGCTCACCCCACCAAATAATAAAATCATATTCATAGGGGATTTGAAAAGTTTATCCATGGTTTATTAAATCATGGAACCTATTATTATTAACCATGATATCCCTAGGAGAGTTTCATGGTTATAGTGTATGGTTTGTCAAACCATACACCCCATCCCATAAAACCATGCACAATTGTTTTAATCTCAAAAAAATTATTTTATTTTTCATAAACCCCTTGATATTGCCTAAAATTAATTATCATGGGCCTAATAATTTTCCAATAAATTTTTAATCTCCTGGGATGGTTCCAAGGCATATTGAACTCCATTATTGAAGAATCAAAGATCTTATTGATGGATCTGCACCTCTTCTGGTATGTAATATTTTCCTGTGTGTTTTCCTCTCCCTCTCTCTATCTCTTGTATCTCTTCAAGGATCTAAAGGAATGTTTTATTTCCAATTATAGTTGGTTTAGATATAGTTTCTTTGGATATTTATGTGTTTGATCATATAATTAGTATTTTTTTCTAGATCTCCACACTATTTTGAATTCAATTATTCAGTGTGAATTTGGTGAATTTCTATGTGATAAAATATCAATCTATGAACTCAAGGTAGGTAGTGTAATTATAAATTCTATAAGTATAGATTCCAATTAAATTTATGTAATTGAAAATTTTCTATTTCATGTATATAAATATCCTCTGTATTAAGTTTAATTTATTGGTTAGTTAATTAATTAATGGATATTAGAATATATTTATTAATGGTTTTTTGTAATTTTTCAATTGATGGGATTTTTGAATTGGTTGATTAGTGAGATATTTAATTGATTGAAACACTGAATTAAGATATGCTTGGATTAACAATGAAGGATTAATGGATCATGTTATTAAAAAAAATCATTGTTTAATGGAGAAATTTTTATATTACTCCATGTGACTAAAGTGATGAAGTATGGTTGAATTTATAATTTAATTGGTACCCCATTTTCATGAATGTTCGGTAAGAAGGTCAATGGTGATTAATATTTATACATGTGATATATGTGATGTTTGTGATAAATGTGATATTTTTTATATATGTGATATATGTCTATGGTACATCGAATTATGCTTCAAAATATCTTACGTTATTGGATGATGTATCCATGTGAGTCATAGAATGATGCTTCCAAAGCACAAATGTTATAAAACTGATTTGTTGGACACATACTGATGCTTCAAATACCCATATGGTGATAAAATTAGTGTTTTAGGCCCAAACTATCAGTGTTGAAAAATAATTCCATGTTTCTGTGGTATGAATGGAAATTAAATGAATAATTTAATCCCATTATATAATGAATTTTGATTCCCTATGTGATACGGTTCAGACTCCGACAAATACCAAAGCAAGAACTGATGGTTTTGGTGTTACCATCACCCCGAATATTTTATGTGGATAATTAAATAGTAATGAAATATGATTACAAATTTCCATTATTTTACATTATTTATTATACAACTTCATACACATTTATATAATGGATATTATTTTAGATAACGTTGTTGTTATCCTACTAAGTTTTACTCACGTCCTACTTAGGCCGCCTGATCGGTACTTGAATAGATATCATGTTTTTGGGATAGGGAAAGGGAAAGATCCCTATGTAATATGGATGAGTTGGGGTGGGGTTTGGATTAGGTAACTAAACATGGTGTTGAGACCCACATGGTAGTGTCAGTATGTATTTACATTTGTGTTTATTTGAAAACATGACACATATATGACATGACATATCTACTGTTTTGGTTTGGATAGTTTATTCATATTTTGGTAAACATGTGGTACTAGTATTATTCTGGATATGTTTATTCTAATTAGGATATTGTTTATTTTTTTCAAATATTGTTCTGTTTTGATAAAGATAGCATAGTCTCCCCATGTTATATATTTTACCCTCGCTACTTGCTGGAAGCCTCTAGCATATGAGGAGGTGCAACTAAGTTCATTTGACCAAATAGCTTGAGGAACCGAACCAAGGTCAGCTCATTAAATTTTAAATTTGAATTATTTTATTTTATTATCTAAACTATTAATAATTAATGAAATTATTTTCAATATGTGGAAATAATAATTTTTTATAAATTTAATTTCATTAATTAATTTATGAATAAAATTAAAATTACTATATTTAAAACATACATGGTAAAACAATTCTTTTAAATAAATATTTCAAAATATATTTTTAGGATCAAAATTATAATCTAATTGAATTTGGAATTATTTATGAAAATAATTTTTCATTTTAATACTATAAAACAACATTTTTTCTGATGTATAAACATTATTCAAATTATTTTTTTTTGCATGTAAATTATGATATCAACCAATTTAATTTTATTTCCTATAAATAGATCAAAAATATATTGGTGTTATAGAACCCATCATGGGAACCCTACATCTCCCCCAATGGTCATTTTATAGACTTGGTACCCTTCTTGGGTAAATTTTTATACAATTCATTCCTTGGGTCAACACCCCAACACTCAGTGGCAGCATAATACCTAACCTAACCACAACCTCTTATGGAGTCACATGTCTATAAGTGAATGTATAATATTCATCACACTAGAGATGACACATGAACCTTTTTAATTACATAGGTATTAGCTACAAAATCCACATACCTAACCCATATCAATGAGACAATAGCTCTAAGTTGTCTAAAGGGACCCCATCAATCCAACTCAATTGTCTCCTCATAATTCATACCAAACCACTACCTCGATTTGGAAAAAAGATTCTATAAAGGGGAAACTATATCATACTCAGTCCAGTGAAACCCCTCATAGAGAATCTAGGTTCTAAGGGAAACTATTTTACATAAAACCTTGCCCATAGGTGGATTAGGATTTATGCCATTCCACTAGGACGATAGTGGTCAAGTAGATCTATTCCTTCATTTAGGATATTCAATTCAAATATGACATTTTAATTCAAACAAGGTAAATATTTAAATAATTTAAAAAGGTAAAATATCCCTTTATTTAGCCCTAATTTCCACAATATTTCCTAAAAGTAAAAAAAACTACATAAGGACTTTCATGAAATAACTATCTAATTTAATTAATTGCTATTAAATAATTATAATATAGTAGTTAGGATAGGCTTTCCAAGCCTTTTCATGGCTCAATCATCCATCTCCCACCATCATATCTCCATAATCTAACAATCCATTGATAAAAAAATCATAATAATTTTTATTATTGTTATTATAAAATTAGATTAAACCATGTTGTATTCAATGGTAACTCACTAATCCACCTCATTACACTAAAAGTTTGACATTACACTCACTTGATTACCCAAATAGAATTAGAAAACCAATTTTATCTAAATATGTAACGGAAATAACCTAACAGTTATTTTAATTATAAACAATGGAAAAAGTAATAGAATTTACAACATGGTTTAAATTCGATGAATTTTCAAGCAATAATATGTAAATGAAATCATAAGATTCCCTATGTATACAAAGAATAAAAATACCAAAGTGATCATCCAATTGCCTAATAATCTAGTGAAATAAACATGAAAAACCTAATATGATAGAAAGTAATATTGAATAAGAATGGAGGGAAGGGTTAAAAGATGACAACCGAAGAGGAATTTCCACATAAATTTCAATAAATCGTGACCAAATACACCCCTAGTTATGGGAAAATAATAATAGGGATAGGGATTAAACACTTGTATCGCATAGCCAAAAAATTAAGAGAAGGATGACTCCCCCTTAAAAATTACATAGATGAATAATTGTAATTGTACTCCCTAAATACTCATACTACTAGATGATTGTATTAGGTGGTGGATACAAGCAATTATAAGAACCAAATACTATCTAGGATACAAACATAAGCTAGTAGGTGGAAGCATTAAACATAGTATGGCCATGATCTTGGCCACTGGTGATCTAGTGGCCACATCGTAAACTACCCGACCATTTTCTAATTATATCATGTTACTTATAGAAAACCTCCAAAACCTAAATACTTGTTGAATAACACTATTGTTAGAGAATCTAACCTTTGAAATTTTATTTAGAAACCCCATTAAAAATAAAACATAACCACTAACTAAAAATTCAAATTCCTTTTAGAAATTATGTCTTCTAATAAAAGATGTTATAAGAAACGTATGTGATATAAGATTTTAAAAAAAATCATAGGTTGACATGAATGTGTCCTCATTTAAGACATATTTATAATGATTTTTATGGTTATATTATTTCTCAATATAACTAAAAATTATTGATTTAAACAATCTTCTTGTTGGTTTTAAAGATATACAAAAAAAGAGTAATCAATATAAGAATAGATGTAATATAAAATATAGTGGATATCTAAAGGTGGAAACAATCGATATAAATGATGGATTGAAAAAAATATCATATCTAACTATATATCTATATTTATTATTAACACCATTTAATTGCATGAATGTTTTGACACACATAATACGGGAATCATGGAGTGTCATGGGAGTTCAGTTGTTGAAGACCATAGATGAAAGAGGATTCACAAATCTATTTTCTGAATATGTGTGAAGAAGAACCTATAGAAAGGTCTCAAAGTAATCAAAATATATATAATATATAAAAATAATGGAATTGTGTAACCAAATATTAAGGAAAAATAATTATTTTGATGGAGATAAATAAATTATAACTTAAGGTACCATTTATTGAATGATTTTATAAATGTTTGGATGATGGGAAATAACTTAGTAAACACCATAATCCAAGTGATAATTCTTATATTATAACACTCTAAGATTTTTTTAAATTATTATTTTTTCGAATAGATAATATGTTCTCTATATTTTTTGTAACACATAACACTGATATTGTTTTTTGTCTCATGTAATGTTGAGTTTATCTCCCATTACACGCAACATTTGGATTAAACAAAACGTGTCATGTTATTAAAATATTACTATTTAATTTGATAATTATCACCTAGATATTAGGATTTTTAGTATGATTATTGTAATATAAATTGTTAAAATATAATTAAAACATGTATATATAATGAAATATTTAGAATCCAATCAATTATAAATGAATATAAAAACCATTTTAAAATAAAAAAAATATTTTTCTAAGGAATTTATTTTTGATGGGAAAAATTTATTTTTCATCAATAAAATAAAAAATAAATTTTTGAATGGTTTTAATGTAATTTTTATATTATTTTAGATAAATAATATATTAAAATTAATCTTATGTTTTTTCCAAACACAATATAATAATAAATCCAATTTTACGCTTAAAACTATATTTTTTCTAAAAATAAAATTGGTCACCTTTTTATAGACCTATTATTTTAGAAATTAATTTTAACAATTTTATATAATTAATTGGATAAAATAAAAAAATAATTTTTATATTGGAATATCAAAATTATATAAGGGTTAATTATTAGGTTTTTTTGAAATGTATCATTTTTATGAGTTGTAAAATAATGAATTTTAATTGAAAACATTCTTTTCATTTAATTTACTTATAAATTTATGTTCCATGTTAAATTGTTTTTTATTGTTAAATTAGTTTAACATAACATCTATGAATCCAATGTGGTTAATTGGAATCATGTTCATATTTAATTTTTATATAAAATTGTTAGAATCTTTTGTTTATTTTTTCATTAAAAACTAGCTTTCTCATCACGCATGAAGGATTAATTTTAAATATATTTTTACTAATTATGTGATTTAGATTAAAAAGAATTGATTCAAAAAATTTAATCATAATAATTTATATTAACTAATAATTTCATTATAATTTATGGAAAAATGATCATTGAATGTAGTAGAAATTAATATTCATCGTTAAGGTAAAAATCATTTTATTCGGGGTTAAACTTAAATAATAAGGGTAATAGTGACCTATAAACATGTATAAAAACTATTTTATCAAAATATTTTGTCCAATAAACATATATTATTCAATAATTTTTCATTTTGGACCCATGTTTCATATGTGAAATGTCAAATCACTCAATTATATTCAAAAATACCAAGTGTGTCATCTCCCCCACTTATAAAAGACTAACTCCTCTCTTCCATTATTCACACCTTAAAAAGTATTGGATTGGAAAATACCTATAAATTTTACTTCCCAAATTTCCTTCCCTAATCCTATAATACTTATTTTTTGTTCTAAATCCATCTGAGTTAGGATTTTACTGAAAACATAATAACGATACATGAATAAGAGGTAATGGTCATTAACAACCATTTTAGTTTTATTTATTACTCAACGCCAATAAATTATTTTTATATCATTGTTATATAATAATATATATCTTTTATATACTGAGAATTTTTATTTTATGGTAATGACCTACTACCATCACATACTTCATCAAATGGGTTATGAAACTATCATTCGTGTGTATGGAGTACTGCTGTCTTGAACATCGATGTCGCTAATTTTACATTACCTCCTCTCAAGGATGGTTTTAATGTTGTATTAATTTTTTATATATGATACATAAATTATTTATTATATTATTAGTATTAATTAATTATTTTTTCAAAAATACCTTCACAGTCTCCATTTTCTGAGAATATAATAGTGTCGCTCGTGTGTACGATAGACCACCGCCTCTTGAAATGATGTGATTCATTAATTCATTAAATGGAACCTAGTAAAGATGGGTTTGATAAAAATATGTGATATAAATAACATAAATATTATTTTTTAATGATAATATATCCTTTACATTCACTTCATTTAACCCAACAAGAAAATGGAAACAATATTAATGCGTACATAAAACCCATCATCCCCTATAATGGTTTATTTTATGTTATATCAATATATTTTATACATTAAAATATATAGTAAATAATTAATATATGTTATATTTATATCATGGTTATATTTATTTATATTATTAAATAATTATCAAATTAAAAGTAAAAAATTTTGAAAAATCAAAACATATATCAAAAATAAGGCAGTTATTGTCTAAAACGTGACTTTCACGAGGAATTCTTAATAAAGGGGTAATAAAAGGTCAGAGTAAAACCATATATAGTATTGTAAATATATATATATGGTTCTTTAATTCTATCTCACATTTTCATTCCATGAAGAAAAACGCCATAACCACCCCATATTTCATTTATGTAGTGTATATAATGTCCATGAATATATTTTATGATTCCAATACTTAAAATTATTAGTATTTACATATCCATTTCAGTATATTTATTTAATTTGGTTTATGGTTCAAATTTTATAAAATCAAAAAGGTATTTTTTGTCTCAATTTTTCTTTATTTGATATTTTCATTATGATATGCCCCCTATATTCTTCCATGAGGTATATATCCAGAAACTATGACATATAAAATCATGAATTTATTCTTCTGAATTATATTTAATATTTCATTTTAATTAAATTCATCTTGGAACTTATGATTCAATGTTACCAAAGTAGTGATGAATTTATGTTTCAATATCATCATTTATCGGGATTAATTTGGATTAATTATCCAATTTTGAAATCTCATGATCTTAATCGTAATTATTCTACTTAATTTTCTCCTCATAGAGTTATTCCTGATATATTCATGTAATTATATTTTTTTCCAATATTTGGTACTTAAAATTTCTATGAAATTATTTTTAATAATACTCTACATTATTTCTCTCTTTAGTATAAAATCTATTTGTCCCTAAAACTTGTTTTCTAAAATAGTTCTAAATAATTATATATTACTCTCTTAAGATTTTTAAAATAATATTTATCCCATTTTTTAGTTTATTATAAAAAAATTAAAAATATTCATGTCTTTTTTGACACAATTTCTATTTTTATTTTACCAAATATGTGAAAGAAATATTCATTTTAAAAGATATGAATTGATATTAATTTTCCTAAATCATGGACAATAATTTCATCAAATATTCCATTATTAATTTTCAATTTTATATTCAATAAAAAATATTTCCATAATTTTCTAAGCCTTAATATGTTTTTATCAACGTAGAAATGGAATTTTTCTGAAGAAATTTTTTAAAAGATTTTTGTATCTTTATTTAAATTTTTTTCAATGTTATTTTCAATGGAAAATATTTTAAAAAAAATTAATTAAATTTTTTTTCAAATAATAAAGGAAATTTATCTCATGAAATGTTATAATTAACATTAAATATAAATTTAAATGTTTCCATGGTTAATTTCAATGAATATTTTTTCAAAAAAGTTTTTTTGAAAAAGTGATTCTCAGTGTATGGATATTTTTTGTATATAATTTTCCATGTGATCATTAAAAATCTTTCCCCATATAAAATGACATCCGTTAATATAATTTCTGATTTACTATTGATAGAAACAAAGGATAATATTATTATTCATTATTCGAATGGTTTATTTTTCATATTATTACAAATTTTGGAAACACTTTTATTTACATAATTTAAACCACGATAAAATATTCATGAAACCCATTTCTTATTCCACAAGATATGATCTTATAAAATGTTGAAATAGTTATGAAACAAGTCTATTTTCTACATATTATGATATGATTAAATATTTATGAAACCCATTCCATTTCATGGGTTATTTTATGATGAATGTTTTGGGGTCATTTGGGACATATATGTTTGTTTTTTATTTTGTGATGTTGGTTATGTTATAACCAAGGATGGTGTTTATGTTATAACCAAGTATAGTTGTTATGTTATAACCAATGATGGGTGAATCATATATTGTACTCGAATTCATTTGGTACAGATTTATATCATTTGTGACAGATAAAAATATAATAGAGAGTGAACCTGGTTCAGCATGATAGGGCTAGAGTAGATAGTGAACTCGGTTCAGTAAGAAAAGGCTGAAATGTGAAGCAAATCTGGTTTAGTAAGAGACTTTATTTGCTATGATAGTCTTGTTATTGAGACTTAACAAACATGGAAATGATTTTATTTTCTTATTTTTATTCCAAAAATACCTTTATTAAGCTAATATTATGATATCATTGCCCATGTCCCTTGATTTTCTTAAGGTAAATATTTTAAGAACTTCCAATCATTATGCCATGACTCACGATTATGGTCTTTCATATATTGGTTATGGTTTTCAAATTTAATGATAATGTTCTCATACCCTTATGTATATGTTATGTATATGTATCTACTTTTTTAACCTTATTAATCATCTGATCTCACCCTTTCTTATCTTTTAATTCCCCAAGTTATAAATAATGTTTTTAAGAAGGAGTACTAAAGGGGAATATATATATATAAGAGTCATTGAAGTTATTTCACCATGTTAGATGAATTTGTAACTAGCATCCAACATAATTTAACTATTATGGTCATCTGGTATGTGTTTTTTAATATATTAGATATTAATATAAAAATATATAATATCCATGTATGAAATGACTATGCCATTATAGTGGTTATTAGAGGAAATGTGTAGGTAACCTTTGCAAAAAAGGGTGAGGAATATCGATTGATATCCCCATGGATATTTGTAAGGATATGTCTATGTATGTATCCAAGGATAATTCTAAGTATGAGTAAACATATAAGAAAATGTATTAGGATTTTGGTAATATATAGATTTAGTGGTTTTCAAGAAATTATATCCCTTCAAGACACTACAACTTGATGTGGATCTAGCCCAGATGTACATAGTTTTAACAACCTTGAAAACATCATATCTTTCTTCAATATAATGGGAAATGTTGCAAGGTAATGGTATTTATTGGACAACTAGAATGATTATCTTGGGGGTATTCATTTGAAAATAAAAATCTATTTTTGAGCCATCATGAGGGATTTAAATAGATGATTACTATGAATATACTAGGATATACCTATTGTTTCATATAATAATGTTTCATTATTTTTACATCATATAAGTTATTTTTCATGATTATTTGGTTTTTAACTACGATTATTTTTTCTCACACTTTTAATTTTGGTTTTAATTAATGATAGGATCCTGATAGAACTGGTTGGACATTGAATGTTACATACAATGTGCTGATGAGGATCTAAATGGGACGATTATTAGAGTGAATGATATTGTGTTTATGACTAATCAGTCACCATAAAACATGATCAATAAATTTCACCTTAATCAATTATTAAACTCACCAATGAAGATAATGTTAGGGTTTTTTGAGTGTTTGGATAATGGATGCCATAGAGGAATGAAGATTCAGTTTCCTATATGACATAAATTTGTGAAGAAGAATCATGGAAATTTATTGAATGTAACTAGGGGTTCTTTAAATATGTAAGGTCTATTAATAAGTCATGAATATATATAAATGTGTTTAATAGAATGGTTTTTGAAATAGGGATGAATAGAATAAAATATATGACACCAACTATGTTTTAGTGTTTTAAGTTAACAGAGTTTGGGCATTATGAAAATCAATGTCATAAAGGGAAAGCTCATGAATAAAATCATCTAGGTTTTATGAGGAATTGTTTTATAGTTGACGATAAAAAGACTATGAATAAAATATTAATGGAAAAAAGACATTATGGAATAAATGATGAAACCTAGTGAAAATTTTAAGAAGGAAGTGGTATAATTGAAGTATTTTTTTATTATGATTCATGATATATGAAATATTTAAGGATTTTTTAGTATAAGATTTTCATAAATGATTTTAAAGAGTATATTAATTGATATATATAAAAGATAAAATTTATTTAATGGAATGGTTTTGTTTTATGGAAAAAACACAATTAAGGGAAGTAAACCATTAATATTTTCTTGATGTTGAAAAAAATAGTGTTTAGTTTTCATAATGAGATGTCAAATAAGAATAAGGTAAAAAAAAATTTACTAATTACCTCTAAAAAATTTATTATTTGGTGAAAATAGGGTTTATACTAATATATAAGTAGATTAAGACCTATATCATGTTTTTGAGGGGATTAATGATAAGTTCATTATCAAAATTTAGTGACCTTATTTATAATTTTTTTTATTTTCAAAAATTTTAAGGTTTATATTATTAACCATTATTGTAATTTTTTATGTTGATATTTGGAAATGAGTTTAGAGAATAGTGTATTAATTCACTATATTAATATTTATGAATATGGTAAAACCTGCACTAACCATTTTATTATTATGATGAATAATGATAGCTAGAATTAATTTTCATTCTATTTTTGTATCTTATGATCTATTGGTGCATCAAGAACAAAAAATACACCATCATTTATTAGATTAATATATAAAGTGTAAATTAATCAAGGCCCAACCATAGGGTTATATTTTCCTTATGTTGTTCAATGATATCATGTAAGTATATTTTCATAAAAAATATAAAACATTAATAAAATTATCTTTATAGAAAATATGGTCATGTTATTATAATTTTTAATGAAAACAGTTACATTTTTCACACTTATTTGGTTTATAGTCTTATGGTAATTAACTTTCTATAGAACACTCAATATCTTTTGATCAATTATCTTTATCACTCACTATTATATTTTACGTTTTTTCTTATATCTAAATCGTTACTTCCTGACTTCATTATCATATATAGAACTATAGTTATTAGTTTCATTAGGTAAATATTATGTTTCCAACTACCCCTTTTTAAATTAATTTTTATTATATATTTGTACAAATTTGGTTTCAATAATGAAATTTTCAAATTCTAAATTATTAATGTGAGATGAATTATGTGAGATAAATTCATTTTAATGGAGTATAATATAACACCCAATGATTTAAAGACATTTTTTAAATATAAATGATATTTTACAAATGTTTTGTGACATAAAATATTGAATTTTTCTTCTGGTACAATTGAAACTATATTTATCTTGTGTTACAAAGAATAGTATCTTTTTAACGAAATTTTTCATAAAATTAAAATATTATTATTTAACAAGATAATTATAACAAAGATATTGGGATAGAGGGTATGAATAAGATTAACAAAATCAGGAATATATAGTTTATCAATTTTTGAATATTTAATTATTTTGAAACTAATTAATTATAAATGATAACAAAAACAATTTGAAAATATTGGAAATATTTTTCTAAAAAAACAATTTTTTATGTAAACAAACTTATTATAGCTTAATAATATAAAAAAACTAATTTCGATGAATTATAAAAATTAAATTTATATAGAATACATATTCATTAGACTATTTAACATTCAACTAATGTGTTTTTTGGAAAATAGATAATAATAAATCCAATTGTACCCTTAAAACTGTATTTTCCCTAAAAAGCTCCATTATTTCATTTAAATAGGATATTTATTTTAAAAATATTTTTTTCTAGTAGGATAAAACTAATTTTACAATATAAAAATAATTATTGAAAACATAAAATCAAAATTATTTTACGATGATTGTTTGGGATTTAAAAAAAATTATTTTTGATAAATAGAAAAAAAATATTGAATTTTAATTGAAAAATGCCTTTTAATATTATATATTTATAATGTTTAATTATTTCATAAAATGTTTTAAATGTTATATTAGTTTAATAATATATAAGATAATCCAATTTAGATCATTTTAATTTTTTATTCTGAATATTTATATAACACCGTGTAGTATTTTGAGGTTTTTTCATTAAAAACATGTTTTCTCGTCATATTTGCTGGATTAATTTTAAAATGAGTATTTCCAATTCAATGAATAAAATTTATAGAAATGGATTCTATATTTGTAATTATAATAATTTATATTATCAAATATGGTAAACTTAATTTATTACCAATATCAATAGTGAATTCAGTAAAAAAAAGTACCACAGTTAAGGTAAACATATTTTTTCGGGGGTTAAACTAAAATAATAAGGGTAAAAAATGAAATATTAACTGATATAAAATATTTATGGACATATATCGACCACTAAATATATGAGGTTATATAATACTCTATTTTTACCCTTTTTACAATGTAAAAACGTGGTATTTTTCAATTCCTTTAAAAACGTCCAGCATCCCCCTACATATAAACAACCACCCCTATCCTCTCCTATTAACACATTGAAAACCATTTGGTTTGGATAATAATAACTACCAAAATCACTTCAT
The DNA here is from genome assembly GCA_963277665.1 of Viscum album. NCBI lineage: Eukaryota > Viridiplantae > Streptophyta > Magnoliopsida > Santalales > Viscaceae > Viscum > Viscum album. The sequence continues at coordinate 1,657,293,942 of OY728119.1, forward strand.
AACTTCCATAAATTCATTCTATAGGCCTTAGTTTGGGAAGAAAGTTATCCTAGAAATTATTTTTATGTAATCATATAGAGGATACCTAAAGAAGAGGCAAATGTCATCAACGAGTTTTTTTGTTTTAATTCTTCATAAACACACTTAAATTCATTTTATTTCCTTATTATATAATAAAATAATGTTTTTATATTAAATGATATTTTAATATTAATTTAATTACCTAATATTATATAAAATTCAATAAAATTTATTATTAAATCATTTTTCATTTTAACAGCTGTCAACCACATCTCGAACCGATGTCGTTTGTTTTTACATTAGCACATATCAAAGATAATTTTAATAATAATTTTATAGTTTATAAAATATATATAAATATTTATAATATTTATTCTATTATTATTATTTTTTAATTATTATATCCCACATAGATTTAAACTCTTCATTTTGTGGGAATGCGATAATATCGCTAATGTGTATGCCAAACTACCACCTCGTAAAGAGATGTGATTCATTTAAGATTTAAATGGAAGGTATTATAAAATGGTTTAATTAAATTTACTGATTAATATGATATATAAATTAATCATTAATAATATAAAATTATTTTCCTTTCTTCCTTCCAGTCCCACAATAAAATGGAAATAATGTTCATATGTACGTATGACCTACCATCTCTATAAACAATTTATTTTATTTTCAATAACTATGTTCTATGTATAACTATAAATAATTATATATTTAACATATATGATATTTATATCATGTTTATCATTTTGGATATGATGAAATCGTGATCATATCAATAATACGAAAACAAATTATCAAATCAAAACATATAAGAAAAACAATGTAGTTATTACCTAAAATATTACATTAACATAGAATTGATGATAACCCGGAAATAAAATGTCATAATAAAACCACATATGATGTTAAATATTTTAATATATTTGTAGAATATATATATATATATTGGAGGTTTTAATGTTTATAATTAAATTCAAGACTTAAGGTAATGGAATTCCATCTCACTTTTACATTCCTTAAATCAAATGCCATACCCACTATAGGTTTCTTTAATGATGTGTATATAATCCAAATGAATTTATTTTAAGAACATTCTACTTAAAATTATTGGTATTTACACATCCAATTTTGTTTCTCCCTTTCAAGGGAGTTACGGTTCAATTGTAGAAAATCAGTAATGGATTTTTGTCCCAATTATCCATATTTGATGTGTATGTTATGTTATAACCCTATATTCTATCATAAGGTGTATATAGATACCATTTTACTTGTCATATTTATAATTAATTCCAATTCATGTAGTTTTTCTGTTTCATTTTATCTTATTTAATCATGAGTCTTATGATTTTATTTTACCAATGTTGTAAAATTTCACGTTACATTCTCATCATTTATCCAGCTTGTTTTTGGTTAAGTATACAATGTTTAAATATAAAACTAAACCTATCAATAATTATCAGGACATTTATAATCCTATTCATATTCTTGATATCATTATGTAATTTTATATTTTTACCCTTTTTTTAATTTATGTTTTTTTTAAATGGTTTTAAAAATGTTCGACTCTAATTATCTCTTAGGTTGGAAATTTATTACCTCTGAAACAATTTATTATAAAAATTTATTTAGAAAATGTTTTATCACACCCTTATGATTTCTAAAATTCATTTTATTGAAGTTTTAATTTTTACACAATACATTTAGAAACATTATCTTTTAATTTTAAAAACAATTCCCATTTTGAATTTACAAAAAATGTAAAAAGAATAATTGTTTTAACATGTAATAGATGAAAAAACGTTTTTTGACATCCTGAAACAGAACTTATTCGAATCCACCTTTATTTGTTTTCAATTTTATTTCGAAAATACTCATTTTAAAATTTTTTGATTCTTTAAAAAGTGATTTTAAATGTAGAAATTATATTTTACTAATTAAATATTTAAATGATGTATAAGTATTTATATATATGTTTTCAATTTTCATTTCAATGAAAAATATGTTCAAAATTTTTAATGATTTAAAATGTGTATTTAAATGTGGGGTTGATATTTTCCTAACAAAAAAATTTAAATGATTTTCAAAACTTCTTTTATAAAATTTGAAGGGTATTTTCAAAGATAATGATTTTTAAAAAATTTTATGTTTAAGATGACATAATATTATATAATTTATGATTTAATGGGGATATAAACCAATGATTCCATTTTTATTCTATCTATAAATGGTTTATATTTTGGATAAAAAGATGTTTATGTAATATGTTCCGACTCCATGGGTTTTACGATGATAAAATCATTGTGAAAATTGTTTCATTTTACAAAGGTTATACATTAATGAAATGATGGAATGATTTTGAAACTATTTTATTTTCAACAAATTATTTTACGATGAAAGGGTTATGAAACCTATTTCATTTCATGGGTACTAACATGATTAATATTTTATGATATTTCTAAACACATATGTATCATTTTAATTATGTGATAGTGGATATGTTTTAACCAAGAATGTGGTTACAATATTACCAAGCATGTTTGTTACTTTAATGCCAATGATTGCGGGGACCTATATCTCCATCAAATGTGTTTGGTAAATATTTATATAACATGGGTTAGACATGAATAGAATGGGGGTGAACACAGTTCATTTAGATATGGTTGGAATGGGGGGTGAACTTAGTTTAGTAAGACATTTATTGAATGGGGAGTGAACGCAATTCAGTAAGCATCTTTTTCCACTATGGTAGTTTTGGAAGTGTGTGTTGACTAATCTGCAAATTATTTTTCTATGCTTAAGTGTATACAAAAAATAAATGTCTTATTCAAATTTTTTTCCCTCATGGATCATGTAATTTTATAATATAATGGTTTGTGTCTTATAAACTACCAGTCATTATACCATGAATAAGGATTATGATCTCTTATGTGTAAGATATGGTTTTCAAATGTAATTTTCATGTTATCATACCCTTATGTTCATGTTATTGTTATGTATCTTATTTTTTACCCATACTGAGAATATGATCTAACCATTTCTTATGTTTCCTTTGACTACGTTATAAAGAGATTATTTATTTATGAGTAATAAGGTGTAAGATCAAGATATTGAACATCTTTCACCAGGATAGAATATTGGGTATCAAGTCACCAATTTAAATAAACAATTACGGTCCTTAGACATGTGTTTTTCTATTATATTGAACATTCATTTAAATATTTCAAATATCTATGTATGAAAATGCTGAGTCATTATATATTCCAATTGAAGAATAAAGGGGATATTCTATGTTAATCACTGATATAAATCCTAGTAATTTGGTAACACTTATATTCCACTATATATATTTGGATGTTGTGTATATGTTTGTAAGTATGTGTTCTATAAAAAAATTAGTATACGTCATTTAAGAGAATTTAATGTTATTTTTTGAATTTATTAGTTTTATATATATAGAAACAATATAAATTTACAAGGAAGGGAAGTCAAAATTGTTATTAAGAATCATATTATGATCACCTATACATGAATTTTCAATCAAGAAATTCTAACATAAATGGAATACATTATATGGTTCATACTATATATTCTGAAGGTATATTTATCATAGAGGATGGGGATAGTTCCAACTTGGAAATATTGTGGAAATATATATATATATATTGGAAGGTGTTATATAAACATATAGATCATAAATTATTGTAGGTTATATTAAAAGAAAATAATTATCATATTGACTAATGGATATGGTTAGAATTGATTATATATTAAGTATACCCAATTAAACACCACTATAGGAATGTCAACAATGTGGGTAATGGTAGGATTTATAAGTTCAATAATAATTTATCCGTGATGATTATTTAAACATCTATTTATGGATGGATTAAATATATTCTAGAGGATGAGGGTAATTAAATAATATTTTGAATGAATTTTTGGAGATAATAAATGAATTTGACTTCATATTAATGTTAAGTAATGCACCATATGTCCAATTAAAAAAATTAGGTGTAGTTAGATCAAGCTCATAGTTTATAGTTATCAATTTATCATGGAAGTAAAAATATTCATAGATATATAAAATAGTATATATAGTTTGAAAAAATAAAAAAGGGATATTTTAGTTTATATAACACATGGTTTGACTTTTTAATATGTTTTATATTAGAGAATGAAGTATAAGTGGTTGATACAATAATTACTTATGCGAGATTGGAAATTAGAAAATTTCACCACATTTAAGATCTAGTCATAATTTTTGATCATATCAGGATTCTAGTTTATCACTTGAAACTTTCACTAAACCTCTCTCATATTTATGATCTATTAGTTGTGTCACTTTTGGGAAGTATAGGAAAGTTATTTCACATTTACTAAACTCATAGGTTATACCACTTGAGGATGGTTTATATTATGATGAAAAACAATTTGAGATTATGGATTGAATATATATCTTTATATATAATAAAAAAATCCTTCACTTGGTTAATTCATTTTGAAAAAATAATAAATTTGAGGAAGGAACATAATAATCCAACATTGTGATGTTGAATAAGTATCCTTAATTTCTTATATTAGACTAATGTATTTGTAATGGAAAAATTATTAACAGTTTCTAAAATGTACCACCTAGAGATATTATGATATATTTATATTTAAGTTAATGTGTTTTGTTTTATTAAATTCATTACATGAAACACTAATATTAAGTATACAACAATATTCATTTTAAATATTAGAATTAAACCTGATTATTATCATCAATAAATTGAATTAAAAGGTATTGATAAGTAAAACTAATCCTTGAAAAGTATACATAAATATTTTTATACATAAAAAACAATTCATTAATTCGTAATGAATAATTACTTTTTAAAAAAAATTAAAGATATAATTTTATATTAAATGATCAAAAATATAAAACATTTTGTTTTAATATATTATTTATCTTGATCACTGTTAAACAATTTTTTTTATGAAATATATTTTTCATTTAGTTAAAAAAATGAATAATAATTCATATGCTGATTATCAATTTTTTAGAAATGAAGATAAAACATTTGAAGGTAAAAATAATAATTTTTTAAAATGTTTTTTATGAACAATATATTTATCATAATAAATTTGATTAATCAATAAAATAGAATTATTTCAATAAATGGCTTAGAAAATATATTCTATCAAATTTATTAACATCATCTAATGGTTTTTACAAGAAAATGAATAAAAATATATTCATTTTTATTCTTAGAAATGTGTTTTTAAAAAATAGTTTTCACTTACTTTTTATGCAATTATTTTGAAATGTATTTATTTTAATTAATGAAATTTAATCTAATAGTATGCTTTCTATAATTGGAATCAACATTTAAAAATATAGTTAATTCATTAATTTTTTTTATGGTCCTTTGGAATAATAATAGAGGTAAAAATGCATTACTATGATTAATGTTGATTGTTTTAATGAAGAGTTAATCTAATGTAATATGGGTCAAAATGACCTAAAACCTTGTCCAAAACATATTTTTAATGTATTTTGATCCAATTCTATCCCATATTCAACCATTATCCAATATGTATCCACTTTACCAAGATAGTGTCTTTATTATATTTTAATATTATAAATAATAAAACACATGCCACTACACTCATATATAAAAGGGAACCGCATCTATTAAATTCTCCACCCAACCCTTCCCATTTAATATAATTTTTGGAAAACCCTCCTTTTGTCGTATAGGTTTTGCACTTCATAGAATACCACATCATGAATTATTAATGTTTACACCCAAGGGGGATTCCAAAAATAAGTGTATATGTTCATACCAACATTTTCCTTTATTATTTATCCTATGATACCATTCAGATAATATATACCTATCCTAATATGATAACATAAATATATTTACTATTCATAAATATTTTTTGGTAAATTTAATGAAAATTTTCTGTCTATTTTGTATCTAGTGGAAAACAAAAGCATCACTCAAGTGTACGTATGGACTACTATCTCTGTGAAGTGATGAATTTCCTTTTTAATCACTATATCCCATGGATTGTTTTATAAATAAACATAATGGATGGAAATGTTTTTTATAAAATATATTTGTTCATGAAATATATTATACTATATTCTTTACTTATCTTCTCATCTATTGGTAGGCGATAGCGTCACTCGTGCTTATGTTTAGGCTACAACAACCACAAAGAAATTTAATTAATTTTTAATTTACACAAAACAAGGATATTAAAAATATATATATTTAGAGAATATATATTATTTAAATTTTATTTGGGAAAGATATATTATTTTTTACTTTTTTTTTAAATATCATCAATAAAATGTGGAAACATCACTTGTACGTGCTTATAAAATACTATCTCCATGAAGTAATGTAATTTTTTATTCTTAAAATATCTATGTGTATGGTTTAAAGAGAGTATATAATGAACATATATTAACTCTATGACGTGATTAGGATTATTTATGATTAATCCATTAATGTCGTGTGGGTACATGAACCTTAAAAATAAAACATGAATAAAAAAGGAACTAGTTTTCACACGAATGGTAATTTTAATGAAGATTTATTAATAAAAATGGAAATTGGAAAATATAATGGAATGTTTGATAGTAATATTTTAATGAATATTATTCAATGATATATTTAAAATAAATTTATAATTATTATAAAGGAGGATTGAATGAATATGACATAATACATGACCAGAGGTTATGGTTTCTCATCTCAAATTTATTTCTCTGAGTCATATGTAATATTCTGAAAATATTTATTTTATGTGGTGTATATAAGAATTATGAATATATTTTATGATTTTTTTCATTAAAATTATTCATATATAAAAATTGACATGTTGATCATTTTTTCATTAGGTTTTTATTCATAGATTTTTAAAACTGTTGGGGTTATTCATCTCAAAAATGTATCATTCTGACATGTTTTATGTTATGACCCTATTTTTTATGTTGTGTAGATACAATAAATTATATATGTTATAAAAGGATTTTATTTATTTTTACAATATTTAAATATTCATTTGATTTTATTTTTTTATAGGGGGTTCCAATTCAAATGATACCAAAGCTATAAAGGTTGATGTCACAATCTCAATTTTTTTTGAGATTTTTTATATTAAATAACCATTAAGGAAAATTATATGATCCTTATCCATTGAATCCCATATAATTTTTATCTTATTTTTATTCAAATAATTATAACTTATTGTTATCCTTTCCCATTATTTGTAACTTAACATTACCAATAAAATGTTTTTAAGAAAATTCTACCATATTTCTAATATTTTGGGGAATATATCTACTCAATTTTCATAGTATTAAAATTTATTATGAATTTTTTTAATGTATAAAATAAAATTTAGAAATATTTTCGAACAAAATTTTATTTTTTTCAATTTATTGAATGTAATATTTTTAAATTTATTATATAAAACAAATTTTTGAAATTCTAAAAATGTATTAAAAGAATAATCCTTCTTAAAATAGATGAAATGAGTGAATTTTACATTCTTTATGACCGTTACTTTATTTTTATCTTTAATTTCAATATTACAAGGTGATTTTAGAAAAACTGTATATTTATAAATACTACATTAATTTATATTTTTAAAATATACTAAATGAAATTAATAATTTCCCAGTTTTTAGGGATTTGTTAATATTTTATTTAAGAGTTATTTGTAATGCCCCGACCCTAGATACCCAGAGTCGGTGCATTATTACATAACATTAGCATGATCACAAAGGATCAAGTCTCGAAAGACCGATTAGTTTATTAGTCTTGGAAACACTAGATATATTAATAAGTCTTACATTACTTCATAAGGTAAAAAAACTACAACAACATCTTGTCTTCATATCCCCTCATACTATCCCTGCAGGTCATTCATAAATTACTTCTTCATAATCCTGGGAAAAATAAAACATTGAAAGGGGTGAGCTCAGATGCTCAGTAAAGATAACATTATAGTAGAAGCTTTCATAGATAAGCATAAACACTTAAGGCAGTTTATAACTAAAACAAAAGCCTTTTAAACTTGAACTTCAGCCTAAAATGGAAAAGATAAAATAAATAATTCCATTTACTTACTCACATGGATATTCTACTAGTCGAATGATCACATTCAATATCAATAACCACTTTCATAATGATGGAATGCATAATGCCAGACTATCATAACCACATAGCCAAGGCCTCGTGCCAAGACTACAAATAAGATTTTTCCAAGGCCTTGTGCCAAGACACTAGTTTGTCTCGTGAGACCTACCTATGCATCGAGGAGATATAGCGGGATCCACCCATCACTTATTAAGTCCAATGCATTCCTTATATGAACAGGTTTAAACATAACATAAACATTCGTATTAAAACTAGCATACGAAATGTCAATACTTTAACCACAAACCATGAATGGTATAAAAATAGCACATCCACAGTCAAACATAACTCATTCGATACAATATGGAAGATTTTATTGTATCACATTAACCTCAATCAAAAATAATGAAGTATGTTGACATAGATGAAAATAATCATCAAAACTATTTGAGAGAAATATCCCCCTTTTTCTTGAAATCATTTAAAAGTCACACTATTTGTCAAGAAGCCATTTAAAAATAGATTTTTAAATAAAAGTTTACCATACAACTTTGAAATTTTTAAAAGGAGTTTTAATTTTAAAACTTTAATGTCCATATAAATAAATCCTTAAAACCATTTTTTAAAACATGGACATTAATGAGCAAGATTTAGAAGAATAAGTCTTTAAAACATTTAAAATTGGTATTTTAGTTAGAGTTTCTAACCAAAAGAGAGACACTTGAATACAAATAATTGAGGTAATCAAAACATTGTAATATCATTAGAATAAATTGATTCATGATATACTATGTCAAAGTAAATTATATACACCACATAAAAGTTATTTGGTGTATATCAACAAAGAAGTCTCAATGGAATGTAAATTGAGATGAATCTCTCATAAAGGCTATATCCTTAGATTAATGATAACTGAACGACATATTTATGTGTGACAAATATAAATACACTAAATATTATTGGATATTCAGTGTAAAACAATCAAGGGACATTCACACATATTCTAGTAAAAACAACACCAATGAATTGGATGTTTATCTCAACAAATCGAGATTGAGTAAAAATTACTCTTATCAAGTTCATACCGATGACTTGAGAATTTATCAATGGAGTGGTTATGTGTATAAGAAGTATATCCATAGAAAGGGGAGTGGAAATTATGACATAATCAAATGAATAGTTATTCCACACATAATCTTGGAGTAAAATAATCAATGAAGTATGTGTAAAGCCGAATGAGTGGAAATTGAAATTTCAAATTCCCTTATTGAATTGGTAACATACAAAACATACAGCCATTAAAGAATTATCATACAATGATGATTTAAATATACATGAATTAAAGTATATTACACAATGAATACAAACATGGTCAGTACACACACCACATGTAATAAATAAGTGGTGAACAGTGGAAATATCACTGAATTAAAAGTGAGATAAGAAACCCCTTACCTTGTACTTTTCCTTGGTTAGGGGTAGGTTAAACTCCTTTATAATGTTGAAATAATTGTTATTAAATTATTCATGAATCATATACGTTAATATGATATCATATATGATCTTTTAACATTTCTTTGTTAATAATATCTTAGAATTATCGTCATTTCGGGTGTTAACTTACTCGTTTTCTTTTATATGTTTTGTTACGTAAGCCATGTTTGTCATGGATAGGTTGTATCTTATTCATAACCAGAATGATATAAAGTTATTAAAAATTATTTTTAAATCATAAAATGATAATTATACTTGAATGGATATGATGGAGAATGAATCTCATCGCGTTCGTGGAGACGGTAGTCCGTACGTACGCACGAGCGACAATATCATTATTTTGATATAAAAATAATATATAATTAGATGGTATCTCTTATATAAAGAATAATTATCATGTTATATTTATTATTTAAATGAGTTAGACATCATTATTATACCCACCCAAATAATAATATATTGAATAAAAATTACACCACGACGTGGAGACGGTAAGTCGTACGTACGCACGTATGGTGACATCTTATTCAATGGGTGGATAGAATACTGAATATGGTTGTACCATATTTAAAATAACATCATAGTATATGTAATATACTGGATTTATTATTTTAAAATGGTAATAACAAAGAAAGAAGAAGTGGAAGAAGAAAGGAACCTGAAAAGGGGTGGTAAAAACATTACCTCTTCTTCGGGTTCTTCCTTTTGATTTGATCAAAAGGGCTCCTTAGGTTGGCTTTATGATCAAACTAAGGCCTCTAGGTTTTAGTGAGGTAAGTTGAGAGAGTATTTGGGTAGGGGTTGGCCGAACCAAAAGGCTTTGAAGGTGTGAAGAAATGAGAAGGAGGAGTGCCCTTTTATAAGAGGGGTGAGGGGCACCTTTGGAAAAGCTAGAAATATTAATTTATAGTAACTTCATATTCGGTTTGTAATGGCTCCAAAGTGGATTATACAATGTTTAAGGTCGGGATAGGTCGAAAAACATTCAACCAATAGAATTTAGACTGGTTTGGGTTACTATATTAACCTTATATTTTAGTTTTAACTCTTAATTAATTAGTTTGACATTTACCATGTCACTTTGTATTTTTATATTATATAGTTAATAAACTTAATATATACATCTAAGAGACCCCCAAGTGGTCCATTAATGATATACCTATCATGATATAAGTCTCTTGGCCTAACCTTAGATTTTTAGGAATTTAATATCAAATAATAATATAATATTTGTTTTAAAAAATTCTTTTATGTCAATTTTGACACTATTCAATAGTTGATTTTTGCGAAACTCATAACAGAATTATTACTTCGAAAAAAGTCAATTAAATAAATCATAATATGTCATATTATCCTATAAAATTAGTTTAATTCATTAAAAGTCTTAAATTATATTTATTTGGGTATTTATAATATCAATTATTTTAATTTTTCACTATTATGGTAATTGCTGCATCATCATTGTGTCATAAATATATTAAATTATTTAATCTCTAAAAATTATAAATAAAATATCATTATGTATGAAATCTTATTATCTTTCTAATTAATATTTAAAATCTAACTTATCTTATGTATAACTCTAAATTTAAAATGTTTTAGTAAATAAACTATGATTTTAACTCTTTTAACTCTTCTTTGAATTAAATAATAATAAATGTCGTAATCTAATCCAAGTGGACCTAAATGATAATATTTTATTCCTAAGGTTTTTTTTGTCGAGGTACATTTTTCCAATAGAATTAGGACATGTATTAGGGTAATATTAATATCATTTTTACCCTTAATTGCCCTATTTACTTTTAACCGTGGTAAATAAAAGTAAAATGTTACTATTCACCAAAAATTACTTTCATCTCACTGAACCACATTTTACTTCTTGATGTTAACCATGTCTCTTGGATTTTTGAAATTCCATTCACAGAAGCGGTAAAATTAAGTTTTATGAAAAATTCAGTTTTTTTAACTACCACTTAGTAGTTTCACTATTCATCAAAAATTGAAGTTTTTTAGAACAATGCCAAAATTACACCCTAATCTATAATTGATATTCCAAATTCAAAAATGATGTCTATTTTACAAAATTCTAAACATATAAGTTGTATTAATTAATTTTATAATTAATTCCCACTGTCACAACAAATAGCGTGTTTTTAAGAAACAATATATATCAAAAGATTGACAATTGTTTAGGTCCAATTTCAAAGTGAAATTAATTATAATAAACACCATTGGATAAAATGGTAAAAATATATTATAATTATACTTTAAAACCACTCAATAATATAATTTATCACTATAAATTATTTTTATTTAAAAAGTTGTTTTTAAATAAAATTTAGTAATTTTCACTATTCATCAAAAAATAATTGTTATCCGAAAAGTTCCAAAATTTCATCCTAGGATAAATTCGATATTCCAAATCCAAAAATGAAGTCCATTTTGAGAGATATAATTTATAAAATTTCAAAAAGTAGGTATTACTATTCATAACGGCTAGTTTGATTGGTTGTGGGGTGTTAGAATCTTGAAGTTGCATACAATGCATGTCATTGCATTATTCGAAGGGAAATGTACCGTGGAAGCTTGGGGTGTTACATTCTCCCCTCCTTCAATAAATTGTGTCCTCGCAGTTTTTAAAATTGTGCTTGGGAATATAATGGAAAGTCCCACATCGGAGAAAGAGTCAATAAAACTATCACTTTAAAAGAAAGAAAGAGTGGTATAAAGGTCAACCAAGATAACCCATACTCGGATTCCATATAGGAAAACATGGATATGGATGATAAACTAAGTGTCAACTTCTGATGGAGAGGGATAGAAATCATTATCAGGAGAATGTTAACAATAAGAAAACCACAAACTTGTGTTGGGACAAACGGCCATTAGTCTCCTAGTATGAAAGTAAACGGACAACATTTTCTTGTTTTAAGTTACATTACATAAGGATGAGGAATTCATTTATGATATTGACAAAGAATATAAAGATATATACTTACATTTTATGTAGAGGTCATTTGTTAATAAATTTCCACCACTAACTCATTTTTTTTAAAAGATGAGTATTCAAGAAGACTTGGTCACACTAGAAGAGCTAAAATAAACTTCTATAGAATCACATGATCCATGCAGGATGAACTGTATATTTACATTGTCTTTAGAGATTAATCAAAACCAAAATGGTTAGTACAAGATCTAATGATCCCCCAAAAGGATATTCCTTGATATAAATAAACACTAATCTTAATTTCCAAAATTAAACCAACAATACCCCGAAGTTAAATAAATACTATTCAATAATCAATTGTCCTTAAAATCCTTTAATATAATCAAAACTAATATTGAAAACCAAAACTTATTAAAAATTTAGTCTTCCACATTAAATTGTATCTCCAAATGACATTAATTACTCTTAAAGTCACATACTTAAAATTAATTAACCTAATCATTTCCATAAATAACCCAAATCATTATAAATCCACAATAAAAACCTAGATAAAAATCCACCATTACTCCTCAAATGAAATCCCATACTACTCTATTTTTCTTTGGCATATAGTGTTCTCAAAAAAGCGAACAAATTCCAAAATAACATTTATCACTTAATCACCAAATCATTTTCCTATACTAAGGGTATTCATTTGATAAGACAAAAGATCCCAAATCAAATTATTATTGATCAATAAAATCATTTAACTAAAAATAATATTCACACTAACCAGGGACTTCACGTAGTCCAGTGGTAGGCAATAAATCCCAATCGCACTTTGGTTGTGGGTTCAATTCCCACAGCTTTGTCTGACGTGATGGGTTGTCACACGGTCTACGTGTTGACCTTTTGCAAAAACTATATTTTATAACATTACCAAAATGAGATAAATTCCTCAAAATAACCATAACATAATTTAACCACAAATGTTATCCCATACCTTTCATTTTCATCCCAAATTATAATAATTTTTAATTTCCTCAAACCCAATGATCATATAAAACCAAATGGTTATTTATAACTATATCCACAAGAGAAAAGAAAATTCTTCCACAAATATCATTCTCACATGGCAAACGTTAGGGTTACAAATACAAGAGAAAATTATTCCAAAGTAAACCCTTCAACAAGGATAACTAATAATTTTTAAACATTTATCCAACCATTTATTTCCACATAGCTTCTTCTCTGACCAAGAAAATATCCTATATAATAGTACATTCACTCGGGTAATGGCCAGGTCCCCTACATTTACGGAAAATGACTGTAAATGGATTCTTAGGACCATTTTTATCTTCTTCCATAGTACTCTTCATTTTTCTTCGGCAATTATTCACTTTATGTCCTTCCTTCCTGCACGTAAAGCATTTATTTTTCCCATTGAGACACTTTCCTTGGTGTCTCCTTCCACATTTCCTGCATGATGGAAATTGAGTATTTCTTTCTCCATTGTCTCCACTACTGGAGCTCTTATCATTCATCACCTTTCTCTTCTTTGTTGAGTCCGGTAATTGGTTAATATATATATTGTTGATCATATTTTTGGAAAATTTATTTTTCATAAAGACGATATCTTTTACGCCTATCAACATTCCATTTTGTTGCTCATTTCCACCACCGTTCCCACCTTGTACATCATTCTCCAAGTCACTATGACTTCCTTGGAATCCAGCCATTGACTAAAACCAGAAAGCATTGTGTGAGTAATAGTAGTTATACAATCATTTAGTGATTAACATGTCACCATATTCTCAATTTGAAACACATTAGGATTAACCAAGGTCATTTACTCTCATCTTATATATATAATACTTTAAATCGGTTTGTAAAGAAAATGTAAATTATACTAAGCATATCCCCCGGGAGTGTCGTAACCAAGAGTGCAGCAAGGCCTGTTGTCGTGCACCAGTTCCCGTTCGAGTCTATCTCAAAGCGGTGTTTTCATGTTTTACCCCTAGGTACATCTGTGCCAGAGCCGCCTCTACCTACTCGTATCCAGACAGGGATGTATTGCTCGGAAAACTCACAAAATCTCTACAATACCAAAATTCTAGGAAGTTCTTCTGTACTAATCCTCAAAGTTCATCTTAGGTCTACGTGCTCTAATAAGAGTTTATCTAAATCTAGCTTCCAAGGTTTGTACTAAACTTCCTCTGATACCAACTGTAACGCCCCGACCCTAGATACCCAGAGTCGGTGCATTATTACATAACATTGGCATGATCACAAAGGATCAAGTCTCGAAAGACCGATTAGTTTGGTAGTCTTGGAAACACTAGATATATTCACAAGCCTTACATTACATCATAAGGTAAAAAAACTACAACAACATCTTGCCTTCATATCCCCTCATACTATCCCTACAGGTCATTCATAAATTATTTTGTCATAATCCTCAGAAAAATAAAACATTGAAAGGGGTGAGCTCAGATGCTCAGTAAGGATAACATTATAGAAGAAGCTTTCATAGATAAGCATAAACACTTAAGGCAGTTTATAACTAAAACAAAAGCCTTTTAAACTTGAACTTCAGCCTAAAATGGTAAAGATAAAATAAAATAATTCCATTTACTTACTCACATGGATATTCTACTAGTCGAATGATCACATGAAATATCAATAACCACTTTCATAATGATGGAATACATAATGCCAGACTATCATAACCACATATCCAAGGCCTCGTGCCAAGACTACAAATAAGATTTTGCCAAGGCCTTGTGCCAAGACACTAGTTTGTCTCATGAGACCTACCGATGCATCGAGGAGCTATAGCGGGCTCCACCCGTCACTTATTAAGTCCAATGCATTCCTCATATGAACAGGTTTAAACATAACATAAACATTCGTATTAAAACTGGCATACTAAATGTCAATACTTTAACCACAAACCATGAATGGTATAAAAATAGCACATCCACAGTCAAACATAACTCATTCGATACAATATGGAATATTGTATTTAATCACATTAACCTCAATCAATAATAATTAAGGATGTTGACATAGAGGAAAATAATCATCAAAACTATTTGATAGAAATATCCCCCTTTTTCTTGAAATCATTTGAAAGTCACACTATTTGTCAAGAAGCCATTTAAAAATAGATTTTTGAATCAAATTGTCCCATACCACTTTGAAACTTTTAAAAAGAGTTTTAATTTTATAACTTTAATGTCCATATAAATAAACCTTAAACCCATTTTTAAAAACATGGACATTAATGACCAAGATTTAGAAGAATAAGTCTTTAAAACATTTAAAATTGGTATTTTAGTTAGAGTTTCTAACCAAAAGAGATACACTTGAATACAAATAATTGAGGTAATAAAAATATTGTAATATCATGAGAATAAAGGGATTCATGATATACTATGTCAAAGTACATTATATACACCACATAAAAGTTATTTGGTGTATATCAACAAAGAAGTCTCAATGGAATGTAAATTGAGATCAAATCTCTCATAAAGGCCGTATCCTTAGATTAAGGATAAATCAACGACATAGTTATGTGTGAAAAATATAAATACACTAAATATGATTGGATATTAAGTGTAAAACAATCAAGGGACATTCACACATATTCTAGTAAAAAAACACCAATGAATTGGATGTTTATCTCAACAAATCGAGATTGAGTAAAAATTACTCTTATCCAGTTCATACCAATGACTTGAGAATTTATCAATGGAGTGATTATGTGTATAAAAAGTATATCCACAAAACGTGGAGTGGAAATTATGAAATAATCAAATGAATAGTGATTCCACACATAATCTTGGAGTAAAATAATCAATGAAGTATGTGTAAAGCCAAATGAGTGGAAATTGAAATTTCAAATTCCCTTATTGATTTGGTAACATACAAAACATACACCCATGAAAGAAGAATCATACAATGACGATGTAAATATACATGAATTAAAGTATATTACACAATGAATACAAACATGGGCAGTACACACACCACATGTAATAAATAAGTGGTGAACAATGGAAATCTCACTGAATTAAAAGTGAGATAAGAAACCCCTTACCTTGTAATTTTCCTTGGTTAGGGGTAGGTTAACCTCCTGTATAATGTTGAAATAATTGTTATTAAATTATTCATTAATCATATATATTAATATGATATCATATATGATCTTTTAACATTGCTTTGTTAATAATATCTTAGAATTATCGTCGTTTCGGGTGTTGACTTACTCGTTTTCTTTTATATGTTTTGTTACGTAAGCCATGTTTGTCATGGATAGGTTGTATATAATTCATAACCAGAATGATATAAAGTTCTTAAACATTATTTTTAAATCATCAAATGATAATTATACTTGAATGGATATGATGGAGAATGAATCTCATTGCGTTCGTGGAGACGGTAGTCCGTACGTATGCACGAGCGACAATATCATTTTTTGATATTAAAATAATATATAATTGGACGTTATATCATATATACAGAATAATTATCATGTTATATTTATTATTTAAATGAGTTACACATCATTATTATACCCACCCAAATAATAATATATTGAATAACAATTACACCACGACGTGGAGACAGTAAGCCGTACGTACGCACGTATAGTGACATGTAATTCAAAGGGTGGATAGAATACTGAATATGGTTGTACCATATTTATAATAACATAATAGTATATTTAAGATACTGGAGTTATTATTTTATAATGGTAATAACAAAGAAAGAAGAAGTGGAAGAAGAAAGGAACTTGAAAAGGGGTGGTGAAAACATTACCTCTTCTTCGGGTTCTTCCTTTTGATTTGATCAAAAGGGCTCCTTAGGTTGGCTTTATGATCAAAATAAGGCCTCTAGGTTGTATTGAGGGAAGTTGAGAGAGTATTCGGGCAGGTTTTGGCCTAACCAAAAGGATTTGAAGGTGTGAAGAAATGAGAAGGAGTAGTGCCCTTTTATAAGAGGGGTGAGGGGTACCTTTGGAAAAGCTAGAAATATTAATTTATAATAAATTCATATTCGGTTTCTAATGGCTCCAAAGTTGATTATTAAAAGGTTAAGGTGGGGATAGGTCTAAAACCATTCAACCAATAGAATTTAGACAAGTTTGGGTTACTATATTAACCTTATCTTTTAGTTTTAACTCTTAGTTAATTAGTTTGACATTTACCATGTCACTTTGTATTTTTATATTATATAGTTAATAAACAAACAATATACATATAAGAGACCCCCAAGTGGTCCATGAATGATATACCTATCATGATATAAGTATCTTGGCCGAACCTTATATTTTTAGGAATTTAATATCAATTAATAATATAATATTTGTTTTAAAAAACTCTTTTATGTCAATTTTGACACTATTCAATAGTTGATTTTTATGAAACTCATAACAGAATGATTAATTCGAACAATGTCCATTAAATCAATCCTAATATGTCATATTATCCTAGAAAATTAGTTTAATTCATTAAAAGTCTTAAATTATATTTATTTGGGTATTTATAATATCAATTATTTTAATTTTTCACTATTATGGTAATTACTGCATCATCATTGTGTCATAAATATATTAAAATATTTAATGTCTAAAAATTATAAATAAAATATAATTATGTATGAAATATTATTTTATTTCTAATTAATATTTACAATAGAATTTATCTTATTTATAACCCTATATTAAAAATGATTTAGTAAATAAACTTTGATTTTAACTCTTTTAACTCTTCTTTGATTTAAATAATAATAAATGTCCTAATCTAATCCAAGTGGACCTAAATGATAATATTTTATTCCTAAGGTTGTTTTTTGTCGAGATACATTTGTCCAATAGAATTAGGACATGTGTTAGGGTAATATTAATATCATTTTTACACTTAATTACCCTATTTACTTTTAACCGTGGTAAATAAAAGTAAAAAGTTACTATTCACCAAAAATTATTTTCATCTCATTGAACCACATTTTACTTCTTGATATTAACCGTGTCTCTCGGATTTTTGAATTTCCATTCACAAAAGCAGTAAAATTAAGTTTTTTGAAAAATTCAGTTATTTTAACTACCACTTAGTACTTTCATTATTCATCAAAAATTGAAGTTTTTTAGAACAATGCCAAAATTTCACCCTAAGCTATAATTGATATTCCAAATTCAAAAATTATGTCTATTTTAAAAAATTCTAAACATATAAGTTGCATTAATTAATTTTATAATTAATTCCCACTGTCACAACAAATAGCGTGTTTTTAAGAAACAATATATATCAAAAGATTGACAATTGTTTAGGTCCAATTTCAAAGTGAAATTAATTCTAATAAACACCATTAGATAAAATGGTAAAAATATATTATAATTATACTTTAAAAACACTCAATAATATAATTTATCACTATAAATTATTTTTATTTAAAAAGTTGTTTTTAATTAAAATTTAGTAATTTTCACTATTCATCAAAATATAATTGTTATCCGAAAAGTTCCAAAATTTCATCCTAGGATAAATTCGATATTCCGAATCCAAAAATGATGTCCATTTTGAGAGATATAATTTATAAAATTTCAAAAAGTAGGTATTACTATTCATAACGGCTAGTTTGATTGGTTGTGGTGTGTTAGAATCTCGAAGTTGCGTACAATGCATGTCATTGCATTATTTGAAGGGAAACGTACCGTGGAAGTTTGGGGTGTTACATTATTTTTCTTCTATGTAGACATTATTTATGAAGTGTTATACTTCATTGGGGATATGATATAATGTTATAACCCAAATTACTACTATGGATGGATTATGGTGATGATATTTGAAGAATGATTCTATGAAATTTGTAACCATAAAATGAGTTAATTATTCTATGATGAAATAAGTAATATTTTTATGACATCATCCAATACATTTCTCTGTATAATTATAATTATTTTATGAGTAAAAGTTTTTAAAAAGAATTAATTTCAATGGGTCATGACGTCATAATATTATAAATTTTTTTCATTATGTTCTTAAGGGGAGGAAATTATATATCTCTCTAATGCATTGGGTAAATATTGTTATGTAAAGAGATAAAATGTACTTTAAGGGGGATTTAACCCTGTTAAATAATGGAATAATTTTACCATGATAGTCTTGGGAGTGAACCTTGACTCTGGAAATGATTGTATAGAGAGTTAATCCATTATATGAATGAAAAAATTAAGTGCATTGAACACATTAAAATAATTAAAACTAGATGGGGGCTAACTCAATGAAAGAATGAACTGTGTGTAGGGAATGGCTCCAATACACTATGGGAAATTATCCACTATTTTAATCATTCTAGTTTTCATTGGAAAAAGAAAAAAATATTCCATCCATATGTTTATTCCAAAAATTTATGAATTGTTCATAGGATATATTCATATGGCTCATGATTTATTATTGATGATTCCAAATTATTATGAATTATGTATTTTTTATGAAAAATACTTATGCAATGAATCACAATTAATGATATTTGACTAATTTATTATGAATCTTATATGTTTTGATATTATTATAATACCCTTATTCTTGTCTTTTTCCCACTAATGATGTTTATTTTCTATCTTCAATGCTTACCATTACTGGACATTTGATCCCACCCTTTATTTTGATTCAATTTCCCAATGTTATGATGAAATGTTTAATGTAGTCCATGTCTAATAATGGTACTATGTGAGAAGCAATTTTTAGGAGCCAATGAAGAACTTAATAAAAATTATTTTATTTTTTGTCTTGTCTCTAAATACACAAAATCACTACAGATCTGGGGTGTTTAATATTATGAGACGTGTTGAATATTCATCTAAAATGATGTAACATTTATGTATTAATTTCTATGACCCCATGAAATAAATCCAAACATATATTATACCCATTATGATACATTCTCAATCATCAGGATTAAGAAACTGGCGATTGATCCTCACTCATGAGGGTCACCCTGTTTGAATAACAATATTATTTCATAGGAACCCACTATGTGATCTATAGCCCACAATCAAAATTTACAAAAGACATTTATATATGATTTTAGAAATATTTTATCACTCTTATTATGAGTGAGAATAAATTATAATATTATTTCATTATTGATATTTAGTTTCTTTCAGAATTTATTGAAAAACATTAACGGTGAGGAAACGTTTATATGAAATATCCTTGATCGGTACTATATGGATTTTATAGTAAGCTTCATTTATGATGGAATAAATATTGTAGCATTATTATGTTGTTTTAAAAACATGTTTTTGAAATCCTCCAGTGGGACAAGGAATGTACACCATCTATTAAGAGACTTATAATGTATTTCAAAAATATCTTATAGAGTTTGATTTGATTTGCTCATGATCTATAGTGTGTTTATAGAATTTCATATTAACTCTAATATAAATTATAACATGATACTAGTAATTTTTTTATTCCTTTATGAGATATGATTTCAATCAACTAGAATGGCTTCATGAAGATGTGACCCTTCTTTAGTTAACACAAAAAAAAATTTGAATTTCGTTGGTAGTGGGAGTATACATAAAATCCTACCCCAAGTTTTCCATAAGAATATGCTGAAATTGTTCTTATATTTTTATCATTATGACATATTTACAACCTTTTAGAACACTGCCTTGGGTAGAACTATTTTACTCCTTCACCATAAGAAATTTCTAATGGTAAATTTCTATAAAAATGGATTTATAAATATGTTATTCAATGATAGTGGTTATTTAAGACAAGTCTCATCCTCTGTTTATTTCATTTATGTGACGATTTTATTTATTAGTGAGGGAATGTATATCATATTTCTCTATAGATAGTACCAAATATTAATGGAATATTTCCTTTATTATGTGAGAATATACAGGGGGGTTATATGATACATGAAGGAGTAAAAGCCATTTATTCATTATTTTTCATGATTTTATAATATACCTAGTCATAGGGAACATGAATATGGGAATGTATCCCATGTTTCATGGTTTTTCTCCCTTGGTAGGATCTATTCTAGGCAATGTTGGTCTATCATGAAAGGATCAAGATCTCTATGGAGGATTCCTTAATAGGGCCCAAATGTGTTGGAACTGTGTGAAATTATTTATATGGGTGGATGTTTGGAACCTTTCAAGGTGGTTATTGGGTAGTAGATATGTAGAAATCACTATTACGATATACATGTATACTGTGGAAATGATACAAATTGTTTTTGTATATATAATCTTCTGAATTTTCTAGAGGTCATCAGTGGGTCCACATATTCCCATTAGGCTCATCTGGATTTGGGTGGGAAGTGATGCTTCATTGGGTGGAGTATTTCTTACACTTAATCCATGGTGTGAATAATACTAGAGATTTATATTATCCCTTTGGATCATTCAAATCATACCACTAGATGTGCTAATTCATTGGTAACTTTCTCCTAGTATTAGTGGTTATGTACTTTGTATCAACAATCCCAAGCATTGGTAACCTCATATATTGAGGAGTATCTTGAGATGCACCATGGTGGTTTCTTGCTTGGGTTAATGTCTTCGATTCTTATAATGAAAAACTAAAGGGTGTCATTACATTAGATAAAAAAGTGTTCTAGAAATGTTTTTGGAGTCTGTAAAGGTCTTAAAAGACAAAAAATAAAACACATAAATTTATTATCATAATGAATAGAATGTTTGATTGATTTCATTACCATTTAATGAATTTGTATCAGTTTCCCCACTTTTGTTTCTAGTGGAAACCCGAATGAGTCCATTATCAGAGATATATAGACATTATCATCAATGTTGACCTTATTTTTTAAATTCATGTATTCCAAAGGGTTTGAACCTATTAGATCTTATTAATGAACACTTGTTTATAGTATGTTCTATTTGTTCATAAAAATCATTAACTATGAATTATTACATAATATAGGATTATCAAATGCATTAAATAAATATTCATTAATCATTTCCAAATCCATATACATGACTGGTTAACGACACTCTAGTGATTCCATTGTATTAATGAATTGATGTGAACATATATATAAGTTAATTTTTTTCCCAAATTTCTCTTTTTAAGATAGTGATTTCAATTTTCAGATCTACAAAATTAAATAAATTATTTATTAACATTGTCTTAGGATTTAGTTTTCAATAATGGTATTGGGATTACACATATGAATGAAATTTATATCTATAATTATAAGTTGAATTAGAACCCATGTATTTCAATGCCTCTTGATAGGATAAGTGTCAATTTGGGATGGAATAAACATTGAATGGATCTATTATCCTTCAAAAATTTTAATTCTCTTAGGCTTTAAGCATTATTGGAGTATATAATTTTTTGTTATAATAGAAAACTACCAAAACTTAAGAATATCTATGGATCATTCCCCTAGAAGTGTGTCTTTCTAAATAACCCAAATAATTTTATTTATGGTTAGCCCAAATTATTTAAAAAATATAGAATATATTGAATAAATCAATGTGCCTATATAAAATAAATATGATGCAAAAGTGGAATCATTCAAAACCTTACCTAAAATGTAGATGGACTTATATCATGAATTGTTGGAGTAGACTCAAAACTGTGTGTAAATATTGTATACCTCAACCTTGATCTACATTTTAACTCTCTTTTAGAGAGAATTTATATTAATGTATTTGACCAAAACCCTAGGAGACTATTAGCTAAATAGAACATGTAATGAAAACAATCCCACTATTATAATATACCTAAATAATATCTTGAACCCAACTACTATGTAGATTCTCTCTAAAAAGCCATATTATATGCACCAATGAAATATTATTGAATTTTCCAAATACACACATTGAATTGACACCTGATAGGTATATTTATATACTACGACTGAACGTAACCCATCCCACAACCCATGTGACTACCCAAATTGTCTCCTACCCTATGTGGATGAGATGAAATGCAACTCTAGATACTCTACACATCACTTCCTTAGTGACAAATAACAAATTAGAAAATTCTTCTCATCAATGTTCCACTATAGGTCTCCTTAATAGTGGAAAAATAACCAAAACCACCAGTATTATTCATAAATCATAAATTTAGGATGGATAAGTTCATTACATTTATATAATATGATAATTTATTATTATTCCCTTATTCACAAATTGAATATATAATGTAATCTTCAAATTTTCTAGCCCTATTTTCGACTTCCTAAGATAAAATCATGAAAACGCTGGATCTTCATCAATGGAACTACATTTTCTATAACTAATATCTATGTTTGGGAACTATTCTTGAAATTTATATTTATTTCTACTATTAATGTATTTGTAATGAAGTGAATAAAAATTTAGTTCTGAAATCCCATCCAAGGGAACCCATCAAGTTGGTTAACTTGGACAAGAATATCCTATAAGATAATTAGAGGTTTATATAGCATATAATAAAAAATAACCATAATCATAGGAGGTGTATCTAAATGATTAAACTTTATTTTTATCGACTCCACCCAGATCTCAGAATTTTTTTTGAAATCAGTAACTATAAAAAAGTTGGGTGATGATTAAGTAATTCCTATATCATGCTACAAATGTTACTATATCATATATATTCTATAATTCAATGTTTGTTATAACCCTTAATTAGATCTCACAGTGTAGATCATTCATCACCAGTGTTGGAACACCATTGGGTTCCAACTCCACTCTCAGTTTGGAATGCTCTTTCACACCTTCAATGAAACATATTTATTAAGATCATAGAGGTATATCACAATAACTCTAGACACATGCCTCAAAAATAATTTTTATCACAGCCATAAATTTCATAATTTTGGATACTAGTAACATGAATAATATTTAACTACTCTTTATTCAAATCTTTTTTCATAAATGTAACACAACATGAGCCTTCTCCAAATTTTCATCTACCCATTACCAGGGTCACCACCAAATACATATTTTTCCATATCATTTATTTTTTATTTTATTTTTTCCATGAATATTACAACTCTAGTTCGGTTAATTTAAATGATAGAAACATGTTCTAGAGGGAAAATCATTATAATATTCTATGGAAATTTTATTTATCAGAATAAATTTGTAAACTTGGTAAATAAACAATAAAAACAGTAAACAAATTATCATGGGAAACATCTAGATAAGATAACTCTATCATGATATGTATGATAACACTCTCATTTTATTCATGAAAACACTATATATGTTATTACTGAAACATTAAATAATTTAAGCCTAGGTCGCCACTATTTGAAATAACAAAATGAAAGAACATGGATGATGTGTGAACCCAAAATGTCTTATTTGATTCCAGAAAAAAGTCCCTATATCCACCCTAGTCCTTGATTAAAATTCTAAAAATCATAAATCACATCGGGTTCATCAAACATCCGAAATAATCTTAATTATAGAAATTTAGTAAGCAATCAACATTCCCATCCATGGTAAATTTCAATACCCACATTCCTGGATTATCCATTCCCATGGATAATATCCATAAAAATCATAATAAACATACAATTTCATATACACCATCACCATAATATTAATCGTATGAAAAATAAATTACTTGATACTAATTTATAACATTCATGACCTAGTTCACATCCACTATAACAAGACCAGGTCTATATATAACCAATGAGAACATCATCATATAACTAAGGCTAAAGACTAGAAACAATAGTGTAAAAATGTTTTCATTAGACTATCTCAATATGATATAATAACTATAAATAATAGTGTTCCTAAAAATAATACCTTTCATATAGATAAAACTATATAAATTAACATCATGGATAACTGAAAATTAAATAATATATCAACCTGGTATGTGTTTCCATGAATAACTATATATGAAATAAAATTAAAAAAAACCATCAAGATCTATAGGGGAAGATCATAAAAAACATGATTATGTAAATTCCATAGTAACAAAAACTATAATAATAAATCAAAACTATTATTGAGCCTTATACCGGTGTTATCTCCCATACCCTATCAAAGAATACCAATAAAATGATAAATAATATTATTGTTTCCCTTATCTTGATCAGTAAATAAATAGTTTCCTCATATACTTGTAGTGTCCAGAGTAGGGTGTTATTACAACTCCTTAGGTCACCACCACAATTTCCTATAAATTTTTCCAATTTATATAGGTTCATATTGATGTTCCATAATAAATTACTAAAAGCATAAATAAATAAACATAATTCTTCCTTTAGTTCTATGGATACATCATGTAATGATTATTTTGGATTCAGCCTATACTAGATGTAAATGAACACTATATGTGAACAAAAACAAGGGTTAGATAATTATACACACATAATATAATAAATTTTAATAGATCCACATAAAAATCACATCACATAGTGGGAAAAATTACCCACTCTATATGAACCTCAAATATCACATCTCCTCCAAAGAAGAAATAACACCATAGATTAAAACAATTGCATAATTAAAATCACTATAAGGAATAGTTATCCACCCTATAACCATCTCAAATATATTATCACCATCCAAGGGGACCAGTACATATCCCTAAATCTATTAGATAAGTCACATCCTACTTGAGAATAATGTGTTGTCCCAGGACCATGTCTAAAGTCACCACCTTTGGAGAAATAACTCCCTACCCTAAAAACATATCCAATATCACATCACCCTTGGGTAATAGAGGCCCTCCCTATAACCATTACATTAGTCTATTGATAATAATAATAACGGACATCCCTAAAAATATTTTTAAAACATCATATAATATTTTCTAAATTTATGAAATGATAAAAATTCATGCCATAATTGTAAAAAATGATATTATCTATATTCAATGGTTTTTTATCTTGTGAAACTTACCTATTCCAAAATTTAAATTTTAGTTAAATTTCAAATATTTGGAACGCCCAATAAATATTCTGAACCAAAAATTACTAGGGATACCAACTTTTAGATCCAATTTATGACACATTCACATTTTATGGTTCAACCTTTGGTGTTTATATTCATCTCATTAGGTCAAGGACTCAATTTGTTTATACCTAGAGTTTCCTTTATTATTTCCTATTAAATTCCTTCAAGGAACACAATGCCTTATGACCAGATACTTAAGATATATATTTAATAATTGAGTACACATAATTTGAAGATTCCGATTTTGATAAGAAATCTAACTGTAAACCATATTGGTAAAATTTAGGTCATGAAATATTTGGTCAATGTAGCATAAAATAATATACACATTATATTAGTATTATAACATAGAGGTAACATAAAAACCCAACCTTATCCATATAAGAACCCTTTAATATAATATTTAAATTTTAGTGGTGCTCAAATTAATGAAATCAAACAATTTGATTAAAAGCATGAAATTACTCAAAAACTTCTATAATAAGAATATCCCATGGAATAATAAGATAAATCAAGGATGAATCAAATGAGATGGAAAAAATTACTTATTTATATCATACAAAATAAAAAATACTACAACATATTAATGGATGAGGAAGACCAAACCTTGGAATAAAAAATATTAGGAGATTAGAGGAGGTCGTGTCCCTTACTATCATAGAGGACGGGCCCTAATTAATAATATTTTAACATTAAAATAATTTATTAAATTATTTTTTCTTAATATGACCCAAATGATGCATCTGTAAAACACTATTCATGTCATGGTGTAATGAACCCCCATTTTCACAATAATTGTGTGACCTATCTACATAATGTAATTCCTACTTCCCCTATTATGAACCATGAGTCTCATGCTTCAGTGAATCATAGTGTGAGCACCAAACATTAAGAAATAAATCTATTATCTTACCATGATTCATGATGAAACTCCCCTATTATGGTGCACTCCCCCATAAAATCACATTACACACCATATAATATAATGTATGAATAGAATACCTCATGAAATTTATTAATATGGTTTTTTTATTTTTAATATAGAAAGAAAATACATAATTTCTTGATGATTTATAAAAAAATTTAACACCACGGTGTGAAACTAACTATCTAATCACATACTATATAAAATTTATAATGAAATGACATCATAGTTCAAAACATCAGGGTCACTTAATTGATATGTTATAGTCGCCACCATAGTGTGACACCATTTTGCATGGTTTTATTCCCACTCATAAGGTTTTTTTGACCTTATCACCCAACATGTAAGGATCATTATTATGGTGTGACGCTCTTCAACATGATGGTATACTGTAATTACATAGATCATTTTCATTCAAATTATATATGATATTCAATAAGATATATAATGTTTATGATACTAGAACATTTAACTCTATCCTAACATGACCATTGCATCCCACTATTAATAGTAAATATATTAGAGGTTTCCCCAAAATAACACCTGAAACATGATATTTGTTTTAGAAAAAAGTTATTTCCCATGGTATAATGAATATACAATCTCATGTGAACACCCATAATGATATATTATCTAGTGATCATGGTGTAATGGTCTCTATAAAATAAAATTTGATCCACAGCCCTTTGAAAATTCCATGAAATTACTCTTAAAATCCAAAAACGCTCAAACAATCATCAATTGTGAAACTTTTTGATGTTACGAAAATATTATATTACGTTTATATCTCAAAAAGCGCATTGTCTTAAAAAATTTATGTGAACATATGCCTTATATATAACATGTGATTGTAATTTTTAATCCCAAAAATGAAAAACATTCTTCCAAAATCATTAAACACAATAACTAGTTCTATCAAAATAGGTCATTCATGGAAATAGTATCATTTCTCATTATTTTCATTATGTAATCCAAAATTCTCTTAGTATGTCCAATAATAATCTAGTATTATGATAACTCCGCACAATCCTTTAACTAGATTATGTAATATATTTTGACCTAAATGTTATCCTAATATCACTCAAAATCCATGTGTATCCATAAACACTCATCTAACAACTTTGTCCACATACCATATTCTTATAATTACTAAAAAGATTCAATAACCACTACATTACCACAATATGTTTATCTTTATAAATTGAACCACAATAATTATATTATATTTTGATAACATATCCAACCACTATAAATATTTTGGTAATAATAGTCAACCTCTTTGGATTTTCATCAACATAATATCAATTATTTGTCATCATTTGATATCAAAATTCCTCTAAAATAATGTTTTTAATTTTTAATTCATCAATAAAATTATAATAGATATATATATATATATTTCCATAATATATGGAGAGAAATATTGTTTTTAAAAAACGAAATATTCAATCTTCTAAACCTATTTGAGTCGTGTATTAAAGTATGAAACAATAAATAAATAGTTTCAAACATTAAATAAAACATACCCTACTAATTTGTATAAAATACATACATGAATTTTATAATCATTTAAATCGTATAGTCACTAGTTATAAAACATAATTTTAAATAATAATGATTTGTGATCTTATATAAAATATAATTAATCTTCATAATATAATTATATTGATGAAATAAATGGTTTTATCATGTTTTGATGAAAAAATAAAATCATCCCACTATAATTTCATTGTAATTTCGTATATTGAAAATCATTCATCTGTACTTGTATTCATATAAATTTTTTCATTTATTCATTTCTTAAAATTAGTAATTATTTTTATTTCATAAAAATTATTATATAATTATATACCAATTATTAATAATAACCGTCTTATTCACCTTGGATTTTAAATTTCATTTTTCATATTACATTTTTATTACATTCAATCTTAAATTTCTAAACAACTTGTTAAATTAATAAAATTTATGGGGAATGTTGTGGAGTGTTATTTATTATTATGTTAAATATATTTTATACCCTACTCTTAAATTTAATACACATTTAAATATCTTCATATAGTTTTAAAAATCTAATTTTTTTGAAGATGCATATAATTATATTAAAATAGTAATGATTCTAATTTTAATATTAAATAAATTTTTTACTTAATTGTTATGGTACATTATTTATTCCATGTTTTAATATGTATACTTTCATATAGGAGGGATTGAATCTGGGTATCATCATTTCCCACACACTTACTCTTTGAAAAATATCCCATTTTATTATTGGATGAAATATATCTCTTGTAAACCATTATAAAAAAACAATAATGTAAAACAGTAATCCTGAAAAGTTAAATGAAAATAATAATGTTCAAATTGTATTTACATATTTCATCAAAATGGTTTCACATAGGATCATACACATATAAGAGAACTATAATTTAAATTAAACACAATATATGTGATATTTTATTTATATTATTTAAACAAGGGATATCCATCCCATGATTTACGAACTTAAATATTTTAGTACAACACACAACATCTCCAATAGTTACTTGATCTTCATATACACATCAACTATAATGAGAAAATGAAAAACTATTCCACATGAAGTCCATCGATTTATCATATTAACTTTCATAATTAACACCCTCATAAGAGGGTCACATTTTCTTCAACTCTGTAGAATAATGAATATAATATTCATTAATGTTTCCTCTATAATTATAAATATTCTATTAATATCCAATTTTAGGTTCCTATTTTTTCTATAGTATTTCATAAAATTTATTATTAATTATCAATCCCTCTATCATAAAAATATTTATAGTTTATATATTGAATATATCTCAATAGAAAAACTAAATTTTATATTAATTTATATCATGATTTAAACATAAAAATACATTTTAGATCTCATAGACTTGATCATTATGTTTTTAATAATAATAATTTCCCATTATATTAATAGAAAACTCATTTATCCATCTTGTCAAATACCTCATAATTTTTCCATTTTAATCTTAAATTAATATTAAAATTAATTTATTATAAAAAAAGTGTCATGATTATAAGTATTGAATGATTATATAATTATATTACTATAAATAAAACATTTTATATGTTTTTTAAAATTACTATTTATTGTTTTCTATAATTTTAAAAGATTTTATTTCAGAAACCTAAATATTGAAAACATTGGTTCACTCTTATGTAAACCCTAATTATACTTCCTCACCACTTACTTATCATCTTTTCTGTCTTTTCTACAATTTTTATCTAATTATACTTTTATTATATTTTTATATAACATTAAACATATACATAAAGAACAATTAATAAATTCTCTTTTTATAATCTATAGTTCTATGAATTAAAGAAAATAAATCGAGATATTTAAACCCATCAAAAAATCCTCTAACTAATTTGAATTTGTAAATAAAAAATGTTGACATATAAAAATAAATTTTTATAAATAAAAATAAAAAAATATATAACAAATTTATCATCCATTGATTAAAAATTTCCAATATTATACCTTTTTAAATTTTTTATCCACATATAATTCTATATTAAATTATGTATTATTTATCACTTCTTTAAAATAAATATATCATGTCTTTTATAAAATTTTAAACATGGTATATCCCTATTAATTTATATTTTTTCAAAATAATTAAATATAGATCTATAATTATATAACATACCCACTTAAACATATGTTAATATTATATTCAATCCTCACATTGAATTATTCTAGAATTATTCCCCCCAAACTATCTGTTCCACAAAAATATTTCTCAATATTTAACATGAAAATATGTAGTGTAGACTAAAACATCAAAATTACATGACAAATAATATAATGAAATTTTTTATATAACATATTATATAATTCAAGTTGAGTAGAGACTCAATATAAAAAACAACGGGAAATTTAATTTCAATCTAGTTATATATATTTCATTAAATTTTAGAGGTAATGTGGGATTTTAGTAAGATTTTTTCTATAGATTTTTTTTTCAAAGGAATATAAATTGGGTTTCATTAATTATTAAAAAATTGGGGATTATATCTCCACATTAATCTGTAATAATATATAAAAAATTATTATAAATGAATTCAAAATTAAGAAAAGTAGTATCTTACAAATCATTTGAATATTAACACTTTTGTATAATCTAAAGGGTAACTGATGTTCCGCAAATGTAGGTTTATTTAAGCTTCAAGCATTGTCTCAATAAGGATAGTTCTTCACATCTAGTTTAATGGTATCTTTATACAAATATATCATGAAATTTATAAAATGTTATTATTCATAAGAATTAGAATTAAATTATTCATCCATGTAAACATGTGAATTTATCATTACAAATATCCAACTGAATTATCCCTTTAGGATATTTACTGATGTTGAATGTTCTTCCTCAGTTGGTTCTGGTCATCGGCTCCGGTGATGGGTAGTGACGGCAATAGTTTCCAAGGGGTTACAACAGCGATGATGGCGTCGGGTACGCAACTCAGGGAGGCTTCTTTTGGATCCATGTCTCGAGGTTGTCTCGCCTCGCAGCAGGCGCGTGGAGGTACTGGGCTCGAGGGTGCCAAACTTTGGATGGTTTTGTTTGAAATTTGAGTTTGGAATTTTGAAATCATCTGGATATGGGATGTTGGGATGATGATTGAATGTACGGTTTCCACTACCCTAAAGTGGCTTTCATAAAATTCATAAAAAAAGGATTTTGAGGATCTATCAATTTGGAAAAGAAAAAATTAGTTCTAAAAACATATGGGGAAAATCAAATACCAAATATTTGATTCACATCAATATAATCTTCCAAAACAATGTATTTTTTAATAATTTATAA
This sequence comes from Viscum album, assembly GCA_963277665.1. Taxonomy (NCBI): domain Eukaryota; kingdom Viridiplantae; phylum Streptophyta; class Magnoliopsida; order Santalales; family Viscaceae; genus Viscum; species Viscum album. The sequence goes on from OY728119.1 coordinate 1,657,326,280, forward strand.
ATCCAATTTTGATCCATTAATATCAATATTGATTTGTTAAAAACATGTATACGATAATGACATATACATAATTATTTAATGAAATCATCACACACTTATTCAATAATTACAAATCCTGATAAAAAATATAGTTTGGAATATAAATCAAATATTTTTAAATTATATCTCCACCAATGGTACCCAAAAAATATTACTTCATCATGGATAGTATCTTCATAAAACATACACAACAAAACATATTATAAACCTCACTTCCGAGATAGATATATCATTTTACTATAACACTTTACAAACACGAGCATAATTTTTTCTCTCCCAATATATAATGAAATTTCATTTCACATCCTAAATAAAATAGAAAAATAATATATATGAGAAAAAGGTTTCACTCTAAATGTTATTTGTGTGAGAAAAATGGATGATACTTTTTTCTCAATAATGAACACATTTATTTTTCCCCTAAATACAATGAGATCTCATTAGGCAAGTGATTTTATTTTTCTATATAGAAATGTGATTTTGGGTCATGGTCATAAAATCTTTTTCTTGAATTTCTTTGTGTGAATTACAGATATTCAAATAATTTATTAAAGAAGATTTATTATTTTCATCCATATTCATTTTATTTAAATTCTATTTTTTCTTATAGTATAATAATTCAATATTTTAATACATGACCATAATAAATTCACCTTCACAAATAATATCAATTATTTTTTATTTATAATTTTCTCATAACATCTCATGAAATTTGATTTATTCATCATGTATAATTTCCTTTTTCTATATATCACTGTTTACTTATTATGCTTTTATTTTTCATTATATTTTCAATTTACGTGTAAAAATAATATTTTAGTCATTAAAAAATATTATTATTTCATGGATAATTATTTTGGTTTATCATAACTGAAATCTAATAATCAGTTCTATTTTATTTGAGGAATGATGAAAAAAATTCTCACAAGTTATTCAATTCACAAAAACAGTCAAGGCCTGTTTGAAATATATTATGATGTCCCCTATTCTTTTAGAAGATAAGAATATAATCTTTAAAAGGATAAAATTCTTATAAATCATTATATTTGTGTTTCAAAAACATTACTATTCATCTTATAAAAAAGGGTAGACTCTCCCATTTTTGTATGTAAATTTGTACTCATAAATTGTGGTTTTCATTATCCAAGAATATTTTTCACTATATTGGATTATTTATTTGATTATAATAAATAACAGTGTTGACCATGATTACAAATTCCATTGGGTCTATCAACAATTACTATATGAATAGAAATATATATTTATAATGTTTTCTTTGTAAATTTCTTCATCATATCTTTACACCCTTAATGTAGGATTTTATTATAGCTCATAAATTAAAATATTATTCCAAAAATATCAATTTGTGTGCTTAATAATGTTAATTTACCCATAGTCCCAAATGAATATTTATTTCTTATTTCTAATAGACTTATGTATAACTTGGAAATTTCCAACTTTTATAAGATATTAAAATTTAATATATTTTTTTATAAACTGGCTTTCTTACACTTTCTCACAAAAACACTAGATGTGGTTATAGTTTTATTTCAAATTTTCACATCAATTATTAATCTATAATTTTAAATATAATTTCAAATATTCATGTGAAAACATTAGTGGAAATAATATATTCTTAATGGAATGTTAAATTTTTATCATTATCATTTAACACATAAAAGTTCATAGAAAATGAATGACAATTAAATATTTCTTAGCATTAAGTGAATATTTAACATTAAAAGAATTATAGACTCCCAAATTTAATTTAAATATCATGAAAATTACTGTTCATATTTTTTTATAAAACATTATAAATATATTCATTATTTGTATACATTTTTAATTTCTCTCAAAATGATTTACAATGACTTCATACATTAGGTAATTCTATTACAATATATTTTTAGGATCATTCATTTTATTCTCTTTAATTTACCAAAAAAAATCATGATATTAACGATGAAATTATATTTTGTATTTAGTTAATATAACATAAATTTACTCTTTTTAATGGATTAATAATTTTCCTTGATTTTATTAAGGTAATACTTCCAAAAATAATGTCCAATTATTCAAGTTTCACAACCTTAATAAATTTATCCGCTACTTATTTGGTGATATTTTATCACAATAATAAATTTTGTGATACTTCTTCTTTTATCTTCATATATTATTCATCAAGTGTTCATTTCTTTATACATTTTTCTAACAGAGAAAAAATATAAGCTACCATAAAGGTTAAAAGGTTTTGTTGGGGTTTATTTAAATAATCATTGGAATGATAATATTAATTATCATATAATTCATTATAAATTTGATCTTCTCCAGTAGTACTGGGATAAATAAAAGAAAAATATTGATTTGATATTTATATTTCCTATTTATAACATGGTTTCTTAAAATGTACATAGAAATATGTGGTGTCCAAGTCTACACAATTGGCGGTTTCTCCAGTTATTCATATTAAATGATCAAAATAATGTACTCAAATATATAAAATAGAAATTTATTTATTTTATTTTATTCATATATTAGGTATATCATCTTTATATTTAACATATTTTTAGTTTTTATGTCCTTCATAATCATATAAGTAATTTTCATCATAAGATTAGTATCAACCTTTTATCTATGTCAGATTGTAATCCTTCCTTTATAAGATTAACTTAATACATTAAAATTTTATAATCCAATAAGATATAGTGAATTTAAGATTGATACCAATTTTTTTATCCTTTTGGATTCATTCAAACAAACATAGATGGAAAGAGGGTGAATATGTGTAACTAACTTTTACCATTGTAAACACTTTCTCATTTTTCTACGTCACCTGTTAAGGTCAATTTATCTCACTTACATGTCACCATAAATCTATAAAAAAAATATAAAATAGAAAACCCAAAAAATTTAAATTAATTTCTTTGAGTTTTAGTCATAATTTTTGAGACAGTTCGTAGTGTATGAATTTTTTTATCCCACACACAAGGGTTATTTCTTATTTTCTAAATAAACTAATGATAGGGTGATGGAATTTTTACCTTAAAAATAATAACTATCCACATTTCATGATCAATAATGACATTCTAGGGAAATAACAAAATTTATATTATCATTTCTATTGAAAGTGACCAATATTACTCCTTAGAATACATGATGTTTCATGTTCCAATTTTAAGTGTAAAACATCCCATAATCTGTGACACTATAGTAGGTGGATATAATAAATTATTGGTACACATGTAATGAATTATTTAATTATTTCATAGCTTATCTTTCCTATATGACCACATACATATATACATTACAATTGAAAACATATGATAACACATTGACATATTGTGAGAACATGATCATCCCTTCTATTATATACTAGAAAATTACTCATATCCCTCCTTTAAGTTTCTTGGGGAATGGAAAAAAATAATGGTTCCCTTCGATTCCTAATAGTGGGTAACATAAATTGGAATATTACATAAAATAATCATGGAATAAGTTATCTGGAATGAATAAATAAGCCATTATCTTCTAAAACTGAGGGAATTGTTTTCAAATAATAACTTGTTAGAAAATTGGGTAATTATAATCATTGATATTATAAAGATGGAATAAATAATATTATAAATAAAATCCAATTTTCATGGCCTTATTTATATATGAATAGTGTTTTATGGGAAGAGTTGGACACAAAAATTCAACATCTTTACTCTCATGAGGCCAGTCGATACATCCTGAGGAAATATAGTTTCTTCCCACAGTAATCACATGATTAATTCTAATGCATTCACCATAAGATTTATCAGGATCATTTATATTTTTACTCAAAGATACTAATACAAAATATAACATGTATATCCATATATTTTGAATTAATTTCATAAAATACTTCCCTATTAAATAGATTAATGTAAATTTCTATGAGAAAACTCCTTAATCAACATGTAATTCATGGTGTGTCATCAATAAAAATAGTAGTTCCCTTATAAATTAAATATTATGTTGAGTGTTATTTAAATTTGATGGTTTATGCATATAATATTGTAAGTAGGTTCAATATATTTTTTTATGAGGCCAAGGGAAGAATAATAAAAATTATTCATCAAGATTCATTTTGAGTACGTGAATATTCCAAAGACTATACCTAAAGATTGTCTTGTGGGTTTCTAGTATTAGGTCCACTCATTATGAAATATTATTTTCAATGATTAAATACTAAACCAACCCTTTTTAGGATTAATATAATTAGGTGTATCTATTCAAAATTTTAATTCACCTAATATTTTTAAGATAAGGAATTTGTTTTATGAAATAACACACACCTTTACTTTTCCCAAACATGGGATGGGTTTTCTACCATGGAAAAGGTAAATCTTGAGTCAAAATGATATTAGAGAAGGACATAAATATAGAAAAAAAATCCATTAAATTTAATGAGTAACAATCGATAAATCCTCCATGTAAATGTATATATCACACAAAATTAAATAGGTGGTGATTATATTTTGGTTCTTAAAATTGAAAATTAAGAAGGTAATCTGAAATTATGGATTGAGACACAATTAAAACATAACATCCTTAAATAAACGTACTAAAAATGTCCATATAATTAAATTAATAAAATATTTTCATGATTTACTATCTCAAATAGGAATTATATAGAAAACATAAATGAAATTTGGTTCATAATAAAAAATATATCTTAAAGTAAGAAATTTTATAATAAACACCATTTCCTCTTTTCATGAAATCCATGGATATAATTTATAATCCTCTATAAAAATTATATAAATAATAATAATTTTAGTCATATCATTACCCATATTAATTTTTATTCATACTCTTAATAAATTTTCATTCACTAAATGAATTATCTATATTTTCCACATTGGGTGTTTATAGATTTGAATACATATTCTAGTTTTATAAAAATGGTGTTTTAATTCATTATTATTAAAAAAATTATCATTAATATTCCCTTAAATTTTCTATTATGGATGTATTATAATAATTTATTTTGTTTACAATCCAATTAATTAGTGTTTTAGTCTTTAACATTGATGATTAAATTGATATTAAACATGTTTTGGTGATTGATTCGGACCGGAGTGTGTTTTCATAATTTATGAGTTAAATATTGATGAAACAATCAAGAAAACCACCCATTTACTAATTTATGTCATATAATAATATTATCAGTGTTCTCATAATCATTAATGATGCTAATTTATAGTATTATTCATATTGGTGGAAAAACTGACCAAAACATTAATAGACTCTCGTTTAATGAAGGATTGGGTAGTGATTTGTTATAATGTAATTATAATATAATAATATTGGATTAATATTGTTTTATTAATTAATTGAATCATAATTATAATTAATTATTGGAGGAATTAATCGATATAAAAATATTACAAAATTTGAATAAATGAATATCCTCTCAATGCACATATTTTACATGATTTATCTACCAATGATAATTTATTGATCATATCATTAATAGTTTCTAAATATTTTCATACCGAGACATTAATTATAGAATACAAATAATATTTTTCATTAAATACGATCCATATAAGCATAAATTTATTTTGGTTAATGAAAAAAACATGTTATATCATGGGCTCAATAGTCTGAAAAACACACAAGCAATGGTTTTTTCAATCATAATGTATTGGGTATATGGATCAATAATGGTCATAAAAAATATAGAAAATTTTTAGAATATAAATAATTATAATATTATAATATTATATTATATATAATAAATTCGAATGAATATAGTTAAGAATAAAACTAAGTAGTTTATAATATATAGTTCGTGGACTTGAGTCACGATTCGAAGTTTTATTGAAATTAATGGTAAAATGATAACTATTAGTGTCAAGGAGATTATTTTTGTGATCTAAGGTTATAGTGAGAGTAAAATAGAACTTATTTAAGGTTTAATTAAATATGTAATTGAGTATTTTTTTGGGTAAGTTGTTACAATTTTATAAGATAAGGGAAGGGTTTTTTTGTGAAAAGCATTGATTTTCACCAGTGTAAGGTTACAATTCAAGAGTAAAAGCATGAAAAATTGAAAAAAGTGGATAGTAAAAAAAATTTGGATTAAAAAAAGAAATTGAAAATATATTTTAAGAAAATATTCTTGATTTATTGGGGTGGGGGTTGAATCCCTAATCCATTACAATATATTCGTTTTAGAATAAATTTAATTTTTTCAATAATATGTGGGGCACCCTAAATCATGTATAGAAAATGATAAATATTATTAAAATATTTTTATTTTATTATAATAGTTATAACCTATAAATTAATATTTAAGTTATTATTAGTAATTACTAAATTATTATAAAAATATGGTTATCAAATGATTGGTAATAAAAAAGTGTTTTTTAAATGAAAAAAAAATATTTTTAAAAAAACTATTATTTTTTTGAAAAAAAAGTCTAGTTATGCGATTAGAAATTAATTTAAAACTAATTTTTGAAACATTTGGAAAATTTAGTTCAATAAAATAAATTCCATTTTATTTATTATCCTATCCAAAATACCCTAGGGTGAATTTTTTGGATTCATTTGAAAATATTAGTTTTTTCATGAATGGCTAAAAAGTACTGATTTAAAAGTCAAAAATATATTTCTATTTAAATAATTAATTGGTATAAATTATATATTAGATTTATATTAATGTAAAATTATTATATTTTTATATCCATTATTCAAATTTAGGTTATTTTAATAATTTTAATACTTAATTTCGATATTGAAAATTTGGAAACTTTTTTAACAATTTCTCTATAAAAACATGCTTTCTCATTGCGTCTATGAGAATAATTTTAATTGAAATTTTCCAATTTTAAGAATTTAATTTGGGAAAATATATTATATATTTTTAATAATAATAATTTATATTTTATATTATGTTTGATATGTTTTTTGTTACTAAAATGAAAATAAAAAACCTTAAAAATTAATTACTATAGTTATGATAAAAACTGATTTACTGTGTGGTCGAACTAAGACGACTAGGGTTAAAATGACCTACCAAATTATCCATAACCAATAGGATGGATTTATTTCAACATTATATCTCTTATTATATGTAATTTCCCTTTCTTGATTACTTTATAATAATAAAAACATGTATATGATTGAATCATTTCAAAACATTAAAATTGTTCCACTCACCTCACTTATAAATGGTTACCCCCTCTCTTCTTTTATTCACCCAATAATATCAATTTGTTTTCGTAAATACATAACAAAATAATGTCCCAAATTCAATCATATAATCATATAATACTTACTTTGGGCATAAATCCAACCTAAGAAGTCATTGGAGAAGACCTTTAGAATATACCCAAAGAAAATGCAATGTTCTTCAACAAGTGTTTTTATATTCTTTCTTAACCACCACCCTAAATTAATTTTAAACTATTATGATATAATAATAAAATTACCTTATATATAATTTTATATATTCATTTTATTACTAATACCTAAAAACCCCCATAGTAACATCAAATTGGCTACAAAATCATCATTTATGTGTAGGGTAGAATGCCACCTCGAGAACTGATGACATTCGTTTTTTCCATTTCCACCAATCATGGATAGGTAAGATTATGGATATAAATTTTATAAATTTTATCCATAAAATAATTATACGTCGTGATTAATTATATTATATATATAATTTTTACTTTCCATTCCCCATGGGATAAAATAATGTTGCTCGTGTGTACGACAGACTACTCCCTCATAATGTGATGTGATTTCTTCTCAATGTCACTTTTTATAAATAATATTAAGGATAAAAGTAATTATTATTTTTCATCTAAATTTAATAATTATTTTTTGAATAAATAATTTTAATTTTAAAAATATAATTTTAAATCTTTTTTGTTCATACATTTTTACTCAATGAAAGCCGATAACATTGATTGTGTATGTGTGATTACTGTTGTAAAGAAAATATGTGACTCTATTTTCATAAATATAGAAAACTGATGTTATATATAAGTATATATAAAGAAAAAATATGGTATATATTACATTATGATAATTACTTAAGGAAAATATGTTACTTAACTTATTTCCATAATGATCATTGGAAGATGGAAATGTTACACATGTTTACATACAACATAATCTATCCATGATCAAAATATACTTAACTTATCATAATAATGATTTAATTATTGGTTATAAAAATATTATTTATTTATAAATTTTATAAATATGTCATTATTATTATTCATTAGTTTATGAAACAATAAAATTTGAATAAAATCATGAAAAATCAAGATAAAATAAGGCAATTAACACCCAATTCAATAAAAATAATGAAAGATTATTAAAAAATGGGTGATATAATGTTATAAAAGTATCATATATGATATTTTAAATATTATTATGGTTTTAATATAAATTAAAAGCATTTTTAGTTTCACTATACAAGAGGTTAAAAATATTCATCCTAAGAGAAGCATGAGGTAAGGGATTTTATCTCAATTTACATTCAACTGTCAATTATTTATTTTTTTGAACCAAAAAAATTATGTAGTTTATATACTACCCCTTTGCCATGAAATATCCTGATACATTCATAATTAAGGGTATAATATTTCTAAATTTAAATAGTTTCCTCAATTTTGGTTTTATTTGAAAATTACTAGGTGGTAAAAGTTATTGTACAATCTCACAATAATTTTTTATTGTTTACTTCCTCTTGAAAATATCAAATTTCCTATAATAATTTTTCATTTTAATTTGAATTTATCTTAAAAGGATATATTTTTTCATGAGTGGTATTATTATTTCCAAAAAAAATACAATTTTACATACAATTTATACATTGAATGATAATTGATTAACTAGGGATATATTAATAAATCATTATATTTTACTGAATACATATATTTGTGATAAGGAACATTATTCTTTAATTAAATTGATTACTCCATATATATAGATTAATTTAGAAATAAAGACATGGGTGTGTCCTAGAAATAGATAGCCCCTCAATGGATCAATAAGTCTCATGAGACAAATCAGTTAGCCAAACCCTATGTGATTGTAACCAATATTTTTAAAATGTATTTTGAAAGGAATTGTCGGTAGAGATATTGTTGTCCAAACTGGGATTTTTTATACCTCCTAAATTTAAACTGTCATGAGGAAAGATCATCATATAAAATTTATCATTTTTCTGGTAAGCATTATATAAAATATTTAAGTATTTTCTTCATTGAGAATTTAGTTATCTTATAATCCATGATATTTTATCCATGATATTATCTGTAGATTCATGTCAGTCTCATTTTATTGATTATCGGAATTTTGTTTTAGTTATTTACCTTTCTGTATTGATTATTCATTATCTTATCATGGTATTCATGATATTTATGTGGGATTTGTGTTATAATTTTACCATTACTTATTAATTATTGACATTTATTTTTGTTATATTCTCTATTATGTTACCCTTATTGATATTCTAATATAATTATTATTTTGATTTCTATACAAAAGATATGAAGTAAAATTCTTGAATTAGGTTTTCAAGGATTTAATTAAATTTAAGTTGTTTTATGTTGTGTTTTATTTTCTATTTAAAAAAATAAAATGGGTATCATGTGTGTATCTGGTTCTCAAAAACAACTAAACTTGTTAGTTCTTAGGTATTTTATTCCTTGTATCTATGCTAATGTAAAAATAGAGAATCTATCGCATGGATACTACTGTTAAGCCATTATAGTTTTTATAAAAATATGTTTCAAATAAAAAATGCTAACTAGATTAAGGAAAACATTGATTGGGGAACATAAACCTATGATAGATTTGATGATTGGTATGGAAGAACATCCTAATGATTTTATGAGTAAAAATTTATATGGGTTTTAGTAGGAATACACCTTTTTGGACACTATATATGGACATGGTTCAATTATATAGGTACTTAGGTGTAATAACTCTGAAAATAGATCATTGGGATAGACTTGATCATAACCTAGTGAAAAAAACGAGCATTATTGTACACCTAGTTAGAAATTCCTAGTAGATATTATTTTGGTAACATAAATTTTATTTTCAAATTATTTTAATAGATTTGAAAGTAAACATATCCCTAAAGAAACAAAAAATTTATTATAATATTAAAAATTATTAAATATTTATTTTATGATTATATATAAAACATATTTGGAATTATGGAATATGATTCATTATTTTATGGTCTAATACTGTATAGGGTGGTTTTTTAAAAGTGTTTATTGTATGGAATAAGGGTATCAATACTCATGGCCAATGTATATATTATCCAATTGGGGAACCCAATATAGTTGGTATTATAACTATAAAAATTATGGATTTATTTGGTAAGCATAATCGGGTTATGAAAAATAATGCTTCCTAAATTGATAAAATTATTCCACAATATGATTATCCTATATTGGATCTCTTTATGTGATAGATGCCCTTATAATTTAATGGGACTAAGAATAAAAAATAAAAATATAAATGTATTATGTATATTAAGAAGGTAGTTATGGCATTGGGATGTTAGGAAAAGAAAAAGTTTACTCTTGTAGTGTTTATCTCAATGGAAATGATGATCAATGGTGGATGTCGATTCAGATTACTAGAGAGGATGACGAAATAGAACTCATGGAATTAAAATATTTTAAGTATACATTATTTTAAAAATATTTCCCTCCATAGAAACATAATGTGATGATGAAAATGTTCCATATCTTAAGGAAAATGGAATAATAATGTGTTATAGTGTATGAGGATATTGTTACAAGGTCATCCAAGTATTATATGGATTAATAATTGTACATGGAGTTCAATATTGATCACTTCTTGTAATGTCTAAAGATATGTCACTGAATTGAGTTTTTCTCTAAACTTTTTTATTCATATGATATCATGGTTTTATTTTATAAAAAATAGAGAAAAAATTATATATATCTTACAAATTCAAGTAAAACCAAGAGAATAATAGATAATCCAAGTACCATGAAAAATATAATATGTTAAAGAATAATAAGAATAAAACACAAAAAATGTATATCTTATGAAAACTATGTAAATAATCATGATGGGATGTGTAAAATGTGATTGAGAGTATTTATATGTTTAAGGAAAGGGGTCACTAGGTTAAATAATGCAAGGGGAAAGAGGAAAACAGTACTCTTCAGTGTTTCAACTACAGAGATCTAGACCCTTATGAAAACTAATACCCTAATCATCATGGGAGTATACTAAAGAAGAGGCCATGTAGACATGGCCAAAATTTTGTGATCACTATAGCTAAGGTGGATGTACCCAATGATTTTGTGGTAAGTACATTAATACAATATTAAAATTTTGATAATAATTAACTTGAATCTTTATTCATTCAATTTTTTATATATATACAATTTCCGATATAATTAGTCAATTCACATTTAATTTAATAAGGGATTTGACAGTCAAAACCTCTAATATAAGTCTCATTGCAACAAGGATTGATCATAGAGTCCCCATTATGACACAAAAATCATTCATTATTTAGTGACCTTACTATTATAAATATGATTTAATATAATTTAATCCTTGGTATGAATAGTCTTCGAAAATACAATGAAAAAATTTATTGCACAAAAAATGAAATTATGCTCTATTACAAAGATATGTAATTACCTAACATTGTAGTAGAGACTTTATAATCTATGTCATATAAATATTTATCCCTATTAGATGTACTAAATGTTATTGTTAATGGACAAGTGAAAAAACTCTATAGATGGATAAGGTAATCTATAAATTGAGAATACACTTATTGTACAGTTATACATTAATGTATTTCCTAATGAATTATAGGGACATACACATGAGTGTGAAGTGGTGTTTTCCATTGAGTTAAACCCTAATTGAATACTGATATCAAAACTTCCCATATCATGGGAACTGTTGAATTAGTAGAGTTTAGGAAAAATAGTGTATTTTAGTGATACGTGATTTGTTAATCCTTGTTTTTTCTCTATGGGTATCCCCTTTTCGTGATCCATAAGTACGGTCACTGATTATAGGGAGATCAATTATATTACAATAAATATCATTTCTCATATTCCTTTCATAGGTGAATTGTTATATCAAATTTAATAATTACTATATTTTGATAATATTTCTCATTGCTATAGGTATTATTAATTCTGAGTAATGAGAAAACAAATTCCAAAAATAGCTTTTCTAATGTGGTATGGACATTATAGGTTTATAGTAATTCAAGTGGGATTGACTAATACATCCTCTATTTTTATGGATCTAATTAATATACTATTAAAGGAGTATCTTGATGATTTTTTGGGGTATTAATTGATTATATTTTGGTGTATTATTAAATCAATGAGGACCATGAAAATCACTTCAGTCATATTATTTAGTCTTTTAAAATGAAGGATTTATATGGGAATTTTAGTAAGTTTGATTTCATGAATTATAAATCTTCTTTTCTTGATTATAATTTCTATCAGGATAGAATCTTAGTTGATTCTATGATGAAAAGGGAATCCATGGTGTGTCATACACCAATGAACTTAATTTAGGTACATAGTTTCATTGGTTTGGATAGTAATTATTAGTGACTCATTCAAAATATTTCCTTCTTGGATAACCTATAAACTAAACATACACATAATAGTGTTACATTTTCTTAGGATCAAGGATTATGAAGAATGTTTTGATGAACTAAATAGGAGACTAATTAATGTTTCAAAGTTGAATATACCATATGTAAATTATGGGGTTTTGGTATATTTTGATTCATTTCTTACGGAACATTATTGTTTCCTTATAAAAAATGATAAAGATATTTCATATGCATGATATAAATTGAAGAATAATGAATAGAACTATCCCACTCATGATCCTAAGTTAGAAGCTGTAATATTTTATTTAATGATGTGGAGAAATTATCTTTATGGTGGAATATGTGAGATATACATGGTTTATAAAAAACTATAATAAATTTTTCACACAAAAATTTCAACATGACGCCAAGGGTATGGATTGAGCTACATGAGGTTTACAATTTATCAAAACACTACCACCCAATGAATGAAAATAATGTTGAAGATTAAATCAGTATAAAATATCATATATTTCTAACACAAAAATTGTTTTATGAGGACCCTATGTACATTGATATTGTAAATATAAAAATTGGAATTATTATTTAATGGGATACATCACTTTTTTCAAATTATTGAAAAAAACAATTATAATAAAAGGTAAAAAATTGTTAACATGATGTTAAGAATATCAGAAGAAATTTAAATATGTGAATGATGGGAAATTTTCATACTTCTTTTATAATGTTGGGGGTCTAAATTTTTTAAAATATATTACATGTTTCATCTAAACATGATCTAAAAAAGTAATTTTTCAAGGATTCTCATAGATCAAATTTTTATATACACCATGGTAAAATAATGATGTGAGGGGAATTAATGAAACATTATTGGTGGGATAACATAGTGTGGGGAAATTATTAATTATGTGTTTGGATGTTTGGTTTTCTTAAAAGTTAATGCTTTGTGGTAGAGTCCTAAAGGATTTCTATAGCCTCTTACCATTCATGTGCTTAAATGGGATGTGATTGAAATGTACATAATTATGAAACTTTCAAATAATACTCTATATAATGATAAAACATGTGTTATAATTTGTCACCTAAACAAATATGAAAACTATCTATCTAAAAAAATTAACTCTAGATCACCACACAATTCTCTCTTGTATGTAAGTTTTATGACTTTATGTTTCACCTCTATCAATTGTGTCTGATCTAGACCCTTGTTTTACATCAAAATTCTAAAAGAGTCTTTAGAATTCCCTGTATAATGACCATTGTATGATCTCTTCATACCATGCTAAAATTTATAGTTATTGAAAAATGAATATTCAAACAATGGAATACATATTGAGGTGATTCCCACTTGTCTTTCAAGGTTTATATAATCATTGCATAACTTTGGTATAGTTTTCCTATGACAATAGTTATCATTCAAGTATTCAAACAAAACTGTATAAAGTATTATATTGAAATAGATTTCATACAAAAACTAGTTGGGACAATGTTGATGAAAGGAAACTAAATGTTATAGAAAATTTTTAATGGACAAAGATAAAGGTGATGTCTATTCATGATCATATAAAAGTACCTCAACATAAGAAAAATAGTTAGGTTGATAATCAATGGAATTATTTTGAATTTCAATTAGGAGATCATTTTTTTGAAAGAATATCAATGTAAGGGTGTTATATGGTTCTATAAGAAATGTAAACAAATACCCATGGACATTGGTCTCTTTTACATCCTTAAAATAATTGGATCGTTTTCTCAACACTTGGTAGTGACACCAAGTCTCTCAAAAGTACATGATGTGTTCTAGATGTCATTGTTAAGGAAGTAAATTCCAGACTCAACACATGTTTTCACATTTGATGAAATAAAAAATATAAAATGATCTATCTTAATAAAAAATAACACATTCAAATTAATAATTACATATAGAAGATATTGAGGAATCAGATGGCATTTTCAGTGAATATACTTTAGGGAAATCACAAATTTGAGGAAGTTATGTGAGAACTAGTGGATATTATGGATATAAACTATCCTCTTATATTAAAAATGTAATATACATAAAATTTAAAGGAATGAATTTTTATTAGATGAAATAATGTAACACCCCAATATATTACAATATATTTATTATAGAATAAATTTAATTTCATTATTATCTTGTGATGCAGACAACACTGAGTTTAATCGAAATGTTAACTATTGTTAAAATATTATTATGTAATATAATAATTGTAACCCAATTGTTAAATTGGAAGATATGTATAGTAATAATTAAATTATGAAAAATATGTTTATCAATAGATTGGTACTAAAATTAAAATTATTCATAAGAAAAAAATCCAAAAAATTGTATTTTTCCTAAAAGACATTTTTATTACACATGGCACATTTAATATAAAATTGAATTTTAAAACCTTTAAAAATTATTAAAAAAATTAATCTACATTTTTTAGATAGTAATATAAAAATTATATTAGGGTTAATTTATGGTATGTTTTTTAAAATATTCATTTTTTAATTAAAAGTAAAAAATTAAGGACTTTTAATTGAAAAATGTATCTTCATTTAAATAATTTATAAGGTTAAATTATACTATAAATTTTTTTAAGTTAAAATTATTTCAATTATATATATATTAATCTTATTTAGGATATTATAATAATTTTCATATTTATTTTTTATATAAAAACATTGTAATATTTTGAATATTTTCTCTTTAAAAACTCACCTTCTCGTCACGACTATATGATTAATTTTATGTAAAATTTTGGGACTTTATTTAGTTTTATATGGAAATAGAATATTAAATAATTTCAATCAAACTAATTTATATTTTTTTAATAAGATCAGCTTAATTTTTTACCATAATGAATAGTAAAAATAGTGAAATTTAAATATCACAGTTAAGGTAAAAACTGATTAACTTGGTGGTTAAACTAAAAAGATAAGGGTTAAAATGACCTAACATCTTTTATAAACCCAATTTAATTGAAATATTATACATTTTAAATTATATAATATATAATTAAATATTATTGGGGATTTTTTAATACTAAAAACATGATTACAATTTAATCTCTTCAAATAATTACAATTGTGACACTCAACTCACTTAAAAAGGACACCCATTTTCATCCGTAATTTAAAATATAAAACCAATTTATTTCTCCCAATAAATTCTAAAATAACTTCCCAAAATCCATCCTATCATTATAGAATCCTTATAATGGCCATAAATCCATACTAGGAAGGCATTGGTTCAAACCTAAAGAAGATACCTCAAGAAGAGGTAACAATATTTAATGAGCATTTTTATTTTATTTCTTTATAAACCTCTTTAAAATATTATTAAAACACTATGATATAATATCATCACTAGAATACATATACATATATGGTTATATATTAATTTAATGACCTAAAATCAGACCCACTTCCAAAAATGGGTTAGAAAATCATCATTCTTCTGTATGGTAGACTACCTCCTTGTGATCCGATGTCATCCATTTTTCATTAACGCCTTTTGTGGATGGGTATTATGATGGATATAAAGTATATATATGACATTTATATAATTATTATAACTTGGGATTTATTATATCATAAATATATATATATTAAATTTATATTCTTTAGTGGATACGATAATGTTCACTCAATGTATGATGAACGACCTCCTCACGAAGAGAATTTATTCATTTCTATAATGCATTACATGGAAGATAATAAGGATAAAATTTCATTATTATATGTGATATAAATTTAAATAATTGTGATAATTTCTATATATTTAATATTATGAACATATAATATATACATCATTTTTATTCTTACATTTTCACTCAATGAAATATGATAACGTCAATCGTGTATGTATGGACTAAACCTTTTTTAAATTATGTTACTATCATTCCAAAAACACACCAAATGGATGATATCTATATATAAGTATATTAAATCAAATAAAATGTTAAATGTGAAATTATTTACATTATGTAATGATTACATATTACTTACGTTATCTCCATAATGATAAATGGAAAATGGAAACGTTTATCAAATGTATGTTTGACCTACAATATCCATGATCGTAATATAGATAATTTATCATAAAACACATTCATGATAGGTCATAAAATTATAATTTATTTATAAATTTCATAATTGTTTCATGATTATTACTCTATATATGATGAAATTATATAATATTCATATGAATATGAACATTCATGATAAAGTTATTAAATTAACACCAGAATCACGAAAAATAATGAATGATGATTAAAAAATGGGTGATAAAATTTTATTAAAGGATTATATGTGATATTATAAATATTAAAATGGTTATAATATAATCTAATAACATGTTTAAAACAAATTTAATTGAGTATAAATAATGTTCATCCAAAAGGTAACATGATGCAATTAGATTTCATTCCAATTTAGATACCATCAAGACTTATTTTTTATTAGTCACCTAATAAAATTTATATGGTTTATATATTTTCACTTATAAATATAATAACATTATTAAGGAATATATCATGGTATTTCTTATTTTACTTAAAAATAATTTATCCAAGGGAATTTTATTTTAAAACATCTAAATGGTAAAATTTATTGTATAATATCACTTTCTTTTATGATTGTTATCTTTCTCATGAAAAATGTATTTCATTGTAATCCATTTTAATTTGATATATATTTATCTTAATAAGTAAATTTTTCATGATGTATATGATTATTTTCTATACTATAGAAAATTATTTCAAACAATGTTCACTTTTAATGTTACTTGATTAACTTTGGAAATATTTAAACAAATGTGCATCGTTTACTCAATACCAATATTATATGATAAGGACATTGTTCTAAAATTAAATATATTATTTATTCTATGATTATTGATTTGGGCATGCATACATGGGTGAGTTCAGATTATAGATATCCCCTTGATACATCTATATGTCTCATGAGAAAAATTAGATGGCCAAACTCTTTGTGTTTGTAACATATTATTTTTAATTGTCTTGCAAGAGGAGTTGATAGTAGATATTTATCTTTCCAAAATAGATTGGTTTTTAAATAGTAGTTTTAAATTTTATTGATGATAGATCTTGATGGTAAAGGTATCATGCCCCAAAGTTACATGCCAACTAATTATTAAGAATTTCCTTTATTGAGAATTATGTTATAATATTATCCATCATATTTTCTCAATTATATTATATTTGGATGCATTTATTTCTCATTTTATTAAATAAATTGATTTTTGTTAAGTTTTTTACCCTTTCATATTTATTCTATCATATCAAATCATGATAGTCATTTTATTTAAATGGCATGTGTGTTCAGTTATGTACCTTTGCATATTGATTATACTTATTGATTCATGATAGATTATGATATATGTAACACATACTGATAATTTGATCTCACCCTTATTTTTGGTCCTTTCCCTAGGATATAAATATGAATTAATAGAATGATTTTTAAAGGGTGATGTTCATTTACTGTTTTTATGAATTCTATTCTATTTTCATTTCGCAATGTAAAATGGGTATCGTGTATGTATATTGTGGTCCAAAAATAATAAAAGTATTAGTAATACATGATCTAATTAATTTTAAAATTCCAAATTTAATAAAATTGACTCTGGCATTGTGTTATGGGGGTCAGGATCATTATACAATTTAACTATTAGATTGTTGCCTAATTAACTTTTTCATTGGAAAATAATTTCTAGCATTAGTAATTAATTTTAATAATAAAAATTTAGATTGAACGTTTACATAATATTATACCTTAAAATTATATTATGGAAACCATTTTTGAAATAAAATTTCTTATGGCGTGAAATGATATTTTTAAAATCAATATGCATAATCACATAAAATCTTTTTTAGATAAATAATGTTTTTAATATTTATATTTATATATTTAATTTTAAATTATTTTGTATAGTAGTTTTAATTTTCTATATTTATTTATTATGAAATAAATAATGTATCTATGGCATTGATTTATATCCAAAACTCAATCACCCAAGAAGTACATGATTCAACAAAAAAATATGAATGTTTTTTTATTAATGTAACACAGTATTTATTTCTAAAAATTATTTCCATATGTTTTTTTGGTTCAACTAATATTGTAAAATTTATAAATATATTCAGTAAATATATATATTATTACTTAAAATGTTTTCAAAATTTATAGGTCATACTTTTATAATGATAATATAATAAAAATTTCTTATTTTGTGAAACATACAGTTTTCTACTAAAACAAAACATTTTATAAAATTAATAACACTTATACTAATCTAATTTCAATAGGATGAGTTCAAGAATTACTTTATCTTAGTCAATTAAAACAAAAAAAATAGTTTTTAAATAGTGTATTTGAAAAAAAACATCTAAATGGTGTATTTGTAAAATAGAATTCAGATGCATTATTTACCAACAATTGTAGCATATCATGTATTACATGAACCCATTAAAATAGTTTCAAACTAAAAATTAATGAATATATCATCTATTTTAGAAATGTGGATTTTCCATCCTTATAGCTTTATCACACTCTATGGTTTCCTCTTTTAATTTATTATTTCTCTAGTGGTATTCACCAAACAAGTTGTACAATTATGTAATTCTATTTTACTCATGTCAAGAATCTTGAATGGTGCCTCATTATAAGAGAAGTAAATATCCAACTCTATTTTCTTATATGTGAGCACATATGTTGGATTTTTTGTGAAATTACTTAGTAATGATGTGTATAATATTTTCTTATACTTTATGAAGGCTGGGTGACATAGATAATAAGTAAGCCACACAACAAATTCTTTCAATAGTTGAAAAGGAACAATTTGCCTAATACCTAAGTATCCCTTTTTACAAAATCACAAAACACTATTCCAAGGAGAAACATTCAATAATACATGATACCTAACTTGAAATTCCTAATATTTCCTTTGATAATCATTATAACTCTTTTTTATTATTTCGTGTGTCTCAATATGACCCTCAACAATCCGTACAATAATATTTGTCTCCCCTACAAGATCTGGGCCAAATCGATGTCCTTATCCAACATCATCACTATAGGTTCAAGTATGAATCCTCATTCCATAAAATTTTTTATATTGTTCCTTCTGAATTCATTAATGGAAAATATTATTAAAGAATAATTCTACCAAGGAAAGATATTGAACCCATATACCTTGGATGTCAAGATAACGTGATCTAAACATGGATTTCAATGTATGGGTAATCTGTTCAGTCTTACCGTCAGTCTGAGGATGATAGTTATTTCTAAAATATATCATAGTGTTAATAACACATTGAAGAATATTCTAGAATAATGATGTAAACTAAGGGTTATGATTAAATATAATAAAAATAGGTGACCCATAAACCCTTCTAATTTCATTAATATAGACCTATGAAATGCACTAAATTTGATGTTATTATCATATCATAATGAAATGACAAAACATATTAAAATTGTCAATAAAGACCCATATAAAATCATTCATGAATTGAGTCATTGGGATTCTAGTTTTGAACACCATTATAACATTATCACATTTCAATGTAGGTATATGAAGTGTTTTTATGACTCCCTTGGGATATTGTGTTCCATCCTTCACATGTGGGTATACTATGCATCTGGATAGCTGGTATCCAATTTTAAATTCTTACCATCTCACTATAAATGGTATCTTAAACCCTGTATGGATTTATGCTACCATGGGGTATATAGAAATTCAATCATGGATATTGATCTAGTCATTTATTTTTACATGCTAGTATAGATGAAACACATAACATTTTTCGAAACATCAACACACCATATCTATATTTGAAGTCTATCAATATCCCATTATTTATTTATTTATTATTCCATTATTTTTTACATTATCCTTTTGGGAGTTATCTATAATCTATAAAAAGGATGGTTTAGAATTATCATGGAAAATTAATTATGGTTCCCCATTCATAAAAATCAATATATACATCATTAAAATGTATTTATATAAGCTATCCTTATTAATCATCATCATTATCAGAATTCCATGGTCTCTCATATTAAATAAATTATCTTCATAGTATCCCTTTCCATAGAGGAAGTGTATAAGGTAATCATTCACACTTTTTAGTTACAACTATACTCATTTCCCCATGTTTAGATCCTTCCTAGAGTGGATAGAATACATAATCTTACTATCCTTACATATATTAAATCATTCACTATAGAGATAGTTTATGCATACTTTCAAATCAATGATGATAGCTCCATACACAATTTCATTAGTTTGATATTTTTTTAAGGATTTTAACTAACTTGATATATAAGTGATCAGTATATCATTTTTTATATGGATATTCCCCAGTCAATTGTTTGAATCGTCCCTTTAAATTACAAATCCCAACATAGAAGACTATATTGTTAATACTGTTTCACTAATCAGAGAAAAAATTATATCATTAACAAATAACACACATTTCATTGGGTATGTGAATTTATCCCCTATACATTTTAAATTTTTTTAATGGTTGGAAAAAATTGAGAAATCTTGAAAAAATAACTGAAAGTAAATTTCAATTGCTGTGAAAATTATAATGTCAATTATGTTCATTAAAGTAGAATATAATTTTACTCCCTTTTAATTTTATGGCTTAATATATTTTCCATACATGGAGAAAATATGTTTAAGGAAATAAAATTAATAGATCTAGAATTCAAAATTATTACACTTCCCATATATTTTATGGACATTATACAGAATTATTGGTGGATTACTCATATAATATTCATAGAACATAGAGTATATCAATATTTCATCAATGAATTCCATGAAATAGTTATCATGATAATCCTTGAATACATTATTCATTAAATTAATAAATATAATAGGTGATTTAGTCAATCTAAAAAGAATTACCATATATTCATAATGTCCAATCCTTTTTCACAATTCCAAATTCAATATATTATCCTTATTTAACCATAGGTGATGATAAAAAGAGTGAAAATTAATTATTGAAAAGTACTATGATCTTTTATGTTTATCAGATATGTCATAAAAGAGTATAAAAGGATATTTATTCTTATATTATTCTCTTTTATCTCCCTATAATAGATAAATAATATTGTATACCCATAATTATTTTAAAATAATAAAACTGGGTCTTCCTAGTGTGAAATTCAAGGGAATATAAAACCCTTATTACTCAATTCCTATTGTTTTTTAATTAACTCCACTATCTACATTAGTTTGAATATACAAAGAGTTCATTATATTGATCTTTAATCTATAAATAGTTCAATGAAGAACTCTTCTTCACACTCTTGTAGATGTCTAGTTAATTCTTCTGGAAAAACATAAATGAAATTATATATTGTGGTTAAATATTCTATTCTTAATATAACACCCAATTCTATATATAACAATTGATCTTCATATCTACCTAGAATTTCATTATATAGAGCTATGGGTGGGGAACCAAATAATATTTAGATGATGAGGTTTCCCCTCCAATGATATTGTATTTCACCTCCTCTCCATGAATTGTAATCTCCTTCTCTTGGTAATGAATTTTTACATTAAAAATTTAAATAAAATGCATAACATGGATAATATCAAAGTAAACCATATTTTTAATAACCATGTTTTCAAATAGGGTACTCCAATGCATCATAATTAGACCTTCCTAAAAATTATTTTCTTCCATAAGACTCACACTTTGTGTCTTAATTTATATCTACCTTTTTAGGATTGTAGGGAAATATGTACTATTTTTGAAAACATGGATGTTATAAATGATTATGAATATCTATAATAAAATTAATTATTATACAACATTGATTGGAAGATGAAAGTACCTTCCACCACATCATTAGGAACTTATATATCAGTTGTGGTAATCACATAAGATTCAAATTTATCCCTTGAACTCTTATGATGTCAATTCTATTAAAGTTTTATAAATTTGATTTCATATTTTCCCTTATACCCATAGGTAATGAATTAAACATCAAAATCTTATTCCTTGTAATTTCACTGGTTATTATCATGGAATATTTCTCCACACTTATAAAAAACTATAATTTCCTCATAAAAGTAATGGGGTGTTTCATCCCACATTATCACATGTTGGAGAATCCATATTATTTCCATCACCTTATACACATTTTTCTTCCCATATTTGTCAAATAGCATCTTCTTCTCCATATTTAAATTATATATGGATGTCTCAGATAACTAATTTTATAAATTAAGGGTTCATGAGTCTATATACACATATGTTTAATGGTTAAAAGATACCAAAACCATTCAAATGGGTTTTTAACCACCAAATAAATAATCAATATTTAATTCTAGTATATATACATAGATCACAACATTCTATGATTACATTGTCATTTTATCCGCATACTCATCAATATTATTCTCATTTTTTTAAATTTAGAAGAATATAAATTCCATTTATTTACATTAGTCATGATGAAATTATTTTTTATATAATACATTCGTGAATTCCTTCCACTCAATTAAATTTTTCTCATCATACTATATGTTTTTTTTAATTAGTGACCACTATGGGTTTACACCTCCCCTAAAATGATATAACCCCATGAAATCATTATCTCGTTCTCTAATTCCCAAATATATAATGATATTTTATATGGAATTAATAAATTTCTTATCTCCCAATGTATTAGTAGATTCACTATATACTAGAGGGATTTTTAAAATATCTATATATTTTATGAAATATTTCTCATTAAAATATTCTTAAATTTGTTTAGATACATGCATCCCTAAGTGTAAACAAACTATAATATAGTTTACCATTAAAATATATCCATTAAATTGTTGGAATGAATAGTATTAACCAATTAATGAAAAATATATGGTCTAAACAAGTTTAAAGTAAATTATTTATTTGTAAATTTGTTAGAAATTAAAAAATAAAACCATTTGAATGTAAAACAGATTTTTTATCAAACAAAAATAAAACACACACTAGATTTTTATATCAATAAATTAAATAAATCATTGTTGGTGAATTATTTTATTGAAATTTATAAATTATATATTTAATAATTTTTTTAACAATCATATAATATTTTTACTATTCACGGTATTAGAATAAATCAACATTTATGGTTACAAAATGAATTTTCCAAAAAAACGTTTTCATCAAGTTTTTTAAATTTGTTTAAAATTAGATTTATAGTACTTATATGTTTTCAATATATTATAATAGGTTAAAACTTATTTTTATGGTTAAAAAATTCTATCAACATTACTATTAGATTAATTAAATTAAACCCTTTTACCGTAGGATCATTATTAATTATTATAAGAGATTCGTTTTTATGAAAATGATTTATATAAATTTTCAAGAAATGAACGTTATAGAATGTCACTCTATTAGTTTTAAATATCTCTTCTGTTTTCACATATGGATAAAAAATTTATGAATAAATATTAATGTATAAATTTTGAATAATGAAATTATATTAATTATTGTAATTTATTTCTAATTTTATGTGATTATATAATTTCCATAATGGAATAAGCGATGAAAATAAATTATTTAATAAAATAATAAAAAATTAAAACTGATGATTTTAAAAATATTGAAAGTGATTTAATTTGAATTATTTATAGTGTTAAATGAATTGTGTAGATAAATATAATTTAATAGTGTCGTAAAAGTAATTTTATTTGAATTTAATATATTTTTTATTGTCTATAAACTTAACTAAATTTAATAGTTCCAAAATATATATTAATGATATTTTATAGAAATTAATATTTCATTAAATTAATTTAAATTCATAAAAAAATTATTATAATAATATTTAAATTAATATTGATTAAAAAATCATACATGGTACTTTTATAAGTCACATATTTATTTATTATGACATTCTTAACCCCTTATGGTTGAAATAGTTGTCACCGAAATTGAGGTAAAAAATAATCATCAAATGGGTTAATAAAAATGAGAATGTATAAAATGGAACCAAACATATATAAATTTCATATGATGATTTTTTTTACATAAATATCATCCATTTAATTGAATTAATGTCCATTTTTAATTCTTTTTATTCCAAATTAATTTATTATCTTTTAAGTTTTTATGAAATTTCAGGTTTGTTCTCTCCCTACCATATAAAAGGAAACCTCCCCTTCCTATTCATTACAAAATATTGAGCCCTCTAGCTTAACCATAAATTGAAAACATATCTTATAAAATTCCATTTCCACATTATATAGGTAATTTTATTCCTAAAAGTCAATACCATAGATCATTTTAAGGATATATAATTATATATTTTCAATTAAGAGGTAATCATCTTAACTAATCATTTTCTTTTTTACCATTTATTACCATCTATAGATATTTGGTATTTATCATAAATTAATAACATAATTTTTCTAAATAAATAAAATATTATGACTAAAATTGAAGCCCCATTGTCACTATATTTCCCTTTAAATGTAATGTAAAAGTATCACACATCTGTACGTACAACTTATTGCCTCCACGTAGCAATAAACTTTATTTTCCACCACCAAAATTCATAAATGGACATTGTGGTGAATTTATTGAATATAAATTATACTTATGACATAATTATAAAAATACAACCAAATTATCTCATCAATCCTTTTACCTTACAATCTATTTGAAAATGGTAATAATCCTCATGTGTGTGTGGAGTACGATCTCTATAGAGTGATGTGGTTAGTTTATCATTTCAGTTTTACATTGAAGGTAATAAGTATATATTAAATGAATATATTTGATATATATAATATAATATTTTTGTAAATTCGAATTTTTATTTATCTATCATTAATTTCTCCTACTAGAAATAGAAAATATCATCCATGTGTATGTGTATCCTGCTAACTCCATTAATAGTGTAATTCATTTTTCTATCTATGACAATAAATGATGAGTAAAAATAAAATTATATTCAATATATATGATATTTATATTTTTATTAAAAGAAATATATGATTTAAGCATGATCGATGTTCAAGGACCATATCTACATAACTGTAATACTCATGATAAATGAAATAGTTAACACCTGGAAATGAATATTTTAATGATGAATTATTGATAAATGGGTGTTGAAATATTAAAAATGCATCAAATATGATATATTAAGTTTTTAAATGACTCTTTAATAAAATTATAATAAATTAAAATATATAATAATGGAGATTATAGTGATTTCAAATCAAGTGGAACTTGAGGTAATGGATTGTTTTCTCACTTTTAAATCTCTGAGACACAAACAAAAGTCACTAAATGTTTCTTTTATACAGTATATACACTAACTAGGAATTAAATTGATTAATATTATAACTAAAATTACGTTTTAAAGAACCTTAAATTCTGTGGAAAATTTTTTCTTAAATACACGGGAATTTTACGAGTCTGTAGTTTTTAACAGTGCATGATTTCGAGGCCCGGTGTGCCCGGAATCAATTTCTAAAGTTTTTGTTAAGATTAAGTTAATACATGTAAGCAGTTTTCCTAAAAAAGTAGAATAACACTTAAAAAGTAACTTGGATTATAAATCTGATGGCACCGTTGTGCTCAGGATGGGGGGTTTATCCTAGGAGTGACTTAAGTTTAGTCGGCGTAGGCCTCCTGTGAGAAATTCTGAAAATGGAATAACCATAAATAAAATAATTAAATAAAGTTATTTTATTTTTCAAATACTTATAACTCACAAACTGTAGCTCGGATTAAAAATCTGATACCACCGCTGAACTCATGAGGGCATCCTTTATTTAATCAGATACTAACTTTGGTCGGCGCTGGCCACCGGAAAAAGTTAGTTTTTGGACGCAAATAAAATAATTAAGTGGCAATTATTTTATTGTAAAATTCATAACTTCTAAATTTTGAGTCGGAATAAAAATATAAGAGTACCGTTGGGTTTTTAGAGGTGTGTTTCACCTAGGCAGAGCCTAACCTCAACCATCACGAGTCGAGGGTGACTGATAATAATTTTCCGAATTTTTTTTAGGGTACGTTCAGTAAACGTACGTTTGGGATTTTATATCTTTTGAATCGATGATCGAAATTGAAATCCAAGGGCACCGTTGAACTCACAGTCTCGGTGATTGCTTAGTAAGACCTTCACCGTAGTTGCATTCTAATGAGAGTAGTAGTTAGTTTTTGGGGGGTTTTAGTCAAATTGAATAAAAATAAAGTGTTAACTTTATTTTTAGTTGGGTGGGTAAAACCTCCAAGGGGATGTTGGAGGTGGGGGCCACCACACCCTAAACTCCCATGGGAGGTTATGGTGGTGGGGCCCACCCGAGTATAACCTCCATTGGGAGGATATTTTTAGGTGGGGCCCACAAGAGCTTCAAACCCTCTTAAACCCCTTTGTAACTCTCCATAAAGTGGGGAGCCTCTTCACCTTCCCCCACTGTTTTTAAATGTGCCAACTCCCTCACAATTAATTAATTAAACTCTTGTAATTAATTAATTGAATCCTTTGAAATTCCTGCCAACTCTATTCATTTAATTAAGTGAACCAACTTAATTAATTTGAATTATTTTTAATACATTCCAACCATTAAAATAAGTGATAAGCTATTATTTTATTTTTGTTGGCATAAGCATTGTTGGGAGAACTAAGGAGAGGATGAGTTTTTGGTGGAGCCTTTTTCTCTCCAACGAAGAACCACCGAAGAACGAATAACACTGACTTCTTCCTTCTTTACCCGGGGCAAGGAATGGAATCTCTCTTTCACCACCGAAGAACGACGACACCATCTTCTTCCTTTTTCATCCGCGTCAATGGAGAAGATGCCCCCCGTGAAGAACTTCGCCAATGATGAAGTCCGCCCTACCGTGAATCTTCCATCAATCATCAACAAATATGAGTTATGGGTTATTTTATGATTCAATATTACCCACCGTTCTCCAACGTATTTTGTGTTCTTTGATAATCGAATGATATCACCATAACGAGGAGGGTTCAGACCACATGAACACAGTCTGACCCTCCCCTTTTCCGTTCTTGTTCGATGATGAAGGCGGTACACACGGCGACGGCAACGAAGGCGGCGAACAAAATTCACTCTACCCACAGCCTCTGTGAACTGTGCCACCCCCGCACCACCCAAGTGCGCTACTCGCACACCCGCGCCCCGGCTGGCGCGCTATTGGCACCCCGCGACCCTGTCGGCGCGCTACCCAGCGCCCCGCACCCCTACCGGCACGCACCCGGCACCCCTCTCCCCTGTCAGCGCACTTTCGGCACCCCGTGCCCCTACCGTCATGCTGCCTGGTGCCACGTGCCCCTGCCGGCGCACTGCCCGCCTTCTCGGCTCCTGCCGCGGCCTGCCCGGAGCCCACCCGGCCTGGTCGCGCACCGCGCGGCCCGCCCGCTGGCCTCCCCATCACCGGCTTGCTGAGCCGACCCACGGTTCCCCTGGGGTGTAACTGGCCAAACCAGCCCGGTCTTTCGGGCCGAGTTATCAAGCCGCCTATGTGGCGACTATCAGGCCAAACCGCCCTCGCGGTCTGCTAGGTCGGACCCAGCGGACCGAGTCAAAACGTAGCGGGCTGACCCTCCCAATGGGCCGGGTCAGACCCAACGAGTCTAACCGGGTTGACCCAGACCGGGTCATACCAGACGGGGTTGGGCTGAGTTGGTCCGACCGGGTCGGACCGGACCCGGGCCCACTACTGACCCTTTACCTTCTTGTGCCATATCTTTGGCATTGGACGTCTGTTTGATGAACCATCAGCGGCGCTGGTATTCTTGGAGCATAGTTTTCCCTTTCCGTATACCCCATCGGAGTTCAGGGTATAGTTGATTCACGGTCAGGTTGGTTCATACACAAATCCAACTGGGCCCCCGAGACTAAAATGCTAATAACTCACAGACCGGGCGTCTGATTGGCACATCTTCTATTATGTTGATACCCCTATGGCATGGCGGTCCTTTGAGATACTTCCACCTGATACTTCGTGACACTTGGATTATCGACCAGTAGCTTGTGGAACGGATCCTCCCGGAGACGAGCATACGGAGTGCGAAGACCTAGTAGTTGTAGACCTAATGACTGCTTGACCGATTCGACTCGTAGTGATTCAACTAGCCCCGTGGACAGAGTACCCATTTTGGTGGCAGACCCATGGCGGACAGAGTGCCTGGTTTGGTAGTAGACCCACGGTACTCGATAGGAGGAGTACCTCTGACGGCTATTAGGGGGAGCACCCGGTTTGGCGGTAGACCCACAGCGGACAGAGCGCCTGGTTTGGCAGCAGACTCACGGTACTCGACAGGAGGAGTACCTCAGCAGTCTAAGTTTAGTGAGTAGCGCCTCGGTGTCGAGACAGGACCACTATACCCGACAGAGGAAACGGTCTCCAGCAGTTGTGTTTTCGATAATGAAAATCCTGGTTTGAGCTGATTCACTGACCTTTGTATATCCCTTATGATTGAGATGGGTTACTTGATAACATAGGTATATGTATGGTCATATACCTAAGTAATGTTTATCCGTTGAAATCATACATTGTGGTTTATCCTTGTTGGATTTTTTGAGACCTTGGGGGTCTCGGGGTCCCTAATGAGTAACGTTATACTCAGCCCTGCACGGGCTATAGCCGCACCTCATTGTGTTGGATGCAGACGACGGACAGCACCGACCGACGCGAAGTGTGCGAGGATTGGACGGTGCCTGGAGGTGGACCTCACGATGAGATAGTACCTGGAGGAGACAGATGGATGTGGAGTGCTGAGGATAATATCTATACTTACCCTTCAGGTAGGATTCGTGGTGGATGGTCCAAGAGCTACTAGACACCTTCCAACTGTTTGTCTTTTAGTTGTACCTGTTTGTCTTTTCCTTGTACTTTACTGTTGGGCTTGTATTTTCGGCCCCTTTTACTTTCCAGAACATCTTTTGTTATACAGTTTTCACTTAGTTTTTTCTTCCGCTTGTACTCTGGTTATGTGTGTTTATTTTATATAAAAGCAATGTCTTCCCAGTTTTAGGGAATTACGCATTTGGTGCTAGTCGCCAGCCCCTGGCCTATGGAAGGCGGGCTTGGGGTAGTCACGATACGAGCCCCGGGGGACGGGTCATAACAATGTGATAAAAATTTCCATAAATGGTTCTTTCTTTTTTGTTTCTTATGATTCAAAATTTACCGAAGTGGATATGTTTTTAGGTTACAATCTAAATGTATAGTCAAGACAGTTTATTCTTATGTTCCATTGATGAAATTTTATGACCAACCTAAATTGAATCCCATTAAATTTATTCAAATTATTCAATTTCAAGAAAATATATTTATCCATTTCATTTTATTCTTTTTATGTACTTAACTGACAAATATAATATTTTTTAAGAAAAAACACATTTATCTTTCACTTGGGTTTAATTCCATCCTCTCTCTTGTAATTTTATTCAAAAACTATTTTTATATATGTTATTACTACATAAAAATATTTGTTGAAAGAGAATTTTACTAATTATTTTCTTTCTATAAAATGTTTTAAAAGTAATTTTATCTCATTTTTTAAACAAGGTAATTTTTTACTTTTGTTACAAAAGTGTGAGATGAATGTTTTATTTTAACATATATGACATGAATGTAATTTTACAACATCATAAATGGCCAAAAAATTTAATATTACTCTAGAGTATATAATAGTTATCTTCAAATATAATTTTTCCTTATAATTTTGTAAATTTATAAATAAGGTATTTCAATGTAAAAAAGGATATTTTCCTCATGAAATATTCCATTGATATTTAAAATATATTTTTCATATATGATGATATCCTTTTATGTTAGTTATGTTCCTAGAAGGGTTATGATCCAATAATAATATCCATATTTTTTATCCTTATGGTTTATGATTATCGAATAAATATTTATGTGAAACTTATTCCCTTTACATGAGTAGTGCTATGATGATTTCATGGAATTATTAATGATACCATTTATTTATTTATTGGTTATGGAATGATGAAAATATTTTGAAACCCATTTACACTAGTACAAAAAATCTTTTTTACGTCTGTTTTATTTTATTTTTAACGTCAGTTTTGTGGCAACGTTGTGGCGACGTTATTGAAAAAAATGTGAAAAATATGTTTTTTAACGCCGTTTATTTAATAAACGAATTTAAAAATGTTTTTTAAATTATTTTTCATGTCGTTTTTTAAAAACTAGATGTGAAAGACAATATTTTATACAAAAAAATCACGTTGAAACACTATTTTTAACGTCGGTTATTTAAAAACCGATGTTAAAAACCGAAGTTAAAAGTAATTTTTAACATTTTTTTTAAATAACTGATGTTAAAAATGTTTCTCATTTTGTAGATAATTTCCTGATCTACAATTTTACAGGTCACAGAGCTCAAACGGAGCTACGGATCAAAAATTTTGACCATTAGAAGTTCGATGTATTTTTTTCCGAGGAAAGATCGAATAATCCAACCAAATCTTCATCTGAGAAGGAAATTTAGAATCCGAATGAGGATTTTTAGTTTTACCATGATAAAAATAATAAATAGTGAATATGAATCATTAAATGGTATATAAATTAAGAAAACTACTCATAACAAAACATAAATCATGGAAACATAATTACGAATACATTAACGAGATTGCGGAAAGAAGAAATAGTGGATTCACATTGAAGATCAAACGGGTTGAGTCAGTGGAATGATAATGGTTGATTAAAGGATCATTAGATTATGATTTGTGTATAATGAAACCATATAAATGATATGGGAAAAGAAAACGGGGTATTAAAAATTTAGGCAGTAACTGAAACTTTTGATCTCGCGTTGTGAAAAAATTAAAATCCCGCATCTGTGGGATATTAAAATCATTTTTCACGTCTGTTTTTATGATAACTAACGTCAAAAATATTAAAATTTTCACTGATTTTTCACGTCGGTTATATAAAAACTGATGTGAAAAATCAATCTTCGTGACTTTTTTCACGTCGTTTATTTAATAACAGACGTGGAAATTGAAAATTTTAATAAAAATTTGAAAACCCATATTTTAAGGATATTAAAATCATCTTTCACATCAGTTTTATCATAACTGATGTGAAAAATATTGAAATTTTCGCTGATTTTTCATGTCAGTTATATAAAAACCGACGTGAAAAAACAATTTTCGCCGATTTTTTACGTCGGTTCTTATAAGAACCGACGTAAGAAATTAATTTTCATGACTTTTTACATTGTTTATTAAATAACCAACATTAAAAATTCTAACAAAAATGTATTTTATTTCTCAAGACTCAATTTGATAGGTCGCAGAGCTCAAACAGAGTTACGGATCAAAAGTTATGGTCCTCTGAAGTTGGCCTTCTCTAAGACTTCATTTAGAGATGATCATCTTCCGATGGCCATAACTTTTGATCTGTAACTCCATTTGAGCTATGTGACCTATCAAATAAAAGATTACAAAATGAGATACATTTTTTTAAGCATTTTCAACATTAGTTATTTAAAAAAAGATGTAAAAAAATCCATGAAACCAAATTTTTTACGTCGTTTATTATAAGAACCGACGTAAAAAATAGGGTTTCGTGACTTTTTTACGTCATTTTTTAAATAACTGATGTTATAAATGCTTTCAAAAATGTATTTAATTTCATAAGATTCTATTTTATAGGTCACATGGCTCAAATGGAGTTACGGATCAAAAGTTATGATCCTCGTAAGTTGGCATTCTCTAAGACTTCATTTAGGGATGATCAACTTCTGATGGCCATAACTTTTGATCTGTAAATTTTTCTGAGCTCCATGACCTATCAAATCAAATATAGAGATATAAAATACATTATTCTAAACATTTTTACATTATATATTAAATAACTAATGTAAAAAATTCATTATAATTTATTTTTGACGTCGATTCTTATAAGAACCGACATGAAAAATCCGGGAAAATTGATTTTTCACGTTGGTTATTAAATAACAAACATAAAAAAGTCAACATTAATGATTTTTAATTTATTTTATTTAATAACTGATGTTAAAAATCATCTAAGACGGATTTTCAGGTCAGTTATATAATAACTGATGTGAAAAATCAAATTTCGGAGATTTTCATGTCGGTTCTAAAAAACCGACGTGAAACGGGTGATGATAAAAATAATTTTTGTACAAGTGTTATCATCATGGGTTATTATATGATTAATGTTTTACTATATTATATTACATATCTATATTATTTTCATAATTTTATGGGTTCTTATCGAATTATATATCACTCCAATATATTCGTAATGGATGGATATCTAATGTGATAAACAGGAATTGAATAAGGAGTTAGCCTAGTTCTGTAAGAGACTCTATCCAATATGATAGTATTGGGTGTGAACATTGAATACTACAATGGTTTTTGGGGTGAACATAATCCACTCCTATTATATTTTCAATGATCCTTGAGAACAAAGGAAGTGATTTTCAATGATTTTGGTTATGCCACAAATTTAGCGAACCTGACCCGGATAGCCCAGATCTAGTGTCTACTAGTAAATACATTAGCATGATTTTTAGGAATCGATCCCCAATGTACCGATCAGTTTAGTATTATTGGTAAACAATATACATAAAATAGTATTTTATAAATGAATACATTGATTATAACTTAATTGTTTTTTATTTTTTTGTAAATATTTAACTAAGAGGATAACCCTAATACATATAGTAAATCGTTTCTTATCATTCATAGTAAGATTCTTGGATTCATGGGGAAAACTAATATGGGTGAGATATAATTCTCTGTAAGTGTAAGGATCCATCCTTAAACATTACATAATATTGAATTAAGTTAATTATTCATATTGGGGATCTTTTAATGTTTAGAGCTTTAGAGAACTATGCCATAACTTATACATCATAACCTTATTATTACAAAGTAGACACTTCTACTCACTATCCATTTTCATTCATAAAACAAAAAAAATTAGAAAATAACATGGTTTCATTTCATATTGAACATCATAACTTTTCCTTGATCTCATCATTGACTTTATTCATCTTTAATTGCTGTGAAAAAACATTTCAAAACATGGGATGAGCATAAAAGGATAAATAAGGGATAATTAAAAGTAGAAAACTGTTATTTTTTCAAAACAACAAGTAATCCATCAATACTTTGACATAATGAAATACCTTTCACAATTAAAAAGTAACAAAAAAACTTGACTAAATATTAGCTCATTGTTACCCTTTTTGTAACGAAAAATTTACCATAAATCTTATAGAAAACAACATATATCATATAAAAGGTAACTTGGGACATAAAAATGCTTAAATTAAATAACCATATGGTCGAATTTCACACATATCACTAAATGGAATATCCATGAAGCCGACTTCCATACCCAATGCATTGGAGTTTATAACGTAACCACTCATCCATGGTTTATCACAGAACCACCTATCATTTGGTTTATCACGTAACCACCCCTCATTGGTTTATCACATAACCACCCGTCAATTGTCCAAGTTATATTATATAATCAAAAAATATATAATATTTAAAATATCAATATTTCTCTAATAACATTTCATTTGGAATTACAAGAAACCATTACATGATATTAGAATAATCAATCCAATTCAAAAACCATTTTCAATATAAAAACACCCCAAAAGGGAATACAGTATTTCTTTTCCTTTTTAAAAAAAATAAGGCTTATAGAGGAATCAAAATAATAGTTATGGTGGCGAAGAGGTCATTATCTCCACAAACATTAAAAACATTCCTTCTTTCTTTTAGTAAAATGCTTCATCGATAAAAGATTCACTTTGAATGAAAGTAAAAGTCAAAGGGGTTAATTATACACTGTGTGTAACATCCCAGGTAAATAAAGAAATACTCTATTTTCATATTTACTAATATTTTTTAATTAAATATTAATTTTACTTTAAAAGTTTTTCGATGTTTGATGGTGTACTTGATACGCAACAACAGGTTTCTTTGAAATCATACGTTGCACACTAATAATATAATATTATTATTTTAAATGGTAGTTAACAACTAACTGTTTTTTTGGGGAGGATGAATAGAACTATTTACAATAGGATTATACATATTTTTTAAATGTTTTTACATTTATCCAGTAACATTTAGTGGCTTAAAATGTGAATGAATCTAATTTTAATCATAAATACTCTAATATTCTTTATAAGGTTGATTTACCACCTTTTAATGGAAAACCCTCTTTAAAAACGTTTTGGTCACTATTATATGTTCAATTTGACAAAATAAAATTCCTCTTTATAATAGGGACATAAAAATTTACTTTGGGTAATTTTTTGGTATTTTTCTGATAAAATTCATTTTTAATGAATTGTGGAAAATACTGTATTTTAATTCAAAACTGCCTTTTAATATAATTTATTTATATGGTTAGATTATCCTTTTAATTGGTTTTAAAGTTTAGTTACATTATTATTTTACCATTTAATCCAATTTTTGTCATTGTAACTAATTTCACTTTGAAATTAGACATAAACAAGTTTCAACCTTTTTATATTTATTATTTCTTAAAAACACACTTTTTGTTTTGACAATGGGAATTATTTTTAAATTAATTAATACAACTTATATGTTTTGAATTTGGTAAAATAGACATCATTTTTGAATTCTGAGTATCAAATATATCATAGGATGAATTTTTTGTGTTTTTCTGAAAAACTTCAATTTTTGATGAATAATGAAACCACTAAGTCGTAGTTTAAAAACTGGATTTTTCATTTAAATGAAATTTTACCGATTATATGAATTTAATTTAAAAACTCTGAAATTAATGGTTGTTATTAGTAGGTAAAATTTGGTTCAATAATATGAAAGTAATTTTTTGGGAATAGTAACTTTTGTCTTTTATTTACCACGGTTAAAGGTAAATATGGTAAATAAAGGTTAAAAGAATATTATAATAACACAAAATTACATTAACACTTATTCTAACCTTATTGTATGATACATGTCTGACCATGGGAATCCTTGGTTCGATTTTTGGACCCCATGAAGCCACTTAAGAGTGAAAATGACACTTTATTTTAATTAACTTAAAGTAAAGGAAAAAATGTCTTAAACAAATATCTTTTAGTAGATTAATTTTTACATGTGGTTATATAAGTTATCTTTTTGACTATAAATATTAATTGGAAATATACAAATATTTCTTAAACCATGGTAGTTTTTTTATAATTTTTAGACATCAAATAAATTAAATTATTTATGGCATAATAATGATGCAGTATTTACCTCATTAATAAATGATTTAAATAAATAAGATTATAAATCTTAAAACAATATCCAAAACCTATAAAATTATTATTGGATGATTTTATTTTGAACGTGATTCATTATATCATCGACATTAATGAGTTTTGGATCTTTTCAAACCGAAGATATGTTAATAATAAAATAATTTTTTCATACTTTCCTAAAGAGCCCCTCCACTCCCTTATAAAAGGACACCACCTCTAACCCATTTTTCACAAATATGATTCCCCTAGGCTCATCCAAACTCTTCCCAAATAAGCTCTAAAATACCTATATTTCTCCTATAATCCTTTAATTATGCATAATTCACTTCAAGAAATCCTTTTGGTTCAAACCAAAGGGAGTTACCAGAATTAAAGGTAATGATTTCTCTTAAATTCTTTTCTTTTATTTTACTTCTCCAACCCATAAACTCTTTTTATTCCATTATTTTATAACAACACCAGTACCCTAAATATACTATTATGTTTTTATGATAATTATGTGAACTACACTTACACACACCTCCATCTAATGGGTAAATAACATACTATTTCTAAGGACGGAAAACTAATGCATCACAAAATGATGTTTGTTCAATTATCTCCTACCGCCTCTAAAGGTGGAAATTATGATGGAAATGCATTAATATTTGATATATATTGTGTTTATTTTTTCTTTATTCTTTGTATTTTTTATCTATATCATACCTTTATGGGTTCCATTATGGGTAAACGTGATAATTTAATTTGAGGAAGTGCGGACAACCGCCACCTCAAAGTGATATGACTCATTAATGCAATATGTGGGAAGCATAATGGATGGAGTTAATGATATTATATATGAAATTATACTGGAATTATAATATATCTATGTATAATTATGTTTAAATTCCTTTAAAATACAAAATATAAATGAAATTAGCGTTCATGCGTACGTACGGTTTACTGTATCCATGAACGGTGTATTTCATTTCTTATCTCCAAATATTATATACTATTATAAATACATATATATACTGGATATATAAGATATATATGATATCTAAATCATGTATATAATTCTTGAGATAATATACTTTTTACCACCTGGAAAGGTTGTAAATATAAGAACTTCATTTTTGACTCAAGTACCAAATATCGGCAAAACAGTCGTTATTAACTTAAATTATTACATAATGTGTATAACACGGTAATAAGTGATATAAAATGAATAATAAACTTGAAAAAGGTTCTTAAGAAATTATAAATTAACATTAGTTTGTTATTCATGAGATTAAAGAACGAACGGGTCAAGTCGGACACGATGTAAGGGAACTCTTTAACCCAATTCCTATTCTTTGGGATGATCTTGTCTTTCTTATTTATTTCATTATTTGATTATGTGAGAAATGAATTTTTATATATTATCACTTATTTATAATTTCTTTATGTTTTCTTATAGTGAATACACATAATCAATCTATTTTATTTACAAAATTATCATTTTAAAGGACTTCGTCTCAATCTCCTTTCATTGAGGCATATTTTGATTTATACACAACATTATTTTATATGGTGTATAAACTCTTTTGACTTGAATTTTCATTCAAAGGGAATCTTTTTTTATGAATCTTTTTACTAAACGACAAAAAAAAAGAATGTTTATTTTTAACGTAAGCGGTGATAATGACCTTTCTACTTCCATGAGTATTATTTGATCTTTGTATTCCTTAACAAACCGTAATGTTTTTAAAAGGAAAATAAATACCATATAAACTTTTTACGTGTTTTGGTATTGAAAATGGTTTTTGAAACGGATTGATTATTTCAATATCTTGAAATGATTTCTTTTGATTTAAAATTAAATTTTATTAGTGAAATGTGTATATTTTCAATATTTTATGTGTTATAATACTATACTGGTACTTGGACATTTGACGGGTCATTACATGATAAACCAAATGATGGGTGGTGCCATGATAAACCAGGATGGGTGGTTATGTTATAACCTCCAATGCATTAGGTAT
The DNA here is from genome assembly GCA_963277665.1 of Viscum album. Lineage (NCBI taxonomy): Eukaryota > Viridiplantae > Streptophyta > Magnoliopsida > Santalales > Viscaceae > Viscum > Viscum album. The sequence goes on from OY728119.1 coordinate 1,657,364,305, forward strand.
GGAAGTTAGCTGTATTTCTATTCCATTTAGTGATATGTGTTGAAGTCGACCGTATGGTTATTCCACTTAAGAATGTTTATGTCTCAAGTTACCTTTATATGTTATGTGTTCTTTATATGGGTTTTATGGTAATTTTTTGGTTACAAAAGGGTAATAAATGATCTCTTATTCAGTGAAGAGTATTTACTACTTCATAAAGGTGAAAAGTATTACTTATGATAAAGTATTCATGGTTTATTTTTGTTTTGAAAAACTAACTTTTTTCCTTCTTTGTGTACCCCTTACTAAGATTTTTATGCTCATCCAAAGTTTTGAAATGTTTTTCAAAGGACTTATGGATGAATAGGGTCAAGGATGGGATCATGGAAAAGTCATGCTGTCTAAAACATTGAACTAGACATGGAATGTAATGGCCCAAAACCCCTCCGGTCCATTCCTTTGTTGAAATTGATATGGTCAACACAACGTGTGTTATAATGATAATTTTTGTAATACTGATGATAACATAAAAATATGTTAAATAATAATGATTATGACTTAAATTGTGTGATTAATTAAACTAAAAAGAGAATAATCATGATAAAATGATCTAATGGGTGTTATTATTATTAATGATGTGAAGTGGGATGATGTGTGACCCATTAGACGTTGATAAATAAAACATGAAGTTTATTATTAATTGAGTAATTGTTGAAATTAAATTTGAATAATAATAATGGGTGTTGTGTTATTAATATTATTCATAATATTAATAATATGAGAAATTAATGAAATGAGTCACGGTATTTATTGTAAACAAATAAATGAATATTCATAGTGGAAGCATGGTGGTGCGTTAATAAAATTAAAGTTGAGTTCGTTATTATTATTATGCTAAATAATAATAAAAATGGTGGCATAAAAATATGTTCGGTTTATTAAATTGAATGGTTTTAATTTAATAAAAGTTTTTTCAATTTAATCAGTGTGAAATAAAAATAAATAGAATTAAATAATTAAATTGACGGATGTTACGCGACATTGACGTGGCATGGTCAGATTCAAATATCCAATGGGGTAGTTTAATGTGGTCAATGCGATGAGCATAAATATTATCATTATTAAAAAAATAACGGTGACGAGTTAATTTTGTTTTGTCATTTAATTAAATTAAAGGAAATGGTTTTGAGTCTCATGGAATGGTTGTGCATAGGTTCTCTACAAATTGAAATATTAAATTAATAATATTTCTAGTATAATAACATGATAATATAATTAAATTAATAACAGATAAAAGGCAAGGGAATTAATAATATTTCTATTATACTTGAGGCGCATGGAGAATGAGGAGGCGCCACTTTGTTGGGGCGTGATGAATATTGGGGTAGAAGATTTGAGATTGGAGAGAGAGAGTGAGAATTAAATGGGAAAATAATAAAAGAAAAAGAATAAGAAGAAGTAAGACAATCAATGTGGGGTGTGGTTAGTATGGATTCAATGCAAAGGAGGTGCCAAATTTAGTTGGAGCATGATAAAATTGTGGGGGAAATAATTAGATTGGAGAGAGAAGAAATTTGAAAGGCAATAAAGTAAATAAAACAAAATAGAAATAAAATACAAAAGAAATGGTGATGTGGGAAAGGAAATTGTGGGAATATATTTTTTCGTGGGATTTGAAGTTAAGAAAAAAATGGTTATATAAAATAATAATAATATAATAATGTAATTATTATTTTTTTGGGAAAACCGTGTTTAATCCATAACTTCTTCGTGAAATATCGGTTTTATGAACCGTCAGCGGAAATGCAACCCTAACTTCGAGATGGAAATTATGAGTCCAATATTGGATGACTTTTTTGGGTTTTTGTATCGGGTACCAGAAACGCTTGTGAATTAATAGATTTAATATTATTATTAAATTTTCAACCCGTCATAACTCCCGCGTGCGACGTTCGATTGACTTCTCTTCAGTGGTGATGTGATACTGTTATTAATACGATCAACTCAATTCTAAGGTTGGATATTAAATTATGGTTCGTGGCTCGGGTCCACAAAACACCCAATAATAATAATAATGTTATTATTACGGGATATTGTATCCAACGTACCTCCCTCATACGGTGTGGGAATGGCGAACCGTCTGTGATGTTGCAACCCTGAAATTATGACGGTCATTTTAAGACCAATAATGAATACCTTTTTATGACTCATGTCTTGGGTCGATAAAACACCTATTATTAATTGAAGTTATTATTATCATTAAACACATGGAAATCGCGTGACATGTCGTGTGTTGACCAGTCAAACAGCATAACAGTTGTACGGTCACGTTGTGTATTCATTAATACATGTTGCATACTGTTTTACCATTTTGTTGCCTATATAAGAGAGGGTCACGTGTTATTTACGGACCCCTCTTCTTCTCTGCATGGTGACACTCCTGGATAACCCAGCAGCCTTCCTCCTATCTTCTTCATCCGGACTCCAATCGTCGATCTGTCGGTGGCTGCGGGATCGTGTCGATGAGGCGAACATTTTGTACCCCGTTCCACTCCCTCTTCTTCGACTTCCTTTTCACAGTTTCCTGCCAAGGAGATTGCTGATGTTAGACGGTAACGACTCTCTTCGACGAATGCCATCTTAATGGTACGTTATACCCCATTCTTATTCCTTCCTTGATCTCCTCTTTCTATTCCTCCTTTCCATGCTATGAAAAGTGACACCTTAAACCTTAATAGAGTCTCTCATGGTTGTTAGTGCGTTTGTGCCACTACGTCCATGGGAGGACGTAGTCGTCGAGAGGAGTGATCAAAATCCTCGTGGTGGTTATTCTCGCAGAAGGACATAAACACTTGTTCAGGTAGTGATCTCACCTTCGTCACTCTAAATTGTGCATCATGCGGGGTGGGTTCCCTCTTGTTTACGTGAAACACTTTTGAACCAGTTTAATAAAAATTATAAATGTCTTAAAGAATGGGGATGGGGAAGTTATTATTTTTATCTTTATTTATCCTATTGTTATGTTGTGAATTGAATAGGCTTATGCCTACTGAAAATCACTGCCATTGGGGGCCTTTGCTTGTGCAATTAAATGTTGCCCTATCTTTCTAGACCGTTTATGGATGAAAATTTTATTGAATGTGGATATTGGTTAATCACATAAAGTTGGCTGATTAAATGAATAAATGGAACCCTTTTGTGATCACCCCGGTTAAACAAAACTGAAATAATAAACATGTGGGTGTTGGTAAGAGTTTATTAATGTGAAGGGGGTGTTTTGTGGGTTGTTGTGGATCGGGTGAGCAGCGGGACTGTGGATGGCTTGGTTTTGGGTTGGTGTGAATTCTATGTTGGTGATGGGCAGCATGGCTGCGATAAATGGTATCAAGGGATGATGATGTACGAGTTTTAGTGTGTTTGAGGTTATGGTGGTTGGAAGCAGGGCTGCAGGGATGGGTTTGAATGTGAATGAACTATGGGTTGTGAATAATAAATAAAAGTGGAAGATTTAATGAATGGTGGGGCATGGTAACGGAATGGGAATAATAATCAATGGGTTTGGTTGGTTAATAAGAAGGGACTTGTTTGTGTTGCTTGTGTTTTCCGAACTTGATTTGTGGATGGCAGGGATATGTTTTATGAACTCTTGATCCAGTTTGGTTGTTGATAGTTTCCTGGTAGTTAAGAAACTGATAACTAAAGCTGTTGAAACATGAAATCATTAAATGGGGTTTTGGGATTGATTTTCATATGCATACTCTCGATGTAGTAGTGCAAAGGCACATGCTCAGATCTTTGTGTAGAAGCCTTAGGATGGGCTGAGTGGTTGTTATACTTATATAAATCTGTATGTTTTATGTTTATTTACCCACCCCACCCATGTTGAGCACTACGTTATGAACACCTGTGGGATGGGGGGTGAGATTCTCAAACATCCAAAGGATGGCTGCTTACTGTTCTTCCTTGTGCTCCCTCTTCCAGGTTCTAGAGCCCAAGTTCCTCCGGGCAGGTTACGACAGATGTTTCCCAAGAATCTTCGGGAAGAGGTGTGATATGTTCCTAGGTGTCTTCGAAATGAGATGTGGTTATGGCCAAGGATTGTGTGCTGGCGGGATATGATTTGAGATGGTTGAGGATTGTGTGTCGGCGGGTTACTATAAGCTTCGTATGGCCAGGTTTCAGCACTAGCTCGAGCTTCGTATGTCCAAGTTGTGGCACTAGCTCAGGAAGATGGGGAATCATCATAGCATTAGGCCTGAGGGATTTAGCAGTATCTAGTGGGAAGGTGGTGCGGGTACCCATACTTTGATAACATTACTACTATACTCTATTGACTTGTGTTACTTGGTGAGTGTGACTGGTGAGGCTGGGTGGATAGATTCCTTTCTAGGTTTTGGTTCTTCTGTTTTCTCACGGGGCATTACGATGTCTCCCCACTTGTGCACAAGAGATTTAGGTTTCCCTACTGAGTATACTTGTATTCTCACCCTACGTTTTCTTTCAGGTTTTCAGGAGGACTACAGGGACTGTGTGGGACCTTACTAGTCAGGTAGGGGGAGTTGCTGCTATTTTTTATTGTTGTTTTCCTTTAATTTTTGGTACAGTACTTTGGAGATTTTTTGTACTTGTACTTTTGTTTCAATATTGTATAAAGCATGCATATGGGATTGGTTTTGGGATATTTCTATACTTGTTCCTTTTCTTCATCTTGGAGTTTGACTCATCCTATTTCTCGATCTTAAATTAATAAAAAGGGTAATGCCTCCCATATATGTGAAAAACTCATACCCTTGGTGCTAGTTTCCACTCCGGGGCCTACTAGAGGCGGGACTTGGGGGTCATTACCTCCCTTCCACCATTGCCAGCTCAGGAGGGGAATCTTTGGTGGGAGGGGGTCGTGACATGTCATTTTTTTCAAGAGTTTTTATTTTGCAAAAAAAATGCAAACTGAGTAGAAGTGTATAATTTTTAATTCTTGAGATGAACTGCAATAGTTATGGACTAACTCTATAAAACTCTAAACTTGAAAATATCATCAATGTGAATTATTCATTTAATTCAAGATTATGTAATTTTTTACGGCCGGGTCTTTATAGTTGGTATCATAGATCATTTTAGACAACTTTAGGAGTTAGGGTATTGATAAATTAATGTACATAAATTAGTTTATGTTAAGATTTAAATGATATAGCATTTAAAGATTACCATGTTGCTTCACATATGATATTTCTGTGTTCATAATGGTTTTTCATATAGGAAATAGGGCACTTGTGCGATGTAGGAATACAGAGGGAAATGACCTTCCAAATCAACATCCTGAGATGGTCAGAATCAAAATTAAACAGTTTTTTACAGTGATGGATTAGTTGAATCATGTGATAAATGGTGGTTCTATTTATAGATAATATTTTGTTTTATTAAAAAAGAGAATAGAAGTATGAATGTAATTTAAGGGTTGTCTTTCAATCCTTAAAAGAAAATAAACTGTGTGGGAAATTCAGAAAGTGTGAGTTTTGGTTACAACAAATTTCTTTCCTGGGACACATTGTTTCAAAAAATGGAGAAATTGTTGATCCTTCTAAAACAACAGTTGTCAAAGAATGGCCAAGACCCATAAATATAAATTAGATCCATAGTTTTTTCTTGATTTTTTAGGTTATTACCAGAGGTTTGTTGAGAATTTTGCATGATTATCTAGTCCAATGACTAAGTTAACTCGAAAAGGTGTTAAGTTTATTTGAACAAGAGAATGTGATGATTTTTTTTAGTAATTGAAAAGAATATTAGTGAATTCTCTAGTTTTGACACTGCCTTCCAGAAATTGTGAGTTTGTTATTTATAGTTATGCTTCATTGAAAGGACTTGGTTGTGTCCATATGCTGAATTATCAGGTAATTGCTTATTCTTCACATAAGTTGAAACCCCATGAGTTAAATTACCCTACACATGATTTGGAATTAGCTGTTGTTGTTTTTTATTTAAAAAATTGAAGGCATGATTTGTATAAAGTAAAATGTGAAATATATACTGACCAAAAAAGATTTTAGTATATATTCACTCAAAAGTAATTGAACTTGAGACATATTATATGGTTAGAATTAATCAAGGATTATGATTACATGATCCTTTAACATCCGGGAATAGAAAATAAAGTTGTTGATGATTTGAGTTGAAAAATTAATGCTTCATTAACCATGCTACATTTGGAATGAGAAACTTTGGATTTGATTTCATGAACTTTGGCATGGATGTTTTTGGTGTAGGAATTTCATCTGTTTTGTTTTAGGTGTAAGTGAAATAATCTCTATCGGACAAAATTATGCAATTACAGAAGCAAGACAGTGACTTACAGAAAAAGGTAGAGTTGGTTCAGAAGGGTAAGTTTCCTGATTTTATTGTTGATAATGATTTTTTTTTGAGGTTTGAGAAAATATTATGTGTTCCTTGTGATTCGTAGTTGAAGAAGGAGTTTTTATGTGAAGCTAATAGTTCTACGTTTTTAGTTCATCCTGGAAGTACTATGATGTACAGAGATCTTCGAGAGTATTACTGGTGGGATGGAATGAAAAGAGATATTGTTGATTTTACTGTGACGTGTTTGACTTGTTAGTAGGTTAAAACATAGCGGAAGTTGCCGAAAGAGATACTTCGGTCTTTATCAGTTCCAGAGTGGAAATGGGAAAATATATCCATAGACTTCATTGTGGTATTACTAAAGAAATATCGAGGTAATAATGCAATTTGGGTTATTGTTGATCAAATGAATAAATCTGCTCATTTCCTTCATATTCAAGATACTTTGTCTCTAGAAAAACTTTTTTGGTTGCATGGTAAAGAGATATTCAGGTTTCAGGGATTTCCCCTCTCCATTTTATCTGATCGTGATCCCAGTTTTACTCTTAACATTTTTAAAGGCCTTCAAAAGTCATTGGGTACTGAATTAAATTTTAGAATATATTTTCATCCGAAATCATGTGGGTAGTCAGAATGAACAATTCAGACCTTGGAGGATATGATACATGCTTTTTCACTGGATTACCAGGGAAGTTGGGACTAACATATTTCTTTGGATAAATTTTCTTACAATAACATTTTTCATTCTAGTATACAGAGGGCTCTATTTGAGGCATTATATGGGAAGTGGTGTCAAACTCCAGATTTTTGGGATGAAGTAGTTGAAAGGAATATGATGGGACCAAAACTGGTAGAAGAGATGGTAGAAAATGTTCAGTTTATTATAAAGAACATGAAAATAGCTTAGATCAAGTAGAAAATTTATGCGGATAACGGGTGGAAGGATATTTCTTTTTAGGTAGGTGGTCATGTCTTTCTCAAAATTTCTCCATGTAAAGTGTGATTCATTTTGGTAAGAAGTGAAATTTGAGTCTGAGGTTCATTAAACCTTATGAAATCCAAGAGAAAATTGGATCAGCTGCATACAGAGTGGATTTACCTCCATGTTTATTCTAGGTACACAATGTTTTTCATGTTTCAATGTTGAGAAAGTATATTCCATATCCATATCATGTTTTGAGCCCCGAGGTAGTTCAGTTGGAAGAGAATCTCTCTTATAAAGAACAACCAGTCCAGATTCTTGACAGAAGCGAGCAAGTGTAGCAGAATAAGGTAATTTATTAGGTAATGGTTTTGTGGAAAATCCATATGGTTGAAGAGGTAATGTGGGAATATGAAAATGCTATGAGGGATAAATACCCCCCACTTATTTGATAAGTGAATAAAAATTGGAAGGACGCAATTTCCAAAATGGGGGAAGGATGTAACAACCCAGGTAAATAATGAAATATGATATTTTTATATTTTTTAATATTTGTCAATTAAAAATTAATTATACTTTAAAAGGGTTTCTATGTTCGATGGCGTACTCGATACACAACAATGGGTGTCTTTGAAATCTTACGTTGCACATTAATAATATAATAATATTATTTTAAATGGTAGTTAATGCCTATCTGTTGTATTGGCGGGGATAAATAGAACTAAATACAATAGAACTATACATGTTTGTCAAATGTTTTTACATTCATCCAATAAAATTTAGGGGCTTAATATGTGAATGAATCTAATTTTAAGCATAAATACTCTAATATTATTTAAAAGGTCGATTTACCATCTTTTTATGGAGAACCCTCTTTAAATATAGTTTTGGTCAATTTTACATGTTCTATTTGACCAAATATAATTCTTATTTAGAATCAGGATACCAAAATTTACTTCGAGTAATTTGTTATTTTCTGATAAAATTCATTTTTTTATGAATAGTGAAAAATACTGTATTTTAATACAAAAATTCCTTTTAATATAATTTATTTATATTGTTAGATTATCTTTTTAATTTGTTTTAAAATGTAATTACATTATTTTTTTACCATTTAATCCAATTTTGGTCATTGGAAGTAATTTCACTTTGAAATTGGACATAAACAACTGTCAATATTTTAATAGTTATTATTTCTTAGAAACACGCTTTTTATTTTGACAACAGGAATTAATTTAAAATTAATTAATCCAACATCTATGTTTTGAATTTGGTAAAATAGACATCATTTTTGAATTTGGAATATCAAATATATCTTAGGCTTAATTTATGGTATTTTTCTGAAAAACCTCCATTTTTTATCAATAGTGAATCCACTAAGTAGTAGTTTAAAAACTGACTTTTTCATTAAAATAAAATTTTACCAATTCTTTGAATTTAATTTCTAAAATTTGAAATACATGGTAATTCTTATTAAGTAAAATGTGATTCAATAAGATGAAAATAATTTTTGGTGAATAGTAACTTTTGACTTTTATTTACTGCGGTTAAAGGTAAATAGGTTAAATAAAGGTAAACAGAATATTATAAAATACAAAATTACCTAAACACTTTTTATAACCTTATTGGTTGATACATGGCCGACCATGGGCATCCTTGGGTAGGTTTTGGGACCCCATGGAGCTACTTAAGAGTGATAATGACACTTTATTTTAATTAACTTAAAGTAAAGTAAAAAATGGGATAAACAAATATCTTTTAGTAAATTAAATTTTACATGGGGTAATATAAGCTATCTTTCCAAATATAAACATTCATTAGAAATATAAAAATGTTTCCTACATTTGGGTATTTTTTTATAATTTTCAGGCAACAAATAAATTAAATTATTTATAACACAATAATGATGCAATATTTACCTCGTTAATAAATGATTTAAATAAATAAGATTATAAATCATAAAACAATATCCAAAACTTGTACAATTTTTGTTGGATTATTTTATTTAGAACATGAGTCATCTTATATTATACTTTAAGGTGTTTTGGACATTTTGAAACTGAAGATAATTTTATAATAAAATAACATTTTCAAACATTCCTAAAGAGCCCATCCTCTCCCTTATAAAAGGACACGAATTCTAACCCATTAATCAAACCTCTCAATCCCCTAGTATCATCCAAAACCTTCCCAAATAAGCTTTAAATATATCTAAATTCATCCTAGAATTCTTATCTTATGCATAAGGCACTTCAAGAAGTCATTTTGGTTCAAACCAAAGGGAGTTACCCAAATTAAAGGTAACGATTTCTCTTAAATTCTTTTCTTTTATTTTACTTCTCCAACCCCTAAACTCTTTTTATTAATTTATTTTATAACAACACCAGTATCCTAAATATAATATAATTTTTTTATGAGAATTATTTGAACTACACTTACACACACCTCCATCTAATGCGTAAAGAACATACTGTTTCTGCGGATGGAAAACTAACGTCTCACGAAACGATGATTGTTCAATTATCTCATACCACCTCTCAAGGTGGCCATTATGATGGAACTGTATTTATATAAGATATATATAATGTTTCTGTTTTATTTATGCTTCATTAATTTTCATATATACCATATCTTTATGGTTTACATTATGGTTAAATGAGATAATTTCATTTGCGTAAGTGCGGACTACCACCCCCTCAAAGTGATATGGCTTGTTAATTCCATATGTAGGATGTATAAAGTATGGATTTAATGATATTATATATGATATTATACTGGGATTATAATATAATTATGTATCATTATGTTTTCTTTCCATTAAAATATTAAATATAAATGAAAGTAGTGTTCATGCGTAAGTACGGCTTACCGTCTCCATGAACGGTGCATTTCATTTATTATCTCCAAATGTTATATACTGTTATAAATACATATATAAAATATATATATATAAGATATATATGATATCAGAATCATGTATATTATTCTGGAGATAATGATCTTTTGACCACATAGACAACTTGTAAATATAACAAGTTCATGTTTTTACTCAAGTACCAAATATCGAGAAAATGACTGTTATTAATGTAAATGATTTCATACTATGTATAACATGGTAATAAGTGATATAAAAGGAATAATAAACTTTAAAAATGTTATTAAGCAAGTACAAATTAACTTTAGTTTATTATTTAGGATATTAAAGAATGAACGGATCTAGTCGGACACGAGGTAAGGGAGCTTCTTAACCCAATTCCCACTCTTTGGGATGATATTATCTTTCTTATTTATATCGTTTTTTAATTATGTGAGAAATTAATTATTATATCTTATCATGTATTTATACTTTCTTTATGTGTGATTATATTTAATACACATAATCGATCTATTTTATTTACAAAATGATCTTTGTGAGGGACTTCGTCTCAATCTCCTTTCACTGAGGCATATTTTGATTTATACACGACATTCTTTTGTATGGTGTATAAACTACTTTGACTTGTATTTTCATTCAAAGGGAATATTTTTTTATGAATTGATTTACTAAACGACCAAAAAAAGGTATGTTTCTTTTTAACGTAAGCTGTGACAATGATCATTCCACCACCGCGAGTATTATTTGATCTTTTACTTCCTTACCAAGCAGTAATGTTTTTAAAAGGAAAATAAATACCATATACCATTTTTATATGTTTTGGTATTCAAAGTGGTTTTTTAAATGGACTAATTATTTAAATATATTGAAATTATTTCTTGTGATTTCAAATTAAATGTTATTAGTGAAATTTTTATATTTGTAATATTTTATGTTGTATGATTTTATAATGGTACTTAGACATTTGATGGGTGGTTATATGATAAACCAAATGACAGGTGGCGCCATGATAAACCAGGACAGCTAGTTACATTATAACCTCCAATGAATTGGGTCTGGAAGTCAGTCATATGACTATTCCATTTAGTGATATGTGTGGAAGTCGATCATATGGTTATTCCACATAATAATGTTTATATCCCAAGTTACCTTTATATGTTATATGTTCTTTATATGGGTTTTATGGTTATATTTTGGTTACAAAAGTTTAATCAATGATCTTTTATTCAGTGAAGATTATTTAATACTTCATAAAGGTGAAAAGTAATACTTATGATAAAGTATTCATGGTTTACTTGTTGTTTTAAAAAAACTAATAGTTTTCTTTCTTTGTGTAACCCTTATTATGATTTTTATGCTCATCACAAGTTTTGAGATTTGTTTTATAGGACATAAAGATGAATAGGGTCATGGATGAGGTCAAGGAAAATTCATGCTATCTAAAACATGGAACTAGACATGACACTTTTTTCTGGTGTTTTTTCTGTGAAAAAATGGAAACTGAGTTGAAGTGTATACTTTGTAATTCGTGAGATGAAATTTAATACTTATGCACTAACTATCTAAAAATCTAAACCTAAAAAGATCCTCAATGTGAGTTACTTATTTAATTCAATATTATGTAATGTTTTAAGGCCAGGTCCTTACACCGTGTTAAATAAGGTGGTGTATATTATCAAAATATGCCTCAATGAAATGAGATTGAGACGAAGTACTTTACAAAGATATTTTTATAAATAAAAAATATTAATTATGTATATTCACTATAAGTACACATAAATAAATTTTATATACAATATAGGATATCAATATTTATTTATCACATAGTCATAGCATGCCATAATCAAGAAGTAGAAAATTAACCTACAAAATGGAAATTAGGGAAAGAAGTTCCCTTACCTATTTTCTGACTTGTCTCACTCATTATTTAATTTCCTGAATAATAAACATAATTTAATTTATAATTTATTTTGAACCATTTTAATTTTTATTATTCCTTTAATGTCACTTCTCACCATGTTATAACAGTTAGTTAATTATTGAAGATCATATCAGGCGTTTCATCGATGTTCAGAACTTGAGTCAAAAAAACATGTTATTATGAGAATTAACCATGTAGTTATACGTACATAATATCCAGAATGATATTCATGATTTTAATAAAACATAAATATCATATATTTATATATATATAATCCATAGTATTTGGAGATGAGAAATAAAATGCATCGTTCCTAGTGACGGTAGGCCATACGTACGCATGAACGCTACCTTAATTTATTTTTCATAATAAAAGATTGAACAAAAATATGATACATATTTATATTATAAATACATAATCATATTAATGTTATATAGGTTATATAGTTTCATTAATTTCATCCTTTATACATTTCATGTATGTCATGAACGATTCATAACACTTTGAGGGGGCGGTAGTCCGCACATTCTCAAATGAAACTATTGTAATTACACAACATGGAAAGAATAATGGAATGATTTAAATAAAAATTATAAAAGAGTATAGAAGATATAAATATAATATATATAATATATATATAAATTTCCATCATAATGTCCACCATGAGAGGAAGTTGGAGGTAAATGAACAATCATCTTTTAGTGAGGTAGTAGTTCACCGTCCACTGAAATAGTACATTCGTATTCATTAGATGGAGGTGTTTGTGAGTGTAGTTATAATTATTCTCATAAAAAAATCCTAGTATATTTAATATAATTTTTTGGTTATAAAAAAATGTAATAAATATAGTTTATGTTGGTTGAGAAGGAAAATAAAAGAAAATAAATTGAGAGAATATGTTACCTTAAAATCGGGTAACTCCATTTAGTTTGAACCAAAAAGATTTATTGAATTTACTTATTCAAAAATTAAGGATTCTTGCTAGAATAGAGGGATTTTATTAGCTTATTGAAGTTTATTTTTGATTATCCAAGGTTTTTTATAGGTGTGAGTAATGGGTTAGAGGTGGTGTCCTTTTATAAGAGGAAGGATGGGCTCTTTATGAATGTTTGAATGTATTATTTTATTATAAAATTCTTTTATGTTTAAAAATGTCAAAAAATCATTACCTTTGATGATAAGATTTTTATAAGTAGAAATAAAATCATCCAATAAGAATTTTATAGGTTTTGGATATATTTTTTAATACTCATCTTTTTTATTTAGCCCTGTGTTAACATATTTAACTTTTACCATGTCTTCTTGTATATTCATACTATATATTTAAAATATTTACTATAAAATTAAAATAGACTCAAAATTGATCACTAATAAAATATTTAACATCATATATGTCATTTGGAAGAATATTATATTTTTAGGACTACCTTATCATTTAATAAAGTATTAATTTATTTTAAAACACATTTATGTCAATTTATAAACTATTCATATCATGATTCTTTTTTAAAATCCAACACAACTTGATTATTTCAAAAAAAATCATTAGTTAAAATATAATAAGTATTAATAATCTCTAAAATTTTTTTATGGCATAAAAAGATTCAAAATAAATTTAGTTTAATATTTATAATCTCATTTATTTAAAACATTCATTAATGATGTAATCATTACATTATCATTGTGTCATAAATAAATTTATTTATATGATGTATAAAAATTATATATATAATATCATGATGTAGGAAATAATTTTATATTTCTAATGACTATTTATACTCAAAAATATCACTTATATAACCCTATATATATATATTTTACTAAACAATATATGTGTATGTTACATTTTCCTTAACAAAAATTAATTTTAATAAAATGTCATTTTCAGTTACAAGTGGCTCCATGGAGTCCCAAAATCAACCCAAGGATGCCCATGGTCGGAAATGTATTAGAAAATATGGTTAATATATGTGTTTGGGTAAATTAAATATTATTATATTATTATTTTTACCCTTGTTTAACAGATTTACCATTTAACCACAGTAAATAAAATATTTACTAAAGTTACAATTCAAAATGTCTATAAATAAAGTTACCTATTTACACAATTTGGAACTACTTATTGCTAATACCGAATCCATTTTCCAAATTCAAAACACTGAATTTTTAGAAATTAATTTAAAATTAATTTTCTTTTTCAAAACCAAAAATCTTGTTTTTCATAAGTAAAAACTATAAAAAGATTTACATGTGTTTATGTACAATTTCAAAGTGAAATTACTTTAAATGACAAAAATTGGATTAAATTATAAAAATATAATCTAATAAAACATTAAAACCAATTAAAATGATATTGTAATCATATAAATAAATTATATTAAAAGGCAGTTTTGAATTAAAATGCAGCATTTTCCACTATTCATTAAAAAATGAAATTTATTAGAAAAATACCAAAATTTCATCCAAAGTAAATTTTTATACCCCTATTCTGAAAAATAATTTTTTTAGTCAAATACAACATATAAATGTAACAAAAATTAGATTTAAAAGGGTTCTCAATCAAAAGGCAGTAAATCGAACTTTTAAAGAATATTAGAGTATTTATGTTTAATTTTGGTTTCATTCTCATTTTAAGGATATAACATTTATTGGATAAATATAAAAACATTTAATAGACATGTTTAATAATAATATGGTTAGTTATGTTCATTCCTTCTAATACAATGGCTATGCATTAACTACAATTTATAATAATAATATTATTATATTATCTTTCGGTATAACTCAAGGTTTTCTATAATGTAAGATTTAAAATAAAAATGATGTCGTGTATTAAGAATGATATCAGACATAGCATCCCATTGAAATTAAAATTAATATTTTATTCACAAATATTAATAAATATGAAAATTTCATATTCTTTATTTACCTGGGATCTTAAATCCTTCCCTCGTTTTGGGAATTGTGTCATCGCATTTTTAAAATATGTCTTGGAAACTTCAATGAATGTACCAGATTGGAAAAAGAGTAAATAAAACTATCACATTAAAATACTAAAAGATAAGTAAAAAAGGTCTCCCGAGATAACCCATACTAGTATTCCATGTTAGAAAACATTGATATGTAAGATAAACTAACCATCAAGTTCTGATAAAGAGTAATGGAAAACATGATCAGGAGAAAGTTAACCAGTAGAAAACCACAAACTTGTGTTTGGTTTAATGATTTATGATTCCTCAGTAGAAAAATTAATTGGACAATTTTTTTTATTTTAGGTTTCCTTTCATAAATTTTGAGAATTTATTTATGATATTAACTAAGAACATAAGGAAATATACTTACTTTTCAAGTAGAGTTTTATCCTTTAATAAGTTTCTACCAAAATCCCATTTTTTATCCAAATGATGAGTATTCAATATTACTTGGTCACACCTGAAACACTAGAATCAACTTATAAAGAATCACATAATCCACAAAAGGTGAACCATATATTTTCCATGTACTTATAAATTAAAAAAAACCAAAATGGTTAGTACAGAATAAGATAATCTGCAAAAAGGATAATCCTTTATAAAAATAAATATTACTCTTAATCTCCAAAATTAAACAAACAAATACCCAAGTTCCACAATGTCCATTCAATAAAAAAATTTCCTTAAAATTATTCAGAATAATCCAAACTATGTTTGAAAAACAAAATTCATAAGGATTTGATCACATGGCCTTCCACAAAAATCCTAACATTTATCTCCAAATAACATCAGTTACTCTTAAAGTATAATAATAAAAAGTAATTAACCAAATCACATATTATCTATGATATGTCAATTATTTCCATAAATAACCCAAATCTATGTATGTCTACAATAAAAACATAGATTCTTCTAAAATAATATTTCAACCATTACTTCACAAATGAGATCCCATAGTATTCTATTTTCTTTAAGCATATAGTGTTCCTTAAATGATAGAACATCTCCCAAAATAACCTTTATCACTTAATCACCAAATCATTACACATACTAAGGATATCCATTTCATAAAACATAAGTTCCCTAAATCAACTTTTTATTGATCCATAAAATCATTTAACAAAAAATAATAAGTTATACTAACCAAATACTTCACATAGTCTAGTGGTAGGAAACAAATCCCAATCGCACTTTGTTTATGGGTTCGATTCCTACAACTTTGTCCAACGCAACGGTTTGTCACATGGTCTACATGTTTCCATTTTTCAAAAACTATATAATTATAATAACATTATAAATAAGATATAAAATCCTTAAAAATATCTATAAGATGTTTTATCCTCAAAGGTTAATTTATACCTCACATTTTCATCCCAAAAACTAATAGCCCATAATTGCCTCAGAAATAAAAGATCACATGAACCCATAATATTATCCATTATGTCCACAAATGAAAAAATAAAAAAATCTTCCTTGAATAAAATTATCACATATCATACTTCAGGGTAGCACATACTAATAAAAGTATACCAAAGTAATTCAATCATTAATACATTTAAATATGTCATTATCCATAGATCCAATATAACTCCTCAATTCCAAGACATCTTAATCATCGAAAAAATTTCATGATCCATTACCTTTGTTTTTTTATCTTATTCTGTTATACTTGTTTCTAATAAACAAAATCATGCATAATGTCTTAATATTTCAGTAATTTCAAAACATGAGCTATGAAATAATCCATACATTTCATAGGTCATTGTGAGTTTCCTCATCCTTAATTGGAATGGTATTTGGTATTGGTAAACATATGATTTTATGGTCCTACTAATACCATTCCTAAAACCTCTTCATAGTAAATCTATTTTCATAATGACATTGCACAAAACATTAAAAAAATTCAATTGATCCTTCAAAAAGAACATTTATCCCAATCCCGGAGTCAACTGGATGCTTCCTTTTTCCATTTTAGGTTATTTCTTCATGATCATCATTACCATGTCTAGAACATCTTCCCATCCCTTGGAAGCATTTTCCTAGGTGTTTCTTCCTACATACTTGAAACATAGGTATTTAAATATACTTACCTTTATCTTTATTACTTAAACACCCATTGGGGTTTATTTATCGCATATATGATGACTTATAAAAATCACCAAGGTTCAGGTGGTCAATGATGACTCCAAATAGTTGGTTGAGAATAACCACTAGGGTTTTTATTACAGCTCCCATTTCATCCGGCTGCTCATTCAGAAAACCACAACAGTTTCCTTCACATCCATTGTTACTTTGGTGCCTACTAGATCTAGCCATTTAGTAAAACCAAAAAGGTCAGTGAGAAAATATCGATAAAATAATCATAGAATACCTTATAAGGAGGTTAAATACAAAGATATACATATTCATGTTATCTTAAACACATTCAGTTTATATCAAATAACTACGAATCTTTCTAATATGCTAACCATTATAGGTATGTCACTTTTTCTTAAATAACAACCTAACCTCTAATATTATCTAAGACGAACTCTGATACCAACTGTAAGTCCCTAGCCTTAAACATTACATAATCTTGAATGAAGTTAATAACTCACATTGAGTATATTTTCAGGTTTAGAGCTTTAGAGAATTATGCAATAACATATACATCACAACCTTATTATTACAAAGTAGACACTTCTACTCAATATCTATTTTCATTCATAAAAAAATTAAAAAAAGAACTTGGTTTTGTATCATGATTGAACATAAAAACTTTTCCTTGATCCCATAATTGACTCTATTGATATTTATTTCCAACTAAAAAACATTTAAAAACTTGGTATGAGCATAAAAATCTTAGCAAGGGATAAATCAAGAAGGAAAACTGTTAGTTTTTTAAAACAAAAAGTAATCCATTAATACATTGTCATAAAGTAATACCTTTCACCATTAATAAGTAACAATTACATATTAATATATATAAGCATATTTCCTAACATTTTTTTAACCAAACGATTACCATAAATCGCATAGAAAACAACATATATCCTATAAAATGTAACTTGGGATATAAACATACTTAAATGGAATAACTATACGGTCGACTTCCACACATATCACTAAATGGAATATCCATACGGCTAACTTCCATACCAAATGAATTGGAGGTTAAAAAGTAACCACCAATCCATGGTTTATCAAGGGACCACCTATCATTTGGTTTATCATGTAACCACCCATCGTTGGTTTATCACGTAATCACTTATTAAATGTCCAAGTACCACTATATAATCATGAAAAATATAATATTAAAAATCTTAAAATTTCAGTAACAACATTTTATTTGCAATAACAAGTATATCATTTCATGATATTGAAATAATAAATCCATTTCAAAATCCATTTTCAATATGAAAACACTACAAAGGGAATAAGGGATTTCATTTATTTTTTAAAAACATTAAGGCTTATAGAGGTGCTAAATAACGATTACGGAAGAAAAGAGGTCATTATCGCCACAAATGTTAAAAACATTCCTTTTTTTATTTTGTAAAATGATTCATAGATAAATATTTCCTATTGAGTGAAAATAAAATTCAATGGGGTTTATTATACGCCATGTAAAAGAAGGATGTGTATATTATCAAAAAATGGCTCAATAAAAGAAGATTGAGATGAAGTCCCTTGCAAAGATAATTTTGAAAATAAAATAGATCAATTATGTGTATTCACTATAAGTACATAGAAATAATTAATAAATAAAATATAGGATATAAAAATTTACTTCTCACATAGTCATATCATGACATAATCAGGAAGTAGAAAATTAACCGAAAGAATGGAAATTGGGTTATGAAGTTCCCTTACCTCGTGTCCGAGATGACTCGCTCGTTATTTAATTTTCAGAATAATAAAAATAAGTTAATTTCTAATTGATTCATAACATTTTTCATGTTTATTATTCCTTTTATATAACTTATTAACATGTTATAACAGTTAGTAAATTATTGTAGTTCATATCAGATGTTTCTTCGGTTTTCGGAACTTGTGTTAAAAATGAACATGTTATTATGAGAATTAATCATGTATTTATTAGTACACCATCCCTAGAATGATATTGATTATTTTAATAACGCATAAATATTATATATATATATATATAATCCATTATATTTGGATATGATAAATGAAATGCACTTTTCATAGAGATGATTGGTCGTACGTACACATGAATGATACTTTCATTTCATTTAATAATAAAAGAATGAAAAATAAAATAATACATACATATATAATAAATAAAATGTAATATATATGTTATATAGTTTAGATAAGTAAATTAATTCCATCATTTAATACATTCCATGTATGGAATGAACGAATTATATCACTTTGAGGGGACGGTTGTCTGCACTTCCTCAAATGAAATTATCGTAATTACTTAACATGAAAATCATAAAGTTATGATTTAAATAAAAATTACAGAATAATAGAGAAGGTATAAATATAATATATATCATATATAAATATAGGTCCATAATTATGACCATCATGTGAGGTGGTATGAGTTAAATGAACAATCATCATATCGTGAGGGAGTAGTTCGACGTCCACAGAAACAGTATGTTTGTATCCATTAGATAGAGGTGTGTGTGAGTGTAGTTTGAATACTTCTCATAAAACATCCTAGTATATAAAATATAATGGTGTTGTTATAAAATAATGAAATAAAGAGTTTTTAGGGGGGTGGATAAGAAAAATAAAAGAAATGAACTTGAGAGAAGACGTTGCCTTTAAATTGGGAAACTCCCTTTGGTTTGAACCAATCATACTTATTGAATTTCCGTCATCCCAAATTAAGGATTCTAGGTGAAATATAGGGATGTTGGGAACATATTTATGGAGATGTTGTATTATCCAAGGTCCTTTAGAGGTGTGAGTAATGGGTTATAGTTGGTGGCCTTCTATAAGAGGGAGGAGGGGCTCTTTAGGAATGTTTGAATGTATTATTTTATTATAAAATTATTTTTGGTTTCAAAAGGTCCAAAACTCATTAAATTTTAATATAAGATGAATATAATTCGAAATAAAACCATCCAATAATAATTGGATTGTTTTTGGATATTTTTTATTTTACCCTTTGTTAACTTATTTAACTTTTACCATGTCTTCTTGTATATTCCTAATATATGGTAAATATATTCACTATAAAATTACATGAGATCCAAAATGGATCTTTAATGACATTAGTAACATTATATATGTCATTTGGAAGAATATTATATTTTTGTACTATTTTATCATCCAATAATTAATTAATTTATTTAAAAACACATTTATGCCAATTTATAAACTATTCATATCATGACTTTTTTAAAAACTAAAAAACAACTTGATTATTTCTAAAAATCTTAATTAATTCAAAGAAAAAAAGTCATAATTATCTCTAAAATTCTTGGATGGAATAAAAATTTCCAAATAAATTTATTTTAATATTGATAATGTCATTTATTAAAAACATTCATTAATGAGGTAATCCTTACATAATAATTGTGTAATAAATATATTTATTTATTTCATGTATAAAAATTGTAAATAAAATATCCTGATGTAATAAATATATTAATATTCTAATGAAAATTTATACTCTAAAATATCACTTATATAACCCCATATAATTTTTTTTACTAAAACATGTATGTTTATGTTAAATTTTCCTTGACTTTAAATTAATTTTAATAAAATGTCATTTTCACTTAAAAGTGGTTCCATGGAGACCCAAAATAGAACCATGGATTCCCATGGTCTGAAATATATCATAAAATAGGGTTACGACACAGGTTAGGGTAATTTTAATATTATTATAATATTATTTTTTCCCTTTATTTACTAGATTTACTCTTTAACCATGGTAAATAAAATATTTACTGAAGTTACTAATCATAATTCCTAAAAAATAAATTTACCTATTTAAAAGATTTTTAAATCCTAATTCCAAATATGGAATCCATTTTTACATATTCAAAACATATAAGTTGCTAAAATTAATTTAAAATCAATACCCGTTGTCAAAACCAAAAATCGTGTTTTAAAGAAATAAAACTAGCAAATGATTGATATGTGTTTATGTCCAATTTCAAATTGAAATTAATTTTAATGAATAAAATTGTATTAAATGGTAATAATATAATCTAATTAAACATTAAAACTAATTAAAAATACATTATAATTATATAAATAAATTATATTAAAAGGTGGTTTTGATTTCAAATGTAGTATTTTTCACTATTCATTAAAAAATGAACTTTCTCATAAAATTACCAAAAATTTTATCCAAATTATTTTTTGATGACCCAATTATAAATAAGAATATTATTTTGTCAAATATAACACATAAAAGTGAAAAATTAGATTTAAAATGATTCTCCTTTAAAAGGCAGTGAATCGAACTTTTAAAGAATATTAGAGTATTTATGCTTAAAATTAGATTCATTCTAATTTTAAGCCTCTAACATTTATTGGATAAAATTAAAAACATTTAAAAACATGTTTAATCATAATATAGTTAGTTTTTTAATTCCCACTAATACAACAACTAGGAAATAACTTCCATTCAAAATAATAATATTATTATATAATTTTTTGGTATAACCTAAGGTTGTGTGAAACATAAGATTTGAAAGAAACCCATTGTTGTGTGTTGTTTACCCTATCAGACATTAAATACCACTGAATGTAAAATTAGTATATAATTCCCAAATATTAGTAAATATAAAAATGTTATATTCTTTATTTACTTGGGATGTTACAGTAAGGTAAAAATAGAGGAAAAGCAAAAATGAATCAAACAGAATAATCATTATGGTAGGGAAAATAACTGGAAATACATACCATTAAAATTACTAGAGAAGGTAATATAAATAGGTAATGTTAGGGAATGAAACACATTCCATTTATTCAATGAACTGAAAATAAAATGTATCCATAGATATTTCGACGAATTATCTCATGGATGAATAATAACTAAATCCCAAAAATGAAATGCATCCATAGATATGTAGATGAAAAATCTCCAGTACTAATAGTAACAAAAAATAAATGAAGTAACTGATTAATTATTGGATGTCATGTTTCCAAGAAACATGGTACCTTTACCATCAAAACATTTCACAAGATGCCTTACAAAATTTAGGGAACACCGCACCTAAGGAGGCCAGCCAAATGACTCATCCCATGAGACTAAATATGCGTCGAGGGGATATATATAACTTGGTCCCACTCATTTAGTACAAGTCCAAAACATTCATCATCTATAAAATATTTGATTTAAAAATGTGCCTTATCAAATATCTGTATTGATTAAGAGATATAGATTTATCAATATTATCCTAGATAGTCATATAACTATCAAAGTATAAACCTTATGTAAAATGGTATAGGGTTTAGGAAATATTAATATCCATGATAAATGAAATAGAAAATATTTGTAGAATTCATTGTTTAATGACCTTAAGAGATTAAATATTTCAAGGGGAATAATAAATAAATCAAGTAAGTAAATGTGAATACCATCATTGTCCAAATAAATCACAAACCATCAAGATCAAAATTAATGATAGTATTAATATAAAAAATCCTATATGGAGTAAAAATATAGGGCTATTGTCATTTATTAAATAAAAGTTAATATTTTAAAAATATACATAAGAAAAATATCATTTTATTTTGAAAACCCATTTGAAAATATTTTTCTTTGATAATAAATTTTTTAAAAATAGCGCTTTTAAGAAATTATGGTGGATTAATCTATGAATGTCATTCGAGTTAAAAAGAATATTATTTTTGAATGAAAAAAGGATAGAAAATAACACATTAGTAAATAAAAAAGAATAATAATTTGAGACATTGGTAAAAAAAGGTTAAAATTTTCTTTTCAAATTAATTTTAAAATCATTGTTGAAAACCCTTTTAATAAAACATTGGTTTTTGAAGAAAATGGGTTATCTAAGAAAAGAGAGAAATAAAGTCGGGTTTTCTAAAAAAATTATAAAACAAATTGAGTGTAAAAGAGTGGAAATGGTACTAATAAATGCAAATTTTCTTGAATAACTTGAGAATAATGAAATGGATTATTGAACAATAGTTATATAATTTCCTCCAATGTAAATTACATTGAATGTTCATTAGGATTAGTCTTGAGGAAAATAATCATTAAGCATTTCAATGTGTCCCATACAACTTTGAAATATTTTAAAACAATATCTTCATAAAGGAATAAAATTATATGACTTATTAAAATATACTCAGAGTAATGAAATTTATGATATATCATTTAATGGGAAGTATATATACTATCTTAAAGAAACTAAGTTCATACAATAAAAAAGCCTCAATGGAATGTTAATTGAGACGAAAATCCATTTCAAATTGAGTTGGTTTTGGGTCAAGGATTCCATGAAGGAGTAGAATAAATTAAAATTATTAATATAATTATATAATGTGAAATCATGGTATAATATATCAAAATGGACAGTAGTTATAGCACACAAAATATGGTAGTAGTGATTATGACATTAATATCACATATTTAAAAAGTGAGATGAAAATCCCTCTCCAATGTGGTAGAAAATGAATTGGAAAAACCAGTTGTATTTATCATTAAATAAATAATTTAAATACCATTAAGATAATAGGTTTTATGATATTATATATAAATGTGGATTTAAGTACACCATATATAATAAATTAGGTGTACAACAATTAAGTATTCTTTACAGAATGAATATGAGACAAGAATCAATTACCATATGTTTCCATTCATGTGAATGTACTTTAAATTAAGATATAATAAACTTATGTTAATTTTATACTTGATTAAGTATTTTTTTCATGTTTATAATTAATTTTATTTCTCTTATTACCATGTTGTGTACAACTAATAAAACAATTAGGTTTACATCGGGTGTTTTTTTACCAAATTTGGTTTATGGATCAAAATAACATTTGTGGGTCAACTGTGGTCATATGGTTTATTGTATAACATCTCCAAAATAATAAACATGAAATAATTACCATATTTATACATCAATTATACTTTTAAAATCAATCATTATTTAAAATTATGAAAAATTAATTAATATTATAATCATTGAGACGGTAGGTCGTACGTACGCACGAGTAACATTGCCAACTTTCAATGGTCATTAATTAAAAAAGGTAAGTAACACCATATCATTCAAGAATTATATTTATATTTTAATTACCTTATTATTTAAACATATATACTTATATAAATAATTCTATGATGTAAAAGGAATCACGTCATATCGAGGAGGCGGTAGTCCACATGTCCACGAATGATATTATCACTTTTAAAGATTATAAAAGGGTAATAAAATAGATGATATATATATATATATGTATATATTTAAATAAAAATAATTATTTTATAAATATCATATAGATTTTTTCTATGTCTCATATGATTAAATAAAACCATACTTTATACATTCCATGTTTAGTGTGAATGGATCACAACGCATTGAGGGTGCAGTAGTCCACACTTCCTCAAACGATGTTATCATGTTAATGAAAAATGGAAAGTATTAAAGGTAGGTGAAATAAAAGACTCAAATAAATATAAAGTCACAATAAATATCATATAATATATATATAAACATAATTTCTATCGTAATGGCCAACATCATAAGCAGTAGGGGAAAATTGGATAATAATCGTTTCGTGAGGTAGTAGTTCGTCGTACTTAGAAACATTATGTTTGTTACACATTAGTTGGTGGTGTGTGAATTTTAGGATGAAATATGAGGATAAAAACATACTAGTATATTTAGGATACATTTTTGTTAGAGAATAATTGAATAATTATATTTTACGGATTGGATAATGGAAATGAAACTAGAGATATTGGGAAAATACATTTCCTTTTATTCGGGTAACATCATTAATTTAACCAAAAGGTAGTTGTAGAAGGTATTCATCCCAGATCGATAATTATAGGTCAATAAGAGAGATTATTGGAGACTATTAAGGTATATATTGTCTGATCTTAAGATTTTGGAATGGTGTGAGGAATGGGGAGATGTGGTGGCCCATTATAGGGAAGGAAAATGGATCACAAAGTATTATTGAAAACATGCTTGGTTGGCTCATGTACATACTTATCAAATGTCATAAAAACCCACCCAAACTAATTAATTTGTGTTTAATGGACGAAATAGTTCCATGAAATTGGTTTTGAATAAGTGGTTAAGTCATTTGGGCCCTTAAAATTAGGGGTTAGTCCATTTTAATCCCAATTACACCTTAATCACTCTAATTATTTTTAATCAATTTCACTAATCATTTTTGTGAGAAAATAATTTGATTTTATTATAAAAAATTATGATATTTATTAAAAAAATTATGTAGTATTTTAAAAATTCAAATCAAATAATCTCCAAAATTAATATTATTACTAATCTCATAGACATAGATATTAACTGGTTTTTGTAGAAAAATTATTCAAAACAGGTTACGTTTTTATATTAAATTTAAAAGGTATATTGATTATAATGAACTAAATTAAATTAATATATGTATAATTTATCTATTTTGACTTTAAAAAAATTATAATATAATTTAACATTAATGATTCTTCAAACAAAAAAAGAGTTTTTAACTAAAACCCAGTATTTTTCATTATTCATTAAAAAATGATTTTTCTTGAAAAAAAAACAAAAATTAACCCTTATATAATTTAGAAATTATGAATTCAAATATAATGTTTATTTTTTCATAATAAATTTATAACAGTGTCCATATTTATATTTAAAATGGGTTCTCCATTAAAAGGCAGTAAAATTGGATTTATGAAAATATAAGTATTTAGGAAGCACGATGGGTTTATTCTTATCTTATTTTTATCAAATATAATGAATTAATATCAAAAATATTCTATTTATTATAAAAAAATATATCCCATTAAAATAATTAACTAATTATAATTTCATTTTTTTATTATGATAAAATAGTACCAAAATAATTAAAATAGTTTTCTATAATAATATCCTTTTAGTATTCAATTGGATATTATATTCATATTTAATTTATTTGTAACAAAAAAATTAGTTTTCTAAACTATATATTTTTATAATTTAGTAAATACTATCCATAAAGGATAGTTTATATCTTATTATGTTAAATGATAAAAGTTTCATTATAGATTGTTTCTCGGTACGACTCAATATTACTTATAGAGAAATCCATCGGAGAATGCTACTTTTTTATGTAACACAATCTATAGGAAAAGATTTTTGTTGCGTTTAATTTACACTAACCTAATGTCTCATTAATTTCATACTAACTCAGTGTTTCATCCATTGAAATGTGTAGAATATATTTTAAATACTAAATAAATTATAAATTATAAGGATATTACATTACATTATGTGCTTGTTATCGTTTATCATACACTCTATCGAAAAAAAGGTTCTTACTTTAGTATTTCAGGGCATCACATTCTCCCCACATTATTTAAATTATAGCCTCACAATTTTAAATTGTTCATAGTGATAGATTGTTTTTTACTTTTGATGTTTGAAATCCAACATTATGGGAAGAGTTCATGAAATATCCTCTAGAAAAGATATAATGGAAAGTAAAAGGTGACATGGAATTCTAGAAAATTTGGTCTCTATGTATGATAAAATTAGTGGTAAGTAAAGATACATAATTGTAGGAAAATTGTAAATATTCACAGGGAGTGAATGTGGTCATAAATCACAAGCATGTGAATAATCTATGGAATGGTGAGGGCATAAAATCTTTAAATCTTTGATTGTATAGAAATCCAATGATTTAATAGAAATTTAGGCATTAGGGAAACATTTTTATTTAGAATCCATTTCCCTAATGTTGGGTATTTATTTTACTAACCATGAATATAATGAAATATTCTTACTTGATATTTTTCAATATCATATGAAAAATACTAATTTTGTTTTTCCTTTTTTCTAATTCTAATTCATTCCAATAATACCATAAATTAATTAACAATAAATAATTTTTTATTCCTGAAGAACTAAAAGAAACTTATAAATGATCATAAGATTCAAATTGATATCTATTTTCCCAAAACTATCTTCCAAACCAATTTTTATATTATATTAATCCCCAATTCTAAAAAATTTATATTAGTGGTTCACCCTTAACATTTTTTCGTTAAATATTTTAACTAAAATCAATGAAAATTTACAAGGAAAATGTGTGGCTTAGTGGTTTTCATGAGACCCTAAACGTCATTCGGTCATGTTTTCATGGTAAAGACCTGAAAATTTCCAGAAATTTTTTTTTCTCTTAAATAATTTGGAATTTTACGAGTCTGTGTCTTCTGACGGCACTTGATTCCGAGACCCGGTGTGCCCGGAATCAATTTCTGAAGTTTAGCTCGGGTACGTTCAGTAAACAATCGAGTGGGTTTTTCTATCTTTTGAACCGATGCTCAGAATTGAAATCTGAGGGCACCAATGAACTCGTAGCGCCGGTAATTGCTTAGGAAGACATTTACCGTAGTTGCGTTTTAAGCAGGTTGAGAATTATTATTTGGGGAATTAGTTTAAAATAAATAAAATTGTTGGAATAATTTTATTTTATAACATTGGAAGTTAAACCCTCCCATGGGAAGTTGTTGGTGGGGCCCACAACCACCCAAATTCCCATGTGTGGATATATGAGATATGGGGCCCACACGAGCCCCAACCTTTCATCTCCCATAACCCTTTTTAAACTCCCCAAATAACTCCCTTAAACCCCGCATTAAACACCCTTGTTTAATGTTGACAACTCTCCCAACATTTATGAGATCTTCCACCTCCTCTCCCTCTCTTTAATTAATTACCAACACATTTAATTAATGAAGTGGTTTGAAGGTTTGAATTTTAAATGGATTTTGTTAAATAAAATAATACGATAGCTTATTATTTTATTTTGGGGGGAGGCTTTCATTGTGTAAAGAATAGTTGGGGAGAGCTCTTGAGTTTTTGGGGAAGAACACCGACCCTCCGACGAAGAACGAAGACTTCTTCGATGAAGAATGCCGCTTCCACAAAGAATGACGATGTGCCATAAATTATCCTCTCTGGAAAAAGTGAGGAGACGCTGCTTCCTCCTCCAAAGCACTCTGACGTTGCCTATGAATCCTTTCCTCATGACATTGTCTTCTGCGACACCTGACGTGCGACGTCAATTATCGAGGTAGGGGTTATGTTCAATTTTAATGGATTAAATTTTGTGCCTAGGTTCGTCATTGTATAACCTAGATTGTCTCAGCCTATTGTTATCGCTTAACGCGGATGGCACGGGCTGAACGAACCCAGCCCGACAACCCTCCATTTGATCTTGTTTAAATTTTTATGGAATTCACGATCGGAGGTGGAATGTGGAAGAGACCGATGGCGCAAGGTCCGTCGTCTCACACGCAAAGAAAAGTCGCGGCCAAGCGGGCCGCGGCAGAGGAAGCACGGTGCCGTCGCGCCGTTCCGGGGATGCGGAGCCGCGGCCAGTGCAGGTCGTGGTGGAGGAAGCCGGTGTCGTTGCACTAGCAGTGCAGTAGGAACTGTAACCCGCATTGTGGGATGCTTCGGCGGAAGGACGAGTCGGCCCGTCAGCTGGCTGGGCGGAGCAAAGTCGCGGCGCCAGGAGGGCGCCGCGCTGGAGAACCCACGACCCACACGGTGGGCAGCTTGCGCCAGAAGTCCGGTCGGCCCTAGCCTACCAGTTAGGGAGGGCGGCTCCACCGGTTCAGGCAGCTTAGGGGCCGCGCCCCCTCAGACTGCTCGGCCTCCGGGCCACGCCGCTCGGTCGGCTGGCCAAGCCCGCAGGGCAGCGCCCCGCCGGGTCGGGCCGCGTCCCCTCAGGTAAAGTTGAACCCCTTCGAAATAGGCCACGTCCCTTCGGGCTAGGCCGCACATTTCTTCGGGCCGGTCTGACACCCCTGCCAGGTCGGACCCGCCAAAACTGGGTTAACCCGACCTGTCGGCCCACTGGGCTTAACGGGTCGGGCCGGTATTCACTTAAAGGTGAATATTTCAAAGACCGTGCGTCTGTTCGACACGCCGTCTGCGGCACTGAGACCCTATCGACGAGGAGGTCCTTTTGCAATAATCTAAGTGAGTTTTGGGCATCTTTGGAAAATGGATGGGTTTGGACGAGTATATTTCCAACCGGGCCCCTGGGACGGAAAAGCCAATATCTCACAGACCGGGCATCTGATTGACGCGCCGTCGTTGACGTTGAGTTCCTTTTGACGAGACGGAACTTTGGGATACATAAAATCTGGACTTCATGACAGTTGATGTATCGACCCCCCTTTACTCGAGGAGCGTACCCTCCCAGAATTGAGTACGTTGTGTGTGGGACCCCTAGAGATGGTTGCAACTGTGACGACTACCGTGCTGGGATCCTCCCTGGGTTCGACGATGATGACGACTGTACTTGGATCCTACTTGGGTTCGGCAGTGATGACGACTGTACTAGGATCCTCTGTGGGTTCGGCAGCGATGATTATTGTACTTGGATCCTCCGTGGGTTCGGCAGCGATGGTTACTGTACTTGGATCCAATGTGGGTTCGGCAGCGATGACTTCTGTACTTAGATCCTAAATGGATTCGGTAGAGGAGATGATTCAGAGGCTACATATAATCATCTCCACCCTTCTTCATGAGTATTATTCATGTGTGAGCTGAGTCATGTCTTTAAATCATTATCATTGATTTGATTGACTTCTTTCCTGTGTGGACCAGATTGTGCTTGGGCTCGGAAGTTGGAGTCGAACTGAAATTAATGACTTAGGTATATGTATAGGCATATACCTAAGTAAAGTTAGTTGATACTTCGGGTTTGTAACATTCCTTTGTGGTTTATCCGTCATGGATTCTGGGAGACCTTCGGGGGTCTCGGGGTCCCTACTGAGTATCGTATACTCACCCATGCATGAGATATTCCCACACCACGTTATGTTGGATGTAGACGACGGACAGCACTGATCGAGGTAGAGGCTTGTTGAGCTGGACGATACCCGGAGGTGGGCCACTAGATGGGACGTACACAAAGTGGACGACCGGACCTAAGGAGCTGAGGAGACCATCTGTACCCACCCTTCAGGTGGGATATATAGAGGACGACTCAGTTGTTTCCGCTTTACTTTACTACTATTGTAATTTCTTTTCAGTTGTATTGTACTTTCAGTTGGGTTTGTATACTGGCCCATTTACTTTTTAGCACCTACTTTTGTACTCAGTTTACTTAGGGATTACTTCAGTTGTGTACTCTATTGTGTTTTTTTACTTTTATAAAGGAAATTCCTTCAATTCTTATCAGAATTTATGCCTTTGGTGCTAGTCTCCAGCCCCTTGCCTATGTAAGGAAGGCTTGGAGTAGTCACGGCACGGGCCCCGAGGACGGGTCGTGACAAATTGGTATCAGAGGAGTCGGTTCTACTGCAGAACATAGGACTCTGATATTTCTTCTCTGTAAAGCAATAGTGTTAAGAGTATTGAGTTTGGTTTTCAGTCTAGGGAGTCCAGTGTTGGTGCGGCGGCCGATGTGTCCATACACCAGGACCCTGACTCCTGATTTCCGACTCAGTGCCCGAAAGCACTGATTTCATGTGTGTTTCAAAAAAATTCTTTGTGATTAATTTGTGTCATCTCACTAGGTATACTGTATTAACTGTGGCGCACCTTTTGCTTTTCAGGATGGCCCCATGAAGGCAGCCAGCTAGGGTTCCGAGCTACGTGTGAGATGGAAGCCCACCCAGTGATGAGGCCTCGGTGCAGGGCCCCATTACAGCGGAGGCGCCAGCGGTACCATTACCCTCTGAGCCACTGATGCCACCAGCCCCAGCAGCATATATTTCATCATGCCTGAGTGTGTTGCACGAGTTTCAGCGACAGAGGCCAACAAGGTTCCCTGGAGAGACGGACCCTCAGGTAGCCGAGGATTGGCTGGAGGCTATCGTCAGAGTCTTGAGATTGGTAGGGACACCAACAGACCTTATGGTGATCCTTGTCGCGAGTCTCCTGCACGTAACAGTAGGTAGATAGTGGTTCCTGATGCTCCAGGTGCACGACGAGGCATCACTACTTTGGACGGACTTCTAGAGCCTCTTCTGCTCAGAGTTTGTTCCAGCTTCCCTATGTGCGGTGCGCATTCAGGAGTTACTACAGCTACAGTAGGGAAGTATGACAGTATCCCAGTACTCCGCGAGATTTACTGACCTCTCGCGCTACTCCACGTACATGGTACGGGACCCATTCATCTAGGCCCAGACCTTCGAGTAGGGACTGAGGCATGAGATCAAGGGTTGGATGGTCTCCCTCAGCATTCTGACGCAGGCAGGAGTACTGGATAGATCCCTTATTGTGAAGAGATTTCTTAGTGAGCCGATGCCAGCAGTGAGACTCACCGCAGGGCAACACGTATCGGAGTCTTATGCAACCGGTTGTAGACAGATGTTGCAGAGGTCCAAGTGGAACAGGAAATAAGGTGGGCGACCTGAGGATATTAGTTCAGATGTGCGGGGCACACGGAGAAGAGCCATCCATATGAGGGGCATGCAGTGCTATGCATGTGGCAGACAGGTCCACATGGCTTGAGACTGCCCGACCCGTCTTGCAGATGAGCAGCAGATAGTAGAGGGACCTCCCAGGCAGAGGCAGAGGTTCGACCAAGGCGGTCTGCAGGGAGAAGGTGGATGAGGCAGAGGAGCTGGCCGAGCAGAGGGTGGTGGACGACACTTTGAGGCTCTACCACCACCACCACTAGGGGGACCACCCCGACCACAGGGAGCTGACAGATAGGGGCAGGCTCAGCTCCAGGCAGTTGAAGCCTACGACCACGGCACACCTGAGTTTATTCAAGGTACTATTTGTGTCTACTCCACCCTTGCTTCAATTTTTATAGACACAAGAGCAAGTCATTATTTCATTGTTGCTGCCCTTGTTCGGAGCTCGGAGATTCTGACAGAGTCGTTGGCTCGATCCTTAGGGCTAGAGACTCCTACAGGAGCAGACTCGATGATTACGCACTAGTGCCGGTAGTGTGAGCTTACTCTAGGAGGCGAGAGATTTGGCTGGGATCTTCTTGTAGCGGCGTCGGGGCCTTACGATGTCATCTTGGTAATGGACTGTTTATCTATAGTATATGCCCAGATTGACTATATTAGGTGCAAAGTGCAGTGTGTCCACACAGATGGGAGCAGGTTCACCTTCACCAGCGAGAAGGGAGCCTTTTCAGCATAGGATGGACTTACGCAGAGGATAGGACAGTCGATCACACAACAGTTTACTAGTCTCATCCTAGGAGAAGTTGATGTGTAGAGGCCAAGTTTTACTATTGTGGTGGATCAGTATGCGGACGTTTTTCTTGACGACATTCCATGACTACCTCCACGCAGAGAGGTAGATTTCTACATTGACTTATACCCTGGGACAACACTGATATCTACTCCGGCATATCGGATGGCTCCCAAAAAGCTTCGTGAACTGCGGGTATAGCTAGAGGACTTACAGGGAAAGGGATTCATCCGACCCATTATTTCACCCTGGGCTTCTATGATTTTATTCTCCAAGAAGGCGGATGGGAGCTTATGGCTATGTGTTGACTACCATCCCCATAATCAGGTGACCGTGAAGAACAAGTACCCACTCTCGAGGATTGACGACCTCTTTGATCAACTCAAGGGAGCACGATGGTTCTCTAAGATAGACCTTAGGTTAGGCTATCATCAGCTCAGAGTTTAGGACGAGGATGTGAAGAAGATGGACTTCAGGTGTCGGTATGTCCACTATGAGTTCTTGGTTATGATTTTTGGTGTAACCAATGCACCAGTAGTGTTCATGAGTTTCATGAACAGGATCTTCTAGCCTTACCTCGATCATTTTGTTGTAGTCTTCATCGACGACATACTGATTTACTTGACTACTGAGGAGGATCATGCCGACCACTTTCATGTTATACTGGACACACTCTGAGAGAACCATCTTTATATTAAGCTCTCGATGTGCCAGTTCAGTATTTGAGAAGTTCACTTCTTGGGGAACGTCATCTCAGAGGCGGGAGTTTCTGTGGATCCTGCGAAGATCGAGTCAGTACATTCTTGGGAGCCATCGAGGAGCATGACGGAGGTGTGGAGTTTCCTAGGTCTGGTTGGGTACTATCGGAGATTTGTGCAAGATTTCTCCAGAGTTGCAGCACCGCTTTCAGCTTTGATGTAGAAGGGAAAAACCTTCATGTGTTCAGATATATGACAACAGAGCTTTCAGGAGATGATACAGAGATTGACCACAGTGCCCATCTTGAGGCTACCGAAGGAGGGCATTGGGTACGTGGTTTACTGCAACGCATCAGGGACCGGACTCAGGTGTGTCCTGATGCAGGAGCGGGCAGTGATTTCCTATGGTTCACGGCAGTTGAGGCAGCATGAGTAGAACTACGCTTCCCATGACCTGGAGTTAGCAGTAGTGGTCCTCACCCTGAAGATGTGGTGGCACTATGTGATGGGTGAGCGCTTTACAGTCTACTCTGATCACCAGAGTCCCAGGTACATTTTCTCGCAGAATGACCTGAACCTGAGATAGCGGCGATGGCTTAAGTTTTTCCAGTACTATGACTTTTAGATAGTCTATACTCCTGGTAAGGGAACATTGTGGTTCATGCTCGCAGCAGGAGATCGGGAATTCAGCTACATGGAGAGGCGACAGAGCAGTTAGCTGCTTTGCAGATATCCTTCATGGATAGATATGGTGAAACTTTTCTACAGTCCCTCACAGTTACTCCTCCACTACATCGGTGGGTCAGATAGGCACAACGTGGGGACGTTGACTGTGAGATGCGATGTGCTCAGATTTCCACAGGGTAGGCGCCTGATGGATTTTATGAGGGGGAGAGCACGACATTCTCTTGAGGAGACGTGCCATGGTACCAGTTGCACTCTAGGAGGAAGTGCAGAGGTAGTTTCACACTTCCCCTCTAGTGGTACATCCTAGAGTGGCGAAGATATACCAGGACCTCAGACGACAACACTGGTGGCTGGGTATAAATAAGGTTGTATCAGAGTTCGTTTCATGTTGCCTCACCTGCCATCAAGTGAAGGCAGAGCACTAGGTACCAGTAGGCTTGGTACAGACCTTAGAGGTTCTGGAGTGGAAGTGGGATGGGATATCCATGGATTTCGTGATGGGGCTTCCACATACTTCCAGGGGACATGACTCTATCTGCGTGATCATCGACCGACTCACCAAGTCATCCCACTTCCTATAGATTAGAGAGCAGGGCTCAGTAGAGAGCTTGGGACGCCTCTACATTCAAAAGATTGTATGACTTCATGGTGTTCCATCATCTATCATCTCTGATCGAGATGCTCACTTTACTTCCCGACTTTGGAAGGGGTTGCAAGAGGCATTAGGGACGCAGCTATGCCTGAGCACCACCTTTCATCCTCAGAAGGATGTCCAGACGAAGAGGACCATTCAGAATCTCGAGGACATGCTCCGTGCATATGTCCCTGACTTTGGTCGTAGCTGGGAGGATCACTTACCATTGGTGGAGTTTGCATACAACAGCAGATACCACTCCACCATCGGTATGGCACCATACGAGGCACTGTACGGCCGACCTTGTAGATCACCTTTGTGCTAGACTAACCCTAGGGAGTCAGCACTTGTAGGACCAGAGATGGTTCAGGCTACGATGGAGAAGGTGCAGATCATCCAGGAGCGGATGAGAAGAGCACAGAGTAGACAGAATTCATATGCTGATAGGAGACGGAGACCACTGGAGATCAAGGATGGCGACCACATTTTCTTACGTGTCTCACCTCGACGTGGATTACGGAGATTTGGCCAGGGTGGAAATTGTAACACCCCAAGATTTTATGAGATATATTATTTTTAATTTCTTTGATATCTTCTATTATACACTACACCAATATTATCTTGTACTATACGCAACACCGTATTAGTTTTCAGTATACGCAACACTATTCTTGGCTCGTGTTACACACAATTTCAAGTTTGATTTGGGGAAATTATTCTACGCAACATTAAGTATATATTTTGTTTAATTTAAAAATGAAATAAGTTTTGATTATGTTATATGCAACACCAAATGGAGTTTTCAATACACGCAGCCCTGACTTGGCTTTCATTACACGAAATCAAGACCTTCTTCGATAGAGTTTGTAGTATACAATACCAAGTTTCACTAAACGAGATATTATTATAATATTATTATGAACTAGCCGTTATGAATAGTAATACCCAGTTTTTGAAATTTTATAAATTTTATCTTTCAAAATGGACTTCATTTTTGGATTTGGAATATCGAAATTAGCCTAGGGTGAATTTTTGGTATTTTTCTGAAAACTATCAATTTTTGATGAATAGTGAAAACACTGGGTTATTATTTAAAAACCGACTTTTTATTTAAATAATTATTTATTTCATTTAAAGATATTTTTTATCAAAATTGATACATAATACCTATATAACTTCAATTTAATTCATTTGAGTCATTTTATAATAATTTTAGAAATATAAAAATTTTATTGAACTTTTCACCGTTTTTTACCCACCTCCTAGGAGAATTTGAAAATTTACATAAAACATAATTTTACCACTTCTTTGAGTGGAATTTCAAAAATCCGAGAGACATGGTTAATATCAAGGACTAAAATGTGGTTCAATAAGACAAAAATAATTTTTGGTGAATAGTATCTTTTTACTTTTATTTACCACGGTTAAAAGTAAATAGGATAATTAAGGGTAAAAATGATATTATTATTACCCTAAAACATGTCCTAATTATATTGGATAAGTGTAATTAGACCAAAAACAACATTAGGAATAAAATATTACCCTTTAGGTCCACTTGGATTAGATTAGGACACTTATTATTATTTTATTTAAAGAATAGTTAAAATAGTTAAAATCAATGTCTAATAACTAAAAAATTTTAATATTGGGTTATACATAAGATAAATTAGACTATAAATATTAATTAGAAAGATAAAAATATTTAATATATAATTGTATTTTATTTAAAATTTTTATACATTAAATAATTTAATTTATTTATGACACAATGATGATGCAGTAATTACCTTATTAATGAAATATTAACATAATTGATGTTATAAATACCCAAATAATTGTAATTTGAGACTTTTTATAAATTACACTAATTTTTTAGGTTAATATTTCATATTTTTATTTATTTAATTAACTTTTTCCGAACTAATAATTCTGTTATGATTTTCACAAAAATAAATTACCAAATAGTGTCAAAATTGACATAAAATTGTTTTTAAAAAAAATATTCTATTATTAATTGATATTATATTTCAAAAAATATAAGGTTCGTCCAAAAGACTTATATAATAATATATATGACATTAATTAACCAATTGGGGTTCGATTGGCAGTTCATAGTATGTTTATTAACCATATATGTAAGAAAACAAGAAGACACGGTAAAAGTTAAATTATTCAACATGGAGTTAAATCTAAATGATAAGGTTAAAATAGTAACCTAAACTTGTCTAAAACCTATTGGTTGAGAGGATTTAGACCCATCCCCACTTTATATTTGAAATAAATTAATTTTTAACTATTATAAACCGAATATTAATTTATTATAAAATAATATTTTAAGTTTTTCCAAAGGTGCCCCTATCCTCCCTTATAAAAAGGGAACCCCTTCCCTCTTCTCTTCACACCATTTTGAGCCTTGAATCTCTGAACACCCCTGACAATTCCTCTTCTCAACCTCTCTAGTTATATCATAGAGTTTATGGTCTTCTCAAAAGAGCAACTCTAGTTCCCTAAGAAGGAGTTTAAAGGAGGTGCGTCGAGGAAGAGGTAATCTCTTCTACCGACTCTTTCAAGTTTCTTTCCTCTTCTACTTCCTCTTCTTTAGTTGTTTCATTATAAAGTAATAAAATTTGTATTACTTATGTACTTATATGTTATTATAAATATTAAAAAATCCTATTTCATCTTCTATCCATCCTAGGGAAAACGAAATCACCGCGCGTGCGTACGTACGGAATACCGTCTCCACGCCGTGGTGTAATCAGTTTTTCCACCACCACCTTACTTGGATGGGTATAATGGTGTAAAGAATAACTATATATGATTATCAAAACATTATAATGATTCTAATATATTATATCATCCACTCCAATTCCATTCAGTAAATATGGGAATGATATCATCGCTCGTGCATATGTTCGGATTACCATCTCCACGACGCAATGAGATTCATTTTCCATGTTAACAATTCAAGAATGATTATAAAGTATATATAATAATTAATAATAAAATATATGACATAATAATGCTTCTGGATTTATGTATATATATATATGTATGTCATCTACTTAATTCCATTCAATTCAATAAGGAAATGAAAAACAACGTTCATGCGTACGTACGGCCTACCGTCTCCATGAACGGTGTTTTTCTTTCCATTTATAGATCTATTATATATATGTATATTATGAATATTTATTATATATAAATCATGATTTATATTCTGGAATTAATTAATCATGATCTAAGTAATCATATTAATAATTACAAGTCAAAACACGGATGATAAATGAAACGATTTTACCCAAAACGCTGCTTTAACATGGAATTGACAAATTAATGGATAATATAAAGTCGTAAGTGAATCATATATGATATCATAAATATTATTATGGTTCTGTTAGAAGTTAATAGTATGTTTAAAACCAATATACAGGAGTCTCAGACACATACGGAAGAAATTGGACATAATGTAAGGGTTAATTATTCCAATCTCGTTCTTATCCGAGATTGTTTATTCGTAAGTATTTACTGGGGTTATGTTTATCATCCATGTCCATATTTTCTAAAAATGTTTTCATAAAATGTTTACTATTATTCCATGTATGTTCAAAGTCATTTTTAACCTATTTTTACTTTTACCACATGGTATTTAAGAAATCTTTCTTTTGTTTACCGTACGAGGTACTTTTTGACTTTTCCGGAAAAAGTACGAGAAGAATGTTTTTTTAACATATACAGCATGAATGGATTTTTACGGTTTCATAATGCCTTACATAAATATTACTCTACATTATTTCATGATTATTTTCAAAAAAATCCATTTCTTTTAAAATTACATGGCATTTTGTGAAAAAAAATGATTTTGAAGAAGAAAGGATATTTTCCTCAAGAATTCATTTCAAGTGTTTTATCAAAACCATTTTCCATCTAAGATGACATTATTTCATATGTGTATGTTTTAAGTATAATGTATCTATTATTTAAATGGTTTCACTTTTCTTATGATGAAATGATATCCATTTTTTTATATGGATTATGTTATGATGGGATGACGTTTATGAAACCCATTTTATTCTTTGAGTTATGATGAATGATTTTTGTTTATGTTGTGGAATAAGTAAGAATGATTTCATTATTATATGTGTGGGACCTATATATCCCTCCAATTTATTGGGTAAAGATTTATATCTCATGAGATAGACATGGCTGGAATGGTAAGTTAATTCAGGTTAGTGTTACAGGACAGGAACGAGGAGTGAACTCGATTCAGAAAGGGACTTTGTCCACTAAGATGGTCTTGGAAGAAATGCCTTGGCTACTATGGAAATCATATCATGTGATTAATGGTTGCCACAATTACATGTTTTATTCTCATATAATTTTATCATGATTAATGTTTCTTTATGATCTATACCTAACATACTGCCATGTTTTATTTCATTGCTCAAGATTTTGATATTTAAACGTTATGTTCATTTTTTTAAGTTCAAATGTATATGATTTGTTTTATTTTTTACATGATTACCCTTACTGAGAATTTGAGCTCACCCTTTATATGTTTTCTTTTCCCTAGGATTTAAATAAAGGTTTTAGGTAAGAAAACAAAAAGGGGAAGATCTTTATGGGTGATGTTGAAGATCTTTCACTGTGATTAGAAGATTATCTTTCCAAGTGTACAAAGACACTAAACTATTACGGTACTTGTGTGTTTGTTCTTGTTATGTATTAAGTATTCTACAAAAAAAATGAAATGTCCATGTAAGTCAAGCTTTGGGTCTCTACAGTTGGTATCAGAGGAAAGGTTTAGTTAACCTTTGGAAACTAGGATACGAAAACTTTAATGAAATCACTAGAGATATTTCTAAGGTATGTCTAGGGATGTACGTAAGGTTAAGTATAAGTATTGGTTGTAGTTCTAGAATTATGGTAATGATATTAGAATTAAACCTAAGATGTTGGATATTGTAGGTACTCCCCATTTATTATGTTGTTTTCCTAGAATGATTTTTTCCTCTCACACTATTTTTTGGGTTTTAGAAAATGGTTGGAAACATGAAGATTCACGATAATGGAGGATATGATGGACAATGGAATGATATTATTCATGAGCAACCAAATGAAATTGGATCTGGAGTTCCACATATCATTATTATGCCTAATCATCAATCTCATAATATGATCAGTAATCACAACTTTGGTATGTTTCCCGACTAATCTAATAAGAGAAAGATGGATTTTCATGACGATCATAGAGGAAAGAAAGTTCAATTCCCCTCATGTAAATCATGTGGGAAGAGGTATCAGGGGGAATGTTTCAAAGGAACTGGAAGATGCTTTGGGTGTGGAAAATAAGGACACAAATCCAATAATTGTAATGGAAAAGGTTCAGTTAACACAGTGGACAAGGATAATGGTATTTCCTAGACATCAACAATGGTTAAATGTTTTAAATGTGTAATGTACGGGCATTATGAAAACCAATTCCCAAAGGGAAAATCTCATAAAGAGAATCATCATGGTCATATGGGTAGTATTTATGTGGATGATGATGAAGATACTACAAATGATATATGAGATGAAAGAAATGATGAAGCTCAGTTAGTGGTTTAATAAGTTAGTGGAATGATTGTATGTTTATCAAGAATAGTGTATGGTACTATGGAATAAAGAATCATCTAAGGATTGTTACACTATTGTTTTTCCTAAATTATTTGAATGTATATGTTGAATGGTACTGGTAACCATGAAAGATTATTCAGATATTTTTGGAAAGAAGATGATATGAGCATAATGAAGGGATATGGAGAAAATAATATGTTTGATAGTATTCATGAGCTCATAATTGATATAAGGACTAAGTGATATCATGGTTTGAGTATATAGAATTTTTGGGATTTTGGTATGTGGAAAGAGTTAACTTTTGACAACATTCATGTTTTCACTAAGGTTCAATGGGTATTCACTTTTCAATAGAATACATGATTAAGGTATTCACATGTTTGGAATGTGACCAAAAAGATATATCATATGATATATGGGGATAAATGATGGTATTCACATGCTTGTTTGATGACATTTCTAGTAATCGTTTTCATTATACTATAAGATTGGAAAAAAGTATTTTAGATAAGCCTAAATATTGGAATGAATTATGTTGGACATAAGTTAGTATTGTTTAAGGATAAAACTTGTTTCTATATTATTGATGGGATTTTATAAAAATGTAGTTTTAGAAAAAGGACAACCTACAGGACGGGAGACAACCTATCATGTCGGACAAGGTTGCAAGAATCGAACCCACAACTGAAGTGCGACAGGCATTTATCTCCTACCACTGGCCTACAGGAAGTCCCTGGTTAGTAGAAACTAGTTTTATTATATTAAGCAGTATGATATATGGAGTATAAGTCCATTTTAGGAACCATATATGATTAATATCACTATAGATGGACTTATGTATTTTTGATAACTTTTTCTAACCTTTTGTTTGAGACAGATGGAATGACCCATCATTCTATCACATGATCTACAAACAATTCATGAATAAAAAATTCAACTTCATTTATTTAAGAGATGAAGTGGAAATTGTCCAAGGAACAACCAATGGTGAGATTGTACCAAAATCGTGAAATTATTTCTTCTAATTCCAATTTCTTCAAATTTAGGGAAATGATCCTGAAAACCAAAAATTTTGTCCTAGTGCCCTTATATCTGATGAATTAGATGGTACCTTAGATCATCAAAAATTTATGGCTTTGTGATTTTTGGATTTTTCATAGCCATGTACTCTACCACTCTTCATCAGAAGTTGATGGTTATATTTCCCTTCCATATCCATATTTTCACCTATGTTTTCCTATGTGGAAACCCAGTGCTGAGTTACTTTGGGTGACTGTTATGATTCTAACTTCCCTTTTTAAAATGAAGTTTTAGTATTCCTTTTTATGATGTGGGTTTCTATGAAAGAATCTTTCAAGTAGTAAACCATTTATAACCCCGACGAATTTCGAGGGCGAAATTCATTTTAAGGGTGGTAGAATGTAACAACTCGACATTTTATGAGATATATTATTTTTAATTTCTTTGATGTCTTCTATTATACACTACACCAAGATTATCTTTTACTATACGCAACACCGTATTATCTTGTAGTATACGCAACACTATTCTTGGCTCGTGATACACACAATTTCAAGTTCGTTTTGTGGAAATTATTCTACGCAACATTAAGTATAGATTTTGTTTAGTGTACAAATGAAATAAGTTTTGATTATGTTATATGAAACACCAAACGGAATTTTCAGTACACGCAGCCCTGACTTGGCTTGCATTACACTCAATCAAGACCTTCTTCGATAGAGTGTGTAGTACGCAATACTGAGTTTCACTAAACGAGATATTATTATAATATTATTATGAACTAGCCTTTATGAATAGTAATACCCACTTTTTGAAATTTTATAAATTTTATCATTCAAAATGGACTTCATTTTTGGATTTGGAATATCAAAATTATCCTAGGGTGAATTTTTGTTATTTCTCTGAAAACTTTCAATTTTTGATGAATAGTGAAAACACTGGGTTATTATTTAAAAACCGACTTTTATTTAAATAATTATTTATATTATTTAAAGTTATTTTATGTTAAAATTGATCATTAATACCTATATAAGTTCAATGTAATTCATTTGAGTCATTTTATAATAATTTTATATATATAAAAATTTTATTGAACTTTTCACCGTATTTTACCCACCTCCGGGGAGAATTTGAAAATTTACATAAAACATAATTTTACCGCTTCTGTGAGAGGAATTTCGAAAATCTAAGAGACATGGTTAATATCAAGGAATAAAATGTGGTTCAATAAGATAAAAATAATTTTTGGTGAATAGTAACTTTTTACTTTTATTTACCACGGTTAAAAGTAAATAGGGTAATTAAGGGTAAAAATGATATTATTATTACCCTAACGCGTGTACTAATTATATTGGATAAGTTTAATTTGACCAAAAACAGACTTAGGAATAAAATATTACCCTCTAGGTCCACTTGGATTAGATTAGAACACTTATTATGATTTTATTTAAAGAAGAGTTAAAATAGTTAAAATCAAAGATTAATAAATAAAAAAATTTAATATTGGGTTATACATAAGATAAATTCGACTATAAATATTAATTAGAAATATAAAATAATTTCCTATATAATGGTATTTTATTTATAATTTTTAGACGTTAAATAATTTAATTTATTTATGACACAATGATGATGCGGTAATTACCTTATTAATGAAATATTAACATAATTGATGTTATAAATACCCAAATAATTATAATTTGAGACTTTTTATAAATTCTACTAATTTTTGAGGTTAATATGACATATTATTATTTATTTAATTCACTTTTTTAGAACTAATAATTCTTTTATGATTTTCACAAAAATCAATTACCAAATAGTGTCAGAATTGACATAAAATTGATTTAAAACAATTATTATATTATTAATTGATATTCTATTCCTAAAAATATAAGGTTAAGACAAAAGACATATATAATAATATATACGATATTAATTATCCAATTGGGGTTCGATTGGGAGTTTATAGTAAGTTTATTAACTATATAGTGTAAGAAAACAAGAAGACACGGTAAAAGGTAAATTATTTAACTTAGAGTTAAATCTAAATGATAAGGTTAAAATAGTAACCTAAACTTGTCTAAAACCTATTGGATGAGAGGATTTAGACCCATTCCCACTTTATCTTCTAAATAAATTAATTTGTAACTATTATAAACCGAATATGAATTTATTATAAAATAATATTTTAAGTTTTTCCAAAGGTGCCCTCTCCTCCCTTATAAATAGGGCACCCCTTCCCTCTTCTCTTCACACCATTTTGAGCCTTAAATCTCCTCCAAACCCTGCCAATTACTCTTCTAAACCTTTATAGTTGTATCATAGAGGTTTTGGTCCTCTCAAAAGACCAACTCTAGTGCCCTAAGATGGATTTTAAAGGACGTGCGTCGAGGAAGAGGTAATCTCTTCTACCGACTCTTTCAAGTTTCTTTCATCTTCTACTTCCTCTTATTTAGTTGTTTCAATATAAAGTAATAACATAAATATTAATTATTTACTGATATTTTATTATAAATACAAAACAACCCTATTTCACCTTCTATCCATCCTACGAAAAACAAAATCACCGCACGTACGTACGTACGAAATACTGTCTCCACGCCGTGGTGTAATCAGTTTTTCCACCACCACCTTACTTTGATGGGTAT
Source organism: Viscum album (assembly GCA_963277665.1). NCBI lineage: Eukaryota > Viridiplantae > Streptophyta > Magnoliopsida > Santalales > Viscaceae > Viscum > Viscum album. Next base: position 1,657,407,973 of record OY728119.1, read on the forward strand.
AATGGTGTAAATAATAACTATATATGATTATTATAACATCATACGGATTCTAAGATATTATATCATCCACTCCAATTCCATTCAATAAATATTGGAATGATATCATCACTCGTGCGTATGTACGGATTACCGTCTCCACGACGCGATGAGATTCATATTCCATGTAAACAATTCAAGAATGATTATAGAGTATATATAATAATTAATCATGAAATATATGAAATAATAATGCTACTATATTTATTTATATATATATATGTATGTCATCTACTTAATTCAATTCTATTCAATAAGGAAACAAAAAACAACATTCATGCGTACGTACGGCCTACCGTCTCCATGAACGGTGTTTTTCTTTCCATTTATCGATCTATTATATATATTTATATTATGAATATATATTATATATAAATAATTTTTTATATTCTAGAATTAATTAATCATGATATAAGTAATCATATTAATAATTACAAGTCAAAACACGGACGATAAATGAAACGATTTTACCCAAAATGCTGCTTTAACAAGGAATTGACAAATTAACGGATAATATAAAGTCATATGTGAATCATATATGATATCATAAATATTATTATGGTTCTGTTAGAAGTTAATAATATGTTTAAACCCACTATATAGGAGTCTCGAATACATATGGAATAAATTGGACATAAGGTAAGGGATAATTATTCCAATCTCATTCTTATCCGAGATTGTTTATTCGTAAGTATTTACTAGGGTTATGTTTATCATCCATGTCCATATTTTCTAAAAAAAAATTCATAAAATGTTTATTATTCTTACATGTATGTTCAAAATCATTTTTACCCTATTTTTACTTTTACCACATGGTATATAAGTAATCTTTCTTTTGTTTACCATACGATGTACCTTTTGACTTTTCCGGCCAAAGTACAAGAAGAATGTTTTTTATAACTTATACAGAATGAACGGATTTTTATGGTTTCATAATGCCTTATTTACATAAAGGTTACTCTACATGATTTCATGATTATTTTCAAAAAAAATCCTTTTCTTTTAAAATTACATGGCATTTTTTGAAAGAAAATGATTTTGAAGAAGAAAGGATATTTTCCTCAAGAATTCATTTCAAGTGTTTTATCAAAACCATTTTCCATATAATATGACATTATTTCATATGTGTATTTTTCAAGTATAATGTATCTATGATTTAAATGGTTTCACTTTTCTTATGATGAAATGATATCCATTTTTTTATATGGATTATGTTATGATGGGATGATTTTTATGAAACCCATTTTATTCTTTGTGTTATGATGAATGATTTATGTTTATGTTATGGCACAAGTAAGAATGATTTAATTATGAGATGGGTGAGACCTATATCTCCCTCCAATGCATTGGGTAAAGATTTATATCTCATTATATAGTCATGGCTGGAATGGTAAGTTAATCTGGTTCAATGTTACAGGACTGGAACGAGGATTGAACTCGATTCAGAAAGGGACTCTGTCTGCTAAGATTGTCTTGGAAGCAATGAATTTGCTACTATGGAAATCATATCATGTGCTTAATGGTTTCCACAATTACATGTTTTATTCCCATGTAATTTTATCATGATTAATGTTTCTTTTTGATCTATTCCTTACATACTGCCATGTTTTTATGTCATTGCGCAAGATTTTGATGTTTAAACATTTTGTTAATTTTTTTAAGTTCAAATGTATATGAATTGTTTTATTTTTTACATTCTTACCCTTACTGAGCATTTGAGCTCACCCTTTATATGTTTTCTTTTCCCCAGGATTTAAATAATGGTTTTAGGTAAGAAAACAAAAAGGGGAAGATCTTTATGGGAGATGTTGAAGATCTTTCACTGTGATTAGAAGATTATTTTTCCGAGTTTCCAAATACACTAAACTATTATGGTCATTGTGTGTTTGTTCTTGTTATGTATTAATTATTATACAAAAGTAATGTAATATCCATGTAATTCAAGATTTGGGTCTCTACAAAAATTTATCTTCGCACTTCATCGGACCTTTTTAGGTCCTTAGCAGGGTAGGCGAGGTGGCTTACCGCCTGGCCCTTCCACCTCAGTTGCACTGGGTGCATGACATATTCCATGTATCTCAGCTGAGGAGATACGTGCACGACCCAACCCACATCATTGATCATGGGGAGCTAGACATCGATGACGGGCATACATTCGTGGAGGTCCTGGTGGAGATCGAAGATTGATAGGAGCGGGTCCTACGTGGATTGTCAATTCCTCTGGTGCACATTTGATGGAAGCACGGGAACCTCTAGGAGAGAACATGGGAGAGAGAGGCTCATATGCATGCACATTACCATCATTTGTTTCCCTAGTTTATGTTGTAGCTTTATGGGGACGTAAATCCCTGAGGTCGGAGTAATGTAAAGACCCAGAAATTTAAAGGAATGTTTTTTCTTAAATACTTTGATATTTTATAAGTTTGTGGCTTCTAAAGGCACTTGATTCCAAGGCCCGGTGTGCCCGGAATCAATTTCCGAAGTTTATCTCAGGTACGTTAAGTAAAAAAATGAGCGGGTTTTTTTATCTTTTGAACCGGTGCTCGGAATTGAAATTTGAGGGCATCGATGAACTTGCAGCGCTGGTAATTGCTTAAGGGGAGCTTTACCAAAGTTGCGTTTTAAGAGGGTTGATAATTATTATTTGTGTAATTAGTTTAAAATAAATAAAAATGTGGGAACAATTTTATTTTATAACTTTGGAAGTTAAACCCTCCCATGGGAAGTTGTTGGTGGGGCCCACAACCATCCAACTTCCCATGTGTGGATATATGAGAGTTGGGGCCCACACGAGCCCCAACCTTTCATCTCCCATAACCCTCTTTAAACTCCCCAAATAACTATCTTAACCCCCCCCCCCCATTAAACACCCTTGTTTAATGTTGAAAACTCTCCCAACATTTATCAGATCTTCCACCTCCTCTCCCTCTCTTTAATTAATTTCCAACACATTTAGTTAAGGAATTGGTTTGAATGTTTGAATTTTAAATGTCTTGTGTTAAATAAAATAATAGGTTAGCTTATTATTTTGGGGGGGGGTTTCATTTAAAGAAGAGTTGGGGAGATCTCTTGAGTTTTTGAGGAAGAACACCGACCCTCCGACGAAGAATGATGACTTCTTCGATGAAGAACACCGGTTCCATGAAGAACGACGATGCTCCATCCATTCTCATCTCTAGGACAAGTGAGAAGATGCCGCTTCCTCCTCAGACGCACTCCGACATCGCCTACGAATCCTTTCCTCACGACGTCTTCTTCTGCGACGCCCGACGTGCGACATCAATTATCGAGGAAGGGTTTATTTTCAATTTTAATGGATTAAATTTTGTGCCTCGTTTCGTCGTTGTATAACCTTGATTGTCTTGGCCTATTGCTATTACTTAATACAGAGGGTGCGGACAGAACTAACCCGGCCCGACAACCCTCCGTTTGATCTTGTTTAATTTTTTATGGAATCGACGATCGGAGGTGGAACGCAGAAGAGACCGGTGGCGCAAGGGCCGCTATCGCACACGCAAAGAAAAGCCGCAGCCAAGTGAGTCACGGTGGAGGAAGCCGGAACTGTCACGCCGACTGTGCAGTAGGAACTGCAGCCGGCATTGCGGGCCGCTTCGGTAGAAGGACCGGCTGACCCGTCGGCCGGCCGGGTGAAGCTAAGTCGTGGTGCTAGGAGGGCACCATGCTGGAAAACCCGCGGCCCGCAAGGCGGGCCGCTTGTGCCAGAAGGTCGGTCGGCTCTAGCCATCCGGTTATAGAGGAAGGCACCGCTTGGCGCTGCCGGTTTGGGCAGCCGAGGGGCCGCACCCCCTCGTACCGCTCAACCTCCAGGCTGAGCCAGCGGGACAGCGCCCAGCTGGGTCATGCCCGGCCGGGTCGGGTCGTGCCCTGCCGGGTCGGGCCGCGCCCCGCCAGGCCGGGCTACGTCCCCTCGGGCCAGGCCATGCCCCTTTGGGTCGGGACGAACCCCATCGAGATAGGCCACGCCCCTTCAGGCCAGGCCGCACATTTCTTCGGGCCGGTCTGACACCCCTGCCGAGTCAGACCCACCAAAACTGGGTTAACCTGACCCGTTGGCCCACTAGGCTTAACGGGTCGGGCCCATATTCACTTAAAGGTGAATATTTCAAAGACCGCGCGTCTGATCGACGCGCTGTCTGCGGCATTGAGACCCTATCGAAGAGGTGGTCCTTTTGCAATACTCTAAGTGATATTTGGGAATATTTGGAAAATGACCCGGTTTGGATGAGTATATTTCCAATCGGGCCCCTGGGACGGAAAAGCCAATATCTCACAGACAGGGCGTCTGAATGACCTGTCATCTGTCGCGTTGAGTTCTTTTTGACGAGAAGGAACTTCAGGATACATCAACTCCGGACATCATGAAACTTGATGTATTGACCCCCTTTACTCGAGGAGCGAACCCTCCCAGAATTAATTACATTGTGTCCGGGAACCCCAGAGCTGGCTGCGACTGTGACGACTACCGTGTTGGGATCCTCCATGGGTTCGACGACGATAACGACTGTACTTGGATCCTACGTGGGTTCGGCAGCGATGAAGACTGTACTAGGATCCTCCTTGGGTTTGGCAGCGATGACGACTATACGTGGATCCTTTGTGGGTTCGGCAGCAATGGTTACTGTACTTGGATCCTACGTGGGTTCGGCAGCGATGACTTCTGTACTTGGATCCTATGTGGTTTTGACAGAGTAGATGATTTGGAGGCTACATCTAATCATCTCCACCCTTCTTCATGAGTATTATTCCTATGTGAGCTATGTCAAGTCTTTAAATCATTATCATTGATGTGATTGACTTATTTTCTGGGTGGACCGGATTGTGCTTGGGCTCGGAAGTTGGATACAAACCGAGATTGATGACTTAGGTATATGTATGGGAATATACCTAAGTAGAGTTAGTTGATACTTCGTGTTTGTAACTTTCCTCTGTGGTTTATCCTTCGTGGATTCTGGGAGACCTTATGGGGTCTCAGGGTCCCTACTGAGTATCGTATACTCACCCATGCATAGGCTATGCCCGCACTACGTTGTGTTGGATGCAGACGACGTACAACACTGATTGAGGTGGAGGCTTGTGGAGCTGGACGGTACCCGAAGGATGACCACTAGACGATACGTACACAGAGTGGACGACCGGACCCGAGGAGCTGAGGAGACCATATGTACCCACCCTTCAGGTGGGATATCCGAAGGATGAATCAGTGGTTGCCACTTTACTTTACTGCTATTGTACTTTCTTTTCAGTTTTACTGTACTTTCAGTTGAGTTTGTATACTGGCCCATTTACTTTTCAGGACCTACTTTTGTACTCAGTGTACTTAGTGCTTACTTTAGTTGTGTACTCTGTTGTGTTCGTTTACTTTTATAAAGGTAATTCCTTCCCTTTTTATTTGGATTTACGCCTTTGGTGCTAATCTCCAACCCCTGGCCTATGGAAGGCGGGCTTGGGGTAGTCACGACACGGGCCCCGAGGACGGGTCATGACATTCACGTCCCGCAGCCTTTTCTGATTTGATTATTTCTCACCTGAATTACATGTCTTCTTTTTCTAAAAATATATTAATATAAACTTAAAATATAAATATAATGTAAAGCCTTATAGTAATGTTAATTTATAAATAAAATTTTAAATAAGGCTTTCAATACAACCTAAGTACATAAGTACCTCATCCACTTTATTTTCACATTGGTCCTTACATGGACTAGGGTTTATATAATATATGATTAGTAGGATTTATAATTCATGAAACCTTATCTTTCTTATAAAAATCCTTATGTTTAACCTAGTTTACTTAATATGTATCCAAATCCTTCAAAACGGGTTGTAATAAAAAAAATTATTATCCTTTGCATATCCCTCGGGAGTGTCAAACCAGGTGCGCTGTAAGGCTCACTGTCTTGTACCAGGTTACCCCAAGGAAATCTATAAACACGTTGTCAGAGTTGTTACTCCTTGTTACATATATTCCAAAACCACAAATATTAGTATTATACAGACCGAGATTTATTTCTAGGAAAACCCACATAATATATATTTTACCAAAATTATAGGTTTCCATATATAAAACTTCAAATTCTTCCTTATAGGTATGTTTTATAATCTAGTTTTCCTTAAATCTAGTTCTCCAGGTTACTACTAGACTTCCTTTGATACCAAATGTAGCAACACAACCCTAGAAAACCCAGATCCATTGTCTGCTATTAAATACATTGGCATTATTACAAGGAATCAATCCTCAATGTACCGATCATTTTATTAGTCTTGGTAAACCAGATATATAAATGAGTGTTGTATAAATCAATAAATTTATTACAACATAATTTTTCTTCTTATTTGTAAATAAGTTACTCCAAGGATAAATATAATCCATATAGTAAATCCTTTAATATATTTCATAGTATTCTTCTTGGATTCCTGGGGAAAGAATCATAATAAGGGTGAGCTCAAATTCTATGTATGGGAAAAATGGAGTGGAAGATGTAATGAATCAATGATAATTATCAGTATGGAAAGGTAAATAACTTTAAATACATGCCAATATAATAAATAGATAACCAAATATCAATGTTTATTGTTATGAAAATGAAACACATTCCATTTAATCAATGAACAAAAAATAAAATGTATCCATAGATATGTCGATGCATTATCTCATGGATGAATAATAAATGAATCTACAAAATGAAATACACCCATATATATGTTTACAAAAAATCTCATGGATGAATAATAATATAATATAAATGAAGTAAATTATTAAGTATTCGACACTATGTTTTCTAGGTACATGGTACCTTTACCATCAATACCATTAACAAGAAGGTTTAAAAATATAGGGTAAAAACCCATCTATTTTGGCTAGCCAAATAACTTTTTCAATTAGAATACTGATGCATTGAGGGGTATATATAATTGGTCCCCACCCATGTTTTACCATCTAAAACATTCCACATATATCAAATATTTTATTTAACAATGTCCCTTATCATAAATCTATATAGAGTAAGAGATAAAAAAATTTTAATATTAACCTAGATAGTAAAATAACTATCAATGTAGTTGCCATATGTAAAATCGTATATGGTTTAGGAAAATGTAATATCCATGATAAATGAAATAGAATATTTTGGGGTAATTCAATGTTCAATGATAATAAGAGATTAAATATATCACTGGGACTAATAAATTAAACATGGAAGTGAATGTGAATACTATCCTTGGGAAAATAAATCAAAAACCATCCAAAACAAGATTAAATATAATATCAACATAACAAATCCCATGTGGAGTTAAAATAGAGGGTTATTTTCATTGATAAAATAAAATTATTTCTTTTATAAATATTCCTAGGGAAAATATCCTTTTCTTTTGAAAATAATTTTGATGATATTTTTCTTTTAAAATAAAAATTTTGAAATTGATGCTTCAATGAAATTGTTGTGGATGAAACTATACATATCATACGAGGTATAATGAATATTCCTTTTGTACAATAAAAGGTTAGAAAATTCTAGGTTTGGAAATAGACAAGAATATTACTTTTAAATATTGGTAAAAGAATAAAGGGTAAAATTTTATTTTCTTAATATCATTAAAATCATTTTTTATGACTCATTTTAATAAAATATTGTTTTTAAAAGAAAACAAGTTCTCCAAATAAAGAGATAAATAAATTCAGGTATTCTTTAAAAAATTATAACATAATTTTACTAATAATGTGTTGTAAAATGGTACTAATACTTGGAAATGGTCATAAATAAACATATAATAATTAAAAGGATATTTTACCACTAGTTTTATTATTTCCTCTATTGTAAATTTCATTAAAAATCATTAGGATTTATCATGAGGAAAATATTCATTATGGATTCAAAATTGTCCCATACTAATTTTAAATATTTTAAAAAATAATCCTCATAAAGGAATAAAATTATAATAATATTTAAAATATCATGATAGTAATAAGATTAATGATATATCATATAAATATATGTACATAAACCTTTTAAAATAAACTTGGTGTATAACAATAATTAATTCCCAATAGAATTTAAATTAAGACGAAAATCCCTCACTATATGAGTTGATTTTGAGTCCAGGATTCTGTGAATGAGTAAAATCGATTTAAAATTTTAATATAATAATGTAAACTTATATAATTTTATAATTAATAAAAATGGTCAGTAGTTATAGCACACAAAATAAGGGATTATTGAATATGACATTAATCTCATAGATTTTAAAAGTGATATGAAAATATCATACCAATCTGGTAACAAATGAATTGGAAAACCCAATGGTATTAATAATTAAATAAAACATTTAAATACCATTAATATAATATGTTTCATGATATTATATGTCAATGTGTATGTATGTACACAATATAAATGAATCTATGTGTGAAATAGTAAGTATGGCTTATGGAATGAAAATCAGAAAAACATCTCTTACCTTGTGTTGCCTTTCTCGTGAACGTCCTTTAAATTAATTTATAATAAACATATTATAATTTTATAGTTTCATTAGAAACATTTTAATGTTTATAATTACTTTTATTTAACTTATTACATTGTTTTTAACAACTAATCAAACAATTAATTTTACAACTTATGTTTTTGATGAAATTCAGTTTATGCATCAAAACAACTATTGTTTGTCAACTATGGTCATAGGGTTTATTATATAACATCTAAAAAATAATAAAAATTACATAATTAACACATTTATACATAAATTATACTTTTAAAATAAGTCATTAAATAAGGTTATGAAAAATTAATTAACTTTGCAATCATGCAGACGGTAGTACGTACGTACGCTTGAGTAACGTTGCCATTTTTCAGTGGTCATTATGGAAAGAATGTAAGTAACGACATATAATTAAAGAAAGATAATGATATAATAAATACCCAATTATTTAATCATATATACTTATATAGATAATGTTTTTATGTAAAAGGAATCACATTATGTCGAGGAGGTGGTGGTCCACACGTCCACGAATGACATTATCTCTTTTAATGATTGTGAAAGGGTAAAAAGAAGATGATATATATATATATATATATATTATTTCCTGAAACATAATTATGTTTGTAATATCATATATATTTTATTTATGTCTCATGTGTTTATATAAAACCTGAATTTTACGTTGCATGTTTAGTGTGAACAAATCACAACGCTTTGAGGGGGCGTTAGTCCACACTTCCTCAAACGATGTTATCGTATTAATCAAAGATGGAACGTATTAAAGTTAGGTGTAATAAAATAATTAAATGAGTATTAAGACACAATTAATATAATATATAATATATATAAACATATTTTCCATCATAATGGCCACCATGAGAGGCGGTAGGGAAAAATTGAGCAATCGTTGTTTCTTTATGCAATAGTTTTCCGTACACGGAAACACTATGTTTTCTACCCATAAAATGGTGGTTTATGTATGTTTAGTTAGAAATATCATAATAATAGTATCCTAGAATATTTTATATATAGTTTTTGTTACACAATAATAGAATAAGGAGCTTTTATGGATCAGATAATGGAAATGAAACTAATGAGATTGAGAAAATTTATTACCTTATAATTGGGTAACTTCTTTGGGTTTAACTAAAAGGAATCCATGGAAGTTATTATTCACAAACATAGGATTCTAGGTTTAGTGAAGGGATTATGGGAGACTATTTGTGATTTTATTTTTTAGAACATAATAGGTTGGAGAGGTGTGATTATTGGGAAGAGGTGGTGGCCTTTTATAGGGAAGGAAAAGGACTCAACTGGTATTTTTGAAAAGAGGTTAGGTGTACATGTGTTCTTAGCTAAAAAAGTCATAAAAAATCACCCAATATCATTAATATAAGCTTAACGTCCTAAATATGTCCATCTAATGGGTTTTTGACAAGTGGGTAGGTCATTTGGGCCCTTAAACATAGGGTTTTAGTCCATTTTAAGCCTAATTAGACCTTAATCACTTTCACTACTCATTTTTAAAAAAATTAAGTTGATCATATTATACAAAAAAATATTATATTTATTACAATGGTGTATGTTTTATTTTTAAAATTCAAATCACAGAAGCATAAAAATTAATATAAATTCTAATCTCATAGATATAAGGACTAACTAGTTTTAGTAGAAAAATGTTCAAAAGATTTTTATGTTTTAATGTTCAATTTAATATTTAATATTTATTATAATGAAATAAATTATATTAATAGATATATAATTGATCTAATTTGACTTCAAAAAAATTATAATATAATGTAATATTAATAATTATTTAAAAAAATGTATTTTTTATCTCAAACCAAGTATTTTTCACTATTCACTAAAAAATGAAGTTTTACAAAAAAAAATACCAAAAATTAATCCTAAGATAATTTTGACATTATGAATTCAAAAATAAATTTTATTTTATAAATTTAAACTGGTTGTACTGTCAAAATTAATATTTAAAATGGGTTCACCATTAAAAAGTGGTATAATTGCCTTTATAAAAATAAATGTTTTTAGCCAAAACATTGGGTGTGTTATTATATTATGTTTATCATGTATAATTGATGAATATAAAAAATATTTTATTGAATATATAACATATATATTCCATTAAAATAATTACCTAATTGTAATTACTTTAATTTATTATGGTAAAACAGCTTCATGAGCATAAAAATAGTTTTCTATAAAAATATCATTTTAATTTTAAATTGGTTATTATATTGATTTCCAATTTATTTTTAACCAACAATTTATTTGTCTAAACCATTTATTTTCATAATTTAGTTATTACTATCCATAATGTCTAATTTATATCTTATTATATTAAATAATAAAATTTTAATTGCAAATTGTTTCTTGGTAAGACTCAATATTGCTTAATGAGCATGCCATTGAAGAGGTCTCTTTTTCATGTAACACAAGATATAGAGGAATCTCATTGTTGCGTATGATGAAAGCTAACCCAGTTTCATGTGCATTGCAAGAAAACTTGGTGTTTTATTTTTTGAAATATATAGAATATATTTTAAATAGTTAATATAGTATAATGTATATGGATATTATATTAAATTACGTGCTTGCTATCGTGTGCCATATATTCTATCGAAAACATGGTTCTTAAATTAGTTTTTTCTGGGTGTCACAAAAATTTTTTATTATTCTAATGTTACTCAATCATTTCTAATGTTATTTTACCCCTTTATGAGTCATGTATTATTATAATCGTTGATTTATTCAATGTCCCATGGTTATGATCTCGGATATGTAGAGTATGGGTTTTCAAATGTCATGATCATGTTATCAGAACCCTATTCTCATGTTATATTGATATCTCATTTTTTAACCTTCATGAGTATCTAACCTCATTATTTATTATCTTTTTTTTCATTATGTTGTGATGAAAAACGTAATAGTCGTGACTTGTCTATGAAGGGTCAGAGTTATGAAGAACATTGGGGGAGATGATATAGTTCACTTTATAAACTAGTTGTCATGTATCCATGTTTCCAAATTAAATATACCTATATGTTTATTGATTGGATAGTTATGTTATATAATGAATATTAATCTAATAAAATGTGATATCTATAAATAAAAATTATGGGTCTCTTTAGATGGTATCTTAAAAATATTTAGTCATCTTTGGGAAATGTATGAAAAATATTCTTTTTGGATAATTGGGATACATCTACATATCGGACGAAATCCAAATTTTTTTGTAATTATAATTGTTGAACTATGTTTATCACAAGGTGTCATAGATTTAAAGGAATGTGTATTAATTTTAACATATAATAAAATATTTTTCATGGTTTTTTTATTTTAAATTATGGTCATTATTTCTCACACTAGTTTTTTTGTTTTAAATCAATTTATAGGTACTAAATGAATAATTTTATTGATAAAAGTAGTGGAAAAATAATTGATTTACCTCTAGAGATACCAAATTATATGGGATCTAGAATGAAAAAGTCATTATTATAATCACACAACATTTTAATGATATGAATCATGATGAACTTCATTATGTGAACTGGAGGGTAAATGTTTTCTTGATTCCTTCATGAGGAAAATTCCACCTTCCTTAACAGGGTATGATAATCCACCAGTTTCTATGTAATTCACCAATACCATTAAGAAGATATTTTCTTTCTCCAGTTTTTGTATTAGGAGATATTCATTTTATATATCTTTCATTTGGATGGTGAATAATATCAATTGTGGTATATTATCAAGAATATTAGGAAAATGGATGAAATGAAATCCATGTTTTAGGATGAATACAATATATTATTTTTCAATATATATATTCACCATATTCTTCATATAATAATATAGATGTAATCCATTGATTTAAATAAGAAGGATGATGAATTTGTAGGTACATATGAGGATAATATCACATGACTTGTGAGGTATGCTTATCGGATTTTCATGAAACCTAAAAGAATAGTTAATAAATTCTTCACTAGCATAAAAATAATTCTCCAAATAGAGTTAGAAATTGCATAATTTTTAGTTGGTAATAAATTATTCAATGTGATAATAAGGTGAAAATGGGTAATGGAGTTACTAATTCATTTTAATGTTTTTATAAGAAAACATATGTTGTCTTCAAAAGAAATTATAAAATAATATATATATATATATATATATATATATATATATATGAAGATGATATTTCCATTATTATTTAATTGTGGAAGGAAACTTTGTATAAATTATATTACTTGTACTAATAAATGTTTTATATATGTAGATGAAGGTCTCAAGTAAATTGAAGACCTAAATGATGGGAAGAAGATAGCTAATAGTGATAATAGAGAGAATGATCCATTGAAAGAATCACATACACTCTAGTGTTTCAAATATAAAAAGTATAGTAACTATAATAACAAGTTATGAAATCCAATATTTATTGTTGATATTTAATATTAGGATTCTCTTAAGATGATAGAGAAATAAAAATATCCTATGTCCATAATTTTTTTTTGGAGGTATGATAATGACACGGTTAAAGGTATACATATCATTAACTATAAAATTGATAATGTCTTATTCGAATTGGTATCTACCCACTATTTTACATCTTTTGAATTCGGTAGGGGTATCAAAATTCCACCCCAATGAATAGATTTTGAATTATTATTGAAAATATATAATGGAATAATAATCACTTATCAAGTCTATGATTATTATCTTGTTGCATTTTCTTTGACTATACCTCCTATTATTCATTTTGTTTTCCTCTATTTGAGTTTGATATTATCACAATCATGGTTTTTATTTATTTACATAACTCCCACATCCAATTTCATAGAAGGGATTCCAGTTTTTATATTTCAAAACATGCAATAATTTTGTATCGGTGCTAGGATAAATATACACTTGTGATGGAAAACACATGAACTACATAGTTCTTGAATCCTATTCAAAATGGAATTGTATCTGATATGGTTGGGGATAAATTCAAATTAAATAATATAAATATGTTTCAGAAGTTTTTTAATTTATTTCTTCATGAATTTCCAGATCTTCTACTGAATGGTGAAGTTGAGTTCTCAATAGAACAACTACAGGATTATAAACATATTTTAAATACTCTTTGTCGAATATAAAAAATTATGTCACTAAAATTGATGAAGAAAATACATGAAAATATTTAATAGGGATTAGTTTTACCATGTGAATCAACATAGGCTGTAAACTATACTATTTATTAAGAAGAACGATGGATCAGTGTGCCTATGGATTGATTATCATGAACTTATCCTGATCATAATTCATAACAAGTATCCTCTAAACTATATTGATGAATTATGAATCAACTATGAGGAGATAAATTCTTTTCTTATATTAATATTTATTTTTTATGTCATCAATTCAAGGTTATGATGTATGTTATACCAATGCGAACAATCTATACAAGGTTTGAACACTATGAATTTATAGAGATCTCATTGGTCATACTAATGTCCCTTCTCTGTTGATAGATTTTATGAGTAGAGTCTTTATATATTAACTTGATAAATTTATGGTACTCCTTAATTATTATATTATTATATATTAAATGGTAATGTAAGTGTAATAATATCATTTTATAATTTTGATAAATACCCCAAGGAATGATAAGTTTTAAGAAAAAATTACAAATTTTTAATTTTATGTTAAAATTATTCCATTAATGGGTTATATAATTGGAAGTGAGGGTATATAATTATATCCTTAAAAGAAATAGGTTCTTGAATTGTATCCAAAACCAAAAACTATGACTCGGATCTATATTTTTCTTGGTTTTCCTAGATATTTTCAATTATTTATGGAAAATTAATCATAGTTATCCAATCCACTAAACATGTTTAATTGGATGGGATCCAAGTTCAATTGGACTGATGGTATGTTGGGTTATTTATTAATTAAATATAATTAGGAATTATCTTAATAGAAAATAGTGTGATTTATATTTTGATTGTTAACATTTAATTTATATTTTCACATAGAAACTTTTGAATGTTCTATAGAATATGGTTAGAACTAATTATTGATTATGACTTCTCAATAAATTACCAAGAAAGGAAAGTGAACAAGGTGAAAAATGATCTCATTCAATAGGATCATTCTAGATTATCAATGATAAGGGTATAAAATATAAAATTTATGGATTTGTGAAGGATTGATGTTGAAATCATTAAGGAAGGGGAGAAATATTAAATTTCTCAAATTCATTTTCAACTATATATATATGTGAATAATAAAGAAGTGAAAAAAATATGTAGAGCTATAGAAGAGGTTAAAAATGTACCTTCATTTATGATTCATTATAATGGAATGAAAAGGATAATGATCTGTTTATGTGTTCATTCCATACCAGAATTAAAGAAGGATCTATTGAATGAGGCCCATAGTTTATTGTTCCTTATTTATCTCAGAATTACAATGATTCATAATGATTTAAAAGAGTATTTATAGTGGGATAACATAAAGGGATATGTTGACTGGTATGTATCTCGGTGAATGGTATTCTAGAATGTTAAGGATGTGATATAAAATTCTAAGGTGATGTTACAACCATTACCCATATAAGATTGTAAATGGGAAATTGTATCCATGGGCTTAATTATCAGACTCCCAAATACTTCTAACAACCATAATAAGATTTTAGTTGTAGTCAATATCTATGTGAATTAAGAACACTTCATTTACATCAGTGAATAATTCTATGGAAATAAGTAAGAACACTTCAATATTTCATTTGGCTTCTTATAAATCTATATACGGAAAGAATTGTATAAATCCAATATAAATGGATTATCAATATAAATGGATTATTTTGGACATGTAAAGCTAATGTGACCTTATCTATATTAGAAAATGGAAGAGATATTTATAACTATTTAACAAAACATCAATGAAACTATGAATTTATAGGAATGTTATGAAAACAATCATCAATATGATCTAGAATTTAAAAATAGTGAGAAGTGTTTTCAATGAATTTCTAAATTGAATAAGAATATGATATTTTAAATGACTGGAATGATAATTCCAAGTAATATTATCCCTTTTAGGATTCTTGATCATGTAGATACAGTAGGATACATCATAGTGCATCTATCGATATTCTTTCATGTTCATGACATATTTAATTTATATATCCCAAGGGATTAAATATATAATACTTCACATATACTAAACTCAAATATTATAAAATTTTATAATGGTCTTTTTTATATGAATAAATAGTATTAATCCTAGATTGTATAGATCTTGTTATACATAACAAGATTACTAACCTAGGTAATATCATCTCGAAATATCATAACGTAAAAAAAAGCTACAAGGGAACCCATTGATGTGATGTAACAAATATATCCTCATTTTATAATACCATGGTGATGTAATTTCATGCGATAAATTAATTTTAAGTGGGGTTGAATATAACGCCACAAGATTTTATGAAATATTTCTCAAGAAATAAATTTTTAAGATATATTGTGATACACAAAATCCGTAGTCTAAATTACCCATAAAATTTTATACTGATACAACATAGAACATAAATTAGAGGTTATTAATAGGGTTTAAAATTTTTTGAAATTTTTATGGTTTACATATGTGTAAAATATATTTAATTCTTATCGATTGATATCAAATAAAAAATAAAATCGTTTATAATTAATATAGTGGTTTTTTTAAATGTATTTATATCATAATAAATTAAAATATCAACATTTTTTATTGATTTTAAATAATTTGAAATATTATATAGTAAATAAAATTTTTGAACATTCATCTAATATATTTACTAGGCAGGGGATAAGAATAAATCCTATTTTATTCTTAACAGAACTTATTTTTCTAAAAGTGGTTTTCCCCACATTTTTCAAAAAATTATTAAATATATTTTATTTTACTAATATATAGTGAATTTGATGAAATTAATTCTAGATTTTAAAAAATTAGGAAAAAATTTTGGAAAAACTACATTTTATTTTTAGCATTATGAATAGAAACTGTTGTAAAATTTATCACCTCTCTAAAGTGTAAATATATTTAAACTTAGATAAAAATAGGTATTAAGGTCTCAATTATCATATAAATCCTAAATGGATAAATGTAATTATACCATTTTCACCTAATCCATGTTATTAAATTGTTTAAGAGACACTTGATCTTGAAAATGACTAATATGATATTTAAATAAAATAATTTTACAATATGTCACTCTCCTAGTTTTAAATATATCATATGCGTTCACATGGGGAGAAAATAAGTTTAGGAATGAATATTAATATCAATTTTTTAATAAGGATATTAAAATAATTATGTAAATATATGTCTAATTTTTAGTAATAAAACAATTGACTTAAATGCTTGTGTAATATTAATACAATAATTATTCAATTAATATAAATATAAAATAAATTATTTAAAAATACTAAAACTATTATAAATTGGGTGATTTATAGTGTTAAATTGTTTTTAGTATGAATATAACATATTAATCAAATATAAATGTATTATATTCAAATTTGAAATTTTTAATTGTATATTTAATGACAAATTAATTGATTTGTTCTAAAATTTTCATTAATGATATTATATAATAAATAATATTTATTAAATGATTTAAAATTCATAAAAATATTATAATCATCCATATGAATGGAATGTGGTTTAAAAAATCATATATGGTCTATTTATGAGTAATATGTCCATTAATGATAACATTATTAACCCTTGATTATTAAAACGGTTTTTACCATTATAAAGGTAAAAAATAATTTACAATTGATTAAATAAAAAAGATAACACATTAAATTACACCAAAAACATATATAAATATCCATGAATGATTTTATATCGACCCTATAAACTTTTTATTCATATTACTATCCATTTAAAAGTATTTTTATTGTGAATTAATTTATTATAATTTAATAATTTAATAGATTCTTAGTGTTTTCGCTCCCTTCCTTATAAAATGGAACCCCTTAATCCTCTTACTTACAACAAATTGATCCATATATCTTTCCCATTCCCTAAAAATATCACTTCTGATATTATTTATACACATTATAGATATTAATTCATACAAATATACCAACCCTATAATCTATATGATGATTTCTAAATGAGTTCTTTCAAAAAATAGGTAATTCACGTAAGCAATCTCTTTAATTTTTAATTTTTCAATATCTATTCCAAATAGAAGGTGCTTATAATAAAATAATAACTTATGTGTCATCAATATACTAAAATGTTATTATGATAATGAAATCACATTTTTTCACAATCTTTCCCATCAAATGGAATGTGAATGTATCACTCGTGTGTACGTACGACATACCATCTCCATGTAGTGATATACATCATTTTACACAACCATATTTGATGGAGGGATATTATTGTGTTTTTAATTTTTATATGTGACAATTATTAAATAATTGTAATTTTGGAATTATAATATCTCATCTAACATCATACCTTATTATCCATTGGAAAAATATAATGTCACTCATCAGTAGATTTGAACTTCAACCTCCACAAAGAGAAATAAGTCATTTATTATTTCTATTTTAATTGGATGGAAATGGTGAATAATTCAAAAAATATATAACTTATATAAGATATATTAATGATGATGTAATAGTAATTTCTTATTTAACTTTTTTTTATTCGATCTATTTATATTTTAAAACAACGTTCAAGCGTACGTACGACCCACCATCTCCATGAATGATTTAATTCCTTTTTCTACCTCAAAATGTTATGGAAGAATATAAATGAATATATATTTAATAAATAAGATATATGTAAAATTATTAACTTTTGGGATATGATTTAACTATGATAAAACTAGAAGGACTAGTGCTACAAAAATCAAATATGCATGATAATGGAAAAGATAATACTAAAGAATTATTCATAAATGGGTGTCAAAATGTCTTAAAGTGATAATATATAAGATCCTATGTGTGTAAATAATTATGGTATATAATTATAACAAATTTATGTTTATTGTACAGTTTTATAGATATGTTTCGAAGTGAGTCTAAATTGATGCAAGGGTTTTCATGTCACTTTTCTTCTATGAGATACATTCCATATTCCCCACTTTTTTCATTTATGTGGTTTTTATAATTATCATGATTTTATTTTTTAATTATTATCATAAAAATAAAGGGATATAAATTTACATACATGGTTATTTATTTTATTATTTCTATGACTCAAAATTCACTAAATCAAAAAATGTTTTATGCTCAAATATCATTATTTATGTGACATTCATTGTGGTTTGGTTCTGTTGATAAAATATATTGGTGTATATCTCAAATAATCTGATGAAATTTCTTATAATTTTATTATTTCTATAGAATAAATGTTTTATTTTCATTTTCATCTCTTGACGTACTAATTATACTGAAATATTTTTTTTGGGAAAAACCATCTTTATCTCTCTCTTCGATCGAAAATTCGTTCTCTTCCATGTGCATGAAATCTAAAAATATTTTTAGTATTTTTTTTAATATTATAAAATTATTTTCTAATGTTATTTTTAACAATTATTTACTATTTAATAAATATTTGAAAATAAATTTTCTTTTAATTTTATGAAATAGGTAATTTTTTTATTTTTTTATAAAAGTGTGAAATGAATGATTCCTTTTAACTTATAGGAAAAGAATATAATTTAATATTTTCTTGAAAAGTATATAAATCTAATCTTAAATCATAATATTTAAAGGTTATTTTTATAGAAATTTTTTTCTATATAATTTGACAAATTTTTATATATCTGATTTAAATTAAAAAAAGGATATATTCCTTAATAAATGATTAAATTGATCTTTTAAAGACTTTTTTCAACTAATATTACATCCTTTGATGCTACATACTCATTTAATGGTTATATGATCCAATGATACAATCCTTATTGATTATATATATTGTTAATGAATTTTATGAAAATATTTATATAGAACTTTTTTCTGTTAATGAATTATGCTCTAATGAATTGATGAAATTCATATAAAGATTGTTTCTTTTCCATGGGTTAATCCATGATGCAATGTTTATGAAATCTATTTATTTTCAGGGTTAATGATATCATTAATGATTTAAGATCTTTTGGTACACATCTATATGAATTTCTTTATTTTATGGGAGGGCCTAGAACTATATATCCCTCAAATGAATTTGGTATATACGTACATAAAATATGTCAAACATGAATGGAATGGGAACTTAACCTAGTTTAGTAGGGTATTATATCAACGATGATAGAGTTGGGATTTAATATTTAATATTACGATAGTTTATGAGGTCATCCCAATTCACTATGGTAGTGTTTTAATTAATATTTGTCTATAAAAGAAATTATTTTCTATACTTAACTACATGATAGAAAAAATTTATAATACCAATATTATGCTCTCATAGATAATGTTTATTTATTTCATTATGATTCATCTCTTATTTACTACCATGATTTTTTCTCAGTATAATGATTATGATCCCGGATATGCAGGGTAATAATTTCCAAATGTTGTGCCTATTTTTTTTCATATGTGCATGTTATGTTGATATCTTTATTTTTTCCCTAATAGGAATCTAATCTCACCCATTCTTATGTTTTATACCCAAAAATTAAGAAAACATTTATTTGAAGTTCCAAAGGATTGAATGGCAACTGATAATGGGGGGTTGAATTAGTTTTTCACTTATAATAAGCTTCAAAAAATTTAGAAACATAACCATTTCCACCTGTTATGATTTAATTCCTTATAAACATTTAGTGACTACTCATTCATGAAAAAGTAGTAAATAATATAAATAACATAATATTTAGAAGAACCAGCCTCGTTGTGAGAACCTGCATCATTTCTATAGCCACTCTTGTGGGTTTATGGAAATCAATTATTCTGAGGTATTTAATACAACCTGTACTAACTCCCATTAGACACATTTTATCTCCTAATAGGAATGATTATACCAAATATTAAAGTTTTATAATGATTTATTATAAAATAATTGATCCAAAAAAATAAAAAAAAAGACTTTTATGAAACTATTCCATAATTGCTCAGTCTGAATCCACAATCCTATTCGGATGGATCCAATTTTCTCAATCAAACGAGGCTAGATCTGAATCTTTCAATAAGATTAGTTTGAATCTAGTTCCTTCAATAAGATTATTCTATATCTTATTCTCAAAATAAAATTTATTTACTACAATAAAACCATTCTCATTCTCTAAAGCTCCAACTCTATTAAAATTTCCATTATGATATTCTTTAGTCTTATTTGACTCAATCCGGTTGAATCAACATGATATTATCAATAAGATATTTCTTAATATATTAAAAATAATAAACTGATATGATCCTACACATTAGATCATTAGCCTAAAATTAATTTAACTAGATTTATTCAGCGCTCCTCCTTTCCTAGTTTGGTGAAAAATCACTAATAAATGAATGATAACAGCTTTCATTTATAGGGGGATCAGAAATCGAAAATGGGAAACATGAAAACATTCCCCGCTTCATCAATTTTCAAAATCACCAAAATCCCCTCATATTTAAACTTGAACTTTTACGTCATAAAACCTCATTATATTTATCCAAGATTTAATCAAAATTGAATTTCTTGTTTAACCTATTCAATTCTTCATAAAACTTTTGGATGTTTCTTTTAGAAACATCATTAAAATCAACTATTTATGAGTCTATTTCCTTCTCAGTGATTATTAGTGTTGTTTCCTTTATAGTGGTTAGGAATTAGAATTCATTTATAGCTCATTATGATTTATGTTTCCATCCTCAGATCATTTAATTTTTTGTTTCCTTTTTCAAATAATTACTACGTATATTTATTTATTCCCATCACTATGATTTTTGTTTCCTTCTACAGCATATTACAGTTTTGGTTTCTTCATCAGGTCATTATGAATTCTATTTCCTCTTCATCTCATTACAAAGTCAATTTCCTCTTCATCTCATTATGGATTCTATTTCCTTCGCACCTCAGTATGAGGGAATCCTTATTATGATGGAATCCCCACTACGATGGAATTCACATTACGATAGAATTTCAATTATTATAAAAATACCATTACAATGGAATATCCATACTATTATTCTAAAATTCATCAAAACTCTCAAACATTTCATCAAATTATTTTATCATGAGAGTTTTCATGATTTAGTAGATCATTAAGACCATCAAAGCATAGTCTATTGTTTAGATTGAATGAAGATTTTCTTACAACTGACATCAAAATCTTATATCAAAAGACTATAAAAATAATAAAACTTCTACACTTAGAAAATTATTTCTTTACCTAATTAAAAATTAGAAAAACTTTAGCATTTTTTCTCCACTTATTGTTTTTTATTTGATGATTTTAATATGATGAAGATAGATCTGATTCTTTCAACAACATTCAAAAATATTAAAAAATCTCATTATGATAGAATGGATCTGATTCCTAGATAACAAAAACAATCTTATGAAAAAAGGTTACATAAAAAAATTAAATTAATTTTACTGAAAATTATCTTTATTTCCCTCCATTGTATTTGTTTACAGCCCTTGTTAACAACTATTTCAACTCTCAGAATTTTATTACAACTAGTATTCGGTAAAAAAATCATTATTTTTGACTTTTATCAAAACACGTACTTTATTAAAAGATAGTATCTAAACCACAAAATATTAGATAAATCAATGTTTTTGAATAAATTCCATCCCTTAGTTATAAGAAAATTTATCATCCATGCAATGTTAAGATTTCTTTAATTTTATTTTCTCCTCTCAAACTTTTCTTTTTCTATCCATAATTTTATGATAACCACATATTTATATTCATAAATGAGAGATAATTAAAAACAACTTACAAAGTAAAAAAAATTACTTTATCTCTCTCATTTTCAACATAATGAAAATAATATATGGGGGTGTTATTTTTGAGGTTTTGAAAGTCATGGGTGGAGGATGAACATGATGTTTCAGCCTCATTTCAATGAACCATTATTTCATCATTTATTTTATAATGATATCAAAAATCTGATACATTGTGGAAATGTACTCTAGAAAACATTTCTATCAGTAACTTTTACTTTTAAAATTTGTAGCATAATATGAATATGTTTTGATCATGAATTTTTAGCATTATTCTTGGACATATAATTTTCAATTTGATTATCACAAAGTATCTTAAATGTATTAAAAAATTTTAATTTCAAATATTCCAGCTAAACATTCATCCAAAACATTTCAAAACACGCCTGAGTATCTAAAACATATTTGGATTATGCTATTCTCAATGTTACTAAAAATTTTGTCTCACTATGAGAACTCACACATCATT
Organism: Viscum album; assembly: GCA_963277665.1. NCBI lineage: Eukaryota > Viridiplantae > Streptophyta > Magnoliopsida > Santalales > Viscaceae > Viscum > Viscum album. The sequence continues at coordinate 1,657,430,918 of OY728119.1, forward strand.
AACCTAAGAAAAATTTTCATCCTAAGGTTGATTTTATATCATTAGAATCTATATGCTAATTGGAATTAGTGTAACCATGAAACATCATCTCACTATTTCTTTTAGATTAGATCTCATTTGATTTTATTACATAGATATATATAATAATCTTATTTACTACAACATTATTTTTTCATTCATTTTACATTGATACTTAGCATAAAAATTTCTAACATAAACAATATCATTCCTTGAGGCTATATGATAAAGAATACTTCCTATCAGCTACCAAAAGTAATTACCATTCACACTAATTCTAGATTCATCTTGAATCCACATTGTTCCCACTAAAATAAAAGTTTATCCTTCTTTTAATTCATCAATACCAAACTTCATTAACAATTCTGTAGTATATATTTCATGATATAAGAAAATGTATTTTTCATTTTTTTGAAATTTTAATCCAATTATGATGTTTAATTATCCTAACATAGAAATTCAAAAATTATTATTTATTTCCTCATAAAATTTTTTATAAACATCTTCACCACCCCAAGTAAAAAATATATCATCCACAGAAATAATTACAATTAGAGTTTCAGAATCAACATCTTTCACATATATTTTTATATCACCTTATCCTTTAGAAATGATAAACATTATAAACAATCATGTTTATAATAAAAATCACATGGATCTTGTTTGAACCCATATAAGGCTCTTTAAAATTTAGAAACATTGTTTTCATCCTCATCAAGTAGAAATCCACAAGTTTGTTCAATGAAAAATTCTCCCTCAATCTCAATATTTAAGAGCAATGAAATTACATCCATTTGATAAACATTTTAATTTTGAGTTTTTAACCCTGAAAGAAACATTCTAATGTTGAATAATCTTATAACTAAGGAAAAAGAATCAACAAAATCCAAACCTTCTACTTATTCGTAGCCTTAATAATCATGCCTTGCTTTGTTTCTTGAAATATATGATTTTTTGTTTAATAGTTTTTGGTAAGCCCACTTGGTTCTGATAAAATTTTTATTTGATAGACGTGAAAAAAGTTCACATGTTTCTTTCTTCTCAATCTTCTCCAAATAATTATTCATAACATAAAGAAATTCATTGGGTTAAGTATATTTTGAAACTAAATCTGGTTAAACTTTTGAGATGTTTGAATTCTGGATATCTAATATCAACTTTCTTATTTTCTGAACTATTGCCTTCTAATTCCAAATAATGTTTTTAGATTCAACATGTTTTTATATGGTTGGGAATTTCAATGTTTTGTTTCACATCATAAATTTTATCATCACACAATGCTTCAGAATCATGATAATGATGTTTTTGATTATTTTGATTATTGTTAGAAATATCCAGTTTATCCTCTCCAAAGTTCTCAACAACCATGGTTAAGGAAATTGGATTTTCAATTACCTTCACATCATATGAGTCCACTAACTTTTTAAAACATTTATTGCAACATTTTCATCTTCTTTTATTTGGTAAAAACCCCTAAATGTTTGTTCCTCAACATTACCAACAAACTTTCATAAATCTTGATTTTTGATTTTAAGAAAACATGGACATACAAAAACATTGAATTAATTCAATGAAGGTTTTTTCTATTATAACAAATTTAATATGGAGTCATGTTCATTTCTGGAATCAACAAGAATCTATGTTGAACATGTACATATATACTAACAGCCTCTCTCTAATAGAATTTTGAATTTTTTGTGTTATTTTAACATACTTCTTTCCATTTCCCTAAAACATATATTCATTCTTTCTGATACTCCATTTTTTTGTGGAGTATATGGCAAACTATACTAATGTTTGATACCAATAATTATTAAATATGTTTTAAAAAGTATTTCTTGTAAACATAGTACCTTTTTTTATTCTCAATGTTTTTATAGAACCCCCTATTTATTTCGCATCATCATTTCAGAAGAATTTTTATATTATAATATCCTCTGATTTGTTCTTTACAAAAATTATGTTTTTCATAAAATTTAAATCATCAGTATAATTTATAATGTATAAATATCTTTTTGTTGATTTATTTTTCACTAGACAACATAAATTGGAATGAATATCCTCAAGTTATTTAGTAGATCGAATCTCTACTATTTTATGACATTCTTCATCATCTTCCCTTTCTATTAAGTCACTCAAACATCTCCTTCTCTTCCTTTCAATTCTGGATTGTTTTGAATGACATCGACTTTAGAATTTTTATTCTTTTTTTCTACCCAAGGTCTAAAAGTCTTTAGTTCCACATTTTTTTCTTCTTTAGCACTCAAGTAATAGTAGTTTATGAATTCTATTATTTGAAATAGATTCTCACGGGTTCTTTATTCTTTAGTAACAACTATTCCATATTTCACACTTCTTATGATATAAAATTCATTTATAGAAAAAAAATCTTTTACATTATCAAAAAAGTTGACATACACTATGTATGTTATGTTATATCCCATCAAGAAATAAAACATCTATTGATTTTAAATTCTCGTCATCAATACCATCCTTTCTGATTCCTCTGATTTGAAGGAACTATAATTACCAAAGGAAATTGCTCCACCATCATGACTTTCAACATGTTTCGATATTTTTTAATCAACTAATATATTTAAATAAAACCCACCATAAATTATTTATGGTTTGATCCTTTTATGTGATTCCAAAGTTATCTCCACACAAAAAAAATTCTCTTACCTCAAATTTATCCTTTTTAGATTAATTTTCTTTTCAACCATATGGAATTTTATCCAGAAGGAGTTTCATACATCATTTGGAAAGATTATCAGGTTGATCACATATTCAAAAAACATCTTTCATGTATTCTAATAGATTTTTTTGTGGAAATTTTCAAACATCTTAAGAATTAAACTTTTAAACATTATGTAAGTTAGGATGGTTAATTATTCTACATTCACTATTTATTCCAAATAGATCAAATATTATTTGGTTTACGGACATGTTGTGTAAACAAATATAAGATATATGCCCATATATACCAAAAAATAATCAATAACCATAAATAAATCATTTTCAATTAAAATAAGATCTTTCCCTATTGAATCATTATTGAGGTTGGTAACTTTTTTCAGCTCTACGATACTTAGGATAGGGAATATATTTTATTTTGAGTGAGTTAACTATTTTTAATGATTTTATGTCTTTATCACATCCTTTCTCTACCCAATGGAACATTCAGATTAAATTAGTTTTTATTGAAAATTGGTAACCACTTCTTCCTTATCATTAATCTTATTACAAAGATATTCAATAATCAATCCATGTTCAGAAATTCAAACTTTTTAACTTAAAATATCCTAAATTTATCCATCTGCATTCCTAATGAAATATTTTATTCCCTTATAAAATTTTTATGTAATATTTCTTCATTACTCTAATTTATTTCTTGAGAGTTTTTTCCTTCTCAAAAAATGCACCATTTTCTGTTCTAAACTCTATAATGATTCATCACCCCCTTCATTTATATTTAATTAATATTTATTTCTCATTATTTAAAAGGATGGTTCTTAATTTTTCTATGCTTTAATCTTCAAAATAATTGTCATCAATTGAGTATGATGTATCTTTCTTACTTACAGTGCATATTTTGTTTCTAGTAAACAAGATCTTGTATATGTTGGATGAATTTTCATCATTATAGTTTTTTTTCACTTCTTCTATATAGGTTTTTCATCTGATTTATCTCATTATTATCCAACTTTCTTCTTAGGGAAATTCATAGAAAACTGTCTGATTCTAACAAACTCAAAACATTTGATAGGATGTTTACACCCATACATTCCTCTTCCTATTTAATTTTTATTGGATATAAGAGACATGATTTTTTCATTCAACTCATCTACCAATTTATCTTCGGAATAATAATGTTAAGCTTCATCAACACTTTGGATTTTTATCTCTAATGTATCTTCAAAATCCATTTAATATTACCTATTACTTTTAAACATTATAACATTCCTCATTTCATAAGAAATAATAATTTTATGCAATTCATCATGATATAAATCATCCTTATCTTCTAAAGAGGAAATTTTAGAATCAAACCTATTGGGAAATATTCTCATAAATTTCATCATAATTGTAAAATCTATCATTAAATCACTTAATCCTTTGATGTTTCAAACAATTTCATTTAATTTGGTTTATTATTCATAAATTTTTTCCTCATCTCTAATTATGTTATCTTTATACATACTATTCCATATTTTTATATTTTCTTCCATATATTTTTTATTCCCTTCAAAAACACTTTTTATCTTGTCCAACCTACTTTTTAATGTTTTGAGACCCATCCACTTTTTATAAAAAAATTTCAAGAACATGAGAATAAATTTTCTTGTGATTCCATCAAATTATATATTTCTCTTATCAGAAAAGGTGATTGGGTCATATTTCTCAATAGGTGGAAAACTGATATTAGGAGAATCAATAACTTCCTAGTCAGTATATATGATATAAAGAATCATCTAATTTTTCATTTGTAAATTTTTTTTCAATAAATATATGAATTGATCTATTATTGATAGAACTGATGTTATCCATGATAAGGATTCAAAAAATTAATCTCTCTCTAATGCCAATTTAAGGTCTAAAGGATCTAATAACATTTGACAGGGGGGAGGGTGAATTAGTTTTCCACTTTTTATGAGTTTAAAAACATTTAAAAATGTAACCCATGTATCTTATTATGATTTATTTACTTATCAATATTTAGTAAATACACATACATGAAAAAGGAGGAAATGAAAGTAATGATGAAAATACTTATAATGTTCAAACTCATTGTGATAACCTAAATCCTTTCAATAGACACTCCCATGGGTCTATAGAAATACACTATTATAAAAAAGTGAATTCAAAATTTTCAAACTCATATTAGACACCGTATATATCTTGATAGAAAATATTATACTAAATATCATCAGTTTGCAATGATTTATTTTAAAATAATCGAGAAAAAGATAATGACTTTGTTGAAATTATTCCTTAATTACTCCGTCTGAATCCTCAGTCTGATATGGCTAGATCAAGTTTTCTCAATTTGATGATTCTAGATCTGATTCTCTCAATATGATGAGTCTAGATATTATTCTCTCAATATGATTAATCTAGAACCAATTATCTCACTACAATGGATTCAATATGATAAACCCATTATCAATTTTAAAAATTCAATCTCTACTCAAATGTTCAATAAAATATTATTCAATCCGATTGAATGAAAATGATCTTTTCAATATAATATTTCACTATCCAGTAAACAAAATTTTACCTATTTTATCCTCCTTATGAGATATTTTTCTATAAATGACTTTTACATGATTTTTCAATTCTTAGACATTTATTTTTTCATGAAAATCACTAATGAATGAATGATCTATGAATTTAATTATAGGTGACTCGGAATGTAAATGCAAGAAACATGAAAATATTCCCCACTTCCTCAAATTTAAAAATATTCAAAAATTTATCACATTTAAGCTTCAAATTTGAATTCATCAAACCTCCATAGATTTCATTAAGATCTATAAGAAACATAATTTTATGTTTGATGACTTCAACTCTTCACAAAACTTATAGAATTATCTTTTTCAATCTTATTTGTAATAACCCTTTACAAATTTAGTTTTATTCTCATAGATTATGATTTTTTTCCTTTGTAGTGATTATGAATTCTATTTCCTTATCAACTCAATAATATTTATATTTCCTTATTTAGATCATTATGATTTATGTTTCATTCTTCAACTCATTATGATTTTTGTTTCCTTTATCAACTCATTAAGATTTATGTTTATTTCATCATCTCATTATGATTTTGTTTCCTCTTCATCTAATTACGAAATTCATTTCCTCATCATCTCATTATGAACTTTATTTCCTCATAATCTCAATACATATCCTCTTTACATAACATCTCAGTTTGATGGAATACTCATTATTATGGAATCATCATTATGATGGAATTCCCATTACGATTAAATTCCCATTATGATGGAATATCTTTCTGTAACTTTGAAATTATTCAATACTCTTCCCCAATTCTTTACAAGAATTTATCATGATAGTTTTCAGGATTTTCTGAGAAATTTAATACCATCAAATACTCATATGATTTTTTTTTATAATGTATGAAAACTTTTTCACTCCTATCTTCATGATCTTTTTTAAAACTCTTCAAAAATAATACAACTTCATCAAAAAACAACTTGTTTCATTCTCTAATTATGAAAAACGGAAACTTCCATAAAACAAAAATTTACACCTATGATTATTTTGGATCTAATGATATTTATAATATGAAAATGTATCTTATTTATTTAGAAACTATTGACTTTCATACAAAATATCAATACGATGGACTATATTTGATTCTTAGATAACCAAAAAAATTATATGAAAAGGATAGTTGAAAACAAATACAAAAACATTATCTAAAAATATAACTGCAAAGGTTATTTAGTATTATGTGTGATTTATGTTGGAATAGTACTAGTTATTAAGAAAATATAGGGGGTTTTTTGTCTACTTTTTATCCCATTGTTTATATACCCATTATTTTAAAGGTACTAGATCTATATGATACTACTCTGGATCATAATTTTATATAAGGAATATTCATTTAGTAATATTTGATATATATTTATAAAATTTAGGTGTTTCTACAGTTGTTTCATGATGTTATCCAACATATTTTTACTGTGTTATAGATCTGTAGTATTCCCTATTTGGGAAATATTATTTGTCATAACCTAGGTCAACATTACAAATATGGTTATGAACTGATTTTCCTCAACACCAACATCATATAATTATTTATGTGAGATATACCTACATTGAATATATTTGTAGATATTGTTCCCATTCATCTCTTTAATCAATATAATTATATAATAGAATACAATAAAATATCACATGATTTTGATTTATAATGTATAATTCCTAATAATTTTACTAGAGTGTTCCCAAGAAATCTTATGGGATTTTCATAGTAGTTGTCCAATATCACATGGTTCATATAAATATAATATGAAATTTTTCAACTAGATATAGTATAATAAATAATTTAAAAACACGGAATCCAAAAACCTAGATCTAGTAGTTATATTACATTTCTAGTAAAATGTACAAATAACATGAGTTCCCAAGGTTGCTACACCATTGTCAATTTAATTTAGTCTATAGTTAAATTGAGTTATTCTTTAACAATACATCATTTATAAAGTTTTAATTTTTTGGTGAATGTTTATATCTTAGATATATATAATTTTTAGTGTCTTTAGAAGCTACAACTATGGTTTTACATATTTCATTTTTTATATGACATTGTTGAACTCAATTGAATTCATCCGGGCTAGAAAAAAATATTGTAACATTCATCTATTTCAAAATTTAATACCATTCATCTTATTTATCTATATGAAATAATTTTTGTTCTCATATATTGTGTTTATAATTATTTATATATTTTTGATAAACATTTTTCCCATGAATGTTTAAATAAATAATCATTTATATATTCCAGTAACCATAGATTTCTATATTGAAATATGGATCTCTTCCAATAGAAATCTATTCATTCATGTTTTCCTTTAACACATATTAAAAAATTATATACATATATCAACTATTAATATTTTTTAACCTGAAATTAACTTGATCTAAGACCAATTTTGTCCATGTTCTGTAACAAGAAGATTCAATAGATATTTGAATTGGGTGCACATCAATAATTTCCAACCTAATAATTTACATCTTAAGATTGATTTAAACCTTTAACACCCTTATAAATTAGATATGAAGATGAAATAAAAAATTAATAAGGAATAAAAATTATAATTTATAGTTTTTTAGGACACAAACGTCCTCTATTCTATTATAGTAACAGTAAAACTATTAGCATGGTGATATTCACAAATAAAATGGTTTTTTAGGTAAGGCCATCAGAGTACAAGAAGTAGTATCCTTTTACAAAGTTCCAAGAATGTTGAATCGATATATAAAACCATAAGTCCTATCAATAAACATAAAACTCTAAAAATGAGGAGTGATCACTTACAACATAAAATACATATTATGTAGAAAAATATAATTTCATCAACACACTATTTTAAGAAGTTACTAAAAATAGATAATGAAAAAGATTTTGAGAAAGAGTATACATATAAGACTCAATAATGAAACATTGTTTTTTATAGATTAATATTGAATATATACAATAAAATATAGTTTTAATTTAATAATTATTGTGTATGAAAAATTTTGTGAGAAAAATAGACTATACTATTTGTGTGTTCTTCAACATGTATATTAAAAAAAATTGGAATTAAAAGTTATTACCTTTTTTTACACAATTCATTTTTTTAGTTGTCGATAGAGTTAACAAAAATATAATCCTTCAAAAAATATCATCGTTTTCAATTTTTATTTTCTCCGAAGATAGAAATGATAAAGTTATCGAATGAAAGTAATATCAATTTCTCATGGATCTAATATAATTTCAAGAAAATAATAACTTTATTTAATTAAACCATTCCTAATTTAGATATCACAAGTTTTGAAAAAAAAATATAAAAGATGTTATTTCATTCCTTGGAGTATTACAATGGTAATATGGACATGAAATTTTCATTTAAATATTGTATGTAATATTTGACTTTATATTACATATTTTTCATACAACATTATTTCTTAAATCATTTCATGATAAAACCTTAATGATATTAGTTAATTACAATTATCCTTAAAAAGAAATAATATTCCATAAATATACTATGCTAGTGGTGATATCTAAACTCCTCAGTTTATAGTTTCATCACCATAATAAAATATAATCTAAAACCATTACACCCTTAAGGTAATTATCCAATCATGAGGTAATTCAAATCTATATAAGGTATTATAGTTCCACTTATGATGATTCACAAGCATTTAATATTTTTTCCTAAATATAACATCTTTAAATTTTTATAGTCATAAAAAAAGTTCTATTTTATCTATTCACACATAAGAAATTTTATTTATTAATTCCCCTTATATGATAAATTTAATATTTTGAAAGAAAAAATATGTACCATGTTCGATAATTTAGTTTTGGATATTATTGCAAGATAAATTACCTTATCAAATAATGAGTTATAATAAAATACTCTTTAAATATCTATAATATAATGTCCTTTTGAGAAATTTAATTTTTGGGATCTTAAAATCATTTCACTTGCATTTAGTATGAATTAATTATGGTAAAATAATTAAACCTATTAGTCATATAAGATAAATTAATTGATAAAAATCATTCAAATGAACTAACACATATGTAAATTTAATTAATTAACCTAAAATCAATAAATATACAGTTATTTTTTAAAAAAATTGTTACTGTGTCAGATCAAAACCTATGAAATATTTGGATATTTTGGAAGACCAATAGATTTTATAGAAAATATTACTTAAAGAGGTCATGACGTGTGTATTTTGGTCACTCTATATAAACAGCCTTTTAGAAACAACCATGGTGTAATGAATACTAAATTACATGGAGACACCAATAATGTAAAACTATATTATTTAATATCTAGGTCTCCCAAACATGTTGAATATAGTCACACCATAATGTGAATTCTTGTAAATAATAAAACTATTTATGGACCAATTTCATGTAATATAATACACAATATTAAATTACTAAAAATGTTAAAGAAAATATGTGAGTATAGTAAAACCATACATATTAGTTTCTTTATGTAATTCAATGTTCCTCACTTTAACAAAATTAAACCTAATCCTTGATTTCATTATAATTAAATCTCATAAAAATACTGAACATTTAACTTGAAATAGAATGACACCTAACTCCTCTGACTGATACACCTTATTTAAAAAAACAACCTATTCCAAAACTAAAATCCCAAAAAATTTGATTCACCTTTTCTATTGTGTGATATATGTGAATTAAAAAAACTTCAAACCAACTCTCTACATATGAAATACCAAGGCTATTCATGGCACACAATTCCTAGATTCTATCTTAATTTCAACACCACACCCCTTCCAATAATCCTCCAATGACACAATGTACATCCAAAATTGATTATTTATTGTCCCATGAAGGTCATAAATGTTAAGATCATGGTTAGAATAGATTCTTGGTTTTCCTCATCATGATAATCATGCACAACATTGTATGACACTATAATAACTAACACATGGAGTATAAGAATTCCACTAGTTGAAATTCTAGTTAGCAGTGCATGATTCCCCATCACTGATTTTGGGTAAATTATCAATTCAATGTTAATGTAGTTTCATGTTCCCATATATTTGTGGTTAAATTCTACCAATCTCTACCATTATTGTCTTAGGGCCTCTATTGTGGTGTAAATGTCCATGTGAACCTTTTTATCTAGGCATTAATTCTTGTGGGTATTATTTGTTCTATCCCTACATAATTTTTTATTGAATTATTCTTGGTATAATTAAGCATTGCGGATAATGATTGTTGAGATTACGGTTGTACAATTTGATTATATTTCATTATTATTATTCTAACATAATATAAGATTTAATTTTTATAAAATGGGATGTGTTACTATGTATAGTTATATTCCCATTTATACATGTGATTATGTGAATACATACTCGTGGATATGTAAAAAATAAACATTTTATTTATATACATGGAATACCTGATAATGTAATATTTTAATCGCACAGGGGATGCATATTTTTCAATTAGATATTTTTAGCTATTGTGGGTCTTCCTCATTTATTGGTAATTATTATTTTTAAATGGTAATTAATTTCAACATTATGGGTTGAGATATGTGATATGTTTACTACATATAGATGATAACGCATGGATTAATTATTTTTATATATTTTCTATATTTTTAATTTTATAATACTTTTTCATCTTAATAAATATATATTGAATAATTAATAATTGGAAATGTATCCTATAATGTGTGTATTCCAACTCAGTAAATTCACCAATCTGTGGAATATTTTAAATCTAATTATGGTTCATCGCCTGACCATATCATGGAATTGGATAGGGTTCAGGCATATATGTTCAATTTTATTTTAATGTATTAATGAAGTTTATAGTCTCAAAATGGACTCATGATCTATAATATATTAAATAAATATTATATATTCATGGTAAAATTTTAGTGTGTTATGGTTAAAATATGTTTCAATCACCCATATAATAAGAATATGACAAAAAACACCAAGTGAATCATCTCATGTAAAATGATAAATCCTTAATGTGTATAAAATTGTGAAACTAGGTGTATTTCTATTAATATTACATATATGATGGACTATAATAATATTCAACACAATTTAAGGAAAAATGGTTAATGTATCAAGTTTAATACATAGCCATTAAACTATCTATGGTATTACATGAATATTATTTAAAGATAGTGAATATTAACAACCAGGACATAGAAAAAGAAAATGATGAGATTATTTGAGAACTACTGCAGAGATGCATCAAATAAATGAAATGGTGATAATTAAACTAATTATCTAATCATGAATTAATTATATCTTATTAGATTATGGTTGAATTCATTTTAAAATATATTATTATTTATTTATTAAAATTTAATCACACAAATAAATCATATAATATTAGTTTTTCTGGAAATAAATTAGTTTTATGATTATATTATCCCATGCATATAAATCATACCTCATAAAAATATTGAATATTCCTCATTAATATCTATAATTATATCAATTGGTTGAATTCAATTCTATATTTGGAATTTTTTTCATGTCTTCACCAAACCAAAACTCTACATAAGTTGAAAAAATTGGGATTAACCCCTGAGGAATACCTCAATATGGAAATAGGGTGATATAAATAACCAGGTGTATAAAATCAAATTTCGTAGTGAGATTTTTATTATTTTTTAAAACTAATCCACACCAACAAAATTTACCAATAACCTTTAATATAATTATAGTTAGAAACATGCATGAATATATCGCTCAAAAAATGATAAATGACTCAATAATTGATTGGAATAAAGATAAAATACATCCGATGTTTACAATTCTGAATTTGGTTCTAGTAAATGAGACTATTCAAATATAATTTGAATTTTTATTATAGTCAACCATTCATAAAATTAATAGTTTTGTATCTTTGGGAATGAGGTACATAATATAGCATTAACTTATACAAGACCAAATTAAATTAATGAAAGAAGACATCATTTACCTGCTATGTGTTAATCAAACCCATATCAATATATCACATCTTCTTGCATCATACCTTAAGAAAATAGTCAGGAAAATGGCTTGTAAAGGGAACGAAACTGAAATAAATAAACCATAAGATATGAAAGATAAAATCTATATAACAACTATGATGTGATATCATAACATTTGATTAAAATAAGACATAACATATGCACATTGTATGTGATTGTTAAATACCTTGATACTATCATTTAAATAATATGATCAAAATATAATTATGATTCAATATAATAAATAGTGTAATAAAAATATAGGTATCAAAATAATTTAGAATAAAATGAGATGAAAATGTGCATCATAAATTCATTATAATATATAAGAAATAGTAAAATCATACTGAACATGAATAAAAATGTAGTGATAAAAATAATAAGGAAGATATATTATAATAAAACATCATTATCACAGTTCAAGTATTGTGTAAAAATAAATATTATATATTTGGTCTAGGATCTCTACCAGTCTTTTTACATAATATATAATCAGATAAAATCTATACCCATGTTAGTATAGGTCAATATTGTAGAGACCAGTATCTTGAAGTACATAGAATTTACATTACTTTTGTGGAATACTTAGTACATAACAAAAACACACACACACAAGGATCGTAATAGTTTAGTGTCTTTGGAAACTCGGAACGTAATCTTCTAATCGTGGTGAAAGATCTTCAATATCTCCCATAAAGATCTTCCCCTTTTTTTTACCTAAAACCTTTCTTTATATCCTGGGGAAAAGAAAACATAAAAGGGTGAGCTCAAATGCTCAGTAAGGGTATACAAAAGAAATAAAAATCATATCATATCTTTTTGAAAATCATAACCTGCAAAAGAGATCATAATATCTTAACATGGAACAAATCATAGAAGTGAAAATGAGATCACCATAATCATAACATGAAACTTGAAACTTTGTGGCATGCACACATAATCATGGAAAATCATTTCTTGTTAGTCATGACTCATTGCCAAGACTATCTTAGTGGACAATGTCCCTTTCTGAACCGAGTTCACTCCTCGTTTCAGTCCTGTATCACTAAACCGAAATAACCTTCCGTTCCAGCCATGTCTATCTCATGAGATATAAAATCTTTACCCAATGCATTGGAGGGAGATATAGGTCCCACCCATCTTATAATGAATCCTTTCTTATGTGTGCCACATAATCATAAATCATACATCATCGCATAACCCATGTAATAAAAAATGGGATTCTTAAACAACATGACATCATAAAACCATTCATATAAGATAAAGGAATTCATAAACATAATTCCATCACAACATAGTCAAATCAATGTAAAAATATGGATAGAAACAGAACCCTTTATTATCTTAGATGGAAAATAATTTTGATAAAACACTTGAATTGAATTCTTGAGGAAAATATCCTTTCTTCTTCAAAATCAATTTCTTTTCACAAAACATCATGAAAATTTAAAAGAAATTGATTTTATTGAAAATAGTCATGAAATCTTTTAGAGGAAGCTTCATGAAAATAAGGCTTTATAAAACATTAGAAATCCGTTCGTGCCGTATAAGTTAAAAAAACATTCTTTGTACTTTTGTCGAAAAAGTCAAAATGTACCTCGTACGAAAAACGACAAAAGATTCCTTTCATATCTTTTACTAAAAACTCACCAAAGGGTAGAATTGGATTTAAACAATTGTAGGTGGATGTAAATAACATTACATATTGAGGAAACATAGATGTGGATGATAAAATACACCCCAGTAAATACTAAAGTATAAACAATCTCGGATAAAAATGAGATTGTGATATTTCCCTTACCTTAGGTCCAATTTGCTTCGTATGTGTCCGAACCTCCTGTATAATGATTTAAATAATGTCATTGACTTATTACAGAATCATATTCATTGTTATGATATCATATATGGTTCACTTATGACATTATATTACCCGTTCTTTTGTAAATTCCATGTTAAAGAAGCGTTTTGGGTAAAATCGTTTCATTTTGACTTGTTGTTCTTGACATCATTATTACTTATATCATGATTTACTTACTTCCAGAATATAAAATATGATTTATATATCATATATATTCAGTATATATATATATAATAGATAGATAAATAAAATGAAAAACACCGTTCATGGAGACGGTAGTCCGTACGTACGCATGAACGCTGTTTTTCTTTCCTTATTGTCTTGAAATGGAAGTAAGTAGATGACATACATATGTATATATATACATAAATACAGTAGCTTTATAATTTCATATATTTCATTATTATTTCTTATATATACATTATAATCATTCTTAAATGGTTAACATGGAGAATGAATCTCATCGCGTCGTGGAGACGGTAGTCCGTACGTACGCACGAGCGATGATATCATTTCTATAAATATTGAATTGAATTGGAGTGGATTATACAATATATCAGAATCAATATGATGTTTTAATAACTATGTATAGTTATTATTTACACCATTATACCCATCCATGTAAGGTGGTGGTGGAAAATAGATTACACCACGGCGTGGAGACGGTATTCCGTACGTACGCACGCGCGGTGATTTCTTTTTCCGTAGGATGGATAGATGGTGAAATAGGGTTGTTTCATACTTATAATAACATATCAGTATATGAGTGATACTGATGTTATTACTTCATAATGAAACAACCTAAGAAGAAGAAGTGGAAGAAGAAATAAAGATGAAAGAATTGGTAACGGTAATTACCTCTTCTTTGAAGCGCCTCTTTGAGACCTCCTCTTAGGGAACTAAAATTGGTCTTTGAGGAAGACCAGAACCTCTAGGATGTTGCTAGGGAAGTGGAGAAGAGATTTTGGCAGGGGTTGGACGAGCTTGAGTGCTCAAATTGGTGTGAGGAGGAGGGGGAGGAGGTGTCCTTTTATAGGGGAGGAGAGGGGCACCTTAGGAATTCTTAAAAATATTAATTTATAATAAATCTAACCCCACTTAAAAACCTCCAAAAATGACTCATATTCGAAGCTTAGATGATATAGGGTTGTAATCTCATCAACCAATCAAATTTAGACTTGTTTGGATCTTATTTTAAACCTTATCAATTAGATTTAACTCTAAGTTAAATAATTTAACTTTTACCGTGTCTTTTTGTTTTCTTTCACTATATGGTTAATACACTTACTATAACATGCCAAACGAACCCCAAATTGTTTATTATTAATATATATATCCTTATATAAGTCATTTGGCCGAACTTTAGATTTTTAGGAATAAAATAACAATTAATAATATAATATTTGATTTAAAAACTATTTTGTGTCAATTTTGACACTATTTGATATATGATTTTTTTGAAAGTCATAACAGAATTAAATGTTAGAACCAAGTTGATTAAAGCAACATTAATATATCATAGTAACCTAGAAAATTAGTGTAATTCATAAAAATTCTCAAATTACATTTATTTTGGTGTTTATAACATCAATTATGTCAATATTTCATAAATAAGATAATTACTGCATCATCTTTGTGTCATAAATTAATTAAATTATTTGATGTCTAAAAATTACAAATAAAATACCATTATGTAGGAAAGCTTTTTATCTTTCTAATGAATATTTATAGTCGAATTTATCTTATGTATAACCCCATATTAAAAATGATTTACTTATTAAACTTTGATTTTAACTATTTTAACCCTTCTTTAAATAAATTAATAATAAATGTCCTAATCTAATCCAAGTGGGCCTAAATGGTCATATTTTATTCCTAAGTTTGTTTTTGGTCGAATTACACTTGTCCAATAGAATTAGGACATGTGTTAGGGTAATATTGATATCATATTTACCCTTAGTTACCCTATTTACTATTAACCGCGGTAAAAATAGTAAAAAGTTACTATTCACCAAAAAATTATTTTTATCTCATTGAACCACATTTTACTTACTGATATCAACCGTGTCTGTCGGATTTTTGAAATTTCATTCACAGAAGCGGTAAAATTATGTTTTATGAAAAATTCAGTTTTTTTTTAACTACCACTTAGTAGTTTCACTATTCATCAAAAAATGAAGGTTTTCAGAAAAATGCCAAAATTTCATCCTAAGCTATATTTCATATTCTGAATTCAAAAATGAAGTCTATTTTACCAAATTCATAACATAGAAGTTGAATTAATTAATTTTATAATTAAATCCCACTGTTAAGACAAATAGCGTGTTTTTAGGAAACAATATATATCAAAAGATTGACACTTGATTATGTCTGGTTTAAATGTGAAATTACAACCAATGACCAACATTGAATTAAATTGTAAAAATATATTCTAAATATACTTTAAAACCACTCAAATTAATAATTTATCACTATTAATTATTTCGATTAAAAAAGTTGTTTTTAATTATAATTTAGTAATTTTCACTATTCATCAGAATATGAAAGTTATCCGAAAAGTACCAAAATTTCACCTTAGGCTAAATTCGATACTCCGAATCCAAAAATGAAGTTCATTTTGAAAAATAATATTTACAGAATTTTAAAAAGTGGTTATTACTATTCATAACGGCTAGTTTTAATAATATTTTAATAGCACATCGTTGTTTAGTGAAACTCGGTATTGCGTATTACACACGCTATCGAGGAAGGTCGCGATTGCGTGTAATGCAAGGCAAGATAAGGATGCGTGTTGTGAAAGATCCTTTTGGTGTAGCGTACAACACAAGACTTTAATAAAATTAAAAAGAATATTTTTTTATAAAATCTTGGGATGTTACATTCTACCCCCCTTAAAATGAATTTCGCCCTCGAAATTCGTCGGGGTTATAAATGGTTTACTATTCGAAAGTTTCTTTAATAGAAACCCACATCGTAAAAAGGAATATCAAAACCAATCTTTAAAAACAAAAGTATGAAACGTAACGGTTACCCAAATAAACTAATCATTGGGTTTCCACATAGGTGAAAATATGGATATGGAAGAGAAATCTAACCATCATGTTCTGATGGAGAGTGGTAGAGAACATGGCTATGGAAAAGCCAGTAATCACAAATCCATAGATTTGTGATGATATAAGGTACCATCTGATTCATCAGGTATAAGATCACTAGGACAACATTTTTGGTTTTCTAGATCATTTCCCTAAAGTTGAAAATTTGAATTAGAATAAATACTTACTTTATTTTGGTACAATCTCACTGTTGTTCGTGCCTTGAACAATTTCCACTTCATCTCTTAAATAAATGAAGTTGAATTTGTTATTCATGAAGTGTTAGCAGATCATGTGATAGAATGACGGGTCATTCCATCTGTCTCAAACAAAAGGTTAGCAAAAATTATATGCATAAGTCGATCTATAGTGAGATTAATCATATATGGTTCCTAAAATGGACTTATACTTCATATATCATACTGATTAATATAATAAAACTAGTTTCTACTAAATAGGGACTTCTTGTAGGCCAGTGGTAGGCGATAAAGGCCAGTCGCACTTCGGTTGTGGGTTCGATTCCCACAGCCTTGTCCGAAGCGATGGGCTGTCGCCCGTCCTGCAGGTTGTCCTTTTTCTAAAACTAAATTACTATAACATCCCATCAATAATATCGAAAAAAGAACTTCTATCCTTAAACAATACTAACTTATGTACAACATAAACCATTCCAATCTATATGCTTATCCATAATACTGCAGTCCACTCTCATAACATAGTGAAAACAATTACTAGAGATTTAATATCATCGTTGATCCCCATATATCATAAGATATGTTTTGTTGGTCACATTCCAAACATTCAAAGTCCTTAATCATGTATACTCTTGAATACCCATTGAACCTTAGTGAAAACTTGAATGCAGTTGAAAGTTAACACTTTACACATACCAAAATCCTCAAAATTATTTATACTCAAACCATGATATCACTTAGTCCTTATATCAATCATGAGCTCATAAACATTTCATTTTCTCGTCTTCATTATGCGCATATCATCTTATTTCCAAAAAAAAAATATCTCAATCACTTTGAATACCACATCAATAAATATTGCAATACTCAATGATACAACATTATTTTGGAATCCCATTACATAAACGCTTAATCATTCCACCACATCGTTATCATATTCAACATCGCCAATAGTGATCGCATGTGACTTCCCTTTGTCCTTTGCCTTCAGTGGTTGCTCATGTTGATCATCACTAACCCTTGGATTAGGGCAATTATTAGCATAATTCCCCATTTCCTTGCACTTGAAGCATTGAAGTGTTGGTGGTGCGTTCTCTGCAGTGTTTGCTTTATTCACATCATTAGAAACCCTTTTTCCATTACTTCGACACTCAGCTGCTCGATGACCTTCTTTTCCACACTTAAAACATTTTCTAGTTCCTTTAAGACAATCTCCACCATGCTTCTTTCCACACTTTGTGCATAAGGAAACATTCATCTTCTTTTCACCATTATTATGAGATTTCTCCTTGAACTCCATCTTTCGTTTCTTGTCAAAACCATGAGATAGATATGTAACACCAACTTCCATTTCTACCTTGATAGCACAACGCACAATTTCTTCATAGCTACTGAAGTCTCTTATAGCTAATGCCCTTCGAAGACTTGGTTTTAAGCCACTGAAAAATCGATCAACTTTACTTTCAGGTTGGATGATAATGCCAGATGCATACCTTGCAAGTCTTGTAAAATTCGCTTCGTATATACCAACAGATTCATCATCCTTCTGCTTCAGCTCAATAAACTCCTTTTCCATCTTTGTTCGAAGAATACGAGGGAAGTACTTACTGAAAAACAAGTTCTTGAACTCGTCCCATTCCATGGACTCAATTTCATCCCTTGGCCTCGTATTCTTGATAAGATTCCACCATTGATCAGCTTCACCTTCCAAACGATATACTGCTAAGATGACTTTATCATGTTCAGAACATTGAAGAACTGAAAATATCTTTTCAGTGGTACTGATCCATTGTTCAGCAACAAGTGGTTCGGAAGTCCCACTGAAAGAAGGTGGACGTTGCCTCATGAAGGACTCAATAGAATATTGTTCCCTTCTCTGCTCATTTGGAAGTCCAGAATGATTCATAGCTTGTGTAAGTATAGCAATAAGATTTTGCACTCCATCTCCCATAACATTTGTTTGTTAAGGAGGGAAATCATTGCATTGTCCATTGCATTGATCAACACGGTTCCTTCGGGTTCCAGCCATCATCTAAAACCCAAAAAGAATAGTGTGAGAGGCAAAAATCATGCTAGGGAAAACAACATAATAAAGGGGGAGTACCTTGAACATCTAACATCTTAGGTTTAATTCTATGATCGTTAGCGTAGTTCTAGTACTGTAACCTATACGTATACTTAACCTTAGGGACATCCTTAGACATACCTTAGAAATATCTCTAGGGATATCACTAACGTTTTCGCATCCTAGTTTCCAAAGGTTGACTAAACCTTTCCTCTGATACCAACTGTAGAGACCCGTATCTTGAAGTACATAGACTTTACATTACTTTTGCGGAATACTTAGTACATAACAAAAACACACACACACAAGGATCGTAATAGTTTAGTGTCTTTGGAAACTCGGAACGTAATCTTCTAATCGTGGTGAAAGATCTTCAATATCTCCCATAAAGATCTTCCCCTTTTTTTTCCTAAAACCTTTCTTTATATCCTGGGGAAAAGAAAACATAAAAGGGTGAGCTCAAATGCTCAGCAAGGGTATACAAAAGAAATAAAAATCATATCATATCTTTTTGAAAATCATAACCTGCAAAAGAGATCATAATATCTTAACATGGAACAAATCATAGAAGTGAAAATGAGATCACCATAATCATAACATGAAACTTGAAACTTTGTGGCATGCACACATAATCATGGAAAATCATTTCTTGTTAGTCATGACTCATTGCCAAGACTATCTTAGTGGACAATGTCCCTTTCTGAACCGAGTTCACTCCTCGTTTCAGTCCTGTATCACTGAACCGAAATAACCTTCCGTTCCAGCCATGTCTATCTCATGAGATATAAAATCTTTACCCAATGCATTGGAGGGAGATATAGGTCCCACCCATCTTATAATGAATCCTTTCTTATGTGTTCCACATAATCATAAATCATACATCATCGCATAACCCATGTAATAAAAAATGGGATTCTTAAACAACATGACATCATAAAACCATTCATATAAGATAAAGGAATTCATAAACATAATTCCATCACAACATAGTCAAATCAATGTAAAAATATGGATAGAAACAGAACCCTTTATTATCTTAGATGGAAAATAATTTTGATAAAACACTTGAATTGAATTCTTGAGGAAAATATCCTTTCTTCTTCAAAATCAATTTCTTTTCACAAAACATCATGAAATTTTAAAAGAAAGAGATTTTATTGAAAATAGTCATGAAATATTTTAGAGGAAGCTTCATGAAAATAAGGCTTTATAAAACAGTAGAAATCCGTTCGTGCCGTATAAGTTAAAAAAACATTCTTTGTACTTTTGTCGAAAAAGTCAAAATGTACCTCGTACGAAAAACGACAAAAGATTCCTTTCATATCTTTTACTAAAAACTCACCAAAGGGTAGAATTGGATTTAAACAATTGTAGGTGGATGTAAATAACATTACATATTGAGTAAACATAGATGTGGATGATAAAATACACCCCAGTAAATACTAAAGTATAAACAATCTCGGATAAAAATGAGATTGTGATATTTCCCTTACCTTAGGTCCAATTTGCTTTGTATGTGTCCGAACCTCCTGTATAATGATTTAAATAATGTCATTGACTTATTACAGAATCATATTCATTGTTATGATATCATATATGGTTCACTTATGACATTATATTACCCGTTCTTTTGTAAATTCCATGTTAAAGAAGCGTTTTGGGTAAAATCGTTTCATTTTGACTTGTTGTTCTTGACATCATTATTACTTATATCATGATTTACTTACTTCCAGAATATAAAATATGATTTATATATCATATATATTCAGTATATATATATATATAATAGATAGATAAATAAAATGAAAAACACCGTTCATGGAGACGGTAGTCCGTACGTACGCATGAACGCTGTTTTTCTTTCCTTATTGTCTTGAAATGGAAGTAAGTAGATGACATACATATGTATATATATACATAAATACAGTAGCTTTATAATGTCATATATTTCATTATTATTTCTTATATATACATTATAATCATTCTTAAATGGTTAACATGGAGAATGAATCTCATCGCGTCGTGGAGACGGTAGTCCGTACGTACGCACGAGCGATGATATCATTTCTATAAATATTGAATTGAATTGGAGTGGATTATACAATATATCAGAATCAATATGATGTTGTAATAACTATGTATAGTTATTATTTACACCATTATACCCATCCATGTAAGGTGGTGGTGGAAAATAGATTACACCACGGCGTGGAGACGGTATTCCGTACGTACGCACGCGCGGTGATTTCTTTTTCCGTAGGATGGATAGATGGTGAAATAGGGTTGTTTCATACTTATAATAACATATCAGTATATGAGTGATACTGATGTTATTACTTCATAATGAAACAACCTAAGAAGAAGAAGTGGAAGAAGAAATAAAGATGAAAGAATTGGTAACGGTAATTACCTCTTCTTTGAAGCGCCTCTTTGAGACCTCCTCTTAGGGAACTAAAATTGGTCTTTGAGGAATACCAGAACCTCTAGGATGTTGCTGGGGAAGTGGATAAGAGATTTTGGCAGGGGTTGGCCGAGCTTGAGTGCTCAAATTGGTGTGAGGAGGAGGGGGAGGAGGTGTCCTTTTATAGGGGAGGAGAGGGGCACCTTAGGAATTCTTAAAAATATTAATTTATAATAAATCTAACCCCACTTAAAAACCTCCAAAAATGACTCATATTCGAAGCTTAGATGAGATAGGGTTGTAATCTCATCAACCAATCAAATTTAGACATGTTTGGATCTTATTTTAAACCTTATCAATTAGATTTAACTCTAAGTTAAATAATTTAACTTTTACCGTGTCTTTTTGTTTTCTTTCACTATATGGTTAATACACTTACTATAACATGCCAAACGAACCCCAAATTGTTTATTATTAATATATATATCCTTATCTAAGTCATTTGGCCGAACCTTAGATTTTTAGGAATAAAATAACAATTAATAATATAATATTTTATTTAAAAACTATTTTGTGTCAATTTTGACACTATTTGATATATGATTTTTGTGAAAGTCATAACAGAATTAAATGTTCGAACCAAGTTGATTAAATAACCATTAATATATCATAGTAACCTAGAAAATTAGTGTAATTCATAAAAATTCTCAAATTACATTTATTTTGGTGTTTATAACATCAATTATGTCAATATTTCATAAATAAGATAATTACTACATCATCTTTGTGTCATAAATTAATTAAATTATTTGATGTCTAAAAATTACAAATAAAATACTATTATGTAGGAAAGCTTTTTATCTTTCTAATGAATATTTATAGTCGAATTTATCTTATGTATAACCCCATATTAAAAATGATTTACTTATTAAACTTTGATTTTAACTATTTTAACCCTTCTTTAAATAAATTAATAATAAATGTCCTAATCTAATCCAAGTGGGCCTAAATGGTCATATTTTATTCCTAAGTTTGTTTTTGGTCGAATTACACTTGTCCAATAGAATTAGGACATGTGTTAGGGTAATATTGATATCATATTTACCCTTAGTTACCCTATTTACTATTAACCGCGGTAAAAATAGTAAAAAGTTACTATTCACCAAAAAATTATTTTTATCTCATTGAACCACATTTTACTTACTGATATCAACCGTGTCTGTCGGATTTTTGAAATTCCATTCACAGAAGCGGTAAAATTAAGTTTTATGAAAAATTCAGTTTTTTTTTAACTACCACTTAGTAGTTTCACTATTCATAAAAAAATGAAGGTTTTCAGAAAAATGCCAAAATTTCATCCTAAGCTATATTTCATATTCTGAATTCAAAAATGAAGTCTATTTTACCAAATTCATAACATAGAAGTTGAATTAATTAATTTTATAATTAAATCCCGCTGTTAAGACAAATAGCGTGTTTTTAGGAAACAATATATATCAAAAGATTGACACTTGATTATGTCTGGTTTAAATGTGAAATTACAACCAATGACCAACATTGAATTAAATTGTAAAAATATATTCTAAATATACTTTAAAACCACTCAAATTAATAATTTATCACTATTAATTATTTCGATTAAAAAAGTTGTTTTTAATTATAATTTAGTAATTTTCACTATTCATCAGACTATGAAAGTTATCCGAAAAGTACCAAAATTTCACCTTAGGCTAAATTCGATACTCCGAATCCAAAAATGAAGTTCATTTTGAAAAATAAGATTTACAGAATTTTAAAAAGTGGTTATTACTATTCATAACGGCTAGTTTTAATAATATTTTAATAGCACATCGTTGTTTAGTGAAACTCGGTATTGCGTATTACACAGGCTATCGAGGAAGGTCGCGCTTGCGTGTAATGCAAGGCAAGACAAGGATGCGTGTTGTGCAAGCTCCTTTTGGTGTAGCGTACAACACAAGACTTTAATAAAATTAAAAAGAATATTTTTTTATAAAATCTTGGGCTGTTACAAATATAATTCTAGAACCACCCTGAATATCCTAAAATATCCAAAATAAAGTACTCCAATTATAATTAAATTGGTAAATTAAATTTATCACTGTTTAATTTGGATAAATACTTGTGGATAAGTAAACTAGTAAGTATAACATAGATATAGAGAGACTTGGGAAATAGAATATTATTAATATATCTATATTTTCATAGAAATAATATATCACCTATAAATAAATGAATATGAGTGAAAAATGAATGTGAGTTAGAATAGAGGGAAATGGGAAAGGTTTCTCTAAAATTTATTGTAACATTAAGAGTCTAAAAAATAAAGATGATTATAATATAATGAAATGAAAATATCTAGAAAATAATTATCTGAAAATTTATTAAGATATATAATATGTAATTACTAGATATAATTAATGGTAATTACATGTGAAGGAGGGTTTTATAGGAATGATATTCCTAAATAGTTAAATTATAAAGAGAATGAAATCAAAAACTGAAATTATTGATTAAAAAAAAGTGGATGTAGTATGAAAAGATAATTCAAATTCTCTTTAATGGAAATATTTAAAAAAAATTACAATCATGAAATGTCTTCATTTTTTGATGAAGTAAGTAAGTAAATATATTATTTTAATTAAATGTATCGAAAAATTTCAAACACAATAACTCAATTGAATATTATATTCAAAAAAACAACCACTTCCAAAACTAGAACCTCTTTAGAGAAACATGGGAAATAGTTAACATAGCCACATTATCCTCCTTAATCTCATTGATAAATGGTAATTCAAATTAATATAAATCATATTTAACTCTATTATACTGAATATATAGACTCATATACCTAGAGACTCATTGATAAAAATGATCAAAAGTCATGGATTCTTAACCTGTTATCATCATTCATGAAGACCATATATTAAATGATTACATGGGAGAACAAATTTCATTACAATAAAATATCAAAAAAAGTCACTCATAGAAAAATACACTAACATGAAAGTAAAATTGGAATATTTTATGACAATGATATTACAAAACATCAAAATGAATTCTTAAAAATTAGTATGTGTTTATTTTTTATTTCTCGACACCTCAATTTAAATATTAGATGATGGTTTAATAAACATCAATAGACATATTTAGAGTTATTTTTATTCAGTTTTATTGAAATATAAAAATGTAAAATCACTAATAATATTTTTCAATTGTTGTTAAAATAATTATCTGTTCCACATATAAATTCTCTGATATGTTTTTATAGTTAAATGAATCATGCTACAACATCAATACATAGAAATAAAAGTAAAGTCTACAAAATCATTACATGAGAAAAATATTCCAATAAGATAAAAAAATAAAAAGTATTTAATTTTAAAGATAGGTAAAATTAGAGTAATTTTAATCAACAATCTCCCCCATGTTTTCAATCAAAAACCATCCATGAGAACTCTTGAAATATAAAATTAAAAATAATTTTTAATACATAACTTAAGAAAAATCCAATTAATATACCAATATATATCATCTGACAAACTAAAATATGATAATTTAAAATGCATATGCTTTATAACAAAAATTCAACAGATTAACTATTATATATTTTATTAATAAAAATTAAATACGAACAAATATAGAACATACCACCCTATCGTCAATATATCTTTTCAAAATTCACCACTTTTGATATATTCAAAATGAAATATACAATGAAAAGTCAAGGAATATTATGTATTGAAAAGAGATATAAAATATTAAATAATTAAGTAGAAAAACATTTTATAATTTTATTATGTCATGCACTTTTATAGATATGAAATTAATTCATAAGGATAATCATCCCTTCTCCCTATAACACAACTTTTATCCCATTAGAATGTATTTATATCAATTAGTAAAACATCATAAGTAGATATAAAACCTCTATCCCAAATTTAGATTTGATAAATTAATTAATAGACAAGGATAATCAATTGTGTAAAAGTATAAATTTAGTTAACATTGTAGATTTTATCTTATGATAGTTGTTAATGATATTCTTCTCATGAATATTTTTCCTAAAAATCTTATAATGGGTATTTTTATATTCTATAAAAATGAATTTTTTAAATATAACATTCAAATGTAACATATATTAAAAATAGTTATAGAAGATGATCATGGTACATATGAAATGTTTTTTAAATTAGAAGCTAATAAACACAATGAACCTCCATGAATGTTTTCAAATTTCCAAAAAAATTATTCCCTCCCCCATACTCATAGAGTTTTTTTATTATGGTACATAATTAAAAAGTTAGAGGAAAATATGTTCATTTTTCATTAATCATACTTTTTTTATTTGAATCCATTTTAAAAAAATAATATAGTAAAATTTTCAGTAAGTATATATTTATTTAAGATTAATCATTGAATAATATATCCTTTCCCAAAAATTTAATAATGTATATTAATGATGATCATGAATATCTAGTGTATTAGTTACACATATTCTACTAGAATAAAAAAATCCTAATACTTTTAATGATTTCTAGTTCATATAGTTCCCTAAAATAGATGTTATAAATTTTATTATTTATAGAATTGTTAAAATTCTATTCACTATCTAGATTGAAAATATTATTATACATGTTTTCTTCCATTGAACAATGAAACATGTTTCAAACCTTGTAATTTTCCAGATAATCAATTTTCTCTTCATTACTAAAAAATTAATATTTATTTCTATAAAACTTGGTAATTTATGGTCAGTAAAGTGATATTTTTCACAAATTTATTGATTCAAAAATTAATCCTCCATTCATGATAGTATTCATAGTCAACTCAGTCGATCATATTAGGAAATATAAGATTTAAAATTTCAATGGTCATGATTGTTATCCCTTTTATAGTAATGAAAATGTGATTACTCTCCAAAATGTTATGGTAAAGAAACTATTATATTTTATTAAGGATACTTAGGTATTTCAATGAACAAATTTTTTAGATAGGCATAAATCCCATTAAATATGGTCAAAACTATTGTTGATATTTTCTTCTTAGCTTAAATTAGAAGATCGTGTTTGTGTTTGGAAGAAAGGGAGAGCATCAAGGGGGATATATTTTGGATTTATAGGGAAAACACAACGTATATTAATGAAATCACACATAATGAATACATAAAGTGTATTTAATCATACAATGTATATCTTTTAGACCCCTTTTGGAATGTTGTAAACTTGGTTTCTCCCATTATGGGAGAATCTTGATATTTACTTGGCATATAATATCTTTTCCTCTATCTAAGTTCTAATTTATCTGTTTTATATCACATTGGATCTGAAATAGTAAGATCTCTAATCAACTTCATTCAATATACTATTTATAAATCAATTATTTTTACTATTTTTCTGCAATATCATTTACCCTATTTTAGGGACTTTTCTATTTTGTTGTTTTCATTCATACTACTTATAATCAAAGGATGCTACTAGACGATTTTTCATCAATGAAACTATGGTATTTTCTCCCACAATTTTACCATACATTATGGGTGTTTTTGTTAGGTTTTTTTGATGTTCCACATTACATAAATTTTCACATGATTCCATAACTATTTGTTATAATAAAATTAGATTCACCATGTTTAATTATTCCCATAGATTCGTATTGATCTATTAGAGGTGGATTACATCACAGAAACCACCCCTTTGGGTGTTTGAAATGAATTTTCCTCTTTTATATAAATGTTTATATGACGAAAATACTATCTAATTGTTCTTCATAGCATAAAAATGGATTTTCCTGTCTTTTAAATTAAATTTTTTAATTCAATTAAATTGTAATTGGTGGAATGGCCATGATAAGTGTTGAATAGTTATATTGATTTGGATTATACAACCCTAAATCCAATTTTTATGTTAGTGGTGATGTTTATAAATGATTAGAGGTTATCCCTAATGTTTATTATTATCATGGGTCCATCGAAAATTGTTAGTGAAAATTTTTTAATGGTTTTATTGATCATGTAATTTCATGCTCCCTTATATAGGTTGTTGGGAATTACGTCTCAAGCTATTACCCTTATTCAGGAAATGGGAATGGTGATCCAAATTCTTCTTTATAGGGTGATGGTGATAAAGAATCACCCATTATCTTTAGTGATGAGCATGAACCCTCACATTTCTATGAGATTCAAGTATTTTACCCTTAATGGAGCCATTGGAACATTATACTAGTCATTGACACCTGAGTTATGCCCTGGGTCCATCTAGCACCTAGTATCCATATATATTCTTCTAGATGTCTATACATATAGAGTGTGTTCACATGTATAGATATAATATATATGTGATTACTAAATATATATATATATATATATTTGGATATCTAGTTCAGACTCTTTAGAGCCTATGCTAAAGTAGGTGATGTCTTCTTGGTGTCCTTCTGGAACCTGAGTATACTAGTATTTTATTTTATAGAATGGTTTCTTATTCATTATACATATACACCCAAATGGTATTAATAGTGAATGGATTATTATAAACTCCATTGGTGGTGGCCTACTATGTTTTTCTTACACCCTAATCCAACCACATTTTCTACCTGAGTAGACATATTAACTCTAATTATGGATATGTGAATGTTCCTATTAATGGACTCCAAATCTGTTTACTTATAGCATGCAGAATGGTAGAATAAAACTGAGCATATTTTCATGATACTAGTGGATATGTCTGTTGGTTTTTTTATATTTGTATAGAATGTTACATACACATGTTCCATGTATACATTATTTTCCCATTTGTTTATATCAGCATGTCATGACATCATTTTTTATATGAATCATCCAATGGATGTTTATTATTATCACAATTTGGATGATCCCTTATCTGATGTTCGTCGAAGATACCCTGACCCTAGTATACATGATTTTGTGACTTACATAATTGCATTAGTATTGTGAATTAGATATCACATCCAAAAGGATTAAATAGTTTAGTATATTAGGAAAACAAAATACCATCATTACATTAAAACATGAAATGAAATACAACATAGTAACTCTAATTGAAACTCTAAAAATACCCTAGATTATCACTACAATTCATTCATAATATTCATCTTCATATAATAGGGAAAAATATAACATAATAATGGGTGATATCAGATGCTCTGTAAGGGTAATAAATATAGTGGAAGCTATATACATAAACAATTATTCATGATATCTAAAAATCAATTAAAACATAATCTTGAGGATAATATTGTCGGAATAAAATTTGATTCAATAATACCATAAATATGAGAAAAAACTATCCCATGTATATTTTACTAGTTTAATAATAAAATGGACTATAAATTACTAGTATCATAATGAGGGGTGAATAATTATTGATATCTGAAACATATCATCAAAGTCTCATCGAAGACATCTAAAAAATGGTCGAGGCATAGGCCAAAATCTATATTTGTTTTGTCTCATGATATATATTGATACATTGAAGGGTTATAATGGGCCTAAATTGTCACATAATAAGTCTAATTAATTCCTCATATGGATGGGGTTATATATAAACACAGTTACATATGAAATATAAATAACATTCCCCAATTAGTACAATAATCAATAACCATTTTGAGTAATATGGAAAATGCTGATAAGATTGAACACCCACAGTGAAAATGATCATAAAAAATTTAGTAAACTGTGTTAGATGATATCATAAAAGATCAATCACAATCAAGAATAGGATTCAACATAGGGTGTCAAAAAATATGAATATACTATCAAGGAATTCTTGAGGTAAATAGCCCATTTTTTACATTGCAATGAAGAGTAATTTGGAAAATAATATGTTTTTATGATAAAATGATATTGTAAACATGTATATAATAGAAATTAAAAGGGAAGAACAATTAAATTATGTTTTAGGAAAAAACTATGTCCAAATAAATTGGAAACATGTTATAAAAGTTTTTAAGAAACTTAGAGAAGATTCTATTTAGCACAGTTTAAGGGAATTTACTAAGGGATCTTAAAAAAGATTAATTGTTTTCAGAATACCAAAAATGAATTAAGATATTTTTTCATCATTAAATGGGTGATTTTATAAAATAATTGGTGGATTCAAATAAATTATTTATTGTACTTGAATATTGATATTAAATTAAAAATTCTCTTTATCCAGGATTGTTTATCAATTAGAATTGAGAAGGGAACCTTATAAAACATGTTTTTCCATAAAATTCATATGAAATGACAAGGATAAATGAGTTTAAAAAATTTAAAAATATTTCATATAAATTATATTAATAAATAATTACATTGGGTAAAATATAGACAATGTGTAACTCGAATGGAAAATGGAGGTTTGGGAAGAAACCCTTACCATTTGTCTGAATGTATTCTGCACTAATACATAATATCCTAGATAATGAAATTAGAGTCATTAATAATTTATTTAAGAACCTATTCAATATTTATTTAATTCTATTATTTTATTAATTTAATTAATTTCCTTTTCAATGAGTTTTACAATTCAATTTCATTATTGGGGAGTTATCATTTCCTTGGTTTTTATGATTGATTTACATGTATACATGTACAAAAGATATTGTAAAATTAAAATAGTTATCCATAATTGAAATTATAATTTTTCAATGAACTTGAATAATAATAATTGTTTATATGAGTCATGTTTTTATTTTTGGTGAGGATGGATAATTAGATAAGACAATAGTGATATTCTTTTAGTTTATTTTGGTGGATTTTTATAATCTCAAAATAATTTTTTTCTCATTAATTAATTATATGTATATAAAATGTTTCAATAGCATTTAAAAAAATTAATACATATATTATAATCTATTTTTAACATAAATATGGTTTTCTGATCAGAAATAAAGGAATAATTGTAAAACAAAAACTACTCATCCTTGAACGTGGTAAATCGGCACCTTACAGATGATGTTTTCATTTTTAGAATAAAAGGGGAAGAGAAGTACATTGATGTTTGATATCCCATTAACAAAATAAAATTATATTGTACATATGATACTATATTTATCATGTGTTTTTTTGAAAAATGTGTTAAGGAATATATTTGAAATGAAAGGAAAATGAAATAAAATAAAAAGAAAAAAGAAATTGGATTTTACTTATTGATTCCTTCTCCATGAGAACCTCCTTGTGGAAATTGGTTTTTAGATTTTGTTTAGACCAAAGTATCCTAGACGTGTGGGATAGGATAGAGAATAGTGTTACATAGAAATTGTAAAATCATAAATTCTTAAGAGTTGTGAGGATAATAGGTGGTGAGGGTGGTATTTATAGTGCACAAGAGAGGTGTTTTTTTTAATATTTTATTCCTTTGTTTATTATGTTGGCTAAATACTATGAATAGTTTCAGAATTATCCACAAATTTAATGAAATTTAGTTATTTATATTGGTTTTACATCATTCATACATCATCCATGACTCTATAATTCTAGTATTTTGATAATACCATAAATTATTGTATTCCACTATTCACCAAAAAAATTCATCTAGTGTAGAAAAATATAAAAAATTCATGCTAATCATTTTTCAATTAGAGGAATTCAAAAATTGAATCCATTTTATTAAAATAATTTCTAAATACAATAAATATAATTTTAATTAAAATCACCATTTACATGGAAAATAATGATTTCAAAATTATAATTGATTTTATAATGCTTTAAAAAATTAATTAAGGTCACATAGAATTATATTATAACCATAATACAATAAAAAATAAATTTATGAATACATTTAACGAAATAAATTTTCTTTCAAATCATTAGATTAATTATTAAGTTGTAATTAAATTATTATATCTTACAAAATTAACAACACTTAATTTTTCATTTCTAAAAGATTTAAAAATTTATTCCAAGATATATATATATATATATAATCCTTTTAATTATATGATTCATAAATTTTAATTATACATTCATAAGTGTGGTAAAAATTATATTGGTTGTTTTACTATTAATAAGGGTCACGTTACTAATCTGAAGGTCATGTTAATATTTCATCAGTATATGCTCTTTCACTTCTAGAAATACCTATTATTTATTTTTTTTTATTCATTTATAAGATTTAATTGAGTCCCTAATGTGATTTTTATGTGATTATACTATATTAAATAAATATAAGAAGGGAATTTCCATTGAAATTTTTTTGGGTCATTACATTCTCCCCTCCTAAAAAATTTTCATCCTCAAATTTTCTATTTTTGTCACCTCATAAAATGATTTGGTTATTTATTCAATATACCTTCCTCTAGTTCCCATATCACATCTTCATATTAATTATTTTTTCAAAGTACCTTTTGCAACTGACTCATCGATTCCTCAACACCAATTATTTAGTGTCTATAATATGGAGAGGCTCTTCACAATAATATATATTAGGTTCCAATTCTATTCCTTTGGATGTGAGGAAATACGTTAGGTCTATCATGAAATTCTTTAACAAAGAGACATGTAATACATTTTTTAACTTATAAATTCTATGTGCAATCATGTAATGATAATCCAAAACTCTAATTCACTCCATAATTTTAAAATGTCTGATGTCCCAAGGGTTAGTATCCCTTTCTTCCCAAATCATATAACACACTTACATGGAGATACATTCAAGAAAACCCAATCTCCAACTTTTAATTTCAAATACTTCCCTCTATTATCATCATAAACCTTTTTCCTACTTCGATCTTCTTATAAATGGGGTTGAATAGTCTTTACCTCTTCAGGGTTTTCCTCCAAATGTTCTATGCCAAAAATATTCCCTTCAAAAAAATTATCAAAAATAATTCATGTTCGAAATCTATTTCTATAAAATTCTTCATATAGTTACATTTGAATACATGAATGGAAATTATTATTTTATTAAATATATACCAAAGGTAAATACTAATCCACCATGACATAAATGTATTGTGAGCATTATCTCAACATGTCTTCCAATGTTTAGATCATCCTTTATAACAACCCATCTTTTTTAGGGTGATTATAAGTACTCAAATGAATTTAACTATGCAATAATTTATGAAGGATTTTCCATTTTTATGTACATCATGGATTATGATCAGACATAATTGAAATAAGTGCTCCATAAAGTCTTAAAATATCTTTAATATAGAGTTGTGGAAGGATATCTAATGGAAAATCCTCCATTATAATGAAGAGATGTGTATATTTAGTTATTCGATCAATAATTACCCATATTGCAGCATTATTTCTTAGAATCCTTTGAAATTTAAAAAACAATACATTGTAATGTCACTCCATTTCCATGGAGGAAATGAAAGAGATTGCATGACTCTTGGATATAGTAATTCAGCCTTCACTTGTGGATAGTCAAAATTTCTTGATACATATTTACCAAGTTCACACATCATATTATCCCCCCAGAAATGTTCCATCACATCTATATACATCTTAGTTATACTACAGTGTATAGAAAAATTTGATCTTTCATAATTATCCAGTGACTCCCTTTTTAGCCCGGTTATAGAGGATACAAAAAGACTCTTCTAAAATTTCAGAATTCCAACGTCATACACAATGTCTTCCAACTTACCATCATTCATAACATTAATTTTCATTATAAAATTATCTTCATAAGACTATGAATATGTAATCATTTTCAATAAATTTGGTGTGGAATCTAATTGAAAAGGTAATGATGTTTCACCTTCCTTGATAATTCTCATATCCATATTTTCTATATTCATATACACATGATACATTTAAATCTCTATTTTCTTCAGAACTCAATGATCCATCCTGGTCAAAGAATATTCTACATCATTCTCCTTCCTTGGGGGAAGTGTATTGAAAATTTATAACTCTTGAGTAGCTTGATCGATCACCTTTTCCTCATGTTGATTTCTTTCTATGATAATATATATTTCAAGATATTAGGATATGTTTATAGCTCACATATTTCACCATAGAGATAGTGTCTTCATTTACTTAGATCAAATATTTTGGATGTTAACTCAATATAATGTGTTGTATAGTTCTAATCATGAGTTTCTAACAACCTTGTTACATAAGGAATAACTATATCATTTCCTGTATGCACACAATTCTTTTTTCATTCATCCTTGTAAACCAAAAATTCACCATTTCCTGATACTGGAGGAGTTATCATAGATATAATTAATATCTATAATAATACTTCATATTTTTCTTCACATTCATTATTCGAAATAAGCATAACCCCTTTATGAGTAATATTTTACAACGAATTAGCTAATTAGGAAAATTTTGGAATGAAATACCAAGAGTATGTTGTTAAACCATTGAAACTACGTACCTCAGTTATGTTCATTGGTGTAGGCTATTTTTTAATTGCCTTTCTCTTCACATGATCAACTGAGATTCTATCTTTAGAGATAATAATGAAATGAAATGAAACATTTTGATGCTATAATTTTTACTTCCTAAACATCTCATATAACGTATTTATTCTAAGAGTATCTAGAAGTACCCACAAGTTGTTTTCATGGTCATTATATATTTTGGAATATATTAAGATATCACTAATAAATACCAAAAAAGTAATTATATTCATTCAACACTATTTTCATCACATCTAAAAAATGAGGGTGATTTAGTCAATAAAAATGGTGTTAATTCAAACTCATAAATTTCATACTAGGATTAAAATATTTTATTTTGAATATCTTCCTTCTTCACATGCAATTTATGATATACAGATGGAAGATATTTCTTTGAAGAATATTGAGATCTATGAGGTTGATCAAATAAATCATCAATTCAAGTAATGGGAAACGTGTTCATTATTTTAACATCCTTGTTTTCTCAATATTCAATTCATATCCTCATGTATCTATATATATTCATGATATAGATAACATGGTATCCCCGTGGAGAAACACTATGGAATAATAAATCCATTTTCACCCAACTCTTATAGTTGTTTCGTCAACTCTACTAATTACATAATGTATTTTCTAAAGGTATTATTTGATATTGGCATTGAATAAGGGGTTAAATCAATAGAAAACTCAACTTCAGGCACTGTAGGATGCCCAAGTAAGTTCTCTATAAATACATCAATGTATTAATTTACAATAAGTACATACTAAATTTAAATATTTTTTTGTCACGACCCATCCTCGGGGCCCATGTCGTGACTACCCCAAGCCCGTCTTCCATAGGCCATGGGCTGGAGACTAGCACAAAAGGCGTAATCCTGATAGTAAGGGAAGGAATTTCCTTTAAAAAAGTGAACAAAAGAAACTAGGTACACATCTGGAAGTAAACACTAAGTAAAGCTATATACAAAAGAAAGTGCTGAAAGGAAAGGGGCCAGAAATACATGCCCAACAGTAAAGTACAAGGAAAGGACAAACATATACAACTAAAAATAAAAAAAGCTGGAAGATTCCTAACAGCTCTTGGATCATCCACCACAGATCCTACATGAATGGTAGGTGCATATAGCCTCTTCAGTGCTCCACGTCCGTCTGTCTCCTCCGGGTATCGACTCATCATGAGGTCCACCTCCGGGTACCATTTAGTCCTCATACACTTCACCTCGGTCTGCGCTATCCGTCATCTGCATCCAACACAACGAGGTGATGTCATAGCCCATGCATAGGTGAGTATAAAGATACTCAGTAGGGACCCCGAGACCCTCAAGGTCTCACAAAATCCACAAAGGATAAACCACAGTATAGAGATACAAACACGAAGTATCAAAAAACCCTACTTAGGTTTATTCCCATATATATACCTAAGTTATCAATCACCGAACGGCTCCAACTCTTGAGCCCAAGCACAAACCAAATCCATAAAATAAGTAAAGTCAATCACCATGTTGATAATGGTTGAAAGACATGACTCATCTCACACAGGTATGCCACAATTGTAGAGAGATATAGATGATAAGATGTAGCGACTGGATCATATAAGCTGTCAGACCCACACAAGATACAGTGCAGCTAAGCTGTTGGACCCACACAGGATACAGTCCAGCTATCTCGTCTAAGCTATCGGACCCACACAGGATATAGTCTAGCTATATCGTATAAGCTGTCAGACCCACATATGATATAGGCCAGCTATTCTAGAGTAATAGAGTTGATCAGATGAAGTTACTAATTCATCTAAGATGTCAGGCCCACACAGTATACTAGACCATCTAACCTGTCGAACCCACACAGGATAAAAGACCAGCTACTCTGTTGGACCCACACATGATACAAGAACAGAAGTCAAAACTGTTGGACCCACTCATGATACAAGAACAGTAGTCATCGCTGTCAAGCCCATGGAGTATTCTGGTAAAAAAATTATCATTGTCGAACCCACGGAGGATCCCAGAATAGTATTTGTCGTTGCCGAACCCACGTAAGATTCCGGTACAGTAGTCATTGCTGTCACAGCAAGCTCTAGGGTTCCCACACATAGCACTCTCGATTCCGGGAGGGTACGCTCCATGAGCCATGTGTCGATACATCAACTATCATGAATTCCGGAGTAGATGTATCCTAAAGTTTCATCTCATCAAAAGGAACCCAACGCAACATAAAGCGCATCAATTGGACGCCCGGTCTGAGAGTTATTAGCATTTCCGTTCCAGGGGTCCGGTTGGAATTACGCTCGTTCCAAACCCAGTTGTTTTCCAAAGTTGTCTAAAACTCACTTAGATTATCTCAAAAGTACTGCCTCATCATAAGGATCCCAGTTCCGCAGACGGCGCGTCAATCGGACGTGTGGTCTAGAAGATATTTGTGTTTAAGCGAAACGGGCTCGGCCCGTCAAGCCCAGTAAGCTAGCGGGTCTGACCTAGCTGGGGGTCAGCCCGGCCCAGTGGAGTGCAGCCCACCCAGGGACCCGGCCCGGCGGGTCTGACCCAGATAGGGGGTCGGCTCGGCCTGGTGGGGTGCGGCCCGGACCGGTGGGGTGCGGCTCGCCCTCAGACTTAGCCCATGGTTGTGGGCCGGTTTGGTTCGCCTGGTGGCGCCGAGCGGTGCCGCCCCTCTTTGCTTCTTGGCCGGTTTTTCCCCCTTGAGCAGCCCGTGGTTGTGGGCCATGGTTCCTCTTCCCGCGGTGCCCATAGGTGTCGCAGTTTCCTTCAGCCCGGCCGGCAAGCGGTCGGCCGG
The DNA here is from genome assembly GCA_963277665.1 of Viscum album. NCBI lineage: Eukaryota > Viridiplantae > Streptophyta > Magnoliopsida > Santalales > Viscaceae > Viscum > Viscum album. Next base: position 1,657,467,995 of record OY728119.1, read on the forward strand.
TTCTCCCACTGAGCGGCCTGCGGAAGCGGGCCACGGTTCCTCTGTAGCGCGGTGCCCAGCGGTGCCACGGTTCTCCAGCCCGGCTGGCTTTAGTTGTCCGGTTCTTCCTGGCCGAGCGGTTCTTCTTCGGTCGAGCGGCCCGCGGTTGCAGGCTGCGGTTTGCTCCCACGCGGCTGGCACGATGGCGCTGGTCCGGCCCGGCCATCGATTGTCGCCTCCTTCAATCGCCGCCTCCTTCGGTCGTCACCGCATCTTCTGACACCGCCTCTGTCGCCAATAAAAAACAAGGATCAATGGAGGGTCGTTGGGCCATGTTTTTTCAGCCTGCACCCTCCGCGTTAGGCGATAACAAAAGGCCATAGTCAAACTAAACATTCAACAAGATCAAGGGTATAATTTTATCCATTTAAAATTATACAAAACCCCCCTACCTCGATTCAAGTTCCATTTGTCATCAATGGCATCGAGGTGCGTCCGAGGAGAAAGTGTCATTGTTGGCGACGTTCTTCGCGGACAGCATCGTCTCCCTTGACGCGGAGAAATAAGAAGGAAGATGGAGTTCTTCATGGGTGTCGCCTCACATTCTTTCCCCGGTTGGAAAGAAGGAAGACATGTCGTCGTTCTATAGTGGAATCGGCGTTCTTCGTTGGAGATGGTGATATCCTCCAAATTCTCTCAAGTTCCACCCAAAGCAAGATTATGCCAACCCAAGTAAAAGAATGTCATCTCTTCTTTTAATGTTGGCAAAGTAAATTAAAATAAATTCAAAAAGATTAATTAAATGTGGTATTTAATTAATCGTAGGTGTTGGCATTTAATTAATCTTAGGTGTTGACATTAATTGTGAGAAGGTGGATGGTTTAAAATTTAAAAGAAGGAAGGTGATAGGTTTTAGGAGTTAAAGAGAGTTTCAAGGGGAGTTGAGAGGTTTGTGTTTGTGTGGGACCCACCACATAATATCTTCTTATGGGTGGTTATATGGGGTGTGGGTCCCACCTCCAACTCCTCTTTGAAGAAAACAACCACCCCTTAACAAAAATTATGAAACACATAATTTTTATTAAATTTATAAAGAATCCCAAAAATATAAGTTCCATCCTGTATAAAACGCAACTGTGGTAAAGGTCCCCTTAAGTGAATATCGGCACTGTGAGTTCATCTGTGTCCTCAGATTTCAATTCTGACCATCGGTTCAAAAGATAGAAAAACCCGCACGTATGTTTACTGAACGTACCCAAACAAAACTTCAGAAAATTATTTCGGGCACACCGGGCCTTGAAATCAGGCACTGTGAGAAACTGCAAACTCGTAAAATTCTAAATAATTTAAGAAAACAATTCCCTTGAAATTTCCCAGCCTTTAAATTTTTCCTCACCCATAGATGATGTTTTCTATTCCTCCCAAATAATTTAATTTTTTAGAGGTAATGGGGTTGGATCGAGAGATGAATCTGATGATGAGGTTTCATCTCTAAAGATAAGGGATTCTACATCTTCCTCACTACTCATAATTTCTGACTTCATGAAATATATTTTTGAATTGGATTTTGAAATACAATCCATATTGAGGAATATATCAAATTAAATCATAGGTTTAAGGACCAAATCAACAACTAAATCACATTTATCTATCATAAAGCAGACTAATAGACACATCTTTATTGCAATGAGGATCCCCTTAGTTGTTCTGACAGAAAAATAATTTTTTAAATAAAAAGGTAAATGTATCCTTTTATTCAATAACAAGGAATACATAGATGAATGTAATGATCCATAACCAAATATATAGTTATCTATGTTTTATTAAATGATTATTGTACCCACCCCAACATCATTAGGAACATAAAATTCATAAATTGTGATCACATAATCTTATACTTTCTCCAATACCCTTTCCAAGGCGAGTTTCCTTGATTAATTGGAAAATCATTTTCATAGTTTACCATCTATCTTAAATTGTAGCATTAAACATTTGTATCTTCCATTTTTTCCATTAAAATCATGAGTATTATGGCCTTTCTCTCTACTATTGTAGAAAAAACATTTTACTTTTAAGAAGTCACTGGTTTGTTTCCTTCCGAATGTATTGTAAATTAATAAACTCACTTTTTTATTATTCCATTTATCCAATACTTTCACTTACACTATCTTCTTCTATTTTTTAACTTAATTTAATATGAAAAAAAATCTCTAACTTGATGGAACATTATCTGTATATTAAAATGATTGGAATGTTTTAGAGACCAGTTCCCTTTAAGGTGTAGTTTTAACCAATCATATAATTAACTAATTTTTCTCCTTTGATTATTTATATAGTCTATGGTTTTCCTTTCAAACATTTCAATGTTGGATTTATAATTTGAAACAATCACATCCTCCTTTTTCCTTATATTCAAGAATTTTATCTCCTTTCTGATCATTTTTCAAGAGGGAAGTATTTTTCACAGAAAACTTATTTACAATCATTCCATTAAATGTTTGTTATTTCTTCTTCCCCTTTTTGTTTTGGATCAATAACCACCATTGATCTACATTTCCTAATATATGATAACATTAAATGAAAAATGTATCTCTTTTGTTACTCCCCAAAGAAGGAAATATCATCCCTATGTAACTTATACATATCTCAAATACAAATTGATGTGTAGATCCATTAAATGATATAGGTTGTTATATCATAAATATGATTAACATTGTTCATCCATATTGCGGATTGGGATGCTCCATATAGGTATGGTCATTGTTCATAACCTGAGTCAGCTAACCCAGTATAGTTATATGTTTCTCATCATAAGAGTCAAATCTATTTGGAACATCATTACCTTTCATGGGATGGAAATACCTACAAAAAATATATTCATTGATATAGTTCCCATTCCTTCCACTAGGAACCATATTTAAGCAACAGAATACACTAAATTATGTTATGAATCATAATGTATAAATTCTAACTATAAAAACACATAACATAAATTTAAAATTTATCAATACCTATAATCAAAATCAGAAACATGGATTTTTTGTGATATATTTACTTTTAAATTCACCATAATGGTTTGTAAAGAAAATGTAAAATATCCTAAGAAAATTATCATGGAGTGTCAAAACAAGTTCATTGTAATGGCCACTTTCATGTACCAGGTTACACCATGTCAGTCCCAACACCCCTTGTCATATTTGATGCACCTAGGTCCATTTGTGTTAGAACAACATACAATTGTTGTATCAAGACAAGTATGTATTGATATGAAGACCCATATAATCTCTACCTAACCAAAATTATAGGGTTTTCTAAAATTATTATCCTAAAATCATATGTTTGGTTTATTTTCCCTAATCTATGTATCCTAAATCTAGTTTCTATGGATTCTTATAAACTTCCTATGAAACCAACTATTGAGATCCAGACCCTAGTAGATGGGATTTAGTGCTTTACTTAATTACATTAGTGCAGTGAAAAAGTGATCTCATCCCATAGGATAGAATATATACATAGATTTTTAAAACCATATACCAATATTACATTATATCATGAAATGAAATACAATATAGTAATTCCTATTGAAACTATCATAATCTCTAATATTATCCATGTAAGTTATTACTATTATTCAACATTGTATCATAGAGAAACAAAAAAAATATGAAGGGGTGGGATTAGGTGATTATTAAGTGTGAGTAATATGTAATAATCAATAATCATAAACAATAAGTCATGGTGAATATCTAAAAAACATTCAATTAACACATAATATTGAGAATAATTTTGTAGTAATAAAATATTGTTAAATAATTCCATAAATATGTATACAAAACTAAACCATTGATATTATACTAGTTGAATAATCACTTGGAATATAATTTTCTAGTATCATAATGAGATAATTCATAATTCCATAAATTTTAAATATATCATCGAGGACTCGGTAAAGATATCTAAAAATAAATGGTTAAGGCCTCAGCCAAAATCCATCTCTATTTTGTCTCATGAGACCTACCAGTGAATATAGGGGCTATAGCAGGACCCAAATATGGATTACAATGTCCATTTAATTATTCATATTAATGGGGTGATACAAAAACAACATATATATATATATGAAATGTAAATAACATTCCCAAATTAATAAAATAATCACTAACCATTCTAAGTAATATGGTGAATTTTATCAAGATAGAACACCCAAATTCAAACTTAACATAAACCATTTAATAATATATGGTATCAGATATCAAAAATTACTAATCCCAATTGATCATAGGATTCATAAAATGTCTCTAATATAGATTTAAATATTATAATAAAATAATTGAAGAAATCATGATAGAAATAACCTTTTTTACTTTACAAAGAAGGGTTATTTTTGAAAAAATATTTTGTATTGTCATTAAATAAAATTGGAAACTTTTATACCCTAGAAAGGGAAATTTAATTGCAATTAAATTATGTTTTATGCATAAAATATTTCCAACTGATGTGTAAAAATGAAAAAAAATATTTTATAAGAAACTGAGAAAAGAGCCTCTTTAACGCAGTTTAAGTAAAAATATTCAAAAATATATAAAAAAAGAATAAGTTTTTACATAAAACCTTAAATGAACTAAAATATTTATTCATGATAAAAATAGTTATTTTAGAAACATATTGGACTCGTTAAACAAATTATGCAATTTATCAGAATACATGTATGATATTGGAAAGTTATTATCAATCAGGCTTCCTTATTGGGAATAATTGATAAGGGAACCTTGTAAAACACATATTTTCTAAAAAATAACGATGAATAGATCTAGGAAAATGTGTATGAAATATATATATATATATATAATTTTGATGAATTATATAAAAATTATGATGGATTAAATTGGGGTAAATAGAGATAATGTGTAACCCAAATGGAAAAATGGAGGTTCAAAAAGAAACCCTTACCTTATGTCTGAAAGTGTTTTGCACTTGTATATAATGTCCTATATAATGAAATTATATTCATTAATAATTTAATTCCTAAAATATTCAACATTTGTTTTATTTATTTAAAATTTATTAATTTCATTTATTGTATTTTTTCATGAGTTATAAGATTCAATTTCATCGTTAAGGAGTTCCCATTTCCTGGGTATTCATGATATATTAACTCGTATACATGTACAAAAGATCATGTAAAATGATAAAAGTTATCTAGATTTGAAATTAAATTTTTTAATGAACATACATATTATTAAATATTTATATTATTAATTTTGTTCATTGTTTTGAGGATGAATCATTAGATAAGATGTTAGTGATAATCATTTAGATTATATTGGACGTTTTTATCATAACAAAATAGTGTTATTTTAATTAATTAATATTGTTTATGTGTACTTATTCTAGAAAATCATATAATTTATAATACATATATTATAATATTTTTTAATACTAAATTTTAATAATATTTTTGAATTAGAAATTTGAAAATGAAATATAATTCTATGAATGTTGAAAACCCACACCTCATAGACGATGTTTTCAGTTTTAGAATAATTTGGAATGATAAGTGAATAATTGGTGTATATCCATTAATATAATAAAATTATAGTATATATAATATAATGGAATTATAATTCAAATTTTTTAAGAGGATTAATGTAAAATTTATGAAAATAAATGAAATTGAAATGAAACTAAAAGGGAAAGAAATGGGATTTTACCTCTTGATTCATTCTCCTTGAGAACCTCCTTATGGATGTTTTTTTGGTATTTTAGTGATACCAAAGGATCCTTTATGTGTAGTAGGGTCTAGATATAATTATTAGGAATAAATTGGACAATATTCCAGGCTTAAGATTTTTGAGTAGAAGAGGCGGTGAGGGTTGGTATTTATGGTGTTGGAGAGGGGTCTTTTATGAATATTGTTTTTCATTTGTCTATTATTTTGGCTACAGATTATGAATTTTTGATCAGTATAACCAAATATAATGAAGTATGGTTTTATATTTTGTGTATATTTCATCCATACATCATCCATGACCCCATATTTCAAGTATTTGTATAATATTGTAAATTATCATCTTTCATTATTCACTAAAATTTCAACTATTTTATATAAATATCAACAAATAAGAATAACCATTTTTCATTGTGTAGAATTAAAATGTGGAATTAATTTTAATAAAAAAAATTCTAAATAAGAAACATTTAATTATTAATTAAAATCATTATTTACATTGAAAATACTGATTTGAAAATTATAATTGATTTGATAACACTTTAAACAAATTATAGAAGCTTGTATAAAATTATATTTTAACCATAAGAAAACAAAATATTCATTTATTAACACATTATATGAATATATATATATTTTTAAATCATATTATTAATTTTAAATTTCTAATTAAATATTTATAACACACAAAAATACCAATTCTTTATTTATCATTACTAAAACATTTAGGTACTTATTCCAATATATAGATATTTCATATTTTCATTTATAATATACCCAAATATTATTTATACATTCAATTTTTTGTTTACTATTCTATTCACTGGTTTACTATTCATAAGGGTCGCATTACTATTCTAAAGTTCAAGTTACTATTTCATTGACATAGGTTCCTTAACACTTAAAAATACCAATTATTTCATTAAATTTCCATTTATAATGTTTTTATTGTGTTCCAAAAGTGATTTTACATTATTATACTATATGAAATAATTCTAAAATGGGAATTTACGTTGATAAAAATTTTGGGTCCTTAAATTCTTATTTATGGATTCTGTTTCTGTTGTGTTAGTGGTTATTTTATATACTTATCTCATTTATTATATAAATTAATATCTACTATTCTACTATGATATGTGGGTACAGTCTCCCCACCATACAACTTTATAACATCGCTACTATTAGGAGGCCATTGGCATATAGGGTGGTGAACATGTGGCCATGTAACAAATTATATTTGGGCATCATTTTAGTAGATTCTAATTCAAGAAGTTACAAAGTTGTATCAAGGATTTTTTCATCTTTCTCTAACTATTTTGGTATTTGATAGGTGACTGTGATGTAATTGAATTTTTTAATGAGCGTGTGTATGGTAATTTTTAACCCATATAAATGGGAAAGTTGAATTTCCTGGGATGGGTTATTACTGTTATTATATTGAACGTGTTATAGTTTATATGATTTCACTATTGGGTGAAACATATTCTTTGTGTTATTATTATTATTATTATAATGATCTTGGATATTATTCTTATCCCATTATGGTTATGAGACATTTTGGAATGCATCATTATAGGCACATTAGGACTTATATTCCATGCATCTTACCAAGCCACATTTACATTTGTGTGAGTTTTTCAATATCATATAGTGTTGTTCCTTGATATATATTTTAAATGTGCTAACACTTCCTATAGTGATGAATAATTGGATTAATTAAACATCTAACATCAATGTGACATATTTTTTCCCCATAAATTTATGATCAAACCTCAACTGGAAAGTTTAACCTTGTTATGGGTTCTGGACCTAATAATTCTATACCATGGTAAATGTATATAAAAAGTGCTATAAAATTTAATTAAATTAAACTTTTAAATGAAATATTAACTACTAAATGGGATTTCGATTGAAAAGTATAGGGTTTTTTCTTTTATACCTTTCAATTGAAACTCCATATATCAGAACCATTTTTGGGTGATACATGACCAAGATAGAAACCTAACCATAGAAGTGGGTAGTTAGCGGTGTCTCATATGGTTATTTCCCCTTGATAAATATTTCATTTAGCACCTAGATCTAGATTTCGGAGGGGGGAGATGGGATTTAACTTTTTCATAATAAGGATACATACCTATCCTATTTATCGATTTGAAATATTTTCAATGGATATGTTCTATTTTGATGAATTCATTTGGAATTTTCAAAACACCTCACCATTATGGCCATGATTTATATGTCAGGATGGTGGTGATGACTGTACACCAAAGGAGGCGAGCCTTGATCCATCAGAATTATCTCCTATAATAAAACTGGAGGCACTACCTTCCATTCCTGAAATGGTCTATAATAACAAGTTTTGAGAGGGTTTCGTTCATATGGTGTAGCTTATACAAGGCATTTCTTTACCTAACCTACCTATGGTAGAGTAGAGTTGGGAAATCCAACAGCATCATCCTCCCAGTTTATAAGGGGGTGGAAGAACACATAGTGGTAATTCATGGGTGGAGGAAAAGATTTATATATTCATGTATCTGGAGAAACCTTTATAGAGGAGGTCCAATATCACTGTATATATGCTACATAGTTTTACCTTGAAGTTTTTGAATGTTACTACCTAGGATATTGACCTCAATATATGATCTGGTGATATTTACATATGATATTCTATGATTACTTCCTTTTATAGACTTTGAGGGATGAATAAGATATAGTGTTCATAAACTTAGTAGAGATCATTATCTTAGATTGAGTATTCTTCCTATTTTACCATGATTCAATGATTCTCTACGACATTATATGGTGATGATATCATGATTGGAATGGAATTTGAAGATCATTTTGTATATGCCATCTAATTTCAGGTTAACATCTTCTATTTAAAAACTATTTCTGAGATAGTCATCCAAGACAACAATAATGATAATAATTTGAGGGACACTGACAACATGAGCCATGGAGGTTCAACATTAAATCCTTCTAGTAGTTCTTGTAGTAGAAAAAATTGTGGTTTCAATGTTACTCTTAGGTGTATTATAAGTGAGACAACTCATAAAAACAACTTTTCTATATGTCCCCATAACAAGAATCTAAGACAAATGAACAACTATAATATGTGAGATCTAGTAAATAATAGAGGTTGTCATATGATGGGTAATATTCAGAACTTCTATAGGATATTTCAACTAGTTCCAAGGGAGAGTGGACCTATAATGACTCCATGTTATAGAGCGGGTCCAATAATACCTCCCCGTTATATGTATTTAGAATGTCACCATCCATTTAGGCTGAGGAAGCGGTCCAGGAAGAGGAAATCAGTCTCAAGACATTAAATCATGGAGGAGAGTGGTTTCCAAATTTAGATACCCAGGATTCACACACAAGGATATCACATCATTTATGGTAAATATTTAGCATATAACAAAATTACATGCATGAGGACTAAAATAATATATCATCTATAGAATCAGGGATCAAAATCATCTATCTTGGTAAATGATCATCAATTTCTCCAAAAAAGAACATCCCCTCTATTACTTCTACCAAAAACATTCCTTTATAACCTTAGTATAGGAATAATGAGAAATGAGTGATCTCAAATTCCTATTATGGGAAAATATGAGTAATGTGTAAGTATAACATCAAAATAAGGGTATGAAAATGTTAGAATATCATTTGAATATAATATCATGCATATCAAATATCATAATCACGAGATAGGTAAAAAATATTGGTAGTTAAAATGACATGAAGCATATATAAATCAACAACATAATCCATGATAGAGTAACATATTAATATGGAATGGAATTGATTCATAAACATCAATGTATTACATTGTGGACATGTATAAGTAGAACTAGGTTCACACATTAATTTAAGGAAATTAAATCATTCCCCCTCATACAATTATAAACATTAAACTAGGTCCAGGAATGATGTTTTGAACATGAAATCAGGATGACACATAACATTACAAACATGTAATCAGGTTCACATATAAACATAATGGCATGAAACCAGGGCCATGAATGACATTGTGAACATCAAATCAGGTTTGCACATAAAAGTTTGAAGACATAATAAGTTTCAATCATAACATTGTGAACACATAATTTGGTTCACACATAACATTATTAACACATAATAAGGTTCAATAATAACATTTTGAACATGTAATAATCTTCATGCATAAAAGTATGTAAATAAAATGAGGTCCATTCATAACATTTTGAATATATAATCGGGTTAAAGAATGATAGTTATACTCATGAGTCATGCATCATTACCAAAAGAATTATAGGCAACATTGTTCCCACCCATCTCTTGAAAACATTATTCATACATGTGACACAAAACAAAACATTCATCATATGATGAATCATAAAAGAGTCAGGTTTTATAAAAATCAAATCAAAAACAATGAAATTAATTTGGTATCATTTAAAATTAATCATATCATTACCTATAAAAATAAATTGGATTTATAATCATTTTATCAGATCATGACCTATGAAAAGAAGTGGGTTTCAAAAGCATATAACATGCTAAAGAGAAATCAGTTTCATAAACATCATGTCATCAAAATAGAAAAACATTAAAAATAAAAAGATTATTAATAGAAGCCTTGAATAATTTTTCAAGAAAGTAATGATAAATGCTAATAGTTGTTTTCTTATATGGGAAATAATTTTGAAATATCTTTTAAAAACACTTCTTGAAAAAAATATCCTTTTTCTTTGAAAGGGTAATTATTAAAATATAAAACATTTTCAAACCCATCTCCTTTAAGATAAAATTTAATAATTATATATATATTATTCAAACAATTTGGAAACATATTTCATTGAAAAATTAAATAGAACTCTTGAAAATATTCATATCATTTCTTAAACGTAAAGCATTATTGATAATTTTTTCTATGAAAATAGAATCAACATATATTAAAGGAAGCTTTTAATACCCATAACTAATTTTTGAAATCCTTTTTCATTGAATGAGACATAAAAAAATATCTAGAATATTAATAAAATACTTTTCCATTAAATTAAACTTGTAAAATTACAATGGTTTCTTTATGAAAATGATGGTCATAATGGTGGTAAGTTCATATATCATGAACATTCCATTTTTTTACCTTAATAGTTACAAAATGATCCTTGATAGGAAGAAAAGAAGATTCCTTCAAAAATAATAGAATCTAATACCTAGGTTAATGTTTAATTTAACATCATACCATGAAAGTGATACATTTTTTACATCATTTATAGAAATCATGGTTTTGAAATAACATCGATCTTTTATCGAATGGATAGATAAATATAGATTTTAATTAAAACATTTTTTTAGTTATCATAATACCAAAGAGTGGGAAACTGGTACTTATACATGAATATATCATTTAAAAACATAGTAATATGTAATTAATGGGTGTTATTGATAAATTTATCATCATATTTCATCAATTGAAGCATAATTATAAATAATCTCGAGAAATGATTAGATTATTTCAATAGACTCTTACTACTTAGTAACTTCGAATCACACTCTACATGTGAGAAAATAAAATTTCAGGAATATTATAATATCATAAAAATCAAGAAGATTCATGATATAACATTTCAAATGTAATATCATATTCCACACAAAAAAAGTAAGTAGTGAAAAATGCATCTATCTCACGGTAATAATAATTAGAGATGAAAATTCCTTACCTTGTGTCTTAACTCTATTTATACTCGTATGAACCTACTATATAATAAATATAAGGTTAATATACATATTTTAAAGAAAAATATACCTCTATATAATTCAATATATTTTTTATGATTTTATTTTACCTACTTGTTAATAATTTTAAGTTAAAGTTACGCTTCAAGTAATATTTGATTTGTTTTTCACATGTGTCTTAATTTGTTTTCTATTTTGTACTTATACTTACATAATGATTTCCATAATGTAAATGATTATTAAAATATTATTTATGTATATTATATTAATTTTATAATAATAAATATAATATATAGTTATGATATTAAATACACCATTCATGGAGATGGTAGGTCATACGTTCGCATGAATGTTATTTCCATTTAATTATCATGATAAATGAAAGAAAGTGAAACACATATATGTATATATATATCATTATTAAATTATAATTATTATATTATATATATAATATATATTTAATAAACTCATTTTTAATAAATTCCATGAATTTTATGAATGAATCACATTTCTTGGAGTGGGTGGTACTCCACACTTCCTCAAATAAAATTATCAAATTAACACAAAATGGAAATTATAAAGATATATATTGAAAAATTACTATAAAAGCCTAAATACATAATATATATAATATATAACACATATAAATATATCTTCCCTCATAATTTCCATCAAGATTGGTGGTAATGAAAAATGATCAGTCGTCGTTTTTGTGGGGATATTGTTCACTATACACAAAAATAGTAGGTTCGTTTCCCATTATATGGAGGTGTGTGTAAGTGTAGGTCATACCCTGATCATAATAAAAACAAATATATTTATTATACTCATGATGATATAAAATCATATCATAAATAATGTGGATGGTGAGGATTCATAAAATAAAATAATGGATCTTGATAAAAGGTGTTACCTCTTAATGGGGTAACTCATTTTTGGTTTGTGCCAAAAGGATTATCTGGGTTTCTTTCTACCAAAGGAGTAGATTCTAGGATTGAGGGAGATAATTTGGGAAGTTTATTGGTCATATATTAGTCTATCCTAAGTGTTTATTGAGGTTTGAGGAAGATATAGAGATGTAGGGAGGAGGAAGGGCACACTTGTCATTTTTTAAAACAAGTTAGGTGTGACAACATTATTTTATAAAAATAGTCATTAAAAACAAAAAACATAAGAATGTAATGTTTATAGATGAATAATTCCCATCCAATTGGTGTGGGAAATTTTTCTAGGTATTTTTGGGTCTTAAATTTAATGTTTATTACTTTGTTTACCAAATTTTTATCTTAATAATTGTAATTAATTTTAGTCACTTTCACAAATTGTTTTGGGCAAAAAAAATTAAATCATTGTACATTATAAATAATGATTATTAAAAATATTTAACCCATTTTTCCAAATTATGATCATATAAGTGGATAAAATTAATTTAAAAAATAATCCCACTGATAGGATGAGACTGTGGGTTTTTTAACGAAAAAAAATCCATATGTTTGGCAAGTTTTTATACACAATTTCAAAGTGAAAATGATTCTAAAAAAATAAGTTGGAATATTTTATAAAATTATTATTTAATTAAATTTTACAACCAATTTAAAATATAATTTAAACTTATAAATGAATTATATGAAGAAGCAGTTTTGAATTAAAATTCCATATTTTTAACTATTCATTACAAAATGAAACCTTACAGAAAAATACCAAAAATTTATCCTAAAGTAATTTTTAAGTTATTCCTTCAATGATAAAATAAATATTTAAATATAAAATCTATTAAATATTCAATAACATTATTTAATGTGTCTTCTCCATAAAAATTCATTAAAAATGCCTTAATAAAAATATAAGTATTAAATCATAAAAGTGGGATTGTTTTTATGTTATGTCTATAAAATGTATTGGATGAATTTAAAAATATTTTTATTAAATATATTACATATATATTACATTAATATGACATAGTAATTTTAATTAATTTAATTTATTAGTGTAAATTAACTTTTTGGGTATAATATTATTTTATTTTATATTCAATCGAGTTTCAGTTTCATTTCTAAATAATTTTAAACCAATGAATTACATATATATATTTTTAAACTATAGATTTTAATAAGATAGTTATCCCTTTTCATTAATACTAATTTAATGGAAATGTTATATTAAATAATATGTTATTATTCAGTAAAACACAGTCTCTCATATTACAAAAGTAATCAAGGAATTTCATAGTTTTATGTAACCCAAGCTATCCACAGTGTTCCATGTAGATAAATCTCTCATTTGTGTTGTTTATAAAGCATGATTAACTTTTTTGTCTTTATAATATAAGAAAATAATAGTTATTTAATATAATATAAATCTATTTTTAGTGTTGCATGAAATCGAAAATATCAAAAAGTTTAAATTAATTTGAAAAATATACTTTACAAAATCTCAGGGTGTTACATTTGTAATGTCTCGGATTTTCCATGTATTATTTTTAAATATTATATGGAATTATTACGAGACCAGGCGCAGAGAAGGCACCTCATTCCAAGGCCTAGTGAGACCAGAACAATGGTTTGAATCTTTTTTAAGTTAAGTAAGTCGGCACTTGTGTGCAGTTGTGGCAGTTTCCAAAAAAATGCCCGGATTAAAAATCTGAGGGCACCATTGCATCTGGGATAATGACCTTACCAAATAAAGGGTCTAAACTCGACTGGAAAGGGTCAAGAGAAAATATAATTTTTGGACGTTTTTAGTAAAATAAAATAAAATAAATTGAAATGTTTATTTTATTTATTTAATTGGAAATATCCGCTGCAGTGCAGCGACAAAGCAGCTTTCTAATAATTATGTCATGTCATAATGACACAGAAATTGAAACTTGACTCTTTAATGATGCAATATAATAGAATGATAAATTGCATTCCCCTTTTTAATGGGATCAATCAAATGGTGGTCGTTGAATAATTTTTGAGAGGAACCTCTGGACAAATTCATGGAGCCTTGGAGAAAACTCTTAGCGACAAATGACGACGAATCGAAGCTATGAATCTCTATGCCAACGTGGTTGAAGGATCTCAAAAAAGACGGAAGGGAGACCCTTTTCATCAATGATTAATCCTTTATTAAACTTAGGGGTTTTTATTTCAATACTCTTTCCCCATTTTTAAATTTAAATGATGAACGCAGATCAACCACAAACAATTTGATCCGCGGATTTGTATGTTATTGCAGGAGGGTTTTAAAGTGATTATTCTGGGGAAATTATTCTATGTTGATTAATATTTTTGATTTCTCCTCCATTTAAGCCTACTAACAGTAGCGGATCAAAGCCGTGAAGAATGATGGTGGAGGTTCGTTCCTCAATTTGTTTTATTGTATTTTCTTTCCCCATTCCTTCTCGTGTGTTCTTCACTTTCTCTGCATTCTCCGTGGGGTGACGAACAACAGATCGTTGCGCACCCGTCTTGCGACGCAACAATTCCAAACTGGAAATATGACATCGTGATGACCTAGCAAAGGTGTGACAGTGACTGTGAAAGGCGAATCGGCTCGGATCAGAAGAGGTCGTTCTTCGAGCATTCTTCGCGCGGGAAGATCAAAACATGTTTTTTGAGCCGATCGAAGGTCCGAAAACAATTCAAGTAGCTTCGTGGTGTTGGGGTGACCAAAACCCAGGAGTTTCATGAAGATTTAATGACTGAATCGATGAACAAGACCTCACCGGAGGTGCGATGGCTGAGGTTCATGTTTCTGGAAATTTCCAGAATACACAGTGTGTATCTCTGAAGAACACGCCGTGTGGACCGGCTCAGCAGTAGCTAGGGTTTTGGGCGTCAGACAGGTATCACATGGCATGTGACCCCAGTCACACAGCATGTTGGACCTTACTCGAAGCTTGGCATGTGCTTTGGAAGGTACACGAACACAGGATGGACTACACGGCTTCAGAACACGGCGTGTACTCTCTACACGGCATGGAATAGGTGGCTACATAGGACTCAGCGTGTATCTAGAGGGGGTACACATACATGGGGTGTAGTACATGGTTGTGTACTGCACCACACATCCTAGTGAGGCCAGTAGCGCGGGTCACCCCGTATACCGACTATACAGGCTGGCGTACGTGGGTTGAGGCCGTGTACGGGCACATGGCCAGCGTACACAAAGCCGACCCCAGTTACTCAGACACAGTGTGTAATCCATACCACACACCGTGTACTAATTTTTTCTACATGAACGACCTTACAGCATGGGCCATTGAACACGGGTAGTACCTAGGGTCAGAAGACATAGTGTGTGACCTTCCTACACGCCATGTACTTTTTGGAAAACATCTTGGTCGTCTTGTCCATCGTATCTTGGACATGTTTCGTTTGGGTTCGTGCCCCTTCTTCTCATTCCCCTGAAGTTCAGGAATCCTTTACTTTTATATGAGTATGATCCCTTCAGCAGGACTTTATGTGATGGAGTCAGGCATCCCTCTGAGAGGCCCAGAGTGAGATCCTCTATCCATTCTTGGCCCAAGGTAGATTCAGGTATCGACGTGACCAAGTCTACCAGGCATTGATCCTCTACCTAGCTGGTGAATCTGGATTAGTCGTGGTATCCTCTATGGCCCTGGAAGTGATACTCATTTGTGTATCATGATATTTCCCCACTCAGGAGTGTGTCTCCCATAATGAGTGTATCTATCTATCATGATCCTACCAACTCAGGAGTGTGTCTCCTATAATGAGTGTAACTACCTCTCGTTACGTTTCCTAATGGACAGTACTTCTCAGACAGACGTCATCATAACTACCAGACTCATGGAGTGTGTTCTCCTGGAACGAGTGCTTTGTGGAATCTTTGAATGGAATCCCTAGACAGGGGTATGCGGCTGTGTGACTAGCCTCTAGGCTGAGGGTCTGGGTTTTGAGTATATCTGGATTGTGTTTCTCCGCTATATGATCTGTAGACATATACTGTGTAGAGATGATTGTACCTTTACTTTTTGTATGGATTTGTGGTTTTCAGGGTCCTATACTGAGTATTGTTATACTCACCCTTTCACGGACTTTACCCGCACGTGTCGTGTCTTGTGCAGACGAGCTGCATTTTGACAG
This sequence comes from Viscum album, assembly GCA_963277665.1. Taxonomy (NCBI): domain Eukaryota; kingdom Viridiplantae; phylum Streptophyta; class Magnoliopsida; order Santalales; family Viscaceae; genus Viscum; species Viscum album. Next base: position 1,657,484,525 of record OY728119.1, read on the forward strand.
AGTCCAGGGTGGACCAGGACATGACCGAGCCTTCTGAGTTCCCTATATGCTGAGTCATTCCTATGGCTACGAGTAGTATTCCCAGCACCTCTTTGTGTTTACAGTTTGTACTTTTCACTTTTCATACTCTTGTTTTGGTGGTCTTGTATTCTGGCCTAGTTTACTTTCAACACTTTACCTTCTGTCGTACTCTGTTGGTTGGGTTTAGTTGTATACATGCATTTTGTTCCTTAGTAGTTTTTTTTCATTTCAGCATTTGTGGGCTTGGAGATGTGTGTGTGTGTACAGGTTCTTAGGAAATGCCTCCCATGTTAGTGATATGCCTACTCGGTACTAGTCACCAGCCCCTGGCCTATTGGAGGCCAGCTTGGGGGGTCATGGCGCGGGCCCCACTGGGACGGGTTGTGATAGAGTGGTATCAAAGAGAGGTTTTCGGTTCTACCTTAGGACCAAGAGTCTATGAGATTGATTTGGGGAAATAGTGTTAAGTGTTTCGAGCTCGTATTTCAGGCCAGAGACTCTACTGTTGGGGTAGGCGGCCAATGTATCCATACACCAGGACTTTGATAACCTACTTTTCAACTCAGTACATGAAAATACTAGTTTACGGGAAATAAAATAATGGTACATTAATCATATAGGAATGGGTTGTGTTTTTCCATGTCCTTTGAGTGAGTTATCTAGATATACTCATGGTACATCTTGTTTCTTTACAGGATGCCTCCTTGACGCATACCCGCTAGGATTCAGCAGCGTGTTCACAAGGATGACCCCCTCAATGATGAGGCTTCAATACAGGGACCAGTTCCCCAGGTATTTCCACCAGGTGGTTCTCCAGCTATGCCACCACCAGTGGAGCATCCAGTGGTACCTACAATACTGGTCGATGAGGAGCGCAGGCTAAGTGTGCTCCATGAGTTCCAGACACAGAGACCCCTCAGGTTCCAAGGCGAACCTGACCCTCAGGCGGCTGAGGACTGGCTTGAGGTGGTGACTAGATTTTTCCGTCTGGTGAGGACACCAGCAGACCAGATGGTGATCCTAGGAGCGAGCCTTTTTCAGGGTTCGGCAAGACGATGGTGGAGTCTGACCACACAGACTCACGACGAGGAGAATCTTTCATGGATGGAGTTTGAGAAACTCTTTAAGGAGGAGTTCTCTCCAGTTTACGTTGAGAGAGGTACGCATCCATGAGCTTCTTCATCTCCAGTAGGGCAGTATGATGGTAGCTGACTATTCATTGAGGTTCAACAACCTCGCCAGGTACTCGATGGATATGTCCAGGGATCAGTACTTCAGAGATCGGATCTTTGAACGAGGTCTACGAAGAGACATCCGAGCTAGCTTCGTGCCTCTATGAATTTCAACATATGATGGAGTACTTGAGAAGGCATTGGTGATTGAGAGCTTCTTGGTGGAGCAGAAGTAGCTGACAGTTGTTAGCAGCAGGTAGACAGGTCCGGAGACCTCGACAGTAGGGAGTTGATGTTGGACACAGGGATCAGGATGTGAGAGATGTCAGAGGAGGACCTAGCATAGGGGATCGATGGTCCAGGGCTCTCAGGCTGGATCTAGTCATCCTAGGGAGAAGCGATGCTACGCGTACGACGGTAGGGGACATCTCGCTAGATATTGTCCGACCCATCGGGCTGCTGATAGAGAGGCGGTGGATGGACCACCGAGGTAGAGACAACGAATGGAAAAGGTAGACCCGCCAAGCGGTGGACATGGAAGAGGAGTAGGGAGAGCTGTAGGTGGTGGAAGATGCTTCGACTTACTTCCACCACCACCCCCAGGAGGTCTGTACCAGGCTTAGGGAGCTGGGGGACAGGGGCAGGGACAGCTACATGTGGTCGAGGCATATGACCCAGGGGCTCTAGGGATGATTTGAGGTACGATCTGTGTCTTCTCTACCTTAGCTTCCATAATTTTAAACATAGGTGCCAGTCATTCCTTCATCTTCACATGTCTTGTGCGAAACCTTGAGATTCTGGTACAACCGTTGACTCAATCCTTACGCTTGGAGACACATACGATAGGAGACTCGACTATCACACACCTTTGTGGATATTGTGATATTAAACTTAGAGGTGAGAGTTTTGGTTGGAACCTCTTGGTGGTAGCTTCGAGGCCTTACAACTTCATTCTCAGTATGGATTGGTTATCTTTGATTCATGCCCAGATTGACTGTTTTAGGCAAAGAGTGCGGTGTGTCTGCAGTGACGGGACGAGGTTTTCCTTTGTTGGAGAAAAGGAGAATGAGGCAACACAAAACGGGATCATGCATAGAAGGGTGCAGCCAGTCACTCATGAGTTGGCTATCCTTGCCCTCGAATCAGTATATGAGATGAGCTCCCAGTTCCCAGCAATAGTGGCGGAGTATGAGGATGTCTTTCCCGTAGATGTTCCATGACTACCTCCCCATCGGGAAATCGACTTCTGCATCGACTTACACCCCAGGATGGCACCGATTTATTCGTCAGCATATCGGATGTCTCTCGTAGAGATTCATGATATGAATGTACAGTTGGAGGATTTGTAGAGCAAGGGTTTCGTGAGACCCAGTGTTTCACCCTCAGAGGCCCTAGTCTTGTTTTCCAAGAAGGTAGACAAGATTTTGAGGTTGTGCATGTATTACTGGCGCCTGAACCAGGTGACAGTGAAGAACAAGTATCCACTACCAAGAATCAATGACCAATTTGATCTGCTAATATGGGAACAGTGGTTCTAGAAGGTTGACCTTCGGTCAAGTTATCACCAATTACAGGTATGGGTGAGGATATACTGAAGACAGAATTCAGATGCTGCTACGGTCACTATGAGTACTTAGTGATGCCTTTAGGCATGAAAAACGCCCCCGCAGTATTCATGGGACTGTTGAACTAGATCTTCCAGACGTATTTGGACTAGTTTGTAGTGGTCTTCATTGACGAAATCCTTGTGTACTTGGCGTCAGAGGAGGAGCACGCGAGACACCTGTGGATGGTTCTAGACATACTCTGAGAGCACCAGCTTTATGGGAAGCTCTCTAAGTGCCAGTTTTGGATCCAGAAGGTCCACTTTCTAGGACATGTCATCTCATAAGATGGTGTAGCTGTGGACCCAGCCAATTTGGAAACAATGTTAGCAAGGTATCCACCTCGGAGCATGACGGAGGTGCGAAGCTTCCTTGGGTTGGCAGGATATTACCGGAGATTCATTCTTGATTTGTCCCGAATATCAGGACTGATGACAGCCTTGACCTGGAAGGGGAAACCCTTCATGTGGAAGGAGAAGTTCCAATAGGCTTTTGAGCAGTTGAGATAGAGTTTAACAAGCACCCCAATCTTGAGATTTTCGGAGGAGGGTGTCGAGTACGTAGTTTTATGCGACGCATCAGGGAATGGGCTTGGTTGTGTCCTGATGCAGAAATAGGCAGTGATTGATTATGGTTTGTGCCAACTTAGGAAACATGAGCAGAACTATGTGACCCATGATCTCGAGTTGGCAGTGGTAGTCTTCACATTAAAGATGTGGAAACTCTACCTTATGGGAGAGCGATTCATCATCTACTCTGTTCACAAGAACCTCAAGTACATCTTCTCACAGAAGGATCTGAATCTGAGACAGAGGCGTTGGATAGAGTTCCTCCAGGATTATAATTTCGTGATTATATATACTTATGGGAAGGGGAAAAAGGTGGATGATGCTATTAGAAGGAGGTCGAGCTCACAGCTGTTGAGTGAGGTGACAGAGCTGTTATCCATGTTGTAGTTGTCCTTCATGGACAGAGAGAATGCAGCTTACCTACGGTTGATGGTTATCGCCCCTCCACTCTTACAGCAAGTTAGGGAGGCACGGCTTGTGGATGGAGACTTTAAGGCTTTACGTGCTCAGTTATCCACAGGACATGCTCCTGATGGATATTCGCATGGTGAGGAGAACACACTTCTTTTTAGAGGATGCACTGTCGTACCAGTGGTGTTGCGGGAAGAGGTTCTGAAGTAGTTTCATACATCCCCCTTGGCGGTACATCTGGGAGTGGAAAAGATGTACCAGGATCTTGGACGGTAGTTATAGTGGTCAGGAATGAAGAAGGCAGTAGCGAAGTTCGTTTCTCGATTCCTTACATTCCAGCGGGTGAAGGGTGAGCACCAAGTTCCAGTGGGATTAGCTCACCCCTGGAAGTTCCAGAGTAGAAGTTGGTTAGAATATTTATGGACTTAGTGACAGGATTACCATGGATGTCCAAGGGGCATGATTCCATCTATGTGATCATTGACCAACTCACCAAGTCGGCCCACTTTCTAGCCATAAGGGAGCAGAGTTCTGTAGAGAGCATGGGACGCCTCTACGTGTAGAAGATAGTTCGGCTTCATGGCATCCCTTAAACGATAGTCTCGGACCAAGATGCATGTTTTACATCCCAATTTTGGAAGGTATTATAGGAGGATTTTGAGACTCATCTACTCTTGAGAACGACGTTCCATCCACAGACTGATGGTCAGACAGAGAGGACCATTTAGGATCTGGAGGATATGTTACGAGTCTGTATCTTGGACTTTGGTCCTAGTTGGGAGGACCACCTACCACTGGTGGAGTTTTCATACAATAACATCTACCACTCCACCATTGGTATGGAACCTTTCGATGCATTGTATGGGAGACCATGACGGTCACCTATTTGCTGGACTAACCCCGAAGAGTCAGCACTCATGGGTCCAGAGTTGGTGCGAGTCACCACTGAGAAGGTGCAGATCATCCGGGATCAGATAAAGACTGCACAGAGCCAGAATAAGTCTTATGTTGACAGACGACAGAGACCCTTGGAGTTTGAAGAGGGATACCACGTCTTGCTTCGGGTCTCACCCCGACGTGGGATACAGAGGTTTGGGTGAGGTGGCAAGCTATCTCTGAGGTTCATCAGACCTTTCCAGATACTGTGCAGAGTCGGCGAGGTGGCATACCACCTAGATCTACTAACGCAATTGCATCGGGTACATGAAGTCTTCCACATGTCACAGTTGAGGCGGTATGTGCATGACCCATCGCACGTCATCGACTGGGACGAGCTGGACATCAAGGATGGGGTGACCTTTGCTGAGTACCCATTGGAGATTGAGGATGGGAAGGAGAGGATCCTTCATGGGAAATTGATTCCCTTGGTGTGCGTTTGGTGGTAGAATGGGAATATTCAAGAGATCATGTGGGAGCGGGAGGCTTAGATCTGTGCCTAGTACCCCCATCTTTTTGAGTAGTCTTGTTTTGTCTTTTCAAGGACGTAAATCCCCAAGGTGGGGAGAATTTAATGTCTTGGATTTTCCATGTATTATTTTTAAATATTATATGGAATTATTATGAGACCAAGAGCAGAGATGTCACTTCATTATGAGGCCTGGCGAGCCCAGAACGGTGGTTTGAAACTTTTTTAAGTTAAGTGAGTCGGCACTTGTGCGCGGTTGCGGTAGTTTCCAAACGGATTCTCAGATTAAAAATTCGAGGGCAGCGTTGCGTCTGGAATGACGACTTTACCTAAGAACGGGTCTAACCTCAACCGGCATGGGTCAAGGGAAAAAGTTAATTTTCAGACGTTTTTAGTAAAATAAAATAAAAAAAATTGAAAATATTATTTTATTTATTTAATTGGAAACATCTACTACAGCACAGTGACAGGGAAGCTTTCTAAAAATTATGTCATGTCATAATGACTAAAAAACGGAAACTTGAGTCTTTAGTGACACAACATAACAGAACGTTGAATTGCATTCCCCTTTTTTATAGCATCAATTGAATGGTAGTCGTTGACGAATTTTTTAGAGGATTCTCTGGAGAAATTTTTGGAGCCTTGGAGAAAACTCTCTGTGACAAACGACTACGAATCGAAGCTGTGAATCATTGTGCCAATGAGGTTGAAGGATCTCGATGAAGATGGAAGGGAGACCATTTTCATCAATGATTAATCCTTTATTAAAGGTAGGGGTTGCTATTTCATTCCTATTTACCCATTTTTAAATTTAAATGATGAACGTGGATCAACCACGAACAAGTTGATCCGCAGATTCGTACGTTCTTGCAGGAGGGTTTTATAGGGATTATTATAGGAAAATAAGTCCATGTTGATTAATATTTTTGATTTCTGCTCTATTAAAGACTAATAATGGGAGAGGATCAATGTCGTGATGAATGACGGCAGAGGTACGTTCCTCAATTTGTTTTATTGGATTTTTTTCCCCTTTCTTTCTCGCACGTTCTTCATGTTCTTCACGTTCTTCACGGGGCAAAGAACAATAAATCGTTGTGCACCCATATTATGACACAATGATCCCAAAATGCAAATATGACATCGTGAAGGCCTAGCAGAGGTGTGACAGTGACTACGGAAGGCAAATCAGCTCAGATTTAAAGAGGCCATTTTTCGAGCGTTTTTTGCATAGGAGGATCAAAACATGTTTTCGGAGACAATCGGAGGTCCAAAAATAATGGAAACAGCTTCGTGGTGTATGGGCGACCAAAACCCAAGAGTTTCATTATGATCAGATGACCAGATTGATGAACAGGACCTCACTAGAGTCGTGACGGCGGAGGTTCATGTTTCTGTAAATTTCTAGAATACACAGCATATATCTCTGAAGAACACACCGTGTGGACTGGCTCAGCGACGGCTAGGTTTTGGGCGTCAAACGGGTATCACACGGTGTGTGACTCCGGTCACATGGCATGTTGGACCTTACCTAAATCTTGGCGTGTACTTTGGAAGCTACACGAACACGGGATGGACTACACGGCTTCAGAACATAGTGTGTACTCTCTACACGACCTGGCAGAGGCGGCTACGTGGGACTCGGCGTGTATCCATGGGGGTACACGAACACAGGGTGTAGTACATGGCTGTGTACTGCACCACACTGCTAGGTGAGGCCAGTAGCATGGGTCACCCCATGTACTGACTACACGGACTGGTGTACATGGGTTGAGGTTGTGTATGGGCACTTGTCCAGCGTACACGGAGCCGACCCTAGTTACTCAGACATGGCGTGTAATCTATACCACATGTCGTGTAATGACTTTTTATACACAATCGACCTTACGACATGGGTCGTTGCACACGGGAAGTACCTAGGGTCAGAATACATGGCATGTGACCTTCCTACACGCTGTGTACTTTTTCGAAAATGTCTTGGTCATTTAGTCCACTGCATCTTGGACATGTTTCATTTGGGTTTTTTCCCCTTCTTCCTGTTCCCTTTAAGGTCAGGCATAATTTCCTTTTATAAGAGTATGATCTCTTCTGTAGGACTTTCTGTGATAGAGTCAGGCATCCCTCTGAGAGGCTCAGAGCGAGATCCTTTATCCATTCCTGACCCTGGGTAGAGTTAGGAATTGACGTGACCAACTCTACCAGGAATTGATCCTCTACCTAGATGGTGAATCTGAATGAGTCACAGTATCCTCCATGGCCCTAGCAGTGATCCACATCTGTGTATATTTATCTTTCCCAACTCAGTAGTGTGTCTCCTATAATGAGTGTATCTATCTATCGTGATCCTACCCACTTTGGAGTGTGTCTCCCGTAATGAGTGTAACTACATCTCATGAAGTTTCTCGATGGATAGTACTTCTCGGACGGATGTCATCAGAGCTACTAGACTTGTGGAGTGTGTTCTCCCAGAATGAGTGCTTCGTGTAATTTTCGAAAAGAATCCCTAGATAGCGAGTCTGGGTTTCGAGTATATATGGATTGTGTTTCTCCGCTATATGATATGTAGACATATACTATGTAGAGATGATCGTACCTTTACTTTGTGTATTTCTTTGTGGTTTTCGGGGTCCTCTACAGAGTATTGTTATACTCCCCCTCTGCATGGGCTTTGCCCATACGTGTCATTTCTTGTGCAGATGAGCATCCTTTTGATAGAGTCCAGGGCGGACCAGGACAAGATCGAGCCATCTGAGTTCCCTATAGGCCGAGGCGTTCCTATGGCTACGAGCAGAAGTCCCAGTACCTCTTTGTGTTTACAGGTTTGAATTTTCACTTTTTAGACTCTTGTTTTGGTGGGCTTGTATTCTGGCCCAGTTTACTTTCATCACTTTACCTTCCGGCGTACTATGTTAGTTGGGTTTAGTTGTATGCATGCATTTTGTTCCTTAGTGGTTGTTTTACATTTTAGAATTTTTGGGCGTTGAGATTTGTGCATTTGTACAGGTTCTTAGGAAATGCCTCCCATGTTAGTGATATGCCTACTCGGTACTAGTCACCATCCCCACGCCTATTGAAGGCAGGCTTGGGGAGTCACGGTGCGGTCCCCACTAGGATGGGTTGTGACAACATTCTACCCCCCTTAAATGTAATTTTGGTCTCAAGATTGATTTGTATTATCAAAAGATTATTATTTTAATGTACCTTTCATAGAAAATGATATTGTAAAAATAAAAAATAAAATCTCCTTTAGAAAATAATATTAGAAAGATACAATTTACTAAGGGGATCACATTTTTGGGATTCGATGTAAGAGAACATAGGTGGAATGTTAATACATAGACATGGAAGATAAATGTAAATATCAAGATCTATAGGATGGTGATAGGGAACCTATTTAGGAGTAATTTTACAATCACATATCCATAAATCAGTGATTATCTAAGAGACTATTTGATTCATCAAAAAATAACAAACTATGAAAACCTTTTAAATTTCATGATTCTTTTCCTAGAGTTATGGAATTTGCATGATAATTTATACATACATGATTTTATTCCCTTTAATATTTTTAATATCACCCTTTGGTTTTGAATTGATAGATTTTTTCTTTATCTCTAACCCTATGAAATGAATGATAATTTCATTCATTCTTGATGTACTCACATATTAGGAGATCTAGGATAAGTCATCCAATCTATAATAATTTACCATCAAAACAAATAGATTATCCTATATAAATAAGTCCTCAGGTGGTGAGATAATACTTTAATATCCAAAAATTTATTTGATGTGTGAAATAAAATTTCCATAAATTTATAGCCTTCTAGGATTGATCATTTCTCACTAAAATATGATCTTATCTTATATGAAATTTTTTTTATTGGATACTTTATTTCATCCTTACACTGATAGAGCATTAAATATCATTCTATTATTCCAAAATCATGGTACAGGGATATAATATCATGAAACATCAAAACATTATGAACATAAATATTATAATATGGATTATTCATAAAAAATCAAACATGAACTTCCAAACTATGTGGAAAAGGACACATTTTTTCAAATATTAATTATTCACATCATCCATTGTGATTGTATAAGCTTTACCTTTATCTACATCTTAAAATATTTTTAATTTTGATCATCATACTTAACCTTTAGTTTTATTAAATTTCTAGCATAATGACATACTTCTTATATTTGAAATAGTGAATTTTTGGATGTGCACTCTTTGGAAAATTGTATTTATTCATGTTACCTCATCATTCATCTGCTTCATAAACATTATTCCTACACTTGAAAATTTTTCCAATTCCCCTAATTAAACTTCTTCAATGTTTAATTCCATAATTTGAGCATAAATTAATCCTTATATTCTTCCCTCCATGGTCTTTAGAGATTTCTATGAATTATATATTTATTTTCTTATCATGAAAAATAGATTTATGGGAAGATTAAATCCCCCCTTTTGTATGAAGAATATGAGGAAGTTACTTTCTGAAAAAATAGGTTCTTGAACTCATTATAATCCATTGATTAAATTTTATCTTATTTCCTCATATTATTTATAAAGTTCACCCACTTTTTTACTTCACCTTCAAATAAATAAGTTCCCAATATAATTTTTTGGAATTTTTAACAATGTATAATGAAAAATATCATTTAAGTGGTATAAATCCATTTCTCAGCAACAATTGGATTAATTGTTCCACTAAAATAAGGTGTATGTTTCCTTGTAAAGGATTTAAGAAAAAATTGTTCACATGTTTGGTCATTTGGAAATTTACCATGACTCATGGATTGATAATTTTGAATCACAAATATGTTTTCATATCTAACTTCTATAACATTCATTTTCTTAGGGGTTCATCATTGCATTTTCCAATGAATTACTCATTATCATAGTTCCATTGGTTTATCCATTTACTAAAACCAAAAATTATAGTGTGACCAACACTTATCATAGTGGAAAATAAAAAAATCATTAAATGAAACTACTTAATGTATTTGTAAATAACGAAACCTTCATTAATAAAAGACACCTTAGTATTATCCTAGGTTATTCATAGATAGATTCTATTTAAATACTTCATGATGGTTCAAAATGGGTTTGTGAATTTCTAAATCACATCCCCCGAGAGTGAAAACCAATTGTGCAACAATTCCCATTATCGTGTACCAAATTACCCTAACTAAGGAATGGTACATCTTTTCAGAGTTATTACCCCTAGTTATATATGTACTAGATCCAAATCCACTTATAGTATTGATACATGGATGTATTTCTGGGAAACTATATTCTCTATCAATTAAAAAAATTCCAAGATATTATTTTTATACATATCTTTATCCTTAGACTTATCCTCAAAAATGACTTCAGGTTTATCACTAGGGTATTATTATTCTATCTTCTAATGGTTGACTGAAACCTTAGATTTATACCAACTATAGTGACCCATTCTTAACATACAAGGATATTATATAATTTATTATTAATATTCAGAATATAAAAAAAATACATTATTTATGACCATAATAATATTGTGTATTTGGAAAAATGGAAAAAAATATTCTATATTGGTGAATGATATAAAATGTCTCAAGTAATGATATTCCCCTCTAGTACTTAATCATAAAATATTTTGTCATAACATTGGGAAATTAAAAAAAAGAAAGGGGTGAGATCGAATGATCTATATGGGTAAATAAGGGAAATGTGTAAGAATAAAATGAACATAAGTTTATGATAATGTTAGAATAACATTTTAATATCATACCCTTCATATCAAAAATCATAATCATGATACGTGTCATAAATATTGAATGTTCATAAGACATGAATCATATATAAATCAAGCTCAAAAACCATGAAATCATAACATATGAATAAGATAATGAATTGTTTCATGAACATCAATTTATAACATCATGAACATATATATATATATATATATAGGTTTACATATTATGTTAAGGACATAAAATCCGGCCCTCTCAATGAATTATGGACATGAAACCTGGTCCATTCATAATGATGTGAAAATGAAATACGGTTCATCATATCATTTTGAACATGTAATTAGGTTCACACATAAAATTGTGGACTTGAAATAGGGTACATGTATAACATTCTGAATATATAATCAGGTTCACACATAACATTATGAACACATAATAAGGTTGACTCTTATCATTGTGAACATGTAATCAGGTTCATGTGTAAACATATGGACGTGAAGGCATGTCTATGCATAACATTGTGAACATGAAATCAGGTTTAGACATAATAATTATTCTTATGATTCATACATTGTTACCTGAATAATTTGAGGGAGATATAGGTCCCACCCATGTCACGATAACATCATTCATACATGTGACATGAAATAAAAATTTCAACATATCATGACACATAAAAATAGATAGGTTTTGTAAATGTCAAATTAAAACCCATGAAATTAAGTGGATATCTATAACATTTCATAATATCATAATCTATGAGAAGATATAGGATTCATTATCAATTATCAAAACATAACCCATGAAAATAATTTGGTTTCAAAACCATATAACTTGTTAATGAGAAACGGGTTTCATAAACATCATGTCATCCAAATATTAAACATTTATATAAATAATATGAGTTGAATAATTGAATCATTTCACTATAAATGAATTAGTAACACCAATGGGAATTATCTTATATGAGAGATAATTTTCAAAGATCTTTGAAAAACACATCTTGACAAAAACATCCATTCTTCATTGAAAAATTCATTTTTAAAAACATAAACTTTTGAAAACAATTTACAATAAATTAAAATTGAAAAAATATAGTGAATGCTTCAAAATAAGATTGGAAAACTTATTCCTTGAAACATTTTAAAGAATTCATGAAAACATTTAAATCATTTCTTAAACATAAAACATTATCGAAAACCTATTTCTTTTATAATAACATTGATATATTTTAAAGGAATAATTTTAAAATGCATTAAACCTTATTGAAAACCTTTTAAATTGATTAAAATATAATAAAATTCTCAAATATTAAAAAAACATATTTCAATTAAATTAAACATGTAAACATACAATGGAATAATATGAGGGACTTACTAAATATAGGTTCCCAAACACATACCAATCATGGTTTTTAATTTTATCATGTTTCCTCATATTATTGATGATATTCCACCACTGTTTATATTCACCTTCTGAGTGATAAGTTCCTAATATAACTAATTTCTATTCTAAAAATGATGAATGAAAGAAAAAATTAGTGGTAAAAATCCATTATTCAACCATTAACAGGTCATTTTTTACACTAAATGAAGGTGGACATTTCCATAAAAAGGATTCAAGAAAACATTGTTCCATCATTTTTTAAATTAGAAATTTATCATGACTCATGGATTGATTGGGTTGTATAAAAAATATGTTTTTAAATCCATCATGCATAACATTTGGTTGCAAAGTGGTGGTAATCATTGTACTCCTCGTTAACACAGTTCCTTTAGGTTCACCCATTTACTAAAACCATAAATCATTGTATGAGAAACACTTAACATAATGTAAAAACACATAATCATGAAAAATAATTTCTTAAAGGATGTTTAAATAATAACACCTTCATTAATTTATGACACCTTAGTTTTATCCTAGATTATTTATATACAGATTATATTTAAATCATTTGTGATGGTTAATGAATATTTTTTTATTTTCTAAATCTTATCCACTTGGAGTGTCAAACTAGAAGTACAAAAAACCAGTTTTTGAGTACCATATTACCCCGAGTCTATCCCATAACATATTATCAAAGTAGTTTACACTAGGTACATCTATTCCAATGCCACACCCACTTATAATATCCAGATAGGGATTTATTTCTAGAAATCCACTAACACTATCCTTTACTAAAACTCAAGGATAGTTTCCTATAAATTTTCTTATCCGTAGACTTTTCCCAAGACATTTCCTCATGGTTATCACTAGTGTTTTATGATCCAACCTTCCAATGGTGAAATAAACAATTCCATTAAAATAAATTATTGCAACCCTGACTTAATATACATGGATATTACACTATTTATGATTAATATTTAGTATATTACAAAAGTACACTCTCAGGTACTGTAATAGTTTAGTGTAATTTTAAAAAAATCATCTAACATAGTGAAAGATCTTAAATGTCTCTAGTAAATATCTTCCTCTATAGAAATTATATGTATATATATATAATTACCTTATAACATGGGGAAAGGAATCATAATAAAGGGGTTCACTCAAATTACCAATAAGGGTAAATAAGTGAAATTTGTAAGAATAACATGAACATAAGGGTATGAGAACTTGAGTATAACATTTGATGATCATACCCAGTATATCAAAGATCATAATTATGAGGCATGTCAAAAATAGTTGAAATTCATAAGAGATAAATCATATATAAATCAAAATCATAAGCCTTGAAAGATTAAAATATGAATAAGGCATCTAATTGTTGGATTCACATCATCTTATAACATCTTAAACATGTATTACTATATGTAGGTTCACAAATTAAATTATAGAAATGAAATCTGAATACCTTATAGACTTATGGACATGAAACTCAGAACACTCATAATGTTGTAATCATGTAGTATGGTTCACTCATAACAATGGGAACATGTAATTAGATTTACACATAAACTTATGAACGTGAAATAGGGTCCATTCATAACATAGTGAACATGTAATCAGTTCAAGCATAACATTATAAACACTTAATAACTTTCACTCATAACATTGTGAAGATGTAATCAGGTTCATTAATAACATTTATACTCATGAATCATCTATATTTACCCAATTCAATGGAGGGAGATATAGTTCCCCCCCATGTCATGATTACATCATTCATACATGTGGCGCAAAATAACACTTTCATCATATCATGTATAAGGACCCAGCCTTAATCATTACATAATCTTTAATTAAGTTAATAATTCACATTGAGGATCTTTTAAGGTTTATATTTTTAGAGAATTAGGTCATAACATATACATAACAACTTAAATATTACATGTATACACTTCTACAGAGTATCCACTTTTTCATAAAATAAAAACTCTTTGAAAAAGAGAGTCATGTCTAGTTTTATGTTTTAGACAGCATGACATTTCATTGATCCCATCCTTGACCCTATTCCACTTTATGTCCAGTGAAAATCATTTCAAAAACTTGGGATGAGCATAAATAACTCAGAAAGGGATATACAAATAAGGAAAACTCTTAGTTTTTCATAACAACAAGTAAACCATGAATACCATATCATAAGTAATAATTTTCACCATTATGAAGTAGAAAATACTCTTCACAGAATAAAAGATCATTGCTTACCCTTTTTTAACCAAAATATTACCATAAAACACATATAAAGAACACATAACATATAAATGTAATTTTGGACATAAACATACATAAATGGAATAACCATACGGTCGAATTCTACACAAATCACTAAATGGAATAGCCATATGGCCGAATTTCATAACCAATGAATTGGAGGTATTAACGTAGCCACCTGTCCTGGATTATTAGGCTACCACCTGTCATTTGGTTTATCACATAACCACTTGTCAAATGTCCAAGTACCATTATAAAATCATAACACATAAAATATTTCAAATATAAACATTTCACTAATAACATTTCATTTGCAATCACAATAAATAGTTTCAATATATTAAAATAATAAATCCATTTCAAAAACCATTTTTAATACCAAAACACCCAAAAACAAAATATGGTATTTCTTTTCCTTTTAAAAAGAGTAAGGCTTATAGAGGAAGCCAACTAACGATTATGGGGGCGGAGTGGTCATTGTCACCACAAACGTTAAAAACATTCATTTTTTTGTTTTTTAGAAATCTATATAGAAAAAGATTCCCTTTGAAATAAATTAAAATTCAAAGCGATTTATTATATACCGTATAAAATAAATTCCTTTATAAATCAATATATTCCTCAATGAAAGGTGATTGAGACGAAGTCCCTTATCTATAATCTAACATGAACCATTCGTTCTTTAATCTCCTGAATAGTAAACTAAAGATAATTTTTACATTATTGATAACCTTTATCATGGTTATTATTCTTTTTATATCACTTATTACCATGTTATAAACATTATGTAATCATTTAAGTTAACAACAGCTGTTTTGTCGATATTTGGTACTTGAGTCAAAAATAAACTTTTTATATTTACAAGTTGTCTATGTGGTAAAATTTAGTTTATATCAAGAATGATATTCATGATTTATATATCATATATATCTTATATATCCAGTATATATTTTTATTTATAAAAATACATAACATTTGGAGATAAGAAATGAAATGCACCGTTAATGGAGATTGTAAGTCGTAGGTACGCATGAACACTACTTTCATTTATATTTTTTATTTTAATAGAAAGAAAACATAATGATAAATAGGTATGTTATAATTCCAAATCACATATAATTTCAGTAACTCTATCCTTTATACGTTCTCTGTGTGGTATGAACAGGTCATATCACATTGAAGGGGCGATAGTCCCCACTTCCTCAAATGAAATTATCATATTTAACCATTATGGAAACCATAAAGGTATGATATAAATAATAAGTTAAGATTTATAGAGACTATAAATATAATATATATCACATATAAATACATTTTCTTCATAATGGACACCATGAGAGGCGGTAGGAGTTAATTGAACAATGATCTTTTCGTGAGGTTGTAGTTCGCCATCCAAAGAAACAGTATGGTATTTACCCATTAAATGGAGGTGTGTGTCAGTGTAGTTAGAATAATTCTAATAAAAACAACCTATTATATTGAGGATACTAGTGTTGTTATAAATTAATGTAATAAAGAGATTTTAGGGGGTTGGAGATGTAAAATAAAAGAAAAGAACTCAATAGAATATGTTACCTTTAAATCAGTTATCTCCCTTTGGTTTGAACCAAAACATTTACTTGAATTGCTTTATGACTAAGTGAAGGATTATATGAAGAATTGAGGGATGTAGGGAGATTAATTGGGAATAGGTTGGATGATCCAAGGGTCTTGAGAGGTGTAAGAAATGGGATAGATGTGATGGCATTTTATAAGGGGTGGGAGGGGCTCTTTTGGAAAGTTAGAACATATTATTTTATTATATAATGATTTTTAGTTTCTAAAGGTCCAAAACTAATTAAAGTCAAATATAAAATGACTATTGTTAGAAATAAAATCATCCAATAAGAATTGGACGGATTTTAGATATTGTTTTAATTTTTATAATCTTATTTATTTAAATCATTCATTAACACCGCATCATTATTCTGTCATGAATAATTTAATTTATTTGATTTATAAAAATTTTGAAAAAAATAAAATTATATAGGAATTATTTTAATATTTTAAATGAATATTTATAGTACAAGAGATAACAAATATATCCCCATGAAAAAATTGATTTAGTAAAAGATATATGTTTATGTCATTTTTGTCTTTACTTTAAATTAATTAATATAAATTGTCAATATCACTCTTGAGTGGCTTCATGGAGTCCCAAAATCGACCCAAATATGCCCATGGTCAGATATATATTATTCAATATAATTAGTACACATGTTAGGGTACTTTTATATTATTATAATATTATTTTTACATTGTATTACCCTCTTTACCTGTACCAGCGGTAAATAAATGTCAAAAGTTACTATTCACCAAAAATTATTTTAATCTTATTGAACCTCATTTTACTTACTGATGACAATAGCGTATGTTATATTTTCTAAATTCAATTCACAGAAGAGGTAAATTTAAATTTATATGAAAAAATCGGTTTTTTAAATATTACTCAGTGTTTTCACTATTAATCAAAAATTGATGTTTTTTAGAAAAATACCAAAAATTTAACATAAGCTATATATGATATTTTGAATTCAAAAATAATTCCTATTTTACCAACTTCAAAATATATAAGTTTCATTAATTAATTTAATATTAATTCTCGTTGTAAAAAAAAGTGTGTTTTTAAGAAATAATAACTATCAAAAGATTGATACTTCTTTATGCCGAATTTAAAAGTGAAATTATTTCCAATTACCAACATCGGACTAAATGGTAAAAATATAATCTAATTAAACTTTAAAAACAATTAAAAAGATAATCTATGCATATAAATTAATTAGATTAAAAATAAGTTTTGAATTAAAATAAAGTATTTTCATTATTCATTAAAAAATTAATTTTTTCAGAAAAATACCAAAAATTTACCCAAAGTAAATTTTTATGTCCTGATTCTAAATAAGAATTTTATTTTTGACAAATAGAACATATAAAATTGAAACAAAACTAGATTTAAAGAGTATTCTCCATCAAAAGGTGGTAAATCGGCCTTTTAAAAATATTAGAATATTTATTCTTAAAATTAGATTCATTCACATTGTAAGCCTCTAAATTTTATTGGATAAATGTATAAACATTTAACAAATATGTATAATCATATTGTAGTTAGTTCTATTCATTTCTGCTAGAACAATGGCTAGACATTTACAAACTTTTAAAATAATATTATATTATTATTTTTCAATATAACTCAGCATTGTGTGCAACATAAGATTTCAAAGAAACCAGTTGTTTCATATCATGTATGCCATAGAACATAGCATCCCATTTAAAGTAAAATTAATATTTAATTCAAAAAATTTAATAAATATGAAAAAATTGTATTCTTTATTTTCCGGGGATGTTACATCCTTCCCCCTTTTATAAATTGCATCCTCACAATTTTTTATTCACATATCAAAAAATGGGGGTATTTATCCCTCATAAATTTTTAGATTCCCATGTTTCCTCTTCAACCATATGGTTTTTCCACAAAACCTTTGCCTGATTGACTACCTCATTCCATAACTCTTTATTTCTTCAGTTAATAATTTGGACTGGTTTTTCCATAAAAGAGCGATTCTATTCCAACTAAACTACCTATGGGCTCAAAACATTATATGAATCTGGCATATACTTTCTCAACATTGAAACATGAAAAACATTGTATAACTAAGATAAACATAGAGGTAATGCCAATATGTAGAAAATTGGTCCAACTTTCTCAAGGATTTCATATGGTTCAATGAACATTGGACTCATCTTTCCCTTCTTACCAAAACACATCTTACTTTTCAATAGAGAAACTTTGAGAAAGACATGATCACCTACCTTAAAAGAAATATTCTTCCTCTGGTTATCCGCATTACTTTTCTGACTACTCTGAGCTATTTACACGTGCTTCTGAATAAATTGAACTTTTTCTACCATATCTTCCACTAATTTTGGTCACCTCAGTTTCCTTTCACCTACTTCATCCCAAAAATATGGAGTTCGACATTGATTTCTATAAAATGCCTCAAATGGAGCCATATGTATACTGGAATGAAAAATATTATTATAAGAAAATTCAACCAAAGAAAGGTGTTGGTCCCAACATCCCTGGTTATCCATTGAGCAACCAAGTAGAATATCCTCCAATTTCTAAATTGTTCTTTCTGAATACCCATCTCATTGAGGATGAAAATTTGTACTAAAATTTAATTTAGTACCCACTAACTTCTGAATGACTTTCCAAAAGTTAGAAGTAAACCTGGGATCATGATCATATAAAAGGGAGAGGGTAACTCCATGCAACCTGGCTATCTCTTTAACATACAACCGAGAAATTTGATCTAGAGACAGTGTATCTCAAATAGGAATAAAATGAGCATATTTAGCCAATAGATCAACAATTACCTAGATTTTATTATTACCTCAATATTTGTTCGGTAATCCCACGATGAAGTCCATGGATATATTTTCCCATTTACACTCTGGAACCGATAAAGGATGAATAATACGATTAGGTAACTGGTACTCTTCTTTAACCTATTGACAAGTCAAAGACTTCATAGTAAAATCAGCAATATCTCTTTTTATTCCATCCCACCAGTAATACTCCTGAAGTTCTCTATACATCTTAATAATGACAGGATGAACTAAAAACCAAGAATGATGATATTCACATAACAACACATGATTCAACTGTGAATCATAGGGAATGAATAATCTCCTTACAAATCTCAAAATAAAATCATTATTAATGTTAAAATCACACAACTTTCCCTTCTAAACCAACTCTACATTTTTCTTCTACTCAATATCTTCCTTTTGCGCTTTCTTAATTATTTATGATAGATGTGATTTCCCTGACACCTGAAACAAAAAAGAGGAATTTCAAGCACCAAAAACTTCTATGACAATGTTTATCAAATCAAAAACCAAAGGATCTCGTTCCAAACGTATCATGATTAATGAAGCATTAAATTTTTTACTCAAAGAATCATCCAATTTATTTGCTTTTCCCAGATGGTAATGAATTTTGAAATCATAATCCTTGATTAATTCAAGTTATCTTATCTATCTCATGTTCAATTCTATATGAGTGAATATATACTTCAAAATTTTGTGATCAGTATATATTTCACATTTTACTCCATACAAATGATGCCTCCAAATTTTTAAAGCAAAAAAATAGCAGCTAATTCCAAATCATGTGTTGGGTAATTTAACTAATGAAGTTTCAACTGATGTGAAGCATAAGAAATTACCTGATCATTTTTCATATGGAAAAAGATAAGTCCTTTTAATGAAGCATCACTATAGATAAAAAATTCACCCTTTCTGGAAGGTAATTCCAAAACAAGAGAATTCACCAATATTCTTTTAAATTCCTAAAAACAATCATCACATTCTTTTTTCCAAATTAAGATAACACCTTTTCGAGTTAACTTAGTCAGTGGGATAGATAACCATAAAAACTATTCAACAAACCTCCAGTAATAACCATAAAAACCAAGAAAACTATGAATCTCAGTTATATTTGTGGGTCTTGTCCATTCTTCAATAACCGTGGTTTTAGAAGAATCAATAGTTATGCAATTTTTTGAAACAATGTGGCCAATAAATGAATTTTTCTGTAACCAAAACTCACACTTTATGAATTTTCTAGAAATTTTCTTTTCTTTTAAGGTTTGCATGACAACCCTTAAATGACTTTAATTTGCCTCTTTACTTTTAGAATGAACCAAAATATCATCAATAATCACAACCACCATTTATCACCTGAATAAATTGATCCATCACTGCATCAAACTATTCAATTCTGATTCTAACCATCTCAAGATGCTAATTTGGAAGTTCATTTCCCTATGTATGCCTTCCCAACACAACTACCATGTTTTCTCTATGAAAAACTATTCTGGACAAAGAAATATCGTAGATGAAGAAACATGATAATCTGTAAATGATGTATCATTTCAATATTAACATAAATTAATTTATGGATATTAATTTAACAATACCCTAAATCCTAAGGTTGTCTAAACTGAACTCAGATACCAACGATAAGGACCCGACCTTAAACATTACATAATCTTTAATTAAGTTAATAATTCACATTGAAGAACTTTTCAGGTTTATAGTTTTAGATAATTAGGTTATACCATATACATAAAAACTTGAATATTACATGTAGACACTTCTACACAGAATCCATTTTTTCATAAAATAATAACTCTTTGAAAAAAAGAGTCATGTCTAGTTCCATGTTTTATATATCATGACTTTTCCTTAATCTCATCCTTGACCATATTCCACTTTATGTCCTGTGAAAAAACATTTCAAAAACTTGGGATGAGCATAAAAATCTAAGTAAGGGATACACAAAGAAGGAAAACTATTAGTTTTTCAAAACAAAAATTAAACCATAAATACCTTACCATAAGTAACAATTTTCACCATTATGAAGTATAAAATACTCTTCACTAAATAAAAGATCATTTCTTAACCTTTTATAACCAAAATATTACTATAAAACCCATTTAAAGAACCCATAACATATAAAGGTAACTTGGGACATAAATATACTTAAATGGAATAAGCATATCGTCGACTTCCATACATATCACTAAATAGAATAGCAATATGGACGACTTCTACACCCAATGAATTGGAGGTTATAACTTAACCACCCATCCTAGATTATCATGACACCACTCGTCAAATGTACATGTACCATTATAAAATCATAACACGTAAAATATTGAAAATATAAACATTTCACTAAAAACATTTCATTTGAAATTACAAGATATCATTTCAAGATATTGAAATAATAAATCCATTTCAAATACCATTTTCGATACCAAAAACCCCAAAAATAGAATAAGTGATTTCTTTTACTTTTAAAAACATTAAGGCTTATAGAGGAAGCCAAAAAACGATTACGATGACAGAGATGTCATTGTCAACACAAACATTAAAAAAATTCCTTTCTTAATTTAGTAAAACTGTACATAGAAAAAAATTCTCTTTGAATGAAATTAATATTCCAAGGGGTTTATTATATACCATATAAAATAAATTCTTGTATAAATAAAATATCACTCAATGAAAGGTGATTGAGACGAAGTCCCTTACCTCATGTATGACTTGACCCGTTTGTTCTTTATTCTCCTGAATATAAAAATAAAGTTAATTTATACTTTCTTAATAGCCTTTTTCAAGTCTATTATTCCTTTTATATCACTTATTACTATGTTATAAACATTATTTAATCATTTAAGTTTTTAACGGTCATTTTGTTGATATTTGGTACATGAGTCAAAAATGAACTTCATATATTTACAAGCTGTCCATGTGGTTCAAATTAAATTATCTACAAAATGATATTCATGATTTAGATATCATATATATCTTATATATCCATTATATATATGTATTTATAAGAGTACATAACATTTGGAGATAAGAAATGAAATGCAACGTTTATGGAGACGGTAAGCCGTACGTATGCATGAATGCTACTTTCATTTTTATTTAGAATTTTAGTGGAATAAAAAAATAATGAAAAATATGCATATTATAATTTCATTATAATATCATATATAATTTTAGTAACTTCATCCTTTATACATTCCATGTATGGTATGAATGAGTCATATCACTTTGAGGGTGCGTGAGTCCGCACTTCCTCAAATTAAATTATTGTATTTAACCATTATGGAATCCATTAAGGTATGCTATAAATGAAAAATTAAGAATTATAGAGACAATAAAAATATAGTAGATATCACATATAAATATAGTTCAATCATAATGTCCACCATGAGAGGCGGTATAAGATAATTAAACAATCATCGTTTCTTGAGGCAATAGTTCTCCATCCATAGAAACAATATGTTCTTTACCCATTAGATGGAGGTATGTGTAAGTTTAGTTTAAATAAATCTCATAAAAACAACCTATTATATTTATGATACTACTGTTTTTATAAAATAAATGAATAAAAAGTGTTTAGGTGGTTGCATATGTACAATAAAACAAAAGAACTCAAGAGAAGATATTACCATTAAATCGATTATATCCCTTTGGTTTGAACAAAAAGGATTACTTGAATTGATTTATGCATAGGGGAAGGCTTCTATGAGGAAGATATGTATGTAGGGAGATTAATTGGTCAGATTTTGGATGATCCGAGTTTCTTGAGAGATGTGAGAAATGGGTTAGAGGTGATGGCTTTTTATAAGGGGGGGGAAGGGCTCTTTAGGAAAGTTGGAAAATATTATTTTATTATATAATTATATTCGGTTTCTAAAGGTCCAAATCTCATTAAATTCGAATCTAGTATGACTATTGTTCTAAATAAAATCTTCCAATAATAATTGGACAAGTTTTGGATATTGTTTTAATTTTTATAATCTTATTTATTTAAATCATTCATTAATTAGGTAAACACTACATCATTATTGTGTCATAATAATTTTATTTATTTGATATCTAAAAATTATAATAAAAATACCATGTTGTATGAAATATTATTACATTTCAAATGAATATTTAAAATTTAAGAGATAACTTATATAACCCCATGTAAAAACTGATTTACTAAAAGATATATGTTTATGTCATTTCTGTCTTTACTTTAAATTAATTAATATAAAGTGTTATTATCACTCTTAAGTGGCTCCATGGGGTACCAAAATCTACCAATATATTCCCATGTTTTTATATTTATCATTCAATAGGATTATGACACATGTTACTATAATTTTATATTATTATAATATTATTTTTACCTTGAACCACCCTATTTACCTTTAACCACGGTAAATAAAAGTCAAATGTTACTATTCACCAAATATTATTTTCATCTTATTGAACCAAATTTTACTTACTAATAACAACCTTTTAAGTCATATTTTTGAAATTCAATTCACAGAAGCATTAAAATTTTGGTTATATGAAAAGGTTGGTTTTTAACTACTACTCAGTCTTTTCAATATTCATTAAAAATTGAAGTTTTTCAGAAAAATACAAAAAAATCATCCTAATATATATTTGATATTCTGAATTAAAAAATGATGTCTATTTTACCAAATTAAAAACATATTAGTTTCATTAATTAATTTAATATTAATTTCTGTCGTCAAAAAAATGCATGTTTTTAAGAAATAATAATTATCAAAAGATTGACACTTGTTTATGCCAAATTTCAAAGTGAAATTACTTCCAATGAAAAAAATTGGATTAAATGGTAAAAATATAATCTAATTAAAATTTAAAACCATTTAAAAAGATAATATAACCATATAAATAAATTTTATTAAAAGGCATTTTTGAATTAAATTATAGTATTTTTCATTATTCCTTAAAAAATGAATTTTATCAGAAAAATACCAAAAATTTACCCAAAGTAAATTTTGATGTCCCGGTTCCAAATAAGAATTTTATTTTTTCAAATATAACATATAAAATTTACAAAAATAATTGATTTAAAGAGGGTTTTCCATCAAAAGGCGGTAAATCATTCTTTTAAAGAATATTAGATTTTTTATGCTTAAAATTGGATTCATTAACATTTTAAGCCTCTAAAAATTATTAGATACATGTAAAAAAATTAACAAACATGTATAATCATATTTTAGTTAGTTTTCTTTATTTTCGAAAATAAAATGGCTAGGCGTTAACTACCTTTTAAAATAATATTATATTATTATTATTTTCATTATGAATCAGCTTTGTGTGCAACATAATATTTCAAAGAAACCCATTGTTCTGTATTGGGTACACCATTGAATATAGCATCCTGTTTAAATTAAAATTAATATTTATTTCACAAATTATAATAAATATGAAAATGTATTATTCTTTATTTACCTGGGATGTTATATCATGAACATTAAAAAAATATAAGTTTTAAAAAAATGAAATCAAAACCCATGAAATTAAAAGGGTATCATTAATGTTTCATCATATCATAACCTATGAGAATATATATGATTCATAATCATTTCATCAAAGCACAGATTCTGAAAAGAAGTGAGTTTCAAAATCATGTAACTTGTGTATGAGAAATTGGTTTCATAAATATATTTCCATAAAATCATTAACTATTCATAGAAATAATTTGAAAAGAATAATTGAATAATTTACCTAGAAAGGCCTGAGTAACAAAAAAGGATGTTATTATATATGGGAAATAAATTTGAAAGATCTTTTAAAAAAAACTTTTTGATGAAAATATCATTTATTCTTTGAAAAATTACATTTAAAGTCATAAAACCATTTGAAAACCATTTCCATGAAGATAAAATTGAAAAATTATAGAGAATTATTTTCAATAATTTTGAAAAAAAAATCTTGAAAAAATATTTACAGAATTCTTGAAAATGCTTAAATTATTTCTTAAACATAAATCATTATTGAAAAAAAAACGTTGAAAATATATTTGTATTATCTTAAAAAAAGATTTTTAAAAACCATAAAATATTTTTAAAATCATATTTTATTGAATTGAACATTATAGAAAATAAATTTCCATAATATTAATAAATTTTTTTCCAGGAAATTATATTTTTAAATATACATTGTATGCTTCAAGGAAATGATAGTCGCAATGGTGTTAAGTCCATACATGGAAAACATTTTTTGACCATAAATATAATGAAAATTACATTGAATTGAAATTCAAAAGAATATTCCCTCTAATAAAATTGAAGGAAAAATGGGAAAAATGTAATTTAATATCATATGATAAAAGTAAAATAGTTTTGAATTTTTTTAAAAAAATTAGTGTTTCTAAAGAACACCTATTTCTGACTGAAAGGAGAAATAAAGGTTGGTTTTAAATAAACAATTTTCAAAGGTATTCTATATAGAAGATAGTGGAAAAACAATATAAATACATATATATGTCTTGGGAAACCAAATGATAAGAAATTTAATGGGTTTTCTTGAGAGATGGAGCATGAGATGTCAATAATTGAAGCATATTCATAAACAATCTCAATAACTGATGAGATTATTTCCAAAGAATCTTACCACTTGGTAACAGATAATAATACTCTCCATGTTAGAAAAATAAATTTAATGATGTTTATAATATCATTACAACATGATGATATATTATATAAAATTTCAAAGGGAAGTGTATATACCACACAATAAAGGTGATTGGTGAATAAGGCTTACATCTCATGATAATATGAAGGTGAGATGAACTTCTCTTACCTTGTTACTTGACTCTCTTAATTCTCATAAAAAATCATATATAATAAAAATATTATTATTAAACATATTTTTAAATCAAATATTCTTATATCTAATTCCATATATGGTTTTATTATGACTTTTTATTACTCACTTTTAAAAAAATTATATTAAGCCTACGCTTTATGTAATATTCCCTTTATTTATCACATGTGTCATACTTTGTTATATATTTCATCCTTATACATAAGTCATGTTTTCTAGAATGTAAAAAGAAATTATAATATAATATATATTCAGTTTATTTTTTTAAAATAATCCATATAATATATAGGTACAAAATATAATACACCGTTCATGGAGATGGTAAGCCATAAGTATGCATGAATACTATTTTCATTTAATTATCGTGCTGAAAGAAAGAATTTAAAAGACATGTATGTATATAAATTATTATTTAACTGGCCTATTTATATCATATATATCATATATATTCACTAGAATCATCGTTAATACATCTCATGTAGTGTATGAATGAATCACATCCCTTTGATTTGGTGGTAGTCCACACTTAATCAAATAAAATTATAGTATTAAAACTAAATATAAAGATAAAAAATAATTTTTTTGATAAAGGACTAAAGAAGACTAAAAAATAAAAAATATAATATATGACATATATAGATATATTTCCCATCATAATAACCACCATGATAGGTAGTAAGGAAAAATGAACAATCATAATTTTGTGAGGTCGTAGTTCACCGTAAACATGAACAATATGTTTATTTCCCAT
This sequence comes from Viscum album, assembly GCA_963277665.1. Lineage (NCBI taxonomy): Eukaryota > Viridiplantae > Streptophyta > Magnoliopsida > Santalales > Viscaceae > Viscum > Viscum album. Next base: position 1,657,511,107 of record OY728119.1, read on the forward strand.
TAGATGGGGGTGTGGGTAAGTTTAGTTAGTAACCATTCAATAAAAAGATCCTATTATATTTAATATGATGTATTTTTTATAAAATCAATAAATAAATATAATGATGGAGTGTTGAGTGAAAATAATTGAAATGATATTGAGAGAAGATGTTACTTCTTAACTGGGTAACTCTATTTTGTTTGTGTCAAAAGTCTTACTTGGATATCATTATTTGAAATGATAATGTTATAGTATGAAGGTAGGTATGTTTGTAATTTTATTGGTAATATAATGGAAGAACCTAAGTGGTTTTATAGGTGTGAGGTATATAGAGAAGGGATTTCATTTTATATGGATAGGAAAGGACACAATTGTCTTTTTTGAAAACAAGTTATTTGTACCCATTTTTTTCCTCAAAAAAATACCAAACCAAAGAACTCAATAATATAGGTTTTAAGGATGCATAATTTCCATAAAATGCATTTTTTACAAGTCTATAGGTATTTTTGGATATTATTTTTAAGGATTAGTACTTTGTTAACCTATTTTTTCTTTTAATCATTGTAATTATTTTTAATCAATTTCAGTATTTATTTTGTCAAAAAAATTGACCCTATTAAAAAATATAAATTATTATGTTTAAAAATATTGACTCTATGTTTTCAAATTATAATCATTGTATTTTTCGAAATTAATTTTTTTTAAATAACTCTGATGGGACAACACTTCATGTTTTTTAAGTAAAACATTGTTTGAAAGATTGCTTTGTTTTTATACATAATTTTGAAGTGAAATTGATTCCAATGACCAAAATAGAATTTATTTATAAAACTATTATATATTTAATCTTTAAAATAAATTTAAAATATAATTTTTCCTTATAAAATAGTTAGATGAAAATATATTTTTTAATTAAAATTCAGTATTGTTAACTATTCGTTAAAAAATAAACCTTATAGAAAAATACAATAAAAATTGTACTAAACTAATTTTAATGTTATAATTTAAAATATTATATTTATTTTTGAAATATAAAATCTATAAATTTGATAATTATTTTATTATAAATGGGTTATTTAATAAAAGGTGGAATAAATTCCATAATAAAAATATAGGTTTTTAAGCATTAAATTGGGTTTATTCTCAAATTATGTATATAAAATTTATTTGATGAATATCTAAAATATTTTAATATATATATAAAATATATATTAAATTAATAACACTCTCCAATTTTAATTAATTAAATTTATTAGGGTAAAAAAACATTATGGGTATAATATTATTATCCTTTTTTTAGTCAGTTTTCATTTTTATTTATAATAAATTTTTAACGAATTATTTAATTTTATATTTATTTAAACTATTGATTTTCATAATTTATTTAATCCTTTTTATAAATTCTAATTTAACATCTAGGTTATATTCAATAATCTATCTATATTCGTTAAAACTCGGTCTTACATGTTATATAAGAAAACTAGGAATGTCATTGTTTTATGTAACACAAGATACCCTCGTTGTGCAGTGTAGAGAAATCTAAAATTAATATTGCATTTAGAACACAATTGACTTGTTTGTACATATAAAATTTGAACAAAAGAGTTATTTAATTTAAAATAAACAATTTTTAGGGTTTCGTGAAATGAGAAATATTAAAAATATTAAATAAATTCAAAAACAAATATTTCAAGAAATCATATGGTATTATACTAAAGGATGTCGTGTGGTATCTCAGGGTTGTGGTATGGGCTAGTTATATTTAGTGTAACCTATGATAGAGGGGTGTATCACCATACATTTTATTATTCGATGTATTTTTCTTGTAGTGTTCATTTTAGTGAATGCATTATTTTACACATGTGCATAACACTCGTTTAGATATATAATAATTATAGAGATTCTAGGCCTGGAGGTAGAATTATTATATGAAATAATAACGCAAGATTCTCTATTTTTTACTCAATCATAGATTGTTCATCACTATATTGATGTTCCCTAGAATATGTGAAATTATTTTTTCATATAGAATATTTTTATCCATGAAATTAAATGGTTTGATGTAATTATTGGAATGGACTGATTAGTTCCCTATTAAGATCATATTTATTTCTATCTCTATAGGGTGATTTTTACATCATCATAGGGTGGTTGACATATACATAGGGTAGAATGGGGTTTCCATCCGTCTCATGTTGGACCTCATCGTCAGGGGCTGGACAGAGGTATGACAACCCTGCTCTTTATTACACACTTAAACATGATTTATTACATAGAAAACATCACTTGATACAACATAGAAGATCGATATGTCTAGTGTCTTTGGGGATTAGGAAATTACATAACAACTTAAAACATAGGACACAACATTTTATACATGACCACTACATTCCCTCGTACATAGAATTGCATGGGATAACCTGAGGACATGAATAATAAAAGGGTGAGATATAAATCCTAGTAAGGAATTTAACATGTAATAACATGAAAGATACAATACATTTTAGGTAAAAGTCATATCAATGGACCATAAGAGAAACTTGAACATAAAGGCATTATATAACATGATTAACATAACATGGAAATGTAAAAACATCATTTAACATGATTTTAGCATGATCCAAGGCTCATTACACATGGATTATGAGTAGAACCTCATTTCACTTGAGTTAGATTGAGTAAAACCTCATTGCACTTGACGTATCATGATACTAATCTTTACCCAGTGCAATAGAGCGCTATCAGGGTGCACCCTTCTTAAACATTTCATTTCATTCATAAGAGTGCCACATGGATCATATAACATGGAATCATTCAATATCTTAAGTTATTAAATGATTAATAAATGTGGAATACAAACATGAAAGTACCACTCAATATGTATATGTTCATAATGGATAATACCCTTGATAGAGACATGGGTTTGGTATTCACTACATAATGATTTTGGGTTGGGAAATTGCGGTGCAATTTCGGCAGCATAACAGTGTGACATAAAAATTCATAAAAATGGTTGATGAGAGACAAACGGTTTTCTCATCATCTTTATATGAAATTTAAATTAAGTGGTTAATATATAAACATGTCCCAACAAAATTAATGGTATTTATATTCATAATACAAAGGAATTGCTTGAATGTAAATGAGGAGAGAGAAATTCCTTACGGAATTTCGACATGGTAACAAGTGTGCATGGGAGGCATTAAATAGGATTTAAAGGGCTCTATAAAAATTAAAACATAAATAGGGCAGTATGGGTGAGGTTAGAAATCATACCCCAACATTTATAATTGAAAATAAAAGAGCATAATAATATTAATAAACTTGAATAAAATGGGAAAGGAAGGAATCCCTTACTTGGAAGTGTGATCCCAAAGTCTTGAGAGAGGCTTGAGAGGGGATTATTGGGAGTTTGGGGAGACTTAGGAGGATTATAGAGAGAGGAGTTAAGAGTTTTGATGAACTCCAAAGGCTTTGAGTGAAGTGGAAGTGGGAGCCTCGGTGGGTTTATATAGGAAAGGAGAGGGAATTCTTTATTATTTAGGTTTGGGTCACCACACATTAAACTAATCAATAACACAAACCAGAACATGGTTTTTTCCCATGGTATTTTTTAAAGGGGAGTGGAAAACAATATTTTATAAGTACAGTGGTCGAAATTCTTAAAATAATAGGGTTTCTTCTATGAAGGTGAGTCACACTCTCAAGGAAAATCATTTATAAAGAGAAATTTTTTATAACTCTTGGAGGGTCCACTAAAGTTTTTTAAATTAAATAAAACAAAAATAAAATCAAATTATTTTAATGGTAAAACATATATTGTCCGAACATATAATTATAGTATTTTATTACATCACTATTGGGTCATTATGATGTCATAAAACACCTTATATATTTAAATGGTATTTAATTTTTACCCAAGAATTCGACTGTCTCAGATAACTATGAAAAATTAATCGTTGGATAATTTTGATGTCCTGATTCCAAAAATAATATTCATTTTATCTAAATAATTTTCTAAATATTTGAATATTTACTTTTAAAATAAAAACCGACATTTATCAAAAATTCATGGTTTTTGACAAAAAACGCTTTCAAACATTAATAAAAATTACAATTGCATTCATAAAATTATATGATCATTTATATTTAATAAAAATTAATATAATAATAATAATAATATTTTATTAAAATATTATTTAGTTCAAAAATTCATTAATTCATCCAAATATATTTCTTAGTTGAATATTAACTAAGAATACTATTTGCAATCTAAAAACTATTGACAAAGTAACAATAACAAAATGAATGTATATCAATTATTATATACAAAAATAATTCACATATTCTGTAACGACCCAAAATTTTGAATAAATCTTGTTTCCTAATTTCATGTGTTATTTTATTTTTTTATACTCAACAAAAATGTTTTATTTGATAACATGAGTATAATTAAAATGAGACAGTTGGGTTTAGACGGTTATATGACCATTGGTCAATATGACCGCTGGAAACTAAACATTTTGATTATTACCTCTAAATACAAGTAATCTTGGTTAATATTTATAGAAAGAAGATTCGATGGCCTCACCCAGTAGTCTTGGACTGATCGAAGCCCATCTAACAGAACTTGGGAGGGAGGTAGCACCACTGGGCTTTTCTCTGGACCAAACCCAAGCCGAACTTCATCGTGTGAAGCTAGAACGGAATCGCCTTTGCGAGAAGTTCAAACTAATATAAATTACTACTCATGTGATGTTAGTAGAGCCTTGCTCAGATTCTCTCACCTTAGCACACCTTACACTTAGGTCATATGCTGGTGTGATAAGGGGCTATGTAAGGAGACCGTAACTGCCTTCTGTAATCCTTTGTTTTAAATAAAAATTGCGATTTATTCTTATGATGAAGTTTATGAATTTTCAAATGACCGGATAAATATAGTATGCATATTTTTGATGAATTTTAGAAAAATGATATTTTAAAAATGGTTGTGTAAACCTTAAATAATTAAAAATGTGTAATGATTTTCGAAAAATGGTCTTCTACAATTATGTTCAGTACGAAATTTAGAGTCTAATAAGATCAACTTAATTTTTGATGAATAGTAAATTATGAATAGTGATTTTATGATTAGGATTAGTAATGTGTCCAAATGGATTAGTAATCTCACTTAAAGAAAGTATTAATATAATATAGGCACCTTGATTAAGTAATGTGATTCTATAAAATGGTTAAATAATGGTTTCATAAATTATTATTCAAGTATTAGTTTTTTCGGGTGAATAGTGTTTTTTAATTAAAAATTTAATTAAAAATATATAGAAAATTATTTTTATAAAACGGATTTCATTTTTGAACTCAGAGCACCGATATTATGCTATGGTAATTTTTGGGGTTTTTTCTGAAAAAATGAATTTTCAGTGAATAGTGTTTTTATTTAAAAATTAAATTAAAAATTTTTAGAAAATTATTTTTATAAAATGGAGTTCATATTTGTAATCAGAGCGTTTATATTTGGTTAAGGTGAAATTTTGGGATTATTCTGAGAAAGATGAATTTTCGATGAATAGTGAAAATACACTTTTTAAGTTACGGGTATTTAATGACATCATTAAATGATGTATTAAGTTTGTAATCAATATGTTCGAATTATGAATAGTGATATAAGGTATGAGGTGTCCCATGTGGCCAATACCATGGGAAAATACCATGGGCAAGCCCATGGTTTTTTCAAAACCACTAATGAGGTGTCCCTTTGCCATTAATGCCTTGTCCCCTCACTTTCCCTATAAATACCAAGACATCCTCTCATACATTCGACTCCCCACTCTCCCCCAACGAAGTTATGGTCTCCTTACCTCCCAAGGAGTCCTCCCAAGGTTCCCCCAATCCCTCAAGGTCCAAACCTTTGAGTTTTAAGAGTTACGTTTTAAGGTAAGGGATCTGACCTATTTCCTTCTTTTCATGTAATCTCTTTTATGTCATTCCTTTCATGCTCCATGTTATTATGTGAGAGGATGTTCTTTTATATTCCTCTTACTACCCTTTCATGTTTATATGATGAGATATCACCTCTTACTCTCATCATTTCGTTTTATGAAAGTTTAAGTGACGTCGTTAGGCTGCCGAATTTTTAAGTGATTCTTTCACCCTTCTCATTTTTCAAGTTCGATTTTCATGTCAAATCTTTCAAGTTACTTTTTATTATGTTGGGTTATGATCTCCATATCTATCATACTGATCTCTTATTATCATATTATGAGAGACCCTATTTTATCTTGTCAAATCATTTTTTTATTGAAGTTAAGTGACGCTGTTAGGCTGCCGAATTTTCATAAGAGAAATCTTGTTTTGTCTCACTTCCATGTTTTTCATTTCATATGGTATATCTTTCAAATTTCATTACCATGTTCTTAAATCCCTTATATTATGTCCCCCTACTTTTTTATGGATCATTTATGAGTGGGTGACCCATGTCCCCTCTCTTTTCAATGTTTTCTAAAACCTTGTAACATAGTCGTTATGCTGCAGAATTTTCGTCTCAAAATGCCTCTCTCTTTTCTCAAAATTATTTTATGTTATAAAATGAATACTCAAAGCTATTATTTCTACAAGGGTATTCAAATATATATCAAAATGTTCCATTTTAAATTCTGGGATTTACATACATGAGACCCACTTTTCCTTTCCGTGGGTTTAAAGTGACGTAAAGATCATGTCTTTTAAGCAGTATTAAAAACGTTATGATTATGAAATGAAACCCATTTATTTTATGCTATATGGGTTATTTATGAAATTTTTTATGATTATATATGTGGAACACATGATAAAAAAGGCAAATTTAAGGTTTTTCTCTGATAGCGCTCCAATGCATTGGGTAATGATGTAACCACTAGAGATTACAATTTTCACGGTACCTTGGTGAATAACCTTGGTAATTTTTAAATGACACCTTGGGGATGGACCTTGGTGATATGTTCATGATTGTCTATGTTAAATGATGTAGCCACATCATCAAGTTATGAAAATTTTATTTTTATTATGATATTCCTCATGATTTCATTCTCATGACTTAAAGTTCTTTTCATGACCTTATTGAAGTATCTCAAGTTCACATGTAAAATGTTTCTCTTGTTTCCCTTATTGGGCTTTTTGCTCACCCTTTCTTTTGATGTATGCTCCCAGGTTATGTGATGCATTAATGAACCTAGTATGAACATGAGGAGAAGCCTTTCAAGTGTTTTAGAAGAATGTTTTATGTTTTCATGTTTAAAGTTCCTTGTTTCTAAGACACTAAACCTTAAAGATCCTCGGTTTTGTAAAATGTAATGAAAGTTTATGTGATAAAGAGGCGGGATGTTATAGTTGGTATCAAAGGATGGTTTAGTAATTTGTGGAAATTATGATATGAAAAATCTAGGAAGAACCCTATAGAAAAGTTTAAATATAGGAAATCTTCCTGGTATTTTGGTGAGTATTGAGTAAGGGGTTTCCAAGAAAATACATCCCTGTCTGGATACGAGTAGGTAGAGGTGGCTCTGGCACAGATGTACATAGGGGTAAAACCTGAAAACACCGCTTTGAGCTAGACTCGAACGGGAACTGGTACACGACAACGGGCCTTGCTGCACTCTTGGTTACGACACTCCCGGGGGATATGCTTTGGTAAATTCATAAGCTTAGTATGAACCATTATTAAAGGAAAAAGGATAAAACAAAATATAGATTCACATAAGAATATATGATCATGGATAACCTAGATTGGAACCTAGGGGATCACAAGTTAGGATATACTTTTGTTCTACATGTTTATCCTTTTATGCTTAAAGTTTACTTTTCATGATTATTAGCTAAGTAAATAAGCCCCTAATTATAGTTTCTTTTCTTAGTTAATGGCGGGAAATGGAAGAACATGTCCCAAAAACCAATGTGATAGGAAATGTGACGATTGTCGTATTAATATGACAGAGATGATTAGGGGGTTAAAAATTATTATTATTTTGGAATATGTTCACTATTTTGGGGACCCTATATGATCGAGGTAAATAGATTACTACAGTATTTTCATTGAGGAGTAAGGTTGACTTATATTTTGAAGAATCGATGAATTTATGGTGGACTTATAGTAATTTAGGATACTTATGGGAATGATTAACCTATCTTGGGTAAAATATGTTTAGTTTAGATAATTTTCTTATAAGATGTTAGGAGTGGTTGATGTTGTTTGGAGATGAACAATGAAGTTTATTTTGGAAGACTATGTTATCAAATTCTTCTTGTATTTGGGTTTCAATCTTAGTTTGGTTTATTTTGAGGAATTTTAAGGACCGTTATTTATGGGATGGTCTATGATGAACTTTTGGTATTACCATGGAACATTGAAGATTTAAAATTAGTTTCCATTCCTATGGGATTCTTCCTTTTTGAAGAGTTGTTTAACCTTACCCTTTCCATTTTTGGGATAATGTTTAAAGATAGAAGAAATAGATATTTAATCTTTTGTGGATTATGTGATTCTCTAGAAGATGATTCTTGTGTTTTGATGAGACCAAGTAGTTTTGAATGCTCATCATTTGGGAGAAAAGATTAGTTTTGGTAGAAACTTATTAAAGGGTGAAACTCTACATAAAGGTAGATATATTTCCTTATTTTTTTTTTTGTTCTATGTTGTAAATGAATTCCTCAAAATTATGAAAAGGAACGTAAAACAAAAACGTTGTTGGTTTACGTTTCCTACTAGGTAATCAAAGATCGTTTACACACATCATAAGTTTGGGATTTTCTCATGGTTAACTTTCTCCTAATCATATTTTCTATCACTCTCCTTTAGAACGTGACCCTTTGTTTTCTCCTCCATGTCCATGTTTCCTACATGGAATCCTAGTATGAGTAAACTTGGGTGGCCTTTGTACTTCCTTTTCTTTCTTTTAAAGTAATAGTGTTACTGACTCTTTTTCCGATGTGAGACTTTCAATGAAATTTCAAAACCCAATTTTTTAAAAAATTGCGAGGACGCAATTTCTTAAGGGGGGAAGATTGTAACGACCTGAAATTTTGAATAAATCTTGTTTCCTAATTTCATGTGTTATTTTATTTTTTTTATACTCAACAAAAATGTTTTATTTGATAACATGAGTATAATTAAAATGAGACGGTTGGGTTTAGACGGTTATATGACCATTGGTCAATATGACCACTGGAAACTAAACGTTTTGATTATTGCCTCTAAATACAAGTAATCTTGGTTAATATTTATAGAAAGAAGATTTGATGGCCTCACCCAGTAGTCTTGGACCGATCGAAGCCCATCTAATAGAACTTGGGAAGGAGGTAGCACCACTGGGCTTTGCTCTGGACCAAACCCAAGCCGAACTTCATCGTGTGAAGCTAGAACGGAATCGCCTTTGCGAGAAGTTCAAACTAATAGAAATTACTACTCGTGCGATGTTAGTAGAGCCTCCCTCAGGTTCTCTCACCTTAGCACACCTTACACTTAGGTCATATGATGGTGTGATAAGGGGCTATGTAAGGAGACCGTAACTGCCTTCTGTAATCCTTTGTTTTAAATAAAAATTGGGATTTCTTCTTATGATGAAGTTTATGAATTTTCAAATGACCGGATAAATATAGTATGCATATTTTTGATGAATTTTAGAAAAATGATATTTTAAAAATGGTTGTGTAAACCTTAAATAATTAAAAATGTGTAATGATTTTCGAAAAATGGTCTTCTATAATTATGTTCAGTACGAAATTTAGAGTCTAATAAGATCAACTTAATTTTTTATGAATAGTAAATTATGAATAGTGATTTTATGATTAGGATTAGTAATGTGTCCAAATGGATTAGTAATCTCACTTAAAGAAAGTATTAATATAATCTAGGCACCTTGATTAAGTAATGTGATTCAATAAAATGGTTAAATAACGGTTTCATAAATTATTATTCAAGTATTAGTTTTTTCGGGTGAATAGTATTTTTTAATTAAAAATTTAATTAAAAATATTTAGAAAATTATTTTTATAAAACGAATTTCATTTTTGAACTCAGAGCACCGATATTATGCTATGGTAATTTTTGGGGTTTTTTCTGAAAAAAATGAATTTTTAGTGAATAGTGTTTTTATTTAAAAATTAAATTAAAAATATTTAGAAATTTTTTTTATAAAATGGAGTTCATATTTGTAATCAGAGCATTGATATTTGGTTAAGGTGAAATTTTGGGATTATTCTGAGAAAGATGAATTTTCGATGAATAGTGAAAATACAGTTTTTAAGTTACGGGTGTTTAATGACATCATTAAATGATGTATTAAGTTTGTAATCAATATTTTCGAATTATGAATAGTGAGATAAGGTATGAGGTGTCCCAAGTGGCCAATACCATGGGCAAATACCATGGTCAAGCCCATAGTTTTTCCAAAACCACTAATGAGGTGTCCCTTTGCCATTAATGCCTTGTCCCCTCACTTTTTCTATAAATACCAAGCCATCCTCTCATCCATTCGATTCCCCACTCTCCCCCAACGAAGTTCAGGTCTCCTTACCTCCCAAGGAGTCCTACCAAGGTGCCCCCAAGCCCTCAAGGTCCAAACCTTTGAGTTTTAAGAGTTACGTTTTAAGGTAACGGATCCGACCTCTTTCCTTCTTTTCATGTAATCTCTTTTATGTCATTCCTTTCATGCTCCATGTTATTATGTGAGAGGATGTTCTTTTATATTACTCTTACTGACCTTTAATGTTTATATGATGAGAGATACCCTCTTACTCTCATCATTTCGTTTTATGAAAGTTTAAGTGACGCTGTTAGGCTGCCGAATTTTTAAGTGATTCTTTCACCCTTCTCATTTTTCAAGTTCGATTTTCATGTCAAATCATTCAAGTTACTTTTTATTATGTTGGGGTATGATCTCCATATATATCATACTGATCTCTTATGATAATATGATTAGAGACCCTATTTGATCTTGTCAAATCATTTTTTTATTGAAGTTAAGTGACGTCGTTAGGCTGCCGAATTTTCATAAGGGAAATCTTGTTTTGTCTCACATCCATGTTTTTAATTTCATATGGTATATCTTTAAAATTTCATTACAATGTTCTTAAATACCTTATATTCTGTTCCCCTACTGTTTTATGGATCATTTATGAGTGGGTGACCCATGTCCCATCTCTTTTCAATGTTTTCTAAAACCTTGTAACATAGCCGTTATGCTGCAGAATTTTCGTCTCAAAATGCCTCTCTTTTCTCAAAATTATTTTATGTTATAAAATGAATAATGAAAGCTCTTATTTATACAAGGGTATTCACATATATATCAAAATGTTCCATTTTAAATTCTGTGATTTACATACATGAGACCCGCTTTTCCTTTCCATGGGTTTAAAGTGACGTAAAGATCATGTCTTTTAAGCAGTTTTTAAAACGTTATGATTATGAAATAAAACCCATTTATTTTATGCTATATGGGTTATTTATGAACTTTTTGATGATGATATATGTGTCTCACATGATAACAAAGTAAAATTTAAGGTTTCTCCCTGATAGCGCTCCAATGCATTGGGTAATGATGTAACCACTAGAGATTACAATTTTCACGATACCTTGGTGAATAACCTTGGTAATTTTCAAATGACACCTTGGGGATGGACCTTGGTGATATGTTCATGATTGTCTATGTTAAATGATGTAGCCACATCATCAAGTTATGAAAATGTTATTTTTATTATGATATGCCTCATGATTTCATTCTCATGCCTTAAAGTTCTTTTCATGACCTTATTGAAGTATCTCAAGTTCACATGTAAAATGTTTCTCTTGTTTCCCTTACTGGGCTTTTTTCTCACCCTTTCTTTTGATGTATGCTCCCAGGTTATGTGATGCAGTAATGAACCTAGAATGAACATGATTAGAAGCCTTTCAAGTGTTTTAGAAGAATGTTTTATGTTTTCATGTTTAAAGTTCCTGGTTTCCAAGACACTAAACCTTAAAGATCCTCGGTTTTGTAAAATGTAATGAAAGTTTATGTGATAAAGAGGCGGGATGTTATATATTCATAGTGATAATTTATTGTTACATAATCCCTTATAACACCCGCATAAGACCGAAGGGTAAGGTGTGTGATGGTGACAGACTCTTGGGGTGGCTCGGAGAAAATTACTCGGGTGGTAATCTCTATCAACTTCCATTTCTCTAGTAAGAGATTATGTTCGAGCTTAAAATGTTGATGCTCATCTTGGGCTTGGTCAAGAGTGAAGCCCAATGTTGCCACATCCTTTATGAGCTCCAAAAAATGGGCTTCATATGAGGTAAGTATACTAGATGAGGCTATCGCTTCCTTTGTCTAAGTAATTTGGGTTTGTTAAAGCCTTATATTTATATTAATCATGTGATCATTATTCAATGTCTATATTAGAAATGGTCACAATTCATAATGGTATTTTAAAATATAAAGACAAAAAACCAAAGAAGTTAATATTTTATATAAAAATTTTACATAATAATACATTTAATTATATCAAGAAGAATTTTCAATAATGAATGTTTGGGTCATTACAATCTTCCCCCTTAATAAATTTCACCCTCGAAATTTCCTTTCCCAACACTAAAATAGATGTGGTTAACTATGCTTCATCATTTTCTATGATTCCCACATCTCTTCTTCAAACTTTTGGTTTCTCCATAACACCTTAATGAGGGGAATTTTCTTATTTTGTATAAATTTTTCTCTATGATCTAAGATCATCACTAGTTTCTCCTTATATGAAAGATCATCCTATAGCTGTACAACCTCTAAAGAGAGTACATGTGAAGGGTATGGTATGTACTTCCTTAAGAGAGATACATGAAAGGCATCATGTACTTTGGCCATGGTAGGTGGAAGTACTAGTCGATAGGCCAAATCCCTGACATGATCAAGATTCTTGAAGGTTTATATGTACCTATGACATAACATCCCTTACTTTCCAAACCTTATGACCTTATTCCATGGAGATATCCGTAAAAATACCATGTCTCCAACTTTGAACTCAAGGTCTTGTCGACGGTTATCTTCATTACTCTTTTGTTGACTCTGAGCTGCCTTAATATACTGCAAAAAAAATTTCACCTTCTCCACCATTTCTTAGACCATTTCTGATTCTAGAAACTTGAGCTCACCAACTTCATCACAGCACATCGGTGTTTGTCACCTTTTCCCATAAAGGGCTTCATATGGTTCCATTTGGATGCTTGAGTGGAAAATTTTATTATAGGATAATTAAACCAGTGGAAGATTTTGGTCCCATCTTCCTTTGAAGTCCATTGATCAAGATATAAACATGTCCTTGAGTGTTTGGATAGTCTTCTCGGATTGGAAATCAGTTTGAGGATGATAGGTCGTACTAAAGTTCAGTTCAGTTTCCAGAGCATGTTGAAGACTCTTCCAAAACTTATAGGTGAATATTGTATCTCGATCGGATATAATATATATTGGTACTCCATGAAGCCTTACCACTTATTTGATGTAAATCAGTGCAAGTTAATCGAGTGGGAAGTCCTCTTGAATCGCGATAAAGTGATATGTATTGGAAAGACGATGCACAATGGTCCATATAGAATTGTTTTCTCTAGATGTCCTTGTAAGTCTAGTGACAAAGTCCATTGTAATTTTGTCCCACTTCCATCTTGGTATATCTAGTGGTTGCATCATCACCTTAGACTTTTTCCTCTTAGACTACACTTGCTGACACACCCGGCACTTTAATGTATATTCAGCAATCTCCCTTTTCATATTGTCCAACCAAAAGTTATCTCAGAGATCGTGATACATCTTTGTGCTCCCTGGGTTAATAGAGAAGGTTGAACAATGTGATTCATCCCAAAGATCTTTATTTATCTCTGGATTAGATAGTACACATAATCGTGATCCAAATATCACTATTCCATCCTTCTCAACCATGAACTATGAGGATTCCCATTTCTGATAGCTTCCACCCTTTTCAGAATTTCCACATCCTTTCTTTGAGAATCCTTTATTTTATCCATGAGGGATGGTTGAGAAATCATTTCATAAAGGATTGATGATGTTCCTACCTTAATGATTCCCATGCGCATCATCTGAAAATCTAAGAATATTGGATCCTTTTCAATTCGCTTAAATGATAGAGATGAAGGATCCTTCCTACTTAGAGCATCGTTCACCTTGTTTTCTTTCACATGGTGGTAATGGATTGAGCGATAATAGTATTTAATCATCTCTAACCATCTTCTTTGGTGCATGTTCAACTCCTTTTCTGTAAATATATACTTGAGCCTTTTGTGGTCTATATATATTTCACACTTCTCCCCAAAGATATAATGCCGCCAAATTTTTAAAGCAAAGATCCCCACAACCAACTCCAGTTTATGTGTTGGATAATTCTTCTCATGATATTTCTTTTTCCTTGAAGCATAGTCAATGATTTTTTCATTTTGTATTAATACACATCCTAGGCCCTTATTCTAAGCATCACTGAATACCACAAAAAATTCTCCACTTGTGGGTAAAGCGAGCACGGGTGCAGCGATAAGCCTCCTTTTTAACTCCTTGAAGCTTTCTTCGCATTCATCACTCTATGAAAACTTTACTCCCATCTGAGTTATCTTGGTAAGAGGGTTGGAATATCGTGAGAAATTTCTCACAAATCGTCGATAATATCAAGGTAACCCCAAGAAGCTACAGATATTAATTATCGATGTTGGCCTCAGTCATCCCTCAATTGCAGCTGTTTTGGAGGGATCCACAGATATCCTATTTCTTGTGATGATATGGCCTAAGAACGAGACCTACTTCAACAAGAACACACACTTTCTATACTTTTCATAGATATTATCCTTTTGAAATGTCTCTAGTACAATTCTTAGATGCTCTTCATGATCCTCCTTGGTTTTGGAGTATATTAGAATATCATCTATAAATACTACCACAAATTGCTCGTGGTAATCTCTAAAGACCCTATTCATCATGTACATGAAGATGTATGGAGAATTATTGAGTCTTAAAGGAATTACTATGAATTCAGAGTGCATGTATCATGTATGAAAAGCAGTCTTGGGGATATCGTCCTTTTTCACCCTTACATGATAATATCCCAACCGTAAATCCACCATGGATAAGTATTGTGCCCCACATAGTTGATCGAACTTGTCATTAATTTGTGGGATATAATACTTGTTTGTTATTGTGATTTTGTTAAGATCATGATAATCGATGAAAAGGTGCATTAACCCATCCTTCCTCTTGACGAAGAGGACTGGTGCACCCCATAGTGAAGCACTTGGTCATATAAGCCCTTTATCCAAATTCTCCTGTAGTTGTTTCTTCATCTCTTCAAGCTCCAAAAAACCATTCTATATGGAGTCTTGGATATTGGAAACTCCCCAAGTATAAGATCAATTGAGAATTAAACATCTCTTCTAGGCGGAAGACCAGGAAATTTCTCAGGAAACAATTCAGTGAATTCCCTCTCAATAGGCATGTCTTCAAGGATGGTTTCTTTCTTGGACTAAATCATCTGAGCCAAATACGTGTGCTCATATAGAAGTAATATATATGCGTGAGATTATGGAGCTAAAGAAGACTCAACTTCCTCCTTTCACTTGTATAGAATCGAGGGTCGATTCTCCATATGAAGAGTGATTTACCTCTCACGGGAAATTTATGTTGGCTCTATATAAGGAAATACAATACATGCTGAGAATTGTATCAAATTAAACTAGAGGGAGTATAACGAGGTATACTGGGGAGTTCACCCCACAAATTATGACAGGGGGAGTTATATTCATTGGATTCAATGATTTTACCATTTTTTGTACTCACTGACATCATTACTTCCATGATTTGTGGTGGTGTTGGGACTGTTCTACTAATCTTTCAGGATATAAAAGAATGGTTAAAACCATAATCAAAAAGTATGTTCTCTATTCTTGAATGAATAACTATTGTACCTCTCACCACTTTGTTTTCAAGGTTCACTTTGGAAGTAGTGATGGAAAAACCTCACCTTTGCTTCCTTGGAGGTTGTTGGTTTCCTCCAAAAACCCTTGGCTTAGGGAACTAGTTTGCAAAGGTCCCCAGTTATCTACAGTTGAAGCAATGAAAAATGTGTTGAGGTTCGAGTGGAGAATTCCTATCCTCTGTTGAAGATGTGGGTTTTTCTTGATGATAGTTAATATCTAGGTTCCCTTCTCTTTTACACCTAAATCATTTACTCATCCCCTTCATGAAATTTTCAGTGTGCTTTTTTCCACACCTTTGTCAAGTGGGGTGCTGGGTTTTATTATCACTTTTGAATTTATCCATCAAACTTCCAGAATTGAAGTACACTTTACACTTTTTAACCCCATGATACCCCTAAGATTCACTGATCTCCATTTTGACCTTTATGGAACATCATACAATTTCCTCATAGCTATCGAAGTCACGGATCACCAGTGCTTTCTATAGGCTAGTATTCAGCCCACCAAAGAAGTCGTCAACCTTTAATTCGGGGGTAACCACAAAGCCAGAGGTGTATTGTGAAAAACTTCTGATGTTTTCCTCGTACGCTCCAATACATTCATCATCTTTTTTCTTGAGGTCAAGGAAGTACCTTTCCATCATAAGTCAGAGGGTGCACGGAAAAAATTTATCGAAAAACATCTTCTGGAAATCCTACCATTCCAACACCTTGATCTCCTCCTAAGGCTTCATATTTTTGATCAATGTAAAACATTGATCAGCTTCACCCTCTATACGATATACGGCCAGGATAACCTTCTCTTGTTCTGAACATTGAAGGATGGATAAGATCTTTTCAATAGAGTTGATCCATTGTTCGATGATTGATAGATCAGATGATCCATTAAAAGTATGAGGTATTTGTCTCATGAAGCTCTCGATAGCGATTTGTTCTTTCTTGGGAGGGGGGGTTGAAAATTCCTCTTGACCCATGTTTTTATTCAGATCTTGAGTTAACTGAGAGAGAAGCATGAAAAAGTTCACAATTCCCGCTCCCATCGGATTGGGCATCTAATTAGCACAGTCATCACGCTGATCTTCACATCGATTGTTAGACTGAATACTCCTTTTATTTTCCAATGTCTATAATAAAAGGAATGTTATGGGTAACACATAAAGGGTAATCCATGGACAAAACTGATGACTTATAAATAACTTTTTCCCCTTAACTTATGAATCAATATGCTTCAATATGTGTTATTCATGATCTATATTCTAACATATATTCTTAGGGGAATTTGTTTAATTCCATTAATATGGGTTTATAATAAGCTTCTGAATTTACCAAATCATATCCCCCAGGAGTGTTGTGACCAAGAGTTCTATAAAACCTATTTTCATGTACTAGGATACCCAGTGTCAAGCCTGAAACTCCTTGTCACAGTTTTCACCCCTAGGTACATCTGTGCCAGAGCCGCCTCTACCTGCTCGTATCCAGACATGGATGTATTTTCTTAATATACCACGTACTAAATACTCAACAAAACATAGGTATGTTTTTATTATACTTAGTCTTGTCTCTATGGATTTACTAGTGTTTTCTAATCATAATCCCAAAAATAATTAAATGTATCCTTTGATACCAACTATAACAATCGTTCTCTTTATTACACACTTAAACATGATTTATTACATAGAAAACATAACTTGATATAACGTAGAAGATTATGGGTTCTTGTGTCTTTCGGTCTTAGGATCATTACATAACAACATAAAACATAGAACGCAACATCTTATTGAAAACTTCCTTTACATGACCACTACATTCCCTCGTATTTATCATTTCATGGGATAACATGAGAACATTCATAAGAAAAGGGTGATCTATAAATCCTAGTAAGGGAGTTAACAAGGAATAAAATGAAATATACAATAAATTTTAGGCAATATGCATATCAATGGAGTATAAGATAAACATAAACATAATGGTATGATATAACATGATTAACATAACATGGAAATGTGGCAACAACATTTAACACGATTTTAGCATGAGCCAAGGCTCATTGCACATGGAGCAAGACTAAACCCTCATTTTACTTGAATTAGCATGAGTAAACCATCATTAAACTTTATGTATCATGATATTAATCTTTACCCGGTGCATTGGAGCACTGTCAGGCCACACCCTTCTTAAACATTTCATTTCATGCATAAGAGTGCAACATGGATCATATAACATGGAATCATTCAACATCATAATTTATTACACGATTATGAAATGTGGAATACACACATGAAAGTTCCATTAAATATTTTTATGTTCATGAAGGTGAATACCCTTGATAGAGACATGGGTATGGTATTCACAACACACTGATTTTGTCTTGGAAAATTGCGGTGCAATTTCGGCAGCATAATAGAGTGACATAAAAATTCATAAAAAAGTTTCATGGGAGAGAAATGGGTGTCTCATAATATTTAAATGAAATGTAAAGTAAGGGGTTTATATAGAAACATGTCCCAACATAATTAAAGTAATTTATATTCATAATACAAAGTAATTTCTTGAATATAAATGAGGAGAGGGAAATTCCTTATGGAATTTCGGCATGGTAATGGGAGTGCATGGGAGACATTAAATGATATTTAAAGGGGTATATAATAATTCAAAAATAAATAGGGAAGTATGGGGAGTTTTAATATCATACCCCAACATTTATAATTGAAAATAAAAGAGCATTACAATATTCATAAACTTGGATAAAATGAGAAAGGAAGGAATCCCTTACTTGGAAGTGTGATCCCAAAGGCTTGGGAGAGGCTTTAGAGAGGCTTCATGGGTGCTTGGGGAGCCTTGGGAAGATTGTAGAGAGATTATGGAAGATTTTGGATGAACTCCAAAGGCTATGAGTGAAGAGTAAGTGGGATCATGGGTGGGTTTCTATAGAAAATAGAGGGAATTTTTAATTATTTAGGTTTGGGTCACCACACATTAAACTAATCAATAGCACAAACTATCCCATGGTTTTTGCCCATGGTTTTTTCCAAGAGGGAGTGGAAAAAAATATTTTATAATTCCAATGACCTAACTTCTTAAAATAATAGGGTTTCTTATGTGGAGGTGAGTCACATTCTCAAGTAAATTCAGTTAAAAAGTTAAAATGTTTGATAACTCTTGGAGGGGCCACTAAAGTTTTGTAAAATAAATAAAACAAACCTAAAATTACATTATTTTAATGGTAAAACATATATTGGATGAAAATATCATTTATATTATTTTATTACATCAATATTGGGTCATTATGATGTCATAAAACACATTATATATTTAAATGGTGTTTAATTTTTACCCAAACAAATCGACTATCTCAGGAAATTATGAAAAAATCACTGTTGGATAATTTCAATGTACTGATTCCAAAAATAATATTCATTTTATATAAATAATTTTATAAATATGTGAATTTTTACTTTTAAAATAAAAATAGACATTTATTGAAAATTCATGGGTTTTGACAAAAATGGCTTTCAAACCATAATAAAAATTACAATTGCATTCATAAAATTATACGATCATTTATATTTAATAAAAATTAATTTAATAATAATAATATAATTTCTTGTTACATAACCCCTTATAACACCCACAAAATACCAAAGGTTATAGTGTGTGATGGTGACATACTCTTGGGGTGGCTCAGATAACATTACTCGGGTGCTAATCTCTATCAACTTCCACTTCTCTTGTAGGAAATTATGTTCAAGATTAACATGTTGAAGCTTGTATTTGGCTTGGTCAAGAGAGAAGACCAACGATGCCACCTCCGTTATGAGATCCAAAAAATGGGCTTCATACGGGGAAAGTATACTGGATGAGGTCATCACTTCCTTTGTTTGAGTAAATTGTATTTGTTAAAGCCCTATATTTATACTAATCATGTGATCACTATTCAACAGCTATATTAGCAACGGTCACAATTATTAATATTATATTAATATGAAAAAACATAAAACCAAAGAATTTCACATTTTATATAAATATTTTACATAATGAGACATTTAATTAGATCAAGAGGAATTATAATTAATGAATGTTTGGGTCATTGGAAGAGGGACAACCCAACTCACTTATATTTTCTTAGATGATCAAGGGTTATAGGTTGTTGTTTTCTTTCATATAGTAGATCATTTCATGGATATTATCGATGAATAATTTTCTAGGATACCTTCATTGATATTGGTAAAATTCACTATTTAGTTAGTATGTGTATTGGAACCAGTGTCCATTCCTCCTTACAAGATACAAGATATGGAGATTTTGGATCTCAAGAAGAATTTATAATATATGGTGGATAAGGGTTTTATAAATAAAAAAATAGGTCCTTCAAGTTCACTGGTATTTCTTTATGAAGGAGGATGGTACCCATAGGATATTATTTAATTACCTATAGTATAACTAGATTATGGTAACAAAATTTTATCAACTTTGATGAATAGATTACCTCTTTGATTAGCTCCAAGTAGTGAGAGTGTTTTCAAAGATTTATTTGTGGTCAGGATTCAATCAAGTCCATGTTAGGCCATCCCACATTCATCATTTAAATTTTTTTAGTAGATATGGAATGTATGTGAACATATTATTTCTATTATATATTATAAATAAACTTTCTATTTTTATGGCTATGATGAATTTGGTTTTCCACCCATATCTGGTTCCATTAGTGGTAGTCTTTTTGGATGACTTCTTAGTGTATTGTTTCTCCCAATGTGACTATTCCAAATATCTTGATATAATGATGAATACACCGAGGGATAACCAAATTTACTAAAATATCACAAAATTCCACTTTTGGATTGACAATGTCTACTTCTAGGGTCAAATCGTCATAGAGGAATGAGTTTCAGTAGACCCATAGAAATTGAGATCTATTGTTTCCTAGGAGTATCCTAAGATCATATTTTATATATAGTGTTTCTTGAGGTTATATATATATTAGAGAAGCATCATCAAAGATTTATCATTCCAAGGAGTTCTTATTTAGGAATTACTAAGAAGTATGTGAAATTCATCTAGTCAGATGTTTTTTAAGGAGCCTTTTCAGGGTTTAAGGGTATTTGTACTTCAGTGATGATCTTGATTCTTCCTGATCCAAGTGGAAGCTAAATAGTTTATTTTTATGCATTATGAATCTGTATTAGAGAATATTTTATATAGTATAAATGATCTATAGAATATGGGTCTCATCAGTTAAGGTATCATGAGCATAATTACCCGATGCACAACATCATGTTTTCAGATTTTGTTCATGATTTACACTATTGGAGGAATTATTTTCTTGGAGATCATTTTATGGCCTTTACTAATCACAATTTCCTCGAGTGTATAATTACACAAGAATGATCTGAATTTCCATTATCGATGATGGGTTGAATACTTTCAAAGGTTTGATTCTAATATTTCCAATACATGTTGACAAGGCAATGCAGTAGCTGATGCTTAAATTTAGAAGAAGGATGCACTTGCAGTTCATGCGGCTAGTTATGAGTGTCATCTTATGACCTTGTTTTATAATATACATATTTAATTTCAAGAGTATCACACTATATTAGTCCTCACATCTTTAGTAGTGACCTTTACCCATTTGGAATAGGTAATTAGGAGGAAAATCACAGATCCCATGGTCTTATCCCTCAAGGAGTGTGTCTATTATGAGGATGAATCACCATGTTGTTTGGTGGATGGTGATGAGAACTTGCACATAAATGGGTGTGTTTGGTCTAAGAATAAATATGAGAGGAGTGGATAACAGAATCTCACAACTTATGAATGGTATGTAAATATTTGTTTCACCATGATGTATAAATACTTATTCATCGTCATCATTACATTATTTATGAAATAGATGGAGTGATTCCAAGGTGAAAATAGAAGGAAAGAAATTACGAGGGACTATAACAATGGAGACCAGGGGAATCACTAAGGGAAAAAAATGATTCCATCATGATGGAAGTGACCCAAGATGGAGAAGTGGGTCACTAATTTTCATGGTGAGTATTTAGAGGCTAAAAAATTAGTATCACTATTTCCATCCCACCATGTGTTAATTATTTCGACTTCATTGTTAATGAGAAGTTCAGTTCTATGGATATGGCAGGATATCTAACATGGAATGTCTCACCATATGAGAATTAAATTAAAAATAATTTATGAGTAATTTTCAATCATGTCCAGATAAATATTGCATTGTATGAAAAGGTCAATCCTCTGATAAACCCTTGCACCTCTTCCTTATGTGAGCCTTCCAAACCTGGAGAAATTATTATGGGACAAAATAAAATAACTGTCAGAATCCCAAACCAGGACCACACCACATATCATTACCATGGTGAAAGAACCTCCATATTGTTTTTTTTTCAACACCTATGTGCATTCCATCTAACCCACTGTTCCAAAAGACCTATATATATAGAAAGGAGGGGGAAATAAATGGATCTATATAGGAACCTAAGAGATGGGGATTCAGATATTTTCTTGAATTTTCTAATCATGTCGATATGAAAAATTATGGACCTAGCACTGATAGTTTGTCTATAAATGATGAAGACCTAAAATTTTTCTTTGTTATGATCCAATAATATGAACAATCGTCTAGTGGAAAAAATGATCGATCTTGATTTCCTCTCAGAGTTGTTTCTCCTAGACTGTCCAGTGAGATCACCGTATTTTCTTCACAACTTTATAGTCTAGTTGCTTTCAAAAAACAAGTTAATCATGGATTCCTCCTAGTGGGACTGAAATTAAAACAGTTAGATGCATTAAAGATTCCAAACTACCTAATTTGATCATCGGTGGATATAGCGTTGTTGGCAATTCTCCACATAATAAAACTTTGCTTGTCAAGTGTCTCCTTGTTCCATAAAACAATTTCCCATTTATCTAAGTCCTGTGAAGGCATGATAATGAGTTGATATTGGTTCCCATAGATGATGACTAATTTGGGTCATGTAAATAAAAATGATATGAGAGATGAAAATGTTAAATGAGATTGAAAATATTTCATTGTTCATCATTTAACAATACCTAGAATAAACTGGGGAAATGATTTACCTCATTAAAGCATAGGTTTGGAAGTGGACAGTCTAGAGTGATATAATAATCATCTAAAATGAGTGATACCATAGTATAAGGAAAGGGGGAAAAAAATTCATATTATAAATGTAGTAGTAAACATGAAACCAAGTACAATTTCTTCCTCTTTGGTTATTATGATAGGTGAAGTAGTCACCTAAATATCCCTGATCCGAGAGACCAGTGTGGTCTATTAAAGAGACTAAATCTTGAATTGACTTTTGAGAAGTAGGAATACGCCCCTTATTATCCACGTTATCAAAAATAACATTAAATTCATCCCATGAACTACATCGGTACACCTAGATAAAAACATTCCCTATCATTCCAGTGTGCTTCTCTAGCCTGGGCATCACATTTGGCATAGATGAATTCAAAGAAAAAAATGTGACAACCCACAGTAATATTGGTAGCAATGAATTGGTTATATTCAGAGACCTTAGCAACTTAGAAACTAGGATTCCATAAAATACATATATTTTTATTAGTAGAGCCTATATTCATGAAGTCCAAAACAATGATTCTATGTGTAAAGAAACCAATCTTGTTACCCTACTATTTGGGATCAAAAATAGCTCCCATATATGACTGGGAATGAAATAATTTTTAGGATATGAAGTCAAATTTTAAATATATCATTCGAAAAGAGTTTTTTGGATTTAGATAAAACTAAAAAGGAAGAGGTAATAGTTATGGAAGTATCTTGATCATCACTTTTTCGATCTATTTTTAACAAAACTGGGTGGAAAAGAAGGTTTGAGTGAATGGGGGTTGGGGAATCCTTATCCACAAGATTATTGAAAAGTGATTCCGAAACTGAGAAAGTTTCAGATAAGGGAATGTGGGTAGGATAGGTGTGAAACTAATCAGCTCCATGGATTTAGAAGAAGGGGGTCTGGGCTAGAGGGTGGGATTTAATATAGGAGGAAGTTGAAAATCTAGGCATGGGGGAGGATTATAGAAGACTATAACATGTCTGTCTGGGGGGCTCATCAGGGAGAAGGAAAAAAGAGTAGGGGTGAATGGACTAAATGACCTTGGTAGGAATGGATAAGATGGGTGATGAAAATGGAGAGCCATATCAACTATCTTATAGGGGAAGTGAGATAATAGGAGTTGAGGGAGGAGGTGACATGTATGGTGTTGGGGAAGCCAAAAAAAGGTTACATGTTTGGTATTGGGGGAGTGTGATGCTCATCTATTCTACAAGAAGAGGAAACTGACTCATGAGAGGTGAAGGGGGTATCCTATCAAGCATAACATGACTTTCTATAGGCATTAGTAGAGTGACCTCGAAGCAGGAAATATGAGAAAAAAGGTGTCAGTGAAGAAGGAAATAGCCTTTTCCACCAAGATAACTCACCCACCCTAAGAGGAATGTGATCAAGAAAGGGAAATGATAGGTTAATATCAATATAGATTTTGCCATTGAGTTATTAAGAAATTGATATGATTGATCATCATAACACAAGAACAATTCCAATGCATCTCTAATTTAGTATAGAAAAGCTACATTATAGAATGGAAGAGGAAATACAAGGAGGTTGAGCCATACATTAGACTGAGAAGGACTGTTCCTTGGGCATACTTCCAAAGAACACATGAATATAGTGAAATGAAATTTTTCCATCAATCCAGGACTGAAATCTCAAGGCTTAACAATGTCATCCCTAGAAGTATGAATGGTGAGAAATGATGAGAAGGAGACAGCTGACACCCTTATTGAAACTATGAAACCACAAGTAGAAACAATCATCAAGAACCAATGAATAGGAGGGTTATATCATCCAAATAGAGATACTAGAGTTCATTGATGAACCACCAAGGTTATGGATAATGTTTAATTAGGGGACATGTTTTGTGAAAACCTCAACTAAATTCAGGGAGATCTATGACAATAGGATATATATTTCCAAAAGAAACTAGCCCAGAGGTGGATGAGGGCGATATAATAGAACATCTTTAATAGATGTTATAGTGGGATCCATCAATCCAGAAACAATGATAAGGTCACCAAAATCAATAGGAGCTAGGGTGAGGGCCAGCATAGGTAGATACATGGATTTTGAGCTTGCAAACTGAGGCACTACCACCATAGTCCTAGGTGGGATGGATAAAAAATTTGGAAAATTTTAAACATAATGATGCATGTTAATCATGTTATGTAATCTAAAATGATACATCCTATTGAGAGCTACATAATCCGTATTGGTTTCCTATTATAAAATAGGAGATAATTGACCTTGTCACTCAGTTTTCCAACTATCAATAAGAGAAGGTTGAACATCACCGATGGTTTTTAATTTTACATCCATTATGCATTACCAATTTAAAATGGGTTGATGTCTCCATATACTTATTAATAGGATTTCTAAGATAACCTCAACAAAATAATATAGTATGGTTTGTAATTTAATGTTTTAATAATATCACAAACTTCTTACTTATTTAGGATACTTTTTTGGTAGATGAAAAAGGGAGGATATATGTTAAATAGTTCATACGTTTTCATGGAGATATAGATTCTATCATGTCCGATAGGGATGCTCTTTTCACATAAGGATTTTGGAAGAGGTTATAGTATGACATGGGTATATAGGTTCATCTAAGTTTCACCTATCACCCTCATATCAAAAGACATATACAAAACACAATTCATGTGTAAGAGTACATGTTTCATTCATGTGTCCATGATTTTGGAGTTTCATGGGGGAAACATATACCCCTAGTTGAGTTCAATTGCAATAAAATGATGCAATATGACTATTTATGTCTAATTTAATTGGGAAATAACAAGTGTTATAGGAATATTAATTTGATTATTGTTTAACATTATCTTTCTAAGAAAATAAAAATGTTCATTTCTATATAATTACATAATTTCTAGCCATCAGTAGGAAATTATCCACACACATATTGATACCAAAGGTATTTAATGATAAAGACAGTTTCCATTTTAAACTTCATCAATGATAACAGGATGGATATGATTCAACTTAATAATTTTGTTGATTGGTATCACTTCCATGAGGATGTAATTGTCCTTCCTCTTATACACATTAGTGTAAACAAACAATTAATTGTCTTGAAGGATAATGAGGTAATATGTAATTTCAAATTTTATCCTCAATGTTCATAAATAAAAACTACAATATGGGATGAGTTGTTTCCAAAAGATGAAAAAAAAAATATTCTCACACTAATTTACACAGTTTATCATAATTTAAAATTTAGTATAAATAAATGTTATATAGTGGGATTAAAATTTAATAAAATTTTAAATATATTGAAAAAAATATATTTAATGATAAAATATTAACACATAAAGATAATACAATAAAAAATTCACCTAATAGAGTAAAAATAGTTTGTGGATAATTAGATGAAAATATGAATACACCTTAAATGATATTATTAACAAACAGTTCTAGTAATAATAATCCCGTTATATTAAAAAATAATAATAGTTTGATCTTTAAACCATATCCATGTTATGAACATGTTCTATAAAACAGTGTCTAATTCAATAATCCAATCAGTAGAATAATGTTCCACACTATGAACATATGTTATAGAAATTTTTCAAATATGTAGCTCTAGAAATAGGAACCACTTCATTCTCACTGATCAAAAGTAAGTATGTGTGCATGTTATTTAGTCAAAACACGTGGTCTTAATGATATAGAATACATGATCTAAAGTGTGGTAAATCACAATGATTATAAGTAGTATATTCCTTAATGAAATCTCACCGACCATGAATATTGGGAATTAAAAAAAATATTGTAAAAAAATTCATTACAAGGAATCCTCAAAAAACTATAACTATTATAAAAGAACACTAAAGGAGAAATAAAATCCCATGTTCCCACCACCATGATATAATACACAATATAGACATGATTAAAATATCTATTTTATGTGATTATATTCTTATAATCTATTCCAATTTTTAATCAATTGTAAATGGACAAATAAAAATAAATTGTCATATTCTTACTTCCCCTAGTTATGTTCCAATTACATCAGATGAAGCAAAGGATGCCACTCTAACATATGATGAGTTTTGAAATAAACATAAATACACTGTCACAATTCTACAATATGTTTCTATAATTTTATGGATTGAATTATTTCATCATATCATACAAACAGATGTTATGTACTCACACTTAAAATATAAACCAAATCTTCATATCAACTGAAAAAAATTAAGGTTTATTGTGGTTCTCAAAAAAAGGAAATTAGATTTATTTAGATCAATATATGTGAAATTAAATAAAAAAATCTAAATTAAAATAGATAAAGTGAGAGAATTTCAATGAGAGATAAGTTTCTAAAAAATATAATTCTATATAAAGAAGTAATATTATAATGTAAAAAATAAAATAATTGGTATAATTGACACATGTAATGTAAAATTTGATCTAAAAAAGAATACAAAGTAATAATATGAAATTTTAACCCAAAGGAGAGGTAATTAGTAGTGGCCCCATAAAAATTTTATATGATATTAATTAAGAATAAATAATTAATATGAAAATAGGAAAAGAAATAAATAAATATTAAAATAGTGATAAAAATAATATT
Source organism: Viscum album (assembly GCA_963277665.1). Taxonomy (NCBI): domain Eukaryota; kingdom Viridiplantae; phylum Streptophyta; class Magnoliopsida; order Santalales; family Viscaceae; genus Viscum; species Viscum album. The sequence continues at coordinate 1,657,538,767 of OY728119.1, forward strand.
TTATTTTTAATAGAAAATAAAATGATATATTTTCAAAAAGGTATTAGAAATACATAAAAAATATCTAATAAGAAAAAAATAAAGCAAGTGCTCCTAAAAACATCATATTTTATGGATTAAGAATAAATAATTGTGGTTACAATAAATAAATATTTTAAACATTAGAAATGAAAAATAATATAAGTAATATATGAATTATATAAGGAAATATGAAAAATCATTAAAATTAATATCAAAAAAGGGATAATACTAAATAATTATATTGATCTAAATAATACCCTTTAAAATTTAATAAAATATTATATAATAAAAAATAAATTATATAATAAGGAAATAAATATTGATCAAAAAAATATACATTTAAAATAATGTTAGGTTATTTTATATAATATTATATACAATAAATAGAAAAAATAGATAATGATGTGTGGACATAATTCAATATTTTTATTTTGAAAAAATTCTAATATATTTTTTTACAAATGAAATATGAGAAAATCAATGAGAGAATATTATTAAATTAATTTAAATACTAATAAAAAATATATATAATAATTTGTGTCATAGAATAGTATATAAAAAATATAGAATATAATAGAGGTGGGAGAGGTATAATTATTTATTGAGAAGAGATTGAGAAAAGAAACACTTATATCAAATATCTGGTTTAATCAATGAACTAAAACAACATTATAACCATTTTATTTAATTATACATTACTTAAAAATATATTAAAACTATTTTGAAATATTTTTTCATTAATTAAATTAATTATTTTATTTTATTAACCATTTATTATAGATAAGATATTTTGTATTATTGGTCTAAAGTATTGAATTATTATTTTTGTTTTTTGATACTGATAATAATTATTTATTCAAAAGTTTTAAAATAAATATAAACTTTTTAAAATATTATGTAATAGTGGCATGATAATTAAATTTGGAATGAAGTTTAAGAATGAATTCATTATGAGTATTAGACTACAAAATAAATTTTAAAGGCTGGTAGTTTTAAAGAACATTATTATTTAACTAATCATTAATGAAATAATTATATTAAATTTATCAATACCAATAAATAATTTAATAGGATTAAAAAATAAAATAAAATATTTATATATTATAAATATTACATTAATAATCATTTACAGTTATGGTAAGAATATAAATTTCATCATCCACGTCGGTCATATAGGAAAACATATAAAGGATGTGTTTATGGAGAATGACAGGATGCATATACCATTTAGTGTTTATAATCATTTACCAAAAATATCATAAAATATAAAATTTCATATTGTAATTAATTAATAATGGAATAAAAGGATTTAAAATATAATAGTTAAATAATAAATATATAATGAAAATAATTAGATGAGATAAGTTATCACTTATTTATGGATTTTTATTTCTCTAAGTACCTAACACATATGATATATAAGTTTTAGGAAAACCTAAATACATATAATATTCTATTTAAAATTAATAGGAGGATTATGGAAAAATATTTCATATTGTGAGAGTGTTTTGATATGGAATTCACATGATTGTCTGAGGGATAACATATAAGTAGTGGGAATGAGTATTCTAGGACAATATAATGAATATAATATTGTATTATTGTAATAATTGGAAATACAAGTATAATTTGTGAATATAAATTTTTTTACATATCTGGGAGAAAAAAATAAATTTTCTTGATTTTAATAATTGTTCTTTTTCTTGATTAAGTCGTTGTTTTATAATTAATTAATATTATTTTAAAATTTTACTTAATTTTTATAAAAAAATTCATCATATACTATTTCTATAATACTAATACCAAATATGAATTTTATTTTATCAAAATAATGTTATTAATATGTGATTTTTGATTATTTAATAAACTCATAATATGTTACAAATAATTATTTCATTTCACAAAATGATTCGAGTTATTTTAAAAATATTATTTTAGATAATTTAAATTACAATATATGTTATTGAAATTAAAATTATAAATTTAAAAATAATTTATTGCAAACAAATAATATTTTTAAGGATATAAAATTTTACAATATATATTACATAATATACATTAGAAAAATAATAAAAATTATACGATTTTAGAACATAATAATAAATTCTATAGAATATATTTTACAACCTTGTTCAAAACCATTAATCCATTTTATAAAAATAATTTGTTAAATAAGTTAATTTATATATATATATTTAATATAAAAGAATAATTTTTAACAAATAATGATAAAACACAGTAGAAAAATAATTACTTTATTTGATTCAAGTGACCTAGAATATTATATTTTTTGTGACAACACATATATTTTATACACATTATTTAATTATTTATTTAATATTGATACATGTAATATAATCCAAAAAATAAACATTCATAGAGTGTTTGGATAATTAGATAAATATTAAAATAACATGAAATTGGGATACAATGATATTATTTAAAAAATCATATCATTCCCCTAAATTTCATCAATCTTCTAATATTAGATGGGATAACCTGGGGATATACAAAAGAAATTTGTGAGATAAAAATCCTAGTGAGTGAATAATAAATTAATAGAATGAATTAATCTAGTACATTTTAAAAAGGGTGTACCATGGTAACATAAAAACAATATAATCATATTCATGGACATTTATACTTCATAAGTGATGATAACATGAAGCCATCAAAAAAATTTAAAATAACCTAAAACATGACTTCATGAGCATGTTTGAAGGCCACTTTTCAAGAAATCAAGGAACAATATTCTTAAGTTAACCACCCAAGTACTATTCATCGTCTCTTAAGATATAAAAACATTAACCAATGATTTTTAGCAAATATAATGTCAATCCCACCCATAACATTAATATCCCGTACATGAATTTGTGTTCCACATAGATCATAAAATATAAGAATGTATTTTATCACTTTTCAACCCATTATAAAGGGGTGTATTTTACATATTTTCATGTCCCTAATCAATAAAGGATAAGTATAACTAAGTAAGAAACTTTATTGAATATGGGGATGGTTATTCACAACACAAATTATTGGCATGGAAAAACATAGAATAATTTATGTAGAAACTGGTTTACATAAAGTTTTATAGATGGGTTTAATGAGAGGGAAAGGTGATATCTCATTACATTGTAATAATAAGGGCATTAAATTTATGTGTAAAATAATATTACAATATAAAAAATTTGATATAAAAATGGTTAATAAAAATAAATTATTTTAATAATAATTAAGATGAATAGAATCCCCTATCTTGAGGGGTGCTGCTATAAGATTGGGAGGATATTATTAAGAGATGGAAAAATCATATGTGAAAATTAGAGAGGGATAGGGAGATGAAGTTCATTACCAATGGTGTTTTAGTTATTAATAATGATTTTTTTTGTGGGTATTTATATAATAAGTTATGTAAATTATTTATTAATTTTTAATCATTGGTTTTGGACTCTAAGTGTAAGGACCCGACCCACCAGGGCCTACCTGGCTAGTGTAAGGATATGTTTTCACAACACCAAGCCTGAATCAAATAGGCTAGATTATTAAAACATTATCAAAGAATTAATAACATAAAACATTTGTAATTTACATAATTTACTTGTACGCATGCTCTCAACCATATCCACACTATAGTGAATATGAATAATAATTAAAATAATACAAAATATAGAGGATAATCATGCATTAAACAACTCTAGGGAATACGTCCTAGTACCATATTATAAATAAAATTAAAGAGGGTAAAATACATGAATAACGATAATGTAGGTCGCAACCTAAAAAAACTAAAAAATAAGAAAGGTAAGAGGGCCTAGATCCTGATCTTCATGCATGGAAACCTTACATGGCCAATGCAACTGAGTATCACTACACATCACTAAATTCACCTATGATCATCCCATTGTCTACAATAGTCCCAAAAATGCAGGAAAATACCGTACAATTGTGAGTATATTCATACCCAATAAGATGCCCCTAAAATCGAAGGGGTAATGATAGAATTATACAAAATAAGGTTATCTAAACCCATATAATGAATGTTAGTAAAAAACTAAGATAATAACCAACAAATAAACTAAATATCTTCAATAGGAAGCCTAATTGAAGGATAAATGGGATCTACATCTCCAAAACCCAGATAAGAATAATCAGACTTTTTGTTGTTCAAACATTGCATCACCGATGAAAATCATAAAATGAAACATCACCATAATATGTGTAGTGGGGACTTTATATCACTACTACAATCCACATTGAATGGTGCCACATCAGATGAAAATGACCCACATTCCATGGGTACTCAATGATGGAGGAGTACCAAATTATAGATAGAGGACCCATGCCCAATGTAGGGGAGTGTCGTTTCAATCTATATAATGTGTATGGGAAATATTCACCCATGTGTGAAATGGGAGTATCGTCCAAGGAATCTCATTGATGATCCTTCTCCAATCAATCACATTGTGAATCATCACCTAAAGAAGGACCCCACTCAGAACACCTTGCATTATATATCTTATTCCATATCAAAGGATAATATCATGTTTTATATTTAAAACTACTCATGATTGACGACTCATGGGAAAAAATCAATTTATGAATGAAGGTGATATGGGATGGTGATGTTTTATAGAGTAACACATAGTGTATAAGTTGTTCCCCAGGGCGTGTAACCACACCTCATCTCATGGTCAATTTATCCCCAAGACAAGGCATGGAATCCATTTCATAGTACATGTAATGTATAGTAGGTACATGGAATGTATAATAGGTATGTGTAATGTCTAGACCGCTTAGGTTCTGCATGTGTGTTCATGGTCTTTCTCCTATACTTTTCATCGTGCTCTTGTATCTGCTTTTAGCCGAGCGCCACCTCATGACCATGTACTCCCAAAGGACACAAAGTTCTATCCCACATGGAGATATAGACATGTATAGCTAGAAAATGTCCTATCTTTATATGTGGGGTCACATAGTCTGTGGGTCTGGCCACATGGCTTATGATCATAATATTTTCATAAAACCCTGGGGCTACAGCTAGGGGGCTATATATTGTTTGTTATTTTGGGATACTAGGTGTGTAATCGATTTTTTCTTAAATAATACAAATATTTATCTGTTTCTTTCAAAATTCACACCAGTTCCACCAATATTGCTAGTCAACCACTAGATAATGAAGAAAATATCATCTTTCTATCATTTCCCAGCCTCCAGTGACTGAAAAATAGAACTTTTCAATCTTCATGATTCATGTAGTGCCGACTCTCATGCCTACCATCAACTTTATCATAATTCCATTGCTGCAGTAATTCCATGATCCAGGAAAATTCCAACATAGTTCACAATATATCCAAATCTAACCACCAAACCCACACTTATTTCATTTTTCACACAACCACTATGAATTTGGGGGTTCGTTCATGCTCAACCCCACCCTAGAAATGTCAAATCGTGACCCCATGGTCTAATGATGGGGAATGAAAATAATAGGTAAGTGAAAAGAATAAGAAAGATCAAGTCATCATTGGTAAAAAAAATTGAGGGAGATGATAATAAATTTGGGATCTCTATGGGTGAGATCATGGAAAATAAATAATGAAATTGAATTGAATAATTTAATTTGTATACAAGGATCATGAAAAGTATCAGTTAATCACAATTAAAAATATAATACAATATCCCTGATTAATATTTTAATCAAAAGAGATAAATCATCAAACAATGGTCCCTATCCTTATTAAGATCAATCTTTAGTAGAGAATGTGTTTTTCATAAATAGAGAATTCATTTTGTGTTCACTACATCTCAATCCACCAAGATCCAATCTCCTGACATCCTTCGATGTGATCATTTAATATGGAACTCCTAAATATCCACTCAATTTTCTATTGATTTAAGACTCTAACCAAAAAGAGTTTTTGTAATGATATATATAGAGAGGAAAATAAGTCATCAATTTTAAAATAAAATATATAAATATAATTATTTATTTTGGTTTAACACACCCCCATCAACATCCACAACCAGATTTCTTGCACCAACTAACCTTAGGTCATTCCTACCATAAAATTAAGATATTGGAATCAACCATTGTAATAAATTTCTTATCCAAGATTAATCTTGTGAGTTATTCAACAAAATCCTTGAAACTACATTCTTGTGACAATAATATATTAAATGTTTTTATAATGTCAATTTTAGGATTAGTGTGCCTTAGAATCTCATAATATCCAAGTGATTCAATCTTAAAATATTCATAAATATATTTTAATTTCTTACACAACAAAAATAGGGTCAAAAAAAATTCTTATCCATTATGTTTTACAACTCAAAAATAAAAATATAAACAAAATGGGGGGATACTACCCCCCCCATCGAATTCTCCTAGTCCTAGGAGTTATCCTGCATGATCTTGTGCTAAAAAATTATATGAACCAAAGGAATGGTTGTACCTCATAGGATCCTCACTTTTTGATCCTCGATCATCATCAGGTACACTGAAAAAGGGGATATATATTTAATGTCCAGCTCACCCCAATCAATAATGTGGATAAGATCATGGACATATATTTTCAGCTACAAAACTTGTAATATGTCATACACCCAATCCAACTATGGGGATAAGGAAAGGTGGAAACAAAAATATATAGCACACTATTGGATCTCAAAATACTTGATGAACCTCATGGATAAATTTCCTCCCCAAAAAACCTCTATAATACTCATCATGGGGATACTCTCTGGAACACATTTTCTCCATTAATGAACTCCAAGGGAATATGATATTGATCTATGTATGATTTATGTATTCTATAGGATATATCCATACACTCGTTGAACATCATTACATTTTCCATCAACACCAACATCATTTCTAACCCAACAACATATACCCTTTACCAATATCATTATAGCACTTGGGAGACCTATAAGGTTTCTCAAATAGGGGCCCAAATGTGTCACACCAATCGTAATGTGATATATGTTATTATAAAAAAATATACAAATGGATTTTGATCCACCCATCACCTATGAAAATACAACACACATGATATAAACATATCATCCAACACCTAGTTATGGGGTCTTATCTTGCAATCCATATAGTGGTGGAACTCAATTATCATCATCACCTGGGTCCTAGATTCCTCTTGTAGGCCTCTCTATAACTATGATATGAATCCATAATCACACTTAGGGACAATCATCGAGGGAAAAAATAGGAATATGGAATAATTATAACACATACACCTATTATAAAATATCCACCGAACTCTGTTCCCTAATAGAAAAGAATTGTGCAGACTTGTTAAGTTGGTAAACAATTATCCAGAATGAATCATGTCTAATCAACCATAATTTTATCAATGTAATTTACTTCATAAAATTATATCATAAATCCCATACATAACATATAGAAACCAATAAAAAATTATTTACATAAATGAAGAATGATACATTAGTTAGAAAATATACCAGCACGAATTACAAATAATAATGAAGGACAATAAGTAGAATATAATATAATATGAATGGGACATTTTGGATTTTCTCAATCCACTATAATGATCGCACTCATGTACACATATTTTAAAATAAAACAAAATTTTAACAGTAAAATATTTATTTTTATGGTTAATTTATTAATATAACCTTAGTAAAAAATATAATTGATTGAATATTCAAATGAATAATAAGTAATTATGGAAATTTAGGAACCTATATCATTAGAATAGTAACCTCATCATTGGTATAGTAATCTGATAGTTAGGAATACTAATATGGACATTAGAATAGTAAACTCACCAATGAAAGTATATAATAAAATTTAATTATCTTATAAATGAAAATATGATATATTTAAATCATGGTAAAAGTAAATAAATATTATAAAAATTGGAATTCATGTGTTGTTAAATAAATATGTAAATGTTTAATTACAAACTTATAATTAATATAATGATTCAAAAGAAAATTTCTTTTCCAAAAAAAATTAATAAGTTATTATTATGTGGTATTATAATTATATGAAACCTTAATCAATTATCTAAAGGGTAATAAAATCTATTATACTATTAAAATAATTATTTTTCAAATAAATGATTCTTTTAGTTATAAATTAAATTTCCCATATCTATAAACTTATTTTGATAAAATGGTTTCTATTTTTTTAAATCTACATTTCAAAAAAACGGTTAGGGTGAATATTTAGTATTTTTATAACATAATGGAATTTTTTGTAAATAGTGAAATATAATATTTTAATTTATTTAACATTATAAGATAAATACATGACTTTTCACTACTGAAAATCCTAGTTTTACCAACGGTTATATCCCAACGGTTTACTAAACCGTTGGGAATAGCCATCTATACCAATGGTTCTCAGAAACCATTGGTATAGATGGTTTTATAGACACTTTTACCAACGGTTGTAATGAACCGTTGGTATAGAGGAGGTTTTACCAACGGTTCAATGAGAACCGTTGGTAAAAGTTGGATTTCAGTGACCTTTACCAACGGTTCTCATTGAACCGTTGGTAAAGGTTTGGGCTGAATGTATATACCAACAGTTTTTAAAAACCATTGGTAAAAATTTCCCCCAAATTGGCAGTAGCCCGTCCTCTCCCCCATTCGCGATCCAGAGCCCTAAACGGGAGCTATCGGTGATTTTGGAGGTGCTTCCAGTTCTCTTCCTCCATCCCATCTAAGGTAAGTTATTTTCTTTAACTTTCAGTTTTTATTTTCAATTTTGATGTGTATATGTTTCTCTTTAGGATGAGACCAATTTCTATTCTCATATTCCCACCCAATTTATGTTCCAGCCCTATTTATGTTTCGGTTCTTTATTAAATTCCATGCATAATCCAGCTCATATAGATTGCATTAGACGGTTGTCTAATTTTTTGATGTGCCTTTCATGTTTCATTACCAAGAAATTTTTATTATATGTTATAAAATTCAATCACATGTTTAGTTTTAACATTCATAGTTACTTTAATATCTTATGTCAATAATTTATATTAATAATCTTTTCATATATTCCATCGTTGAGTGTTTTTACTTATGCAATAGAATTCCAAGCTCATGTTACTTCATAGTGATTATTTAGATTTCAAAGTGTTTTATTTTTCATGTTAAATTTATTAAAAAGTTTTGGGGACTAATTAAATTTATTAGATTCCAATTTCCATGCTTCTATTCTTGTTAAGAATTAAATGAAATATGATGGTTGTAATTAAATGAAATTCAATGTTCAATTTTTATCATGTATGGGTGATTAATAAATTGTAATGTGATGAACCATATAATTGAACCATTGTTTATGCAAATTATATACCAAAAGGTTATTGAATAAAAGTTATTCTTGTGAATTTCGTTACATCATAGATAAAATGGTTGTGGTTATATGAGAGATACCTCTGATGGTTCTTTGATCATTGTTTTATGGAGAATGAATGGTTTAGGTCCGGTATTAATAGTAGCTTCCAGTGAGACCATTTTAGTATAAGGGGAAACGAGATTATGATCTACAAGGGGGTGATTGAGTTGGTATAGACCAAACATTTTTTGTTCCTTGTGTTCAAGAACCATAAATAGAGTGTTCCAATTAGGTGGTCATTAGTAAAGTCGTAGGTAAGATTTCCAAGTCCTGTTTCATGAAGTTGAATATGTGGTGCTATAGTGGTTTTGGATTGTTTGAGGTACTCTTAGTGTATTATAAACCCTCATTTGTTCCATATTCATTTAAATTTATTTAATATCATTTTTTTTCACACACACCATTATATCCTCTCAAACTATATTTAGAGTGTATTTTCATTCGTATGGTGTTAAATATTTTAGTAAATGTCCATACTAGATTCTTTTATGTGTTCTAGGGGTTTAGACTAATGACAGGGCTGCAGGATTATTGTGGGGGTATTCTTTTCATATAAATATACCTATACACCCCGACCCCCTTGGACAACCTGACCACCCCCACGGACAGCCCGCCCACCTGGACACCCCGACCCCCCTAGACAACCCCCCACCCCCTGTACACCTCCGACCCCCCGGATGGCCCCACCACCCCCTAGACACCCCGCACCCCCCTGGACATGCCACACCCCCCTTGGACAGTCCCGCCACTCCCATGATCCTCATCCTACTCCTCATCCTGATCTACTTGAAGAAGTTAAAGTATAAAACTCATATACTCCCAACAAGACCCTTAAGTATTATGTATTCCTTGATCCACTTCCAATATCTTATTGGTCAATCCTGGAATATAGGCATTATAAATTTTGTATCTTATTTTCTTATATACACTGTATTTTGTTGTATTTCTTAATATGATTCTCATATAGAGTAATGTGTCAGTTATGCTTTTATATAGAGTAAACAATTGTCATTTACGTAAATATTTTTTTGATTAAACTTTAATATTATTGAATTTCTTTGAAACGACTTATTGCGATTTTTTTATAGAATGGATAGAAGTTGGATGTACGAAACTGATCGGATTTCAACCGATTTTCAAAATAATTTGAACAGCTTTCTAGATTTTTCATTTGAAAAGGCTTCAGATAGTGGTTGCATACACTGCCCATGTTTTAATTGTGTTGGAAGACCTTGGTTGAGCCGTGAAGTAGTTAATTATCATATAACCAAATATGGGTTACAAACAAACTATTATGTGTGGTATCACAATGGAGAGAAAATGGAATCTCAAAATGTTGATGATCCAAATGATAGGACTGAATTGGAGAGTTTGATATATGATCGGTTTCCATTTATTCGACATCATGAGAAGGAAAGGATGTCCAGCCAACAAGATTTTGATACAAGAACACATGATGCGTCCAATGAAAATGATGATGTTGATAGGGTGAAAAAATTGAATGATGCTGCAACAACTCCAGTATATTGGCAATGTGATAAAATGAAAAAGTTGGAATTTTTAATCTGATTGTTTCATGGGAAAACTATGTATGGGATTTCAAATACTGCAATTGATTACATTCTTACCTTCTTGAAGGACTTACTTCCAGATGATGCAGATATTCCCTCAAACCACTATATGGCATGGAAGTTGGTTGATGAACTTGGATTCTCAAAAAAAAATCATTCTTGCCCGAATGATTGCAGCTTATTTTGGGAGGAAACTGCTGAAAGAAATTATTTTATAAAATTCAGAACCTCCCGATGGAAGCCAAAAGATGATGGAACACCATCTCGTGTGCCACAAAAAGTAATGTGGAACTTTCCATTAATCCCCAGATTACAGAACCTTTTCATGTCTGATGAAATATCCGTAAAAATGCGATGGCATGACACAGAGAGAAAAAAAAATAATGAAGAGTTGGTTCACCCTGCAGATGGATTTTCATGGCAGAGATTTGATGCTCGATATCCTGAATTTGCAGCCGATGTGCGTAATGTGAGATTGGGTCTTTCATGTGACGATTTTAATCCATTTGGGCAGATGCTTACTTCACACAGCACATGGCCGGTTTTCATACACATTTATAACCTTCCCCCTTGGTTGTGGATGAAAAAGCCTTACACTTTCTTGAGTATACTGATATCTGGCCCTTCTGATCCCGGCATTGATATAGATGTATACATGCAACCTTTAATAAAAGAGTTGAAACTTCTTTGGGATGTGGGTGTGCCCACATACGATGCATGTTCGAAAGACATATTTCAAATGCGTGTTGCACTTATGTGGACTATAAATGATTTTCCTGCTTATGCAATGATGTCTGGATGGAGCACAAAAGGAAAATTGTCATGTCCTGTTTGTATAAAGAATACTCGATCGAGAAGCCTGAAATATCGTCATAGTTTTAGTTTTATGGGACATTGACGATTCTTTCCAATGAACCATCCATATAGAAACAATTCTCGAAGATTTGACAATACCATGGAGAATGACGATCCACCTCAGCGTATGTCTGGAACTGATGTGCTTAATGAATTGAATGATTTCAGTTATTCATTTGGGAAGAGTGTAATGAAATCTAGAAAGAAGAAAAATGTTTCCAATGATACTTGTTACAATTGGAAGAAGAAGAGTATATTCTTTGAGTTGTCATATTGGTCAACCAACTTGTTACGTCATTGCTTAGACGTAATGCACATTGAAAAGAATATATGTGAAATGTTGCTTTCGATTCTTCTAAATTTCAAGGGGAAGACAAAAAATGATTTACGATCTCGGCGTGACTTGGTAGATTGGGGGATCAGACCAGAATTGCATCCTGTCTGTATCAGTGAAAATAAATGGCAAGTTCCATGTGCTTCTTATGTGATGACTCCTACTGAAAAAAATCAATTTCTAGAAGTGCTAGAGACTATTAAAGTTCCTGATGGTTATTTAATCAATATATCAAAACGGGTCAACAGAAAAGAGTTGAAGTTGAAATCTTTGAAGACTCATGATTATCACGTCCTTTTGCATGATTTAATTCCAATAGCAATCCATCATCTCTTGTCCAATAATGTTAGAGTCTCAGTTATTCGGTTGTGCTATTTGTTTAGAGATCTTTGTGCTAAGAGGTTGTCCAAATCCCTCGTGCACAAATTGTTGGCAGAGACACCATTAATTTTGTGTGAGTTAGAGAAAATATTCCCTCCATCATTTTTTACATGCATGTTGCATCTGACTGTCCATCTTCTGGCCGAAATACTTCTTGGAGGACCCGTTGCTTTCCATTGTATGTATCCAACTGAAAGAAACATGTGCACATTGAAATCATATGTTCGGAATAGGAATTATCCCGAAGGTTCTATTGTGAACGGTTACTTGGCTCAAGAATGTATGGATTTCTGCTCAATGTATTTGTCTGATCATACTACGAGAATAAACAGACCAATGAGAAATGAAGAAGAACAGTATGGGAAAATTGAACCCAGTTTTCCATCACTTCCTCAGATAGGAGGAATTCTGTGATCATATACATTGACAACATTAAGCCTTGAAGAGCGAGAGATGGCACATCGCATAGTGTTGTTCAATTGTGATTTGTTAGATGAGTATATCAAGTAAGTTAATTGTACATGTATCTCTTATCTTATCTCTTGTAATTTTAAATATTTGTTAAACTATTATTATTTTTATCTATAGGGAACATAAAGAATTGATATATAGAAAGCATCGTTCTTTATCTTTGAGAAAGAACGAGACTTTGCATAGAAAAGGTTTTTCTGCTTGGTTAAAATTGAAGGTAAAAATATTTCTGTAATAACTAAATAAAAATAATATTTAATTAAGTTTACTATTTGTTTATATTTTAGGTATCGAGTTTGCCTACAGACTCTATTTCTGAGGAAATAAGAGCTTTGGATTTTGGTCCTAATACCATGGTTCGTGCTTGTAAATCACTTGTGATCAATGGATACAAATTTATTATCACTGAACGAGCAAGAAACATGAGAACACAGCATAATGGTGTTATGCTAACTGCCACAACAGACTGTTATGCCAGTTCATCGGACACTAGACCTCATTCTAAAAATGTTTCTTATTATGGTGTTGTGGAGAAAATTATAATTTTGGATTATTACTTGCATGGTCGAGTCACGATGATGACATGTCAATGGTTTGATTCAATGACGAGGAAAGGCACCTTTATTGATGAATATGGATTTCGAGTTATTAACATGACTCGCACTCTTTCCACCGATGAACCATATGTATTGGCATCAATGGTGAAACAAGTTTTTTATGTCAAAGATCATCGTCATACTAAATTCGGTGTAATTATTGAAGTAAATCCCAGACATGTTTTTGATGATGGTGATGATGAAGTTGACACTATCCCTACTGCAATTGGAAGAAATCTGCTTATTACTTATGATGACCCCAACAGCTCAATTATCAGAGTTGATTGTGAACCCGAAGTTGTGGTGGGAAATATATAGAATTATACAGTCGTGTTCTCACCTACATGTTTCACCTACATCATTCAGAGTGTTTATCCTAGTACTTACCTTCATAACACCATAAATCTTTTGTTTCATTATCATAATGGTTTTTCTATATTTTTTTTTTTGGGTTACACATTAGTTATCTGTTTCTAATTACTTCCATATTTGTTTTCACTGTAGGAAATGACACCCATTGAAGAGAGGTGGCAGAAAAAGATGACAGATAATAATCGTCGCATGGTACAGATGGGTGTTCCTCCACTCATCCCTGTTGTGAGTATTTTATTTCAAATATAAATATTTCAATAACTTATAATATCATGTGTTTACTTTTCTGTCAAACTTTTTTTCAGGATCCACCCCCTAGACGATAGATATCTGAAGAGGAGCCTGATATTTCTCTCAGTAGAGAGGTTGGTGGTAGGAGGGGGTGGTGTCATAGATGGACGATCATCTAGTGGTCCTGGTACTGAGGCCGGTGGTACGAGGGCTCGTGGGGCGAGAGTTAGACGACCCACTACCACAGACGTATCTTCTACGCCCTATTTTGATCCTGGCATGTCTTCAGGGACATATGAGATATTTAGACCTCCGATGTTTACACTACCAGCTGGCCAGACGTCTATGCAATCATCTTTTGCTTCTGGTTCATTATCTCCGGGCTATTATATTCCACCTTCTTCGACTCTTGCTGTGACACAGTATGTGGCTGAGGAGCATACACTGAGGGATACTCCACCTATACAGGATATTCCTTCAGCTTCTACACCCATTGATCCGACTACCACAGGTATATTTATATAACTCTATAAAAATTTTATACCAAAATTTATTTTTATTATAACTTGTATTGATATTATTTTTCTTTAATAACAGATTAATCTACAGATAGGAGGTGGGGGAGGGGGCGTACTCGCTTGCGTGCGGTATAAAACTGCCAAACACAGTTGATGGTTGAATACAATGTTGATGGACAAATGATTGAGAAATCTAGGCAGCAATGTCGGGGTTTTTTGGCGACGCTAGCCAAATACTCTGATATCATTCCGGTCATCCCTCTCTCTTGGATACATCTCCCACCCGAAGTCAAGGATAACGCGTGGGCACAAATATGGGTAAAAAATCTATTGGATTTAATGTTGTATATTATTGTATTTAAATGAACTAATCAATTTGGTTTTAGCTTCGGTTTAACTTCCCTGATGGCGAAGGTGCACGACCAGCGTGTTTAAAAGAGCTAAGAGAGCTTTGGACAGATTATAAGCATGATTTGTATGTTGGCTGGTGTGATAGAGTGGGAACGGAGTTAGAGACATTACCTATCGTGGATGACTGCCCGATAGAGAAATATTACCAAATGATTACCCATTTGGCGACTGCCAAATTTAAGGTATTAATCTCATTTGAGTTATTTAAATGAGAGTTTTAATATTTTTCATTAATATAATCCTATTAATTATTAATCATTATTTAGGAATATTCTGAAAAAACAAAAAAAACATTGATTCAAAGCAATACCTCCACACTTTGGGGCGCACAACTATGGCAGATCATGAGAGGCAGTAGGTACGATATAGTTGTTTATAATTTTTCTTTAGGACTTTCCCTTTTTAGTGGATCCTACTTAAATTATGTGATTTATTGAATAATAAATATATGATTATACTTTCACTTTATATTGTTTCAATGTCATTATAGAGGCACAAAATGAATATTGAAGGACGTATCCCTCGAGAAAAATTGTTTTGCTCGAGTAGAAGAAAAAAAGATGGAACTGCGGTAAATGAACCGACCCAAGAGAAGATTGTAAGTTTTAATTTGTTTATTTCAAAGTTTAATATCTAATTTGAAATTTAATAATCTATTAATATTTTTTACAGGCTACTTTAGAGGCTCTTGATTCCCAGGAGCCTAACAATTTTGGGCCACACGATCATTTATATCAGGTTTTGGGAGATGAGCACTCTGGTCGAGTACGCTGCCGACCTGGTAAGAATATAGTCCCGACAAGGTATTGGTCGTCTCCAGGTATCCATTCTAGTACCACCGAGTTGTAACAGGTCAAGGAGCATGCAAGACAGTCTGATAAAAGGGTCACAGAGTTGGAAGTACAAGTTCAAACAAGAGACAGAGAATTTATGAAACTGATGAAAGCATTATCTTCATCACTTCCACCAGAGGCTAGTGCGGCTTGTCAGACATTTATGTCGTCGATGGGTGCATCATCCAATGCACCAGGCGATAGCTCTAGTGGTGATCGAGATGATGACGTTCCTGGTGATGACGAGGATGCTGAAGAGAAAGAGGGTGAGGATGAGGATGTAGACGAGGGCGAGGATGGGGCCGAGGGCGAGGATGGGGCCGAGGGCGAGGATGATGCCGAGGATGAGGATGAGGCCGACAATGAGCATGGGGACGATGACGAGGACGACGACGAGGACAGAGATGGCGGCGAGGATGAGGCTGATGATGATAGTGGTGATGGTGATAGTGATCAGAGGCAGATTGATCCATTATATTTTTGAATTCTGTATAACTCTTTATTTTTGAACATGGTTTTCCACTTTGGGGTTTTCCTCTGCTTCATAGGGACGTTGTATTCGGATTCTGTTTTTTTCACTTGATTCTTATTGTATGATTAGTCTACTACCTAGACCTTTAGTATTCCTTGGTACTGTGATACTCATTTTTCTAAATTTTTTTACTTAGCTTTCTTAGTTAGCCATGTATTTCATGTTTATGCATGTGTAAAATGATATGGAAAATGTGCTTTGAAGTAGTGGCCGGCACCACTCAAAGTGTCTAACTTTTATTTGAAATGGATAGGATTTTAAGTGAAAACAACAACTGGCATATGGAAAACAGAACAAACGCATTCTGATTCTGTTTAAACTACAGTACAACGATCCATGGGTCATATGTGACATGTATGAGTCAACCCCGCCTCAATCCGAGGGCCGGTGTGGCCGGTACCACTCAAAGTGTCTTTCTTTTGTTTAAAATGGATGCGCTTTTAAGTAAAAAAACCACATACGGAAAATGGACCAAACGAATTCGGATACTGTTGATACTTTAGGAAATGTATCCATGGGTCGTATGTGACGTGTACGAGTCAACCCCGCCTCATTCTGAGGCGCGGTGTGTCCGGCATCACTCAAAGTCTCTAACTTTTATTTGAAATGGACAGGATTTTAAGTGAAAACAACAATTGGCATATGGAAAACAGACCAAACGCATTCAGATTCTATTTAAACTATAGGACAACGATCCATGGGTCATATGTGACGTGTACGAGTCAACCCCGCCTCAATCCGAGGGCCGGTGTGGCCGGTACCACTCAAAGTGTCTTTCTTTTGTTTAAAATGGATGCGCTTTTAAGTAAAAAAACCACATACGGAAAACGGACCAAAGGCATTCAGATACTATTAATACTTTAGGACATGTATCCATGGGTCATTTTTGGCATGTAGGAGTCAACCCCGCCTCAATCCAAGGCGCGGTGTGGCCGACACCACTCAAAGTGTCTAACTTTTATTTGAAATGGACAGGATTTTAAGTGAAAACAAAAACTGGCATACGGAAAATAGATCAAATGCATTTGGATTCTGTTTAAACTATAGGAAAAGGATCCATGGGTCATATGTGACGTGTACAAGTCAACCCCGCCTCAATCCGAGGGCCAGTGTGGCTGGTACAACTCAAAGTGTCTTTCTTTTGTTTTAAATGGATGCGCTTTTAAGTAAAAACAACCACATATGGAAAACGGACCAAAGGAATTTGGATATTGTTGATACATTAGTAAATGTATCCATGGGTCATTTTTTATGTGTACGAGTCAACCCCGCCTCAATCTGAGGCGTGGTGTGGCCGACACCACTC
The DNA here is from genome assembly GCA_963277665.1 of Viscum album. NCBI lineage: Eukaryota > Viridiplantae > Streptophyta > Magnoliopsida > Santalales > Viscaceae > Viscum > Viscum album. The sequence goes on from OY728119.1 coordinate 1,657,556,584, forward strand.
AAAGTGTCTAACGTTTCTTTGAAATGGACAACAGTTTAAGTAAAAGCAACAACTGACATACGGAAAACCAAACAAACCCATTCGGATTCTGTTGAAACTGTAGTAAAATGATCCATGTGTCATTTTTGACTTGTATGAGTCAACCCCGCCACAATCCGAGGCGCGGTGTGGCCGACACCACTCAAAGTGTCTAACTTTTCTTTGAAATGGACAACAGTTTAAGTAAAAACAACAACTAACATACGGAAAACTGACCAAAGGCATTCAGATTCTGTTAAAACTTTAGGAAAATGATCCATGCATCATATGTGATGTGTATGAGTCAATCCTTCCTCAATCTGAGGGCCAGTGTGGCCGGAACCACTCAAAGTGTGTCACTTTTTTTTGAAATGGACAACAGTTTAAGTTAAAAAAAACAACTGCCATACAGAAAATGGACCAAAGGCATTCAGATACTGTTGATACTGAAGGACATGTATCCATGGGTCATTTATGACGTTTAGGAGTCAACCCCGCCTCAATCCGAGGGCCGGTGTGGCCGTTACCACTCAAAATGTCTTTCTTTTGTTTAAAATGGATGCGCTTTTAGGTAAAAAAAACCACATACGGAAAACTGACCAAACGCATTCGGATTCTGTTTAAACTATAGTAAAAGGATCCATGGGTCATATGTGACGTGTACGAGTCAACCCCGCCTCAATCTGAGGGCCGGTGTGTCCGGTACCACTCAAAGTTTCTTTCTTTTGTTTTAAATGGATGTGCTTTTAAGTAAAAAAAACACATACGGAAAACGGACCAAAGGAATTCGGATACTGTTGATACATTAGTACAGGTATCCATGGGTCATTTGTGACGTGTACGAGTCAACCCCGCCTCAATACGAGGCGTGGTGTGGCTGACACCACTCAAAGTGTCTAACTTTTCTTTGAAATGGACAACAGTTTAAGTAAAAACAACAACTGACATACGGAAAACTGACCAAACCCATTCGGATTCTGTTGAAACTGTAGGACAATGATCCATGTGTCATTTTTGACTTGTACGAGTCAACCCCGCCACAATCTGAGGTGCGGTGTGGCCGACACCACTCAAAGTGTCTAACTTTTCTTTGAAATGGACAACAATTTAAGTAAAAACAACATCTAACATACGGAAAGCCGACCAAAGGCATTCAGATTCTGTTGAAACTTTAGGAAAACGATCCATGCATCATATGTGACGTGTATGAGTAAATACTACCTCAATCTGAGGGCCACTGTGGCCGTCACCACTCAAAGTGTGTCACTTTTCTTTGAAATGGACAACAGTTTAAGTTAAAAAAACAACTACCATACGGAAAATGGACCAAAGGCATTCATATATTGTTGATACTTAAGTACATGTATCCATGGGTCATTTGTGACTTATAGGAGTCAACCCCGCCTCAATCTGAGGGTCGGTGTGGCCGGTACCACTCAAAATGTCTTTCTTTTGTTTAAAATGGATGCACTTTTAAGTAAAAAAACACATATGGAAAACTGACCAAACGCATTTGGATTCTGTTGAAACTTTAGGACAACAATCCATGGGTCATTTTTGACGTGTAGGAATCAACCCCGCCTCAATCCGAGGTGAGGTGTCGGCGGCACCACTCAAAGTGTCTAACTATTTTTTGAAATGGACAACAGTTTAAGTAAAAACAACAACTGACATATGGAAAACAGACCAAACACATTCAGATACTATTGATACTTTAGGACAAGGATCTATGGGTCATTTGTGACGTGTAAAAGTCAACCCTGCCTCAATCCGATGCATGTTGTGGTCGCTATCACTCAATGTGTATTTCTTTTGTTTGAAATGGATACGCTTTTATGTAAAAACAACTAGCATATGGGAAACCAACCAAACACATTCGGATTGTGTTGATACTTTAGGAAAATGATCCATGGGTCATTTATGATGTGTACGAGTCAACTCTGCCTCAATCTGAGGCGTGGTGTGGACGACACCACTCAAAGTCTCTCTTTTATTTCAAAAGGAAATCATTTTAAGTGAATACAACTGAAATTTACACTCATCAATGATAGTCGCAAACTATTTTTCATGAGTTGGGTAGTTTCACTAATGGGGTCATAAGTGAAGAGACTCCTAAGAAAATACCATTTCACCATATATTATAAACAATACAAGTTCAATGCAAAATTCATCACAAATCATTACATACCCAAACCTAGGATCACAAAAAAAGGGATTTTAGCCAATTTGAAATTATTATTCAACTCTAATAGATATTTATAAAACTATTCTGCCTATTAGAATTTGATGGGGAGGTGTGCTGGTTGGGGGGTTGTGCATGGGTGAGGTGAATTACCACCAGATGATTGTTGTCATATGTGTTTTTTGGGCTATTTTCGGTTTTTTTTATACTGTTTGAAATATGTATGTGGATTTTGTGATATTTTTTATACAGGTGTATAGTGGAGGGTATATTGAGGGCTGTTGTGCAATGTTTTTTTATGCAGGTGGATGGTAGGGCTACTGGAGGGATTCTGGGGGGCTGCTGTGCAGTAGCTCTGACAAAGGTTATACCAATGGTTCAGAACCGTTGGTACACATTTTTCCAGAATTCTGGAAAAGGCTATACCAACGTTTCTGAACCGTTGGTATAACATTTTCCAGAAAAAGTCTATCCCAATGGTTTAGAACCGTTGGTATATCCTTTTCCAGAATTCTGGAAAGCTTATACCAACGGTTCAGAACCGTTGGTATAGCTTTTTCCAGAATTCTGTAAATCTTATACCAACGGTTATAAACAGTTGGGATATCTTTTTTCTGGAAAATCTTATACCAACGGTTCAAAACTGTTGGTATAGCCTTTTCCAGAATTCTGGAAAAAGGTATACCAACGGTTCTGAACCGTTGGTATAGACTTTTCCAGAATTATGGAACACCTATACCAACGGTTTAAGTGCAACCGTTGGTATAGGGATTTCCTCACGGCTTACTAGACAACGGTTTGGAAAACCGTTGGTATAGTCTATACCAACGGTTTTCCAGCCTATACCAATGGTTTTAAACCGTTGGTATAGCCTACTTTTCCAGTAGTTTTTTCGGTCTTGGATGATGTATTCTACAATTGTATCAAAACCTTATTCAATATTTACTATACATATTTATGGTAATCAACACAATATATATTCTTGATCCAAAATAATAAACTATTGAATAAAATATTCAAGAAATCCACCCCCCCCCCCACTATAAATTCCATCCCTCATACCCAATCATTCTATGACTTTTGTCTTGTTAATATTCTATCCAATTTCCTTCCAAATCCTATTCTGCAAATTCATGATATTCTTGTTTCCAAAAAAGACTAATTTTATGTTTTTTATGAGGTCTTTCAAGGAGGTAATATTCTAGATGTAACATTCTCAAACAACCTCTTTTAATTTCTTTTCTTATTTTATATTCTCCTCACCTTATTCATTTATAAAATCATAATAACACCAATATCTGGTATATACTAGAATATTATATTTCAAACGTAATTAATTCTTTCCAAACCATTTTTTCATATCATAGTATTCATTGAAACAAAATCGTCGTCCAAATTATAATGGTTTACAATATCCATGGATAATGAGTTTTTGTTTTCCATTACCACCATAATAGGTCATCATAATATTATAATTATGGTTATAGAATATTTTAATATATATTATAACTTCTATCATGTTATTGAACAAATATATTAAAATAATGTTAGATAAAACTAAATTAGTTCATGATGATCGAAAACATGCCAAAATAAACTAAACATTTCTCATTAATGTTTTTTCAAATAAAACATTTTTATATCCGATGAAAATTTATATGGGGAAATTTAACCATATGGAAGTGAATTAATGAAAAATAATTTCAATTATGGAGAATTATTACCTATTGATAAGAACTACTAAAATTATATACAAGTAAACCAACCCTGAAACTATAAAAACGAATGCTCTAGAATAGATGATATTGAAATTTACAACTCATAAAAGTGTATATAAATTAAATTTGTAAAATTATAATAAATAAATTTCATATAAAAGAGGTGATGAATTAATTAATTAATTATTCTAATTTTATTATCGAGTATATTATGTGTAAGTGAATAATTTATTTATACATGAGGTACATGGTCTTTCGGAATTTAGATCTATCCATTAAGATACATTCTCTCTTTATCTACCTCAACTTATCACATCATTGTTGTTTTATATTCTATATATATTCCTAATAAATATATAACAATTATATATAATCCTTTTTTTGGAATATAAATTTATTAAATGTTCCGTTCTTAATTCCATTATATAAACATATTAATGAAAACTTCTCTATTTTTCCCCTTTTTGAATTATTATTCATTGAACTGTTTTAAAAAAATTATATATTATTAAATACTACTTATTTTTTCAAATACCATTTTATTTTACATATGTTTTTATGTAAATTATTATTCTCTTAACCCTTTTATAGATTTTTTACCTATTCTATTAAATCCCATCTTAAGTAACACATTTCCAAGATTACTTAACCAATCTTTTTTCATATTTTAAATTTATTTAGACATCATTCATAATTTTCCATTATTGTTATTTATTTATGAATGTATACGTATGATTAAATCCCATATTTCATGGATACCATTATGATACACCCTTTGGTTTTTCGTTATGAAATTATAATGATACCCATTTCATTCCAGGATAATCTAATTATAATTTCTTATGATTGATTTATTATTGTGGAACATGTATTTATGAAAATTTTAGGATGTGTGTTCCAAGATATTTCTAAAATTCATTAGGTAATGTTTATGCTCATGAGAAGTCATATATGGGATTAGGTATTAAACCTATTAAATTATGGGACTTTCTCCATCATGTGATATAGTCTTGATAGTTAGCCTTGACTTATGTTTATCTCAGCATACATGTTGTTGCAACATTTCATTATTTTCATGATCATATTATTCCATATTCAATATTTTCTTCATCTGTATGTTTATTCATGAGTGATTCCTTTTATGTTATAATTTTATTCTTTTTTAATCCGTCTGATATGTATCATTCCCATGTTTATTCACTCACTAGGATTTTCATGTCATATTTTTTGTCTATGTATTTCATTGGTTACCCTAAGTAGTTATAGGAGCTCAAATGGATATTGCATCTCATTATGGAAGTTAAATAAATGATTTTTTTAGTATAATATTTTATAAACATGTATATTGTTTTCCAAATATTGTATAATATTTATCCTTTTTGTATTATGCTTAAAATCATACAATATTATGTGTAATAGGCTATGGTATCTATAGTTGGTATCTAAGGATGGTTTTTTTATTGGGGATTAATACTTCATATCATTATTAAGAAACCTAGGGATAATTATATATATTTGGAATAAATTTTTTAAATAATATTCTATAAATATTATTTATTTGTATGCTCACCAATACACTTGTTTTTATACTGATGAAATTAGTTTTATTGTTTTCAGTAATATATTTCTTAAGTTACTGGTTATGATATTTGTTAAAGTATTATGAACATGTTTTAAAAGTATAATACAAAAAATGTTCATAACATATCTTTGTATGCATAGCTTATGTTTCAGAAGCCTTACATTTGAAACATCTTGTATGGATCATTTAGTATACGCTATTGGAAAATTATTGTTTGTGAACCCTATATTTGAATGGAAACCTATGTTTGAAAAAAAAATTAAAGTATGGATAGTCCGACTTACATTTTTATTAAACCCTACAGTTGAGGTTGGAATGTATGGTACATAAACCCTACTTTTCTAATCAACTATGTGTTGTCAACCCTATATTTTTAGTTTAGTTTTAATGTGATGGAACCCCATGTTTGACTATTCATTAAAGGAGTTTTATTTGAAGATATTTTCCATAATTATTCAATGGGATTTAAAGATGTAAATATTTTTTTAAAGATTTTATATGACTGATTCGGAGTATCATATTAGATGGAGTAAATCATTCTTATTTATAAGGGAAGTTATGACTCAGTTGAATTATTTTTTATTTGAAATGTTTTGATATATTATGTGATATTCATGGATCTTCTCAACTGAAAAATACAATATTTTCATATATATATAGTAAATATTATTTTCACTTTATATAAACGCATTATATATGAATTTATATTTTTAAATATTTATTTTGAATATAGAACTAATAAAAATAACTAAAAGATTGAGTGACTGCTATTTTTTGAAGAACCTACAATTTAGAGATATACATACTTCAATCTTGTGTTATTATGTAATCAGTTCTATTTATTTTTTGTTAATGTTACTAAAGATAATTTGAAACTAGGATCCCATCAAAGCTATTATTAATTGAAGAAATTAGTCCCTTAATAAGAATATTTGTATTTTATTCGTTTCTACTACATATTTATACAAGAATATTCCAATTCATGAAAATAAAATAATTTTGATTTATTATTGTTTCAATTGTTGCGAATCAGTTGTGGAAGAGTATCATCTTCTCAGACTAAGATATAGAGATACTGATTCCCTGTAAAAGGACTAGAGGGATATTTTTTCTATATTTTAAATGGATTTAACTCGTTGCACATAAATGTGAAAATCTTATGATATGAGGACTTTTCTAGTGAAAACCACCAAAATCAAAGAGAGATTGTTGGCATAGTAGACTATCGGATCGTTGTGCCAAAAAAACTATAAAAATTCATGTGTTTTATCTACTTTTTATCTTCTACAAAAATTATTTATAGAATTGAATGATGCATAACTACAATAAATCACAATGGAAGATAAAATTATTAATCTATCATGATTATGAAAAGGACATAATTCACCCCCTCTTGTGTATCTTTTTATTATTCTAACCTAATAATAGGCATAAAATTATATTTATTTCAAGAAGAAAACACTCTAGAAAGATCAAAAGTATAAGTTAAATATAAATAAATATTTCAATGGATGATCCTAGAGAAGTTATGTGAATTATACAAGTTCTGTACATAAATGGTGATAACTATGGATATTGGAAATATCGTATGATCATATATTTGAGATATCTTGTATTTAAATTTTATATGAATATTATCACTCCTTATGTAATTCTTGAGAAACCAGAAATGTGGGATGATGCAGAAAAAGATAAGTATTACATCAATAAAAAAAATAATCTCATCTAATGACTTCATCCTCATGAATTTAACCGAGTATCTCAATTTCCTTCTACTTATGAAATGTGTCAGCCAATTTTTTTTTCATATTAAGGTATAGACAGTGTCAGACAAATGAGGTATGCTACTATAAAACTAAGAAAATTTAACTTCAAAATGTATGATGGTGAGAGAATAATCAAAATGAACGGATGGTTGACATAAATAGTCCATTATGTGGCTAGTTTGGGAGATCCAATTACTCTATTATATCACACATGGAGTGTACTTATGTTACTACCCTCAAAATGGAATGGGATATTTGAAGTTGTTTGAAAATCATCACTAGTCAAATATTTTACTACGAAATAATTAATTAGAACTATAATTATGTATGTAGAAGAAATACAAGATGAAGCTAAATATTATAATATAGTAAAAATGGAAAATAATGCAATTTAATATGAATTACACAATCTCGAAAAGGAATTGAGAGATGATTTCAAAATTTCAAAAGATTCCAACTATTCAGACACAGAAATGGAACTATCTTACTTAGATATAAAATTTATTAAATTATATATGATGAAGAGAGGCTTAAAAATACTTCAAAAAAGATAAAAAAAAAATAATCTAAATAAGTATCATGCTATGAATACATGAAACTAATTTTTATTATACCAAATTTCCCTCATCTAAAAGAAGATAGAAGAAATATGGAAAATAAATACCAGAAGAATATTGATTATGTGTATAAAAGGGAAAAGGCTGTGAAATCTATGTGGTTTTTTCATAAGACTTAATAAGATCATCCCAATTTGATTCATAAAATGTTCCTAAAAATATGAAAGATAACACATGATTTATGGATAAGGACTAAAGTGATGTACAAACCTATTAATCTTCTGGTTTTGAATATAATAGGTACTGATGTTGGAAGTCAACTACTTATTTCTCAATGCTTTTTTAAATATATGATACTTTAGAAAAACATAATAAGTTTATAAATAATTCATAATGATGCTTTCAATTCAAAATATAAAATTTTAAAATAACATCAATAACTAAATGAAAAATTTTGAAAAAAATAATTAAACTATAATAAACAAGAAAATATAATAAAATAATTATATGATTATGTATTACTTTTCAGGAGTACTGCTAGTATATTAGATAATGGAGAAAAATAAATAAATGAGATTCATGGAAGAAGTGATGTTAAATGAGAAAAGTATGTAATTTGAAGAGAAGAATAAAAATAAAAAATATCTAAAAATTAATTTAGTCCAATTCTAAAAATAACACATTTTTCTATTGTTGATTGAATGGATATTACTCTATCAAATTTCATTTAAAAAATCCTTAGGTAATTGGAATTAAAAATGATTTTATTTCAAAGAATATATTTAAAGTAATGTAATTTTCTGTAAAATGAAAAAAATATAGATTCCTTTATAATTTTTTTTACTAACTTAGTAAGACAAAAGAAATTATGGGTACCAAAGAAAAATCTTGTATAAATTATTTTATAGGTGAAAGACCACAAGTAAACCAATTTTGAATGATATATAAATAGTGGATAGTAGAGAAACATTAATGTGGAATCTTATAATTTTCATAGACTAGAAAAAATGGATGGATGAAAAATCACCTTTACTGGAAATGGAAAATGAAATATAGTTCGGGTTGGATCAGTTATAGATCCAAATTCAATATCAATCAATAATGTATTGTATTCCCTAGTAATAAAGAATAACATGATATTTATTTCGCAACTATGTGATGACAGTTTTTATTTTGACAATTATAGCAATTATTTCTCAATTTTAAAAGATAAATTTCTTAAATTTAGGCCAACTAGAATAGAAAATGTTTATACCTTAGATCCTAATTCAATGTGTAATGAAAAATTTATTTATTTAACAAACGAGACAAATAATTTATGGATTTAGAATAGAATACATAAAAACTAAAATATATTTACTCTATATAAATTTTCTATGAAACTCATATTTTCTTATTTTCCTAGTCTTGAATTTGATAATGATAGATTCTGTGATGCATGTCAAATTGGGAAAAAATCATCATTCAAATCAATTAACAAAGTTTTTACTTCTAAAAAATGTTAAGATATCTACATGGAATTTTTTGGACCCTCAGGGGTAGCAAGATTGGATGGAAAATTATACGTTTATGTATTAGTTGATGACATTTCACGATTTATATGGGTTTATTTTATAAATAATAAAATTTATGTGTTGAATGTTTTCGAATGATTTTGTGAAATTTTTCAAAATGAAGAATATTTTAAGATAATTTCATTAAGAAGTTACAATGGTTTTGAATATGAAAATCAACAGTTTTTCTATTTTTCTAAAATAATTGGTACTAAAAAATGTATCTACACCAAGAACACCACAAAAAAATGAAAATGTTGAAATAAGAAATAGAACTATTCAAGAAATGATAAAGACTAAGATGAATGAATAAAACCAACCAATCTATTTTTTGGAAAAATCTATACATACAGCTTTCTATATCATGAATTTTGTTTTAATAAGACCCCTGATAAAAAAACTCTTTGAGATTTGGAGTAATATAAAAACTAATGTAATGTGATTTAATGTATTTACATGCAAGGTGTACGTCTGGAATACTATGTAAACTATGGGTAAATATGATCCAAAGACTGATGAAGGAATCATTCTTGGATGTTATGCTACATATAAATGTTAGAGAGTGTATCATAAAAACAAGTGTGTTGTTGAAGAATAATTTATGGTGATGTTTGATGAATTTGACCTTTTTGGTAAAATAAATTATTGACTCTTTTGACAACATGATACTTTATTTACCTAAAATTTATTTGGAAAATATAATTAGTGAAATTCAATATAGTCCAGAATAATATGAGATATAAGAACATGAAATTATCTTACTAAGAAAATATATAACCTTAATGGATAAAAATTTAGAAACTATAATAATAAATCTATATACTCGAGTAAGAACTATAAGAATTAATGGAAACCTAGCTGAATTTTCTACCTTATTTTCACAATTAGAACCTATGATTATTGAAGAATCATTAAAAAATGAATGTTTGTTATTAGCTATGTAGGATGAGCTTATTAAGTTTATAGGAAATAGTGTTTGGTAATTAGTTGATATACCAACCTATTATCTATTAATAGGTATCAAAAAAAATTTAGAAATAACCTAGATGATCAAGTGATCGTTACTAGAAATAATGTTTGATTAGTAGAAAAAATATATAATCTAGAATATGAGATATATTTTGATGAAAACTTTTCACCAATTTCTAGATTAGAGGAAATTATAATCCTTATTTATTTTTCATTTCATTTAATTTTAAATTATCAAATATGGATGTAAAATCAGACTTTTTAAATTGATATTTATGTGATGAAGTTTATATTGAACAACCAGCTGGTTTTAAAAACCCTTATCTACCATATTCAGTTTTTCAAATTACTAATTCTATTTATGGACATAAACAAGAAATCAGAGCATGGTATGAAATATTGAGCTCATAATTATTTTTAAATGGATTTTCTATATTATTATTAGATCATACAATTTTTAATAAAATCATTTTCTCTAATATCTTATTATTGTAAATTTATGTTGATGATATTATTTTCATATCATCAAATAAAAATATATGTAATTATTTTCCAAATAATATGAAAAAAAATTATATGAGTTTTATGAGAGAATAAAATTTATTTCTAGGATTCTAAATTTTTATAATGGAATATAAAAATATTAGGTAAAAGAAAATAAATTATTGATTTATTGAAAAATTTTTGTCTAGAAAACATTAAAACATATACACCTACCAAGAGTAATAATGTAAAACTTGATTTGGATGATGCTGGAAAACTACTTGACAACATGTTATACAGATGTGTGATTTGTATTTTAATATATATTACTACTAAAAGACCATACATAATGTTTTCTGTATTTTTCTGTGCTATATTTCAGTCTATCCCAAAATAGTCCCATATTAATTATAATAAAATTAATTTTTATATTTATAAAAGGAATTTTTTTCTCAATATCTAAATTACCCAAAGCATGTGATTATATTTTTATTTCATATTTAGATGCTAATTTTGTATGATGTATATTATATTGAAAATGAACATCAGGAACATGTCACTTTTTAGGAAAACATTGTGTTCTTGTAAGAAACCTCATTTAGTTTCACTATCAAAAGCTAAGGAATAATTTTTATCTACTGACAGTTTTTATGAACATGTGTTGTAGATCAAACACCCATACTATAATTTGAAAATTATTTCAATAATATAAATATTTTAGATGAGAATACTAATGTAATTAATATTTACAAAATTCATATAAATCATTAAAAAACAAAGAATATTTATTTATGAAATCATTTTATAATATATCATATTCGTAAAAATGATATTTATTTAGAATTTATTAATATTGAATATCCACATACTGATGTTTTTACTAAACAACATCCAACATCAATTTTTTATTTTGTGAAGGGGGAGTTAATAATATTTAATTATAAATAAAATTCATTAATTTCTATATCGATAGTTTGTATTTTATCTGATTACATTTTCATTTGTTTTCAATCACTCAAATGAAAAAAAAATAGGTTTTTTTTGAAAAAACACATCTTTCAAAAATAAAAACTCATAATTACTATAGTGAGTAAATTGGATCGAGAAACAAGAACTGCAGCACCCAAATTTTCATAATAACCTTCCTCTATCTCTATGTCTCTTACATACCCTATGATTTCAAAACTTTTTGTCTTATAGTGCTCTCATATTCCTTCAAAACCATATAATTCAAACCCTCTACCTTCAAATTCACAGAAATGTTAAGGAAGAAGGGAGCAGATAAGAGTGAACCATGAAACTCAAAGTGTTAGTGCTTCCCATTAAGAAATATTCTTCAATGAATAGTTATTAACAATGACTATATGTATGATATAAATAATATAATAAAGAAAAACCTTTCATTATAGGGTTTGGAATTCCTATTTTAAAAATAAAATACAAAAACAATTCCAGAACTAAAGTTGTTTTACAGGATTTTTTAGTTCAATTTTGGGGAAACAAAATTTATAATTACAAAAAAAATATGTTAAAAAATTTTCCATCTCATCTATCTAAATAGTACAAATTTTGATATTTAATAATGATGGATTATTACATTTATATATTTGATCAATTGGAAATAATAATCACATGTGAGAAGATGTAATGTCATTTCTTTTTTGGTTCCACCATGATTCCAAAAATAATGGTCAATGTTCATAATTCTTACCATAAGTTTTTTATCAAGTTTATCCAGTCAGAAATACTCTTAGAATTCAAGAATTAGATAATATTCTTTATCAAGATATATATTTCATGTTTTTTTCATAAATTATATTTAGATTAATTTCCCTATATATATGCTTAGATATATTTATCAATAGTTTCAATCAGATTAAGATATGTCTTTTTATCTATATGGTTGAAATACATATCTCCTTTTGTATAAAAAAATAAGATTCTCTATTTATATGTTTTAACTAAGTGTCAGCATATCAAAATTCAAAATATTGGTAATTTAAGAATGTTTGGTTTCTTTTGGAGTACAGTTAGATTAAAAATGTTTTGTATAGGGGAAAATGACCAATAATAATAATGTCCTATTACATATAAGGAAAAACAAATATGAAATCTGCTGAATCAATACTATAGAATAATGAAGTTGTTGAAGAATCCAAAAATAGTATATATTATTCAAAAAAAAATGGAGACACCAATATAATATATCTGATGAAAATGATGTAGATAATGAAGGATTTGAAATGAATTTATATTCACATATATTAGATACAGAGAAGAACATTCCAATGAGAACCCTGAAGTTGAAAATAATGCACCTAGAGTGAATCCCTCAACATTATATGAATGTGTATCAATCACTCCCAAGGAAAAAAAGTTGTTAGTCAAGAAAAATATAGGCAATTTGATCTTGAAATAGAATAAGTCAATGAAACATGTCAAGGATATGAGGAAGTTCAAATATCAGTAGTTGATAGATATAAATTCATGAAAATATAACTATCTAAGGTGTTTCATAATCCTATGATATATCAAATTATGTATTTCAATATAAAATGGAATTATTGAAGACACTAATTTTTCTACTGATAAGAATACTGATATGCCCTTATATTTAGTAGAATTGGATCATCATTCAAGAAATTAAGAAGTCACATCTGATTATCTAACTAATTAGTTTGAGGACATAGTCATTAAATATAATATAATAAATGAGGAGAACACCCGTATTCAATAAGAGATATATTTTACAATAAAAACTTTAGATGAATTGATAAATTTGAATATTTCCATATTGGAATTAAAATCTGTTAAGACTTACCTTTTAAATATTATAGAATATTCTGTTTGATAAAAATATTTTGATTCTTTTCAAAGAGAATTATTAGATCTGTATGGAAAAATAAAATAATAATACATTGTAATGAATAATTGTAGTGATTTAAAATGGTATTTGGGATTCCATTTTTCATATATAAAATGTAGTTTCCATCAATCCATAGCTTCCACTTCTACACCACAAACTTCTCCAGACCTAATTAGAAGATTTTATGAAATTAATTTAGTGATATCTGATATGAATAATAGGTTTCATTCACATCAGTGTAATTGTTCACATATGGATATGATATTAGATAATCAAATATATTTTTTCAATAAGATAACATAAATTAATATAGGAATCATATTACTTATCAATCAGTTAAGTGAGATTTATATTGATTTTTTTAGATCTAGAAAAATTTGAATGATTTTCACAAAGTCAATATGATTGAAATCATAAAGGTTGGTTAGGGATCTCAAACTTTGATAAGAATTTTTTCTAACAACCTTTCAAAAAATTAAAGGAAAATGGGTAAATTAGTAGAATTTATTCAGGCTTATTTAGATTTTCCAGAGACAAACCACTTTACTAAACTAGTCCTTTCATTTTCAACAATCTATTTTTTTTAAACATTATCGAAAAAATAACACTTTTATTTATAAAATAATATTTAATAAAAATTATTTTACAAGTTTAAATTGTGTGCATAATTTTTTTGATAATATATAATGCTAGAATATCTATCTAATATTAAACATAATGTAACATTCAATTTCATTTATGTGATACATTCACTATTTTTTAATCCAAATTCAAATATATTCTTTTTTATAACACAAAAGGGGTAGGAATTTAGTTAAAAATACCATACTTTCATAAATCACTAGTATTTTTATTATAAAATAATTTATGTGATGTGTATTTTAGAAACTATAATCCCATTATCTTTAAGAAGAAATTACTTGTGTTTACATGTCCTATATATTGTAAAATTTATGTAATGGGTTTTGTGATCATCAAAAAGGGGTGATTGTTAGATATATATTGTCTCAAAATTTATCTATAAATCTTATTGATTTTAATACTCTTAAATACACTTTTTTCTTTACATATGATATTAATTAAAGTATATTTTTCATAAATATATTTCTTTTGTTATGGGATTTTTGTTAAATTATTATGAATGTGTTGTAAGAGTATAATGTAAACATTGTTTATACCCTACATTTTTAAGCATAGTATATGGTTTTGAAACAACATGTATGGATCATGTGATCAATACTATTAGAAAATTATTATTTATCAAACCAATATTTGGAAGGATCCATATGATTGTAATCAAACATTGGTATGAAACCCTATGTTTGGGAAACAAATATATGGTACAACATCCCTACTTTTTTAATGAACAGTATATTTTAAACCCTATGTTTGTAGTTTTTTTCATGTGAAGGAACTAAATGATTGACTATTTAATGATTGTGTTTTATTTAAAGATATTTTCTATGATTTTTTCATCTATATTAATGGAATAAAATATCTTTTTAAAGCTATTTCATAACTAATTTAAAGGCTCTTATTCAATGGAGTAAATCATTCCTATAATTATGGAAAGTTACAACTCCCCTGTATTATTTTTTATTTGAATAATTATGATATATCAGGTGGAATTCTTGGATTTTTTTAAATGAATGAAACATAAGATTATTGTATATATAGAAAAGAGTATTTTTGCTTTATATAGACACATTATATACAACTATATAATTTTCAATATCTTTTTGAATACAGAACCTATGAAAAGAAAAAATATATAGACCAGTTCTATTATTTTCTGAAGAAGCTACACTTAGAATATATACATACTTCAATCCTATGATTCTCTATAATTGAAATTTATTGTTAATCAGAACTATTATTGAAATTAATTTTCAACCAAGATATTTTAAAATCTATTCTTACTTAAATTCATTCATCCTTGAAAAAGTATATCCATATTCTATTATTTTTTTATGTAAATATATACAAGAATCATTCAATTTAGCCAAATAATACTATTTTGATTTATTGGATTTTTTATTTATTAGACTCAGTCATGGGAGAGTATCAACTAGTCAGACTAATCTATGAAGAAACTAGCTCCCTGTAAAAGAACCAAAAGGCTTTGTTTAGATTTATTATAAAAGGTTCTAACTACATGCACTAAATTCTGAAGGGATTATTATAAGAGGACCAATATTTTGAAAATCACCAATCTCATAGAGAGAGTGTTGTTGGAGTGGACTAGGGGATCATTGTACCCTAAACCACTATAAAAAAAATCTTCTTAATTGTTTATTCGCTGCTCAAATTATATACAGATGAGAATTTTTTATATATAGAAAAATTTCAATGAAATATTAATCCCATAATATGTCAATATTATTGAAATGTCACAATTCACCATACCCATTTTGTATATCTTTATATTATACTAACCTAACAATATTATCATGTATTTCCTATATTGAAACACAAGTAATCATACATTAAGGTATAATATTTATTTCTATGTTATTATTTATATATTCATAGTTTCTTTTTTATATTCTTATTATATAATTATTCAAGTACCCTAATTTTATTTTATATCATTTTCATAGTCAATAGTGTTCAATTAGAGAACTCATTCCAACCATCAATTTGATAGGAAATGTGATGATTTTCATAATGGAATTCCCAAAATAATGGGAATAGGATCTCAGACCATCACGACAATGCTGGCTAAACTGGCTCCAATTATGAATAATAACAAGAATAATGTGGAACGACATCCATCTCCTAAGAAAGAGAACTTTGCGATCGAATCCTTTATATGGAACTGCCCTCTTATATTTATTAGATCCTATAATATTATCATCATGGAACAATCTGTTAAATCCATTGAGAATATGTTCTCTATACTTCAATGCATAGAAGAAGAGAAATCCATATTGGTGATCTATCATTTTGTTGGGTAAGATGATCAGTGGTGGAATTCGATGAAAAAAAAACTTCTGATGAGGAAGTTGATTCAATGTATTAGGAAGGAATTAAGAAAATATTTTTCAATATATATTTTCCCCAAACTCCCCAAAATATGATGAAGAGGGATTTCCTTGTACTGAAGAAAAATGAAGATGAATATATCAGTGAATACAAGGAAAACATTAAAAATAATTCATAATATGTCTTAATCTTTTACAAGAACACTAAAAGAAAGGATAATGCTTCATTAGTGGATTGATTCCATGATTATGAATAGACATCATGATTCTAGAATTTTACAGCAATGAATAATTTATCAACTACACCTTTAAGGTTGAATTTGACATCATAGAATCTATAAATTATCATGATCTTAGATATAGAAATTTGAAAATAGGGTTTAATATGGGAGGATCAATAGATAGATCTAATTAATAGAATAAAACCCAACATCCCACATGTCAAAAGTGTGGGAAGAATAATATAGGGTACAATCTAAAGGCAACCAAGAAATGCTTAAAATGTGGAAGATATGGGAATCCGAATAATTATTTACAAAAATATTTGAATATTACCACAAATTTAGAAGAAAAATGGAAGGATCAAATCAACATAAATCCTATAGTGCGGTGTTTCAACTATAATGAACATAAGAATTATGTGATCCAATTACATAGGATAATGGTTGATGGAGATAATCAATAATGAAAACCTCTTTGTTCCTAAGGAATGGAATATAATATCACTACTATTGAGATGGATACTGACAACGATATGGTGATAGTTATGATTGTTATTTATTCAAGAGTTTACAATGCACTATTTGACTCTAATTCTATGCATTCATTCATACCATGATTGTTTAGTAGAACTATTCAAACACAACCTCAAAATTATAGGTTGAGTTATCTATGATAATAGATCATGGGAAAATTATTGCATATAAATTATATAACTCCTCCTATGATAAATTTATGTATTGAATCTCTTAGAAAATATCATCTTACTTTATTTGGTTGAGTTTGATGATATATTGGGTATGGATTAATTGACTTTATACTAATCCAAAATATACTATCAGGAAAAGGATATCACTTTTTAATGATAAAGGTATCCCATAATTTTATATATATGTAAGGAGGAGGATGAATATCCTTTAGAATCATTATCTCAATTTTGGATATTAGTTACTTAGGAGAAAATATATCATGCTCAAATAATTGATAAAAATGAGAGTATCGTGTCTAAAAACATATAATTGTGATATACTACATTGATGTGTTCCCTAATTAATTTCATATCCTTACTCCTAAATGAGACATTGAGTTCGCAACTGATCATATACATGGATCTATACCCATATCAATGAATCCTTATAGGATGGCCACCATTGTGTTTTAGGAACTGAAGAGGCATCCCTAAGAGAATTTAGACCAAGT
The DNA here is from genome assembly GCA_963277665.1 of Viscum album. Lineage (NCBI taxonomy): Eukaryota > Viridiplantae > Streptophyta > Magnoliopsida > Santalales > Viscaceae > Viscum > Viscum album. The sequence continues at coordinate 1,657,574,681 of OY728119.1, forward strand.
TTTTATATTCTTAGGTGCTTCATAAAGGGGTGTTCTAGTCCTCTTCATCAAAAAGAAGGATGAATCAATGGGCCTATTCAACGATTATCATGAACTCAAAATCATGATAAAAAACATGTATCCCCTACCATAAATTGATGATGTGTTTAGTCGACTACATAGGACCAAGTATTTTTCTAAGGAGTTATTTTGGTAAGTATATGACCAATTAAAGGTGAGGAAGGATGATATTCTTAATATTTCATTTCAAATGAGTTATGGACACAATGAGTTAATATTGAGGCTCTTTATAGTCACTAATTCTCCAAAAAAATCATGGACTTAATGAATAATGTCTTTAGAGAGTACCTCAATAAATTTATGGTAGTCTTTATATATTATATTATTATTTACTCCATGATTAATGATGAATATGAGGAGCATTTTGAAACTATGATAATTAATTTGTAAAGGAATAAACTATATGAAAAGTATAGTAAAAATTATTTTTTGATGGATGAAATTTAAATCGTGGGGAATTTCATCTGCCCAAAAGGAATATCTATAGACCCTTTTAAAATAGAAGTAATTGAGGAGTGGCCCAGACTAGCATATGTAATAAAGAACCATAGTTTCCATGGATGAGCTGAGTATTGCCGATTATTTTTAAGTAACTTCTTGTGATTTATAAATCTATTAACAATGATTAATTCGAAGTGAGTAATGTTTTTCTGAACCAGTGAATGAGAATAATTCATCAGGGATTTGAAAAATTGGCTTATTAGTGCACCTAAACATACACTACTAAGTAGTGGGGAACTATTTTTTTATGAAACGATGTTTAAATTAATGGTTTTGGATTTTTACTTATGAAAAATTACAATGTAATAGAATCTTCCTCAAGGAAGTTAAAATTACCTGAAAAAAAACCCACACTTGATTTGGAGATGGTGGTTATGATCTTAAAATTTTAAAATTTTTAAATTATGACTACAGGGATAAGTGTAAGATATATACTGATAATTAAATCCTTAAAGTTATATTCAATGAGATGGATATTAATATGATCTAGTGATGATGGTTATAATTCATCAAAGATTATTACTAATCAATTCACTACCATCCCAGTAATGAAAATAAAGTGGAAGATTTTCTAAGAAGAAATGATCATAGAACATTATCAATAATAATAATTGATAATGATAAAATATTCATATACTCATAATGGATTGTAATTTTAATCATAAAGGAATGCACATCATAATTCATTTCACAAATGATTAGTCAAGAATCCCTTTTAGATAAGTTAAAAGATTCTTAGAGAAATTATGTAAAATTTCAAAAAAAGGATAAATCTATAAAAATAGTAAATACTCATAGTTTAAAATTAATGAATAAGAGTTTTAATATTTTGTACCCAACTATGTGTACCATCCAATCTGGATATGAGGACCGATCTTTTGAATTATGCATATTGTTGAACCTTCTCTATTCACCCAGGGATAAAAAAGATGTATCGAGATCAGAGAGAGAACTAATGATGGGATTATATAAATTATGAGACCATGTAATATACATAAAAGTGACTGATATGTCAATAGGGGAAGGATAAATGGAAAATTTCTAAGGGAATGATGCAATGATTACCCATACCTGTATGGAAATGATAAATACCAAAATAGACTTTTTCACAAAACATATAAAGACAACCATAGGAAATAATGTTGTCTGGTTCATTATGGATCATATTAAAATGACTACTCACATTATTATTATTTTATATGACTTCTCACATGACCAAAAATCATGTATATACATCAGATAAGTGGTGAGGCTACATGGAGTATAATTATCAATTTTTTTTTGATCCATTTTTTACCTCAATGTTCTGTAAAATTGTCCAACATTATTTAATCACCTAGCTAAACAATAATATCTATTATCACCCAAAAAAATTCCAAATAGAGTGAACTACTAATATAATGGAATAAATGTTTAGTGCATGATCTATAGATATCAAAGGAGGGTACCATAAAAATATTCCACTAGTATAGTTGTATTAAAATAATAGTTTTCAATCATGCATCCAAATGGATCAGTATGAATCTCTATATGTGAAAATATGTTCAAAACATTCATTAGGGGGTGATGTTTTTGAATGTAAGTTAATGGGACATGAAATGGTTAAGGAATTTGATGAAAAGGTTTAGACCATCCAACATCATTTATGGGTTTCCCAAAGCTGACATAAGATCTATGAATATAATCATCAACAGTATGTATATTTTGTAGTTAGTTATAGGGTATTCCTCCATATGTCTCCTTAGAAGAGGGTCATGATATTTGGGAAGAAAGAAAGCTATATCTTAGGTACATCAACCCATTTGATATTATTAATCATGTGGAGATATGTCCTATCAACTAGAAATTCCACCAAATATGTCTCAAGTACATGATGTATTACACTTATACATCTTGAAGAAGAAAATACCATATCCCTCCAATGTTCTGATCAAATAAATGGTACATATAGAAAATTATTTACCTTTTTAGTAGAATATAGTGATTATTTTGGACCTAGAGACAAGGTTCTACACAATAGGACCTGAAACATAGTAAATTTACCATGGAGAAACCATATGTATAAAAAGGTGATAAGGTAACTTGTGTATGGAATGAGGGATAAGTATCCTCACCTTTTATTCACATCACTATGTAAAATTTAAATTTGTCAGTGAAATTTCATAATGAGGATGAATGTAAGGATCCATTATTTTATCAATGGAATTTAATTCTTAAAATTATTTCATAAAACACATATATCCCATAGATAACCATGTCAAAAATGATTTTCATAAATTGAGAATGAAAACCTATTAATGAAACAAAACAATAATAATTCCAAATAATATATCATGACAATAAATAGAAAATACCATAATACGAATGGGAAAATTTTGATATTCTTGATCCACTAGAATGATCAAACACGTGGACAAAGAAATAAAAATAAATATTAATGTCAATAATGAAATATTTATTTTAAATATGGAAGTATGTATATCCTTATGATAAAATAAAAGTGAATGAATAATTAATTAAATAATATGTATTTATAGATTTTAAAGAACCTGGGCCATTATAATAGTAACCTTTCTATTGGAATAGTAATTTGACCATTTGGAATAGTAATCTTGTCATTTGAATAGTAATACCCCTTATGAATGTATGGAAAAAAATTTGCGTATCTTATTAATTAAAATTTTATATATTTATATCATGGTATAAGTAAGTAAATGTTTTCAAAATGATAAATTTTTTGTTGGTATTTTTGTAAAACGTAAATTATTATTTATCAACTTAAAATAAATATATTTATTTAAATAAAAATATACTTAATAATATAGATTCATATGATAATATTGTTTTGTATTATATCTATGATATAATTTTATCACACATTAATTATTTTTTCAAAGCGTAATAAAATTGATTATGATATTAATATCAGTATTTATGAATAAAATATGATTTCACTAAAAAAATACTCATATTTATAAAATTGTTAAAATTTTTAAATATCCTCATTAAAAAACGATTAGGGATGATTTTTATTATTATTCTAAAATAGTTGATTTTTTGATAAATGGTGAAATACGATAATTTACTATATTTAACATTATAAGACAAATAATTGAATTTTTGACTCATAGATTATATAAGAACAAATTATATCTAACACTCCATTCATATTTACTATATCTAGTCATAGGAATAAAAACTATTGATGGTATTCAGCCAAAATAATAAACTAATGAATATAATAATCCAAAACAACCTTATCCTCCCCTATAAATACCGCCCTCACCACCCCATATCCCCAAACATTATAAGACTTGTATATTTTAAATATTATATTCAATTACCTTCCTAATTCTCATAACCATGTCCATGTTCTACTAGTATCAATAAAAGTCTGATTCCTTATACCTTAAGAGGTCTTTAAAGAAGGTGATATTAAGAGGAAACTTTTTCAAACAACCTCTTTTAATTTATTTTCATCTCCTACCTTATCCTCAACTCATTCATACATCAGTGAATAATTACTCATGTATCAATAACATAATTTTATTTTATAATCTAATGGAATACTTCTGTCTAACTCTTTTCTCATCTCTGTTTATTCAAATAAATGTAACCATTGTCCAAATTATGGTGGTTTACTAACTTCATGGATAATGAGTTTTCATTCTCTATTAGAGCCTTCAAGTCTCATCATAAAACCATTAGTTTTGTCAAAAAATATTTTAATATGTATTTTATATCTTGTTTCATGTTTTTTATCTAATATATATATATGTGTGTGTGTGTGTGATATTAAATAAAATGAGATTAGTTTTTTATGATCGAAAAAATGTCAAAATAAACTAAACATTTATCATTAACATTTTATCAATTGAATCATCCTAATACTAGAAAGAAATTATGTATCAGTACATGTAAATATATTTAAGTGAATTAATACCACATAATTTCAATTATGAAGAACTATTCCCATTTTACAAGAACATCAATAATTACACACATGTAAAAAAACATGAAACCATGAAAATATCTACTACATAAATGATAAAATTGAACAATATAACTCATAAAAATGGACATAAATAAACATAATAAAAAAAATAGGTTCTTGATCAAGTATTTAATGTATAAAATTCAATTATCCTAGACATTATGTGCAAGTACAGAATGAATTAAGACATAAGGTAAGGGATCTTTCTAAATCTTCATATTTCCTTTATGCTGCGTTCTCTCTCTATCAGTCTCAGTTAATCACTTATTTATCATTTTATAATCTGAAAATATTTCCCAAACATATATATAATTTTTATTTAATTCATAATTGATGGGTATATACATGTATTAAAGGTTATATTCTTAATTTCTTTCAAAAATCCAATTAAATGGAACATATATATTATATTTTCCTCTTATAAAGTACCAATAAATGAAATGTTTTAAAAAATATATGATTTATAAAAAAAAATTATTATTTGTAAAAAAATATGTTCACTTCTGGAATTATGTAAATTATTACTATCTTAATCCTTTTAATGACTATTTATAACATCTTCTAAAACCTCGCTTAAGTTGAAAATTTCTGAGGTCACTTAACCACTCTTTTAAAATATTTTCACAATATATGGACATAATATGTCTTGATATATGACTAGTTTTCCTTCATGAATGTTAATGAATTTTTAAATATTTTATTTTAGGTATTCCATTATGATATACCCATTGGTTATTCCTTAAGACATGATTATTATTCCCATTTCATTCCATGGGTAACTCATATATTTAATCATTATTTATTATTTATTATTTTGGAACACATATTCATGAAAATATTATGATGGGTACAATTACATAGTCCTCTAATGAACTTCAAAAATTTTAGTCTCCTTACATATCATGTATGGTATTAGGGAGTAGATAAAACCCATTAGGATACTTTTTCCACCATGTGATATAGTCATGGTAGCTTCCCTAGAATAATGTTTATGGCATGATACATGTTTCTACCACATTCCAATATTTCCACAATCATATGTTCCATGCTCTATATTTCATTATTCCATATGTATATTCATTATCCATTCCATTTTTGTTATCAAGTTATGCGTCTCTAACTCATGTAATATGTGTTATTCCCATATTTATTCCACTCATTAGATTTATAGATCACACCATCTATCAATGTATTCCCAAGGTTACCCTATGTATTTATAGGAGATCATGGGGAGAAAAGAGATCATTAAGGAAAATATCTAAAATGTTTTTATTTTTTTTTAGTTTCATGTTTTTGGATCATTTATCTAGTATTCCAAAGACACTAGACTATTTGATCCACAATTTGGATTATGGTTAAAAACATATAGTATTACTTGTAAAATCCTAGGGTCACTATTTCATGTCCTCATTCTATCCACAAATTCACTATCAGAATGTTCAAAAACTTGTTATCCCATTTTAACTCTAGGATCTCAAGACATTGTGTCAAACCAATCGGAACCTAGTGCTTATCCTAAACCTGCTAACATGTGAGATCCTTTGAGATGATCCTGAAAACACTATACCTAATGCAATCTCACCAAAACTTCCACAAATCTTCCCAACACAAAGATTTATTAAAAAATACAAAGTTTTAAACTCCCTCATATACTTCTCTCTCAATGCGACCAAAACCACCATCTGTCCCTAATAAAGGATGAAATTATATCTCCATTTATAAAATCCAATTGGTGAATCTCTTAAGGACGCATGGTCATGGAGAACATCATAATTTACGTATCCCAACTAATTCCCCCTTAGATTCTAAATAATAAGAGGATTCAATACATTATCTAGATAAACTTTTCTCTAGTCTTGTCCACCAGGGTCAACTGCAATAAAGAAAACTACTCAATTTTCTCCTCCACCAAATGATAACAATAATTCCAAATAATATAATCTATCAACACATTTACTTGACCATTAATATAAACTATCTCAAAATCAAAGTCCTATAGTAACTCCAACCAATTCCTCTATCTCAAGATAATATCTCTTTGAGTGGAGATAAACTTAAAAATATAGTGGTCTTTGTATAAAAAAAATCCCCAAAATTATAGTTTACTCATATTTTCAGAGTGTAATCTACCACTACCAACTCTAGGTCATGAGTCACATCACTATGCTATTGGGTTCTCATATTCCTCGACACCTATGTGATCACTTCCTTTCTTAACTTTAACACATAAAAGATCCCATCTCCGAAGGAATTGTAAAACACTGGGTAATCCACATCATCCTCTATTAGTCACAATATAGTAATTATAGAAAACATAAGTATAAAATACTCTAATGTTCCTTAATACTGTACTATCAAGATAAATAGCTTTCCTTTCCATGTTAGGGAGGTAAATGGGGATTGTACCCCAAAAATTATGTCATAAACCCCCTGTAGTACCATTCCAATCCAAGAAATATCTACACCCCTATCATGCTCCTAGGTATCTCACAAGAATGCAATGCATAAATAATCACTGGTTCTATATCTAATTCATGATCATATATAAAATTCCACATGAACTGAAAAGAATGGATCCAAACTTGGAAATTTTATAGATTACCATAATATTAGTGATCTCTATGTATGTTTAGTACCATTATATGATACTCTATAATATCTCACTCTGTTTTAGAGTAAATTAGTATGTCATATATGAATTAAACCATAAATGAGTCTAGGTATGGCTGGAATATCTGGTTCATCAATGATATAAACACAGTGAGGGGATTTGTCACACTAAAAGGTGTCACTAGGAAATCATAGTGTGTCAAGAAAAATATGAAAGGAATATTCAGAATATCAATCCCACAAACTATAAAAATATGGTAGATAAACCTAAAATATAACTTTGATAATCATCTTGTACATCTTAGTTGGTCAAATTGGTCTTCAATTCTCGACAATGTGTAATTTTTCATTATAATTTCCTAATTTATTAGATTAAAATCAATATAAATCAACAAGATCGCATCAAAACTTTTCCTAAAAAATGTTTTTGTTCCCATGTGAACACACTAGGTTTGATAAGAAATTTTTCTAAAAGGATCTTATACTACACCCTCATCCAATTTATCTACATGGAGTCATAAGATAAGATAGCGCAGATAATGTTTTATCCCTGGTGCAATTCTACGATGAAGGTAACTGTTGATGAGAGGGAAACCTTGAAAATAATAAAAATTATTTCCTCAAACTCCTTATCTATTATATAAAACTAGAAGATAATAAAATTCAGTAATCCAAGTGTTATACATGACAGTTAATAAAATATATTGTATCCTCTTACAGAGGATCTCAACCTTCTCTAATGATTCATTCCCAAAAAATATGGAAAACCATGTACCACCACCTTGAGTACACCGTAACCCTTACTAGTGATAGTAATATAGGAATGAATAGTAATTATATATTCCATGTTGAGGGAAAAAAATTTAGTTGTACACTTATATCTATGGAATGATTCTATATAAGGACCTATCTCCCCTCCTAGAGTTGGGTCACAATGGTAGTAAAAGTATGTGATCAGTAATCCTCTATTTGGATCCCTTGAACATATAGGTCGATCAATAAAGTTTCTACTGGAATCACTAAGAATCAAACATGGGATAATTACATGGAAATATTTCATGTAACCACACACCCAAACTTCATCTGGTGTCGAGAAGACACATGCCATACCTCGATCACACTCGGAGTCTCGAGGTCACAAGACCCAATTTTAGGATGTCATTCTTCCCCTTTATGTCATTTCATTTATATAAAAGTCTCAGTCTAATACTTTTGAACATAAAAACAATGTGAAACATATAATTAGAAGGAACTAATATTACCCACATCAACAATATCATCATTGGGTGGAAATAACTCACCCACATGGTCATAATTGCATCACAATGACACATATCAGGGGAGAATTTTTCTTTACTATTTGGATGCTCAATTTTACATCAAAAAAAACACATTGATCTACTGATTCCTAGAGTCACCTAAGATAATTCCCAATAACATAACTGCAGTAATGAAGGGTCATATCTAAAAATGAATTTCACACCATAGGCTCATTCCAGTACTTTTCCACCTGATAATGGTGATATTAATCACTAATAAACCTAGGTTATCCAAATCACCAAATACAATGATGCACACATAGCACTAGTATGATATCTAATGGTACCACTGGAGAAAATTTTTCCCAAAATGAAGAATGGACTCTAGAAAAATTGTTCTATATTTTAGGTTCAAAATTTTGGAAACCCCAAACCACTTTCTAGAGGGACTTTATCACCATGAATCATTAATAATATATTTCATTAGAAGCCATATAGAAAGAAAATACTATGTGTAACATCATCTTGTCCTATTAAATCCATAAAATACTCGACATATAGATGGAAATCTGCCTACACCACTAGAAGTGGGTCCATGCGTTGTTCAATACATGTTTGAACTACTTAGTTCTTTCCAAGAGGTAACACCTCATGAAAGGGACCCTATATTATGGCCACAATTTTTAACTGGACATCTTCACAACACTATCTCAAAATTTGAGATGACTATAATCATAGATATATCATGAATGTATCATGACATAACATTATCGAATAGCATATATGGGTAGATGACTAAATAAGGATAATAAAAAGAATCAATACTATATAATTCATTTACTATTTATTACCTATAAAAAATTTCTTGGTTTTCTTAGTTGAAAAGAAGGCATCCAATGTATTGGTGAATAAATATGTTAGACCCCACAATATTTCTAGGTTCCCTAGCCTTAAATCCACACTTTATAATCTATGGAAATGTGTCCCTATGTCCAAACCAATATCATAAGCGTAGACATCCAAACACCATCCCATGAAATGAACCCATGTGATACCACTCTAGAACTACTCGACCAACTAATACCCACGTGGGTGGAAAAAGGATGAACCCTTACATCCCTATGACTGCATCTAATATGCTAGGGACATGAGACAATATACAAAAAGGTATAATATAAAATGGTAGTTATTTTTACAAATATACCTGATCACATGCACCCAGCCATATCTATAAAAAAAATTATCTGATTAATAATAAATAGACTTCACCATATGGAATTAATATATGGTACAACTATAAGGAATACAATACATTTCATTAGTATAATATGGTTAAAATTGGTAAAAATAATCTCTGATCTAGAAAGGGGTTACAAAAATAATAAAACTAAAAAATAAGAATGTTGGGAGACCTCAACTCATAATTTACAAGCCCAAAAAACCACACAAAATTAATGAATCCATGTATCAGAATGCTCAATTGATGCCAATTTATCCAGAATCTGTATAAGACATGATAATTGTGGGAAAAAATCATGTAGGGTTGATAAAATTAATACCAAATAGGATACCCTAAAAACTAAAGAGTGAATGATCGATAGATAAAAAATAATTTTATCTCAACCCATAAGAGTCATGGCAATAGGAATGTGTGAAAAAAAGGATAATCATTCACCCATATATTCACAACCAAAATCCAAATAGAGAGATAATTTGGATATTTATGTTAATAGTCGAGCTAAGAAATATGATTATGCTTGCAAATTCCATCACTGAATCCCAAAACTAAATGCAAACTCACTAGAATCTATTGTGTGTGGACCACCAATCACTATTGTTCTCTATATTTGAGGGATCCACAACACCCATGGAGGACCTGCATTACGCTAAAGATCAATAAAAACAGAGTATTGCTCCATATATAAAGGAACTTTACCCATTAAAGAGGAGTACCATCTCTATATATATAATGATTATGGGGAACGTTCACCCTGGTGGTACATGGGTGTATCAAACCTAAAATCCCTTTAATGATCATTCCCTGATCACTAATATCATTAAGTTTCTACTAAAGAATAATAATTATAGAAACACTTTACATCATATACCATATTCCAAATCAATATCGACCATTATGTTCTACATGGAAAAATACTTAGGATCGGTTAATTAGGGGCCAAATTAGGATTACAGACAAAGGATATATCAGAGGAAGAAGTTTCTAGAGATAATACCTAGAGTGTAGGTGGTTCCACATGGTTCATTCCCCCATATAGTCTTGGAAGATTCATATTATAAACAAGGATTTGAGGCTATTTAGTTGTATAAGGCATTAGTAGGTAGTAAATGATGTGTATTGGCTACTCAGGGCTTTGTCGCATGCTCATGGCCCAGCTAGTGTACTTCGGGTACTGTTTATGTACCTTTTGTGAACGTAGACAAGCCCAGGTGCAATATCATGCACATTTAATCCTAGAGAACATAGAATTCCATCTCATATGAGTTATTGGGAATTTTAAAATAACACTTTTATTCGATTCCTTGGTAGATCCACATGATGTGTGGGTCCATCAACATGGTTTTTGATAATATAATTTTTTTAAAAACTATAGTTCCACATCTATGGGTTGAACGTTGTATGTTCTTCCCAAATACAGAGCATGTAGTCATGTTTATCAAAAAATTCATAGATTAATTATGTGGTTCCCATATCTATTCCAATTATAGTGAATATATCTAGTGTACTGCCCCATATTTAAGGAAATATCCTTCTAACATCATTTCCAGGACTATAGTGGCCACGTAAATGAATCAATAAATCTACATGAAGCCCTCAATGCCAACATTCATACCTCCCATCATCAGCTACCTCATTCAATCTTTTATATAGACCCCAGATCAATGAATCATCCAATTTAACTTATGATCCAACCTAATCCATCCAAAAAACACCAATTTTTTCATCATTGACAGAACCACTATGAATATGGGGGGTTGATCATGCTCAAACCCACCCCAAAAATGTCAAATTATGGACCCCTGGTGAAATAATGAATAACACAAAGAACATGTAGGGTATAAGTAGAATAGAAAATGTGGGATCATCTTTGGTCAAATGATCTTGAAAAAAAATAAACAATTAGGGAAATTTTGGGTGAGATCATGGGAAACAAATAATAAAATTAAATTAGTCAATTTAATTCAAATACCCAGATCAATAGAAGGATCTGATAATCATAGATCAATGGTATATAAAATATACATTCTTAATATTTTAATGAAAATGGAAAAATACAAAATTGATAATCAGTAACTCTATATGTATTGATCTTTCATTAACCTATTCATCAAAAAAATATAATACCAACAATATTTTTTACCTCTTGACTCACCTTAATCTGATCACCAGGCATCATACAATGTAATCCACCAATGAATAATGCTCTGAGATCCTATTAATTCATCAAGGGTTCATGAAGTTAGCCCTAGATAATTTTTATAATGAGTTATATATAGGGAAACATAGGTAGTGGGTGTTTAAAATAAAATAAATCAATTTAATTGTTTGGTATTTAAACACGGTACCAAAGGTTTCCTCAACTAGATATACGACATCGACCCAACTTAGGTTGCATCTAGGGTTAACCTCATGTTCCATAGTCAACAGTGATCTAAAATTTACAATCAAAAAATGAATTTGATATTTTTAATATTAGGGAACTACATTCATGAGATATTAATATATTTAATATTTTCAAAATATAAATTTTGGGATCACCCGATGTCTAAATCTCACACAACCTTAGTGATTGGATCTGAAAATATTATTTGATATATTTTAGTGTCATACATAGGAAACACTAGGTCACTGAATAAAGTTAGAAAATATTGAAAAACAAAAAACATCCAATGATTTTACCTAGTATATATTACAAATAGTAGTTGTGTCAAAAAATAATTTGGTTATGAATTAAAATAATTAAAATAATAACATTCATGTTGTGGATTTGAGATGTGTTCAAAATTATTTGTTTTTTGAAACTTTAAAATTTAATATATGTTTTAGATGATTCATAATAGTTTCTCAAACTAAATAAAATAACTTTAAAATATATTATTTTAAAGGGGAAACACATTTTTTGACATCGATGAATTTTATAATATTTATTACATTACATTTTGGATATTATGATGTGACAATAAAAAATTTATATTTATACCATTGTTAATTTTTACCAAAAATTATACTATCTTGCAGAATTATGAAAATAATAACCATTAGATATCTAGGATATGATGGTTTTAAAAATTAAACTTTTTTTACTCGAATAATTTTCTAAATCTGGGAATTTATAATTTTACATAAAAATCGATATTTATTGAAAAATAATAATTTTTAATACATATTTTTTTGAGCCATGTAAAAATTACATGGTAGTTCATCATATTATCATTTTTATTTAAATTAAATTTTTCAAATAAGACTATTTTATGAAAAACAATTATGTCAAAACACATGGATTTATCATATAGAGTTTTTCAATTTAAATTGTATATATATATTTCTCAAAAATTCAATTTTTTCTTCAAATCAAAATCTAATTTTTCTCATAAACATTATACAATCAGGTTTAGATATAGAGTCACGATGAAAATGGATCAATAAAATAAAATATTAAGAATAAAATATTGAAAATAATACTAATATGGTGTAGATACATAACACCTTATTACACCAGTATACAACCATAGGTAAAGGTGTGTGATATTAGTATTTTCTTTTAGGTGGTTCATTGAACATGGTTTGGTGGTGAAATCTAAATGAATGAACCTATCTCACAAATTATTTTCGTAATGTATCATTTTTTGAATATATACTTCAGATTTGTCATGGGAAAATCCTAATGATTCCACCTCCTTCAAATTCCATGATAAATTGGATTCATATGATACAATAACACTTATTAGGTCCATGAATTAATCCATCTATATTTGATGGAATTTATCATAATCATTTATACAAACTAATCATAATAATAACTATATAATTGAATTGTTATAAATGGTTATGATTCTTCATGATATTTTAATTCAAATTGAATAATTATGGATAAATTTTATAATCATATAATAATGAAATATTGTGAAAGTGTTTTCTATAACTGAATTACATAACAATGATTTTGTTTCTTTATGATAGAATTTACTCTATAGAATTTTGGGTCATTACATTCTGCCAACATAATGAATCACACCCTATAAATTTCATTTTGTACATAAAAATAGTTAACGGTAAATTTTATTAATCAAATATTCTAGTTCCCATATTCCCTACTTAATCATGTGGTTATACTATGCTAATTTTACTAGTTTAGTATTCTTGATTCATAAATCATTTTCTATAACTTGTAAGATAATCATTGTATTTTCCTCATTTGATATGCATTCACATAATGTACCACCCCTCGATTTAGTACCTGTGAAGAGTTTGGTAAGTACATCCTTAAGGTGGATATATGGGACACGTTATGTACTTTAGATAGGCTATATGGGAGTGTTAGTTAATAATTTATACCTCATATGTAATCATGGATCTAAATTGGGACAACGTATCTAGAACTATGATTTCCATTCAACCCAATCCTCATTAAATTATTCCATTGTAATATGTAAAGTTATAAACCATATCCACACTCAAATTATTGGTCTCATAGATAATTTTTTTATATTTTCTTTACTCATTGAGTGTATTTCATATGATGATAAATGGTTTGAACCTTTTATGTCATCTCTTGGATAAGATTGGTTCCCATCACCATATTCTATACAACATCATCCCAATATGTTGGAGTCTAACACATCTCCAAATATAGATCTTCATAAAGGATTATTTAAATGATAAAATGGAAATTGTTGTTATCATTGAATAGTTTAGTAGGAAAATCCTTTGAAACCCATTGAATATGATCATCGAATATCCTCTAGAGTTTTAATGTCCCTATTAGGCTAAAAATCCTACTTAGGTTGGTAAGTAAAGCTAAGAAACTGCTCTATATCCAATGTTTCTTTAAGGGTTATCTTAAACCATACGGTAACCATATTATATTGATTAGATAAAATGGAGATTGGTACTCCATGAAGTTTTACCACTTATCTTATATATATCATAGAAACTATGATTGAAGTGAATTCATCCACTGCAACATTGAAATTTTATAACTTATCAAAGTTAAAAACTACCACCCAAATGGAATTATAGGCATTTGATATCCTTGGGAGTCCTATTAATAATTATATGGTTATTTTTTACCATTTTCATAATGGTTTGGGTAACAGTTTCTACATACCCTTTGGATTATATCATTGAATATTTACTAATTGACATATCAATATTCAAGTGAGATATTTTGTAAAATATCTCTTCATTTTATCCCCTTATACTTCTTGATTAAAATATACATACATCATATTACTTCCAGGATGAAAAGATAAATCGAGCTATATGTAAAATCCTAAAGTTCCATCATCAATTTTGTTTCTCATGGGACTCATATCTAGGTTCAAAACCATTTATCTTCATCATTATAAATTTTTATGTTCGAAATATTCTAAAATATTCTCTATAGACCCACATAGTATTTTGAGGCCTCCTTAATACACTAATGTATTAATAGTTTAGAATTTATTTGATCATGGTAGGATTAAATTAATTTTATTATTTCTATGTACATTCTGTTCATGTCAAAAATGAATAAAACCCTTTAAAACCTTATAACGTAAAGGTTTATGAGATCCTTTTCACTTAGATAATTTTACACTTTATTTTACTTCCCAAGACTATAACGGATTCAATAGTTATAATACATTATCATATATAACAACTTTCATTAGTGCATATTTAGCTCCTTTTTGTTAATATATACTTAAGGATTTTGTTATCTATATATATGTCACACTTCTCCATGTAGATATAATTGAATCAAATCATCAATCATATGATCACTATAACAAATTCTTGATCAATTTTTGTGTAGTTATTTTCATTAATATATAAATTATAAGAGGAATGGGCTATGTCATTATAAATTTTCAAGTGTACACTCCCAATCCTTTTTTAGAAACATCATTTTAAATCAAAAAACCAACCCCATCGGTATAGAATGAGATAATAGGTGTAGTGTAAAGACAAATAAAATTCAAGGAAATTTTTTTCTAAATTTTCTTTAGGATTTTACAAGAACGCAGTTTCTGACGGCACCTGATTTTGAGGCCCGGTGTGCCCGGAATCAAGTTCCGAAGTTTATCTCGGGTACGTTCAGTGAACGAACGAGTGGGTTTTTCTAACTTTTAAACCGTTTCTCGGAATCGAATTCTGAGGGCACCGATGGAATCGCAGTGCCGGTATTTATTTAGAAACACCTTTTCCGGAGTTGAGTTTACTCAGGTGTGGTTTTTAATTTTTGGGGTTAAGTTAAGAAATAAAATAAAAGTGGTGCGACACTTTATTTTATTTCACTTAAAGCAGCTTAACCTAAGTTAAGCGGATAAGGTAAGACCCACCATATCCTACCCACTTGGTAGGATATTTGTGAGGTGGGGCCCGCACGAGCCCCACCGTTTCTTTCCTTCTAAGTAACGCACCTACAACCCCTTTTTTAATGAAAGTCAAACCTTACGTTTATTTTGGTTAAAAACGCCTCATTAAATTGGGTTGTTAAATCATTACAATTAATTCATTGAATTAATTGTTCATTTCTTATCTTTTGATTTTCAAATTCTTATGTTGATAATAAAATAAGGGATGGAATTATTTTATTATGGTTGGGTTTGTGTTGTTTTAAGATTTTGGGAGAAAAAGAGAAGATTCTTTGTTCTTCGACGAAGAACGCGAAGAACGCACCACTGCCAACGAAGAACGCCAACCTCCGACGGCAGACGACATCAAGAGACGCCTTCCTCGGAGATCACCTAACGCCAACGACGTTCCTTCCGCGGTGAACCTTTTCTTCCCTGGCGATCCTCTCCTTCCACGACAGTTAATTCCGCGACGAACACTCGTTCTTCGACAACGTTGAGGTTGGGATTTATTTTATTTGTTAGTTCATGAAATCTTCTGTCGCTTTCTCCTTTTCTTTGAACCGCCTGTTATCGTGATAATGGGAGGAGGTCGGACCCCACGAACACGACCGAAACTCCTCCCCTTTCTGGTTGTTGATATTATTGTTGCGAGCAAGGCAACGCGGTGCCGAAGAACCGCACAGAATTTTAATAAGGAAAGGGGGAGAAGCGTGGCGTCGTCGCGCCGCGCCGTTGAAGATGAACCGAAGACGAGGCGCCGTCGTGTCACGCCGTTGAAAACGAACCAAAGATGCGGTGCCATCGCGCCGCACCGGAGGACTACTAAAGCACCGCGGCCGGAGCGGGGCCGCAGCGAAGGGGCGCGGCGCCGTCGCGGCCGGTTCCGGGCCGTGGCAGAGAAGCGGAACTGGCGGCCGGTACCGGGCCGCCGACGTCGGAGCAAGGGGACTGGCCTAGCCGGTCCCGTGGCAGCAGAAGTCGGCCGGCCGGGGCGGGCCAGCCGGACCGTGGAAGAACCGGGGGTTCGAAACCCCCGGCCGCGCCGGACGTGAGCGGCCCCATTAAGGGGTCGTGGTTACTACACAAAGGGGCAGCGCCCCCAGCATCCGAAACGGCTCGGCCATTCGGCCGAGCCCCTGGCCAGCGCACCGCGTGTCAGGCGGCTGCCCTGGCCGGTCCACCAGACTGGACCGCCAGGCCGGGCTGCGCCCAAGCAGGGCGGGGCCACGCCCAGCCCGGGCCGGGCCGTGCCAGCTGGGCCGGGTTGCGCCAACTGGGCTGGGCCGCGCCCAAGAGGGCCGGACCCGGACCCGATTCGGGCCGACCTTGGGGGTATCGTGTCAGGTCGGACCGGGCCCGAACCCCTTAATACCGAACCTCTTCCGGTAGGTTGCCCATAACTTGAGCTACAAGACTCCAGTCGACGCACCGTCAGTTGTGTTGTGATCCTTGGATCGAGACGGTCGTTTCAGTATATCGCACTCAAGGTTTCGGAGAACTTTGGGTTCGGCCGGGTTGGTTCGTACATGAAACCAACCGGGCCCTCGGAGCGGAAATGCTTATATCTTGAGCTCCGGACATCCGATTGACGTGCCGTCGACTTTGTTGGATTCCTCTTGAGGAGAAGTAAATTTTGGCATAATTCTCCCGAGGTTTGGACGCAGTTGGTGTGTGGCCAGTTTGGATTGTACCTGAAATCCAACCGGGCCCCTGGAACGGAAAAGCTGATATCTTTCAGACCGGACGTCTGTTTGACGAACCGTCAGCGGCGTTGGTGATCACGTTGAGAAACAGTCCCTATGAGTATACCCTATGAGAGTTCGGGGTACAGTTGAGATACGGCCAGGTTGGTTCGCACACGAAACCAACCGGGCCCCTGGGACGAAAAGGCTAATAACTCACAGACGGGGTGTCCGATTGACGCGCCATCTGTTGCGTTGAGACCCCTATGACGAGGCGGTCCTTTGAGATACTTCTTCATGGGACTTGTGATACATGGAGTATCGACCTGTAGCTCATGGAGCGGACCCTCTCGGAGACGAGAATACAGAGTACGGGGACCGTGTAGCTGGTTGTGACCGATGACTACTTGTCCGATTTGATTTGGAGTGACTAGCATAGCCCAGTGGGGAGCACTACTTTGTGGGGTGGCAGACCCATGGCGGAGGAGCACTACTTTGTGAGGTGGCAGACCCGCGATACTCGACAGGAGGAGTACCTCTGTAAGCTATGAGGGGGAGCACTACTGTGTGAGGTGGCAGACCCATAGCGGTGGAGCACTACTGTGTGAGGTGGCAGACCCGCGGTACTAGATAGGAGGAGTACCTCAGCAGTCTTAGGTTAGTGAGCAGTACCTCGGAGTTGTGATAGGATCACTATACACTCCAGAGATGGGCTCATCAGTAGTTACGGTTTTGATAATGAAAATCCTGGTTTGAGCTGAGTCTATGACCTTTGTGTTTACCTCATGATTGAGATGGGTCACTTGATAACTTAGTTATATGTATGGGCACATACCTGGGTAGTGGTTATCCGTTGATTTCTTAATCTTTGTGTTTCCTCATGATTGAGATGGGTTACTTGATAACTTAGGTATATGTGTGGGCATATACTTAAGTAGAGGTTATCTATTGAGATATTCTTTGTGGTTATCCTTGTTGGATTTAGTGAGACCTTGAGGGTCTCGGGGTCCCTACTGAGTATCGTTATAATCACCCCATGCACGGGCTATGACCGCACCTCGATGTGTTGGTTGCAGACGACGGGCAGTGCTGACGGAGGCCGAGTGTTCGAAGACTGGACGATACCCGGAGGTGGACCTCACGACAAGTCAGTATCAGGAGGTGGACTTCACGGTGAGACGATACTCGGAGGAGTTTGACGGGAAAGAGCGTTGTGGAGACTATATGTACCTACCCTTCAGGTAGGATCCGTGGTGGACGATCCAGGAGCTGCGCTATCTGTACCTACCTTTCAAGTAGGATCCAAGGTGGACGACCCAGGAGCTATTCCTATACTTCCAGTTGTTTGTCTTTTCTGTTGTACTTTTGTTCAGTTGTAGCTGTACTTTTCAGTTGGGTTTGTATTCTGGCCCTTTTACTTTTCAGCACTTCTTTTGTACTTAGTGTTTACTTCCGCTTGTAGTCTGTGGTGTTTTTCTTACTTTTATAAAGGAAATGCCTTCCCAGTTATCGGGATTTACGCCTTTGGTGCTAGTCGCCAGCCCCTGGCCTATGGAAGGCGGGTTTGGGGTAGTCACGGCACGGGCCCTGAGGACGGGTCGTGACATGTAGTGATGAGAATATTATATAAATATTTAATTCTATACTCAAATTGGTTTTTCCATAAAAAACATTACCTCTTTTGAGTTATCTTGGTTAGTGTTCTTGAAAATCATGATAAATTTCTCCCAAATAAACAATAGTACCTATTTATCCATGGAAATAATAAATATCATTCACTAATGTTGGTTTGGGAGATCATTTAATTTCTAAAATCTTTAGAGGATTCATATAATTTTCACTTTTCTAGTGATAAAATTCTCATAAATGTTACTTCCTCTATCCAAAACTCTCATTAAAAATACATTTCATATACAATTTCCTTTCATATGGTCTTTGGGATAAGATTCATGTAATCTTCAAGTTGCTACACTCATTTGGATTATATAAGAATATCATATATATATATATATATATATAATAATAACAGAAAATTTATCAAGTTAATCCATAAAGACTATTAATTAATCCCACAATGAATCTAGAGAAATAGTGATTCCAAATGACATCACTATATACCCATAGTGATCATACTTTGTATGAAATGTAGCCTTAGAGATATCCTCATTATTCAAATTTAATTCATAACATCTCGATCAAGAATCCAATATAGATATGTACTGAGATCCACATAGGTGACCAAACATGTAACCAATCCATGGAAGATGATACGTTTTCTTTATCATGTTCATTTTGAGATCAAAATAATCAATGAAAATGTAAATTTTACTATCCTTACTCTGAATAAATAGGAATGGCACACCCCATATTGATGAACATAGTCATATAATCCCTTTATCTAGATTCTTTTGTAGTTTCCTCTTTATCTCTCTTTTTTTAATATATTCCATTCAAAATAGAATCTTGCATATTGAAAAAGCACCAGGAATAATTATGATTGAGATCTATGTCTCTCGTTTAGGATTATGTCCAAAAATTTCTTTGGGGAATAAATCTGTATAATATATTACAATGGGAATGTCAAAAAGAATAATGTTTCTATTGTATTAATCATATGTGATAGACATGATTACTCATAAGAAAATAATATACATGCCCGAGAGGATGATTCCAATAGAGATCACGAATATTACATACACTTGTATTGAATTAGAGGGTGAATCCTGATATAGAGGGTTATTTGAATCTTCTGTAAATTTCAATGGGATCTATACAAGAAAAATCAACAAATACAGAAAATAAAATTTAATTCCACTAAAGGGAGTGTTACATCGTTCAGTGGGATATTCATCTGATAAATATTGATATATTGGATGTTATAGACATGGGATACAATAATTTTCCAATTTTTTTCATCAATATGTTGAATTCCCTATTTTGAGGTAGTGTTTGATTAGTTTTACTAGAATTGCATGATAAGAATGAATTCTTAAAATGGGAATAGAAAAAAACACCTATATTATTGAATGATTAACAGGTGTACATGTCGTAAACTTTTTTTCATGATCAATATTAGTAGTTGTGACATAAGATGATCTCTCGTGATTTCTACACAATGGAGGTTGTTTTCATCGACTATCTATGAAATCCATTCCTTATTCAATTAATTATCATAGGTTCATTGTTTATTTCTTCTGAAATATTATAAAACAGATTGATGGTTTACTCTGATATTCCATTCATCAATCCTATTATTGGTTTTTCCCCATCAAAATTATATATCATGATTCCCTCATAACCAATCCTAAATTAGTTCCTTTCCCCTTTAATAAATTTTTAGGATTCTTCATCCTATGCTTTTGATAGGTTGGATTTTTTACTTTCTTTCCACCATAGTATTTATACATCAACACCTAGAATATAAAATCATTCTCCACTTCCAATATCCATACCCATGAAACCCTTTAGATTCATCAATAACCAATCTGACTTTAATAGAACATTAGAAACATTCTTTTTAGAGATAAAAGTATCGATCATCAGAAAATTTCATATATTCACACTTATCCCACTAAAGAATAATTTTGCATTACAATTATGTTTAGTGAACATGGTAGAGTTGTAAAAAAAATCCTATTATTTTTTCATCATAAAACCCTATGGACTCATCCTCTATTCTCCTGAGTCCCATGAAAATCCTCTCTATTTTAAAAAGAGAGTGTGGATAAAATATTGATTTTAGATAAAATTAATTAGTTTATTCCACTCCATAACATTGATTTCTCCCTTAGGTATCATATTCCTAATCAGTATAATCCATTTATTTACTTATCCCTCCATGAAATGAACAGTTAGTTTGGCATTCACTTATATAAATATTTGAGGTACTGAGAAATAAATTTCAATGGAGTTATTCAATTATTCTATGATTATGAGATCTAAATATCCACTATATATTGGAGTAATTTGTCATATAGAGGTATAAATTAAAATATGCACTCTTCTATGGGGTGTTTTTATCCTCATGATTTATGTTTCAATTCAAAATTTGAGTTAATTAATTAATTATTGTCATAATGTTTTCAACTCTTACTCTTATCAGGTTGGGAAAATCATTTTTGCATTCATCACATTTCCCACAATATTGGTTGTTGACATGATTCATATTATTTAGTAATAGTAAATTCTATATGATTTTTTATTCAATTTATAATGTTGTGTAAAGTAATTATTAATTTAATATTTCATTTCCCCTATAATTTTCAAACAATATGTGTAACAAGGCATATTTTTTGGGAACTAGGTACATGTTGAGTTAATACCCATCTATAACTTTCAGTTGTATTAACCCTACATACATATATAGTATATCCATGTCCAGTTGTAGTATCAAGATAAGGATTTTTTTGGAAATAACTTGATCTATTATTTATAAATATTTAAGGATGTTTTCCTATAATTGGATATATTTCTTGGGTATAATGTAATTTATTATTTTCCTAATCCCCAAAAATAACTACACTTTTCTAAAATGTAAACTATAATAACCCATATATATCATATATTTTATTTCATGATTAATTAGATTATGACATGAGTAACACCTCCCCAAAATATTTATAGGCAAAGTGTCTTTGGTAAATTTGATATATATCATAATAACATGAATCATGGTTATAAATTCATTATTTAAAATACTATATCGTGCAGTTATGTTCCATGGATATTTTAATATAGAATAGGAGAAAGGGGATAGCTATAAATACCATTAATGAAATTATGAAAAAATATAATGGAGTAAAGGAATACATGTGATTCAACATAATAAAATGGTTACATAAAAAGTCAAGAATCACAATATTGGACATAAAAGCAGGGAATATGATGAAAACAACAATGTGTCATAGAAATGTTGAAACAACATAAAACATTTTGTCAAAACTATATGTCAAGTCCAATTACTAAGAAATTATAGAATTGTGTGTTTAAGATAACCCATTTCATCATACATGGTATCTCATAATATAACAACATTTCCCATTTCATTGGAGGGCTATATAATTTCTGACCCACCCATCATATTTATTTCAAGTACAATATTTTTTGTAAAAAATAAATTATAAAACACAAGAATGCCTTTAGTCGCATTTAATACAATGACTATGTATTGAGTATTCTATACAAAAATTACACAATAATTGGAGTATAGTTACAACTAGATTAATACACTTTAAAATAAGTGGGGACATGTTTTCATAATAAAAATATTTGGCTAGGAAATGCATGGGACAATTTCAATAGAATAACTATTATACATAATGGTTTATTAAAGAGTTTTATGAGAGTTAATGGTGTTATATTGTTAATTGGTAATCATAATGAATGTAAATGTATGTGTATAAATACATGTTAAGTTGAAAATGATGAAATAAAAAGGATTAATATAAAGGGGTTACATTAATAAAGGGGAAGAGGAATAGAATCCCTTACCTTGAGGGGTGCTTTTAAAATATAGGTAGTAACTCCTTAAAAGATTGGTAAAACCATGAGAGTGATTTATATAGGGATATGGAGATAAAATTATTGGTCAATGGGTTTTTAGTGATTATTAGGAGGATAAAGTTTAGGTTTTTATAACTAAAATTACAGAATTCTTTATTAGTTTCTAAACATAATATTTGGATGTTTAGAATTAAAATAACAATTCAAAAAAATAAAAGTGTCTTAGAAATTATTATTCAAAATTGGAGTTTTATACAATATTTTCTTAGATTAATCATTGAACTTGTTAATATAATACTATTCATGATATTGAAGTGATTCATGTTCATAATGAATTGTCTTTAAAACAATAAAATATTATATAGTTTTGTCATTATTCATTATAGGTTTGTAAAATTAATAAAATAAATTCAAAAAAAGCATTATTTTAAATATAGAACAAAAATTTCATTTTTGTATTCTTTTTTGTGGAATTTATTAGATCTATTTTGGGATATTATGATTCTATAATATAGACTATATATTTATACTTTATTCAATTTTTATCCAAACATTCAATTTCATCATAAAATTATGAAAAATTAATGATTGGATAATTGTGATGTATTTTTGAAAAAGTTATATTTAATTTATCCAAAATTATATAAATATAAGAATTTATTATTTTAAATAAAAATACATAATTGATTGAAAAATTCTTTTTTATGACATAAAAAACTTTCTGACCCCTAAAAAATATTATTGAACATCATCATATTAGAATTTATAATTAAAAAAATATTTTCTAATATGAATATTTATTTAATGTAAAATTTATTTCCCAGAATAATTGGTATATCAGAAAGAGTGTTTTAATTGAAACTATTTTTTTAGAAGTAAAATTTTTTAATCTACTTTTCAAAATGTAATTCTTTCAAACCCATTATAAAATCACATATATATATATATATATATTAATATTAAAAATGTTTCAATATAATCATCAATTTATCAAAACTAAAATATAAAAAATCCTACTACAGGGGTGTAGACACATAACCCCTTACTACACCATCATATTACCTAAGGTTAAGGTGTGCGATAATATTAAATTTATTGGGGTGGTTCAGTGAACATGGTTTGAGCGATGATATCTATAGGCGTGAACATCTCCTATATATTTTACCACTCATGTTTCTGTATTTGAATATTGTTTTTTGTGTTTAATTAAAAATCCCAATGATGTTATCTCCCTCATATTCTCTGATAAATGATCTTCATATGATACGATTCTACTAGTCATGGTCATTGTTCTTTCATCTAGGTTACTTGGAGTTTATCATAAAACCTAATATATAATTATCTTAACAATCAATGTGTAATTTCTATATTAAAAGTGGTAATTATTATTAATGGTTTTTTAATCCCAATAGAAATATTTTCGATATATTTTATAAAAAAATAATAATGAAATATATTATATGTGTTTTCTATAAAATAATTGCATAATAAGGATTTCATTCCATCAAAAGGGAATTTAAATTATAACACATAGTCTCTTTAAATTTATTACATTAAATATTCATTTATTGTGTTTTCTTATTTATATATATATATATGTTATTAATATACTTATATATATTTTTCATGTGTTAACCATAATAGCCACTTCACTATTACAGTTTTTATGTTATTATTTTAATGGACACAATTCCAAATTATAAATTTACCATAAAAACATTAATAGCGACTCTTAATACTTTATATATACCACTTAAATTCAATAACATTGACTAACATAGTTTTTAAGTGTTATCTATATTTATTTTTCACAATTTATATCATATTTATGCTATTTTTCTATTTCTATCATTGTAATGTTCATGGATGAAATTTTTTGGGACATAGTGAACCATTTAATTTATAAAAATTGTTTTGTTGTTTACTTACATTGGTTCGACCTTTATATGGAATATATTAATCCTTGATTTTTAATGTTTTATTATGACGAAAAAAAAATTATCATTTTATTATATGTTGCAAAATGTTTATTTATTGAACACAATTATATTTTAATTCATCTTAAAAAAACATTCACATAATCAAGGAATTAATATTAATTATTATTTAATGATATATATAAATTATAGGACCATATCATAATTAAAATAATAAAATAAATGCATTTAATTTTTACATATATACATTAGAGAAAAAAATAAACACACACAATTATATATATAATCTAACATGTTATAGTCACCCCTCATTAAAGAAACTTAATCCTCATAATTTTTACCCATTTATAGACACTTAAAAATCTCTAAACATATATTTTTTATCAGAATAATAAGTTTTAGATTCATGTTAACATATTACAATCAAAATTTCATGATATAACATAATATAAATATAATATAATTTTTAATAAAATTGTTCATAACCATTATACTTGTATTATAACATTAGGCCTATTTTTTTACACATGTATACAAAATCATATTTTTTGAAATCAATTATACTATGAATTAATTAAAAATGATATTCCATAGGCCTATGCATCAGAATGTATTGTTATAAATAATAAAAATTATTATATAACATTAAAAATTATTAAATTCAATCACTCCCATAATCAAAGTGGTGTTTATTTTATAACAATGTGTATATTAAATCATTATAAATTATAATAAAATATATATAATGAAATAATTAATCATAATAAATATATATTTCAATATATACCTCATTAATAAATATAATTCCCATGAGATATAAATTATAAAAAGTATTATATAAAATTATAATGAGGGGAAGGAAACCAAAACCTGAGAAAATTAATCTATGTGAAATACCAATATATTGTAAATTATTAATTTTGATCATAATTTATGTTAATAATATTACAAATCATTGCAATATTTTGAGTGAATTTGTAATAAATAATATCATCAAGTGCATCATATGTTTATAATAGACTCATAAATCATAATAGTATAATGTGGAATAAGAACATGTAATTCATATGAATGTGGAATTCAATGAGATAGACATGTATATCATGAAATAATAATATAATACAAAAATTATTCAAATTATTCAAATTATAAATAGTATTATAGAGAGCATGAGTTTCTTATATATTTTTTCTTTTTTGGATCACTAGGTTGTGGTTCCACCATTTATTTAGGATTAGTATTATTTCATTTATACTTAATGTGGATCCTTATAAATTTTTATTAAACAGTGATATATACAAGACAAGTTATTCTTCAAAGATAACATGTTAATGTTTTCCTATGATTCCCACACAAGTCTAATTCATAACATCTCATTAGATAAAATAATTAAAAAATATATCATATGGATATATAATTTAAACATGCCCACTAAATAATAATATTTTAATAATTATTATGCATATACAAAACAACATGGATGTAATGAGTTACACATACATCTGAATGAACAAAATGGATAACCAATTATAAAAAAACAAATGGGTTTTATAACATTATAATGGACCATGTCATATCAGCAATTAATGATTAACTATAAAAATAGAGGTAAATACAATTGAATGAAATGGGATAGGTATAAGAGAATTACAATGGTGTAAAAATAAATAATATGTTCATATTCAACAATGGTAATATAGTAAAAACATAAAATTATAGGAAATCATGGAAATATTTGGGAACAAATCCTATTAAAAGTTTTAAAACATTACGGGTATTCAAAAATTTATGTCTCCCCAAGAAAAGGACATATACACACATAGAAAATAAAAATAATAATAAAATATCTTGAGATGTTCGATAACATTTATGAATATTGATTTTAAAAAATGTGTTTCATATGCTATTTTTGGGGCACTGCCTTTGTGTCAATGCATTTTGGCTTCCGGTTTCCTTGAATTCCTGTATTCCAAATGTGGTAATATTTCATCAATATCAATGGTGATGTGTTATACTTTATCAAAACTGGATGATTGGGTGTCAATTTCTCCTTCCATGGAATCTTCCTAGGAGTTTATTTCATAGTAAGGGTCTCTCTTATAGATTAAGTAACGATCATGGAACTCATTCCTGACACAATCTTTTTGTGGATGTATATTAATTAAACTTCTTATGTTTTGTGAGGGAAGAAACCTTCGATCAGGAGATTATCCCCATTTGGAATCTATTGTCATGTATGGACATTAGGTATATTGTTCACCTATGAATCTTCTATGTGGGAGATCATCACATTGGTAGAATCTTAAGAATATATCCCAATGAATCCCATGCCAATCACATAGTAATTAATATAAAAGGGAATATGTATTCCAAGAATTATTACATCAAGTATATGATGCTTATTGCATGGGCTAGGTATTCATGGTTAGGTTAAAAGTGTGTCATCCTATGGAGATCAACCGGGACGTCTGGTTGAGATGGATCAGGGCATGACTTTAACATCATTAGGAGAGAGGATTTTTTGATCAAACACCATATGGAATTGGACCAAGGAGTGGTCCATTGGAGGTAGAATATCACACCATAGTAGTTTACCGATGGATCATAATTCCCCGTGGAGGAAGATTGAATAGTTGGATCCTTAGGAGGGAATATGTCACACCTAGATAGTTTACAAATTCGATCAAAAATCCATGTGGAGGTGGATTTGGGAGGTGTATCCCTGGGGGAAGATTTCAAACCAAGATTGTTTACCAATAGATCATAATTCCTTATAGAATAAGATATGGGAGGTTTATCCCTAAGAATAAACACTATGAGTTTACCATTGATGAGATTGAACCTTAGAGAGGTATCCCATATAACCTATTTAGAATATATGGATAAAGATTCATTTATATTGATGAAAAAATTTAATATCATGTGATAGGACCAATCCGTGAAATTTTAACATCATGTGTAAGGATGATCATGATTTGAAAGGATATTCAATGAGGGATAATGTAGGGATTATAAGTATAATATTCCCTTCCCAAGATGATTTCTTTCTGGGGGATTGGATTGCTGATTATTCATGGAAGATTCTATTTTTCGATAGGTTTAATATTTAGGGAAACATATTGTGTTTATACTGGGTATCTACCCTCTAGGGTTTGATTATACTCTGATGGGGGTGGAATTTACTCCTCTATAGGGTTTCTTTTTATCCTATGGGGGTGGCGTGTACTCTCCAGTGAGAGGGGGTGTCATCACATGATGATTGGACATGGGTAATCTTATATTTATTATAGAGGTTAAGGCTATAGTTTTTCATAGTGTGGTGAGAAATATTTCAGCTAGTAATATTTATTATGTCTAGGATATGGAAGTACATATTTTTTACATCATGTCACTAGATCTTGGGTGGATTCATTAATTTCCCATAGTGATTATGTTACCACCACTCAAGAACCTTTGGGTGGGGGATGTCGTTTGAACAGTCATGGTGGAGTGGTTAATCATAAGGTATACATTATAGTCCCTATGATTAGAAGAAAAAAGGTTTGGAGTACCTATTATTACAAATAATAGTTTTAATTGATGCTTGATCCACACTTAAGGTGATGTGAGAATACACATGACATGGGGCACTGGTCACATGGGGACTTTAGGTGAAGCAAAACTAGTCCTGAACTAGTGTAGGTTCTCTTGGAACTAAACTTCACAAAGGGGTGTCAATAGATGAGGAAAAACATGGGGAGTCTTAATAGATATGTTTAATGAATATTAAGTCCTATTAGGAGGTTCTTCCCAAATATCAGTTGTTTTTTGTTGGTCATGTGGTTTAAAAAGAATTACTCTATGTGAAACAATGTTATCATGCCTCCGAGTGAATTCCTCATTCTAAAGGAGAGTGCTTTGTGAAGGATGAGTGCATCGTAAATACTTGAGTTTCTCAAAGGGACAACTTATTTCATTAATTTCTTGGTCATTAATGAATTGAATCTCCACTTGGTGTTGAGTATATCAAAAAAATAAAGGTAGTTTCATGATGATTCAATACCTTAGTTTATCCATTATTTATTCATTCATGATAGTTGGGGCGTTTGAAAAAAAATAGTAATTTTAAAAAGATGAAAGGTCGTCATTATACTCCAAAATATTGAATGAAGGTGTTATTTATAGAAATATGGGTTTCATTAATATTAGAGGTCTTCACAAAGCTTTAAGAGCATCATGAATAAGTGGGATCCATGAAACCTAATGTTGCTTTCACAGAGCTACCATAAACACTTTGTGTCTTCATGTAGTGCTTCAAAACTAAGAATTTCACTGTGTAGTGGTTACAACCCAAACTCCACATTCTCATGAAGGAGCTTACGGCCTAAGAGCTTCATAATCCCCACCTACTCATGAAGATTCTCTACTTTGCAAAACATATCCTTAAAGGGATTTTTGAGACATATTGTCCTTGATTAACCCTAAACTAAGTGTAATTGTTATGAATTGATATAAATATCATGTGGAGAAAATATTTCAACACTAATCCCCCCTAGAATTGGGGATGATGTGAAAATGAGGATCATATTCTGAGGGTGAATAGATAAAAAATTTCAATCAACTCCCTTCAATAAAGCTCTATTAAGAGGCTTGTTCTCGATTCCCACTTCATGAATACCATCATGAACATAAGTCCATCAGTATGATTACAAATATAATAGGTAACTTTAGATGTACCACCAGGATTTATCAAATAAAAAAATTATGTTCTATTTTCACAAAGATTTCACCCTTAGTGAGTGCTTATGATTATGATCCTTACTACTCACGATGCTCACCTTCTCCGCAATCATCTATTCATGAACATTATCTATTAACTAAAACTCCATGAAAAAAATATTCAATAATGATAGTAGTGGTCAACCTACATGAACTAGACTAAAAAAATATGTCATGAACCCAATGGCCAATCATGGAGCTAATGATGTTGCCTCTCATTGAGAGGAAATGGAAGAAAATATATTTATTCAGAAGATTGTTTGAAGAAACCAGGACCATGAATCACTCCCTAAACAAAAAACATAGGATCAAATAAGTACTTTATATGAAAAAGGATTATTCATTATGGATCTAGACTAATGGATGATCATTTCATCCCTACGGCAAGCAGATACGATCCAACCTACTAGTTTAAGAGATCGCCTAAATATTCTAGTGCCATAGGGAAACTAGAGGACACATCTGTAATGACCAAATACCAATCAAAATAGAAAATATACATAACTATGTCAATAATCTTGATAGGGATATGTTGGAGGATAAGTAACCCCCTCCACAATATGAGGTAATTCTCAATGAGGGTTAGGGGGATCTACTCAATGGTTGGAACATCAAATATGACCTGCAACAGGGAGGAAACCTCACTGATGAATGGGCCTAGTCCTGTTATTCTTGCACATCATTCCTTGATTTTGAGGCTGACTTTTTGCCAATGGGGATCTATGAGGAAGCATAGGTCTCTCAGTTTCATCTATAATTCCACTTGGAAATCTTAGCATATCTACTTAGTATATCGTCTTAGGAGACCAATAAATTCCATTTTCATCATGAGGGGACAAATTCAACTTATGTGATATTAAATAGATTATTATGATAAATATTCAAGGGGATATTTATGATGAGTTCCTTGTTGAAGACAATGTTTTGGGGGGCCATGATCATCTAACGGCCCTAGAGAATGTGATGTGGGATCTGTTATAACAAACTAGTGGATATTATATGAGGATGAAGGATATCTAATTGCAATAATGGTTCAGATAGTTTGTGAATGATCCATTGTAGGAGGTACCCAATGGGGTAGAGCCAAAAAAGAAGCTACCGAGGATGTTGTGAACATACCATGGTTCACTAAATTGGGGAAAGAAGATATCCTTTTGGAGGGTCATGGAGTTCATCTAGTGGAAAATGTGAAGCTAAAACCTAAATCCAAGAGGTCCCATTATCAAACTAGGGGGTGTTCATTTTATTTGACAATTTATAGCTAGATGATCTTGGTAAGGGAAACACATGTGGGGGTGTGGCTGATCACATTAATTATGGTTCCCATAACTGTGATGGGGTAGCATGTTAATTTCATTTCCCCAATATTAGAGAAAATGTATTGTTTCTTTTCCATATTAGTGAAGCGATTACACTTATCTATATGAGCGGGTCCCTCCATTTTTTGTAAAGTTGGGTGGCTTCACACATGGGGTGAAATGTGTATATGAACCTCATTTCCCCTCCCAACACTAAATTTTCTCTAGTGATCCAAAAAAACATAGTGAGTATCCAATTCAATTTGGTCTTGGTGTACATAATGGAAATGGTTTGGCTATTAGTGTGATTTTTATTTCACTCATTCCCCCTCCATAAATGTGTGGCGATTTATGATGGTACTTATATCCTAGAGAAGTGATTGTACCTCATTTACTTCTAATGAGGGGTATGTGTGGTAAGGGTTTATTGTGAATTGATATACGAGCCCTAAAACCCACACCGTTTCACTAGGAAATTTTCATTTTAGTTGTTGTCGAAACATAATATATACATAGATGTTCTTCATGATTTCCAACCATTAGTCCTAAGACATATCTGGAAAATTTTCTTGCATGATGATGGAAAAAGGCATAAAAAAGTTCCTCAATATACCCCAACATATGAGATCATCCTTGAATATTCCCTGGGCTAGTAGAGTGAATATACTAGGGAGATTTTGACGCTTAGGACCACCCAAATAAATGAAGGATATTCCCAACAACTATCGTTCTAGGGGAAGTTGTGATTGGAGTGCACTGTGGAGGTAGATATGGATAAGTGGGTAGGGAAGTAGTGGTGGGATCGACATTTCTTAGACTAACATAGGGATAGATAATAGGGAATAGAGAAACAACATCATGATCATATCTCCTAGGAATGTAGTAATGGGGGAAGGAGAAACCTCTTGGGTTATCCTATGTGAGTTTGTTCAAGTTATGGATAAGTGGTTAAATTTACAAGATATTCCTAGAGACACTATGTTTCCCAATTCCTTGGTGGTTAGGGGACTCCATAAGTATCTCACCAACACTCAGGGTGTGTCGAAATATCCCATCACTGATGGGATATACCTCACTAGGTTCAAAACTCATAGTCAGGTTTCTATATTCCTCATGTCAAGGCAATGTAATACATGGTGGAGCTAGAGGATGTAGCCTACTCCTGTGGTATCATGCATACCTTGACTAAAAGGGAAAGATTGCTTTTAGGAATTTCATCCCCTATGGAAAATCTCATGGACCATGAAGCTACTAACATGGATTATTATGAAGAATCAAGAGTGACTTGAGGATGTTACTCAAATTGAGACTCATTTGTAAATGGACATCCTATTGTTGGTCAGGTATATCTTCTGATATTTTTCTAAATCACCCTTACCATAAACTTATTTAATTATCCCTTATTTCACTTGATCATGATTTAGATAGAATGGAAAATGGATAAGTTTTTTAGGAGCCTCGGTCATATGGATAGGGATCCTTAACCACTTATGGGATGAGTATTAGATCCCACATTAATGGCATGGTCACATATGGACAACAATCGACTGATTCGGTGCCAACAATTGAGTAATGTTGAAATGGTATTTCAAATAGTGTTTGGGGATCAACTCCAAAATTAATGCATGTTCCAACAATGCGAGGGATAATCATAATGAAAATAGGTGTTATTCCCCTCTTGGAAAAGTATGGGGATACCATGATGGTCATACCAACCATGGGGGTTTCATTTGAAGGGACCACAGAGATCATTCCCTTGATGTATGGGATCAAGATGGTTTTCATGGTGGGGCTAGTCGAAGGAGCTGTGGTGGAAGAGCCTATGGTAGTGGCATCACCATAGATGGAAATTTTTTCTGCATGTGGGTAGATTGGGGAGGCTACTTTGGGTTCACCTACTCCTTAATTTCCACTATTGGTGGCCACTAGAGCTCAGTCCAAGATTTCACTATCATTAGGGGTATATGAGGAGGTTGGAATGGTTCCGTCTACCTCATAGTCTCCAAAAGAATAGGTAGAGGCTTCCTCTATATGTAGAGATTATAATGAGGATCGATATCTAGGAAGAGATCTCCACACACTATCACCCAAAAACCTGCACCTTGATGATCCATCTGTTAATGTGATTGTAATATTCCCTCCATATGAGACTATGATGCCTAAAGTATTCAAGGGTTCAGGTTTGGATGCTACCAAGGTGAACAAAATAATTTATTAAAAACATGTAAGAATATATGAAGCTTCTTGGAATTTACCCAGATAGCCTACTTTTACACATCCGGCATGATTCCTCCACTATTGTAAAGTCAACATGGGGTCCAGTGGGGTTCACTCCAGCATCCTTCACATCTTGTCTCGGGACTTCCTTTCTGAGTAGGTGTGGTCTAGATCGTTGGAACATTACATCCCAATGGATAAGCATAATGCTGAGGGTTCCAAGGTTCCTGAGATAGATAAAGGTGATATTTTCTATGTAACACCCTGACCCTAGTTACCCATAGTCAGTGCATTATTACATAACATTTTCATGATCACAAGAGTTAAAGTCTCAAAATACCGATTAGTTTAGTATCCCTAGAAGTAATAGATACATACATAATTTTTAAATTACATCATTAAATAAAAAAACATCAACATTGTGTCCCATTTGAACAATCTCATATCCCTTAGCCTATCCTTGAAGGTCAATCATAATATATTTTTCCACATCCTAGGAAAAATAAAACATAAGAATTAGGTGATCTCAGATTCTCAGTAAGGATAACAATATAGCATGTACTATCATAAATAAGCATAAACATTTAAGTCATTTTATAATACTAAAACATAAGCCTTTTTAACTTAAACTTAAGCATAATATAGAAAAAATAAATAAAATAATTCCATTTACTTTTTCACATGGATATTCTACTAGTCGAATAATCAGATATAATATCAACAGCTAATTTCATAATGATGAAATGCATAATTCCAGACATCATAACCACGTAGTCAAGGCCTCATTCCAAGACTAAAAATAATAATTCAATCAAGGCATTGTGTCAAGACACTAGTTTGTCTAGTGTGACCTACTGATGCATCAAGGGGTTATAGAGGGTCACGTCTGTCACTTACTATGTACAATGCATTCCTCATATGAAAAAGGAGAAACATAATCTAAACACTCATATTAAAACTAGCATACAAAATGTAAATACTTTAACCAGAAACCTTGAATTGTATAAAAATAGTGCATCCATAGTCAAACATAACTCATTCAATTCAATATGGAAGATTGTATTATAATAAATCAACCTCAATCAAGAACAAAATACAATGAAGGATATTTAAATAGATGAAAATAATCTTTAAAACTATTTGACAGAAATATCCTTTTTTCTGGAAAACATTTAATAGTCCCACTATTTATCAAAGAATTCGTTCAAAAGATATTTTTGAATCAAATTGTAACATACCACTTTGAAACTATTGAAAGGAATTTTGATTTTAAAAAATTCATGTTTATATAAATAAATTCCTAAAACCATTTTTAAAACATGGACATTAATTGGAAATATTTAGATGAATAAATCATTAAAACATTTAAAATGATATTTTAGTTAGAGTTCTTAACCAATTGAGAGATTCTTGAATAAAAATAATTGAGGAATAACTTTAATAAAATCTTTATAATATCATGAGAATAAAGGTATTTATGATATACTCTTTCAAAGGATAGTATATAGACCATATGAATGTGAATTTGTGCATAATAACAAAGAAGTCTCAATGGAATGTAAATTGGGATAAAATACCTTATAAAGACCGTATACTTAGATTAAGGATAAATAAATGACATAATTATGTGTGAAAAATATAAATAAACTCAATATTATTGGATATTTAGTGTAAATAAATCATAGTACATTCACACATATTCTTGTAAAAACAAAACCAATGACTTGGATGTTTAACTCAATGAAAGGAAATTGAGTTAAGAATAACCTTATCAAGTTCATATAAATGATGTAGAAATTTATCAATGGAGTTATTATGTGTATCAAAAGTATATCCACACTAAGGGGAGTGTAAATTACTATATAAATAAATAAATAGAGATTCCACACATAATATTGGAATGAAATAATCAATGAAGTATGCATAAAACTCAATGAGTAAAAATTGAAATTAGAAATTCCCTTACCGATTTGGTAACTTATGATACATACAACCCATGAAATAAGGATCATACAATGAATATTTAAATACCCATAAATTAATTTATATTACATAAATAATACAATCATGGGAAGTAAATACACTACACAAAAGGAAATAGTGGATAATATAGCATGAATCTCACGAGAATAAAAAGTGAGATGAAAACACCTTACCTTGTACTTTTCCTTGGTCGAGGGTACGTTAACCTATTGTATAATATTTAAATCATTTTTATTAAATTATACATGAACCACATACATAAATATGATATCATATATGATCTTCTAATATTTCTTCGTTAATAATATTTTTGTAGTATCATTGATTTGAGTGTTAACTGATTTGTTTTCCTTTATATGTTTTGTTATGTAAGTCATGTTTTTTATGGATAGGATGTTTTTGATTCATATCCATAATGATATTAAATTCTTAAACATTATTTTAAATGATAAAATGAAAATTATTCTTGAATGGTTATGATGGGGAATGAATCTCATCACGTTCATGGAGACTGTAATTTGTATGTACGCACGAGCAACAATATCATTATATTGACGGTGAAATCATATGTAATTAGATGTTATATCATATATACAGAATCATTAACATGATATATTTATTATTTAAATAAATTATACTCATTATTATACTCATTCAAATAATAAAGTGTTGAATAAAAAACTACACCACAGTGTGGAGATGGTAAGTCGTACGTACGTACTTATGGTGACTTTTTCATTCATATGATGGAAGAATAATGAATATGGTTGTAAAATATTTATACTATCATAAAGGTATGTATAAGGTAATTTAATTATTATTTCATTATGGAAACAACAAAGTAAGAGGAAGTGGAACAAGAAAAGAACTTTGAAAGAGGTGATGAAATTATTACATCTTCTTCGGGTGCTTCCTTTTGATTTGATCAAAAGGGATCATTAGGTTTGTTTTATGATCAATGTATGGCCTCTAAGTTGAATTTAGGGTAGTTTGGAGGATATTTGAGTAGGATTTAGCTGAGCCAAATGGATTTGGATGTTTGAAATGAAGAGAAGGGTATGTACCCTTTTATAAGAGAGGTGAGGGTCACTTTAGTAAAAGCATGAAATATTATTTTATTATAAAATAATTTTAGGTTTCTAATGGCTCAAAATGAGTTTATTTTTCGGATAAGGTGGGGATGGGTAGAAATATTCTCAACCAATAGGTTTTAGACATGTTTAGGTCACCATATTAACCTTAATATTTAGATTTAATTCTTAGTTAAATAGTTTAATTTTACCATGTCTTCTTGTATTTTTATATTAAATAGTTAATAAACATAATATAAAATTCAAA
Source organism: Viscum album (assembly GCA_963277665.1). Classification (NCBI taxonomy): domain Eukaryota; kingdom Viridiplantae; phylum Streptophyta; class Magnoliopsida; order Santalales; family Viscaceae; genus Viscum; species Viscum album. Next base: position 1,657,611,398 of record OY728119.1, read on the forward strand.
GAGAACCTAAACTGGTTCAATAATGAAATATTTATCATTATATAAGTCCTTTGGCTGAAACTTATATTTTTAGGAATATTATATCATTTAATAATATAGTATTTGTTATAAAAACTCATTTATGTCAATTTTGACACTATTTATTATTTGGTTTTTGTGAAAGTTAAAAAAACTTGACTAATTCGAAAAAAGTACATTAAATAAACCCTAACACGTCATGTTAACCTAGAAAATTATTGGAATGAATCAAAAGTCTCAATATTAATTTATTTTGATTTTTATAATATCAATTATTTTAATATTTCATTAATAAGGTAATTAATGCATCATCATTATGTCATATATCAATTTAATTATTTAATGAATAAAAATTATAAATAAATAAACATGATGTATTAAAACTATTTAGATTTCTAATGAATATTTATAGTCAAATTTATCTTATGTATAACCCTATATTAAAAATTCTTTAGTTATTAAACATTGAATTTTACATTTTTAACTCTTCTTTAAATAAAATAACAATACATGTCCTAATCAAATCCAAGTGGATAAAAGAAGATCATAATTTATTTATAAGGTTTAATTTGGTCTAAAAACACTTATCTAATAGAATTAGGACATGTGTTAGGGTAAGTATAATAATATTTTTACCTTTAATTACACTATTTACTTTTAACTATGGTAAATAAAATTCAAAAATTAATATTCAAATAAAATTATTTTCATCCTATTGAACCTCATTTTACATAATGATGTCAAACGTGTCTCTCAGATTTTTGAAATTCAATTCACATAAGCAGTAATATTACATTTTATGAAAATTTAAAAATGTGCCTATAAGGTGGGTAAAGGACATTAAAAAGTTCAATAAAATTTTATACATATAATATTATTATAAAATGACTCCAATGAATTAAATTGAATTAATATGGTTATTCTGTATCTATTTTTACTTTAAAATAAATTTAAATAATAAAATAATTATTTATATAAAAGTTAGTTTTAATTAACAACAAAGTGTTTTTCACTAATCATCAAAAATTGAAAGTTTTCAGCAAAATACCAAAAATTCACCCTAAGATAATTTTGATATTCCAAATTTAAAAATGATGTATTTTTTTACCAAATTTAATACATTTAAGTTTCAGTAATTAATTTAAAATTAATTCCTGTTATGAAAACCAGAAAGCGGGGTTTTAAGAAGTAAAAACTATCAAAATATTGACATGTGTTTATATCCAATTTTAATGTGAAATTACTTAAAATGATAAACATATATAAAATTATAAAAATATAATCTTTATATACTCTAAAATTGATTAATAGGATAATATAACAATATAAATAAATTGGGTGAAAAGAATGTTTTGAATTAAAATGCAGTATTTTTCACTATTCGTTAAAAAATGAAACTTCTCATAAAATTACCAAAAATTCTCCCTGATATAATATTGGTATTTTTAATTCAAAAATTAATTCAATTTCACCAAATTTAATTTTTAATAGTGTTTAAAATTAATTTTATTATTTTTTACCAAAGGACATAATAAGTAGTTCTTTTATCAAAATAGTAGTAATGTTTTAATGAAACATATATATTTACTTATAAATGTGGTTTATTTATGTGATAGAATTATAAATATAATTTTAAATTTTTTTTCTATTTGTATTAATATATTTAGTTATTATGTTATAAATATATCATTTGAATAATTAATGTGTTGTTTCGCAGAAACTCAATCTTCCATATAATGTAAGTCAAGTCAGTGTTGCATGCAGTATAAGCTATTGAATTAATTTAATGATATAAATTACTATGAAATCATGGGATCTTACATCCTACCTATAATTTTGGCCGCAATGTCATGAGACAGTCTTTATTACTCTGGTTGAGATCATTAATAGTATAATGGGTCGGTTGGTAGCACCCAAGTCCAAGGTGGCAGAGGAAAAATCCTTAGTGGATGAGTACCGAGATGAATAGAACTAGAAGTACATAAGATCCAATGAATTTGACCCTAATGTTGATGAAGGGAAAGAAGATGTAGTGGAGTGGAATAAAACCATGGATGCCTCTAATGAGATGTTTTGTGAGCTCAAAAAAACAATCTTCGGTGTTTATATATGAAGGAATTTTTCACTATAGAGGTTCTAATTTTTGGATTACAATTTGATGGTTTGAATGTTTCATTTTAAAATCCTTTATTCATGCAAATGTTTCTTCATTTTAATTATATCACTGTGATCATATTGATGATACAACAAGTGAATGATCCCTAAACTCATGTGATCTAAGCTCTGTCTAAGAAATAAGTGATGAACATGTGATTGATCAGTCATATGAGAGTTTTAGAGAATTACCAAACACTTTGTGTCTTTATTTGTCGACTAATTAGTTATGGTTTCTATGCTGAAGAGCTGATGGCTAGATATTTGTGCACCCTAAAGAGTTTAAATTCATTTTCAATGCATTCTAGTGTAAAAATTGGGTAATTTTGGGGGTGTTGAATTATACTTGAACAAAGGAGAATGGAAAATGGGAATCATAATGCCCAATATATTGATCAAAAAATATAGTGGCATGATGATTGAGGATAACTACTGACCATGTTTAAAACACGACTTCCATATCGTGTTACTAAGGGTGGGGGAAAACAAATAATGGATGATCGCTTACCATTATTGAAATACAAGGAATTTATCAAGATGTAATCAAAAATCCTATAGGGTGTTGGACCAATATGGTTGATGATCCATTTTGTCCAAGAACAATTCCATTAGGGGGATCAATCTGACATAGAAGTGGAAGAAGTTATAAATTAGGGGAAACAATTTGTAGACATGAAGTGATGAAATGTTAAAATGGTTTCTAAATATCCTAGAATCATTCCATAGTGAATTGAAGAATATTTTGGGTGGTGAATTAGTATGAGAAAGGTATAGCTCATCTTCTAGGAAAGCTTCATATTAGTTTTTGTGTGACAGTTGAAGAACTAAACCAATGAAACAGGTATCTGGCACTGAAGGAAATTGGATTCTTGAGTAAGGTACAAGTACACCAAAAACTTTTATTCCCTCCAACATGTGTGCTTGACATGCAGTTTAACAACACGTGGTGAGAACATTGTAGATTTATTTAAACAAAACATGGTAAGGAATACATGACACATTGTTTAATGTTGCGTGATTGGAACGTAAAGAAATTAATTTTTAAGTCATGCTACTCGGATGTGTGAACTAACGTGATGTGTAATCATCCAATAATAAAAATTGAGGACATAGTAGGGTAGAGAGAAATGGTTATTCACTAGATATGACTATGAGGAAAATGATACTGGGTATAACCTTCACCAATAATAAGAATCGGGGGGAGTCAAAAACTCTTTTCAAAGTCATGGTACCTTGGAACAATGAATCATAGTTTATGTTCATAGATATTAGACCAGTGTCTTCTAGTTTGAGGGCATAGATCCTAGACCAGTGACTCCTACCTTAATTTCATAGATCATGAACCATGGTATAAAATCTATGTTCATAATGCTTTTCCTTAAGGTATATCAAACTATCATGCGTACTATGGTAGAGTGACATGCCGATGTGAATGAGGTTTGAGGAGGCCCGACACCACCCAACACATTCTTAATAAGACTCAAACATGGTTTTAATGACATGATGCTTGAACTTTGGACTTGAATAATAGTTTAATCTCATAGGGTTTAGAACACATGGTGAGTTTCCAAGAGTGGTATGTGTGGTGAAGTAAAATAACAACCCAACGTGAATGAAACCATGGAGGCCCTGATGCCACACATCATGATCCCATAGAGGCTCGTACATAGATTATTTTAGGAGTATTTGAGTTTGAAAAATGGACTCATGTATCTCAACATTGATATGGAAAACCCCTACTTTCCTCCAAATCCTATTTGATCCATGCATGTTGTGATAAATATTGAGAAATTTAGAGTTCATTTCATTTTTATGGGAGAACATTAATAGGATAAAAAGTGGTCAACAAATCCCTTAATAGTGATGAAAACTTTCTATATCATTATTTCAAGAGAGGGGGACAACCAACGGATGGGGAGAATCTATTTTCCATGTTCGACTCAAAGGTTCAATACCCACATCAGTTAGAGATTGGGTGAAAAAACACAGTATCAACCATTTACCATGTTTGAAACACTGAAACCACTTCTTTGCTACCAGAGATCCTCTATGGTGTGGGACCATGTCTATAGGTGAGCCAGTGTGTCCAATAACCATTCTATTAGGGATCCCATTCAGTTCATGGGGATGATGATTATCCAAATATAGGGGAGATGCATAACATTAGATATACGATGAGGTAGAGTGTGACATCATTTGGTTGATGTCCTCTATAGAGAAGAAATCGGAACATCTCACGTTAGGATGTGTCTCAATTTAACATGGGGTAATGTGTGTTTAATCTCATACATTATCATATGAGTCCTCCTGATTACAAACATGGTACTTCTTCAAATACCGTACTAATATTAGGAGGTATCCCAATATCATATGTGGTAAGATCACAATTTTACATCATGTGGTGAGGATGATTGACTTGGATTATTAAATTTGTGTAATTGGGACTATGGATGATATTAGGTTAAAGTCATCAAGCTCTAATTTTAAGGGTTGATTTGGGTATATGGTCACATATATTTGACTATGGGGAGTATGGGTGTTCAAAAATGAGAGTTTTTAGCTTAAGATAGTGACAACCCCATGTGAATAGTTGATCTACAGGAAACATTACCACACATACTAGGCAACTTGTACCTCATTTTGGCATCATGCCATTGGGGGAGAGAGGATCACATTATTGGTCAATGAAACAGTTGGGCCCCATATTAAATATTTGGGCATCACTAAATATTACATAAGGATAGAAATCAGGACACACATAGTTCTGAAATGCAGTATGGTAGAAGACTTATGTTGGTTGATCTATCCTCTCAAATGAGGACATTGAAACTACTCATGTGAGGATATGAGGCATCCTAGTTTTATATGTGGTAATTATTTAGTTTAACATCGTATGAAGAGTATGTTATAGTTCATCCCACACATTCCATATGGGTCATCCCAGATTGACATGGGATAAAATCATCTCCTATTAAGAGGCATCCCAATTTTATATGGGGTAAGATCATCTTTTAATGTCTTGTGGTGAGGAAAGGGTGTCTTGGTCTTATACATTTATCTTTCCATTCATTACTTCCTCATTATATGAAGGCTTATAATCCTTATAATGCTCCCAAGTAAATGAATGGGTCTTATACCTAAAAGGAGGCCCAAGAGGTAACTTTAGTGTAACAGAACTGTAGGTGACAATGAGTTTTTCAGTAGATCTATGGCTAGGCATAAAGACAGAATGTCTTGGAATCACTATGTATCCCATGAAGATGGGAATCACACCACATGTAGTTCCGAAAGAGGATGTAGGCCTAGGATTATGATAATGTCATAGATGAATCAAAACATGTGAATTGTGGGTGAATACACATAGTTTGTGGTCATATATATTGGACAGTAATAAATATTATACTGGTTATAATTTATGGACCTATTGTAAATAAATTACGATCATAATTATTTGATTGATGGTGGTAACAACAAGTATGATAATGTGGTGAAAATGAGATAAAAATCTATAAGAATCGTGTCAAGGATTCCCAAAACCACATGAATAAATCCTAAGGATGGATGCACAAAGAATAATTCCTGAGGCTGGATGGAACAGTTTAATGTCATACAGGTTGGACCATGGAAAATAGATTAAAGTCAAAAGTCTTTGACTATTTGAAAACATTTTGATGTTTTTATTCTTGGAATTGGGGGATGTTATTATTTCAAGGGTATTCATGTGGTACAAAATAGGTAAACCCTGATAGGAAATAATGGCCAAAAGAGGCCATGAGTACCACAAAAACACCTTGAGTTGAGCTATACATAGTTTAGTATAATAACACTTGAACCATAAATTGGTTCATGTGTGAAAGGATTGATAAATTTTTGGTTGGGACTAGATATATAATGTCTATTAATTGCTGCATATCCCATGATAATGGGAATCAACCCACACAGAGTTCTAGAATATAGCGTGGTAGATGACTAACAATGGTGGGGGGGGAATCCATTCTAGAATGTGAATTTAGGGATCTCACAGTTTTTATTGGGTATCCCATGCCTTAGAAATGTGGTAATGTTTTTTCATTTTTAATACATCATATAATTATATTATAAAGAATCATGGTTATATATGGGGTATTAATTCTTGTATATTCTCATACTTATCATACAAGGTATCAAAATTTTATGTGGGGATATTCATCTTTCATTAAGAGGTATCCCGGTTTTATATAGGGTATATCACAGTTTAACATTATTTTTAAGGACATCAAGATTTTTAGTTTAATGTCATATAAATAAGACTACATGGGATGTAAATGGTTTAAGGGAATAATAATTTTACCTTTTCAATTACATTAATCTCATGTTGCATGGACCAAAACTCTTATTATATGATCATAGAGTGGGGACCATATGGGCTGAGTATCCTAAATGGGATTCTCCCAAACAGATTCTCATAGTGCGAGAAAGTTACTGGCCCAATGTTCATGAGGGACATAGAGGACTGAAGAAACACAAGACATTCCTGAGGGGAACTCTTACATAGTTTATAGTCCTAATTCTGGTACATTGACCCGATGTTTAAGGTTTTAGTGTTTGGACATTGATTATATATAGTTTAATGTTGTGAATCTGGTATTAGTGGGAATAGTTTATGGTCATGATACATGGACCAAAAATCTATTATTAGTGTATGGTCCTAATTATTAGACCATTGAATGATGTTTCGACTCATACTGGATAGAACATTGGGGATCATTATAAGGGGTACTACATGAGAAAATTTTCATTGATAGGAGTAAATATATGATTTCTCTCCATAATGACCAAAGAGTATGATCCATTTGAATAGACCTTATGAAGGATGTATAGGAATTCCCACTTGGGCTCTAACATTTGTTGATTTTTCATGGGTATCATTAGCATTCTGAAAACCAGTACTGTATCTCCCTGGGGAAGGAGTTAAGGTGAACCTTCTTATTTAATGTTATGGATATCCTCTTTTAGTGGATCTATATATTATAAAGGTTTGTGTGCCTATTTTCCTTAAGGGACTCCAAATAAGATAAAAAGACTTCTATCATTTTTATTTGTCATATTCTAGTCATTGAAAATTGATTAGTTTTTTAAAAATTGAACCACAATAGGGAGGCCTAATTAAGTTCAGTACCATATCAAATATGGGTTCACCTAGGTGGAATTCCAGGTTATTGTATAATTGGCCCAGAGGGAATTAGTGATATTTTCTGGTGAAATATTGTTTTTTTAACCTCCATATTCTGAATAATGATAGAGAGGGTCTGGTTGGATTTCTTTATTTTATTTTCATGGTAGTATTGTGTACGCTTAGACTGAATATTGTACTGGACATACAATTTCTTCAACTCAGTAACATATAATATTGTACAGTTGTCAAGGATAATATCTTGAGGATATCCAAATCAGTGGACGATGTGGTAGCACACAAATTCAATCACATATCGGAATATTATGTCATCTAGGAGAATCGATTCTTCCCACATGGAGAAGCAATACATTGTGGTTAGAATAGGAATGCACTCAAATGTTGTTTTTGGTGGGTATGTTCCCAAAACATTGAGTCCCATAATATAAAGGGACAAGAATATTTGGTGGTATAGTAGATCTTATGTGGTCAATGAACAAATTTTCCATGAATCTAATATCCATGACACCTCTTGCCTCAATCGATGCAGTCATAGAACGTGCTGGTCAAAAAGCTGCACATCCTTAGAATCTGGTGGGAGAGAATCAATCCTTCCTAATGGTAACCACATGTATTGATATGGAATTCCAGCATTAACTATGTAAAATCAACTCTCTTTTTGAAATATAAGTGGATTCCATCAAAAAAAACTATCTTTATAGAGTCTTCTCATGGTTAGTCCCACTATGGAGTGTGAACTCTATGGAATTCCAATAGATTATTTAACTCTTGGAAAGGTCCGATGGGATAATTCCTCACTTGATATATTCATCAAAATTAGTTTTTCAATCATGTGGTTCCTCTACTACTAGGGAACCCAAGGGTCCTTATGTAGAATCATTGGTTTCTATGTGGTTTACCTATTGTTTTCCATAATCATTCGAAATTATGGTTGAGATGACCCTCCAAAGTTCCACAATAATTAATAATTCATCTTGGTCAAAATCTATGATGGATTTGGCCATGATTAATAAGGCATCATCCTGACCATTTCATGACCGAGGGATGTGATTCACTTCCATCTGAGAAGGGAACTGGTCCATCAGCTATTGAGAACATTACAATAGGGGTATTTTCAATTGTTTTCTAATTATATAGTAACCACTTATATATTTTGTGACTAACATGGAGTCTACCTTGACATTCAAGTTATGGATATCACTCTCGAGAGCCATCTCAAGATTAGTAATGAGAGACTAATACTTGACCACATTGTTGGTGAATCTTTCTAACAATAGGAATGAGAATGTCTTGATGACCTATATAGGAGTGATGAAGAATATCCCAAGTTCCACTATGTTGATATTGGGATCATTAAGACTTTTATGGATTGGGATATGGGAGTCACTATCAAAATTCATCTACAAACATGGCATAGATTCATCCACTGAGTGGATGGCCTCATATGGGAAATTGACATCGATGGGGATTTCTACAAGGGTTGGATAGGAGGCCAAGAAATATACCAATGTTTGGGATTTATAGTCTTCAAAAGAACAAACAAGATGTTGAAATACTAATTGATCAATTCCCATTGATCCAATTATCCCATGAAAAAAGGAAATTCGAGATATACTTTAGCTTTTTTAATTGTTAAAGAAGTTGTACCTCCCAATTCCATAAATAATGCCACAACTTCTATAGTAGGAAAATCCATGTATGGAAACTCTTCATGAAAATGGATTATCTTGTTTCCATGTCAAGTAGCATTTGACTATGAAAGTATAAAATGTATTACCAACCATCATTATTCTTTTAAGTGATAATGGAATCAATAGACTATTTCAGTGTCATCACATAGAGGAATAGAGGCTTTCCTATGATTGGTTCCTTAAGAAACAGAAGATGTAGTAGATACATCTTGATTTACTCCAATGCATTCTCAAACTCCTCGTCTCATTTGTAGATTATGTATTTATAAAACAATCTCAAGAATGGAATACGCATGACTGACAAAATTGTGGTAAATCAGCATATATTGGCTAAGTGTCCATGAAGACCTCGTAACTGCTGATGGTTTCTTGGGGGGGGAGATTTGGCTGGTGACATTGATCTTCTCTAGGTCAATATTAGTGACTATGTATCTTACAAATATGATGAGAAAAATCCTTTAGTTAACCCTATATGCATGATTTATGGGTTTCATCATCAAGTGACAGGGGCGAAGGAAGATGAACACTATCTAAAGGTCCTTGGAATGGTCTTGGAGATGGTGATATTTCACCACCAATTCATCGACATATTATTTAACCAACATCTCAAGAATAAGTTTGAAGATGTGAATCATGGTTTATTGATACATGGATCCTATGTTATTCAGGACAAAGAGAATCGCCTGATAGAAAAAGGCCCCTTGCAGCACACTGAATTATATAGATTCCTTATCCTCATGGTCCATTTGGATCTCGTTATACTTGGAGTATCCATCCATAAAGAAGATGTTTTGGAACCTAGATGTATAATCAATCAACATCTTTTAAACCAAAATGGGATATCATTATTCATGAAATATTAGTTTAGGTAATTGAAGTCGATACACTCTCTGATCATCATATTATTATTACTAACAGGGATGATTTTATCTAGATACATGGGGTAATGAATTTCCCAAATGATGTTATATTTGATAGTCTTATTAAACTGTGGCCCGACCATAGAACTGTTATATGGGTGCATATTTTAAGGAAACCTCTCGAATTCGAGATGACTCACTGGGAAACCAACACATTGATCAGTTAATTTAGGTTCAATTCATTCATATCATCATGGAAATATGTTAATATAATGAAATTATATTGAATGAACTCCACATACTACAAATTATCATTTGGAGACGTGGATTAACTATTTCATGCCAACCATGTGTCATCTATGGTAAAAATGTTCAACTGAATCAAATCATTTACCATGTTGGGTAAAACTTCTTTAAATGTAGGAGGGGCATATTCCAAATAATATTCATCAATTTTTTTAGGAGAATTAGTATGTTGATAAATCTATTCATGTATAGTTGACCTAGGGTAATCACTAGTTCTTGAATGGGTGGACATAAAATCTCCACTGAGGGGCTCCGCTATATCGAGACTGTGTCGACAAAGCCCTTCTCTCCAATTCTATCCAACCTCCAACCATGAGGACCATACATGATGTAAAATAAATTTTGGGGATTCCACGTTATTATATTAAATCTGGATCTTCTGTTAATGTGTAAATTCTAGTAAATGGTGGCCATATGGTGAACTTCTCAGTACATTACATGAGTGGGGGATTCTCGTATAACCCAGTCATGTCCCGTGTAAGGGTAAGAGGTAATGTTCATACATTAATTCCTTTTACAAACTCTAAAACACTTTTTATTTAAGACAAAAAAAGAAATCTATGTGATCTAGATTTTTGGGGTCCAGGGGATTAAATGAGGGAATGAAATAATTGTCCATGTGTGCCCACAGATTGGCCACTATTCCAGTCATATAATTGTTGTGATCAACCCCAAATATATAATTATTATTCCCCTCTATATTATATCTTATTAAATAAATATATAATTCTTCACAAAATTTTATGGGATATAATTCACCTTGTGGTAATCATACTCGACCATTGAGGGTGTAATTGTGGAACTAGTGATATGATGAGGGGACAAACGGGAGCGGATGAAGCTAGGGCCTAACTAGAATTGCATTCTATTCCATATCCAATGATAAAACTATAAATTTTTTTCTTAATATCAAGAAAAAAAAGGTATTTATCCAGACATAACCACATGGATTCTTCTCTCCCCTATCAAAACCATATATTTTTAAGTCGGAGGGAGTAATAACTACTTCAAGTATTCACATATTATGGAGTGTCCTGACCAGGATGATTTTGACCCAAAACCTATGCCCACTAGTTAGAGGCGAATCTCCAAACATTGAACTTATCTATTATATACACTGGCCATATGTGATCCTGTAAGAGGGATCCATCATCTTCCTCAAAGAATGATATGAAAACATTACATTCCACTTTCTCAGCCACATCTTCATAGTAGACCACTGTGGAATAATGAGTAATTCAAACTAGAATTTTTTTGGAAAGGCTTATACAAGGTCCTTACATAATTGTTTCAAAAATAATAAGCCCATGAGGGTTGATATCCGTGTGGGTATTCCCATGAAGTACTTCATCACATTATACTTCCATGTCGATAGAATGTTTTTTCACCAAGGGTGGGAGATACTTGGAAGGGGGAACAATAGATGCTACTGGAAGAACCACTAGGTTATCGATGGTGCCTAAAAAACCTATTTCAAAATACCAGACCTTCTCAAAACCACAATCGAATGATTGTCTATTGGATGGGGCCTGACTCTGATAGGATGAAATTGATCATGGTGTGGTCCCAACATAGCATCATGGTTAACCAACAGTATTAGTTATAGAGGTGTACCTAACAGAGTGGGATGGGATGATAGTTCTTATTTTCCTCAATGAAAAAAAAACATTCTTGTATTGTTAGCATAAATATACTGAATCATGGTACTGGACAATTGATTTTCTCCACTCTTATGTCCTCAACCTTTCCATTTACAATGTTGGTTAGAGGCACCCCGAGGGGGATTGCCTAGTATATATCTTTGGTGGGCATCATGAAGTGGTATACCAATTCAATTTCATTCATGTAGATGAACTCCTTCTCATCATCAATGAGTTCATGCAATTATGGGATGACCATTGGAGTGGTTCCCAACTCAGGTGGCATGAAATCATTGAGTGTGATATATTGTTTTGACATCAGTGGGAGATATTTATTTCTTTTTGGATGTCATCACCTTTTCTTATATGATTTAGAAGGAAATGGTGTTGATGCATGTATAGAATTTAGAGGAGGATCAATGAAAAAAAGGAGCATCTAGCCTACCTAAATGGGCATGAATGATTAATTGGTCTAAGAAACATACCCTTCAAGACAAACAGTAGCCTTACATTTGGGTCCCATGGTTTCATTCCTATTTCTATTCTACTAACCCATCACTGTCACTATCAGGGTTGGTAGTGATATAGTTCACCTACAATGGTATATCTCCCAAAATCAAAACATCATACTACACCTTGTATTGGAGATAATAATTTAACACATAATCATATTTGAGGGTATATCCAAGGACCCTATGGTATAGGAAATTGTCAATGAGGTCTGTTTCTTCTGATTCTTGGGGTTTATTGTACTCTTGAAGCTTTAAAATCCCATTCTCTAAAGCACATATTAAATAGCCTATCACTTTTATATCCCTGAAGGAATAGGTAATGTTTCTTATTTTTAGTATGTTCATTCCTTGGGACTGGTATTTATGAGGGTATAAAGCCACATTTTCTCACCTTGGTGGTTGCACCTGAAGATTCATTTCCAATTGTTTTTCTGATATGTGATGATTCTCTTGATCGGTCTATGCTGGGAATGGATGATATTTTTAAAGATATACTTTGAGTGGATCCTCTATAAAACTAACCAAAATAACTAATATCGCAGGGTCCTCTACCTGCATGACAATGGTAGTCTCTACTTTTGTAGGTCTTCTCAGAGGAGATGGAATATGAAATGGTTACTACTATCTAGTATTCTACATATCTTCTTCCAGATTCGGGACCTTATCATAAAACTACTAAAATCAAATTATAAAATAATAGGTTACATGGGTATGTACCAACTCACTCCATAAATTTCTCATTCAATTTTTTAGCATATTCTCTTAATTTAGTGTCATGTTAGGTGAGTATGTGTGGCATTTCCATTGGGAAACAATGTCTATGACTCACTCATTTGGACTTTTTTTCACTTGAAGTGTACAAAAATAATATTTCTGATTGATGTGGAGACAAACTAGTATATTAACTTATTTATAAGGCCTTACCAACTAGAAATGGACCCTATGGGAAGCTGGCTATAATATAGAAACACATGTCCTTCCAGTGTATAGGAGAACACCAAATCATGGTGGCCTCCTTCTATTTCATTATTCACAACACATATCAAATTATTGTGATGAGGTGGGCGGAATGATGTGGTGGGTAAGTCATCCCATTCAAGAGAATTGTATAATTTCCAATCTATGGGGGTTCTTAGATGATTTCCTCCCATGCTTGGTATGGATTACAATTAGACGAGATGTCCACCAGTCATGTCTCTATGGCCTTGAGGTGAGCGGCGAGACTAACTATCAATTATTCTTGGTGAGGATCTCTATCTTGATGAGGATACCTGACCACTATTTCATTGATAGGAACATAAACTCAAGGATATAGTCCATTAAATTGAGGATCAAAACAATCTGGATCCCAAGGAGGGTAATTATGCTATTTAGTCAGGTTTGACGACTCATACCTCAGTCTCATTCCATATAATATTTCCTCTACACTTATTAGATGGGTGGGGAAACCAAGCTCAGTGGCATATATTTTCCATGTAGAACTTGCTTCCCTATAAGATGAGAAAAGGGGTCCCTTGGGTCGTTTCAGTAATCTATGTGTCTATCAAGAATGAGGTTGGTGATAATCCTCTTATTCTCTTCATGTTGATGGATCAAGGTGGACATCATGCTCTCTACCACTATTTTTAGGGAAACTTCGTATGAATCAAAGTTCTTAGAATGCACATTTTCCATGATTATACTTTGATGAGGATGAAATAAATCCCATTTGGAGGGATCCTAATTTTCATATTCTTGCCTCCACTAATGGGTGAGTACACTGGGTGGAAGGTAAGATCGATGATGTATCAGCCCTTGTGGTGGATTTTCCCTGTCAAGAGCAATGAAAGAGCCCCTATTCTCAAGTATCTTGGGAACAACCATGTTCACCATAATGGTACACAGTGGGGAACAGTAGTTTTTGGTAGGTAAGTTTGGTTATCACAAGATATGACTAATGTTGAGAGTAAGGTACTATCCCCATCCTTTGATCTGGACATGCGAGGAAGGTTCATTCATAACCTATAGGAGCAATGTGAGTCTCTTGATGAATGAATGTTAAATAATGTGGCCATATAACAATAATGAGGGGAATTAATCCATTGAGAGGGTTGTGATTTAAACCCTCCAGCACTACTAGACGATGGATTTTAGGTGGTCTTGGATTCTAGTGTTGGCTAACTGGTGATCGTAGATGTAGTGAAATGTATCCCAAATAATTTTGTGGAAATTCCCAGCATATCCCTCAGTAAGGGACATTGGTATGTCTGTGTTTGGATTTCAAGGTTTCCAAAACACTACTAATAGATAATCAATATCCAAAGCTTCCCACATTATTTCATTCTCATAATAAAGTTCCTTCTCATGGTTGGGGAAAACTCCAATAATCTCTAGATGAATATATTTGGAATCACCAATGTGGATCAGTTCAAGTAATGGTTGATTGGTAGATGAGTCACTATGTGATTAAAATATTCACTTCACATCAGTACATGACTCAGAGGTGGAACCAACCACATCATCACATATCTTTAGGACATGGTATTCACCATTGCCTCATGTGTGAGGGAGGTAGTGTTTATCCATGGATTAGTAGAGTGCTCACAATCTGAAGGCATTAGTCTAGACCCAAACATGATTCCAATGTCCTACGTATATGTAGAGTGGAGGGATACTAGAATTAAGGGGGATGGATAAACCATGAGCTCTTTGATGGGTCCCATAACATTATCCACATGTATGTATCTACAGATCCTATGGACCCCAATTATGGGATAGAGAACATCAGTTTTCAAGCTTTGGGAGTTGGGTAGAATCTCTAATATTGATTCGTGTATCCCCACATAGTATAAATGGTCTATGAGGTTGATTATGATTTATCGTTTCTTTTTATTATTCCATTGGTGATGAGTGTTCACACTTCTTCCCTTGGGTGGTTCTTCAAGGGAGGGTAAATTTCCATCATATGGATGACCTTCATGTTGGTGGTTGTAATGTGGGTATGACTTCCATGCTAATTAAAAATAACAAGGTGATGTACTCCATGTTTATATGATGAAGTACGGGGAGGGACTCCATACTTATAATCAAAAGGGAATGCATGAGCTTCACATTTCTTGTTGACAAAGTGGGGATAGCCTTCACTTTGGTTGCTAAAAGAATAGTGAGGACCTCAGTGATGGTTTTTATAAAGGAGGTTAGGGCCTCCCCTTAGGTTTATTTTGTTGTAGGGAGTACCTATATATTGATTTTGCTCATTATGGGTTGGCATGTAATGATTTTCGATTGTTTCGATGATTGAAAGGGTCAACCTGACCATCATATGAGGTGACTGGGGTGTCTATCCAAATTAGGCAATGATGGAACCTTGTTATCCCATTTTAGGAATCTTAATAGATTTTCTAGGGTTGTGAGGAGCACTGGGGTCATGGAAGATCCCATTTTTTGTAATTATCATGATCAGACCCCCAACATTGGTATCTAGTACCTTGGACCAGGGCCGGTGTATAAGGGATAAAGTCCATATGTTTTTTGGCCTAATGTATGAGTTATTGCTGGCATTGAAGAGGCTGGGGGATTCCTCCATGGTGTCTTATGGGAATCAGTTGTGGCTAATGAAACTTTATAGTCCTCCTCATCCTCATTTCAGGGGATCGAATCATCATAGCACTCTGGGGAGAGACTCCAAAAGTAATTCATTATTAGAATATGGATGGTTACCCACTACGTGAATTTCAAGGTGGAGGTTTCATCAAGGCGTAGATGTCTCCAGGTTGTGGTGGGTCATATACCTCATGGGAATTATCCCCTACATCTCGAATCAGTATAAGAGGGTATAAATCACCCTCCTCTAGATTATCTTATAGGGTGATTTCGGGCATGGGCTCCATTTAATTGACGTCATGACAGATGTCATGGTGGGTGTGGAGTTGTGTGGGATTTCCACATCAACGTTTCACCAACCCTGGTTCTAGAGGTTGATAGGCAGTCAGATTCCTAAATATTTTATCTTGTAAGTAATGTCGATTCAGTCACTAGTACAATTACAAGAAAAAGTGATGCCCATTTCCCCAATTCCATCCATACAAATGAACATGATGTGGGGTCCACAAATAAAATTTCACGGACTGAGGATGCCCAACTTTAATATACCCAATGCATAGGTGTGTTCTATGATAGGCCCATTATTTTATTGGTGGAACCTTACACCATATTTTTGAATTTGATGACATGCTGATCCACTCATTTCTTAAATGCTACTAGCCCCCATGGGTGAGGATAAGTGTTTCATGTCGGGTTCAATATTTTTGTTTTAGATGATTTCATTAGGTCCCCATCTATGTATTAATGGGCACTTCATTTTGGTTTCCCCACATTTCCACTTTCCAATGGCAGGTGAATTTAATCACTTTAAACAGTGATTCCCTCTCCTTGATTGAAATGGGATGATTCTATACCAAGTCCTCCTTAGATTCCTCCATGGAGTTCCTTTCCTAATACATGTCTCCCTCGTAGATTAAATCATGCTTGTGGACCTCATTCCTAGTTCAATTTGTTTTTAGACTCTGGTTAATTACACGTCCACTATCTTTGAAGGGTAAAAACCTTCAGTTATGAGAATAGTCACATTGGGAATATTTTGACATGTATGGAAAATGGTCACATTGGTCACCTATGAATCTTCCTCATAGGAGGGAATCTTATATGAGGTATATTATGAGTGAATCCCAAGGTTTACCATGTCTATAAAAAGGTATATAACTCCAAGGTTAGTAAGTATACCAAATCATTTTACCTCATAAGTCCCATTTTTATTGCATGGCATTAGTATTCTGGGTTAGGTTACAAGTTATACATCCTGTGCAGATGGATCTAGATGTCTTGTTAAGGTGGTTTGGTACCTGAGGATTATGTTTTATGGATATGTTATTCATTAATCGGAACACCCCATGGATGTAGATAAAGGTGGTGTGTCCACAGAAGTTAGGATGTCACACCTGAGCAGTTTGTTGATGGATTAGAATTCCCCATGAAGGAGGATCTAATAGGTGTGTCCTGATGAGGGAAGAGGCCACAACTAAATAGTTTTCCAATTGGATCAGAATTTCCCATGGAGCTAAATAATATATGTTCATCCCTATTAGGGATGATTCCACACCAAGATGCTTTTTAAATTTATCAGAACACATCGTGCAGACGGATACAGGAGGTGTATCCTTAGGGGAAAACACCATGAGTTTACCATTTTCAAGGTTGAACCTTAGAGAGGATACCAACATAAAAAAATTACAAAGAAAAGATCAAACCATACATATTTTAGTGTCGTATTTTAAGTGTGTTCAATACGATTGATCCATGTAGTTTTATCATCATGCAGTAAGGAAGCTTGTTTTTTGAAAGGAGCGTCATAAATGGATATTGGGGGTTTACCCATAGAAAATTCCCTTCACTAAAGTATTTATCTTGGGGTAGTGGTGTAGGGATTACACATGCATGATGCCATTTTCCAAGAGTCTTACTCTTTATGGAACCATATGGGGCATACATTAGATTGTTTCTATATGGGTGTGTCTTGTAATCGTCCATGGTGGATTGTACTCATCTGGGGTTGGCCTATACTCAAACAGGGGTGGCTTGTGCTACCTGGTGAGAGAGGGTGGAATCCCCTAATGATCATACATATGGAATACTATGTCTATTACATAGGGTAAGGCTAAAGTTTTTTTCGTGTGCTGAGGAAATTGTTTTTATTTTTTTCATTGTATCAATAGGATTTGGAATTAGGAAATTTTAATTCGTGTAGCTCAGACATGGGTGGAAAATCTCCACACCCCTAGGGATAATGTTACCACCACTCATGCACCATTGGGAAGGGAATGGTGTTGGAACATCCATAGTGTAGTGGTCAATCATGTTTCCATGTAAGATCCCCTATTCATAGAAGCAACATGGGTTAGAGTACCTATGCATGGAAGCAACGTGAAGACTGAAAGATCAATCAACACTTGGAGAAATGTGGTTGGATAGAGGAGTGGGTGGAACTACTCACATGGGGACTCGAGGTACAGTCGAAGTAGTCCTTGATTTGTGTTGGGACCTTGAGAACTCAACCTTCTAAAAGGGGTGACAAAATATGGGAGGAACCATGGAGATTCTTAAGAGAGAGGTTTCATGAAGCTTAGGGCCTCACTTAGTGGGGCTTCAGGAGGCTGATGTACTTCACAGATGTCAGGGGTTCATGAAGGACAATAATTTAGTAAATAGGGTTCCCTGCCTTGGAATGATTTCCTTATTTAGTGGGTGACTGATTCATAAAGGTTGAATGATTCACCAAGCCTGAAGTTCCTAAAAGTCCCTTCTTCTTTCACGAAGGGATTCAATCTTAACTAAAGGCAACTCCACATGGGGTGGAGGGTATAAGGAACAAAAGCGAGTTGTTAACACCATGATTGGATACATTGGGTGATCCTTTTTTTGATTTGTTCACAAAGGATAGGTTGTTCATGAAAATCGAGGGATTTTCAGAAGTTGAACCGTCGTCACCATCTCCAAAAAGTGAAGCTAAACAGTGGTATTTAAAAAAATGGTGGTTTTTAAAAAAAAATTATGTATTCATGATGATTTATGAGATTTATTAATGGGTGTGATTCATGAGTTCCATTTTCCCTTTAACGAAGATACTATCAACCCATTGCACAGTTGTGAAGTGCTTTATGACTCTAAATGTTGCTACACATAGATTACCACGAGGCCTTCACCTGCTTGTAAAGGATATTTCAGCCTGAGATCATCATGATCTCCACCCACTCATGAATTATCTGATCATCATAAATCATAACCATAGTGGAGTTTTTGAGTCATTTGGCCTAGATTCTCCCCAACTCGACCATGCCAGTCATGCCTTCCCCAACGTCTCCCATGCCCCACATAATTCAGTGCAAACATGATGGTATAAAAATATAGATATTTACAAAGAGATTTGTTTTTTCATATAAAATAATATCTAATGAATGAGGTATATTTAAAATAAATACATTTCCCAATTTGATGTAATATAAATCTATATTCTTTAATATAAACAATAAAATTGGGTAATAATTTATATGAACCAATCTGAGAGGTCATAATTAAGGAAAACCTTAAAAACATTATAAGGAATGATTTATAAATTAAATAAAATTCCCCAAGCCCTATCTTCTAGAATCAGTGCTTGAAAATGCTGTGTAATTTTTTTTATAAAAGAAAATGAATGATTAAACAACAATTTGAACAAATGAGGACCTTTTACCTGTCTAAGTTCTAGAGGATTAGACAAAACCTAACATTTATTAGAGATGAAAAATAATAAAACAATTGTTCACTATGCTTCTTCACGTGCTAATACCAAATGTTTCAAAGTCCAATTTTTAACTTCTATTATTCCTGTGAAGAACATTTAAAAACAAAGGGGTGAGCATTCAATATTCCCAGTAAGGTGTTTTAAAATCATTGAAATACTTTTTATTGAAACTACCTTTGAAAATAACCTTTGAGAAATGGTTTGGAAATTATTTTGATAGTATCATCGAAATTTATTTAGAAATAGAATTTGATAAAATATTAAAATTATTTACATATCAAAAATGATTCAATGTTTTGAAAATAATTACGCCCAAAAATTTCTTAAAAAAATAGCCCAGTGGTATTTCTAAAAACAATATACACGCTTTTGAAAACAAAACATTGAGACTTCTTGGATATTCTAAGGCTATCTTGGACCTACCCACTTGAGGGACGGGTTCACTCCCCAATTCCCTATCTTACTTACAAAGTTCAAATGTCAGTTCTTATAAAACATTTTAAGCTAGATTATATATATATACATAAATCCCTACTAGAGTATTACATTAAAGACACAAAAAAACATTTTTAATATATATATACATATACATATATATATATATATACTTTCTCATTAAAACATTTTCAAGATTCGAAATAATCAAGTCTCTAGTCGACTTATCTTTGCACGATGAAAACAGTTTCCATTATCATTTTCCATTAACAATAATACATAGAATGTTTATTCATAAGACAAACATTTATTAATGAAAAACACGGATACATGCATGATCTGTCACATTTTATAGGTAATGATCATATCTTATAATTTAATTTATATTCATGAGGTTATAAATGATTTCCACACACACAAAGTGATGTCTTTAGTTTTAACTATTATTGTTAGAAAATTACACATGGAATTTTATATTTCAAAAAAATACAAATTGATTTTGATAATATGAAACCCACTTAAATAAAAATGCATTTTAATCCCTTAATAAAAAAACATGAAAATAACTTCATGATACACATATATCTATATGATGTTGTTATTATTATAAAACTATATATATATTTTTATAATGAAATCATAATCTATTGTAATTACATAATCTCAATTAAATAATTAATCAAACAAAAAAACATTTAAATGAAATATAAGTTTGAAAACAAGTTTTCAAGAATATAAACACCAAAATAATTTCCCTTTCCAACATAAAATCAAAATATTCACTAAAATCAAAGATATAATTGATAAAAATTATCTTACACTAAACTGTAAAACTACAATCATGACTTCGAAATAAATACAGTAAAATAAATCAAATAAAATTATTGATAATAATTCCTTATTGAATTTAAAGAACCAAAATACATAATAGATTATAATTACTCTCTTACCTTATAAATATTGAAAAATAAATAGTCATATATGTAAATACATGTATTTACACACATATATGTATATCTTTTTAAAACACTAATAATTTTATTAAAAAATAATAAACCCTTAGCATCAAATGAATAAAATTATTAAAAATAGAATTCTATTTATACAATCAAATCCCATATAATTAAACTTTAAATACACAAAAAAACATTTTTAGTATATATATATATATATATATATATTCATATACCCACATATATATACTTTCTCATTAATACATTTTCAAGATTCTAAATAATCAAGTCTCTCGTCGACTTATCTTTGCACGATGAAAACAATTTCCATTCTCTTTTTCCATTAACAAGAATACAAAGAATGTTAATTCATAAAACATACATTTATTAATGAAAAACACAGATACATGCAGGATGTTTCACATATTATAGCTAATGGTCATATATTATAATGTTATTAACTTTCATGAGGTTATAAATGATTTTCACACACATAAAGTGATGTCATTAGTTGTAACTACTATTGTCATAAAATTACACATGGACTTTTATATTTCAAATAGAGACAAATTGATTTTGATAACATGAATACCACTTAAATAAAAACACCATTTAATCCCTTAGTAACCAAATACTTGAAAACAACTTCATGATATTCATATATCTACATGATGTTGTTGTTATTATAAAACAATATAAGTCTTTGCATAATGAAAACATAATCACTTGCAATAACATAATCTCGATTAAATATTTAATCAAAGATAAATATTTTCATTTCAATGAAATATAAGTTTTGAAACATGTTTTTAATAATATAAACACCAAAATAATTTCCATTTCCAATATAAAATAAAAATATGCACTAAAATCAACGATGTAATTGAAAAAAATTCTCTTATGCTAAACTGTAAAACTAAAATCATGACTAATGAATAAATAAACTAAAATAAATCAAATAAAATTATTGATAATAATTCCTTACATAATTTAAATAATCAAAAATATAATAGATTATAATTACACTCTTACCTTATAAATATTAAAAAATAAATAGTCATATTTGTAAATACATATATTTAGATATATATATATACATCTTTGTAAAACACTAATAATTTTCTTAATAATAATAAACCCTTAGCATCATAAGATTAAAATTAATAAAAATAGAATTATCTTTATACAACAAAATCTTATACAATTAAACTTTAAATAATATCAATGTTTGAAAATAACTTCAAACTATCTCTTACGGAAATAAGATTTCAAAATAATCAAAATTTAGAAAATAAATATTTCTCCCTTACACACAAACCAAAAAATTTAAAATCATAATAAACAAATTGTATTTCAAATAAATCAAATATAAATAATAATAATTCCTTGCGTGTTTTTTGCAGAGTCTCCTTCGACTTTGGTGTATTCTTCAAACTCTAATCTCTCCCTTTATCTCATAAAAGTAGAAAACAATGATAAAAACACTCTAATAAAAATGGTACTCTTACTTCCTTCCTTCCTTGATTTATATATACTTGTAGGATAATATAAGTGATTAATTTATTTCAACTTGTAAGGATAATTGATTGGATACACATATAATATATCAAATTTTACAGCATAATTAAAAGAACAGATTGAGTGGGTGTAGGATGAGATACAGGTCAAATATATATATATATATATATATATATATATATATATATATATATATATATATATATATATATATATATATATATATATTGATTTGATCAACTTATATGATAATAAGACAATAAATATAACCTCAATGATTTAGAAACGAGACAACATATTCAATGAATGAAAACCATCATAATCTTCAAATAGTTCTTAGAATATGGCTTAAACCTGAATTGGATAACCTATTGATTATGAACAGATTATAATAATCAAAACCGAAAAAAATGAAGAAGCCCGATAAGTAAAAAACTGGCATACAACTGATTAAAGAAATTAAAAAATTGAGGATAACCATAGAGGTATGTCAATAGGAAGAATCGTAAAATAGACAATTGGATTTGTGGAAGATTCAGACAACAAGGAATTTAATATTTCAAAATCGGTTCAACAGATAAGGATTCAGATATCAAAACATAAATAAATAAATCATACATGAAAATTTGGGACCACACACATCATTTTCCATATAAATCCCATTCGAATCCTCTACGCATCGCATATTCGGTCTATGCATTTGTCTTCAACCTCGCATCCAAAAACTAAAATCCCTAAACCACGAAAGAACTCCGACGATAGACCTCGGTTTGTAACCATCGATGATGCCTCAGCATGGCTCGACTGGACTCCAATAGATCTCCCTCGCTGACATCTAGACTTGAACTCGACGGACCTCGCTCGACTCCTCGGCTCACGAATATTCAGTGCCTTTGACCTACGCTCGGCCCTGATCCTCAATGAAGAACGGTGCTCGACTTCACCCATGAATCACCCAATTCAAAAACAAAAAACACTTAATCAAAAAAATCACATAAAGCAGTTAATAAAAAAACACTTAAAAAAATTGTAAACAAAATACATCAAAATATTGGTAAAATAATATCATCATAAGTTCACTAATAAACATTACTTTAAAAATAGTACTAACTTTCAAAATAATTTCAAATTATTATTTATTAAAAGTTTATATCTTATATTGATGTTTTGAAATAAAATATATTACAATATATATATAATTATTTTTATCATATATATATAGAAAAATATTATTTTTATTTTTATTTATAAAATTATATGTTAACTTAAAACCATAATTGATTAATGAAAAACTATTTAGTTCCAAAAAACAACATATTATATTATCACAATTTTTTAAATATATTTACGCCATCAATTCAAATCATATATCTTAAAAATATTGGTTTATTATCTCATATAAAACACTTAATTTAGTTTATAAAAACAACTCATTTAATAAGAAATAAATATTTTTAAACTGGCTGAGCTGTTTTATTCTACCCCATAAAGGAATTGTGCCCACACAATTAGTGTGGAACTTAAGAAAATTCTGAATTATCAGCTTCAGAATTAAATAATTTATAAGGGGACTTATCTATCAAAAAAATATGGCACATAGATTTTATTTTCCCCAAAAGAAAATATTTAATCTCCAAAGTTGTCTAGACCGTTTCTCTAATACCAATTATAATATCCCGAGTCCGCTCTTCCGAACTCAGTTCTTGAAAATACTGTGTAATTTTTTATATAAAAGAAACTAAAAAATTACACCACACTTTAAACAAACAAGGACCTATTACCAGTCTATGATCTGGAGAATTAGACAAGACCTTGCATTTATCAGAGTTAAACAATAACAAAACAATTGCCTACTACACTTCTGCAAGCGATAACACCAAATGCTTCGATGTCCTATTTAGAACTTCTATTATTCCTGGGAAATACATTTAAAAACAAAGGGGTGATCATTCAATTTGCCCTGTAAGGTGATTTAATATCGTTGAAATACTTTTTACTGAAACTACCTTCGAAAATAGCCTTGAGAAATGGTTTTGAAATTATATTGATAAAACCATCGAAATTTATTTGAAAATAGAATTTGATAAAATCTCTGAAATTATTTACATATCGAAAATACTTCAATGTTTTCAAAAAACACACACTCAAAAATTTGCTTAAAAATAGTCATGTGGTGTTTTTGAAAACAATATGCAAGATTTTGAAAAAAAAACACTGAGACTACTTGGAACTTTGAAGGCTATCTTGGGCCTACCAACTTGAGGGACGTGTTCACCCCCCAATTCCCTATCATATTTACAAAGTTCAAGTGTTGATTTTTATTTAAAAAAATATGATTGCTTATATATATATACATAAATTTCCACTGGAGTTCAACATTAAAGAATATATATATATATATATATATATATATATATACTGATATATATATATACTTTCTCATTAATACATTTTCATGATTTGAAATAATCAAGTCTCTCGTCGACTTATCTTTGCACGATGAAAACAGTTTCCATTATCATTTTCCATTAACAAGAATACAAAGAATGTTTATTCATGATACATAAATTTATAAGTGAAAAAAACTGATACATATATGATGTGTCACATATTATAGGTAATGGTCATATCTTATAATGTAATTGAATTTCATGAGCTTATAAATTATTTCCACACACGCAACGAGATATCTTTAGTTTTAACTATTATTGTTAGAAAATTACACATGGACTTTTATATTTCAAAGAGGGACAAATTGATTTTGATAATATGAAACCCACATAAATAAAAACACTCTTTAATCATTTAATAAAAAAAATACTTGACAATAACTTCATGATATACATATATCTACGTGATGTTGTTATTATTATAAAACAATATAAGTATTTGTATAATGAAAACATAATCACTTGAAATAACAGTCTCAATTAAATAATCAATCAAAGATAAATATTTTCATTTGAATGAAATATAATTTTCAAAACATGCTTTCAAGAATATGAACACCAAAATAATTTCCCTTTCCAACAGTCAAATCCAAATATGCACTAAAATCAAAGATATAATTGATAAAAATTCTCTTATGCTAAATCATAAAACTAAAATCATTACTTTGAAATAAATAAACTAAAATAAATCAAATAAAATTATTGATAATAAATCCTTACAAAATTTAAAGAACCAAAACACATAATAGTTTCTAATTACACTTTTTTTAAGAAGGTGATGCCTTGGATCAAAACTACAAAAGCACAAATAATATTAAAAGAAAGTTTATAGGAGTAGAAAATACAAGATCATATGACAATATTTTCATGAAAGGAAATAAGACCAGCATGAAGGTCTTCAAACCATGTAATGTCTTGATCAACTCCCATGTTGGCCAAGACATCTGCAACCGTGTTTGTTTCTCGATAAACATGTCTGATGATATAATTAATATCGATAAGAGAATAATTTCATCCCATCCAACACATAGTAATCAGCCATGCAAGATAAGTTACACCATTCCAAATTGCTTGTACGATTGTCATCGAGTCACTTTCAATCCAGTGGTTGTTCCAACCAAAGAGTTGGGAAAAGGAAATGGCATGTATCAAACTCACCATCTCTCCTTCCAAGGAAGTGGCAATGCAATAATTACCCATGAAACATCCAAGAATTTGACCGAGGTGATTCATGAAGAAAACACCACACCCTGCAGGGTCTGGGATTCCCTTGGAGGTGCCATCAATATTGATTTTGATCCATCTAGGTAGAGGGTCTCTCCAGAACACCTCCAGAGTGCGATGCGGTTGACAAAAATTTACATTAATCTGTATATGCTTAAGGATTCCAAAGCCATTCACAGTGTTGTAGAAATGTCCCTTTTGCAACAAAGCTGCTTCATGTATGAAAATAATGATCTGCATCCGACCTGCATTTAGATTGACTGTGTATGTTTTATGAATAACATCATTCTGATCATACCATATCACGTGATATAGCTCAGCAACTGCAGCAATGAAGAGGTTCCTGATATGTTAAAAGCCTTCCATTTCTGAACATTTCTTTATTTGAGTTTTAACATAGTCACGAATAAAACGTCTGCAATCAAAACTGTCAAGAATATATTTCCAAAGAGTAGAAGTAGTAGCACAAGAAAGGAAGAGGTGGTTAGCATCTTC
This sequence comes from Viscum album, assembly GCA_963277665.1. NCBI lineage: Eukaryota > Viridiplantae > Streptophyta > Magnoliopsida > Santalales > Viscaceae > Viscum > Viscum album. Next base: position 1,657,638,145 of record OY728119.1, read on the forward strand.
TCTGTGTTGATTACAGATTTTACACTTAGATAAATGCTGGATTCCAAAATATTGGAGGCAGTTTTCAGTGGGGACTCTATTGTGAGCAAGACGCTAGATGAGATTGAATCCCGAAGGATTAATCCAAGGTTTGTTAAAATGTTTTAGCCAGCTATAATCATTCTCAGAGTTACAACAATAATGATTGTAGAAATTTTCAGAGTTAAGCATACCATTGTGAGCTGGTTTGCAAATTATGAAATCATCAATGTAAGTGAAAGAGTAGTTTTCAACGACATTCACAATAGTATCAGGGAGATGATCATGTTGAGTGTTTACAATATCTTTGATAGTGCTATTGATATTTTCAGGAGTTTAATCAAAAGATATCATATAAATTAAATGTGTGTCAGCCCATTTATCCAACCAAAATTTCACGGAGGAGTCTCTGGAGACCATCCATCTAGAATTATTCATAATATTAGTGAAGGAGTGTTTGATGGCAGGCCATATAAAAGAACTAATGAAATTCGAATTTCCTACCTTTCGTTTTTCAAGGCATTTATTTTTGAGAAAGGTAATAGCAACTGAAGTATTATAAATAAGGTTGAAAGTGAGTCTATCCTGAAGGGATTCATTAAAGAATTTTAATTTTTTTATACTAATACCACCATTCTCAATAAGCTTTCAAAAGGTTGACCAGGTAACAATCACAAGTTTTCATTCCAGAGTACTACAAGTCCAGATGAAATTCTTAATAGAGATGTTCATCTTGTTAATAAGACCAACATGCCATTTTTATTACATCAGGGAGTAAATCATCTTAGAGACAATAGTATATTTAAAAAGGCATGTCCTACCTACCATGGAGAGAGATTTACATTTCCAATAGGAAAACTAGTTTAGAATTTGGTCAACAATAGCCGCAAAGTGACAAGACTTGGGACTGCCCCAAAATATAGAAAGACCAAGATAAGTGAAAAGGAGCGTACATTATTTCAGACTGAGGTCATAAATAATGTTACATTTTTTGTTGGGGGGAAAGTTATTCCCAAAGAAGATAGAGAATTTGTTCCAACTAATGGTTTGGCCAGAAACCACTTCATAGTGTTAGAGCACACTTTTGAGGTTAAGAATGTTCATTTTATCACCTTCAATGAAAATAATGATGTTATCAACATAAAAAATGTGATTAGGAAAATTCACATTCCTAGAGACATGGATGTGTTTCAGTTTATTATGGAGCACCAGACGGTTGATCAGATGACTATGATAGTCTTATGCTATCCAGAAGAGGATGGCAGAAAGGGGATCACCTTGTCTGACACATTTAGTACATTTAAAGTAGCCCTTGGGAGAGCCATTGATCCAAATTAAGATAGACACCGAGTTGAATAGAGTTCTGATTGCAGTGATGAAATGGGCACTTAGACCAAAACCATGCAGGGATTTGAAGATAAATCTCCAGTCCATAGTGTCAAAGGATTTTCTGATGTCACGTTTAATAGTGATGTTCCCCCCTCTATAATTTTTATTCAAGTTATTGACACACTCAGAGGCAAGACAGATACAATATTAAATGAATACACCCTTTATAAAACCAAATTGGTTCCAGGAAACAATTTTGTCCATGATAGTTGAAAGTGTTAGAAATGATTTTTGTGATGATTTTATAAAGAGTATTGATAAGAGAAATGGGTCTAAATAGGTGAATCTTAGAGGAATTATGCACTTTAGGGGTTATGATGAAAACTGGGAATTGAGAGCATGAGAAATCACCCCATTATAAAAAAGTATTTTACTAGTTTACAAACATAGAGAAGAATCACATCCCAATAATGTTGAAAGAAACCATTATTGAATCCATGAGGACCCTAAGCACTATCAGGATTCAGAATAAAGACAATGTCTTTGATTTCATGCTCCGTCAAAGTGTTGAGGAAGGTGTTGTCCTTATTAGTGATCACTAAAGGAATGACCTTATATGCCTTCTTGATTCATCGATGTGAGTTATAGAATTTGGTATTTATGTCACCGTCTGTTAACCATTTAACTTTAAATGCTTGTTTTCTCAAACTTTCATTAAACGTGATCACTGAGTTTCGTTTGACAGTAATGTTTAGTTCTTGAGTAAGATCAGTGTTGAGGACAGAGGTGGTGTTATTGTTTTGAATATCATTGATTTATTTCTCAAAAATCATGCTTTCATTGTTAACTTATTTGAACTTAGAGCTGCACCATGTTTTTAGAGCCTTTTTGAGATGTTTAAATTTGATGTTACATGTAAAGTCATCATTTTTATAATACATTGAGGACCAAACGTTTTGGATGAGTTGGGAACACTTGTCATCAGATAACCACACATTGTTAAATTGGAAAGGCAACCTAGGATTCATGTCTTCGGAGGAGACATTGAAAGGATGGGGTGATGATCAGGGTTCAGTCTGTGAAGAGTGGTGCTGGAGATAGTGTCTCATTTATCTAAAGTAGGGACATTCGAAAAGGCTCTATCCAATTTGGAGACAAACACTTAATTATAATGTCTCCTATACCAATTGTATTTTGCACCAGTGAGATTAATTTCAATGAAATTTTTGCCTTTGATCTAGTCTTTAAATTATCACGTGGATATAGAATCATGAAACGGTTCAAAGGTTGTGTTAAGGATGACATTAAAGTCACCAATAAGAAACCATGGGGTATTAATGCTAGTGTTTAGATATGAGAGGTCATTCCAAAGAGTTCTTCGTTATTGATATCTATTTTTAGCATAAACAAAGCAGCAGAAAGTATGTGTTCCATCAATATTAAAGGTTCAAATAAGAATCTAATCTAAGATATTGAAAACACTAATTTTTTTTAATGAAGAGTGCAAAAAAATCCATATGGAATCAAAATTGAGAGTATTATTGATAGCACCGATAAACACATAATTAGGTTGACATAAATATGATTATTTAGAGGAAAAAGTAATTTTAGGTTCAACAATAGCAAAAAACATATGATTATGGGTGCTAACCATTTATTTTAAAACAATGAACGTGTCAAAGTTAGTGATACCCTGACAATTTTAAGAGTCTCTTCATTTAAAACTAAATTTGGAATTTGAAATCCCCTTTTTCTTTTTTCTAAAACCTTTATTTATAGTAGACCTTCTATCCTCTTGAGTTCTAGTGGTCTGTTCTTTCTCATTGCAAGATGTGATAGGGTTCATCATTTTAGGTTCCTTTATTGGATCATTCATAGTTGAGTCTATAGAATTCATATAACACAAAAAACAAAGGATTTATATATTGATTAGAATTTATGTTTACATACTTCATAGAGAAGTCATCAATAACTATAAGTGGAGATGTAGGTGTACCTGGAGCCTTTGAAGGAGCTGAAGTCTGTTGTTAGACATGGTCCTGATCGGAAGGATGACACTACATCTGTACTAAGGTGTCATTTGCCTGCATATTATTAGGTTCCTGTACCGAGGGTGTATTACCGTGTTTAAAAGATTCAGTTTTTTGTGTGTGCCACGGCTAGAACAACCTTGGGTATGATGGTCAGGTTCTCAGGGTTGACATGACTGCTAAGAGATTTAATGACTTTAGTGGGAGAAGAAAGTAATTCATTCTCTTCAGTTTTGGTTTCATTATTCATTTCTAGAGTAGTATCATTGTTAGCTATGGAAGAGGTGTTGTTCTTATAAAAAACATGTCTCTTAGGAGGTTGAATTAATGATGTATCAATGGTTGGGTCTGGTTTCTCCACCCTAGAATCCTCCATTGGTTGAAGGTGCTTAGTGGAGCCTTTCAGCTCCTGCATTTTAAGATCCTGTACCAAGGGTGTATTTTCTTTCAATGGTCTGACAGTTTCCAATTCCTTCGAAATGGTTGTTGTCACCTTAGTATTAATAGATTGCACGATGTCCTGCACAGTCTTTCGGTTAGACAGTATATTCCCAGATTTTATAGTATGGCCAGTTGAATCCAGAGTTTTAGAACAATTAACAGATGTACTGTTAACATGGGGAAGAGAGTCTATGTCATTTGTTTTGATATTGATTTGATTCTTAGCACCTAAAGTATCATTGTAGTTTAAGATGGAGGGGTCTTGGGACCGTCCAGTACCCAAAGTTGGGGAGTGCACATCCATAGTTTTACCAGAATTGGACCCAGGGAAATCGCAAATATGAGGGGATGCAGTGCATGCATTGCATGCAATGCACTTCAAAAGTTTATGTGGTTTATCCCTCCTACCCATGGTATGTTCATCATTTTTTATGAGAATAGAACTTGAGATCTGATCAGCTGGACATATATTATGTTCTTCCTTCTCAATAGATAACCAAAATCTTTTTAAGACCAGAATTTCAATTTCTGCTATGAGGCCATGATCTTTAATGGATTTTCCATCCTCTTCAGCAAAATCAGCCACGATAGTACCAGAGTTCTCCCTTATGTGTGCCAAACTGTTGGATTTTTTCACCAGTGTTTCACATTTCTTTTTGGGGGGTTTATGTATATCTGTTAAGGGGGATTTATCTTTTCTATTTCTCCTTATTTCCTTCCAATCATTTTCAGTTGGTTGAATTACTTTTTTTTCTAGTCACCCTACAATTTTAGATTTTATCACCAATGATCTTACACTGGTGACAAAAGGGAGGTTTTCAATCATATTCAATTCTAATTTCAGTTTTGTAGTCATTATCATCGAAATATGCTTTTATAGTAGAATTAAAAGCACGGATTGAGTTAGAGCAAGTTGAGATACGGATCATATATATATATATATATTGATTTTATCAACTCAAATGATAATAAGACACTAAATATGACCTCAATGATTCGGGAACGAGACAACATATTCAAGGAATGAAAAACACCGCAATTTTCAAATAGTTCTCAGAAAATGACTCGAAACTCAATTAAATAACTTATTGAATACGCATAGATTATAATAATCTAAAATGAACAAAAATGAAGAAAACTGATATGCAAATAATTTTTATACTACTGCTTGAAGAAATAAAAAAAAATTGAGGAATAAACGGACGTCAATAGGAAGAACCGGAAAACAGAAAATTGGATTTACAGAAGATTCAGATAACAAGGAATTTAATATGCCAAAATCGGCTAAACAGATAATGATTTGGATATCAAGACATCAATAAATAAATCTTACATGCAAATCTGGGACCACACGCATCATTTTCCATCAATATCCCATTCGGATCCTCTACACATCGCATATTCGGTCATCGCATTTGGGTTCGACCTCACATACAAAAATTGAAATCCCTAAATTGAGAAATAACTCTAACGACAGAGCTCGGTCTGCAACCGTCGATGATGCCTCAGCATACCCTCGCTGACGGCTAGAATAGTCCTCGACGGACCTCGCTAAACTCCGCGACTCGTGATGACGCAGTGCCTTCAACCTGCGCTCGGCCCTATTCCTCAATGAAGAACGGCGCTCGAATTCACCCATAAATCCCCCAATTCGAAAACCCAAAACCATTAATCACGTTTTATTTCTTTTTTTATTATTATTTCTTTTTCTTTTTCATTTTCTTTTTTAATATCGTTTGATCTATTTTTCTAAATCGGTTATTATTGTTATCAGATAAATTCTTTAATAAAAATTTGTATTTATATTTTAATTAAATTATATTAATAGCTAAATTGAAAATAATAACACAATATATTCATTTCAGTTATTTTAATTAATCACATGAAGTTTTATAAATATTGATAAAATAATATCATCATAATTTAACTAATAAACATTACCTTAAAAATAGCACTAACTTTAAAAATAGTTTTTAATTATTATTTATTATATGTTTATATCTTATATTAAAGTTTTGAAATCAAATATATTACAATTTATATATATATATATATGTGTGTGTGTGTATGTATGTATGTATTTTCATCATATATATATAGCAAAACATTATTTTTATTTATATTTATAAATTTATATGTTAACTTAGAACAATAATTGATTAATGAAAAACTATTTAGTTCCAAAAAACAACATATAATATTAACATATTCTTTTAAATAAATTTAATCCATCAATTCAAATTTTATATCATAAAAATAGTGGTTTATTATCTCATATAAAACATTTAATTTCGTTTATAAAAACAGTTCATTAAATAAGAAATATATATTTTTAAAATAGCTGGGTTTTTACATTAAATAATTCAAAAAAACAAGGTATACATGTGAATACATTGAAAAAATAAAATACAAATATATGAAAATTTTAAAATTATTATTTTTGATGAATTATTAGATAAAGGTTCATATTATTCAATAAGAAAATAGATCATGAGAGAACAATTATGAAAAATGTATGATACATGTAAGGAAAAATGAAATTAGATAACATAAAATAGTCATGTTAGAACATATCAAACTAAAATAAGAAAATTTCTATGAGAATTTTTTTATTAAATATATAATTTTTTTTAGTATGATTAAAAACAGGGAGATGATCTCAAAATTAGAATATATGTGAAAAATAAAACCCCTTATAAACTATATAATATGCCTTATTGGAACAAAATAAATATAACATGTGAAATTGGATTGATATTAAAAATATACATGGATATATAGAGTAAGATAATTTAACGGGAAACTACATTCATAACAAATAATAAAATTCATAAATAAGGGGGAATAAAATTAAAAGAGGTGATATTGAGAAAAAAAATCCCATTATAAATTTCATAATACATGAAAAACATATCTATCAAAGTGGTTATAATATATGGACTTGTAAATATCCAAAAAACATTAAACATTATAGTTTTTGGATTTTTTTGGGGAATATATAAATACATTGAATTTAATAGAGGAAGACGGAAAATATGTTTTTATGGGATTTTATTTTGATACTATACCAATTTCTATGAGTCTCGGGTGTCTTTGACACAAATAAACCTCCTTTGGGAATAAATTTTATTTATTAAAACATTAATATAAAAATATTTTGTAGTTTTCTAACATTATTTTGATTTTTTATATCAATTGTAATTTACATGTCATCTTTCCATTATGTACAATACTCACATTGAAATGTCAACTCAATGAATTAAAAACTCATTTAAATATTAAAATATAATAATATTGTCTTGGTTCATGAGTCCATAGAATATGCAATGTTTAGAAAAATAACTGACAGTGGTTGGAAGATAGTTTCATGGGTTTGGATATTTTTCATATCAATCATTTACCTAGATTATATTTCGTTTGAAATATTTATTCATCAAAAAAATTCAATTCAATGTGCTTCAACCAAACACAATGTAAATATATATATATATATATATATATATATATATATATATTACATCCATTATAATAGTGAAAAAATATTACACATTAATATAGTACTCCTGTTATTTTAACAGTCTATATAGGTGGTCATAAGTTAAAAATAGGAATTATAGATATATGTGGTTGGTTAAACCATGTAATGGAGATTTTGAAGGATATAAGTATACATACAATGTGGAATTTTTATTCTTTTTTGAAAAACATAATAACTTTTATATAAACTAGATATTAATATTAAATTATTGATGAATAATTTTATAAAGAAACAACTAAAAATAAAAAAAATATTGTTATATGAGATGAATCATTTTTTTATAAGCTCATATACTGATTAATTATAGTGACTATATATATATGGATTCTTGTAAGTATTGAACATTATTAATATTAAATTTTGATTGAGTGGGAATACCTTAAGAGGTTAGTTATTAGGTGCATTTTTGGAAGTGATATTGGAAAGAGTTGAAATTTTATTGTGGTGTGGAAGAGTATTCCAAGACACAATAATGAATAGGACATGATTTTATGAAAACAAATATGAATATTGCTATTATTTGTGATGATAATTTTTTCTATACTGATTGGCCGAACATAACTATTCATGACATCATGCACAATATTTTTGTAAGATAATATCATTATTATATAATTTTTGCATCATCCTTTATCCGATAATTTGTTCATTTAAAAAAAGATTAAAAACCACCCCAAAATCCAATTCTCTAATTTAAAATGAGAGAATAAAAATATTATAAATAATTTCTATAATTGATAAAATCCAAATTTTAAAATTCTTCAATTACTATAATATAATGTTTTCATTGCATGACTAATTTTTAGCATTTTTTTAAAATTATTTTAGATTTATGAAAGTACATTATTTTCATTAAACTAGAATTACTTTTTTAAAAATAAATTATATAAATAATAATGTCTATTGACATCAAGTATATATTTTTGTAAATATTATATTTTATATTTTACCATTCAACAAAAAATTTAACAAATTCTAAAAATATCAAAAAAATTAATATATTTTGATATAATTATAACAAGTTTATAGCCTGTATAATTAAAATAAATTTCTAAATGAGTTTAATTATATATATATATATATATATATATTCAATAAAAAATACTTAATTAAAATAACTATAGAGAAAATAAAATACAAAAAAATAATAACTTTATTTTAGTTAAATGATGTTTTTTTTTCAATTTAAATATATTTATGATATTTTGATATTCATATATTGATATAGTATTTATTTAACTATATAGATACATTATTAGTTTACCACTATAATAAATTTATATTCCAATGACTAATTTATTATTTTAATGGCCATATTTCCAAAAAACTACCCATCCAATAAAAATTATCATATAATCTATTGCAAAATTAAAAAAACACAAAAATTTACTAGGCTTACATTAATGTACGTTTAACACTATGTGTGGGTGAGTTTAATCAGTGTTGAAAATATTTTATTTTTCAAACATTTTTCCTCTTTGGATTTTTAATAAACAATCCTTAAAATCTCTTAGTACATAAAATGAATGGTTAATATAATAAATTTTTAAAACTTCACTTAAAATGTATGACCTAGTTCAGTATTTATTGTGGTTTCTACCCCACAATACATGAATTCTCATTTTTAGTCATGGTGAAACCTAGGGAATGCGAATGACCACAAACTCTATGAAATATATTATCACCATCCATATTTATAAGAACAAACCTTATACAATGAAATGTATGGAACTGATACTAAAAATTTATTAGAACTTTTTCCCCATATTCACACACACACAAAACTATTCTAATATTTGATCATATATTTATGTCATATCCTATAAATTTATATTCCTAAAAATATTTAAAAATTCAGGAATAAAATTTCTTAGACAATCTCACATAAAACTACTACTTATGATTTATATTAAACTATAAAATGATATAATTTCATGAAATTATTTCAATATTAAATGTTTGTAAAAATGATAGAGATATATACATGATATTCACCTGAATAATTTTCCTTAAACTCCCATTAATATGATTGAAATGTTACTTCATTTAAATTTAGTTAAGAAAATATCCTTAACTCTTAGTATTCAGTGACTTCTAAATATATTCATCCTTTTAACATTATAAAATTCTATAGAATCTTCTATACTTATGTATTTTCAGATAAGTATGCATTTTTTGGGAAAACTGGTAGCTCGTTGTGAAATATTACCCTTCCAAATTATGTAGAGGAAACATCTACGTAATTCATAACATATCAAATTAAATCATGATATTTATAACATGAAGTACAATAGATCCCCTTTAGACATAATCATCTGTTTCCTTCATAATTTTATTATGTATCATCTAAAACTTCATATTTATTCATTTATGTAATCCCAATTACTATAGTATGCCCTCTAATTTAATCTTAGAAAAACATTACAATATAATTGTTATTCTTGGATATTACCATATTACTCTTAAATATACTTCATGTTACTCTTACATATATAGTTTTAAATTTTCTAAAAAATAATGGATCTTTTATATCCAATTTATTCACTAATCCCAACTTTGAAATATCATGATTTTGAAGGAGATGGGGTGGATCTTGATTAGTAAAACTTGTAATCCTACATCCAAAAGTCCAGGGATTGAATCATGGAAAGAATCTTGGGGATTTATGATTCAGACATTGACATAGGCATGATGCAGGTTTGGTGATGCATGTAGGTTGATGGATGCATGATGTTTCATTAGGCCATCAAACCATGATCTTGGACCCCTTGGCGTTTGGTCTATGGGCTATGAAATGGGTCTCCCTCTACCCAGATATAAGTAGGTCATTAATTTCATAATAAAAAGCATCTTTGACCCCTATATTAAAAAATATAATTTAAAATAATTATGGAGTGGATATTATGTATATATGTTATTTAAGTTTGTTTCATTATCATCTCCAAATAGACCACACACCTAAACTATAAAATTAGAGTTATTAATATGTGAACAATATAATTTTTTTTTTACCATACTTATCTTATCACTCAAATAATAATCTATAAAATATTCTATAATGAATTTATACTAAAATTTTCTATGCATAGTTTTTACATCTAAATTCTCTATTCCATTTAATTTTGGAAATCGAAAATACTTTTTTATACCTAAATTAAATACATTTTATTTCCAAATAGATTTATAATATTTTTATTTATAAAAATATAAACTTTTACCATACTTATTATTAGTTATAAAGAATTCATGAATATAAAATAAAATTCTTCATTTCAATTATCATAATAGGTTTGGATATGATAAGCATCATATTCTCCTTTATTAGATCAAACATAAGTCATTCTATCTTACCTTTTGTAAAGAACAAGTCTTTATAATTAGAATAATATGTGTACTGATAAACATTTGACTCATAATCTAAAGGATAATAGTAATGACATTTCTAAGGATGTCCATCAAACAAACTTTGATTAAATTATGAATATAGAAAATTGATTTCTATTGTAATGAAAATCATTTTATATACTAATGATCTAAAACAACACGATGTCAAACCTTTTGTTATACTAGGATGTCATTTTCCAGGTGCCTATGTCGTTGCAACAAACTCATAGAAAATATGACCATTGAGAGACAAATATAATTGTTGGGAATACAACTATAAATACCTATTCTTTCAGGGATTTTTCTTCTGATCGATTTCATTTTAAAATATCTCTTTTACAAGAGCTCTAAATGTTTAATGTGTGAACATATTGTTCTTAGACGTTGTAGTAGTTTAGAGTCTTCTATTTGGTGGTAGTTGCATCAGATTGTGTGAATACGATTGGGGGATTATAGTCATAGGTTGACAGAGGATCTAATCATCACAGAGATCAAGGGATTGTGGGAATAAAAAGATGGAGAATCTGATCTATTGGATCTAGGGCTACAGGGTATAGGTAGACAGAGAAGCTAATAATTATATCAAGGTCATTCCTTATTAAAGAAATATATACATTCTTATATGTATAAAACAAGGGATATCGTTAGACAAGGTTTGTGGACACCTCGATCTTATGGCTTAAAGAGATCTATTTTTTAAAATAACTATAATTCATTATTACATTATTTTTATACAATATTTTTTTTATATAAGTCATCAAATTATGTTTTGCATGTATATAATAGTTTAATCATAACGACACTGAATATGATAAATACAATTTTTTCCAGTAATTGGAAAACTGTGAACATAAGAAATAATCATATAAATGTTTTCATTTCAAATATGACATATTTAATCTAATTTAATCATATATCTCTCGAAAACGATTCTTTTACATTGATATCATCATATCCACGCTTAATACGATATAATCACATTCTTTATGTTTTTATTTAATTTCCTATGATATATCAAAATCACTCTAATTAAAATTCATTGATAATCATAATAATTCACGTCTGAATATGATCATTTTATATAAACAGGTTTTGTGATTTTTTTATTTTAATTTAATTTAATCTATATTTTTTAAAACTAAAATCCCCCTCTTGTAATTAGTGAATTTGTAATGCATTATTTCAATCCAAACAACAATATAACTCATATTGATATCTAGAAATTGGCATTAGAGAAGGATTCCACTGCTCAATTACTTCCTATCGTTTGACTTCCTTACAATTTCATGTTTTTTTTGAATTTCTTCATAAACATTTTGTTTATAAATATTTTTTATAGTACCATGTATTGTGGAAATGAATTTTTGTATCATTTTTTGAATTATGTAAGGAGTTTATATTGTATCCATTTTCAATCCCGGTCCAAATAGACCACTAATTTTTTTTTGGTACTAATTATGAATATTTGAGGTATAGAAAGAATAATTCTCTAATCAATATAGGAGTTGATAATTTTTTCATGATGACTGGTGATTATAAACATCCTGACAAGGAAGTCACTACTTTTCCAAATAAATAGAATAAAGAATATCAACGTAATAATAGAGTTAGAAAAACTTTGTTAATCTCCATGAATTGAATAATCAATAGTCATATTTTATATGTGATGTAGAAAAATGTAATTAGAAAATGTTAGATGTTACTAATGTCAGAACATCAGATGTTGGGGAAAATGGGAGAGCTATTGTAATATCTAACTATCAAGCCTTTTAATTTTTTAACTAGAGAATCTATTTCCAAAATGAATCAAGGGTTTATGATAATTATCATTAGTAAACATTATAATGGAAAAAATTGTTTAGATGATGATATTATTTTCGTTAATATACTAGATATAATGTCTAGTGAATGGGATTCTAAGAGGAAAAATGATGGTGATAGAAGAATGTTGACAAATCGTACCCTTGATGAACTTATTGGAAATCTTATACAATATAAAGGTAGATTAAAAATAGTTGTTGGGAATTCTAAGAAAAATAATAACTATGTTTCTTTCAATACTTCCATGATTTTGAATAAATTTCAGACACAATTTTTTTAAAATAATCAATGAAGAAAATAGTTGTTATAAAATCTGATTCTAGTGTTTCTGAACAATCAAAAAATAAACTACCTCATATTTCTCAGAGGATGAAAAAGACAGTAAAAAAAATTCAATATCAATATAAGAATAGTAATAAGGACATTAATGAAAAGAATGATTCTAATGTTATCTATTATGAATGTGATAAAGCTGGACACAAAATTCCAGACTCTCTTAAGATGAAAAGAAATGATAATAAGGAAATAAATTAATATAAGCATAAAAAAATTAGCATATTTCTAATAGAAATAATTTCATTAAAGCATATGACTCTTGGAGTGAATGTGGTTAATATTTATCTAATAATACTTATGATCAATAATTTTCCTGACAGAGGAACATAGGTCTTAATTCTAGGGCACCTAAAGAAAATACTTTTCTTATGGATTAGATATATACTACTATAAATTTATCAAACCTACCTGTAAGGGAAAATTATCCAAATTCTAAAAATGTGAAGAAAAAAAAAATTTAGATGATGAATCTTCTTCACAAATTGAATATAATTTCTCCCCTCTTATGATGAATTTTCTCTCTTTGATAAATTATTACAGAATAAAAATTTAACAGTAAATAAAAAATGATAAGAAAAATTCAAGTATAATTGATATAACAAAATAAGTATAAGATCATTCTAAAGATCATGACATCAAAATTTTGAAAAACTATCCCTTTAAAAATATTCAGAAAATGTTATTTCTGAAAAAAATATATTTACAAATTAGTTTTGATAAATCAGAATTCCCAAAATATTGATAATAATGATAATGAATTATATATTTATCTAAAGTATGAACTTTTTTCTATAAAGAAACATTGTCAAATATTACCACAGGTAAATGAAATTTTGATAAAATGTATAAATAAATACATACTTATAAAGATATTACTAGAATTGGTTTTACTAACAAAAAACCATAATTTAATATTAATTATATTTTTTAAAATGTTTTACCCTTTTGTATAAAATTCCAAAGTGGTGGTAACTGGAATAGTAATTGTTTTTAAAATAAAATAAAATCCTTAGGATTTTATAATGATTTATTTTTGAAACAAATGTGGTTACCCAATATTTTTTTTCTAATCCCTAACTAAAGATGGTTTCTGTTCAAAAATTATAATTGTTTTTTTCTAGGGAAGAAGGTAGTACTAACAATAAAAATATTGGGTACATGGATAGTGTGTGTTCTATAAATTTTTTGTAAAAAATATTTTATTGAAAATTTTATCAAGTTGAACGGTGTAAATGATAACATAGGAGATACTGATCAAGGAGAGATTATCGATATAGGTAATATTGTTCTTTTGTTAAAGAATTAATTTCAAATGATTTCTTTTTTAAAGTCTATAATAAAACCCTTATATAAATAGTTCAATTATGTGATTAAGGTTCCCTTGTGAATATTAGAAATGATAAATGTATAGTACATAATTACAAGTATTCATACATTCTTTCTCCCAATGAGTATGAGAATGTTTATACACTTAAATTACAATATCCTGAAAGGAAAGACATACCTTGAATTAGTGAAATCGAAGTTCACTCTTTGATATGACATATAGGGAAAGGAAATTGTATCCTTAGAACATATGTATGTTAACTACAAAAATACTTTTTTAAGGATATACCAGAAGTAAGATTTGATTCTTCAAATATTAGTGACACTTATCAATACGGTAAGAAACATATGTATTGTTTTAAATCTACCAGTGAAGTCTCAACATCAAATGATTTATAGATATTGAAAATGTATTTTTTTCCCTACACAATCTGGATGTATTAGTGGAATGAATTATATATTTGTTTAGTTGATGATTGCACTTGATATGCATGGTTATATTCTCTAGAAATTAAATTTGAAGACTTTTTTTATTTTAAATAAGTTATATCCAAATTTATAAAAGATAAATACCATACCTTTATAACTATTCGTAGTGATAATGGTGGATAATTTTTATATTATGATTTCAAAGAATTTTATAGTAGAAAAGTCATTACACATAAGTTTTCTGCTCTTAGAACTCCTCATCAAAATGGTGATATTGAAAGAAGAAACTATATTCTCTATGAAATAACAAGAACCATGTTGAGTTAATACCCTATTTCTAATTTTTTGTTTCTAAAGCAAGCAATTTCTACTTCTTTTTATACTATAATTAGTCTTTTAATATGATATTTTCTTAATAAAACACCTTATGAATTGTGGAATCCCTACATTATAGTTTTTTGTTACAGTGTATTAATCCTAAATATGAATGAATACTTACATAAATTTTCACTAATATTCAATAAAGGAATTTTTTAGGTTATTCCACAACATAAAAGGAATATAAAGTTTTTAATAAAAATAATTACACTTTTGAGGAAATAGTACATTTCATATTTGATGAAACTGACCCTTTTGTTTTTAAACTAACCCAACTAACATCCTCATATGTTATTTCTAAAACTGACTTTCAACCTATGATTGAAAAGTCTTATTATATGAAAATAGCCTAAGATTTTTTTTTAAAGTTATTCCATAGGGAGAATTTTTACCATATGTTTAAGAACAGGTTTTATGAAATCTAATAAATCATTTTTTTCATAGAAATTACCCTAGTGATCGTATCATTGGTGATTTTGATCAACCTGTTAGGACTATAAGATCATTATGAAATTAAATTGAGAATCTATATTTGCTTTCCAAATTTGAACCTATGAATCCTTATGAGGATTTAGGTGATGAGGACCCGATGAAGGCAATGTCAGATAAACATAATGAATTAGAGATGAATAAAGTATATATCATTATTTAATGACGTAACAAAACATCTATAATTTGAGTAAAATGGGTTTTTCTAAATAAGTGTGATGAAAATGGAATAACTATTAATAACAATGATTTTTCCCCATTTCTATAATCAATAAGAGGGAATATATTATAAATAATCTTATGTTCTAGTAGTAAGATTTGAATCTATTTGTATTCTACTATGCTTTTCACCATTCTTCAATTTAAATCATTTTCAAATGGATGT
Organism: Viscum album; assembly: GCA_963277665.1. NCBI lineage: Eukaryota > Viridiplantae > Streptophyta > Magnoliopsida > Santalales > Viscaceae > Viscum > Viscum album. The sequence continues at coordinate 1,657,654,049 of OY728119.1, forward strand.
ACATTTTTCTTTTATTAATGGTTATGTTTGAAAGGATGTTTTTGTTTAATAAACTCATGGTTTTGAAGATAAAAACATCATTAATACATTACTAAACGTAATAAATCATTATAAATTAACAAACAAACCCCTAAAGCTCTGTATTATAGATTTACATGATTTTTGTGGGAAAACAATTATATTGAGGGAACCACTGATCCAAATATTTTAATAATTAAATTAAGTAAAATATTACTACTATAAAAATCAATATTGGGGACATTTTATTCAGATCAAATTAACAATATTTAATATATTCATGTTAGGAGCTTATGAAATCCGAGTTTGAGATGAGAATGATGGGTGAGATAAAATATTTTTTAGGTTTTAAAATGTCTCAAAAACCATTCAGAAAATTAATATATCAACATAATTATATAAAATATATTCTTAATTTTTTTTGTTATTATAATACTAAAATTTTTAGTACACCAATTGGTACATCCAGTACATTATATATTGATGATTCTAGGTAACCATTTGATAAAAAAAATTTAGATGTATGGTAGGAAGTTTAATTTATTTGATAGAAAGTCAAAAAAACTTAATATTTTTTGATTTATTATGTTCGATATATCAATCAAATACAAAACTTTTCCAGCTTAAATATTTTAAACTAAATTTTCATTATCTTAAGTGAACTATGGATTTATGAATTTTCTATGCTTTAGAATTTTTTTTGAAATGAAATGTTTTTCAGATCTGGATTTTGGTGGTTTTATAATGGATAGAAAAATTACCATTGGAAAATTTCATTTCTTAGGAGATTCAATATTTTCTTGGTCTTGAATGAAAAAATAATCTATATCACATTTCATAGCTAAATCCAAATATTTAGCTTTCAGATGACGTTGTGATCAAGGGTTATAGATGCAACACACACCCACTGAATAGGGGATGAGTTTTATAAAGACTAAAATACCATTTGATGATTCTATTTCCATTTTATTAATAAATAACCTTGTACATCAACTGTGTTAAAAAAATATTATGCATCATTTTGTTATGGATCACAGACATAAATAAGATACCATTTTACAATTTATTGGAATATAAGAAAAACTTATTGATATTTTTACAAAATCATTACCTTATGATAGATTTGAATACATCAAATATAAGCTAGGAATTATCAACATAATATAATAATTCATTTATTCTTTTATTATCTCTCTCTTTAAATTAAGTTTCTCCTTTTCATAGGGGGTATATATGTTTTTTCTTTTCAAAAATTTTAGTTTTTTAAAATTAAATTTTTCTTAAAAACATTATCATAATAAGATTTCATAAAAGGATCATAAGACTCATAAAATGCCTTCAATTTTCCAAAATCATGATTTATAAAAATTATTCATATTAAAAACTATCATATTTAAAATTTTAAAAACTATTATTATGTAATATGTTTATATTTTTGTAAGAGGCAAATACTACTTGTACCAAAGATTCTTTCTAATCTGAAAGGTGTTCATCTTATTTTTTAATTTTTGAACAATTTAATTAAGATTAGATATTCTTGGTGTTGATATGATTCATTTAAATTTCCATAAAACACTATTGGTTTTTTCAAAATTTTATCTTCAAATTCACTGGATATATAAAAAAAATTTCTTCAGAAACCCCAAGCATAAAAATCACTAAAAATCATTCCATGGAGGAATTTAACTAGTCAGATCAAAAGGACAATCATCTCAATTTTTGATATTGTTTTAGAAGCTGAACCATCATATTGATTACCTAAATAAAAGATCTACCCCTATCCCACATCAGTTTCTCGAGTATTTTGGTGCCAAGTTGTTGCTGCCTACAAGTGTACCAAAATTTGAAATTTATCTTCCCAATATAACATATCATATTAAGTATTGATCCGATGGATGAAAAACATGATTAATATAATTGGGTTGTCTTCAGAAAATGGTTAGTGATTTTTTTTGATAATTACAATTCAATTATATATAAGTCCATTATGTTTCATATAAAGTAATCTATTTATCTTGAAAACAAAGATATTGAAATTGATAAGTATTACCCCAAACTTATTCCCGTGTTTTATGATTCAATGAAGTTTATAAAATAAGAAGATAAGTATTATTTCATATTATATGAACAATATTACATGTTTTTAGTAATGAAATTATTAAAACTCGTTGGAGCACCATCTGTAGGTGATGCACACTATCCATCACACAAACATTCAAGTACTAATTGATATTTTTTCAAAAGTACAGCTAAATAGTCTTTCTCTTCACATGATTATTGAAATATAAAATATTCTCACTTAAATCAAGAAAATTTCATTATATCATTTTGTATTAAAGGGGTTTTAATCCCAGTGAAAGGATACATAGATAATATGAATGTAACAAAAATGTTCTTATAAGACTATATGCTATACATGATGATATTTGACCATATAATGTTTGTTCCTTTGACTATTCGTAATGTTAAGAACAATTGTATCAATTTAATAATTATAATGTTCCCATATTTCATAATTATGATGATTTTATAATATTTTATGATTATAAATGTTGAAAAAATGTCTTATTCTATGATGTAAAATGGTTCATTTATCAGTGATGACATGATAAAGAGAATTAATTTATTGCTTGATGAAAATTAAATAGTGTTTGTTGATAAATATAGGGTTGTTTTATCAGATATAGAACCATCAAAGAAGTCAAAGAATAATAATATGAATAAAATAATGTCTAAAACCTCTCTTTCTACTCAATATAGGAAAGAAATTAACAAGATGAAAGTACATTATGTTGTTTTTATGCAATTGATGGGGCTCCATAATGATACGATTTCTAGTCATCCAATTTTTTTTATGATATTACTAAAGATATGTCCATTATAATTCATGGTTCTAATGATATTGATAATGCAGTTAAAAAGAATAAGAAATGGAAGAGAATATGATAGCTATATTGTGTAAAACTTTATAGCAATATATATGATGTACATTAAGAAATATTATTTTACGTACTGATCAACCAAACATTGATACAAGGATATCTATTCAGGAATCATCGGTGGTTTATTCCAATCCTTCATCAGTCAAATAAAATATAAAATAAAAATTATTTTTTCAAGATTTATTTTTGGTAGTGATACTAGAAAAACAACATGATCCTCTAGTAGAAAAAAGAATCAGTACCATTTTCCTCAGGTAAAGATATTGTCAGAATAACACAACAACTTGAAAAGGAACTCAATAAATAACTTAGTGGTTTAGTTTAAGGTGACAAAAACGATGTCTCATAAAAAAATGATGTAATAATATTATTAAAAAATTTATATTTATAAAGATGGAAACGATGATTGTTAAATAAAAGAAAGTGATCATGAAGATGATGGTTTTGAATACGATAAATTAGAAGTAATTGAATACAATATTGAAAAATGTATGGATCAAAATAAAAAAAAATAAAGTGATGAGAAAGAAACCAGATCCAAAAAATCATCAGAGAAATCCACATCAACATCATCCCCATAAGACATACACAAAATGGATGATGATAAATAATGAGAAATATCAAATGAAGAATCCTATTTAGAATAAGAATCAAGGTTGTCATCTAAGAAGGAAGAGGATGATCATGTCTCAAAAACAAAACATTTTGAAAATACAAACACTAATGATGTTGAAATTTTGGTTATCTATGATAATAAAGGCACTCTTGAAAAGTGGATAATGCCCAAAATGAATTTTAAAAAGTTAATAAGAAAAATATAAAATTTTAAATTATTTGAAAAAGTCATATAATACCTCCTCAGTATGATTCAATGTTATCATAATCAACACAAAAAATATCTCATATTGGAGTTGTTTACATTATTCAGTCATTGAAAATTTTAGAAGGAATTATTACTTATTTTATGAGATTGGAATCAAGTGGAAAGTTACTTCATCATATAATTTCTCAAAAAATGTAATATAACAAGATTCTGAATGAATCATTAATTCATATTGTGTCTGATTTAATTTTTTTTAAGAATGTTCTATTTCCCATAGAAGTTTTTTAAATTCAACGGTTAAATGGTTTCATGAATTTGATTCTAATTTTTAGCATCAATATGATAATATTTAATATATTAAGAAGTTTATATTGGAATACAACTGTAACTTTAGTCAATTAGAAAAATTCCTTACCGAAAGGGTGAGATTTGTTGAAAAATTAAAAGATAAAACCGATGGTATGATTAAAGAAGTGGATGCACTGAAGATCAATGTTTGAGACTTGAATAATAAAAATGTGAGAGTCCTATTTTTTGATGACAATGTATCTCTTCTAAATAATAATAATAATATTATTGTTTAATAAGTCAAGAATCATAAGATAAAAAATCAATGTTTGAAAGATATAATGATGAAATATCATAAGAACTTTTAGAAGGGAAAGTCTTTTGAGAAAACCCTCACGATGAATGATCAATTCTTTTGAACAGTTTTTGTAATGTATTTTTTGATATATATTTTTTCTCATGTGTGAATTACATCTCTAACAAAATACAATTGTTTTAATATTTATCCAATATGTTTGCTTTATTATTCTTGCACATTTTATATGGATGACTAGTAAATTAATCATATTGTTTTGTATAACTTTATATTCTATAACATTTCAATAAAATAATACTTAGTCCCAATCTATTTTTGAAAATTATAATGGGGGAGATATGTTCTATAAAGGGGGATTCCTTACAATAGGGGTAAGTATTCAAAAATGGATGGGATTTATTTGATAGGGATATATAATACTTTAAATGGGTTTTATTATATTCATGATCCTCTCTATCATATTAATAATAAATATAAACTAAAAATGATTTAATAATCAATTTTCTATTATGAAAAAAATCTTTTTTAAATTCATGTACTATAAGTTTTTAATGTTTTATTATTTTTTTGGATTTAGGGATTGTAGTTTCCAAAAAGGGTGAGATTATTGAGTTAGATGTTTTAATCAAAATTTTCTATTCCTTTTTTTTAAATCAAAAACACGATCTTTATACTTACTTTTGATACGTTTCATGTCCAACTAGTTTTAGAATATTTTTTCACAAAACATTCACTTTTACCACACTTAGAATTAGTTATGAATTATGCATGAATATAATCTAAATTTCATCACTATGATTATCATAATAGGTATTGATCTTATAATCATCATATTCTCCTTTATCAGTCCAGATAAAAGAATTTTTATATTTTCTTTATTACAAAAAAAGTATTTATAATTGGACTGCTACTAGAATCCATAAACATCAAACTCATACTTTTAAAGATCAACGTAATGACATTTTTATGGAATTACATTAAACTAACTTAGTTTAAATTATGAATGCAGAAAACTAATTTATAAAGTGATTAATATCTTTTTACATCACAATGATGTAAAAAAATATGATGTCTCACCTTCTAGTATTCCAAGTTTTCATTTCTTAGAATTCCAAGTTGATTTAAAAAACATAGAGAATATATGACTATTGTGCGATAAAGATGACTATTAGTAAGATTCATATAAAAGCTATTTATGTCTTAGTGTTTTCTACTGATTGATTTAATTTTAAATTTTAACTTTTATGAGAGATATGAAGATTTCATGTTTGAACATATTGTTCTTGGCTATTGTAATCGTTTATTGTTTTATGTTTTTTTAATGTAGCATTTTATTTTTTGATGGTGTGAATTGAGGAATTTTGAGGATAGGCAGGCATAGGATCCAATCATCATAGTCCTAGAGGGCTTGTAGGTATAGAAGGATATATAATCAAATCCATTGGATCGAAAGGTGATGGGGATAGGGAATAAAAGCTGATCATCATATAGAGGGATATACTACTTATGGAATGAATTAATATCATGTAATAATAAACAAAGGGATATATTTATACATGGAATATGGATACCTTACTCATAATGTTAGAAGAGAATTATTATTTTTAAATTTTTATGTTTCATTCTTACATTTTTTATTCTATAACTTTTTTATGAAAGTATTTAAATTTAAATATTCATTTATATGATAGTTTTGTCATAACGAAACTGACTACGATAAATATAATTTTTTTATTAATCTTATCTATTGTGAATCAGAAACATACTCATATAATCTTATTAATTTCATGTTTGATAAATTTACTCTTATATAAACATATAATTATTGATTATGATTATTTTACTTTGATATAGTCGTATCCACCATGAATATGATATAATCATATTCATTATGATTGAATATATTTTACTCTGATATATCAAAATCACTCTAATTACAATACAATGAGAATTGAACTAATTCAATTTTGAATCTATTTTTTTATATAAAGAGGTCTTGTGAATTTTTTAGTTTAATTTCATTTAATTTTTTTTGATAAACATTGATTCTCCCCCTCTTGTAATTAGTCAATCTAGAATACTTTAATTTTGTCCTAATATCTATATTACTCATATTGATATCAAAAAAAATCTAAACCTTTCACACTACAAAATAAGGACCATATCACCACATGACCACTAAAGAAACTCCCCATTCTCTAGATTCTACTAACCAATAGTGTTGGTCTATAATGATACCATGGGGAGACTATACCCCCAAATTAGTGTAGAAAAGTTGAGAATAAATAATGTAAAAAAAATTATCATATAGTCAAATGATTTAAATGAACATCATAGTAAAAAAATAGAATAAATTTCATGACATACACCATAGTATAAAGAAATATATACAATGAAAAATGATTCAAGCACACATGAACAAGGTCTCTCATGGGTATATGAAATAAAATGAAAACCAATATATTCCAAATATAAAAATAACCAAAACATGTTCCTAAATCCTAGAATAGTACCACATTCAAACAACATCTAAGATATCCACATTATTTTAATAAAATTATTCCACTTCCCTTTGTTCCATGGATTATGAGGTCATCAAGTGTACCAACGTTCCATATCCACCTAAGAAGGTTGTTAGTGCAACTCAGTTGGCAACCACCAATAGCGTTCCAAACACAAAAAGTTTATATAGAACACATATATTTTGATAAGATCAAAATTATTAACAAAATAAAATATAAAAAATGTGTATCATCACCATGAATACATTCCAAGTCACTCATTGGAGGCCGTAACAAATTTGGCAATTACTATATTTTTTTTGAACTGGGAACATTATAAAACATTAGGTAAGATAAAATCCTCCCCCTAATTATATTAATATATTTACCCATTGGATAAATATAATCCACACCATATACCCTCATATATCTATAAAGGGATATGTTTCCACCCACATACCTTTATATGCAATCACATTTCATTAGAGAGATAATCACATTCACTACATACAACTATATATCATCAAGTGTATAGGATCCCACCTTGTATAACATAGTATCATTGAAGGGATATGTTCCATCCATGTATATCATCATATGTACATCAGAGGATTTAAATACAACTCATATACCTCAATATATCATTGGGGGATAAACACCCACATCATACACTATCATATTTGATTGAGGATGTAGGTGAAAGTTCATTCCTCATATACTTCCAAATATCTTCGAGGGGATAAATTCCCACCACATATACCATCGTATTTCCTTGGGGGGATAAGTCACTACCTTATATACAACCTTATCATTGGGGGTGTGGTTACCAAACTCCCAATATAATATCATATATAATCAGGTTGATGATTGTGTACCTTGTATACCATAATATTTCACAATGGAGATAATCCACCACCCAATATACCATTATATATCAAATAGGGGATAATAATCATTCACATATTTATCTATATATAAGAATCATCACCTGGGGGATTAGATACATAATATAAATTTATATAATAATAATATTCCCTAAATTTTAATACAAATATAGTGGAACATATCCTCAACACAACTATCTCATAAGGGTCATATGGGATGGAAACACACCCAAACATGATATATGTTTCCGATTTTTATTTTATAAAAATAAAAAATATTCCCATATTCAAATTTATAACATTTTACAATATTCTTGGACCAATTTATATAATACTCTCGATAGTGGAATCCACTAGGATCTTCTATTTCTTATCAATATCAAGTAATATAAGTTGGGTTCCATTATCTCTTTCCAAATTATAAGATTAATTGACCAATGAAAAGGAATAAAATTAATTTTCACATAACCATAAAAATTTATGAATATATGCCTATGATGTATGAATAGTAGCTCCACGTGTTAGTTATATTTCTAGAATAAGAAAGGAGACACACTAGGGATCAACATAATTGACTCTTAAGGAAAATATAAATACTCACAATATTTCCAACCGAAGTGTATTCAGGGAAGGTAATTTATGATTTATTATGTTATATTCATTAATTGAATTCCCCTATAGGGTATTCATTACACATTATTCATATTCATGGTCACCCACACAACCCTCACTGACCTTGGTATCAATGATAGAGTTATGGGGTCCTTTTTTTCAAAAGACATCAATTCTACTCATGGGGATTAAATGGAAAACATAATTACAATTAATAATCAACCTCACATTAGTGGAAAACCAATATATAAAACTCTATGCATTATAATTCATAAAAAATATGGTTATGTTTAGGAAAAATGTAAACTAAATTGAATTTTTTTCCTTTAATAAAAACTCAACCAAAATTTCATATGTTTTTCCAACCTCAAATTTTCATTTCCCAACCAAACTTGGGCATAACTTGGTCAAGTTATTTTTCAGTTTCATTAAAAATTAATTATTTTACACATTATATCGATATTAATTTCACAATGAATACCTAGTATATAATCAATGGAAAACTCAACATGTGATCATTCATGGCTAAATAATGATAAATAGAGCATAAAAACCCAAGCTACCCACGTAGATAGAGAACACATAAAATCCATAATTTACAATTTTACAACATCATTTAATTTTACTCAAATTTTTGAAAATCCATTAAAAACCCAATATAGAGACATAATTCAATAAAATTACCCATGAACTAGTACTTTCATCTTAATAATACCCCCATTATATAAGTATAAATGAGACATCATCATTCTAGGACAGATTCCACCATTAACTTGTGAGATCATTATCAACCCCTTTCTGGAACCATAATAAATTAGTGACAACATCTAAGGAGGAAGAAATAAGGAAGAAAATTAGAATATAACATCAAATAATGAGGAAAATAAAATTTAATAATCAACAATCATATATGTTAAAGGGAAAAAGATTATGAGAATTGGATATCGACCTCACTTTTCTCACACAACCAAAAAAAATAAAGTATCCTAAAGAGGGTAATAATGGTTGAGACCCAAAACACCATTTAGATCTGAATTAGAAACTACTAGATATGGAATCATCCAAGGTTGACTCTTTTTTGTCATGGTTTGATATGTTTTAAATGTAACCTTATGTTGTGGGCTGTCAATGTTGTGTTATTTTACAACTAACATCACCTAAAACTAAACACCATATATCACTACCCATATTTATGTTATGGATTAAGACACGCCTTCAAAGTACAATGAAATCTAAAAAAAAGGATCCATAACTTACTACTAATACTTAAAAAAATATTACCATAAAATTATTTATGGATAAAACTTAGTTTCATGATTTGACACTATTCCTACAAGGATTACTCGAACTCTCATAGTCTATTAATTTTTTGTGTGGAATCCCTAACTCATGGAAAAAGGGACTTATTAGAATTTTTTCTGGGAATAAAACACTTACTATAGTAATGTTTTTTAATAATATTCTTGATGAAATCCATGGGTCAATGTAAGACCAACCTCCAACTTGAAAATTTTCAACTAGAATACATATGATTTTTAATTGGTAAGATATGATAATTACATTATATAATGACACACATTACATAGTCTGGCCATCATCACATCAAAATATCATCTACCATGATATTATATTCACTCCACAATGAAAATTAAAAATTTATTATATAATATTTTCCTTGATATAATAGATAAATTTCCCTTCAAATTTTGACCCCATACTGACATAACATTATACTCACTCCCTTATGTGAATCCTTATATAGAAAAAAGTATTCCTATGCATGCCAAATTAGTTCATAATTCCCTCAGCAATATTATGAAATATTTTGTCAAAAATTTGAACCATTATTTCAATATGTAGACATGTAATGACCTATTATTTTTGAATGTGATTTTCACTTACACATCCCTTAATAGGGATGTCCATAGACTATAAGTTTGTGATGAAAAAACTTAGTAAATATCTATGATAGGGTTAACAAAACCTAGATCTAATATTCCCTCAACTAGTAAATACATCTCTTGAGTATTATAACACATCTAAAAACCATTAAAAGATATTAAAACACTAAGAATAACAATCATAGAACAAATTATAAAAATTATCTTATCTCCAAAACAAAAAAAAATAAAATTTACCTATTTCAAGAAACTCATAATGACTAATGTTAATACAACATTTCAACCATATAATTTTTTATCCCTGTTATGTATCTTTATACATCATCCATTAATAATCCTAGTCATGAATCCAAAATGTGCAACCCAAATTCTATATCTCATATAGGCTATAGTAATGATGGAATAAATCCCCAACCATATAGACTACTCAGAACCCTTGAATCATATCTCCCATCCACACATATTTATTTTCATTCAGAAAAAATTCTTTTTTAACTATATCGAAAACATTCATCTTCATCAAAACATATACATCTAATTAGAACCTCACTGCACATAATATTTATAAAAAAACTACTATGACATGGGTTTCAACACTTATTATTTATAATAACTCCATGATAATGACTTACTACCAATAATATTCTTGAATTATCAAACCATAGTAACCATAGAATATCAGTTGATGTCACTAGCCTACAACATATCATCAATAATTCAACACCCATATCAATAATTCACCAAACATATTTATCATAATCCCCCATCTCCCTTCTATGAATAAATGCATAAAACAAAGACCAATAATAGTGCACTGACCACTATATTTCTCCATGAGTACAAACATTCTACACACATGGTCACCCAAGAAGTCTATTTCATGAAATTTAATCCTTGTTATACCACTAGTCAGTTATCTTACATCAAATAATAGTTAGTTAATGAAAATACCAACTAAATAACATTTTCATAAACTAAGAACAACATCTAGGAATTTATATTTATCATAAATATCCTTGCCACTTTAATATTAGAATCATCTTCTTCTAATTTTTTAAAATTTGTAGCCAAAGGATAATTATTTATAAGAAAATCAGAGTCCTATTTTAATAGTGGTATAGGGAGACCCATTGCATAGATAAAATACCCAATGTTAGGTGTCCCATGAACATATCCTAAATGCACAGTGTAGTTTCATGCCTACATCATCCAGAACATGTCACCAGGTCTGTGTCATGCATCTATCTTGACCTGATCCACTTTATGCATCAATGCTTGCATCACCTCCAACATCATAAATCCCCAAAGGCTATTTCCATGATTTGGAACCTCATATTTGGATTTAGGATTATGGGGTTTCCCAATTAGGTTCCACCACAGATACAATCTAAGAATCATCACATAACCTCAACCACCTCTCAGTTGGATCCATCAACATGTCACCCTCACTAGACAAATAATCATACATAAAAGACCTATATATATTTCTCAAATAAGTCCACACCTTAAACCCTACAGTACATTCCAATGATACTATAGAGATCTTGGAATCTATTTTCCAAAAGTATTCATAATCCACAATCTTACACTAAGTCCAAATGCATCTACCTTAGGGTCAATGATTTTGTTTACTATAAAATATAGGATTATGATCCCAACATGGAATGTCTATCGTAAATAACCCCACATGTACCATGTTCAGAACCATGTGTAATAAATTACATCTCCCTGTGATAGTATTTATTAGGATAATCATAACAATGTGGTTTGGTTGTGTATAATTTCATCAAAAATCAATATTTTAAAACCACCAAATATGTTACTGTGGACACTTTAAATAATGACAACATATTTTTCTTATTTCAGAAGAAGTATCAGAATAACATAGAAGAATGAACATTTCATTTTAACCTATATAGTTGATATAATGAATAGATCGATCCCTCTTTCCTCCATAGCCCAAGATAAAAATTGTAATTCAATAAATCATCTATTTAAATTTTAGAAAAATTATTAACTCAATTATTACACTAAAAACCAATGAAAAAATTACCAAAAACCTAGAAACATGGAATTAAACACAAAGAGTTCCTAACTAGGAACAAATAAAATCTAGATCCATAATGCTGACCAGTTCCATTTCTTTTCTACTATAAATCAAGTAGTAACAATAATACATCAAATCATTGATGCTACATTGCTGCATCCCAAACTATATGAATATATAATAAATGGATTTGAGCTCCATGAGACCACTGGTATAACTTATAATTTTATAGAGCATGTTGAATCATAGTGATGGTATAATGTGATACAAGGAAAGTTCAGTCAGAGGATAGACCTCTGACCATTTATTCAATGAAAATAAAAAGTACATGAAGCAAAGGAGAAGGCTGCAGGCGAACATCTTGCCTGCAGCCAACCATGTCCAGAAAAACAGCAAAACTACATGTCATAGTAATCATCCCCTCCTCCATACCCATAGTAGGACACTTCTTCTGTATTCGCTGACTCCCATTCTGAAGACGTTTCTTTTCTTTTCAGTATCTTGTCATATTTCTTCCTAAGTTTCATCTTTTCCAGCGAAGACAGCTCCTTGTTATGCTGCAAACCTGCCACCGGAAGGGTTCCATTATCCCTCTTAACCGATGCCCTGGTGGCCATTGGCTTGGGTAATTGAGAATAATCCTTCCTGGGCTTTCTCCTAGGTGGAGCAGTCATCGTGCCATCAATTTCAGCTTCTTTCCTTCTTCCGCTCTGGACAATATCACTGAACGAGGGCCTACACACACCACAGTTTTCCTTATCACTTCCAGAAATGTCTCCCCATTTGCCCCTAACCAGCACGGAACCAAACTCATTGCGGCCAAAGTCCTTCGCTTCATCCAAAAACTGAGACTGCCTGTTCTGATCCAATGGGGAGAGATGTTGAGGGACTGACACAATGTCAAGACACTCCATTGCACCCCCATCCTTATCTCCAAGCTGTTGCGCATTCTGAACATCCTCAGCCGGAAGATCCCTTTCAACAGCAGCAGGTACCTCCTCAATCTCCAGACCATCAAACCGGTTGGAAGTCGTAATCACCTGAATTTCCTTAGCCTCCGGCAGATGCTGCTGGCCAGCCCCCAACTCGTTCCTCAATCGCTGGAAAACATGCCTCACTGAAGGATTTTGGGACACCACCGCTGACTTCAGACCAGGAGCACATGCAGGAGCCGCATTCGCCCACTGCAGCTGATCATTACCCAGCTGCGCCCCCAAAACAGCATTGCTGTTAGGAAGGACAGCAGCCCGACTAGTGTCTCCGATGTCCCCCCTACCCACTGTCGATTCATTCCCAGTGTCCTCCACATTCGCATCCCTGTCCAAGCCAATACCAGCATCACCTCCACTGATGTTCACCTTCATCAATCGTGAGGACCCCTCCACAGTGGCTTTCATCCCCGCATTCTTGCTCAAGCTCTCACTGACAGCATCTCCGCTCATGTTCACCAGGGGGGCATTCGTTCGACCACTGCGACACACCGACTCCAAATGACCGAAACGGCCGCACGACGTACAGTAAGCCATCCACGAATCGAACACAACCTCCTGTTTCCAGCGGAACTGTTGCTCATCCGTAACCCAGATCCAGCTTACCGGCGCCCTGGCAACATCCACTTCCACACATATCCTCGGGCAAATCGGATGACAAACAACCTCAGTGCGAAAATCAGAACACAAAAATCTCCCGATCAAGTTTCCTATCGCACAAAGAATCGACGGATTTTGAAAGGAGAGCGGAAGTCTAGGAAGGCTTACCCAAACCGCGAACGTCGAGGGATCGCGCCGCATATGGAAGTCAAAACTCCATCGAAACAGGTAGAAAGGAGATCCGTTGCAGCGTCGAGGGGCCCTGGACCAGGCAGTGATCAAATCATCTTCAGATCCAAAATGGATCATGAAATGTCTCCGGTCAAGAAAACCGACGACCGCACGCTCCTGCAACTTCCAAGAATCAAGGACAAATTTCTCAAAATGTTCAGTCGAAGGCCGTTGAAGACGAAACCGAGCCACTAGGGTGAACTTGCAGAGGTCTGAAGCGCTGTTGAGCTCCGCCGGGAGCAGAGATAGCTGCGGAGCATCACGGAAAAAAAAGAAGAAATAATATAAAATAAATCATCAAAATAACCAACTGATTAAAATGAACATAATTTCCAAAACTGCCCTAGATAAAATAAACTAAAACATGCGATAATGGATAGGTATATCATAAATGTTACACAAGTAAAGAATTCTTCACAAATATATCATGTTGGAAGATCATATATAACCCATACCCAAATATGAAAATTATCATAATAACAACATACTGATCCTTAGTCATAGCCCAGTCCAATATTATGCCTCTATACAAGCTATCTATATCAATCATTAAACATTGAGGTTTCTCCTAACATGTATTTGCATTCATAAAGTATGACTGTGTACAAATGTTATTGGGCTACCTGAGAATATAAAATATAGTAGGCCACCAGCAACTATGTCCACAGTATAACAAATATTTATAGTTAGTGTTCTATGTGACACATTATTCAAATAAACAATAACTATATATAAAATACTAATCATTTCAAAAGGCACTTCTTAATTCAACTAGGTGTGACCATACCTTCATCAACTAGTACATTAATTTCATTAAATATTACATATTATAAAACCAATTCTTAAATAAAAAAATACCAATAAAACCACTAAAAAATATACCATCAAGGGAAATATTGTCCACCTCATATACCATAATATATCATCATGGGGATAGTTTTGAATCTCATATACATCAATATATAATCACATTTCATTGGTGGGGAATGTTTCTATGCTGCATAACTTTTAATTTTATTGGGGAATAAGCACCCAAATATTATACGTTTATTTCATCAAGGTATAAGAACATACCCTATATAAAATAATATATAATTGCGGGGATGAAAACCCACCCCATATACCACTATATATCACTGGGTGGCTTAGATCCCCCTATATTAACTATTATATTTCATCGATGGTTTTGGAACCCACCCCTCATACCTCCATATATAATAATAGTGATAAGTATCAACCCAATATAACATCATATATCAATAAGGGATGAGAAACTTCCACCCATTCCTCTATATAATTTTTAGGATAATAAACCATATCTTATACCATCATATAACACTAGTCAGTAATTTACCAATACATATATATTTATATATCATAAATTGGAAAAGTGAACCCATATACTTGTATAAATAATTTGGGGGATAACTGGACCCCTACTATGCATCCATTTATAATCATCATTATCTTCAGAAGGATATGATCTCATATTAGATTCCATCATAAAAAATCACAATATATACATAATTTCTTAAAAATAAATATATATAAAAGGTAATATACAAAAAATTCATTTATAATATGGGTTATATGGGTTGTAAGGTCACCAAAACCTGATACAAATTTTCCAGGATGGTATCACAAGAACATAACCTATAAATATCACCAAATACATATGAATATAATACTATGTTATCTCCTAGTTTTAATCCTTTCCAAAGTCAAAACAATCTTGAGGAATATATTATTGTTTTCTAGGTTACATTATGTCCCAAACAACAAATGTGGTTTCCATTAACTGATTACAAAATATAGGGAAAAAATGTAAATATATTAAATTCAACAAAACATAAACATGATCATTGAATCATATATTTATATGCAGGAGGAACACCCTACTCCTAACATGGTTCCTTAGAAAAAGGTTATAAGTTAGCAGTTAAAGGTTATACATAATACACCTTCAATCTAATCACCCAAACACAATACATTCCTTATTAGAGTGAATAAGTTAACTTAATCCAAGGACTTATATGTTATAATAAATTAATCCATTAAACCATATTTTCAATATATTACATAAATCATAATCATGATCAAGATCATTTCCCACAGTGACTAAGGAATAAATAACTATATTTAAGGGTATATCATGGCCTATGATGTATATTTATAATTATGGATTTTAAAAGAAAAAATCAATTATAATTCATGTCCCATCAAAACATATGTAGTGAGTTTTCATAACATATGATACATAACATAATTCATAAACCATAACGAGATGTTCAAGGACCTCCTATAAAAATATAGGGTTATTTTTATTAATAATAACTTATCAACACCAAAATATGATCATCTTAGCCTAACTAGATAGCTCACAATTGCAATAGAATGAAAAACCTTTAATATCATTTCAATTTAGTTATAGAACCATTATAATATATTTAAATATTTTTCTAATATTAATTCCAAAATCAATACCTATTGAAAAATCAAATTATAACACACTTGGTGATTTTTCATTATTAATCATTGAAAAATGGAGGTGACTCCACCCCCTTTATCCTCAAGGACCTCAAAATCACAAAACAATGGGAATTATAATTTAAACACATATATAAATTTAACTAAAATTGATGGAAATAGTAAAAATATTTTAAAATAATTGATATAAATCAATGAAATTACATGAAATGTGGTGATTTTATCATTTTGGGATCCCTTTTCATGGAAAAATTGAAACACCTATGTTATGGGGCCTGATTCCAATTTGCACTAGTGCGATTACTATATAACCATATCTAGATTATAACAAAATGTGTCACAACCTTAGAGAATGAATAATAGATAGAGAAGAATATTATCTCACATTAAAAATTGGGAAAAATAAACATTGATCTCCATGTATCTAGGATATTGAATCGAATAAGAGAAAGGGAGGAAAAACATATTATCCCCTTTCTCACATATATAATATAATTTCTTAACACCAAAGGGGTTCTAATTTTTAAAATCCCTAAAAAATCAATCATTATATCAAATAAAATAGAAATTTTTGCATCAAAGTAATACCCCTATGGCTCGTGGAATGATTCATATAATAAAAAACCATCACGATGATCCCTTTTAGATTATATCATTTTATTACTCCACTCATCTAGGACCAAAAATAATAAATAAAACTATAAGTTCATGTAAAGGTATGAACCTACTCTTCACAATAAAATAGTATCGCAATGGATAGAACCCATGTATTTTCCCTCATCCATGTATTTTAACACCTCTCACCATGAACCATGTCATGGGGTAATCTGAGTGTCTTTTCAGGGAACCCTACATCTAAGAAGAACTATATATCTCATGGAAAACTCCATTACAATTTGTAATTACCCTTTCATAGAATAATGTGGATTCTAGGCCACACTTCATAGTGTATCACTAGTTCCATTGATCTTTCCCTCATAATTATTCACAACACAATAGATGATTCCAAATATGAACATCATCTCCCCTGGAAAATTTTGATATAGATGGAATATTGGTTTTTATAATTGTTAAATTCAATATATATGAAAATTGTATCATAGCATGATAACCATGACAATGTGTGATTATCAGATGTTTGGGTTTTAATCATGAGATGAGAATATCATTTAGGGTGTGATCTTAAAACCCCATAGTAAATTAGGGATACATAAGATTTAACTAGATAATACCTAAAGATTTAGCCTCAAAAAGTGAGACCATCTAGCCATAGTTTGACCCTAACGTGACATAGTAAATTATTACTAAGAATTAAACTATTCACATACATTAATCACCATATCATAAGCCCCCATTCTATAGAATGGCTTATATTAAAATCAAGGAGAATCATTATTGTATATTCACATATCATATCATAAAATTCCCATGTTGTAAGGTGATGGTAACATGTTATAAATTTTCCCTATTTTGACTCTCAGAAATCATGACATAGTGAAAATCAATAGAAATATTTTCTGATGGGGTCACCCATTCCCTCTCCAACCTTCATCCATTTACCAAGGCATATTTGGAGCCTCTAGAAGCATCTTAACCCACTGTACATTTTTTTATTGTATTAGAATCTCAAATAAAGTCTCAATTGAATAAAAAAAATCCAAGGTATATAATAAATTATTAAAATATCATTTGAATTTAACTAATTGATAATATTTCAGTTTATTACATCATTCTTTCTATATCATTCTCAAATCCACTTCCACTTTCTCATATGAGAATAAAAATTGTCTCAACTGAATTGAAAAAATTATTATGTATTGAGAAAAAATAAATCTTTATCATCTTCGTAAAATAAAACATTCCATTCTAGATATATAATCAATATTTCATAAAATATCATATTAGATTTAGATAATCCATCTTTTTTAGAATTCCACTTCAATATAAAATTTCAATATAAATATAGAGCCTTATATTACTCCCAAATTGATAATAATTAAAATGAATTTGTAGAAGGTGTGTTACTATAAATCTCTTTAAAATTATTCAATAATTAGTTATCTATTTGTCTATATGAGATATCTCAATGTAGAAGAAAATTTTGTTAATTCATACAAGAAATTTATCCAAGAATATATTTTTTATATGATATTATTTTATTATCAAAACTCATAAAAATTAAATCATATTTTACTGATATTTTATGCACTCAAAATATTAAAAAAAATCAGGATTATGTATATTTCTCCCCTAATAATTGATATCTACGATTATTAAATAAATTAATAATTATTAAAATTATACAGACTTATCAGAAATATAAATCAATAATTATTAGGAATGGGTTTGACACCAATAGCCTCTCTCATCTTCCCATGAATCATAGTTTTTTGAAAATATCAAAAACATTATCCTGAGTTATAAAAAATTCTAGATTTAATGTGACTTTAACAAATTATACTTTATGAATTTATATTTGATGCTTATAATTTTTTAACTCTATTTCTTCACATTATTATTGGAATAATTTATTACAAATTGATTATCATACCCCACAACCAGTGATTACTCAACGATAATGTGTATTTCATTTTGTTAAGTTAGTATGCACAATTAGTTTGTAGCTTCTTGTGATACAATATCATACTCAAACATAATGGTACTAATATTAACAAGGGAATGATTATTTATAATCCATTACACACATATCCCACAAATTATTAATGCACCTCTCTGTGTGGAATTTTGTACCTAAATATGATTAGATCAATCATCATCTATAAATCCAAATAAGTATACCTCTCTTTTACTCTCATACACTATTCTAAAATTATATACATTCTTGATATACATTATAATACTCTTAGTTATCATAATTCCGGACACCTTATGTTTTAATTAGTATCTCTAACAATGTGTGATAGTAAATACAATGTATTTCCATGTTTTGGTCTGTTATAAAAGTCTAAAAATCTATTTTATGAATTATGTTTCATTTATATCCTATCATTAATCATTAATATGCAATATTATTCTCAATAAAATCAGTGTTTAATAATATATTTATTCTTCAAAACCTAATATTTTTAAATGTATCATGGATTAATTTTTCCTATTGGAAATAAATAACCTACATCATAGGTAATTGCAAATCCGAATAAGATTATAATATATACTAGTAAGGGGATATTATTTTTTCTACTTATATATAAATATTATGGTAATATTTTTAGTTATTTTTAGAAATGATTTTATTATCAACATATAAAATCACAATGATTTCTGTAGTATAGGATTTATTCTTTTAGAAGTTCTTGTCTAGGTTTTTTATCAAAATTTTATGATCCTTATGTGCTCATCCAATATGAAATACCAAGCACTTTGGAATTTTTTCAACTAATAGATATCCTTTTTTATTTTATATTCATTACTTTAATCTCCATCAATAATTAAAACCCTAGGTTTATAATAATAAATTTTCTCATTCACCTCACCATTCAAGAATATATATATTACATAAAATTGGTGTATTTTTTAATTAAATTATGTTATAATTGAATGATAAATTAAAATGTTTTAATGTTTTCCTATTGGATAAATGGTTTCATCAATATATATTCCTTAAATTTTAAAGCACATATGAAAAAATATCCAAGATTTATCTTAAGAAACATTACCCTTTCCATTTATAATATATTGGAAACCCCATTTAATTCAAGTTATGTTTTTTAATTTGGATTTGAGTATTATATCCATTGTTTTATTCTTTTTAGTATATTTTAGATGTTTATTTATGTATTAAATATACTCATTATGAAAGAAATATCTAAATTCTATTAGGGATAAAATTGTTGATAAAATATTTGAATGGATAATTATTTTAAATCATCATATTTTTTATAGAAATTAATATGAATAAAGAATATTTTTTAGCACTAAAATGATTTCTCATTCTAATATTTTATCCTAGTATTCAAAAGTTTTCATTTTCATAATAGGAAGAGGATGAATTTATACCATCATCAAAAAATTTAACATTTATTATTCATATAGATGGTTCATTAGTGACTTCATCACTATAATCACCATCCATGTGTTATTTTCTATGCCCATGATCACATTAAATGACTACGATACCATGGCATGTTAATGATTTCTTAATTTTCTTAGAATTACATCAGTTGATAATTTTGAAGATTACTAAATCGTTATTTTTATAATCAAATTGTGAATCAAACATTTCAACTTGATTGATTAAGTATTGGTTCCTAAATAATATGAATGGTTTTTTATATTTATTTTTCTAAAAACCACATCATATGGAATCATATATGAATTTATCATTGAAAAAAAAAACTACATTGAAATATTCTTATAGTTACAATGGATTGTATATATAAATATATCGATGTATCATCTTCATTTGACATGTTCTTGTATATGTCAACATGACTTATGTTGTTACATTTAGATAATAATTTTTAGTGGTGTATAATGAACTTAATCAAGTTACTTACTCTATATTATTAATTATATTTTAAATATTCATGTTTTTTACATACTTCTATTATGTGGTAACAATTATTTTGAAAAAACTAACTTTATTCCTTCTCATCTAGTCTCTTGAAATTTTTGATGAATCATAAAGAATAGGATTTATATGAAATAAATAAAATAAATTATATTAAAATCATATGTTAATGTGATGGAATACATATATCTAGTTTTAGATTATTTCTCATATATCTATAAACATTATAATAAACCAACTCCAGTATTCTTCATGTTTTAACATTACCTCCTAAGTGTAATTTATTCAGAATTTACTTTTAATATCGTCTAATAATAGTGTTATTTTTCATAGATGCAATATTCCTAAATTAATCACCCCTTAAGTATCCTACTCATTCCCTTTTATAAATTGTTACCAAGTGCTCTATGATATAAATTCTTTTATGCTTACATAAACATATACGAGTATGTTTTTTATTTTAAACATGAAATATTTTTCTATCCCACTTTTTAAAATTCATACATCCTTAAACCACCATACTATGAAAATATTTTTTTTATTTATAAATTTCAATAATCTAAATTATTTGAACCATTTAATAGATTATGTTTTCTCCCATTAATAAATATTTCTTTATTAGAGTTTAATTGTTTCTATATATTTTTCTCATTTTCAACACCATTAATGTTAATAAACTATCAAAACCAAAGTTAAAATCTTCTATATCATATATCTCAATATTTTTAGGTTATTAAAGTCTCTATAAATGTGTAATGGGAAACCTCTCTCAATAATACATGGATATTAGTTTTCTTACTTTCCTTAAAATAAAAATCAACACCATGTGGTTTATGATTGGAATTAATTACCTTATAAAAATTATCCAACCTCATTTTTTGACTCAACTAAGTTATTATAATAGTAAAAACACATTTCAAATGTTTAATTAATTATAAAACAAAACTTTAATATATTTAAAAAAATGAGTTCCTATATATTTTTTCATAAATATTTTCATGCATTTTTCATCTTATACTCTATGCTCACCCATGGTGATGTTATAATAATTTTATAGGTAGAAAAATATTTTATGAGAAACTATGTTTTATTTAACTAAAACTCCAAATTAAAAATGATAATTTTAAAGTCTCTTTATTCAATATTTTTTTTATTTTTCATGGATTATTGTTAAACTACACTCCAATACCTCATAAATGATTTTTTTAATAATCAACTTTTAATTTCTTTGTCATATTTATTTGTGGTTGTCATATAAATTTTTATAATATTTTTATTCCTTTATATATTAATATATTTTAGTCTCAGATTAATAATTTTTAGTTTTCACAAAACAAATATTTTATTAGCTTCATCCAAAAAAATTATCTTACCTTGAGGTGTTTCATCCATAGAATTAACTTCTCTATATTTTAGTCCTTATAAAACATGATAGAATAGTATTGTATACATTATACACTCATACAACTATCCCTACCCAATATTATCTTCCATGGTATCATGGAAAAATAATATTTTTATTTGAAAGATTTATAATAATTTAACATGAATTTATTAATTTGGTTTACAACGTCAACAATATTCATCTTATCCATGTTAGTCATGTTGTCTCTAAGAATGATCATAGAATAAAAATAATTAATAAATTGGATTCTCTTGGAATATCAATATTTAACACATCTACTTAATTTTTAAATCGTTAAAGACCTTTAATAAGAAATACTATAGGGGAATAAATCAAGGTATGAATTATATTCCAACTAAAACAACATAATCATTAAACTATCATAATCATAAATTATATTGATCACATTTTTAGTTATCTCACTCATATTTTCCTCATTTAATGGTGATTTGATGGTTATTTTACATATACTATTTGTACATAAATTTTATTACTCATTATATAACTCACACAACCCAATTTTTTTCTTGGTGAAGGTATGTAAATCATTAAAAAAATGTACAAGGATTTTATATGGTTTCCCCATTCTAGGAGTGTAACACCCTAGTTTTTGGATTCATTATTATTATTATTATTATTTATATTTTTATGTATATATTGTTAAAGAAAGTTTCAATATTCTTTCAATATGATTGAATAATGTGTATAAAATAGGTCATACGTGATATGAACCAAACCAAAGACACATTATTCATTTATAAGTTGGGAATTATAACAAGAAATATAAAAAATGTAGTGAAAACCATAGATTTTTACTCACCATGTATGAAGTGAGTCTATTTAAAGTGCATAAGTCAATTGGGTGTAATATATAGAAAAGAATAAAAACATCAAGAATATAAAATCTCATAGATTATCATCAACTATGAGGATGCCCAATAGAAAAAAACCTATATTGGGTAATATCAAGAATAATGGAGAATTCATTAGGAGAAATATATAATATAAAATAATAATTGTTCTACGAAATGTGATACTGGAATGAATTAACGACTTAGATATTCAATATATATAATGGTTTTACATATGGCTATTAAAAATTTTGTTTTTAGAAATTGAATCATTGTCAATATATTAATTATAATTAGAGTGGTTTTTCATATATCCAATAGGTATAATGAATTCATGTTTTTCTATTTTGTAAATTTAATATAATATAACTCATAATGAAATAAAAATATGATATTACAACATTATAAATATTTATTTATGTGTAGTGTAAAAATATTTATATGATTTTTTATTAAAAAATGACATTACGTATATATAAAATTCAAATATTGTTTTTTAATATCAATGGAGATGTAAAAACAAGTTTTTGAATATATATAATTAATGGTATCTGTTAAAGAGTATTTATTTTAGAGGTACTATTTTTTCAATGTGCCGTTTTGTTAACTAATAAAATATTTTATTCTAGTAGATGAAATTGAATAGTTATAAAATATTATTATACATGAACTAATATATTGATATGTTTTAAACTAAAAATTTATCCTAAATAATTCTAATAACAATGAATATTAGATAAAATAATATTATTAATAAAATAGATTTTTAATTACGTTTTTTATTTTCATTTAAAAGTAAATTTACAAATTTTATATTTTTAATAAGATTAAAATCAAATTATTTTAAATTTTATAATGTAATTTTTTAGATATATAGTTTTCATTTTTCTAAAAATATTTATTTTTATGTTAATAATGAAAATAACCATTGAATAAATAACATAAATTTTATGAGATAATTACTAAAGCATTTTGATTAGGAAATTCCTATAAAATATTTTAAAAGAAAATATGAATTTTATAAGTGAAATTATAATTTTTAATTTTTTTAATCTGTGAACCCTTATTTAATATTTTGGTACTTTTCTTATAATTTTTCAAAAAAAATCAATACACTACTTATTTAGTATTTTAAAATTAAATTTTATCATTATTATAAATTTAATCTTATTAAATAGATTTAAAATTGGGAGTCATTTGATCAATGATATTTAAAAATGAAAACTTTTTTAATGCATAAAGGTTTAATTGAATATGTGAAAACTAGTAATCGTGGATAAAAAATTGTAAAAATGCGACGTTGAAGAGAAAAAGGGCCTAAAATGGGAGAAACATGTTTTTTAATTTATTGGTAGAAATTTTTATCAGACTTATCTTTTCCATACTCAGTTATTTATCAATTTATTAATTTCTCTCTCTATAGTTGACATTCCATTTTTGAAATTATTTTGGTATTTAAAAAATGTCATCCCTTTTAACTTATAAAAGAGTCACTCCATCCCCATTTCCACAAATAAAAAAACCTACATAGTTGGGCATAAATTTTGATAAAACCTCTCCTAAACACTTATATCCAACATAAATAGAATATGTACTTCAAAAAAGATCACCCCTTAATGGCATAACCACTATTACATAAGAGATAACCCAACCAGTAAGTTATATATTTCTAACCGTTGTATCCCCTTTTCTGTTTATTTACTTATTTAAATTTATTATTTATAAAATTAATTTTCCAAATATCTAAAATTAAAAAATTAATTTCCTTATTAAATTGGTATGTTGGTATACTGATGGTACAACATTGACCACCCATACATTTTTTCCTAAAAAATAAACATTTTTTTTGTGTTTGTACACTACCACCGCCACAAAATGTAATATTTTTTCTTCAATAACCAAACACATCAATTACCATTATTTAATTTAATAAAT
Organism: Viscum album; assembly: GCA_963277665.1. Taxonomy (NCBI): domain Eukaryota; kingdom Viridiplantae; phylum Streptophyta; class Magnoliopsida; order Santalales; family Viscaceae; genus Viscum; species Viscum album. The sequence continues at coordinate 1,657,679,410 of OY728119.1, forward strand.
AATTATTATATATATAATATATATTTTATATTTATAAATAATGTAAAATGTTTTTCAGTTCTCCCATTCATGGGAAAATGAAAACATCTAGCATGCGTACATGTCTACTAAGACCTCTGTGGATTGATTGATTTTATAACCTATATTTATCACAAACATTATTTTGTTGTAAAGACAATGTTTTTAATGGATAATTACTATTATTATAAAATTATTTTTCTTTTGGAGAAATAAATTGAAAAAAATGACAAACATATGGTCAATAAATAACCACGATAAATTCCAATAACCAATTGATCATTCTACTAGGAAAAAATATTTAATGTGAAATTTGAAATAAATTTTTATAGGGTATATTATTCAACCAATTATTTACAATTATGAATTAAAACAATGATATAATGTAAATACTATCATTATGGGTCTTTTATTGTTATATTACAACTAAATCACTTCAGGATCATCTATTAATTATAGTAAACTCTTATTTGGGTTAGTTTAACCACCTACAAGAATAATGATATAAATTTATATCATAAACTTATATAGAAATTTAATTTATTGTAGTATATGATATAAGTAATTAAAAAAATATATTTTTATGTTATGGTAACATAAAAAGTTTACTCTTTATTTAAGAAAACACAGTTTATTTTCTTATAATCATCAAAACATGGCCATCTTGAAATTTATATTTACAAATAAAAACCAAACAACAATAAAATGAAATTATGATATTAATAATAAAAAAATAAATTATTGTAATTTTCCTGACCTAAACATGATTAAAATTAGTGTAAGATGTAATTAAAACATTGGGATTATGAAACTTATTCAAAATGACCATAGTTACTCTCACCCAGTATTAAAAATTGATAAAACCAACTAATATACTAGTTGAAAATAATTATAAATTGTTTAAATAAAATGTTATTTATATGAATAATATTATGATATTTGTGATTATGGTATTTGTGAAATTTTTATAATTAATATTTAATTAATTTATTTTACCATATTCATATTTTTCAATGATCGATATCCTATATTTTTATGATTTCTATCATTTCAAATGATATCAAACATGAAAGAGGGTTTAATCAAAATATTACTCAAACTATAAGGTTTTTTTGAAAATTATTTTATGAAGAAGATCGTTCTTTAAGGATAATCCATCAAGGGAATTTTTATTCTTCATAAAACTACTAATCAATTAATTTGTATATTCCTGGGGTTTTATATTTCCTGTCAATTCCCATTGACATATATTTTGCCCAAATTCTTTTTATAAGTGATGATTACCACATAATTTTTTTAATAAGGGTTATTCCTTCAATCACATCCAAATTAATTTGATAATTTAAAAAAATGACCATATTTATAATTTCATAATTTATTGAGGCCATTTTATACTACATGATTTTTTTTAAAAAGATTAAATTAAAATTTAATCATTTTATATATGTTTTGTTTACATAAAAATTTAAAAAGATTCATTTTTAATAGTGGGTATGTTAATAAATATTTCAACCTTCTTCATCATTTTCTATGATACGTTCATTCATTTCTTTACTGGATTTTAAAAAACAAATCACAATGTCTATTATTTTTTAAACATTTATATATAATATGATTTCAAAATATTACATAAGTTTCTTATTTCCAAATTAATTGATTATTAGACCCGACCTTAAAACATTAAATAATCTTGAATTAAATGAATAATTCACATTGAAGATATTTTTAGGTTTAGAGTTTTAGAGATTTTGGCCATAACTATTACATTTGATCTCAAGAATTACAAAGTATACACTTCTACTCAGTTTCCATTTTTTCATAAAATATAAATACTTTGAAAAAAAGTTCCATGTCTAGTTCCATGTTTTAGACAACATGACTTTTCCTTGATCCCATCCTTGACCCTATTCATCATTAAGTCCTCTGAAAAACATTTTAAAACTTGGAATGAGCATAAAAAGCTCAATAAGGGATACACAAAGAAGAAAAAATGTTAGTTTTTCAAAACAATAAGTAAACCATGAATACTTTATCATAAGTAATACTTTTCACCTTTATAAAGTAGTAAACACTCTTCAATGAATAAAATATCATTTCTCACCCTTTTGTAACCAAAAGATTACCATAAAACTCATATAAAGAACACATAACATATAAAGGTAACATGGGACATAAAAATTCTTAAATAGAATAACCATACAGTCGACTAACACATATATCACTAAATGGAATATCCATACGACCGAATTCCATACCCAATACATTGGATGTTATAACGTAACCACTAGTCCTGGTTTATCACGGCACCACCCGTCATTTGGTTTATCACCTAACCACCCGTCAAATGTCCAAGTACCATCATTACACATAAAATATTGAAAATATAAACATTTAACTAATAAAATTTAATTATAAATCTCAAGAAATAATTTCAATATATTGAAATAACCAATCCATTTTTAAAAAATCATTTTCAATATCAAAAACCCAAAAACCGAATAAGGGATTTCTTTTCATTAAAAAAACAAGCCTTATAAATGAATCTAACTAATGATTATGTCGGTGGAGAGGTAATTGTCTCTGAAAACATTAAAAACATTCCTTTTTTTTCTTTTAGTAAAATGCTATGTAAAAAAATATTCCCTTTGAATTAAATGAAATGTCAAAGGGGTTTATACACCGTATAAAAGAAAGTTGTGTATAAATCAAAATATTCCTCAATGAAAGGAGATTGAGATAAAGTCCCTTACAAAGATAATTTTGTAAATAAAATAGATCTATTATGTGTATTAAATATTAGTGAAAATAAAGAAAGTATATATACAAGATAATATATCAAAATTAATTTCACACATAATCATAGCATTACATAATTATAAGTAAAAGATTAACCCAAAGAATGGAAATTCGGTTAAGAAGTTCCCTTAAAAAGAATTTTTTTTAAATAAAATAGACCCGTTATGTGTATTCACTATTAGTACACATAAATAAAGTATAAATACAAGATAATATATCAAAATTAATTTCACACATAATCATAGAATGACATAACTATAAGTAGAAGATTAACCCAAAGAAGGGAAATTGGATTAAGAAGTTACCTTAGAAAGATCATTTTGTAAATAAAATAGATATATTATGTGTATTATAAATTAATACACATAAATAAAGTATAAATACAATATAAGATATCAAAATTAATTTCACACATAATTATAGCATGACATAATTATAGGTAGAAGATTAACCCAAAGAATGGAAATTGGGTTAAGAAGTTCCCTTACCTCATGTCCGACTTGACCCGTTCGTTATTTAATATCCTGAATAATAAACTAAAGTTAATTTATAATTGAATAAGAAAATTTTTAAAGTTTATTATTTCTTTTATATCACTTATTACTATGTTATAAACATTACGTAATCATTTAAGTTAATAACAATCATTTTTTCGATATTTGGTACTTGAGTAAAAAATGAACTTCTTATATTTACAAGTTGTATATGTGGTCAAAATTCCATTATCTACAGAATGATATTAATTATTTAGATATCATATATATCATATATATCTAGTATATATATTAATTTATAAGAGTACATAACATTTTGAGATAATAAATGAAATGCATCGTTGATGGAGATGTTAAGCCGTACGTATTCATAAACGCTACTTTCATTTCTATTTCGTATTTTAATGGAATTAAAACATAATTATACATAGTTATATTATAATTCTAGTATAATAAAATATATAATATTATTAAATCCATCCTTTTTATGCCCCACATATGGAATTAACGAGTCATATCACTTTGAGGGGGCGGTAGTCCGCACTTCCTCAAATGAAATTATCGCGTTTACCCATAATAGAAACCATAAAGGTATTATATAGATGAAAAATATAGAAGCATAAAGATAAAATAAACATAAAATATATAATATATAAATATATTTCCATCATAATTGCCACCTTGAGAGGCGGTAGGAGATAATTGAACAATCACCGTTTCGTGAGGCATTAGTTTTCCATCCACAGAAACAATACGTTCCTTACCCATTAGATGGATGTGTGCGTAAGTTTAGTTCAAATAATTATAATAAAAACATAATAGTATATTTAGGATACTGGTGTTGTTATAAAAGAAAGTAATAAAAAGTGTTTAGGGGTTGGAGAAGTAAAATAAATGAAAAATAATTTAAGATAAACTGTTACCTTTAATTCGGGTAACTCCCTTTGGTTTGAACCAAAAGGACTTATTGAAGTTCCTTCTACCTAAGGTAAAGCTTCTAGGAGTATGAGAGGAATCTTGAGAGATTATTTGGACAGGGGTTGGTCGATCCAAGGGGCTTTAGAGGCATGAGGAATGGGTTAGAAGTGGTGTCCTTTTATAAGGGAGAGGAGGGGCTCTTTTGGAAAGTTTGAAAATGTTATTTTATTATAAACTTATATTCGGTTTAAAAGGGTCCAAAACTCATTTAAGTATAAGATATGATTACTCATGTTCGAAATAAAATCATAAAATAAGAATTTTACAGGTTTTGGATACTGTTTTAATATTTATAATCATATTTATTTAAATCATTTATTAATGAGGTAAACACTGCATCATTATTGTGTCATAAAAAATTTAATTTATTTTATGTCTAGAAATTATAAAAAAATAACATGATGTAGGAATTAATTTTTTATTTCCAATTAAAATTTATAGTTGAAATGATAACTTATATAACCCCATGTAAAAATTAATTTACTAAAAGAAATTTGTTTATGTCATTTTTTCATTTACTTTAAGTTAATTAAAAAAAGTGTCATTATCACTCTTAAGTGGCTCCATGGGGTCCCAAAATCTACCCAAGGATACCCATGGTCAGTCATGTATCAACCAATAAGGTTAGGACAAGTGTTAAGGTAATTTTGTATTATTGCAATATTCTTTTTACCTTTATTTACCCTATTTACCTTTAACCGCGGTAAATAAATGTCAAAATCTATTATTCACCAAAAATTATTTTCATATTATTGAACCAAATTTTACTTCATAATAACAACCATGTATGTCAAATTTTTGAAATTCAATTCACATAAGCTGTAAAATTTCATTTAAATGAAAAAGTCAGTTTTTAAACTACTACTTAGTGGTTTCACTATTAATAAAAAATTGAAGTTTTTCAAAAAAATACAAAACATTCAGCCTAAGATATATTTGATATTATGAATTCAAAAATTATTTCTATTTTACCAAAATGAAAACATATAAGTTGGATTAATTAATTTAAAATTAATTCCCATTGTCAAAACAAAAAGTATGTTTTTAAGAAATAATAACTATCAAAAGATTGATGCTTGTTTATGCCCAATTTCAAAGTGAAATTAATTCAAATGACCAACATTGGATTAAATGGTAAAAATATAATCTAATTACACTTTAAAACCAATTAAAAAGATAATATTACCATATAAGTAAATTAGATTAAAATTCAGTTTTGAATTAAAATACAGTATTTTTCACTATTCATTAAAAATGAATTTTATCATAAAAATACCAAAACATTTACCCAAAGTAAATTCTGGAATCCCGTTTCTGAATAAAATTTTTATTTTGTCAAATAGAACATATAAATGTTACCAAAACTATATTTAAAAATGGTTCTCTATTAAAAGGTGGTAAATAGACCTTTTAATTAATATTAGAGTATTTATGCTTAAAAATTAGATTCATTCACATTTTAATCCTCTAACTTTTATTGGATAAATGTAATAACATTTAATAAACATGTATAATCATATTTTTGTTAGTTCTATTCATTCCTACCTATAAAACTACTAGAAGTTAACTACCAATTAAAATAATAATATTATATTATTAGTGTGCAACATAATATTTCAAAGAAACCCGTTGTTGCGTATCGAGTACGCCATCAAACATAGCAACCCTTTTAATGTAAAATTAATTTTAATTCACAAATATTAATAAAAATGAAAATTTATTATTCTTTATTTACTTGGGATGTTACATTGATTTTGTGAAATTATTTACTTAACCATATACCCTTTATATATAATTTATATATAATATAATATTTCTTAAATTTATTCACTATAATTTTCCAATAAAATTAGTTTATGGAATTTGATTGCCATTTATTTTCCATGGGTTTATAATATTATGATTAATTATTCTATTTTTAATAAATTTCTTTTGTGAATCCATATGAAACTCATTCTCATTCCATGGGATCTTTCTGATGAGTTGAAAGACACCCATTTTCATTGTAAGGGTTCTTTATGCTATTAAAGTGAACGATATTCATTTTTTAATGTTTTATGAATCCAATTTTATTTTCAAGGGCTCATTATTATGTGATAAGTTATTTATTTAATGTGGAATTCATAAGAATAGATGATTATGGATGGGTTCCTATACCTCCCCCCAACGAACTGGTTTAATGCTTTTATCTCCTAAGTTATGTATCCACAAGTACATTTTAATTTCTCTTATGTGTGGGAACTAATGGTGTAACCCATTATAGTAATTTTCCCTATACTAATGTTTGTGAATGTGTTGAAATATGTTTCATAGTTTTATTATTATTATCATATACACCATGAATATACCAAAATTCTAATCTTATGGTCACAGGTAATATTAAATAATTATCGCTTATGTTTACCCTCACTAAGAATATAATCTCACCCCTTTATTTTGATTCCATTCACCTATGTTATGAAGATGTGTATAATGTGAACATATTATAGTAGGGAGTCTAGTGTGGATGAATTGTAGAGATTTTTTCAAAAGTTTTATAAACTACCTGGAATATGTAGCCAGTACATAGAGACATTAAACCATTAATTCTTATGAATGAGTGATTAATTTTTAGATGTATAGTTTACCATAATTAAATGATGAAAAAAATCATGTTTAGATTGGGTCCCTATAGTTAGTATCTGAGAAGTTTGAAGTTATTTATATGGATAAGTATACTATGTTTTTGTATTAGTATTAGGGAATATATTTAAAAACCCTAGATTTGAGTCTCACACTAAGGTGATATATTGAAATATGTGTAAAGTCTTGAGTTGGTGGACTTCCTAAAAAATATTATCTTAATACTATAAAGAAGACTATGTTATGGAAAAAATTCACCTATGTGTAATTACCCTGAAAAGGTTTTGTATATTGATGACTCAATCATCACCTTTATGCATAATAAGTAGTTCAAAAACTAAACTCATGGCTAGAGACTCCAACTAGATATTTTTTTATTGATCACATTACCTTTTAAGAACACTATGAATGATTGATTTAATAGATACATAAATGGATTTTGTTGAGAATTAAAAGGTAACTCAACACAAGGAGTGTAGTTTAAAATAAGATCAATATAGGTTAAACAAATAGAAATCTAGAAAAATTTGACTATATAATATAAATAGATTCCTTAAGGTTGAAATTTATTTTATCATTATAAAAGTTCACATGTACTATTAATGTTTTTTTCAATCATATAATCCATTTTGGATTTAGTAATTTATGGAACCAGAATGAACCCTAGGTTTGAGGGAATGTATTGAGATTACCTCAATGAAACAAAATTGGAATGGGAGGTGAAACAAGAAACCATGTGATTATTCCAATTAAGATATCATGAAATATGATACCAATATGATCATAGTAAAAGTCCCAAACAAAAAAAATGAGAGAAATATTGATTCTTATAAATGATCAAGTGATTACTAAGATGATGAAAAAAATGTACCATTTTCTATATATCAAAAATATTGAAATAATCACCATGGGTATTGACTCAAGTGGATTGGACGATGATTTACATGTGGAATATGGGGTCATGGTGAATTAAATTTTCATAGGAAAATGTTCAGTTTACATAAAATGATTGAAAAAAAGAGTTCCTCTTAAAGAACCATTAATAATTCAATGTATTATTTATAAGGAGATTGGAAATTACCCAAATCAATTCCCTTATCCCAAGTCTAACAAATATGATGATTATCACTAATCCTCAAGACGAATAGAACAATATAATACATATGAAATAACTACTTCTTATGTGAATATGTAAATTTAATTTACATTAACCCTCTATTCTAGAGGTGAGGATGTCTTGCTGCAATTTGATTCTAGGAAGATAAGATTATTTAATAATATTACTATTATTATTATTACTATCATGATTTGAATAAGTAACCATCCTTAAACATTACATAATCTTGAGTAAAGTCAAGAATTTTTCCTTATTTAACATTTAGGATCTTCTCATGTTTAGTGTTTTACATAATTAGGCTATAACTATTGCATAAAAACCATATAAATAAAAAGTTACACTTCCAATAGTATCCATTTCATTTATAAAACAATTTGTTTTTAAAAAAATAAACATGCATTCTTTTCATTGTTAATCATCATAACTTTTCTATGATTCCATCCATGATTACTTTATCCCTTAAATCACTTGAAAAATATTTAAATTTTTTGGATGAGCACAGAAATATATGTAAGGGGAACAAAACAAGGAAAACTATTTGTCTAGTGAAATCACTATAACACATTATATGTTGTTTGAGAAAATAAACAGATAAATTTTACATGATTAACACTTACACATTTTTCTCAAAGAAAAAAAACCCCAATATTAAGGAATTAAAACTCTTTTAGGTGATATAGAGCATCATATACAGAAAATTTATTAAAACCTTTTTAAATTGAAACAACTATATGGGATACTTACAATATTATTATAACCCAAGGAATTGTATATCTATAATGGGGATCACCCATCAAATAAGCTATATCAAGGTCACTAATGAGCTACAATGGGGCTAATCCCTTCAAGTAATCTATAACAGGATCACCCTTCAATTATAATGGGGATCATCCATTCGTATAAGCTATGAAGGGACCACCCTTGAGCTATAATGGGGATCAACCCTTAGTATAAGCTGTATCAGGCTCACTAATTTTATATAATTTTCAAATACCACTTCATGAATAAAATACATTAATCACAAAAACCTTTTGAAAAATTTATCAAATCTCATATGAAAATTATTTTCCTATAAAAATACCATTGTAATTTAAGAGCCCATTTCCATCACATAGATACCCAAAAAAGGGAATAGGGTATTATTTTACTTCTAAAATATATTAATGATTTTATAGTATGTGAAATAAAAATATCAAGTAATGATTATGGTGGTGGAGAATTCATTGTCACTATATACTTGAAAAACATTCTTTCTTCCATTTTGTAATGAAAGTAAAATGCATCATTTAAAAATATTACTTTTGAAAATATTGAATGAAATTAATTATAGAAATAAAATTTTCTATATAATAATTATATATATATAAATAAACATGTAAATTAACATCATGGTGAAAAATATTAAAAATGAAATCTGTAAATGATAAAGTTATCCCGTACCACTTTGAACAATTTAATCTAAATCTCCATGAATTAAAAAAATTTACCAAAACAATAAGTAATATTATTATAGATAAAATATGGATATTAAATTTCATAGTGGTTGTATATACCCCTAATAAATGGATAATAGTGAATATTGTCAAGAAATGCCTCAATGAAAGGAGATTGAGACAAAATCGTTTACCTTGATTCTGACTAGTCTCATAAATTATTTATCATCCTGAATAATAAACATAGGTTAATTTATAATTTATCAATAAATTTTTTAATGTTTTTTATTAATTTTATATCACTTATTACCATGTTATAACAATTACATGATTATTTATGTTCACATCAGACATTTTTTCATTACTCGATACTTGAGTCCAAAAATAAACATCGTATAATGTTAGTATTCCATGTGGTCATAATTCCATAATCTCTAGTAGAATATTCATGAAATAAGAATCACTTTTATATATACATCATACTTTTATATCAAACCATTAATTATTATAACTTAAAAAATTATCAACTTTATAATCATGGAGACTGTAGGTCATACGTACGCATGAGTAACGTTTCCATTTTTCAATCATTATTTTAGAAATAATGTAATAACTATTTTATCATTAAATAATGACCGTAGAATAATTAATATCATATTAATCATTTAAATATACTTACATATATCATCACATGATGTAGTTAATAAAATAAAATCACATCGCTTGTTGAATGTGATAGTTCACATGTTTGCACGAACGATAATATCATTTTTATGTTCATGGAAAGTATGAATGTAATTGATATATTATTTTATTATAATGATAAAAAATTAATTAATATCACTTATGAATACCATCATTATAACTAGTCATTAAATATAATGACTAAAAACAAACAATATCAGGTCAGGAGGTGGTAGTTCGCCGTACACATGAACAAAAAGTTCATTTCCCATTTGATGAAATTAGATATGGATTTAGTTTATGATATTAACATAATAAAATAACAATATACTGGTGATACTTTATTTATTATTTCATCATGGTTAGATTATATTTATATGAAGTGGAATATGGAATAAAATGTAAATTCTTAATGAAAACGATACCTCTTCTTCAGTTGATCACTTTTGAAGAACACCATAACAACTTTAAGGAAGGTGTTCTTCCAAAACTAAGGAATCAAGAATGGTGGGAGGGATTTTAGGAAGGGTTCTGGGTAGGTATTGGCTAAAACAATTTTTTTTTTCTGAAGTGCGAGTATTAGAGAAGAGTGGGTACCTTTTCATAGGAGAGGGGAGGGGCCAACTTAGAAACTCATAAAAATTAAATTAATATAAATTAATTTTTAAACTTGAATGAATCCAACATTAGTTATGTCCAATATAATATGATCATGGTTTTAAATCCTTTCATCCAATAATTTTTAGACACATATTGATTTTATTTTAAACCTCATTTTTTGTTTTACCCTTAATTAATTATTTTAATTTTAATTATGGTGACATAATTCTAAAAATTAAGATACTATAAATTTTACATATATGGGGTAAATTTACCATAAATTGAAAAATTATAAACATTATAACATTATAATATCCACATGTAGTTTTAATGAATTTAATAATTTTTAGATAATGTAATAAAATATTATTTTTATATAATATCAATTTTTTCTATTTTGACAGATTCATTCCATTGAATTTGAATAAAACTCAAACAGAGAGATAACTTCGAAATAAACCATTGAATAGACATATTATATGTCACAGTAATATATTAAATTCTTTAATAAACCTAATTAATTTTAATTATATTTATTCTAATATTTTTATTACTATTTATTATAAATTTATATTAATAAAATAATTACTGTATCAATGTTCTGTCAGTATTTGTGGTAATAATTTGATACCTAAAAATAGTAAAATAAATTTCCATGATGTATATAATTTCAATTGATTTATTTAGAATATTTAGTATTTATGTTTTATCATGTTTATCCATATATTAAAATTATTATACATATAATAAATAATAGGGTGACATGTTGTCAATTTCTTTTGTTTTAATAATATTTATATCACTTTCATTGACAAAAGTCAATTGAGTGATTCAATTAAAATCTTTAGGGGTTAAGGATGAACAATTATTTATACAATAGGATTTTGGAAGGTTTTAGGGTAATTTATTTTTCTGATCATATAATTTTATTATGTAAATTACCTGATTTACCTTTAATTATGTTAAATAAAAATTACTGTAGTTACTATTCATAATATCCCAAAAAAATAAAAGTAACCTATATACATAATTTAAAACCACTGATTCAAAATATGGACACCATTTTTGAAATATTAATAAATAATTTATTCATTAATAAATTTAAAATTAGTCTGTACTGACAAAATTTGAAAAGAGGATTTATTAAACTATAACCCATCTAAAGATTGACACATGTTTATATCAAATTTTAATGTAAACTTACTTACAATTTATTTTTTTTGATAATATTATAAAAAAATAATTTAATTATACTTTAAAACTAATTAAAAAGATAAAATAACAATATAAATAAATTAGATGAAAAACTATTTTGAATCAAAATATAGTATTTTCCACTATTAATTAAAACATGAATTTTACTAGAACAATACCAAAAATTTATCCAAACTAAATTTTGATTCCCTTATTCCAAATAAAAAGTAATTTTTTTTCATATAAAACTTATTAATGTTTCAAAAAGTAGATTTAAAAAGTTTTCACTCTTAAAATGTTGTAAAACTACCTTTAAAAAATCTTGGAGTATTTTATGCTCAAAATTTTATTAATTCACATTTTAATCCTCTAAAATTTAATGGGGGAGAGTAAAATTACATAATAAACATGTGTAAACATTATATAGTTATTAATGATCATTCCTTCAAATATAGCATCAATATGATAACTACAATTTAATATAAAAAATCAATAATATAATATTTTTCGGTATAACTCATTCTTGCGTGGAACGTAATATTTTCGAGAAACCCATTTTTTCATGTCATGTAAGCTATCATACATAGTGTCCCATTAAGGTAAAATGACAATATAATTCATAAATATTAATAAATATAAAAAATATTATTTTATAATTACCTGAGATGTTACATCCACCCCCATTTTGGAAATTGTGTTGTCAGAATTTTAAATTTTGGCTTGGTAACTAAGGTTTCACATTTCAAAATTACTTCATTGAAGCCCCACCTAAAAAAAAGATTTACTAAAAACTCTACTTTAAAATAAATAAATTGATGTATAATGGTCACTACTTACTAGGATTCTATTTAAGAGAACATGGATATGTAAGAGAAAACTATCCACGAAGTTCTGATAGATAATGATATAAAAAATTATTAGTAAAAAGTATACAATCAAAAAGCTATAAATCTGCAATGATCTAAGGGATCATTTGATTTATCAAAAAATAAGTTACTATGGTAGAATTTTTGCATTAAATATCCTTTCCCTATAGTTGTAGAATTCATTTACATCAATGACTAAGAACATAAGTAAAAAACATAATTTATATATTTCATGTTTATAATCACAATTTAATCATCATAATATTCCCATAATTATGATGTACATCCCTATGAATAACTATAATCATAAAAAAAACATAAACCATAAAGTTTATCAATATCTTAAATCCGAGGTCCAAAATTAAAGGCATGCTCCACTTTAAACAAAATCCTTTCATAAATATAACCCCACAAAACATCTTCTAGAATGGTTCTTAATAACTTATTATATATATCACATAAAACCACATATGGTATGTCTAAAACCTTGAACATATTGTTATCCTTGAAAAAAATGGCCCCTCAGGAGCTTCCATCACTTCAGTAGATGTCTCAACCTCAACTATAGTAGCAACAAATGATTTCCACAAACCTATTGGTTTCAGATCAGAATGATTTCATCCCTACATAATTAACATTGGACACTTATTTTCATAATGGGAAACTCATTGTAGCTAAAGAATCTTATTAGATATTGGATATTTATTATCTCATTGTTGGACTATTCTGGACCCTTTTCCTTTCATTCATGATCCTTGTGACCAAACATACCACAATGATAACACATTATAGATCTAAACATAGAATATCTCGCAGGCGGCGACGAACCCTAACGGCGTTGCCCTAATCGGATGTTGCGGAGCATTGCTCCACCCTCTCAGTCAGAGGGGGGAGTCCCGCAATCGCAATCTCATGGAAGGAATCATTTCTTACGGTTCTCCAATCCCGAGTATCTCCCTTCTTTCCCAAAGATCCAGATTTTGCCGAAAGTTCAAGAACTTTTTCAGGGCGCGCTGCAACTCCTTTTTTCCCCGTCGGAGCTCAATCGTGCCACGAAGTTATGTAGTCTCACGCTGGTGGCTAGATTTCATCTCAAGCGACCTTCAGTCGATGAATTTGATCGGTTTGTTTTCAATTCCTGGGACCTTCAGGAGCGTGCGGTAGTCGGATTAGTTGATAGACGTCATTTGATGATTCAGTTTGCGACGGAAGCCGATCTGATAACAGCCTGGTCCAAAGCCCCTCGAAGATTCAATGGGGACCCGTTTTTCCTGTTTCGATGCAGTCTTGACTTCCACATGAGGCGTGGTCCCTCGACGATGGCAACATGGGTGAGTCTCCCTGGACTCCCTCTGTCATTCCAAAATCCTGCCATTCTTTGCGCTATTGGGAACATGATAGGCAGATATATGTGCTCTGATCGTCGAACGAAGGCGGTCTGCCATCCTATCTGCCTGCGGATGTGTGTTGAGATTGATGTCGCATGGACGCTGGTGAAGTGGGTTTGGATCACTGATGGGAATGAATTTCATTGGAAGCAGGAGGTAAGATTTGAATCCTGGATGCTTTACTGTGTTAATTGTGGTCAGTTTGGACATGTAGAAATGGTCTGCCGTAGGAATGGTGCGGCTGGGGCTTCACAACCAGCGAGGGGGATGGGCAACAGTGACAGTGTTGCATCTGATTTAGCTATACCATTGTTGAAGGTTCTATTGAGTATATTTCCTTTAAGACCGGGCGCTGTGGAAGGTTTTCTGGAGCAAGGACGTTGTGTGGAAGGGATGTCTCTCGAGAAGACAGTGGATGAGGTGAATCACGTGGTGAAGGAAGTGGAGGCAACATGGCAACATGGTCCCTCAGAGAACACTAGTGGCGCTTTTAAAAAGGAGAAGCAGTGGAGGTCAAAAAATCCGTTGGTGAGTCAGGTCTTCAGTGTGGAGGAGTTGAATGGGAAGGAGGATGGTGTTGGAGGTGTGGTCTACTATAAGGCCCCGGCCTTATACCTTACTTAATATTGAATAAAATTAATAATTCACATTGAGGATCTTTTCAGGTTTAGAGTTTTAGAGAATTAGGACATAACAATTACATCTCAAAAGATTACAAAGTAGAAACTTCTACTAAGTTTCCATAAAATAAAAATTCTTAAAAAGAAACATGTCTAGTTCCATGTTTTAGGTAGCATGACTTTCCCTTGATCCCATCCTTGACCCTATTCCACATTAAGTCCTGTGAAAAACATTTCAAAAACTTGGGGTGAGCAAAAATAGCTCAGTAAGGGATACACAATGAATGAAAACTGTTAGTTTTTCAAAACAATAAGTAAACCATGTATACTTTATCAAAGTAATACTTTTCACCTTTATGAAGTAGTAAAAACTCTTCACTGAATAAAAGTTCATTACTTACCCTTTTGTAACCAAAATATTACCATAAAACCCATATAAAGAACACATAACATAAAAATCTAACTTGGGAAATAAACATACATAAATGGAATAACCATACGGTCGACTTCCACACATACTTAATGGAATAGCCATACGACCGACTTCCATACCTAATGCATTGGAGGTTATAACGTAACCACCCATCCTGGTATTCACGGCACCACCTGTCATATGGTTTATCACGTAACCACCCGTAAAATGTCCAAGTACCATCATTACACATAAAATATTGAAAATATAAACATTTCAATAATAATATTTCATTTTCAATCACAATAAGTAATTCCAAGATATTTAATTAATCAATCCATTTTCAAAAACCATTTAAAGGAGATTTTTGAATCAAAGTGTCTCATACCACTTTGAATCTTTTAATGGAATTATAATTTTAAAACATTAATGTTCATATAAATAAATACTTAAAACCATTTTGAAAACATGGACATTAAAGATAAAGATTTATAATAATGAATATTTAAAACGTTTAAAATGATATTTTTGTTAAAGAGTTTTTAACAAAATGAGAGACTCTTGAATACAAATAATTGCGGAATAAAATTTAATCCGAGCTTTATAATATCATGAGAATAAAGGGATTCATGATATAATATGTCAAAGGACAGTATACACACCATATAAGAGTGAATTGGTGCATAACAACAATGATGTCTCAATAGAAATGTAAATTGAGATGAAATCCATTATAAAGATGGTATCCTTAAATTAAGGACAAATCTATCACATAATTATGTGTGAGAAATATAAATACACCCAATATAAGTGGATATTAAGTGTTAAACAATCATAGGTTATTCACACATAATCATGGAAAAACAAAACCAATGACATAGATATTTAACTCAATGAAATGAGATTGAGTTATGATTTCCCATACAAGTTCGTAAGACTTTATCAATGAGATGATTATGTGTAGAAATAGTATATCTACACAAAGGTTTGTGGAAATTACAACATCGAGATTCCACACATAATCTTGGCATAACACAATCAAGAAGTACAGGTTTAACCCAAAGAATTGAAAGTGGGTTAAGAAGTTCCCTTAGAGAAATCTAACAACCTAACAACGTCACTTTAAAATTCAGAAAATGAGTTGATGAGAGAGAAAATGGTATCTCATCACTTGGATATAAAATTTACATAAATAATGATATATATAAACATATCACAACATAATATTATGTGAATTAAAAGACATAACAAAAGAAGTATTTTAAAAAGAGGAGGGTGAAAGGTCCCCTTACCGAGTTGGGTAACTTTCGAAACGTACACCCCATGGAAGAAGGGTCATACAATGAAGATGTAAATACCCATAAATGAAATTATACTACACAAAGTGTATAATAATGGGCAGTACATACACCACTCAAAGGAAATAGTGGTAAACAGAACATAAATGTCACGGGAATAAAAGTGAGATGAAAAATCCCTTACGAAAACTCGACAGCCTAACGACGCCACTTAAAACTTCCAAAAAATGGATTTTAGAGATCAAATAGGGTCTCTCATCATATTACAATAAAATGTACATCAAGAGGAATAAAAAATGACATCCCAATCATAAGAAATATGAGCTTAAAAGAAATGACATAAAAGAAATGACATAAAAGAGAGTACTTAAAAAGAAAGAGAGAGGTTGGATCCCTTACCTCGAGTCCGACTTGACTCGATCGTTCTTTAACGTCCTTTAAATCGGGTAACCCTTTTTAATTTGAGCTCAAAGGCTTCCTTGGAAAGGATTCTGCCCAAAGTTGAGGCTTCAATGATGAAGAGAGGTATTTTGAGAGATGAAATGGGCAAGGGTTGGCCGAGCCAAAGGCTTGAGAGGTGTGTGTAATGTGGTAGAGGTGGGGGCCTTTTATAAGAGGAGAGGAGAGGCACTCTTGGAAAGTTATAAAATATTACTTTATTATATAATGCTTTTCAGATTTTAAAGGTCCCAAAAGGATATATTTCTAGGATAAGGTGATAAGGTTTCAAAATCCACCCATCCAATAGGTTTGTGACAAGGTAGGTCTTAGATTTTACATTATCTTTTCATTTTATTTAAATCGTTAAATAATGAGGTAATCGCTGCATCATCATGGTGTCATAAATAATTTAATTTATTTAGGTTCTAAAAATTATAAAACAAATATCATGATGTAGGAAATCTTTTTATATTTCTAATAAATATTTATAGTAAAAAATATGACTTGTATAACCCAATGTAAAAATTGTTTTAGTAAAACAACACATGTTTGTGACATTTTAACTTTAAATTTAAATAAAAAGGTGTTAATGTCATTTTCCTACCAAAGTGGCTCCATGGGGTCCCCAAGTTGACCCATGGATTGTCTTGGTCGTCCATGAAACATCCAATGAGGGTAGGACATGTGTCTAGGTCATTTAATATTATTAAAACATTATTTTTACATTAAATTATACTAATTACCTCTAATCGCGATTAATAAACTTAAAAGTTACTATTCACCAAAAAATTATTTTAATCCCATTGAACCACATTTTACTTCTTAATAACAACCATGTATGTCGGATTTTTGAAATTCAAAACACAAAGGTGGTAAAATTTCATTTAAACGAAAAATCAGCTTTTTAAGTACCACTTAGTGGTTTCACGATTCATCAAAAATTGAAGTTTTTCAGAAAAATACCAAAAATTCATCCTAAGCTATTTTTGATATTCCGAATTCAAAAATGATGTATATTTTACAAAATTCAAAACATATAAGTTGCATTAATTAATTTAATAATTAATTCCCGCTGTCAAAACAAATAGCGTGTTTTTAAGAAACAATATCTATTAAAAGATTGACACTAGTTTAAGTCCAATTTCAAAGTGAAATTAATTCCAATGACCACCATTGGATTAAATGGTAAAAATATATTCTAATTTCACTTTAAAACCAATTCAAAAGATAATATAATCATATAAATAAATTAGATTAAAAAAAGGTTTTGAATTAAAATACAACATTTTTCACGATTCATTAAAAAATGAACTTTATCGGAAAAATACCAAAAATTTACACAAAGTAAATTTTGATGTCCTGATTCTAAAGAAGAATTTTATTTTGTCAAATATAACACATAAAATTGTCAAAAAGTGGATTTAAAAGAGGTTCTTCATCAAAAGGTGGTTAATCGACATTTTAAAGAATATTAGAATGTTTACGCTTAAAATTGGATTCATTCGCATTTTTAATCCTCTAACATTTATTGTAAAAATTAAAAATATTTGACAAACATATATAATAATTTTTTAGTTAGTTCTGTTCATTCCCCCCATCACAATGACTAGGCCTTAACTATAATTTAAAATAATATTATTTTATTATTAGAGTGCAATGTAAGTTTCCCAAGAAACTCGTTGTTGCGTATTGAGTACGCCATCGAGCATAGCATCCCCATTAAATTTATATTAATATTTTATTCACAAATATGGATAAATGTGAAAATGTCATATTCTTTATTTACCTGGGGTGTTACATCCTTCCCCCCTTTTGGGAATTTCCTCCTTGCAATTTTAAAATTGGGCTTGGAAACTTCATTGAAAATACCACATCGGAAAAGAGTCAGTAAAACAATCACTTTATAAGAAAGAGAAGTACAAAGGTCACCCGAGTTAACCCATACTAGGATTCCATGTAGGAAAACATGGATATGGAGGAAAAAACAAAGGGTTATGTTCTGAGGGAGAGTGATAGTAAACATGTCTAGGAGAAAGTTAACCATAAGAAAATCACAAACTTGTGATGGGTTAAACAATATTCGATTCCCCAGTAGGAAAAGTTAACAGACAGCATTTTTGTTTTAAGTTACTCTTCATTGAGTAATTTATTTTTGATCTTAAGGAAACATACTTACTTGTCATGTTGAATTTCAACTTTTACTAGATTCCTTAATCAAACTCATATTTTCTCCAAAAGACGAGTTTTTAGGAAGACTTGTTCGCATTAAGAGTACTATAATCAACTTCTTGAGAATCACCTAATCCAAAAAAGAGAACTATATATTTCCCATGTCTTTAGAAAAAATCCAAAACCAAAATTGTTAGTATGAGATTATATAATCCACAAAACTATAATCCTTTATAAAAAGAAAATCTATTCTTAATCTCCAAAATTTGTCCCAAAAAAAACCAAAGTTCAACGAAGACCATTCGATAAATAATTTGTCCATAAAATTCTTCAAAGTAAACCAAACTAAAATTGAAACCCAAATATTTGAAGGATTTAATCACATTGTATTCCAAGGTAAAAATTAACACTTATCTCCAAATAGCATCAGCTGCTCTCAAAGTCTCACATTGAAAACTAATTAACCTAATCACATATCCTCCATGATAGGTCAATAATTTCCATAGATAACCCAAAATCAACTTACTCTTAATTCATAAAATCATATAACTAAAAAGAAAAAGTCATACTAGCTAGGGACTTCACTTAGTCCAGTGGTAGGCGATAAATACCAGTTGGACTTTGGTTGTGGGTTCGATTCCCGCAGCTTTGTCCGACGCGACGGGTTGTCACACGGTCTGCATGTTGTCCTTTTTCCAAAACTATATAATTCTTAAAACATTCCCCAAAACAAGATAAAATATTCAAAAATAACCATAACATATTTTAACCAAAATTTTATCTCATTCCTTTCATATTCCATCATATCATAGAGTAACCCATAATTACCTAAAAAGTAAGGATCATATAAACCCTAATGGTTAACTTTATAATTATTACCTGAACTTCCACATCGAGTTGGTCATCTCGTACATGATGCATTAGAGAACTCACCAAGGTTAAAGTGGTTGATCATGACTCCTTGATAGTTGGTTTAGAACAACCATGAGATTCCTCATTGAATCCCCCATTTCATCCAATATCTTAATCAGAGAACCACCATAGTTTCTTTCAAACCCATTATCACTTTGGTGCCTATTAGATCCATCCATTTACTAAAAACAGAAATGTCAGTGTGAGTATATCAACAAAACCATTATGTACTAAAGAGGAAGATAAACACTAAGATATACTTACTCATTCACTTTATCTAAAACTAGGACTCTTTCTGAAATCCTAACCATTATGGTAATGTCACTTATTCATAGAGAATACCCTAACCTCTAAAGTTATCTAAACCTCCCTTTGATACCAACTATAAGGCCCCAGCCTTATACATTAATTAATATTGAATTAAATGAATAATTCACATTGAGGATCTTTTCAGGTTTAGAGTTTTAGGGAATTAGGACATAACTATTACATCTCAAAAGATTACAAAGTAGAAACTTCTACTAAGTTTCCATAAAATAAAAACTCTTAAAAAGAAACATGTCAAGTTCCATGTTTTATGTAGCATGAATTTCCCTTGATCCCATCCTTGACCCTATTCAACATTAAGTCCTGTGAAAAGCATTTCAAAAACTTGGGTTGAGTATAAAAAGCTCAGTAAGGGATACACAATGAATGAAAACTGTTAGTTTTTCAAAACAACAAGTAAACCATGTATACTTTATCAAAGTAATACTTTTCACCTTTATGAAGTAGTAAAAACTATTCACTGAATAAAAGTTCATTACTTACCCTTTTGTAACCAAAAGATTACCATAAAACCCATAAAAAGAAAATATAACATAAAAAGGTAACTTGGGACATAAACATACATAAATGGAATAACCATATGGTCGACTTCCACACATACTTAATGGAATATCCATACGACCGACTTCCATACCCAATGCATTGGAGGTTATAACGTAACCACCCATCCTGGTATTCACGGCACCACCCGTCATATGTTTTATCACGTAACCTCCCGTAAAATGTCCAAGTACCATCATTACACATAAAATATAGAAAATATAAACATTTCAATAACAATATTTCATTTTCAATCACAATAAGTAATTCCAAGATATTTAATTAATCAATCCATTTTCAAAAACCATTTAAAAGAGATTTTTGAATCAAAGTGTCCCATACCACTTTGAAGCTTTTAATGGAATTATAATTTTAAAACATTAATGTCCATATAAATAAATACTTAAAACCATTTTGAAAACATGGACATTAAAGATAAAGATTTAGAATAATGAATCTTTAAAACATTTAAAATGATATTTTTGTTAAAGAGTTTTTAACAAAATGAGAGACTCTTGAATACAAATAATTGAGGAATAACATTTAATCCTAGCTTTATAATATCATGAGAATAAAGGGATTCATGATATAATATGTCAAAGGACAGTATACACACCATATAAGAGTTAATTGGTGCATAACAACAATGAATTCTCAATGGAAATGTAAATTGAGATGAAATCCATATAAAGATGGTATCCTTAAATTAAGGACAAATCTATCACATAATTATGTGTGAGAAATATAAATAAACCCAATATAAGTGTATATTAAGTGTTAAAAAATCATAGGTCATTCACACATAATCTTGGAAAAACAAAACCAATGACAAAGATATTTAACTCAATGAAATGAGATTGAGTTACGATTTCCCATACAAGTTCGTAAGAATTTATCAATGAGATGATTATATGTAGAAATAGTATATCTACACAAAGGTTTGTGGAAATTACAACATAGAGATTCCACACTTAATCTTGGAATAACACAATCAAGAAGTATAGGTTTAACCCAAAGAATTGAAAGTGGGTTAAGAAGTTCCCTTAGAGAAATCTGACAGCCTAACGGTGTCACTTTAAAATTTAGAAAATGAGTTGATGAGAGAGAAAATGGCATCTCATCACTTGGACATAAAATTTAAATAAATAATGATATATAGAAAAATATACCAACATAATAGTTTGTGAATTAAAATACATAACAAATGAAGTCTTTTAAAAAGAGGAGGGTAAAAGGTCCCCTTACCGAGTTGGGTAACTTTCAAAACGTACACCGCATGGAAGAAGGGTCATACAATGAAGATGTAAATACCCATAAATGAAATTATTATACACAAAGTGTATAATAATGGGCAGTAAATACACCACTCAAATGAAATAGTGTCAAATTCAACATAAATGTCACGGGAATAAAAGTGAGATGAAAAATCCATTACGAAAACTCGGCAGCCTAACGACGCCACTTAAAACTTCCAAAAAATGAATTTTTGAGATCAAATAGGGTCTCTCATCATATTACAATAAAATTTATATCAAGAGGAATATAAAATAACAACCCAATCATAAGAAATATGATCTTAAAATAAATGACATAAAAGAGTGTACTTAAAAAGAAAGAGAGAGGTTGGATCCCTTACCTCGGGTCCGACTTGACTCGATCGTTCTTTAACGTCCTTTAAATCGGGTAACTCTTTTTTATTTGAGCTCAAAGGCTTCCTTGGAAAGGATTCTGCCCAATGTTGAGGCTTCAATGATGAAGAGAGGGATTTGGAGAGATGAAATGGGCAGGGGTTGGACGAGCCAAAGGCTTGAGAGGTGTGTGTAATGTGGTAGAGGTGGGGGCCTTTTATAAGAGAAGAGGAGGGGCACTCTTGGAAAGTTATAAAATATTACTTTATTATATAATGCTTTTCGGATTTTAAAGGTCCCAAAAGGATATATTTCGAGGTTAAGGTGATAAGGTTTCAAAATCCACCCATCCAATAGGATTTTGACAAGTGTAGGTCTTAGATTTTACATTATCTTTTCAGTTTATTTAAATCATTAAATAATGAGGTAATCGCTGCATCATCATGGTGTCATAAATAATTTAATTTATCTAGTTTCTAAAAATTATAAAACAAATATCATGATGTAGGAAATCGTTTTAGATTTATAATTAATATTTATAGTAAAAAATATGACTTGTATAACCCAATGTAAAAATTGTTTTAGTAAAACAACACATGTTTGTGACATTTTAACTTTAAATTTAAATAAAAAGGTATTAATGTCATTTTCCTACCAAAGTGGCTCCATGGGGTCCAAAATTTGACCAATGGATTGTCTTGGTCGGACATGACACATCCAATGAATGTAGGACATGTGTCTAGGTCATTTCATATTTTTAAAACATTATTTTTACCTTAAATTACACTAATTACCTCTAATCGCGATTAATAAACTTAAAAGTTACTATTCACCAAAAAATTATTTTAATCCCATTGAACCACATTTTACTTCTTAATAACAATAATTTATGTTGGATTTTTGAAATTCAAAACACAAAGGTGGTAATATTTCATTTAAACGAAAAATCAGCTTTTTAAGTACCACTTAGTGGTTTCACTATTCATCAAAAATTGAAGTTTTTAAGAAAAATACCAAAAATTCACCCTAAGCTTTTTTTGATATTCTGAATTCAAAAATGATGTCTATTTTACAAAATTAAAAACATATAAGTTTCATTAATTAATTTAATAATTAATTCCTATTGTCAAAACAAATAGCGTGTTTTTAAGAAACAATATCTATTAAAAGATTGACACTAGTTTAAGTCCAATTTCAAAGTGAAATTAATTCGAATGACCACCATTGGATTAAATGGTAAAAATATATTCTAATTTCACTTTAAAACCAATTCAAAATATAATCTAATCATATAAATAAATTATATTAAAAAGAGGTTTTGAATTAAAATACAACATTTTTCACTATTCATTAAAAAATGAACTTTATCGGAAAAATACCAAAAATTTACACAAAGTAAATTTTGATGTCCCGATTCTAAAGAAGAATTTTATTTTGTAAAATATAACACATAAAATTTTCAAAAAGTGAATTTAAAAGAGGTTCTTCATCAAAAGGCGGTTAATCGACCTTTTAAAGAATATTAGAATGTTTACGCTTAAAATTGGATTCATTCGCATTTTTAATCCTCTAACATTTATTGTAAAAAGTAAAAATATTTGACAAACATATATAATCATTTTGTAGTTAGTTCTGTTCATTCCTGCCATTACAGCGGCTAGACGTTAACTACAATTTAAAATAATATTATTTTATTATTAAAGTGCAACGTAAGATTCCCAAGAAACTCGTTGTTGCGTATTGGGTACGCCATCGAGCATAGAATCCCCTTTAAATTTATATTAATATTTTATTCACAAATATGGATAAATGTGAAAATGTCATATTCTTTATTTACTTGGGGTGTTACATCCTTCCCCCCTTTTGGGAATTGCGTCCTCACAATTTTAAAATTGGGCTTGGAAACTTCATTGAAAATCCCACATCGGAAAAAGAGTCAGTAAAACAATCACTTTAAAAGAAAGAGAAGTACAAAGGTCACCCGAGTTAACCCATACTAGGATTCCATGTAGGAAAACATGGATATGGAGGAAAAAACAAAGGGTTATGTTCTAAGGGAGAGTGATAGTAAACATGTCTAGGAGAAAGTTAACCATAAGAAAATCACAAACTTGTGATGGGTTAAACGGTATTCGATTCCCCAGTTGGAAAAGTTAACAGAATTTTTTTTTTTTAAGTTACTCTTCATTGAGGAATTTATTTTTGATCTTAAGGAAACATACTTACTTGTCATGTTGACTTTCAACTTTTACGAGATTCCTTAATCAAACTCATATTTTCTCCCACAGACGAGTTTTTAGGAAGACTTGTTCGCATTAAGAGTACTACAATCAACTTTTTGAGAATCACCTAATCCACAAAAGAGAACTATATATTTCCCATGTCTTTAGACAAAATCCGAAACCAAAATTGTTAGTATGAGATTAGATAATCCACAAAAGTATAATCCTTTATAAAAAGAAAATCTATTCTTAATCTCCAAAATTTGTCCCCAAAAAAAACCAAAGTTCAACGAAGACCATTCGATAAACAATTTTTCCATAAAATTCTTCAAAGTAAACCAAACTAAGATTGAAACCCAAATATTTGAAGTATTTAATCACATTTTCTTCCAAGGTAAAAATTAACACTTATCTCCAAATAGCATCAGTTGCTCTTAAAGTCTCACATTGAAAAGTAATTAACCTAATCACATATCCTCCATGATAGGTTAATAATTTCCATAGATAACCCAAAATCAACTTACTCTTAATTCATAAAATCATCTAACTAAAAAGAAAAAGTCATACTAACTAGGGACTTCACATAGTCCAGTGGTAGGTGATAAATACCAGTCGCACTTTGGTTGTGGGTTCAATTCCCGCAGCTTTGTCCGATGCGACGAGTTGTCACACGGTCTGCGTGTTGTCCTTTTTCCAAAACTATATAATTCTTAAAACATTCCCCAAAACAAGATAAAATCTTCAAAAATAACCATAATATATTTTAAACACAATTTTATCTCATTCATTTCATATTCCATCATATCATAGAGTAACCCATAATTACCTAAAAAATAAGGATCATATAAACCCGAATGGTTAACTTTATAATTATTACCTGAACTTCCACATCGAGTTGGTAATCTCGTACATGATGCATTAGAGAACTCACCAAGGTTCAAGTGGTTGATCATGACTCCTTGATAGTTGGTTTAGAACAACCATGAGATTCCTCATTGAATCCCCCATTTCATCCAGTCTCTTAATCAGAGAACCACCATAGTTTCTTTCAAACCCATTGTCATTTTGGTGCCTGCTAGATCCATCCATTTTCTAAAAATATAAATGTCAGTGTGAGTATATCAACAAAACCATCATGTACTAAAGAGTAATATAAACACTAAGATATACTTACTCATTCACTTTATCTAAAACTAGGACTCTTTCTGAAATCCTAACCATTATGGTAATGTCACTTATGCCTAGAGAATACCCTAACCTCTAAAGTTATCTAAACCTCCCTTTGATACCAACTATAAGGCCCCGACCTTATACCTTACTTAATATTGAATTAAATTAATAATTCACATTGAGGATCTTTTCAGGTTTAGAGTTTTATAGAATTAGGACATAACTATTACATCTCAAAAGATTACAAAGTAGAAACTTCTACTAAGTTTCCAAAAAATAAAAACTCTTAAAAAGAAACATGTATAGTTCCATGTTTTAGGTTGCATGACATTACCTTGATCCAATCCTTGACACTATTCCACATTAAGTCCTGTGAAAAACATTTCAAAAACTTGGGTTGATCATAAAATGCTAAGTAAGGGATACACAATGAATGAAAACTGTTAGTTTTTCAAAACAACAAGTAAACCATGTATACTTTATCAAAGTAATACTTTTCACCTTTATGAAGTAGTAAAAACTCTTCACTGAATAACAGTTCATTACTTACCCTTTTGTAACCAAAAGATTACCATAAAACCCATATAAAGAACACATAACATAAAAAGGTAAATTGGGACATAAACATACATAAATGGAATAACCATACGGTCGACTTCCACACATACTTAATAGAATAGCCATACGACCAACTTCCATACCCAATGCAGTGGAGGTTATAACGTAACCACTCGTCCTGGTATTCACGGCACCGCCCGTCATATGGTTTATCACGTAACCACCCATAAAATTTCCAAGTACCCTCATTACACATAAAATATTGAAAATATAAACATTTCAATAACAATATTTCATTTTCAATCACAATAAGTAATTCCAAGATATTTAATTAATCAATCCATTTTCAAAAACCATTTAAAAGATATTTTTGAATCAAAGTGTCCCCTACCACTTTGAAGCTTTTAATGGAATTATAATTTTAAAACATTAATGTCCATATAAATAAATACTGAAAATCATTTTGAAAACATGGACATTAAAGATAAAGATTTAGAATAATGAATCTTTAAAACATTTAAAAGGATATTTTTGTTAAAGAGTTTTTAACAAAATGAGAGACTCCTGAATACAAATAATTGCAGAATAACATTTAATACTAGCTTTATAATATCATGAGAATAATGGGATTCATGATATAATATGTCAAAGGACAGTATACACACCATATAAGAGTGAATTGGTGCATAACAACAATGAAGTCTCAATGGAAATGTAAATTGAGATGAAATCCATTATAAAGATGGTATCCTTAAATTAAGGACAAATCTATCACATAATTATGTGTGAGAAATATAAATACACCCAATATAAGTGGATATTAAGAGTCAAACAAGCATAGGTCATTCACACATAATCTTGGAAAAACAAAACCAATGACATAGATATTTAACTCAATGAAATTATATTGAGTTATGATTTCCCATACAAGTTCGTAAGAATTTATCAATGAGATGATTATGTGTAGAAATAGTATATCTACACAAAGGTTTGTGGAAATTACAACATAGATATTACAAACATAATATTGGCATAACACAATCAAGAAGTAGAGGTTTAACCCAAAGAATTGAAAGTGGGTTAAGAAGTTCCCTTAGAGAAATCTGACAGCCTAACGACGTCACTTTAAAATTCAGAAAATGAGTTGATGAGAGAGAAAATGGTATCTCATCACTTGGACATAAAATTTACATAAATAATGATATATAAGAACATATCCCAAAATAATAGTATATTAATTAAACGACATAACAAAAGAAGTCTTTTAAAAAGAGGAGGGTGAAAGGTCCCCTTACCGAGTTGTGTAACTTTCGAAATGTACACCCCATGGAAGAAGGGTCATACAATGAAGATGTAAATACCCATAAATGAACTTATACTACAAAAAGTGTAAAATAATGGGCAGTACATACACTACTCAAAGGAAATAGTGGAAAACACAACATAAATTTCATGGGAATAAAAGTGAGATGAAAAATCCCTTACGAAAACTCGACAGCCTAACGGAGCCACTTAAAGCTTCCAAAAAAGGGATTTTTGAGATCAAATAGGGTCTCTCATTATATTACAATAAAATGTACAGAAAGAGGAATATAAAATAACATCCCAATCATAAGAAATATGAGCTTAAAAGAAATGACATAAAAGAGAGTACTTAAAAAGAAAGAGAGAGGTTGAATCCCTTACCTCGGGTCCGACTTGACTCGATCGTTCTTTAAAGTCCTTTAAATCAGGTAACTCTTTTTTATTTGAGCTCAAAGGCTTCCTTGGAAAGGATTCTGCCCAATGTTTAGGTTTTAATTATGAAGATAGGGATTTGGAGAGACGAAATGGGCAGGGGTTGGCTGAGCCAAAGGCTTGAGAGGTGTGTGTAATGTGGTAGAGGTGGGGGCCTTTTATAAGAGGAGAGGAGAGGCACTCTTAGAAAGTTATAAAATATTACTTTATTATATAATGCTTTTCGGATTTTAATGGTCCCAAAAGGATATATTTCGAGGATAAGGTGATAAGGTTTCGAAATCAACCCATCCAATAGGTTTGTGACAAGTGTAGGTCTTAGATTTTACATTATCTTTTCATTTTATTTAAATTGTTAAATAATGAGGTAATCGCTGCATCATCATGGTGTCATAAATAATTTAATTTATTTAGTGTCTAAAAATTTTAAAACAAATATCATGATGTAGGAAATTTTTTTATCTTTCTAATGAATATTTATAGTAAAAAATATGACTTGTATAACCCAATGTAAAAATTGTTTTTGTAAAACAACACATGTTTGTGACATTTTAACTTTAAATTTAAACAAAAAGGTATTAATGTCATTTTCCTACCAAAGTGGCTCCATGGGGTCCCCAAGTTGACCCATGTATTTTCTTGGTCGGCCATGACACATCCAATGAGGGTAGGACATGTGTATAGGTCATTTAATATTATTAAAACATTATTTTTACCTTAAATTACACTAATTACCTCTAATCGCGATTAATAAACTTAAAAGTTACTATTCACCGAAAAATTATTTTAATCCCATTGAACCAAATTTTACTTCTTAATAACAACCATGTATGTCGGATTTTTGAAATTAAAAACATAAAGGTGGTAAAATTTCATTTAAACCAAAAATCAGCTTTTTAAGTACCACTTAGTGGTTTCACTATTCATCGAAAATTGAAGTTTTTCAGAAAAATACCAAAAATTCACCCTAAGATATTTTTGATATTCCAAATTCAAAAATGATGTCTATTTTAAAAAATTCAAAACATATAAGTTGCATTAATTAATTTAATAATTAATTCCCACTGTCAAAACAAATAGCGTGTTTTTAAGAAATAATATCTATTAAAAGATTGACACTAGTTTAAGTCCAATTTCAAAGTGAAATTAATTAAAATGACCACCATTGGATTAAATGGTAAAAATATATTCTAATTTAAATTTACAACCAATTAATAATATAATATAATCATATAAATAAATTAGATTAAAAAGAGGTTTTGAATTAAAATACAACATTTTTCACTATTCATTAAAAAATGAACTTTATCGGAAAAATACCAAAAATTTACACAAAGTAAATTTTGATGTCCCGATTCTAAAGAAGAATTTTATTTTGTCAAATATAACACATAAAATTGTCAAAAAGTGGATTTAAAAGAGGATCTTCATCCAAAGGCGGTTAATCGACCTTTTAAAGAATATTAGAATGTTTACGCTTAAAATTGGATTCATTCGCATTTTTAATCCTCTAACATTTATTGTAAAAAGTAAAAATATTTGACAAACATATATAATCATTTTTTAGTTAGTTTTGTTCATTCCCACCATTACAACGGCTAGGCGTTAACTAAAATTTAAAATAATATTATTTTATTATTAGAGTGCAACGTAAGATTCCCAAGAAACTCGTTGTTGCGTATTGGGTACGCCATCGAGCATAGAGTCCCCTTTAAATTTATATTAATATTTTATTCACAAATATGGATAAATGTGAAAATGTCATATTCTTTATTTACCTGGGGTGTTAAATCTGCAATGTTCTTACTTCTAATTCCTTACAAGAATTGGAGAATGAGAAGACTGATAATGCTGAGGGAAGTAATTCACGGAATGAAAGTGGCAGTAAGAATGCATTATCTAGTGAAATTGCAAGGTCGAAGGGGACTTGTTATGTTTATCAACTTGTGGAACAACCACGTTGTCTAGATATGATTGATTTTAACAGTATTTCTCAGTAGGATCAGGGAGAAAATGAGGGGTATCAAGAGGTGCGCATCACTGGAGAATGGGGGGAACTCTCTGATAGTGGCAAGGAGAATGTGGACAGCTTGGTCTGACCCTCCTATAGCGAAATTGTAAAGGATGGGAAAAAGAATATGTCTAGGAGTAAGGGATCTATGTCAGTTCCAGCAAGAACAAGGGTGAGGAAAGATCATTCCTATATACCAAAGCTGGTGTCTACCAGGTCCACTGTTGGGAAAGGAGCGGCAGACTCTGGATTGAAAAAGGCTATGCAGTCTGCTAAGGAGCTCATTTATTTGGAGAAGTTGAACCTTAGAGGGAAATATGACAAGATCTTGAAACATTATGAGAGCTCAGAGTGGGAGTCAGCTACTGCAGAGGATGAAACCTATCTTGGATGTGGTGAAGGGTATGACTTTTATGATTTTTAGTTATCTTTATGCCTTGTAATGCCTGCTGGTATGCTTTTATTTTATTCTAATAAATGGTCAGTGGCTTAGCCTTTGAATTTACTTTTCTGGTATAGATCTAAACATACATTCCCCAAAATGTATTTTCCAATACATGGAACAAGTTTTAGGATTACATCTAGAATTCTTAGTTGGTTCCTTTTCCACTACTAGAACCCTAATAGTTTCATACTCTTATCATATTGTGGAATGTAAGTATAGAAAAACTACATTTCAAATTTCTCATCACAACAAAACACTTTTTCATAACATTTAAATTCTCAAGAGGCCAAAGATATTCACAACCCTGGTTTCAATTTGGAGTAAAATCAATTAATTTTAATGTCAATGTATAGAATAAAATCTGGAACATATCTAACCAGTATTTTCAAGTTTGCTTCATATGAAAAAACTGAATCATCATCCTTTTTTTTAATTCCAAGTACTTTTTCTCCATCCTAAGCTGAACAACCTTAGGGAGGTATTTCATAAGGAAAATATATTTAAATGCTTCCCATTTCATGGTATCAAGATAATTTGTCTCTCTATTATTCTTGACCAATGACCACCATTGATCGTCTTCACATTCAAAATGATATATGGTAACTTTTAACTTTTGATATTCCAAACATCCCATGACTTCAAATATCCTCTCCAAGGTATTGATTCATCCTCTAGATACCATTGGGTTAGATAATGAATTGAATGATGGGGGATGTTGCCTCATATAATGTTCCCTTAATAACAAACCCCTCTATGGTAGATCAAGATAATCACATGCATGGATACCAACCCCCTTTATAGCCTATGTCAACTGAGCCATAACTACATCAAACCATTCAGTTCCAATTCTGACCACCTCATGATGTTTATTGGAAAGGTTCTTTTCCTCTCGATTCCATCCCATTACAGATCTCCTATTTATTTTATGGAAAACCATTCTATATAGACATAGTGTTGATGAATCAATAAGGTAATATTAACATTAGACATCATTTAAACATATCTATAATGTAAATTCCTCTATGGGAATAACATTAACACCATCCCAATATCTAAAGTTCAATAAAACATCTTCTGATATCAACTATAGGAACCCAATATTAAACATTAAATAATCTTGGTTAATCTCAAGAATAATACTTTATTTCACATTGGTAATCTTTTCATGTTTTGAGCTTTAGAGAATTATTCAACAGTTATTACAGAAAAACCCATAGAAATACAAATTGGACACTTCCAACAGTATCCATTTCTATCATAAAAAATGTTTTGAAAAAAAACATGGATTCTATTTATGCTTAATTATCATAACTTTTACATGATTCTATACATGACTCTGTTCTCCCTTCAATCATGTGAAAAAATTTAAAAAATTGTGATGATGAAAAAATATCTATAAGGAGCATAAAATAAATAAGGCCATTATTATAGTGAAAACATGGTAACCAATTTAATGTTCTTTTACAAAATGGAATGAAACTATTTCACAAGAATAAAATTATGCTTTATTACCAAATAAAAACAATAAAACCAATATCAAGCAATGAAAACTACTTGGTGACTTAGATAATCATTTACATAAAACCCTATCAAACCCCTTTAAATTTAAATAACCATTTGACAGACTTCCTATATAATTATTAAAAAAATAATTGGACATCAATAATGGGTATAACTATTTATAGTAGCTATATCAGCCTCACCAGTGGGCTATAATGGGGATCATCTCTTCATATAATCTATAATGGGATAACCTGTGAGGTATAATGGGGCTCATCCCTTTATATAAGCTATTTCTGGATCACCTTTGAGCTATAATGGGGATCAAACCTTCATATAAGTTGTATCGGGCTCACCCATTTCACATAATTCTCAAGTACCATTTTATGCATAAAACATGTTCATCACAAAACCCTTTTGGAAACTTATTCTAATCCCATATGAAAATTATTTTCGTATAAAAATTACATTTTTATTTAGAAATAAATTATCAATATCAAGATACCCAAAAAATGAATAAGTTATTATTTTACTTTTAAAATAAATTAATGATTATAGAGGTATCTGATCCAAATTTCAAATACTGGTTAAGGTGGTGGAGAATTTGTTGTTACTATATACAAGAAAAACACTCCTTTTTTCATTATGTAAAGAATGTAAAATGCATTGTATAAAAAAATTTCCTTTTGAGAATATTCAATTAAATTCAATATAGAGATAAAATTTCCCATATAATTATTTTATATTCATATAAATAAATATGTAAATAAATATCATGAATACAAATATTATATAATTAAATATTTTAATGTTCAAGGTGTCAAATACCACATTAAAAATTTGAATATAAATCTCCACGGATTTATAAATTTAGAAATAAATAAATAAAATTATTATAGATACAATATGGATATGAAATGTCATAGTGGTTGTATATACACCTTATAAAATGATAATGGTGAATATTGTCATGAAATGCCACAATGAAATGAGATTGACATGAAATCCCTTAACCTGATTCTGACATGTATAGTATGTTATTTATATTCCTGAATAAAAATAATAGGTTAATTTATAATTTAATAATAATTTTTTTGAAGTTTATTATTCATTTAATATCACTTACTACCATGTTAGGACAATTACATGATTATTTAAGATTATATCAGACTCTTTTTCAATATTCAAAACATAAGTCCAAAAATGAACATGGAAAGATATCAATTGTCTATGTGAGAATAATTAAATAAATTATAGTAGAATACCCATGGCATCATAATCAATTTTATAAATCCATAATACTTATAAATCAAACCATTAATTATGGTAACTGAAAAATAAACAATGTTATAATAATGGAAACGGTAAGCCATACGTACGAATGAGTACCATTTACATTTTTCATTCATAATTATGGAAAGAAGGTAGGTAATATTTTATAATTAAAGAATTTTAATAACATCAATAATATCATATTAGTCATTTAAATATTTTTTATATACCTTTCAAGTTATTGAGTTTATAAAAATGAATCACATCGCTTTGAAGAGGTGATAGTTCACACGTATGCATGAATGACATTATCATTTTTATGTGTGTGAAATATAAGAAAGTAATTTATATATTATTGACATATAATTATTAATATATAATTTATATCACATATAAATTCCATCATTATATTGAATCATTAAATACAGTGATGAAAAATGAACTATATCAGTTCGCGAGGTGGTTGTCCGACGTACACATGAATGAAAATTTCATTTCCCATTTGATGAAATTTGATATAGATTGAGAGTATGATATTAAAATAATAACATCTCAATATATTAAAGATTATAGAGTTGTTATTTCATCATCTTTGGATGATATTTGAAGGATATGGAAGAAAATTTGAAATATAAATACTTAAAGAAAACGATACTTCTTCTTCGGTTGATCACTTTTAAAGAACAACTTAACAACTGTAACATGATTGTT
The DNA here is from genome assembly GCA_963277665.1 of Viscum album. Taxonomy (NCBI): domain Eukaryota; kingdom Viridiplantae; phylum Streptophyta; class Magnoliopsida; order Santalales; family Viscaceae; genus Viscum; species Viscum album. The sequence goes on from OY728119.1 coordinate 1,657,713,573, forward strand.
ATGCCTAAACTAAGGCCTCACTAATTTTGGAAGGGATTAGAGTAAGGTTTTCGGTCTTCTATTTTCTTAACCAAATGGGTTTTTAATTGAGAGTATTTGAGAAGATTGTGTATCCCTTTATAGAAGAGGGGAGGAGCTTCCCTAGAATCTCTTAAAATATTAAATTAATATATATAATTATTTATATACAAATTACTCCAACATGATTTAGGTCAAAGTTACAATGATTATGGTTCGAAATAAAAACATCCAATAATTATTTTACATGAATTTATTTTATTATAAACCTTATTTTTTCTTTTTATCATTAAATAATCTAATTAAATATTAATTGTTATAACAATATTTTAAATATTAATAGTCTATATTGTATACTTATATGGGAAAACTTTTCCATAAATGGACACTTTATGTACATTAAGACCTTATAATATCCACTTCTAGTTTTTAATGATTTTTATTATCTTTAAATAATTTAATAAAATATTATTTTTATTAAATAGCAATATTTTCAATTTTTACACTATTCATTTTGTTGAATTTTAATAAAATACAAACAGAGAGATAACATTAAAAAAACCATTAAATAGGATTATAATATTGCATAGTCACCAATATAATTTTTATAGCAACATATTTAATTTTAATTATATTTATTTTAATATTTTTGATATAATTTATTTGATATTTCTATTAAAAAAATAATTAGTGCATCCCTGTTGTGTAAATAATTATGGTAATTATTTGATCATTAAAAATTAAAAATAAATTACAATTATATAGGAAATTTCATTATATTTCTAGAGACTATTTATTATCTACCATTTATTAGGTTTTCACCTATATTAAAATTTTTATACTTACAAGAAGTAAGAGGAAGAAATGTTTTCAGTTTCTTTTGGTTTAATAATATTTATATGAGTTTCATGGGAAAAATCAATTAAATGACTCAATTATGATCATTAGGTGTTAAGGGTAGGCTTTTTTCATCAAATATGATTTTATAAGGTTTTAGGGTAATTGTATTATCCTTTTAATATTATTGTGTTACCTAAATTACATGATTTAACTTTAATCGTGTTAAAAACATTACTGTTGTTACTATTCAAAATATTCAAAAAATAAAAGTAAAATATTAAAATAATTTGGAACCACAAATTCAAAATATTTAATCCATTTTTCAATGTAAAAAATATAGAAGTTTCAGTAATTAAATTAAAATTAATCCACATTGATAAAACGAGAAAACATGTTTTTTAAAAAATAAACACATCAATACATCAACACGTGTTTATATAAACTTTCAATGTGAAATTAATTATAAATAATTTTTTTATTAAATTTAAAAACATAATATAATTATAATTTAAAACCATTTAATAGGATATTATAATATTACAAACTATTTAGATGAAAAATAATTTTTGAATAAAAATACAATATTTTTTACTATTAATTAAAAATTATTTTTATCAGAAAAACACAAAAAATTTATCCAAAATAAAATTTTATGTCCCACTTAAAAATAAGAAACTTATTTGATCAAATAGGAATTATTAATTTATCAAAAGATATATTTAAAATGGGTTCTCCATCAAAAGGTGGTAAAACTACCTTTTCAAAATATTACAATATTTTATGCTTAATTTTTTTTATTATCATGTTAGGCCTCTAAAATTTATTGGGAGAAAGAAAAAATATATCATAAATTTTTTTAAATATACTATAGTTTTTTATTCTCATTCCTAACATTAAAACAGATAGCTAATAACTACCATTCAAACTAAAAATATTAATAATATATTATTTTTTGGTATAACTCAATATTTTGTGCAACATAAGATTTCAGAGAAACTCATTGATGCATGTCGGGTATGCTATCGTACATAGAGTCTCTTAAAGGTAAAATTATTATCTAATGTATAAATATTTATAAATATTAAAAATTATTATTCTATAATTACATAGGATTTTACAATTTGACTATCAAAGAAATATTATTGTGGTATGATTGTTGAATGTCAAGATGATATTTATGAGAATACACCTAGTAAAAATCATATTATCCTTCGATCACATGAATTTAATGAAGGATTGGTTCTCTCTACTTAGTGTAATTTTTTTCAAGAAATAATGGTATCATATCAATGCATTGTATTTTTTCAGTTTACAGATGGTAATAAATACCAACTAGAAAAAATTCATATAATGTGGGTGTTGATATAGAATAACGATAGACTCATGGACCAAATAGATAGAGAAAAACTATATATCTGGGACATATTTATGAAGAGTAATGAGATATGTTTTAGACATTTATAAGTTTTACTAAAAATTATATCAAGAGTCATATATTTAATTTATATTCACATAGATAATTCTATTGTTATGTGATAATTATAATTATATGGAACCAATATATTGGGGGGGGGAGGAATTTAATTCTAATTGTTTATGTATCCATAATAATAATAATAATAATAATTTATTATTATTATTATTACTATTATTATTTATGACTATAATTTTAAAGGAGGTCTCTCTATTATATCAAAAGGATTGAAACATGAGAAGATACTTTTCCATTGAAGATATGAACACAACTAAATAAAAATTATTCATTAATAAGTGATACATTATAAAAAAACTAAAACTATATAATAGCCACCATATGTTATCAACCACTATGTATTTAGTATATTCATTAAAAGTGTATAAATTCGAAGGAAAAAATAGATTGAAAGAATAAAACCATAATAGATAAAAAATATTCTATACCATCTTCAATCCTAAGGATCACCAATAATGGAAAAAAAAATCTAAAATGAGGATAAACTCTATTAAAGGAGTTTGAATTATGATAAATAAATAACATGGATTAAGAATTGAGCCATTGAATATTGATTATAATGAATGAAAGATTTAGTATGTCTGTATATTGGAATGAAATATTCCCATTATAATTATGGACATTGAAAATATGGTTATTGAAAATATGGGCATTTCAAAAATGATTATTTAAAATATTGTGGTTAGTAATCATTAAAATATGTATAATAAATTATTATGTATCTAAGTAGTAAATTAAATATAATATAGCTCACAAATAAATAAAAAAATATACTATATTTTTTTAAATATAAATATTTATGTATTATGAATAAATATTCATTAAAATATTATAAATTTATTATATGATTTAAATATAAATGTAATTCAATTATTTTAATATCAATGGATTATTAAAATTAAATTTTAGAATATAAATAATCAATGGAATTTGTTAAACGTATTTAGTATAACAGTAATATTTCATTTTTTTAAGAGAACTATTTTGTTAAGATGTGGATATTTTATCCTAATTGATTAAATGAAATCTTTTTAATTTTTTTTATATATTATGTTATATAGGAACATAACAAAATATATAAATTTATTCCAAATTATAGTAACAAAAATTAATATAAAAAACATCATTTTTTTAAAATATAATCAAATTTTACTTATAAATATTTTCATTTAAAAAATAAATTTATAAATTTTATTATATAAATTATATAAAGCTAAATTAATTTTTTTATTCATAATTTTAAAATTATCTTAAAATAAATATTTTTCAAATTTTTATGCCGAATAATTGTTTATTGGATATTGAAAAATATCTTTTTAAAAAAATAATATAATTTTTATAAAATTATTAGTATATAATTATAAATATTAAATTAATGAAATAATTTTCCTAATTCCAAGAATTTATTTTCTAAGTGAATTTTAAATTTAAATAATTTGGGCTTTTAATTTTAAAACCCATATTTTACAATCTGAACGGAAGTTATAATTTTAGAAAAATTCATTTTCATGAACTACAAATTTATTATTTCAAAATCAATTATTATCACTTTCATAAATTTAAGGATGTTAAATTGATTTCAATTTTTGAAATAGTAGTACTATATTATGTAAAAAAATTATATTTTTATTAATAAAGGATAAACTTCCTCGATAAAAACAAGTTGCCACTGTTAAAAACAAAATGGTAAAAATGAGTAACCTAAGAGTTAAACGACTAAACATGGTAAAATATTATAATTTCTTTTTTTGAGGTGTTTATAAGACTTATCTCTAGTAAAATAAATTATTTATATATTTTGGATCTACATGTTATGAGTATGACTTCCCATTATTGAAAATATTTTTGGTGTTTACAAAAATATCATATCTTTTAACTTATATGGGAAACACCCCTACAATCCACACCCTCTACTCCAAAATCCATGTATATTGGACCAAAAACTACCCAAAAAATCCCTAACACTCTTATAAAACTTAATGAGTTCATTTTATTTTCAAAATAACATCACTAAAATGATAAATCACCCTTCAAATGAGATTACACATGTAGTGAGGTATATATTTATAACTTCTTATCACTATTTTATCTATTTCATATGTGTCTTTCATCATTATAATATTTAATTACAATATATAATAAAGTTAACATTTTAATTTTTATTATATTGGTGTGATATTATAATGATTTCACATTCTCTAACCATAATTCACCTTTTCCTTAAGAAAAGAAAAAAAATGAAATTTCTGTGTGGGCAGACAACTACTTCCATAACATGTCATGTATCATTTTCTATAAAGAAATTTCATAGATGTTCATAATGAATAACTTTATAAAAAATTATGATATTTATAAGATATTATACATTCTGTAATTTTACATCATATTATTCATTTCTCCTATTCTATAGAAAATGAATTGATCCACCATGTGTATGTGCAAACTATAACCTCAATGGAATGAATGATTTATATTATACTTTTCACCATCACCTTACACAAATGTTTTTGATAATTGGGTTAATTTATAAATATTATGTTTATCAAATTATTAATATTATAGAATGACAAATTTGGTGGCCTATAGATTGTATGTGCAATAAGCTAAAATTTTAAATTCAACTATCTGAAAGAGCATTCTAAGAGAAAAATATTTTTCCTCATACTATGAAATAACTTTGTATAAGGTATATTATTACTTTATTTATTTAATATTCAGTCATAAAAAACTAATAAATAGTAATTTAAATCATTATTCTTTTGTTTTAATGATACTATAACTAAATCACATTATAATAATCCATTTATTATTGTATGTTTATGTTTGGGTCAATTTAACCACCCACATGAAAAATAATATAAATTTAAATCATTATGGATTATGGGAATTTAATTTCATATATTATATTATATAAATAATTAATTTTTTTAATCTTATATTATTATAAAAATATAACTCATTTATTAATGAAACGCTCTTCATTCGCTGAGAATCATTAAAACATGTTTATCGACATATTATTATTTTCTGTTAGTAACATTGATTCATAGAAAGTTAAATAATAATATTGAAAACAATTATAAGAGATTAATTATAGTACCATTTATGATTTTGTAATGATTTCCACTAGGGAATGAAATAATAACAACTACATAATTATGAAACAAGTGAAAAATGAACAAAATTACTCACACTCAATATTGACAATAAATAGTAACTATCAAATATAACTATAGAGATTAGTTTTAAAATATGGTTACATAATGTTATATATGTGAATATGGATATTAAATATGATATTAAGGTATTTATATTTCATATTCATGACATTAGACTTCATTAAACTATGTAGAGAAGTATGGAATGGGGTTCTCTATCTATAATTTAATTTTTTGAGGCATATTTCAAAATGTGTACCATAATAAAATTATGATAATGTTATTATTTCCTAGTGAATTTATTTTAATATATTCATGTTTTCTGAAGAGAAATAAATTTTACTTTTTTAAAGTGATTTTTTTTCAAAAGATACCTAATATAAAAGTGTTTTTTGATCAAAATTTTACTCAAATTGTAATGGTTTCATTTCCAATATTATTTTCAGATCAATATTATTTATGAAGGATAAGACACATGGGGAATAAATATTATTTATAAAAACTCTAATAATTTCCATTTTATATTAATCATATTTTATATGTTCCATCAAAAATTTAATTTCCCCTTGTCATTGATTTTACCTCAAGTTATTCTTGTAAGAGAAACTAACCCATCTCTTCTCTTCGACCATCATTCTCACTTTATTCTTTAGGATAATTCACTATGTGATTTTGAAAATTTCATTATGTAATCTTATATAATTTATTTAGTTCATTTTATACCACTATAACTTCTTCAAAAAGTTTGAAATAAATTTTTTATGTTTTCTATATGTGTCATTTTCATCATTGAGTAAAAAGGTTATATTTTTAACATTATCCACGTGAATACCTATTTATTCTATATATTTCATTTTACATGACACTTACATTTTAATATTTATATTTTCTATAAAATAAAAACATATTTTCCTTCATTTTTAAAATATTTCTATGAAAATGTTTTAAAAATATGAGGGATGCTTCTTATTTACAATGTTATTGATTTGAGTAAATGCATACTAAACCTAAATCCCTTCATCTATAAGGTGTGTTACCAAATGATTTATCTTTTTATTAAATTCTATTTAACTTAAATGTTTATTTATTTCATTGGATATTAATTTGTTTTCCATGGGTTTATAGTGTTATGAATAATGATATAATTATTAATTATTTTCTATTTTGAATCTATGTGAAATTTTTTTCCTTCCATGGGTTCTGTGTGACATGTTGAATGAAGACCATTTTATTTCTATGGGATATTTATCAATAAAATTGAGTGTTTTTCATTTGTAATGTTTTATGAGATATGTATTATTTCAATGGATTATTTATGATGTAGTTAGTGATCTATTTTAATATTTACTCACATGTATGGATAATAATGGGTGGGGTCTTATATAACCGCCCAATAAATTAGAAAGAACTTAATATCTCATGATATAGGTATTCAAACCAATATTAGGATGGATATAGATTATGGGGATCATGAATTTAATTTTCCCTAGACTAATTTTTGTGATAAATTTGGAACATGTTTCATAATTTTATTATTATTACCATGACTATGTTAAGCTCTCAGAACTCATGTTTGTTGACTTATGTTTCCTCCCTTTGTTTATTCATATATTATGTTATACTGGGTCATATTCCATGACTTATGATTTATTATATAATGGGTAAATATTTTCTTTTGTAAATTTATTACACCCATATTCTCATCTTATGTTTATGTACGATATTTGGTTATGATCGATTATTTTTCCATTACTAATAATATATTCTCACCCCCTTCTTATTGATCTTTTTTTATAGGTCCTGAAGATTAGTATATCTTATAATATGTAAATAATGGATTCTAATTTGGTTCAATTACGTGGAATTATTAAAAAAATGTTTTCATATATGTTTCTTATATTACTAGTCCTCAAAGTCACAAAAGAAGTCATTCTTGAGAATGTGTGATTATTTTTGAGATATAATGTTTACCTTATATAAATATCACAAAAATAAATTTATCTATGTCTTATGTTACAATAGATATAATCTGAAGAGTAGAAAAAAAAAGAGTATACTAATTTACCAAAATGAACTAAATATATTGTTTTTAGTGAGTTTATGAATTTTCATTCAAATATTATGGTAACTCCCATTACATGATTCAAGGATGGTACATTAACATCTGAGGGTCACTATTCAACTGACCTATATATTCTCACTTCCTCCAAAAAGGGGAATTTTTTTATGAATTTTAAGTTGAAATAAAAATATAACTATAATGCTACATCAATTTTAGAATGGTACACATTGATCTCCATATTATATTATTATTTAACAAGGTTATTTTGATTACTATAATGAATTTTTTTTGGATTCTATGATGATCTTCATTGAGATTATAATGAATAAATCATTATTATTATCCATTGAAAAAATCTCAATGGATTTTAGAAACATACATCTTCTTTACCCTATTTCTAACTTTCTTACTTCATTAATATTTTTTCAATTCTCTTCTATTCACCTACAAATTTTTTCATAGTAGAAATCACCTCATATTTCTAGATATTGATATATTTTTTTGTTAATTATTGCAGAATTTACATCTCCCCAATTGAATATAAATTCGTGGCAATTAATTGAATTAAAATAAGAAATATGCCTCAAATATTCATGAAAAATTTCTTCATACTCTTATTCATAGTCTATATTATGGTCATTCCATTTGTGAGTAATGATATATAAAAATATATATGAAAATAAAAACTCAAAATTTGTTTAACACATCCATTTTATGGAATAAATACATTCCCTAAAAGTATAATATTTTAGTTGAATTTAAACCACTCTCACTAAAATTAATCTTGAGTTTCCTCTTATAGAGAAATACACCTATCAGAATTAATCTTTTTATTTCCTAAAATCATCTATAAATTTTTTATAATTTAATGTTACCAAGAATATGTAAATATTATTTCAATAAAATAATGTCAAATCATTACCTTATATATCAATAAAATGATATCACTTTTTATCATCAAAAATAAAACTAAATATATCAATTTATTTGAAAATAATTCATGATTTCAGTGTCCTTATTATATTTTATGAACTCTTTTTTTAATCTAAAAAAATATATACCTAAAGTGTTTGAATTAATTAACAAAAAAATTCCCATGAAACATAAAACACCTTCAGATATGTTTTTTTATTATTTTAAATGAATCTATTTAGTCTTACATAATATCTAGATTACTATTATTAAATCTTATCATACACCGACATAGACTAACGAGTCACTCGATCACTTTCATGTGACTCTATACCTTTTAGAAATACTTGTTAATGATATAGATTTACTATTTTCTGTGGATCACATTTATTCTATTTTTCATCCATGTTAATCAAAGAAATATATTGGATTATTCTTAAGTATCCCATAATCCTATTGAAATTAATATATATTATTTTTTAGACATATATTATATATTATTTACCATTTATATTTTATTTCTGCCTCCTATTATCTAATATTACATATCATCAAACTGAATAATATATGTTTCATATTAAATCTTAAATATTAAGTAAGCTTCATTACATTTCCAATTTATTTGAAAATTAAGATACATTGTAATGTTTTTATTATGTAGTCCTTAATACAATTATGCACGATGAGTCTATAGTTTCTTATTAATCCAACATAATAACTTGATCTTAAAAATCCTTCAATAAATCCTGTTATATAAGTGATATTTAATCAATAATAGATTGATCATTTAGATAATACCCACCATCATTTGGAATATTTTAAACCACACATAATGTTTTCATAAATACTAACATAAAAGTAAACATTGAGAATACCTTATTAGTCAAATGAAATCCTCACCATTCACTATATTTTTATTTTAACACTTTATAATGATTTAATGATATTTCATTATTGATAATAAATCTATTGAAAGCATCATTGATTAAAAAACTAAGTTTATTTAAAATATCCAATAATAACATCAATTATCAATTTGTTTCCTAAAACATGCCCTTTGTATTTATTAAAAAACACCATGAATCCACCACCATGATATTTATATATCTTATACAAATGAAAATGAAATGGGACTTCACACCAACATAATTGAATAATGGAGTTTCCACTTCATTATCATCAGAATATAATCCATATAAAAACCTCTTCTAAGGGTATAAGAAGTCGAGTCTTCAGAAAACAAATACATTAAAATTATATGGTACTATCATTGATATTTTATATAATTATCGCATACAATTTTTATGTAGAGTAACCAAGGATTCATTATTCTAATAAAAATAATTTCATATTAACATACACCTTTATCCACAAATTTCACGGGAGAACCTTTATCAAATCTTCTCCTTGTTTATCAATATGGTCTTGACATAATGTTTTGGGAGACTAGGATCCACCATTTCAAATCAATTTATTGTTCTTTTAATTTAGTGTTTTATCATTACTCATTATCAATAATTCCATATTTTAATTTCAATATCCAAAAGAACACGTGATAGTGACTATATTCTTCGTGAATTTTCGTAACTGAAATTACTCCTATTGGAATATTAATTAATAAAACATCTTATCAAAATGAAATAGAATATGTTGTAGGAGAAAAGATACTGTGTTGATAAAATTTTTGCCCATTACACTCACTTACGTATACAAGTTTCATGAAGCTATAAAAAAATAGTTTCTATTAAGGGAAACTCATGTTAGACTCATAGAACATAAAAAAACTATTAGATATTGCCTATATAAAATATAGAGTTTGATTCATATCATTTTCCCCAAACAATACCAAATTATAGGGAAAAATTTCATAAAATTGATTTCTACATTCATCAATTAAGTGTATTTCCTTGGTTGGTGGGGATAACACCTTCCATGTAATTTTATCAATACTCCCTATAAACATCACTCTATAATATCGAAATATATAATTAACATCCATTAAGAGATTATTCAAAATAAATTTTATTTATCTAGCCTAAATACCATCATAAGATTTCACATGCTATATCAAAATAGATTAATCATTAAAATAACAAGATACCATTTGATTAATACATACAATTTAATCTAATAATTCTATTGGACCGTGATATTAATTATGATTTCCAATATACCGCCTATTTTTCTCATTGATTGAAATTTTAGATTCACAAAGACACCATATCCACTACTTCAATGACAATTAGTATTCTGGATCATTTCTAGATAATTCGAATTTTCTTAATATAGTCTCAAAATTGATCGTATCTCCCCAAAACCCACAACACATAACATAATTGATGAATTTATATATACAAGGAGATATTATATTACACTATCTTTATGTTGTATAAGATAGTGAGTCATTATTTTAATTATGGTTCATTTACCGATAAATTTGTATTCCATCCATATTTATTATATTATTTTTTATAGAATCCACTTCATTACCATCCTCCATGAGATTCAATTTTTATTCAAATTTTAATACACAATACATTCATTTTTTGTCTCCTAAATTAATCAATATTATCTCCCATAATCAATTATTTTTATTTTATTCTCTAAGTCAACTCTTTACATCTATTTTGGCCTCCTAGGTTGTGCATTCTCTCGTTTGGAAAAAATGCAACGATTGGTCAGATCGGTGATGAGAATTCGTCCGTTATTATAGATACTTTCTCATCATTATCATTGTATCGACCCGATCCACATCCTTATACTTTAAGGTCAGATTTGATTGAACCTTTAGGGATTGGGTAGTTTATTCCTTCTGCATTATGAAGGAGGTGACACTGTTAAATGGTCCCGACTGGCGATTGTATGTGGTCACGTATTTGAGAAATCAGTCCTGTTTGGATATAACTTTCTCAGATGGTCTCCAGCGGGTTTTTTCATTGAGCCAGAAACACCCAGTGTCCCTAGTATCCATGATTCATGGACATGCTTTAAAAAGGTAGGAGATAATTGTATGATGACTTGGCCAATGAATCTCAAGGACTCTATTGGTTGAGAGGATGGTAGGTCGGGATCATTACAACCTTTTTGGGGATTTTTTGCCTATTCCATGACTCTCCTTTAGATTTATGTTGTGTTAATATGATTGTGAATCCTTGGTTCATTCCCAAAGAGTTTATCCATGGGTTATGTTTTATTTACAGGATCTTCATAGGCATACATGGATTTGATTATATTGAGACAATGATGACTTAATCCATGCAATTAGGCACACTGGAGTTTTTCATCCTCATGGGGGAACAGAAGATGCCATGATTTTTGTATCAGAACCATAATATGGGATTCATACATATCCTTGAGAAAGGAATTAGAGCCCACATATTTCAGGAAACATGTGTCTTACGCATGGAAGCTTCCCATTTAAGGGGACATGATTGGGTGAACCCTTTTGGAAGGGAACCTCTTTCGAGATCAAGCCTTCAAGTAGGCCTCATACGTATCATGGTTTGAATAGGAATCAATGTTTTCGTACTTCCAAATGGGTTAGTTGTGTGGGTGTTTTGATCATCACAAATATTTAAGCCCATGTGAGTCATACATGATGTAAGAATCAGGTGGATGTGATAGATCCAACCAATTATACACCTCATCTTCTACTGAGGGGATATGGAAAGCCTATGGGAGAAGAAAAAGAGGCCATGGTGGGAGAGGGCATGAAGTAATGAAACCTTTAATGTGGTATGACATTAGGGATCATGCGGCTCGGCCCTCATATGGTTAGGGACTTACCTAAATGGGAGTTCCCAAGAAAGTGTTCTGGGAAAGGGGAGGAATATAATCTACCCTAAAAAAGGAGGGTAGAACATGATTCCTTTGACTAATCACCGTTCCTCATTTAATGGAAAAGAATGTGCTCACCCTTATTCCATAGAACTAGGAGGTTCACGTCAGCATCCCAAGAATTGACTCTAGGTTTCCATGGGAATGTTGATATACAAACATACCTGGAGTCTGAACAGTTGTGGGGAGAGCCTTTGTGACTCTTCTTACCATGGGTATGTAGACTCAATGGGGTGCATTGAAGCACCTGATGATCTGATCATACATGTTCGGTGGCTTGGGAGCAGGCTTTTTCTTGATGAAAGGGGTCTTGTTTATGGAGGGGATATGGAGGAATGGATTATAACAAAGTGGCGAGATTGGAGCCCAAGGGAAAGACACATGATAATTCCCCATTCCAATTATTGTTTCCTCATGTGGGGGTGGGGGGAGCTCCGCATACCATAATGGTACATAGGTAGAGGGGTTGTCCGCATAGTAAAGCAGTACACATGATTGGGAATGGACCATCGTGCACCACAGTGGTACAATGTCCTGGATATGGTCTTCCATTCTGCTTCAATTTCCATCTTCATACTGATGTTGTACGTAGTTCATGTTCAATCTGCATAGAGATACACTATGCAGAACACCGTATTGAAGGAGGTACCCAAAACCTATAGTTTATGGGGAGTTCATTCGTGAGGAATGTGTGGTTTGCGATTACAACAATTAAGTTCTGAGTTTTACCATTATTAATAATTTCCTTATTTCTATGGATCTCGTCTGGTTATACCTACGTGTATGTGGTTCTAAATATAAACTTCATTGATGATTTCATACCAAAGATGAAATCCTCTCTAAATTCATTCTTCCAACCTCTAGGGTCTCCTTCACGGTTTCATCATCCGTCCATTCTCAATTCACACTGTGCTCCTTTTATAGAGCATTGGGAAAACATATATATGGTCATCAGACACTATTTAAGGAATCCCATGAATAGATATCTTGATCCGTGGATGATTTGGTCAACTGGGGTTTACGGAGGATGCGTTTCATGTGTCATGGTTCACATAACACTGCTAATTTTCTTTGTATGAAAACTGCTGAGTTCACGAGAAAGTATGTGGATGGACTTTGTGTTCTTGATTCCACCATTGATGTGGTTTGCATGTTCTTGGGTTTCATAACCATCACTCTGAGGGCCATCACCTCACATGACCTCTCGCATTCTGGTGGTTCGTGGTTCATGCATTCCCCGAACTCTTCCTGCTGCTGGTACGTGGGTCACATAAAACTCCTTGTTAAATTCAATTTCATTACGTTTATTCCAAACTTTGAAACTCAATTTGCATACATTCGCTTTATTGGACCTCTAGGAACGATTTCTTCCTTCTACAAAGTTATTTTCAGTGTATTTTCTTTCCATTAAAATGTTATCCAGACCCTACAAATTCTTCCCATATCAATGGGGTCCATTCATAATGAAGTGGAGACTATTCCGATATAGAATATTTTCCTAAAGTGAAGTGGTTTGTGGTAGAATAGTTAGGCCCGGTTGGAGGTGACCACACCTATATATTGGGGACCATGTCATTTTTATTTTACCTTTTCTCTTGAAAAAAAGTGATCTTGACTCTCCCTCAAATATCTCTACATCTATAAACCGTCGCTTTTTAGAAATATTTATCTGAAAACCACTTTGTACATTCCATGAACCAAACACTTCATAATTTATCCATCCTATGAATAGGATATTAGGTTTTTCAAAATACCTAGTGAAATTTAAAACTAAAATCTGGAACTCCATGTAGGATAACGTTACGCAATTTGTGTGTCCCACACAACGAACTTAAACCAACAAACAAAACATTAAGATTTAATAATCCAAACATAATCTTGTAAATATAGTCTTTGAATATAGACATGGAGAGGCCTTGGTTCACAGTTTCTTATTTATGTGAAACCTTCTGTTAACTGGAGAATTATTTGTGGGCCAACAACTCACAGGTCATTCACATACACTGGCTGTATGCTGTATAATATTTCCGTATACCACAACAGTATGTATGGATTTATTCTCTGTATTATATAGTATACAATAAATGTTTGTCGCATACCATTTCTGGGAGAAATATGTAGATCCCCATGTGGAAACTCTTTTATGTCCTTTAGCTATTTTTTCCTTTATCCAACAATTATCATTGTACTGAATTTTTGTGGGATTTTTGATCATTCTGTGCAGGCTGTAATAGATCCTTAACAAATTTTAACGAAATCGACCATGATGAGGGAATCCATGGTTGAGGAGAGTGAGGACCATCTTTGATCTTACATTGTACCTCATGATAGATTCCTAAAATATCTACTCATTCTAGAGCTCCTAGCTTACCCATTGTCTATGCAGTTGCCACATTATGGATTTGGTCTTCCTGTTGATGTTCTTTTTCCATTGGATGTCCCCAATACTCCTTAAATTCTCCTAGAAGAATCACAAGGTAATGATCGAGCCAATATTTCCTCAAATTTCAAGGTCATGCCTACTCCGATTCAATAAAAAGTGTTCATATTAGAAGGCTCGGCATGGACTCAGGGTGATCATAGGTGTCACAATAATACCTTCATACTAGTCTCTCAAGAGTCCCCATGTATTATCATTATTTCCTGAGAAAACCCTATTGGTTGGTGGAGCACCAAATAAGACCTACAAGCTAGAGGATTCTTCTCCTATGAATGGGACTATTTATTCTAGGTACACCAAACCAATTTAGAGTCCCTTGACCAGTTGGATGTGGTGAACTTATATTAGGCATCCTCGGTCTCTCAGTTCGCAACATTCTATCTAGGAGAAATACTTCCTGATCTGCTGAGCCACTTGTGTTCAAGTACCAACACCTTCAATTTGTCTCATGGTGAGGTGGTAATCATCTTTTGGGAAATCCACTAGCTTGGAGGGATCCCCACCCCTGGAGATATGTCTGACATGTTTCTTCCAGCATATACTACTTGGGATGATACCGACCACGTGTCCCCATTGACAAGGAGCATATTGGATATGGTAGAGGGATTACTTGATCACTCCCTCCAGGCACGGTATCTTATCCCATTTTAGGCTTGGATATGGTCATTTATGCAGGTGAATGGCCCAAAGCCAAGAGCTCACTGTAGTCAAACTCATCCATCCCGTCAGTCTTGATAGGATACAAGGCCATATTGCGCTACCCTCAAAGTGGGACGATGTACTACCTGGGGTTGTGAGCTTCAATCAGACTTTCTACCTACTCTTAGATTAGGAGGTTTATTTTCCATGTTTTTTAGTTGATGGATTTCCCCATACCATGATGTATATATCTGGGTTATGGAATGAACACTAATAATGAACGATTTGCTTGTTGAGGGTCAACTAATTAATCTGGACAATCCTACTCTAGTCCGACTTTATGAGTTGCTAAATAAGATACAAGAAGGTAAGCCTCTTCATCATCTCAGTAGATAGTTTAAATTCCTATATGGGTTTATAGAAGAAAACATCCCTTGATATGAATATTGACACACTATGAGGGTTCCTCACTCCGAATTTCAAACTTTCCTTCTCAACATGGTCTATGTTTGTCCCACAACTTTAAGAGTTACAGATGTAGTCGGGCTGCTGAATGATGCTTCTTTCTTCACATTTTCACCGCACCCTACCCCTAATGGGTTAATAAGGGGTGACATGGGAGGTTATTCAGATGAGTTCTCATAAATTATCATGCTCTGGGATAGGATTCTCACTACTCGTATAGATTGAGTGTCCATTTGTGATCCATGCATCCCTTACCTGTTATCCCGACAATTTCGGTGCCTTCAACAAATTGTGCATTTTCCTGCCATTCAGTTAAGGGAGGAATATCATCCTATAATGATTTTCTAGTTATTGATTTTTATGATTTGTGAAGGTGCTTCTATGGTGGTTATCATCCCAAATATGACGGGATCTACATTTCAATCGTTGGAATATACCCAACTGTGGGTGAGCTATTACCTTGATAGGGTACTGAGAAGACCAATTAGATGTCACAAAAGCCTCTAATCATAATTCACTAAGTCTTGAACCTAATGATCATTCCATATATTTATTCTCCTATGGTGAGTGTGATGGATACGTCTTATAATACTATTCTTATGGTGTCCATGATGGCTACACAATCCGTTCTTTCCCCTTTGGTGAGAAGACGCTCAATCTTCCATCAGATGCGTCTAAAAGGGTCTTCATTAGTGTGGCATATCTCGGTGGGAATTGATTCAGACTGATCCTCTACTATGGATACTTCCCATGACCCTAATGAGGTTATCCCAAATTGAGTGTAACCGGATACCCCAGAATTTGCGGCAAGTCCTCTGCGGTAAGCTCCAATGGTCGAAACATCCGAGGTTAAGGAGATCCCCCCCATCTTGGGTAACCTATATTATGTCCCTTCCCAGTCCTATTATGAAACTTACTGCTTATATACCTATTGAGGATGGGAGTACCGAGGCCCTGGTACCACAGGGAGGAATCAAGCAGTATGAGAATAGGTGTGGCGTTAGTTATGCACCATTTTCGTGGAAACACCTCTGGCTAGCTTTACTAATGATACTGACATCTTCCATTATTTATTTACTGAGTTGGGTTCTAGTGGATTTTATTACCAGCATCTAAATATTACCATATACTATATTGTCATATCCAGATAATACCATTCTTATTTTGATGAAAAACTTGACAAATTCAATTCATCCCATCATCAGGTAATGACTTTCTGAGCTATTTTGGAGGAACTCGATCACCTAACGGCCAAAGAGGAAAATGATCATGATTTGGATATCACCAAAAAGTAAGTTCTAGAAGAATTTTAGGCTCATGTACCAAGGTTAAAGGCTCAACTAGATTCTTCAGGTGCTAGTTACAAATCTAACTAGAGTAAAGCGTGGGACCTTAAGCCATTATAAAATGTGTTCACCCGATGGTTAAGGATGAATAGGATGAGAGAGATTATTTAGAACAAAATATTGATGGAATTCTATAGTCAATTTCCATTTTTTTGGAATGTGAGATCCAAGTGTTATAGTAACTTTCCCTAAATCATTACGTGTACTCATTTTCTTTTGACACTGTGGAGAGAATTTGAACTGGGGATGTACCTCCATCTATTGAACTTAATGGAACTAATTTTCATCCCAATACTTCTTCTTTTCATTTTATTGTATTGAAAATTATTAAAAATCAATCAAATAAACATCATTTCGATCATGTATTAGTTTTAAATAGTTATTTGAAACCAGTAAATTGAAATAACCAAACATGGCTCTAATTTTTTCTTAAGCTGCAGGAATCTGCTAGCATAGTTCAACTATTACTAGTGTTTCATGGAAAACCACACGAATTTTTGTTTCTTTTTCATTATCACCCTAATTCATTCCTAATCTCTTTTGATATAGGGTTATCAGGTATAACTTGACAGTTTCTTAGGCCGACCATTATGGGTTTTTGACCTAATAAACTTTCTGTCTCTTTTGATAGATCAACATTTTTCCTTTTTCTTAAACCATAAACAGTATATATTGAACGACCCAATAATATACTTTTATCAAGGGGTTCTATTTGTGAGTTTTTTACTATATAGAGTACTAAGTCTTTTTCAATAGTGTTTTATTGTCCAACCAATAAAAATTATTACTAATGTTTTAGGTCGAATAGATTTGAACAAAATTGATAGGGTAGGGTCCCCAATTTGGGATTCATCAATCAGGAATGTCCTAATAACATTCAAACCTAAATGGGTGATTTTTCATGACCCTGAAATTGTGAATTTTAGATATGTATGAAGATTGGGATCCATTTTAGGCGTACGAAGGTAGCATTGGACTCTCATGAGGACTTAACTTCCTTTGGTTGATGGTCATTTTGTAGGCGACATATACAGAGCCACTGAGGATGATGTGCATATTTAGAAAAATGTGTCTATGTGACACTAGTATCCCATATTTGATGGCATGGGGAAATTTAAGATACTTTGGATTTGATTTTGGGTTGTGGTACATAGTAGGTGGCCTATCTAAGGAATGATGTCTCATAGAATTATGGGAATTTTTATCTGCTTTGAATGGATAACTGCTCCCAAATGAATCTTACTTGGGTAAGGGAGAGAAAGTGATTAATCAGTTCAATTAGAAATACTTTTCAGGTCCAGGCACATGAAAAGAGAAAGACATGTAATCTGTATTACATGGGGTTTCCCAAGTTTGGGGAGTGATTTAGGACAAAAATATCATTTGAGCATACATAAACTAGAATGGACTCTCATGAGGACTAATTTTCCTTTGATATATGACCATTTTGTAGGAAACACATGTAGAGCCATCACAAAATGATGTGCATAGTCAAAAAAGGGGTGTCTAGGACATTGTCCTTCTATCTTCGATGGCCATGAAGGATTACAGAGATTGTGAAATTTCTGAACACAATATATGGTCTCTAAAAAACGGTGCTCCTAGGCATTAAAGGGGACATTTATTTTGCTGAACATTTCTAGGAAACTCATAAATTAGTGGTGGTATTTTCTTTTCATATGTGGATCTACTTCACGCATATGGATGGGGTATCATTATTTTACAGTAGCCTCAAGAGAGACTCGAGGTGAATTGGTCCAGAATAATATGATATGTCCATGACGTGGGTAGTAATGAGAATGTAAACCTTTAATCTAAGGGATCTTGAATTAGGAGTGATTTCATGAGGCTTGGAAGTCTTCAGTCATACTGAGGTAGGGGAGGACTCTAATGTAGATAAATTTCCCTTTGGTTGACATTCATTTTGTAGGTGACATATGTAGAGCCACCTAGGCATGATGTTCACAATCATACAAAGGTGTCCTTATGACACTGTCCTTCTATCTCCAATGGCCATGTATGATTATGGAGATTCAAGATTACTCAAAGTACGGAGTTTGATGTATGGTAGGAGTGTATCCAAATACATTTGAAGCATTTGGGTCGTGATCCGCTGATGGGATCGGGTAACCCCCTACGTAGATATGGAACATATTCAAGGTGTTGCACTCATCCCATATTTGGAGTACCTTATAGTTTTACATCGTACATCTAGGACACTTCTGGCCTTGCATTTTAACATCATGCGATAAGGATGTTTATTTGTGCAGTTTAGAGTCATGTAGTGGGTAAATTATTCTATGCAGTTTAGAGTCATATAATAAGGACATCATGCTATGAAGTTTATAGTCGTGCAGCAAGGACAACATGTTGTGCAGTTTAGAGCCATTCAGTGAGGACATCATGTTGTGAAGTTTAGAGTCAGGCAGCGAGGACATCATACTATGCAGTTTCGATTCATGCAGTGAGGACATTGTGTTGTGTAGTTTAGAGTCATGCAGTGAGGACATTATGTTGTGAAGTTTAGAGTCATGCAGTGAGGACATTATGTTGTGCAGTTTAGAGTCATGCAATGAGGACATTGTGTAAAAATGAACATAAAAATATTTGTGTTAATAGTGATCGGGATATTCTGGCATTCTGTCAACATGGGTGATGGTAGAAGGTGTAAACCATAGTCTTTGGTGGAAACATGGATCAGGAAGAATGGCATGGGGATTATAATCCATTGGGCATACCGAGTTAGGAGAAGACTCTCCTGAGGACGAATTTTTCTTTGTTTGATGGCTGTTTCATAGGTGAAATATACAAAGCTATCAGGGCATGGTGTATATAGTCAAACAAAGGTGTTAGTAGTACACTAGCCTTACATCTCTGATGGCCATGACTGTTTATGGGCACCCAATATTTTCCGGAGTATGGAGTTTAACAAACAAAAAATATGTGATTGGGAATATAAAAAATATCCAGACCGTGATCAACCTTGATGTAAAAAATCATCTACATAGATCTGATTCATATGTTGGGGGACACATAATATTTTGACACTTTATGTGTGTCAGAATTTAAAATTAGAATTTCCATCATCACATTAAATTTGTTATGCAAGAAAATGGGGACATTTTGGGATCTTGTAACATTGATAATCAAGACACACATGACTCTTTAGGAACGTTTATGTTTAACATCATGAAGTTAGGACTTTTCATGGATTCCCCTGTACAATTATGATTTATTCATAGTGGAAGGGGCATTTTTTTATTGGTGGTTAGGCCAGGATGTCAAATCCAGGCGTCACTACGTATCCTGTAAGGGAAGGAATCAAGTCATATGTAGTTATAAATATTCCCTACAAAGGTGTGGCCCACATGTAGGTACACGAGGTGGATTTTTTTTGTTGGTGGCTGGGCCGAGATGTAAAATCTGAGCATCACTACATATCCTATAGAGGTAGGAATCAATCCATACGTAGTTCTAAATGTTCCCTGTACTGATTTGATACGAATGTAGGAGTAGGGGAATTTTGGTTTCATCCTCTACAGGTGTTGGTTCTATCATATTTCTCTATAGTTTTTTTTTACGTAAGGGAATCCTTACCACCAATCCTAAGCTCACATGAGTTGTAATCAATGGGAAAAAGAAAGAGTGAAAATGATTTCCCTTGTAATATGGTGAAGATAGAGGATATGATAGAAGAAAGTTTTTGTGGGGGATGGTCTATGATCGCGGGTTAAGTCATCTCTTTGTATTCCACTGATGAATTGGAATCAAGATGTATGTATTTCTTATCAGACTACACAAATTATTGTCATGCGATTAGGATGATTTATGCTATGCAGTTTTAATATCTTGCAGCAAGGACACTATAATGTGTAGTTTAGAGTCATGCAACGAGGATATTGAAATCCTAGTTTAATTTCATGTTACAATGGAACATTACCATGTAGTTTAACATCATTTGGTAAGGATTATAACTCATATTTTAGGGTCATAGAATTTGAACCGTGGGTGTCATTGTTACACAATATGCTCCTTTAGAAACCTTTCATTAGTGGGATCTGTGATGAGTTTTCCATCCATTGATATCAATGCATATGCTTCATTTGAATATAAACTATGTATGAAATACAATCCATCCCACTTTGACTAAAACTTTTGGGGTATTCTTCATAAATATCATCAGGGTTCAGAGTACCAACACCATCTCCATTTCCAGGAAATACCAAAGGCTGAACTTTTTGTTGAAGGATCCTATTATTTGATTTTGGTAGACATCCAAATGGTGAAAAGTGTGAAACCTTTTCTCATCCAGCTACTATAACTCATCAAACCATCTATGGGATTTATCATCCATGGATAGTTGATCACAAATGGCCACACATAGTGATGGTACTTTAATTTCAATTGGAAAAACCACCTCTGCCCCGTATACTAGTGAGTACCGGGTTTCATGGATGGCAGTGTGGTTCATGGTATGGTAATACCATAAATAATGAATTACCTTGTATGGCCATAATTTCTTATCCTTATCTACCATCTAATGGAGTATTTTGGATAGATTCTTGTTGATAGCCTCTATTTTTCCATTGTCCACTACATGGTAGTGGGATTAATAGTTGGATTCGATTCCATACTCATGATATAACTTGTCCAACTTAGAAGAGAAGAAGCTGGTGCCGTTTTTCATTATTATTGTATGATGGAAACCAAATATAGTAATGATTTTGGCCTTTACAAGTCTAATAATTCATTTTTCCCAACCTTTTTTAAGGGGCATGGATCTGGCCCCTTTGTAAAAAATTCGGTTGTTGTGAGAATGAACGAGAATTGTCTGGCTATATAGGGGGTATGCGGTCCCAAAATATTCATCCCCATGCAGAAAATTTCTAGAAGTACTTATTAGTGTGAATTAGCTTTGGGGTCAGTGAATAAAATTTTCATGAACATGGATGGAATGGAACTTCTTGGTGAATATGGTACAATATTCTATCATAGTGGTCCAATAGTATCCAAGCCTTCGAATTTTATGGGAGAGATTGGTTACTGATTGGTGTTCTCCACAAGCACCGGTGTGCACTTTATTCATGATGGTAGTAGTATCTTCTCCATTGATGCACCTATGAAGGACTCCTTCAAGGCCTCGTTTCAGAGAACCTTTTCATGGTTTACACCATTGTACAAGACATATTTGACTTCCCATCCCCGAATCTTTTCTCTTCCATCCCTTTCTTGTGGGAGTTCCCCCCTTCGGAGGTAATTTGGAATGGGATTAATCCAACCATTGGTGTGACCATAAGGCTTGGAAATAAGGATAATTAGGGCGATTTCCCCCGTATCGTTCTAAATAAATGGAAAGACCATCCGACGATGGGAAATTCTAATAACAGTATCATCGTGGTCTTGATCAGACAGGGATGTAGCTACATTTTCAAATGCATCAGTTTGAGCATTTTGCTAGTGGGGGAAATAGGTCAGCATTGGTTCTATTGGGAATTATTCCATCGTTTCTCAAACATGGTTAATAAAAGGGGGAAATACTTCTTTATTAATGGCATAATCACCATTGAACTTCTTTTTGACCAGCTCTGAATCACCTTTTATCTTTAGGTGTTCGGATCATGCATGAAGTTCCTGCTCTAGGCCTACAATGAGGGCTTAGTATTCTCCTTTATTATTTCTGTATCCCTATGAAAGTAGGAAGATGTTAGGAATGGCATCCTTCTCGAAGGATATGTGTATAACTCCTAGCCCTTCTTTGTTGAACTTGGGATCCTACATCCTTTTCCCAGTTTGTCTACTAGAATCACTGTTAATGTACATTTACCATGACTGGGGGCCTTCTTGTATGGAGAAAACTTCTTCTTCCGCATGTTTAGAATCCAATGGGGTTATTTCCTTTTATGGATACTATTCTAGAAAGTCTATCAATCCATGGACTTTGATGGACTTCTGGGGAATGTACCTTATGTAAAACTGTTGTAGGATGACTTAACACTATGATAGGGGTCCGGTTAGCATGGAATATGAAGTCCACTGTGTTGCATTTGTTGTCAATGAGGTATGTTGTTGTCAAGGAATGAATGGATGGATGTCAAGGAGTTTCAATATGTGAATGAAAAAGGTTGTGATGGTGTTGGTGAGGAAAGGATAATGACCATGGTACTAAGAGGCATGTCACTTAGGAGATTCACTAAGTGACATAGGATGTTGTGGTTGAAACATTCTCTATGAATATCAGACGATTGTAGAGCTGTTCTTAATGTTTCAATACTTGTATCAAGATGATACTAAGTTACACCACTTGAAGAATGGATGATGATGGAGCATCATCATTACATCAGATGATTGATGAGCTGATCTTTATGTTCAAAGAACTTATATCAACTGGATACAATGTCACAACAATGTTTGAAGACCATTCATTGTCATAACAATGCATGAGGAGATGAAGATGATCCATCTACAATCACTGAGTGGATGATGTGCATTAATGAATACCATGCACTATCTCTTAGTGCATGATGAATTGAAGATGATCCAACTTGATCTCTGATTGGATCACTGAAGAATGTTGAAGAATTATTTGATTCAGGAGCTTCGGTTGAAGATGAACCTTCGGGAATTTCAATCCTAGGTGAAGATTAAATGTTTAAGAGGAATGGAGGAATTATTAAGAAGAAGAGGAGAAGAATAGATGAGGGGAATGTCTTAGAAGATGGCTTGAATGGAAATTGGCATTTACACTTGTCACTTTGTTTTTCTTAACAAAGCACTTGTGTTTTTAAGTAGCAAAAAATAGCCACCAAGGAAGGCCAGCCGAGGGTCATCACCCAAGGCTCATGTGGGACTCGAGGTCACCACGCCCATGGGGAACCCTCAGGCCAAGGCATCATATCCCTGAGGCAGGAGGTCGGGGCCGTGTATAAGCCCCGAGGCCACGCGGTGATGAAGCCCGCGCAGCGTGAGTGCGAGGAGCGCACCCGTGACATTCATAGTGGGCGCATAGCACGCCCGCGAGGAGCAGAGGTGGGCGCAAGAGCGCGCCCGCAAGAAGAACTCAGTGCGGGGCGACACTGAGAGGGGAGAAGTTCAACTGAGGTGTAGCGGAGAGCGCTTGGGTGATAAACTGCGGAAAATCCACTCACCGTTTCGATGTGGGACGCGAAAAAATCACCGGGAGCGCATCCTGGCCGCTCGATTGATCGCGCGCCAGATCTCAGCCGCACATCTAATCCGCCGCGACCCATTCTGATCGCAGCCGTCCAAATCGTCGATCCGATGGCTCCCCGTCCATCCTCAACCTCAAGCCAGGCCGAAGCCTCCCCGCATGCCTCCGTCGAACCAGGAGCAACCCGAGCACCGATTTTGAGCTCCCAGTTGTATCTCTCGAAACTGAAGGCTCCCTCGTGCTCGTCTGGCCAAACCGAACCCATCCATGCATAAAAATATACTTGCATACAACAAATGAGAAAATTCAATGAAGGCCGAAGGCAAACGAAGTGCCGAGGCCTCGGGGTGTTCGTGTTTTGCATGGGATGGCCAAAACAGAGGCCGTGCATGCGTTCTAAATCGCATGCACGAGGAGGAATGAAAGAGGAAGATAAAGCCGCGTGAAACAGTGAAGGAAAACAAGATTTGGAGAAAATCTTGAAGATCCGAAATCTTCAGTGATTTGAGATTTATCACGCGGATGGACAGAGGCATCCCTCTGCCTATAAAAGGAGAGCCCGAGGAGATGGTTATGCTTTGCTGAAAACCTTGGAAGACCCGTGAGTGCCTTTGTGCCTCGCGAAGTAGAAGCCCCGCACACACTTGCACGGCTGAAGTTCCAGAGACACCTGAGGCTCTGAAGGAGGTCCCTGCCCGCGTACTCGCGCGGCAGAAGGAGCCCTCACTGCCCGCAAATTTGCGCGGCAGGAGGAGCTTGTGCGGACAGCTTGTGCCTTGCACTTGCGCGACCTGAGGATGCATCGCTTGTGCGCCCCGCGGCTTGGTACCTTGCGCAGCTGCGGCTAAAGAACTTTCACGGCTGTCCGAGGACTGGCGCGACCCTTGTGCACCTTGAGGACTTGCGCGCGGCATTTGAAGACAGTAGAGGCCACACTCTTGCAACCTTTCATGGAGAATAAGTGGAGAAGAACCCGAGGGCATACCTTTGTGTGAGCCAAGTGAAGAGAAGAACTCTCTACGGGCAGTAGGTGTTCAAAGTGGAAGGCCAAGGCTTAGCCCTTGTGTGTGCACCAAGTGAAGATAAACACCTAAGCCTACATGTGTGAAAAAAGAAAACAAAGAGGCCGTAGCCCTTGTGTGTACAAAATGGAGAACCAAGTGTGTTCATAAGTGAAGTGCATAATTTGAAGAAGATTAAAAGAACAAGAAAGTGTGTGTGCTTAGTAAGTGAAGTAGGCCAAGCCTTGTGTTTGCTAATTGATCAAAGGAAGTGTGTGTGAGCAAACAAGAACAAGAAGGCCGAACCTAGTGTGTGTGCACTAAGTGGAGTGAACACACTTAGAAGAAGTAGAAGACACTCACACAAAGTATAACACACATTTAAGTGTGTAAACACATTGAACAAAGTGTGAAGTTCAAGTGAGGAGGTGTGTGCTATAGTTGACTACACCCTATGAGGGTTTACTGCACCAAGAAGAGAAGAAGGGGAGTGCATGCATGCATGCATGCACGTGCACACGTAAACAAGTCAAATATGCTTGTGTGCATTTGAGTTGACCAAGACCAGAGGATCCTGAAGAATTTGAGAGACCATGCAATCAGTGCATGAGGATTCAGAGATGCCATGCACTCAGTGCATGAAGTTGATGTGAAGTGAGACTGGACCAGACTGAAGTTAAAGACATCATTTGTCTGAGTATTCAGTAGTTGGAGAGAAGCCAGGTCATCCTGAGAAGAAGGAGATAAATCCTGAGCAAGACGAGAAGACCTGATCAACTCAAGTGATCAGAGGTACAGAGCAAGGCCAGCAGTCTTTATCCCAGACTTCTGAAGATACTTGAAGAACTTACAGTGAAGAAGAGCTACTCGTGTGACTCGAGGAGCCAGGAGAATCCCCCTGTGAGACTCAGGGTGGAAGAAGTCTTCAGTGGGATTCTGGAGCAGGCCAGTGGGACTCTGGTAACACTGTGAGACGCAGTATAAAGACCCTCCTATGGGACTCAGGAGAGATACAATGGGACTCTGTATCGACCATTGTAATACTAATAGATTATAATGGAAGAAACCATGTTGGGGCGTATAACCAACATGGCAAGGACGTAGGCCTTTGGTGCCGAACCTTGTAAATCCTTGTGTCCAGTGCCTTTACATTTACTGCATTACTCGAGGAAAGGCTGAGAGATACAAGAAGAGTGGATCAAGGCCTTAACAAGCCATAGAGGTTTAATTGATAAGAATCAATTAGTAAAAAGTTTTAAGGGATCAATGATTCACCCCCTCCCCCTCTTAGTGATTCACACTGATCTGGGAACTTCAATTGGTATCAGAGGGAGGTCACCTCTAAAAGATCCAAGGGAGTCTTTATGAAGTGCAGATTTGAGGAAATGAGCGACCAGCCTCAAATGGAGATATCTGCCAAGACTCAGAAAAATAGAAAGAAGAAACAGGCCAAGAAGATGAAGAAAGCCTGTCCTAGCTGTGATGAAGTTGGAATAATGAAAGATCTTCAAAGTTCTATCAAATATCTTCAGAAGACAGTCCCCAAGGAAGTGGCAATGTGTATAGCTACAGGCATCCTTGATCTTCAAGAAGAAAAATTACAGCTAGAAGAAGAAGCCAATGCAATGGAAGATCAATTGGCAAAAAGGGTTGGCATAACCAACACTCTCAGAAAGCTGGTGAAGGCTAAAGATGAAACCGTTTCTCTTTGCAATGAAAGATATGAAGACACTGCTGAAGAATTGCAAAGAAACCTTTCTGAGAAAGAATTATTTAAGACAATGGTCAAAGAAGTTTTCCATGCACTGGAAAAGAGGCACAGAGTGTCAATGATTGTCAGAGATGCTCAACTTGAAGACAAAGTAAACAGGGTGAAGGAGCTTGACAATTCATTACAAGAAATGAAGAAGGTGCATGAAGACCAGATGAAACAGCTGGAAGAAAAATGGGAAGGTAGGCTAAGATTTGTTGAGGATGAGAAGAACTCTCTCAATGTGAAATGGTTAGAACTGGAGGTGATATTGAAAAATCAGCAATCACCCAAAGCCATAGCCTCCCAGTCAGCTGAAAGGAGAAATGTTGCTACTCAAGTATGCATTGAGAAGGATGATTCTAAAAGAAAGACATCCTCTAATGAAAAGGCAGCATCTTCTAAAAAGAAGGTACCATCCATCGCATCTTGTACTCATGTTTCTAAATGTGTTTCTACTAAAAGTGCAGGATGGAAGAATGAATCCAAACAAGTATGGATGAAGACGGTGAAGAAAGAAAGCTCTCCTGAAACAGCACAACAAGTCAAGAAAAGTACCGTACAATCAAAAGGACTCAAGAGGTCAAGATTTGTGGGTCAATGTTGGTGTTGTAATAAGTATGGGCACTGTGCAAAGGATTGTTGGTACAATCCACTGAATGTAAAAGCACAAAGGAAGCCCATGCCAAGGGGGAGAAATCCAGAAGAAAAGAAGCAGCATCCACAGGTCCAGAGACATCTATTTACTGCAAATAGATTTGGATTACTTGACAACATCTGGGATGATTGCAAAAGTGGTGAAAAAGATACATGTCAGTCTCCAACTGTATCCAGAGCTCAAAAGAAGAAAAGATCACAGAACCTGGCTCAGAAAGAATCCTTGGGAAGCAAGCAGAAGAAAGCTGAAGATGCTCCCAAGAAGATTATGAAAAAGGAAGAGAAGACCTTGGAGTCTAAATCCAAGAAGGGTGATGCATCCAGAAGGACCACCAAGAAGAAATGCTTCTACTGTGGAAAGAAAGGACATATCATGGATCTTTGTAAAGAATCCATGAAATTCAATAGAGGCAGACTGGACTCAAACAGACGATCAATCCAAAAGAAGCAGAAGGGATTGATTGAAAACAAGTTGCCTAAGAAAGGTAGCTTGAAAGCATCGAAGGAACCATGTGGAATATCCAGAACTGAGGCCACACTTCCAAGTGACTTACTAGTCATATGGCCAAATCAGTTGCAACTTGCCAAAGATCTGCAAAGAGCTGAAGATAAAGTTCTGCCAATTTCTAAGGCAAAAGGGAAGAAGAAGATTTCACATGAAGATGTATTGAGATCCACACCAGCACAAACATCATTGAAGATCAAATGTGCAAGTGTGAAGAATGGTGAAAATGGGACATCTCGGTTGAGAGAATCTTCTCAACCTTATTGTTCACATTGATGAACCAAGGAGGTTCCATCTTATTCCCTAATCACTTGTATTTTCATGTTCTGACATTGCAGGGAATTGAAGATGATGATCATTCTCAACTAGAGGATGTTTTGGAAAGAATGGAGTGCACCCCTTGAGGGGGAGCCAATCTGGAGAAGATGGTATTCTAAGATTTAATACCATCTTGAGAAAAGCTGAAGGTATTCCAATCATACTTTCATCCCTTGTTTCTTAATTGTATTCATCATGACAATTAAGGGGGAGTATTGGTTGAAGGCAAATGGTTGAAAGGGGGAGCATTATCTTTGCACTGAACTTTCTAATGATTTTTGTGAAGTATGTGCAGGATTTAGAAATTCATTGATATATCTGAAAAATTTCAACCCCTTGATTCCTAATCATGATCTCACATGTATAGTGAATGTTGGACAACATTGAGTACCTTGGTTACATCACTATTGTTTTCTACACCGAGTTATCCCAAGTAGACTTAGAGTTGATTTACTAAAGGTTCTTTGCTAAAGAGAACATGTGACATCATCCCTCTCTTAGTGTTTTTCAAGAAAATACTTTTCAAAGGGAGGAAGTGATATTTTGAAAAAGAACCACACTACACCTTTGCATTTGATTGCCAATAAGGGGGAGAAAATATTGGCACACATATTGACCCATTCATATGTGCTGAAGAAGTGTATTGACAACAAATACAAAGGGGGAGATTGAAGTGCACTGGGTTGCATTTGTTGTCAATGAGGTATGTTGTTGTCAAGGAATGAATGGATGGATGTCAAGGAGTTTCAATATGTGAATGAAAAAGGTTGTGATGGTGTTGGTGAGGAAAGGAGAATGACCATGGTACTAAGAGGCATGTCACTTAGGAGATTCACTAAGTGACATAGGATGTTGTGGTTGAAACATTTTCTATGAATATCAGACGATTGTAGAGTTGTTCTTAATGTTTCAATACTTGTATCAAGATGATACTAAGTTACACCACTTGAAGAATGGATGATGATGGAGCATCATCATTACATCAGATGATTGATGAGCTGATCTTTATGTTCAAAGAACTTGTATCAACTGGATACAATGTCACAACAATGTTTGAAGACCATGCATTGTCATAACAATGCATGAGGAGATGAAGATGATCCATCTACAATCACTGAGTGGGTGATGTGCATTAATGAAGACCATGCACTATCTCTTAGTGCATGATGAATTGAAGATGATCCAACTTGATCTCTGATTGGATCACTGAAGAATGTTGAAGAATTATTTGATTCAGGAGCTTCGGTTGAAGATGAACCTTCGGGAATTTCACTCCTAGGTGAAGATTAAATGTTTAAGAGGAATGGAGGAATTCTTAAGAAGAAGAGGAGAAGAATAGATGAGAGGAATGTCTTAGAAGATGGCTTGAATGGCAATTGTCATTTACACTTGTCACTTTGTTTTTCTTAACAAAGCACTTGTGTTTTTAAGTAGCAAAAAATAGCCACCAAGGAAGGCCAGCCGAGGGTCATCACCCAAGGCTCATGTGGGACTCGAGGTCACCACGCCCATGGGGAACCCTCAGGCCAAGGCAGCATATCCCTGAGGCAGGAGGTCGGGGCCGTGTATAAGCCCCGAGGCCACGCGGTGATGAAGCCCGCGCAGCGTGAGCGCGAGGAGCGCGCCCGTGACATGCATAGTGGGCGCATAGCACGCCCGCGAGGAGCAGAGGTGGGTGCAAGAGCGCACCCGCAAGAAGAACTCGGTGCGGGGCGGCACCGAGAGGGGAGAAGTTCAACTTAGGTGTAGCGGAGAGCGCTTGGGTGATAAACCGCGGAAAATCCGCTCGCCGTTTCGATGTGGGATGCGGAAAAATCACCGGGAGCGCATCCTGGCCGCTCGATTGATCGCGCGCCAGATCTCGGCCGCACATCTAATCCGCCACGGCCCATTCTAATCGCAGCCGTCCAAATCGTCGATCCGACGGCTCCCCGTCCATCCTCAACCTCAATCCAGGCCGAAGCCTCCCCGCGTGCCTCCGTCGAACCAGGAGCAACCCGAGCACCGATTTTGAGCTCCCGGCTGTATCTCTCGAAACTGAAGGCTCCCTCGTGCTCGTCTGGCCAAACCGAACCCATCCATGCATAAAAATATACTTGCATGCAACAAATGAGAAAATTCGATGAAGGCCGAAGGAAAATGAAGTGCCGAGGCCTCGGGGTGTTCATGTTTTTCATGGGATGGCCAAAACAGAGGCCGTGCATGCGTTCTAAATTGCATGCACGAGGAGGAATGAAAGAGGAAGATAAAGCCACGTGAAACAGCGAAGGAAAAAAAGATTTGGAGAAAATCTTGAAGATCCGAAATCTTCGGTGATTCGAGATTTATCACGCGGATGGACAGAGGCATCCCTCTGCCTATAAAAGGATAGCCCTAGGAGATGGTTATGATTTGCTGAAAACCTTGGAAGACCCGTGAGTGCCTTTGTGCCTCGCGAAGTAGAAGCCCCGCGCACACTTGCGCGGCTGAAGTTCCAGAGCCACTCGAGGCTCTGAAGGAGGTCCCTGCCCGCGTACTCGCGCGACAGAAGGAGCCCTCACTGCCCGCAAATTTGCGCGGCAGGAGGAGCTTGTGGGGCCAGCTTGTGCCTTGCACTTGCGCGACCCGAGGCCGCATCGCTTGTGCGCCCCGCAGCTTGGTACCTTGCGCGGCTGCGGCTAAAGAACTTGCACGGCTGTCCGAGGACTGGCGCGACCCTTGTGCACCTTGAGGACTTGCGCGTGGCATTTGAAGACAGTAGAGGCCACACTCTTGCAACCTTGCATGGAGAAGAAGTGGAGAAGAACCCGAGGGCATACCTTTGTGTGAGCCAAGTGAAGAGAAGAACTCTCTACGGGCAGTAGGTGTTCAAAGTGGAAGGCCAAGGCTTAGCCCTTGTGTGTGCACCAAGTGAAGATAAACACCTAACCCTACACGTGTGCAAAAAGAAAACAAAGAGGCCGTAGCCCTTGTGTGTACAAAATGGAGAACCAAGTGTGTGCATAAGTGAAGTGCATACTTTGAAGAAGATTAAAAGAACAAGGAAGTGTGTGTGCTTAGTAAGTGAAGTAGGCCAAGACTTGTGTTTGCTAATTGATCAAAGGAAGTGTGTGTGAGCAAACAAGAACAAGAAGGCCGAACCTAGTGTGTGTGCACTAAGTGGAGTGAACACACTTAGAAGAAGTAGAAGACACTCACACAAAGTATAACACACATTTAAGTGTGTAAACACATTGAAAAAAGTGTGAAGTTCAAGTGAGGAGGTGTGTGCTATAGTTGACTACACCCTCTGAGGGTTTACTGCACCAAGAAGAGAAGAAGGGGAGTGCATGCATGCATGCATGCACATGCACACGTAAACAAGTCAAATCTGCTTGTGTGCATTTGAGTTGACCAAGACCAGAGGATCTTGAAGAATTTGAGAGACCATGCAATCAGTGAATGAGGATGCAGAGATGCCATGCACTCAGTGCATGAAGTTGATGTGAAGTGAGACTGGACCAGACTAAAGTTAAAGACATCATTTGTCTGAGTATTCAGTAGTTGGAGAGAAGCCAGGTCATCCTGAGAAGAAGGAGATAAATCCTGAGCAAGACGAGAAGACCTGATCAACTCAAGTGATCAGAGGTACAGAGCAAGGCCAGCAGTCTTTATCCCAGACTGCTGAAGATACTTGAAGAACTTACAGTGAAGAAGAGCTAATCGTGTGACTCGAGGAGCCAGGAGAAGCCCCCTGTGAGACTCAGGGTGGAAGAAGTCTTCAGTGGGATTCTGGAGCAGGCCAGTGGGACTCTGGTAACACTGTGAGACGCAGTATAAAGACCCTCCTGTGGGACTCAGGAGAGATACAGTTGGACTCTGTATCGACCATTGTAATACTAACAGATTATAATGGAAGAAACCATGTTGGGGCGTATAACCAACATGGCAAGGACGTATGCCTTTGGTGCCGAACCTTGTAAATCCTTGTGTCCAGTGCCTTTACATTTACTGCATTACTCGAGGAAAGGCTAAGAGATACAAGAAGAGTGGATCGAGGCCTTAACAATCCATAGAGGTTTAATTGATAAGAATCAATTAGTAAAAAGTTTTAAGGGATCACTGATTCACCCCCTCCCCCTCTCAGTGATTCACACTGATCTGGGCACTTCAGAATAGATGAGGATATACTTCAGTGGGTTTCAGTGGGAGACTAGATGGACCTCGTGGTGCTGCAGGTAGTGCCTGAATTTCTGAACTGTGAAGATTAGGGCTAGGCTGTTTGTTAAAATTCTTGAATATGAACTCTAACTATCTATCATTGTTCGGATGAGGTAATAGAGACTGTTCTCTCTTTCAATATCTTTCTTCTGCATGAGGAAAGAACTTAATGAACACTCGAAGGTAGTTATGTACAAAATGAGTGGTCTCTCCTCAACTGGTGTCAAAATCACCTATGGGCTTAAGTGATATGTTTTGAGATTGTCAAAAACTTCTTGACAATCATTATCTAACTCATACGTAAACCATTTATTCATTAACCTCGTGAAAGGTATACATTTACCCTGAAGGTTGTATATGAAGCACCAGATGTATGCCATGTTCCCCTGAAGACCCCTTAACTCAGTGAGGTTGTGAGGTGGATACATTCCAAGGATGGATTTTGTCTTTTTATGGTAAACATTGATGCCATGATAGAATACGATAAGGCCAATGAATTTCCCAAAGGTAACGCTAAAATCACAGATTAGGGGATTCATAATTAACCAATGTTGTCATAGTTTTTAAAATAGTTTCAAGATATTTTAGGTGGTTTGAGCACTGTTGTGATTTAACCACTAGATCGTCAACGTAAGACTTAATGAATTTTCCTAGTAAGGGATTGAAAATGTGATGTGTGGTACGCATGTTTGAGAGCCGACATTTTTTAGACCAAAGAGCATCACCTTATAATAGAAATCTCTTTAAGGGGACCTGCAAAAAGTATCCTTTTTATATCCTTGGTCCATTTAGACCTGTTTGTATCCAGAATATCCATCTATGAAAGAAATGGCCCCATATCTAGTGGCTGAATCGATCAATAATTTTTTCATCAGGACCGTAAAATCATTATTCAGGCAGTGCCGATTGAGGACCTTAAAGTCAATGAAGACTCTAATATGTATATTGTTCTTTTTTACAGGGACTATTTTTTCCATCCAGACTAGATATTGGACTTCCTAGATGTAGTTATCTTTGATTATCTTTTCAACTTCAACCTCTATTTTGGAAGCATGCGTTGAGTGGATCCTTCTGGATGCATTCTTATAGACACATTTGTCCTTCAACAGACCCAGATGATGAGTAGAAACCTCAGTATTGAGGCCTAGAATTTTTGTATAGTTCCAGGAAAACACATCTTGATTATTTTTAGGAAGGAGGTATTTTCCTCTTTCTCCTAGAAAGGCATAACCACAAAAATCATTGTGGTCTGTGTGTCGTATTCCGTTCCTATGTTTATATCCTCATGTTCATCAATTGTGGTGGATACACCTTCTTAAAATGCGGGAGGGAAATCTTTCAGATCTTCTTCTCCTCCTCCTTCATCATCCACTTCACAATATTCTTCCTCTTTTGAAGGAGATAGGATTCTCAAGATTAACTCTCCAATGTTGGTAGAGAAATCAGTTTCTTCCTTAGTGAGTAAGGCGGGAATGGTCTGGGGTCCCAAGGACATGTCAGGAGCATCATTGTTTGGGCCTTCCCTAACATCATATGAGCTAGCCCATTCTTCAGCATCTTTTGGATTTGGTGTCCATAACAAAAATCATGCAGATGATTGAGTACGTATCTGAGCCTAAAATTACATGTTAAAATTGTGTGATGGTTAATACATACTCTCCCCCAAGCTATTGGAGGGGATCGGTGGGACCCATTTCCAATCCATTTTGGGCAGTGATCTATTCAACGTCGTCAGCCAAATATTGATTATTTTTCGGTTCATATAACCCTATATCGATGTAATGAGACTCACAAAATTCGAATGATCATTTATCATCATGAAATTTCCATTTTTTTCAATTAATGAACTATTTGACGCATTGATGGTATGGTGACGATATTGTAGTGTGATGATGAAGCCAGGGACATCCTAACAGGACATTGAATGTTGTACTTTTATGCACTATCAGAAACATAAAATAAGATACGAGGTCCCCAAGACATTTTTTAAGCTTGATTCATCCCAACAGATTCTTCTCACATTTCTCATATCCCAAAAGATTTTTGGTTCATGGTGTTAAATGGTCCTCATCATAGCCCAACCGATGAAATGTTCACAATACCAGGAGGTTGACTCCAAAGCCATTGTCGATGAAAATTCATCGAATTTCAATGTTGTTTATCTTTCTAGACACATAAAAGGATTTTATGTTCCCTTGAAGGATAGTGTCTTCATCCATGTATGTGAAGGATTTGACAGTGTGTAATTCCTCGTGATTGGTCTTTGTTTGATAGAATTAAATCACTGGTACTTAGGCCTCAAATTACTGGGGACTTATTAAGGTATTGATGAGTTCCTCACAAAGGGTTTTAGATAGACTCAAGGAATCCAGGATTGATAGCTTTGCCGTTACTGAGGCTAGATGCTTTAGAATATCATATTTATACTCTAAATGTTGGTGCTCCTTATCTCAAGGATAATCTATCATGGACATGTTAGGGGATTGAGCTTTGGACGTAGATGGTCAGACCTCTATGGTAGGAGTTAGTATAGCTATGGTACTTTCTGAGTTTTGCCGAACTGGTCCACTTGTATGCCTTTTGTGATTGGATATATATTCTTCTTCCGATGGTTACTCCAAGATGAATGGGACTAGATTTATTCCAGTTATGGAGGAGGAACATTCTGATTCCCATTGTTTCTTAAGGAGGGTCCTTATGCGAGTTTCCATAATGTTTATAGTTGGAGCTATGGGGCAACTAGGATTTTGACTCATGCCACAATCATGCCTTCTTGGAAACCCTTAGCGTCAACGGCCTCTTCTTCCAGCCTTCTGGTTGGATGTGGGGAATTCAAGTTTGTGGAAATAGTCTCTATCAAAGAAGGGGTATTTCAAGTGAATGACATTAATGGATCCAATAATCAGTTTTTGATCTGATAGTGCTTCTATCTGACTATCTTTTTCTGATGGTGTCGTTTAGTGCGGGGGTTCCCATTGTACCATTTGGCAGGGCGGTTCCCTTTGTACAATGTTTGTTGGCTTGAAGTTTTAATGTGTCAATAATAGCTTTGTAACTGGTTCCATATCATCTTATTGCTCCTAATTTATTCCCTTCTAGCTGTCAGAGGGATGTAGGGATGAGGAGGACAGTTGTGTTACATCAGGAGCTATTGGGGGCATGGTTGGTTATTTCAACTGCACATGGAGGATTCCATGAGCTCAGTTGATGACTTCCCAACTAGAAAAAGTGGATACTTCCATGTACCTATATACATGGTTATGTGTCCTATATCCATAGTGTTAATGTTGTTTCTATAGGCCAATTTTCACAATTTCCTATTAGAACAATTTTTCAACACCATTGCTATAGGGTTCCCACGCTTTCGCGGAGAAAAAAATTGCTGCGAAAAATATGACAGGAAGAAAAACCACCATGTTTTTGATGATATTATCACATTTTATTTTAATATATATATATATATATATATTTATAAAGCATTCTACGATGTTGTGGCGAGTAAAATCGATTCACAAAGGGTAGGTACAGTGATCGAAACTCGGCATCAGCAATTTTTTGAGGCTGATGTCATAGTATATTGAGAATATATCCACAGTTTAAACTCTGTCTATATGTTGAACACCATGGTGGACAATTTGGAGCAGTATTTCCACAATTTAAACAGTCAAAATAGGCTCGGCCCTACTGCCATGGTGATAATGGCTACAGTTTTGGGGCCTATTAGAACGGTTTTAAACCCTGAAAATTAGATTTTTTATGGTTTTGTGTTACAATTAATTAAACTATAAAATTATTAACCACTTTTTTTATTTACTACATTCCACTCATCTTCCTCTATTGAGTCTATGGTGGAGATGTATGTCACTTGATCTAGCGGCATACCCAACTTGAATTTTCCAGAATCCACCATCAGTTGTAGAAGATCCTTGAA
This sequence comes from Viscum album, assembly GCA_963277665.1. Classification (NCBI taxonomy): domain Eukaryota; kingdom Viridiplantae; phylum Streptophyta; class Magnoliopsida; order Santalales; family Viscaceae; genus Viscum; species Viscum album. The sequence goes on from OY728119.1 coordinate 1,657,750,291, forward strand.
GATGAATCACTTCTGGATGTTCTAACCTAGTATCCGGTGATAGGGACAATAACTTCTACATTCATTAAGACCCACTTAATCAGATCTCTTTGGATCTTATAGCTGAATAAATCTTCAATTCATAGCGACTATGAAGTAGTCGAGGACTTGGTCATCTCAGAATGAGTAGAATTTATTTCTTCACTCCTCAAACTGATTTCGTTACGAACCCCTTAACTCATCTTGGAATGGTGTGGGGGGTGTTGGTATCTAGGGGGTCTGACATAGTTTTGGGGAGGCCTCATAACTGGAGCTGGTGTTGGGGTGGTTTAAGCATGAACGAAGTTTCTTCAACTTTTCCCATTAATTTTCATGTGGCTAATGGAACCACCCTGGAATTGAGATTGGTCCATTGAAAGGAGTCTTCTATCCTTTTGGAAATGGTAGAGAAATCTCTAAACCCACTTTTTTACTTCACTAGGATGATCGGTGTTTGCAATTCATCATGGAGGTTATCGAGGAACATCATGAGAATTTCATCATAGGGGAGAGGGAATATTAGGTAATAAGTCAGGCCTTTCCATCTAGCAATGATGTCTGATACACTTTCATTATCTCTCTACACATATTACATGAGATCACTGACCATTGCCTTACGAAATGTCAAACTAAACTAGATAAGAAACTATCACCGAAGGTCCTCCCAGCCTGTGATTGAGTTAGCTGGAAATCTAGTATACCATACGAAGGCTGAACCCTACAGGGTTCATAAGAAGCACCTAAGTTTTACTACTTCTTGCTTCTCAAGAGTTCCCATCAGGGGATCATAGTAAGAGTCATAGTTCATTAGATGTTGTTACAGGCCTCCTAAACCATTGAATACTAGTAATACAGGGTTTCCGAAGTATGGAGGTGTCAGAATGTTGCTTACCCAATCAGGGTAGGGTTTGCGCTCTGGTTCTATTGGAGCACTCCACCCTTCCAGGGATTTTAGTTGATTTGTAGGTTGTTAGACATTATTCAAATTCCCTTGAGGCATATCCAACTAGGTGTGATGTTGGGCGGGTGAAGCTTGGAAAAAACATGGATGTGTCGGTGCTGCTAGAATTTGGGGTGGATACCCAACTGGGTGTATCCTTTCTGGGTTCACAAGAATATACTCTGGATTCTTTCCTAGTGTAGGGAAGTATTGATGCCCTTACGGGGCCAGATTTAAGTAGGTTGATGGTCATAGAGCTATATTGGACATGCATCCGAGCTTCAATTCATTTAATGGAATGACTGCCTTTGTTAGGGGAACCGCTTCTCGGAGCACCTATTGATATTCTTCATGGGGAACACATCTGAAAAAATAACTCCCTCGATGCAGCTCAACATTAATTTTCTTGATCTATTTCATTTATTCCTATTACTTTGTGAATATTTCCTCAAGAGTGAGGAACACATTATCATTGGGAGGATAAGGTGGGTCATAGATGACCTGAGATTTATTCTTCTCCTTAATGGGGTTTCATGAGGGTTTTAATGATGGATTAAATTAGGGGTGCCCAAATTTAGGACCGCTCTCTGGTTTTGGGTATGCACACCATCTGGCTCATTGTGGGATGCCTTTGGGATGGAATCATCTTCTCTTATTTCCTATCCCTTTGTATCATTGCCTATGAGATCTATGGGGTTGGCGTTTACCATGTTCCCAGATTCATACTGCATTGAGGGTAGTGTACCTAGTGATGAATGGTAGGAAATATTTCTGCGTCCTTTGTTGCACTTTCTCATTCCATTCTACTATATTCATTGGGTTTCATGGTGAAAATTGACCCGAAATTTTCCCTAATCTGACCTTGTAATGGGCCTTCATCTTGGAGGGTATGAACCATGAGAAAGGTGGAACATGTGACCTCTCTACTCATAGTTCTTCCCATATGGGAGAATAAAAAGTCTAATGTAAAGGAACTTGAGATAAAAATGCCCCCATACATGCAGGTTGGGGGTTCTCCCGTTCTATGATTGATGTTCTATGACCTAGATTTGATAGTTTTTTCATGGGAATTTTGAATTAAAAATTCACCCAGCCTTGCCTGATGGGGTTGTTCCCACATTTCGGTAGTATCACTGTTGTTTCCACATTCTTGATTTCAATCATTCCCCCACAGGTGTGATCTAAGAATGAAGCTATACTTCATGGGATTTATGGGCTTCTGAAGACAGGAACACTTCTTGTTGGTTGACTTTCTTTATGTGGAAAGCCTGCTAGATGTTATCGGTTTCTTGGATTAGAAGATTTTTGATAGATTAATCTCGTCGTACCTGATGCTTTTGAGACTTAATCAAGGCTAATTATTGTTGAGTATTCTATCTTTCATGAGTAGGGATTTCATTTGATTACTATATTTTAGTAATGACAATTCAAGATTTCATTTACAATGAGGTTAGTTGGACAGGATGTGGGGTGATGTGTAGAGCTCTATGTTGTCCCCATCACCAAATATGAACTCCATACGGGGTTTCACAAATTAGGAAACCCAAATTGTGTAGTGTGTCGAGGCAATCCATTTCTAGGTTTTTCTTTCACCTTTTTTTATTGTGGATACCATGTAGATGGGAGGTATTCCAAGTCTACTAGACAATGAAGCTCTCCTAATATGTTGACATGGTCTGTATACCCTTTATAGGGTAAGAAATTTTCTTTCAGCATGCGAATAATCTTCCACATATTGAGGCAAATACCATTCGTGCATTCCTCAGATAACACCCTGAGTATGTCAATGTGAGAAGTGGTCGTAGGTCAATACATCACTTGTATATTATCTTTATATAGTTTTCTTCTCACTAGAAACATATCATGATTTTGTTTTTACAATGACTCCTCTACTTGATATGCCAATATTGACTACTTCTTAATAATTTTGTTCCATGCTTCTGAGCTAGTGGAAGCATCATTGATATGTGAACGGTGCAGGGGTGGCTCAGAAGATGACTGTGGCCCCGAACCATGCTCTGGTTAAGAGATGATATCACTATTCATTATAATTCCTCAAAATTTAACATTACATAATCTTTATTAATGTAAAAAATTCACATTGAGTATATTTTTAGTTTTAGAGTTTTAGAGAATTAGTCCATTACTATTAAATCAAATCTCAAATATTACAAAGTATACACTTCTAATATGTCCTATTTTTTCCTCAATAAAATAATTCTTTTCTTGATAAAAATATTCTTGAATTCTTCCTTTCTCTTACCCTTCCTTATACCAAATTAAAAACATTTCAAAAACTTGGGATGAGCATAAAAATCACATTAAGGGTTATAGAATGAGGATAGAAAATATTATCCCACCAATACATACAAATCAATGAAATCATAATTTTTACTCATAAAACATAAGCCCTTTATCATACCTCATGAAATCATAAGATTTATGAATAACACACAGAAATTATAAATCATAAAGTTAAATTCTGGCATCCATAACATAATTATATTATATATTTTACATCACATAGTGAGTGATGTTTGTATTAACCATCATAGAATATTCCATAAATATTTTAGGTGAAACATTAATGTTTACCTTAGTCATGTTACACAATGAATTTGAGAGCTATATCAGGCTCACCCACCCTTGGTTTATCACGGAACCACACATATACATAAACAATGCCCAAGAACCCTAACTTGTTCATAACACATAAAACTGAAATAATGGAAAGATAACATTTCCACATTACAATCATAATATATCATTTCAAGATATTGAAATAATAAATTTTTTCTCAAAACCATTTTAAATAAAAAAATACATAAAAAGGGTATATGGTATTTATTTTACTTTTAAAAACATTACGGATTGTTAAGGAATCCAACTATCAAATAATACTCACGGTGGCGAAAAGGTCATTGTTGTCATGTACATTAAAATGAAACATTATTTTTGTTATTTAGTAAAAAAATGGTAGAAAAAATATTCTATTGAATGAAATTAAAATTCAAAGGTATTTCTACACCATATAAAACAAAGTTATTTATAAATCAAAATATGCCTCAATGAAAGGAGATTGAGACGAAGTCCCTTACAGTGAGTCCTAATTTACTCATTCGTTATTTATATTTCTGAATAATAACAATAGGTTAATTTATACTTTCTTAAGAAAACTTTTTTCATGTTTATTATTAATTTTATATTACTTATCATCATTATATAAAAATTACATAATTATTTATGTTCATATCGATTGTTTTGTTGATATTCGGTACTTGAGTCGAAAATGAACTTGTTTATGTAAATTGTCCATGTGGTCAAGCATTAATTATATCAAGAATATTATTCATGATTTATATATCATATATATAATATATATCGAGTATATATTTATTTATTATAGTCCACGACATTTTGAGATAAAAATGAAATGCACCTTTCATGGAGGTGGTAAACCTATGTCACAATGAATGCTACTTTCATTTTTTTTTCATATTAAATGGAATGAAAACTAAATGATAGATAGCTATATTATAATTCCAATATAATATCAAATTTTATATACATTACATAATTTCATTAAATCTATCCTTTATGCGTTCCTTGTATGGAATGAACGAGTCATATCACTTTGAGGCGGTGGTAGTCCTCACTTCCTCAAATGAAATTATCGAATTTACATATTATAGAAAGTATAAAGGAATGATTTAAATAAAAAAAAAATAATAGAGACAATATAAATATTACATATATAATATATAAATACAGTTCCATCATAATGGCCACCATGAGAGGTGGTAGGAGAAAATTGAACAATCATCGTTTCGTGAGGCAGTAGTTCACCATACACAGAAACAATATGTTCGTATCCATTATATGGAGGTGTATGTATGTTTAGTTCAAATACATATCATAAAAATTTCCTAGTATATTTTGGATACTGGTTTTGTTATGTAATCAATGAATAATAATATAATAGGGCGAGGAGAATTAAAATAAAAGAAAGTAATTTGAGAGAAGATGTTACCTCTAAATTGGGTAACTTCATTCTATTTGAGCCAAAATAAAATCTTGAATTGCTTTATACCCAATGTAAGAATTATATGAGGAAAGGAGGGATGTTGGGAGTTTATTTGAGTTGAATTAGGATGAGCCAAGGGGATTTGGAGGTTTGAGTAAATGGGTAGAGGTGATGCCCTTTTATAAGAGGGAGGATGGAAACTTTACGAAGCTATTGAAATATTATTTTATTATAATATAATTTTCAATTTCAAATAGACCCAAAGTAATTTATTTAAAATATAAGATACTTTTGGGTATGAAAACTATAAACTAATAGGTTTTATACAAGTATAGTTCACAAATTTAACCATATTTTTTGAATTTAACCTTCGTTAAAAACTTAAACACTTACCATGTATTCTCACATTTTCATGATTTATGGTAACTATAGTCATTATAAAATAACTAGCAAACCAAAAGTGGTTAATTAATTACATTTAAAACATTATATAAGTCATTTTTATGAATAAAATATTTTTATCACTATAATATCATTTATTAAAATAGTATTTGTTTTAAAAACTCATTTATGTCAATTTTTATACTATTCATATCATGACTTTTTAAAAATCCATAACAACTTGATTATTTAGAAAAAAAAATTATTAAATTAAATATACCAAGTCATAATTATCCATAAAATACATGGATGTCATAAAAACGTTCCAAAGTAAATTCATTTTTATATTATAATATCATTTATTTAAATCATTCATTAATAAGTTAATCACAACAGTTTCATTGTGCCATAAATAAATTTATTAATTTGATGTCTAAAAATTAAAAATAAAATTAAATGATATAGAAAATCTTGTTAGATTTTTAATGAATATTTATTGTTGAAATAATCACTTATATAACCCCATTTAATTTTTTTTTATTACAAGATACATGTTTATGTTATATTTCCCATTACATTAAATTTATTAATAAAACATGACATTATCACTCCCATGTGGCTCCATGGGGTCCCAAAATAGACCCAAGTCTGACCTTGGTTGAAAATATCTCTTAAAATAGGATTTGAACATGTTTTATGGTAGTTTTATATTATTATAATATTATTTGTTACCGTTATTTACCAGATTTAACCTTTTACCATGGTAAATAAAATAATTACTGAAGTTACTATTCATAATGTCCCAGAATAAAAAGCACATATTCACACAATTCAGACCTCCTAATTCAAAATTTGGAATCCTTTTTTCCAAATTAATAAAAAATAGTTTTCATTAATTAATTGAAAATTAACTCCCATTGTCAAAACCAAAAATAAATTTTTTAAGAAGTAATAACTACCCAATGATTGACATGTGTTTATGTCCAATTTAAATAAAAAATTACTTAAATTCACCAAAATTGGATTAATTGATAAAAATATAATCCAATTAGACATTAAACCATTTAAATTTATAATCTAACTATATAAATAAATTATATTAATAGACAGTTTGGAATTGAAATGCAGTACTTTCACTGTTCATTAAAAAATGAACTTTATCCGAAAAATACCAAAATTTCATGCAAAGTAAATTTTTATTTCCGTATTCTAAAGAAGAATTTTACTTTGTCAAATAGAAAATTTAAAGGCAAAAAAAAACTAGATTTAAAATGGGCTCTCCTTCAAAAGGCGGTAAAAGTACCTTTTAAAAATATTAGAGTATTTCATGCTTAAAATCAGATTCATTCTTATTTTAATCCTCTAAAATTTATTGGATAAATGTAAAGGAATTTAACAAACACTTATAATCATATTGTAGTGAGTTCTGTTCATTATGACCAATACAACATCTATCCACTACCTATCATTTAAAAATAACAATATTATTATATTATTTTTTGTTGTAACTCAAAGTTGTGTGAAATATAAGATTTCAAAGAATCTCATTATTGTGTTTTGAGTACACTATGAGAAAAATCATCCCCTTTAATGTTAAAATAATATCTTATTCATAAATAAAAATAGAAATGAAAAAATTTTATTCTATAAATACCTTGGTTGTTACATCATTCCCCCATTTTTGGAATTCTTTCCTCATAATTCTATCAACTTATCAAATGGGTGGGGATATTTATCTCTCATAGAATATTCAGATTCCCATGCTACCTCTTAAACTATATGGTTTTTCTAAAAAACCATTACCTGATGAATTATCTTATTTTGTAACACATTCTCTCTATGGTCAATAATCTGGACTGGGTTTTCATCATAAGAAATATTCTCTTCCAATTGAACTACCTCTAGACTCAAAACATGAGATGGTTCCAGAATATACATTCTCAACATCAAAACATGAAAAACATTGTATACCTAGAAAAAATTGTAGGTAAAGAAACTTTTAGACAACTGATCCAACTTTTTCAATGATTTTATAGTGTCCAATTATCCTCAGACACATTATTTCCTTCTTACCAAAATGCATCACACTCTTCCATGGAGAAACTTTGAGAAATACATGACCACCTACCTTGAAAGAATGATCCTTCCACTGGTTATCTGCATAACGTTTCTACCTGCTCTGAGCTATTATAATGTGCTTATGAATCAACTAAACTTTTTCTGTTATCTATTCTAACAATTATTCTCCCACCAATATCCTTTCACCTACTTCATACCATAAATCTAGAGTTTGACACCACTTTCCATATAATGCCTCAAATGGTTCCATCAGTATACTGTAATGAAAACTGTTATTTTAAGAAAACTCAACCAAATAAATATATAGGTCCCAATATCCCTGGTAATCTATTGAAAAATCATGTAGCATATCATCCAATGTCTTAATTTTTTGTTCTAACTTCCAAACTGATTGATGATGAAAATATGTATGAAAATTTAATTCAGTTACCAATGAATTCTGAAGGCCATTCCAAAATTTAGAAAGGAATCTGGGATCACGATCAGATACAATAGACAGGGTAACTGTGTGTAAACTAACTATATATTTAATATACAATCAAGAAATTTTATCAAGAGAGAGAGTATCTAGAATAGGAAGAAAATGAGAATATTTAGTCAATCGATCAACAATAACCCAGATTTCATTATTACATCAAGAAGTCTTTGGTAATCCCACTACGAAATCCATAGACATATTTTCCCATTTCTAATCTAGTATTGGAAAATGCTGAAGCATCCATTTTAGTAACTTCCATTCTACTTCAAACCATTAACATGTTAAAAACTTCACAGTAATGATAGAAATACCTCTTTTCATTTCATTCAACCAGTAATACTCCCAATGATCTCTGTACATTTTAGTACTGCTCGGATGAACTGAAAACAGAGAACTATGAGATTTATATAAAAACACATTATTCAATTGTGATTAACAAGGAACACATAAACTCCTTCAAAACCTAAAAAAAATCTTTATAAATGTTAAATTCAGGTAACATACCCTTCTGAACCAGTTGTACCTTTTTTCTACAACTCAATGTCTTCTTTATGTGCTTGCATTATTCTGTCTACTAGAAATGATTGCACTGAACCTGAAAAAAATAGAGGAATTTCCTGCACTAATAACTTCCATGCCAAAGTTCATAAAGTCATTAATTAAAGGTTTATGTTACAAACACAACATTATTGATGTAGAATTACTTTTCAAACTCAAAGCATCAGCCACCATATTTTCCTTTCCTAGATGGTAAAGAATCATGAAATCATAATCCTTGATTAATTCCAGCCATTTCCTCTATCTCCAGTTTAATTCTTTCTAAGTGAATATATTATTAATACTTTTATGATCATCATATATTTCACATTTTTTTCCATATATATGACGACTCCAAATTTTTAAAGCAAAAACAACAACAACTAATTCAAAATCACATGTAGGATAATTTAACTCATAAGTTTTCAACTGAAGTGAAGCATAATAAATTACCTGATTATTCCATTAGGACACAACCAAATACTTTCAATGAATCATAATTATAGATAAAACACTTACCCTTTCTGTAAGGTTGTTCCAAAACTGGAGCATTCACCAATCTTCATTTCAATTCCTGAAAACATTAGCACATTTTCAAGTTAATGTAGATAGTGGTCCAGATAACTGTGAATTTTTTTGAAAAAACCTCTAGTAATAACCTACTAAACCAAGAAAACTATGAATCTAAATTATATTTTTGGGTCTTGGAAATTATTCAACAATTTTTTTTAGAAGGATCAATGGGTTTTCCATCTTTAGAAACAATATGACCAAGGAATGATATTTTTTGTAACAAAAGCACACACTTTCTGAATTTAACATATATTTTATTTTATTTTAATGATTAAAATAAAACCCTTAAATGTATTTCATTATCCCTTTTCTTTTAGAATAAACCAAAATATCATAAATAAACACAACCACAAAAAGATCCAAGAACTCACAGAAAATTATATTCATAAGATCCATAAATATAACAAGTGCATTAGTTAACCCCAAAGGCATCGCTACAAATTCATAATGGCCATATGTAGTCTGAAATGTGGTATTCAGAATGTATTATTCCTTTACCTTAAATATATTGTACCCTGACCTCATGTCAATCTCTGAAAAATAATAATCCACCTGGAGCTGATCGAACTAATCGTCGATATGAGGAAAAGTATACTTGTTCTTAAGAGTACTATTATTAAAGGCTCTATAATCATTTCCAAGTCTCATGTACCATCTTACTTTTTAACAAACAAGACATGAACACCACATGGTGATGTTCTATATCCAATGAATCCTTTATCCAATAACTCCTTTATTTTGTTTTTAACTGTAAAAGTTCAATTTTAGCCATTCGATAAGTGGGTTTCGAAATTGGCTAAGCATCAGGAACTATGTCAACCTTAAATTCAATTTCCCAATCATGTATTATACTAAGAAACTCATCATAAAAAACATCAAGATACTCATTTACCACTATCATATAATTATTCTGAATAGTTACATTGTTTTCAACAATATATCCAAGGTAAAATTCATTTTTATCTTTTACTAGTTTCTCAGCTTCCTACTATGTTATCAAAAGTAAGGGTTAATTATTGTACACAAATATAAAATCATTCTAAAATGAAACATAATTAGCTCTGTAGTCAATATTAGCATGATAAATGGAAATCCAATCCTTACCCAAAATATCATCAAACTCCACCAGAGGAAAAAAAATAAGTTTTGCAGGTAGATTCTTTCCACACACAAGGATAGGAAGGTTCTTATAATTTCTCTATCTCTCAAAATTTCCTCATGGCATTTTTAACATGTGTTTAGGATTCATATCTTGAGATGGAATTCCCAATTTAATTTAAAATTTATAAAAATGAAAGAATTTGTAGACCCTGAATCAAACAACACATTGGAATAATCAGAATAAACAAATAGTATACCTGATACTACTTCATTCGATGGGCCAATATCTACGGAAGTAGTGGAAAAGGGTTTCACCACCCCTTTCAGATTGTTGTTCGGTTTCATTCCATAATTTTATTTCTTTATAGGACCCTCATTTCCATAATGACCCATTTCATTGAACCTAATACATTTTACTAACTATAAACCAGATTTTTTCTTACCACGACCCTGATCTTTTTAGTGCAGTTATGAGCCTTATGTCCTATTTTACCACATCGAAAGAACTTACCATAATTCATAAGGCATTAACTAGTGTGATTTTTACCACAATGTTTACAAAATGTAAACATAAGTTTCATACCATCATAATTTTTTTGAAGAGTTCTTCCCTTGCGCCAGCCACCTTGACCACTTATTTGGTTGTTTGTCAAAGAACACCTGATCATCGAAAAAATATATTTCCACATTCTCCACACAGTTAATGTTTTTTTCATAACTTTTGAGTTCACGAGAAGATAATTCCCTATGATAATTTTTCTTTAATCCTGAGTAAAATGATTGATTTTACTATCAAGATATCGTATGAAATTTAGAGCATACCTTGCCAATCGATCAAATTTTACATCATAAGAAGCCACTGAGTAATCCTCCATCCTCAATTACAAGATTTTTTTTCTATCCTAAGTCTAATGGACTTAGGAAAATATTTATAAATAAATATTCCTTTTAATGAATTCAAATCAAGAGCATAAATCTCTTCACTCTCCCTGGTATTTTTAACCACCGACCCCCACTAATTGACTTCACCTTCAAAACTATAAACAACAAGACTAACCTTTTGATGTTCTAAACAACCCATGACATCAAAAAAAATTTCTAGAGATTTAATCCACCCTTTAGTTGGCATAGTGTCACAGGATGAGCGTCTCAGCACAGCAGTTCACCCGTGCGGCACCCCAGCCCCCTCCAAGGTGGGCGGGGTTCAGCCGTCCAACTCTTCATATGCGAGGTTCACTAGTTTCATCCTGCCATAGACTCATCAGGAGAGTGGCCCCAACTCCCAACCAGTGGTGTCAAGGTTGAAACACACCAACCTACTCTTTGTCGGGGCGACTCCCATCTCTTAGATAGGGACTAACCAGATGAACCGTAGCTTTGATGTTCTTGCTGGTGTGGGACAGGGCCCCCATGATTGGGCCGTGACATTCTCCCACCACCATTCCATGCACGCCCTCGTGTATATAGGATTGTGGACTTCTGTGTGTCCGCAACTGCTTCCAACTAACCGGCTACCAAGCATGGCCTCAGGGGACACTTCTTCCTTTTAGTTAGCATCAATGGCCTATGCACTTTCTGGGTCGAAAACCACCGTGGTCCACTCTCTCTCTCAGGGTCGAAAAACACCTCCACAAGACCCACCCTTCATAGTGGCGTCTCTGCCTCGGACATATCGCAAGCACGACCTTCTGTGTCGTGTCACCTCCACATGACACCCCGAGACTCCGCTCCCACCACCAAGGTCCATCCGGCAGCATTCCGAAACACCACAAGGCACATTCCGTCTGATACCACTTGTCACGGGCTGAGCGTCTGAGCACAGCAGTTCGCCCGTGCGGTACCCTAGCCCCCTCCAAGGCGGGCGGGGTTCAGCCGTCCAGCTCTTCATATGTGAGGTTCACTGGTTTTTTACTGCCATGGACTCATCAGGAGAGTGGCCCCAACTCCCAACCAGTGGTGTCAAGGTTGACACGCACCATCCTCCTCTTTGTCGGGGAAACTCCCATCTCTTAGATAGGGACTAACCAGATAAACCGCAGCTTTGATGTTATTGTTGGTGTGGGACAGGACCCCCATGATTGGGTCGTGACAATAGGGTCAGATGATCCTCTGAATGATGGGGGATGTTGTGTCATGAAATGCTCCACTATTAACATGTTCCTTTTTGGTTGATCTGGCTGATCACGTGCATTCATACAACCACCATTTATTTCCTGAGTCAACAGTGCTATCATTGAAACAGACTATAAAGTTCCGATTATGACCATTTCCGGTTACTGATGTGGTAGGTTGTTTCCTCTTGATGTCATCCCATAATAGTTTCCATGTTTCCTCTATGGAAAACTGTTCTGAACATAGATATATCATAGATGAAGCAACATGGTTATATTCAAATTCTATATAATTTCAATATTATCATAATGTAAAAATAATTTATGGATATTAATTTAACAATATCCTAACTCCTAAAGTTGTCTAAACCGACCTCGCATACCAACTATAAGGCCCTAACATTAAACATTACGTAATCTTTAGTTAAGTCAAGAATTCACATTGAGGATCTTTTCAGGTTTATAGTTTTTGATAATTAGGCAATAAATATTACATTACATATCAAATATTACAATGTATAAAATTCTACTATATCCAATTTTCCCCAATAAAAGAATTCATTTCTTGATAAAAGTATTATTGAATTCTTCATTTCTATTACAATTCCTTATACCATGTGAAAAACATTTAGAAACATGGGATGAGCATGAAAACCCATTGTAAGGGTTATAGAATAAGGAAATAAAACATTACTCTATCAATATATACAAATCAATAAAATCGTACTTTTCACTCATAAAACAGAAGCTCTTTAACATACCTCATGAAATCATATGATTTATGAATAACACATATAAATCATAAATAATAAAGTTAACTTATTCCATCCATAACATAAATACATTGTAGCTTTCACAGCTACATAGGGAGTTACATTTGGAATAACCATAATAGTATATTCCATAAATCTCTTATGAGAAAAATAAATGTTTACCTCTGACACATTACCCAATGCATTGGAGAGATATCTCAGGATCACCCACCCTTGGTTTATCATGGAGCCACCCATATACATAAACAATTCCCAAAACCATAACATGTTCATAACACATAATACAAGTATATTGGAAATATAAAATTTCCACATTACAATCATAATATATCATTTCATGATATTGAGATAATCAATGATTTTGCAAAATAATTTTCAATACCAAAATATATAGAAAGGGCATATGGTATTTATTTTCCTTATAAAAACATTATGACTTGTTAAGGAATCCAAATATCAAATAATACCCACGGCAGCAGAAAGACCATTATTGTTACGTACATTAAAAAGAAACATTCTTTTTGTCTTTTAGTAAAATAATTAGTATAAAAAAGATTACGATTAAATTAAATTAAAATTCAAAGGGGTTTATACACTATATAAAACAATGTCATGTATAAATAAATATATGCCTCAATGAAAGGATATTGAGACGAAGTCCCTTACCTTGAGTCCGAATTCCCTCATTCATTATTTATATTCATGAATAATAATGGTAAGTTAATTTCTACTTTACTTAGAACCTTTTTCATGTTTATTATTCATTTCTTATTACTTATCTTCATGTTATAAAAATTATATAATTATTTAAGTTCATATCAATCATTTTTTCGATATTTGGTACTTGATTCGAAAATGAACTTCTTTGATGTACATTGTCCATGTGGTCAAAATATCATCATATCCAGAATATTATTAATTATTTAGATAACATATATATCATATATATCCATTATATATGTATTTATAATTTTCCATAACATTTGTAGATAAGAAATGAAATGTAACGTTCATGGATATGGTAAGCCGTACGTACGCATGAACACAACTTTCATTTATTTTCCTATTTAATTGAATGAAAACTAAATGATAAACAGATATATTATAATTCCAATATAATATCATATTTTATATACATTACATAAGTACATTAACTCTATCCTTTATATGTTCCATTAATGGAATGAATGAGTCATATCACTTTGATGGGGCATATGTATGCACTTCCTCAAATGAAATAATAATATTTACACAATACGGAAGCCATAAAGATATAATTTAAATATAAAATAGAAGAATATATAAAATATAAATATAATATATATCATATATAAATATTTTTCCAATATAATGGACACCATGAGATGTGGTAGGAGAAAATTGAACAATCATCATTTTCTGAGGCAGTAGTTCGCTGTATAGAGAAACATCATATACATTAGATGAAGATGTGTGAAAGTATTATTAAAATAATTAACATAAACACATCCTAGTATACTGAGGATACTTGTGTTGTTATTTAATCAGAAAATAAGAATAGAATAGGGATTGGAGAAGTAAAATATGGAAAGTAATTTGAGAGAATACGTTACCTCTTAATAGGAAAACTTCTTTTGATTTGAGCCAAAAAGATTTTTTGAAGTGCCTTCAGGACAAAGTAAGGATTCTAGGAGGAAAAGAGTGATGTTGGGATCTTATTTAAGTAGTAATTTTATGATATAATGGGCTTTAAAGGTGAGAGTAAATTAGCAGAGGTGATTTCCTTTAATAAGAGGGAGGAAGGTCAGTTTAGGAATGTATTGAAATATTATTTTATTATAAAATTATTTTCAGATCCAAATGGCCCCAAAGTCATTTATATCCAAGATAATATTCCTTTTTGTTGAAAATCTCTCAACCAATAGGTTTTAGTCAATTATAGGTCACAAATTTAATTCTATATTTTTTGATTTAACCCGTAGATAAAAACAATAACTCTTACCATGTCTTCTTGTATTTTCATGATTTATGGTTACTATAGTTAAAATAAAATTCCAAACTAACCATAAGTGGTTAATTAATTAAATTTTCAAAATTATCTAATTTATTTGTCCAAATTATATATTTTTAGGACTATTATATCATTTATTAAAATAGTATTTCTTTTAAAAACTCATTTAAGTAAATTTTTATACTATTCTTATCAGGAATTTTTATAAATCCATAACAACGTGATTAGTTTGAAAAAAATCCCTTAAATCAAATATAACAAGTCATAATAATCCATAAAATTCGTGGATGTCATAAAAAAGTTTCAAAATAAATTTATTTTAATATTTATATTGTCATTTATTTAAATCATTCATTAATAAGGTAATCACTACATCATCAATATGTCATAAATAAATTTATTTATTTTACGTCTAAAAATTATAAATAAAATAACATGATGTAGGAAGTTTTTTTATATTTATAATGACTATCTATGGTCTAAAATATCACTTATATAACCCCATATATTTTTTTTATTAAAAGATACATGTTTATGTTATATTTTCCTTTATACTAAATTAATTAATATAACATGTCATTATCACTCCCATGTGGCTCCATGGGGTCCCAAAATCGACCACAGGATGCCCTTGGCCAGAAATATATCATCCAATAGTATTAAGACATGTGTTAGGGTTATTTTATATTATTATAATATAATTATTTACGCTTATTTACCAGATTTACCCTTTAACCACGGTAAATAAAATAATTACTAAAGTTACTATTCATAAGGTCCAAAAAAAAAGTTACCTATTTAAAAAATTCAGACCTCATGATTCCAAATATAGAATAATTTTTTCTATATTCAAACCACATAAATTTCAGTAATTAATTTAAAATTAATTCCCATTTTCAAAACCAAAAGGAGGTTTCTATTAAGTAATAACTACCAAAATATTGACATGTGTTTATGTCCAATTTAAAATTTAAATTACTTCCAATGAAAAAAATTAGATTAACTGATAAAAAAATAATCCAATTAAAAATTAAAACCAATTACAATTACAATCAAACTATATAAACAAATGAGATTAAAATTCAGTTTTGAATTAAAACCCAGTATTTTTTACTATTCTTTAAAAAATGAACTTTATCAGAAAAAAATCATAATTTCATCCAAAGTAAATTTTGATGTCCGGCTTCTAAATGAGTATTTTATTTTATCAAATAGAAAAAATAAATGTGACAAAACTATATTTAAAATGGGTTCTCCTTCAAAAGGTTCTAAAACAACCTTTTAAAAATGTTAGAGTATTTCATGCTTAAAATCAGATTCATTATTATTTTAAGCCTCTAAATTCTATTGCATACATGTACTGGAATTTAAAAAACATGTATAATTATATTCTAGTTAGTTATGTTCATTCAATGCAATAAAACCGAAAGGCTATAACTACCATTTAAAAATAATAATAATAATATATTATTTTTTGTCATAACTCAAAGTTGTGTGTAACGTAATATTTCAAAGAAACCTATTGTTGCATGTTGAGTAAGCTATCAGAAAAATAACACTCTTTAATGTAAAAATAATATCTTATTGATATTTATTAACAAAAATGAAAAAGTATTATTCTATAAATACCATGGTTGTTGTAGTCATAGATAGAGTGTTTGATATGTATGACTCCATCTTTATTAATGGCTCAGCACAAGAAGGATTTCTCACATTTTTCCCAGAAAGGGGAGGGCCTTCTTACCAGTATGAATTTTGGTTATGGGGAGGACCTTCAGAATCGGTGCTGTAATGGTGAGGTCTACCATTTCAACTTGATTCCCGACCACGGGGAGTATCCCTATGGCGTATAACCTAGAAAGGACCTTCAGGGTGGGCTACAACGAGGGGAGGACCTTCTTGTTGTTTGATGTCACTGAGGGAAGGTTCATCTTGATGAATGCTATAATGGTGATAAATACTATCATAGATTGATATCTGGATACAAGAAGAACTTTTTCTGTGTACATCCTGGGGTGGGCCTTTAGGATGTACTGAAATGAGGGGAGGACCTTCTTGTTTCTTGATGTTATTATGGGGAGGGCCTTAAAAGAAAATACCATTTCATGGAGGGCCATCGCAATGAATGCATCATGGTGAGAACTAACATTAGGAATCGACGTCCGACTATAGGGAGAAGCATATCTACAGCGTATACCCTACGGAGGACCACCAAAGCCAATGAAAACAAAGGGATAACCTTTTTACTATCTGATCTTCAGGTTAAGGGGAGGGCTACCATGACATGTATCAAGAGATAGGCTCTCACGATCGATCATTCCTAGACCATAGAGTAAGTCCCCATGGGTGGTCTGGGGAGGACCCTCATAGCTACTAGTAGCAACATTACAGGGAGGGACTTTGCAAATGATACCACCACTTACAAAATATGGAAATGGATTGATATGGTCTCAATCTATTATTGATATATGTTTGAGGGAATTAAGAACCCCAACTTCCAGTAGAGCAGTATCATATATGTGTTCTTCAATTTCTGGTTTCCTTTGGTGCGTTTCATTTTTCGGCACTATCTTGTGGGTAACTAGTGTCGTATGATGTTGTTAATATACTTAATATATGGGTACCTATCTTGATGGTTCCTGAGATGATGATGGGATATGGCGACAAGACTCTTGAGTTTTGGAAGGGATATATGCTTTCCCTGGAGCGGCCACCACATTTGACCGACATCCCACAATTGGAACAAGTATTTGTTCTCGATCCAGCTATTCATGTATCGTGGTATATTTCCATTGAACCTATTGGACTAGAGTAGGGATGCATAACTAATTTAGAGTGGCTACCCCATTTTGTGAGTAAGTCATTCCATTTGAGGAAACTAGGTTGTGGGCCTAATTCCTTTCCTTTTTCACTAATGAAATGATATCCTGCCATGTTTGGAGGATATGTTCTAGAATGGACATATGATATTCCATCATATCCAAGATGTTTTGTGATACATCTTTGGATGGAATGGGTATGAAGTCCCATTATGATGTTGGAGTAGGTGTTTGTGCCTGTTCTGGATCTCCATAGGTTTCCTGTAGATACTAGAAGTTCACATGTGCTAGGAAAGAGGAGCGAGTCTGTCACTAGTTGTCTTCTCTGGTTTCCACCGTATTTTATTTGTGGGTTTTATATTCATGAATGGTAATTTTCATCTTCTCTCTTTCCATTGTATTTGTCTCATAGGCTTTTTATGCATCTGCAAGAATTTTACACTGCTTATATTTTCTTTCTACCCTATTTGGATGGCGGTGTTGATATGCATAAACATGTATTTTTCCTACCTATAGACGGTTGTCATCCTATTTGGATGAAAATATTCTTTTTCATTGGTAGATATCTACATCTGGATGTAATTTTCCACTCTATATTCATATTGGGAGTGGCGAGCACTAGTAGGAGCATCCACTTGATCATATTGAGAAGCCCTATTTCTATGGTGGGCTTGAGTGTATGGGAAGTGTTGTATGTCTTCCCGTTGAATGTTTTCGCGTTTGTACAATAGAGTTTATCCTCAGGAACTAAGGTGTTATCATGTTCCTGATTATATATTTTCCTCCCTTGGTGGGAATCTTGAGGGTCTTAGGACCTTTGGGGTTAAACAGGTTCCCTCATCATAAGGTCCTTTTTAGAGTGAGGAGACTTGGTTACCCTATGTTGGTAGTGACACTCTTTGATAGGAGCCTATAAGTAGGACTATTGTGTAGTTGAGATGATGTTTTCAACATCGACATCATCTGCCTCCCTATGATAAGGAAGGTAATCATTGTCACGTTATGGGGATAAGCTCCTGAAACAATTTGAGATGACCAATGGGGCTTCCTTGTGCCGGGGAACTAGCTACGGTTGAGGAGGTGGTTGATGAGCCTTTTTATACTGGAGGGATTTTCTTGCGGCTTCCACTATGGGGAGAGTACAATTTCAGTGGTACTCATTGATCAGCGTCTTGGATACCTACCATTGAAGAAGCTGGGTTGGTGTTGGGGACATAATCTTCATCGGGGCCCCATCCCCATGCGAGATCGCTGAGGTGCATGTCTTCACTGGTTATCGATATATCATTTGGATCATAGTTTTCCCTACAGAAACCTGAAATATATATATAACATATACCAACAAAAAACTCCCGTCAAAGTAGCATATCTTGAACAAATTCATATTTTATGATTCATCCTTACCTCCTTTACTTTTTTGTTATGCGAAGGGGGTTGAGTGGGGTAAAACCGCCACCATGGTTAAGGATTCATGTCGGGTTCACCGTTTTTTATTTTAGACTTCTAGGCAGTGTATTTTCAGGTTCAGAAAAAATTCAATTAATGGTCTAATGGGTGATGATCATTTATATATTATTATAGATAATTTCATGTCACCATATTTGTTTCAACTTAATCTCTATCATTACCAATTAATGGGGATTGGATTGACCTTGTGGGGACTGGGAAGTTTATCTATTCTATATTATGAAGGAGGTTACACAGTCAAACAGTCACAGTGGGAGATTTCATGGTTCACATATTTGTGGAATAGGTCCTCTTAGGATATAACATCCTCAAATGGTCTCTTGTGGGTTTATTATTGGATACAGAATCACCAAACAACCCATGTATCCATGATTCGTGGACATGAATTCGAAATGCAGATGCACATTGGATAACGATTTGGCCAACGACACATAAGGAATCCATTGGCTGAGAGGATGGAAGGTCAGGCTCATCTCACCCTTTTGGGGAGAAGTAATGCTAATTCTAGGACTCTATTATAGATTTAATTCATGTTCATATGTTCATGAATCCTTGGTCCATTACTAAAGTGTGTATCCACATGTTACCCCCGATTTACAGGATCATCATAGGCATACATAGATTTGATGTTATGGAGGCAATAGTGACATAATCCATGCAATAAGGTGATGTGGATTTTATCTTCATCCAGGGGGGATGGAATATAGATTGATTTTGGGATAAGGCCATAATATTGGCTTCTTATGTATCATCAGGAGAGGAATTATAGCCCATGTAGTTCAGGAAACTTGGGGATTATGCATGGGAGTTTTCCATTTGAGGGGACATGATTGGGTGAACTCTTTTGTAAGAGAACCCATTTTGAGCCGGGGGCTAAAAGAATGCATCCTACGTATCCTCATTTGAACAAGAATTAGAGTTATCATAGTTCAGGATGGGTTGGGGATTATGCATGGGTTCTTCCCATTTGAGGGGACATGATTGTGTGAACCTTTTTGGAAGGGAATCCCTTTGATATTGGGCCTTCAAGTAGGCATCCTACATATCCCAGTTTGAACATGAATTAATGTTCTCATAGTTCTGGTTGGGTTGGGGAATGTGTATGGGAGATTCCCATTTGAGGGGAAATAATTGGGTGATCCCTTTTGGAAGGGTACCCCTTTCTTTCTCGTACCTTCAAGTAGGCATCTTACGTATCTTGGTTTGAACAAGAATAAGAGTCCTCGTATTTCAGTACAAGTTGGTTATTTGGGTGCTGTGATCATTACCAATCTGGAAGACTATGTGAGTCATAATCAGCGCGAGAAACAAGAGGATGTGAGAGATCCAACCAACCATACACCTATTCTCATGCTAATGGGAGAGGGCAGGGCGACAATGGAATAAGATGAGAAGACAGTGGATGAGGGTGGATATAAATGAACCCTTTAATGTGGGATAGAAATAGGGCTCATATGCTTGGCGCTCAAATGGTTAGGGACTTACCTCAATGGGAGTTCCCTAGAATGAGTTCTGGGAAGGTGGGGAAATATTGTTTATCATCAAAAGGTGGGGAGGACATGATTCCTTTGACTGATCATTATTCCTCATTGAAAGGAAAAGAAAGTGAAAGCTCGTAATCCCTAGAATGGGGAGGTTGATGTTATCTTCCCAAGGTTGTACTAAAGGTTACCATGGGAATGTATAAATACAGATATCCCTGGAGTCTGAACTATTGTGGGGATTACCTTCGTGACTTTTCATAACATGTGTATATAAACTCAAATGGGAACACTGATGCGTTGGATTATCTTATCATACAGTTCTGGTTACATGGGAGGGGGGTTTTCCCTGATGTCTAGGGACTGGATCATGGAGGGGATATATAGGACTGGATGCTAATAGAGGGTCAAGATTGGATCTTGAGGAAAGGACACTTGAAGAAGCCCCATTTAGTGTATTGTTTTCTTATGTAAGATGGGTGAGCTCTGCATACCATAATGGAACATGAGTAGAGGGGTCATCTGCGTACCAAAGCAGTTCGTGGGCTTGGGCATAGAACACCCCACACCACAGTCGTATGTAGTCCTAGATATGGTCCGCCGCACTGATTCAGGTTCTATCCACGTACTGATGTAGTACACGGTGCAATATTCAATCCAAATTGTGATACACTATGTGGAACACCATATTAAATGAGGGTCTTGAAACCTATCGTTCATGGGGAGTTCATCCGTGTGGAATGTGTGGTTCACAATTACACCAACTACATTCTTGGGTTTCCCATTATTAGTAAGTTCTATCATTTTTATGGTTTGTGGCTGTTTATACCTGTTGAATCATGGTTCGTGATATGAACATTTGTTGATGATTTGAAACCGAAGTCAGAATCCTCTCTAAAATCTTTCTTCTAACCTTAGGGGTCTCCTATGCACTTTCTTTGTCCATCCTTTCTCAATTCCTTCTGTGCACCTTTTATAGTGCATTGTGAAAACAATATCTATGGGCACGCGACACCATTTTTGGAAGCTCATGAAGATATATCTCGATCTGTGGAAGAATCAGTCAACATGGTGTTGTAGAAGCTACGATTTGTGAGTCATGGTTCATAGAACCCTACTAATTGGCTTCATCTACAAACTACTAAGTTCACGTGATAGTGTGTGTATAGACTTCACATGCATGATTCCATAAGTGATGTAGTTTTCAGGTTAATGGGTTTGCTGGGTATCGGGAAGCATGCCAACATCTCATGGGTCCTCCCTTGTATTGGTGTTTCTCAGTTCAATCATTCTTTGAACCCTTCCCAATGATGGTATGTGGGTCACTTAAAACTCTTTGAGAAATTAATGTTTTTCATGTTTCCTCCAAATGTTTCATCTCAATTTACATCCATTATCTTTAATTGAAAGGTAGGAATTTATTATTCCATATGAAAAGTGATTTTGGGAGTATTTTCTTCCCTTTTATACATTTTTAGGACCCCACTATCTCATTTATCCTTATAATATTCATAAAATTTTTTAAAACATAACTTACGTAGGGATATATTTTCCATAAAATATCCATTTTCATTTGTATCATGTAATATTCATTCACACATCCAAATAAATCGATTTTAATTCAAAGAACCCATTTTTAGGAAAAAATTTACAATATACCTTCAAACCACATCCAATGAATTGATCATCATCAAACATCCCTTGAAATGTATTTCTAAATGGAATTTATTTCTCATTGATTTCATGTTGGTTTTATCCATTCATTCCAATTGAAATTATATGTAGATATATATCATATTCATTCTTTGGGTGCTATGAAATTCTAGAATATAATTTAAACTTACACGATTATATTAGGTAAACCATTTTTAAAAAAATCCAGGAACATTATACTACAGAATTTATTCAAATTATTTTTAGGATAAAAACAAAAATTGGACATGATTCCCATAATAATAAAACTTATATCCAAACCATATCATATAACTCATTATTTTTTCTTTACCAATGGTAGGTAACTTCCAATATTTCTGTTAATTATATGTTGTTTTCCATTTTCTATGGAACCATATTGGTTTTCTTCATAATAGACTTTGGAGAGGCTCCATCATACCTGATTTTGGGTTTTTAAAAATAATATAATTTTTGGGTCATTATTATTTAATCACAGATCCACATAGATTTATCATACATTATCTTCACAAAACTCTCTCATGTGAAGTGATAATCACATGGAAAATATATGGGATATTTTCAAATAGGATTACCTGTGTATTTTTTTATGGAATTGTTTCATAACAAGTTCAGTTTTTGTTCATGTTGTAGGATATTTATTTTTCCTCATCATATTTTTCATTCATATAATCCTTAATCCTCTATATTTATATATTTCATACTCCAATGCATAACAATAATAAAATTAAAACTTTTTCTTTATTCTTGGTGTTTACCCAAGCTATGTATTCCACACAGACCAAGTTCACATTTTCCACCGTTTATTCTCTTCCAATTATACAATGTCTGTATCAAGTTTCCCATCAAGGAATTAAAATTTTGAACTTCATTTGAGATAAGATATTTTCTTTTTTACTGGATTTATACATCTAAATCTCTTGGGGAATCTATTAAAAATCATTAACATAGATATCATTTTTAATTATTTTAATTGATACAACATTAACCATAATTATGTTCATGTTTTTATAATTTTCTATTTCTTGTCCCCTAACGTGAATATCATGTTCCTTAATTTCTATTTGTAACTTTAATAATTATTTTTTTAGTCCAAGAAAAATCTTTTTTTATTAGTTGAAAACATCCAGATATGGATTTATTATTATCTCATCATCATCATCGAATGATTCAACATCACTGAATATATTTGGGGCCTCATGAAATCCTATTAGATTATTGAATGAAATAACGGATTCAAAATCATAATCATTATTAAATTTCATTTGATAGATCCAAAAAGAATTTATTCTAAATTTTACTATCACCAAAAACTATTCCATTATAATAAATTTATGTATAGATCATCTCTTACTACTTTATATTCATTACCTTCACTATTCCATTAAAATATTATAATAGTAAAATATCAATAAGTAATAATTAAATCTATAAAACATTCATATCAATTTCGAATAAAAAAATTCAATAATAAATGTCAATACTCTAATAATATATTGTATGTTCACACTAGTATTTAGTGATTGAATATCCAAATAAGGGATGAATTGGGGTTATGAATCCTATTCCAATTTAAATAGCATAATCCTTAGACACTCATCGCTGTAAAAATCATTATTACTTGGATCTCACTTATGTTAATATTTTTATGATGATTATATTTTTATTTCACTTATCTTTCCCTTCATCTATTTTTTTGATGATTTTATTACAAAGAAACAATTATTAATTTTTGGAAGAATATAAGTAAGACATGTGAAAAATACACATGAATTTTACTCTAGTTTATATATACTAGGATAATTTATGGATCATATAGTGACAATGTACTGATGTACTTGAATGTACTAAAGGAATTGTTCAATGGTGGTATTAGGCATAGTAAATCTATAACATGGGCCACTACCAATATATTATTTATGAATAGAGAAGTACATAATAAGGTTCACTCTCTCTGTCCTCTCTATATTATTATTATATCAAGAAGGAAACATATATTGTAATTCAAGGCAATATGATACAATATCACTATGTTTGTATTTGATAATGTATTTGAAGCCCTAAATTGATCAACACATGCTG
This sequence comes from Viscum album, assembly GCA_963277665.1. Lineage (NCBI taxonomy): Eukaryota > Viridiplantae > Streptophyta > Magnoliopsida > Santalales > Viscaceae > Viscum > Viscum album. Next base: position 1,657,774,837 of record OY728119.1, read on the forward strand.
ATCCTATTTTATAAATATGTTGTGAATAACAACATGATCAGAAATTTTCATTCCTTAATAATATAAAAGGTGTATTTAATGAAAAAACCTTCTTCTCCCTGGTAATGATCTATATTGATTGAAAAAAACACATCTTATGCTACATTTTAGAGAAATCTTGCTTATTTGATATTTTTATAGTTATCTTATAATTTTTATACTATTTTCATAGTGTAAATACCATATATTAATATAGATAGATATATTGATAATAACATTTTTTGTATTTTTTTTAATAAAGTAGATATTATAAATAATTCCCTCATGTATAATCTTCACATCACCTCTGTATTCAATGTAATTTCATTATTACATGTTTTTAAAAACTATATGAAATTGAACCCATTGCTTTCTTAGGACTTCTCATAGTAGATATGAAATTTATAATTTATAATCTATATAATAGCATTGTTGTTGTGTGACAACCATATCTCAATGTAAAATATGGGTGTTATTCTACAATGATCGTTACACTAAATAATATTGATCTTCTTGTATAGAAAATTGCCACTATTTGAATCAATATTATTCTTTATTCAAAACATTAATTATTTTTATATAACTTGAATATCAACAAAGATAAGAAAATATTATTTCTATAAAATAATATTAGAACATTATTATGAATATCATCTATAAAAAATTCACATTCAATCTTCTATAAAGCAATCTAATCCACCCAGTTATTCCTCATCAAAATTTTTCGAAATATTAATTGATTTAATGCTTTTATATCTCAAAATATATCATCCTGTAATATTGAATCAATATCCATGATATTTTCCCCATGTGATTCCATTTCAAGTATCTCTTTTAGGATTTTAAAAGAATCTATTTAATCATATATGATCCCTAAGTTACAATTACTATTATTTTTCTTACAAATACATATATCATTGAGTCTCTAAGATACTATAATACTACTCAATATATTTCCAAAAACATATTTGAAATGAAAGATGTAATGTTATGTGTTTATATAACATGTTTTGACTCTAATAAAACATAATCATATGCATATGCTATATTATTCATAAACATTTCATACTCTTGGTAAAATTTAAAAGTAAATAAAATGTTGATAAATATTATATATCACGTACATTTCCAATTCATCTTCTTACTCCTCAAATATATTATTTTATAGAAGTATATTGAATCATATATATTTAAAACTAAATTTTTTCCATTGAGTAAGGGTCATTTTTCCACAATTATATATTAAAAATAAGATAGAAGGAAAAGAAATTATTATTTATTCCATTTACTTGTTTCCACTCATTGAGCCTATATTGAATTATTACAACATCAATTTTACAAGAAATAAATCTTATGAAACTACATCCCATACACTATGTGAAAATACTATGTCAATATAAAGAGCCTTCAACATATATCCTCCATCCTTTTGAATCCTTTTAATGAAACATTATTTTTAAAAAAATAACTCCACATAAAAATATACTTCAATAATAAATTTTCCCTTTAGTTAAAACTCTATGATTCCCTTCATTTTCTTTCCAACATCACTGTGTGATTGATAATAACATAATTATTCATCTTAGATCTTACAAAAAATTTATTTTTTGATAACAAAATTGCCAATAACAAAAAATCATACACTAAAATCAATTTTTAATTTGATCCCATCAAAATTCACATCAAATAATTATATTAGTCCTTCCATGATATCTATATGATATTTTATTATTTTAATCATTACCTCATGGTTTTCTTTTCCTAATGTTCCTCTAAAAAACACAGGAATTGGCCTCATGAAATTAAGGTATCAAAACCCTCATTATAAATTTTATTTCAAAACTCTTTCAAATTACATGAGGGATTCATGATACATGGGAACATGACATTATTAAAGATACATGGAGGGAAACTAGTCCCATATCATGAATATGGGGGAATGATGAACATTGCATTAAAAAAACCTTCCCTGAATTACCCAGTTGATTCAAGCGTTTTACAATTCCTTGGTAGAACATATTATATAGCTATGCAGAACTTTACATCAAACCTATATAGTATTTTCAAATTTGGATCAATACATAATATTTTTTTCCCATTTGGTCTCTATACGCATCACTAGAAATGGCATCATACAAGTAGATAATCTCCACCACCATTATAAGGTTTAACGGAAACCCTTAATTAATCCCATTTAGGAATCATGATACCTTGGAATAATACATCTAATATTATTCTTTGGATTGATTTTAGTACATTAAAATAAATCTTCTAGAGTCATGAAAATTCATTTCAAATAAATATTCAATTAGTTATGTTCATTTCAATTTAAATTATATACCATTAATTTTTTTTCCTTGAGATGTAATTTTTCATCCCTTATCATCCCAATCTCATTCAATCACATCATGATATCAATTTTAATTGTGCAGTATTTGGATGTTTCAAATTATTTTTCTCCAAAACACATAATAGATTTGAGTATCATCCACTAAAAATACACAATCATGCCTATATTTATAAATAAGAAATTTCTATGTAGATTATTGTTTTCATCTTATAGTTTTTCAATTTCCTATGGGAATATATTGATCAATATAATAATTATATGCACTAGAAAATTCATTTTCATTATTTTAAAATTCACTATCAATTTTAGTATCACTATTGGATGATGAACATTCTTATGTTCTTGAGAAATAACTACTTCTTGAGTAGCTTTATCAAGTACTATATCATTATTAAATCTTTCCTCACTATTGGAAGCACCTGCATCATTATATTTTATGTTTCATCTAATAAGTTATTATGGAATATTTTCATTCCCTTTTGATTGAGGATGATTTATTTTTGAAAATTCATGTTTATTGAAGGATCCCTAGGATAGTTCATCATTATCAATATCATTACTAATCAACAATAAAAACAATGTAGAAAAATGAATTTTTTTAATAAACTTTAATCATTTAAAAGATAACTTATAGTGATACCAAAATTTTCATATCATTAAATTTCTTGAAAAAAATATTGAAATTACTCCAAGTCATTCATGTTCAAATCAAAATCAAGTCCATTCTACTCAACTTTTTTTTACGGTTATTTATTAATATAAAGAAAATACCTTTCATGTTTTTTATCATTAATTTTTCTTGAAGATTCAATTCTAAAATCAGATGAAATTATATTACTATTATTCTAATATGCAATTAATTAGAAATTTTATATACATTAAATAGGACCTATATTAGGATAAAATTTATTTGAATCAATTATTAACATTTTTTTCACCAAAATAGGATCCTCAATAATCTTTATATACCCTATGATAATAATTACTATCATATTAACTTTTGTAAACAACAAATTAATATATTCATCTTATTTCATTATAGCATATTAAAAAGATTACTGAAAGCTTTAATTTTAATTCCTTTTAACATTTTATATGTCTTATAAATACTATAATTTCTTGTAAAAATTTTATTATCAACTTTTCATATGATTATTTTTTAACTAATTATTGGATAAATAAAATTGTAGTACATTATGTTCCTTTACAAAACTCTTAACATTATTATTATAAAATTGAAACTAAGTAGAAGTATCTGTTATAAATTAAAAACATAGAAGAATGTACTCAAGTGTATCATGTGTATGATAGTGAAGATAAGATAACATTAATTCTATCTACAAATAAATTACATTATAATAAAATATTAAAATACCTCTATTTTAATATATAAAATTATTCAATGATAGTATTCAGCTGAAAACTTGGTTCTAAGGCAAATTATTAATATCAAATAAATGTTTAATCAATACGAATAGACTCTCTATTTGTGTGTGTGTTCGTGTGTGGGGGGGTGATGCGATATCAATCTTGATTTTTTTTCTATACATAGAATCTCCCATGAGTGTAATAAATGGATATATCAACTTAGATAATTCAAAAAATAAATTGATAATGTGATATATTTATTCAACATTCACTCACAACATATATGAAATTACTTGGTTTATTATTTTAGTTATCACACACTAAATTAACTCTATTTTTTATGTTGAACCATATTTTATGACAATAAAATTGATTGGCATGCAATATGCATCCAATGATCATGTTTTAATGAAAAAACTTGTTAATATGAAATATAATGAACAAATATTTCTTAATAGAATATTAAACACTACAGTTTGAAGCTATATTTGTGGAATTAATTAGATATTTTCCACATTTTTCACACATAATGATCCAATCAATGGTTTCTGAATTTATTTAATCTATGATTCACTTTATTAAGACACAATAATATTTTTAAGAAAAATGAGATAATTTATTTAATAATGTTTTAAAAAAAATTCACATTTAATCTTCATCAAAAACTCAAATTATAACATTTATAAAAAAAATTTGGAATGTTAAGTTTTTGAGAAACTAAGTAAGATAACAATGTGAAATTTTACAAATTGATATTAATTAATGTAAATATTAATATGCACAAATATAAATTCAATTAAAATTAGACACGTTATTATACATGACACTCCATAGATCTTACCTTCTTCCAATTATCTTCCTCATTTGAATAGCCAAAAATCTCATAGCTTCTTTTCTATATTTTCATGTACACAAATGATTTTGATTTGGGTGAAATTTGATAGATCAGGATGCAATTTTCTCCTTCTATTCATTAAAGTCAAAATAAATTCATGAATCAGGGATTATCCAATTGAATCATGATATTTATAACAAAACAAAAATTATAGCATCAGATAATATAATAATACATGTCCTTATGAAAAATCCTACATTCTATCTTAAATTTAGGTTATTTCTTATGGATTTTTTATTAAATATATTTTTATCATAATATTTGTGTTAATATTTTATCTCTAAAATTTAATATTATGTAAGATTCAAAGGTTCAAAATTATTATTACAATTCACAATAATTATCATATATTTCCTCAGAGATACTCTTATTAATTCATCATTATATTTTATTAAAATATCTTTTAACATCAGTATCAAATTAGTTTTCCAAATTTAACTCTAAAATATAATATATGAATAAGGGTAATTATTCTATTTGTATCATACATATGTTCTTTTATATTTTATTTTCAAAAAATAATTATAATGTAAAAAAAATAGAGATACCCTTATTAAATAATCTAAACACCAGTTTAATAATATTTATCTAAAAATAATAATTTAATATTGAATTGAAAAAATAATTTCCATAAAACTCTATCCATCTCAAAACATATTCATCAACTACCTTTTAATAAAATATCCAACAAATGAAATTATCCCCTCAATATTTTTAATCAATATATACACCATCATCATGTATGGTACTAACAAAATCACACTCCTTTAATTCATTTTCCAATAATAGTTCTTTTAATTTCACTTTCAAATTTCTTGTTCACATAATAGTTTATTTATATAAAACTACAATGATAATAATAGTTTTGTATTTTTTAATCAGTAAGGGAAATAAATTTTCTATCTTCTTAATGTCAAATTTAATTTTTCACTACTACAAATAGGGATTTTAATAGCACATAAAATCTCCTTTAACAGTGATAAAAAAGAATTTTCAATCATGGTGAAGATAGGGGGTCCCCTTTATCAGTGCTCAAGATAGCGTTGATAAAGGGGGCCTTTATCAGTGCTTACTTAGCACTGATAAAGGACCATATTTATTAAGGCTATGTTTAGCGCTGATAAATGGATAATATATCAGCGCTAAAAATAGAACTGATAAAGACCACCTTTATCAGCGCTATTTTGAGAACTGATATGTTAGCCATTTATTAGCGCTTAATTAGCCCAGATAAAGGGAAAATTGCCTTTGCAAACCCAGCACCTACACAACACCTGTACACCTGAGACAACACCAGCACACACAGTACAAACAACACCTACACACAAAGCACATAAGAACAAAAATTCTATATACATTAACTTGAAACCATGAATATAAAACAACACACTGCCTATATACATTTCAAACAATGTTTAATTTGGTTAAAATAACAATTATCCAACAAACAGTTACAAACATTGATGTTTCATCCTTTTTTCAACACTAATCCACTCTAAAAAATTGTCGTCCATGGTATTAGTTGCCGAACAAAGCATTCAAACTCAGGAAAAAGATTTCACCTATATAAGAAAAAAATATTATGTTAGTAATACAATAATGAAATAAATTAAACATTAGCATGAATGAATACATTAATAAAATGTCGATGGTTACCTATTACAACCTTTATATCCATATTTCCTTGGATTGAATTAATATTTTAAAAGAGTCTCAACATGATTCATTAACATATAAATATTTTTTTATTAATATTACATGGATGAGAACCCACCCTCCCTCCCACCACTCCACTTGCAGCCCCCTTCCCTCCTCCTAGACAACCCCTCCCCCCCTTCCAGCCCCCTACCTTTACCTGGACAGCCCCCTTCCCACCTCCTAGACATCCCCCTCCTCTCCTAGACAACCCATCCCTCCCCTTTATCCCCCCTCCCTTTCCATAGACAGCCCCCGTCCTACCTCCTGGACAACCCCCTCCTCTCATGGATAGCCCCCCTCCTGGACACCCCCTCCTTCCTGGAAAACCCCCCTCCCTATACTCCCCGAGACAACCCCCCAAGACATCCCCCTCTACCCCTGGACAACCCCCCTCCCACCACTCCACCTGTAGCCACATCCCTCCTCCTAAACATCCCCCATGTAGCCCCCCTTGACAACCCCACATCCCAACACTCCACCTACATCCCCCTCCCTCCTCCTAGACAACCCCCCATCCCTCGCCTTGTAGCCCCCTCCCTTTCCCTTGACATCCTCCTTATCACCTCCTGGACAACCCCCTCCTCTCTTGGACATCCCCCCTACCCTCCTGGACACCACCTCCTTTTTGGACAACCCCCTCCCTCCCCTCCCCAAGACAACCCCACTAGACAGCCCTCTATCTACCCATGGACAACCCCCTCCCACCACTCCACCTACAACCCTCTCCATCCTCCAGGACAACCCCCTCCCTTCCCTTGCAGCCCCCTCCCTTTCCCTAGACAGCCCCTTCCCACCCTCTGGACATCCCCCTCCCCTCTTGGACAGTCCCCCTCCTCTTGGACACCCCCTCCACCCCCGGACACCCCCTCCTTCCTAGAAAACCCCTCTCCCCACCCCTCCCCAAGACATCCCCCTAGATAGAACAAAAACATATTGTTCTACAAATCTATAGTGAACTTGAACCAGAAAAAACCAAATGATATCTTTGGACAATGAAATAAAATCAACTACAAATCTATCAATGACAATAGTAACAATAATAATAATAGATTTCAGTGGGTATGACCAAATGAACATAATTTCATAAAAAACTTTTCTGTTACAAAAAGAGGAAGAAACCCTTGAAATTTTCATAATTAAGCCATTGTATCCAAAATGGAAGCTCTCACGTTGCACTAGAAGCCGTGGGATCAAGGGCAGTGAAGGTGTGAACATGAGTTGACAGAGCAAGATGAATACTGAAAACACACCACTAACATTATGTTCATCATGGAGAAATTACAACAACAAGAAGGGTAAGAACTTACATTGGCAATGATAATGACTGAGACTCAGGAAAATGAAGATGATAGGATGATGCTGGCTATGGAGGAGACTGAAATGTTCTGATAGAGGAAAAAACTGGGCGACGAATGGGGGAGATGAGATCGAGATTCCGATCACATCTTTGGTGGAAAATGCGACTGAAACTGAGCAAGAGGAGCCATCTACACCTTGTTTGCCACAGGACCACATGTGGTAGTCGGAATGTATGGTGAAACTAGAAAAGCACATGTCTGGACTCGAAGAAACTGTGGCAGACAATTCTCGGTCAATAGTGATCATGGATGATACAACACAGAGGTGAGAACAACATGGAGAACGCGATCACAGTCTCATGCGATGGGAACCATGTTGCCTAAGGAAATGAAAAACCTTTGTTCAATTGAAGGGAACAGAGGATATGGGACACATAAGTGGAAACATGTGAGAACTTATCCATAAAAGTTGTTTTCATTTCCATTCAGATCGCGGATGATTATGAATCATTGCTATTTAATCCAGTGGTACCATCTGACATTCTTGTTCAGAGGCAAAAACCCCATTGATGGAGCTACACCGTCACTCTTGAGATATTGAACTGCAATAGATTTTTATTTTAATCACTTGGGTGAAACTTTTGGAAAAAACCTGGCAAAGAATGCATGGATTATACAACCTACATTTGAGTGAATTTCAGTCTTATATTTTGGGATTTTAGTCATGTCTTTGATGAAATAAATAAAGATATTAAAGTATATTTAAAGAAAACATAGTGATCTTGTTAAAGGATCAAAAGAGTCTTTTATCAAGTTTTCTGATCTACCTCGATGCTTCAGTTAACATCAATGACCCCCTCCCTACCCCTGGAAAACACCCCCCTTCCACCACTCCACCTACAACCCCCTCCCTTCTCCTGGACAACCCCCACCCTCTCTCCCCTTGCAGCCCCTTTCCCTAGACAGCCCCCTTCCCACTCCCTAGACAACCCCTCCCCTCTTCGACATCCCCTCCCCTACTGGACCCCCCTCCACTCCTGGACACTCCCTCTTTCTTGGACAACCCCCCTCCCCTACCCAAGACAACCCCCCTGGACAGCCTCCTCCCTACCCCTGGACAACCCCCCTCCCACCAGTCCACCTGCAGCCCCCTCCCTCCTCTTAGAAAACCCCCTCCCTCCCCTTGCATCCCCCTCCCTTTCCCTGGACAACCCCTTCCCACCCCCTGGATAGCCCCTCCCCTCCTGGACACCCCCTCCACTCCTAGACACCCCCACCCACCCTCCCACCTGGACACCCCCTCTCTTTTGGACACCCCCTGACTCCTAGTTATTTAGTGTATACCCATTAATAACCTTCTTTATCTAATATATTTTCAACATCTATTTGATAATGGAATAAATATTATTCATACCCCTTCCCTTTTGGACACACTCCCTCCCTCTCCTCCTGGACACCCACCTACCTACAATCGTTTTACCCGTATTTATTCCAACATGTATAACTTCGATCTATTCTGTGACAAATCAGGTGTTCTTCCAACTCCTATGGACTAATTTGTCTTGAATAACAACCGCATAAACACGAATAAAGTATTTGAGAAGGGTCACATGCATGATCTTCTGCAAACTTGATAAACTCTTTCACCCTATCTTCATACTATTTTGTCAACCGATTGGCATTCATCCATTCTTTATTAATATTCACCATCTTTATGGGTTCGATCTCGAACTTTCCTAATATTATGTTTTAATTAATCAAGTAGCATTGTTTTGGTTTTATAAAAAAAATTCATGGTACAAATGCCTCTACCATGAACCATCATTGGATACAATTTAACTGTTACTCTAACCTCACTAACTCTATGTCCACAAATTTTATATCTAAACTATAAAATATAAAAATAAACACATCACATGTGGTTATAAAGTCTATACAGGTGTGATTATAAACATAACTAGTAGGATTCCCTCAAAAAAACAATGTAAGGATATAACAATAGTTCAACCAAAACCTAAGACCAAGGGGTAATATAAGGTATCATAAGTGAACTAGAATTAATAAAATTATTGTGGAAATTGATTGTAATTGAATGTATGGGTTCATTAGACTAGTGTCAGCAGTGAGTATTGGAAAATGATCTGAGTATAAGATGTAGTTGGACAAGTAGGAAGTTAGTGGATGTGGTAGTTTAGGCCATTCGTCTCGGGTGTCTTTATCTACGTCTTCATGTGTTGGGTCATTCATGCGCCACCATTGTGGGATATAAGGGAACATGTGATCAACATGTTTATCTCTGCCAAGTCCTTGACACTTATTTGGAACCATGGGTCACTTGGAATGGTTTTATAGGATAACACACCCATATTAGGTTAGTGAAGGATATGGGACATCCAAGGGGGTGATAGGCCTATTAGAACTGTATTGGAATGTGATATCCTGGTTTAGATTTTGTGGTTGTAGGGATGGATCAACTTCTATGAAGAGTTAGTTTAAGGAAGAGACACAAGATAGTGGTCATTCTTAACCTCTAGCAGAGACGAGGGAAATTAATGTTTTGGATTAATCACCAATGGAATCGTATATAGGATTGGTGATAATTTGAGGTACCATTATTATTTCATCATCATTAGGTGTTGTTCTATTTGATATTGGTGTCTCTATTTGTTTTATTTACAACCATATCATTGATGTGTTAATGATGTCAATTGAGATTATTCCTTCTGCGATGGATTTGATACCGCCACTTGGTATGAAGTGAGAATAGGGTTTTAGGTGTCTGTTTGGTGAACTTATATTGTTAGGGTTTGAGTTTGAATAGAATTTACTGGGATTGGATACTGGTGGTGAGTATGCTTTATAGCCATAGATGGTAGTACCCGTGTGTTTTAAGGTGAGTGGGATCCTCATTTGGGATGTTCTAGACCTCCAATATTAGAATTGGGTAGCCTCGTACTCTTAATCTCATTGATCATGTTGGAGGGTAGTGATTGTAGTCCTGAAACTAGATTACCTCCGATGGGGGATGCGTTCCCAGAGGTATTCTCGGATGATTTCTCGGGTTCATTCCAAGAATAAGATATAGAGTTCTCTATTAATTTGGAACTAGGTAAACAAACATTAAATATTCCCTTATACCATATAAACCTAATAAATTTCAGTATTTCAAAATACATTTAGATGATTTTTAATCCAAAGGATTTATTCTCCCAAGAATCTCACCATAGGACACCCTAGTGCTATTTGTAAGAAGGATGATGGATCGATGTAGTTTTGTATTGATTAACATAAGATAAATACAGTGACATAAATAATAAGCACCATTTTCCCCATATTAATGACCATTTCAACCATCTTAAGGGAAAAGTTAGTTCTCAAATATTGACTTACATTTTAAGTATCACCATGTCCAAATTAGAGAGGAGGATGTCCTAAAAACATCCTTACAAAGTAAGTACGACCATTTTGAGTAGTTCTTCATGTGTTTTAGGTTACAAAGTTATCTAACATTCTTTACTGATCTTATGAGTAGGTAATTACATTTGATTTTTTCTTGATTTATCTCTATTTTCCTCATCCATGACTATGGTTACCTAGAAAGGGGTAATTTTTGAATGTATTCTACAGTGTCAAGCATACTTTGAAGATATTATGTGGTGGTTGAACACATCCCATATTTTGATCTTTATAAAATCTAGAAAGGGATATGTGGTCTATAGTGATGATTCTAGTATGGTTCTTGGTTGTGTGGTGATGAAGGATAACCATGTGGTGGCATTTGGTTCTCACCAACTCTGACCATGTGAAATGGATTACCAAACCCATGACATAGAGTTAGAGGCAATAATTATTTCCTTGAAGACATGGAAAAAATATTTTCTTAGGGAGAACATTATGTATTATTTGGACCATATGATATTAGAAGAAAGTTTCTCCCTAAATGACTTGAATTTTAGGATGTAGGTGAACCAAATTAATACCAATGCTTCTACATCAGTATTCTTTGGTTCCCCCAGAGTAGATGAAAATCCTGATTAGTCAACTACATTAATTGAGTATATCAGGCATGAAATTATCCTAGTAGACCAAACTGAATTTGTGAAAATCTATCAGAGTGCATCTTAGTTTACCCTTCAGAAGAGGATTATCCTAGAATAATCCCCTTATAGATATGGGTTTGATGGAATTTTTCTCTATTGAATATTAATATATGTGATTCCATAGGTTATGTAATATGTTCATTCTAGGTGTTGTGGTTTGCATCAGACCAGAATGAAACCCCCACGAGATTCGGAGGTTAGACTACTACTGGTAAACCATGGTCCATGATTTCATTGAGTTTCCAAGAGGTGTCTTGCATGTAAATTTTCATACTAGTTTTTTTCATCGAATGACAACGATTCCAAACAACTCCATGTAATACTATCCCTTTGCAAAATAGGGAATTAATTCCATGGGACTGTATCCACTAGTAATGTCTCACTATTGTAGGTTCATTCTTACTATGGCTGGTCTCTTTTCCATGTGGGAAGAAGTGACTTCAACTAAGGAATTCAAGGTCTGATTAATGATTGAATTCATGTGATTCCAAACCATCCACCAGTTTTACATTCCTATTTAAACTATGTTTCATCAGCACTTTTATTTTAGTGTTGATAAAACATACCTTTATCAGCACTTTTAACGAATGCTGATAAAGGTTCATGTGGTTTTTATTTAATAATTTATTTATATTCTTATATATTTATTAAAAATGACATATAAGATAAATATGTATTTATTTATTAATAATTATAACAATAAAAAGTATATATTTATAAATATTGGTATATAATTGTTAATCTATATAAAAAAAATTATTTTTTATTATAAATATTATAATTTTATATAAATTAAGAATAAAAACATTTATCAGTGCTAATAATAGCACTAATAAATTTTCCCTTTATCAGCACTTTTATCTAGCGCTGATAAAGGCACACCCCTTTATCAGTGCTTTCTGTTTAGCGCTAATAAAGGGCAGTGCTTCCCTTTCCCTGTTTTGTGGTAGTATTTCTTATTATTCCATTTGATTGAATTTATTACACATTAATTAGTAATATTATATTGTAAATTTTTTTTTTATCATCTATACATGAATTTCATAGATTATTATTACTATGTCGTTTTATATTAATTCTTATTTTATAAAAAAACATGTATTTTATCAAGAGAGTAAAATTTGTTAATGTAAAATAATAAATTAAGTGATCAATTCATATGGAAAAATATTAATGAAAAATAAATGTATTAAAATTTTCAAAATATATACTAAAAAAATTTAATTTATAAAGATATATTTTAAGAATTTTATATTTTATATTCTCCCATGATTAATGAAACATTTTCAACATAATTATTAATAATTCAAAAAAATTATTATGATGTCTACTCCTGTTCTCATTTCCCAATTCCAATCTATAATGATATCTTAAAAATTATCAAATATTATTTAATGATATGACTCAATATAAATGGATATGAAAAATTAAACATATATTTGTATACACTATTATGTAAATGATAAACAACTATTGGTGGATATTGTGAACATAGCCTATGGTCATAATCTGATGGTTTATTGCAAGTATTGGTATGGAAATGAATAATTGGTATGTTTATATTATCAGAGTTCTCGGGATATGGATATCTCCCAATAGTAAATATCATGAAACATGAATTTATTACCATGTTTTATATATTTGATTTAAATAGGCATGGTCATGTAACCTGAGAAACTACCAGTGGTTGCAGAGGTGTTTCCATAGGTGCTATATTTCCATTAGTGATTGTGCCTATAATGGATGTTTCATTATAACTAAACCTAGGTTATATTACCATGATTATCTTCCCATAGATATAAATATTTTTTATTGGGCATGATATTACTATGATTCATGAAGCATGTGTTTGTACTATATCTAAAATTAAACAATCCTCCTAATATTTGATTCGAGGAATTGTAATTTATACTATAAGTTATTTAACCACTCACCAGAAAAATGTTTTATTAATATATATAATCGATAATTGATATATAATTATTACTATATAATTTATAATATTAAATCTATATGGTAGGAAATATGACCTCATGGTGAATTTCTTATGGTATTTGGTACAAGTGGGAATTGGTTAGTGCCATGAGAAAAGTTACTTATGCTGGTAGGTCTAACCTACCACTATGGGTAAATAGGTATCTAGAATTATGTGGTTATAATGTGGAGTTAATTATATGGGGATTATAACCTATATCCATTATTAGTTAATTTATGGGACTACCACTACTGAAAAGAAAACCCGTGGAGGAAGGACATGGCCATGTGAACCTACAATAACAAGAAATTTTTTATGTGGAAGCCGGTGGACCAGTCATTATTGGAATTGTTCTTAATAGTGTTAGGTCCACATTAAAATCTCTGATAGTAATGAATATCACTACTTGGGGATTTATTTAATTATTTCTCTATACTTTTTCTACATAGGGGATTCTTTTGTAATTTAATATAGATGGTTCCACTCGTATGAATATCTTCCATTCCCATTCCTTTCTCCTACTCTTCCTGAAATTTCCACCACACCCTATATATGGTAGAAATATACTATCAATTAATGTTTTATATGATTAAAAACATTATTTTCATGTTTTTATAAGTCTTATAACATCCATAGGTCTACCGACCATTATAATAAATCCACATAAATGGTTATTTTTATCATTTTGATATTACTTATACATTAAGAAGCTATAAATAAGTAGATGAAAAGTGTAAAAGATTAAGATTTTAATTTTATAAATAAATAATCCTTTATATTGTAATGAATGAGGTTTCCCATACCCAATCATTATGATTTGGTGATGAAAATATATGAATTTCATATATAACATGATCAATTGTTAAGTTCTTACCCAAAAAGTTTTGATCAAAATTCCCTTTCTTTTGATTTAAATAAATGTATTATGGATATATAAAACACATGATATTATTTTTTTAATTATATCTAATTTGATATAAATTGATGTTAATTATCTTTACATTTGACAATATAGTCATTGAATAGTGATCTCATGACCAGTATAAATATAGTGTTTTAAAAAATCCTTTTGGCATAGAAAAATGAAGTGATAGCCTCAACCAATGGGACCATACCATATGAAGCCAATTTATCAGAGCTTCTAAAGGAGATATAATTTTTAAGATTTTCCCTAGGCCAAGACCAAGTACAGATCCAACAACCTAATCATGAAAAAACTATTTACTAGAGATGTTCAAGCTTATCGAGATCACAACCCAAACCATGTTCACCGAATGACCCCATAAAATCCCTAGGATCAAAAAAATTACTCTTAAGGAATATGATAATGTAATAAAAAGATATGTATCAAGACCCTGGTAATAATATTATGTATATTATATTTTTAAATAACAATTAATATATTTTCTAAATATTATTCTTACTTTGTAAATGAATATTAAAACAAAAATAGTATTTTTGGTTTATATTAAAATTCAATTAAGATATCTACTATGATGGTTTTATGGATTGTTGAAATAAATAATATTTTATTAAAATATATTATATAAATTTGTTTTTAATTTGAAATAATCATATTATTTTTATGAACTCCAATGTAATATTTACAAGGGGTTGAAAACTATTATTGACAAAAACCCATCATTTTGAATAAATGTCACTTTTTTTAAATAGTGAAAATTTAAATATATAAAAAATTATTTAGAAAAAGGGATATTTTTTTTTCAAATCATGACAAAAAAATTATCTAATGGTTATTTTTTCATAATTTGATGAGATAGTAGAATTATTGGATAAAAATTAAATATCGTATAACTATAAGGTGAGTTTTATTACATTATAAAGGCCCAATAGTGATTTCATAAATAAAATAAAAGTAATAAAAAGAAAAACATATGTTTTCCCACTAAAATAATGTAATTATATGCCTATTTTATTTATTTTATAAATCCTTAATGAACCCTCCAAGACTTATAATATATTTTAAGATCTTAAAATCATTTCTTCGAAACTATGACACACCTCTACATAATCAAGGGAAATATTTTATTATCTTCGGCCCTTATCCTTAGAAAATAATTTATAAAATTACGATTATCCATAATCCATGTGAAAAAACAATGGGATGGTATTTAATTTTTAATATTTTATTGTGTATTTTCCGAATACAAAATAATAATGAAATTCTCCTCCTTTCCAATATTAACCCACCCATGCTCCCATTTCTCTTCACTCAAACTCTTTTAAATTCATCCAAATTCTTCCCTATACTCTCTATAGTACTTCTATAGTGACTAAAATTACCCAAGAAGCCCCCCCAGTCCTTTGGAATAATAAAATCAAGTAAGGTATTTCTCCCTTCTCATTTCCATTCAAGCAATTATTTTATACTATTCATGTTATATTCCATTTTCATATATTGATATATGATGTTAAATTTCCCCTTACTATTTATTTTATGTATAAATTATGGAATCTTTTTTCAACCTCATTAATCCCCCCTATAATCCATTATGTACATATGTTACTATGCCAAAATTCTATATGGGATTATCATTATGCTCAATTAATCAAGAACTTAATTTATGAT
Source organism: Viscum album (assembly GCA_963277665.1). Taxonomy (NCBI): domain Eukaryota; kingdom Viridiplantae; phylum Streptophyta; class Magnoliopsida; order Santalales; family Viscaceae; genus Viscum; species Viscum album. The sequence continues at coordinate 1,657,791,129 of OY728119.1, forward strand.
ATTCCTTTTTAATTTAAATTTTCCTATGTTGGGATACATTATTACCTACCCAAAGTACTATACAATTGATGTATAAATGATTAAATCCCCCTTCACTCTCATGTAACAATCCTAATAACCTTAACGTACACCCATTATTATGGTGAAATTTTGTATTGGTTCTTTTCCATTCTCATCTTTCATCAAGATTTTTTTTATTTTACAAATTTTATTTCCAATTACATATATTGGGAAATTTTCTTTCTATGTCCCTCTTACTATTAATTTTATTTAAACTTAATGAGAATCCTCTTTCTCTCTCATTAACCCATTTTATGAATTTCTATATAATTCAATTATGCTGCTGAAATTTCATCCTGATTTACCATGAAAAAACTATTTTGTAGTTAATATAATAACTATTTATATATCAAGAGAAATAAACTTTACTCATATAATACTGTTTATTGGGGATATATACATATATTTCTTCCAAATTTCTATATTGTAGAATAAAATTTTGATATTGAATGAATCCATGTCATATGATATATGTGGAACAATTAATCATGAAATTAAAATGTTTATGGAGGGCTCACCCTGATATCACAACAATGGATTAGGTAATTTATAGTATCATGATATGTCATATTTGTATGGGGGTTTACCTAATTCCTTTATTGTTCTTTTTTCAACCATTATGTCTTGGTGTTTTAGCTTTGAATTATGTTTATGATGTAGTGTTTTATGTTGTTCCCACATTTCCCATTTTATAAATATCATTCTACATAAAGCCTTATTATTCATGTTACATTACGACTAATTGATATGAATTGTCTAACATGTACTATTATCCTCATGTTATGCCATGTTTACTCTGATATTGGGCTTTATAGCTTTGCTCTTTCTTATTTTTTCCCTAAGGTTATCTCGTGCAGTGATAAGTACGAAGAAATATTTCCATCATATCAAATAATATTTCAATAAAGATTTTGTATTTCATATTTTAAGTTGTTATGTAATGTTCCTAAACCCCAAGGAAACTAGACTACTTGAACTTATCAGTTTCTTAGTGCAATTTTATGTTATAAATAAAGTTTAAATATGTCATAAAGGGAAGATTTTTTATAGTTTGTATGAGTGGATAGGTGTAGTTATTTTTTTGGATTAGGATTATAAAGACCTACTAAAAATCGTTAGGGATAAAAATAAGTGTAATAATACGTTTGGAAATTTTTTTATGTATAGAGTATGGGGTTTATCAAGAAAATATATCCATGTATGGATACTATTAGTGGACGTGGTTATAACATAGCTATACCTAGAAGTAAAAAACTCCAACACTATGCTCTGGGATTGTCTTTGGGTATCCTGGCACACGACAGTGGGTCTTACTGTGCACCTGGTTTGATCATCCTTGGGGAAATTATTTGGTAAATTTATAATCTCATTTCAAACCATTATTAAGTGAAAAAAATTCTATAATATTATATTATAATAACTAGATCAGGGATAGAATAGACTAATGTATAAAAACTCACAAGTTAAGGAGATAAATATAATTTATCTCTTCAATGTAATAAGATTCCTCATTATGTGTTTAACTATTTATGATAATGATCCCTAATTTTTATTTTATTATAGAAAATTTCCCAAAATTTAAAAAATTGTGGTAAAACCAATGAGAAATCATTATGAGGATTACCCCAATGAGATTCCCAACGTGATGGAAGAAGGAATTACAATTTTTTTCATGATACTCTCTTAGTTATCTCTTGTATTGAATAGAAACATGAACCAGGAGAAGTGCACAACACGCCCCCTAAGAGAGAATAAATTGCAGTTGATAGATTCATGCGACAAAGTCCCCCTACATTCAATGGATCATCTGATACCTTAATCATGGATAAAAGGATTAATTCAATGGAAATGCTATTCTTCATCCATCAATATTCTAAAAAAGTGATGGTCCTTATGGCTATTTGTTGTATTGAGGATGAATCTGATTAATGGTGGACATTGACAAAAAATATAAATCCTTAGGTAGAGATTGAATCAATGGAGTGGAAGGAATTTCAGAAAAAAACATAAATATTTTCCCCATACCCTTCATACTAAGATAGAATGATATTTACATGAAATCATGAAAACGGAAAACATATTAGTTGGGTTTTATGAAGAAAATTTCACAAGAATTGCATGATACACCTTTGGTTATGTCATTATCCCCGAATGCAAGGTTGACTGGTTCTTTTTTATGATAAATCCTAGTATATTAAATGCCTTGTAAATCCATTACATTGATAGCTACCGGGAAATTGTCTAATGTGGCCTCAATTTAATTATAGAGATCAGTGAATCTTAGGGGTATCACAGGGATAAGAAGTGGATATGGACTTTAATTTTGGTAGTATGATGGATAAATCCAACTGTGCTATGAAATTCTAGCACCCCACTTGAAAAAGAAGTAGAAATAATCACCGACATAATTTTCTATGGGGAATAAAGAAATGATTTAGGTGTGTAAGTTAAGGGAACCTGGCCAATGATTTTTGAAAGGAGAATATCTTCAGTGTGACAGAGGAAAGGAATTCCCCAATTACTCCTCAACATGTGGTTCATTTCCAAAATTCAAGGAACCATGACTTGTTGCAATACAGATCCCTAATCCAAGGGTATTCGGTTGAAATAAAAAACTTCCATGACACTAGGGAAAAGATTTTTCCATCACTACCGCCAAAGTGAATATCGAAAAAAAGTGGTGATAGGTACACTAGTTATTTTTTCAAGAATATGGAATATATTTTTTATTCTTATTTTATGCATTCCTTTATATCATGAATGTTTATTATAACTATTTAAACACCCCCACAAATCATGGATGTAGTGATATTAGTGAAAATGGAAAATGGGGGAATTATTGATTCCAATGTATATAACTCCTCCTATATCACAATTTGTGGATTTAACTTCCCAACTAACCTTGTCATACTTACCATTTTAGAATTTTATGAAAGTATAAGCATGAATTATATTTCAGAATATAATGACAATATAAATAGCTGTGAGAGGGAAACAACTATTGAAATGGATAATCAACCCCTAATTCCATATAAGTGCAATGAGTAAGTTGAATCTTCTTTAGCACCATTATCTCAATCATGGATATTTATACCATATGTGAACGTGTATATAGCTCAAATTATTGAGTCTAAGGAATTAATCATCCTTAAATAAATTATTATTGTTAGGGAATACGCTGATGTGTTTCTTAGGAAATTTATGGGTCTTCCACCTTGTAGAGATGTCGAATTTTCTATTGAACTTATACCTGGGGAATTTCCAATATCAATCACTCAATATAATGGGTGTTTTGAAACATGAGGATATAAAAAATTAAATACCAGATAATTGGGATACAGTGTTTATAATCCCAAGTGATTCACCATGTGGTGAACCAGTCCACTTCATCAAGAATAAGGATGGTTCAATTATCCTTTTCATAGATTATTGTGAGATCAAAAAAACCATGATGAATAAAAAGTATGAATTTCCTAAAATTTATGACATGTTTAGTCAGCTATATGGAGCACAATACTTCTATAAGGTAGATCTACGGTTGGGATATTAACAAGTAGGGGTGAAAAAGGAGGATATTCCGAAGGCTACATTTTGTTTAGGGTACATGAACTATGAGTTCATGGTGGTATCTTTTGGACTCACTAATGCTCAAGAAATTTTCATATACTGATAAATAGATTCTTTATAGATCAACGAGACAAATATTTGGTAGTATTTATAGAGGATATTCTAATATACTCAAAAACCTAGGAGGTTAATGAGGAGAATCTGTGCACTATGAAAAAGACCACGTGAAAGGATAAGCTATAAGAAAAGTATATTAAGTTTGATTTATAGATAGAAACGTCTCATTATTGGGAAATATAATCAAATTTAATAGGATATATATGGATCCTTCAATGAAAAAAGTGATTGAGGGATGCCTGATGCCAACATCTATGACATATATCCATGAATTCTTAGGTTAGATGGATATTATCACTGATTTTTGAGAAATTTATCATTATTGTCAAACCCTCTTACTAAGATAACTGGAAAGGTGGTCATATTTTCTTGGAATAGTGAAAGTGAAGATAGCTTCATGAAGTTGAAATGGAGGCTTATCGCTACCCTTGTGCACAAAATACCCACATGTGGGGAGATTTTTATAATTTTTATCGATTCTTCAAAGAAGGTTTTGGGATGTGTGCTGATGAAAAATTACAAATTCATTGCCAATACCTCAAGATATATAAAAATACATGAGCCAAACTATCCCACAAATAATCTACAGTTGGATGATGTGATATTTTCATTGAAAATATGGAGGATTTAATACTTATTGGAGATGTTAAAAATATATATAGATCATAACAGTTTCAAATATATATTCACATAGAAAGAGATAAATATGCACCAATGAGGATGATTAGAGATCATCAAGGATTACGAATCCTCAATACACTACCATCATAGGAAAGTAAACATAGTAGATAATACTCTAGTAGAAAGGATCCACCAATTATATCATCAGTTGTAATTGAAAATGTTCTAATCTTGATATATTTGAAGAGTATGGAAGTTGAAAGCATAAGGAAAGGAACATCAAGAATCCATTCACAAATGATTTCTCAACCGTATCTTGTAGAAAGGTTAATGAATGCTTAAAAAGATGATGTGGGAATCCAAAATAAAGTGGAAACTATCAGAAAAGTTAAATCCTCCAAGATCAGTGTTAATGAAGAAGGAATGTTGATATTTTCTTGAATACTATATATTCTATGAAATCCAAAATTAAAGAAACAAATATTGGATGATGCACATAGTTCGAATTTCTTCATTAACCCATGGAACACAATGATGTATCAAGATCTCCAAGAGTACTATTGGTGAGATAAAAGGAAAAATGATATCACAAAATACACATCAATGTGGTTGGTATGTTAGCAAGTGAAGGTTGAAAGGTTGAATTCTAAGGGGATGATGCAACCATTACCCATACAAACATGGAAATGGGAAATCATCGCCATGTACATTGTCAGTAGACTTGCAAAGACATATAAGGGAAAAATTATATATATGTTGTTCTAGATTTTATTATATGTACTACACACTTCCTCAAAATTTGAGAGTATTTCTCACTGGATCAACTGGAAATTATATACAATAGAGAGTTGGTATGACGACATGGAATACCGCTTTTAATTACATTTGATCGAGATCCAAGATTCACCTCTATTATTTTGAAATGTCTCTAGCATGCTCTAAACACTAATATGATCTTTAGTAGAAACTAATACCCCCAATATTATGGCCAATCTGAGTAGACTATACAAACAATTGAGGACATGTTTAGAGCTTTCTCAATAGACTTCAATGGATTATGGGATGAATATCTTTATTTTCTAGAGTTCTATTATAACAAAAGTTTCTACTCAAGCATCCAAATATCCCCATATGAAGCCCTTTTATGGAAATATGTGTAAAACACTATAATGTTGGGACAATGTTGGGTAATTAAAACATCTATGCCCTGAAATTTTTGACTAAATGGTACAAGGTTAAAACTATCCATCGAGACATCAAAGATTCGTTGATTCTACAAAAGATCTATGCTTAATATTGTTGAAGAGACCTATATTTTGATGTTGGAGAAATTGTACTTTTTTTCATATATCCATGGTAGAGGGTGATAAGATTTTGTAATAAGGTAAACCTTAGTCCAAGGTACACTAGCCCTTTTGATATCATTAATCGTATAGGAGTAGTGGCCTATCAACTAGCACTCTCACCAAACTGGTCTCAAGTAAATTATGTATTCCAATTTCCCCTCTTAAGAATTTATATAATTGACTGATCACATATACTAAATCCATAGGTGGTACCATTAGAGAAGGACCTTTCCTATGAGGAGAAGGTAGTGAACATCATAGATCATAGTGAATTTTTTTATAAATAAGAAAACGCCCCTCATAAAATTGTTGTGGAGAAACAAAAAGTTTGAAGAAGAAATGTGGAAACTACAAGATATAATGATGTAGAGTTACCCTCATATATTTTATAATGGTAAAAGGAAATTTTTTGGGAGAAATTTCTTGTGGGGGAGGTTGTAATTTCCCCAACATTTTGAATAAAATTACATTAATATTGATTTAATTAAATTCCTTATGGATATAGAAAACACATGAACTTGTTTTTTTTATTTTATCAAACTGGATTTAAAAAAATTAACTATCTTTATCATTTATAATATTATTTTGTACAGTGATAAAATTCCTAGTATAAATATAGTTTTTAACAAATCCTTTTGGCATTGAAAATGTTAGTGATGGCCTAAAACAATGATCGAACAACTTAATAATTAGGGAAACACATTTATCCGAGATTATGAGGGAGATATAAATTTTGGGATTTTCCCTAGACCAATCCCATACTAAGATCCAACAACTTAGTAATGAGAGAAACAATTTACATAAGAAGTTCACACTCATTGAAATCACTACCCAACCCATGTTCAACAAAAAACCCCATAAAAACCGTACCATCACGCAACGTACTCTTAGGGCGTATTCTGGTGTAATAAATGTATAAGTATCAAGACCCTAGAAATAATATTATTTAAATTTCTTCGGTATATGATATGGAATATTTTTTTCCTATTAGTGTTACTTTGTAAATACTTTTTAAAGAACACATTGTATTTTTGGGTAATATTCTTATTCAATTAAGAAATCTATTTTGATGAATTAATGGATTTTAAAAATAAATAATATTTTAATAAAATAATATTATTCAATTACTTTTTAAAATGTAACTTATCATAAAAATTTGATGAAGTAAAAAGTAATTTTTATTAGGGTTCTAAAACTATTATTGAAAAAATCCCATCATTTTTAATAAATGTCAGTTATTATATTAAATGTGAAAATTCACATATTTATTAAATTATATAGATAAAATGGAATTTATTTTTAAAATTAGGATGTTGAAATTATCTAATAGTGAATATTTCATAATTATCCGAGATAGTGGAATTTTTGGATAAAAATTAAATTCCGTATTGGTAAACTATGTGTTTTATGACATCATAAAGTCCCAATAGTGATGTAATAAATGATATAAAAGGTACAAATGGAATGATATATGTTATTTATTTAATATGATGAAGTTTTATGAGTAATTTATTTATTTTATAAGTCTATAATGAATCCTCCAAGGCATATAATATATTTTATGATTTTAAAATCTTTTCTTTCAAAGTGTGACTCACCACCACATAAAATGGGAAATATTTTATTATATTCAGACTGTGGCTTCATAAAATAATTTATACCACTCCCCATTTCTATAATCAATTGGAAAAACTATGGGATGGTTTTTTTATGAAGATTTTATTGTATAGAATCTGAAACCAAAATAATAAATAAATTCCACTCTTTTCATATATAAACCCACCCTGGAACCCATTTATCTTTATTAAAACTCCTTTAATCTCATAAAAACTATATTATATACTCCCTAGAGTTCTCCCATGGTCCCACAAAGATCCCAAGAATACTCCCCCAAGAATTTGTAGTTATACATCCAATTAAGGTATTTCTCTCCTCCCATTTATATTCATGCACTTCTTTTATATTATGCTTCTTAAATTAAATTTTCATATATTGGTATATTATGTTACATAGTCCCCATACTATCAGTTTTATCTCTAAATAATGATATATTATTTTCTCTTCCATTAACCCCCCTATAATACATTATATACATTCGTTACTTTGTTATAATTTTGTATGGGATTTTCTCTACCCTCTTTTAATCAAGAAATTCATTTACGATATGCTTTTTAAACGTCCATTTTCTTGGGATAGGATACATTATAACTTATCCCAATTACTGAAAAATTTATTTATAAATTATTATCACCCCTTTTAGTCTCATTTAACCTTCCTATTAACATTTTAAAAAACCCTTTACCATGCCAAAATTTTGTATGTATTCTTTTAATTTATTCACTTTCATCAAGATTATTAATTATGTTACACCTTCTATATAAAATTTCATATGTTGGGGAATATCCATTAATATCCCTATAAATTTCCATTTAATGTATAAATTATTAGAGACCCCTTTATCCCTCATAAACCCTTTTTATAATGATTTTGTTATGCTACCGAAATTGCACCACAATTTACCATGGCAAAATAATTATGTAGTGAATACCATACCCATTTCCCTATCAAGGGTATTCACCTTTAAGAAATAATTCTATTTATTGGGGACTTACATGTATGTATTACACATTTCTAGACCATTTAATAAAAATATGATGTTGAATTAATCCATGATATATGACATATGTGGAAAAAAATTGTATTTGATTGAAATGTTTGTGAAGTGTGTTCCCTGATATCAATCTACTGCATTGGGTAATGTTTTGTGTCATGATAATTTATTTTGGTAAAAGTGTTTACCTGCTTCATTTGTGGATATTTTTTCCACCATTATGTCTTGGTGGTTTAAAATTTAAATATGTTTATGATGCAATGTTTTATGTTGTTTCCACATTTCCAATGTTATGATTATCTTATTATACCGCACTTTATTATTCATGTTCTGTTATGACACATTGATATGCCTTGTCTAAAATGTAATATTATCCCTGCACTATTCCATGTTTACACCCTTACTAGGATTTACATACCACCACTTTCCTATTTATATCCTAATGTTATCTAATGAACTATTAATTATGAAGGAATTTCTTGGTCATGTCAAAGAATATTTCAACAAAGATGTTGTATTTCATGTTTTCTGTTGTTATGTAATGTTTCTAAACCCCAAAAACAGTAGAACCCTTGATATTTTCAGCTGTATTAAGTGAAATATTATGTAATAAACAATGATTAAATATGAAATAAATAATAGGGTTGTTATATGTTATACTAAACCTTATCCACTATTATAAATTTTTTAATTTTAAGAACTAGGTACAAAATACATCATAAATTGATATAATATTATAAATGAAAACAAAATACCCAATGAATTTTTTTTGGAGGGGAAATGATAAAAATAAATGGAACATGATAAAAAAAACAATACTTCACTATTAAAACTAATTAAATCTTGACTAGTATGGTTTTTAGACATCTCTAAAGATAAATAAAATTACTCTAGATTTTAATTGTTTCCAAAAAAATGTAATCACGAAATGCTCTTGGAAAACCCCTTTTCCATCCATATTTATTATAGTACCACCTCTATGATAATTGAGGAGAAGAGAAAATTATGATGTTTTGTATTTTTTTGATCATAATATCATATATTTTAAAATGAGTTCTATAAACCCCCTAATTAAAATGTATCCAGTGAATGAAAGAGTGTATTTTAGAATAACATTTCCACACATTATATAGTGGACAAAATAATTTATCCCTTTATTATTACATTTAAAACATTCCTCTATTTTTTATGATATGTTAATTTTTTTTAAGAATCCTTTAATAAACCAAAAATCATCACATTATGGGTAACTAGTTGATTATATTCTGATAAATATAGGAAGTTTATAATATTGATATCATATTTCATTATTCATGAACAAAATTATGTAGTTTGTGACTCCACGTCACATCACAAACCTTATCACGGTGGATCTCATCACAAATTCATTTATGCTTTAGTTCATTTATCCCGTTATCTCTCAATTATAGTAAATACTCTCATCATTTTTTGAAATGATTGTAATGATTAATAAATAAGTCAGAATATTTTCATATATGGTTATTCTAACTTCTTGAATTTTTTTTATATATTTAATTTTTTCTTTGGTGGTTATAAGATTCAAGGGAATCTGATAGAGTAAGTGATGAAGTTAGAGTTGAATTTTTTATTGTAGGAGCATATTGAAATCCATCCTAGAAAGTTATCCAAAGAATATATATATTAATAATATGATTCATGTAAGTTTAGTGTCTCATACAGTGATTAGTTGGGAAGTTAATGGTTTTTTTGTTGTAGTGTCCGTTATAAGACATGATATTTTTCTATCAGACAGATTTGTAGTCAAACTACTGATATTATAGAATGAGTTCAATTTTTGGTTGTAGGATATGTGAGTAAATATTACAAGGATTATTCACATGGTTATTATTATGTGAAGGTCCATGGTATTATAGTAGATGAGAGAAGTTATAGTATGCCTCTAATAACAACATTTTAGATTATCATGTGATGTATTTTCTAATTTCTTCCCTTTTAAATTCTATTATGATTTATTATATAATTACGTTGTATTTTTTATTGAGGTTTATTGTGTTTTAGGATAGAAGATTTAGGATCATGTTGTGATCCATGGGAATTTGAGAATTACACCCCAACAATCATGGCTATTCAGAGACCATCATTAAAATTTCCACATTATTTAATTTTGAGTATAATATTTAAGGGGGAGATAAATGGGATATCGTAGCTTGATTTAGGGACATGTTTTTAAAAATGCCACATTTTTCCATAATGGTATTATTTTTACCATTATTCATAAGTTATATAATTCTGTTGTAATATTATGTTTTCTATTATAATTAATTTTACATTTTTTAGCAATAATAAACCCTATAAAACCCTACGTTATATTTTTTTGGTACTTATGGAAAATATTTGGGATATAGATTTATATCAATTATTCCTTGTTCAATGGTATTCCAGTCTAATATATTTTTATTTTTGTATGATCCTACATCTAGGTAGATCATAAATTTCTAAAGGAGATTGAATTTACATCAACCTATGCATCAAATATTGAATCAAGACTCAGAATGGGTTTTTGAGAGTTGGAGTGTATCAAATGGGTGTTATGAGATAAGGAATGATGATTTAGAGGTATCCTGAGTATTTATATGAGCTTCATAGGATTTAGGATAATATTTGGGAGTTATGGAGTTTTCCTTCAAGGGTGACCAGTTTGGTGTGCATGTTTTAGGAGAAACCATGTGACACTTGGATTCTCATGATATTTACAGTTTAATATGATCTATGAATGTTTGGGTTTCATGGTTAGAGAATAGATTGAGTTAAATTTTCCAAGGTAAAAGTAGAAACAATGAGAGGCTATAGATGGTATACGACATGGCGCATGAGCTTCCCACAGTTTCAGATAAATCATACACCTAATGCAGAAGGGATACAGAGTTGGTAGAATGGTTATCACATAGTTTTTCAAACTGTGGTGCCTAACCATGTAGGAAATGTGTTTTGTGATGTTAGGGTGCACATGGATAGCACATAATTTGTCCACACATGTGGTAAAATCATGATATGATTGTTATCCTTGGATGGATCCAACTACATGATTGGAACACGGTTTGGAAAACATTGCGGTAAAACTATGAAGATGTCCAATATTTCAATAATAGGGGTATTTAAACAAAACACCCCTTAGGATTTTCAATCTATTAACCCACATTCTCCCCCATTCTAGGTGCACAAACTAGGGGTATCTTAAACCCATTCCCCCTACATCCTTTGATTGGAGGGGGGGGTGACATAGTGGTGTTTCATAATAGTTTGAGGAAAGACTCAACCTTTGATGGCTCCCTATATTATTCATTTACATAATATCTAATTTTATAGTTCTTTAGTTTAGGTTTGGTTGACGATGACACATGACCATGGGAAAATTTTCCTTTTGTCATTGGTATTTTGGTTGTCTTGTGTAGAGGAGGTCCAAATATGGATTCTGTACGTTAATGTGGGTAATTTCATTGAGATATCTTATTATAATGAATTTTAATATCATTTATGAGATAAATTAATTCAATTAAGTGGTTAATTGGAATCAACTCTAAGTTATTTGTCACAGAATGTGGTCAAGTTTATGATGAAGGTCTATAGTAAGTGGTTGTATTTTTTTTTCAATGTGATGACTCAATGAGTTTTTTGGAATTATTCATGTTTATTTTTGGTTAATTAATTAAATATTACTATAATAATTTTTTTTTGGAGTGATACTGAAGATTGGGTGATCTTGATGAGAACAATTGGGTGATGGGGGTTTTGTTGATGCATTTATGGGCCTTGAAAAGGATTTTGTGCTTTTGAAATTTTTTGGAAAGCTTTATTGATGAGGTAGGTGGTCTAATATATTTACACATAGTCTTGTTAATTTATTTTTCATTTCTATGTGATGTGAGCCTTAAATCAAATGTCTGGAATGTTTTCTTCTTTAGTTAAAGTAAATTATTTGGGTCATGGGATTAATATAATTATGATCATTGGTTGAGTTGATTAAATATAAAAATGAACAGTGGGTGATACTTGGAAATGGGGGTTTGTGAAAGCGATAATATGTGGTGTTTTATGTATTAAGTTTTTCCAAAATTCCTATGGGGTATTCTAAACAATTTTTAACATCATTAATTGGTCTTGACCATTTATGTGTTTTAAAAGGGGAAACATATGTTTTTTGAATGATTCTTTCATGACCCTCCTCCATCAAGATGAGGGAATGGATGGAAAAGTGTCGTGACCTTACTTATTCAAGAAGAAAAATATATAATTACCCCAAAGTCCTGCCACCAATACACCCTAGGGTGGAAACTAACACAAAGGGTATACAAATCTCACAAAATGGGAGGCATTTCATTTTTATAGTAACAATGATTAGGAGATAATATGTATTATCCTAAAAAAGCACCAATATATAAATGTAAAAAAAATACTTCCTACATGCATGTTTAAATTAAATATGATTTAAAAAATTAAAAACTCCATAATAAATACAAAATGAACAAAGCTATGTAGTGACACAACAACTATCTGGCCCCTTGAGCTAGTAAGGTCTTGCAAGGTCCACATAATCTCCCTAGACTCCTAAAAAACAGTTTTATATACATATGGTGAGAATACAAGTATACTCAGTAAGAATATCCAAAGTCTCTCATGCACAAGTGGGAGAAGTATACTAATTCCCATATAGGAAAACATCAAAAACTCAAAAGCACATAACAATGTATACTATCCACCCTAACCATAGAAAGGCATGCTCACTAAATAATGATTGTAATGTAATGTAATGTAGTGAGAACATCAATAATAGGGTACCTTGAACCACTTACCACTGGTTTACTGCTCATCCATAACAACAAAAGTATTGATGCAAACACACCCATGAGCCCACTACCACAACCCTCCCGTACAAACCTAGTCCAAATACCACATCCATCTCATAGACACCTGGGCTAAAAACCACATAACATACCACCCACAGAAACCTGGGCATCAAACAAAAATCTCATCGCAAAGACACATGGGAATGAACAACACATCTTATCCCAAAACACATGGGAAAAAAACCTCATCCATAGAGACATGGGCCTCAAAATTGCACCACAAATTACCTTAGGATTCTAAGGATACAAATTTTGAGAAGAGAGAGCAGAGAAGAGCCACTAAACAACTTTCCTTCCTCCCACTAAGATGTTGGGAAAGGACCCCCTCCCCTATAACAATGGGGGTGGTTGGCATGTAGTGCTCAACACATGTTGGCTGTATATAAAAACACAAGAAACTAAATATATATATATATATATATATATATATATATATATATATATCTGTACCCAACACTCAGCCTAACATGTGGGTATTCAAAAAAAAAACAACTATCCCACAAAATACTACACTTCCTACCACCTCTAATGAATAATCACACAGTCATCCATATGATTAATTCATAAACCAAGCCAATTAATTTAACCAATTATCATTATTTATTTAGCAATCCAAGATTATTGATTCCATCCCTACCTATAAAACTACCAAACATTACAAACATTATAAGGGAAATGTATCCATACCAACCACTACAAAATCTAAATAGAGAAAGGAGGACCAGACTATAAGAAACAATAAAACACACATTCCTAATATACCGGTCCTTGGAAACTATTGAAAAAACACTCATGAAAGGTAGCACTATCCTTCTTCAAAATTATCCCCCCCAAACTATCACCAGTATCCCCACTGCATGAAAATAACTACATACTTTAAAACAACAAATCTCAACCATATTGTAGTACCACTGTATTTGTAGACCATACCCAATAGATATGACACAACCTAGATGAAAAACCAATATTCAATAAGTTCATCCATTCCATAATCAATCAATCTCTCAAACTAATATACCATTTCACCATCAAAATGTCATCACTGATTATATTTCTCTCAAAATCTATATCACACAACCCATACGATGCACACGACAATAAAGATCCACAAATAACACACAGATAACTGAAACAGAAAAATGGTATTCATATTTAACACATTCACTCTTTAATTCCATATTGATAAAACATGGGTTATCAGATAATTTGTCTGATCCTGGGGAATCCATTAAATTAACCCAATATATGTGATTAATCATGTTTTAATGTTCCTAGCCATTAGATAGGATATTAACAACAAACATTCATGAGTCGAGAGTGAAAAAAGAGACCACCAATGGCTATGATTTTCGGAAGTCATACAACCAAAAAAAGTCACAACATATATAAATGAAAACATGTAAATCAAAACAAGAATTATTATCATATTATGATCCCCCCTTTTATTACTATGTTTTCTAAACCATTTATCATAATAGGTATGTTCATCTTCATAACACCCTTAATTAAGATTTGGATTCAACCATATTCTCATAAAGACATGAGTTTACCCACCCCAAATGATACATAATTAAACAAAAGATAAAGGAATTCTTACATGAAAAAACACAAGATAAGACACACCTACTTGTACTAAGAATAGGGGTTCATGAAAACAACAGGAGACTGCAATGAAGACTAAATCTGAAGGTCACAACACAACACATGATTCTGTGGGGAAGAAGGGCTCAGGGCACATCATGATAAAAAGAAAACACACTTGGAAGAGAAGATCTAGGCTTAGAATTACAAGATAACATATCAATGGTAGGGAGTTGTTTCAAGGGCCATTAAAGTTAGATCTTGATCAAGATTATGTGGTTTGACTATTTCAATGTCTTGACAGTGTTTTCATATTAATGATGTAAATAATACCCTTTTAAATACCTTTATAAATTCTCAAATAATGTTTTGAACTCAATTTATGTCAAATAAAACATAATAGGGGTGAAACTACAAAAACAAGAAAAATGATGGAATTGAGTCACTGATGGGTGAGTCACTGACATGAATCACCAACACGACTCACCGGCATGAGTCACCGACGTGACCCACTGACACAACTCACTAATTCCCTACCTACCAAAGCCAGACCTACTGACGCCCTAAATCACTAAAGCACATACATAACAATTCCCTGACTTACTGATGCCCTAACCTACAGGTTCCCCAAGTCAACAATGGAAGAACTAGAACTTTGGAAAACTCATGAAATGTGCTACCATTTTTTATAGAACACACCAAACACTAGATTTTGAAAATTTAATGGACCAGGGAGGTCTGATACATTACATTAGATACGTCTAAAAAAAATCTCACCCCCAAGAATTAAAAACCTAAACTAGAATAAAGAGGTGTCCAATCAACTACCCTATAATATACCTATCATGGATTTACAACCTAGTGTTTCCTAAAAGCTGAAGTGAAACCTCTAAAAATGAGAACACCTCCTGCCACATCTGCTAATCCAAACATTCCCAAAATACCCCACACAAATTCCAACTATTTGGACATATTAATTAGGGAATTAGTTCCTCCATGTCACAATATTATCATCTATGGGAAGCACTAACTCACCAGCATGGGTGTAATCATAGTTAAATTAATGCATCTTAAATAGGAATATCATCTCCCCATTTTTAAATGTTAGGACTTTACCATACATTACAGAAAAAGGGAGAAACCCATATTATAATAAACAAGGTTGAAGCACATCATCACAATCAACCACAAAATCAAAACTCAAAAAACCTTTAGGTAATGGAAACACATCTACATCTCCCCTTTCCATGTATTCTATTCCATGACACCATGCCTCTATAACACATGAACCAAGATAAAGGACCATCTATGATGAACCTTCTACTGATGATCCTATATCTCCACTAGACATTACATAAAAATCAAGTTGTACTCGATATCCAACAATCCTTATTTAATGACATGGTAGTCACTATGTAGATACCAATGAAGATGAGAGATAAGAAATAAATCTTTGATACTCTCCAAGTTCGGTAGAAACAACAACTGGTATTCCACCTCAACATCTCTCGCCAACACCTCAAAAGGTCTGATGAATAAGGGAGAAATTTTTCTCACTCTACTGAACCTCCACTGCCCACATAATAGGGAAACATTCAAGAACACAAGAGTGGCAACCTAAAATTCCAAGGGCCTTATCCTATGAACAGAATATGACTTATGCTGATGTTATAATGAATTCATCTTCTCACAGACAAGATACACCTTCTTAGTCATACTCTTCACCACATCCATACAATAAACATCTACCTCCCCAACTTCTATCTGTCAAAATGGTGAATGACATGATCTCCCATATAGGTATTCAAATGGATAAATACCAATTGAAGAGTTTTGGATATTATTGTAAGAAAAATATACCTAGGGAAGCTGTCACACCCAACAACCACCAATGTCTAAGATGTATTCTCTCAGAATTTTCTCCATCTTTTGAATTTTTAGTTATGTATATCAATTTTTCTGAGGGTGGAAAGCAGTGATGAGGTGTAAATGATTTCTAAAATCATTCTTCAATCTATTTATGCTCATAAGGTAAAATTAATATCCTTATCCATGGAAATGGAATTGGAACCCCATTGAGCCACACCACTTCATCCACAAAACCTCTCGCTAAGGCATTCACTACGCTCGAATTCATAATTTCCAAGAATGATATTATTTCATTATCTAATTCAATACTACCTAGATTACATCAAATCCTCCCTGAGACCTAGGTAATCTTTTGACTAAATCCATTGATAAGTCATCCCACTTCCTCTCGGGACAATATAAGGGATACAAAAAACCACCAGGATCATGGTTCTCATCCTTTACTTGTTGGCACACCATGAAATTCACAACAAACTCCACCATAGATTGCTTCATCTCAGTCCACCAAAACTGAACTCTCAAGATATGGTAGATCTTTGAATCTCATGGGTGTACTGATAAGGGTGATCTATGAAACTCACAAAGAACACCATAATACATCATGACTGGGATAAACTTCTTTCCATGGAACATCATCTGATTCTGTCCGTACTTCAACCACCCCTAGGGAGCATCACTATGGTCAACACAATCACACATCACCTCTACCTTAGAGTCACCCCACTAAGAATCCTCCTTCTGCTACCTTAGAGATGAATGCAATATGATATGAAAGAGAGAGCCTCTGTCGCCACACATTCATGAATCTATGTAGAAGGTATCCAACCAATACATCTCCCTCCAAGAATTATCAAATTATCTAACTACCTCCTTCAACAAAATACTACTCATGTAATCAGGAAAAAAAATTCCCTTTTCCTATGTTTTATGAGATAAAAAACTCATTTTACTTAGGAAAATCCATCCACCTCTACAACAACATGTTCAAATCTCTCTGTGAAAAGATTTACCTCAAGATCTTGTTATATGTGAAAACTATAATGATATCCAAAATGAGTAAAAGTCTCTAAAACCTCAGAAAGAACATGACCATAGTTAGCAATAGGTCATAGGTGGGATAGTTATATTTATAGGGATGCAACTTCCTATACCCATATGATATCACTCCCCATTGATATAGTAGCACACACCGTAATCCTAGATGGGAATCATCGAAAAACACTTAGAACATCAAATTTTTATCTAGAAAATAGATCACTAACTAATATTCCCTTCAGGTTGCTGAATACTGCCTGACACTAATCATTCCACCAAAGGGGCAAGTCCTTAAAGCTTAGATCCATCAACAAAGCTTCTACTCAACAAAATTTAGGTAATAATATCAAGTAATAACCTTATAGACTGATAAAACTATGAACATCTTCCACATTATTGGGTTCCTCCCATGAAACAAATTACTCAAGCTTCAATGGATCAACTACTACACCCTATTGAGACACCACATGTCCAAGAAAGTGGACCTCCTATGTCCAAACCATGCACTTGAAAATATTTCGTAGAGCTTATGGCGTCGAAGGACTTCAAATATTGTCCCGAGATGCTCGGTATACTCCTCGCACATCACATATATTGGAATGACATCGATGAACTAGACAAAGAACCGGACAAATAAACCATGAAAGATAGAGTTCATAAGGCATGTGAACTTGGTCGGTGCATTCATAACACCGAATGAAGTAGCCATGAAATCCAAGTGCCCATACCTTCACTTGAAAGTAGCCTTCTGGATGTCACCCATGTTCAACCCCAACTTGTGATACCCAAAATAGATATCAATCATAGAAATCCAAATTTCTCCCCTCTGCTAGTTGAAAATATCATCTATCCTTGAGAGAGGGTAACAATTCTTAAATATTACCTGATTCAAGCTATAATACTATATAAAAAGCCTCATACCACCATCTTCATTCTTCACAAAATATATTGGAGTACCCCATGGTGAAACAATGTTCCAGATAAATCCATTCTTCATCCGATTGTCTATCTGAATCCTTAGTTACCACAACTCTGAATATTCGATCGAATGTAGTGAAATAAAAATCATATGAGCACCTAGATACATATTTATCCCAAAAAAAATATCAAGTTGAAGGGGCAGAGTCAAAACATACTTCGTAAAAACATCCAAGAACTCCCCAACATCTCTAGGAACCCTAAACATCTACACATCCATTGATTCCACTAACATGTCAACCAACAAGGAATTAAGAGTCCCTATATGTCAAATACCAACCTGACAACTCCTATCAACAATGAAAGCTACACACTGTCCATCCATGTATGAAAACATGACTCTCCTCCAGAAGCAATCGATGATAGTATGAATGTAAAAAAACTAGTGGATTCCAATAATGACATTGTATTGCTGCATCTATAGAGGAATGATATCCCCATAGGACTGATGTGGCCTTATCATCAGCCAACATCCTCATAAAACATCATACAAGACAATATGACCTCCGAACATTGTACTCGACACCATGGGATTGAAATTTCTCTCTATTTCTAGCACCAAATCATTGGTTAGCATGCGAGAAAAGGATTTTGAAGCTCCAAAGTCAAAAAAATCTCAAACAAGAGTACTAAACACCCTATTCGTACCTCAAACGATCTATGACCTCACTAGAACTACTTACAACTCAGCATGAAACTGACCATGTACAACTCCTCTGTGACTCTGCTATCAACTGTATCCACAACCACTTCCAGGTCAAGGTCATTTAGGAACACCCTGATGTCGGACTCCACCTACTTCATCACCCCTCGTGTAGTAGGATCCTAATTTCCTTTCTACTGAAACAACATGAACAGAAACTGTTGCTGATACTGGAACTAAACCATACTGAGCTCAAACTGAGAACTGACTATGAATGTTCCCTCTACCTACAAAATTGAAACACCTCAGTACTAAAAATATGGTAAAATAATGAGGACCAGAAGTACTAAACTGAAACTACTAAGGTGTAATCCCCACTATCCAAAAACATGAAGGCGCTAGTGTTTATGAACTATGGATGAAATAATTTCCCTTCTTAGAACTGTATTGGATACCCTCTCATGGTATACCTCCTCACTAGTGCATACCCTCACCCACTTATGCCTTCTTATGGACCACTAAGTTTTTCAGCAAGGTAAAGGGAGTTAATATGTACTAGAGGGAAGGATAGAGTGACAACTCTAAGAATCTCACCTGAGAATTCTCATCCATAAAGTGATCTGGGTAAAATTGAAGGATATCTTTAAATTTGATCCCTAGATCCCTTACCAAAATACTCCCATGATTGAGTGAGAGTAACTCCTCCGTTTTCTCATCCATCATGGTCAAGGAAAGGCATTCCGCCCAAAACACCTTCTCAAAATCGGCCCACAAAACATAATCCTTCTTCTTCTCCCCCACGTAGACCATCCACCATTGACACACATTACCCCGCATCTAGCTCACCACCAAAGGTACCCTGTACTTTGTTGGAGCTCGGATCAAGCTGAAAGTGATCACCAGCTCATTAAGACAGCTCTCCAACTCTGTATCTGAAATTCTATCTTCATACTTTCCAAGAGTCTTCCACTAGAAAGCACGAAGCATATTCTACCATTGGTTTTCCTCCTCTAGATTAACCCTCCACCGATTATTTGGATCGACCTTTTCATCCTACACTTCTCGTACCACACGAAGACGATGACTGGGTTCCATAACTGAAAAGTAAATTGGGAACTCATAAGCCCTAGTAGAATGGAATTTATTTAGGAATCATTTTAAGTCATTTATTATTTTAAATTCCCAAAAACAACCAACAAAAATAAGAACACAATTCATTGTGATGAATGTACCTATCAAAGTGTATCTACCCCACTAATAGTGTAACCTCACTTGGTTATTCGGTAAGCTCAGAGTCCTTCCATCGGATCCCGAGGGGACCTAAAATCCTTTTTCCAAGACGATATTCCCTAGAATATGTCCCACACAAATATCCCCTAACATTTTTTCTATGAAATCCTCATTATTCCTAAATCCAAACTCCATCCTATCTCTCAACCATCACCTATTATATCATTATATCATGACCCTCCTTCGTCAAGATGAGAAAAGGGATAGAAATGTGTCGTGAAATTTCTTATTCTATATGAAAAATAGATAATGACCCCCATGTACCACCTCCAGTGGGCCTCAGGGTGGTGAGTAGCACTAAGGGTATAAAAATATCAGAAAATTGGGGTCATTACCCTGTTATAGTAACCAAGATTGGGAGATAAGACGTATCAACCTCAAAACCACAACAATAAGTAAATGTTAAAGAGACAAAAAACCATAACACATGCATGTTTAATGTAAAACTACTAGAAATACAATTAAAACACAAATTTAAATAATAAATGAACAAATATAATCAGAGGCATAGCAACTATCCTGACATAAAAGTTAGTAAGTTCCATCACAGTCTGTATAATCTCCCTAGAACCTGAAAATAGTTCTATATACATATGGTTAGAATACAAGTATTCTCAGTAAGAAAAACCAAAGTCACTCAAGAACATCTGGGAGAAGCATACTAATTCCCCTGTGAAAAAGATATATAGACCCAAAATAAACTAAAAAGGTATACATTCCACCCTAATGTCATTAAGGCATGCTGAACAAATAACACAAGTATGATACAGTAATGTAGTGAGATACTCGATAATATAGAACCCTACACCACTTCCGATTGGTCAATTGCTTATCCCTAATAGAAAACATCTTGACGGTACCATTCCCTTTTATAAGCCCCACTTCGACAACATTCCTACACACACTTGGGCCATAGACAAAATCATGTCCAAAGAAATATGGGCTACAAACCACATCACATCCATCTCACAAACTCATGCTCTTTAAACCACAACCAAATACTGATGAAACCTAGGAATGCACAACAAAAATCTTCCCAAAAACACCTGGGAAAACACACCTCACAGATAGAAGAATTGGCCAAAAAACCAAACCATTTCATGCACAAGGGGTCTTGGGATAATAATTATTATAAGAGGGTGCATTGAAGATCTAGTAACCATCCATCTATCCTCCCACCAGGATGGTAGGAAATGACACACTCCCCAATAAAAATGGGGGTGTTTAGAACATACTGCTCAATATGGGTGGGGTGTGTATAAAAAACACAAGGAACAAAATTTATATATATTGTAACCAAACATTCATCCCAACTTATTGGTTTTAAAATAAAACCACCAACCCACACAAAAATTCTCTTGATACCACCTCTAATATGTTACCACACAACTACCCACAAACACAACTCATAACCCCAAACAATTCATTTAACAAATTACCATTCATTATTTAACAAGAAAATATTATTTTACATGTACCTACCTGAGAAAATTTCAAAAAATCAACATGTTATAAAAGAGAAGTAACCATACCAACCCCTACCAAATCCAAATAGTAAAAGATGGACCAGAGTAGAAAAATCTAATATAAAACCCATTAATAATATACCATTCTATGGAAACCCTTGGTGAAATTCCCACACAAGGTAACACCATACTTCATTAAAATTGTCCCTCCCAACCCATACTCAATATAACAACTATGCAAAAAGCAACACATCTCATAAAAAACAAAAATCTACTAGATTGAAATCCCATTTCACAAGAAGACCATGTCAACTAACCAAGAAATAACCCAGATGCAAACACATTACTCAACATGTTGATCCATTCCACAATCAATCAATATCTCATCATGAGATACCATTTCACCCTCAAACTATCCACATACACCGTCATTCTCTTAACATCAGGACTACAAAACCCATACAAAGCAAAAGATTTAAAAGATCCACACATAGAACATATACACACCAAACATGGAAATGTGAATTCATATTTAACACATTCATTCTTTAATTCCACTTTGATAAAATAGAAGTTATCCCTGAATGATTTTTATCCTAAGGAATACATTTAATTAACTGTATATATATGATTAATCAAGTTTTCATGTTCAGAGTTGTTAAACAGGAGATTAACAAGAATAAATCTTGAGTCCAATACACAAACAGAGACCCCCAATGACCCTGATTTTTATAATACATACAAACAAAAAAATTCAAATCATATAGAAAAGAAAATAGATAAATAAACACAAGCATTACCATCATCTTCCTATAATATCATTAATTACTATGATAGCCAAACCCGTTATCATAACTGGTTTGTTCATCTTAATAACACCCATAATAAATATTTGAATTTGTCATGAACTGTCCTTGAGGCCCGTGCCGTGACTACCCCAATCCCTCCTGCCATAGGCCAGGGGCTGGCGACTAGCACTGAAGGCGTAAATCCAAATAAAAAAATGAAGTCATTTCCTTTATAAAAGTAAACAAACACAAAAGAGTTCACAATAGAAGAAAGCACTGAGTAATACTGAATACAAAAGTAAGTGCTGAAAGGAAAGGGGCCGAAAATACAAGTCCAACAGTAAGTATAGTACAACTGAAAATCTAGTACAACTGCAGTAAGTAAAACAACAACCACTGAGTCGTCCTTTGGGAATCCCACCTGAAGGGTGGGTATAGATGGCCTCATCAGCACCTCGGGTCCGACCGTCCGCTCAGTGTACGTCTCTCCAAGTGGTCCACCTCCGGGTACCGTCCAACTCCACAAGCCTCCAACTCAATCAGTGTTGTCCGTCATCTGCATCCAACACAACGTAGTGCGGGAATAGCCCATGCAGGGGTGAGTATACGATACTCAGTAGGGACCCCGAGACCCATGAAGGTCTCCCAGAATCCACGAAGGATAAACCACATAAGAAAAATACAATCACGAAGTATCAAACAACTCTACTTAGGTATATGCCCACACATATACCTAAGTTATCAATCATAGTTCGGCTCCAACTCTCGAGCCCAAGAACAACCTAGTCAACACAGGAAATCAAGTCAATCACATAGATGATAATGATTGAAAGTAAAAACTCAGCTCACACAAGTATACATATTTTTTATAACGATATAGATGATCTGACATAGTCACTAATTCATATAAGCTGTCAGACCCACGTAGGATATTAGACCAGCTAAGCTGTCAGACCCTCGTAGGATACTAGACCAGCTACTCTGTCAGACCCACTCAGGATACTAGTAAAAAAGTCAAAATGTCAGACCCACTTAGGATACAAGTATAATAGTCATCGCTGTCGAACCCACAGAGGATTCGAGTACATTTGTCGTCGTTGTCGAACCCAGGGAGGATTCCAGTATGGTAGTTGTTGCAGTCGCAATGAGCTCTAGGGTTCCCGCACACAGGACACTCAATTCCGGGAGGATCCACTCCTCGAGCCAAGGGGTTGATACATCAACTATCACTAAGTCTAGAGTTGATGTATCCCGAAGATCCGTCTCGTCAAAGGGAACCCAACGCGACAGACAACGCGTTAATCGGACTCCCGGTTTGAGAGATATTGGCCTTTTCGTTCCAAGGGCCCGGTTGGAATTACGCTCGTTCCAAACCCATCCATTTTCCAAAGTCATCCAAAACTCACTTAGAGTATCTCAAAAGGGAAATCTCTTCATGAGAATCCTAGTGCCGCAAACGGCGCGTCGACCAGACACGTGGTCTTAAAGTTGTTCACATTTAAGTGAAACGGGCCCGACCCGTCAAGCCCAGTGGGCTGGCGGGTCGGCTCGACATGGTTTGGTGGGTCTGACCTGGTAGGGGGGTCAGCCCGACCTGGTGGAGTGCGTCCCGACCCTACCCACGACAGGCCGCGGCTTGGCCTAGCTGGCCGAGCGGTGCGGGGGGGGGGGGGGGGGGGGGGGGGGTGCGACCCCCCGGTTTCCCAAACCGGCGGCGCCGAGTGGTGCCACCCTCTTGTCCGGCCGACTGAAGCCGACCAGTCTTCCTGCTGCGAGAAGCCCGCATAGCGGGCCACTGTCCTCCCGTGCGACACCAGAGGGTGCCACAGACTCCTCCAACCCAGCCGACTGTCGAGCCAGACGGTTCACCCTCCGAATCGGCCCGCGGAGCATGGGCCGCGGTACTACGCAGCATGGCACCATGGGGCACCGCGGTTCCTCCAGCCCAGCTGGCTACGGCCGGATGGTTCTTCTTTGGCCGAGAAGCCCACAGATTATGGGCCACGGATCTTCCGTACGTGGCCGGAACGCGGCTGCCATTACCTCCAGTCACCAACGCCGCCACATTCTTCGACAAACAAACAATAAACCAACAGAGGGACATCATGCCGTGTTTGTTCAGCTCGTTCCCTCTGCGTTAATTGATAACAAATCCACCATCGAATAAAACAACCATCGATGATCAAGAGTTTAATTTTTTTAATCAAAATTAAACACAAACCCCCTACCTTGTAAATGACGTTGCACGTCGACGAGCCGTGGAAGACAAGCATCACGGTAGTCAGGCGTCACAGAAGATGACGTCGTGGAGAACAGTGTCGTCCCGTCAACGTTGGAGGAAGAGTCATTGTCGTGAAGTAGGAAGAGAATACAAAGATGACGTAGATTCCTTGACATCGGGGTGCGTCCGAGGAAGAAGCGTCATTGGAAGAAGTTCTTCGCGTTCTTCATTGTGGATGTTCTTCATTGAAGAACGATGTTCTTCGTCAAAAAAGGATCACCTTTATTCTAACTCTCCAGAGCCTCCCCAATAGTATATTTTCCAATGAAAATAAAATAATAGGCTCTCAATTTTATAAACTTTCCATCCATTTCAAAACAATTCAAAAATGAATTGTTGACACACAAATTAATTAATTATGAGAGCTTAATTAATTCAATTGGTGGGGTTGGCACAATCAATGGAGGAAGGTAGAGAGTTCACATTTAATGAGGGAGGTTGTCAAATTAATTAAGGGGGTGTTAATGGGGAGTTTAAGGGAGTTGAGGGGAGGTGAAGGGGCTTGGGTTAGTGTGGTCCCCACCACACATTATCCTCTCATGGGAGGTTATGTGGGTGTAGGCCCCACTACCAACCTCCCTTTGGAGATTATAACCACCCACCAAATAAAAATATCTAATTCATATTTTTATTTATTTTAAAAACAAACTCCAAAAATTAACTTCTCCTCTCGATAAAATGCAATTACGGTAAGGGTACCATTAGGCGAATACCGGTACTGTGAGTTCATCGGTGCCCTCATATTTTGATTTCGAGCACTGGTTCAAAAGATAGAAAAACCCGCACGTATGTTTATTGAACGTACCCGAACAAAACTTCAGAAATTGATTCCGGGCACACTGGGCCTCGGAATCAGGCGCCGTCAGAAATTGCAAACTCATAAAATTCCAAAGAATTTAGAAAAAAAATTTCCTTGAAATTTCTGAGTCTTTACATTACCCCCACCTCAGGGTTTTACATCCCTGTAAAGCTACAACATACACTAGGGAAACAAAATTGGGTACTGAGCACGCATATGAGCCTCCCGCTCCCATGTGCTCTCATGGAGGTTCCCATACTGCCAACAAACGTGCACTAGAGGAATTGACCATCCACGTAAGACCCACCCCTGTCAATCCTCTATCTCCACCAGGACCTCCGTGAATGTCGCCCCGTCATCGATGTCCAGATCCCCATGGTCAATGATTTGGGACGGGTCGTGCACGTATCTACTCAGCTGAGATACATGGAAGACGTCATGTACTCAGTGCAACTGAGGTGGAAGGTCCAGGCAGTATGCCACCTCACCTACTTAGATAGTGCCACCACATCTTCAAGGTGAAGACCACTGTTGCTAACTCCAGGTCATGAGTAGCGTAGTTCTGCTCGTGCTATCTCAACTGCCACGAACTATATGCGATCACCACTCGCTCCTACATTAGGACACACCCGAGTCCGGTCCCTGATGAGTTACAATAAACTACATACCCAATGACCTTCTCCAGTAGCCTCAATATGGGCACACTGGTCAATCTCTATCTCAGCTCCTGAAAGCTCTGCTGGCATCTATCTGACCACATGAAGGGTTTCCACTTATTTTTCAAAGCTGAAAGTGGTGTTGCAACTCTCGAGAAGTCTGGCACAAATCTCCAATAGTACCTAGCCAGACCCAGGAAACTCCACACCTCCATCACACTCCTGGGTGGATCCCAAGAAAGTACTGCCTCATTCTTCGCTAGATTCCCTACAATTCCAGCCTATGAGATGATGTGTCCCAAGAAATGAACATCTCAAATCCAAAACTGGCACTTCAAGAGCTTACCATAAAGCTGGTGCTCTTGGAGTGTATCCAGTACAACCCGCAAGTGGTAGGCGTGCTGCTCCTCAGTAGTCGAGTAAATCAGTATTTCATCGATGAAAACTACAAAAAATCGATCGAGGTAAGGCTGGAAGATCCTGTTCATGAGACTCATGAACACCACTGGAGCATTGGTTACGCCGAAGGGCATAACCAAGAACTCATAGTGGCTATACTGACACCTGAAGGCCGTCTTCTGCACATCCTCGTCTCGAACTCTGAGATGGTGATAGCCTGACCTGAGGTCTATCTTCAAGAACCAACATGCTACCTTGAGCTAATCAAAGAGGTCGTAGATCCTCGGAAGTGGGTACTTGTCCTTCACGGTCACCTGATTTAGGATATGGTAGTCGACACACAGTCGCAAGCTCCCATCCTCCTTCTTGGCGAAAAAAATCAGAGATTCCCAGGGTGAAACACTGGGTCGGATAAATCCCTTCCCCTGCATGTCCTCCAGCTGTACCCGCAGCTCATGAAGCTTGGCGGGAGCCATTCGATATGATGGAGTAGACATCAGTGCTATCCTGGGGTATAGGTCTATGTAGAAGTCTACCTCTCTGCGTGGTGGTAGTCCTGGAATGTCATCAGGAAAAACATCCACATACCGATCCACCACAACATGAAAACTAGGACTCCACACATCAATTGCTCTGAGGATGAGACTAGCCAAATGATGTGTGATCGGCTGCCCTCTCCTTTGCTTAAGTCCATCCTATGCTGCAAAGTCTCCCTTTTCACCGGTGAAGGTGAACCTAGTCCCATCTGTGCGGACACACCACACTTTTTACCTAATGAAGTCGATCGGAGCATGGACCGTAGACAACCAGTCCATACCTAAGATGAAGTCGTAAGGCCTTGATGCCACTATAAGAAGATCCCAGTCAAAGCTCTCACCTCCTAGAGTAAGCTCACACTGCCGGCACCAGTGCGTAATCATCGAGTCTGCTCCTGTAGAAGTCTCTAGCCGTAAGGATCTATCCAATAGCTCTGTCAGAATATCTGAGCTCCGAACAAGGGCAGAGACAATAAAATAATCACTCACACCTGTGTCTATAAGTACTACAACAAGGGTGGAGTAGACAAAGATAGTACCTAGAATCATCTCAGGTGTGTCGTGTTCGTAGGCCTTGACAGCCTGGAGCTGATCCCACTTATGTCAGCCAGCTCCCTGTGGTTGGGGTGGACCTCCTGGTGGTGGTGGTGGTGGAGCCTCGAAACGTCATCCACCACCCGCTGCTCGGCCAGCTCCTCTTCCACGTCCGCCTGCTCCCGGCGGACCACCATGGTCGAACCTCTGCCTCTGCCTGGGAGGTCCCTCCACTGTCTTCTACTCATCAGCATGGAGGGTCGGACAGTCTCGAGCCATGTGACCCTACCCCCCACATGAATAACACTGCCTGCTCCTCGTATAGTTGGCTTGGTTTCGTGTACCCCGCACAACCGAACCTGTATCCTGAGGTCGCCCACCTGATGGTCTGGTCCGCTTAGACCTCTGTGTCAACTTTTTACTGCCGGCTACAGAAGACTCCGCTACGTGTCGTCGTGCGGTGGGTCTCACAACTGGTGTCAGCTCAGCAAGAAAGCTCTCCACAAGAAGGGCTCGCTCCAGTACACCCGCCTGCGTCGAAATACTGAGGGAGATTATCGAAGCCCAGATATCATGTATGATTACCTGCTCAAAGGTCCGGGCCTTGAATAATGGGTCCCGTACCATGTCCGTGGAGTAGCGTGAGAGGTTGGTGAACCTCGCTGAGTACTGAGCTACTATCATGCAGCCCTGCTGTAGATGAATTAACTCCTGTATCTGCACCGTACAAAGGGTGGATGGAACAAACTCAGAGCAGAAGAGACTCTAAAAGTCCGTCCAAAGTAAAGATGCCTCATCATGCACCTGGAGAATCAAGGTCCACCATCTACCTGCTACTACGTGGAGGAGACTCGCGACAAGGATCACCATAAGGTCGGTTGGTGTCCCTACCAGTCTGAAAACTCTGACAACAGCCTCCAGCCAATCCTCAACTGCCTGTGGGTCTATCTCCTCGTGGAACCTGGGCGGCCTCTATCTCTAGAACTCATGAAACGCACTCAGACGGTGTGCACTCTCTACTGCTGGGGCTAGTGGTATCGGTAGCCCAGGGAATAGTGGTACTGCTGGTGCCTCCACTGTGATGGGGCCCTCCACCGAGGCCTCGTCGCTCGGTGGGCTACCATCTCGTACATAACTCGGAACCCTAGCTGGCTGCCTTCATGGGGCCATCCTGAAAAGAAACAGGTGTGCGACGGTCAAACAATATACTTGGTGAGCTCACACAAAGTAATCATAAGGAAAATTTTTGAAACACACATGAAATCAGTGTTTTCATGCACTAAGTCAGAAATCAGAGGTCAGAGTCCTAGTGTATGGATACATCGGCCACCACACCAACACTGGACACCCAGGACTGAAAACCACACTCAATACTCTTAACACCATTGCTTCACAGAAAGGAATGATCAGAGTCCTAAGTTCAGCGGTAGAACCGACTCCTCTGATACCAATTTGTCACAACCCGTCCTCGGGGCCCATTCCGTGACTACCCTAAACCCGCCTTCCATAGGCTAGGGGCTGGCGACTAGCACCAAAGGCGTAAATCCCGATAAAAAAAGGAAGGCATTGACTTTATAAAAGTAAACAAACACAACAGAGTTCACAATAGAAGAAAGCACTAAGTAATACTGAATACAAAAGTAAGTGCTGAAAGGAAAGGGGCCGGAAATAAATTCCAACAGTAAGTACAGTACAACTGAAAAGCTAGTACAACTGTAGTAAGTAAAACAACAACCACTGAGTCATCCTCCGAGAATCCCACCTGAAGGGTGGGTACAGATGGCCTCCTCATCACCTCGGGTCCGGTCGTCCGCTCCTTGTACGTCTCGCCAAGTAGTCCACCTCTGGGTACCGTCCAGCTCCACAAGCCTCCACCTCAATCAGTGCTGTCTGTCGTCTACATCCAACACAACGTAGTGCGTGCATAGCCCGTGCAGGGGTGAGTATACGATTCTCAATAGGGACCCTGAGACCCCCAAAGGTCTCCCAGAATCCACGAAGGATAAACCAAATAATAAAAATACAATCACAAAGTATCAACCAGCTCTACTTAGGTATATGCCCATACATATACCTAAGTTATCAATCACAGTTTGGCTCCAACTCTCGATCCCAAGCACAACCCAGTCCACACTGGAAATCAAGTCAATCACATCAATGATAATGACTGAATGTCAAGACTCAGCTCACACAGGTATACATCTTTCGTATAGCGATAGAGATGATCGGATGTAGTAACTGATTCATCTCAGCTGTCAGACCCACGTAGGATACTAGACCAGCTAAGCAGTCGGACCCACGTAGGATACTAGACCAGATACTATATCAAACCCACTCAAGATACTAGTACCGAATTCAAACTGTCGGACCCACTTAGGATACAAGTACATTAGTCATCGCTGTCGAACCCACATAGGATTCCAGTACAGTTGTCGTCGTCGTCGAACCCACAGAGGATTCCAGTACGGTAGTCGTTGCAGTCACAACCATCTCTAGGTTTCCCGCACACAGCACAATCGATTCCAGGAGGGTCCGCTCCTCGCCCCAAGGGTTCGATACATCAACAAATACTAAGTCCAGAGTTGATGTATCTCGAAGTTCTGTCTCGTCAAACGGAACCCAACGCGACAGACGACGCATCAATCGGACACCCGGTCTGAGAGATATTGGCTTTTCTGTTCCATGGGCCCGGTTAGAATTACGCTCGTTCCAAACCCGAAATTTTTTCAAATTCATCCAAAACTCACTTAGAGTATTTCAAAAGGACCGTTTATTCATGAGAATACCAGTGCCACAGACGGCGCGTCGATCAGACGTGCGGTCTTAATGTTATTCACGTTTAAGTGAAACGGGCCCGACCCGTCAAGTCCAGTGGGCTGGCGAGCCAGCACGACATGGTTCGGCGGGTCCGACACGGTAGGGGGGTTGGCCCATTTCGGTGGAGCGTGGACCGACCCGGCCTGGCCCGTGGCTGGCCACGGATCGGCCTGACTGGCTGAGCGGTGCGGGGGGGCGCGACGCCCCGGTTTCCCAAACCGGCAGCGCCGCCCTCCTGTCCGGCCGGTTGAAGCCGGCCGGTCTTCCCGGTGCGAGTGGCCCGCACAGGGGGCCGCTGTCCTCCTGCGTGGCACCTGCAACTGCCACGACCTCCTCCATCCTGGCCAGCTATCGAGCCGGCCGGTTTTCCCGCCGGAGCGGCCCGCAGATTGAGGGCTGGAGTACTCCGTAGCGCGATGCCATGGGGCGCCGTGGTTCCTCCAACCCGACCGGCTACAGCCGGCCGATTCTTCTTTAGCCGAGCGGCCCATGGATTGCGGGATGTGGTTCTTCCACACGCGGCTGGCATGCGGCTGCCATTACCTCTGGTCACCAACGCCGCCACCTTCTTCGACAAACAAACAATAAACCAACGGAGGGACGTCAGGCCGTGTTTGTTTGGCCCGCGCCCTCTGCGTTAATTGATAAATAGGCCACCATCGAATAAAACAAACATCGATGATCAAGAGTTTAATTTTATTTAATAAAAATTAAACATAAACCCCCTTCCTTGTAATTGACGTCACACGTCGACGGGCCGCGGAAGACAAGCGTCATAGCATTCAGGCGTCTCGGAAGATGGCGTCGCGGAGAACGGTGTCGTCCTGTCAACGTTGGTGGAAGAGTCGTTGTCGTGACACAGAAGAGAATCCGAAGATGACGTAGATTCCTTGACATCGGGGTGCATCCGAGGAAGAAGCGTCATTGGAAGAAGTTATTCGCATTATTCTTCGGGGATGTTCTTCTTTGAAGAACGATGTTCTTCATTGAAAAAGGATCCCCTTTATTCTAACTCTCCAGAGCCTCCCCAATAGTATATTTGCCAACGCAAATAAAATAATAGGCTCTCAATATTATAAACTTTCCATCCACTTCAAAACAATTCAAAAATGAATTCTTGACACACAAATTATTTAATTATGAGAGCTTAATTAATTCAATTGGTGGGGTTGGCACAATCAATGGAGGAAGGTGGAGAGTTCATATTTAATGAAGGATGTTGTCAAATTAATTAAGGGGGTGTTAATGGGGAGTTTAAGGAAGTTGAGGGGAGGTGAAAGGGTTTGGGTTCGTGTTGGCCCCACCGTACATTATCCTATCATGAGAGGTTATGTGGGGGTGGGCCCCACTACCGACCTCCCTTTGGACATTATAACCACCCACCAAATAAAAATATCTAATTTATATTTTTATTTATTTTAACAACAAACCCCAATAATTAACTTCTCATCTCGATAAAACAAAATTAAGGAAATGGTACCCTTAGGCGAATACCGGCACTGCGAGTTCATCGGTGCCCACAGATATAGATTCCGAGCACCAGTTCAAAAGATAGAAAAACCCACACGTATGTTTACTGAACGTACCTGAACAAAACATCAGAAATTGATTTCGGGCACACCGGGCCTCAGAATCAGGCACCGTCAGAAATCACGGACACGTAAAATTCCAAAGAGTTTAGAAAAAAAAATTCCTTGAAATTTCCAGGTCTTTATATAATTTTACTATATAATCAATGATACATGAATTTACCCACCACACATGATACACAATTAAAAGAAAGATGAAGGAATTCCAAATTGAAAAAACACATGATAAAAAACACATCCACCTGCCAAGAAAATGGGATTGCATAAACAATAGAAGAATCCAGGGAATACTAAATCTGAAGGACACATCACAATACAAAACTACACTGATAAGAATAGATTATGGCACGTCAAGAGAAAAATAAAACTCACTAGGATGAGAGGATCTCTACTGAGGAGAGAAAGATCGTATATCAACACAATGGACCAATTTAAAGGGCCATTAAAGTTGGATCATGATCAAGATTATGCAGATTGATTATTTCAAGGTCTTGGGAGTGTTAGGATATTAATGATATAAATAATATTATTTCAAAATACTTTTTAAATTCTCTAAAAAGTTTTTGTACTCAATTTATTTCCAATGAAATGTATGTGGGGTGAATTTGGAAAAACTTGAAAAAGATGGAAATGGCTCACCGATGGTTGAGTAAATAACACGAGTTACGAATGCAACTCACCGACAAGAGTCACTAACATGTCCCACCAACACCACTAAGTGACACCCAAATTACAAACACCCGACCTTCTGACACTCGACCGATCGATGACCTGAGTCTCCGACGCTCTAACCTTCCAATGCCCTGAGTCACTGAAACCCTAATCCACTGATGCCCTGAACTACCAATGCCTTGACCTAAGGATGCCCATTGTACATAAATCATGACATACTAACCACCTGAGTCACCGAGACCCTGGCCTACCATGGCCATGCATCACTGACACCCCGATCTACAAATGCCTTGAACTACCGATGCCCAAATTCACTAATGCCCTAAGTCACCGATGAAAAAAACTGTAATTTTGGGAAACTCTTGAAATGTGCTACCATTACTTGGAAGAACAACCCAAACACTATATTTTGACATTTTAATGGACTAGAGAGTATCAAGATATTATAAATTCTTGATTTTGACATTATTTTTTGAACTTCATGTGGTATATAAATGGGTTTTAAAATCTGGATTTGAAATGGAAGTGATTTATTATCTTCAGAGAAATTATCTTAAGGGATATTATATAAGTATTAATGAAAATGGGGTCTTGTTACATGTTTTTTTTAAATATTCATGTTTTTAAATGGGTGGTATTGAAACATTTTCTGATGGTGTATGTTTTAATTCTTTTGGAATGTGATAATGGGTTGGGACAGGTTGAGGCATGTTTTGGTTTCGAATCCCTGTATGGACTGTAGTAAGTTGTAATGGTTTGAAATGGGTTTGTTATGTTATTAATGAATGTTAATGTAGTCATGATGTTTGATCGTTTTCTTTATGGAATTATGGAATGGTTTGGATTCTTGACTGATAATCATGGGACATTTAGTGTACTATAGATAGGTGTTAGACTAAGGCTCTAGAAACTGGTTGTATACTCTAAAGGGTTTGTTTTCTAGAATTATGTTCCACGCAAGGGTTCTATACAAAATATGAGATGTCAAAATGAGGCTCTAGACATTGATACTATATGGCAGGGTTAAGTTACAGAATTAATCTCTAAGATATGATGGCATACCATGTGGAATAAGCTACTAGAATATTGATCTTATTCATTATAACTGGCTAGAATGATTTCCTAGGCACCATTGATGTTATGTATATATGGGTGATGGACTGAAGCTCCAGTAATGACTACTATGTTATGTAATGGGTTTGGTAGAACTAATGTTCACTATTGGTATTGGTAGTTTGGTATGGTTAGGTGTTGGATAAAGGTTTCATCCATATTTTATATTGATGATTATATTTGATTTAGATACCAGAACAATATTTTGGGCACAAATAGGAAATGTACATGAGAAATTCACTATAGATTTATGTTTTAAAGCTTCTTAATTTTAATGAATAAGAAACAATCACCACACTTTTTTGGATTAGATATGGTGTAGATTATATGTTTTGTTTTATAGGACTAGTTAGGTCATTACATGTGTGGTTGCCATGGGTGTCTCCTTAGAACCCTTAGACTAGTGGATAATGGATGAGCTATCATGTTTCATGTCATGTACCCCTTTTATGTAATGTTTATTAGTTTTATTGTTTATCTACAAAAACTATTTTAGAAATTGGTATTTTCTATATGAACCATTGGTGGTGGCCTATGGAGTTCTACTCACACCCTCCTCAGGTCAACATTGCACTTGGGTACCAGAGAATCTAGAAAATGTTTATGTTATGCAAAGGTTTGTGTTGATGCCTTATAGATTGTTTTCAATTAATTAGGACTACTCGAGTGGTGTCAAGTAACTGGATGGATATGACTTGGCGACATAATGGATCGTGTTTCTATTTTCATTTATTTTTTTATTTTATGTAATCATCCCAGTAGAGGGTTTGTGGTTTTTATGACATGGTAATTTGGCCCATTATTGCATATAATATTATTACATCATGATTCATTTTTAGTTTATTTATTCTTTCCACTTTTTCTGATGTGTATGATATTTAGTTATTTACATTTTTTTGTGCACGCCGATATTGCTGTATAATCTCCCCACAAATCCACCATAAATCCCTCTCTACTAGTTAGAATCCACTAGAAAATGATGATGACAACCAAAGGTCATGTGGTGGCATGGATTGGGGAACAAGTATAATGGATCTCAAGCTGGGATGTTATGAAGTGGTATTACATGAGATTAATTTACTTTTATTATACTATATGGGGTTTGGTATAATATAGATATAGAAACCTACTGGATATTGTGTTGTATAACGAGATAGTTCACCATGAACTCATGTTCTAGTAAGAATTCCAGGTTAATAGGGACATGGATTAATGTTCTGGATATGTGATGTTGCTATTTTATATGATTTTCTCTTTATTAGGAACACATGTTGTTTGGATTTGATGACTTATGATGGATTCATGGTTCTTGGAACTCTAGCATTAATTATGTGGTTTTATTTTGACTATTGGTATAAAAAACAAGCCAAGGTAACCTCTTAACCAGATAACTAAGACAATATACACATGGCCCGAAGGTTGTTCCCAATCCCCATGGGTCGGTGACTAGAACCTAGAATCATAGAAACTGAAAGTGGGAAATATTTTTCCACTAAAACTTGCATAAGTAAATGAAATAAGACATAGTACATATCAAAATAAACTCCACTAGGAATAATATACTAAAAGTAAAAAAGGAAAAAATCCCAATATACTACAAACAATGTACCAAAACAAGGAAAACAACCCAAGTCCAAAAGGACACAACTCACCATGCTCATTGTTCAATATATAGACCCACCTCCAAGAGAATATTTTCCTTTTATAAAACCTTGAAGGAGATAATATACAGAAACATGAAGGTATAAGTAGGTTGTGAGCCAAATACTAGAATTATTTCACCAAAAGATTCCATAACTGAAGCCAATATCAAATTTACAAAGTAAATTTCTATCAATTGTAAATTAAATAGATTTGGAATTTATAGAATCATATCTATTCAAATCATTCTCTAGTATTTAAAATATTTAAATACTTTAGAAATTCATTCTATACATTTCAAATTATCAAAATACCTTTAAAAATATGGAAAATACCTTTAGTTAAAGGGTTCTTCATTGAAATTACACATTACAAAAAATGGATTAAATAATCACATTTTTATAAATAAGATTATATAAATTCTCAATTAATCTAAAAAAATTAATGATAGTGGGATATATAAATTTGAAATAAAAACAAGTGGGAAACATTTTAATAAACCAAATAGGTACCATAGTTCATGTCAATAGGGAACCAACACTCTAAAATTATAAGTATGTACATATGCCCACTTTGGCCCAAGGAAAATATGAATCATCACTATCACATACAGAATGGGATGTGATGATATTATGTTTTAGAACATCGTATATCATAAAGTGATCTCCAGTACAACACACTAACTACTTAAGTCTTGAATGTTCTCAAGTACAAACAATGATGAGAAATTTATTTTAAGACTGCTTAAAACACAATTAAATCTCATTCCCCTATTTAAAATATTCAACTTTTCTCTTTAAAATACATATGGATTATTAATAAAAAGTCACATTTTTAAATAAATCAAACCATAAGGTTCCCACCCAAACCATTTAATCCATTTTTCATCAATATGGTTTTGAAACAAATTCTTTCAATTTCACAATCTAATTTTCTATAATGTAATTCAATAATATTATTTTGGAACAAATTCCATTTATTTCATTAAAAAATACTTATTCATTGGAATTTGTTTCTTCACAATTTTCAATCAAATAATAATTCAATAATTAAATTTAACTATTTAATTTTTCATACAGAATCCATCCATTCCGAAAACACAACCCAATTAACTGGAATTGGGGCTTTCCAAATTTCATGCCATATAAATCCAAAAACCCATTTCCCTAGATTTGGGTTTTTAATAAAATTATTGATTGAAATTTATCAAATTTATTCAATTTCAATTTAAATCAACTGAATTTAAATGATGAAAAATAAAGGTTAAATTAATTGGACAAAAAATACAAAATCACTTACCTTCCTAACAGAAGCAAAATGCTCGCAATGAACACCACCAACAAGTATGAAGGCACATAGAGATCTAGGATATCAACCATGAAATAAGACTCACTAATATAGGAATTAGATCACTAAACCAAACATGATCCATCAAACCCAAGTATGCTATAGAGAAATAGATAGATAATAATGCCGAATGATTACCTAAAAAGAGACACCGTGATCTCCATAACAATCAATCACTGAACAAAAAGGCTCGATGGTGTTGTAGGCTCCCAAAATTAAATGGATAATTCTCTAGGCTTGAGATAATGAATTACTAGAGTAATGAATAAATATATTTTAGCCAAAATTTCTATTTAAAGATGAGGCATGAGGTATTACATGAAATGTAACCCAATTACATGTTGTGAATTGAAAATTTACATAATTGGAAAAAAACCCATTCCACTTGCATAAAATAAAATTTAATTTTATTTATAATTTACATGATGTGTATCCCCCCTTACACATCATATAAATCCTCATAAGGATGCTAAATAAATAGATGTTTTGTTCTTGAAATTTACAAAAAATACCTGACTTCACCATTACAGGTATCCTCCTATATCCTTCTCACCCATACCCATTAATCTAAAAAGAAAACCCATGAAAAGTTTTAGAACATAACTCATATAATGGTAATGTTATGTTACAACCAATCCAAGATAGATAATATTTTCCCCCAGAAATCCTATAAAGAAGTGTATATGCCAAAAAGGTGAGGCCACCACTCTCTCGTCAGTGCTTACCACCCCCACATCTCATGAAAATCAGAACCATACTTCCATAACACATGAAAAGAAGGTATATTCCTATGATGAAATACCTTGGATTTAGAATCAACAATCTGGATTGTTTGTTCGGTCATGGATAAATTAAGATCAAATTCCAGATCACCCCAGATCCAGACATGACATGGATTATATAGATAAATTAAGAGATGTGATACATGGAACATGTTATGTATTGATGTCATTGGTGGTGGTAGTGATAAATGATATATAACATTCCCAACCAACTAAAAAAAATGAAATATTACCACAAAATGAGGTTGGTGGTTCCTTTGCCTCCCAACCCATTAATGAACCAACCAAGTTGAAACCTTCAAGAATACCTAGTCACTAACTCAGAAGTCCAATGTTCTATGGTGACGATCATGATTAGACTAATATCATATATACACTATCAAAATTCATTGATGACTTGACTAATTTTCTGTTGACATCTAATGCACTAAACATTTTCCTTCCATGTATCCTTCACCAATATACATCTAACACAAAAAATATTTACTAGGATGGCCATACAGGGCCTCAAAAGGATCCATCATGACCGTGGATTGGTAGAAATTATTACATGAAAACTCATCCAGTCTCAAATGATTATACCATGCTCCAACAAAGTTAATAACATAGGAATAATGAATATCATCAAGAATTTTTATAGGTCTTTCTCTTTTTCCATCTTGCAACAGATGGAATTTCTTACTCCAAAGGACGAGATATCCCAATTCCACCTAAAGGACTCTCCAAAAATGAGATGTGAACCAGGGATCCCTATCAGAGACTATAGTATATGGAACTCTGTGAAAATAAAAAACAACATTCACATAGTTATTTCCCAATGCCACAAATTTGTATGTATCATTAATGGGTAAAATGTGAGATTATTTCCTCATCATATCAATTAAAAAACACATAAAATTAATAATTATCTGGGTATGTGGAATCCTAACAAAAAATAACATAGTGATCTGATCACTTTTCCAAGTAGAAATTGGACAGGGCTAAAGAAAACATGGATGCTTCTAGTACTTGGATTTCAACTGATGGCATGTATAACAACAAGAATCAAACTCTCCAATTTCTCATCTCTTACCTAGACACCAAAACTACTGATTCATGTCGTAGAAAATATTTTTAGTCCCTATGTTCAATGCCCACTGGGAACAATGGAAATCCCTCATCACAACATTACTAACCTGAGAATATACAAAAAAACAATTCCAAAAGCATAGAATCCCTCTTTGTAGAACGACCATTGGGAAACTATCTCCCCACCATTAAGAGAGTCTCTAATACCACAAAATGCATCATCGATTTTTTTTTCTAGACTGATAAATTTGAGAACAACATGGGTTAACTAAACCCTAGTCAATGAAATCTTATCCCCTTTATCTAGAACTCAAATATAAAACTGAGTAAAGATAGACATCAAATTCAACTCTTCCACGATTCTTTCACTACATGTGTCATGAATTTTACTTCTCAACATGTCCTCAATGATATTTCATTTCCATGAGGTATAGGTGATGTTGAAATTGAAGGACTTTAGGTATTCTAACCAATAGGTCTAGAGAAGATTCAAATATTTAGGAGAAAAGACTTAACTCAAGTTTTTGTGGTTAGAAAACATGGTACACCTTTCCATATAAAGGTAATGCTACCAACTATTAGGTGTGTTCATCACAACTGTGATTTCAAGGTCATGGGTTGGATAATTTTTCTCATGTGGAATATGTTAACAAGTGAAATATGAAACTACATGATCACCTTTCATAATAATACATCACAAGACTGAACTCGATGCATCACAAATGACCACATGGCTCTGTAGGTCCTGTAGAAAAGTCAACACCGATGTAGTTGTCAAAATATATTTTTTCTCATTCAAATAAGTCATAAAATTATCATCCAATGAAAAAGATACCCCCTTCCGAGTTATACTATTTATTAGAGAATGAAACCTTGATAATTCCTTTACGAGCCTGTAATAATATCAGTTAATCCCAATAACCTCTGAATCATGAAGAGATTTCAAGGTTATTCCTTTGTCATAACTACCTTTGCCTTCTTAGGATAAACTGATATTCCTAGTTCCAAAACTAATTTTCCCAGTAATTTTAATTCTGGAATCCTAAAACCACATTTTAAAATCATTGAATAATGTCGGTGATTTATCAACAATCTCAAATATGTTCTCTGATGATGCACTTGATCCACCTCAAACATAGAGTAAATGATGATTTCATCAACAAAGATGACCACAATGTTATCCAAATACTCATGGAAAATCATGTTCATTAATTCCATGAAAATTATATGAGCATTGGTTAGGATAAAGGGATTATCATGGTACTCATAATGACAAGAACTTCTCTGAAAGGCACTTTTCTAAACATCAGATTCTTTTATCCTCAACTGATTGTAACGAGTTCTATGTCAAGTCAAAGAAAACTACTTCACCACCTTTAACTAATAATGTAGATCATAAATATATGGAAATTGACACTTTTTATTCATCATAAATCTATTGAGATTTTGGTAGTCAACACATAGGTGAAGTGTACCATCAAATTTCTGGGAGAAGAGAACTAGCACCACCCAAGGTGACACAATTAGGTGTATAAAGACTTTCTAAATATGGTAGTCCAAATAGGACGTCAAATCATTCAATTAAACTTGTCCAATGTGTTAATATATAATATAAAATGGTTGAGTACCAAACATTAAGTAAATAGATAACAAAACCTCCCTTACCAATAGAAAACCAGAGAATTTAGAACAAACACATTGGGAAACCTAACGACAACAGGAGGGAGATCACCAATGAAAGATAAATTCTAAATATTAAAGGAAAATACAATATTAATTTCTAAAAATCTGGATAAGAAGGTACAAATACTATAGACGATGGGTCCTATTATTCTTAATAGACACAATAGACACCACTGGGTGTAATAAAGGAGACATATCAATGATAAAAAACAGCAAAAGATTTATTGACAATGAGACAATCTATCCAAAATATGACATTAAGAGTTCTCATGTCATGATCTAGAAAACTTCTAGCATGAAAGAGAAGACACATTATATAATATGGATACCCATCTCACTCTTTGTACCAAAGGGTTTAGTAATATCCATTTCACATGATAAAATCTACATATGAAGATTATGAAGAATAACAAAATGGGTAGAAATAAATTAATGACATGCACAAGTCTCAATTATATATGTACTAAATAATGAAGCTACATTAATGGTACATATCATAGTTGATAGACCCATATCTGATTTCTATGGAGACTCTTCCACTCTATGAAGAATCTTTGTTCCGGATGTCTATGGATGGAACCATTTTTCACATGAAGCCTATGATTTTCCCATAGTTTTAGGAAGAACTAATGATCCTGTTCAAATATTCAGAGTGCAATAAAAATGGAAGAATCCCAGAAGTTACATGTACATCCACTGCAGCCATAATTCTTGGGTGCCTCGGTGAAAACCCTCTTTGAATGCCCCAGATTTCCACACCAGTAAAAAAAAGGACCACTTCTAGGCATTGCAGAATGTTTATAAAAACACTTCTGTTAGGAACCCAAAAAGAATCATAATGATTCCACAAACCCTT
The DNA here is from genome assembly GCA_963277665.1 of Viscum album. Taxonomy (NCBI): domain Eukaryota; kingdom Viridiplantae; phylum Streptophyta; class Magnoliopsida; order Santalales; family Viscaceae; genus Viscum; species Viscum album. Next base: position 1,657,832,760 of record OY728119.1, read on the forward strand.
AGAGAAATTCCCACTCCTAGTGGTATAGAAGGAAACTCTAGATAACCTTTACTTTCTGGTCAGGTCCATCTTGACCATGAGGTCTCTATCATGTACATCAATATAAGAAATACATTTATACCAGAAAACATAAAAATGAGTATCCTATCAAATGAAAAACATTAGCCTTAGAGACTTCATCCTCTCATTCGATACTATCTCATGTATTAAATAGAAAAGATTAGTAAACCAGTTTTCATATTCTTCAATTGTATTGTCGGCTTGATTAATGTGTAAAAAGTATATTGACATGGATAACAACATCATCTCAAGATTTAACTGGTATGTGAAAATAACTTCAATTTATTTCCACTCTATACCCTCATTCATTAATTCCATCACCATAGTTTCCCACAATATTCTTCTCAGTAATTAAAGCATGAAGGTGGAACACTTTAAATTGGTCTTATTAGGAGTTTCCAAAATCCCAAACAAGCAATCCAATCTTCTCAACCTCTCCTCATAATTTTTAGGATCCTTAGAGCCATTGGATAGATCTGGCTTCCGTAAAAATAACCCTTGAGAATAAACATTAAGGATGTCCGTCTGAGTTTCCATATCTAGATCCTGAATGGGAACTGGAGGTGGTTCCTTTCAAAAATCTTGTACAATGTTCATGATCACCTCTATAAGATTTTTGTCTACAATAGGATTTTTTCACCTAGGTTTATCTGCATCTTCCTCCTTGATCCAATTCTCACATATTTTCACAGACGTGATTCTACACAATATCAATAGATAACAAGAAGACACTATATTAATGATCATATATAGAAATGAGAAATTAATTGAAAAAAATAGAAAAAATAAGACAACATTCATATAAAAATAAACTAAACTAGTAATAATCTAACAAATGTCAACAAGGTAACAAATCCAAATGTACTAAAGTCGAAGTAAAAAAATGGAGAAAAAAAACCACTTCCTAAAAAACATAACTCACCTTGAAAAAGGTTTAACAATTAGACCAATGTCTAAGAGATCGTTTCCCTTATTTGAACTTAGAAGGAGATAAGCTACCAAAACTCGAAGGTACAAGTAGTTTTTGTGCTAAAGTTCAATAGGATTTCACCCAATGATTCCATAATAGGGTCCAATATCTAATTAACTAGGTAAAATTGTTTCAATTTTAAAATATATAGGATTAGAATTTTAAAAATCATATTTAAAAAAATTATGAATTACATTTTCAAATATCGAAATACTTAAACAAATCCCGCTTCATATATGAAATTATGGAAAATAAATTTCAAAATATGGAATATTCCATTAATCAAAGAGTGATTTGCATAACTAAAATTTTTCAAAAAATGGATTAAATAATAACATTTATATGAAATAATTTAAATAAATTCTCAAGGCATGTAAAACAGTTTACAACAATGGAATAGATATATTTGAAATTAAAACAAGAATGAAACATGTTCATGTTCCAAATAGGGATGATAGATCCAGGATATTGGGATCCAACACTTTGTAATATTAGGTATGTAAATACACCCATTTGGGCCTAAGGAAAAGTGGACTCATCACCGTCACATAAGGAATCAGAGGTTATGATATGATGTTTTAGAACATTTTAAATTGAAATTTTTTGTCCAATATAACATTCTATCTTCCCAAGGATTTCACGTTTTTAACTACAAATAATGATGCTAAATTTATTTTAAGGATTCTTTAAGTACAATTAAATCTCATTCCCCCATTTATAATATGAAACCTTTTTTTGTTAAATATCATAACGAGATTTTAATAAAAAAATGCCCTTTCCAAAATCCAAAACCATTGGGTTTCCACAAAAACCATTATTAAGACATTATTAATCAATAAGGATTTGAAACCAATTCATTAAATTTCACAATCCATTTTTGAAAAAATAAATCCAAAAATTTTATTTTCAAACAAATTCCTTTAACATTATAAAAAATCCCCAAATTCATTGGAATAGGGGGTTTTTCACCACTTTACATCAATTCATATTTTCAAAGTTTAATTTGAAAATTTAATTTTTCAATAAAATTCTATCCATTAAACAAACACACCCCATTCACTGTAAATTGGGGTTTTCAAAATTTCACACCAAAGAAAACCAAAACCCCAATTCACTAGAATATGGTTTCTAATAGAATAATTGAATGAAATATATACAATATAATAAACTTCAATTAAATTCCTCTAAATTTAAATAAATAATATTGAAGGATTATAAAATTGGATACCAAATACAGAACCACCTATCTTCTTTATGGAAGCACAATTACCACAATGAAACCCACAAACATTAATGAATGTGTAGAGAGATCTAGAAATCAACCTAGAAACAATATTCTAAAATAAAGGGATTAGATCCATAAAACCCAATGTTATCCATCAAGACCAAAGAAGGAATGTAGAAATAGACTAAGAGGCATGAAGAATGCTTACCCATAAAGACACATCATGATAGCCACAATGATAAATCTCTGAAAAAAAGTCTTATAGGGGTTGGAGGCTTCCAAAATTTCATGACAAAAGATCTTGGGTTGAGAGCATGAAAGACAAGAGGCAGGTAAAAAGATATTCTAGCCAAGATTCCTATAAAAAACAAGACTATAGGTATTACATGATGTATACCACATTACCCATCTTGGAATTGAAAATTTCCATAATTGAAAAAAAAATCACATATTGCATAAAAATATTTAATTATAAATAAAATTTACACAATGTGTAATCCCCTTACATGTCATGTAAATCAAGAGAAAGATACAGAATAAGTATATTTTTAGTGCTATAAATTTCTAAAAAATACCTAACTTTAAAATTATAGGTATCCTCCCAAATCCTTATCAAACCTACATATTCAATGAAAATTAAGAACCATGTCAAGGTTTTGAACATATCTTATGTAAATATAACAAATATTTTACAATAGACCTCCAAAAGAAACAAGTATCGCATGAATCATGTCAAGTACATAGGATCCACATGTTATAGGTTTTCAAGTGTGTTATTTTATTGAATATTTATCTTATGAAAGGTTACACGGATTTTCATGGGCATCTTATCATCAAGGATGTTCCAGTAGTCCACTTTTATAATAATTTTAGTGACTGTAGGTGTCCACTATGGTATTAATGTATAACTATCATAACATTGTGGGTGGTTTTTTTGTATGGTTGGTAGTGCATCTGGGTCCTCTAGAGAGATGTATGATGTACAGATTCTCAGAGAGGATTGGTTCTCTAGTTGTGGGGGATTTATTAGAATACTCCACCTTTATGATGTTAGAATGAAAATGAGTGTGTTTAGACTTTTTATGGTTTTTTGTAGTAATGAGATAGATTTATGTTGATTCACCATGAGTTGTGGCCTTCTAGGAGTTGGTGATGTTATTGAGTGGTTGTACCTTGTGACCTTCTTACTTGGAACCGGTCCAGGGAGTGGTGTTATCTGGATATCGAGGGAGACTCATTTGAGGGGTTGGACGAGTTATGGGTTTTGGGATGATTGTAGAAGAAATTGATTCATGGGTCACTTAAAAATATTATAAGAAGTGTATAGTCATGTATGAGTTTTTGGAATATAATATTCCTTTAATTTTTAGAATGTAAACCTGATTTATAGTGGTTTATCCTTATGGATGGTTTCAATAGGGGATGGATTGTTTGGGTTCCCATCCTAGGGTTATAGATGTAAAAATTTGTGTGACTGGTGGTTATGAGAGTGATTCAGATATAAAGGGGATCTTCATGAAATATGGTATCATGTGCAGGTTTCCTATTTGTGTGGAGGTCATTCGTATTAGTTTTTTAGTAATAGTCACATGGATGTGTCGATTTTTTGAAAAAAGGGGAACACATAGAGTGTTGATGTTTTGGGAGTGAATTTGGGTAGGACTAGGTGGCTTCCTGGATGGGTTAGCATTGGACACGTCTTCAGGAATGTGGTGACAGTGAAGGTGATCTTATTAGAGCCCATGAATGGTGCTCAATTATTGATTGGGTGAGAAGGTGATTTTTTTGGTGAGTTACATTTGGTTTGTAAATCACCAAGGGTTCTCTATATCCTGTAAGATATGAATGTGGGTTCCCATTGCAATAGGAATTGGCCTATGAGATGAGGATTTGTAATGAATTACATGTTGGATTTATAAAGAGGTTATGTGGTGGGTTCATGGAAGAGTGGGTGTGATTGTTAAGTGTTATTGTGATATTTTAGGCATAAGAGGATGATAAATCACTGTGTCATTTGTTTTTTTGATTGGAAATTATGAGAGAATACACCCATGGTGCTCGATTTGGATAGGATTTCATGATTAGATACATGGAGAATGTGGTTGTGATTAAATTTTTATGGTTATGGAGGACATAGAACTTTGGAAGGGTTTTTTATATCCCTGATGTTAGAGGTGACATTCGAAATGGATGAGTAGTGATTGTTTTCATCAATGAAATATTAGTGTACTATTATTAGTGATGTTAATGCATAATATCGTGACATCTTCTCATGTACAATGATCTATTAATGGTTATAAGTCAAGATACCCTTATGTATTTTGGTTGGACAAGGGGCCACATGGAGTTTACTCTCATGTAGATAAAAATTTAATGTTATAGGGTGAAAAGTGCACCATTTACTATTTATGGGTGAGGTCCTCATTGTGGAAATTTTGTTAACCATGGGTATCATTCTTAACTTCACTGAATGAGGTGATAGTTTATGTTATGTTTGGATGCTTCGGTGCAGGTGATAAATCTATATATAACCCATGTGTTTGTTTTGGATGGAGGGTATGGGAAAATGGTTTTGGGTATTGCGTGCATCGGTTCTGCTAAAACTCCAGTTCTGTGGAGTGATGTATCAATTTTTGTGAAATGAAACATATACTAAATGGGTTGTGGGTGTGTAAAAGATACCGTGGATCAGACATCTTGTCATTTTAATTTTAGTTGAAAACAATTTTTGTGTGTACTTAATTTAATTATGGACAATAAATGGGTGTTCATTTATCATAGAATGATGAAGACAAGTGTTGGATTCAAACTCCAGGAGGTTTTGAATGTAGTTCAGTTATGGACAGCTGGTATGAATCCACTTGAGTTGCTTCTATATGATAAAGATGGGTCCCAATTATGATTGGAGTTCTCATGGTCGTTCGTGGGATTCCAATTATGGCACTGGGATATGCATGTTGTGGGATCATGAAATCAAGTATTGCTGGGATTTCCTATTGGTGAGGGTGATAAATATCAAATGTTAAAGGTTATAATATAAATCTAATGATATGGAACACATAAAAAAGATAATTATTGGGTGATTTTTAATCAATGATTTTATTGGATATCAGTTTATATGTTTCATCATCATGTTTGGTTTTGGAAATGGATTTTAACTCATCATTATATTGGGTTCAAGGGATTGAGTTTGATGTTGATCATTGGTAGTCTTTAGGGCTATCCAAAGATATAAGATATTGTTTAATATTATATAGTGAACAACATTCGTATGGTGGTTCTAGTGGATTACAATTGAGGCTTCTCAAGGATTAGAAGTATTGTGATGGGGATGTTGTAAGATCTTACATCTAGGAGGATCGAAAATTTTGGAATGAATCCATATTTTTGTAACTGAATGGTTTAAATCTTGAATCAGGACTCAGAATGGAGTTTCATGAGTTGTATTTTCTCAAAAGGGTTTTTGGAATTTTGGAATGATGCTTGTGAGATGTCCTTGGTGTTCGGATGATCATGGGAGACTTCAGGTTAAGTATTGGGAGTTTTATATTTTTTGATAAAGGGAGCATGGTATAGTGTGAATGGTTTAGGAGAAACCATTTGGAATATTGATGTGCCTGATGTTTCTAGTTCATTATAAATTAATCGTGTTGAGTTTCATTATTATATCACATTTGGAGTAAACTATGTGAGGTAAAGGGAAACAATGGGAGATAGATGTGGTACTAAGTCATGGTTCATGGGAAATATATAGTTTTAAAAAACCTTCACTTTACTACGAATATGATTTATTTTTCACAATATATCTAGTACATGGTTTTTCGAACGGTGTGTCCTAAAAATGCGAGGAATGGGTGTTGGTTAGAATGGGGGGGCATGGTTCATGTGTGGTTTGGCTAACCATATTTTCAAACCATGTGAGGGGTGTTCTACTTAGATAGATCCAACCACATTATTGGTGCCCATTTTAGAAAATTGTGTGTCTAAGGAGTGTGGCTAACCAAAATTTCATTAAGTGTGTGATTTTACCAGAAATTCCCCTTATATTTTTCAGTGCATCAACCCTATTTCACACCTATTCTAGTTGCATGAATCAAGGGTTCCTAGACCCATTCCTACAATCCTCCATATTTGGGATTGAAATCTTTGGTTTTCATTAGTGTTATGTTATGATGCATCCTATGGTGGCTCCAAACTTTATTATTATAACTCCTATCTAATTTTACATTGATTGAGTTTAGGATTTTTTTATGATTCTCCGAGATAATGGTGTAATATTCCTTTTCTCATGGTGTTTTTGGGCAGCTTGTATATAGGTGGTCCATAGATTTATTTTTTCATGTTGTTGTAAATTGTTTCATTAAGGTATGTAATTGAAGTGAATTTTCCAAGGTTTTCACAGTTAAATTAAATTAATTTATTTTTTATTTGGTATCGTGTTTATGTTATTTGTCTAAAAATTTGTTTGGGGTTATGCATGAGTCTTCAGTGATTGGTGGGATTTGGTTTCAGTACCACATGAGGGCCTAGTGAGTTCTACAACATTATACCTAGTTGATTTTTGGTTTATTAATTAATTATAATTTCTATAATTAATTAATTATAATTTCTATAATTAATTAATTATAGTTGTTTATTTTGAGACAAGTGCTTGTTTGATCATGATGAGGTTGTTTTGGTACTGATGGATTTGTGAAATTCTTTGATGGGCCTTGGAATGAAATTCATTATTTAGAAATGTTTTGGAAAGCATTGTTGATGAGGTAGGTGGTCAAAGAGATTTACCCATATTCACATTAATTTATATTCATTTGTATGTGGTTTGTTCCTTAAATCCTATGAGTGGCATATTTTTCCCTTTTTTTATGTAAAGTAGTTGGGTGAATGGAATAATGTAATTAAATTCATTGTTTGATTTGATAAAATATAAAAAAGGGATGATAGGTATGACTTGGAAATGGAGGGTTGTGACTCATAAGGGTATAAAATGTGGTGTTTTATGAGTTTAATTGTCTAAAACTCCTATAGTGACTTTGAAATGGTAATAACATGTGATTCTTACCATGGCCGATTTGGGGTATAAAAAGTGTAAAACAATGTTTATAAAATGATTCATGTTTTGAAATGAGGTGTTGATGGACATGTAGTTTACAAAGGTTTTGACACAAGGATTTAAAATTTTATTTTGAAATTGAATTATGATTTATCATAGATGAAAATTCCATAATGGGATTTTTGATGGTTTTGATGAAAATTTGGTCCTGGGTCCTAATTTTTTTCAAATAGAATGATCCATTATTTAAATATGGTGGTCTTAAAATTTTCATTGAGGGTGTTTGTTTTAATTCTTTTGGAATATGAAAAGGGTTGGGATTGGTTATGGCGGGTTTTGGTATTTTTGTTTCCTAGGGACCTTAGTAGATGTTAATATTTTTAAAAGGGTTTTTTATTTCTTCTAAAATGCTTATATAGTAATAATTTTTTATATTACTATTTATAGAATTACATAATTGTTTGGGTGCTGGAATAATTCTACAAGAATAGGTATTATAATATGGATGAGGTGTTAGAATAAGGATTTAGACACTGTTAGTAAAATATGAATGGTTTTGGTATAGGAAGGATGCTCTATGAATGGGTAGTATACTAAGGAGACTGTGTCATAATATGGCTATAGTCACTATTATTATATTCCAGGGTTAATATCCAAAATGGTTCTTTGGGATATTATAGTATAAAATGTGGAATAGGATGTTGGATTGATGCTCCTCTTTCTTGGGTTGGCCCAGATTGATAATCTAGGAGCCATCGATGTTATGTTAAGATACGTGTGGGATTGAGGCTCAAGGAATTAATATTATGTTTTGTGATGTGTTTGATTAAAACGATGTTAAGTATCAATACTAATAGTTTATTATGGTCAGGTGTTGGATGGAGTTTCAAACCAAGTTTGATATTGATATTGATATTTGATTCAGTTCCAGACTAATATTTTTGGCACTAATGGCCTATGTACATGATACATGCACTGTGGATGTATTATTTATAGCTTCTTGAGCTAATGAACATGATACGCCCCCCACCCATTTTTGTTTCAATTTTTTTTAATGATCTATGCTATTCATTAGAGGTCTGGTAAGGGTGTTTCATGTGTGGTTGAGTTGGGTGTTACATTAGAAACATTAGGCCAGTGGATACTGAATGAGGAGTCGTGATTCTTGTATTGCATCCCTTTTTTGTATTGTTTATTCATTATAATATCTATTTACATACATTTTTTTAATTAATGTTATTTTATTTAGAAACAATTGATGGTGGTCTACTGATTTTTAATCACACCCTAATCAGGACTCCGTTACACTTGGGTTCCCAAGAAGATCTCATATGTGTATTATAAGAATAGGTTTCGGCCTAAGCCCACTTAGTGGAACTTGTTTCTATTTTCTTCTATTTTGGTTTGTTATGTAATTGGACCAGTGGGTGGTTGGTGGTATGTATGACAATCCTGATAGAGATTTTACTTTATTTTATTTTATTATGACATGCTTCTGTTTTAGTTTATTTGTTCATTACACTTACACAGATTTGTATGATATTTTGTTACTTACTTCTGGTTTTGAATTTTGACATAGAGGTATAGTCTCATAAATATTCTACCTTAGACCCCTACTACTATTTGGATGCCTCTATAATAAAAGGAGGTGTTCATAATGTGATGTGGTGGTCTGAATCAGGACACCTATTTAGTAGAACATGGGATTTTATGTTATTAAGTTGTATCATAAAAGTTCAGATTCCTTTTATATTACTAATTTGGGGGTGGTGGGTTATAGATATTTGGATTTTTTAGATCTTGTTACGGATACTGAGATTGTTAATCTTGAACACCTATTCTAGTTGGAATTCCTGGTTACCAGGGGATGCGATTGATGTTATGGATTCATTTTCATGATAGATGATGATTTTTTGGTTTAGAATATAAAAACATTACTTTTATTCTTTGTATTTTTTTGGTATTTATGTAAAGAAATTATATCCAAGGAAAATATGGCATCAAATTAAACTAGGAGAGAGTAATGGTAATTTTAGGAAGAAAATTTCCACAAACATCAATCAGAGATGAATCATAGACTTTAGTTGTGGTCATTATACCATTGAGGGTTTTTACTATTAATTGAACATATATTTTTTATGGATATTAATTTGCACTCTGTAATATCGTTCTTGATATACATTAACTCTTATAACTAATCTCAAATTGGGAAATTCACTATTTATCATACCTATTACAACCTCAATTTTTTTTCTATCATTAAACCCCTTCTAAGACCAATATAGTTTTCATGGTCATCAAAAACTACTAATAAGTTTTTATTATCAGAAAAAATAATCCATAAAATGTTTAAATACAGGAACATTATTTTAAATCTATGAAACAATATGTTTATCATATGTCATTCTGGGTCAATATCTTATCTAAATCCATCACAATTGATATTAAAATTTTGAATTAAACTATGAATATCACTTCAGAGTGTCATAACATGTGTATATTAAGGGAACATATATTATTCAACATAATTATGGTTTTTATATACAGAAGAAATAATTTTTAGGGTTCTTACCCCTAGATTTATCTATTCCAAAACAATGTCTACCTATAGTATCCAGATAAGTAATTTTTTTTCGAAAAACCACATTTTTTGCTTTACCATAATGTATAATATTATCCTTTAGGTTTCCACAAATGTTTTCTCATCCTACATTACGATTTTAACTAAAAATTTAACTGATAAAACTATAGAGACCCATAATTTTTATTCTAAAATATTACATCTTATTAGATGGATATTAATTACAAAACACTATGGTTAATGAAAAAAATGTAATGTTTTTCTGTATATGGAAATTTGGATAAATAAAAACATTTTCAAAAAATATATACATCAACATCCACTTAATTATTCACAACTATAACCCTTCCTAGATGCATCATACCTTAATGTTATCTTTATATCCCATGAAAAAAACATAACAATGTGTGATATAAAATGATCATTTTGGGTAAACATGGGAGACGTCAATGACTATTTAAAAATAAAATGAGAATAATTTTTTGGTAACATGGGCATAAAATTCTAAAATCATACCCAAAAATTATTATATTATAATTTTTTTATGCAATAAAACATAGAAGTTCATAAGAAATGACTCATAATTTTATTAAATAACATAATCGATGAGAACATATCATCAGCATAATATCATGTAATAATATAGTGTAATACATATAGCATAATAATATTCTTGAAAATAATATCTCATGTTTACCAACCATGAGATTCATTATTTTTTAGGCTGGGGTTAAAACTTTTTTTACCTTCTTTGAGCTTTGTATAATGTCTAGTGCACCCTTTTGGGTATTAAATAACCTCACGTGTACCCTCTTTCAGGCTTGGGATAATCTCCCATGTAAAAATTCATCTATATTCACATTAATCATAGAAAAATTCATTGAAGTTCTATATAATTATGGTCTCATCCATCACATAATCATAAATCCATTCATATGTTTTCCACAAGATCCTAAAAAATTTCATCTTAACTTAACATGTGGAAAAGAAAATGGGTTTCATCGATATTTCATCATCATAAGAATAATCTATTTAGATAAAGAATAAATATGTTATCATTTTATCATATCCCCAGTAAATATAATGCACTATTAAAGGATGTTATCATAGATGAAAAAATCCATTAAATAATCATTGGAATATTTATATCTTGGAATAATCCTCACTGAAAATAAAGGTTTCATTTTTAAATAATTAATTAAAGTATTAAAATTTCCCAGAATATATAGGAAATATTTTATTTAAAATGAATCATGTTAACTAATAATGTAATCATCAATGAATTGATCATTTATGATGTCATGAAATTATGTTCATGTCATTTATGTTAATACAATGATTCCATTTACAATTTCAAAAAAAAAAAAAATTCAAACCCATATCATTTAGAAAATAATAAGAAGATTCCTTTTTAACATATTTATTATAATTAAATCATGTATAAAATTGAATTTAAAAAATAATATATGAATAAAAACATTTTTGGAAACATTTTTAGAAAACATAGATATGGAAGGAAAATTATTTGAAAACAAATAGAGAAATAAAGGGGATTTCACTTAAAATACTTTATTTGGAATCTTGAGTACTTCAAGTAATGGAAATTAAATAAAAATTATTCACAGGATATAAATTATTGAGAATAAAATAAGAGGGATTTATCAGAATATATCATATAATTTCCTTTAATGTAAACTCAATCCTCGATAATCCAGATTAAAATGATATTGAAATTTAAATCTCTTTCATCGTGTTTGAGTTTCACTGAGAGTTAATTAACCCAATTTATGAAAAATTTCAAATTATTATATTATTAAAAAATTGTCACATAAATAATTAAAATATAATATATGATCCACTTAAATCATTTTAGCACCCCCTTTTTAATATCTCTTTATTAAAATAATTATTTACAAGTGTTAAATATTTCATTTTTCTTGAGAATTTTTCTTCAGCAGTTCTTGTCTATGTACATTGGTAATTGTTTAATAATCTATATAATGTTAAATATCATATTAATATCCTATGTATTTATAGTAATATTTAATTGATATAGATAGAAAAATGTATTACACCATTCATGGAAATGTAGGACGTACATATAGATGATTGATGTTTTCAATTTTTAATGGATATAACAAAAGGAAAATTATAAGAAAAATTATTTAATAATTATAATGTCATATATATCACACATATTCAATAAGTCACCCATTTACTATATATTTAAATTTTAAATGATAAATTAATCACATCCCTTCATAGAGGCGGTAGTCCACACATACTCATGAGATCCATTATCATTTTCCAATGGATATGAAGGAATAAAATTAGATACGATATTATAATTCTATAAGAATAGTTATTTCATAAATAAAATATAATATTATTTTAAAAAATAATAATAACCATTGATGATAGATGGTTATGGAAAATTAATTTCATCGCTAAGTGGAGGTGGTAGTCCCCAAGTACACGTGGTCAATACTTTCAGTTCCCATTTGATGGAAAAGAAGGTGGAACATGGTTCTTCCATTTTCAAAATAAAATTTCATTATATTATGGGTACTAAATTTATTATTTAATTAGGAAAACAATAGATATATAAAATGTATAAGTTTAAATAAATTGAACAAATTTTGGTAGGAATATTACCTTTACTTTGGCAGGCCACCATTAAATTCCTTCAAATGGACCATTTTAATGGTCATTCAACAAAAATACGACCAATAATTTATAGATAAATATCTTTATAAGATAATTTTTATGGTTATGTCAAGATATATATCTCAGATTGGATTAATGAAAAGAGAGAATGGGTGTCTTTTTATAAGTTAGTGAAGGGACACACTTTGAATTACATTAAGGATTAAAGTATAATTATGTATATCTATATAAAAATTATTTAAAATTGACATCAAATAAATTAGAACTGAGATATGAAAGAAATATAATCAGAAAATTAAATTTTTATTAGGTTTAGTATCATTTAAATCCTTAACTTTTGGTTTAACCACTTCATTAACCATTTTACCCTTATCAATAGTATTTCATTTTTCAATCTTAAAGGGTCATAATATACATATAATTTTACAATTATCTTATAAATGGTATGAAGATTAAATTTTCTACCAATGAATATCCTACATATCCTTTTCTAATATTTCAATGATTTTTAAATAATTTAATATTTTATTATTTGACATAAAATAGTATAAATTTCATTCATGATAGTATTAAATTAATTTAGCTCTTAAGTCATGAATATTGTGATTTAAATCAAATAATTACCTTTCACGCATACTTTAAATGTTATATAAGTATATTAAATTCGTGGAGAATAATAAATAACCCAAAATATTTTGGTTTTTTTCTATAAAAAACAATTAATATATTTTTTCTACTACTTTCACAATAATTTTGAATGCTTTATATATGAACTTAATGTAATTATTTCATTACTAAAAGCTAAAAAATAATTACCATTTTAAAAAAATAAATTTATATTTATAATAGAAATTAATAAATTAAGTTATCCTATTTTTATTATTTGGTAAATTATTTAGAGATATTAAATTTCTGAATGTGACATTTTTTAATATTCATTACTTAAAATAATATAAATATCATTATCAATGAAAAATAGAAAAAATTACTTATATTAAAATTTTAAATATACATTATAATATTTTTTTTCTAATAAAATAATTTCAACTACTGAATTGATTTCAAGACCTTACATCATTATTTGAACCATGTTTTTCCAATTTTACCCTTACCAATGTAATAAATATTTAGCACAATTACTATTCCTAATGACCAAATATAAAAGAAAAATATTTAAAAAATTTGAACCTCATGATTTAAAATTTAGTATATATTTTTCTAAATTCCTTGTTTAGCGGTTTCATTAATCAATTTTAATATAAATTTGTAAAACCTAATGAAAAGATGGTATTGAAAAATGTGTTTTTAAGCATAAAAATTATCTTATATCAAAATCATGAATATTTGAAATTCAAATTGAATTAATTAGAATATTATCAACAAAATGGATCATTTTTCACTTTATGATAAACTAGAAATATAATAGTAAAATTAAATTAGTTGATTTAATTAAATGTAATTATTGTACATGAAAAATCTACATCTTGTCCCTAGCTATGGAAAATGTGTGTATTTCAAAAAAATCCCAAAAGTTCACCCGATATAAAATATGATATGTTAATTTCAATAATAAATTTCATTTTTTGAAAATAAATTATATAAATGTGGAATAACATAATTTTTTTATTTTATCATAAATAGAAAGAAATATTTTTTTTGTATTATTTAATTGATATAATGATATTCCTAAAAATCAGGTAATTATTTATTGATATATATTTTTATCTAAAAAAGTTACACATAAATTTCAATATATGGTTATTCATATTCACCCTTCCAATTTTACAACAATGTTATTATTGTATACTATAATATAGTTTATTTAGACAGGGGTTTGTGTTTATTGTAATCTATTGAAGAAATTAAAATTATTTGAAGTAAAACATGTCATATAATTTTATGGTGTTTTATATTTCAATTTTATAGATAATTAATAGTAAATTTAAAAAATTGTTTCACAAAACAAAACTGTAAAACTTGTTAATCAAGGTTGAAACTATAGGATAAGGATTTAAAATCTCTCAAACAAATTCCATAACTTACAAAATTTATATATTTATTATTTTAACATCATAAAATTTCACAAATGAAAATTTTAATCCACAGGATTATAATTGTGAACTTTATATTATTTTCTGTAAAGTGTGTGTACAAAATGTTCATGTCTAATAGTTAACACGTTTTCACGATATGGATTAAATAAAAATTATATATTAATGATTCTATATGATAAAATTGACGAATAATATTATATATTTAGAATTTTTGGTTTTTATAAAATAATTAGTGAAGGAATAATTACCTAGAATTATTTGACAACACTGATGTGTTCCTTGTTCAATTAGTAGAAAAATCATGTAAAACATTAAATAAAAATATTTTTTTGGCGAATTATGATTTTCCAACAAAATTATGTTTAATTATAATGGTTAAAATGTTTTTAATTTGTCTATATGTTAATTATATTTTTATTTTAATTTAATTAATGTCAAATTTATTTTAATATATTTGAAAATGACTTTAGACTGTATTTAATTTATAAATATTATTTATAAATCATTAAAAATAATTATATTTTTATCATTATTTGATTTTATGGAAATTTTTTCATGCTCTCATCAATTTTACATGTATGTTTCATTTGGAATATTTATATAAATTTTCATGACTCTTATAGATTGAATCATTTTTGACCAGGGTTAATGTTAAAAGGGTTAATGAGTTCTTCAGCCTAAGAGAAATGGTTCAAAATAAAACATAAATATTTATTTATTTTATTTTTGGAATTTATTTTTATATATGAAGTATATATATGATATTAGTCACCTTTTGATCAATTTTACATACGTTATACACATATTATATATTAATTTTTCTGGTATTTACAATATTTCCATCCACATTTGTTATAAATGGGAAATTCATAACCACTAATCCTAACACCTATTGATCTATATATATCTCTAAATTCTCAAATATTCATTATTAACCTTCATACCCATCTCATAATGTTTATGGTCCCACAAAAATACCAACATAGAAGGCATGAGGTGTAAGCTAATATAGGATTTACAAAGAAGTGGTATAATTATTAACCAAGTGCTATCTTAATTATTTTCATTTAAAAATAATTAAAATAATACATTATCATGATGATATGACAAAATTAGTATTTTTATCATACATAAATATCATTACATTTATGGAACAACCCTTTATAATCTTTGTTTCAATCTTATGTACAAAGAAAATACTACTCGAGTGTACATGTGGACTACCACCTCTATGAAGAGATGTGTTTCATTTTTCAAATTAACTATTAAACACAATTCATAAATATATATAATATATATTTATGATATTTATGACATAATTATGATTTTGTAATGATAATATATTACTGACCATATTAACCTTCAACTGTTGAAAAATGATAATGTTTCTCATGCATACATTATGACTACCACCTCCCTGAAATGATGTGATTAATTTTCCTATCATTATTTCATAGATTTTCCTATAAATATATTTAATGTATAAAAATAATAATTTTTTTTTTATTATTAGTTTTTATATGAGGGAAAAATAACCCATATTAACATGGTTAAATGGCCAATGTTTTTTTTTGCGATTATGAATCGAATATTTTCATTACTTATAAAATGAAAAAATTTTATTTAGTAACTATATAATATGTTGTAATAAATGAATTATATGGAATTATTATAAGTTAATTGAAATAAAAATGTTCTTATAAAATTAATTAATTAATATATGATTATTATAAGAGTTAAAGAATGTATGTGGTGAGTCACACTCGAGGATTGAGATTTTTTTCCTGAATATATATTCATTGGGAAAATTTTTATTTCCCCCACATTTTTTATTTTTTTTCGTTATATAATTCCACATGGATTTATTTTATCATTAAATTGATAAAATTAATTTGTTTTAAAAATGAATTTAATTTTCATTCCTTCATTGACATTTTGATTCAAAGGTTTCCAAAATGGAAAAATATTTTCTAAAAAATGTTACTTAAAATGTTTTAAAAACTTTTTCTTGAATTTAAACAATCAAAAATTGTTTTCAAGAATGCTAATATATTCAATTTAACTATTTATAATTTTTTTTGTAATTTTTTTTTCTTTTTTACAAAATTTGAAAAAATAATCTTTACAATGATTCCCATACGGATTTATTTGAATTGTTTAAAAAGAAATAAAAATATTATTGTTTAAATTTTACAACATGAATTTATTTTTCTGGTCGTCATTGAAAATATTCATTATTAATATTTCTCAAAAAAAATTTATGGTTTTTGAAGAAATTTCTATACGCAATGTTTCATGGAATCTTAAAAAGAAAATAAATTAAAAGGAAGAATTATGTTGTTTTTCAAATCATAAATCTAATTATTTTTAAAAGATGTTTTTCAATCATTACAATGCCCTTTAAAGTATTGTAATTCTCGTTTGGGATATTCATAAAATTATACAATAATCCTTATTTATCAGGATGGATTATTATATTTTTTTTCTATTTCAATGAATCAGGAAAATATTAACACACAATATGCTAGTTTTCCAAATATGATTGTTTATTATCAATACATTTTTTTATAATATTTTTTATTTAATATATAAATATATTAATTTAAATATGAATGTGATTAGTGGGGACCATTTATAAAAAGTATAATGATTCATCAATATGTTTTATGATAAAAAATGATATTTATTACTATATGCCATCCCAAACAATGATAGTGTGTCTGCATAAGGGATTAATGATATATAAAATTTCATATCATAACGAATTTATGGAATGTAAAATGGATAGTAATATAAACTATAAGGTGTGGTTCATGATTTCTTTCCATGAGGTCTCGATTAAAACATCATGATGTTTGTTATTATGCATTCCATCATTATGAAATAATAATTATTATTCATATGATTATTTATATTATTATACATCAATATTATGCATGATAATGTTTATGATGTGGTTTTATGGTAATATGTTCTATTCATATGATTTTAAAATTATTGTATGATTTTTGAATACATTTCAATGAATTTATTGGTTTTGAGGAAAAGTTTTCATTTTTTTAAAGAAACCCTTATAAATTATTAGTTAGCAATTATTCTTGTCTTTAAAGCAATATATAAAAAAAGAACAATCAGTTTATTTAAATATTTCATCATTGATTATTTTGGTCTCTAAACATGTTATGATAAAATGAAAGCTCTTATATGAGATTTCATGATTTTCAAAGTACTAATTGTTTTCTTGAATTTTCATATATCTTATTCACATCTTTTTTCCTATCTTATATTTTAAGAGTTTTTTTCCGGATTAATGATGATTAGTAACTGTGGAATGGTAAATCATTCCACAACTAGGATACATTAATATAGAAAAAATAAATTTTCAAATAAAAAAAGAGTTTAAATTTAAGAATCCTTCTTTGAAGTAAAAATGGAATAATGGAGAAGTGTCCAATTTTTATTGTAGTTGTTTGATATATAAGTGTTTTAATAATTACATAAAATATATTAACTAAATATAGTAATCATATTAAGGATAGTATAAATCTTATTATAAATATTCTAATTATAGGATGTTTATATAATGGGTAATTATATTAATCTATCATCAATTACCCTAATTTAAACATTTTTAGGGTTCATATGACATAACATTACTCGCTACTCCATAATCATTGGAAATGAATTTTATGAACTACACCTATTCAAGGTCTATTACACTATGATTATTTTACCGTGGAATGAGATTATTTTGGGTGTGTCTATATTAAATATACATGTCCTTGGACCACACTGTGATCCTCTGTTGATTGGTCATTATGGCTTAGTATCTCTGTTTTCACCATGGATTTCATTAAATGTACATGTTTTAAAGGATATTGATAATAAATTATTTGGGATAGATAAAAGGGATATTGTGTAATGATTTTTATTGATTTAGTTATCTATACACCATTTTACTATCATACCCATTGATTAAATACGGTTGTTTATATTTTTAGTGTTTTTATAAATTTGGATCGCTTTTTGGGTTCCCTCTTATTTATTTATCCTTTCACAAACCCTTGATAATCTTGGATTCTTTTAATGGTGGTTATTAATAAATATAGATGATCCTCGTACTACATATTCTTCATTGATTTGAGGTGATCTGCTTTTCTGTATTCAACTTTTATTATCGTTTTATCCTTTCAAATGGTTATTATAATAGTTGTCTTAGATTTTGGTGGGTTGTGGTTTCATGTTAGAATATAGAAGATGTTTTAAATGTTAACGGTATTCTTCTTATGATACATGAGTGTCAATATACAGTCTTTTATCTATTTTAGATGTTTCATTTAATCTTCATTTAGGAATAAGATTTGTAAAATATTCTTCTCTCACTAAGAATGATTTTCATAGTTTTTGATTTGAGATTCATCCAATGCTATTATTATATTTTACATAACATATGATTTATTTATAGATTATTATATTATTATATTTTGTTAATGTGATAAAAATTTATTGGAATTAACTTTAATATGGTTATATTATTAGAAGATAACATACCGGGTGTGTGTAATTAGAAGGAGGTGATGGTCACATATATGATTTATGAGTTCCCATAATATTTAATACGTACTGATTATAATTGATTTAAATTAATTTTGGTGATACCGCATTGTGTTGGTTTTGTTTTTTTCAATGTATTATATAAAATATAGTGATTTTGAATATATTATATGTCAATATTTCCTAATTTTTAAATGAATTGAATTATACAACAAGTATATTAGTTGAGATCCCCATCACTTTGTTGAATAAAAGTTCCAAATAATTGTGTTACTTTATATTAAGTGGTTAAATATTATAATATTTAATTCCATCATATTTCAATACACATGAACATATTGAAATATTGGATTTATGTGTCATATTATTATGAACATGACAATAAATATTATCTCTCCAGGGAAGCATTGGGCGCCAAATTTATTATTCATTGAAAATGTGTTTTTCATGATATTAATTCCATATTAAATTTATAATGATGATTAATATTTGGTTTTTAATATGGAATTCATAATGTTCCATCAACATGAGTAAGTTGATTTATTAATCTAAAAATAAAATAATAATATATGTGTACAAAGCGTGGAAGCTTTTAGTGAGTTCTATATTTTGAAAAATGAAATTATGTAGTTTAAGGTAAAATATATTCGAAAAACCTATCGAGTAAACCATAGAATCCAAGTAATAATAAATACAATAATTCAATAATGTGAGTTTTAGTCATCATAGATTCGTTATGGATTGTCTTGGAGGATATAAAACCTCTATGTGGGTCAAATCTGGTAGAAATAATGAAAGAAACTTGAGTGGGGAAGCTCAGTGACTTTATAGTTTATAGTGGATCCTAAAAGATTATTTTGGGGGAACATGGAGTGTGTTTTCATATTAGTTAGTGAAAATTTTGATGTAAAAATTGATTTACGATTTGTACCATGCAAAAAATTGGATATAATAATATAAAAATATTCCTTTAACAAGGAATTTTTATAAGAGATTAAAATACTATGAACTATGAGATATGGAATTATAGGGATGCCACTTATGTTTAATGATAATAAATAAAATAACTAAGAATTTAATGTCACCATAAAACAACATAATGACCTTTTTTTAGGAATTGCAAATAAAATTCATACCTTTAAGAAATGCCAATATTGAATATTCCATGGATTTGGCCATATTGAATTAACATGAATCCAAAAATCAAGTACCTCATCATGGAATATTTTTAGAATCCATTTTAACAAATATTGAAATGATTTTGTGTTCATTGATAGTAGAATATTGTGTTCTATAGATCAAAAACAAGAAGATACATGCCTTATAGAATCATATTGTGTGATGAAATATTTCTTATTTGAAATGACATTAGGAGTAATACCTTAGTGATGGAAATTTAGAGAATGGTTGACATGTATTTTAGATTAGTTAAACATAAACTAGACCTGAAACCACATGCTCTAATTCCTAGCTTATTAAAATTTAATTAAATGATATTGAAAATTTTATGGTGACGAGAGATGAATTAATTGGATAACAAAGTTTGCTAATTTTTATTGGATTTTATTGTGAGGATATATTGATTTCATAGAATCCACTCAAAAATGATCTGTGAATCCATTTAATTTCACTTAAAATTACATGCAAATTCATGTTAGGGAAGATAAAATTTTTTGAATGAATTTTGAATCTTTAAATTAAAATTGTATGTGTAATTTTATCAATAATAAGATGTTTTTTCAATTATAAATGAGTAATGGGTATATGATCTTTCATTTTTAGACTAATGTTTTTTGGAAAGGATATCCAATATAGTATATAAATAATGAGACCTGAAAAGAATCAATGTGAATAGGAGATATTACAAAATTAGTCTCTAAATTAAATCCCTTGTGTTTGAGATGAAGAACAACCATTGTAGATCAAATTTTCATTGATGAAAAGAAGACGACCGAATATGGGATTTGTATATTTTTCATCAACTAAGAAGTAGTAGTATATATTACATAGAATACAGATAGAAATTGTACTCATTATTATGAATAATAAGATGATAAATTCACCAATATATATATATATATATATTAAATTGTAATTCATTCATGCTACTTTAAATTTATGGTATGTGGATTAAAATAATGGAATAACATCGACAACTAGATATAGTCAATGTTGGTAAAGGAACTTTTTTTAAATATACAAATTCAAATAGTCATTCTCGTAGTACAAATAGACAGTGGGATGATTGATGATTATGGGATGTTCCATGTAGTATCATGAGTTTAGTGTATGACACAAGTTGATGGATAAACTCTTCTCATTGTACATTAAAAATTATTTTTGTGTGTAGTGTAATATTATACTAATACATTTTACACCATGGACAATATTTGTAGTATTGAGAGGTGAAAATTGATAAAATAAATTTTAATACTTGTGCGGGATTCTTCAGATGTGTTCAATGTAAATTTGAAGGTGACAAGAGCGAATGAGAGAACCATTCACCCCAACACATGGTAGAGGTAAATATTATAAAATTAAAAATTAGAAAATTTATTAAGATGAACTAATAATAATTCAACCCCTACCATTTGTTTCAAAAATTCCCTAAGTAGTCCCCGACACTACTATGATTTTTTGCATCATTTTAAAGAACCTTATCATATTCATAATAAAAAAAAGTAATTATAGATAATAATGTAAGAGGAGTAAATAAATTTTTATTATAAATATTTATTAGTGTCATTTACTTTTTCTTCAACCTTATTTTGTATTTATTTACTATTTTCTCTATTTATTGTTGGTATAACTTTAGTAGGAATGACTTTTATAGGTTAAAAGGGGGTATTTATGTTAATATTTTTTATATAGTCACATTATATTGAAAACTAGTTTTTTAATTATAATTTGAATTAGTTATGGAAATGGAAACTATAAATTGTTGTTTTATATTAATATACATGATATGTAAACTCAATAATTATTCATGGGAATTATGGGAAGTTTATTAGTCATATTCTTGGGTATGGAAGTTTATTTTATATATTTTCATTAGAGGTTTTAGTCAGGGTAGAGTCACGATGAAACAATTTTTGTAATATATCTTCCATCATGATTTTATTTTTCATGAGTAAGTTGTGTAATTTTATTATAAGTACACTATTATTGCGGTTGGTTCCATGCTAGTATGGTTAATGTGTCTCTATTAGAATTTTTAATTTTATAGTGATATTTTTTATGTGTCATTACCCTTTTTCTCCTCAAATATTTTTCATGGGTGGTTAAATGACATATAAAAATGTACAGTCAAGAATATGGTGATGGAATAATGTGTGGGGTTATGTTGGAATCATAATTTTAATGAGTATTTTTGGTATGGAATGATTGTGGAGTCTGGTCGATACTGAAGATAGAGGGAAACATATTTATTTTTTATAGTTTCATGTGTTTCATGTGTTTTCAAGTAGAGTGTTTTTAGTTATAATAATTTTTTTTAATATAATAACTCTATTTTTAATATGGTTGAAATGGATTTTTTAGTAGGTATTAAATGTGGGAAATATCGTGGTTGATGTGTAATAAATAATTGGAAATAAAATATAGTAAAATTTTGATAATGTATTATGTGACATGGATTCCATTTTTATTTGATTGTATTTTTTATAATATTTATTTGTTCATATAAGTGGTGGTTTGATTATTTTTCATGTTCCTCAGTATTTATATGATTTTGATAATATAATTTAACAATAAAAATGAGGAAATTAATAGTGATGAGTTATATATAAAATAATAGAATGGGTTATTTTGATAGCATATATACAGTCTGTATAATATCATGGGGATATGGTGAGTATATATGTGTGTAGAGACCATTAGGTCTCAAGGGTTTGATACAAAGGTTATCATAGATAATAGAATATATATATATATATATTGGATGTAATGGTATTTTTATGTGTTTATACATACCAGCTTCTTTGGTTTCATGTTTTTTTATGTTGACACATAACGGGGGTTATTCAATGAAGGAGTTATTCATATTGATTTTTTCATACTATAATGGGGAAGAAGTTGATGTATTTGGGAATCACATATTAGAGGACGAGGGTACATAGTTAATGTGATAAATGTTTACGATACTCCAAATATAAATATATGGTTAATATTTGGATTTATAATTGTGACCTATGTGAATATACGATAGATTGGTAATGTTGTGGTGTAAATAGATACATGTTGAGGTGGTTTCCATATTTTTTTTATTCTTATATCCTGATCAGTTAGTTAAGGATTTTCCATCATGGATTTTCTATCTATTTCTATCTTATAGTAATCCCTAATCTGATAGGTCAAAGTTTTGATAAATTTAAGAATACATTCATTTTGTTATTATTGGTGATCATTATAGACTTTATTTTTTGTATAATTATATTAATGGAGTTTCTTTATTTAAAATCCTTTGATTGTCTCTGATTTATTTTGGATGTTGGATTTGGGGGGAATTTTAATATATATATATATGATTAGTGAATTTTTTGTATCTTCTACTGCAACATGAAGTTTATTTTTTAAAATTACTTATGATAATCCTATTTATACTTATGGTTTATGTTTCTATTGGTTTATTCAAACCCAAAAAATTAATATATTTTATCTCACATGGATGATTTTTTAGAAAGATAATTATATTCGGCACTCCTAGGTGCTCCTGCCAACATAGTTGGTTTCATTATTTTTTCTGATAGTCCAATGGAGATCAAAGTAGTAGTTTTGGTAGATCGTGTGGTGTTTAGTTGATAAACTGAATATTTATGGGATTTCTCAAATAGGACAGTTGGTTATTTATTTAATTAAGTTAGGGTTAAATCATTTTATTGAGAAGAAAAAGGGAAAAAAATTTGTACTTGAATAACTGAAGACCATTTACATTGCATGAACTCCAAAACACATTTTACCCAAAGGCCAATAGAACAAATCTCAATTTTTTTGATATATGTAACAACCATTTGATAATATTATGAAACAAGGAATATATGCATATTAAAAATTAATTCTCAAAATCATTACATGTAGTGGAATAAACAGTGAATACCATATCATAACCTAAAAATATTGGCACCATTTTTCTGGACCATCATCCCACCAAAATTTTAGGTCAATTGTTTTCCTATAGCATCATTGTATAGATATCACAATTCACAACTCGAAAATTATTTTTCAATGGAGAAACATTACTCCAATCCACTATCATATGTTCCCTAGATCTATCCACACAAAAACAAATCCGGAAAATATATCAATAGGTCCTAAGGATCTACTAAAAAGTACCACTTAATGAAATCACTAACATGATTTCCACCATGAACTACCATGGGGATACCCATCCATTGTATAATCGATTATAAATATTCTAAAACAATTGAAGAGTATAAATAAGGACAAATTTGAGACGGAAAACTCAAATACAGTCCTCCATAACTAAGTCTCATATTATAGACCCTAATCATCCAAACATGACCCAGAACCTATAGGGAAAATAGGTAAATAAACATAAACATATCAATAGAGTAGTTTTTTATGTTGATAGACTAGATATATAAAATAAAATGGATTACATTGGTGATGGAAAGAGTTATATTTCATTTTCAGTCATGGAATTCCTCCATCTGAGGATGATATGTTAATTAATGATGAATTTATAATTCCAAAAATATTTTATATTTTTGTAATGGATTTTTATTTATTTAATGAAATATTCTATGCGTATGAACCCCTAATTATTTATATTGCGATAGTTTACAATTTAAATGAATTTTTGGATTATTAGACAATATTAGATAATGGAAATTTTGTGTTTTCATTGGATATCATTTTTCATAAGGTAGTTATAAAATAATGTGGTGATGCTTCAATCATTTACATGGATTCAACTCTTAATCAATATGTTTTAGGTTATATTTACAAAGGTAAATTTGGGATTAATGTTTTCAGTTTACTACTTTTGGTATGGAGGATATATATATATATATATATACATAAATGTTTGTTGAGTTTATATAATATTTGATAACATGTTTTATATAATGTTTTTGTGATTTATTTTTTTTTTCAAAAATAAAATATGATTTATTTTTGGATATTGACATCATTAAAATTAATTGATGTCTAGAATAATATGATGAGAAATATGACTAGATTACATAAACCACACCACAAGAACCAGTAGTTGTGTTGTGATATGTGATGGGTAGAGTTATCTGTCCACCAAGATCATATAATCAACATTATATCATCCATGGATATAATGAAAATATGGATTCATATCCATAACTTCCAATATCATAAGGGAAATTAATTTATATTGTTTTTAGAAAGGATAGAACACATTATGAAGATAAAGTTTTCTTTTGGTTGTATTATGAGTTAAAGAAAAAGAAGGCTATCCAAGTCCATGAAATTATGTTTCTAGCCACCCTTGATGGGTGAAAATTAATCTTGAAATCCACTAGTGTATATAAGAAATTCATATAATATATTATCACTAGACCATGATGGGTAAATTCATTGTCACGATAAATTTGAACTAATTGACCATGTGGGAGGAAATATGGACTACTAGTGGGGATAATTGCTATGTGATTTTTGTGATGGATTAGGGGAATTAACATATATAAGAGGGAGGTTGTTAATTTCTATGTATGATGTCGGACATCATGATGTGACGATACCATAACATATATTAATATTACATCATTAAAAATGATTATTCACTACATAAAAAATTATACATTCCCCAAAATCGTCAATTTTTAGTTTCTTTGGAGGTTAGTTACATTAACATAATATTATATAAAGGATCCAAAAAAAATCCCACATATTTATTAATATTATTATAATTATATATATTATAAATATATCCTCCATAAAAATATTGGGAAGGAAATAATTATAAATTGTGAGCTCATATGGTCAGTAAGGATAAATTAAGAAGCTAATAGTCAATAATCATAAATTATATTAAGAGTAATGGAACATGATCGTAAAATAACAAATTCATTAAAAACCAATTAAATATAATTAGTCATGAATCAATGAATAAGTCTTTATCCTAAAAATTAAACAAAATTGTTATAGTGTAAAATCATTAGTAATGGATAATTATCAATGAGACAATATCATAAACATTGGATTCTAGAACAAGCCAAAACTTATAAAATTGTGATCATGTATAAATAGTAACATGTTCCAGAAAAAAATTAGTTCCTCTTATTATGTTAAGGATATGAACCAGTGATCACAAAATACAGTATACATGAAACCAGTCCCATTATAATTTTTTCAACATGAAATTTGGTTTACACATAACATAGTAATCTAAAGAGTTGTCTATATATACCCAATGCATTGAGGGGATACAACAAAAACACCCATCATATAATACATTAAAATATATTACATAACATCACAAAAACAAATCATTTCATCATAGATTAACCTATGGGAATGAAAATGGGATATATGAAAAATATCAACATCATAATTATAAACAATTAAGATAATGAATAAAGATAGTATCATTAGAACAAAACCCTAGTGATGCATAAGTAACATCTATAGGAATTTTCTTATTTTAAATTACTTTAAAAAAATCTAGAGCTTTTCTCAAGGATAATACCCCTTTGATTATGAAAAATCCTATATAAAATCTAAAAATTTATATAATATTAAGGGAAAATTTTAAATTGAAAATATCAATAGATACTTGTCATGTAATATTTGCAGAATAGAGTTGTCTTGGATGTTGGAATAGTCATTTGTGTGGTCTATGTTAAAACAATGATTCTATTCACACAATTGGTAAAAATTACCTTGTTTAAAAAATGACCATTTTATCATTTTAATTTTTTTAAATAATTTCAAATATTGTTAAAAATTAATTTAATAAATTTTTGTAGAATATTAATAACATTATTCAAATCATTTGATAGGATATATAGATATGGAAGAAACATTTCATCACCTAAAGAAGAAATAATGTCTTTTTTTATAGAAAACATTTATCATTAATTTTAAGAAAAAAATAGATGAAAATTGAACTATTACTTTAATATTACGTGAATAGACAAATTATAAAAAAATATATGGGGTTTATAAGTTATTTAATATAAAAATTCCTTCAATATAAATTTTTGAAACATACTCACAAATGAAAATGTGAATCGAATGTGGTAGAAACTCATGTATATTAAATAATAATTTATTATAAATACATTATAGAATAATATTAAAATATAAATTACTATGTATTATTATTTTATAATTTCCGATTATCCTTATACTAAAAATGTAATCATTAAAGAGGACATTTATGTGAAAATTGGTATATTTTCCATTTCTGTTTTTGTTCAATTGTACTGGTCCCTGTAACATGGACATGTATTCCTAAAAAATAGTGTCTTAATAATGAATTAAGTATAATATTTATTCATTATATACACATTAAAACTATTCATATAAATAATTGATGATAAATTAATTAAATTACTTATTAGAGATGGTAGTTTTTATATACACATGGGTGATGTTTAATATTTTTGATGCTTTGAACAAAAGAATGGGAAATTATCATTCAAAAATACAATGAAATTATTATATAATAAAAATATATATATTTATTAAATATATAATTATTACTATACTTGAATTAAGAAATAAACAATCAATCAGATCGCTTTGTGGAGGTGTTCATCCTCATGTACGCACGCTTGATGTTATTATTTTCCAAGGAATGAGATGGTAAGATGGAAGATAAGATCTTATAATTCAAGAATATTTTTTTTCATAAATATAATTTATAAAGTTTAAATACATAATTATAATAAATTATAATATATTTTTATAGAAAATGAATAATGTCAATATGTGGAAGATCTAGTACAGACGTATGCATGAACACTGCTTCCAATTCTCATTTGATGGAAAGGTGGTGGAAAATAGTTATACCATAATTAAAACAAAATATTAATATATTTATGATATTTTCTTCATTATTTTTGGTTTTATAAAAAGAATTATAGGAGTTATAATAATAATGAAAGTTGAATAAGATACATAAGAACTTAAACCTTTTATTTGAGAAATATCATTTGAATGTCATCTTAAGGACCCATAGGATGGTCAATTGAGAATAGATGTATAAAAACACTTCTCTCTGTTACACAATAATTAATTATTTATTACATAATATTACACATAATAATACCTATAATATTAACATGTCTAGTTTCTTAGTGAAATAAGTGAATTATATAAAAATTTAAATCATGAAAACATCATCTTAATTGGAAAACATCATTAAAATGATCGCATATAAAACATCAAGAGATAACCTAGGGACACACATAATAATGGGGTTAGATATAAATCCATGTATGGGAATAAACATGGAGTAACATGAAAAAATAATTCATGTAAGATAATAGACATATCAATGGGGAGTAAAATGGGTTATAATCATAAACACTACATAGGAATTGACTACTGGAGAAGAGGACTCCTGCTTGGGATGTGACGATGAATCTGGTTAATATGATGTGTAAGTCTATATTGGTATGTGTTGTCTGACATGTCTGTGGTTGGAAGTTAGGGTACCAGTAACCCATAAACCGACTTCTAAAAATGGGGAAAAATGATTTGTAGGCAGGCTATGATTTCCTGTTTTCTAGTGAAAAAACTAAAACACTTTATCATAATCATAGTTCAATGATAACTACAATGAAATCATGATTGAAAAAACCCCCAATGGAAATAGGTTTAATCTTTGACCCAACATGTCCTCTCAGGAGACTAAACATTCCCCAATGCATTTCAGATCAATATAATTCTTTGTGCAACCATCACTTTCATTTCATTATCATGCTTAATGGTGCAAAAAAAATCATATAAAATGGCTTCATTGATAATAATATCTCATCCTATGACCACAAAGTGTTAAATAAGTTCATGTAGTTCCCAAATAAAATATTTATATGTGTATAAAAGTGAATATACATGATAAGAAATTGGTATGATATTTACTCCACGATTGTTTCAACATGGAAAATCACAGTGAAGTTTTAATAGAAAAAAGACATCACATAGAAATTCAAAAAATGGGTCGATGAGAGAGAAAGTGGTATCTTAACTTTTTTAAATTAATGTTTTAGTAACAAAAACATGTAAAAACATATCCCACCATTATAAATTGAAAATAGAAGGTGAAAGTTAATAAAAAAAGTTTAAAAGGGGGGGAAAGAAAAGAACCCTTACCATGAGTGTGTAGCTCCAAATGCATGGGAGTAGCTACATGAGTGATATTGAGAACATTAGGAGGACTCTTGAGAGGGGGGGGGGATTAAGGATGTGATAAATGGATATTGAGTGAAGAGAAATTGGAGCTAGGGTGTGTTTATAAATGAAAAAGG
Organism: Viscum album; assembly: GCA_963277665.1. Lineage (NCBI taxonomy): Eukaryota > Viridiplantae > Streptophyta > Magnoliopsida > Santalales > Viscaceae > Viscum > Viscum album. The sequence goes on from OY728119.1 coordinate 1,657,862,390, forward strand.
TGGATAATTTTTTTATCATTTATCAAACATATGTTTTTGACTCTATATAAAAAAGTAACCAAAAAAAACTATCATGACCAACCTTATTCAAGATAAGGTAATGGATAGAAAGATTCATATACCTTCCTTCCTCAAGATGAATGAGAGATAATTACCCCTGAGTCCCACTTCCAATAGGCCTTAGGTTAGTAACTGCCCCAAGGGTATAGAAAACTCAAAAAGGGAGGCCTTATCCTTTTCATAGTAACCATGATTGGGAGAAAGATATACCAACCTCAGACAACTCCACTATATATATATATATATATATATATAGAAATGACAATCCATCCCACATGGAAGATTAATGTAATACTCCTGAAAATTAAATGAAAACACCAAGGTATGTACAAAAATAGAACTATACATCAACATAGCAACTATCCCCAACATCTTAACTAGCAAGGTCTAGCACGGTCTGCATAATCTCCCTTGAAATCTGAAAATATTTTTATGTGTGTAGGGTGATCATAAAAGTATACTTAGTAGGGAAAACCCAAGGTCACTCATGCATAAGTTGGAGGAGCATACTAATTCCCCTATGAGAAAAAAGTAAAAATTCAAAATCACCTTACAAGTTATAGTATCCACACCAAATTAACCAAGGCACACTAACCAAATAACACAAGTATGGTAATGTAATATAATAAGCACATCGACATTTGGTTACCCCAGAACACTTCCCACTAGTTCAATTATCATCCCCAATGAAAAACATTATGACTCTACCACGCTCTTCCAAAAGACCCATTGTCACGACCTTCTCATACACACTTGGGCCACAACCACACACTTCCTGCCCACAGACACCTAGGTCCCTACTACACCAAAATCTTTCCTGTGGACATATGGGCTTCAAAACTAACTCACCCTACCTGAAATATCCTGGGCCTCATCCCAAAGACACATGGGAAAAAAAATTGCCTCTCACACAACTAGCATTATAGTGCTCGTAACAAACCTCAAGACATTACAACCTTCCCAAAAAGTCATGGGCAGTAAAATCCTAGAATAGGTTGTAGAGAAGAACCAATAACCAGTTATCCATCCTCCCACTGGGATGTTGGGAAAGACACCCTACCCCATAGAAATGGGGGTGTTTGAAACCTAATGCACAACATGGGTGGCGTGAATATAGAAAACAAGAGGAACTATATGTTTATACATACATGTAACCAAATACTAAGCCTAAAATATGGGTTTCCAAACAATAAATAATCCACCAGAAAACACAATTTCTGCTACCTCTACATGCACACATCACCATGAAAGAAGGTCAAATCAATAAGTATATTTATACCCCCATCCCATTCATTTAACTATTTTTCATTCTGTATTTATCAATTTATTCATTTATACATCACATCCCTACTCAAGAAACTGATAAGAACAACAAATGAAACCATTATCAGAGGGATAAAATCCCATGATCACTTTCCACAAAAAACATACATCAAATAACCCACTTCATTCTACCTCCCCTTTTAACACCCATCTTTATCTTGGAACTACCAACATCATTCTAAAAAGTTATCCCACCTAATTAATCCTCTCACAACCAAACCCAGAAGCCTTGATGCACAAAATAACCACAATGAGCACACCCATAAACAAGAAATCATAACACAACCCAAACATGTAGCCCTGCCACCCAACCACTACACAAAAGCATTCCCAATGTACAACAAGTCCATCCATCCCACAATCCATCAATCTTCCAAAATGGGATACCATCACACCATTGATATGAAACCGTATACATAGTCACACATCCAGCCATAGCCCCACCGTACCAAATCCCACATAGGGCACAAAACCCAAAAAACCATACATAGCACATAGCCAAACCAAATTAGGAAAAAGAATATTTAGATTTAATCTATAGTGTTCTTTAATTATTCTTTAATAATTCATTAGTGATCACAACACAAGTTTAAACCTGAGGCTTCCATTTAATTTAACCATATGTACATGGTTAATCAGATTTTATGTTCACATTCATTTCAACATTGCAATAAGTTTGAAGCATCATGGGTGAACTTGAAAAGTCCACCATTGACCATGATTTTTATAAGACAACAATCAATATAATTCATGACATGGATCAATGATAACATATAAAACCAAATTGATCCTCATCATCTCACTCTAACGCCCTTAGTTTATTCGTTCTAATTATCTTCTTTAAAATGGTTTCAGAAGTATTCAATTGGAGTAAAGAGTGTACCAACCCCTCATGATACACAATTATGGTGAGATTAAGGAAATCCATACCTAAATAAATAAGAAACCAAAACTTATACTTATTCCAATATAGGTGGTGCACAAGTAGTAGAAAACTCCAAGTAAAACTTGATAGGTGGACATAATATTGGCACCCAACTCATTTGGGAAGAAATGTTCTCCGCACACTGAGAGAAAATAGAATAGAGAACCTTGACCATAGAAAAAGATAGATCTTATATCAATGTAATAGAAATTGGTTTTAAGGAAATTATAGGCGGATCATGGATAAGACAACATAGTTGATTTATTTCAATGTTGTAAGAGAATTTGGATATCAAAGATATAATTAATATCCTTTAAAATGTCTTTCGAAATGCCCAAACAAGGATTTAAACTTGATTTATGTAAAAATAAAATGTAATATGGGAAAATTTGGAAAATATGGGAGACACTGGGGAAAAATGGTAATTTGGAAGATATTCAATAGTGATTCACTATTGGGTGAGTCCCGGTGTCACTATTCAATGAGACACCACTTGGTAAGCCACTGTTCAGTGAGACGACATATGATGTCACTGTTTGGTGAGACATTTTTCGGTGAGACATTGTTCGGTGTCACCATTTACAATCACCATTTGGTGACAAAATGATCTGTGTGACGCTATTCGGTGATCCACCATTCGGTATCACTATTCGGTGACCCACCATTCAGTGATCCACTATTTAGTGAGACACTATTCGTTGTCAATATTTAGTGAGACACCACTCTATCAGCTACTTTTTGGTGATTCAACTTTATATGTCACCGTTTGGTGAGCCACCATTTGGTGAAAGTGGGTTTTTTGCAAACTCCTGAATTAAGACACGGTTACCTCCTGGAACAACCCAAACACTAGATTTTCAAAAGGGAATGGCCCAGAGGGGTCTAGGTCATTACTTCAGATTCCTATTAAACTATTATCTCCCTCAAGAATTCAAAACTAAACCCAGAAGGATGAGGGATCCGAATAACCCCCATGTAAGCTATCTCTTAAGGATAAACCACGTCGAGTTGTTCAAAAGTTGTAGTGAAAACCTCTAAATCCAAGAAGAAATCCCCAAAATATACAACCCCAAACAACGCAAAAACACAAAAATTCACACTGTCAAGACACATGTATTAGGGAAATTCCTTTCTCCATGCTAAGATACTATCTTCTTCGGGAGGCACTGACTCACCTGAACAAGTTTAATCACATCTGCATTAATGTGTCTCGATTCGGGATTATGTCATCCCCTTCCTTGGTGTATATATTATTTTCACATTATAGAATAAGGAAACAACTCATCTTATAGAAAATAAGGTCAAGTATCACATCAAAACAAGGCGCACAATCGAAACAAAAAACAACTCTAGGTATTAGGCACACATCTACAACTATCACTCCCAAGTACTCTCCTCTAAGACACCATACGTCCACAAAACACAAAACAAGGGAATGATCCACCCATTAAACACCTTATTATAATGATCCTTAATATCTATTGGCTATGATATGAATGTTTTTTCAACCTCGATATCCAACCCTTCCCAATCAATGACATGGGAGTCATCATGATGATACTGACGTAGCTGGGAGGCATGAAAGATTTCCAGGATCCTCTTCAACTACAGTGGAAACATCAGCTGATATTCCACCTCACCAACTCATCCCAATAACTTGAAAGATCTAATGAACCTAGGAGAAAGCTTAGAACCTCTTCCAAACAGTAGATTCCCATGTATAGGGGAAACCATCAAGAATATAGGGTCATAAACCTCAAACTCCAAGGTCCTTCTCTGCAATTGACATATCAATTCTACCCATCCTGTGATGCCTTAATTCACTCACAAAAAAGCTACAAATTCTATGTCAAACTCTTCATCACATCTTGACCATGAACAATGACCTCCCCAACTTCTGTACAACATAAGGGTGAACGACATGATCTTATGTATAAAGCTTCCAATGGAGACATTCAAATGTAATAGTGATAACTATTATTTTATGTGAAATATACCACAGAAGTATTTCATACCCAGGACCCACTAAAGGCCAGAATATATTTCAACAATATTTCCTCCAATGTTTGGATGGTCCTCTCTATTAGTCAATCTATTTGAGGGTGGAAAGCTCTGATTTGGCGTACTGAGTGCCAATTTCATGTTGCAACCCCATCTAAACTCGTGACATAAAATGTGTATCCTGGTCTAAGGAAATATAACTCTGAACTCTGTGAATTTTCACCACCTAATTCTTATCCCCCTGTACTAAGGAATCTTCAACCCTCAACTCCTTGATTGATAAGAAGTTAGTTGACTTCGTCAACCATTCCATTACTACCCAGATTTCATCACATCCTCCCTAAGACTTGGGTAATCATATGATGAAATCCATTGATATTTCATCCCACACCCACTCATCGACATCTAAGGGATTCAAAAGAACACTAGGAACATGGTGCTCATCCTTAACTTACGAGAAAACCAAGAACTTTTCTACAAACTCTACCACTACTCGCTTCATCCCGGGCCACCAAAAATGATCCCTCATGCTTCAATACATATTTAAAACTCCTAGGTGTACCGCTAGGGGTGAGAAATTAAACTCATGAAAAACTTCCTCATATATTTACAATAGGAAGAACAAATTCTCATAGAACAACATACGATTATTACCATCCTCTGACCATACCTCTAGAGAATCACCCTGGTCAAATTGATCACGCAACTCCTCTTCTTATGAGCATCCCCACTGAGACTCCTCCACAACCTACCTTATCTATGAATATATTATCATCTGAAATAGGCCTCCAAAATATCCATCCATTCCTGCATCTAAGTGAACGACATCCAACTCTTCCATTTCTCTCCAAGCATCCGCAGATTCCAAAAACACTTCCTTCTACTACATCCTTCTCAAAGCATCGTCCACAAAGTACAAATTTCAAGATGTGTAGGAGATATCAAAATCATAATCTTATAGAAACTCCATCCACCTCTATTGTCAAAATTTTATATCTCATTGGGAAGTGATATACCTCAATATCATGTGTTCTGTGAAGACCACAAATCACTCCCTGATGAGGTAATTCCACCTCCACATTTATGAAAACACAAATTCTAAAAGTTCTAGATCATTGGTGGAATAGTTATGTTCATGGGAACATAACTTCCTAAACCCATAAGAGATCACTCCCCATTGATGTATCAATACAGAACCCAAGAGAAAATGGGAAGCATTGCAGAACACATAAAACATCACCCCTTCCTGTAGAAACTAGAGAACTAGAGAACTGACCAACATTCCCTTCAGTAATGTGAATTCATATCAACAATACTCACTCCACAAAATTTCATGTCCCTTTCTGGTCAGATACATCAATGGGGATGTACACATGATAAATCATGTACTAATATCCAATTGTAGATTTACATAAAAATAAAACTACGATCCTATGAAACATTAATGGGTGATACCCAAGAAAAAACTTCCTTAAACTTCGATGAGTCCACTTATGTTCCTTGCTGAGAAACCAAAGGCCAAAGTAAATGGAACTCATGTGTCCAAAACATGTTCTTGGATAGCTTTCCATAGACCTGGTGGTGTTGAAGGATCTCTAGGATAGTCCTAAGATGCTCGATATTATCCTCTTGTTACCTTTATTATATAAAAATTTCATAGATTAAAATGAAAATGAACTTGTCTAGTAACTCACAAAGGACAGAGTTCATGAACCCCATTAACATGACTGGTGTGTTCATAACACCGAATAACATAAATACAAACTTGAAGTGACCATACCTGCAGTTGAAAGAAATCATCAGGATGTAACAATCCTTCACCTTCAACTGGTGATATCTAGACCATAGATCGATCTTAGAAAAAAACCCTCTACCCTTAGCTGGTCAAAAAGATAATATATCATTGGGAGAGGGTAACCGTTTTTAACCGTTACCCGATTCAACCTCTGGAAGTCTATACAAAGCCTCAGAACACCATCTGACTTCTTCAAAAATAAGATTGGTGCACCCCACGATGACACATTAGGCAGGAAAAATCCCTTCAATATCAGATATTCAATTTCGATCCACAACTCCTATAGCTCAGAAAGTGATATCAAATAAGGAGGCATCATAATAGTAGGATCACTAGGCTGCATGTCTATCCAAAAATGAACATCACTTTGCGGGGGTAGTGTCAAAATCACCTCATAAAAATCATATAGGAAATCCCCAATAACCCTGGGAGACCCAACCATCTCTCTGTCCATCAATCCCATTGACATCTCGGATAATAAGGAAAGAAGAGGCTCCATGCGATGGCTGCCCACCCAACAGTGCCGCTCGCCAATGAAAGGTACACGAAGACCTTTCACATCTGAAAAAATGAATCTTATATGAAAGTAGTCAATAATTTCATGCATAAAAAAACTAATTGATGTAGTGGATTAAATTTTATTTCTTCATATATAATAGGAAAAGATTCCCAATGGACTGATGCGGCCCCAACATCAGTCTACATCCACGAAAAACCTCAAACAAGCTTGTCTGACCTCTAACTAGTGTACTCATCACCAAGGGAACAAAATGTATCTATATTTCAATTCCCAAGGACTGGGATATAGCAGGTGAAATAAAGTAATGTGAATCTCTTGAATGAAGCAATGCTCAAGAAAGAGTGCTGACTAAACTGATCCTACCTCAAAATATCGTTGGCCCTGTTGAAACCGTTTCCTATGCATTAGGCAATTGACCACCCCAATCTCCTCTAACCCTCTAATTTCAACTTCCTTCTTGATGAAGCACTAGTATATTCTCCTAATGATCACTCTTAGGTTGGCCTCCTCATTAACTATTCTCCCATGGTAGAGCAGGGGCTTGATGTCCCTACAACTGGAAAGGCCTTGCTGGAAACTACTGCTGAGATGGGCACTAATCCAGACCACTTCTACCATAATGATCTCTAGTAGGGCACTATAACTAGAGGTTTCCATGGCCCCCAAAAGAAAAACACCTCATCCCCAGGCTCGTGGATAAAGTTCAAGGACTAGAGGGTCGTAACTGAACCTGCTAGGGTCAACTATCCACTCGCCAAAATTTGGAAGACCCTGATGTTAGAGACTTTCTGCTGACGACCTTCCCCATTGAAGAGAATGGATAAATTTCCCTCCTGTATCAAACCTCCTTCTGAGTGAATCCTTTCCAACACCTCATCCTTCTTCTGGAACTCTATGTAAGTCATTAGGGTGAAGGTTGTAACCACATACTGAAGGTAAGGTCGGAGTGCCTCCTCTAAGCACCTTGCCTGAGACTCCTCATCTGGAAAGAGATCTGAATAAAACGTAGGAGATCCATTAACTTGATACCCAATTTCATCACAGACATACTACCATACATGAGGGATAATAGATACTACCTCTTCTCATCATTCATCATGGATGAAATGAATTTTCCCCAGAACTCCTTCAGAATGTCGTCCCATGAATCATCAGTCTCCTTTCTCTCTCCATGGTAAATCATGCACCACTGACAAGTTTCTCCCGTCATCTAGATCATTTCTAGAGGAACCCAGTACTCTATGATAGCTTGGATCAAGATGAATTTAATAACTATATCCTAGAGAAAACTCTCTACTTATATTTCTAAGATTATTCCATTGTACTTTCCCAGAGTCTTCTACTGGAAGGCATGAAGTGTATTCTGCCACAGGTCATCCTCCTCTGTTGGATCATCCCACTACTGATTGGCCGGATTGGAATTTAATGCCTCCACTACCTGATCCACTTGTGGATGATGACTAGTGTGGGATATATAAAAGGTAAACATATACCTCATTAGCCTGAGTATTATAAAATTTATTTAGTGTTCATTTTAACTCATTTATTGTTTCATTTTTCTAGAAACTACCTAGACAAACAAGAACAAAATTCATTATGATTCATGTACCTTTCATAGGTTATTTACCCTTTAATCAGTGAAGCCTCACTTGGTCATTTGGTAAGCTCAGAGTCCTTTCATAATATCATGGGGGCTCTAAAAATCCTATGTCACGACCTATCATTCCATGCCTATATCAAGCACCAAGATCACTTAACATTTTTTCCAAACGAACAATGAAATATTCAATGTTCCTAACTCCAAGCTTCATTCTATCTCTCAACCATCACCTTTGATACCATTCTATCATGAAAACCTTCTTCAAGATGAGTAAGGTGATAATAATATGCCTTTCCCTTCCTTCCAAAATATGAAGGAGATATAATGACCCCCCAAGTCCCGCCTTAAATAGTCCCTAGGGTGATGACCTGCACCAAGGGTATATAAATTTCACAAAAATGGGAGTTATTAACCTTGTCCTAATAACCATGATTGGGATATAAGATATACCAACCTCAAACAACTCTAAGATAGATATATATATTGAAAATAAAATCCATCCCGCATGCCTGAAAAAAGTAAAACAGATGAATATACATAGAAATATACAATGTATATACCAAAATAATACTATGAAGTTACACAAAAACTATCCCCAATGCCTGAGCTAGTACCGTCTAGCATGGTTCACGTATTCTCCCTGAAAAACTAAAAACAAATTTTTTTACATAGAGTGACCATACAAGTATACACATTAGGGAAAAACCAAAGTCACTCCTGAACAATTGGGAGGATAATACTATTGTAAATGTGAGAAAACAACATAAAATCAAAAGTAACTCACAATGTATAATATCCAACTGATCCTCACCAAGGCACGCTCAAGAAATGATGCATTTCAACTAATTAATATAAAAAGAACATTGACATCTGGGTACCTCACACCACTTCCCATTGGTTAACTACGTATACCCAATAGAAAATGTCATGATGGTACCCCAATCATCCACAAGCACCACTTTCACAACTTTCCAACACACACATGGGACACAACCACAAAAATCATGCCTACAAACACCTATGACACTACTAAACCACAATTTTATCCATAGTGACCAGGGAATCACAAATACCGCAACCTACCGAAAAAAACTTGGAAATCATCTCGAAGATAGTTGGGAAACAAACCACCTCTCACAAAACTAGTATCGAAGATCGGGTAACAAAACCCAAACCATAAATGTCTACTCGATGAGTCTTGGGTAGTAAATGCCTAGAAGTTAGACTAAAGAAATTCCAATAACCAGCAATCCATCCTCCCACCAGGATTTTGGTAAAGACACCGTCCCACATAGAAATGGGGGTGTTCGGCACATCATGTTCATCACATGTGTGGTGCATATATAAAACACAAGGAACTACATTTTTATCCATATAGGTAACCAAAAATTGATATGAACTTATGGGTTTCCAAACAAGAAACCATCCCACACAATCCACCATTACTTCTATCCCTACATCCATGTATTATGATGAATGAAAGTCACTTTATTAAGTAGAATTATAACACCATCCAATTCATTTATCCAATTTTCATTATGAATTTATTATTTTATTCATTTATTTATTCCATACCTACCTGAGAAACAAACACTAACAACATATGAAACCATTCACAGAAGACTAAAATCAGCTAAAGACTTTCCATAACAAAACACACATGAAACAACCCACTTCATTCTTCCTCCCTATTTGACACCCATTTATATCTCGACACTACCGATATCATTCTTCAAAGTTATCCCACCTAATATATCATCTCACAACAAAACCCGGTAGGCTCACTGCACTACTACACCACACCCAACACACCCACAAACATGAAATCCTGATAGAACCCAAACCTAAAGACCCACTCCTGACCACATCCCAAAAAAATTCCCACTGTAAAAAAATTCCATCAATCCCACAATCAACCAATCTCTCAAACCGATATACCATCACACCACTGGTACCACCCTCTACACACAGTCACACCCCTTGCCATATCACCACAATACCAAAACCCTCACAAGGCAGAAAACCCATCAAAACCATACACATCACACACCAACACCAAATCAAGAAGAGCGTATTTATATTTGGTCAACACTGACCTTTAATTCTACATTCATAATTTATGGGTATTTACAGCACAAGTTTAATCCTGGGGTATCCATTTTATTTAACTATATGGACATGGTTATTTAGATATTATATTTACAGTCATTTTAGCATTGCAATAAGTATGAGGCATTATGAGTGAATAAGAAAAGACCTCCAATGAACAAGTTTCTTAGAAGAACATAACCCACATGATTCACGACATGGATTAATGATAACATATAAAACAAAACAACCATCCTCATATCAATCCCACCATACTTCATTTATTATTTCTTATTATCTTATTTAAAATGATATCAGAAGTATTAACAAGGATACAAGAGTACAACCACCTCGAATGATACACATATAAAGAGAGAAAAAAGAAATTCCTACTTTGAACAACTTGTGACCAAAACTATTTCTTGTTCCAAAACAGGGGTGCGCGAGTAGTAAAAAACTCCATGGAAAACTTGACAGGGGGCCACAGAACATGTGAACAACTCTTCTAGGAAGAATAGTTCTCCTAACACTAATATAAAAGAGATAAAAGGGAATCATCCTTATAAAAAGACATATCCAACATTAACGTAATGAGAAATGGTTTTATGTCCATTAAAGTCAGATCATTACTAAGACCATGTGGTTGGATCATTTCAATGTAGCCAGAGAATTATGATAATAAATATATAATTAATATCATTTTAAAAACCTTTAGAAATTCACAAACAAGACTTTATTCTTGATTTATGTCAAATAAAATATAAGATGGGTGAACCTTGAAAATATGAGAGATTTTAGGGAAAATTGTAAATTTGGAAAACTAATAGATGTGACTCGCCGTTGTGTGAGTCATGGTGTCATCGTTGGGTGAGAAACTGCTCAGGGAGACACTTTTTGGGGTTACCGTCTGGTGAGACACCATTTAGTGAGCCATCGATCAATTTAATCATTCAGTGAGACATTATTCAGTGTAACTATTTAGGGAGACACTGCTCTGTGAGCCACCATTCCGTGAGCCACAGTTTGGTGATACACCATTTGGTGAGTCCACGTTCGTCGACTCACTATTTGGTGTCACTGTCTAGTGAGCCACCGGTCGAAGTCACTATTTGGTGAGGCAACGCTCTTTGAGCCACCATTCTTTGATCCACTACTCGGTTTTACCATTTAGTTAGCCACTGTTCGATGATCCACCATTTGGTGAAACATAAATATATGAAAACTCCCAAATTAATCCATGGTTACCTCCTAGAATGCCCCAAACACATGATATTTATAATGGAATGGACCTATGGGGTCTGAATTAGTACAAAAAACATCTGGTGGTTTCTTCAAAATGCGAGTATTTTAAATTATTTTATATGCACAATGGAAGAATGTAATAAAATAATACCCAGAATGATGTGTAATTGAGTCATACTCTTAATGAAATTACTTTTAAACCTTAAAATATATTAATGGTTTTGTAGGATTCATAAGTGATTTATGAAATTAATAAAATACAATTCTTTTTTAGGGAAAACATTTATTTTTTCTTGAATATTATTTATAGTATTTAATACATCACTTTTTGGTCATTATGATGTCATAATATAGACCATATATTTATACGTTATTTAATTTTTACCAAAAAATTTGACATTCTTAGAAAAATATGAAAAAACCACACTTGGATAATTTTTATTTTATTATTCTGAAAATAATATTTATTTTACCTCAATTTTTTAAATATGTGCTCTTTCACTATAATAATAATAACTGATATTTATTGAAAATTATGTGTTTTTTGACAATAACATTTTTCGAATCCTTATTAAAATTACATTTGAATTCATGAAAATTATATGACCATGTATATATGATAAAAAATATTTAATAAAAATATTTTATTAATATATTATTTTCTTAAAAAATACATTTATTCAAGAAAATAAAATCATTAATTTAATTAGAAAATTACCTAAAAATAATTTTTTTTGAATAAAAAATAAAATATTTTATAAATTAATAATAAAAAAATGAACATATATTCATTATACATATTAATTTTTTTAGGGTATTGATACACATCCCTTTAATAAACCAGTAAATTCCCTATGCATATGGTGCGTGACAGTGAGACTTTTAGTGGTGGTTCAACATACATGGTTTTGGACATGATCTTGATGAGCATGAACTTCTCTTGTAAATGATTTATATCATTCTTCAGTTATTGAATATCGACTTGGTCTTGGTCAAGGGAAAATACTAGTGATTCTATCTCCCCATGATTCACTAATAAACGGTCTTCATAGGGTATTATCCTACTGGTGTAGTCAATCACTTCATTTTTCTATTTCAGATGAATTTTTTAAAACCCTACATTAATAGTAACCACATGATCCCTGTTCAATGGATATATTATCAATGATAATTATTATTAAATTTCGTTTAAATCTAGTAGGATATACTAAAACCAATATGTTTTTATATAATAATATTACATAATTAGATATTTTGTTAAATCAAAAGGAGAATTTTAGTTATAAAAGTTCAATTCATCACAATATCCTCCCTTCAAAAATTTCACCCTCAAAATCACCATTTCATACACTGAAAAAGATGGGGGTAAATATATTTCATTACCTCCTTCGGTTCCCATATCACTTCTTCAATCATTTGTTTTCTCTACAGTACTTTTACAAGGTGAATTGTCTTATTCAATAGATATTTTTCTCTATAATCTCAGCTCTTCCCGTTTTTTCCTCATATGAGATCTCATTATGTAAAAATTACACATATGGATTGAGTATATTTGAGGCATCTAATATTAATATACTGAAAAGGGATACATGGAATACATCATGTTTTTGAGATATGTTAGGTGGGAGTTCTTGTTGATAGGCCACCTCTCTAATGCGATCAAGGATCTCAAAGGGGTTGAAGTATCTTGGACTAATATTTAAATTCTTCCCAAATATCATGACTTCATTCAATAAGGATATGTTTAGGAATTCCATTTTTACAACATAAAACTCTAAGTATCATAGATGATTTTTAATATAGATATTTTTTCAACTATGGGTATCCATGATGTGCTGCCGAATAGTCATGACCTTTTCCACCATATCCACAACCATTTCAAGACCTAGCCGTTTGTGTTCCCCAACATCATTCAAACATTATAGTGTTATACACCTCTTATAATAAAATGGATCCATATGTATCCATTTGTATGCTTCAATACAAACAACTATTTAATGATGAATCTACCATAGGAAGATGTTGATACCCTCCCCCATTGAAGTCAATCGAGCCTCATCTCAACAAGTCTTCTAGTGTATGTATAGTCTGCTCATATTGTACAAACATTTGTCAGTGATAAGACATGATCAAGATCAACTCATTATTTAGAGCACATTGGATACTCTTACAGAACATAGAGGTTAATATTTGAACCCAGTTAGATATAATAGATAACGGTGTTCCATAAACCATCACCACTTTTCTTGTGTATATCCTTTCATGTGGATTAAGTGAGAAATCCTCTTAATCACAATGAAGTGTGCAGTTCTTATAGGAAGATCCATCATAACCCATATAAATTATTTCCACTTGACTTCCTTTGATTTATAGTGACAATTTCAATTACAATATTCTCCCCTTTCCGCGTTGGTATGGGTAATGGTTATATCATCACCTCAGATTTTTTCCTTTCGACTTTCACTTGATAACATACAGGATATCTTGATATATATTCTAGGATCTCTTTATTCATATTTTCCCAAAAATTGTGTCATAGAGATAAAAAATAAATCTTTTTGATTTCTAGATATATGGACAAAGTGTAATTTTGCACATCATCTAGAAAATCCTTCTATATTTTAGGAATTGATTGTACACATAATCCTGACCTAATTAATAGATCAACTAGTTCTTAGTATTTAACTCTGATGATTTCCCTTTTATTATAGTTTCCACTTTCTTCTTAATTTCCACATCATATCTTTGAGTATCCTTTAACCTATCCATAAGGGACTTTTGAGAAATAATTTTCAAAAGGATTGCTAATGTTCCTTCATTTATGAATGTCATGTCTATCCTCTTAAAATATAATAAAATCATATCCTTCTCGATTATCATCAATTATAAAATACCTGGATCCTTTATATATAGAGTATCACCAATTTATTCACTTTACAAAGATAGTAGTGAAATGGTCTATCATATTCCATGATCAACTCAAACCAACTTCATTGGTCCATATTCATCACTTCATGTGTGAATATATAGTTCAGTGTTCTGTATATTGTATATATTTCACAGTGCCCCCTAAAGAGACAATGCAGTAATATTTCCAAAGTGAAGAATAATTCAGCTAAATCACAATTATGTGTTGGGTAGTTGTGTTCATGAACATTCATATTTCATAACGTATAGGATATGGCCTTATAATTTTGCATTAACACACATCCTAATACCTTCATTTCAAGAGTCATCGAATTCCATGAAAATCAATCCACTTGTGGGAATTATGAGAATAGGTGTAGTGATAATAATCCTTTTAAACAACTTTAATCTCTCATCACATTATTAATTCCGCGAAAACATTACTCCCTTCCATGTTATCTTGGATATAGGGTTTGAAATCATAATAAATTTATCACTAATCGATGATAAGTACCAATATAATCCATGGAAACTACCGATATTTGTCAGAGATGTTGTACACATCCATCCTTCAAGTGAATTTTTTTTGAAGCGTTCATACATATTTAAATTACTGTAATGATATTCCCTATGAATGATAATTCCTTCAAACAAAACTCACATTTGATGTACATTTCATAAATCTTCTCATTTTTCTAGGTCTTTAGCATAATGATCAGATTCTCCTCATGCTCCTCCATGGTTTGGGATAATATTGGAATGTCAACTAAAATGACTACCAAAAAAATTAAAGGTAATATTTAATGAATATTTTCATCATGTCCATGATGATATCTGTATCATTTGTGAGTCTGTATGGCATTAATATGAACTCATATTTCTCCCACCTTGTACGAAAATAAGTCTTAGAGATATCATTCTAATTAACCCTAACATGGAAATATCCCAATCACTGATCCACCTTCAATAAGTTATATGATCCACATATATGATTTAAAAATTCATCAATCCATGGTAGATGGTATTTTTCATTTTCATGATATTTTTGTGCTCATGATAATCCATAAAAGGCACATTGACCCATAAATATTCTGGGAAATTATGGCATGTTAACCACATGAACAATCACTTAGGCACATGAAATGTTTATCCATATTATCTTGTTGTCGTTTATTCGACTCCTCACATTATAAAAAATCCATTTTATAGTGGGTCTTGGATATAGGAAATTACCCAGGTATAATTTCAATTGAAAATTAAACTTCTCATATAGGAGGAAGACAATAATATTCCTTAGGAGAAACATCTGCATATTCCCTCACAAAAATGAATATATTCATGGATTATTCTTTTCATAGAATAAATCATTTGAGATAAATATGATTTCTAATAGGGAAATAATATCACTTATTGATATGTTGGTGCTAGAGAATATTCATCTTCCTCCTTGCACTAATATAGAACCGAGGGTCAATTCTTGTTATAGAGAGTGATTTACTTCTCTTGGAAGTATATGTTGTCTATATATAGGGAAAGCTAATACATACCCATTATTGCATAAAATTTCACCGAAGGGAGTATGAATGTTTATTTTGGGAAGTTCATCCCATAAATTTTAATATAGGATGTGTACATAATTGGGATTCTATAATTTACAACTTTAACATTTTCACTAACGGATCTACTTCCATGATTTGTGGTAGTGTTTTAATAGTTATACTAATCATTAATTATATAATGGAATCTATAGAACCATTATAAAAATGTATGATTAATATTATTAAATGAATAAATAGTGTACTTATCACCACTATGTTGTTGGGAACAAACTCATAAGTTGTGATAGAAACTATTTTCCCTTGATGTATTGGAGGTTTTTGGTTGTATTTGAAAACCCTTATCTTAGGGAAGTGGTTTGGTATGTTACCTAGTTCATTGAAGTTGAACCAATGAACAATATCATAAGTGTTTATTAGAGCATTATTTTCCTCCATTAAATTAATGGGATTCATTTATCTATAATCTCAAGCTTGGTTTCCTTCCTTCCCACACAAAAATTATTTTTTCACCCCCTTAAGAGATTTTCATGGTGCTTGACACCATTGACAATTGGGATGTTGAAATTTCTTAGCAGTGTTAGATTTCCCCATAATAATACCCATATTAAACTCCACATTAATCTATTTATCCCCATGATACCATTGAGATTATCCATTATCTATCTTGACATTGATGGAATGTCAGACAATTTTCTCATAGCTATTAATGTCTCAGATAAACATGGGTTTTTAAAAACTAGGTTTTATCACACCAAAGAAGCAGAAAACCTTGAATTTTAGGTTAATAAAAATTGATAAGGAATAAAATGAATGTGTTTGGGATTTTTTCCTCATAATACATGGTTTATTAGATATCTTTTTTCTTCAGGTCAATGAAATAACTTTCCATTTTAATTCAGAGATTGAAATGAAGGTATTTATTGAAAAACATGTTACCTCATTCCATCAACTCCACTTCTTCGATCTCTTCATCATGCTTCTTATTCATGATTAATGACCACTAATTATTATCTTTTCACACCATATGATAAAAAACTAGTCGATTCATCTCTTGTTTGGAACATTGGAGGATGGAGACGATCTTCTCAATGGTGTTGATCAATTGTTCCATGATTAAGGGATCAGATGATCTACTGAATGTAAGAGGCCTTTATTGCATAAAAGATATATTTATAGATTTTTTATTTATTAATGGGATTTGGGTGATCCTTATAGTCCTTATATCTATTCAAAACATGTGTAAGTTAATAGAGTATCGTCAAAATGTTTGTGATTCCACCTCCCATCGGGTTGGACATCAAGTTGGGTCACTCATCACATTTACCATTACATTTATTGTTTAACTTATTCCTCCTATAATGGGTCATTTTATAGAATACATTGTTGTTATGTATGAGTATTTTAATAAAAAAACACATAAATGAGACTCCAATGAAATTAAAGTGATAACTTATAACTTACATACATTTCCTTAACGAATGAATTTCTAGGCATCGATCTATGTTATTAATAATTTATTTTATAACCTAAACTCTTATGGACTGATTTTATTCCTCTAATAATGGTTCATAATTATATTTTGAATTTAGAAAATAATATCCTCTTGGAGTGTGAAACCAGGAGTTCAAAAAGTCTCGTTGTCATGCACCAGTTCCTGGTCAAGTCTAGCTCAATGCAGTGCTTTATAGTTTTACCCCAATGTACATCTGTTCCTAAGACACATCCACATGTAGTAGCTAGAAATATATGTTTTTTATCTATAAAACAATTACTATATATTTACCAAAATTTAGGGAAATTTTGAAATACAATGTCTTATCCTGAAGGCTTTCGCTTGGATTTTCCAATCCTAATCCCAAAAATAACTAAACATTTCCTTTTGATACTAACTATAATAAACCTGATATTTATTTCATATCTATTCATTATTTATTACATAATATTACCCATAATAAAACCTAGAATATTGATATGTCTAGGTTTTGTGTTTATACGTACATTACATACCAATTGGAAATATGAAAACATCGTCATTATTGAAAATTTCCTTAACATTCTTGCACTTAATACTGCATGGGATGACATGGGGAAATACATAAGAAAATTAATGGCTATAATTCGTAGTAAATTAATAAACCTGGAATAACATGCTAAAATAACACATATTATACGTTAGGCATATCAATGGGGAATAAAATTGGTGAGAATCATCAACATGAATAATGATGTATGATATAACTTGATAACATAAAGGCAACATGGTAAATTTGGAAATAATATAAAAAACTACATCATAAACATAAGTCAAGGATAACATCCAAGACATAATGATATAAAATTTACAATAGATTAAAAATTCTTACTCTATGTCCCAACATAGAATCTCATTAGACTAATTATTACCCAATGCATTAGAGCACTATATAATTATGGGCACACCAGTCATTTTCATTTCATTCTCATGATATAGTGTGCATATTAAATCATACAACATGGGTTCATTCATAATCATATTTCATTCCACAATCATGGAGTGAATAATACAAACTTGTATGTCCCCAATAAAATAAGTATATTTTTATAAAGGTTAAAACCCTTGATTGTAAATGTTTATGGTATTCACTACATAATTGTTTTGGCCTGGGAAATCAGAGTGAAATTTTGACGGCATAACGACGTCATATAAAAATTAATAAAATGGGTTAATAAAAGAGAAAGGGGTATACCATCATTTTTAAATAAAATGGAAATTAATATGAACTTGGAAAAACTTATCCCAAAATTAGGAATTTGAAATTGAAGGTATATGTTAATGAATAAAGTTGCAAAAGAGGTGAATGAAATGATCCAGTTCCACAACTATTTGACTCAAAATGACTTGGATTAGATTATTGAAATCATTGGGGCACATTGGGAGGAATTTATAGAGGCAAGGATAGAGTAAATAAATTATCCAAGGAATTTTACTAAATATAAATGTGACAATGGATTGGTTTATATCGAAAAAGATAGGGGAATTCTTTATAGTTTCTCATACTTATGTTTTGGACTCTATATAATAAATTTAAAAAACCAAACATCTTACCATGGTGTTTGGACATGGTTTCTAGAAAAGTAAGTGGTATTAATTATTTTATATATCAAAGGGACCAACTTAATAATATAATAAACTTTTTGATGTGGAAGTGATTTATACTCCTAAATAAATGGTTTTAAAACATTAAAATATATTAATGGTTTTGAAGGACTTATTAAGGCAGCCTAAGATTAATGAAATATACCTAAAATCACATTATATTAAAGTAAATTCATTGATTTGTTCATGTATAAACTTTATTTTATTTATTAGGACCCTTTGGAGTAATTATGGTATCATCACACACACCATATATTTATATTGTTTATAATTTTAACTTGAAAATTCAACTATGTTAAAAAAATTATGAAAAAGTCAATGCTAGAAATTATTTACATTCATATTCCAAAGTTAATATTTTTTCCAAACAAATTTCTAAATATGTTAATTTACATTATGAAAATAATAACCAACATTTATTGAAAATGCTGAGTTTTTTTTGACAATTACACTTTTTGAAATCTTATAAAAATTTCATTCAAGATCATGAAAATTATTTAATAATTTTTGTAGAAAAAATATTTAATAATTATATTTTATAAAAAATATTTTTTATTTTAAATATGCATTAATTCAGGAAAATGAATACATTAATTTAATTTTAATATTACCCAAAAATAAAATATTTTTCTATTGAATAAATATAAAAAACATATATAGTGTAACAATAATAAAATGAAAGTATATTCATTATAAGTATTAATTTTATTAGGGTCTTGATACATATCCCTATAATAAACTAGATAACTCCCGAATAGTAAGGGCTGGGATCTTGAGACATTCATGGGGTGGTTCGATGTACATGGTTTTAGTCCTAATCTCAATGATCTTGAACTTATCCCATAATCAATTTTATCATTCTTATATTGTTGGATCTTAACATGATATTTGTCAAGGTAAAATTTCATAGATTCTATCTACCTTATAATATATGATAAATTCTCTTCATAGGGTATAATACTACAAGTTGAGACCATCACTTCCTTTGTTTTTGTTAATTGAATTTGTTAAAATAATGAATTTATAATAATCATGTGATCACTGTTAAACTACTATATTATCAATGGTAATGATGATTTATGGTTATGTAAATACAAAAAGATATATTAAACAAAACAATTCATTGTTTTTTTCTATAACAATATTATATAAAAAGATATTATTTTAAATCAAAAAGGGAATTTAAATTATAATAATTCGGGTCATGATAAGAAGAACCTCATAAATGTGACTTGTGAGGTTGAACTTATATTTTTTAAGGATTTGGATTAGACATAGGGACTATGTGGTGTATATAAGATACGATGGAGAGTACCATTTTATAATTTAGGGGACTAACATGCGTGCAATTATTAAGAATATTAAAATAAAATAAAGTATCTCTAAAGAAAAAGTGGACATAAATTGTCCCATATTCATATATAATATGAGACATAATAAAGATATATTAATTAAATAAAATTTTAAATTGATTTCAGGTTATAATAACCCTAGTATCATTAGTTTGTCCCCTTATTAACCCCTTTTAGAATATAATGTAGTAATGAATTTTTAGCTCAGTTATGATTCATATTGAAAAAACATTATGTCGAACCTATTATGTAATATTAATTATTTTGATTCCAGATGTGGATCACATTTAATTTTTTTTAAATTATATAATAGATATAAATTCATTTAGAAAATATGTGAAAAACTCAAGAAACCTTTTTTTTTTGAAAAATAAATATTTAAGAGTAAAACTAATATTACATTATTTCCATGCAATGAAAAAATAGATAAATGTTAAAATATTTTGTTTAATATATTAAATTATCTTTAAATTATAATCATCCATAAAAATAGATTAATTTAATTCATTAAAATTCAAACATACTATGTGAATAAAATTTGTTTTTTGCAAATAAGTATTTTTTACATTCAAATTAATTTAATTTAATTGATTACCAATTGAAAAAAAAATTATAAATATGTAATTAATATTTTTTAATATTGTTATTTTCTTATTCATACTATTTAATCCATAATTTAAGTAATAAATAAAACATTAAATAAAAATACTTCAAGATCATATAAATGATCTACTAGTTTTTGATGTTATTAGATTTTTTTCATTTCCCAATCCATGATGAATTTATTCTTCCATAATGGTGTTGAGAATAGTATTTTATGGTTTAAATATTTATGAGTTTGGTTCATGGAGGTTGTTTCCACACCACAATGGGTCATTAACCAGATTTTGTGGTATTTACATATTTAGTTCTCCACACTATAGAGAAGAAGATATTGACATTTTTTATTGAGATAGAGACCAATCAACCAAAAATAATTCTTGTGTTATATAAGTTTTGGTTTTTGAGTATATGAGGATGGTATTATTTCTAAGTCTTTAGAAAATTAAGGTATGGAATAATAGGTCATGTAGATGTTTATTTTAATGGCGGAAATTTATTTGTTTTATTTGCTGTGATTGGAGGTAGATTTGTATAGAAGTAACTAATTTGGAAAATTTAGATCAAAATTATTCTCAAACTATGAAAAAAATAAAATATCCATGTATTATAATGTATAATATTGTGAGTACCACATTGTAATGTCAGAGACAATTCCATGGTCACAAATAGTTTATAAAACTAGAAGACTCTAACTAGGATTATTGGGAATAAACAAGATTTAATGGAACTAAATGGACACACTAAATATATTTTAAACGTGGTGACATATCTATATGAGATTAATAAGGATAATTAATATATATTATTCTATTTAGGGTTATGTTATTATGACACAACTTATATTATTTAATGATAATATAAATAAGGATAATTGAATATCCAAAGAATATCTAATATAATTTCACATTAATATATCTATATGTTACAGAAGGTATAGAAAATTGGAAGGGAAATTATCCTCGAATACATGAAGGTATTTAAAGACTAGATGGTGAAGAAAACTCTTTTATACAAAAAATTAATGAGAAATTGTAATTTAATCCACATGAAGAAGTGAAAGAAATTTTTTTCACTTCATGAATTACAACCTTTAAAATATAGAGTAACCATGAAATATTTTGTAATAGAGATATTTTTTTACATAATGAGTAAAACAAATATTTTAAAAAATTGTTTTAAATAATTCAATAACACCTATTTATACTAGGTGAATCTCAAACAATTAGTGATATTGTTCATGGCTTCTAGAGAACCATGTTATTCAATTTTTGAGTTAGCAAACAATGGTGGAGGTAGTGTGAAGTATGTTCTCCTTGGGATGTAATGAATAAATTATAAACCATTATAATGGTAGTGACCATAGGCTAGAGTGATGAAAGGACATAGACTTTTTAAATGATATTTATTTCATGAAAGAATGTTTGTTGCCTAATATTATACACATAAAAAAAATAGAGTAACCAATAAAACCTTATATCATTAATAAATATCATTAAATTAGTCATCTAGAAAAACAATGAATATTTTTTACATTTCCATTGGAAAAAAATAAAAAAGAAAAAATCTAATATTGGGAAAATAGATAGCCCCAATAATATAGAATCATCACCACAATGGCTAAAAAAATAGAATAGAAAAAAATATTAGTAAACGCATAAACATATTATAAAATGAAAACATATCCCTAGGATTAATTTTAGTGAATATTATGTGAAATAATGAAGTGGTATTTATAGGGAACAATTTTACCATTGGAATAGTTATATGACAATTGTTCAATATAACCATTGGTCTATTTCACCATCATGAACTATATCCAATGATAATAGTTTTTTCAATATAATTAGTTTTTACAAGTAGTGATGAAAAATGATAATTGATACAAAAATTAGAAATGATGGTTGCTACCAGTAGAGTCATACTGTTTGAAGAACATTTTTTAGAACGATGGAAGAAGGTAGCGTCACTAGGGTTCAACCGTGACCACGTCCTAGCCGAACATCAACAAGTGAGGACTGAATGAAATAAAATATAGGGGAAGTTAAAATTAGTATAGATTGCCACTAAGTTACGGTCAATTGATCCAACATTAAAATACCACCATCACACATGTTACCCTTATTGAATACATGGGTATAATAAAGGGTTATGTGTCTAGGAATTAGTTTCTCAAAGTAAAATTTCCCATGTATAAATAATTTTTTTATTCCATGAATCCCATTTTTATAAAACTTTTCTTCAATATAATAAATGTTTAAGTTATACCAATTTGATAAATTTATTTTTGGATGCAAATAAAACATAACATTATTTTAAAAAATATATACACTTTTATAAAAAACATAGCTATTCAGAATTATAATTTATTTAATTAAATATGGTTTTCAAACTCTCCTATAAATAAAAATAATAATATACTATTATAATTTTCTAGTAAGTTTTTAAAAGTTAAAATAAAAATTTTTAGAGAATTATTTTAATAAATAAATGTTATTTATGAAAATATCACATCACAATTTTGTTATGGATAACTTTTGAGAATTTTTTAAAATAATTTAGTTTCACTGAATTGTAAAAATATAGTTTCTAGTTTTTTTTGTCACATGACTTCATATTTATGTAAAAATTATTTAATAATTAATTAAACTCAATCAAAGACCATAAATATTTTAATATTAAATACTTTAACATATTTTAAGCAATTTTCAAACCGATAAGTAACCTATCCTTATTCTAAAATTGAAAGTTTTATTTTAAAAACATTTTTTCATGATAAATATTCTTTTTCCATTTCCATATAAGTATAAAAATAATAATTTTTTGTTCTAATTGATACAAATATCATAAAATAAAACTCAAATGTACAAAACCATGAATATAACCATCATTAGGAAAATGGTTTTTAATTTCACACAACCTAGATATCCATGACTTATATATTTAAATTACTAAACCAACCCTCCTCTATTTCTATAAATACCCACAAATTTCATATTAATTTGATCATAAAATTACTTTGATGATAAAATTACTACTACGATAATGTTTTATCATCAGGATACCTTCATTCTCTTTCATATACCCTTTTCTATATCCATATTTTTAACCATCATGCTAATGAATTAACATATCAAAGTTATCTATATTACATGATAAATCCTTATATTGTGAATAATAATACCATTTATTTATCCATGGTATTCAACAAGATATTAATATGATTTATTTATTTAGATATTTACATATACAAATCCTACATTCCCTTTCCATAGGTTAAAAATAATTTTATTGTCAATCCATGAAGAACAAAAATATTTAATTATTTTATATAAAACCCATTAATTGTTATACTATGTTCATTAAAAAAATTATATATAGTAATAAATGTGGATCAAATGAAATTTTGAAATATGAAGGCTGAATCCTAATAGAACTCCAATGCATTGGGAAAAAATATTTTAATCTATATAGATGACATTTTTTATGATACATTGGAGAATATCCATGGTAATTATCTTTTATGAAAACAATGTGATAAAATATGGTGTTATGATTATGAATCAATCATTTATATGTTTTCAAAACATTTCCATGTTATGATATATGTTCTATTTTTTATGACATGCCTCATGTTTTATTTCCCATGCTATATTTGTATTCCTCATCATTACATTTTGTGTACCTAGTAATGAAATGGTAAATGATTTACATTCATATTTACTTAATGTAATTCTCGATCAACCCTTTAATTTGATTTATATCCCCAAGATAATATATTTTTAAAAGTAACTTATGGTTATCCCATGAATAATTCTTTAGGGTTGATTAGATGAATTATTTATGTTTTCTTGTATTATATTCCTAATTTCATATAAACTAAACATTAAAATATCTGATGATCTTTCATGTATGAAAAGTTTATGTAATAAAAATGTGATATTTCATAATTATTATTAAAGAACTGATTAGTTATTATGTAAGTTGGGACATGAAAACATTAGTAGGAATCCTATAGATAAGTAAAAATATTGAAAACATCCTGGAATCTTGGTGAAGTATTTAGCATGTGGTTTCCATGTAATGAAATCCATGGCTTGACACTAAATGTGGATATGGATATGGCATAGATTTTTAGGGGTAAAAAACCTGAACATACTTTATTGAGCTCAAATATAATGGGAACTAGTTTTTTATAATGGGTTTTCTTCACACTTGGTTTGACACTCTCATGGGAAACATATAGATAATAATATTTTCTTATGAATTGTTATGAATTATAAATTGATAATGTAATTGTCATAAGAAGATATTATAGAATAAATTTTTTATTAATGATGTTTTATGATATAAATTCCATTTATAATTTTATGATTTCTAAAAGTAATATGTTTCTAACTATGATTTTCTTCTGTTATAAACATGTAATGAAATAGTAGGGGACATTTAAAGGATGAGTGCAACATATGATGTATTGAAAATATTCCTAACATAATAGGAGATGGAATGGAATAAATCATGCACATAATGGATCAACTATATTGATTTTGAATTATGACTTGAATCAATTTTAGTGACTAGATCCACCTCAAATGGAAAAAATTTCTTTTGAATCCTTCATTCCTCATCTAACACCTTATTTTAGTGGATATACCCACCTATTGATTTTTGAAAATTGTATTTCCCCAATAAAAAATATCTTTTATGTAACAAACCATTAAATTATATATATAATTATCCAAGTAGTATAGTTTTAATAATTATAAGGTTATCATTAGTGGAAATTAATTTAAAACATGATTCTAAGATATGAGATTTATTCTATAGACCGGGAAGAGTTCTAGGGAATATTTTTTAATAAATATTTTCCCTATTTGATGCAAACAAAAATAAAAATGAAATTCCTTGAGATATAGTATAAGGTAAATGAACAACTTATAATATATTAAATGAGCATTACAAGACATTACTGATATGCACCTATATTTTTTATGGATCTTTTGGAAAATGATGACAGATTCATCAATGGAGTAAGACCCCATTGGTGGATGAATTTAGAAAATTCAGACTATAAATGATATGAGGAGATACTATGTGGTGATATGGTGGTTTAATTAATGTTTGTGGTGACACAATGGTCACATAGATCGAATTAATGTAATATAGAAATGAAGACACGCTCAAGGAATAATTTTGATCACGGAAGTTGAAGGATTAAAGGGAAACATCCCACATGAATAAAATGTGGGAAGAAGAATTTGGGGAATATATTTCATGGTATTAGAATTTGATTAAAGTTCAAAAGATATTTTAATATTTCATGGAACTATAATGATTAAGTGATGCCTTAACATCATAACACTAATGAAAAAGGCAATATAGTGAAGGGATATCTTGTAATTCATTTATTCATGTATATAAATAGTGGGAAATTTTACAATCAATGAAGAAATGAAATTAAAATGGATGGAAACAACCATCATACTCAATATAGGCCAAGGTAGAAGGTTTAATATTTTTAAATCATGGTGGATTATGTATATTCTCCAAATGATGTGTTGGGTGGTATAAAGGTTGTTCTTTCAATGCTAGAAAGTACATTATTTGATTCTAGATATACACATTAATTTATTTCATCAATGTTTGTAAAAAATATAAAATCAATCCCCACACTTCTAGAAGTATATTAATTATTCATGAAACCTAGATGTATTATATAAGAAAAAATGAATGAAAACACGTGTATTAAATTTTACATGTGGAATCTCATAAAAAATCTAGAAGTCATTCCCATGTTGGAACTAGATATTATAATAGGGATGGACTGGCTCCTAATGTATAATGATACGATCAAATACAAAAGAAAATATATTTTAATAATTCTTTAATAGAAACCCTATAGTTAAATTCAATGGAGATATATCTCAATGTGATCTTTATCCTGAAGCATGATGTCCTTAATTTTGGAGATGATCGATAATGTTGGAGAATGAAAATAATTTATCAGGATATAAATTTTCTGCATAGTTTCAGAATACATTGATGTATTTCATGAAGTGTTACCATGAACTCCCATTGAAAAAGAGGTTGTTTTCTCCACTAAACTCATTCCTAGATCTAATATGAAATCTAAGAACTAATATAGAATAGAAAATGTTTAAATATAATAATTAAATAAAAAACATCAACATATTTTGGAGAAGGGATTTATGTAACCATGTGTGTCTCCTTGGGGATCAATAATACTATTTATATATAAGAATGATGGATTAATTTAGTTATGCATTGATTATAGAGAATATAACAGGATCACAGTGAAGAAGAAGTACCTTATCCCATGGATTGATGAATTATTTGACCAGCTTCATGGGGTTTAATTTCCGTACAATATTGAGCAATGATATGTGTATCATTAATTGACGGTGAAAAATTAACACATTCCAAAGATTACCTACCATAATAACAAAATAACAATATGTGTTTATTGTTATTCCATTCCAAATGACAAATGATCATACTATATTTATTATTTTGATGAATATATTCTGTAAAGGCTACCTTAATAAATTGATCATACTTTTATTGATGATATTATGATGTATTTTAAAATAATACATGAGCATAATGATAATATTTAGTTTATATTGAAAACATTGAGTAAGGGGATTCTATTAGGAAAATTCATTAAATTTGAATTATGGTTACAAAAATTTTCATTCATGTTCCATAATATAACCACATAAGGAATCTCTGTTTACCCTACCATGATAGAGGTTGTAAATGAGTGACATTATCCTACAATAGTATCTATGATTTATAGTTTATCGGGTATAGCATGATATTATATGAGGTTTTTAGAACAACTATTCATGAATATGTAATCCACTAATGAAGTTTACATGAAAAAGGATCTATTTTCTTCTTGAAAAAGTATTGTAAATAGAGTTTACACGAATTATAAAATAGATTGGTTACTACAGATGTGATAACCCAACCCTCTATTGGATAAGGAATGGTTATTTATAGTGATGCATCTATGAAAGGAATTGGATTCGTCCTTAAAAAATATGACTAGGTGGTCACTTAATTATCTTGATAGATAAATCCTCATAATGTTATAAAATAACATGTTTAATCTAAATGTTTATACAATATTTGAATTAATCCATTTCTCCCATATTTCAATGAATTTTAAAAAGTTACCAATTAAAATGGAATATTTCCTTTTTTTTTCGGTTCAAAATTTTAATTCATTTATAAAGGTATTTTTCAACAATTTCAAAATCCTTTAAAGTATTTTATCATTCATCATTTATGTTCTCAAAATTATATAATCCACCTTTTTATCTTTATTTCTTATGATCTTGTTATTTTATTTTTTTGAATTAGGAATATTTTAACATTTAAAATGCCAATTTTCCAAATATGAATAGTTACTGTTAATATGTAATTAATTATTATATTTTTGAATCAATATATAATTATTTTATTAGAAATATATATGTGATGGGTGGGTATCATTTATAAATAGCCCATTGTTACATCAATGGGTTTTATGATTCAAAACAAAAGGTTATTTATTAATATTTGATAGACTATACAATGACATTGTTTAATAATAAGGTCTTGATGGTATCTAAAATATCTTGGAATAAATAATTTTTTTGTGTATTGAATTTTAGGAACATGTCCCACATATATGGTTCATGATGTCTTGGAATAAGGCCTTGAGGAGTACACAATGATGTATGGAATTATGCATTACACCATTATTAAATTAGATATTGTTATCCATATGATTATTTATATTATCATTCAAGGAAATTTTTATTAATCATGTTATTGATGAAAATTTATTGAAATATTTTTATTTAACATGCTATAGAAATTATCATATTATTTATAAATATTTTATGATGAAATTTTTATTTTTGAGGAATAGTTTTCCAACTTTTCAATAATAACACATAAATTATTAGTAAATGATTATAGTAGTTTTTGAAGAATTATATAAAAAATCATTAACACATACGTTTAATTGATGATTTTGTATGTTCTTAATTTTTCCTCTAAACTTACTTTCAGAATATGAAAACTTTTATAGGGGATTTCTTTATTTTCATATTACTACTATTTTTTGATATTAT
Source organism: Viscum album (assembly GCA_963277665.1). NCBI lineage: Eukaryota > Viridiplantae > Streptophyta > Magnoliopsida > Santalales > Viscaceae > Viscum > Viscum album. The sequence continues at coordinate 1,657,891,645 of OY728119.1, forward strand.
TATATATATATTTGAGTAGTTTTTCCTCATACCATGTTTTGAAGTTTTTAATAGTTCTTAATGATGATTAGTAACTATATAAAGGTATATAATTCCTATATGGGTAACCCCCTTAATAGAAATAGACATGTTTTTAATGAAACAATAGTTTGAATTTAAGAAACCTATTTTTGTGAAACAATGTGTATTATGTGATGTTTATACAATGTTCTGTAATGGTTTGATACATAATTCTTTTCCATATTTCCCTAAATCATATAAAAAATATATATCTATCAAATATAATATAGAGAAGAATTTATTATAAATAATTTAATTCCTCTATTAGTTAGAGGTATATTACACATTTATTCCATTTACAATGAAATGTTTATCTTTTGGGTGTTCCAAGTATAGTAATATAATCCTTTGTATGACACCATGACCCTAGATTATTCAATCATTAGGGAATAGTCACTTCAATTTTACCATGGATTTCATTAAATTCATGTGTTTTAAAGTAACTTGTCATAAAAGATTAGGTATATATAAGGGGGATAACATGGAATTATTTTTATAGATTCATTTTACAATTTTCCAATTCCCTATAATCCCTATTTTTTCAATAGGTTCATGAAATTTCTAGTTTTCTATGTAAATTTAGTTGCCTTTTTGGATTACCACTTACTTCACCATCCATTCAAAAACACTAGATGATTATGGATGATTTTAATTGTTGTTATAAATTCTTAGGTATGATCCTCATACTAGGGGGTCATCTTTTATACAAGGTTCTCATCTATTATATTTTCTACTTTTATTCATGGATCATCCTTTCAAAGGGTCATGGTAACAGTTGTGTTAGGTTTTGGTGGGTTAAGGTTTTTGGTTGGACGGTAGATGATGTGTTAAAGGTTAACAATATGATTATTAGGATACATGAGTATCAATATCCATTATTTTTCTATTTGAGTTGTTTCCTTTGAGTTTCACTAAGGTACAATATATTTAAACTCTTATTTTCTCAACTACAATAATATGCATGGTTTTCCATTCAAGATTCATACAATGATATTATTATAATATATATAATATATTATTTACTATTTCTTCTTAAATAATTATTGTCTTTGGTGGGGGAACATATTTTTAATTATTTTTAACCTTTTTTATTAATTGAATATAGAAAACCATGCGTGAGGAATATGAAGGGGAATAATGGTCACATGCAATTTAAGAGTTTTGATGTTATTTAATTTTTCTAATTCTCATTCATCAAAATTAACTAAGTTGAGACCTCTTTTTGTTAGTTGTACGTTTTTCAGTGGTTTCTATTTAATATATATATATATATATATCAGTGATCTTTGATGTCAATATTGTAGAATGAAGAATTGATTTGGATAAGAAAACATGGATTTTAGTTGAGATCCCAATATATTTTCAATAATTGATGTTCGAAAATATTATCTTAATTTATATTAAGTGGCTCTATATTGAAATATATAGTTCCTTTATATTGGATAAAGCATGAATATATTTACTGATTTGTTTTATGTTACTTGTTATTATACACATTACAATGAAAAATATATCTCCATGGAAGCATTGGGGGGTCTATTTATTTTTGAATACAATTGATTTTATCTAGAAATGAATTCTATTTTAAACTTACAATGAAGATTCATATATTTATATCATAATGGATTTATTAATTTCCATAGACATGATTTTGTAAAAGTATGAAGCTAAAATTAAAATTAGTGGATATTTAGAAAAGGGATGGTAGCTGTTATTGAGTTGTATATTTTGAAAATGGAAATCAAGGATTTTTTTAATAAAAACCAGTAAAAAATTCTAACATGTAAACATAAGAATAAATGGAATAATAAATATGATTTTTGAATAATTTTTGTGGTAGTTGTCATCGAGAAGTTTTGGAGTATGATGGGGGGGTGAAATCCCCTATATGGGGTAAAAGAATGTACAATGAATGATTGACACATGAGTGGGGTAGCATAGTGAAATTTTATTTTGTAGTGTAACTTAAGGTATTAGTTTGAGGGATTATGTATTGTGTTTTCTTATTAATAGGTGACTAATATCATATAAAAATTTATGTGGGGTTTATTCCATTAAACAAAATGAAGATATTATAATTAAAACAAGCATTTAATAATGAATTTATATTATATATTAGCCTATTACAAAGTATTAGATATGTCATGTCATGTATGTATATTATGTTTCTAGATAAATAAAACATTGAAATAAGAATTAAAACCTAGATTTCCACACTGCAATGAACAATGTTTATAGATTGTAACAAAAATTCTTACCTTTAAGAAACTTCCAAGTTGTTTATTCTATGGATATAATTATGGTGACTACATTATAATTCAAAAATCAAGGCCCACATCATAGTAATTTTTGATAATATTATTTAACAAATATTGAAATATTTATGTCTTTATTGATGGTGGAATAATATGTTCTATAAATATAAAATAATAAGTAAAATAACATAGAGAAAACTATTTTGTAAATATATAGTGGTTATTCAAAACCAAATGAGGAGTAATACCTTAGAGATAAAAATTATGGTAATGGTATCCTAGTGGTTTAGATTATTTAGACCAATATAATTCAAGAAACCACATTATCAAAGTCATGGACCATAAAAACATAATGACATGATATAAAAAATATCATGATCATGAGATAAAAATTCATTGTCTACATAAGTTATCTTATTTGTAGTGATTTTGTTGTTATTGATATAATTATTATATAATATCCTCTAAACTGATCTATTCAGTCATTTTATGTCATAAAAAATATTACTATAATCAAGATGGGGATGTTGATAATTGGTTGAATGATGTTAAAATAATGAAATTGAAATTGAAATTATAATTAAATCAATAATAAAATGTTATTTCTACGGTAAAGGATTAATATCTACAGTATATTTCAGTTTTTGATTGGTTTTGTGTGGAAAACATAGACTATATAGTATATAAATAATAAAATCCTAGAAGAATCAATGATAATATAAGATATTCCACAAATATTCTCCGGATAAAATTCTATATGTATGATCTAAAGGAAATCAATTATAGTTTATGTTTCAAAATAAGAAGACGAATAAAATGACGTGAGATGGGATTTGTGCATTGTGAAAGCATTAAGAAGATGAAATATAGATTATCTAGAAGAAATATATCATTCATAATGATTAGTATGAACAATAAATTTTTTTTCTATACAGTAATACATAGGTAAAATAAAATTAGTTCATTCAAGATGTTTTGAATGTAAGATAAGAGGAAGAAAATCAAATTATCCCTTCAAAACTAGATAGAGTAAATATTATTAAAGGCATTATTATTGTTACTTATTCAGTTATAAAGTATTAGGATTGTACTATAAATAACTAGTGGGATAAAGAATGGGTATGAGATGTACCATGTAATAGTATGAGTTTAGATAATAACACAAGTTCAATGATAAAATCTATTCATTGTATATACCAGATGATTTTTGTGGGTTGTATAATCTTAGTGGAATAAATTTTAAAAAATTACTATATTTATCATATTTATAGGTGAACATAGTAAAAATATATTTTTCATCTTTGTTGGATGTCTTCTGATGTGTTCCATGTAATGTTGAAGGTGAAAATATAGAATGATAGACCCATACCCCTCAAAAAGTGGATGAGGTAAATAGGGTAAAAAATTAAAAATAATAAATTTTTATTAAAATCCACTAACAAGTAGTCAAAACACCCCTAGTTTTAAATACATACCTATGATGTCCCCTTAGACTGTAATGATTTATTTTATCCATTAAATGAAACACATCCAATTTTTTATAAGAAAAATAATTACATATAATAATGAGGCAAGAATAAGAAAAATCTGGGTATAAGAATTTATTAGTATCAATTACATTATTTAAATTTAAATTTATTTTATCAATATTTTTTCTTATAATTGTTGAGATAAAATTTGAAGGAATGGGGTTTTATTATTTTAAAGAGGGGTTATCTTTGTATTAATATTTTATTTCCTTTACTGTTATATTCAAAACTAAATTATTTATTTATAAATTAAAATGGGAATGGGAATGGAAAATAGAAATCAATTTTTTGTGTGAATTTTCATGATATGCTTATTTAATATTTAATAACATACATTATGGGAGGTTAGTTATTCATGTTATTTTTTATGGATGTTTCTTTACTACAATTTCATTAGAGGTCTTGGTCAGGGTATAGTCATCATGATTCAATATCTAGATTCTATATTTATTAATGGTTTTCCTTATCATGATTTTGCTAAGGGATTCTATGAAAAGGAACCCATTATTGGGTTTGGTGCCTTGTTAATATGGTTTGAGTGGTTCTATTTGAATGTTGAGTTTTATTTTGAGTATTATTAATGTTTCCATGCCATTTTTTCTCTAATATTTTCCATGGGTGGGTCAATGATTCATTAAAATGATGTTTCAAGAATAGGAATAGAGAAAAATATCAAGGGGTTATATTGAAATCTTATTTGGTATGAATAGTTTTGAGATAGTTTGACTGTAGAGTCATGTGACTACTAGAGTGATAGGTAAAATTGTTTAGTTTTTATGGTTTAATGGGATTTAGAAGCTTCCAAATAGTGCATTTCTATTTAATATAAAATTAGAAATATAATAAAGCTATTAATTATACAGTATAAAATATAATTTTTAAATTTTAATTAAACATGGTTAAAAAATATGGTTGATGTGTAAAAAATAAATAAAAATCAAAGATGGTAAAATATTGGTAACTTATTAAGTGAAGTGGATTATTTTTGTTGTTTTTTTTATTACCGTTGGTTTGTTCTTATATCTCGAGGTTTCATTGTATTTCATGTTCCTCACTATTTTAGGCTATTATTGATATAATTTTGTTAGAATAATGGGGTCATGAGTAGTGAAGAGTGATATAGACCATGATATAATGTATTAATTTTTTAATAATTATGTACTTTCTATATTATCTTGAGTCCTGAGTTAATATATATGCGTGAAAAGGTAATTATGTTTCAAGGTTATGATTATGATGAATTGATGTATTATAGTAGATATATATATGGGATGTAATGTTTTTTGGTCTAGTTGTTTATATATATTAGATGATTTGGTATCATGGTTTAGATGTGGACACTTAATGAGGGATTAACATGGAAGTTAGAGTAGATGTTGTTGTTTCTATCTTGCTGATGTCACAATACTATAACGGGGAGGAAGCATATATATCTAAGGATCATATTTTGGAGGAGGAGGAGGAGGGTATATGGTTGATTTTCTCAATGTTTACATTAAACCATATATATATATATGGTTTTATTATGTAGATTTATGGTGGTTTCCTAAGTGTATATTTAATTTTTTTTATAGTTCTAGTGCACAAAGATTATTATTGAGGTGGTGTCTATATTGTTTTATTATTATATCCTGCTCAATTAGTGAGGGATTTCCCAACTGTGGTTTACTATCTATTCGATAGTAATAGTAGCCCCTGAATTTATATGTCAATGTCTTGGTAAATTTATGAGACTTTTTACATTATTTATATTGGTGATATTATTAGAGTTTATTTTATTATTAATTTTATATTTAGGTGTTTTATAAATTCAAATCCCTTGATAGTTATGGATTTTGTTTTTATTTTTTTATTATGGGGATGTTTTTAATGTTTATGTAATATTTGAAGAATTCTGGGTAACTTATGATTAAAAATGATGTTTATTTGTTTACATTAATGATTATTATCATTTTTCTACATTTTTTATGTTTCAATTAGTTCATATCACAGATATTTACTATTTTATGTATATTTCACATGGATAATGATTTATTTAGAATTATAATTATGTTGGGTACTCCCAGGTTCTCCCCTGAATATATTTTCTGGAATTTTTTACCAATATTCTAAGGTAGATCAAAGTAGACGTTTGGTATCTCTATTAATGGTTAGTGGATCAATTGTTTTATGATGATCCTTTTCTAAAACATGATTTTTTTGTTTTTATTAAACAGGTTGAGGATGAACACTATTATTGGGATGAAAATAGGGGAAACCTATTTAAACTTGTATAATGTGAAACACATTACATAACATGAAATCCAAAATACATGTGACCTAATGGCCTAGAGAAAAATTATCAAAATAAAAAATTTAGAACTAACTTCCATTGGAAAAAATTCCAAAACAAGGCTTGGATTATTATTTAAAATTAATTCTCAAAATCCATAACATGTAGTTTTCCAAATAAAAATAAAGATACTACCCCCTAAAAAGTTAGTTTCTATTGTTGTGGACCATCTCCCCACCCATAATTTTGAACCACTGTCATCATATACCATCATTTCACATATAACGATTATAAAAAATCAACATTTCCTTTTCAATGGGCCACTGGTAAGATAATACTTAAATGAATGTTCCATAGATCCTTGAACACAGTAATAGAAAATGATATTTTATAAATGGTCACAAGGACCTGCTTACAAAAAACCACCAACCAATACAACTGATATTCTCTTCCACTATAAACTACCATTGGGATACCCATCCATTGTAGAATCAGTACAAAATGTTAAAGAATAAATGTTGACTGGAGCTATGTAATTATTTTTACTGAACAACAAAATATAATGCTCTAGATATGAGTATCCTACTATAAATCCTATTTTTCTAGAAATGTCTCTTGACCTATAAGTGAAATAGGAAGATGAGAATCAATAGATAAAAAGAGAAGTTCCATATATTTATCATCTAGATATGATCCAAATCTAAGATTGTGATAGTGATTAATAGATTTGTATGTAATTCTTTAGAATGGATGTCATTAATCTCAGGATGGTATGTTCTGTTATGATTAATTCATTCTCCAAAAAATATGTTACATTCAGGTTTGGGTGGTTATTTATTTAATGCAATAATTAGAGTTGATTTTATATTTTTATATATACTCTTGTTTTTCATAAGTGTAACAATTATTAAGGGCTAGTTTTACAACATTTATGATGGTTGACCATGGAAAATTAGACATGGGATTAATGGGTAATTGTCACCTATATTAGTATCCTAGTGGGGATTGTTGAACCCCATAAGGGTTTTCATTAAGTTAAGATAAATTATTTACTAAATTTTGGATCAGTTTATAACATATGATAATAGAAATTGTGTGTTTTCATTAGATATCATGCATGATAAATTATATATTAAAAATTTTGGTGATGACTTAGGGATTTTCATGGATAAAACTCTTAAATATTATATTTTATGTTTAATTAATGGAATAATATATGGGATAATAGTGTTTAGGTTACTAATTTTTATGGAATATATACATGTATATATATATATATATTTATATATAGGTTTGTTTGTTTTGTATAGTTATTGATAATAAGTGTTATATTATGAGGTTGGGATTAATTTTTTTTAAAATAAATACATATTTATTATTGTAGATGTAAAAATTAAAAATTATTTGAATTGTAGAAGAATATAATGAGAAATCTATCTAGAGGAAAAAAACCACACTAGAGAATCATAGGTTTGGATGTGTTATATAATGAGTGGAGTTATATATCAACTATGATTAGATAATCCACAATATATATATCAAGGTTGTGATGCAATTATGGATTTATAAGGTTAACTTCAAATCACATATGGTCCAATCATTTTTTGGTTATGGAAAGGTTAGACCATGTGAGGAAGATATTTTTGTTTTGTGAAAGTATTATGAAATAAAGAAAATGAATAATATAAAGGTATATAGAATGAAGTTACTAGCCACTCTTGAAAGACCACAAATAGTCTTAAAAGCTATTAGTTTAGATAATAATGTAATATAAATGATTTTCATTTATCGAGAATGGGCCAATACACTATAAAGGGGAAGTTTAACTAGGCCCCAATGTGGGGGGAATAATGGACTACTATAGTGGATAATCAGTAAGTGATTTTCCAGTTGGAGTAGAGGGGAATTAAAATGTATAAGGGAGTGGTATTTCATTTGTTAGTCTGATGTGATACATCATGAGGTAACTGATGAATTAAATTTATAAATATTACATAATTTATTATGAATATTCACTACATAAAAAATTATACATTCCCTGAAAATGTAATGGTTTATTATTTCTGGTGGATAGGTAAATATACTTACTATTTCATAAAATATCATCAACTTATCCCACATAGTTATTCGTATTAGTACCATTCTCAAAAGAACATTCTTAGAACCTCCATCAAAATGTGTGGATGAATTTTTTTGTAAGGGTGATATTAGATTATCAATAATTTAAAACAAAGAAGATATCAATAAATAATGATATATGAGCTTAATGGTAAGAGAACACTATCATAAAACAATAATTTCATACCCAATTTGTTAAATATCTTCAGTTTTGATTCAAAGTATAAGGATTTGTCCTAAAAAATTAAAATGTTATAAAAGGGTAAGTTTTTTTTAAAACCAATTGATATCCTTGAGATCATATCACAAAAAATTAATGTGTCATAATAATGAACTTATAGAAACCTAAAAATTTATAAATAGTAAAATGTTCAGGACATGGAATTAGGTCCCTGTATAATATTACGAATATGAAACCATCTCTATAGATAAACTATAAACATGAAACTAGGTCCATGCATAATGTTATGAACATGAAAATAGGACCACACATGGCGTAATATTATCAATAGTTATCCATATTTACCAAATTCATTGAAGTTTTATAAAAACCCATACATCATATTATCCATTCTAATGTATGACATAAGTACATAGAAACATTTATCATTTCATCATAGATTAACCCATGGAAAAGAAAATAGGATACATAAATATATATGCATCCTAATCATAATCCATAAAGAGAATGAATAATCTATATATCATTAGAAAATATCTATACATAATCATAAGTAACATTAGTGGGAATTTTCATATATGAAATTACTTTAAATAAATCAGTAGACATTTCTTTTGGAAAATACCCATTTTGTTTGGAAATCATTTATTTGAATTCAAAAAAATTCTATAATTTAAATAAAAAAATTATATCTAAATGATCATAGATACTATAAAGTATTATTCTAATAAAAGACTAGTCATGATAGCATGGAAATTCATTCATTTAGTGGTCATTAAAATAATGATTCCATACAAATAATTGGTTACAATCTTTGGAAAACAAAAAATGTATAATTTTAAAACTTTTATAGAATGTTAACTATTTTTAAAAAATAACTTAATATATCATTTTATGATTGTGAAAATACAATTGTAAAAATTGTATATAAAACATGGACATGGAAAAAAAATTCATCAACCACATATGAAATAATGTAGTGTTTTTCTTTAGAAAATGTTATCTATAATTTTAAATACCAAATAAGAGAAAATGTGATTGTTACGTTAATAATATAGGAATAAATAAATTATAAGACAATATATTGGGTTTATAGGTTATTTCACATATAATTTCACTCAATGAAAATTTTTCCTAGACCATTCTAAATGAAAATTAGATTTTAATACAAACCCTAACCTCATGTCGTGTCCTGCTTCAAATGTGTTTGAAACTCTAATGAAATAAATATTAATTCATTATAAATATATTATAGAATCATATCGTAAGATAAAGTTCAATGTATTATTATTTGATAATTTCTAATTTTCCTTTTATTAACAATTTACCATTAAATAATACATTTAGGCAAAAATTTGTCTTTTCCTATGTATGTTTTGGTTTAATCGTACTGATACTTACACCATAATCATGGATTAATCATATAAAGTATCATTATTATGAATTAATTATCATATTTATTCAATATATATACATTATTACTATTTATATAATGATGTTATGAATATTTAATTACATTAATTCTTTGTGGTTATAGTCAATATATATGCATGAGTGTGGTTTTCACTTTTCAATGCTTTGAAAAAAAGTATGGAAAAGTATAATTCACACATCTAAAGTCAATTTTGTATCATTAAAACAATGTATAGTTATTAATTATATTTTTATTACTATCTATGTATGTATAAATGAAAATTTATTAGCATCGGTTTACGAATGTGGTAATCCACATGTACGCATATACGATGTTATCCTTTTCCAATGAATGAGGGTTTTAGGTGATAGATAAGAACATATAATTAAATAATAATTTTTTTCATAAAAATAATATTTAAAAATTAAATAAAACATAATAAAAAACTGAAAAATATAGCGGTGAAAAATGAATCGTATCTCTACATTGAAGTCGTAGTACACACATATCCACCAGCGCTACTTCCATTTCTCATTAGATGGAAAAGAGGTGGAAAATGGTTCTACCATAATAATAATAAAATCTAAATATAATTATTATATTGTATTATTTATTTTATTTTTGGTACAATAAATTTATAGGATGTAGATGAAGAATGAAACTAAAATAATATCAGTAAGATCATATACCTCTTCATTGAGAAATACCACTTGAATCTATTATTAAGGACCTTTGGGATGGTCGATTAAGAAGATAAGAACCTATTTAACATGAAATTATTATTTGAAAAATATTTTGGAATGGTTTGTATTAGATATGGGGATTATGTGGTGTATTTAATTTAGAATATGGTTCCCCTTTTATAAGTGTCAGGAGTGGAAAACTTGTAATTATAAAGAATATAAAACTTTTATAAATCCAATTTAATTGGATAGTCCACAAAATTTTTCAGAAATTAACATATAATATTATATAGAAGAAAAAAATTATTAAATATAAGTTGTAAAATTTTCGGTTATTTTAACCCTTATATCTTTAGTTTATCCCCTTGTTAAAGCCTTTAACCTTTACAATAGTAATTAATTTTATGTTGGTTAGTATTCATATTGACAAACAACTATGTTGAACATGTTATATAATATTAATTATACTGATTACAGATATATATTCCATTTAAAAATGTAAAAAACTTTATAATTTGCCGAAATTCATTTAAAAAATCTGAGAAAAATGCAACAAAGTCTTTTTTCAAAAATATACTTTTGGGAATAAAATTTATTTTAAATTGAAACCTTACTATGAAAAAAATAATATATTAATGTTAAAATATTTTTTTAATATTTTATCTACACTTTTAATTATAATTATTCATTAATAGTTATTAATATAATATATTAGAAAATTGTATTGTGTGCATAAAATTAGTTTTTTTTTGGAAAAATTCATCTTTTATATATTTAATTAAATTTATTTGATTTCTTAATCAGTTTTTAAGGATTGGTAATTTTATAAATATTTAAATAATAAGTTTGAATAATTTATTTAGTCCTATTCATATAGTTGAATCACACAAATATGTGCTAACTGCAACATTTAGTAATAATAATTCAACAGTCTATCGTTTTTCATTATAACTCAACATTTCATGTAAATCATACTATAAAAGAAATAAAATTTACATTAATGGAAATATATCAAAAAAATATCGAGGTGTTTCTCTATATTAAATTTAGACTACAATATCTAAAATGGTTCTATTCCATATGATATTTTTCTTTTACAATTGTGATGAGTTATTTTCTACACTGTAGTATATATATCAAGGCTATATAAATGATGGACTTGTTTTTAAATGTTTCACATAAGTTTTTAGTTTTCCTACTCCATGAAAAATGTATTGTTCCATAATGGTGTTGAGAAAAGTATTTTATAGTTTTAATGTTTGTGTGATTGAGTCAAGGTGGATGTGATGACATTGCAAGGAGAGATGAACCTATTTATGGGGACCTTATATATTTAGTTCACCAAACCATAGAAAAGAGGATCCATCCCAACTATTATATAGATATAGACTAATAAAACAAAAATAATATTTGTGTTGTGGAGGGTTTGATTTCGGAATATTGATGGAAGTTATAATCTCTGAGTATTTATGATATTACTCTATGGAATAATATATAATGTCAAATCTTCTTTGAAGGTTGTATATTTATAAGTGTTATGTTTTTTCATTGGATAGTAATTTATGTGGCTGTAACTAATTTTAGAAATTTATTTCGAAGTGTTTCTCAATTAATGAAAAAATGAATTTAAACATGTCATTCAATTTATGATATGGTGAGGAACACATTATAATGTAGGAGATCATTCCATGATCATGAAATTACTATAAATATAGAATATCCAAATTAAAAATATATAAAGGGATTAATGTCTTGGTATTTTAGGTTATAAATAATATTTAATGGAACTAAATTGAAACACTAAATATTTGGTAAACCTAGAAATATATCTATAGCATAATAATAAGGATAATTAATATAAACCACAAAATTTATTGTTGCGTTCTTATAAAACAACTTGTATCAGTTATTACAGAGGACAACATGGAAAATTGAATATAAAAAAAATAAGATACATTTCCACATTGATATATATAAATTTTAGATAAGTGATGGGAAATAGTAATGGAAAATCAACAAGATACCATTGAAGGACTTTTCGAAGGATAAAGTGAAGAAAATTTTGTTGGGTATCAATGTAGATATAATTTAAGTTTCATTAACTTGAATGAGTGAAAGGAATCATTGTCACTTCTTGAAGTTATTTCTTCCAAAAAATAGTTAACGTGAAATCTTTTTTAATGATGATATTTTATTCTAGAATGTATTAACTATATTTTTTGTAAACTTTTTCTAAATAATTCAACTATTACTATTTTTACTTGGTGCGCCTCAAAAAATTTGTGATATTGTTCTTAGATTGTGGGATAATATGTTATTCAATTTTATTAAGTAGTGATCTATGTAATAGGTTGAGGGAGGGATGTTATAATAGGGTTATAATTCATAACCAATAAACCATTATATGGGGAGTGATCCCATGATGAAGTTATGTCATAATATAGGATTTTTAAATGATGTTTTTTTCCTGAAAAAATGTGTGTTTTATAAAATTATACACAAAACAAATATAGAGGAACCAAATAAACCATATCTCATTAAAAAATATCATTACAATATCCATCTATAACTAAAATTAATATTTTAAACATTATATTTTAAAAAATATATAAAATAAAAAATCTAAAATGGGAAAATTTGGATAGCCCCAATCATCTAGAATCATCATCCCGATATAAAAAACTATAGAAATGAAAAAATATATTAGTAATCCACACAACATTATAGAAAATGAAAAAATTTCATTAGGTGGAGTTTTTGTGAATATTGAGTAAGATAGCAATGTTTTTTATAGGGAACAATGTGAACACTGTAATAGTAATATAATCTTTGGTCAATATAATCGTTGGCCCATTTGATCATTGGGAGTTATACCCTTTGGTAAAACATTCCACTATAAGTATAGTTTATAATTATTAAAGAAAAATTATAATTAATGATGAAAGGATAAATGATGGCCTCAACTAGTAGAGTAATGCTATTTGAAGCCCATTTATCAGAACATGGGAGAGAGGTAGTGTCATTGGGGTTCTCCCATGGCCAAACCCAAGCCAAGAAGCCACAAGATATGTCTCAAAAAAATCCCATATGGGATAAGTTCAACTTAGTAGACATTACCACTCATTCAGTAGTAGCTGATACACCCCATAAAACTATCACCATCACACACTTAATCTATTAGGTGTACGCTGGTGTAATTAGGGGGTATTTTGGTAGTAATTTGTTACTAATATTGGGATTTAAATTTTATAAATAAAATTAATATTTAATCAATCCCATTTTGAGAATTATATTTTTAATAAAATATATGATTATGTAAGAAAAATTTTATAAATTAATTATTTGATGAAAATAAATGAAATTATTTTTAGAAAATTAACACACATTTATAATAAACTCATGTATTATGAATAATGGTATCTTTAATGAAATAGGTTTTTAAATAACTCTTTTTTATATATAAATGATAACATTATTTTGAATGCCCAAGGAAATTTTTGTGTCTCAAATTTTACTCTGCCATAAAAATAAACTATTTTTAAATAACATAGGATGTTTATATATAAAAGTTAAAATTACAATATTTATAGAATATTTTTTAAAAAATAATTATTAAATTTTAAATCTGCATGAGAGAATTTTGTTATCATGATTTTTTTTGAATTGTTTGAAATGATTTATTTTTTATTGAATAATAAAAATACATTTTTGGGTTTTTAATAAGTTTTATGACATAATATTTAAGTCACAATGATATACTAATTAATTAATCTCAGTCAAAGAAATAAAATAGGTTAATATTATGAATTTGAATATATTGAATCAATTATCAAACATATAACTGACTTTCCATAGTCTAAAATGAAATTGTGATTTTAATAAATTATTTATTATAAAATTTACTTCTCCATGTACAAAGAAGTATAACAAATGGTTATTGATTATAATGGATTAAAATTTCATAAAATGTGACTCAACTGTCTAAAACGATGAAAAAATCACGATTAATCCAATGGTTTTTCATTTTCCACAACCTAGATTTCCAGGTCCTATTATTGGAAATTATTAAATAAATCCTCAACACTTTCTATAAGAATCCACCAATTTCACCTTTCACCTTCACTCAAAATCCATCATCCATGATGATCTTATCAACTTTCCCCCAAAATAACCACCCAAGGTGTCTTTAATCCCCCAAGTCTCTATCCTATTGTTTTTGGAGAAAATCATCAAGGTAAGGTAATTATCTTCAAATTCTTTTCAAGTCAAGTAATTGTTTTTGTTTACATCATCTAAAGGGTGTGTTACATTTTTTTTATTATTAATTTTATCATACTATTTTTGTGAAATATGGTTTTATCATTGGGAAACCATTATTCTCTCTCACTTTACTTTTTCCTAAATCTATGTTTAATACATGTCATAGTTATGAATTAGCTTCTCAAATTTCTATATTTTACTAGATGAATTATTATATTGTGAATACCCAAACCATTTATTAATCCATGGGATGGTTTATATATGTTAATATGATTTATTGATTTTGGTATTTACATATAAAAACAAACATTCCCTTTCATTGGGTTGAAAATAATTTTATGTTCAATCGTTTAGGAACTTATATACTCAATGCTTCTACATGAAACCACTCCATTATTGTCCTTAGGTAATTCACAGAATAATTTATTATGATCAATGTAAGTTGTATTAAATTAATAATAGTGAATTTTGAACCCTAATATCACTACAATAGATTAGGTAATGAATTTTATCAATTGAGATCAAATGTTTTACGATAACTTAGTTGAAAACCATGGTAATTTCCATTTATGGAACCTTTTTGATAAACTATGGTGTTATTTTGATGATTTCCCCATTTTTATATTGCACACACATTTTAATGTTATGTTAAATGTTCATTTTTATGATATTCCTCATGTTCTCTTGTACAAAATATGTTATTAATCCCCATATTCTTATTTCATATGCCTATTTATCATAGTATAAATGCCTCCCTTTATTATTCCCCTACTAGGATTCATTGTAACCCCCTTCATTTGATGTATTTACCTGAAATATTATATGGTGAAAAAATAACTTAGGCTGAACCCATGAATAATCCTTTCATGGGGAATATAACAGTGTCATTTGCTTTCTTATATTATGTTCCTAATTCCAATGAAACTAAACTTTGAAAGATCATTTGTTTTTACCATGTAATGTAATTTTTATGTAATAAAAATATAAGATGTCTCAATTGGTATTAGAGGAATTTTTAGTTAT
The DNA here is from genome assembly GCA_963277665.1 of Viscum album. Classification (NCBI taxonomy): domain Eukaryota; kingdom Viridiplantae; phylum Streptophyta; class Magnoliopsida; order Santalales; family Viscaceae; genus Viscum; species Viscum album. Next base: position 1,657,907,440 of record OY728119.1, read on the forward strand.
ATTTTGTAATTAAGACATGAAATCTTTAATATTAATACTAGGGATAATTATAAATATAAAAACATATAATTTAATTTTTGTGAAGCATTTAACAAGTGGTTTTCAAGAAATGAAATCCCTATCTGGATACTAAAAATGAATGTGGATCTAGAACTGATGTTTCTAGAGGTAAAGGACTAGAAAAAATTGTATTGATATAGACTCTATTGGGAATCAGTTCATGGAAATATGCCTTGTTTCACCCTATGATTTAAACTCCCGGGGGGATATTTTTGGTTAATCACAATCTTTTTATTAACAATTATGATGGATAAATATAAAATTAAATTTTTTAGAGCAGATTATATAATAACATATCTATTTAGGATTTTTTAAGATACAAACTCCCTTTAAAATTATAAAATTCATAAAATTAACACAGTTTTCTCTATGGTTTTCTTGTTTTTCAAAAACTGGCACTAAATAGGAGGAGTTACATCAATGATGAGTGAGATGGATGATAGAATAATGACCTTAATAATATAATTGAATCTATAAAAGTAAAATCATTAGGTTAATAAATCAATTATCTTGAGTTATGAATAATATATTGAACCATGTTGAGTGACTGTATTCACCTCAAAGTGATTAATATTCCATTGATTCCTTCATGCATCAACAACCACCTTATTTTAGTGGATCTACAAACCTATTGATTTTTGAGCAGTTGATTACATTTATAGAACATAAATTTTCTAAACTATTATATTTAGAGATAAATATAGTTACTCAGGAAATATATGTTCTATAATGAGTAGCTGATAAGTGTTGTAAACTAATTACAACCCTATGGAAAATAAAGAAGATTGATAATATGGAGTGGGAATAGTTCAGGGGAATATTTATCAATAAATATGTTCACCATTCTATGTGAAAAATGGATATTAAATTCATAAATATATTGTATATATAAAATTAATTAGTGGGAATATATGAAATGAACCATACAATACATTCTTGATACATCCATAACATTATTATGTGTCATAATGGAATGGGATTACAGTGAACTAATACATAATATGTGGTGGAATTTAGAAAACAGAGACTATAAAGGCTATGAGGAGATATTGTAGAGTGATATAAAGGTTGAATTGATGTTTTGAGGGAGGTAGAGGTCACATAAGTCAAATAAAATGAATAGAGAAATGGAGAGAAAAGAAGGGAAAAAGTTTAATCATGGAAGAGGAGGAATGGAAGTAAATTTTTTGATGTTATGAAATGTGGGAATAATAATTATAGGAACTTATTTTTTGGGAGTGGAATATGATAATAGTGTATAATATATGGTTACATTTCTTATAATTATCATGGTGAGATGAAGACTCAACTTCACAGCACTAATGAAAAATGGAAGACTGTGTACGAACAACCTAAGGTTCAACGCACATTGTGTGGACATATTGGAAAGTTTTCAAATCAATGATCAAATAAAAAGATAAGAGATATAGAACACCATAATCCTCATTGTAAGCAACGAGAGAAGTTTTAGGAATTTTCAATCATAATGGTGAAGGTATATGATCCAAGTGATGTGGTGGTAGATACACTCACTGTGATCTCAAAGATAAAAATTACTTAATTTTGTTATATCTCTATCAATACTAGTCTTCATTCATGTTTGAAAATAATATTTAATCAATACCTGAGTTCATATAAGTATAGTTATCAGTTAAGACTCCTTGATGGATTATCCAAGACCAAATAGTGCGTTGAAACTGTCATGTTTACTATGATGAGTACGATGTCATTGTTAATTAATTACCAATTCCCATTGTAGAACTCGACACATTAATTGTTATGTAGTGTATCTAAAACTATAATTATACGATCAAATATAGGAGAACTAAAATTTTATTAGTCTTGATTAAGAAACCTATAGTTACATTTGAAGGAGATATATCCTTACATGAGGTTTTTTAAGAAGCACCTCACATAGCCTTATTTAAGGCGATGACTGCTGAAGAGGGAAAATGAAATGAAATCATAAGTAAAAAAAATTTCTCCCACATTTTTAAATACATTGTCTTATTTCCTTAATAGTTACCAAGATCTCCCCTAGAATAGAGGTAGTTTACTCTATTAAAAACACACCTGGAGAAATTTCGATATCAAAAACCCTATATAGAATGGAATATGTGGAGTTTTAAGAATCAATGGAATTACTTCAAGATCATTTAGAGAATGTATTTATCCAAAATACTGTGTCTCCTTATAGATAACCTATTATTTTTATAATGAATATGGATGTATCAATTTTTATTTTCATTTATTATAGAGAACATGACCTGATTATAGTGAAGAACAAGAACCCACCCCCTTGGATTGATGGTTTATTTAAAAATCATTATGGGGGATAGTTCTTGTGAAATATTAACCTCTGATAGGGGTATAATCAATTGAGGGTGAATAAATAATATATTTAAAATAGTACCTTCCAAATAACATATGAGAATCATGAGTTTTTTATTCTATTTTTCATGATTAATGCTCTTAATATATTTATGGATATAAAGAATAGAGTCTTTAAAGAATACCTTGATAATTCCATTGTAGTTTTATTAGGGACATGTTGATATATTCCAAAATTCATGGGGATCATAAGGGTCATCTAAGGGTTTTTTGAAACTCCTTGGAAAGAAAAATAGATTATGAAGAAATCCAAATCATATTTCAAAGTCTCAAGACAAAAATAAAAGAAATAAAATACATAAAAAAATTCTAGGAACCTACACTGAGGATCTACACTGGGAACCAACATGGAACCTCCTAATCTAGATTATCTTCACATGTTCTACTTATATAGACCAGGGAGTAGCATCTTCACATCATACCTACATGGATGATCTATAAAGAAGGGTTACACGATAAAATAATTTTTTACACCAACGCAGAGTAGCTACGAGGAAGAGCTATGTGGCCGACCATCGACAACGAACTACTTTATACTATCCCCCCTCCTTTTTTATAAATAGGACCTTTGGGAACCTCATATGAACATAGAAAAAAGTTGTAAAAGTCTTGAAGCTCCCATTTCATAGATATTTTTCCTAGGTCCACCAAATGTTCTCACGAATCTCTCTAAAAACACAATAGAATATAGAATTAGATGGGATAATCATGTTTGGAAATCCTTTAAAAGTATGAAGATTTCATAGGATTGGTTCTCCAATGTCACGAAATATTTTTTTAGTCATTGCTAAGACATATGTGGCACACCTACCCAACATATCTTCACGGTATACCTATGTGAAATACATACATGAGATAGCTATACTGCATAGCTCCACTCAATGAATACACATATCTCCTTGTAATGGCTTTTCAAATCCACTCATGGTAGGCGTATCTTCTTTTGTGGTTCCCTTATCTAAAAGGTAATAAGTTGAATCATCGACCAAATCTTCCTGACTTATCAAACCTTTGGGAAGGTCACATCAACATGTATCCTATTTTGGTTTGAATATCTACAATAAGAGGTTTCTATCATTCATCTTATAAGGGATTAAAGATCATTGTAATGTTTGTAGGTTTTTATATCAATGGTCACATAGATCCTTACCCTAAAGAGAATTTTCGAAGGTTCTATGTCATAGATTTTGTGAATGGGACTCTAACCTCCCCTTATCATCTCTAGGACTTAAAGCCTCTGGTTCCAAATAGGGAGAGTGAGGGTCACACTTTCATTTCCATTCAAACAATGTAAATGTCTCCCACATATATTGAGATCCAATTAGGGAACTACCCCCTGAGGTAAGTCTATAATATTCTAAGATCTAGGCCTTATGACCTCTAAAGTCATCCCACATTGAGAGGTCCATCACTCTACACCCTCACCCCCATCATCTCAACTTCATTTTATGTAGGCCCACCCTCTCCCATCAGCGGAAGAAAGAGTGTGTGGTTTGTTGAATCTTTCACATCCTCTAATTTATCAAACAAATAATGAATCATGTGGGATTAGAAAATTTTGATGATAAAAATATCCAAAAATTAATAACCACTTGAATGATTAGATCCCTGATTCCCACCATAATTGGGATACGTAGGAATCCATCAACAAGGGCTCATGCTCATTGGATATCCTATATAGGAATCCAACCACAATTCCCTTAATCTAATCATCCTCCTTAAGAGTATGCCCTGAATTAATCCCCCCCAAAATATCCATGAGTTACGACATCAGTCACAGACCTTGTTATAAGGGAATACTATTTATAAGTAAGCCCCAAACTATTTCTCCCAAAGATCTACCACTATGAGACACAATGAACTACGTGGGATTTGATTCCTATATAAATATTATATGTACAAATCCTCAATAAGGTTCAAACCCACCATTCAAAAACAATCATGATATTCCTCATCCTTATTCCCAATAGGGTCTAATCTAACTTGGGAACTCATATCTCATTTAGGTTCCTTGGGATACTTATACATAAGTCCCACACCAAGCTTTGATGAATCACCATCTATGTAGACATCCTTACCACATGACATTAAACATTATGGTTAGGACCTTATCACATGACCTTTAAAAGTATAATGTGTCCCATTAAGCGAAACCAAATGATGAGAGTTCTGATTCCATTGACAAGGATACATAGGTTGACCATTTGTGGGTATGATCCCAACATCAAAACAATCTTTTACTTAGATAGTTGATAATATATTCCAAATTACCCCACTAAGTTGCTTAAAAATCAGTGTTATCATAACAATGGATAAGAGAGTCTATAAATATTATATTAAAGGATAACATTGACTGAGAACCTCAAATGCATATAGAGGTCTCTATTAATGAAGAACCTTGAATACATATGGATGATTATAAATTTCACACATGCTAATAATTTATTGAAAATTTCAAGGGAAACCTATGTTATACAAGTTATGTTAATAAGGATTAAACAAAATATCATAAATATATAAAAGAGCCCTGGAGTAGGCAATAAATTCCCCCAAAAATGGTTTGATGAGTTTAACCTCCCATCCTCTTGACCAATGTATGTTCATAAGCATCAGAGGTCCAAACATTAAAAACACTAGCCTTTAGATAGAAGGTACCTTTGGATAAATAACCATTGGATGTTTCCTGTTCCATAAATAAATAAAATGGAAACCACCAAAAAGTTGTGATTCCAAACCAGAACACACGTTCCAAGGGAGAGGAAACAAAAAATGGTGAAACCGACGTTAATCCCTAACCATGTTGATTGTATTACCCATCTGTTAGGCCCCTATAAATTGATAAAGGAATGAAATACAAAGGAAGCAATATCACATGTGTCTATCTATAAGATGTTACCTTAATGGATTTCATTATTTGTATTTTTTAATTTTTCATAGAACTCACTTCACTCCAAATGGATTCCTTCATGTTTTCACCTGTTAATGCCTTGTCCGCTGCTTCAATCAGATCCTCATCTGTTGGATGGACGTCATCACCAACACAACATCTTTAAAGATGGGTCATAAATGTTTTTCAATAAGAATAACGTAAACATGGTACTATCCCAACCCAAGAGGTTTCCTCACATGGTCTCCAAATTAATAACAACCTCTGATTGTCCGGTCAACGATGACCGGTGGTCAAGAATTAGACGGTGCTAACCACCATCATCAATAGTTTTGGGTTGTTAACACTAGAATGAAATAATCAGTCCCTCCCATACTATACAGAGGTGAATAGGTAACTCATTGCCTCAACTCAATGACACAGGGGTCCTTACTAAGGGAACCCCCCAATAATTGCCGCTAATAGAATCGTGCAGCTGTGAACCCCCAACATGATAGAGGTGTTGCCTTCGGTTGTTCGGCCCGAGTCCCTCAGAACCGGGCATGCAAGACAAACATTCAGGGAAATCATACATACAACAGGGAGAAGGTTCTTACCTTTCCCCGTTCATAGAAGTTCATCAACCTAACTTGGTGGAATACAGAAAATGGGTACTCACACTCATATTCCCTAATTTTTCCGGCCATAAAACTCTTCTGAAGGAACGCATCCAATCCTAACATTTAAACTTGGTGGAGTACCATGAGCAGGCACATATAACTACTTATAAACTATCAATAAGTGAGAAGATTAATCTGGCTATATTCAAGGAATCCCACCAATCAAATATTATGGAAACCTATAAGCAGGAACATATACCTTTCTCGACTCACCAATCATGCCAGTAGTATCATCTATCAGCATTGAAATAAGTATATCAACCATGCTTGGTGTAAAATAATCACCAGGAACATACCCCTACCAAAATCCATCAAACATGCCAATATTCTCATTTTGCAGCACCTGGAGAAATTATTTGAAAATCTCCAATGACAAACCTGGGGTAGACTCAACTATCTACCCCCAAACACGATTATTGTCAATATCAACTAATAGGAATGGGAGGACATGAGAATGCACATGAACATAATCCAGATACATAATGGAATTATATTCATGTTCCAACCACTGAAGTCACCAAACACATTTTAGCAACGGTGAAAGGGAAGACCCACACTACCACAAAACAGGGAAAGGGAAGCACTTTCCTTTATCAGTGCTAAATGGAAAGCGTTGATAAAGGGGTGTGACTTTATCAGTACTAGATAAAAGCGCTGATAAAGAAAACCTTTATCGGTGCTAAAATAAGAGCTGATAAAGGTGTACCCTTTATCAGCTCTTTTTTTAGTGTCGATAAAGGGAACATTTATTAGTGCTGATAAACATTTTTATTCATAATTTATATAAAATTATAATATTTATAATAAAAAATATTGTTTTTTATATTGATTAACAATTATCTAAAAATATATAGAAATATATACTCTTTATTATTATAATTATTAAAAAATAATAATATATTTAACTTATATATCATTTTAAATAAATATTAAAGAATATAAATAAATTATTAAATAAAAACCATTGGAACCATTATCATAACTTTTAATGAGCATAGATAAAGGTATGTTTTATCAGAAATTTTATTTTAGAGCTGATATAACATACCTTTATCAGAGATTTTAACAAGCATTGAGAAAGGTTCCACCGGTTCTTATTTAAGAACCTTGACAGGCCCCTCCTCTCTCACACATGTTCAAGCTTTCGCGGAAGCTGAACCCGAGCCCTTTTCCACTGAGACCTCTCCTCCTCCTCCTCTACTGTTGGGTTTTCCTCGTTTGTCGTGACTGTCATCCTCCTCTGCTATCACTGCCTTTACCGCCGCTGCCTTCGCTGCCACTGCCTCCGATGCCACTGCCTCCTCCACGACTGCCTTCTCCCAAACTGCCTCTGTCGTGGCTACCTCCTCTGCCGCTACCACCACTGCATTTGTATGTCATTGAGTTGGTTAATCTATTTTATCTAGTCCCACATAACTACCATATTTAGATTTTAAATGATGTTCTAGATAAATTTTATATGTTTACAGAATTATCAGGATAATATTGATGTGATCCAAAGGTTATTCATGAGGTAAATCATGATTCATTATGTTATTTAGGGGGTGAAACCCAATCATTGCATTATTTAGGGGGTGGACCTATTTCTTCACATAATTAAAGTATTGAATCATTTGTAAAAATGTAGTGGTAGTGTTTTTCCTGAGATTATATGTTGTAGACAACATAGGGAAATGGTCACTTCATATTGGGTATGAAAAGTTCATTTTGAGGTATTACTGGGACTTTTTGAGGGAAAGTCAGCATGTTAGGGCCTTGTTAATAAGTAGTAGAGACTTGTTTGATTCTCTTTGGAATAAAATATTACAACTAGTACTTGATTTTGGAGGGTTTTTTCATTTGTATTTTGGTTTGGTTAGTTGTAAACCACACCAAGTGGGTTATTGGACTACTAGATGATGTGTTACAATAGGCGTTTATGATTGTGGGGAGAACTTTGGATCAAGATCGTGGTGGGTATCACCATGAACCTGATGATGTGTTTAGTGAAAAAATTGTACCCTTGAATGGATGGGTTTCATGGATCATCATATATAGGTTTCAATGATGTTTAACCAGACATGTCTCATTCCTAAATCTCATTGAACCTGTTTTGGATAGGTATAACATATGAGTTCTCATTTTATGTTTTCATTTCAGTTGGAAATCTCCTCTGCTGTACACCTCTCCTCTACCATGAACACACCTCTGTTGTGTGCTGAATGGCACCTTCTTGATTAGTTTTCTACTATTACTCATTGGTTTCCTCTTGTTTTCATGTTATTATAGTATGATATTGATGGTTATAATATGAAATGTATGGGCTAAATGCCCCTCTGAAAATCTTGGCCATTGGTGGTCCGTGTTTGCGCACTAAATGAATTTCATGTTGGTTGGTTCCTGTTGAACAATTGAATATAAAAATTGGAAATTTACGTATACTTGACTTATTAATGAACACCCTAGGATGATAAAACTTCTATGATAACCCCTTAATTAACAAACAAAATTGAATAAGGGATGCTTTGTAAAATCTGAAATTGTGATTATTTGGATTGTATGGTGTTGCGATTGTGAGCACGATTGTCTGTTTGTATGGTGTTGTGGTTGTTGGAATGATTGATATGACATTTGTTTTCCATGTTGTAGTTCTTCCACCATTTAATATCAATCCAAACTTTACCCATTTCAATGGAACCACCACTTTGATACTAGTGCAATTCCACTGAATCCTAGAAAACCACTTCACTAGAAGACTCTACGAGACACTTTATGGACACCCTAGTCAAAAAATGGATTTCACCTAATTCCTTTTTGTGTGGGAAAAAATATTGGAGAATAAAAATTTACATGACTCTCTATTTATAAAAAAACAGTTCTTAGTGTTGCTCATTTTCAATGTAGTGGTGGAGAAAAAAATTAAGGAATGTGATGTGATCATCGAGCTTTAGAGAAATTCTAATGAGATATGATTTTATTATTTATGTGTTTGACTCATTCTCCACAAATCTAGAATTAACTTCTTCTTCTTAAAAAAATTTGTCAATGATGGGCATTTTTTATGATAGAATGATTATAATGAGAAAATAATGAAAATTAATAATAATTAAATAAATTATTCTTCTCCTCATAAGGTGCACAAAATTAAATACTTCATATTTTCCCAAAAAATTATCATTATGTTACTTTAATTATTTTAGGATTTTTATTTCATGTAAACAATGAGGTTTAAAAAAAATGAGATTAAATAATTGAATTATATTATTTTCTAATCACATAAATAAAGTAATATATTTACTTTGATTAAATTTTACCTACGTTCATGCTAGTTTAATTATTTTAATATTTTATTTCTATCATGGGATGAACATGAGGATGAAGCTTTTACATGTTTTCTAAAATTTTATTTCATGGATTTTTCCTTGTATTTTTTTAATGTTGGTTTTTTTCATATTGATGATTATTTAAACTAAAAATTATCCTTAATAATAATATTATTTGGTAATTTATTTCTTTGTGGAATAAATTTTAGTTCAAATAATTGTAATAAATTAAGAAATTTTTTCCCCATGAATAGAGATTTATAATTGTGTCTAATACTAATGTTCTTTGATGACCCTAAACAATATCTCACCCATGGGTGGTTGTGTATTTTTCCCACCATCACCATCACAAATATTCAGATGTAATACACATTTGAGTTTTATGGTTATTCTGCAATGTCACAATAGAGTAAAATCGAAGAGTTCTTAAGTTTAGAAGCATGATGATAATGATATTGTGAGTTCTAGGTGTATTTTAAAGAACAGTTGGATGATTATGGATCATATAGTGATAGTTGGAAAGATATTAACCCAAAAAGGTGCATTGGATGCTACGAGGGTGACAAATTTGGTCGGTAATGGAAAAAAAACTATGAAAGGAGGTGAAAGTGGTGTGTATGATGTGAAGATGATGTTTTTTAGATTCTATATATTTTTATAATACATGGTATTTTGTATTGTTAAATGGAACATGCTTCACTATACATGGATTTCATATATATTTTAATTACACACAACATTTATCTCCAAAATTTACACCACATGACTCATCTTCTTGAATCAAACATGGAATAAGTTTCATTTTAAATGTTACATGTCATGTGATCCTAGGTCACACAAAATTTATCTCTAAGATATATACTTCATCATGAAACCATGTACATGCCATGAAATAATGGTAGAACCACATTATATGTGTTTTACTTCACTCACACCTTGCATAGGTTCCATAGAAACTAGATGTGTGTAGACTATACACCCCTAGTGGTCATGTAAGGACTACACACCGTGTATTCCAAAAAAATGTGATGCATAACTGGTGAGGTGACTTAGTATGTATCTAAAGTAAATGCCTTTAGATCATGTTTTTCTATATGTCCTGTATTTTTAGAGGCATCATGCAATCTTTGTAAGACTAACTTGGAATTAATTTGGTATATGTAAAATTAAATCAGGTAAATATTATCCATACATGATGTTCACCCTAGTGGAAAAACCATGTATATGGATTTCACATGAGTTTAGAAATGGTAGTATACAACCAACCTTGACTAAGAGCCCTACACATTGTGTACCCATTGAAAAAATTGTGTGCTATGTTGTTTTCATATTAATTATTTATTTTTCACTTAGATGATAGTATTTCATGTATGATTAGCCAATTATAAATATCTTCTCATGTAGATCACAATAGTATGATTCCCTCAATCATTGGAAATTGCACACGATGTGTTTTGGATATTTTAATTATCTTCACTCTACTTGAGAGTTGACAAGTGACAAGTGAGATGTTTGGAGAAAATATGGAGTATGGTACGCCCCCATGTTTTGGTGAAGAGCCCTCCATGTATAGGTTTTAGGTACACCATGGAGATATACGAAAGAAAGGGAAAAATCCCTAGTATATAGATAGAGTTCCAGTACATTCACATATTTTTGGGGTAGGTTAGTCTATATAATCAGAGTCAAAAATCTCTCATGTATCGATGGGGGGTACTCTGTCAGTGGATTCAGTACTCCCTAATGTGTCGGGGCAGGGTCCTCCAAAAGGGTTAGGTACTCCCTCGGTAGACACACATATAAATCAATGGTGTGTAATCCATAACTAGAGTTCTAGAGATATAACATGGAATTTATAAGAATAATTTAAGACCAATAGTCTCAAAACTAATAAAATATTAACATGTAGATTTCTTTGGGATATCATCATCCTTTTTAGCCTTTTTTATTTCCTTTTAGTTATGAATTGCAGTCGGATTGTCGACTATGGATATGTGTGACTTACACTACCCAAGGTATCACTAAATTCTTGTATGATATGATACTTTATGGGAATGCACTATGATGACTGGTTTCTTCTTTTTCCATGGTTTTCATGACATTGGATTATGTCTATTTCCTTTATGATACCTTATATTACCCCTTCTTCTTAGGTTTTGGTTGACCTATTGTTATATCCTTACATTGTTTTTTAAGGGCATCCTACTGGTTATGTTTACAATCACACCTGTATGGCCTTTATAACCACATGTGATGTGTGTATTTTTATATTTTATAGTTTGGAGATGAAATTTGTGGATATAGAGTTAGTGAGGTTAGAGTAACAGTTAAATTTTATCCAATGATGGTTCATGGTAGAGGCATTCGTACCATGATTTTTTTATAAAACCCAAACAATGCTACTTGATTAATTAAAACATAATATTAGGAAAGTTTGAGATCAAAACCATAAATACAATTAATATGAATAAAGAATGGATGAATTCCAATTGGTAGACAAAAGAGTATGAAGATGGAATGAAAGAGTTTACCAAGTTTTCAGAAGATAATGCATGTAACCCTTCTCAAATCCTTTGTCCATGTTTACGCTGTTGTTATTCAAGACAAATTAGTCCAGAGGAGTTGGAAGAAAACCTGATCTCTCATGGAATATATCGAAGATATACATGTCAGAATAAACATGGGGAAAAACGAATGTAGGTAGTGGATCAGATAACACTACATTTTATGGATCAACTGATATGATTACCGGCATGAACAATGAAGATGATTGTATGGAGGATGTGATTACAGATGTGAATTATTATAGAGATCGTATTGATTAAATGACAAGGATAGTTGAAGATTAACTTCATGATTGCCCAATTTTTTTGAGAAGTTAAAGAGTTTTAAAAAAATGTAATTTTACGCTAGTTGAACTAAATATACAGCATTGTTAGCCGTACTGAAGCTGTATAATTTGTAATAAGGAAAAGGGTGGAGTGATGCCAGTTTTACGAAACTACTTTCTCTCCTGATTGACATGATCCCAGAAGATAATGAGCTCCCAAGATGAACATACAATGCCAAACGAATGCTACAATTGATGGGTATGATCTATGAAAGAATACACGTCTGCCTGTATGACTGTATATTATTTTTCAAGGACCACAAATCATACAATGAATTCCCATAGTGTGTGTATTCTCGATACAATAAAGATGATTCCAGTCCTACAAATTTTGTATGGTACTTTCCAATCATTCCAAGGTTTAGGTGCCTATATGTATGTGAGGAGACTGTAGGGCAATTGACATGGCATGTAGATACAAGAATTAAAGAGGGGAAACTACACCACCCAGTAGACTCTCCTCAGTGGAAGATAATTGATCATGAGTATCCTGAATTTTGAAATGAGACAAGAAACCTTCGTCTAACGTTATCTATAGATGGGGTGAATCCTTTTGGTTTTCAAAGTAGTAGTCACATTACATGGTTGGTTATGTTGTAAAATTATAACTTACCACCGTGGTTATGCATGAAACAAAAATATATCATGTTATCTATGCTTATATGAGGACCAAAACAACTGGATAATGATATTGATGTTTATTTGGATCCATTGATCGAGGATTTAAAAATATTGTGGGATTCAGGTGTTACATTGTATGATTCTTAAAAAAAATGAATATTTAACTTTGAAATCCATGTTGTATGGGATGATAAATGTATTTACTACTTATGGAAATTTTTCAGGATATAGAATTTATGGAACTCAAGGGTGTCTCATTTCTAAACAAGGTACACAGTCAATTAGGTTGAAACATTCATTGAACACCATGTTTATAGGACACCAAACATTTCTACCCCAATGTCATAAGTACTGATCTTGGACGACATCATTCGACGGAAGTTCAGAAGAATGTACAACACCGTCTCCACTAACAGGTGGTCATTTTTTTGAGAAAGTAAAATATGTGGACACTACTTTTGGTAAAACATTGTCAAAAATCCTTATGAAAACTGATTGGAAAAAGTGATCATTTTTTTTGAATTTCCATACGGGAATTTTCTGTATGTCAGACATTTTCTTGATGTTATGCATGTTGAAAAAAATGTACGTGATAGTGTCATCAGCACATTGCTAAAAGAACTTTGCAAAACAAAGGATGAAATTAAGGCTAGATTGGACATGGTTGAGATGGGAATACGAGAAGAGTTGGCACCAGTGATGGGTAAAAAATGAACATTTCTTCCTCCTACTGCTTACACTCTTTCTAGGTAAGAGAGATATTAGTTTTGTAACTTCTTGAATGACTTAAAGGTTCCAGAGGGGTATTCATCAAATATCAAGAATATTGTGTCAACGAGTGATTTAAAATTAAAGGGTCTGAAATCACATGACTACCATGTTTTGATGAAATATCTAATTACTATAGATTTACGTTTCAATTTTACCCAATAATGTCCACCATACATTAACAAAACTATCTTTCTTCTTCAAAGCTTATAGACCCAGCGAAATTTCCAACTATGGAATGAGAAATTGCCGTCATATTATGTGAATTGGAAATGTTCTTACCACCCTCATTTTTCAATATGATGGTTCATTTGATGGTTTATCTGGTGAGAGATATTCGACTATTTTTTCCTGTATATTATAGATGGATGTACCCCATTGAACGGTATATAAAATTTTTGAAAGGGTATGTCAAAAATCAAAGTCAGACAGAGGGTTTTATTGCAGAGAAATATATTATTGAGGAAGTCATTGAATTCTGTACTGAATACCTATTTGGTGTGGAAAATGTTGGCCTACCGAAATCTCATCACACTGGGCGGCATGACGGTGAAGGAATTTCTAGAAGAGAGGTTGTCACAATCTATATTACAGATCGAGAGCATGCTCACCTTTACGTTTTTCATAACAGTTTCAATGTTGACCCATATGTTCAAACCCACAAAGAAATTCGTTGTCGTTTGAATCATTCTAGGGATGAAAAATGGATATCAGATACACATAATTGACATTATATAGGATGGTTTTAGAACCATATTTTTAATTAGTTAGATGAAAATCCGGACTCAATTTCAGAATGACTTCGATGGCTAGCCGGAGGAGCAAGTTTGTATGTTTTATCTTACAATGATTATGCAATTAATGGTTAAAAATTCTATACTAATGAACATGATGAAGACAACACCATGAAAAATAGTGTGTTTACACTTGTGGATGAAGCGATGCATGTTTCTGGTTCTAAGGACAAAAATCCAGTTTATGCGAATATGTCATACATTGGCATCATCAAATAAATATGAGAGTTGGATTGTACGAAATTCAATGTGCCGATTTTTCAATGCAAGTGGGTTGATAATAGGAGTGATATTAAAATAGATGAATTAGGATTCGTGAAATTTTATTTTATTAAGGAAGGGGAGAAAGACAAACCATTTTTAATGGCATCACATGCAGTAAAAATATTTTATGTTTCAGACCCCACAAACCGAAATTGGTCAATTGTTCTATTATCCACCAAAACAAATGAAGGGTTAGATGAAAGTTCAATGGAGGATAACCCTTTTATAGGTAATTCACAATCATTTTGCAGTCGCTCCAATTTAGATGGTGTTTTGTATGTCAGAGGAGACCACAATGAAGGGATTTACATAGTCTATAGAGGGGTCAAATCTCTTCATCCTTTAAAAAAAGAGTACAATAATCAGGTTATTTGTTTATTGTAATATACATTGTGTTACGTTATGTTATTATCTGTTTTTTGCTGCTTTTATGTAAACTAAATTAATTTTTAAAACACTTATGAAGATAATGACTTCTACACCTCTTGATGTGCCCAATCTCGAGGCAGAAAAGGTCTCTCAACCAGCTGCTGGTGGTCCCAGTGCAGAGCAACAATAAGTTTCTCAACCTGTTGTTGCTGGTCCCAGTGATGAGGTACAATAGGTTTCTCAACCTGTTGCTGCTAGTCCCAGTGCCGATGCTAGCGCTCTAGAGGAACATAATGATGATACTTCTGAGGAAATGGCACGAAATGAAACCCTGAAAGTATAAAAAAAACAAGAGCACTGTAGGTTGATAGTGTTAGCCAAAATATTTAAGGCAAAAGAAAATGACATCAAAATTGAGGTGGGATGGAATAAGTGAGGCCAACATGTTAACCCCAATAGAGCCATATTTAGTAGCTATATTGGAATCTTCACTCAGAAATGCATGTTGATTGATGTACAATCGTGGCACCATGTTATCACCAGGCTTAAGACACTAATGTGGGAAGAGATTACTATAACATTATGATATCATTTTTTTAATTTATTAAAATAAAATAAAATACTAAAACATTGACTTACTCTTCATCATCTATTTCAAAGTGAATTTATTGTATATTACTCGCCTAGGGAATATGTATTAAGAGTTTCAAAAAGGATTCATAGAGGTTTCCACACAATTTTAATGAAATATCATCTTAAAGATGCTGAAGGGAAAATCAAGCCGCACCCACATCCTATTTATGCACACTTGATATCCCAAGGAGCGTGGGATTCATTTAACAACCATCGTGGGGAGAATAATTTTCAGGTAAATTGTGTGGGGTAATAAATTGATTGATGTTTCTTGTATTCATCACTTTGATTGACCATTTTTTATTTATGAAATAGCAACTGAGTGCTGAAAATAAAAAAATGCGCAACAGAACCAGCGTACCCTTACCATAAATCAAGGACGGGGTTCGCGTCACTTGAGAAAAAATTGGTACGTCTTTTAAATCCACTGTACTACTTTTCTGTGACATAAAACAACACTATAACCATGTTTCTATGTTTATATGCAGATTGATGAATCGAAATCAAAATCCATATCCATCCCATGAAAAGTGCTATGGAAGGAGGCTCCTATAAATATAGAGGGGATACTGATAGATGAAAACACACAAAAAGTGTGGGAAACATGTCTAAGTATGACATAATATAAATTTTATTTTCTTTAAATCACTTTTACATAATAATGACTACTTAATTTTCAATATTTTCTATCTGACATAGTCACAGGAATCAACAACACCCGTACCAGATGTATACATATTATCAGTGGCATTGAAGTAGCCATAACAGTATGGCCGCGTCAGAGGTGTGTGTTTTCGGATGACTGCCCGAACATATTTTCAAAAACAAAAACAAGCGGAGGATCAAAATGAAAAAATGGAAAAGATGTAAGAAAAATTAGCTATTTTTCAGGAAGAGTTACAATACTAGAGAGATATGATAGCATGTTTGATGGGGAGAGGAAAAGAGAAGAAACAACTCAACAACAACCCATGCATGATGATCCTGCCCCACCCCCACCATCTTTGTGGTGAGCCATTACCCTAAAAAAACTAACTTTGCTGAGGTAATCAATGTTTTAATAATTGTTTCTGTGAAATGTGAATCACATAGACACTGATACCTTTCCTGTAATAATATTATACAGGGTGAAAATGTATGTGATTTATATCTATCAACTCCCACCTATTTCCTTGTAGCAAGGGATACAATTTTGAATACACAGAATGACATGCTACACAATAGACAACTTCCAACAGATCATTTCAGAGTGTCAATTAATGTAGCTAATGAGCCGAGTACTGATCTACATGTTCCAAATGATGAAGATGACATTCGTATGGTTGAAAAATCTATTGGAACATTCATCGCATGGCCGAAAATTCTTGTAAAAAAACATGTCAAAAAAGAGGTATCCATTTCCAATTTATTTTTCAAGCTGTACCTTTAACATTTAATGAAAAAAGGTCTGAACCGATGAATGTTATTATAGAATGACAAAGAGAAGGGGGTGAAACAAAATATCATCTTAAAAATATCTCAAGGATCAACCAACTGATTGAAATGGTCTACTGAGAGCACCTTCACCCCTCCCATTCTATATCCACAGTTAATATCATTGTAGGATCATGTGGATACAAAGTTAATAGACGAAAATGCTCACATTGTGGATTTTGAAAAAAATATGTATGGAGAGGAAGAATCGGATTTCATTAGTGCTGAAAATTTAAATGAAATCCTCAAGTATAAATGGCTAGGAACCTCAATAGTAAATTTGTACATGAGGTATGTTTTCATGATTTTATTTTACAAAAGTTAATATAATCTGATAATTATGACTAAATACATTTCATATTTTTTGCAGGATTATATATGAAAAAAAATTGTAGGGATTTTCACATGAACAAAAAATTGGACTTGTTAGTCCTCACATCACCTCTTCTAAGCAAGAAGTAGATTATGATAAATAAGCTGCAATAATGTCATCCCTGCTCAAATCGTTTAAAAACAAAATTATGGATGACATACTATTTTTAATACCAACGATGCAGGGGTAAAACTCTAAAATTTAATCATATCATATATATTTTTATTTGTTTCTTTACTTATTCCTTTCTGCGTTTTTAGGCAGCATTGGATGCTGATTGCAATCAATTTGGATACTCCAAAGATTTATTTTTTGGATTCAATGCATTGATGTCCAACATGGAGTTTGTTATTTTTTAATACACTAGATCCAACATTTTGAAAATGAACATCTCGTTATATAATTTATATTATCTTTTAATGAGGATCTGTTATGATAGGGCGGTGCATCAATATCGTCTACTTCATGGAGTGAACCCAGGGCCTAAGGATAAGAAATACTACAAGATCTAAAACTGGAAAAGTATCCTGGTATATATAATAACATTTCACTATACAAACACATATAAAAAAAATTACTTATTTTTTTCTATGTTTCTGCAGTTTCCAAAAAAAAAACAGAAAGGACTATGGTTATTATGTTTGTAAATTTATGAAAGAGATCGTATTTCATCAACAAACTAGCATCCCTGAC
The DNA here is from genome assembly GCA_963277665.1 of Viscum album. Taxonomy (NCBI): domain Eukaryota; kingdom Viridiplantae; phylum Streptophyta; class Magnoliopsida; order Santalales; family Viscaceae; genus Viscum; species Viscum album. Next base: position 1,657,925,617 of record OY728119.1, read on the forward strand.
GATGTATTTTCAAAAATAATTATGAGTTCATTTAAAATATTTATTAATACTTTGTGTATTTATATTTTTTCAGTACTACCCTGATTTTTGCAAAAACTCATATTCACAAGATGATATAGATGTGTTTAGAAATGAATGGGCAGCATACCTGATGGAATATTGTACATAAATAGGATGAAGGTGAATTCCTACAACTTATGTTATCCATATATGATCATTTATATCTCACTTTTTTACACTTATTGAGCATATATGATCACCCTTTTATTATGTTTTATATCCTTAGGATATGAAGAATGGTTTTAGAAATGATTTCAATTTCCTGTAAAGAATAACTCATAGGATTACAATGGTCGATAGTGTGGAAGTCGACCAATTCATAGTCGTTCAGTCCACTCACAAGAATCTTAAAATATTGATGGGAACCAATATCATGGATTTTAAATTTTCTAATTAGTTTTCCTTATATGTGGGTGGGGGTGTCCAGGGGTGGGGGGGGGTGTCCAGGAGGGGGTGTGTCCAGGAGGGAGGGGGTGTCCAGGTGTGAGGGTGGGTGGGGGGTGTCCAGGAGGGAGGGGGGCTGTCCAGGGGGTGTCCAGGAGTGGGGGTTTCCAAAAGGCAGGGGGTGTCCAGAAGTGGGGTGTCCAAGAGGAGAGGGAGGGGGTGTGTCCAGAAGGGAGGGGGTGTTTAGGAGGGAGGGGGTTTCCAGGTGGGAGGGTGGGTGGGGGGTGTCCAGGAGTGGGGGGGGGGGTGTCCAGGAGGGGAGGGGGCTGTCTATGGGGTGGGAAGGGGGATATCCAGGGAAAGGGAGGGGCTGCAAGGGGAGGGAGGGGGTTGTCCAGGAGGAGGGAGGGGGGGGGGGTTGTAGGCGGAGTGGTAGGTGGGTGGGGGGGGGGGTGTTGTCTAGGGGTAGAGAGGGGGCTGTCCATGGGGGGCTATCACGAGGAGGGGAGGGAGGGGGGTTTTCCAGGAAGAAGGGGGTGTCCAGGAGTGTAGGGGGGTGTCCAAGAGGGAAGGGGGGGCTGTCCAGGAGGGGATGGGATGTCCATGGGATGGGAAGGGGGCTGTCCATAGAAAGGGGCTATAAGGGGGGGGGGTGTTGTCTCGGGTTATGGAGGGGGGGGCATTGATGTTAACCGGAGCATCGAGGTAGATCAGAAAACATGATAAAATACTTTTTTGAGCCTTTAAAAAGATCGCTATTTTTCCTTTAAATAGACCTTAATATCTTCATTTATTCCATCAAAGACTTGACTAAAAGCCTAAAAGATAAGACTGAAATTCACTCAAATGTAAGTTGTAGAAGCCATGCATTCTGTGCCAGGTTTTTTCCAAAAATTTCACCTAGGTGCTTAAAATAAGAACCTATTGTAGTTCACTATCTCAAGAGTGATGGTATGGTTCCATCAATGGGTTTTTTTCCTTCAAACAAGAACATCCGACGGTACCACTGGATTAAATAGCATTGATTCATAATCAGTCGCGGTCTGAATGGTAGTGAAAACATCTTTTATACCTATGTTCTCGCATGTTTCCACTCATGTGTCCTATCTCCTTAATTCCCTTCCATCTAATAATGGTTTTTCAGTTCCTTGGGAAACTTGGTTCCCATTTCATGTGACTATGATCGTATTCTCCATGTTGTTCTCACCTCTGTGCTGTATCCCCCATGATCACTATTGACCGAGCATTGTCTGCTGAATTTTCTTAGAGTCTAGATGCATTATTTTCCATTTTCTCCATAGTTTCCAACTTCCTCATGTGGTCCCGTGGAAAACAAAGTGTAGATGGACCCTCTTGCTCAATTTCAGTCTCATTTGCCGTAAAAGATGTGACCGGAATCGTAATCTCATCTCTCCCATTCATCTCCCTGTTTCTGCCTCCATCAGAACATGTCAGTCTCCTCTATAGCCAGCATCAATAGATCGTATTCCTTTTCCTATATCTCAGTCATTATCATCACCAATGTATATCGCACCCCCTCTTGTTGTGACACTTTCTCCATGATGCGTAACATGTTAGTGGGGTGTTTTTAGTATTAAACTTACTCCATCAACCCATGTTACCACCTTCGCTACTCTGGATCCTGCCACTGCTGGTGCAATGTGAGAGCTTCCATTTTGGATACAATGGCTTAATTATGAAAATTTCAAGGGTTTCTTCACCTTTTTGTAATAGAAAAGTATTTTATGACAATATGTTCATTTGGTCATACCCACTAAAATATATTATTATTATTATTGTTACTATTGTCATTGATAGATTTGTAGTTGATTTTCATTCATTGTTCAAAGATATAATTTGGTTTTTTTAGGTTCAAGTTCACTATATATTTGAAGAACAATATGTTTTTGTTCTGTCTAGGGGGGTTGACTCAGGGAGGGGATGAAGGGGGTTGTCTAGGAAGGAGGGGTTGTCCGAGAGTTGAGGTGGGGTGTCCAGGAGGGAAGGGGGGTTGTCCAGGAGGGGAGGGGGCTGTCCAGGGGGTGGGAAGGGGGATGTTCGTGGAAAGGGAGGGGGGATGTAAGGGAAGGGAGGGGGTTGTCCAAGAGGATAGAGGAGGATGCAAGTGGATTAGTGGGAGGGGGTGTACAGGGGTAAAGAGGGGGCTTTCTAGGGGGATATCTTGGGGAGGGGAGGGGGAGGGTTGTCCAGGAGGAGGGAGTGGGGCTGTAGGTGGAGTTGTGGGAGGGGGTGTCTAGGGGCAGAGAGGGTGCTGTCTAGGGGGGGCTGTCTCGGGGAGGGGAGGGAGAGGGGTTATCCAAGAAGAAGGGGGTGTCTAGGAGGGGAGGGGGGCTGTCCAAGAGAAAAGTGGGGTTTTCCAAGAGGTGGGAAGGGGGATGTATAGGGAAAGGGAGGGGGCTGCTAGGGGAGGGAGGGGGGGTTTCAGGAGGAGGGAGGGGGCCTGCAGGTGGAGTGGTGGTAGGGGGTGGGGTGTCCAGGGGTAGGGAGGGGGATGTGAAGGGGGGTATCTCGAGGAGGAGGGGGGGGGGGGGGGTTGTGTAATCACACTAAAGAACAAGGAGATTAATAGAAAAGTGAACCGGTATTATCATGTCCTATTTAATTGTGTAGGTTCTCATCAGGACCTCTCTAAAACTGAGAAATACATTCTTTACATACCTTCAATGAGACCTTAGATATTGTATGGGGTCCTTGGAGAGGCGTAAGTGGTCAGGGTGCTTGTAGGATTGGACCTAATGTTTGATGCAGACGCGCTAGAACTCATTCCCTTTCAAATGGCATGGGAGTGTACACTCTTACATGCTCTTGATATATGTAACTATTAGGTTTATAACCTATCTAGGACGGTGGTGTCACTAGGAAAATGATAGAATTTATTCTAAAATTGAATACCCCTATGAAATTGAATACACAATCATGTATATTTCATATTGTATAACCTGTGGAGATTCCCCCTTTTGTTATTATTAATAAATGAAACCTTTTGGATTCCATGTTGTTGTTAACATTTATTCCTCTTCTTTTCTCATCCATGTAATCTTAAAAAAACAATATCTATAAGTCAATGAATCATGTTGAGCCTCTTCTAAAATATTAATCCAATCCAAGGAAATATGGACATGTTAAGGTTATAATAGGTAACAATTGAAATTTTATTAATGTATTCTTTCATATCAATATTTAATTTATTTCATTACAATATTACTAACATAATATTTGTTTTCTTATATAGGTGAAATCATTTTCCTGAGTTCTAATGCTATGTTCTCCAACTAATACTATGGGCGACAATTTTTAGAGCGAATAATGGATGCAAAAGGGATGAAACATTAATGTTTTTAACTATTTGTTGGATAATTGTAATTGTAACCAAATTAAACATTGTTTTAAATGTATATAGTAGTGTGTTGTTTTGTATTCATGATTTCATGTAAATGTATATAGTATTTTTATTCTTCTGTGCATTGTGTGTAGGTGTTGTTTGTACTGTGTGTGCAGGTACTGGGCTCTCACAGCCAATTTGGCCTTTATCAGTGCTAATTAAGCGCTGATAAATGTCTAATATATCAGCACTCAAAATAGAACTGGTAAAGGTTGTATTTATTAGCGCTATTTTTAGTCCTGATATATTATCTATTTATCAGCGCTCAAAATAGCGCTAATAAAGTAGGGAATTTTTCAGCACTAAAAAAAGCGCTGATAAAGGGGACCCCCTTTATCTTAGCCGTGATTAACATTGATTTTTTAGCTATATTAAAGGAAGTTTTTAGCACTATTAAAATCCCTATTTGTAGTAGTGCCAAATTCCTACCCATACTATAGAAGTTTGCTAGAATATCATAATAGAAGCTTTAGTAGTACCAGAGGAAAAAACACATAATTATATCCCCACACCTTGGATGTCTCATCGGCATGCCATCCCAGAGCATATAAACACCTCTATTCTAGTTCAAGAGGGTTATGGGTCATACTCCCCCATATCATACGAACAACCAGATCAGAAACATACACCCTTTACAATTACTAATAATTGTCCAATTATGATTACCTATCTAAGGAAAGCACATAAACCTTCCCATGATAACCCCTTATCCCAGCATGTTTCCCCAAATATGTGTAAAAGAGCTTCTAAGAAGAAGTCTCACCAAACATAGATAGAAAATCAATAGCCAATCTGCCATCTGGGTCCTCTTAATGTTGTATTTCTTAAATACCATTGATATTTATCTATTTCAACTCAATATAATACTCTTCTATTAAAACATTTATGGGATTAGTAGCAATAATTCTAATGTTCTCCATCAGACACTTCATTATGAAGGATTGCATCATGAAAATTTGGTCAATCTAGAGAAGCTATATCTAGATGAGAGCTACAGAAACCCATCACATTTCCAAAAGACCAAGAAGAAAGAGAAATTATCCCTTTATGTAATCTACTATTGTGTTCCTATCTATGATGGAATTTGCTGCAAACTTTCTCTTAGAAGTATTGTTTCACATTGTCAATATAAATCACTATTTGAAAATGTAGTGACGAGAAAGGCATCTTATTTCGACGCACTTTTCAACATACATACAGTCATTTCTGATGCCTTATTACTAATAGGTGAAATAATTTCTCAACCATAATACATCTCATGGAGACGGTCATTCTCCAAAACTCACTTGGGTTATTTTTATTCTAATATAATAGTGAAAAAACAACTAGTCCTATTGTTTATGATAAAACAGTTTAGAAATGTCCTCACAATTTAGACCCATCTGAGTGACCTCTAGAAATCGATGATGAGGATATGTTGAATATGAGAAAATAACTTTCTAAGGGTGAAATACCAATCATTTTCTAGAATTTTATAACCTCTCTGTACAAAATTCTATAATTGATGGCAGATGATTGCATTCATGATATCTCGCTCAACTTATGGAAGAATCTTCATCATATGAAAGACAATGTATTACCATATTATGAATACCAATGTCATGTTAAGGTAATAGAAGATTTATAACTCCAAATTGGATTAACATGTCACTACTTTTCCTGATATCCAATAGTTTAGAAGTAGTATGGAACCCATCAGGGTGGATTCCTCGATGCATTAAAGATGCTATGCTAGTTAATTAATGATACCCCATATGGTGTTCATATCAGTGGATGGGGTTTACAAGGAGCATTGCATTTCACTTCCCTCCAAAATTTGTAAAGCCCTCCAAAATTTTTCTCATGCAATGTTATTGTCTGTGGCCAACTACAGTCAACCGATTTTGTGTTTAATAAAAGATATGCTCAAGAACAAGCCTTGACTAACTCTCATCAAAGTCAGGCGCAAACAGAACAAGTTGTCGAGATACATTTACATCAAGTATCTAAGATTATTATGCAGGCCTCTATCTTAGAGGATGCTAGCTATTAGATTAGGAAAATTTCTGAAAAATAATAAAGCACTTTGAAAAAGGTGATTTATGGGGTTTTCAGATAATGAACCTAGCCAATATTCAAAATAGAATTCATAAAATCAGAAGAGAATCTACACTAATCTCAGCCATAGTAGTTCAGAAACCACCCAAACCTTCATGGTCAAGGTCTTGTTTAACTCAACCATCAAATTAAATAATCCACATTTGAATGTTTGAAGAACACGAAAAACCCCAACCTCTGGGGATGGGGGATTTTTTTTCATTTACAATCCCCTCTACAACAGAAGTTAGTTTTATCCTGATTAGGAAATAAGACATAATGTGAATGCATAACTAAATTATACAATTATTCCCTTCAGGTTAATATCTATCGAACAGTTCCTAAGAATTCTTCATATAGGATAATAAAGTCTCATAGAGGACACATAAGAAGACTATCTTAAAAAGAAACTGAAATAATGGTTTCAATTCATTATGCATCAGTGAATGTCATTAATAACATTACAGAATATCCTCCAGAAAATGAGTCCATTTCAAGGGATTCAGAGGGTGAAGTTCTTATTCATAATATGATACCCACTGATGAAAATGTATGAGATGTGCATAACAGAAATTAGAGGCTTACCTAGAATCATTGTATTCCCCAATGTATGAAAATCCCACCTCATCGAAGGGAATATAATAAGTGGAAGGGTAATGTTCTAATCATGTCTCACTTTTCCACTGGAGAAGGTCAATCCATTTCTCTTAAAGAAATATTTTACCACCAATAGGAGTAGATGAGGGAGGTGAAACGACTCAATGCAGAGTTACTTCAAATCATCATTTCTCCCAAACATGCTCCACAAACAGATCCTCAACTTGCAAATCCTATAGGAACTCCTCAACAAATAAGGATTATTGCAACTACAGAATCAGATAATGAATTCCCCCCACTGGGTACACAACCAGAACATTATCAAATAGATCATTATAGGCATGTTCCCATGGGTTATGCAAGATAGATACCAACAACACCACCACCAGTGGTTTTTTATAGTTGTCACCCCATTTCAAGATCTAGCTATAGTACCTATATAAGTCCCTTCACATCCAGAAATTCCCCAAATTCTTATGAATACAATTGAGGCTTTAACAACTCTATTGGATTCAATGGAAGAATTGTGCGCACCAGTACAATTAGAAAAGAAATCTTTCCCTGAATGGGTAGATTTGACCCCTCCACCACCATACTTTGTGAATACCACATTTCCTATTTTAATGGTTCAAGAGATCCAAATCATCACATAAAACCTTTTGGTTCTCATTATGATCCAATGAGGTAGACCTCACAAAAATAAGAAGCAGTAAAGCTTGGATTCTTTGTGAAATCATTATAGGGTGAAACCTTTGTCAAGTATACAAGTTTGTAGTCTTGATCAATTACTGGATGGGAAGACCTCCATTAAAAATTCCTTCTCCAAATCCACTCAAAGATTCCAAAGACAAGATGTTTTGATCAAAAAACTTTCAAACAAAGGGATAATGAAATGGTTTTTGATTTCATTTATTAATGGAAAAGATTAACATATTCCTTAAATATACCACACGCTCAAGAAGAGTTGCGACCAATTCATGTGGAAAATATTCATGATGCGTTAATCACACCACTAAAACCTATGAAAAACATATGTAGGTTTCTAGACCTTACTTAAATCACCTAATAATAGGAGGATTCGATTATGGAAACTAGAGAAAAATCCCGTGTAATCCCATAAGTTCTGGGAAGGAGAAAATGGAAATCATAACATGCTACAATCACACTCAAACAAGAACCTGTACCTAAATATACTTCAAAACCATCATCATACTGAAGGGATTCACCTCCTATGCATCAGAATTAATGAATAACTTTTCATGATGATAAAAAAGAACAAGGGAAGAGACAATTTGAGCAATTAAAGAAAAAATATTATTCTATTTGGAATGAAAAGGTTCCTAGTTACTTTATTTCTGATTTGGAAAATTTTTTAGTTCATTTGTCATGGCCAATGAATCCAAATAAAGAAGGATAAGAATATCTCCTAAATTATTTCCAATTTCATAAAATTTTGGTGGATCCTATTCAGGAGTGTTTTTTTTCAATTATCTCCTAAAAAATGTTATACTCCAAAAAGTTAAATAAAAATGTTCATCATCCCATGTTGCATGTGTTACTTATACCAATCCAGAGGAAGAATGTGGTTGAAATGAACTCATAAAAAATACAGAGATGTATGATGAATGTATGTTCAGGAAAATAATCAACCAAACTCCTTCCATTATATGAACACAATTGAAAAAACTAATTGTTCCTCCTTCTACATCCACTACCAAAATCCATCCTCATCAACAAATATGTTCTCCAAAGGTTAATCATCAATGAAGTTTCATGATTATAAAGATGAAGATATGTTAGAAGAGGAAGAGCTCGTGTCAAGGCCAATATTGTCCTTGAATTTGGAATATTTCACGTCATCTGTCTCAAAAGCATTGGAACCACCACACAAAATGAAACAACAAGAACCGAATCATCAAGAAGAATATTCAAAAGATGAGGAATTGATCTTTGGTTCTGTTAATGTTATCCACATAACAGACCCCTATGAAAATTATGATTCTGGTTATGATGAACCTCAATTACCTATAGTTTATTGGGGAACTAGGGGGTGTATGAAAGGTCGATCATACATGGGAAGACGTGGGTATGATAGAATTTTTTTAACTATACCGCTGCTCGAACCATTTATGCAGTAGAAACTCATGGGAGATGAATTCAACGGCCTCAAAAAGAACAAGGAAATTCTCCCACAATGGTAGGATCAGCCAAGACATGATAATATTGGATGACTTATTAGAGGTTACACCATCACTCTCTCAACAAATAGATAGAACAATTCAGTCAAATATAACAAAAGTTGATGTATTTCTAGCTTCTTCCTTGACGCATGGTATATCTACATCAAGGGAATCAATTTCCAAGATGCCTACAAAACTGAATCTCTATGATATAAAACTTGGACCTTTGGACCATAAGTATTATGTTTTGAAATTCTATACAATGTAAAATATAATTTATCAATCATGGATGCCTTGAATCTATCAAAAGATCTTTATGAAACACTTATTGAGGCTTTGTAAAGTAATCAGGAGTTTGATAAGGAAGTTGTTTCTGCCGAGGATCACAATATAGGGAATGATCTTAGAGAATTTGATGTAGTTAAATCTTTCACGAATGAAGATTAGGATGATGTTGTACATGTAAAAATAAATCCCTTTTATCTATCTGGTAGGGTTAATGATACAAACATCTGACGAGCCTTCGTTGATAGTGACTCAGGAGTCAACCTCATTTCCATCCATACACTTAGTCAATTGGTTCTCACTAATAATGAATTATCTCCTTCCAATTTTTTGTTACAAGGTTATGAAAAAATTTAACAAGAACCTCTTGGTGAGATTACACTCAAAACTCAGTTTGGGGATATTGTATCTAATTCAGTGTCCATGGTCGTCCGAAAGGACATAGCCTTCAACATTCATCTTGGAAGGCCTTGGCAACATTAACATTCAACCTTTACATCAACATATCTCTAATGTCCTAATAATTTATTCAATTACCAAATTGGGTAATTGTATTATGATAAGGATCTGTTAAGAACATGTGAATCTCAATATATTGAGGCAGAATTCTACCACATAAAGGGAATGGGGTATGTGAAAAAATATGTAAAAAAGAATCAATGCTTTTAATGGTCTATAAAAGATCCTGGCTAACCTATTCAAATATCTGAGAATATATTACGTGTTTAATATCAATAAAATTGAAAGTATAGACCCAAATCCAAGCACTCATCCAGCAACTTTCATAACGTCAGTTGGGGCAATCGAGCCTGATAGAATGGAAGAAATTTTAATAGTGTAAGATTAAATGTATTTGTCTCCATCTCACTAAACAAACATAAAAAATTTAGTGATTAACCAATAAGGATATAAGGAGTGGTCCCATTGATAAAGGAAGACAAGATTATTGATTCACAACCCATCATTCTATCTTCATGCTCTACGAATATCCTTCATCATTAGTAGGGCAATAATGGTTTCCTCTTCTTCAAGAAGTTCAAATAATGAATCCTACCCTATCTCTAAAATATTTTATCCATTAACTACCCTTAAAAAAGAAATATATGTAGTGAAATGAAAGGGAGAATTATTTGAAAATATTAGGGATGCACCTCTAGAATTTGAGGAAGGCATCCCCACCACTATGGATAATCTTAGAGATATAAATCTGGGTACATAAAAAGATCCACACCCAACACTAATTACTGTGTCCATGACTTTTGAAGAAAAATAAATCTATGCTTCATTTATAAATAATCATAGAGATTTATTTTCTTGGAACTATATTAAAATTTAATCCCTTAATCCTGATGTGGCCACTCATCATTTGGTTTTCCCATAAGAGAATTCTGGATTTAAGCAGCTAGCATGAAGAAAACACCAAACTCATGCCTCTAAAATGGAAGATAAAGTCAAAAAACATATCAAATCTTACATTGTTAGGGATGTTTAATATCCCAAATGGTTGGATATTATTTTACTAGTGAAAAATAATAATGGGAAAATCAGAGTTTTCAATGATTTTAGAGACCATAACCATCTTTGTCTCAAAGACGACTTCCCTATTCCAATCATAGAAAATTTGTTTGAGGCAACAGATGACTATGAAGCTCTCTCCATCATGGATGGATACTATAGGAATAATCAAATATGAATGGCCCTAGATGATGAGTAGTTTTAAACCTTAAAATACTTTCAAGGGGGTTTTTTTTCTATTGGGTAATTCCCTTTTATCTTAAAGAATACAGGTGAAACGTATCAATATGGCATACACAATATCTTCGAACACTTCCATGTAAAATTTCTCAAATGTTATGTGGATGATTTATTGGTTAAATATAATCAACATTCTGGTCACATGACTGATATGGGGACCACATTCAATAAACATTGGAAACATAATCTATAGATAAATCCCTTGAAATTTCCTTTCTAGGTTACCTTAGGAAAATTCCTCAAATTTTTTTTATGCCATCATGGAATCAATGTTCATCCTGAGAAGACAAAAGAAATCCTTGGCATGAAACCTCCTTGAAATTTGAAGTAATTAAGAGGAATTCAAGGTAGCTTGGCCTATATTTGGTGCTTTATCTCCAATTTCATAGGCAAGTATTTAATCATCACCAGATTAAAGAAGAAGAGAGTAACATATCAATTGAATGTATATTTACAAGAGGCCTTTGATACCCTCAGGAAATATCTCTTGATTTCACCATTATTAATACCACATATTGAAGTAAATCCACTTATTATCTATCTCACATCGTTAGAGAGATCATATGGTGCCTTCCATGCATAAAAGAATGATGATGGGAATGAAAATAGCCTCTACTATCTCAGTTGAACTATGCTTGACACATAGACTCAATATTCATGTATCAATAAGTGTTTTCTGGAATTAATCATTGTAGCTCCGATGATGTGGCCCTACCAGCAATATCATTAGGTCCACTTGGTATCTCACAATAACCCCCTCAATTTTATCCTTAGTCATCCTATGCTTACATGACATTTATCATGATGGGTAGTATTTTTCAATAGTTTGATATCTAGTTTATGCCTCAAAAATAATGAAAAGGCCAATCCTTTGGTAGAATTCATTTCCGAACAACCATCTATATGAGTTGAATCCCTGGATACTAAACATCCTGATGATGAAATCATCTCTATTCATGATAATCCACAAACATAGGAAATGTTCATTGATTGTGCTTCTATAATTCTAACTGGGAATAGAATGGAAAACCTTAAACTCAAAAAAGATAGATTGAGAATTTTTCTTATCTTCCCAGAAAAGGTAGTGCTTCCATATTCCTTTTTTTTATCAGATGGTGGTGCCAACAATGAGGAAAAATGTCAATCTCTCATTGTAGGCATGAAACTGGCACTTCATGTACAAGTGAACCACCTGAAAGTGAAAAGTTATTCAGAATTAGTAATCAAAGAGATCAATGGAATATGCTATCAGAAAATAAGAGTTAATACCTTTTTTTGATTATATCAGAGGGTTAATGGATGAATTTATCACAGAGCCAACATTATCTTATGTCCCACAATCACAAAATACCCAAGATGATGCATTGGATAATGCAACCACAACCTTGGAATATCCAAATCCAAATGAGACAATCATTATTATTTTCCATAGTCGTGTGGTTTTACCTTTTTCTCAAACTATAATGGAGGATATTAATGCAATCATCCCCATTTCTGATTCATATGGTCATACTATGGGATGTATGACACATATCATCGAATACCGACAAAATGGAGTAATTCCACCAGATAGAGCTAAAAAATAACTGATCCGACAATGAGTGTCCAATTTCACTCTTTATAATATCCCATATCACTATAAAATTCTCTATAAATGAGGCTTTGATGGAATACTATTCATGTGTATTGATGGAGAATAAACTGCAACTTTCATGAAAGAAGTATATGCCTAAGCTTTTGGTGTTCACCAGTATGGGCATAGGATTTTAGATCAAAACTAAAGGCTTTGATACTTCTGGCCTTCATTGAAAAAGGATTGCACAAATCTCAACAAAATATTTCATCCCTTCCAGGTGCATGCCAACATAATTAATCAAAACCTAGAGTTGCTACATATAGCTAAATACTCCTGGACATTTGCTTCATGGGGAATAGATGTAGTAGGATCTTATCCTCTAGCTATGGCTAAGAATTTCAATTATATTATTATTGAAACTCATTTCTTCTCCAAACGGGCTGAGGCAATACATTTCAAATATGTTAGAGAAAAAAACATTGTTAGATTTTTCAATTCTAATATCATTACCAGATTTTTTTTCTCTTATACCTTATTAATGGATAAAATCACCAATTTCTAATCTGTTGAGGTAAAAAAGTTATATCAGGTGCACAATATCAAATCCATTCATTCATCTCACTATCTTGAAATGGATAATGTATAGATAGACACTTTATACAAGAACCTATAAAATATACTACATAAAATGTCGGATAAAGATAATAAATCATGGACTGATAAACTTCTTCATGCTTTATGGGCTTATCAGACTACTACTCATACTACCACTCAAGAAACTCAATACTCATTGGTGTATAGAAATAAGAAGGTTTGCCTATTGAAATTCAATCGCCTTCAATCTGACTTGTAATCTATGATCATTTATCTAGAAATGAATAGTCTTATAAGTGATTTGATGAGCTGGAATGATTATAAAAAAATATATTTCATACATTACATCATTTGGAAGTAAATAATAATAGAATAGAACAAGGTTTTAACAAGAATGTTATCCTCCCTTCATTTCTTCAAGGAGAATTGGTATTAGTCCTCATGACTCCAATGATACAACAAAAGAAACATCCAAAACATGATCCAATGTGGGGAGAACATTACACTGTACATAAGGTCTACCCTAATAAAGAATATTCCCTATTCTCAATGGGTAGAGAAATTATTAAAATTCTAACCAATGCAATATTTTTGAAGAAGTATTATGTGTAATCACACATAAACATTTTACCTCATTTCATGACTTGAATCTACACATCATAATGTCCCCACTAAATGACTTGAAACTACACAGTATAATGTGCTCACTTTATGACTTGAAAATTCACAAATAATTTCCTCACTACATGACTTTAAACTACATAGCATTATGTCCTCATCTCAAGACATTAAAAATCATGATAACCATATGCATCCATGCTGTATGATGTTAAAATTCAAAGAATCATTTTAATTTTCCAATGACATTAAACTACATGACATCATTTCCCCTCACTAAATAATATTAAATTCTATGGTTATCATATTCTTCATTTGATGTTATGAAATCACATAAGATACCACAAATTAGTATTCCTTATGATTCATTAAAAAAGTGAGTAGCTTCCTTGTGCTAGTATTACTCACATCATTAATACTGCTTAGTAGCACATGAGTTTCATTTCTCCCTATGTTTGAATCAGATCTTCAAGGAGACCTCATTTCAATAACTATGTATGGCTTGATTCTCATTTCAACAGGCTATGTAGAGATACTTGGATCAACAATATTTTCCCCATCTGCAACCAAAAAGAAATTTATGTCCCTTTTTTACTTGTGTATATAAACCAAATCTATACAGAGTACTATATGAGGATATACGACTTTATCTTCATATAATATTATGCCTTAAATTTAACCATTATTCTAGAATGTTATTGAATCCCCAATCTTTCACCTCAAATTTAATTTGTGTGGGAAATTATTTCCTCAAGAACTACTTTTGGAATTATTCTCATTTCAATGGGATATTTATAGATTCCTGGATCTCCAATCATGGGCCTATCCATAAGAAAAAAAATCCAACTTTATTCCCAGTGTGTATGAATCAAACCTAAATAGGGAATGCTTCAAGAACAATGTGTTGCTTGATTATCATCCATATGAGATAATTAGTGAAAAATCCGTTATATTCCCTAGTCCATCCACAATATTCACTTTTCACATCAGAATCACTTCATGTCCTTGCCGTATGACATTAAACTGCAAATTACCAAAAGATCTACCTATGGCCTGATTCTCATCCCATTATGATACATAGTGAAAGCTAGGCCTGAGCTCCTACTCTCATCGACATGGTAAATTATTATATCTCCTCCTCATATAATTAACAATATATGTGGGAGTATTTATTTTGGGCCCTATCTTAGAGATCCCACCAAGGAAACAAGAAATTTCCCCATTTTACATATTATTTAGATCTATGTAAGGGACTCCTAACTCATGACCAATATTGATTCAAATATTTATCCTATGCATTGAGCATTAATCCCCTTCATATTTCACACTCTTAATCTTGAATACTTTTAGATATTCAAAATAATTCTTATCTTTTTTGTTGGAAGAATTTGTGATACATGAGATCCCCTTTTCCTAACTATGCAGTATGTGACCCTTGGTGTCCTTGCATAATTCGGCTACGTAATAGGCTTGTCGGTCAAAAGATGCCACTATTTGGCTATGTAGCATATTCTTTATTTGACCCTACATAATACAACCCCCATAAACATGTTTGTTAAATAATGGTACTTTGATTCTTGGTAAAATCATCTTTTGTAACCATGAAACATTGATTTCCATATACAAGAATATGTATCTTAAATTGGTCATCCATGTATATTTTTTGCATTACCTTTATCTTAATATGAAATTCTACAAGAACATGGTTTTCATATTTTCCCTCACCATATTTTTAAATCAATTTGAAATATCCTTGGATCATTTGACAACATATCATCCATTGTTTCTATAATATTTTGGTCATATTTGTGTGACATAAAACTACAAGTACCACTTCCTACATTTGGGCTATGCCTTCGTAGATTAAAAATTCCACGTTTTATTTTGAAATCATGATTGGAAATATTATTTCTATATTAAGGTACCTTTCTACAGAAACCAAACTATGTGTTTTGACAAAATCTGAATCTCCATAAAATTTCTTGGGTTTTTAGCTATAAATTTTTTGATACCCAATCTCTTTTTCTTGACATTACAGTATGTTCCCCTAGGTGTCTTTGTATAAGTTGCCTACAAAACAGGAATGTCAGTCAAAAGATGAAATTTTTTGTCTATGTAGTATATTCCCTAGTCGGCCCTGCATAATACAACACCCATAATAGGTTTATCAAATAATTTTATCTTAGTTCTTCAAAAATACTTCCTCTAATTCATTTATCTCTTATCCCATACCATTTTCTGAATCCAGAAATTCTAAAATCATAGTTTAACATTCATTATTCCTATAAATGAACATAGTATCTTGTTTCTAGGAAAATTATCAAAAAAATGGAGAATTATGAACGTTTTTTAGAGATTAAGACTTAAATTAAATCCCCATAATGTACTTGTAGCATAAATTGAAACTAACCATCATAATATTCGTGCTGCATGAGATGAAACTACATAACATAATGTCTGAAATCCCCTTTTGATCAATTTTATCCATTATTTACACACCAATGTTTTTAGGAGTGGTTTCCCCATTCATGACCTATGTGAGCCTAAATGGCCCTTTATTCATAAAATCACATTCCTTAAAAAAAACACACACTGTGGTCTTGAGTAACCCCGATCTTATTTCCCCTTATTTATCAACAATAAAATGTTAAATTTTTTAGAGCTATTTTTTGTGAATAGGAAGTCATTCCCCTAGGTGGAATTGCATAATTATCCTACATTACATGCCTATCAGTCAAAAGATACTAATGTTTGAATATGAATAATATTCCCTAGTTTACCCATCATAATACAACCCCCATAATATGTTTTTCAAATAATGGTGACTTTGTTCTTGGAAAATACCTCTTATATGTTTATACTTTATGTTTTAGATTTGGTGACCATAAAAATCATTACTCAAAATTCCCCTTGATGTATTTTAAGAATATTGGAGCATTTCATAACCACAAATCCTTTTTTTGATATAATTTCAAAATTTAATGTCCAAGCTATTCGGTCATAAATGCTAGCCTTATTAGTCCAACATGCATGACTTTAAAAGTGCCAGTAAAAAGAGATGTAGTACTCATCAGGCCAAACAAACTCCCCCCCTCAAATATCACCATATTCAAAAGTTGAGTCTCAGCTTAGTAGACTGAATTTTTTTATGGTTTAAGACATATTTGGAAAAAAAGTCAAAAGATACAATATTTTTGTGGTTTGTCTATATAACTCTTGTAAAAATAAAACTATTCTCATTAGGCCCATTGGCTTATGTAGAATTTTTCGAGCACCCCAATTCATATTATTGTAATTATTATTTTATAAAATAATGGTTTTATGTTAAAATAAATTATTACCTTTGATATTGAAATTATAGAAAGAAATCAAGATTGAAGAAATATATGATTAGAGAAAAATTTACTTTAATTCATATGGTAAAATCAAGGGAACATCCACAAAATGGAGACTCTATATATTTTATTAGAATATAATATTGGCATGCATATTCTTCTATTGAACTTCTTCATGAGCTTCATCAGTTTCTTGTTGAAGTTGAGACGATTGAGAAACTTCACCCTCCTCGGCCTGACAAAGTGCTTCTTTGGTAGTTGAAATGGTAGTTATCCCTTGCAACTGGGGTTGTTGAAAAGTTTGGTTCAATTTATCAAGATTTTTATGAATAGAATCAATTTTCTGTTGAAGATGTATCCTCTTATTTATCGATTCTTTAATTTTTCAGTCAATTTCTATCAACCATTTGCAATGGTTATCCTCTGCCTCAGCTAGTACAGCTTTTAAGCTCTCGACATTAATAATTCATTTGGCCTTTTAAAGATCTTTATGAATATATTATTCATTCTCCCTATTGGTGAATGGTCTCGTTCATTTAATTTTAGAATGACCTATAATTAAATCCACAAAATCCCAAAATGCATAATAGTGCTGGGATTTTTCCAAAATGTGACAACAGATCATCCAAAGGCTTCTCACTAATTATCTTCCTAATTTATTTCCATGTATTTTTATGTGAAATGCCAAGAGAAAACTACTAATCTAAATATGAATATGAGTCACTACCATGGGGTAGAATGTACATTGGAAACAAATCAATTTGATAGATTCCTTGATCTACTTCTCTCATAATAGTGGATGCTTCTCCTTCTATTGATGTTTGATCCATCAAAATAGTTTCAACATCCGATCTAGATTTTAGATACAATAACCATAAATGGTGAGTCAAAATCACTATTATTTTCAGAATAATTGTGGAAATGGTTCATGATCTAGATAGTCGATAACATTTACACAATAATAAGTGAGCTCCTTGATTTGATTCATCCCTAATCTTCTGAGCTTCAGTACTTTGAGAAAGTGCTTCATAGGGAGGATCATTCCCCTATGTTTTCCCAGTTTTCATAATCAAAGGATTTGGATCATCTACCACAATGGGTTCCTCAATATGTATGTCTCCAGAATTAGAGAAATAAGGATAGAGTGGAATTCCCAATTCTTGAAGGTCATTCCCGACATTCTCTACAGACAAAGTTACATAAATTGAACTTTTATGTGAAGTACCAAGTAATTGAAGAATTATTATGTATGGAAAATGAAATAATGAGGACTTATTTCCTTTCAATTCCCCATATATGTCCCCAAATACCATAATGGAACCTAGCATATCAATGTTTGGATTAATGGCGTCCATCATTTCAGTGTATGCGACTTTGAATGTTATAGGATTAAAACCATTTAAAGTATCTAACAAATGTTGTTCGATGCCCAAATTAGATCCGTTGAAATTTTGTTCCATCAATTATTCAACTGATGCAATGTTAGCAGGTCTTTCCATATAGGGATCAACAATAGTATATACTTCATATTTACCTGGATCCTCATTTCTTTCTATATGGAGCACTAGGAATACATTGATTATTGCAGAATCCATTGGAAATGGAAACTTATCTGAGATATTTTTAAGAGAAGAATATTATAAAAGAATTTAATACTCAAAATAAATGTATTTAACATTTCCATATCCTCTCTCCCTCTCTCTGTAGAAATAGAAACAGATGTAGTTTTCTGTCGTGGTACTCAGCCTATTAATGTAACAAATTTATCATCATGAACATGTGATTCTATTGGGGTTCCCTTCCCCATTCTTGAAGGACCAGTTTTAATCCCTTAAGAGAATAGAGAGATGCAGATCCTGTGATAAGATGAACTTGGTCACCAAGGTGTATCAAGCTATTCATAATACTATATGACTACACTAATACTTACTTATTTGATGTATACTTCAGACCAATATCAATTCTCTCTCTCATTTCATTTCAAAATCATGTGGATAAATTGAAATAATATTCTTAGAAGTAGAAACATGAGGTAGTGTCTAATGATTTTCTATTTCTATTACCCTATTCCTGGTATTCTCTATGGGATAATGTTATGATGACTTGGGAGGATCATATAATGTGTTGAGGGGTTAACCTGTAGGTCCATACATTGGTGACTCAAGAACTAGTTCTGAGGAAGCTTCCCAAATTTCATGATGCAAAATAAAATCTCATCAAAATTAATTATGGTGAATGAATAAGAATAATTGAATGAAAAGAAAATAGAAAATAAATTCTCATTATGAACATAAATGTACCATTCCTCTTCATGGGTGAACAATTAACCCTTCATGTATCCCTAGTTCCATAATATAGGATACTAATTTTGAGGTTGGGACTTGGTCATCAGTTTCATATATAAAGGTCTATGGATCTACAATATACACTCATACATCGTTCAGGTTATTATCTAGATGACAACCATAAGATGCTTTAATGTAACCCACATCAGGTATTCAAAGAACATTTTGGAGGAATTCCCAGGCATCCCTGAGTTATCAAGTCATGATTTCCATATATTGAATAGCCAAGGGCCATATATAATTTTGTTTTCATATTGTTTTTTGTGGGGGAAAACACAACACCTTCTGATTAGAGAGCCTCTTTAGGCCTCCCGTATTCTTAAAAAAAATTAGAATATTGGATGGGAATCTCACTCTGATGATAGGGCTAGATCACCTTAGTGCATGAGGTATTGTTTCCCTAGACATAGTCTTATAGGTGTATCATATATGGATATTTTATTAAGGTTATGAAGCTTATGATTCCTCCATATCATCATTTTCTTTAGTCCTTTTATGAATATTTCTATAGACAACATTTTTCATGGAAGCTACCCGATATATTCCTTTTGTTAAAACCCATCTATGGGTATGAAGAATCCCATGATTTGACACATCTAGATTCCAATAAAATTGATGTATCTGATAAAGGTAACATAATTGATAATTTGGATGTCTCTTAACCCATTAGAATCTACAATTGTCTTGCTACCATTGGTTGTTTCGCATGTCTATCATACGTTGGAGAAAAGGTTCTTGATTTTTGAAGACATTTGATATGTTGAGTAAACCTATCATGGACGTAATCCTCACAAATGATTTCACCATAAATTATGGTTGATAAAACAATGTCCCTAAATGCCCTCATATATGACCTCATCTCATAATTTTATTCCTTACCATCATCAACAAATGTTCTAGTTGGTGGGTTACTAAAAGGAAAGAATTTGGAATCTCCTGAGGCATTCAATGCCCTCAATACTACACAACATTTCATGTTCAATGTTTGAATCCCAGAGACCTTCTACAAAAGGGGGAAAATCGAACATTGGGGAATCTAACTAAATTAAACATTGAATATGATGAAAAGTGTGCTGCAATCTAGCCCCACAACACTTGGAATGACCTAGAATGTTCAAAAGGAACCTTCCCATTGTACAAATACAGTATAGAATAATAAATTCTTTCCAATATAGGAGTATAACACCCAATATATTGTCCCTCAAAAAATTATACTAAAATAAAGAAAGTCACTAGCCTTACACCACCACTAAATTCACATACTGGAAGAAATTAAAAACTTAGCCACATAGAATGAAATCCAGCTAAGTGTACCTTTGTATCAATATCATATTTGAAATTATATCCCCAGTGATTCTAGTCACCTCTCTCTAATGTGGACCAGTATGTTCCTAAAATTCTCTAGTTATTTTTAGAAGGACAAATAGTAGGACGTCTGTAGGTGGGACCTTTGTCTGTTGGTGGTTCTAAAAAAGATTTCATCCACACTATTTCATGAATATCATTCTTGTGTTTTGGAAATTTCTTTTATATTTTTAATAATTCATTAGGAAATGGTTGTGTCCTTGTAACAACACCCCATTTTGTTACTGGTGTAATGAATTCATCATACATATCCATAATAATAGAAACCCAAGATATTTTGTAGATCTCTAATAGACTAAAGACAACCTCACTATGTTTTAAGTGAAGAGTATTTGTTTGCAGACTCCATTTGATCAGAAATTCAGGGATGAAGTTGTTTTTGTAAGAATAAGACTTTTACATCCAAATAGATTCATAAATGTGAACATCTAATAGTTATTTACTAAATTATTCACACGTCTAGTGCACCAAAAACTCCCACTTAAATTTAGTTTTAACTCTGCCATAATAATGAATATCCTAGTCTTCCTTCCAGCCATTAGACCGATCTATTTTCAA
This sequence comes from Viscum album, assembly GCA_963277665.1. Classification (NCBI taxonomy): domain Eukaryota; kingdom Viridiplantae; phylum Streptophyta; class Magnoliopsida; order Santalales; family Viscaceae; genus Viscum; species Viscum album. The sequence continues at coordinate 1,657,946,748 of OY728119.1, forward strand.
AGTAGTAATGGTTGAATCATAACAATGTGGCCTTTGATATACAACATGATCTTTCATGTTAGGGGTATAACAACCATGGTTTATGATGAATCCAATAGGGACTATTCCCTCATTTATAGGCATACCATTTGTGGTGATATTTATGTAGTGAAAATTAAAATATTTTAAAACCATGTCTTTGGAAAGTATATATTTTATGCTGGAATGCGGGAATTGATTCAAAATACCATATCTGTATAAAGGAAGATAATGGATTCATGGATTTACCTGTTAGTATGGAATCAATCATTTCAACAGCTTAGGGCGGGAACTCTCAACTATATCATAATAATCCGGTTCAACATTTTTCATCATCTCAGTCTGATAAGATTTAGCTTCCTCAGTTGTTGTCAACAAGTGATCATTTTCCTACGAATTATTTACAAACTTCTCACCATTAAGATAGAATTTTTAACTACATAAGTTCAAAATTTTAACTTAAAGGAAGCAAAAAATTTTGAAAAAGAAATTCTACTCATAGGTCATTCGATGAGGTCATCCTGGTAGGTCCATTGACAAGGATCCTAGAGAAAGTCCTTCAATTAAATCCTTCAGTGTAGATCCATTTCACAAATGGTTTCACCATGAAAAACATTTCAACAGACATACGTGGAAGCATAATGAGACATGTATGGATGAGAAAGATACACAATGACTAAGGAAAATATAAGATCTTGGGTGAAAGAAATCACAAAGGAATAGATCTATTTATACAAACTATCGACCTTCACAAAAAACCTATGTGATATAGCTACACAAAAAACGTACATGATATACTACATGAAAAACCTGTGCGGTTAAGAATTTACTCCATAGTCATTTTTCCATAATCTTACCTCATGAATCGACCCCCTTTATAAATGGATCCAATCCTGAGGGTGATATTTTGTTGACAATCCTTAGAAATAATAAAATATTATGAATAAATACTTATCATATTTCAAAGTCTCAAGAAAAATCTAAATAAAGTAAAATACATAAAAAATAAAAGGGACCTACGCAGAGGAGAACACTTGGAACCTATGTGTAATCTTGGTAAACAAGAATATCAGCACATGTTGTTCTTAGATATCATAGTGCACAACACCTCAACAATATACCTACATGAAGGATCTATTCAAAAGAGCTACATGAAAAAATAATTTTGGTACACCTATGCGGAGGAGCTACGCAGAAGATCTGTGTGGCAGGCCTATTTTGATAAACTTCTTTCTACTATCCCCTCCTCTCCAATAAATATAATAATTGGTATCCACATTTGAACACTAAAAAAAGTTGGATGAATTCTTGAAGCTCCCATTACGTAGCTCTATCACCATGGTCCCCCAAAGTTTTTTAGGTAGCTCCCTAAAAATATAGTAGAAGAGAGAATTATATTAGATAAGAATGTTTTTAAATCCTTTAAATGTTTGAATTTTGCATTGTATCGGTTCTCCTATGTTGATCACTCTTTCATTCCATCAACACTATAACCTTCATGGCACACCTATGCAACATACATGTGCTGTCTAACTACGTTACATACCTAAGTGGTATAGCTACGATGAATAGATACACTCAAGGACTATGCATATCACCTTTTAAATCCTCTTCATATCCACTCATGGATGGGTATCTCCTTCCTTGGCTCCCTTATTTGAAAGGTACTAAGTTGAATCCACTACCAAAACCACATGACTTATAGAACATTTGGGAATGGAACATTAGCATGCCCCATATTCGGGTTTTTATATATACTATCAGAGGATTTTTGCATTCTTCTTAAAAGAGATTCTGTATCGCTGTGATATATGTAGGATTTTATTTTTATATTCACATGGATTCTTACCCTATAGATAATATTGGTAAGTTCCTTGTCTTAGATTTTGGGAATGGGACTCTGACCTCCCATCTTCATCTATAAGACTCAGAGCCTCCAGTTAACAACAAGGAGAGTGAGGGTCACACATGCTTTTCCATTCAAACAAAGGAAAAGTCCCCCTCCTATCATGGGATACAATCAGGGAACTCCCATTGATGTAATTGCTTAATCATCTGAGAGAAGGGCCACATGACCTCTAATGTAATCACACATTGAATGTTTCATCGCTCTATGCTCTCATCCACCTTCGCCTCGGCTTCTTTCTCCATAGTCCCATCCTCTCTCATTAGAAGAAGAAAGAGCATGTTATTTGTTGAATCCTTCACATCCTCTTATTTCTCACACCAATCATTACCCAAGTGGACATATAGAATTGTGATGATCAAAACATCCACACAATCCGAACCACTTGAACTATAAGAAATTTGATTCCCATCGTAATTAGGATACTTAGGAAACCTTCAACTAGGGCTTGAGCTCATTGGATATCCTCTTAAGGAATCCTAACCTAATTCCCATAATCTTGGAATCCTCTATAATAGTAAGACCTGAATTAATCCCACCCAAAACTCCACGAGCAAAGACATATCTCAAGGACCTTGTTACAAGGGCATCCTATTAAGGAGTATCCCCCAAACTATTTCTCCCAAAGGGTCATACACCCATGAGATACTCCCTGAAATATGTGGGGCTTGATTCCTATCTTAATGGGATACATAGGAAGACTCTCTGATGTTCAAACCGAAAATTCGAAACAAACACTATTCTTCCTAGGCAATATTGTGAACATGGTCTAATAAAACACAGAAACTCATATATCTACTAAGATCCCTGGGTTTCTTATGCATAAGTCCCAAAAAAATATTTAACTATGCACCTTCTACTTATAATTCCTCACAACATAACATTAAACTATACGGTTAGGTCCTTATCACACGACCTTAAATGGTATGATGTGTCCCATTAAGTTGCACCAAACTACAAGGGTTCTAATTCCTTTTATAAGGATATTTAGGTAGCCCATTTATGGGTACAATCTCAACATTAAAAAAATTTCGTCTTCCTAGATGACAATAAATTCTAGAGTTCCCACATAGTGACTTACAAAAAAGTATTATCATAACAATAGTTAAACGAATCTATAAATAGTATATAATATGATACCATTGATAAAGAACATTGAATACCTATAGATTTATCCATGAATGAAGAACCTTGAATACATATAGATGATTCTATATTTCATATATTCTATTGATTGATTTCAAATTTCAAGGGAAAACTATGTTATACTTTGTAAATTAATAAGGATTCATGAAAATATGTTAAATATATATGAGAGTCCTATAGTTGGTAGTAATTACCCTAAAAAAGGGTGTGATGAGTCCAAACTCCCATCATCTTGACCAATTTATGTTCTTAAGCATCGTAGGTCCAATCCTAACAAACACTTGCCTTTGGAAAGAAGGTCCCTTTGGATAATGAACTATTTTATTTTTTTAGTTCCATAAACAAATCGAATGGAAACTACAAAACATTAGTGATTCCTAATCAAAAAACATGTTTATTGGGATATGGAACATGGTAACATTCAAAAAAATATGGCAAAGTAATCTATATAGAATATTAATAAAATGTGATGTTTGGTTAAAAGATGTTTTATTCTTTGGGAAAACTGTAACTCATGAAGCAATATCAGATGACTTTTCCTAGAAAAATTATATATAGGAGTGGCCTCATCAAAAAATAGTTTCATATATTCATATATTCCTTGGATTATCATGATATTATAATAGGTTTTTGATGAATTTTCATTACCTTATAATCCACTAAACATATTTAATTGAAAAGAATCTTTTTTGATCTACGAAAAGAAGTGTGAATAATGTTTCCAGAAACTAAATAAGAGATTAGTTACTTCACATGTGTTAACTATACCTATAAGGCCCCGACCATAAACCTTACTTAATATTTAATTAAATGAATAATTCACATTGAGGATCTTTTCAGGTTTAGAGTTTTAGAGAATTAGGACATAACTATTACATCTCAAAAGATTACAAAGTAGATACTTCTACTAAGATTCCATAAAATAAAAACTCTTAAAAAGACACATGTCTAGTTCCATGTTTTAGATAGCATGACTTTTTGTTGATCCCATCCTTGACCCTATACCACATTAAGTCCTGTGGAAAACATTTCAAAAACTTGGGGTGAGCATAAAAAGCTCAGTAAGGGATACACAAAAAATGAAAACTGTTAGTTTTTCAAAACAACAAATAAACCATGTATAATTTATCAAAGTAATAATTGTCACCTTTATGAAGTAGTAAAAACTCTTCACTGAATAAAAGATCATTACTTACCCTTTTGTAACCAAAATATTACCATAAAAACCATATAAAGATCACATAACATATATAGGTAACTTTGGACATAAACATACTTAAATGGAATAACCATACGGTTGACTTCCACGCATATCACTTAATGGAATAGCCATACGGCCGACTTCCATACCCAATGCATTGGAGGTTATAACGTAACCACCCATCCTGGAATTCACGTCACCACCCGTCATATGGTTTATTACGTAACCACCCGTCAAATGTCCAAGTACCATTATAAAATCATAAGACATAAAATAAATATAATGGAAAGAAAACATTTCCACACTTTGATCACAATATATCACTTAAATATATTTACATAACAAATCCATTATAAAAACCATTTGAAATACCAAGATACATAAAAGAGTATATGGTATTTATTTCATTTTAAAAACATTACGGCTTATTGAGGAAGCCAAAGACCAAATATTACTCGCGATGGCGGAAAAGGTCGTTATCACCACGTACGTTAAAAGAAACATTCCTTTTTATCATTTAGTAAAATGCTTCGTAGAAAAAGATTCATTTTGTATAAAAGTAAAAGTAAAAGTGTTTTATACACTGTATAATGGAAAGTTGTGTATAAAACAAAATATGCCTCAATGAAAGGAGATTGAGACGAAGTCCCTTACCTCGTGTCCGACTTGACTCGATCGTTCTTTAACGTCTGGAATAACAAACTTGAGTTAATTTATACTTTCTTAAGAAACTTTTTCAAGTTCATTATTCCTTTTATATCACTTATTGCCATGTTATAAACATTATGTAATAATTTATGTTAATAATGCTTGTTTGTTCGATATTTGGTTCTTAAGTCGAAAGTGGACTTCTTACAATTACATGTTGTTCGTGTGGTCAAAGGTTAATTATATCCAGAATGATATTCATGATTTGGATATCATATATATCATAAATATCCAGCATATACATGTATTTATAATATTACATAATCATTTAGAGGTAATAAATGAAATGCACCGTTCATGGAGACAGTAAGCCGTACGTACGCATGAATGCTACTTTCATTTCTATGTCATAAAAATGGAATCAAAACTAAATGAGAGATATGTATATTTTAATTCCAAAATTATATTAATCATTTAGATGTAACATGGATCATATATATACATTATATATATGTACTTATAATAGTACATTACATTTGGGGATAAGAAATGAAATGCACCGTTCATGAAGACGGTAAGCCGTACGTACGCATGAACGCTACTTTCATTTCTATCTCATAATTTAATGGAAAGAAATAATAATGATATAAAGGTATATTATAATTCCAGTATAAAATAATATATAATAACTTTAAATCCATCCTTTATACATCCCACATATGTCATTAACGAATCAAATCACTTTGAGGGGGCGGTAGTCCGCACTTCCTAAAATGAGGATATTGCGTATACCCATAATGGAAGCCAAAAAGATATGCCATAAATGAAAAATACAGAATCTTAAGGAAAAGATAAAAATATTATATATCATATATAAATATAGTGACATATTAATGGCCACCTTTTAAGGTGTTAGAAGAATATTGAACAATCATCGTTTCGTGAGGCAGAAATTCGCCATCCACAGAAACGGTATGTTCTTTAACCATTAGATGTAGGTGTGTATAAGTGTAGCTAGAATGATTCTTATAAAAACAAAATCCAATTATATTGAATATACTGGAGTTGTTACAAAAGAAATGAATAAAAAGAGTTTAGGGGGTTGGAGAAGCAAAATAAAACAAAAGAACACAAGTGAAGACATTACCTTAAAATCGGGTAACTCTTTTTGATTTGAGCTCAAAGGCTTCCTTGGGAAGACTTCTGCCCAAAGTGCGGATTCTAGGAGTAAGAGAGGGATGTGGAGAGACAAAATGGGAAGAGATTGGTCGAACCAAAGGATTGAGAGGTGTGGGTAAGGTGATAGTGGTGGGGGCCTTTTATAAGAGGAGAGGAGGGGAACTCTTGGAAAGTAAAGAAATGTTACTTTATTTTAAAATGCGTTTCGGATTTAAAAGGTCCCACATTGATATAATTCAAGGATAAGGTGATAAGGGTTCGAAATATACCCATCCAATAGGTTTTTGACAACTTTATGTCTTAGATTTCACATTATCTTTTCATTTTATTTAAATCGTTAAATAATGAGGTAATCGCTGCATCATCATGATGTCATAAATTATTTAATTTATTTAATGTCTAAAAATTATAAAAAAAATACTATGATGTTGGAAATATTTTTAGATTTCCAATGACTATTTATAGTAAAAAATCTGACTTGAATAACCCTATTTAAATTTTTTTTAGTAAAACAACTCATGTTTGTGTCATTTTTACTTTTACATTAAATAATAAGATATTAATGTAATTTTCCTTACAAAGTGGCTCCATGGGGTCCCCAAGTTGACCCATGGATTGTATTAGTCGGCCATGAAACATCCAATAAGGGTAGGACACGTGTCTAAGTCATTTCATATTATTAAAACATTATTTTTACCTTAAACTACACCAATTACCTCTAATCGCGATTAATAAATTTAAAAGTTACTATTCACCAAAAAATTATTTTAATCCCATTGAACCAAATTTTACTTCATAATGACAACCATGTATGTAGGATTTTTGAAATTCAAAACACAGAGGAGGTAAAAATTTATTTAAACGAAAAATCAGTTTTTTAATTACCACTTAGTGGTTTCACTATTCATCAAAAATTGATGTTTTTCAGAAAAATACCAAATATTCACCCTAAGCTATATTTGATATTCTGAATTCAAAAATGATGTCTATTTTAAAAAATTAAAAAAATATAAGTTACATTAATTAATTTAATGATTAATTCCCACTGTCAGAGCAAATAACGTGTTTTTATGAAACAATAAGTATCAAAAGATTGACACTAGTTTAAGTCCAATTTCAAAGTGAAATTAATTCCAACGACCACTATTGGATTACATGGTAAAAATATATTCTAATTTCACTTTAAAACCAATTCAAAAGATAATTTAATTATACAAATAAATTATATTGAAAAGAGGTTTTGAATTAAAATACAACAGTTTTCACTATTCATTAAAAAATGAACTTTATCGGAAAAATACCAAAACTTTACACAAAGTAAAATTTGATGTCCTGATTCTAAAAAAGAATTTTATTTGGTCCAATAAAATGTATAAGAGTGACCAAAACTATATTTAATGACGGTTCGCCATCAAAAGGCGATAAGTGAACCTTTAGTGAAAATTAGGGTATAAATGCCTAAAATTGAATTCTTTTCGTATTTTAAGCCTTTAACTTTCATTGGATAAATGTAAAAACATTTTAAAAAAACATATATAATCATATTTTAGTTATTTCTATTCATTCCCACCAATACAATGGCTACGTGTTAACTACCATTTTAAAAAATATTATTATATTACTAGTGTGCAACGTAAGATTTCAAAGAAACTCTTTGTTGCGTTTTGGGTACGCTATCGAACATAGAAACCCCTTTAAAGTAAAATTAATATTTAATTCTAAAATATTAATAAATATGAAAATGTTTTATTCTTTATTTACCTGGGATGTTACATCCTTCCCCCCTTTTAGGAATTGCGTCCTCACAATTTTATTCACTTATCAAAATAAGTGGGGGTATTTATCCCTCATAGCATTTTCAGATTCCCACGTTGTCTCTTCAAACATACGGGTTTTACACAAAACCTTTACCTGGGGAATTAAATTATTTCTCAACACTTTCTCCCTTCGGTCAAGAATCTGGACTGGTTGTTCTTCATAAGAGAGATTATCTTCCAACTAAACTACCTATAGGCTCAAAACATGAGATGGATATGGCATATACTTTCTCAACATCGAAACATGAAAAACATTGTGTTCCTGAGATAAACTTGGAGGTAAAGGCACTCGGTAAGCAACTGATCCAACTTTCTCCATAATTTCATATGGTCCAATGAAACTTGGACTCAGCTTTCCTTTTTTACCAAATCGCATCACACTTTTACACGGTGAAACTTTGAAAAAAACATGATCACCTACCTCGAAAGATAGATCCTTCCTCTGATTATCTACATAACTCTTCTGCCTGATCTGAGCTGTTCTCATGTGTTCCTGAATCAACTGAAATTTTTCTGCTATCTCTTCTACCAATTCTGGTCCCATCAGATTCCTTTCACCCACTTCATCCCAAAAAGCTGGAGTTCGACACCGTTTACCATATAATGCCTCAAATGGAGCCATCTGTATACTGGAATGAAAACTGTTATTATAAGAAAACTCAACCAAAGAAAGATTTTGGTCCCAACTTCCCTGATAATCCATAGAACAAGAATGTATCATATCCTCCAAAGTCTGAATTGTGCGTTCTGACTGCCCATCTGATTGAGGATGAAAAGCTGTACTAAAATTTAATTCAGTACCTAACGACTTCTTAAGGCCTTTCCAAAAGTTAGAAGTGAACCTAAGATCACGGTCAGATACAATGGAGAGAGGAACTCCATGTAACCTGACTATCTCTTTAAGATACAAACGAGATAGTTGATCTTGGGAAAAATTATCTCGTATGGAAAGGAAATGAGCAGGTTTAGTCAAGCGATCAACAATAACCCAGATTGCATTATTACCTCGAGGTGTCTTTAGCAATCCCACAATGAAGTCCATGGATATATTCTCCCATTTCCACTCTGGTACTGGTAAAGGCTGCATCATCCCTTTCGATAACTGCCTCTTTGCTTTAACTTGCTGACAAGTCAAACACTTCACAGTAAAATCAGCAATATCCCTTTTCATTCCATCCCACTAGTAATACTCTCGCAGATCTCTGTACATCTTAGTACTGCTAGGATGAACTAAAAACAGAGAACTATGAGCTTCACATAACAACTCTCTCTTCAACTTTGAATCAAAAGGCACACACAATCTCTTCCCAAATCTCAAAACACAATCATTATCAATGTTGAATTCAGGCAACTTACCCTTCTGAACTAGCTCTACCTTTTTCTGCAACTCACTATCTTGCTTCTGTGCTTGCTTAATTCTATCTGATAGATAAGATTTCACTGATACTTGAAAAAAAACAGAAGGCCATACTGCACCAACAACTTCTATGCCAAAGTTCATCAAATCAAAAACCAAAGGATCTCGTTCCAAACGTAGCATGGTTAATGAAGCATTACTTTTTCGACTCAAAGCATCAGCCACTTTATTTGCTTTCCCTGGATGGTAATGAATTGTACAATCATAATCCTTGATTAATTCTAGACATATCCTCTGTCTCATGTTCAATTCTTTCGGATTGAATATATACTTTAAACTTTTGTGATAAGTATATATTTCACACTTTACCCCATACAAATGATGCCTCCAAATTTTTAGAGAAAAAACAACAACAACTAATTCCAAGTCATGTGTAGGGTAATTTACCTCATGAGTTTTTAACTGACGTGAAGCATAAGCAATTACCTGATAATTTTTCATAATTACACAACCAAGTCCTTTCAATGAAGCATTAATGTAGATAAAAACTCACCATTCCTAGAAGGAAGTGCGAAAACTGGAGCATTCACCAATCTTTTTTTCAACTCCTGAAAACAATCGTCACATTCTTTTGTCCATATAAACTTAACACCCTTCCGAGTTAGCTTAGTCATTGGACTAGATAACCGTGAAAAATTTCAACAAACCTTCGGTAGTAACCTGCCAAACCAAGAAAACTATGGATCTCGGTTACATTTTTGGGTCTTGACCATTATTCAACAACCTTTGTTTTTGCAAGATCAACAGTTATCCCATATTTAGAAACAATGTGACCAAGGAAAGAAATTTGTTGTAACCAAAAATCACACTTGCTAAATTTTCTGTACAGTTTCTTTTATTTTAAGGTTTGAAAGATAACCCTTAAATGTCTTTAATGCTCCTCTTTACTTTTAGAAAACACCAAAATATCAACAATGAAAACAACTAACATTTTTCACCTGAGTCAACTGAGCCAACACTACAACAAACTGTTTAGTTCTAATTATGACCATCTCAGGATACTATTTTGATAGGTCATTTCCTCTATATGCCTTCCCAGAAAATCTGTTCTGTTTCCTCTATGAAAAACCATTCTTAACAAACATGTCATAGATGAAGCAACATGGTAATCTTCAAATGCTATATCATTTAAATTTGACTATAAAAAAAATATTTTTGGATAATCATTTAATAGATTTCTAACTCGTAAAGTTATCTAAACCGACCTTTGATACCAACTATAAGGCCCCGACCTTAAACCTTACTTAATATTGAATTAAATGAATAATTCACATTGAGGATATTTTCAGGTTTAGAGTTTTAGAGAATTAGGACATAACGATTACATCTCAAAAGATTATAAAGTGGACACTTCTACTAAGTTTCCATAAAATAAAAACTCTTAAAAAGAAACATGTCTAGTTCCATGTTTTAGATAGCATGACTTTTCCTTGATCCCATCCTTGAACCTATTCCATATTAAGTCCTGTGAAAAACATTTCAAAAACTTGGGGTGAGCATAAAAAGCTCAGTAAGGGATACACAAAGAATGAAAACTGTTAGTTTTTCAAAAAAACAAACAAACCATGTATAATTTATCAAAGTAATACTTGTCACCTTTATGAAGTAGTAAAAACTCTTCACTGAATAAAAGATCATTACATACCCTTTTGTAACCAAAATATTACCGTAAAACCCATATAAAGATCACATAACATATATAGGTAACTTGGGACATAAACATACTTAAATGGAATAACCATACGGTAGACTTCCACACATATCACTTAATGGAATAACCATACGACCGACTTCCATACCCAATGAATTGGAGGTTATAACGTAACCACCCATCCTAGTATTCACGGCACCACCCGTCATATGGTTTATCACGTAACCAGCCGTCAAATGTCGAAGTACCATTTTAAAATCATAAGACATAAAGCAAATATAATGGAAAGAAAAAATTTCCACACTTTGATCACAATATATCACTTAAATATACTGACATAACAAATCCATTATAAAAACCATTTTCAATAACAAAATACATAAAAGAGTATATGGTATTTATTTCATTTTAAAAACATTACGGCTTATTGAGGAAGCCAAAGACCAAATATTACTCACGGCGGCGGAAAAGGTCGTTGTCACCGCGTACGTTAAAAGAAACATTCCGTTTTGTCATTTAGTAAAATGCTTCGTAGAAAAGGATTCATTTTGTATAAAAGTAAAAGTCAATGTGGTTTATACACCATATAAAGGAAAGTTGTGTATAAAACAATATATGCCTCAATGAAAGGAGATTGAGACGAAGTCCCTTACCTCGTGTCTGACTTGACTCGATCGTTCTTTAAGGTCCTGAATAATAAACTTGAGTTAATTTCAAATTGATTAAGAAAATTTTTCAATTTCATTATTCCTTTTATATCACTTATTTCCATGTTATAAACATTATGTAATCATTTAAGTTAATAATGTTTGTTTTGTCGATATTTGGTTCTTAAGTCGAAAGTGGACTTCTTACAATTACATGTTGTTCGTGTGGTCAAAGGTTAATTATATCCAGAATGATATTCATGATTTGGATATCATATATATCATATACATCCATAATATACATGTATTTATAATATTACATAATCATTTAGAGGTAAGAAATGAAATGCACCGTTCATGGAGATGGTAAGCCGTACGTACGCATGAACGCTACTTTCATTTCTATGTCATATTAATGTAATTAAAACTAAATGAGAGATATGTATATTTTAATTACAGAATTATATTAATCATTTATATGTAACATGGATCATATATATCCATTATATATATGTACTTATAATAGTACATTACATTTGGAGATAAGAAATGAAATGCACCGTTCATGGAGACGGTAAGCCGTACGTACGCATGAACGCTACTTTCATTTCAATCTCATAATTTAATGGAAAGAAATAATAATTATATAAAGGTATATTATAATTCCAGTATAAAATAATATATAATAACTTTAAATCCATCCTTTATACGTCCCACATATGGCATTAACGAATCAAATCACTTTGAGGGGGCGGTAGTCCGCACTTCCTAAAATGAAGATATCGCGTATACCCATAATAGAAGCCATAAAGGTATGTAATAAATTAAAAATACAGAAGCTTAAGGAAATCATAAACATATTATATATCATATATAAATATAGTGACATCTTAATGTCCACCTTTGAAGGTGTTAGAAGAATATTGAACAATCATCGTTTCGTGAGGTAGAAATTCGCCATCCACAGAAACAGTATGTTCTTTAACCATTAGATGTAGGTGTGTGTAAGTGTAGCTCGAATGCTTCTTATAAAAACATCCTAGTATATTGAATATACTGTATTTGTTACAAAAGAAATGAATAAAAAGAGTTTAGGGGGTTGGAGAAGCAAAATAAAACAAAAGAACACAAGTGAAGACATTACCTTAAAATCGGGTAACTCTTTTTGATTTGAGCTCAAAGGCTTCCTTGGGAAGACTTCTGCCCAAAGTGAGGATTCTAGGAGTAATAGAGGGATGTGGAGAGACAAAATGGGAAGATCTTGGCCGATCCAAAGGCTTGAGAGGTGTGGGTAAGGTGATAGTGGTGGGGGCCTTTTATAAGAGGAGAGGAGGGGCACTCTTTTAAAGTAAAGAAATGTTACTTTATTTTGAAATGCGTTTCGAATTTAAAAGGTCCCACATTGATATAATTCTAGTATAAGGTGATAAGGGTTCTAAATATACCCATACAATAGGTTTGTTACAAGTTTAGGGCTTATATTTTACATTATATTTTCATTTTATTTAAATCGTTAAATAATGAGGTAATCGCTACATCATCATGATGTCATAAATAATTTAATTTATTTAATGCCTAAAAATTATAAAAAAATACTATGATGTAGGAAATCTTTTTAGATTTCAAATTACTATTTATAGTCAAATATCTGACTTGTATAACCCAATTTAATTTTTTTTAGTAAAACAACTCATGTTTGTGTCATTTTTACTTTTAAATTAAATAAAAAGATATTAATGTCATTTTCCTTCCATGGTGGCTCCATGGGGACCCCAAGTTTACCCATGGATTGTCTTGGTCGGCCATGACACATAAAATAAGGGTTGGACATGTTTCTAGGTCATTTCATATTATTAAAACCTTATTTTTACCTTAAACTACACTAATTACCTCTAATCACGATTAATAAACTTAAAAGTTACTATTCACCAAAAAATTATTTTAATCCCATTGAAGCACATTTTAATTCCTAATGAAAAGCATGTATATTGGATTTTTTAAATTCAAAACAAAGAGGTGGTAAAATTTCATTTAAACGAAAAATCAGTTTTTTAAGTACCACTTAGTGGTTTCATTATTCATCAAAAATTGAAGTTTTTCAGAAAAATACCATAACATTCACCCTAAGCTATATTTGATGTTCTGAATTCAAAAATGATGTATATTTTAAAAAATTCCAAACATATAAGTTACATTAATTAATTTAACAATTAATTCTCGTTGTCAGAGCAAATAGCGTGTTTTTATGAAACAATAAGTATCAAAAGATTGACACTAGTTTAAGTCCGATTTCGAAGTGAAATTAATTCCAACAACCACTATTGGATTAAATGGTAAAAATATATTCTAATTTCACTTTAAAACCAATTAAAAAGATAATATAATCATAAAAATAAATTATATTAAAAAGAGGTTTTGAATTAAAATACAACAGTTTTCACTATTCATTAAAAACTGAACTTTATCCGAAAAATACCAAAAATTTACACAAAGTAAAATTTGATGTCCCGATTCTAAAGAAGAATTTTATTTGGCCTAACAGAATGTATAAGAGTGACCAAACCTATATTTAATGACGATTCGCCATCAAAATGCGATAAGTGAACCTTTAGTGAAAATTAGGGTATAAATGCCTAAAATTGAATTCTTTTCGTAATTTAAGCCTTTATATTTTATTGGATAAATGTAAAAACATTTAAAAAAACATATATAATCATATTTTAGTTATTTATATTCATTCCCGCCAATAAAAAAGCTATGTGTTAACTACCATTTAAAAAAAACATTATTATATTACTAGTGTGAAACGTAAGATTTCAAAGAAACTCTTTGTTGCGTTTCAGGTACGCTATCGAACATAGAAACCCCTTTAAAGTAAAATTAATTTTTAATTCGCAAATATTAATAAATATGAAAATGTTTTATTCTTTATTTACCTGGGATGTTACAATACCCTCTATTGGATAATGTTTTTTATTTATGGTGATGCATCTCTGAAAGGGATTGGGTGCATCATCAACAAAAATGTCAAAGTGATTACTTATGGACCTCGATAGTTAATGCCTCATGAGAAAAAATTTCTTATGCTTGAACTGGAGTTAGTAATGACCATTTTCTCTCTAATGATATAGAGGAACTATATTTAGGGGGATAATTTTGATATATACACATACCTCCAGTGTTTCAAGTATATATTATACCAAGAAGGAAATGAACATGATAAAAAAATTTGTTTGAGATTCTCAAAGACTTGGAAAATTAAATTCATTATCCCAAAGAAATTGAAAACAAAGTCGATGTTGGATTTAGTATAAAAGACCATATTATGATTTAAATGATCAATCGTTCATGGATATTCAGTGATCAATAACGTAGTAAATATGGAAATATGAATCATAAAGGAATGGGTATCATAAATCCTATCACAAACTATTTCTTGGCCACAATTACTAGAGAAGAACAGAATTGATCAAATAGAATATCCTTTGATATAAAATAAGATAGAGTTTGAAAATAATATTTAATTTTCCTAAATTCAATATTTATCAATAAGATGTATTTAAATTTCATATAAGTATATGTGTACCATATATCCCAATGATAATGATGGAGATGATGGATGAAGCTCTCAACTCTAGATTTTATATATGTCTTGGAATCACTAAAATGTTTAGGGACCTTTATTGTCATTATTGTTTGGATAATATGAAAAGGGAGATTAGAGACTAAAATGTTAGGTGCTTGCTATTTCCACAAGTGAAGGTGGAGTAATAAATTCTTAAAGTTGTATTAAAATCACTACCCAAACCAATATGTAAATGGTAAAATATCACTATGGACCTTGTAATTAGTCTCCCAAAATAATCTAAAAGAAACAATGTGATATTGGTTTATAGTGGAACATTTAAAAATGAATTAAAATTTCATCACTATTTGGGATGATTCATCTCTAGATGAACATTCCATGATATATGTAAAGCATGTGGTGGGGATTTATGGGGAGGCACTTTCAATTTTTTCTTTTCATGATGCAAGGCTCGAATCTAAATTCTAGATAATTAGTCAACATTATATAAATACTAAAATCATTTTTATTATAACCTATATCCCCAAAAATTATGGAAAATATGATATCAATATTTAGACATTTGATTGCATGTTTAGAACATGCTCAATGGAATTTAAAGAGTGGTTGGATCAAAACCTGCGATTAGTTTAGTTCTCATAAAAAACATATTCCATTCATGTATTCAAATGGAACCCTATGAATATATATATTGGATTAAATGCAGATGACTATCATTATGAGATGATATTTGTGATTGAATACTAATTGGGAATTAACTTGTTAATGATATGACATTAAAGGTTCGATCCAATTAACAACATGTAGAAGCTGCTCAGAGTCATAAGAATAGATATGACAACATCTGATAAAGGGTATTCATTTATAATGTTGGAGAAAATGGTTTTTAGGATATCACCATTGAATATAGAAAGGTTATTTGAAAATAAAAGGAATAATATCACTACATTCAATCGTCACTCTGAAATTTTTTATCACATAGGAGCAGTGGGCTCTCTGCTAGCACTTCCACCACATCTATGTCATGTTTATGATGTTTTACAAATATAAATCTTGTGTAATAATGTTACTGATCCCAAATATGTACTTATTCTAGAGGTGGTACAGATGGAAAATCACCTCTCTTATGAGGATAAGTTAATGGAGATTAAAAACTATAAAGACAAAGTCCTATGCAAGAACAAAACTCACCAAGTCATTGTGGTGTGGAGAAACCATAAGTATGAAGAGGTCACAAAGGAACCCGAGAAAAAAAATGAAATGTTCGTACCCTTACCTATTCTTAAAAGAGAATATGAGTTTAAATTTTAGGAAATAAATTATAAATAGGGAATAATTTAATGACACAATCTTTTAAAATTATTTTTGATTACTAAAAATTCATGTTATATAATATTATAAACATATAAAATATGGAGGAACCAAAAAAAATTATCTCATTAATAAAGATCAATACATTAGTTTTAAATGAAACTAATCAAAATGCCAAACATTACAGTTCAACAACAAATTAAAAATATTAAAGATAAAATTCGAAAATATAGATTAACCTAATTTTCTAGATTCATTTCCCATGGAGAAAACACTATATAAATGAAAAAATATTAGTAAAAAAATCTATATCATATAAAAATTGAATAAAAAGGTTAGAGTAATTTTAATGAATATTGAGTGAATGAAATATGTTGTATTTATATAGAGAAAAATAAAGATTGGAATAGTAATATTATACTAACCTCAGATAACATTCTTGAATATTACAACATTCTTTATGAATATTAAGTACATTACAAACAATCGATGGTCGAGGCCATAATAGTTTTGTTTCTTTAAGAACATGAGAAAAAAAATCCCATCATGGTGAAAGATCTTCATCATATCCCATAATTATCACCACATTTAGTACTTATACCTACATCATTTCATCATAAATGGGGAAATTATAAATACAAAATGGGTGAGATTGGATGCACAATCTGCATAAATAAATGGAAATTCCTAATAATAACATTAAAAAAGGGTATGTAACTTGAGAATCACATTTGAAGACCATACCCTGCATATTATATATCATAAATTTTTTTGGAAGATCATAGATCATGGATCATAATATAATTAAGAGAATAAGTAATGAAATTATAACATAGGGATATGATATTGAATTTGTGGGATTTCTGTTGGTTTATAACATTATGAACATGTATAAGTAGAAACAGGTTCACTCATGAACTTAATGACATGAAATTAGGCCTCCACATCAACTTTTGGACGTTCTACCAGGTCCATAAATAACATTGTGAATGTGTAATCATGTTCACACATAACATTATGGATATGAAACCAGGTCCATACATAACATTGTTAACATGTAATCAGGTTTATGCATAAACTTCTAAAAATGACACCCGATCAATTTATAACATTGTGAACACATAATATGGATCTATAATAATATTCTGAACATGTAACTACGTTCATGCATAAACTTATAAAAATGAAATCATGTCCATGAAAAACATTATGAACATGAAATAAGGTTCAATCATAACATTGTGAATGTGTAATAAGGTTCACACATAAACTTATGGACATTAATATAGGTCCATGCATAATATTATGAACATGATATCTGTCACACAACTAACAATTATACTCATTATTCCTCCATCATTACCCAATGCATTAGAAGGAGATATATATATAACCCATGACATAAAAAAATCATACATACGTGTGCTACATGATAATAAAAAATAATCATATCATAAACCATGAAATGTTATAGGCATCATAATCATTTTATCATATCATTAAATATGGAATATAATGAGGTATCATAATCCCCAACCGTGAAAAGAAGCAAGTTTAAATAGAATAAAACCTATGAAATAGAAATAGGTTTCATAAACATTATACCATCTGAACATTAGTCATTCATAAAAATAATATGAATTGAATCATTGAACTATTTTCCCAAAAAATAGTGAGTAAAACCAATGGACATTATTTTATATGGAATTTTTTTTAAAGATCATTTAAAAACATATCTTGAGGAAAAAATCATTTTCTTCATGAAAAATTATTTTATAAAACCATAAAATCAATGGAAAAACATTTTTCTTGGAAACTTATAAAACAAGATTTAAAATATTTTGAAAAATAATTCTTTGAAAATACTTTCAAAACATATAATGAAAGAAAGAAAATGTTTTTAAGACCATTTAATTGAAAACATGTGAATGAATTATGAAAACATTTTGAAAACCGTTTCCTTTGAAAAAACATGAAAAAATATAAACAAATCATGAAAACGATGAATAATTTTTAAAATACTTATTACCTAAAAATTATATTCAATCATTATTTGAAAACATTATTGAAAACATTTTTTAAAACACAGTTTTAGAATTGACATATATTTCCTACTAAAAGGAGAGATACTGACAGATTGACATAAAAACGTATTATTAATTATATTAAGTACAAAAGGGTGGATAAATGGTACTAATACACACACATATATAAAATAGACCATTTAGTATGAAGATCATGAGTTTTATTGAGATAAGTATCATAATAATTCCTCAAATAAGAATAATCATTAATAATATTGAAAATCGATGAGATTGTTTCAATAAACTAGTATCACATTGTAACTTGAGATCATACACTCCATGTATAAAAATAAAATTAAATGAATCATAAAATAAAAATAAATTAATTATATTCACGATGTAACATGTAAAAATGATGTATATGCACTTAGAAAAATAATTTAGGTGCATAATCAAACATGAGTCTCAAAGAAAGAAAATTGAGATGAAACTATTTTACCGATTCGCTTACTTTTAAAACATAAACCCCATGAACGAAATACCATTAAATGCATATGTAAATACCAATAAAATTAATTCTAAGAATTTTATTATTCATTACTAGTTAGTACATACACATAAAAAAAAGAAACTAATGGTGAATAAGGAATGTATGACATAGAAATAAAAAGTGTGAAGAAATTCCCTTACCTTGTGTCTTCACTATCATCATAATCATTCAAACAAAATTAATAATAAATATAAACATTTAATAATTTTTTCATAAAACCATATCATTACTTCTAATACCATATATGATTTTATTAAGGACTTATGTGACCTACTTTGTAACAATTATATATTAATGTTTCACTTCACGTAATATCCTTTTTGTTTTTCGCATGTGTCTTAATTTATTATATTGTTAGTTATTATAATTATATCATTATTTTAATAATTTAAACAAAAATTTAAATATAATTTATATAAATTAGGATTGAATTATAATAATATATAGAATATTGAATTATGAAATTGAATACATCGTTCATGGAGGTGGTATGTCGTATGTACACAAGAAAACTATTTTTAGTTAATCATCATGTTAAAAGAAATAAAGTAAAAGAATTATATATATATATATATATATATAATTATTATAGTAATTTTATTATATCATATATATCACATATATTCACTAAACCGATCATTAACATATTCCATGTTGTGTATGAAGGAATCACATTGTTTTGATGGGGAGGTAGTCCACACTTCCTCAAATGATATTAGCATATTTACATAAAATTGAAAGCATGAAGGTATTTTATATAAAAATAAAGAATCATAATGAAATTATAAATATCATATATATAATATATAACATTAGTTACCATCAAATTTCCAACATGATAGGTTGTATAGTTAAAATGGATAATCATCATTTTGTGAGGTGGTAGTTCACTCTACAAAGAAATAGTTTGTTCATTACCAATTACATGGAGGTGTCTATGAGTGTAGTCTGAAATCATAACCTAAAATATCATTTAATATTTAGTACACCAATATATTTATGTAATCATGAAATAAGAAGAGTGTGGAGAGTATCGAAGAAAATTAAAGAAAAGAGACCATTGGAAAATATTACATTAAAATCATGTAACTCATTTAGGTTTATACCAATGGGGTATAATGGAATGATTTATTCCCAAAAATAGGATTAAAATTTTTTGGGTAGGAATTTTTGGAATTTATTTGGGAATATCTTGGCTAATCATGAGTGGTTTCAGAGGTTTCAGTATGTGGGAGAAGTGGTGGACATTTATAGTGGAGGAGGAGTGACAATCTTGCAATATTTTGAAAAAGGAATTCCATTCACTTTTTTGACATTGAATGTGTCACCAATGATAGAACCAATTAGAGAAAATAGAGTATAAGATCATGATAAGGCCATCCAATAGCTCTTGGAATATTTTATATGTCGTTTTTGTCCTTAAGGTTATGGTTTAGTCCCTTATTATGCTTAATTTAACCTTAATCACTGAAAATAATTTTAATTACATTCAGTAATATTTTTTGGAAAATAAAATTTTGGTATTATCACAAAATATAAATGATGATGATTCAGAATTTGGAAACCAATATTCAAAATATCAGTCCCGAAATTGGTAGAAATTAATTTAAAATTCATCTCGTTGGTGGGACAATAGTGCGAGGTTTTAATGTAAAATCATTCAAAAGATTATTATGTTTTTATAGTCAATTTCAAATTGAAATAAATTAAAATGACCTAAATATGATTAAATGAAAAAATATGATATAATTAAACTTTAGAACCAATCTAAATCATTATATAAAATTATAATTAAATGATATAAAAGTTTATTTTGAAAAAAAATCATATATTTTTAGTATTCATTATAAAAATAAGCATCATAAAAAAAAATTAAAAAAAACCCAAAGATGATTTTATTATTTATATTAAAAATAATAAGTTTATTTTGACATATTATATTTATAAATGGGTCAAAAAATGTATTTAAAATATATTTCTTCACTAAAAGGTGGTAATGTTTCCAAAAAACATTGGTTTTTATATGTGAAATTTGGTTTGTTCTTATCCTATGCCTATCAATCTTAATGGATGAATATAAAAAATATTTTATTGAATTTTTAACATATATATTTCATTATAATAAATAATTAATTTTTACTAATTTAGTTTATCAAGAAAAAAATCCTTTGGAATCTTGAAAATAATAATAATATTTATTTTTATACTCATCTGGTCCTTAGTTTTGTTTATAATTAATTGTTGACCGATTAATTCATTTTATTTTTATATAAATTATAATTTTATCTAATTTAGTTTCTAATATTCATAAAAACTATTTTAATGTATTATTTATAGCATATTATATGAAATAATATTATTTTAATATTATATAATTGTTTTCTAATATTTTGTCTTGTGTGTAGCGTAAGCTATCGAAGAATGTCTATATTGTGTGTAACACAAGATGACTAGGTGTGGGTTTCATTAATATACATATAATATATTATATTTATTTATGATAGCTAATATATTTTAATGTATCAGGTTATTATATTAACTATTATACATGGTGTTGTGTGTAATAGACACTATGTCTGCATTTCTTGTAACACAAGCGAAGATGGTTTTGGGTAGTGCATGCCATGTTTGTGTCTTGAGAAAGGAATATTTGATGTAGTTCAACACAATACCTCAATTATAATAAATTTATTGAAAAAAATCAAAATAATCAAGGTTTTACATTCTCCCCCCTATAAGAATTTTTCCCTTGAAATTCTTGTGGTTTATCAGGGGTTTTATATTTAATCGTTCCTTTAACTAAATTTAATATCGTAAAAACGAATAATAAATGTCCCAAAAAAAGGGAATGTTGGAACCATTATAGTTACACAAAGTAATCTATAACTATGTTTCTATACAAGAGAACATAGGTTAGGAGTGACAATTGGATATGGTGGAAAAGTGTAAATATTTTTAGGTAGTGTTTGAGGTCATCAATGAAAAACAAGTGATTTATCAAAGAAAGGTTGTTGGCCTCAAAGTACGAAATTTAT
Source organism: Viscum album (assembly GCA_963277665.1). NCBI lineage: Eukaryota > Viridiplantae > Streptophyta > Magnoliopsida > Santalales > Viscaceae > Viscum > Viscum album. The sequence continues at coordinate 1,657,968,884 of OY728119.1, forward strand.
TATTATTTCAAAGGAAATCAGTTCTACAAAAATTAGGTTATTAATACATAAATGTTTTTAACATTATCTTAACGTTGAGTAAATATTTTATTGACCATGAATATAAAAATATATACATACATGATATTTTTATAACAAGAAAATTTCATTATTTGGTCCTGAGTTTATCAATTTTTAATTAATCCATTACATTATGAAATAGATGTCTAGAAATTAAATTTTATGCTCAATTCACTAAAATACACATTTTTAATATCTTATGTCCCATAATAGAATGAAAAGTAGAACATTTTTCCTATAAAAAAAATTTCAAAATCAATATGTATATTACTTTAATATATTATATTAAACATAACACAATTGTTTCATCATAAATACTTATTCATCAAAAATAATTATTCAATAAACAGGACATCGTGTAGGTCAATGTTAGGCATGAAAACTTTATCATCCATTGGCCATGTGTTCAAGACCTATGTCCTTGACAGACTTGATTGGATTTCACATAACATACATAACGTCCTTTTATAAGACCAAAATAATATAATTTCTAAAATAAATATGATGGACATCCATGAAATAAGGTTAATCACTAAATTGACTTTTAACTAAGGTTTTAAATATAATCTCAATTCATAAATACATCTCTGAAGCTTAAATAAATATTTTCCTGAATTTTTATCCTTATAAACATCCAGAAGGATGGAAATCCAATTAATTATAATTAATTTAATGACATTAGCTTCACATTTATCATCTATATATCACAATTTAGACCATTTGTTTCACATTATAAACTTGTTATTACCTTCATAAAGTATTCTCATGAAATATTTTAATAAGCTGAATTACCATAAATACTTATGGAAAACAAACATGCATCCTTATTCCATAGATTTCTGGATATATTCTATATATTCACAATGTTGTAAACTTCATCCATGATATCATAAACTACTTTTCAATACATCCATAATTTTTTGTAAGGTAATTAGTAGCATCCAATTTACTTATATCCAACATATCATTATCTGAAAAACATTATCATACCATCAAAAATATATTAAGGGTAATATTACCCTTAATCATGTGTTTTCCATGGATATATTTTTTCCATTAAATAAATTATCTATTCAATCATATCCCGTCAACGCACTCTTGTAAATCATTATAAAAAAATAACATAAAGTGGACAATCCTTATATATATATATATATTTATTATTCATAATTTCTGAATAAAAATACAAAAAACATTAATCACTTTATCCTTAAGCCATTAATAAGGATACCTCATCCTATTATATAATACCAAATTCTTTTCACATTTCATCTATATTCTTCTCATCATAAAAAAAGTGACCATTACTCGCACCACCTAGAGAATTATCTTTAAGGTCTTTCTTCATTGGATATTGACTTTCATAATGACAATTTATTCTACACTCGAAACACTTAACCTTCGATGATGTCTTAGGGAGGGAAATATAATCATAAATTTCATTAATATAACTATTTAATTTTTCGTTACAGGCACTTGATCTGTGTCATTATTTTATATAGTCAAAAGATCTTATTGTTCTTCTACAACATTCACTTAGTTGATTTCTTCCACATTCCTAACACAAAGGAAACTAAATCTTCTTTCCTCTAGGATTTTCATTACCTAAACTATCATCGAACACCTTCTTTATGTTTTGTGGATAGTCTAAGATTTGGTTAGGTTACATGTTTTCAATCATGTTCAACAAGAATATATTAGGCATGATTATAACATATTTCACTTTGGGGATCATACCACTTTAAATCTCATCAGCAAATCATGAATCACATTTTTCATTAATCCAGTTCCTATGATTTACTAAAACCAGAATCATAGTGTGAGCATTACTTATAATAGTAGAAAAGAATATAATCAAAAACTAATTACTTATAGGATGTCTAAACCCTGAAACCTTCCTTAATCTATATCACCCTTATTTTATACAAGGTTACACTTAACCAACATTTATTTAAAGTCTTCATGATGGTTCATGAAGAGTTTTCTAAATTATGGAAGAGTATCCCCATCTATTTTCAAACCATGTGTTTAAAAAGGCATATTGTATTGTACCAGAATACCTCGAGCTACTCCTGGAACATCTTCTAAGAGTTGATACCCCTAGGTACATCTGAGATACATCCATATCCACTTGTATTATATATACACATATGCATTTCTAGGAATACACTCGCTCTATCATTTAACAAAATTACATGGCGTCTTCCTATATTTTTTCTTATCCTTAATCATATACTTAGTTACAATCCTAGACATATTCATAGAAACACCCATCAGGATCTCACTAAAAATTTTCTAATCCTAGTCTCTTAAGGTTTATTAATCCTTTCCTTTGATACCAAGTATAGTGACCCATGTTTAACATACATGTATATTACATTATTTATGATGAATATTTAGTACCTTAGAAAAATACATTCCTGAGGAACATTGTAGTTTATTGTCTTTGGAAACATGGAAAAAATATTATATCTTGGGGAATGATATTCAACGTCTCCCATAAATATATCTACCTTTATTACATCAAACTAAAACATTTATTCATAACCTGGATAAAATATACATGGGAAAGTGATGATCTGAGATGATCAGTAGGGGTAAATAAAGGAATTTCATAATCATAACATGAACAAAGGGTATGGAACTTGAGCATAACATTTGAATATTATACCCTATATATTATAGAATATAATAAAAATTGGTAGTTCATAAGACATGTATCATAATAGAATCAATAAAATAATTCATGAAAGTATATCATAATAACAAGACATGTTATTTGTGTCCTGAATATTGGTTTATAATGTTGTGAAAATTTATATGTAGGAATAGGTTCACTCATTATGTTAAGAACATGAAATCACCCCCACAGGAACTTATGAATATGCAACTAGGTCTTTTCATAACATTGTGAATGTGTAATCAGGTTTATACATAACCTTATGGACATTAAATCAGGTACATGCATAATATTATTAACATTTAATCAGGTCCACGCATTAACATATGGACTTGCAACAATTTCATTGCGTAACATTGTGAATTTGTAATAAGTTTCATCCATAACATTGTGAACATTTAATCTAGTTCACACATGAACTTATGGAAATGAAACTAGGTCTATGCCTAACATTTTGAATACCTAATAAGGTTCGCTCATAAAATTGTGTACATTCAGTTAGGTTCACGTATAAACTTATGGACATAAAACTAGGTCCATATATAACATTTTGAAAAAATAAATCTGGCCCACACAGAAAATATATAATGATGATTCATCTATCATTACAGAATTCATTGGAGGGAGATATAGATCCTATCCAATATATAAATAAATCATACATAAGAGTTCTAATAGATTATAAAATATAATAAAATCGTAACCAATGAAATGAGATAATAATTATAAACAATTAATCATATCATTACATATATAAATGTGGTAAGTCTCATAATCACCACATGTTAAAAGATGCGGGTTTTAAAATTATATAAATTGTGAAAGAAAATTGTGTTTTATAAAAATGATGCCATAAAAAAATTAAAAATTCAGATAAGGAATACGAATGGAAGCATTGAATCATTTACCCGAAAGGCATGAGTAACCCCCAAAAATGTAATATTAGATGAGAAATAATGTTTAATGATATTTTAAAAATATTTATTGATGAAAATAACATTTCTTCATGAAAAATATTTTTTTAAATACATAATTACTTTTGGAACCCATTTTCTTTAAAAAATATAAAATATTATTTAAATTGTCAGGAACACTATTTCTTTTAAAATACATTTAGACCATATAATGAAAGCATCCACATATTTAAAAACCCTTTTACTTGAATAATTTTGAAAGAATCATGAAACTATTTTGAAAGACATTTTATTTGAAAATACTTTGAAAACATATAAATAAATCATTAAAAGAATAAAACGTTTTTAAAATAATTTTTCATTGATAATTTTATTGAGGGATAATTTGAAAACATTTTTTAAAATATGGGTTTTGACGTAAAATATATTTCATACCGAAGAGAGTGATATGGAAATATTTTCATTAAAAAATCATAATTTTATTAAGTATTAATGTGTGTAAAATTACTACTAATACATGGATATATTTTCAATAAATTATGGGATGTAAATTCATGTGTGTTATTTAGAGATGGATCATAATATTTCATTAATTAAGAATAATCCTTGGAAATCTTGAAAATAGATGGGATTGTTTCAATAAACTCTTATCACATGGTAACAAGGGATCATACTCTCAAAGTGTGAAAAAGAAATTAAATTAAGATTAAAATATCAAAAAATTAATGATATTCATGACATAACATGTAAAATGGATGTATATACACCTTGAAAAAGATTTTAGGGTCACAAAAAAAACATGATTCTAATAGAAGGAAAATTAAAAAAAAACTATTTTACTGATTTGGCATCATTTTAAACATAATACCCTTGAAATAAATATAAAATAATTTATATGTTAACACACATAAAATTAATTATAATATATATATAATTCATTTATGGGCAGTACATACACCAAAAAAAAGGGAGTGGTGAATTAGGCATGTTTTCACTCAAATAAAATTGAGATGAAATTCGCTTACCTTGTGTCTTGACTCTCATAGTACATTTTCAATACTCAAGTATAATAACTATAAATTTATTATATATATATATCAAAGAACCATATTCTTACTTATAATACCATATATGGTTTTATTATGGCTTTGTATTACCCTCATGTTAGCAATTCTATGTTAAGGACTCACTTTTTGTAATATCAACATAATTTTTCACATGTGTCATAAATTTTTATATATTTGGTCCTTATAATTATATAATGACTTCCATAATGTAAATAATTATTTTTATATAATTTATATTCAGTATATTTTCATTATAATAATACATATTATATAGATGCATCAAACGGAATACACAATTCAAAGAGACGGTTATTAATACATACACGTGAACACTATTTCCATTTAATTGTCATGTTAGAAGGAATATATTAAAATACATATTTGTATATAAATAGTTATTAAATTAGATTTATCATATAATATATATAATATATATTCACTAAATCCATAATAAATACATTCCATTTAGAGTATGAATGAGTCAAATCTCTTCGAAGGGGCAGTAGTCCACTCTTCCTCAAACGAAATTATCATATTTACAAAGATGGAAAGCATAAACATATTTTCGAAATAAAAATTTCAGTATAATAAAGCAATTATAAAATCATATGTATCATATATAAAAATAATTTCTTAAATAATGTAAAACATGATAGATGGTAATAGAAAAATTAACAAGTATCATTTCGTGATCCAGTAGTTCACCATAAATAGAAAAAATATATTCGTAACCAATTAGATGGATGTGTGTGTAATTTTAGGTATAAATAATAACATAAAAAATAATAGTATATTTAGGATATTTTTTTGTTATTTAATAATGTAATAAGAACATTTTATGGAGTGGAGAATCAAATGAATGAATAGAGATTGTTGGAAAATGTTACCCCAAAATCGGGTAACTCTATTTGGTTTTTACCAAAGGGATTCCATTGAATTATTTCATCACAAATGTAGGATTAAAGGTATATGGGAGGGATTTTTGGAAGCTATTTTAGAATATCTTGGATTAAAATATTTTTTTAGTTGTGAGGAAGTGGTATAAGTGGTGTCATTTTATAGTGGAGGAGGAGTGACACCCTTGTAATATTTTGACAAAGTAATTACATGCACATTTTTACATTAAAAGTGGCTCAAATAATGGACCCAATTAGATAAAATTGATTATAGGGTACAAATGTTCCGATACAATATCTTTTTTATGTTTTTATATGTTTTTTTGGGACTTAAAGTTACGGTTTATTTCCATTTTATTCTTAATTTAACATTAATCGTTCTATTTAATTTTTATCACATTCACTAGTTGTTTGATAAAATAAAATGTTGGTATTATTAGACATTATAAATTATTCTGATTTCAAATATTGAATCAATTATTTCTAAATTTTAATCTCATAAGTGGTATAATTTTATTTAATATTCATATCGTAGGTGGGACAACAATGCAGGGTTTTAATGTAAAAATGTTCGAATATTTTCTATATTTTAACAGTCAATTTCAAATTGAAATTTATTCCAATTATATAAATTGGATTAATTGAAAAAATATAATATAGTTTAATATGATACCAATCTAAAATATAATTTATTTGAACAAATAAATTATAAGAAAAAGCAGTTTTGAACTGAAATTCTGATTTTTTCACTATTCATTAAAAATTAATTCATCACAGAAAAATTACAAATGTTTTTTATAATATAATTTTCATGATTCCCTTAATAATATAATCTATATTTTAAAATAATAAATTTATAAATGGGTAATTTTTTTTTATATAAAATGGTTTCAAAATTAAAAGGCGATAAATTTTCTTTTAAAATAATATTGGTTTTTATGTGTGAAATTGGGTTTATTTTTATCTTATTCATATCAAACATAATTGATGAATATAAAAAGTATATTATTTGATATGTAAAAAATATATTTAATTAATATCACTCACTAATTGTGATTTATTTTATTTATCAAGGCCAAAATCCATTTGAAGAATTAAAATAATGATTACATTTCTTTTTATATTCATTTGGTTCATAGTTTCATTTCTATTTAATTAGTAACCAATGAATTAATTATATATTTATATAAACTATAAATTTTAATCAGTCAGTTTTTAATATTCATAAATACTGATTTAATGGATATGTTATATCATATTATATTAAATAATTTTTCGTTAAAAATATATCATTGTCTTATAATATTCAGTCCTGTGTATAGTGTAATCTATCAAATACAGTCAATATTGCATTTATCGCAAGATAACCAGGTTTGTTTTGCATTAAAATAAATATAATATATTAAATATATTTTATATAGTAAATATATTCTAATGTATTTTTTTACTATATTCCCATTTACACTTAGAATTGTATGTAACGGATGCCATGTAACACCCTGGGTAAATAAATAATATGACATTTTCACATTTTTCCATATTTGTGAATAAAATATTAATATAACTTTAAAGGGGACGCTATGCTCGATGGCATACCCAATATGCAACAACGAGTTTCTTGGGAATCTTACATTGCACTCTAATGATAAAATAATATTATATTAAATTGTAGTTAACGCCTAGCCATTGTAATGGCGGGGAAGAACGAAACTAACTAAAAAATGATTATGTATGTTTGCAAAATATTTTTACTTTTTACAATAAATGTTATAGGATTAAAAATGAGAATGAATCCAATTTTAAGCGTACACATTCTAATATTCTTTAAAAGGTCGATTAACCACCTTTTGATGACTAACCTCTTTTAAATCCCCTTTTGACAATTTTATGTGTTATATTTGACAAAATAAAATTCTTCTTTAGAATCGGGACATCAAAATTTACTTTGTGTAAATTTTTGGTATTTTTCCGATAATGTTCATTTTTTAATGAAAAGTGAAAAATGTTGTATTTTAATTCAAATCCTCTTTTTAATCTAATTTATTTACATGATTAGATTATCTTTTGAATTTGTTTCAAGGTGAAATTATAATATATTTTTACCATTTAATACAATAGTTGTCGTTGGAATTAATTTCATCTTGAAATTGGTCTTAAACTAGTGTCAATCTTTTGATACTTATTGTTTCATAAAAACACGCTATTTGCTCTGAAAGCGGGAATTAATTATTAAATTAATTAATGAAACTTATATGTTTTGAATTTTGTGAAACAGACTTCATTTTTGAATTCGGAATATCAAATATAGCTTAGGGTGATGTTTTGGTATTTTTCTGAAAAAATCAATTTTTGATAAATAGTGAAACCACTAAGTGGTACTTATAAAAACTGATTTTCCGTCTAAATGAAATTTTACCACCTATGTGTTTTGAATTTCAAATATCCGACATACATGGTTGTCATTAAGAAGTAAAATATGGTTCAATGGGATTAAAATAATTTTTTGGTGAATAGTAACTTTTAAGTTTATTAATCGCGATTAGAGGTAATTAGTGTAATTTAAGGTAAAAATAATGTTTTAATAATATGAAATGACCTAGACACATGTCCTACCCTCATTGGATGTGTCATGGCCGAGCAAGAAAATCCATGGGTCAACTTGGGGACCCCATGGAGTCACTTTGGTTGGAAAATGACATTAATACCTTTTTATTTAATGTTAAAATTAAAATGTCACAAACATGTGTTGTTTTAATAAAAAAATTTTTATATGGGGTTATACAAGTCATATTTTTGACTATATATATTCATTAGAAAGATAAAACTATTTCCTACATCATGATATTTTTTTTATAATTTTTAGACACTATATAAATTAAATTATTTATGACACCATTATGATGTAGCGATTACCTCATTATTTAACGATTTAAATAAAATGAAACGATTATGTAAAATCTAAGACCTAAACTTGTCACAAACCTATTGGATGAGTATATTGCGAACCCTTATCTCCTTATCCACGAATTATATCAATGTGGGACCTTTAAAATCCGAAAATCATTTTATAATAAAGTAAACTTTTATAACTTTCCAAGAGTGCCCCTCCTCTCTTCTAATAAATGGACCCCACCTCGAACACCTTACACACACCTCTCAAGCCTTTGGATCGGCCATACCCTTCCCATTTCATCTCTCCACATCCATCTCTTCATCATTGAAGCCTCAATTTGGGTAGAATTCTTTCCAAGGAATCCTTTGAGCTCAAATCAAAGAGAGTTACCCGATTTAAAGGTAGTGTCCTCTCTTGTGTTCTTATGCTTTATTTTACTTCTCCAACCCTCTAAACTCTTTTTATTCCTTTATTTTGTAACAAAAACATTATATTAAATATACTAGGATGTTTTTATGTGAATTATTCGATCTAAACTTACACACACCTTCGTCTAATGGTTAAAGAACATACTGTTTCTGTGGATGGCGCATTTCTGCCTCACGAAACGATGATTGTTCAATCTTCTCTTAACACCTTTCATGGTGGCCATTATGATGTCACTATATTTTATATATGATATATATGGAATTTATGTTTTCTATATGCTTCTGAATTTTATATTTAATACATGCCTTTATGCTTTTAATGTTGTGCAAATGCGATAATTTCATAGGAGGAAGTGGGGACTACCGCCCCCTCAAGTAATGTGACTCGTTCATGCAATACATGGAATGTATAAAGAATGAAATTAATGAACATATGTGACATATATAACATATATATTATACTGGAATTATAATATATATCTCTCTCAACTATTTTTAATTACATTAATATGACAAGGAAATGAAAGTAGCGTTCATGCGTACGTACGGCCTACCGTCTCCAAGAACGGTGCATTTCATTTCTTTTTTTCCCCAAATGTTTTGGAGTAGTATAAAATGAATATGTTCTGGATATATGTGATATTTAAATCATTAATAATATTCTGGAGATGAATTACTTTTAACTACATGGATAATCATTTTCAAACAAGTTCATTTTTGACTCATGTACCAAACATCGACAAAAACGTCTGATATGAACTCACATTATTAACCAATTATTATAACATTATAACATGGGATATGAACTGAATAGTAATCTTTAAAAGATTTCCTTAAGAAATTATAAATTGAACAAAGTTTATTATTCAGGAATATAATGAAACGAACAAGACAAGTCGGACTTGAGGTAAGGGATCCTACCCCTCTCTTTCTTTTCAAGTACACTCTTTTATGTAATTCCTTTTAAGATAATATTTATTATGATTTGGATGTTATTTTATATTAATATTATGGTACTTTTTATGTTGATATTATGAGAGACCCTATTTTCTCTCATCAATCCATTTTGGAAGTATTTAGTGGCGCCGTTAGGCTGCCGAATTTTCGTAAGAGATCCAACCTCTCTCTTTATTTTTAAGTACTCCCCTTTATGTCACTTCTTTCAAGATCCTATTTGTTATGTTGGGGGATGTTATTTTATATTACAATTTCTATAAAATTTATTTTAATATGATGTGATACCCTATTTGATCTCATCAATCCATTTTTGGAAGTTTTTTGTGGCGCCGTTAGGCTGCCGAGTTTTTATAAGGGATTTTTCATCTCACTTTTATTCCCGCGACATTTATGCTACTTTTACCACTATTTCCTTTGAGTGGTGTATGTACTTACCATTATTATACTCCTTGTGTAGTATAATTTCATTTATGGGTGTTTATATATTCATTGTATGACCCTTCTTCCATGGGGTGTACATTTCGAAAGTTACCCAAGTCGGTAAGGGAACCTTTCACCCACCTCTTTTTTAAAAGACTTATTTTGTTATGTCTTTTAATATAAATCTTATTATGTTGGGATATGTTCTTCTATATCCTTATTTATGTAAATTTTATAGTGATGAGATACCATTCACTCTCTCATCGAATAATTTTCTGAATTTTGAAGTGATGCCGTTAGGCTGTCGAATTTTTTTACAAGGGAACGTCTTAACCCAATTTCGATTTCTTTGGGTTCAACTTGTACTTCTTGAACATGTAATCCTAGGAATATGTGTGAATGACCTCTGATTGTTTCACACTTAATATCAAATTATATTGGGTGTATTTATATTTCTCACACATAATTATGTGATAGATTTATCCTTAATTTAAGGATACCATCGTTATAATGGATTTCATCTCAATTTACATTTCCATTGAGACTTCATTATTGTTATGCACCAATTACAATTAACTCTTACATGGTGTGTATACTGTCCTTTGACATATTATATCATGATTCTTTTTATTCTCATGATATTATAATGTTCTGATTAAATGTTTTTCCGCAATTATTTGTATTAAAGAGTCTCTCATTTTGTTAAAAACTCTTTAACAAAAATATCGTTTTAAATGTTTTAAAGATTTATTATTCTAAATCTTTTTATTTAATGTACATGTTTTAAAAATGGTTTTCAGGACATTAATGTTTTAAAATAATAATTCCATTAAAATCTTCAAAGTAGTATGGGACACTTTGATTCAAAAATCTCGCTTAAATGGTTTTTGAAAATGGATTGATAAATTTAATATCGTGGAATTACTTATTGTGATTGAAAATGAAATTTTGTTATTGAAATGATTATATTTTCTATATTTTATGTGTAATGGCGTTACTTGGACATTTTACAGGTGGTTACGTGATAAACCATATGACGGGCGGTGCCGTGAATACCAAGACGGGTGGTTACGTTATAACCTCCGATGCATTGGGTATGGAAGTTGGATGTATGGATATTCCATTAAGTATGTGTGGAAGTCGACCGTATGGTTATTCCATTTAAGTATGTTTATGTCCCAAGTTACCTTTGTATGTTATGTGTTCTTTATATGGGTTTTATGGTAATATTTTTTTACAAAAGGGTAAGTAATGGTCTTTTATTCCATGAATAGTTTTTACTACTTCCTAAAGGAGAAATGTATTACTTTCGTAAAGTATTCATGGTTTACCTATTGTTTTGAAAAAACTAACAGTTTTCCTTCTTTGTGTATCCTTTACTGGGCTTCTTATTCTCATCCCAAGTTTTTGAAATATTTTCCACATGACTTAAAGATGAATAGGGTCAAGGATGGGATCAAGGAAATACATGCTATCTAAAACATGGAACTAGACATGTTTATTTTTAAGTGTTTTTTTATTTGATGGAAACTTAGTAGAAGTGTCTACTATGTAATCTTTTGAGATGCAATAATTATGACCTAATTCTCTAAAACTCTAAACCTGAAAATATCCTCAATGTGAATTATTCATTCAATTCAATATTAAGTAAGGTTTACGGCCGGGGCCTTATAGTTGGTATCAAAGGTCGGTTTAGATAACTTTAGAGGTTAGGGTATTCTTTAAGCAAAATTTACATTACCATAATGGCTAGGATTTCGGAAAGATTTATAGTTTTTAGATAAAGTGAATGAGTAAGTATATCTTAGTATTTATCTTCCTCATTAGTACATGATGATTTTGTTGATATACTCACACTGACATTTTTGGTTTTAGTAAATGGATGGATCTAGCAGGAACCAAAGTGACAAAGGGTTTGAAGGAAACTGTGGTGGTTCTCTGATTAAGAAACCGGAAGAAATGGGGGATTCAATGAGAAATCTCATTGTTATTCTAAACCAACTATCAGGATTCATGATCAACCACTTGAACCTTTGTGAGTTCTCTAATGCATCATGTACGAGAGAAGAAAATTGACATGGAAGTTCAGGGAATAATTATAAGGGTAACCATTAGGGTTTATTTGATCCTTACTTTTTAGGTAATTATGGGTTACTCTATGATATGATGGAAAATGAAAGGCATGAGATAAACTTGAGGTTAAAATATGTTATGGTTATTTTTGATGATTTTATCTCTTTTTAGGGAATGATTTGAGAATTATATAGTTTGGAAAAAGGACAACACGCAGACCGTGTGACAACCCGTCGCGTCGGACAAAGCTGCGGGAATCGAACCCACCACCAAAGTGCGACTGGTATTTATCGAATACCACTGGACCATGTGAAGTCTCTGGTTAGTTTGACTAATTCTTTTTAGTTAGATGATTTTAGGAATCAAGATTAAGTTTATTTTGGGTTATCTATGGAAATGATTAACCTATCATCGTGGATATGTGATTAGGTTAATTACTTTTCAATAAGATAATTTAAGAGAAACTGATGTTATCTGGAGAAAAAAGTTAATTTTTACCTTGGAAGACCATGTGATTAAAACCTTCAAATATTTGGGTTTCAATGTTAGTTTGGTTTACTTTGAAAAATTTTATGGACAATTGTTTATCGAATGGTCTTCGTTGAACTTTGGGTTTTTTGGACAAATTTTGGAGATTAAGAATAGAATTTCTTTTTATAAAGGATTATACTTTTGTGGATTATCTGGTTTCATTCTAACAATTTTGGTTTTGGATTTTTTCTAAAGACATAGGAAATATATAGTTCTCTTTTGTGGATTAGGTGATTCCCAAGAAGTTGATTATAGTACTCTTAATGTGAACAAGTCCTCCTAAATACTCATCTTTTGAAGAAAATATGAGTTTGATTAAGGAATCTAGTAAAATTTGAAAGTCTACGTGACATGTAAGTATGTTTCATTATGATTTAGTTAAGCTCAAAAAATAAATTCCTCAATGAAGAGTAACTTAAAAACCAAAAATGTTGTCTATTAACTTTTCATACTGGGGAATCGAATACCATTTAACCCATCACAAGTTTGTGATTTTCTTATGGTTAACTTTCTCCTAGACATGTTTACTATCACTCTCCATCAGAACATGACCCTTTGTTTTTTCCTCAATGTCCATATTTTCATACTTGGAATCCTAGTATGGGTTAACTCGTGTGACCTTTGTACTTCTCTTTCATTATTTTAAAGTGATTTTTTTACTGACTCTTGTTCCGATGTGGGATTTTCAATGAAGTTTCCAAGCCCAATTTTAAAATTGTGAGGATGAAATTCCCAAAAGGGGGGAAGGATGTAACACCCCGGGTAAATAAAGAATATGACATTTTCACATTTTTCCATATTTGTGAATAACATATTAATATAACTTTAAAGGGGACGCTATGCTCGATGGCGTACCCAATACGCAACAATGAGTTTCTTGGGAATCTTACGTTGCACTCTAATAATAAAATAATATTATTTTAAATTGTAGTTAACGCCTAGCCATTGTAATGGCAGGAAAGAACGGAACTAACTAAAAAATTATTATGTATGTTTGCAAAATAGTTTTACTTTTTACAATAAATGTTAGAGTATTAAAAATGCGAATGAATCCAATTTTAAGCGTACACATTCTAATATTCTTTAAAAGGTCGATTAACTGCCTTTTGATGAAGAACCTCTTTTAAATCCACTTTTTGACAATTTTATGTGTTATATTTGAAAAAATAAAATTCTTCTTTAGAATCGGGACATCAAAATTTACTTTGTGTAAATTTTTGGTATTTTTTCGATAATGTTCATTTTTTAATGAATAGTGAAAAATATTGTATTTTAATTCAAAACCTCTTTTTAATCTAATTTATTTATATGATTATATTATCTTTTGAATTGGTTTCAAAGTGAAATTAGAATATATTTTTACCAATTAATCCAATAGTGTTCGTTGGAATTAATTTCTTCTTGAAATTGGACTTAAACTAGTGTCAATCTTTTGATACTTATTGTTTCATAAAAACACGCTATTTGCTCTGACAGCGGTAATTAATTATTAAATTAATTAATGCAACTTATATGTTTTGAATTTTCTGAAACAGACTTCATTTTTGAATTCGGAATATCAAATATAGTTTTGGGTGAAGTTTTGGTATTTTTCTGAAAAACTTCAATTTTTGATGAATAGTGAAACCACTAAGTGATACTTATAAAAACCGGTTTTTCGTTTAAATGAAATTTTACCACCTCTGTGTTTTGAATTTCAAAAATCTGACATACATGGTTGTCATTAAGAAGTAAAATGTGGTTCAATGGGATTAAAATAATTTTTTGGTGAATAGTAACTTTTAAGTTTAATAATCGCGATTAGAGGTAATTGGTGTAATTTAAGGTAAAAATAATGTTTTAATAATATGAAATGACCTAGACACATGTCCTACCCTCATTGGATGTGTCATGGACGACCAAGAAAATCGACGGGTCAACATGGGGACCCCATGGAGCCACTTTGGTTGGAAAATGACATTAATACCTTTTTATTTAATGTTAAAATTAAAATGTCACAAACATGTGTTGTTTTACTAAAAAAATTTTTATATGGGGTTATACAAGTCATATTTTTGACTATATATATTCATTAGAAAGATAGAAAGATTTCATACATCATGAAAGTTTTTTTTATAATTTTTAGACACTAAATAAATTAAATTATTTATGACACCATGATGATGTAGCGATTACCTCATTATTTAACGATTTAAATAAAATGAAATGATAATGTAAAATATAAGACTTAACTTGTCACAGTCCTATTGGATGAGTATACTGTGAACCCGTATCACCTTATCCTCGAATTATATCAAAATGGGTCCTTTAAAATCCGAAAAGCATTTTATAATAAAGTAAACTTTTATAACTTTCCAAGAGTGCCCCTCCTCTCCTCTTATAAATGTCCCCCACCTATACCACCTTACAAACACCTCTCAGGCATTTGGATCGGCCAACCCATGCCCATTTCATCTCCCCACATCCCTCTCTTCATCATTGATGCCTCACTTTGGGCAGAATACTTTCCAAGGAAGCCTTTGAGCTCAAATCAAAGAGAGTTACCCGATTTAAAGGTAGTGTCCTCTCTTGTGTTCTTATGTTTTATTTTAGTTCTCCAACCCTATAAACTCTTGTTATTAATTTCTTTTGTAATAGAACCATTATATTTAATATAGTATGATGTTTTTATGTGAAGTATTCGAGATACACTTACACAAACCTTTGTCTAATGGTTAAAGAACATACTGTTTCTGTGGATGGCGCATTTCCGCCTCACGAAATGATGATTATTCAATATTCTCTTAACACCTTTCATGGTGGCCATTATGATGTCACTATATTTTATATATGATATATATGGTATTTATGTTTTCTATATTCTTCTGAATTTTATATTTAAAACATGCCTTTATGCTTTTCATGTTGTGAAAATGCGATAATTTCATTGGAGGAAGTGGGGACTACCGCCCCCTCAAGTGATGTGACTCATTCATGAAATACATCGAATGTATAAAGAATGAAATTAATGAACATATGTGACCTATATAACATATATATTATACTGGAATTATAATATACATATCTCTGAATTATTTTTAATTACATTAATATGACAAACAAATGAAAGTAGCGTTCATGCGTACGTACGGCTTACCGTCTCCAAGAACGGTGCATTTCATTTCTTTTTTCCCCCAAATGTTATGGAGTAGTATAAAATGAATATGTACTGGATATATGTGATGTTTAAATCATTAATACTATGCTTAGAGATGATTTACTTATAACTACATGGACAATCATTTTCAAACAAGTTCATTTTTGACTCTTGTACCAAACATCGACAAAAACGTCTGATATGAACTCACATTATTAACCAATTATTATAAAATTATAACATGTGATATGAACTGAATAATAATCTTTAAAAGAGGTCCTTAATAAATTATAAATTGACCAAATTTTATTATTCACGAATATAAAGAAACGAACAAGACAAGTTGGACTTGAGGTAAGGGATCCTACACCTCTCTTTCTTTTTAAGTACACTCTTTTATGTCATTCCTTTTAAGATCATATTTCTTATGATTGGGATGTCATTTTATATTAATATTACTGTACTTTTTTATGTTATTATTATGAGTGACCCTATTTTCTCTCATCAATCCATTTTGGAAGTTTTTAGTGGCGCCATTAGGCTGCCGAATTTTTGTAAGAGATCCAACCTCTCTCTTTCTTTTTAAGTACTTCCCTTTATGTCACTTATTTCAAGATCCTCTTTGTTTTGTTGGGGGATGTTATTTTATATTACTATTTCTATAAAATTTATTTTAGTATGATTAGAGACCCTATTTGATCTCATCAAACCATTTTTGGAAGTTTTATGTGGCGCCGTTAGGCTGCCGAGTTTTCGTAAGGGATTTTTCATCTCACTTTTATTCCTGTGACATTTATGCTACGTTTACCACTATTTACTTTGAGTGGTGTATGTAATTCACATTATTATACTCCTTGTGTAGTATAATTTCATTTATGGGTGTTTATATATTCATTGTATGACCCTTCTTCCATGGGGTGTACATTTCGAAAGTTACCCAAGTCGGTAAGGGAACCTTTCACCCTCCTCTTTTTTAAAAGACTTCTTTTGTTATGTATTTTAATTTACATCTTATTATGTTGGGATATGTTATTATATATCATTATTTATGGAAATTTTATAGTGATGAGATACCATTCACTCTCTCACCGAATAATTTTCTGAATTTTGAAGTGATGCCGTTAGGCTGTCGATTTTTTTTACCAGGGAACGTCTTAACCCAATTTCAATTTCTTTGGGTTCAACTTGTACTTCTTGAACATGTAATACTATGAATATGTGTGAATGAACTCTGATTGTTTGACACTTAATATCCAATTATTTTGGGTGTATTTATATTTATCACACATAATTATGTGGTAGATTTATCCTTAATTCAAGGATACCATCGTTATAACGGATTTCATCTCAATTTACATTTCCATTGAGACTTCATTATTGTTATGCACCAATTCACTCTTACATGGTGTTTATACTATTCTTTTATATATTATATCATGAATCCCTTCATTCTCATAATATTATAAAGTTCTGATTAAATGTTATTCCGCAATTATTTGTATTCAAGAGTCTCTCATTTTGTTAAAAACTCTTTAACAAAAATATCGTTTTAAATGTCATAAAGATTTATTATTCTAAATATTTATCATTAATGTACATGTTTTAAAAATGGTTTTCAGGACAGTAATGTTTTAAAATTATAATTCCATTAAAAGCTTCAAAGTAGTATGGGACACTTTTATTGAAAAATCTCTTTTAAATGGTTTTTGAAAATGGATTGATTAATTCAATATCTTGGAATTACTTATTGTGATTGCAACTGAAATGCTGTTATTGAAATGATTATATTTTCAATATTTTATGTGTAATGACGGTACTTGGACATTTTACGGGTGGTTATGTGATAAACCATATGACGGGTGGTGCCATGAATACTAGGACGGGTGGTTACGTTATAACCTCCGATGCATTGGGTATGGAAGTTGGCCGTATGGCTATTCCATTAAGTATGTGTGGAAGTCGACCGTATTGTTATTCCATTTAAGTATGTTTATGTCCCAAGTTACCTTTATATGTTATGTGTTCTTTATATGGGTTTTATGGTAATCTTTTGGTTACAAAAGGGTAAGTAATGGTCTTTTATTCCTTGAATAGTTTTTACTACTTCATGAAGGAGAAAAGTATTACTTTCGTAAAGTATTCATGGTTTAACTATTTTTTTGAAAAAACTAACAGTTTTCCTTCTTTGTGTATCCTTTACTGGGCTTCTTATTCTCATCCCAAGTTTTTGAAATATTTTCCACATGACTTAAAGATGAATAGGGTCAAGGATGGGATCAAGGAAAGACATGCTATCTAAAACATGGAACTAGACATGTTTCTTTTTAAGTGTTTTTTTATTTTATGGAAACATAGTAGAAGTGTCTACTATGTAATCTTTTGAGATGTAATAGTTATGACCTAATTCTCTAAAACTCTTAACATGAAAAGATCCTCAATGTGAATTATTCATTTAATTCAATATTAAGTAAGGTTTATGGCCGGGGCCTTATAGCCAAGTCAGTGTTCCATGTAACGTAATCCATGTTAGTGTCATGTAGTGCATTCCATGTTGGATTTATGTGAAAGGAAATCTTTACTCTGTGTAATAAAATACAAAAAATGAAAACTAATGTTTTAAATAAAATTAGTTCAAAAAAACTCGTGGTGTTACAGATATGATTCTTGTCGAATATAACTACTTCTATATTTGACCATTGGAAACTATACCCAATAGTCATGATTTTACTATTAAAATTAGTTTTTATAAGTATTAATAATAAAGGATAATTGAATTAATAATTGAGAAAAAAAACTAAAAATTGTAATTCATGAATTTTATAGTCCATTTTTCAATACATGGGAGGTAGGTAGTGTCATTGGGGTTCACCCTTATCAAAGCCCATTATTTTTTTCAAAACAAATGCCTTGAATGAAATCCCTTACATGAGTTGTTCATATTAGTGATGATTTTTAATCAATCAATGTTAGTTGAGAGACCACAAAAAAACACCTCCATTGCACACCTTATGCATAGAGTGTACATGGGTATAATAGGGGTTTTCATGTCGTGAAATAAGTTACATAAATTTTAATTTCCATTTAAAAAAAATAATTATTCTAACAATCCAATTTTTAAAATAATTTTTTTTATAAAATATATGTCTTATTAATACCAGTTCAATAAATTTATTATGGGATGAAAATTTTGCTTAATTTTATTTTTAGAAAATTTAGAAAATTGTATTATAATATTATGAATTATTAAGAAAATTTATATTAATGATTTTTTTTTCAAACAATCTTATTTAAATAGAAATAATAAAATAATTTTTTAGGGACCTAGGAAATTTTTATAAGTGCTGGAAATTTGATTATCTTAAAATCTACGATTTTATAATAAATATGGATCATTATATATAAAAGTTAAAATTATCATAATTATTGAGTCATTTTCCTAAAATAAATATTATATGTGAAATCATCCTGTTTAAATATGGTTAGGGTGATTATGTTGGTAATTTTGTATAATAAATTATTTTTCTGTGAATAGTGAAAATTCAATTTTTGTATTTTGGTATGTTTTGTGACACATTATTTATGTAATAATGATGTATTAGTTAATTAAAAAATAATAAGACCTATTATATGTTAATAACAATTATTTCAATAACTTTTAATCAATATCCAATCCTATAAGTGAATTTACATAGTCTAAAATTGAAAAAAATTAACAAAATAATTATTTAGAAATTTAATATTCCATGTTCGAAGAAGTATTAAAAAATAGTTTTTTATTCTAATAGATTAAAATATTATAAAATTTAACTAAAATTCAAAAAAAAACATGGAAAAAATGGGTAATCAAA
This sequence comes from Viscum album, assembly GCA_963277665.1. Taxonomy (NCBI): domain Eukaryota; kingdom Viridiplantae; phylum Streptophyta; class Magnoliopsida; order Santalales; family Viscaceae; genus Viscum; species Viscum album. Next base: position 1,657,988,787 of record OY728119.1, read on the forward strand.
TGGTTTTCCCTTTTCTAGAGCATATATTCCCAAGACATATATTTTCAAATTATTAAAAAATTTACAATGACTCAGCCTTATTACATTACATAATATTGATTTTAGTCATGAACTCACTTCAGTTCACATTGAGGATCTTTTCATGTTTATTGTTTTATAGAATTGTGATATAATACTTACATAACATTCCAAATTTATATAGATGGGATACCACAAAAAATAGTATCCATATCTTTCAAAATATAATTATTTCAAATAAAACATGTTTTCTTTGAAAAATATTCATAATATTTAAATAACTTCCTTAATTTCCATGCACTTCATTATAACATATGAAAATAATATAAAAACAATGTATGAGAACAACAATATCAGTAAGGGATATAAAGACAATGAAATAAAACATTAGTCCATTAACGCATGTAAACATATGAATTCATTTTCAAAAAGACATACTTATCACCCATATATACTTTGTGAAACTTTAGATTTCCATGAGATTTCCAAAAAACATAATGAAAAAAGTAGAACCATAAAGGTATCCGGGAGAATTAATTATATAATCTTGTAACCCTCTTGTTTACCTTATAATTTTTAACCCTCACGGCTACCGTAAAATGTTACCCTCACGACTACATTATTTTGTAACCATCATAGTTACACTTGGAGTAACCATATGACTAACCTACAACTTACAAATACCCAATGCTTTAGAGGGAGATATAGGTCCCACCCTTCATCATAAAAAATTCCCAATAACTATAAAACATTCATAAAACATGAATAATTTCATAAAAAAATTTCTTTTGAAAGTTGTAAAAAAATGTTTTAAATGAGGATTTTAAAAGAAAATCCCCTTAAAAATATCATATAATTGAATTGATAATTAAAATAGTGGATGGAATATATATATACTCTATAAATATACATAATACAACATAATATAAACACAATTCATCTAAAATACAATTTTAATATCATAGAATTAGTGAAGTAGAAGAATAAACCAAAAAATAGAAATTGGGTAAAGAACTCTTGGATTTCAGGTTCGTCTTATTTCAAAGGTGTTTAAACCTTATTCATTATCTCTCCTCATTGATATCCTCCTTAAGACTCTTAGTTGTGGACTATTTTTGAGACCAGTTGGTCATTGACATGGGGGAGGGGCTTGGGAAGTGTACTTGGAAGAACTTAGATAAGGATCAAAGCTTGAGTGGTGTGAGAGGAGGAGGGGTTTAGGGTGATATTTATAGTGGATGATAGGTGGGGTTTACATTATTTTAATAATTATTTAAATATGTTTGAAAAATACTATGAATAAGCTTGATTCATGTGACCCAAAATAGTAATAAGTGCATGTGAGTTCTAATGAAGGGTTCTTACATCAGCCATGATGGTAAGAATAGTCAATTTAACTAATAATGTATATATACAATATATAATTGAATTTCACTATTCATCAAAAATTCAATAATTTCAGAAAAATCCAAAACATTCACCCTAACCATTTTTCAATGTTTATAATTCAAGAATATACTTCGTCTTTCAAAAATAATTTTCTAAATATGATTAATTTATTTTATAAATTAAAACATATTTTTTAGCAAAAAAATTTTATATAATTGATTTTATATCACCTTGAAAATTTAATCAAGATATTATTATCTTATAAACTAAATAAAAAAATACTATTTTATATTAATAAGGTTTATATTAATATTCATATTACATTTCATAAGGGTATGTTACTATTCGTCGAAAAAAAGATGGTTCTATTAGACTCTAAATAACATACAGATCACAACAGTATATCCCTTTTTAAAAATAATTCAAATCATAGAAGAATAAAAATTATTTATAATGGATATTATATAAATATCTCTTTAAAATAATTTTTCATTATTAAGAGACCCTTTGTTTCATGTATTTCAATAAATTTATTTCTAAAACCTTGGGGTGTTACATTCTCCCCACCTTTTAAAAATTGTGTCCTTGTAATTTTTTTAATTTAAATATTAATCAAGTGAGGGTACCTTTCCTGCATTGTATTTTTAGATTCCCATTTTATTACTTCAACCATGTTGTTTCCCTAAAAAACAACTAACTGATGGATTACCTTATTTTGTAATACATTCATTCTACGATCTAGAATTTGAATAGGTTTCTCTTAATAAGAATAATTCTCTTCCAGCTAAACTGCTTCTGGGATCAAGACATGAGATGAATCTGGAACATATATTCTCATCATAGAGACATGAAAAAAATTGTGTACCTGATATAGACACTAAGGAAAAATTACTTGGTATTAGACTAGTCCAACTTTTTCCAAGATTTAATAAGGTTCAATGAACCTTGGACTTAAATTTCCTTTCTTACCAAAACACAAAACATTTTTCCATGGTGAAATTCTTTGAAAAATATGATCACATAACTCAAAGGAAAATTATTTCCTACTGACATATGCATAACTTATCTACCTAATATGGGATATCCTCATATGTTTCCGGATTATCATCACATTCTCATCTACTTACTCTACTAATTATTCTACCATAAACATCAATTACCTAACATCATCCCAAAAAGAAAGAGTCTGAAACTACATCCCATACAATGCCTTAAAAGGTTCCATCTCTATACTGGAATCAAAACTGTTATTATTATAAAACTCAACTAATGAAATAAGTTGATCCCAACTTCTCTGGTAGTCCATTGAACATGCTCGAATCATATCCTCTAAATTCTTAATCATTTATTCTAACTACCTATCTGATTGAGGATGAAAAGTTGTAATGAAATTTAATTCCATTCCCAATGACTAATAATGGCCCTTCCAAAAACAAAAATAAGTGAACCTGGGATGTCTGTCAGATACAATGGAAATAGAAACTCCATATAACCTGACAATCACTTTGAGGTACAATTGAGAAATATGATCTAAAGAAAATTTGTCTTGAATTGGAATGAAATGAACATATTTAGTTAGTTAATCACCAATAACTGAAATTACTATTTTACATCTGGAACTCCTTGGTAGTACTACTACAATTTACAAGGATACATTCTCCCATTTCCACTCTGGCACGAGAAAAGGGTGAAGGATCCCCTTTGGTAGTTGTCGCTATACTTTAACATGTTGACATGTCAAACATTTCTTGTAAAAATATTCAACATCTCTTTTCATTCCATCCCACCAGTAATACTCATGATGGTCCTTGTACATCTTAGTATGGTCAGGATTAACTAAAAATGGCGAACTATGAGCTTCACACAATAATTATTTCTTCAATTGGGAATCACAGGCCACACACAATCTGTTTCCAAATCTTAAAACACAATATTTATGATGGTAAAATTCTAGAAACATACCAATTTTAACCAATTTTATCTTTTTCTATATTTTACAGTCTTCCATATTCTCTTGATTAATTGTTTTTGGTAATCATGAATGCACTAAAACTAGAAAAAAGTAGTGGTATTTCTTTCACCAATCACCTCTAAGACATAATTCGTCAAATCATTAATCAATGGATCATGTGTTAAATGTAACATGGTTAACGAGGCATTATTTTTTTACTCAAGGCATCCTCTATTTTTTTTCTTTTCCAGGATGGTAATTTATTGTGAAATAATAATAATTTATTAATTCAAGCTATTTTCTCTATCTCTTGTTTAATTTATTCTGAGTCAATATATAATTCATAATTTTATGGTCAGTATATATTTTACATTTGGCCCCGTATAAATGATACCATAAAATTTTTAAAGAAAAAATAACATTTCTATTCAAGATCATGTGTGGGACAATTTAACTCATGAGGTATCAGTTTTCTTATAGAATGATTAATTACTTGATCATTGTGCATCTGAACACAAGCATATCCCTTAAATAAAGCATCACAGTAGATGAAAAACTCACCATTTCTAGAAGGCAATGCCAAAACTGGAGTATTCACCAATATATTTTTCAATTATTTAAAATAAACATTACATTATTCTGTCCATTAATATTTAACCCCTTTTGACAGGATCAACAGTTATTCCATCCTTATTTATAATGTTCTTAATAAAATAAATATTTTGCAACAAAAAATCATTGTTGATTAATTTTCCATACAGTTTATTTTCTTTTACGGTTTTCAAAACATCACGTATATGTTTTTTTATGATCCTCTTTAATTTTAGAAAATAACATAATTTCATAAACAAACATAACCACAATCTTATCCAATAACTCATGAAATATTGTATTAATAAGATCAACGAATATATGGGGTTCATTAGTTAACCCAAATGGCATAACATGAAATTCATAATTCTCATATCTAGTATAGAAAGCTGTTTTTGGGTTTTATGCATCCTTTACTTTAAACTGATGGTCCCTCGACCTCAAGTCAACCCTAAAAAATATTGCGCTTTTAGGAGATGATCCAAAAATTCATCAATATAAGGAAAAGATACTTTTTTAATATGTATTTTATTAAATGATCTATAATAAATGAATAGTCTTACGAAACTATCATTCTTTTTTACAAAAACAATTGTAGCACCATATAGAGAAGTGCTAGGATGTATGAAGCCTTTATCAAGAAAATTTTATATCTAATTTTTCAATTCAATGTGTTTCATTTGAGCCATTTGTTAAGTGGGTTTCAAAATTAGCATATCCTCGGGAACTAAGTCAATTGTGAATTTATCTTCTTGATAAGATATAAAATAGGGTAAATCATCAAGAAAAACATCGTGAAATTAATTTACCACTGGCACATCTTTAATCTCAACAATTCCCTTATTTTCAAAAAAATGAGAATGATAACTTTAATTTCCATTATTCAATAGTTTCTAAGATTCCTGTTATGTTATCAATTGTATGGGTTCATTCTTTTATAAAAAGTGAATCACATTCTAAAAACAATTATTTATCTCTACAATAAATAATATCATGATAAACAAATAGCAAATCATACCCATAATTAAATCAAACTCTACTATGTAAAAACAACAAGGTTTGTAGGTAAAGTTCTCACACAAATGAAAAATAATGATTCTTATAATTCATATTTTTTATAATATATCCCTGTAGTGTTTTAACAATATGTTTCGGTCTCATTTGATGAGGTGATATTTCTAATTTACCCAAAAATTTCTCAGAAATCAATGAATGTGTAGACCCCATATCAAACAATACTTTATCAAAATTTTAGTAAATAAAAATAGTACCTAATACCACTTTATTGGATGGCCCGACATATGGTGAAATATTCTAAAAGGATATCACTACATTATTCTTCTTATAGTCTGACTTTGATGCATCATTCAGATCTATCTTTTGGAAGGCGTTTTCATAATGACCCATCTCACCACATTTAAAACATTTTACAATTTTATTATAAAGATTATTATTTGGACCATTTTCATTACATTCTCAGTCCATATTTCCAAACTTACCTAATCAAAAGCACTTCCCATTTTTGGTAAGGCATTCATTAGGATTTTTTCCCTCAATTTTCACAAACTACAAAGTGCACTTTCTTACCATCATATTTCATTGATTGATTCTTACCCTTCTCTTTCTATATAGAACTATTCTTATCCATCTTTTTAAAGTGAATGTGATCATAAATAAGATATATTTCTACCTTATCTATACATCAATCAAGATTCTCATAAATTTTTAACTTACAAGAAGACAATGAACTTTTATATATTGGATTCAATCTTGAGTAAAAATGGTTGATTTTTCTATCAAGATATAGAATAAGATCTGGAGCATACCTCACCCATCGAGTGAATATTTCTTCATACACATCCACTAAAGCTTCCTACTCATACTATAATTCAAGGAACTTATTATCCAAACTAAGGATATCTTCATTTAGAAAATATTTTTCATTGAAAATACATTTAAAATCATCTGACTCTAAGTCTCCGATCTCATCTTTTTCCCTGATATTATTGACCATTGAACACCACAGATCAACATCTCCTTCACAATGATAAATGGAATGACTAACCATTTATTTATATTAACATATCCTAACATTGGATATATTTTCAAGGACATTAATCCATCCATCAGCTACTACTAGGTCAGAAAATCCATTAAAAGCAGAAGGGTGTTGCATCATAAAACGTTAATGTACCATTATGTTCCTTTGTGGTTTCTCTAGTTGTTATCTTTCATGGATGACACTGCCATTTATTGTATGTCTCAGATGATCCATTATTGTCACAAAAATATCAATTCCAATTACCACCATTCTTGGTTTCAGATTCAGAAAGATATCATTCTCTCATTTCCTTCCAACTTCTGTATCCTTATTTTTTCGGTGAAAATCCATTCTGACCTGAAATATATTAGTAGAAACAACATGGTAATAATTAAATGATATAAAATTTAAAATTAACAATAGAGTAAAAATCATGTATGGTATTATTTTAACATTATATTTACCCTTAAATTTATCTTAACCATCCTTTGATACCAAGTATAAAGATCCCGCCTTATTACATTACATAATATAGAATTTTCTTCAAGAACTCACTTCCTTTCACATTAAGGATCTTTTTAATTTTAGAGTTTTCTTGAAATAGGATATAATACATACATTACATTAAAAATTCAAATACAATATATGCAATAGAAAATAGTATCAATTTCTTCCAAAATATAAAAATTTTCTAATAAAACATGTTTTCTTTATCAAATCTTCATAACATTTAACTTTTCTTCCTTCTTTTCCTTACACATCATTATAACCTATGAACATCATTTAAAAACATTGGATGAGAAAAAAAAGATCAATAAGGTATATAAAAAGAAGAAAAGAAAAAATTATCCCAAGACTACTTGTAAATATATTTATCATTTTCAAAAAGAAAAACTTGTCAGCCATATATACATTGTAAAACTAGATATTTCAACAAGTTTTCCACAAACCATAAAGAACATTAATAGAACCATATAGTTATCTTGGGGAATTAATTACATAATCTTGTATCCCTATCGACTACATTATAATTTTTAACCCTCATGGATACCTTACATTATAACCCTCACAACTATCTTATTGTGTAACCATCACAGTTACACTTGGAGTACCCATACGACCGACCACCAACTTATACATAACCAATGAATTAGAGGGATATATAGGTCACAACCTTCATCATAAATAATGGAAAAGATCCAGAACATAATTATACAACATTACTAATTGCATAAAAATATATCACTTGATTTTTGTAAGACAGAGTTTTAAAAGGGGATTTTAAAAGATAATCCCCTTATTCAAATATCATATAATAAATTTGATAATTAATAGAGTGAATCGAATATTTATATAATGTGTAAATACAATTATTAAAAATAATTAGTCACACAAACAATTTTAATACCACACAATTAATTAATTATAATTTTGTCCCAAATAATGGAAGTATTGTTATGAATTACCTTACCTTAGGTTCGTCTTACTTCAAACATGTCTAAACCTCCTGTTGATATATTCTCCATGAGATCCTCCTTAACTCCCTTAGTTTTGGACTTTTGGTGGGTCAAGTAGGTCTAGGATGTGGTAGGGGTATTGGGAAGAGTATTTGAAAAAACATAGACAAGGCTCAAGGCTTTAGTGGTGTGAAAGGAAGAGGGGGGGGGGTGAGGGTGTTATTTATTATGGATGAGAGGAAGGGTTTTAAATTATTTTAATCATTAGTTTAATATTTTTTCCAAATAAAATAAACATTTATTATTAATGTGACCCAAAATTATAATAAGTTCTTGTGAGTTCAAAAAAAGGGTGATTATAGTAGGTATGAATCTAAGAATAGTGTATTTAACTGATAATGTATATACACTTTATATTATTGTATTTTAATATTCATAAAAAATTATAGAATTTCAGAAAAATTCCAAAAATTTACCCTAACCATTTTTCAATTAGTATAATTAAAAAATAAACTCCAATTTTTTAAAATAAATCTCTAAATAGGAATAATTTATTTTTTTAATATAATCATATTTTGTCCAAAAATAAAATTTTTAAAACTATAACTAATTTTATATCACGTTGAAAAATTATTCAAGATCTCATAATCTAATAACATCAAGAAAATAAAATAATAATAATATTTTCTTTTCATAAGGGTCATATTACAAATCAAAATGATATGTTACTATTCACCAGAAAATCATGTTGGTTCTATCGAATTCTAAATAACACACTCATCACAACCGTAGATGTCTGCTTTTGGAAATTGAAATCATAGAAGTGTAAAAATAATGTTTAATTAATAGTTTAAAAATATCTCCATACAAAAAGTTATATTGTGAAGGTAATCGGTGTGTCATGAATTTCATTAAATTTATTAGTAAAACATTAGGCTAATAAAAAATTCATACACTTATGATATTAATATCAATATATTTCACCCTTCCCCTTCACTCTAAATCCCACCTATACGAATTTATTGTCATTTTTCCTCACTAAAGAGTACCCCCAGGTTTTATTAAGCCCATAAGGATCCATCCTCAAATTTTTACAGTACCTTTTTAGGGTAAAGGAATTCACTTCATCTTTTTTTCCATTCATGTAATTATTTTGTGCACATCTTCTCTAGGTTATTTGACATTATTTCCTTATGCCTTTAATCATACCATTAATACAATGATTATGTTTTATAAAGAGGAAAACTTCATTATATATCATTTTACCCTTTTCTAAATCATAAATTTATACCTATCATGCTACCGAATTTACTTGTCAAATTGATATATCATACATGATAAATTTTTATATCGTGTATACCCAAATAATTTCTTTCTACATGTTCATTCACCTACATTTTAATATAATTTATTCATTATGGGGGTTATATAAATATATCTAAAATTCCATTATGGAGGGTTAATAATTAATTTATGGTTTGGACTTTTAGAACTTTAATATTCAATGATTTTATACGAATATAAAACTTTATTCTCCACTGGATATTGATTTTTTTTATAATAAATTTGGATCACATAAAATTAATACATATTGTGTTTTCACCTTGACAATGCTAAAATGAACTGGGTAAGTAAATTTATCTCATGAAATGACATGTTTTCTGATACCTTTGTTAATAACCTTTGAAATTTTCATTTATAACACCGTGGTGATAAAACATGGTGATATGATTATGAATACATCATTTTTATTTTTTTTCAACATTTCTATTAAATGATACATATAATTTTTTTGACTAGACTCATGTTCAATTTTTCTTTTTGTATTGTTATTACTCATCATCTTTTTTTATACCTTATCATAACATGATAAATATATCTATTTCTTATTCCTTAACTATGCTTCATGATTACTTATTAACTTTTATGTATGACCCTAGCATATGATAGGATATAAAATAAATATAGTTTGAACCAATAAAGAATCATTTTGAGTGGATTAGAATATTTTTCTATGATTTCATAAAATATGTTACTAATTTCCATGATTCTAAACATTAATGTATCATGTGTTTTATTCTATACAATGAAACTTTTATGTTATAAAAAATCCTACTTCCATAAGTGAATAAATAAAAACACAATAACAAATTTAACATAGAAATTATGATTCCTCAAAACAATGAATATTTAGTGATTGAATTATTATCCAAGAGTGAAAATTTATGTCAACAATTTTTTTTCCTATGAGCATCCATTAAATCACTCTTTTTATTACACCATATCATATAGTGGTTAATAAATATGAAAATATAAATAAGTTAATGATATTGGTTGTGTAGTTGGATTATAATAATATAAAGAAGATTAAAATATCAAAACTAAGAAACATGACCTATCTACACCCCATTCATAATTTTTTTAGAGAAGCGACATACAAAATAAGAAAATTTCTTCATATATACTCTATTTATCAATTAAACAAGAAGATGAAAGAGATAAGTGATATACTACAAAACAAATTACCTAGCATTGTAGGGAGATATTATTGGTGGGAATAATATAAATAATGATAAGTTTGATCAACATAAAAAAAGAAAAAAAAAGAAATAGTATTAGGAAAAATAAATAATACTGTGAAATAAGCATGGGGAACAATCAAATTATAAGGGTAATACTAAAAATAATGATTCCTTTCAGTAACATATTGATTATCCCTTGTATAGATATTATGAATTAAAGAGTAAATTGATCTCATTTTAATAAACACAGCAATGTATTACATCCTCCGAAACACCATAATATAATTAAAAAATGACTTTTTTTTCAATGATAAGACCCCTCTGTTTCCTATGAAGATGGAATCTAGGGAAATTTGTAAAGAGTTTGAAATTCCTTTATGTTCAATCGATATAAAAATGAATTTTCAAAAAATATATTTTTGAAACTAGATAAATATGAAAAGAGGCTATAAAAATATGATCTACTTTTTTATGATATGTGTAAACCTTTATAGTTTTTTATATCAGACTAGAATGCATTAATTTCTATGAACCTTGTAAGAAATTTTATGGACTAAGTCACCAAACATGACAAAGAAGGTATGTTCCACTATGGCACACTATTTAATTTAACTTCATGAAATATTCAGTATCCCGATAACTATGAAATTAATTATATCTAAATATTATCTATTATGGTTTTTTCTCAATATGGATATATGATCCATGTGGAAATATATTGAAAATCACATAATATAAGAGATGAATGAAAGTTTCATTATTTAGGAAAATAAATATGATTATTGGGGTTATAAGAATAAATATCATAAAATGTTATTATAATGAGTATAGTATGTAAAAATATGCATAATTGAATATTGGTTTATCTAGAAATATACTAAAATGTGTATGTTTCTAAGAAAAAAAGTTCAGTTACATTATTAAAACTGATTATTATTTATGTTACACTTTGATAATTCATATCAGTTTTGTCTATGTATGGGGAACAAAATCTATCTAAATAGAAAAATAATTTCTCAATTAGTGGTCTCATTGAGTTAAATAATTTTTAATTTTAAGGAATTTAAAATTTTAGTGCAGTTAGTGATCAATTTTGATTGGATTCTCCAAATTGTATATAGACAATGAATACAATGGTATTTTAGAGGACAATTAGTTCAAGTTGTGTTACTAGTGAAATAAATTGCTTCTTTTAGTCATATATCATACAAAACAATACATTATTTTAAGGATATGCACTAAAATATTTTTATAATGTAACTATAGTAAAATGTTATGTGATGTTGATCAACATGAAATGTATAAACTATTATTCATTTATTTGTTTAATTGAGTGATAATGGAATCCTTTTAGGGGGAAACATGAACATATACATCCTATACATATCATTGGATCTATAGTATTAAATTATTCATTAAAAACCCAAATAATATATGAAATTCCATTCATTAAATTTCATTTTTATGTATAGGTATTGTGGGTTATGTGATTTAGTGTTTTATAGAAAGAGACAATTTTGAATAAAAAGTGTTTTTCTGTAGTAATGGTGAGGTTTTCTAGTGTTTTATAGATCAAGAAAAAAGTACAAGTAAATTTTAAATAAATATAAATGATAATATGCCTAAGGATATATATAAAGGATAATGTTGATATGAATAAGAATGATTCATTTATATTATTGACATAATCGGAGTTGAGATATCTATTAAGAATTACCCATGAAACTTAATAACTAAGGGAGAGTATAAAATAGTAAAGTGAAATTTTACATTCTATTAGACATGGGGGACCATACATTAATGTATATATATATATATATATTTGAAATTCACATTGAATTACATTTACAATATTTGAGAGAGACAAATCAACTTAAAATCCATTTGGAATGGTTTACTGTATTTGATGGAGTTCGATTTAATTTCTTTTTTAAAAAGTATAAAGCGGTATTATTGTATCCCAAAGGGTTTCTATTATTTTTTAATAATATTTGATGAAAATAATTTTTTATTAATGTATTTGATAATGAAATTAGTTATTTTCAATTGGATAACATTCTCGATAAGGAATCTTTCAATGAAAGTTACCCTGTTTGGCTGATTTTCATGGATTCATCTCTCATGCCAGAAGTTTTCAGTTTAATTGATGGAAATTTATTTTTAATGAAGATGGTCTTTTTACTATATTTTAAATGGAATACAAATATTTAAACACAAAAAATTTATGTTTTATTTGTGTAATTATTTCGAATATTTTTTATATTATGGTGTTGATTTTGATTTTTTCCCATGCATTGGATTTTAAATGAATCATAATTCATGATGTTCTAAAACAAACTAGTTAGAAATATGTATGCATTACTCAACACACACATAAAAAACATATTTTTTTATTATATATAATTGGTATATTTAAATGTCTATCATGATCAGAGAATCATTTCATATCACAAAAGGATGTTATTTGAGGAAGACATTAATGTTTAATGTTTTTTATGTTATTTTTATTTTATTAAATGTGAATATTTTTGTGTATGTATGTGTCAAATGTTCTATGTTTTGGTTTACTTTATTATGATTCCAAACATTCATTATTTTTTTGAATCATTATATATGATATTTATATCATTTTAGTGTGTTATTTTAAAAATATTTATTTTGTGTTATTTTATGAAAAAAATCTTTTAAATACATTTTTCTACTATTAGTGATTTTTTTTCTACTACCAGTTATGTATCCATTATTGTTCCTCTTTAATATCATTGATAATTTCATTTGAATATTTTTTTTATAACAAGTTCAATATTTTTTTGATCTCCAGTTAAAAGGATATGGAATCATTATTAAAAATGATTGATGTCATTAGTACATATAATATTATTCTATTAGTTCAATCATCTTATACTTCTAGTTCAACATTTTCTACTATTATTTCAATTTTATTATACCATTAGTTGAAAATAAAAAAATATTCTGCAATTAGTTATTAATTTTGTATGTCTACTTTTTATTCAATAAATATTATTATACTTAATTTATGTCACTATATATTTCCATTATTTTAATATAAATTATGTTTCATACATTATTATTGTATAATTTTAAATAATTATTTATTATCATAGTGAAAGGTTACATTTATTCAATCTCTCTTGTTGACACATGATATTTAGATATTATTTACACTCTTGATATTTCTGGAATTGTTTGGATGATTATTAAGGAATTAGTTTCAGCGGTGCATTTAAATTTTTTGTTTGTTAAAAGTATTCCAATGGCATATTTAATTTATTTTAAATTATGTTTATATTTTATAAATTGGTTTTATCTCTGATAAAATCTATTTACTCTTTTATTATTATTTTAAATGATTGTTTATATTTTCATGAGACCCCTTTAGTTACTGTATGATATTTCGAATTTATATGAAGTACATTGAGGATGTATAGAATGATTATTTATTGTGTCATTAGGGATCTATTTTTCTTCAAGAATTAAGATGTGAACTTTCAATGTGATATGAAATATTAAATGTCCTATGAAATTTTCTATTTCATCATATAGAGGATCTCTCGATTGATGAATTACATATTCTTAAAATTCTACTACCATTGTGGGGTGAGGAAATCCAATACATTGTACGAATTACGCGTACTTAGTTATCTATAACTTTTGACCTGGTATCTTTTTTATATATTAATAATTCCCATCTCTCAAATTTTACCTCAATTTTCTATTTATGATTTTATATACAAAAGAATATTTCTTATTCTGGTTTTGAATCCAAAATTCTTATGCCAGACCTATTTAGTTTTTTACTCCCATTTTCTAATGTCGGGGTTATATCATAATTATGATTCTAAAAAACAAACGTCATGTGTCTTTATGGTTATAGTTTCACTCAAAACATTTGGTTGTGAGTGGGATATGATTGCTATTTAAGAATAAGGTAGTGTATAATCTATCCCCCATTGAGTATAGAGGTAAACGAATATCCTATGTCTACTTTGGACCAATATAATATTAAAACCAACGTTGTGTTAGTTATTTTATTATTCATCTAATAAACTATATTAATTATCTTTTTAATTATTTTAGATAAATAATTAATTTTTTAAGAATCTTTATTTTGGTCTATTCACCCATCATCTAGAACATCTGTCATCATCCTATATGACAAAAAAATTATGAATGGGTAATTTTTTTTAGGATATTCTATATCTATTATTCAGTTTCATGATACAAAAACAATTGTAAAAAATGTATGCCTATTTCAGAACTCTATGTGTTGAGTCTATTAATTTCTATACTAATTGTTGACAAAAAAATATAATGATAATGATCATATAATATGGATGTAATGACATAAAATAATGGTTAGATTCCTTAGAAACCACCTCACATTGACTACAATGATAATGGTTACTTGAAATCAATAATTGAGGCATATTTCAATGTGATAAACATATAAAACTAATAGAATGTGGAAACAATATGATGTTACCATGAGTTGACACAAAAAATCTTAAGGAAATGATTCTTGTATATGTATTTTGAAATAGTATTTTTATATACATTATATTATGATATTAATAAATGATTTTTAGTCATGTTTTTTTATGAATAAAACTTCATTATATATGGAAGATTCCAGAAGTTACTCACCTTAAATTAGAAGAAATCATGAGATCCAATTTGATAATGTTTTTATTTTGTTTCCCAGAAATCAAGATAATTAAATAAAAAACTATAAACAAAAATTCTGATAGAATCATAATTATTATGAAATTAATTCATTTGGATTTTTTATATCCTTGAACATGTTGATATTGTCTTAAGTGCTCTACCCATGAAATGAAATTTAAATAAGGTTATAATTTATGAATTTAAGAACATACAATAGTATATATTTATGAAATCATTCGATCATTTTTACAATATAAACATGAGTTGAAGAATATTTAGGAATAAAAGACATTGAAGAGGAAAAAAATTTCATTAAAATATCATATAAATAATACTAAAAAATCATCTACATTTGGGGAACAAGAAATTTAAAAAGTTATAATCGTATTTATAATAAAATATAAATATATTTTGATTATGAGAAAGAAAAAAACCAAGAAGTGATCAGGTAATGATCAAAATAATGATTAAAAAGAAATAAAGGATAGATTATATGGACATTATTTAACCTATGATTAATGTATAATGAAAGGTCACATAAAACTTGATTATATTAAGGTGAATCAAGAAGGTAGATATAAAAAATAAAAGAATATAATTAATGCATGTTTATCATGTTTGATGTAGATAGATGGAATAATCAAATTCAAGTGATGAATCTATATGTGAGAAAGAGTTAACCAACCTCTTCATAATGAAAATAAACATAAGTCAGGTTGGTAATGCCTCTTATTCATACAATTTTTATAAAAGTAATGGCTATTGATTTTATGAGTTTAATTTAGAAAATAAAAAAATAATTTCTTTTTTAAAGTCATCATGTTTTATAATTAATTGAAAGAATAATATAAGAGTCATGTCTAGGATAACAAAGAAACTAGTAAGTAGAATGATGATATTGAATAAAAAAAATAATAAATACTAACTCATTTTATAAAAGTAAGATCAATGATGAATTTTAGTCCTTTTAGATGGATAACGATAAGATTAGAAATGGATTTGTTAACATAAATGTGTTGATATATAGTTTTGTTAATGAAATGATAAAATATAAGCCTTTTAATCTTGTATGAATTTCAATAATAACTAAACTGTTTTTTGTTATAATCTAATGACTCCAATGCTATAAAAGACTAATTTTATTAAAATGTATCCTATAATGGTTTCTTCTGCAACATTATTTAAATGTTTTTAATGGAAATTATTCTATTTAATTTTTTCTTACATTTTCCGAGTCTCTAAGATATAATACAACTTTTATTTAGAGTAATTTATATTCAATAGTAATTTTTTATAATGTTTTTAATTTTTTTGGAACCTATTATTTAAATTTCCAACATAGTTGGTTTGAAAATACTATGGGTAACAATATTATTAGGTACATGATTATTATTTTTAGTATAATATCCTTAAGAATATAATGGGGAAATGGTAAATAGACAATGGATGTTCTCAGCACATGAATGATGACCAATCAAATTTTATCACTTACAGAAAATTTTATTGAGGATCCATCACTTTTGGAGATAATTATAAAGTAAATTTTATAGGTTTTTATGATTTTGATAATATATATATATATTTAAATCTCTATTTATTTATTATATGAAGGGATTAAAAATAATTAATTATCATCTCTCAACATTATGATGACAATATTCATGTTATGTTTGAATATGATATATGTTTAGTGTTTAATGATAATTATAATTTTGTTCCGATATATTAAATGGATAATATTAATTCTCTTAATTTATCTATTCAATTTTATATAATTTCTAAGTACCTTAATTATATATAATGATATGTTGTTTCTATCATATAAGTATTAGTCATGCTCATTTCTGAAGGATACAAATTTAACCCAATCATTGGAAAATTCTACATTTACACAATATAATGGTATGAAAAGATTTTATATGTGATTTTCACTTAATTTTTATACAACACAATTAATTATACACATAAATCAATCATGTTTCAACTTATAGACCTCTTGAACTGTTTCATCTTCTCCTATATGGTTCAATAAAAACAATATGTTTTGGTGGAAAGAATTATTTCTCATTTCTATAATTATATTTTATTTATTTGGGTTTTTTATATATACATTGTATGGAAAATTTTATGGTCTCAAATAATCACCCGAAGATTTATATAAAATTATTTCACTGTTTCTACTGAATAATGGTTCCAATAAAGGTAATGGATATCAAACATGTTCTATTAAAATAATTTCTAATGATATTTTAATTATGAAAGTTTAGGTTGATGTAGTTTTTTGTTTTTATAGTGATTTTTCTGTAATTGTTTATCAACATTTATGCCACCAAAAATTGACATGAAACAAGTGGGGGAATAAACTTATTTCATGAAATTAAAATTTATGAATGGAAATATGGGATCATTCATAATCAATCAATGTTTTTGAGATAGTTTATTAAATGGGGTTTTCTCAATTCCATTAAGTCTACGATAAATCCTATGATCTCTAGTTTTAAAATAGATTTGTAATGTATCTAGTAAATAAGTATATATTAATGTTTATATATTATTTATATGTATATTACATTATTTAGATACATATATAACTGAAATAAGGTTTTGTGTATGTTTTTGTGAATTGTATCAAGATAATAATAAATGGAAGCATACTAATTCTGTTAAAATAATAATTAGTTATGTTAAATGAACTTCTAACTATGGTTTTTGTATTCTTACACATAACTATTTTTAATTGATATCTATTTATGACATTGAATTTATAGGTTTTAGAATTGATAGAAAAATCTCTTTAGGTGTGTGTCATTTTCAGGGAAAAGTTATAATTTCTTATAATTATACAAATAAATTATCTATCACTCTATCTTATATGGAAGATGAATATATCATTGCTTCAATTTATCATGGTCAAGGTGTATGGATTATGAAAAAATTATATGATTTTGGTATTTATGTTGATAAATTTTATATTTTTTGTAATAAAAATTTTTTCTTTTCTATTTATAAAAATCCATTAAATCATTGTAAAATAAATCATATCGATAAAAAAATTAGTTTTACTATATTTCAATTGAATAATGGTGATATTTTTTGGAATATATCGCTACTAATAATTAGCTTGAAGAAACCTTTTATATTACTTTAGAATCAACTAAGTTTTAAAAATTAAATTTTAGCTTCTTAAGATGGTAGTATAATTATAATATATTTATATATTTATAATGGTATTTTTTAATCACATTTTTTAACTAAAAATAGTGACAACATAAAATGTCCTTAGTTTTACATGTTTTCATTAATAAAAGGGGGGGGGGGTTCTTATTTATGTTATGCTTTTCTATTACATGGGGTGATTTTTTTTCATGGGTGATTTAAAAAAATTATTTTTTGATGTGTTTTATTTTGATTCCACACATAATTTATATATTTTAAGTTTGCATATGTAGAAGATTAAATATTGTTTCTTTGTTATAAAACTTATATTTATCTCATGCTTTTTTGAAAAAAAAAACGATTGGTTAATTTTTTATACTATTAGTTATACTTTTTTTCGATTTCCAATTCAATATCCATTCTACCAAAAGATCAATATACATACTATTTAAATTTTATTATCCTTGAAAATAGTAGTTTAATATTTTTCTACCACTAGTTAAATATTTTTTTCTTCTCATATCTAATGATTTGTTGTTGACAGTTCAAATGTCCACTACTATTATTTAAAAGTATATTCTACAAGTAGATAATTTTTTAATATTAGTTAAATTTTCCATAACCATTAGTTTAAATTATATCATATAGTTAGTTCAAAATAATAATGTATCTTCCTTTATTTATGATTTTTTTATGACTAATTTATTTTTCTTTTGTTTTTTGTACTATATTTTTTATAACCATATGTGTCCAGCTTTTAATTACATTCTATGGTGCACACTTTACTGTTCAAAAATTAAAATTTCTTATTTATAAACTTGGGCAAATAATATATTGTTTCAATTTCTATGTTTGAGGCATGATATTTTGAAAATATTTATACATACAATATTAGGGGAATTATAAAAATTCTTATTATGTAATTAGTTTCATTGGAATTTTTTGACTCTTTCTCATTATATTTATGATAAATTTATATTATATTGAATTATTTTCATATTTGTAGAATAAGTTTTAACTTTGATAAAACAGGTCGACTTTATAGTTATTAATTTAAATTATTTTAACTAGTCTCACAATATCTTTTTAAGTATTGGAATATTAACAGAAATTATATAATGGACATAAATTATGCATGGAATGGTGATCAATAATATATTTGATGCTCTATTTTTCATCGAGAATAAAAATATAAACATTAAAAATGTGGTACACTCTATAATGTCTATTGTTATTTTTATTTCATTATGTAGATGAAATATCATATCTTGAATTACATCATCTTCAACTAATAATAGATTAACAATACTAGCTAATACAATACTCAAGAACATGTAACTATACCTATTTATCCATATCATTCATCCAATAATTTTGTGTATATAACACTACTTCCCATTTATCAAATTTTATTTCACTTTTTTCAATGATTACCATTAAAAATATTTTGTATTTATTCAGGTTGCGGCTCTATGATTTTAAATTTAGGACCATTGGGGGTATGACTCCCATTTTCAAAATTTAATATTATAATTGGGTTGTCAATCCCTATAAAAATTTCCTATGTCATTCTAGTTATAAATTTTCAATAAAATGTAGGTTTTAACTCAGTTATGTTTCCCCTTTAGAAATAAGGTAGTTCAAAATATATATATTTCTAGGTAGTATCCATAATACTAGACTATATCCACTTTAGACTAAATAACTATAAAAACCTCCCTATTTTTTTAATATTATTCTACTTATAATTAAATATAATAACCCAATTTTATAAATAATGTATGAAATAAATCATTTATTTGATTAATTTTTAATATGTCTAGTCACGTACACTCTAGAACATATGTGCTGATGTCATACACCTTGTCCACTCTTATGTGACCAAACTCGATGGCCGCATGGTATCAAGAGTTCCTCCATGTATTCCATATGATAATAACTATAAATGAGGTTCCCTGATGGTATGATTGGGTGTTTATACCCCCTTTTATCAAACTATCATTATGGTATGAAATAAATTAAATAGAGGATAAAAATATTAAAAATGAGATAGTATAATAAAATGATATCTAGAAAATTGGATAACATGACTAAAAAAATTCATGTATTGTTTAAAAATATGATAATGACATGATTTTATTAAATAAAGGAGTATAAAAGAAACACGAGTAACTAGAATCCTACAATCCATGATATACAAATAGACAAAAAATATTCAAAATAAATCCTCTATAATTTAATATAATGCTAATTATTTTTCTCTATTACTCCATCCAAGCAATGAAAATCAAGCATCCAAATCATGGATCTTCCCTTGGTCACACTGTCATCAATGATGTTTTTTGGGTATCAATCAGTATCATGAATAAGGTGTCAGTAGTATATTTTATCTCACCACCAACAGTGTCTCAAACTATACATTATTTGAATATAAGATGGTAATTTTGAATTTATAAAAAGTAGTGAAATTAAATAAATATACAAATTGGTCTAGATCTATCATTTGATACCCACCTAATATTACTAGCTTCGGCTTAATGCAGAATGTCTCTGAGCACATTCTTTTGAGAAGTTAAAACCATACGAATGGGAGCCAAGGAAAAATACCAGGATTTACATGTATAATCATAATCATTTATGAGTCTATAACTTCCATGTAATTTTATTTCTATATGCTACGTGGAATCCAAATGGGTGTTCCCTTTCCATTTCACCCTATGTTAGGTTGTAACTGATACTTAGGATCATGTTGTAGGTATCCTTGGTGTGATACATGAATTTATACCAATTAATATTAAGAAGTGATCTATAAAATCGAGTAAAATCTGAAGAGAATAATCCAAGAAATTTAAATTAAATTAATATTTGTAAAATTATTGAACACTTGGTTCATGTTTTGGATTTTAATATAAGTCAATGATTGAATCTATGTATTCTATTTGAATTGGAAGATGAATAAATGAATTGTTTGGTCCCCAATGAGTCAATATTAGTCAATCCATAATGGGAATCCAATAATTACATAAGGAATCCCACAAACTCAATGGGTTTTGGTTCATAAACATAATCAGAAAATAAATAATAATTATGAAACTACCTATAAAGATCATGATACCCATGATCACACTTTATAATTAAAATAGAGTGAGGTGAAAATTCATATGATCCACCATTCATTAAAATCAAATAGTAAATTAAATTTTAAATGATAGTCAACATGGAATCAAAGTTGGTTTGACTGTGTAACCAAGGTATAGTGTCCTAGACTTTTATCCTACCACTCCATTTAATTTATATAAACCATGTCATTTACGAGCACCAATTCAACAAACCAAAAGAGTGTTTTACTTAGTCAAAAGGCATAATGTTATTTGGAATTTTATATAATGAACCCTAAGTGGTTGGTTTGAATAAAGGTAGACAACCATATAATTTTTATATCAGGTTATAGGGACAACCAATTCAAGATACTATAAATCTATTAAATTAGTTTAAATTTAAAGTGTTATAACATGCAATTTTTGATACGCGGAACAACATCATATGAAATATACAACAAAATTTTTATGGAAAATAATTAGACAATTTTATTTATTCTAGTATATGACTCCTCATATGATATTGAAATTAGTTTTATTCTAAAATGATAGAACTCAAAAAACCATACAAACACCATTAATGTAGGGCATATGAGGTCGCACATAGAAAAAACCGAAGAAGGCGAGATAAACTGAGAAATGAAGGTAACTGAGTCTTATAATAATTTTCACATACATGAGTTATTTTAAAGATATTTTTCATTTAATTTCCATTATATTTTGGGGGTTCCCATTCATTTTGGTGGAAATTGTAGGTTTTCAAAATTTAGGCCAAACCGTGACCCCATTTCCAAATTTAAAAATAAATTTTGTTTATTTTACAACTCCTTCATTTTTCTACATTATACACCCATTAGACAACTCAATTTTCACCCCCTAATATATTAAAACCACTATATCAATTTGGATGCCTTAAAATCCATAATAATGATGGATTTGAGTTTTTTTATTAAGGTATTGGGCCATCCCAAAACCCTATTTTCTGCTTTAAAATATTTGTATAATTATATAATATCTCATTCAATATTTATATTTTTTCAGTTATTCCAATTCTCACCCGAGACCACTTACCAAAGGCACGGTCCCATGATCTCTTACCAATATTTGGAGTTCATCTCCCTCACATATTATGGTGATCTTCTTTAATCATTCTCTAATCACCCAAATTTGAAAAGGTAAAATATTTTTTCATAACTCCTTCAATTTTCACTCTTTTTCCCCAACATCAGTCACCAAATGACATACTATTACCCCTTAGATCATACCTAATAGTTTTGGTTACTTCTAGATTTAACAACTGGTGGATTTGGGCCGATTTCTTCAATATTTCATTAAGTAAGTGTTTCTCTTTTTATTTCATTCCTTTTCATTGCGTTCCCCCCCTCTTTTATGAATTTATAAAATGTACAGAATTTAGGGTTCGAACCTAGGGTCTGATTTGGTGTCTTTTCCATCAAATATTTAGGTTTTAGGTCAGATTTCACTTCCATGAAATACGACGGTGGTGTGGTTGATCTTTCATATCAATATTTATGTGTTTTGATTTAAAAGATTGGTGATTTCATGTATAATCATATATTGATGAGTTATCATGATTGATTTAATTATTTTTAATGTTCCTCATATGTTTTTCACTATGATAAAACCATTTTTGTTGGAGTTTTTTAAGAGGTTAATTTTATACTTGCACTTTTATTCAAATAGGGCGTTTCCATGTGTAAACCTTGTGGTAATCTTTGGGTTTCTGTTATAACATATAAAAGTGTTTTTCTAAATATTGGTTTGGAGTCCAATTATTCTTTGGTAGGGTTTTTGTGTGCTTTTGGGTTTAAAAAATGGGTTTTGAATAGGTTGTATGTGTAAAACCTTGTTTCACTCTTTGATAGTGTTTTATCAAAATGTGTGTTTTTCTTATGTATCTTTTGTGGTATAGTTTGATGTGATGTTATACTACTTGAAAATGGTTTAATTAATATTTCATGGTCTTCCAATTATTCTTTGGTAGGGTCTTGGTGTGATTTTGGCCTTAAAAGGGGGTTTTGAAATGGGTTTTGTGTGCAAGACATAATTATACCTTTTGGGATTGTTTTGTGAAAATTGTTAATGTTTTATTTGGTTAAACAAAGAGGAAAAATGGTGTATATGTACTTTTTGGGTGAGTATGTTCCCAAAATGTAGGTTTTTTAAAGGTAAAGTGGTGATTTAAGATTTCAAACATTTTCAGAATGTTTTTTAAATTTCTGAAATGTATTATCAAATGGAATGTGATTGGTGAAACATGTTTGTGGGATGTTCTGTGTGAGTGTGATGTGAAAAATAATTTTTGTTAATGAAATTAGTATTATGTGATGTGTTTTTGGGATTTTATTTTAGTTGTACTATCTTGGAAAGGTTTTATTTAATTTTTTAAAGGATTTGTGGAAGTGATAATGAAATGTGAAAGGTGTTGTGGTCTATTTGGGTGTGACTATGATTTCAGAATGTATTAGAATGAAAAAGTGGATTATGTGACTTGAGTGAAATAAATGTGGGGTTTTTGTTCAATGTGTGATTTTGAAGTGGTATTTTATTATGATAATTATATTTCTTTACTTGTTGAACTTGTTTAATCACAAGAGGGAATCCATGGTATCTAGGTGGGTGGATATGTACTAGTATTCTAGTGATCCCGTGTGGTTTGGCCTTAGTTTCATGTAGAAAGATTGATGCTTACAACAATTAATAAACTATGATGATGATGATGATGATGATGGGGGACCACTAGGTTATGGGTATTCTCCCTACTAGTGGTATGTGTTCACGAGAAGGGATATTGTGTTGGTTACTCCCACAGAGATAAGAGGTCCCTGGGACCCATAGTGAGCTAATGCCTAGGGGTTAATTTCCCACTACTTATTCTCATTTGATACTTTGTTCTTACCATTGGCACACGATATGGTCATATGTAAAATTTAGTAGCGTTGAAATTATTTTTATAATTGTTGATTCATTAAAATAGCCCACATGGAAACAACTTTTATTTATGTTTCATCTTTTAGAAATTGTTACTAGCATTTCATGGCTCAAAAACTTTCATGTTTTCCATCATTGAATGTTTATCACTTAGATTCTATTAGTGGTGGTATCCTAATGGGATATTTATCACACCATTCTTACACATTTGGATGTATGTAGACATGATTATTTTTTCCATAGGTTTTGGTACATATTTTGTTCCAATGATTAGGGTTTTTGGTGGTCTATAGGGATGTGGTGTTGTGTAGATGGATTGAGGGCGATTCCTCTCTCTATGTGGAGTTTCCTGGGCCATGATTTTTGGTTTTATTAATTTGTTATAGTCTTTGAGAGTTTTTTAAAATCATGTAATCCAGTTCAGAAATTTTTTAAAATATGGTTTCTTTAAAAACAACCCATATTGGTTTTATTGGACTTTTTTGTCATTGTATGTTTATAAACACAGGTAATTCATTCAAAATTTTTGTTTTATGATACCTGGGAACTTGTTATAGCTTGTGGGGATCAGGAACACCCTTTGAGGCTTATCACATGCCGAGTTTAGTACTGGTTTCAATGGAGACCAGATTCGGTTCTTGAAAAAATGGTATCAAAGGAGGTTCGCTCTTTTGGATCATGTTATTAGAAGAACAGTTAGAATAGTCTGGAGTTGGAATATCAGGACATGAAATTCTAGTTCTGGGTAGTGTTCCTAGACAGAAAACCACATGATGGGATTTGAGTCACCAGGGGAAGTCGAGATTTGTCTGAGTCCTTTGGTTGTCTTGGTTTGATGATGATTAGTGGAAATGAAAAGAGAGTTGGGTTAATGGTCTCAGCGAGATAACAGGGCCTTGAAAGCCATGTGGTTCTGGGAATATATCACTAGAGAACTCTCTGTGACGGTGATGTGGTTGGTATATGGCCTCCAACCAATGTCCAAGTCACGTACGATAACTAGTTTCCTCTCACATTGTATTATGTTCGTTAGTTTTGAAATCTTGGATGTTTGGTTCTTAGAGAAAAAAAGAATTGGTTTGAAGAAGAATAATGTTTTTGTGAAATGATTTTCTAAAAAATAGGGAATGGTTTGATTTGTGAAATCATGGAACTGAATTTTTAGAATTGTTTTGAATTGGAAAATGGCGTGTTTACAAATATTCTGAAAGTAGGAAATAATGTTAAAGATAGTTTTTGAAAATGTCTTTCCAATAGAGTTTTATAAATTCTTGAAACGTGTATTTATGGGATGAGATGTTTTTAAATTGATGTATATGACTTGAAAGTGATTATTTATTTGAATGATTGGGATTTTGATTTCATGGTCAGCAGTCTTGAAAAAATTTAATTACTGGTTGTTGTTTTGATTTTGAAAAGTGGAAATATTTTTTGTTTTATCTTTTAGTATTTCCACAAGAGACCACATTCATTGGGTTATATGGGATTATGGATAGTTAACGGAATGGATGGATAAGTTATAATATGGATATAAGGAGGGTACCCCAGTGTGGCATAGAAAAATGCATGTGTGAGGCCCATGGGGTACCATTGGTGGATACACTAACCATTGAACCGTTGGTTATCAAAGAAATGTTTTTAAAGGAAAACTTGATGTCTTAATGAATG
The DNA here is from genome assembly GCA_963277665.1 of Viscum album. NCBI lineage: Eukaryota > Viridiplantae > Streptophyta > Magnoliopsida > Santalales > Viscaceae > Viscum > Viscum album. The sequence goes on from OY728119.1 coordinate 1,658,014,316, forward strand.
GTTTGGGATGCTGTGTATAATGTGTATTTGAAAATGTTGATGTTTTGTGATGTTTTGAGTACGAGAACCCCACTTTTTTTAACAGTGTTTTGGTTTTGTGTTTGGTCAGTATGCTGGGTTGAAGGGAACGTTAGTGGAATCTTATGAGAAATGTATTGGGATTCTATTATGGTGGTTCCCTTATTGTGTTTGGATGTAGTTTGTGGCATGTCTTGACCAATGTACAAGCATGGATGGGTCCTTGGGTTTTCTCATTGGATAAGGTATGCCCCCATTAAGGGTTTGTGAACTACTAAAGTGAAACCCATATTGTTTTTCCATTAGAGAATCCTCCAATTGATCAATATAAGGAATCATTTCTCAAGTTTTGTAGAATGAGTATATAACCTTTAATTTTTGGTTTTGTAGATCCTCTTGTAGTGGTAGAGTGCTCATGGAAGGTTGAAAGAGACCTTATTTTCTTATGTTGCCTAATTCATCGAGGGTGGAAGTATTCTGGGGTTGTTCGTGGGGATTAGTATGTTGATGGGGTCTAAGAGGGCCTATGGTTCATTCGTAGTCTCTTTGAATTAGGTGTTTTCATTAAACCACCAGTGTGGGAAATATGGTCATGAGAGGCTGTTATGGACATTTTTTGGAATTGTGTGATGTTTTGGGATGTTGCATAAGGTCCCGCCTGAATGAATTGTTTCTATCAGTCGCATTGGTCATGTTTGGTGACACATTGTGATGTCGCGTTCTCTTTGGACTATAAAGGTGATGTTGTATAATATTTTATGGGTATTTGTTTTTATAAGTGTGTCTCCATTTTTTAAAATCATTAAATCCTTTGTTTAGAGTAAGGTTTTTCTATATATCCTTTCATCCTTCCATTTCTCATTCGAAGAAACAAGGGGTGATGTGTATGCATATTCTAAGCCCTTGTTTCAGTGAAATTCCAGGTAAAGGCATGATGATTTTGGAGTGTGTTATGTCTTGGTAAACTTGTCTGGGGTTTTAGTGTAGTTGTTTGTGGCACATAAAGAATATGTTTTATACAGGGGTTTCCAAATCCTAAATGTGAGGCCGAAGATGCATCAATCTTTTGGGCTCCGGCCATAAGCCCCGTAGTGAATCTAGCATATAGTCCTGGGAAGTCTTAGGGTTGTTCAAAACCTTGTACAAATTCCTATAATTAGAATGAAAGATGGAAATAGATTAAACATATGGTGTTATATTCATTCCTCTATTGTTCCTGTTCGGTGGAAAGAGGTGGAGGGCCTCATTCCCAAGATATCACCCAATGTCATTCCTTTCCCATTTGGGTTCCATTGTGCTTTTGAAGTATGATTGCGATTTTTTCTATGTAGGTTTAGTTCATGGTTTTCACATGGTTAGTAGTAACCATTCCCCAGAAAACCATGAAAGTAGAAGGATCCACATGGTAAGTGCATGATTTCTCAAACTGTGTGGATTAACCATTCAACCATCCCAACTCCTTAAATTTGGGTTCTTCATGTGTCGACCCATGCTAGTCAGTTAAGATGGTTGGTTGTTACAGTGGGGAGACACAATATGATTCTCATGTATGTTTCTTGGTAAATTTATAATGGACGTCTACCCCATGTACCCGGGAGACCGTTCGGGCCTCCCCTGTTAGTGTATTGATCCTATATCAGTAAAATTTGAGTTGTCTCTTATGGTGGGGAGGCCATTTGTGTATCCCCATACTAGTAACTCAGATTGGTCTATGGTATTGGCATGGTGGTAGGTTGTCTTGTTAGGATATATATATCTACCAACAACTTCCCTGGGAAAACATTGGGATTGGAAAATTCCCAATGGTCTGGTTAATGCAAGGTAAGTGTAACCCTGTTAGTTGTTGTTGTTCATTTTGGTAAAATCATAGAATCATGTTCGGATAGTGTTTGAGGAATTATTTTTGGGATAGAATATGAATATAATTGATCATTTCATAAATTGGTGTATGTTTTTATTGGTGAGAGTATTCCTTCATTAATTGTTCAATTGGAGGTGTTTTGACTTTTTTGGGGCGGGCGAAACATGGAAAAGGAGTCCATTTTGGCCTTTGTTGTTTGGTTTGTTTTTTTTCCTTTGGCCTTGCTGTGGGTTTTTGAGGGAAGCATGTTTTATGGTGGGGAGAATTTTCACATTAATGAATTCTTTTAAAGGTTTTTCTCATTTATTTTCCATTATTTCTTTGTTTGTGGGGTTTCCCATTCATTTTTGTGGAAATGGTGAGTTTTCAAAATTTGGGCCAAACTGTGAGCCCATTTACAGATTTAAAAATAATTTTTTTTTCTATCATAAATCCTTAATATGTCAACATTTTATACCCATTCATCTCCCTAATTGGCATCCCCAAGTATATTAAAATTACCATATTAATTTTTAACCCATATTAATCCATAATAATGATGGATTTGGGTTTTTTATTAAGGTGTTTGGCCAGCCTGAAAGCCCATATCCTTCTTTAATTTTTATTAATTTTTTAATATCTCATTAAATAGTTATGTATTTTTAGTAATTTGAACTCTCAACTATTACCACTGACATAAGGGGATCTCCCATTCTCCCCTCCCCTCTTTCGAACTCATCTCCTCCATGGATTAGGGAGATCTATCTTAATCATTCTCAAATTGCCCAGTTTTGTAGAGGAAAAATGTTTCTTTTATAAATCCTTCAATATTGACTCATTTTCCCAAAATTCATTCCGCACTTGACCCAATATGACTCCTTCACGCCTCCATACTAGTTTTTGTTACTTCAATATTCAACTATTGGTGGATTTGGGTGGATTTCTTCAAGATTTATTCAAGTGTTTCTCTCTTTATTTCATTCCTTATCATTAATGTTTCCTCAATCTTTAATGATGTTCTAAAATGTCCATAAGTTAGGTTTTGAACATAGGGGTTGATTTGGTGTCTTTTTAGTCAAATATTTTGGTCTTAAGATGGATTTCACTTATTTGAGGTGTGACGGTGGTACAGTTGATGCTTTATAATAAGATTTGGGGGTTTTGATTCAATAGGTAAGTAATTTCATGTTTAATCACTTTTTTATGAGTTATAATTCCTGATCTAAATATTTTTAATTTTTCTTATATTATTTTCATTATGAGAAAATCATTTTTTATGGATTTTGTTAAGCGGTTCATTTTTTAGTTTCACTTTGTTTGAAATTGTGTGTTTTACATTTGTAAACCTTGTGGTAATCTTTGGGTTGATTTTATAACATATACAAGTCATTTTTTAAAAATAGTTTTGGTTACTAATTATGCATTGGTAGTTATTGGTGTGCTTTTGGGGTTAAAATAGGGTTTTTGAATTGGTTTTATGTGTAAAGCCTTGTTTCACTCCTTGAATGTGTTTTTCTGAAAACATGTGTTTTTCAGGTGTATCTTTTGTGGTATAATTTGAGGTGATTTTAGAGTACTTGAGAATGATTTAATAAATGTTGAAAGGGATTAAAATTCCTCTTTGGTAGGGTCTTGGTGTGATTTTGGCGTTGAAAGGGGTTTGAAAATGGGTTTTGTGTGTAAGAGATAGTTATACCCTTTGGGACTATTTTTTGATAATTGTAAATGTTTTATTTGGTTAATCAAAGCTGGAAAAAGGTGTATACGTTCTGTTTGGGTGAGTTTGTTCATCTAATATGTGGTTTTTAAAGGTAATGTAGTGATTTAATAAGTAAAAAAATTTCATAATGTTTTATAAATTGCTAAAATGTTTTATCAAATGGAAAGAGAGGGAAGAAACATGTTTCTGGGCTGTTTTGTGTGAGTGTGATATTCAAAATGAATTTTGTTTATGATAGATGTATTATGTGATTTTTGTGTGGGATGTTATGTGAGTATGAATATCTTGGAAAAGATTTATAAAATTGTTTAAAGTATTTTTTTAAGTGTAAAAAAATGTGAAATGTGTTGTGTGCTATTTTGGTGTGAGTATGATTTCAAAATTAATTTGAATGAAAAAGTGGGTTATGTGACCTGTGTGATATAAATGTGGTATGTTTGGTGAATGTGTAATGTTTAGGTGGTATTTTAATGTGAATATTATATTTCTTGACTTGGTGAACTTGTTTGAGCACAAGAGGGGAACCTGTGTATTTAGGTGGGGGATGTGTACTAGTATGCTAGTGATCCCATGGGTGTTGAACTTAGTTTCACGTAGTATGTTTGACTCTTACAACACTAACTAAACTATAATTATGATGATGGGGGACCAATAGGTTCTGGAAATTATCCCTACTAGTGGCTCATGTTCATGGGAATAGATATTGTGATGGTTACTCTCACTGAGATACGAGGTACCTGGGACCCACAATGAGCTAGTGCCTAGGGTTTATATTCCCATTTCTTGTACTCATTATTTAATTTTTTATTACCATCATCCTATGGAATGGTTTTCTGTAAAATTTAGTAGCATTGAAATTATTTTTAAGTGTGTTGATTCTTTAAAATATCCCACTTGAAAACTGATTTTATTTATGTTGCATATTTTAGAAATTTCTACTAGAATTTAATGTCTCTAAAACAAGAATTATTTTTTCCTTTGAATGTTTATCACATGGAATATTTTAGTGGTGGTATCATACTGGGATTTGGATCACACCCTACTTACACCTTGGTGTGTTAGTAGACTTGATTATTTTTTCCGTAGATTTGGGTACATATTTTGTGCCAACGATTCGGGTTTTTAGTGGTCTATCATGATGCGGTGTTGTGGATATGTCTGGAGGGAGGTGCCTCTCACCATTTAGAGGTTCTTGGAATTTCATTTTTGGTTTTATTAATTTTTTATTGTCTTTTAGGGTTTTTTAAATCCATGTAATTCAATTCTGAATTTTTTTAAAAGATATTGTTGTTAGAAAAATCCAGATTGGTTTTATTGGACTTGTTTGTCATTGTATGATTATAAACTCAGGTAATTCAATCCCAATTTTCATTTTATGATACCTGGGAAACTGTTCTAGCCCATGGGTATCGAGAATACCCTTCAGGCCTTGTCACAGGTTGGGTTTGGTGCTGGGTTTTATGGAGACCATATTCGGTTCATGGCGATAAATATTTTCAATCCATCATGATGAAGAACACATAAATCATATTTTAGAAGAAATATATTCTTACAATCAAATACACTAAGAGAAATATATGTCATCCAATGGATGGGGTAGTTGTTCTTGAGTGGGAGAATAAATGATTGTTATGGGTTGAAAATTTTGGATTGAAAAATTCTAATTATTTCTTTTAAAGGGGGACATTGTTAAGAGTCATGGTTTACAATACTTTGTGCCAACCATGTGGTTGGTACCGGAAAATGGATCACTCCACATATATCCAAGGCACATAGTTAGACATACCATACATAGGTTGTGTGTTCTTACTGTACAAATTCAACCACTCAAACATCTCATGCACATCACTAAACAAACAATTCAAAAACAATGGTATATACCTATAAATTTTATACATGTTTCGTATATCCATGAATCTATATTACATGGTTTATAAACCATTTAATCTCCCCTTAATGTACCATATGGATTGTAGGATTGAAATATGAATTTAGATGCTCAAATACAAGAGAGGGGTGAATATTATTATTAAATAAATTCTTCATTAACCTTAAGGAAAACTATGTTTAATAGGGTTAAAAAATGTAGATTCACAAGACATCTTTTATTCTACAAACATGCTAGGTTTTGGAAATATGATTTCGGAAATGAAACTTAAGGAATTTTTACAAGGAAAAGATTCTACCTTAAAGTGTACAGAATCTTACTTATCAGAGAACCAAAGGGAAAGAATGTATATGTAGGTTATACTTTCTTCCTTTATCAAAATACCGTAGAAATAAACATGAAACACAAAAAGTAACAAGTAAAAATATTTTAACCTAAAGAGAAGGGTATCCAACAACCTTGGATAATGGTTCCTTGATTTATACTTTCAAGAATAACATCTTACCCACACCAGGGTAAGCCCTCGATAGGAATATCAGAATCTCTCTTGCTATCCCCAAAAGCCCTCAAACTTTAATGTAGTCAGAACCTCTTTCTTCTAATCCACCAAAGCCTGCGATTTTACTCAAAAACAATCGGAGTTCCACAAAGCAGGATGAAAAATATTTTCAGTATGCACAAGGCATGAGAGTATCTCTCTCTAGAAATCAATTTAATAGCATGAAATCTCTAGAGTGATGGAACAGTATAGAGCTTATTCAAATGAGCTCTTATTTATAGGCATTTCTCCAATGGTCGGATCTATCCTCCAATGGTCATATTTTTTCTTGAATCATGAAAGGACCGATACACATGTCACTCAACAAATGGTTAGTTAGAAACATATTGTATGGCATTGTTTCATAAATATAAAAAGTGAAAGAAAAATAAGGTTACTTAACCAAATCCAATTTTTTTTAAGTCTAAGAAAAAATTTAGTTCAGAATCTAACCAAATAATCATTCGGTGTCTATAAAATATATATATCTACATTTTGTTTTCCAAGGAATTCGGTGTCTGAATTTAGAGGAATTTGGAGTCTGAATTTTAAGGAATTCAGAGTCTAAATTCTGAGGAATTTGGAGTCTGAATTCTGAAAATTCAGATTCTGAATTCTAAGTAATTCAGAGAATGAATTATGAGGAATTTGGAGTCTTAATTCTCAAGAATTCGGAGTCTGAATTTCATAGAATTTAGAACATGAATTTTAGAGAATTTGGAACCTGAATTTTAGAGAATTCAGAACATGAATTTTAGAGAATTCGGAACCTGATTTTCAGAGAATTCAGAACCTGAATTTCCGAGAACTCAGAACCTAAATTTCAGGTAATTTGGAACCTGAATGTAACAGCCCAAGATTTTATAAAAAAAAATATTTTTTTTAATTTTATTAATGTCTTGTGTTGTACGCTACACCAAAAGGAGCTTGCACAACACACATCCTTGACTTTCCTTGCATTACACGCAATCGCGACCTTCCTCGATAGCGTGTGTAGTACGCAATACCGAGTTTCACTAAACAACGATATGCTATAAAAATATTATTAAAACTAGCTGTTATGAATAGTAATAACCACTTTTTGAAATCCAGTAAATCTTATTTTTCAAAATGAACATTATTTTTGGATTCGGAGTATCGAATTTAGCCTAAGGTGAAATTTTGGTACTTTTTGGATAACTTTCATATTCTGATGAATAGTGAAAATTACTAAATTATAATTAAAAAACAACTTTTTTAATCGAAATAATTAATAGTGATAAATCATTAATTTGAGTGGTTTTAAAGTATATTTAGAATATATTTTTACAATTTAATACAATGTTTGTCATTGGTTGTAATTTTACATTTAAACCAGACATAATCAAGTGTCAATCTTTTGATAGATATTGTTTCTTAAAAACACGCTATTTGTTTTAACAGCGGGATTTAATTATAAAATTAATTAATGCAACTTCTATGTTATGAATTTGGTAAAATAGACTTAATTTTTGAATTCGGAATATGAAATATAGCTTAGGATGAAATTTTGGCATTGTTCTGAAAAACATCAATTTTTGATGAATATTGAAACTACTAAGTGGTAGTTAAAAAACTGAATTTTTTATAAAACTTAATTTTACCGCTTCTGTGAATGGAATTTCAAAAATCCGAGAGACACGGTTAATATCAAGGACTAAAATGTGGTTCAATGAGATGAAAATAATTTTTGGTGAATAGTAACTTTTTACTTTTATTTACCACGGTTAAAAGTAAATAGGGTAATTAAGGGTAAGAATGATATTAATATTACCCTAACACATGTCCTAATTCTATTGGACAAGTGTATCTCGACCAAAAACAACCTTAAGTGTAAAATATTATCATTTAGGCCCACTTGGATTAGATTAGGACATTTATTATTAATTTATTTAAAGAAGGGTTAAAATAGTTAAAATCAAAGTTTAATAAGTAAATCATTTTTAATATGGGGTTATACATAAGATAAATTCAATTGTAAATATTCATTAGAAAGCTAAAAAGATTTCCTACATGATTATAGTTTATTTGTAATTTTTAGACATCAAATAATTTAATTTATTTATGACACAAAGATGATTCAGTAATTATCTTATTAATGAAATATTGACAAAATTGATAATATAAATACCAAAATAAATGTAATTTAAGACTTTTTATGAATTCCACTAATTTTATAGGTTACTATGATATATTAATGTTGATTTAATCAACTTGGTTCGAACATATAATTCTGTTATGACTTTCACAAAAATCATATATCAAATAGTGTCAAAATTGACACAAAATAGTTTTTAAATCAAATATTATATTATTAATTGTTATTTTATTCCTAAAAATCTAAGGTTCGGCCAAATGACTTAGATAAGGATATATGTATTAATAATATACAATTTGGGGTTCGTTTGGCATGTTATAGTAAGTTTATTAACCATATAATGTAAGAAAACAAAAAGACACGGTAAAAGTTAAATTATTTAACTTAGAGTTAAATCTAATTGATAAGGTTAAAATAATAACCTAAACTTGTATAAATCTTATTGGTTGATAGGATTTCGACCCATCCCCACTTTAGCTTCGAAATAAGACCCTTTGGAACCATTATAAACCGATCTTGACTTTAATATAAAATAATATTTTGAGATATTCCTAAGGTGCCCCTCTCCTCCCCTATAAAAGGACACCTCCTCCCCCTCCTCCTCACACCAATTTGAGAACTCAAGCTCGGCCAACCCCTGCCAAAATCCCTTCTCCACTTACCTAGCAACATCCTAGAGGTTCTGGTCTTCCTCAAAGACCAATTCTAGTTCCCTAAGAGGAGGTCTCAAAGAGGCACTTCAAAGAAGAGGAGGTTCGGACACGTACAAAGCAAGTCGGACCTAAGGTAAGGAAAATATCACAATCTCACTTTTATCCGAGATTGTTTATTCGTAAGTAATTACTGGGGTGTATTTTATCATCCACATCCATGTTTCCTCAATATGTAATATTATTTCCATTCACCTAAAATTGTTTAAATCCTATTTTTACCCTTCGGTGAGTTTTTAGTAATATGTATAAAAGGAATCTTTTGTCGTACGAGGTACTTTTTGAATTTTTCCGACAAAAGTACGAGAAGAATGTTTTTTTAAATTATACGGCACGAACGGATTTTTACAGTTTTATAAAGCCTTATTTTCATGAAGCTTCCTCCAAAAGATTTCATGACTATTTTTAATAAAATCTCTTTCTTTTAAAATTGCATGATGTTTTGTGAAAAGAAATTGATTTTAAAGAAGAAAGGATATTTTCCTCAAGAATTCATTTCAAGTGTTTTATCAAAAGTATTTTCCATCTAAGATAATAAAGGGTTCTGTTTATATCCAAATTTTTACATTGATTTGACTATGTTGTGATGGAATTATGTTTATGAATTCCTTTATCTTATATGAATGGTTTTATGATGTCATGTTGTTTAAGAATCCCATTTTTATTACATGGGTTATGAAATGATGTATGATTTATGATTTTGTGGCACACATAAGAATGGTATCATTAAGAGATGGGTGGGACCTATATCTCCCTCCAATGCATTGGGTAAAGATTTCATATCTCATGAGATAGACATGGCTGGAATGGTAGGTTATACCGGTTCAGTGAAACAGGACTGAAACGAGGATTACTCGATTCAGAAAGGGACTTTGTCCACTAAGATAGTCTTGGCAATGAGTCTTGACTAACAAGAAATGATTCTCTATGATTATGTGTGTATGCCACAATGAGTAATGTTTTAAGTTATGGTTTCATTTTCACTACTATGATTTATCCCATGTTATGAAATTATGCTCTCTTTTGCAGGTTAAGATTTCCAAAAATGTTATGTTCTTAGGAAAATTATGTGATTGATATTTACTTTGTTTACCCTTACTGAGCATTTGAGCTCACCCTTTTATGTTTTCTTTTCCCCAGGATATAAAGAAAGGTTTTAGGTAAAATAAAAAGGAAGATCTTTAGGGGAGATGTTGAAGATCTTTCCCCACGATTAGAAGATTATACTCCGAGTTTCCAAAGACACTAAACTATTACGATCCTTGTGTGTATATTTTTGTTATGTATTAAGTATTCCGCAAAAGAAATGTAATGTTCATGTACGTTAGGCTTCGGGTCTCTACACTGAATTCCTAACCTGAAAACATAATACTCTATATATATGAATTTATAGTCTTTTAAGGTTTTAGATGTGAAACTGACTTTTACACTTAATTGTAAAATGAGTTAGATTTAGAGAAACTATAAAATGAACAAGGAAAACATAAGTAAGGATCAATTTACTTGGGGGAGGAAAATTTTCTTATTAAGATAATTCTTATGAAAAATAGAATATTACTTATGATAGAGTGTTAGTGATTTTCAAGAAATATAGGAATGAAAAATTCATAAGGAAAATTTATTGACTCAATAATTTCCCCTATTTTAGAAAGAAAAAACACCCTTATAAGAATTAATATAAAGATTTATAAAATTTCTTTATGAAGATAAAAGAAAACTTATCTCTCTTTACAAATGGAATATAGTGAATACAACTAACTCCCCTTAGCTTTTGAAACCCCTAAAGATCATATTCTTGATTTCTTGAATGAGATTTTACATTTTCTTGTACACGAAAATATTCTTTTATAATAACTCATCTTAGATGGACTCCCCCTTACTTAGGAAAATCACTTTATTACTTAGTATTATTTTTTATTATTCCTTTCTTCTTCTTTGTGATTTTGAAAAAGGAATAAAGGGAAAGGAATAATTTTGTACCAAAAATATTAGTTCTAAACAACAAAATGTATGCATAACAACCAAAATTCCATTATTATTGAAAGTATTTATATAAAGAAGAGAATACAAAAAAATATCAGATTGAAAGAATTATCCTTCTTTCTCCTTTGTAATTAATATCTTTACAATGGTTTTCAGCTTCTTTTTCTCCTTGTGATCTTCTTCCACATACTTGAGCAGCTGATCATAATCATCATTTTTCTCCTCTAAGTCTTTGATATTTTTCTTCCTAAGACTTAAAGATATCTACCTAAGACTTTAAAAGATCTTTTTTCTTAGCACACATTTCTTCAAACTCTATTTAGAGATCTCTTTACCTCTTCCAATTCATAGCCATTGAATTTAGATTCTTATTCAGATCCTTGACTTCCTGCTTTCGATTTGTATTTTCGAGACTCAAATTTTCCTCAAACCTCTTAGTAATATCATTAAACGTACCATATTCGCTGTCGAAATCATCCTTCACAATATCTTGAAAATCATCAGGAATCCTCATATCATCGATTTTTTTCCTTGACCACTTAGTTATTTCCTTGAACGATCTTTTGTGAGCATTGTATCCGATGAAGAAGGTTTTGAAGTCTTCCTCAATCCTGAAAAACTTATCCATAATCATGGTAAGTGAATCTGATTTTTAATTAAATGAATGTTGATGCCTTTGAAACCTTGAGTCTATACTCGGAAATAAGGGAATAGTATTAACCAGCTTCTTGAAATATTGAACAATAAAATCATGTCCAATAGAGGATAATTCTGAATCAGACTATTTACTTGGTGAGGAATCTTTTTCAATTTCTTTACCTTTCCTTTTTTACTAACCACCAACATATTTCTTTTTCACTAAGGATTTCCTAGGTTTATGAACCAACTCATGTTTTCCCTTATCATCCCTTGGAATAATCTCTTCTGATTTGGGCAATTCATGCTCACTATCTGGTAATTGAATAATCTTGTCTTCCTAAAGACTTTATTTCTCAACTCCAACCACAATTTCCTCTAGCTGAACAAAGTCATGGTTGTTACTCTCTTATTCGAATAGTTTATTCACTTCTTTCTAAACCTTTTCTTCTTTTCTTGGAGTAGGAATTTTTCATGACTCTTCTTTAGATGTTTGGATTGATAGTTTTTTAGAAGGACTCTCCTTCTCTTGATATTCCTCTACTTGCCTTATCATGTTATATGTATCACCACTTCCTTCTTCTTCTTCTTCCACTTCTTCATCTTTCACTATTTATTCTTCTTGTTCTGGTTCTAGAATCAGATTCTTCTTTCTCTTAGTTACAGGAAGTGATTCTTGAAAAAATAATTTTGATACTTGAATTTGTTTAGAGGCTTTCTTATCATCCTTGAGAAGGGATTGAATTATGTCTACTTCAGTCATCTTATTCCTCTATGTCTTTACCTTTTCTTGTTTCTCAAGATTCTCAACATCCTTTAACTTCAATGCTTTTGACTCAGTAGGATACAAGCCATAACTAAGATCCCCTTCCTTTTTATTCCTTTTGTATTCTCTCCACTTAGAAGCCACTTCATCGGGATATGTTTTCTTCTTCTTTTGTTTTGGAGGAGTGGATTGAGTTTCCTTGACAGTATGAGTTTTTTGTTTCTCTTTTGGTTCCTTTTCCTTAATCTTCTTTCCACCATTCTTGGATGTTTTTTACACATTCATTTTCACTGATAGAGCTTTTATTTTATCATTATAAAAATCATAGAATTATCCTAATTCACTAGAAAAACCGATCTTCATTCTCCTTAGATTATCATCACTAAACATCATTACTTTGAAATTAATTTTCTTAGAACTACAAGAGGTTTTGAATGACTCAAGAAAAATAACTATAATCTTTAAGAGAATAGCTAGATACATGTTGATTTGAGATTTCATAGATTTATTCATTTCAATTATGATCAAGACATACATCACCAAATTTGTCTTCTTTAGGTTCACCAGGAAATCCAGAATATAGATGCCACTTTTCTTCATGCAATACTTATCCCCTTATCTCATAATAATAAAACCTTGAACCCATAATTTAAGAATACGGAATTTTGTAGATAGAAAATCAATTTTCAGAGTCTTTACTTCTTTTAGGACAATACATTATATAGATTTATCCTTATCAAAATATCATACTACATCTGGTAACTTTTGTAGGAAAAACTCTACTTCTCTCACATCCAGAATTCTGATCAAGCTTGAAGCCTTATTGAAAGAAAGTGATTAGGACTTTCCATATATCTTTATGGAAAACTTGTCTCTCCCTACTTATTTAAAGAAACTTATTAATTCATAGAACTCAATCAGCAACTCTGGATAAACCGAATCCTATGCCTTTGGATTAGATAAACATAGGCTCTCCCACCTGTTCATCTTGATATTCTTTGAAATAATAGAATCATATTCATTAAATAATTTTGAATCAACTACCATTTCTCTGAATATTTTCAATTCATAAATTTCCTTTACTGTCGACATTTCTTTTTTAGGAGAGGCTAGTACAAACATTCAGAGTTGAGGAAAACCTGAAGATTCAGAACAAAATTAAATAGAGGAGCAGGGATTTGTCTTGCCGCAAAATTGAAGGATAATATGGGACAAGTGTTGAGGGGTCCATATATAGGTGTTTGAGGTGAAGGTTCATCTTCTAAGATTGATCCAATGGTTAAAATACTTTTGATAAGATCTGGAAGTTGAGAGGATAACCAAATAATGAATTTGATTGGTCTGATCTTTTGATGTTTTTAAAGAAAAATCATATTTAAGAAAAAGTGAATCCTAAAAGTTTTCAATATAAAGAAAATACCAACAAGTAAAAATATGATTAAAAAAAGTTAAGAAAGAAGACTTACCTTCCCGATTTCTAGGAAAATTATCCATAATGAGGAAAATTCTTCTTAAAAAATGTTAAATTCCGGGATAAAAATTTATTACAAAAAAATTTGAATGTGAAAAAAAATGATTACGAAAAAACTTGATTACAAAAAATTTCATTATGAAAAAAATTGATTACAAAATAATTTATTACAAATTTCTTTTATTTAATAAGAAAAATGTACACCCCCTATTAAAATTAGTTTCTTACTGTAAGGAGGTAGATTTTAACAAGAAGTTAATATGGAAGATTACCTTACGGTTATCATTCATAACTTATGTTTAATGTATTAAAATCTATCATAGGGTAAAGATTTTGTGAAAATATCTTCAAGTAGATATTGTGTTCTGATAAATGGAAGAATGATATCTCCTTTTAATGTGTGATCCCTAAGAAAGTGATGCCTAATATCTATGTGTTTTTAATTAGAGTGATGTGAAGAGTTTTTTCATAGGTTAATGACACTACTGTTATCAAAAAATATTTATGTCTTGGTAAAATTCATGCCATAGTATGTGAGTGTGTTTTGTATCCACAACACTTGAGCACATCAACTTCAAGCAACTGCATATTCAGATTTAGCAGTGTAAGGTTCTATTAAGTGGTGCTTTTTTCATGACCAATAAACTAATGAATATTCTTAAAAATGAAAATCTATGGATGTGATTTTTCAATCCATTCCATATCTACCAAAGTCAGCATCCAAAAAACTTTTAAAATTTTTTTTCTTAGAAATATAAAAGATTCATAAATCCATGGTTCCCAATAAATAGAGAAAAATTCTTATCATTACTTTTAAATGTGATTCCTTATGATTTGATTGATATCATCCATATAATAATACTAAAAACACTATGTTTGGATGACTAGATTTCAATTATAGTAAACTTCATATCATTCCTCTAAAGGATGTTTGATCCACGTGTTTCCCAGCTTCATCAATGTCAATAGAATTTGAGGTACCAATGGGAGTACTAACACTCTTAGGTTTTTCATATACATACATTTTAAGAGGATCCTTAATATGCTTATGTTGAGATATATAAGTTCCTTATGGTTTCATAGAAATTTGAAAACCTAGTAAAAATGTTAACTCACCCATAATACTCATTTCAAACTCAGATTTCATTAAATCTAAAAATGAATCAGTTAAAGAATTCTAAGTTGAACCAAATATAATTTCATAAATTTAAATTTGGATGATCAAAACATTTTTCTTATTTTTCTTTATAAAAATGGTTAGATCATCATTTCCCTTAACATAATTGTTTTGTAACAAAAATCATGTATTTCTGTCATACCAGGCTATAGGGGATTGTTTAAGTCCATATAAAACATTGGTATGTTTGAAAACATGTTCAAGATGTTTTGTGTCTTAAAAACCAAATGGTTGTTTGAAAAAAAACTTCCTATTGAACATATATACTAATAAAATCACATTTAACATCCATTTGAAATTTTTTAAAGTTTAAGAATTCTACAAAGGAAAGTAGAATACAGATAGATTCAAGTCTAGCTACTGGAGCATTGGTTTCTTAACATAGGGTTCCTTATATATTTCAACAAAGGTCCAGACTTTATTCCTTTCAAATTCATTTAGTTAATATTGAATTGATTTAATCCAATAGTGATCACCTAAATTTAATCAGTTTTTTCTGGTTATAATTGGGAAAGGAATGCTAGATGTTATACATTATCTCTTAAGGAACTTCTAGTCCTTATAGGTTTATTTATGTCACCAATGATACATCACTGGGATGATTCGTAAGAAAAAACTGATTTAGGTTTTTTAAATAATTTTAATCAACATATGGTAGAAAATATACTAGATTAAATGCTTCAGATATATTTTCATGAACAAGTTCCTTGTTAGAATTATTTTCTATTAAGGGTTGATAATGAGTTTTTTAAAACACATCCAATGGTGTAGGTTGAGGTTGTTTGAAAATAAAAGGATCAGTTTCACAAAATTTAACATGTACTTTTTCTTCAATAGTAGAAGTATTTTTATTAAAAACTCTATAATCCTTAAAAGATGTGGAGTAGCCTAAGAAAATTCCTTCATCAAATTAGGGTGAGAATTTATGAAAATTATCTTTAGTATTTATAATTAATACTTTGCAACCAGAAACATTGAAGTAGGATAGTATAGGTTTTCTACCATTCCATAACTCATAGGGGGTTTTATTAAGAAAATTTCTAATTAAAACTTGATTTATAGTATAACAAGAAATACTTACAGATTTTTCCCAAAAGTGTTTAGATATTTTATATTCACTCAATATGGTTCTAGTTATCTCTGGAATAATTCAATTTATTCATTTAACAACACCATTCTATTGAGGAGTTCTTGGTGTAGAGAAGTTATGAGTAATGTCTTTTCTACTACAAAAAGTTTCAAAATCATAATTTTGAAATTCTCCTCCATAATCACTATGAATAGTTACCAAGGTAATGTTTCTCTCATTTTTTACTTGAGCTCTAAAAATTTTAATATAAGAAAAAACTTCAGATTTATTTTCTAGAAAATAGACCCATGTGAATCTAGTGTAATCATCAACTAGGAAAAATAAATAATATTTTCCTCCAATGCTTCCAGTTTGTGTTTGAATGAAAAGATATATATGCACAACTATAATGTATCAGAAGTTAGGACTTCATTGATTTATTTAAAACATGGTTTTGGTTTCTTTCCATATTATAAAGGATCATAACCTTTTGAAGAATTGTATCTCAAGTCTGGTAGATCCTTAACTTGTTTTTTCATTGAGAGTTTACATAGGTTCCTAAGGTTAAAATGTCTTAACCTTATATTGTATAACAAAGATTGGTGTTTAATTTCACTATGTCATGGTAGATCTTGGATCCTATGGTGTTCTATTTTTAGTGTGTAGACATTCTCTTGCCTATAGGCAGAAAGAATAAACTCTTCCTTGAAATTATGTACTAGGTACTTCTTATTCCTAAAATTCATAAGGTAACCTTCATCACATAATTGACTTATGCTAATGAGTATGTTCTTAATACCCTTAACGAATAAAACATTTGAAATCAATGTTTTTTCAAGAGAAACAATGTTACCTATACCAATAATTTTTCTTTAATCACTATATCTGAAAGTTACTTTTCCTCCTTTAGTCTTGGTAATATTTTCATAGAAAATTTTGTTAATAGTCATATTATAGGAACATACACTATCCATGTACTATGTATTTTTTTTGGTACTTTCAGTATTTTCTATAAAATAATAGAGTTCGACTTTTAGAATCCAAACATTCATGGATCCAGAAATTTCAGAAAGCAAGATTTTAGGAATCCAAATTTTCTTAGAAAAATGATCTTTATGAAAACCAAAATACTGAGTTTTATTTAAAGAATATTGTTTCACCAAATTTCCACCACACTTACATTTAGTGTAGAAAGGATCACTTTTAGAAACAAAATAGTTATCACTAAAAACTTGTTTATATTGGGTAATACCAAATCCAGAACGATTCCTTATTGGTCAACTTTGAGAATACATTTTATCAAAATTTTACTTACCAAAGGTAAATTTTGGCATACACTTCTTCAAGGAAAAGACTTCTAACTTTAGTTTTATAACCATGTTTTTATCCTCGAAAACATTAGTTTTAGAACTAGAGATAGTCTTTGAAATATTTTTCTCAAAAATTACATTTTCAATATCCTTAGAAAGTTTATACTTCTAAGAATTAACTTCCTCAGGTTTTTTTAAATACTTTCAAAGTCATAAATTTTCTTATCAAGATCATTTGAAAGATCTTATACTTCTTTAATAAGAATAGAAATTCTAGAATAATCCTTGTCAGGATTTTTCTTGAGTTTAGAAATTTCATTCTCAAGATGTTTTGAAAACCTAGACACTTCTTCATAAGTAGTTAATATATTATCGTCATCAAAAGATTCTTTATCTGAAGACTTATATTATTTATCATCTGTATAGTTTTCATTCAAGGATACATTTGTGACAGATTTCAAATTGCGTATCTTGGCCATTAGATAATGATTTTCAATGGGTAGCATGGCTAGTAGACCAAAATTCATCTGACCAGAAGATTCATTCTCTAAGGACTCATTAGAAGAGTCTCCACTACTCGTACTCCAGGCGTCATTAGCATTATTGACTTTCTTGGGTTTTTCCTTATATTATTTCTTTTTATTCCTTTCAGAATTATTTTCCTTTCTGTCCTTTTTCTTAAGCATAAAGAAATCTGGGATTATATGTCCTGCTCTTTTGCATTCATAACAGGTGACTTCCAAGTCATTCTTGTCTTTTATCTCTTTATTCTTATATCTATACTGAAATTACTTCATTCCAACTATCTTGTTCATCCTTCGAGAAATATTAGCTAGCTCATTTCATAATGTTAACTTTCACTGGATTCAGATGAAATAGTGAGTTTCATAGACTTGGATCTTGTAACCCTTTTCCAGATTCTTGGCTTTAGTAGCAGTAAAGGCTATACTTCCATTAACATTCTACTTCTTGTTCATATCAGCATCACTTTTACTTATTGAATCATGTTTAAGAAGATTGGAAAAAATCTCATCAATAGTAATTTGAGATACTTTCTTATTCTCATCAATAACAGTTCTCTTAGATTCCCATTAATTTAGAATGATATCTATAATATTTTCTAAAAGTGCCTCATCAACAAGACCTTTCTCACCCATGTGTTGTAAAATGTTAATAGTAGTTATAAAACATTGTTTCACCTTGCATACTGTCTCTCCATAAGGAAATAGAAATCCATGATATGTTACAGTAATCATAGCTCTTCTAGTTTTATAAATTTGGATTTAACCAAATGAGAAACCTCCAATTTCTTTCAAATATAGTTATCAGCTTCAAAAGAAGAAATATGACTATATATATTAATGTGTATGGAACACAATAATGTATTATGTACATTGTATTTTAGTTGATATTCTAACTTTTCTAGATTGGTGAAAGTTCCTTCTCCCTTATCAGGAATCTTTTTATCTCCAGTAAGCATTAAAAAGTTTTCCACTACAGTATTAATAAAAAAATTCTTCATACGATCTCTACAGTACTCATAATCATCTGCATCAAATATAGGTGGTCTAGTAGGATTTAAATTCTCAATTAAACTGACATTCATTCTTCCATTCTTAATGAAAATATATTTCCAAAAGGAACTTGTTAATAATAAATGTTTGTAAACAAAGAAAAAAATTCCAATGAAAGGAAAATATTTAGAGCAATGAAAACATGAGAAAGAAAACTTATATATGAATATATTTATTTTAGATACCTCTTTTGTTACCAATTTTAGGATTGAAATATTAATATAGATTCTCAAATACAAGATGTGGGGGTAATTATATGATAAAAAATGTTCATTTTTAACCATAAGGAAAACTATGTTTAACAGGGTTAAACAATGTAGATTCAAAAGACCTCTTTTAGTTCTACAAAATTGCTAGGTTTAGAAAATATGATTTTGGAAATTAAACCTAAGGAAAGTTTACAAGGAAAATATTCTAACTTAAAGTTTATATAATTTTACTTATTAGAGTACAAAAGTACAAGAAATTATATGTAGGCTATATTTTCATCCTTTATCAAAATAAAATAGAAATAAACTTGAAATAAAAAAAAGTAACAAGTAAAAATATTTCAACCCAAAGAGAAGGGTATCTAACAACCTTGGATAAATGTCCCTTGATTTATACTTTCAAGAAAGTATGTCTTACTCACACCAGGTTAAGCCCTCGATAGAAATATTAGAATCTGTCTTGCTATTCCCGCAAGAACTTGAAATTTATAGTAGTCAACACCTCTATCTTCCAATCCCTATTATCTCTTTATTGTACTAAAAATAAATTGGAGTCACACGAAGAATAAAAAACAAGATATTTAGTACACACAAGGCATGAGAGTCTCTATCTCTAGAAATCAATTAAAAAACATGAATGATCTAGAGTGAAGGAAACAATATAGAGGTCATTCAAATGAGCTCCTATTTATAGGAATTTCTCCAACAGTCAGCTCCCTCCTCCAACAGTCATATTTTTCCGTGAATCTCAGAGGGACCTATACATGTGTCATACAACCAACCATTAGTTAGAAATAGATTGTACGAGATAATTTCATAACTATAAAAAGTGTAAGAAAAATAAAGTTATTTAACCAAATCTAATTTTTTCGGAGTCTAAGGAAAAATAATTCCCAGAATCTAACAAAATAATCTTTCAGTATCTATAATACATGGATATTCATATTCTATTTCCCATGGAATTTAGAACCTGAATTTTGAAGAATTTAGAGTCTGAATTCAAAGGAATTCCAAGTCCTAATTTTGAGTAATTCAGAGTTGGATTTGTAAGGATATCGAAGTATTAATTATTAATAAATTTGAGTCAAAATTTCATATAATTCAGAAACTGAATTTTAGAGAATTCAGAACTTGAATTTTAGAGAATTCGGAACATGAATTTTAGAGAATTCTTAACCTGAATTTGGATCCTGAAAATAGAATACTCTATATATAAGAATTTATTTTATTCAGAGGTTTTATATGTGAAACATATTTTTATACATAGGATAAAAATGAGTTAGATTTAGGGAAACTATAAAGTGAACAATGAAAACATAAGTAAGGATCAATTTCCTTGGAGAAGGAAAAATTTATTTATTAAGATAATTCTTAGGGAAAATAGAATATTCCTTAATATAGAGTGTTTGTAATTTCAAAAACATAGGGGAATAAAAAATTTATAAGGAAATATTATTGACTTAACATGGATGAACCTCATTGTATTGATAAACAATTTTCCAACAATTCTCTCTATAATATTTCTCCAAAAAATGGAGATTCAGGCTCCAGATTTTCCCCAGAAAAACTCAAGTCCTTTATTAGACCCATAATCCCTATTAAAAGGATAAAATAAAATATTGAAACTAAAATTTAAGGATCCATACTAGTGTAAAAACCAATATCATAAAACATTCCCTTCTAAAAATAATACATTCTTAATTTTCACTAAGGGTGTCAGATCATACTCTGGGAATAACTAAATCTAATGTGAATTTACATTTTCTTATATCTCTTAATTATTTTCTTGTACATGGACATGATTACATGAGAGATGTAATATAAAAACTTACTTACCTTGATGAGAATTTTTTCCTTCAATAAATTATATGAAAATGATACTCTTACAAAGAAGAGTCAATATAAAACTCAATCTCATTAAGATGAAGAACATGATACGATTTTGAGTTGTAATGACATATATGAGAATCATAATAATAATCATACATATCCCTGTATCTCTGAGGTAGGGATATTCAATATTCAAATTATTTTAAAATCCATAAGATTACATAAGGTCTGAAAAATCATGTAGCTTGCATACCCTACCTATTAGTCATTCTGTGGCCCAATCTAGGGGGAAAATTAAAGAAGACCTAATCTCCCACTTCCAACAGTAAGGACTAATTAAAAGTATTTACATAATACATATTCCTAGGCTAATTAATTGGAACATCGTTCCTAGTATGTTTTACCATTTTCAATGACTCCAGAACGAGATGTGGTACTAATTGCATAGAATATCATACGTTTATCAAGAAATAACATAAACCACATTATATACTATGTAGTGTCGCATGTGGATACATCATGACAGTATGTTAGAAGCTATTATTATAATATAACTCAATAATAGATAAGAATTTTTACATATGACACCCAAATAAAGAATTTGTTCCCTAATCATTCCCTCTAAGGTCTGTATACAATTTTTAGACTGACCATCAGTTTGAGTGTGATATGTTGTAAAAAGAAGCTCCTCTGATCCCAAAGACCCATGTAAACATTTCTAGAATAATGATGTGAATGAGGAATCTCTATATGATTTGATGGTAGATGGAGAACTATGAAGGTTTTTAGTGTCTTAGATATAATTTTTACTGAGTGAATCTATTGATAATGTGTCCCTAATTAAAAATAATATTTTGACCTTCATCTATCTATCCACATTCAACCATTCATCATCGCTACCTAAAGGTGACTTGGGGAATCCCATATGAAAAATATTGTTGAAAATGTCCCATTTCCAATCAAGTATTTGTAATTATTTTAAATTTCATATTGATTTATTATCTTCTCCATCACCTACTGATAAGTGTTATGCTGAGTGAAATATCCTTAAATCAAACTTTTCATCCCATGACACCAGTATGAGTGACTTATGATGTGGTACATCATGGTGAGTATGAGATGAAATTCCCATTTAAATTCCAAATATTCTCACATAAATTCATTTCACACATATATAAGAACATGGAAACCTTAACGAATAAGGAAGATCATTTCCTCATCAACTAGTTAACCATATGGGGGTCCTTTCCTGAATCACCCAACCTTAGGAATAATTACCAGGGATTTTAAAGCTATCTCATCTTCACTATATCTTAATGTGTAGAGGTCACTGATAAATATGTTTGTATAGACAAACAGTGAATCTTCTGAATCTATGGGCGTATTTCACAAATAACAGAAATCAACTATAACTTACTTATATCCTCCTAAATTTCTTGCATCTGAGTTTTTCACTCAACCCATTAACCACTTTATTTTCATTCTCAAGCGTATAGGAAACCACAAAACTGATAGAATATAAGAATTCATCTCATATTAACTATCTAATAATTAAATGACTCTTTTTGAATATGTATTTTAATATCTTATGGTTGGGGTATAAAATATATCATTCCCATAATAGGTAATATCTTGAGCATTGAGAACCATGAACCACAACTTCAGGCTTGAGATAATGTGATATTAATTATGCTCTTGAGGCATCAAATAAATGTAATCATATTCCATAACAGGATACCCTCAAATCAAAATAGTTTTTATCCCGATGAAGATGCCTCATAATAAACTATATATCCACTTCCAGGACTAGGTTAGATAAGGATTGTTGTTGAGTTATATATTCTGTTTAAATATTCAGATTTTTTTAAAAAAATTCTACACATTTTAATTTAACAAAATTATTTTTCATGTATATAAAAGGCACAAAAATACATGATGATTCCTAATAAAAATTCTTATAATACCCAACTATTCCACAGAAACTATAAATATCAAGTACATTCTTTGGACATTCCTATGAAATAATTTCTCTCACTATTTCCACATTACATTATTTTAACACAAGTTTCCCTCATTATGTTGATGATGATTCGATTATTATATTATAATGATGGTTTATATTATCATCCATGATATATTGTATAATATAATTTATTCATTATCTTATTATGATTTTAGATCAACGCTTTAATTGATGTATATCCTATGGTTTTTACTTGTACTATGAATAAAATGAGGGCCACTAAGAAGATATAGAAGAAGGAATTAAATCATGTTTATGTTTTATTATGTAAAAGTTATGTATGATAAAATGTTTCCCAAGACACTAATCCTTTTTATGGTGGATTTTTTAATAATATTAATTTTTATATCCTAAAATGATGTAATTGTTGTGAAATAAAATATAGGGTCACTATATAAAATAGAAGGAAACTGATTAATTTCATGTATGATTGGACTTAATATTCATGGAAATATGATTTTAGTTAGCCCCAACTATGAATAAAAATGAAATATATTTACATGTATCTATTCACACATTATGAAATAGTGAGAAGATAAGTTTTTCACTATATATACGATATTAATGAAATATATGGGCTTCCTTGAATTATTAAAAATATTGTGTGATTTGAAGATACAAACTTAATTTTTAATAAATATCATAACAATCATGTATTGAAATAATATATTTTTCTAATTTAATAGTGTGGAATAATTTCAGTACCCTTAAGAATTTATATAACTAAGTTGTTTTATATTTTCAATCCTATTTTTAGCATTGCCATAAATATAAATTTATTACATGTTTTGGGAAATTAATTTTTTACTTTTCTTTTTCAAATTTAAATTTATTTTCAACTATTGGTTATTGAAATGATTGTTAATCTTATGATGTATTTAGTTTAAGCGATAAAAATATATGGGCATATCTAATTACATTAAATATTCCCTTTTAAATGATAAATAAATATTTTGGAGAGATATATTAAAACTAAATTTTAACTATGGGTCTATATTTATTGAAAATATACACAAAAAGAGGATATTGATGTTTTTCCGTAATAATGCATATAATGTTGATCATTTTGGTTTCCCTATATTGTGACACATGACGGTCAATTTTTAATGTAAAGGTGTCTTTGGATAAATTATAATAAAAATTCCTCATGATGTAGATATTCAAGTGATTATTTATATTATGTTAACAAAGGTGATGTCAAACCATATATATTATAATATTTTATTTAATTAAAGGTACAATTTCTAATAAGAAGTGAAAATTGGTTCATGAATGAACATAAAAATTAACATGTTTTAGGTTTTAAGGAGAAAATTCAAAACCGTTTTATTTATATCCAAGTCATTGAAATGATTAGTATGAGAATACGAGTTTATATGATCAATTGGTACTATTTCGATATTAATGGTTGTAAATTTTATACATATAGTCATAAAACTAAGTGTACTTTACAAATCAAGGTGCAATGGTTATCACTAAAAAACTATAATATAATGGTTCTAATGAGAAAAACCCATTTTCTGAATAAGCATATTTTGTTGTTTTTATTATTGTAAATTTTGATATTAATTATACTAAATATTTTATAGATTGTAATAATGGTGTAAAAAAAGATGATTATAGACTCACACTCATAAATTTGAAATTATTTAGACGAAAAGGGGACCCATATATTATAATGATGAATGTGAAGAAGATATTTTTTAGTACTATTCCATAAAATTATCAATGGTCCATCATTTTACAAGTGGAATTTTTTTATATTGTGAGTATGATGATGATGTTATAGAATTTTGTTTTGGTTATTCCTATAATAAAAAATTACCTGATGATAAAAATTACATTAACAAAGACATAGCCTAGTTTATATGAAATGATGACATTGATTGAATATAATAAAACACTATATTATTCTCTTAATTATATAGTTACATTTCTACATTCCTTTTCTGGAAATATATATATTAATGGAATATATTTATTTAATTTTTTTATATATTTAAATTTTTATCATTGTTTTTAAAAATCTAATATTCTTATGTTTTAATTGAATGTTCTTTCATTCTATAAGCCTTCCATCATTTTTTAAAAAAAATTAACCCTTGAAAAAACCCAATTTTTTAATTAGAATATGTATATCTACATATGATGATCATATAAATCATTTTTGAATTATATTTTATATTTACCATGTTTATTTTGAAAATTTAGGGACCAAAATATATACATCATAATTATTTGTATGAAAATGACAAATGAAATCACATTTCTATACATAGATATTTCTGTATTCATATTTATAGATTTTAAATTCTCATGAACTATATTATTTCATATTATAGATATAATTCTCTTACAATTATTAAGAATTTTATTGTGTACTTATAAGAATAACAATATTCTAATAGTATGCCAACATATCAAGTTTTCTTACATTTACCTATATAAATGATAGAAACAGAGGTAGATGAACATTGATCAAGGTATGTGTATGTTTGTCAATATTAATATATCTTGATAAAATAAATAATTTAACAAAATTAGATGTTAATTATTTAAATTTATTTTCATCATTACTTATGGGCCTACTAAACTAAAGTCTTACTCTTATTCTCTAGAGAAGGTGATACCTCAAATTGATAGCTCTGGGAATATATTTTTACAAAATATCATAATTTAACATGGGGACCGTTTGTTTTCAATTTAGTTAAAATATAATAATCACCCATTTGGCCCATTTTCAGAGCAGTTTATTCATTATATAGCCATAAAAATCCATTATAGGATTATCATTTTATATTCTGATTTGAAGAACACTAACAATATGATAAAATATCATATATGGGAATCCATAATATAAAAATATCTCAAATAATTTATTTTTACAATTCATCTAGTATTTTTTTTCATATGACTGGTATTTAGTATATTAAATTAAAAATGATAATAGACTTTTAAAAAATTAAATATATAAATAAGTGTTTTCTATATTTTTCTTTATTTATATATATATTTTTTATACCAAAATTTATCAATGTTTATGTTTGGGGGGAGATATAGAATGAAAACCCATATGAGAAGCATGCTTTTTAGATGCCGAAAATGAGAAAAATTTTCATTCATTTTGATTAGAGAATCAAAATTTATGTGAAAATTATTGTGCATAAAATAAATTAATAAAATTATTTTATTACCTAATAACATATTCATTTATCCATATATAAAATGACCCCAATAGATTTCATAAAGGGATAATGATTCAAAATGTATACCCTCATAATTTATTTTTTGAACAGTATTATTTACTATATGAGAAAATGATTGATGAATTTATTGATTGATTATGAGATAAATCATGTAGTGCCTCTAAAGTAGTTCAGTTAACCCCTTTATTTCCCATACTCACTATGAAAAATTGATGTTGAAAATTTTAAAAACAGGGAATGTTTATATGGATTAATTAAGAGAATTATGTGATAAAATTTAATGAAATTAGTTATAATTTTTATTATATATATGTATTGGTAAAATTAATCACTAATAGAAAAGTTTAAAATAGAATTTCCATAAACCAATCATTAGAAACAAAGGCAATAAACTGTAGCATCAAAATGTACATGTAGATTATCAATAACAATATGGGTTAATTGTAAGTAAAAAACATTAATTTTTAACCATAAAAGGAAATCCATGTTTAAGAAAGTTAAACAAGATGGATTCACAAATCCTCTTTAGTTCTTAACTATGAAACAATGTTTCTTCGAATCTGAAAATATGGATTCAGAAAGGAAACCTTATAATAGTTTACTTATTGTAATATTATACCTTAAGGTATATATAATCTTCTTTATCAGAGTATAAAAGTATAAGAATGTATAAGAAAATTATACTTCCTTTCTTTAAAAAAATTGTATTAGAAATAAAACATGTAAAAACAGGTAAACAGGTATAAGAAATATTTTAACCCAAACAGAAGGGTATCCAACAACCATGGATAAAGGTCCCTTGATTTATACATTCATGAAATTATGTCTTACCCACTTCAGGGTAAGCCTTCAATAAGAACATTAGATTCTGCCCTACTATCCCTACTGGCCCTCAAACATTAATGTAGTTGGTACCTTTTTCTTGATATCCCTAGATGTCCTCAAAATATAAGGTAGTCGGTACCTCTGTCTTCATATCCTTTAAAGACCTTGATTATACCCAAGAACAATCATAGGTGCACTAAGCCGAACATGTTGTTCATGATAGAAAAATATGTTCACAGATCACACAATATATAATTATATCTCTCTCTAGAAAACTATTTTCATAATCACTATATTTAATCTCTAGATTTCAACCCATATCAAAATATATTAAAATCTTCAGATTGTTTTGTTATTTATTATCCATGATTCCCATGGTAGACTCCCTCCACCAATGGTCATATTTCTCCTTAAATCTTGGAGCTACCTGTACATGTGTCACTCAACCAATGGTTGGTCAAAAATATATTTTACGACATTGTTTAGTGTAAAAAATGCTGGATACATTATCATTCCCAAGAAATAAGATCTGATAAAATTGAAATAATATGTTAATAATAAAAAATAACAGTAAAAAATATGAATAATTAGAATCTAGAAAAATTTTTAATCAGATTCTAAAAAAATAAAAAATCGGATTCTGGAAAAATGCATATTTAGAGTCTGAATTGTGTGGAATTCATAATCTAAATTTTGAGGAATTCAGAAGCTGTATTATAATCAATTCAGAGTCAAAATTATAAAGAATTCAGAATCTGAATTTTGAATAATTATTTTTCTGAAATATGATGAATTACAAGTCTTAATTATTGTGAATTTAGAGTCTTAATTCTTTAGAATTCAAATTCTGAATTTTGTGCAATTTAGAGTCCAACTTTCAAAGAATTTAGAGTCTAAATTTCAGAGAATTTAGAGTATAAGAAACTGTAAGGATTTATGATATGTAAGGATATGAACTTTTTGTTTAAGAAGAAAAAAGGTTTGAAATGGTTTAAGAAAACATTAGATAACACATTGAAAATCAAGGGTAAAGATATAAATTTTAATATAGAAAGAATATTTTCCTTAAGAAAATAAATTTTAGATAAAGATAAATTTCTTTAAAGAATTTTTTTTTGAGATTTATAAAATGTAAACAAATGGAAAAAGTCATAAGGTAACTTATTGACTCAACATTATCCTCTTCTTTTGAAAGTACAAACAACAATTCATAGATGAATATAAGAAAATAAGTTTTAAGATTTTGAACATTAAAAGATATACTTATCCATCATTACTTATGAACTATAAAAAATATGACTAACTCCCCCTTTGGTTTTGAAATCCCTATGGATTTTATTCTTTACTTAGTTAGATAATTTACTACTTATTTAATAATTATATCTCCTTTAATAACCCCTTACTTAATCTCTTCCTTACATAAGGTATTTTCTTCTTTTCACTTCATATTATTTTGGTCATTCTTTTCTCCCCCTTTGATATTTTAAAAACGGAATAAAGGAAATGAAAAAATATACCTGAATGGATAGAAATATACAAGACAAAATAATGGAAGTATAACAAAATTTCAATATTATTGGAAAATTGTTTACAAGGAGTATAAAACAAAATATCGTATTTGAAAGAATCATTCATCCTTATTCTCCTTCAGCATCATATTTCTCATGGTTTCTTTTATCTTCTTTAACTCATTGAGATTATCTTCATTTTTTATGATCAATTGATCCTGATCATGATTCTTCTTCTTGATAAATATAATTTTTTCTTTTTTGGACTTAAGAAATTCAACTTGAGACTTTACCACCTCTTCTTGCTATTTTAATTTTTCTTCAACCTCTTCTATGTGTTATCACTCCCTTTTCAAATTTAGAGAAATTTATTGGATATTTCCATTCAGGCCTATATCATCTTGAATCTAGGAATATTTCCCTTGATTATTCTTTTTTTAATGATTTGATATAAGGTTCCTCATGGTGTAATCTGACTGATCAAAGGCATCCTTTATTAAAACATAGAAATCATCCATGGCTTCCAGATCAGTAATTACTAACTAAGGCCATTGGGTTATTTCAATTAATGATATCTTATGAGAATCATAACCAATGTTAAAATGTGTGAATTCCACTTCAATCTTGATATAATTTTCTATGATCATTCATATCGAACCATACTTATGATTGATAGTGTTTTGAAGAAACTAACATCTCAGATCAATACATGGAAATAAGAGAATGGGATTCACAATATTCTTCAAAGATTGAACAACAAAATCTTCTCATATTGAAGAAGAGGACTCAAAATCAGATTTTTTTTCTGGTGAGGAAACATAATCTTTCTCTTCAACCATTATCTTTGATGTTCCAACAATGACTTTCTAATATTTCACAACCAAATATTTTCTAGGCGAATCAACATCCAATTATTTCCCTTTGTTAGTTCCAGAGATTCCCTTATAGACTTTTTGAGTTTCATACTCTCTATCAAAGACATCAATTATCATATCAACAACAACATCATCTTTATCATCACCCTTCTTAACATATTCCGGATGAATAAAATCATGATTTATTTTTTCATAATCAGTATTTTTATCAAACTCATCATCTGGATCATTATATTTCCCTCTTGAGATTATTTTGTTTGATTCAACTTGAGAAGTTTTGATCAAAAAATTTCTGAAGGACTTTACTTCTCTCAATATTCATGAAGCATTTTTATTACATCTTTACTTTCATCATCATCATCATCATATTCATATTATTGTTCTTGTTGTTGTTGTACTTCTTCTTCACCACTGGGTTCTAGAATTGAAACGTTCATTAATAGAGTTTCTATTGGAACTGAATCTTGCAAGAGGTATATAGGTACCTGGATTTGTTCATATGCTTTCACTATATATTTAGGCAAGTGTAGGACAATTTTAGCTTCAAAAATCTTCTTCTTCATCTTTTTCTCTTTATCTTGGTTCTCAAACTTTTCTACTACCCGAATCTTCCAGATCTTAGCCTCAGCAGGTTCTAAACAAAAAACATTCTTCTACCTCCTACTTATTAATCTTATTTTATCTCCCCTTTCCTACTACTTCATTAGAACATGTATTTTTTTACTTCTTCTTGGGTGTAGATGACTTAGTTTCCCGAATGGGTGATTTTTATTTTGATTCCAGTTCTTTCTGTTTTCTCTTCTTTGGTGTTTTCTTTGATGTTTCCCCTAATTTCATTTTCTTGTTGATAACTTGAACCTCAATTTTAGAATGATCATAGAAATATCCTAACTTAATACTGAAACTGGTTTTCATCCTCATTAGATTATCATCACTCAACAACATAACCTTAAAGATTATTGGTTTTGAATTGCAAGGAATTTTGAAGGATTCTAAACAAAGAACACTGATCTTTGACAAGATATCTGGATATATGATAATATGGGACTTGAGGGTTACTTACTTGATATTGCTAATGATTAGCAGAATATACTTGATAAGGTTTAGCTTATTATTTTCACCAATAAATCCATCATAAAAATATCACACTTATTACGGGAATCCTAATCTATCTTTCTCGGAATGAGAAAACCTTGCATCTACAAAGATAAAAATCATTAGTTTGTCTTAAGTTTATTGATCTAGGTGACTTAACTACATTAAATAATAGGCACTCAACTGTATTAACCTTCTAAAATCACCCTTACTTGTATAGAAACATTTGATAGAAAATGATTTCCTCTCCTTCATGAGCTATATCCTATATTCTTGAAGCATTTTCGAATGATAAGGAGTATTTAATGCCATATCTCTTAAATAAAAATCATTATTTTCTTCCATGTTTATATAAACTGATAAAATAAAAGAAATAAATAAGGATATCATGATAAAATAGATCCTGATTTTTTGATATTTCAACACAATGAAATTTTAAGCTTTTATTCATTATAACTTTATAAATTAGGGAATCAGACTTTAGAATGAAATTTGGTTCAAAAAACCTTTATTTTAATTTGTCTAATATTTGAGTTCCTTGTCTTAATTCATCTGATTTTACAAGGAAACTTTAAGATCCATCTGAGATGTAAGGATATTGATAAAACTGAATGATTAATTTTATGGACGGTAGTGCTTCGGGACAAAAAAAGGAAAGATCTATGTGGGATGCATATATGGGGGTATTTATATAGGATTCATGGTGACTATTTAGATTATAGAATCAATCTAATGGTTTATATAAGATTGATCTAATCTGAAAGTTGATATAAATGCTAAAGAAGGCTTTGAAGTTTTTGATCTTTTGAGTATTTAAGGAAAAATCATATTTAATGAAAGTGAATGTGATAAAGTTTTCTTAAAACAAGATAAAAACACCAACATATAAGAAATAAAATTATGAGGATTTTTGTAAGGAATCATATAGTCCAGATTTCTTAGATAAAATTTTCAATATTGATAAGGTTCTTTTAAAACAACATAGATTCTATAAATTCTTATTAAGTAAAAAAAATTGGGTTCCGAAAAATTTATTATGGAAATAAAAATATATGATCTAAAATATTTATTAAGGAAACTAAATTTTAGGTTCGAAAAAATTAATTTAATGAAATTTTTACAAGAATAAACAAATTTACTCCCATTATTAAAAGTAGTTTATTAATGTATGGATATATGTTTTAATAAAAAGTTAATTTTCCAGATTACATTATGGTTTTCATTCCTAATTTTTTTAATTTATCTAAATATATTAGAGGGTAATGATTTTATAAAAATGTCAGTAAGTTGATCTTTTATTCTGATAAATTAAAGAATGATATCTTCTTTATGTGTGTGATCCATAAGAATATGATACCTAATATCTATGTTCTTTTCATGAGATTTATGTTCAAAATTTTTTCTTGGTGAATAGCACATGTACTATCACACAATATCTTTGTTTTTGTAAAACTCATGCCATAGTCTATGAGTGTGTGTGGAATCCATAACACATAAGAATTTCAACATCTAGTTGCTAAATATTTAGCTTCTATAGTTGAATTTTCAAATGAGTGTTGATTCATGCATGAACAATAAACCAATGAATCGCCTAAAAAATTACATTTTCTTGATATAATTTTCATTCCATTCTACATCCACCAAAATAATAATCTGAAAAATATTTTAAACTAAAATCACTTCCCGAAGAATAGAATAGTCCTAAATCCATGGATCCCACAAAATTGAGAGAAATTATTCTCACTTATTTTAAATGATATTCCTTTTTATTATATTTATATCTTTCCCATAATTATACAAAAGACATTAAATCAAGATGACTGGTTGTTAAGTATAAAAAACATCCAATCATACCTCTAAAATATGTTTGATCTACAGGTTTCTCTTCTTCATAAAGATAAATAGAGTTTAAGGTAATATTTTGGGTATTTAATCTTTTAGTGTTGTCATATACATACTTCTTAAGAATATATTTAATATACTTATGTGGAGATATATATGTTATTTCCAGTTTTTGAGAAATTAGAATACAAAAGAAAAATCTTAACTCACCCATCATACTTATTTCCAACTCATATTTCATGAGATTTGAAAATGAATCAGTTAAATATTTCCAAGTTCATCTTAATATGATGTCAATAACATAAATTTTAATAATAAAAAAAATAATCATTATTTATAAAAATATTCAGATCCTCAGTTCCCTTAATATAATCATTTTGTAACAAAAATCATGTAAGTCTATCATACCGGTCTCTATGGGATTATTTAATTCCAAATAAATATTTGGTATGTTTTAAAACATGTTATGGATGTTTTGTGTCTTCAAAAACATGATTTTATTCATCATCAACTTCCTCTTGAACATATCTTTTAAGTAAAGATCTCTTCATGTCCATTGGAAAATGTTTGAAATTAAATAATGCTGTAAAGGCTAGTAGAATATGAATCGATTCAATTATCGCTACTAGATCATATGTTTCTTTATAGAATATTCCTTCTTTTTATTAATATCCCTTAGTAACTAATGTTGCTTTATTTATTACAATGATACCATTTTCATCAGATTTATTTATAAAGACCCATTTTACTCTAATAATATAAGTTTCTTTATGTCTTTCACCCAAATTCTATACATTGTTACTTTAGAATTCATTTAGTTCATCTTGTATTGATTTAATCCACTAATAATAACCTAAATCCACATAAGTGATTTTAGCTTCTAATTTTGAATGGAATGATAGATGCTATACATAATTTCTTAAAGAATGTCTACTTATAAAAAGATAATTTACATCACTAATGATTCTATCAATAGAATGATTTATAATAAAAAACTTAATTGGGTTTTTTATAACATGTCCATCAATATATGGTAGAAAATATTCTGGGGTAAATACTTTAGAAATATTTTTTTATCAGTATTTTCCATTTTAGAATAATATTACATAAAAATTTGATAATTAATTCTTGAAAACACATTAAATGATGTATGTTGGGGTTGTTTAAAAACAAAAGGATCTCTTTCATCAAATTTAACATGTACTTTTTTTCAACAGTACTAAATTTTTTGTTAAAAACTCTATAAGACTTAGAGGTAGTGGAGTAGCCTTAGAAAATTCCCTAATGAGATTTGGGTGTGAATTTATGAAATTTATCTTTAGTATTCAAGAATAATAATTTTTATCCAAAAACATTGAAGTAAGAAACTTTAGGTTTTCGACCAATCCACACTTCATAAGGTGTTTTATTAAGAAAATTTCTAATTATAATTTGATTTATAGTTTACCAAGCAGTATTTATAGATTAAGAACAAAAGTTTATAGAAGTAGAATATTTACTCAACATGGTTCTAGTTATCTATTGAATAATTAGATTTATTCATTACAAAAACCATTTGGTTAAGAGGTTCCAAGAGCTGAGAAGTTAGGATTAATGCCTTTTTTACTATAAAAAGTTTCAAAATATGAATTTTCAAATTCACCCCTATGATTTCTATGAATAGTTATCAGTCAAATGTTTTTCTCATTTTTATCTTTATCTAAAAAATATTTAAAATAAGAAATGTCTTTATATTTCTTTGCTAAAAAATAGACCCATGTATTTCTTGTGTAATCATCAACTAAAAAAATACATAGTATTTTCCTCCAATAAATAAAGTGTGTGTTGGAATTAAAAGATCTATATTGACTAGCTATAATGCATTAGAAGATGAGAATTCACTGATTGATTTAAATCTTGACTTATGTTGCTTTCTATATTGATAAGGATCAATTTTTTTTTGAATAATCACATATAAACTCTAGAAGATCCTTAACAAGTATTTTCATTGAGATTTTTAATAGGTTCCTAAGGTTACAGTGTCTTAGTCTTCAATTTTATTACTAGGGTTGATCTTCCATTTCACTAAGGAAAAGTATATCTTGGCTCTTAAGGTCTCCGAAGTTATGTGTGTAAACATCCTCCTACCTATGGATAGAGAAAATAAAATATTTATTGGAATTGTGTACTAGACATTAATCAGTCCTATATTTCACAAGGTATCCTTAATCACATAATATTCTTATTCTTATGAGGTTGTGCTTAATACCCTTAACAAATAAAATGTATGAATTTAATGATTTTCCATAAAGAACAATATTCCTTATACCAACAATTTATCCCTGAGCATTATCTATGAATGATACTTTTCTTCCTTTCATCTTGATAATATTTTAAAAGATGTTTTTGTTAGATATCATGTGTTGGTAACATCCCTTATTCATGCACCATGTATTATTGATGTCCCTTCCTTTATTTTCCTGAAAATAAAATAGTTAGACTTCTAGAATCCAAACTTCCTTGGATTCCAACTTTATAGAAGGTAAAATATTTTTATCCACATATTTGCGGAAAAGTATGCTTTATGAAAACCTAAATATTATGTTTTATTTAAAGAACAATTTTTCTCCCAATGTCTACCAAATTTATACTTAGTGTTAATAGGATAACATTGGGGAATAAAGTAGTTTTTACTAAAAAATGGTTTTGAATGAGTATAACCAAATCTATAACTATTCCTAACAGGATAACTTTGTGAATATATATTATAAAATTCCTTCTGTCTAAATGTTAAATTTGATAATATCTTATTTAAGGATAAAATTTCAGATTTATGTCTGATGAATAAATTCTTATCTGCAAAATCATTAGTTTTATAATTTAAGTTATTGTCTAAATTTTTTTTATTAGGAAACATTTTAACGATCCTTAGAATTTTTATCCTTCATAGAATTAAGAATCTAATGGTTTTTAGAAACATTTTCAAAATAAAGAGTTTTCTGATGAAGATATTTAGAAAGATCTGATACTTATTTTGTTAAAATAGAAATTCTAAAATTAGATTTATATAACTTATTTTTCATCTTATAGTTAACATTTTCAAGTAATTTAGAAAATATAGAGACTTATTCAAATGAAGGTAATGTATTATCCTCTAACGAGGAAGATCATTCATTACAAGATTCATAATATTCTTAATTAGGAAGATTTTCATTTAAATAAATATTTGTTAAGGAATCAACATTTTGTACCTTTTCCATAAGACAATGATTTTCAATAGGTAATCTGGCTATATACCAATATTATTCAGACTAGAATATTTATATTCGAAGGATTGATCTAAATAGTCACCACCACTGGCAATCCATATGTAATTTTCATTCAGGAAACTCTTAAACATAGATTTTTAGTACTTCTTTATGTTCCGTTCAGAATTATTATAATTTTAGTATTTTCTCTATTGCATAGGACAATCATGTTTGATATGTCTAGACCTTTTTCATTCATAAAACATTAAATGAAAAAATTTCTTGTCCTTTCTGTCTTTATACTTATATCTTCACTAAAAATCATTATTTCCCACAGTCTTGTTCATACTTCATGAAATATTGGAAAGTTCATTATCAGAAAGATCACCATGACTTGATTGAAATATTACAAAAACTTTATAATCTTTAGATCTAGATACCCTTTTCAGAGTCTTGGATTAATATTTGGTTGTAAAAGCAATGCTACCATTACCATTATTTTACTTGTTGAAATCAATATATCTATTCATTGTCGTTTCATGTTGTAGAAGTTTTCCAAATAAATCATCAAGAGTAAAGTTAGATACTTTCCCACTTTTATTGTAGAGACCCGGAGCCTGACGTACATGGACATTACATTACTTTTGCGGAATACTTTGTACATAACAAAAACACACACACAAGGATCGTAATAGTTTAGTGTCTTCGGAAACTCGGAATATAATCTTCTAATCGTGGTGAAAGATCTTCAACATCTCCTATAAAGATCTTCCCTTTTTTTTCCTAAAACCTTTCTTTATATCCTGGGGAAAATAAAACATAAAAGGGTGAGCTCAAATGCTCAGTAAGGGTAAACAAAAGAAATATCAATCACATCATATACATAAGCACATAACTTTTGGAAATCTTAACCTGCAAAAGAGATCATAATTTCATAACACGAGATAAATCATGGCAGTGAAATGTAATCACAAAAATCATAACATAAAATATGAAACTTTGTGGCATACACACATAATCATATAGAATCATATCTTATTAGTCAAGACTCATTGCCAAGACTATCTTAGTGGAAAAAGTCCATTTCTGAACCGAGTCACCCTCATTTCAGTTCTGTTTCACTGAACCGGTATAACCTACCGTTCCAGCCATGTCTATCTCATGAAATATAAAATCATTACCCAATGAATTGGAGGGAGATATAGGTCCCACCCATCTCATAATGATACCATTCTTATGTGTTCCACAAAATCATAAATCATACATCATTGCATAACCCATGTAATAAAAATGGGATTCTTAAACATCATGATATCATAAAACAATTAATATAAGATAAAGGAATTCATAAAAATAATTCCATCACAACATAATAAAATCAATGTAATAATAGGGATAGAAACAGAACCCTTTATTATCTTAGATGGAAAATAATTTTGATAAAACTCTTGAACTCCATTCTTGAGGAAAATATCCTTTCTACTTCAAAAACACTTTTCCTTTCTTAACATGTCATACAATTATAAACTAAAAGAAGTTGATTAAAAATAAAATTGAAAACTTGTAAGGGAAGATTCTTTGAAATAATGTTTTAAAAATCCATTCATGCCGTATAAGTTAAAAAAACATTCTTCTCGTACTATTGTCGGAAAAGTCAAAAAGTACCTCGTACGAAAAATGACAAAAGATTCCTTTCATATCTTTTACTAAAAACTCACCGAAGGGTAAAATTGGATTTAAAAAATTGTAGGTGGATGTAAATAATATTACATATTGAGGAAACATGGATGTTGATGATAAAATACACCCCAATAAATACCAAAGTATAAACAAACTCGGATAAAAATGAGATTGTGATATTTCCCTTACCTTAGGTCCGATTTGCTTCACAAGTGTCCGAACCTCCTGTATAATGATTTAAATAATTTCATTTACTTATTACAGAATCATATTCATTGTTATGATATCATATATGGTTCACTTATGACTTTATATTACCCATTCTTTTGTAAATTCCATGTTAAAGAGTGTTTTGGGTAAAATCGTTTCATTTGTCGTCCGTGTTTTGACTTGTAATTATTCATATGATTACTTAGATCATTATTACTTAATTTAAGAATATAAAACATTATTTATATATAATATATATTCATAATATACATATATATAATAAATCATTAAATGGAAAGAAATACACCATTCATGGAGACGGTAGGTCGTACGTACGCATGAACGCTGTTTTCGTTTCCTTATTGAGATGAATGGAATTAAGTAGATGACATAAATATATATAAAACTAAATCCAGTATAATTATTATGTCATATATTTCATTATTACTTATTATATATACTTTATAATCATTCATGAATGGTTAACGTGGAGAATGAATCTCATCGCGTCGTGGAGACGGTAGTCCGTACGTACGCACGAGCGATGATATCGTTCTCATGATCATGGAATTGTATTGAAGTGTATGTATACTATTTCAGAATAAATATCAATTTAAAATAATAATATATAGTTATTTTGTACACCATTATACCCATACAAGTAAGGTGGTGGTGGAAAATAGATTACACCACGGCATGGAGACGGTATTCCGTACCTACGCACGCGCGGTGATTTCGTTTTCCATAGGATGGATAGATGGTGAAATAGGGTTTTTTCATACTTATAATAACATATCAGTATATTATTGATACTGATGTTATTACTTCATAATGAAACAACCTAATAAGAAGAAGTGGAAGAAGAAATAAAGTTGAAAGAATCGGTAACCGACATTACCTCTTCTTTGAAGCACCACTTTGAGATATCCTTTTAGGGCACTAAAATTGGTCTTTGAGGAAGACCAGAACCTCTAGGATTTTGCTATTGAAGTGGATAAGAGACTTCGGCAGGGGTTTTCCAAGCTTGAAGGATCAATGTGGTGTGAGGAAGAGGGGGAGGAGGTGCCCTTTTATAAGGGAGGAGAGGGGTACCTTTGGAATAACTAAAACTATTATTTTATTATAAAGTCTAATTCGGTTTTAAATAGCTCCAAATTGATTTATTTCAAATCTAAGGTGGGGATGGGTCTAAAGCTTCTCATACAATAGAATTTAGACAAGTTTAGGTTCCTATTTTAACCTTATCATTTAGATTTAACATTAAGTTAAATAATTTTACTTTTACTGTGTCTTCTTATGTTCTTACACTATAAGGTTAATAAACTTACTATAACAAGCCAAACGAACACCAAGTTGTTTATTATTAATATATATAACCTTATCTAAGTCATTTGGCCGAACATTAGATTTTTAGGAATAAAATAACAATTAATAATATAATATTTGTTTTAAAAACTATTTTATGTCAATTTTGACACTATTTAGTAATTGATTTTTGTGAAAATCATAACAGAATGATTAGTTCGAAAAAATTTACTTACATCAATACTAACATGTCATATTAACCTAAAAAATTAGTGTAATTTATAAAAAGTCTCAAATTACATTTATTTGGGTATTTATAACATCAATTATGTCAATATTTCATTAATAAGATAATTCCTACATCATCATTGTGTCATAAATAAATTAAATTATTTAATGTCTAAAAATTATAAATAAAATACCATTATGTAGGTAATATTTTTATCTATCTAATGAGTATTTATAGTAGAATTTATCTTATGTATAACCCTATATTAAAAATGATTTACTTATTAAACGTTGATTTTAAATATTTTAACCCTTCTTTAAATAAATTAATAATAAATGTCCTAATCTAATCCAAGTGGGCCTAAATGATCATCTTTTATTCCTAAGGTTGTTTTTGTTCGAATTAAACTTATCCAATAGAATTAGGACATGTGTTAGGGTAATAATAATAAAATGTTTACCCTTAATTACCCTATTTACTTTTAACCGTGGTAAAAACAAAGTAAAAAGTTACTATTCACGAAAATTATTTTCATCTCATTGAACTACATTTTACTTACTAACATCAACCGTGTCTCTCGGAATTTTGAAATTCCACTCACAGAAGTGGTAAAATTAAGATTTATGAAAAATTCATTTTTTTAACTACCACTTAGTGGTTTCACTATTCATCAAAAAATGAAAGTTTCCAGAAAAATACCAAAAATTAGGACTAAGCTATATTTGATATTATGAACTCAAAAATGATTTATATTTTACCAAATTCAAAAAATATTAGTTGCATTAATTAATTTAAAAATTAATTCCCGTCGTCAAAACAAATAGCGTGTTCTTAAGAGATAATAACTATCAAAAGATTGACACTTGTTTATGTCTGGTTTAAATGTAGAATTACATCCAATGACCAACATTGTATTAAATTGTAAAAATATATTCTAAATATATTTTAAAACCATTCAAATTAATAAGTTATCACTATTACTTATTTTGATTAAAAAAGTTGTTTTTAATTAAAATTTAGTAATTTTCACTATTCATCAGAATATGAAAGTTTTCCGAAAAGTACCAAAATTTCACCTTAGGATAAATTCGATACTCTGAATCCAAAAATGAAGTCCATTTTGAGAGATAAAATTTCAAAAATTTTAAAAGGTGGTTATTACTATTCATAACGGATAGTTTTAATAAAAATTTAAAAGCATATCACTGTTTAATGAAACTCGGTATTGCGTACTACACACGCTATCGAGGAAGGTCGTGATTGCGTGTAATGCAAGGCAAGTCAAGGATGTGTGTTGAGCAAGCTCCTTTTGGTGTATCATACAACACAATACATTAATGAAATTAAAAAGAATATTTTTCATAAAATCTCGGGGTGTTACATTTTACCCCCCTTAAAATGAATTTCGCCCTCAAAATTCGTCGGGGTTATAAATGGTTTACAACTCAAAATTTTCTTAAAAAGGAATACCAAAACCAATCTTTAAAAACAAAAGTATGAAACGTAACAATTACCCAAATAAACTAATCACTGGGTTTCCACATAGGTGAGAATATGGATATGGAAGAGAAATCAAACCATCATGTTCTGATGGAGAGTGGTAGAGAACATGGCTATGGAAAATCCAGCAATCACAAAGACATAAATTTGTGACGATCTAAGGTACCATCTGATTCATCAAATATAAGAGCACTAGGACAACATTTTTGGTTTTCAAGATCGTCTCCTTAAAGTTGATGAAATTGAAATTAGAAGAAATACTTTCGTGATTTCGGTATAGTCTCACCGTTGGTTGTTATTTGGACAATTTCCACTTCATCTCTTAAATAAATGAAGTTGAATTTGTCATTCGTGATGTGTTAGAAGATCATGTGATAGAATGATGGGTCATTCCATCTGTCTCAAACAAAAGGTTAGAAAAGTTATCAAAAAATACATAAGTCCATCTATAGTGAGATTAATGATATATGGTTCCTAAAATGGACTTATACTTATTATATTATACTTCTTAATATAATAAAACTAGTTTCTACTAAATAGGGACTTCCTGTAGGCCAGTGGTAGGTGATAAAGGCCAGTCGCACTTCGGTTGAGGGTTCGATTCCCACAGCCTTGTCCAACGCGATGGGCTCTCGCCCGTCCTGCAGGTTGTCCCTTTTCTAAAACTATATTACGATAACATCCTATCAATAATATCGAAAAAACTTCTGTCCTTAAACAATACTAACTTATGGTTAACATAATCCATTCCAATCTTTAGGTTTATCTAAAATACTTCGGTCCAAGCTCATAGTATAAAGAAAACGATTACTTGAAATATCGTTATCCAAGAATGTGAATACCATCATTTATCCCCCATATATCTTGTTGGTCACATTCCAATCATGTGAATACCTTAATCATGTATTCTCTTGAAAAATTAATACCCATTAAACCTTAGTGGAAACATGAATGCTGTAAAAAGTTAACTCTTTCCACATACCAAAATCCAAAAATTCTATATACTCAAACCATGATATAACCTTCTCCTTATATCAGTCAAGAGATCATGAATACAATCAAACATTTAAGTTTCTCCTTATCCCTTCATTATGCGCATATCATCTACATTCCAAAAATATCCTAATAACCGTTCATGGATACTGGTACCATTAATCATACAATTTCAAAACTCAAGGAAAGACAACAGTGTAACAATCCTTAGATGTCTCCTTATTCCATAGTACCATGAGATTACTTATACAACATTACACATGATAAACATGTAATCATTCCACTACCTTCTTAAACCATTGACCGAGCATCAAAAATTCTTTCAACTCACATATCATTTTTAGTCTCTTCATCATCATCAACATAAATACTACTCATACGACCATATTGATTCTCTTCATTAGACTTTCCCTTAGGGCATTGGTTTGCATAATGCCCGTACATTCCACATTTAAAACATTTATCCATTGTTGATGTTGTAGCAATACCATTATCCGCAACCCTGGTGTTAACTGAACCTTTTCCTATTCACTTACTGGAATTGTGTCCTTCTTTTTCACACCCAAAGCATCTTCCAGTTCCTTTGAAACATTCTCCTTGATGCCTCTTCCGACATGATTTACATAGGGGAAATTGAACATTCTTTCCTCTATGATCATCATGAAACTCCATCTTTCTCTTATTAGCCAAGCCAGGAAACTTACCAAATTTTACTTTATTGATCATATTATGAGATTTATGATTCGGCATAATAATGATGTTTGGACTTCCAAATCCCATTTCATTTGGTTTCTCGTGAAGAATATCATTCCATTGTCCATCATATCCTCCATTATCGTGAATCATCTTGTTTCCAGCCATTTTCTAAAACCCAAAAAGAATAGTGTGAGAGGAAAAAATCATAATAAAGGGGGAGTAACTTCAATATCTAACATCTTAGGTTTAATTCTAAGATCGTTAGCGCAATTCTAGGACTATAACCTATACTTATACGTAACCTTAGGGACATCCCTAGACATACCTTAGAAATATCTCTAGGGATCTCACTAAAGTTCTCGCATCCTAGTTTTCAAAGGTTGACTAAAACTTTCCTCTGATACCAACTGTAGAGACTCGGAGCCTGACGTACATGGACATTACATTACTTTTGCGGAATACTTAGTACATAACAAAAACACACACACAAGGATCGTAATAGATTAGTGTCTTTGGAAACTCGAAATATAATCTTCTAATCGTGGTCAAAGATCTTCAACATCTCCCATAAAGATCTTCCTTTTTTTACCTAAAACCTTTCTTTATATCCTGGGGAAAAGAAAACATAAAAGGGTGAGCTCAAATGCTCAGTAA
Organism: Viscum album; assembly: GCA_963277665.1. Lineage (NCBI taxonomy): Eukaryota > Viridiplantae > Streptophyta > Magnoliopsida > Santalales > Viscaceae > Viscum > Viscum album. The sequence continues at coordinate 1,658,057,039 of OY728119.1, forward strand.
GGGTAAACAAAAGAAATATCAATCACATCATATACATAATCTCATAACTTTTGGAAATCTTAACCTGCAAAAGAGATCATAATTTCATAACACGGGATAAATCATGGCAGTGAAATGTAATAAAAAAAATCATAACTTAAAACATGAAACTCTGTGGCATAGACACATAATCATAGAGAATCATATCTTATTAGTCAAGACTCATTTCCAATACTATCTTAGTGGACAAAGTCCATTTCTGAACCGAGTCACCCTCGTTTCAGTCCTGTTTCACTGAACCGGTATAACCTACCGTTCCAGCCATGTCTATCTCATGAGATATAAAATCATTACCCAATGCATTGGAGGGAGATATAGGTCCCACCCATCTCATAATGATACCATTCTTATGTGTTCCACAAAATCATAAATCATACATCATTACATAACCCATGTAATAAAAATGGGATTCTTAAACATCGTGATATCATAAAACAATTCATATAAGATAAATAAATTCATAAAAATAATTCCATCACAACATAATCAAATCAATGTAATAATAGGGATAGAAACAGAACCCTTTATTATCTTAGATGGAAAATAAGTTTGATAAAACTCTTGAACTCCATTCTTGAGGAAAATATCCTTTCTACTTCAAAAACACTTTTCCTTTCTTAACATGTCATACAATTCTAAACTAAAAGAAGTTGATTAAAAATAAACTTGAAAACTTGTAAGGGAAGATTATTTGAAATAATGTTTTAAAAATCCATTCATGCCGTATAAGTTAAAAAACATTCTTCTCGTACTTTTGTCGGAAAAGTCAAAAAGTACCTCGTACGAAAAACGACAAAAGATTCCTTTCATATCTTTTACTAAAAACTCACCGAAGGGTAAAATTGGATTTAAAAAATTGTAGGTGGATGTAAATAATATTACATATTGAGGAAACATGGATGTTGATGATAAAATACACCCCAGTAAATACCAAATTATAAACAATCTCGGATAAAAATGAGATTGTGATATTTCCCTTACCTTAGGTCTGATTTTCTTCGTAAGTGTCCGAACCTCCTGTATAATGATTTAAATATTGTCATTGACTTATTACAGAATCATATTCACTGTTATGATGTCAAATATGGTTCACTTATGACTTTATATTACCCGTTCTTTTGTAAATTCCATGTTAAAGAGTGTTTTGGGTAAAATCGTTTCATTTGTCGTCCGTGTTTTGACTTGTAATTATTCATATGATTAATTAGATCATGATTACTTAATTTAATAATATAAAACATGATTTATATATAATATATATTCATAATATAAATATATATAATAAATCAGTAAATGGAAAGAAATACACCGTTCATGGAGACGGTAGGCCGTACGTACGCATGAACGCTGTTTTCGTTTCCTTATTGAGTTGAATGGAATTAAGTAGATGACATAAATATATATACACATAAATCCAGTGCAATTATTATGTCATATATTTAATTATTACTTATTATATATACTTTATAATCATTCCTGAATGGTTAACGTGGAGAATGAATCTAATCGCGTCGTGGAGACGGTAGTCCGTACGTACGCACGAGCGATGATATCGTTCTCATGATCATGGAATTGTATTGAAGTGTATGTATACTATTTCAGAATAAATATCAATTTACAATAATAATATATAGTTATTATGTACACCATTATACCCATCCAAGTAAGGTGGTGGTGGAAAATAGATTACACCACGGCGTGGAGACGGTATTCCGTACGTACGCACGCGCGGTGATTTCGTTTTCCATAGGATGGATAGATGGTGAAATAGGGTTTTTTCATACTTATAATAACATATCAGTATATTAGTGATACTGATGTTATTACTTCATAATGAAACAACCTAATAAGAAAAAGTGGAAGAAGAAATAAAGTTGAAAGAATCGGTAACCGACATTACCTCTTCTTTGAAGCACCACTTTGAGATATCCTTTTAGGGCACTAAAATTGGTCTTTTAGGAAGACCATAACCTCTAGGATGTTTCTATGGAAGTGGAGAAGAGATTTCGGCATGGGTTGTCCGAGCTTGAAGGTTCAATGTGGTGTGAGGAAGAGGGGGAGGAGGTGCCCTTTTATAAGGGAGGAGAGGGGTACCTTTGGAATAACTAAAACTATTATTTTATTATAAAGTCAAATTCGGTTTTAAATAGCTCCAAATTGATTTATTTAGAAGCTAAGGTGGGGATGGTTCTAAATCTTCTCATCCAATAGAATTTAGAAAAGTTTAGGTTCCTATTTTAACCTTATCATTTAGATTTAACATTAAGTTAAATAATTTTACTTTTACCGTGTCTTCTTGTGTTCTTAAACTATAAGGTTAATAAACTTACTATAACAAGCCAAACGAACACCAAGTTGTTTATTATTAATATATATAACCTTATCTAAGTCATTTGGCCGAACCTTAGATTTTTAGGAATAAAATAACAACTAATAATATAATATTTGTTTTAAAAACTATTTTATGTCAATTTTGACACTATTTAGTAATTGATTTTTTTGAAAATCATAACAGAATGATTAGTTCGAAAAAAGTTAATTAAATCAATATTAACATGTCATATTAACCTAGAAAATTATTGGAATTCATAAAAAGTCTCAAATTACAATTATTTGGGTATTTATAACATCAATTATGTCAATATTTCATTAATAAGATAATTACTGCATCATCATTGTGTCATAAATAAATTAAATTATTTAATGTCTAAAAATTACAAATAAAATACCATTATGTAGGAAATATTTTCTTCTATATAATTAGTATTTATAGTAGAATTTATCTTATGTATAACCCTATATTAAAAATGATTTACTTATTAAACTTTGATTTTAACTATTTTAACCCTTCTTTAAATAAATTAATAATAAATGTCCTAATCTAATCCAAGTGGGCCTAAATGATCATATTGTATTCCTAAGGTTTATTTTGTTCGAATTACACTTATCCAATAGAATTAGGACATGTGTTAGGGTAATAATAATAACATTTTTACCCTTAATTACCCTATTTACTTTTAACCGTGGTAAAGAAAAGTAAAAAGTTACTATTCACCAAAAATTATTTTCATCTCATTGAACTACATTTTACTTACTAACATCAACCGTGTCTCTAGGAATTTTTAAATTCCACTCACAGAAGCGGTAAAATTAAGTTTTATGAAAAATTCATTTTTTTAACTACCACTTAGTGGTTTCACTATTCATCAAAAAATGAAAGTTTCCTGAAAATACCAAAAATTAGGCCTAAGCTATATTTGATATTATGAACTCAAAAATGATTTCTATTTTACCAAATTCAAAACATATTAGTGGCATTAATTAATTTAAAAATTAATTCCCATCGTCAAAACAAATAGCGTGTTCTTAAGAGATAATAACTATCAAAAGATTGACAGTTGTTTATGTCTGGTTTAAATGTAGAATTACATCCAATGACCAAAATTGTATTAAATTGTAAAAATATATTATAAATATACTTTAAAACCAATCAAATTTATAATTTATCACTATTAATTATTTTGATTAAAAAAGTTGTTTTTAATTAAAATTTAGTAATTTTCACTATTCATCAGAATATGAAAGTTATCTGAAAAGTACCAAAATTTCACCTTAGGCTAAATTCGATACTCTGAATCCAAAAATGAAGTCCATTTTGAGAGATAAAATTTCAAAAAATTTAAAAGGTGTTTATTACTATTCATAACGGCTAGTTTTAATAATATTATAATAGCATATCATTGTTTAATGAAACTCGGTATTGCGTACTACACACGCTATCGAGGAAGGTCGTGATTGCGTGTAATGCAAGGCAAGTCAAGGATGTGTGTTGAGAAAGCTCCATTTGGTGTAGCGTACATCACAAGACATTAATGAAATTAAAAAGAATATTTTTCATAAAATCTCGGGGTGTTACATTTATCAATATCTATCCTTTTAGATTACCAATAATTGTGCATAATATCAATTATCTTGTACAGATTACCTTCATCATCAGTTCCTTTTATCCCATAAATTGAAGGAAATTTATGATATACATAAATATTTGTTTCACATTGCAAACATGGTATCCATAAAGAGACATAAATCCATGATATTTAGCTAAAAGCATAGCTCTTCTAGTTTACATCACTTTTGATGTTCCAAAATATGTAACTTCAAGTTTCTTCCACATACTATTTGCATCTTCATAGGAAGATATTTGACTCTATATATTCTAGGTCACAGAATATAAAAGAGTAATGGGTACCTTGTAGTTTATTTGATATTCTTATTTTAACTGATTTTTGAATGTTCTGGTCTCTTTGTTAGGAATCATGTCTTCACCGGAGAGCATGAAAAAATTATCCACTCCAGTGTTAATAACAAAAGTCTTCATCATATCTCTCCAGTAATCATAATCATTACCATAAAAAATTATTTCTTTGGTAGGATTTATATTGTCTATTGAACCAAGATTCATTACTTTCATATCTAATAAAAGATTCATTTCCAAAAAATGTATTTGTAGTGAAATTTTATAATAAAATCTTTTAAGAACAACTTGAACAAGTAAATATAAGCCAGAAAATTTTATCAAGAAAACTTATATGAAAATATAAGTATTTTAGAGACCTCCTATAAAAAAAATTGTTGGATAAAAATGTAGATATAGATGCTCAATATCAATAGAGGGGGGAATTATAAGTCGAAAAATATAATTTTTAACCTTGAAATGAAATATATGTTTAGCAATGTTAAACAAGATTTATTCACAAAACCTCTTCAATTTTTAGCCAAGAAATAATCATGCTTAGGATATGAAAATATTGATTCGGAAAAGAATTTTATGAAAAGTCTACTTCAGGAATGATTTTACCTTAAAGTGTATAGAATTTTATTTATCACAGTATACATGTATAATAAATAATAAAATATTTATACATTTTTATTTAACAAAATTGCAGCCGAAATAAAACTTATAACAAAATCAAGTAAACATCTATAAGAAATATTTTAACAGAAGGAGATGGGTATCCTATAACCTTGGATAAAAGTCCCTTAATTTATTCTATCATTAAAGTCTGTCTTACCCACACCATTGTAAGAAAATTTTAAGAATATCAGAGTCTGTCTTACTATCCCCACAAACCCTTGAACATTAAGGTAGCCGGTTCCTCTATCTTCCTATCTCCAGAAGTCCTTGAACATTAAGGTTGTTTGTACCACTCTCTTACTATCCCTAGAATCCCTCTATTATACACTAAAATAATTACTGTCACACTAATCTGAACAATTTGTTCACAGTTGAACAATATTTCCAAAGATCACTGAATACATGAGAGTCTCTCTCTCTAAAAATCACTTTCCAGCATCACGACATGTATTTTCTAGATTTCAACATGTATCAATATGTATCAAAATATTCAAATTGATAGAGGATATATGAAAATGATTTGAATAGTCAAATCTCTCCACCAATGGTCATATTTTTCTATATATCTCAGATGGAGCTGTACACGTGTGACTCATCCAATGGTTAGTTAAAAAAATATATTATAACATCGTTTTGTTTAAGAAAAACATGGTAAAAATAATATTGTATAAGAAAATAGGATCTGATAAACATGAAACAATATGATAAGAAACTAAAATAACATTAAAAAATATTAATAATTGGAATCTATGAAAATAAAAAATCAGAGTCTAAAAAAATGAACATTCAGATTATAGAAAAAAGTATATTTAGAGTATGAATTATATGAATTTGGAGTCTGAATTTTTAGGAATTAATAGTCTGAATTATGATGAATTTAGATCCGAAATTCTGAATAATTTGGAGTCATAATTCTGTGAAATTCGATGTGTGAATTCTGAGAAATTCAGAATTTGAATTTTGGAGAATTCCGAATCTGAATTTCTAGATAAATGGACCAAAGACCTTCATTTTTATTGATTTTTGATAACCCCCCCTTCAAGGGATGAGAGGGAACCCTTACAAGGCCCGTAGGCTTAGAGGTTACCTGGCCCATAGGCTTAGGATATTACATGACCCAAAGGTCTTAGGAAATTCAACCAGACTGTCTACAAGGAACTGCCCCTCCCCAGCATCTGCATCTTGATAGTAGCTCTCCACCTTTTCATGACTGTCCGGCTAGGCTACCCGTGCAAGCATAGGCTTGTACCAATGGCATAGCCATACCCTCTCATTCTGAAAATCCATTTGGCTCTACTCTAGTGAGTGCACCACCATTGAATCCTCTTCTGGGGATGCTCCTTTTTTGTGGTGTGTTTGGGGCCTACATTCATGTGGCCCGAAGGCATTGGGGTGGCCCTAAGGCCTTAAGGTGGCCCGAAGGCCATGAGAATAAACTGGTCTGAAGGCCTTGGGTGGTCTGAAAGCCTTTCAAGACCCAAGGACCAAACCGGTGGCCCGAAGGCCCAGATGGATGAATAGTTCTAGCTGCTACAGTACCGAACAATGCCTGCTACAGTACAGCTACAGTGCCTGCTTCATGCCTGCTACAGTAATGCTACAGTAATGCTACAGTACCCCAGAAATATGCCTCCACCCTGATTTGGAGTGTAAATTTCTAAAAATCAAGTGTCTAGGAAACTGTATGGCCTTATGATAGTTAAGGATCCCAATTTTTGGTCTACGAAAAAATAAGGATATACATGGATCAAAAAATCATTAAATAAGATATTGAAAACCAAGGGTAAGGATATAACTTTTGTTAGAGAATAAAAAATTTATTTATTAAAATAATTCTCTGAGAAACATAATTTACCATAATGAATATGTGTTCATGTTTTTCGAAACATAAAGGAATGGAAAAAGTCATAATGGAAATTATTGACTCAACATAAACTTTTATCCTTGAGAGTAGGATAGTCATTTTTGGTATTTATTTAAGAAGGAAGGAACACTAATGATACAAAAATTGATATAGTGAGAGTCTCAGTATATATAATGTTTTTGGTTTTCCTTGTAAAAGATATAAGGATACAAAGTATAAGGGAAAAATAGTTTCCTTAATATACTAATATTAAGAGAATAATCATTTAATCGACCATGGAATTAATTCTTATATACATGTCATGTTTTTAGAATATATTAGTCAGATGTAACCTCCACAGCCTTCATACAAAGATCCTCCACCCCCCTTTTCATACCTGATCATGTACTATGACATAAATACTATGGATCCAAAATTATATATTTTAGCATACAGAAACATATATAATTATTGTAATTTTTTACATCATTATCCTATATAGTCAGGTCAGTTAAGAGTATAAATACACAATATTATTTATCACATTTCTCAAGTGTTATTTTTCATTAAATTGGTGGCTTGATATAGAGAGATTATAGTTTATTTTTTACTCTTATAATTGAGACTTATTAATTAGGTTACATATAAGGTACTTATTTTTTATATTTTTTACGAATTTGATTTCAAATTAAATTTAAATATTTCTTATATTTATATTATATTGAACTATCAAATATCAATGAAATATATGAAAAAGGAATCAATGATTTTTTAATTTATTTTGAAATGGTAGTTATAGAAATATATATTCCTTTTTAATTGTTATTAATTTTATGGATTTATATTCTACATAGTTTTGAAAATAGTGTTAAAAATGGTTTTAGTTGAAAATGGAATTTGTTTATTGAAATAAATTATTTTCCCAATAAATACATTGTTTTATTTAAAAGATATCATTATTGATTATATAAATTGAATTTAATTCAAATTAATTAATTTTTATAATAAAAATATTAAATAATACTCAAGATAAACTTTTTCTTATATTTTTATAATTAAATATTTTTGATTGAATAGTTAAATTTTTTTTTTTGAAAACAATGTAATCTATTTTCCTTAAATTATAAAATATAAAAGTACTAATTTTTATCGTATTTTATTTTTATGTTAATTAATATCAACATTATTTATATTAATATAAATAACTCTATAGGATTCACTATTATATTTTATTTGGAATAATTTAATATTTATTCATAAGAAGAAATGTTCTTAACATATTTTCACTGCGTTTAACACATTTATATTCAAAGTAACTAATAATGTTTCTATATATTGAATATTCAAAAAATTATTCAATATTTTCAATCATGAGGTTAATTTTTTTAATTTTTTCAATTTTATTTCTTATCATTATGAATAGTAACCACGGTAAAAATTAGCCACTCTTGTAAAGATTAAATCATGTTAATTAACATCAAAACAAAGTGATAAAGACCCTGAATGTTATCATAATAATTATTGGTTGATGGTATTTATACCCATATCAACATATCATCTATATTTTATAATTTTGGATTCACATTCTTATGATTAAGAATTATAAATATTTAAATGTTTAGAAAAATTAAAATTGTGCCATAAACCTCACTTATAATTGGTTATCTCCTCTCCTCCATTCATTGTGCATTTTGAGCACCCCGTTTCATCCACTACCAATACAACACTATCAAAAACAGACCTCCCCACATTCTTCTGGATTTATTATTTAAATAAGACCAATACATAATGGATTAAGGTTTATGGAAAAGTTACATATGTGAGGAGAAGGAATATGTCATAACCGACATATTTCATGTTTACTTATTCTTATACCACCATAAAATATTCATAAACAATTATGAAATAAAAAATTATTTTATTATATATATATATTAATTATTATTATGGTTTGACCCTTTTTCATATTCTTTTTGATCTTATGGGAAATGAAAACATCACTCATGCATACTTGTAGAATACCACCTCCATGAAGTGATGTGATTCAATTTTCATCAGCAGATCATATGTATTGTTATAATATTTCGAAAAAAATAATATATAAATATATGATAAATTTTAATTTTTTTTTTATTTTTTAATGATAATATATTAGTTACCTTATTAATATATTCATTCATAGGATATTGAAAACATTTCTAGTGCGTATGTGCGGAATCCACCTCTAAAAATTGATTTCTGACATTTTTCATTTTAAACTTATAAAGATGTTCATAAGTATGAAAATAATGAAAAAATAATACCTTTATGCCAATTTTTTTCCTTCCTTAATGTAAAATATTTTCTTTTTTTTATTTTCTACCAATTAGAAAAAATTTAAAAGATACTCATGCCTACATACATACTACTATATCTATAAAATAATAGGGATCATTATCCATTTCCTTCAACCACAGTTGTATTTAACATTTTATTTATGGGATATAATTTTTAAATATAATTTTTTTATTCCATTTTAGATAATGTATCCATATCCCCAATGACTACAGTCACCACACTGATGAAGTTTTCAGTTATAATCCAAAATAAATCGAAAGTCCCACATAAACTTATCCATTTTAGTAATTAATTAATTAATATTTGGTAATAAATTAAATAAAAAGAATAATTATAATTACCTGAAAAATATATAAAATGTAATGAAAAAATAATACAATTTTATTATTTTTGTTTTGGGGGAACATATGATGATAGATTAGATATAAATTAATGTACATTCCTTTAAAATATTGTTTTAAATGTCTTAAACTCATTTTATTACATTTTCTTGTTTTTTGAAGTGTGTTAAAGTATTTTGTTTTGTGAATAAATTTTTTTATGAATATATTTTTTTAAAATATAATAATGTCTTTACTATTTTTTTAAAATAGATTCATTTTACCATTTTCCCTATAAAATAATTTGAACAATTTTTTGACAATGGTTAATTTTTTTCTACTGGTTGGCCATCATTTCGTTCCATAATATCAATTATTTTAATCCATATTCCACTAAATTATTCCATTATTATTCACATAGAAAGTTATTCACTTACTATTATGGTAATTTTAGTTGTATCATCCCACATTTTCCAATGATTTTTCAAAGGGATTAATGATGGGTAGAAATGTTAATAAATTTAGAGTACAAAAAATGGGAGTCACCTTGAATGAAGAAAGCATGTCTTTGTAAAGATCTTTTTTGGGAAATAGATATGGTGTAGAGATTTAAACTTATTAATATAAGTTCTTAACATATCATTTAATAATATATAAAATGATCATGGAAATGTAATGATGTGAAACCATTATTATAAATCAAGTATTTATGGGTTGTTAATGGTATGGGGTGTTATGTTTTGTACTACATAAATTCATTAGATATCATTTTAAGTAATGAGAATATTAAAACAAACAAAAAATATATTATAAAGTAATGTTAAATTATTATTCAAAATTATTTACGCTTACAATGTTTCTACTTATATTCATATTCAATTCAAAATAGTTTTCCATAATGGATAGTTTGAAGTTGTGGGAGGAAGACATAAATGATACAATAACCATATAAATTAGGAACATATAATAGAGGGAAGATTTTTGTTTGTGTAAGTGTTGGATAAATTTATGTATGCAATAAAAAATTGTTTTTAATGATGAAATTTTTTGAATCCCCTATAGAGTAACATGCAAATAGTGAATCATTTCCCAAAACAGAACCCTATGCCATTCAATGGATCTTTATTCTAACTGAATAAAGAAGGGTGGATTAGTGTAATTGAGAAGAAATTTAGTTTTATTTTATATTAAAAACATTTTAAGATAACCTATTGTATTTATCATTTTAGAAGGTGAGGATGATCAAATGTAGTATTTGAATAAGAACACACAGGAAAAGAGATAAAGCAATGCCATGGAAGAGATAATATCTCAAAATATATTCCGTGAAATATATATTACCAATGTTATTTAAATTATAATAGAATTGAAATCATCAGAATTAAAGAAAAATGATGAGGACTCTATTTCATCTTACGAAGATAATTTTTCAATATTGGACAGGTATTAAAAAAATCCCACTCTAGACCATGATGGTAAAATTAAATGAATTATCTCTAGACAGATTATATTATGTAGTGTGCTGAGAATGTTGATATTGATTTGATAAAATTTTATAACAAATATTAGAATAATGGACATAAGAGGATATAAATGGATAATCATTATTCTAAGATACATGATGGTAAAAAAATTACAGTTACCATCTTTTGATAAATATTGAATGAATCATCATGGTAAATGTTGGATAAAAACTATGATGTTCAAAAAATGTTGGATGTTAGGACACATGAATCGTGAGTAAAAAGGAAAGGGTAATATAATTGAGAAATCCATTAATAAATATCATGTTTTAAGGGTTATTAATTTCATTTAGTTAGAGAATTATGATAATGCATGAATTTTTTTAGTTACTCAAGGTGGTAATCATCGAGATCAAAAATAAAAATGTTAAACAAATATTTTTTCTACTACCACATAAGAAGCAGGAACGTAATTAAATTGATTAAAGGTATATTAATTATTTATATATACTATTCTGATGTATTTTTAAATTTAGTTTCCACACATTATTTTATAACTATGCAATTTTCCCAAAAAATTCAAATACCTTCTCAACAAATGTTTTTATAAATTATGGGGAATAACTCATGTTGGATGTATAAGGGAAACCAAAATTTATAAAATATATTTCTATTATCATATTTGGAATATGTTTTTCCTATAAAACTTGTTTTACATAACATTTTATATTTTGAAGTTATCCAGAGGAAATATTGACATCAATATATCATTATAATATAGATTGTAGAGGTAAAGAACTTTTTTTAGAATGATTTTTTTAAAATATATGAATAAATTCATAAGTTTGAGAACATAATAATATGCTAAGAAACTGATAAAAGATAGAATTGAATGTTATATTGAACATATTTATGAGAATGACATAACATGTAAAATTAGTGATTTTTATATTATTAATGAATATCACGAAATTTTTTCTAATTATTTTCCTTGTGTTATTCAATATAGGTATATCCAAATTTCTATTTTCATATTGTTTAATGATAGGCTAGTTTTAAATCCTCCCTTTTGGATACCTTCATTTGAGTTATTAGAATTGATAAAACTTATAATATTTTATTGAAAAGGATTTCAACCACCCAATAACTTCAATATTGGTTTATCCTATTTTTAATCAACATGAAGTTCAATTTCCTGAGGTTTTTCATTGATTATAGAGACCTAAATTAAATAACTATTAATTAAAAGTATCAATTTTATAATATAGATGATTGTTTTCCAATTTTTAGAGTACATTGTATTTTATGAAGAATGAGCTTAGGTCCATGTATCACAAGGTAAGGTTTATAGAGGAAGTCATCCTTTACAATAAGTTCCATAAATGGTATGGTCAATACAATTTTATGGTTTTGAATTTTGGATTAAAAATTTCTCTTATTTTATTTATGGATATAATAGATATTGTTTTTCAAGAATATTTTCATAAATTTGTGTTTTTATTATTGATGTTATTCTTGTATACTCTAATATCTTTAATTATTTTGAGAAACACACTAGGATTGTTTTTTATACATTTAATGAAATGAATTTTCCAGGAATATTCTGTAAATGTGAATTTTGAATGAGTAGATTTTTTTCAAGGGTATATTGTTTCTAAATATTTAATAATTATCGATCGTGCTAAATCATAAGTTATAGAAGAGTGGTATGGGTCTAAAAATGTAATTTATATATGAAGTTATCTTGGATTAGTGGACTAATTTAGACTATATAGAATTTTTTCTAATTATCTAACCCACTAACTAAGTTTACTTCTAACAAAACTTAATTAATATGGATAATGTAATGTGTTTATCATTTTTGGGAATTGAGAAGGATATTGATTAATTCTCCTATGACAGAAATTCCAAAAAATATATTATAAATATTTTATACACATTAATTCTTTATTAAAGTGACATGGTTTTGCATTGATACAAAATGACTCGATTATATCAATTGAAACCCCATGGGAATAATTATCTATTAGAAGAAATTAATATGGAGATAGTTTTATAAAGTAAAAACATATAGAAATATTATACATAGGCAAAAATTTTAAATACACACTGATCATAATAGTTTGAAGTGTATATTCACTTAAAAAAACTTTAAAATGAGGCAGAGGATGGATAGAACTGATTAAGGAAAATGGTTTCACAATTCACTATTATCCAGGTGAAGAAACAAATGTTGGAAATTCCTTGAGTTGTGAAAATATTGAATCATTTATAATTTTATTACTATAATATTATCCATAAATTAATGGATTTATGAATTATGGTCATGAGATTATGTATAAAAAACATATTTTATTTTGGATTTGGTATCTATATAGTCATATTTGTTATAAATAATTAAGATGTCATAGAAAGATAATATTTTTTATATTAAAGATAATAATAGTTCATGATAGTAATGTATCATAATTTTTAATGATAATAATTAAGGTGTTATCATATTTAGAAAGATGTGTTGTGTTCCAAGTTATTCTCAGTTAGAGAATGAATTTTTCTATGAACCTCATAGCTGTCTATTTTATATTCATCCTAATAAAACATTGATATATAGAAACATTCATGAATATTTTTGGGGGTAATATACAAAAATATATATATATTAATTATCATAAAATGTTTGACATGTTAGTAGGTCATTGATAAATGAAAAATATTAGAGAGGATGGTTTATCATTTTTAGTGAAAGAATGGAAATGGGAATATATATAAAATGATTTTATTGTGGGATTATCAATGATATATTGAAAATGTAATGTGCTTTTGGTTACTAAAGTTAATTTGAGTAAATCAATGCATTTCTTATAATTAATAAATTATATGCACTTAGATCAAATTTTTGGACATTATCATAAGGAGATATTTGGGTTGTATGGTGTTTATCTATCAATTGTATCTACTCATTAACTCATATTTACATTTAATTTTTTTTAATGACATCAAACAATATTTGGGTAGTGTATTGATCTTTAGCATAATGTTTTATAAACAATTAGACTAACATATGAAATGAACAATTCATATTCTGAATGAAATTTCCAATGATTACTCTATAAATTAAATGGAAATATGGGATCAACATCATTCATTGATGATTTTTATTATAACAATATTTATTTATTCGAGAATTCTAATGTAACATTTTGAAGAATTATATGGAAAATGGTGTCATTCAATATCATGTCGGAATAAAGTTAGGTGTGGAATATATCTCAGAACATATTTAGTTAATGATATGGTTGAGAAGGAAAATACAATATCATATCACATAAGGATATCTAATAGTGGTTATTAGTGTTATGTTTATCACATGAAGAATGATTTATCATGTTATCTATGAAATAATTTTTATCTTAAATAAATAACATAGAAACATTTTTACATATGTGAAGAAATTGAATATTAAGAATAAAAATTATTAGACCATGTAAAATTATGTTAATTAAAGGATCAGTTTCTATAATAGTTTCTTTATAGCCAATTTTATCTTTGGTATGCAATATTTTTCATTTTTTGTTTCTATGATTGTATTTACCTGATGAATCTATTGTTTTGAGCTCTTAAGTATTAAAATTAGAGGATAATATATCAAAGAAAGGAATATAGTTCAAATTTTCAATAAAAAATTGAATTTACTATTAAATAATGTGATACAATAGGTTATGATTTAATATATGAATTTGAATATTCAAGAAGTTAGACGGGAATTGTAAAATGTTATTGGGGAAAGTAGTCTCACTTATTTATATAATGAGTAAAATTGTGATGATAAAATTTACTAAGGGGGTAGGATGTGGGAAACAAGTTTATCCTATAAATAAATAAATCTTGTGATTTAAAAATTTACATTTTATTTATTTATATTCATAATGTATTAATAAATGAAGTTGTTATTGTTTTCATCAAAAGTGTAATTTTTTAAAAAAATTTAATTTTTTTGTCAATGAATTATATTTTATTATTTAAAATATAAATTTAATATTTCTAGAAATTCAATTTAATGAAAAATTAATTCATTTATGAAATCGATATATAAAATATAACATTTTATAAATATTTATGGACTTTTAAAAAAATATATTTTTTGAATATCAAAACATATCGGATTTTGAAAAACTGATGTTTCTCAACATTAATTAATTTTATTTGTGATGGGAAATTTTTTTTAAGATGTTTTAAATAATTTTAATGTTTTCATAGAGGATTTTAAGAAATATTTTTCATTTTTTGGCATAACATACATCATCTAACATTGAAAAAAATTCTAAAATTTATAAACCTATGGATTGAATTAGTTATAGATGTTTAGAACATTTACTGTACAGAATCCAATAGAATAAGGTAATCAGATGAATATTTGGGTGAATTTTTTGTCTTGCATTATTATAAGGTTAATCTGATAGTGTTTTTAGAGAAATTAAAATCTATAGATTCTTATATTTCTCTAATGGTTGTCACATTTGGAGAATTAAATGATTTCATAATATATATGCAATTCAATAGAGGAATAATGTGTTTTTATATAAAAATTTCATACTATGATATCATTAGGATTTACACTAGATATATGTTATCAGATAAGGGTTTACATATAAAGATTTTTTATCTGATTATTTTGATGTTTTGGATGTTTCAGATGTTCAGAGTTATATGTTTTGTAAGAGTGTCAAAACAAACTATGTATGGGTACCGCCCAATTCTCAGATGATGTTCACAGATTTATACAAAAACACTTCTATTATTGTACAATAATTTTTTAGTTTATAAGAATATAATAATTTCTAATTATTGAGGGGAAGTTTCTGAAACATTTCATCAAACAGTGTATGATGAGAAGAAGACTATCAAAAAATATTTCAAAATGATATTGATGGGTTATAAGCTGGGGAATTAAATATTTTTTTTTTCTGAATAAAGCTATCAGATTTAGATATCTAACTTACATTCATTGGAATGTTTTTTTGTTGATTATGATGGGAAAAAGGTTTCTTATTTTTCTACAAATATTGCATTGTAAAAATGTCTCTGTGATTACACATGATTTTTTTTTACATTTAAAGAATCATATTCTTTTTTTAATATAAATATCATCGTATATCAGATGTTGTGGAAAGTAATTTTCAATGAATAATTATGTTAAAAATTAAATTATAGTAATTACAAGTAGAATACATCCAAATTTTTCCAATTACGCTATGCGTGAACTATTAGATGGAGTATCATCAGATGTATGGGCTTCTATGAAGTTTAACCGAATGAATTTTTTGGATGAAAAATTTTCAATTTGAGGAATTTTTTCAAAATTTATAATGATATATAAAATTACTCAGATATGTTTAGATTTCATTGTTTGTAACATAGCTATCAAAATTAAGTATTTTGATTTTCTTTGACACCAAAGATAAGAAAATTCATTGAAGAACGTGACGTTGGATTTTTTCAAATAAGTTCCACAAGGTTATACATAAATAGAAAAGCAGAAGTTATAATGTTTGATAAGAAGTTTCGAAATTTCATTTTTTAGTGTGAATATAAATTGTAATTCCATTATTATCTTCTTCATGTGATACTATATAGAGGGGTTGTTCATAAACAAGTAAATTAATAATGTTCCTCACAAATAAGTGATAATGAAGCACTGGAGAGGATTATAATTGATTGGAAAGAATTTTTGAATAATAATTAGACAAATGATTATTATATGAGGATGTATAATTTATTATTGTTGTTCAAGTGATCCCAAAAATGATCATATTGTGTGGTTGTGTTGGTATAAGCGTATTTTTTATTTTTTATAAATTAAAGGATATATTATAAAGATATTATATCAGTGCTATCAAAAAATGAATATAGGTGTGAGCTAAGGAATAGTCGGTTAGAATGTCTGACTTAATAGAAAGGCATAAAAGGGACATTAACGGGCATACATTAGATAAAGTATTTTGGATAAATCTATCTGGTGGATAGATAGCAGACTAAAGTATGTTATTTCCAGATATTATGTAATAATGTGAAGAGTAAGTACTTTAACGAAGGTAAGATATGAATAAATACAAGAAAAGGAGTGAAAATATATTGAATCCCATTAGTGATGGTGTCTTAATTTTATTACAAATATCATTCTCAGATATTTTATCTATGTAAAAATCACATCCACTATTTCTTGAAGTTATTTCAAATAAGTTTTAAGGATATTATCCTTTTTTCTAACCACATTAAAATAATTATTTTTCTGGTGAATTCTATGGTTTTGGTTTATATCCAAACCATGACAATTACTAAATAATCTTACTAAGTAGTGAACCCTAAAAATGATTTTGTTTCTCTAAAATATTCTTTAGTTCTTATTTTCATAAACATCGTGTCTATTTAATAGAATGTAAAAGTTTATTCATTTGTAAAAAATATAAATGGGAAACATAATAGAATCACTCTAACTCCAAACTAGTAATCACACATATCCTGATTACAATTTAAATTGCTTTCAAAGAGAAAGTTCTATTCATTAAATATTTACTCATGTTTAAAGAAAATATATATCTCGACGATTAATTAAAATTATGTTTATTATCAAGGGATTAATTTTTTTTTCTGGTAAAAACTATCTTATTTGTAATGATAAAGTGACACCTTATATTATTTTTATTGGCTATAAATATATTAATGTTTCTATAGGTGATTTCCCAAATTATACTAAAGAAGATCCCAAAATATCTACTGATTTTTTAATTATGGGAAAGCATAAAATGATCTAATTCCCTCACATTATGAATCTTTTTTTATAGTTAAAGGAGTTAGTACCACTAAATTCATATAGGAAAATATGAAACAATTTATTAATGAAATATAGTTGTAATGAAATAATTGTTACACATCTTGAGGATAATGTAATAATATCTTATGATGGGTGATAATGAATCAATTTGTGATTTCATTATAGTAGTGTATTTCATTATAAGAACCACAAGGTGTCTTGGTGAGATTAGGGAATAGTTAACAATTTTTTAAAAGAAATTATAAATTCATCCAAATAAATTTGATGAAAATGATTAATCTTTAGAGGATAGACATACTAAAACTCTTTCCTTATATAATTTACATATTACTCTCATCACTGTTGAAATAAGAATAAAATATCATTACAAACATAGAGAATGATTATAGAGAATTATATTTCAAGGTTACCATGCTATGAAAGTAAAATAATGTTATAGTTTTAGATGAATCTAGTGAATATGAAAACAAAGACGAGGTTTGTAAAATATTTATTGAATTTATAACTTTGTTTTCTAAAAATTTAAAAAGTGTTATAGTAAGGTACATTAAAATGTTTTATCTAATGTTTTTTTTGGAAGAATATCTATTATAACTTTTACTAAAGAAATTCAAAATTATCAGGAAAATAAATACAGTGATGAATATGACCTAAATTTTAGAATATCCATCAATAATAATGAAAAAAAATACAAATATTATTATAAGGAAAAGGATAAAGGCACAATATATAGAAAAATAGAAACATTTTTATATTTTTACTACATATGATGATAGTGATGTAGAATTTGAAAACTTTAGTGTTGGTTCTATTGAGAAAAGTTTTATTATGAATGTGTAAGATAAAGAGTTCGAGAGATATTGAATTAGTAGCTTTGAATGAGAATAAAAACATTATAATATGAATTTTATGATAAATATAGAGTTTAAATAATGTCTTGAAAATAATTTATTATATTAGAGGGATAATAATATTTGTATTAATGTAAAAATATTATCATCTTATAAATAATTTTCTCTTGAAGTAAAACAAAATATTCAAAGAGAAATTCATAGTCTAAATATGTTTATTAATGAAAAGAAAAACATCAAAATCAATATTAATCAAAAGGTGATTTTGATGGAGAATGTTTTTAAACTTGTTTAAAAACAATCTACAATGGAGAATGGAATTAAAAATTTTATAAACTAATATACAATATTTAGATAATTATATAAATAGTTTTGACATATTATGGATTAAATAAATTTATCATTAATGGTTTCTATGTAAAATTATGTTTCTCAAAAGAATAAGGAATTTATAAAGACCATGTACATAGAAAAAAAATCAATGTTAAAAAAAATAAGTTTCTATGGATTCATGGACTGACCCAAAAGGGGAGACGACTAAATATTTTATTTAGGAAAACATGAAATGAAAATTTAAGAATAAAATTTCAACTCTAATTCAAAACATTTTTGTGTAATGATATTCCAATGTGGATGTTATGAAATATAATGGAAATATGGTACAAAACACCATCTAGTTTGTAAATTGTAAAGGTAAATATGCTTTCAATTCTTATTGTTTAAATTAATTATGAGTTGGGAAGAAAAAAAATATGTGTTTGTTTAATCATCAATGTTATCATAAATCTAGGAGAAACTAAATGAAAATACCAAGGGTGATTCAAACCACTCAAAGAGGACAACCTAATAAAGACATCCTAAAATATTAAACAGTTTCCAATACATGGTAACTATTTTTAAAAGATGTGAAGAATATGGAAATTTTGTAATGGTATGTATTATTATGCTACTGAAATAATAAATATTTTCAAAAAACTCTAAAAATGAAAATTGAGAGGAAGAATAATTCAATTAAAAAACTACATATGTTGATACACCTATCATATATATAAAAAGATAATTATTGTACATATTATATAGTGTGTATTATTTACAAAAGATAATATAATTGTATTTATTGAAGAATATAAAATATTATAAAGAAGGTGTGGTAACTTTTTGAAGTGAGGAGTCTCTATGAATCAATTGTGTTGGATCATCTATCATTGAGGATAAAATATTAAAATCCAAAAGTACCTTGTTCATTGATCAGTTTAAGTGAAATTTATTATGTTTTTCACAAATTTTTAGTGAATGTAAAATGTTATTTTTATGAAGGTAAAAATGTTGTTTTGTGTCAGTATGATGGTTTAGATGTAGTGTGATATTTATAGTGTTAATATGCTACCATTTTTTAGTTGTAAACCCCCCTTTAAACTTGTTTTTTATTTAAACAACATTTCTTATAAATTATATATAATATAAGAATTTTTAAATTATAGGGAAAAAAATTAATGGAATCACATTTCAAGAGTTTTTTTCACAAATTTCATGTTATCTATAATGATAAAATAAAATATGTTACAGAATAAAAGAATATAGAATATTTGTTAGGGGAATTTGTGAAATCTAATAATGAGATAAATTATTTTTGATATTCATGATATGATAAGAAGATAATGATGTTGTTTCATTTTACAAAAATAAATAATTACATACTCTCTACATAAGAATGTTGATATAAATCCAAAAAATTCTTTAGATAGGATGCAATCTAATATTTTGTGCCGAATAATAAGTATTTAAAAATTAAGATATTTATATTATTTATTTTAGGGATGACTTTACCGATTTTACATGTATTATGATTTTAAAAAAATTAGAGGATATCAAAATGATTTTTGTTTCGGGATAAGTGCATAAAAATAATTTATATATTATGTAGAGAATATTTTACTAATAATGATGGAGAATATAATTGTTATAAAATTAGATACTAAACTAGAAAATGGAATTCATCATGATTTTTGTGCACCATAAACACCATAGCATGACGGTGCTGCAAAAATGATGAAATAAAAGTTATGTGGAAATGGAATAAAAAATAATGATCAAAGATTATAATTAATAGTATTGTTTAGGAAGCTATCATAGAAGTAGTATGTGTTCAGAATAAATATTTATAAAGGAGAAAACATATATGCAACTCCATAATATATTTATTACAATGAAACCCCATGTTTGAAGAACCTAAGGGTCTTCAACATTCCATGAGTTATCAAATTTAAGGCTGAAAATATTTGGAATTATGATTAGATATTTTTTCATGGAGCCTTTCTTGTATAATGTTCTTACGATAGAGGATACAAGTTTTATAATAAAAAACCATAATTTTTTCACACTCTATGGTTATGAATGTTCTTAAATAATATAATAAGAATGTTTTATATGTATTTAATTATTTCAAAGAAAAACTAGTAGAAGTTATGTCATTAAAATAGTGCAATGACCCTTTATTTCATAGTATGTAATATCTTTAATGTAATTTAACAGATTATATTGAACACAACACCGTCTTGGCTTCCATTATACGCAAGATTGAGTTTCGGAAAAAGAAAATATCAGTATTATAATTATTCAAACGATATATTTATTTATCAATTAAATATTATAATAGGAATAGTAAAAAAATGTAAATGTTATTTTGAATGTTTTCACACAAATATAACATATTTATAATTAAATGTGTATGTTTTGTTAAAATAGTTATATATTTAGAAAAACTATTTTCTTAAAAGAACTATTTTTTTTGTCTTTATGTGAAAAATAATAAAATTAATTTTAAACTCTCTTAAAAATTTAATTTGGTAAAATAGGATTCATTTTTGAATTCAGAATATAAAAATTATCTTAGGGTGATTATTTTTTACATTTCTAAAAACATTAAATTTTTTATGAATAGTGAAAAATACTATATAGTGTAAAAAAACTACATTTTAAATTAAAATTTTTTTAAATAAAATTTATTATAAAGTAAAAATAGATAGATAATACATATATTATCCCAATGTATCTCATTCGAGTGATTTTATAATAGAATTAGATATAAACATTTATTGATGTTTTTGAACATCTTTTACCCACCTTCTAGGTGCATTTGCCCGCCTTCTAGGAAAATTTGCAAATTAGCATAAAATTTAATTTTACCACTTCTATGACATGAATTTCGAAAATTCGACATACATGGTTTCCATAAGTATGAAAAATGTGGTTCAATAGTATCAAAATAAATTATGGTGAATAGTAACTTTTGAATTTTATTTACCATAGTTAAAGGTAAATTGGGTAATTAAAGGTAAAAATAATATTATAATTAGATATAATTACCCTAAACATGTCATAATTCTAATGGATACATATATTTTGACAAAAAAAAACCTTAGGAAAAAAATATGATCCTTTTTATCCAACTTTTGTTAGATTAGAACATTTATTATATTTTAATTAAATATAAGTTAAAAGTTTCAAATTCAAATTTTAATAATTAACCCATTTTTAATATAGGGTCATACATAAGATAAATTTGACTTTAAATATTACTTATAAATATACAACAATTTCCTACATAATTTTATTTTATATAAAAAATTTATACATTATATAGTTAAGTTTATTTATGACACAACAATGATTCAGTAATTACTTTATTAACTAAAGATTGAAATAAATAATATTATAAATATTAAAATACATGTAAATTGAATCTTTTGGTGCTGTAAAAGAATTTTATTTGTGAATATGACATTTTGGGGTTTATTAAATGTATTTTTATTAAAGTAGTCAAGTTTTTATGACTTTACCAAAAACCAATTTCTAAATAGTGTCAAAATTGACATCAATGGTTTTTTAAAAAAAAAAGTCTATTTTGTTAAATAATATAATAGTCCTAAAAATATATTATCCTTCCAAATGAATTATATATTGATAAAAATGTAATTAATTATCCACTTGAGGTTACCTTGGAATTTTATAATAACTAAATTAACCCTCTGGTAAAAAATACAATAAGACATGGAAATATTAAACTGTTTAACTTAGAGTTAATACCAAAATATAAGGAATATTTTATGACATAAACATGTCTAAAAACTAATGTATGAGATGATTTAGATCCATAGTCATCATATCCAATAAATAGATAAAGTTTGAGATATTATAAAATCTAAAATCATTTTATAATAAATTAATATTTCATGTTTTTTTAAAGTGCCCCTCACCTCTCTTATAAAAGGGAATCCCCCATTCTCATTAATCAACACCTCTAAATCCATTTGACTCATAAAACCACTTACCAAATATCCTCACAAATTCTCTAAATTAATCCTAGAGTCACAAAGATGGTTATTAATACAATATAAATTGTCCTTTTGTGAAAATCAAAAAGAGACACCCAAAGAAGAGGTAATCATTTTGTCCCTACTTTCAATGTTTATTTATTATTGTACTTATTCTTAATAAGTTTTTACCATAATAATAAATCCATAATATAATATATGATGAGATTTTTTTATGATTATTGGACAAAAATATTCCTCTTTTTACCTATCCTATGAAAAAAAATTCCACATGTGTGAGTGCATATGGCTTACCGTCTCCACGCCGTGGTGGAATTTTTTTTTCTGTAAAGATTATTTATATGGGTATACAAATGAATATAATTTATGTAAATAATACATATAACATGATATTTCTTCTTTAAAATTAATATTTTATTCAATTCCATAACATTTTACCATTAAGTAAATTATAATGTCGCTTGTGCGTGCGTACAACTTACCGTATCCACGACATGATGAGATTCATTCTCAACTATAACCATCCGTGAATGATAATATATATATATATATATTATTCACAATTATGATATATAGGACATTTTAAGTCTACTATAATTATTTATATGTTTTTATTTACATAAATTTCTTTCTGTTACTTCCATTCAAAACAATAAGAAAACAGAAACAACGTTCATCCATACGTATGATATACCGTCTCCATGAATAGAATATTCTATTTTATATATCTATCTATTATATATATTTATATTATGAATATATATGATATATATATCACATTATATATTTTTTATGTAATTAAATCATGATCTATGTGATGTGATCAATAATAACAAGTCAAAACACATACGACAATCAAAGCGATATTACCCAAAATATTTCATTAACATTGAATTTTTAATAAAAAGGTAATATAAAGTCATAAAAAATCATTTATGATATGATATATATTATTATGATTCTGATATAAGTTAATAATATGTTTAAAAATATTATATAGGGGTTCTAGACATGTACAAATAGTATCAGATCTATGGTAAGGGTTAATTTCCCAATATAATTATTATCTGAGACTGTTTATGTGTAAGTATATACTGGGAAATATATATCATCCATGTAAATATTCAATTATAATTTTTTTATAAGTAAAATTTTATGGTTTTATGGAAGGTACTCATTAACTATATCATAATTTTAAATGTTTTAAATATATATTTCTAAGCATTTTTAATTATGGTCCTTGTTTTAAAAATGATTTTGAGGATTTATTTATATAGAAATTATTGTTTAAATTGATATTTATTTTAAAAATATTCAAAGTGACATGGAACAATTTGATTCAAAAATCTATTTTAAATTACTACATCTATAAACTGTCTGACTTTTAAATGATTTCAAGGAAAATGGGACTATTTCACTCAAAGAGTTTTTCTGATTATTTTCACCTATGTATACATCCTTTATTATATATTATTCAATATTGATGTTGATTTATTATAATACAATAATCCATATTGTATTGAATTTGTTATGATATGTTTGAATATGTATGTTCTATTTTTATACCATCAATGATTTACGGTTAAAGTATTGACATTTTGTATGCTAGTTTTAATATGAATATTTATGTTATGTATGACCATTTTCATATGAGGAATGAATTAAACTTAGTAATTGATGGGAAAGGCCCATTATAGTCCATAGATGCATAAGTAGGTCTCATGAAACAATCTAGTGTCTTGGAATAAGGCCTTGATATAATATTTGTGAATGGTCTTGGCACAAGTCCTTGACGTAGTAGTTATTTAGTGAGGCATTATACATTCCATCATTAAAAAAGTCGTTATTAAAAGTTATTATTAAACTAGTAGAATATCCATGTACATGTTTATATGGTAATTTTTGATTTTTTTTCATATTATGTTCATGTTTAGGATTAAAAATACAGTTGTTTTATTATACATCTGTCCTTAAAATTTTATAGCTTCTGCTGAATTATTTACCCATACAGAACATCTGAGCTCACCCCTTTGTTATGTTTTATTTTCATAGGATTCCAAGAACTATATTATGATTGATATGTAAGATTAATATAGGGTAATGATGGTATTCTTAAAGGATTATTTATTTTATTTGTAATGTTAGAAAGTTTAATTTAACATTCATGTATGTAACATATTTTCCAAGACTGCTAAACTAATCGGTCCTTCAGGACTTGATTCCTTGTAATGATGCCAATGTATTAAAGTAGTTCATAGATATAAAATGAGGTTATACATAGAAAAGGAGGTAATTTTTTGACCCCATAATAAGTTCACATCATCACACTTTCTTGATTCTCTTATAAAGGATGTCATATATAGAAAATCAGTATAGTTTAATGTGGTATATAACGACCCATACTTTACATACATTTTTATTACTTAAAAATTGAAGCACACTTCTTACAACATATAACAAAACCAGGAAAGGACCATATATGTATAGTGCCTTTAGAAACAGGGAAACATAAATAACTGGTTCATAAAGCATTTACACTCTCTCCCATTTATTTCATTATATCTATAGTCCCTTTTGGAATATCTTACTTAATAACCGTCTTCCTGACCTGGGGAAAGAAAAAAAAACAAAAGGGTGAGCTCAAATGCTCAGTAAGGGTAAACAAAAGAAATATCAATCACATCATATTCATAAGAACATAACTTTTGGAAATCTTAACCTCCAAAAGAGATCATAATTTCATAAAATGGGATAAATCATAGTAGTGAAATGTAATCCCAATAAAAACATGAAACTTTGTGGAATACACATATAATCATACAGAATAATTTCTTATTAGTCAAGACTCATTGTCAAGACTATCTTAGTGGACAAAGTCCATTTCTAAACCAAGTTCACTCCTCATTTCAGTCCTGTTTCACTGAACTGGTTTTACCTGCCGTTCTAGCCATGTCTATCTCATGAGATATAAAATCTTTACCCAATGCATTGGAGGGAGATATAGGTCCCACCCATCTCATAATTATACCATTCTTATGTGTGCCACAAAATCATAAATCATACATCATTTCATAACCCATGTAATAAAAATGGGATTCTTAAACAACATGATAAAAAAATTCATATAAGATAAAGGAATTCATAAAAATACTTCCATCACAACATAATAAAATCAATGTAACAATAGGGATAGAAACAGAACCCTATATTATCTTATATGGAAAATAATTTTGATAAAACACTTGAACTCCATTCTTGAGGAAAATATCCTTTCTACTTCAAAAACATTTTCCTTTCTTAACATGTCATACAATTTTAAACTAAAAGAAGTTTATTAAAAAAACTTGAAAACTTGTAAAGTAAGCTTCTTGGAAATAATTTTTTAAAAATCCATTCATGCCGTATATGTTAAAAAAACATTCTTCTCGTACTTTTGTCGGAAAAGTAAAAAAGTACCTCGTACGAAAAACGACAAAAGATTACTTTCATATCTTTTACTAAAAACTCACCGAAGGGTAAAATTGGATTTAAACAATTGTAGGTGGATGGAAACAATATTACATATCGAGGAAATATGGATGTGGATGATAAAATACACCATAGTAAATACCAAAGTATAAACAATCTCGGATAAAATGAGATTGTGATATTTTCCCTTACCTTAGGTCCGATTTGCATCATAAGTGTCCGAACCTCCTGTATAATGATTTAAATAATTTCATTGAGTTATTCCAGAATCATACTCTTTGTTATGATATCATATATGGTCATATTCTTAGCTTATTATTAGTAATATTTCATTTCTACTTGTTATTCGTGTGTTTATTACTTTTTGTTCTTATGCGTGTTTTGTCGAATAAATTCTTATTCTTCTTTTTAGGTTTTAGATACCTCATTTACAGAATGTTATTAGTGTAATATATATCATATTCATTCATTCAATTCATTTATATAATCATTATGCAATGAAGATCATGTAGAACGAGTCGCATCACATCGTGGGAACGGTATTCCGTACGTACGCACGAGCGATGATATTGTTCCCATGATCGTGGAATTGTATTAGAGTGTATGTATACTATTTCAGAATCAATATCAATTTACAATAATCATATATATTCATTATTTACACCATTATACCCATCCAAGTAAGGTGGTGGTGGAAAATAGATTACACCACGGCGTGGAGACGGTATTCCGTACGTGCGCACGCGCGATGATTTCATTTTCCGTAGGATGGATAGATGGTGAAATAGGGTTGTTTCATACTTATAATAACATATAAGTATATGAGTTATACTGATGTTATTACTTCATAATGAAACAACTAAATAAGAAGAAGTGGAAGAAGAAATAAAGATGAAAGAATCGGTAACGAGCATTACCTCTTCTTTGAAGCGCTTCTTTGAGACCTCCTTTTAGGGCACTAAAATTGGTCTTTGAAGAATACCAGGACCTCTAGAATGTCTCTAGGGAAGTGTAGAAAAGAAATTGGTAGAGTTTGGCCGAGCGTGAAGGCTCAAAGTGGTGTGAGGAAGAGAGGGAGGAGGTTCCCTTTTATAAGGGAGGAGAGGGGCACCTTTGGAATAACTAAAAATATTATTTTATTATAAAGCCAAATTCGGTTTTAAATAGCTCAAAATTGGTTTACTTAAAATATAAGGTGGGGATAGGTCGAAATCCTATCATCCAATAGAATTTAGATGATTTTAGGTTCCTATTTTAACCTTATCATTTAGATTTAACATTAAGTTAAATAATTTTACTTTTACCGTGTCTTCTTGTGTTATTACACTATAAGGTTAATAAACATACTATAACAAGCCAAAAGAACCCCAAGTTGTTTATTATTAATATATATAATTTTTTCTAAGTCATTTGGCCGATCCTTAGATTTTTAGGAATAAAATAACAATTAATAATATAATATTTGTTTTAAAAACTATTTTATGTCAATTTTGACACTATTTAATAATTGATTTTTATGAAAATCATAACAGAATGATTAGTTGGAACAAAGTTAATTAAATCAATAATAACATGTCATATTAACCTATAAAATTAGTGTAATTCATAAAAAATCTCAAATTACATTTATTTGGGTATTTATAACATCAATTATGTCAATATTTATTTAATATGATAGTTACTGCATCATCGTTGTGTCAAAAATAAATTAAATTATTTAATGTCTAAAAATTATAAATAAAATACCATTATGTTGGAGATCATTTTAAATTTCTAATGAATATTTATAGTCAAATTTATCTTATGTATAACCCCATATTAAAAATGATTTACTTATTAAACTTTGATTTTAACTATTTTAACCCTTCTTTAAGTAAATTGATAATAAATGTACTAATCTATTACAAGTGGGCCTAAATGGTCATAATTTATTCCTAAGGTTGTTTTTGGTCGAATTAAACTTATCCAATAGAATTAGGACTTGTGTTAGGGTAATAATAATATCATTTTTACCCTCAATTACCCTATTTACTTTTAACCGTGGTAAATAAAAGTAAAAAGTTACTATTCACCCAAAAATTATTTTCATCTCATTGAACCACATTTTACTTACTGACATCAACCGTGTCTCTCGGATTTTTGAAATTCCACTCATAGAAGCGGTAAAATTAAGTTTTATGAAAAATTCAGTTTTTAACTACCACTTAGTGGTTTCACTATTCATCAAAAATTGAAAGTTTTCAGAAAAATACCAAAATTTCACCCTAGGATAATTTCGATATTCCGAATTCAAAAATGAAGTCCATTTTGAAAAATAAAATTTATAAAATTTCAAAAAGTGGTTATTACTATTCATAATGGTTAGTTTTAATAATATTTTAATAGCATATCATTGTTTAGTGAAACTCGGTATTGCGTACGACGCAAGCTATCGAGGAAGGCAACGATTGCGTGTAAAGCAAGACAATATAGTTTTGTGTGTAGTGAAAGATTTATTTGATGATTTAAAAAAAAATATTTATCATAAAAGTCTCGGGTGTTACATGGTAACATGAAGAGACTATGAATATATATACATGGGAAATTTTTTTGTGAAGTAGACTAAAGAACTGCATAGAATGCGTGTTTCCACAAAATAGTTTTTTTATAAAAACAATATTGTTACGTGATTTAAATAAAGTAAATGTTTATCCTTTTTTGGAAAAGCATAAGAGAACCAATGTGATTGTTTGTTGAATAAAAAAAGTATTTTACTAACAAAAATAAGTTGGATGTCTTTAAGCATCATTCCCATGTTATCCTTACATGAAGATGATTTATGTGAATCAAAATCTATGTTATTTGTGAAACACGATGCAAGAAAGTGGTAGTGTTAAAACAATTGTGTGATATTTTCACGAGTCTTATTGTTACATTGTTTTTGGTTAATATTGCACTCAATTCAAATTATATGTTGAAAATGTTTTGATAGGTGATGTTAAAAGATTTTAAAACACGGATTTGTGACATAATATATTGTGAGTGTGATTTTGATTTCATAAGGAAAAAACAAACTTTGTTAGGTGACAAATATGTTTTTTTCATGGGATTGAGTTTTTCAAAGAATATTTTCATAAGCAGAAGTAGTTTGAATAAGTTTCACTTGGAATTGGTCTGTTATTGTTTATTTATATTTAAATACGTGGAATCTAGAATCAGTGGGAAATTCTAGTATTATATTATTATTGTACCTAAAATATAAGGATTATTTCTATGATTATAGAATCATCATGTAATCTTTCTCATAGTGATTGTGTTTTCTTTGTAAACTAGCATGAACTAATATATTTGTTTTTATGTTACATTGATACCTACCATTAGTTTTTTCGGGATATATTATAAGAATCAGGAGCAGGAAATCCTACCCCTATAAAATTTCATTAATAAAAAAGTAAATAAATCAAAAGAAGAGAAACAAGGGGTCAACAAAGACGCGTGTACAAATCACCATGCGCATCTAAATAAATCAAACCAAAACAAAAGGTCGGTGTAGCAAAGGACCATAATGAGCAAACATCCACAATCAAACTCTTGGATAAATCATCAACAACCTGATTTTCCTCTCTATAAACATGAGTAACAACCAAACAAATCTTCTCCACAAGATTTAGACAGTCATCCCAAGTAGATATCATCCTCCAAGGAACATTCCTTGAACGATTTCTAAGAATATCAACCGCCAAAGTGGAATCAGATTCCATCCATATGTTCATCCAACCATGAAAATAAGCATACCGAATAGCCTTAATCATGGCCCATAACTCTGCCTCAATTGCCAATACATTCCCTAAAAAGTGGTAGAAACAACCTTTAATAAAACCCCTAAAGGTGCGAAAAACACCACCGCAGCCCGAAGGTCCGGATGCACCTGAAGCTGCACCATCAACATTAACCTTAAGACAATGAAATATTGGAGGAATCCACCGTATATACTTCATCATAATCGACTTCTTGCACCGAACAGAAACACCCAAACTTCGCAAAATAACCAGATCTGAAACATCATTCCGCATAACTCCCATTCAAGCCCATGTAGCAGCTAGAACAGTCATATGAAGCTCACGAATGCCAACAAAAATTGGCGTACTTCTGTTATCAAAGTTAAGAGCATTTTGATCCCTCCAAATGAAATTAACTAGCGATGAAACTGCAAAAAGGAGCTGCGGTTTCACCTGAGAGCTACAATTATCTCTAGAAATCGAGTCCATCAACTGTCCAAAACTCTCCAGATTCAGGAGACATCCAAAAATATCCAGTAAATAATTCTATAGACCAGATGAAGAGCGACAAGATATGAAAAGATGATCAATAGTTTCATCATAATCAAGACAACGAATGAAAAAAGGTGCAAGAGACTTTTAGGGATATAACTAACCAACCCACTTGTAATTTTTGATTAATATTTAGTGTAGAAAATGTGGCTCGAATCAATCCATCCACAAAAATTATGTAGTAATCTTTCTTGGGTGTGAACCATGTAAAAATATTTTTTTTGTTGGGATCAGACTCTAATAAATCATAACAGGTGTATTTCAATGTAAAATTATTAAAAAAACAATAGTTCCAATAATTTACCCCTTATTAGTACAAATATTTCCATGATACTTCAGTTAAGGATACAATATCATCTTTAAAAATAAGAATACGTGAATTTTTTATTTAGATTAATGCTTCATTGAGCGGACTTGTGTGTATATTAAGGAAAGATGGCCATGTTATCACATGTGAATATTTTCAATTGAAACCCCATGAGTATAATTATGCTACACTTGATCGTGAGATGGATTTAGTATTTTGTTTCATTAAAAATATTTAAACATAATTTATACAGGTTTAAATATGAAATATATGTGGTTAAAAAATATTAATGTATATATTCATGGAAAAAGAGTTTAACCTGAGGTAGAGAAGATGGATAGAAATGAATAATGATTATGAATGCATAATTTACTATCATTTTTATAAATGAAACTATAAATTTCATTCCTTTAGTAAAAAAGTTAATTCATCATTTATTATGGTATTACTAGAAAATTATCCTTTATATAATAATATAATAAATTTTAGACTTGAAATTAGGTATAGATTAAATTCTTATATTATCTTCTTATATCATTAAAGTCATCTTGGTTATGAAAAAAAAACGAGGCTTGAAAAGAATATCAATAATTGTAATAAATAATTAAAGTTTTACAGAATGCTATGTTTCCTAGGTTAAATATATATAAATATGGTGTTAAAAGATTTTGATGGAGTTTATGTGGGCCATGTGATTCCAATTTCAAGAAGGAATTATTAAGAGATATTAAGATAACTCCATTTTATGTTCATACTATCAGAATTGTGAGGTATAAAGTTATTTGGGAATATTTTAGGTTAGAAGGAATATCGAAATATTGATATAATTTTTCCACAAAATATTGGAATTTCTATCAAGTTAAAGATATATTAAAATTGACTGAAGTTATACTTCATCATTTTTATCATCCATAATGGAAGTGGGAAAATATATATATTTTTTAGTGTGATTACAAAATATTTATCAATATAAAAATGGAATTTTGGTTATTGTTGATAATTTAATAGAAACATCAAATTTCCTACAATAAAATATATTATGTATTCTTATCATCATTGAAAACATTATCTTAAGTGTATAGTCTAATTACATTGTGTTCCCCTATCCATTTTGTTTAATTTTGATCACCAATTTACTTCAATTTTTTGGAAATTACTTCAAAAGTCTTTTCGTACAAACTTTAATTACAATATAGGTTTTCATCAACAATTTGATGGATAGTAGAAATGACTAATTCATACATTTGATTATATACTTTAGGATTTATATGTTGATTATTAATGAATTTGTGATCAGTATCTTTCATTAGTGGAATTTTCTAACAACAATTTTCTTCATTTTGGTATACAAATGTAATAATTTAAGGAATTATATGAAAAATATTTCCAGAACCTAGTAAATTGGGGTGATGTTTGTGATATGAAATTATTCGTACCATAGTTGGTAGAAAAAATTGTTTAGATGGTAATGTTGATTTAATAGAGACAATTTAAAAATCAAAGTTGGAATTAGTGTTATGCATATGATTAATGGAATGATACCTCATTTGAGGTAACATATCATGTTTTTTAAGGAATAACCATTTCAAAGTGGTATATACATTTGAAAAAATGAATATAATGTCGGTGGTTTGTTATTCGATATAAAATTATAGAAAAGGTAATATCATTTTATTATATAATATATTTTAAACAAATATTATCTCATCTACATTATGTGTTTCCTATTTTGTTTTTAACAATTTATATACCTAATGCATCCCATGTGCTCAATCATGAAGTGGTATTCTTATATGAAAAATATATTATTAGGAAAAGTTTGATAAAATTTTGGATCAAAATAACAGGGTAAGGTAAAATAATATGACTCACCTAGATAGGTTTTTTTGGAAGAATCTCTTGATTTTGGATGCAACATGGGAATCATAAAATGGTACTATAAATGAATTCACATACTTTTTTATGTAACAAAGAATATTTCAAGGATGAAATTTCTTAAGGTGGGAAGAATGTGATACAATAGTTATTAATATAAATAAATCAAGCATATGAATTATAATGATTCAATTCATGAATTAATATTCATTATATTTTAAAAAACGTTTTGATAAATGTTTTCACACAAAATTAGTATAGTTTTATTTAACTAAAATGTTTTTCCAAGAAATCATATGGTTTTATTTAAAATAAAAATGTAATTATTTTAGAAAATTAATTTTTTTGAATATTATATTTTTTAATTATAATATCAAATATAACTTAGGTTTATTTTTTGTGATTTTGTCTAAAAATATATTTTTTGGAGTGAATATAGAAAATAACATTTTTTTGTAGAATTATCATTTCCTTTCATTAAATCAAATAATTTAAAAGTTTCCTAATATTTTTCATTTGTCTAAAGATTATTATAATTTTTATTTTGTAAATATAATATAAATAATTCTATAACAATCAAAATTATAATCTATTTTAGTATAAGATCATTTTTTTACCAAAAAATGAATTTTTCTAAAAATTATGGTGTGATTTATTTTTTACAAATATATTAAAATTTGATTCATAAAATTATAATAAATTAATTCTCATAAAATCAATTATATATTTATATTTATAATATTCAAATTTACTAATGAGGTAAATTCCATTTTGGTGACAATATACACTAG
Source organism: Viscum album (assembly GCA_963277665.1). NCBI lineage: Eukaryota > Viridiplantae > Streptophyta > Magnoliopsida > Santalales > Viscaceae > Viscum > Viscum album. Next base: position 1,658,090,724 of record OY728119.1, read on the forward strand.
CCATATTAAAAATGTATCACCATGGTAAAGGGTAAATCATGTTAATTAACGTAAAAACAAAGTGATAAAGACACAAAATATTATTGTAATTCATATTATATTATTGTATTTTAATATTTATAACCATATCATAGAAATTTTATTGTTCAAGATCCACATTCCAAATATTGATACATTGTGATATTTAAATTTTGAGTATAATTACAATTGTGACCCTCCATATACATATAAAAGGGAACCTCCTATCCTCCCTTAATAAAAGAATTTTAGACCAATTTTTCACCCAATATCTACCAACCACTCCCCTACACATCACTAATCATATATTAGAGGTCTCGGTCTTCTAAAAATTCCAATCCAATTCAGATTATGTTTTATGAAAAATTGATATATCTTAGGAGAATGTATAAGTCATAGAAATGTTATTTCAAGATTATTTATTCATCTACCTAATTTAAATGTTATTGAAACATCTTTGAATAATACCAATAATATTATAAATATAATAAATTACTATTATGATATTTGTAAAACCCTTTTATTCATGTTTCTATATTATAGAAATGAAAATGATTCTTGTGCGTGTGTATGGAATACAATCTCTATGAAGATATGTGATTAATATTTCATTATTAGATCATATGATTGGTTATAATGATTGTAAAAATAAATATTTATGAAATGTAATAATTAATTATGATTTTAAAAATATATTTTATCAATTACCTTAGGTAGAATCCAACCCAAACTTCCATATAACAGGGCCCCAAGGTTGTTTTTCACATGAAATCAAGCACATATCCCCAAATTCTAAAGGCTGATGACTAGTAGTGACGACCTTAGGTAAGTTTTTGGGGATAAAATTCCCTCATTTTCCTAGTTTATTCAAACAACATATATATATATATCCAACATCATAAGAAATGAAATGTTTTGGATAATAGCAGAAAAAAATCATAAAAATTATAGATAATAATCTAAAGTGTAGAATTTTCATAAATTAATAGAATAAATTTATGATGATACTATTTCATGTGTTATAAAAATATCATGCATGGGTAGTGGATAAAAACATATACAACATTTTTTTAAAATAAGAAAAAATGGAAAAACTTTTTGGTCTAGACTCTTTAGTATGTTCTGGGTCCTCTTCTCCAAAATCCATCCTTTAAATTTAAATCAAGATATTTGAGATAACAAGTTCAATTTATTAGAAACTAATATCATAAACTAAACTCTAGTACCAAAGGTTCCCTAGTAGGGTTCAAGATATAATATCAGTAGTTTGGAACCTATATTGTCAAGACCTTTCCATTTCATGTAGTAATAAATAAGTAGTATTCTATATTATAATTTAAATGTAGTATAGAATAAATAAAAAATTAATTGGACTGAGTTTTTGTAGTAAATGTTTCCACTGAACCTACATCATCATATTCTAGTGTGTCTGAATGAAATGAACATCAAATGGTAAAGTCAGTATGGTAAAATTCAATTAGCTAGAATTTCCCCAAGCTTGAGTTTGGGATATGAAAAAAGTAACTACATTTATACTAACAAGGGCCATTCTTATATTCCATAATTTTCATTTTCATTTTATTGATTCAATTTAAAATCCATTTTACAAAAAATAAAGAAATATATTGATCCTATTTGTGACAATTCAACGGGACTATCCATTTATCACTGAATTGGTTCATCAATGACCAATTGGAAGGGGTGTGTTAATGATCAATCTAGTATGAAGTTTCATGTATCACCTCAATCATGGTGTGAAATAATAATCTTCTATCATTTTAGTCCATTCCTAGTATCACACGTATGAGCCCGAGACTCTCTCTGGGCATGGTTTAACCAAATGGGCCTTATATCCCACCCATATATTCTCCACTTGGGAACCGACGTCACTATTTTGGAGTTATACATAAATAACACTCATAGAACCCATCCCAATAACTTCTGGTTTCATTTCCTGTTGGCCTACTAAAACCAAAAAAATATGTCATAGTGTCCTGAGATATCATCATAGGGGTCCTTAATTCAGATCCGAATGATTGAAATTCAACTCTAAAAAAAGACCAGAAAAATAATTTCATAATCAAAAAGGTCGGGTGAAAGTCTATATCATTCAATTAAACCCATTAGATCATATTAGGAATCATTTTTTAATCATGTCATTAGGTTATCCATTTATGTCATAGGGCATAACTAAAAAGCTTCTAATCAGTTCATTTCATTAATCTGTATCACTAAGGCATGATTCATAGGGTCAAAATCATAGTTTTTTCATGAAATGAACCACACAATGGTCTCAATAAATTCATCATATGATGAAACTATATAAGGGTATGAATCCAAATTAGAAAAATGGGAAAATAAGGGTCTCAAAGGTGTATCTCAACAAAAGGGGTTTCTCAATCCCAGGTGATCGACCTCATAGGTGATTCAATATCAATTATGATCATAGAATATAGGTGAAAAAAAAATTTAATTATCATTTTAGAGGCCCCACCGGAATAGACCAAAGAAAAGTATAATGACACAATTCATGAAAAGCAATGAAACAAGGGAAAAAAAGAATAACCACCTAACTTAACCTCATAAATATTTCCTCATACGGTTTCAATCATTGATTCAACCTAGATTATAAGAAATTGATGACACAATAAATTTACCTAATTTTTTTGGAAATCCCATTGCACCAAAATAGAACAATAGATTCGAGGATAAACTATAGTAAGATACAATAGTGGGGATAACATTACCTTAAGGAGTCCAACACATCAGATAGATTGAGAAATTGACACTAGATGGATGCTCCACCTTGATTACAAGTTAAGGGAGGAGAAGGGTATAATAAAGGAGGATAAATATAGCCAGTAGAGGAGAAATAAGAGATAACAAAGAAATTATTTAAAAAATAAAGATGGTGAATATTTAATTTCACCTGATTTTAACACAGCGCAAGGTTGGCCTCACGGTTTGCCCAAACTGTGCGCCAACTGTGCACAGTTTACTTTTATTAAGGATCACTGCACAATTTATCACATTTTTTGACTTACCATGCCAAAATGATGAAAACAACAATTTCATAAAACTCTATAACCATGCATGGTCATACGCCCAAGGTCAAATGGTTTTTAAAAACCTGTATGGCCCCACCTACTCTTCATGTTTCATGGTTTTGGACTCCAAATGAGCCTCAGACTCTCCCATTAACTCATAAAAATGATTAGTAATCATATTTATGGATATATAATGAAATTAGAGAAAACAAATTAAATGGATTTAACTTGTATAATATTTGGTACATTACACCTTATACGTCTTTATATCTATTGCAAATTTATATCACCACTTGTGTGTACATGTTGAATACAACCTCCATGAAGGGATGTGATTAATTTTTCATTTAAATTTTATATTGATATATATAATAATTAACACAATGAGTAAATATGATATTTATAAATTATATAACATATTTTAAAACTAATATGTTCTCAATTTTATTTATTTCCTCCTATTTTATAAAATGAAAATGATGTTCATGTGTATGTATTATTTATTGTCTATATTAAATAGAATAGTTCCTTTCCCATATCCATCATTCATGGATTGTTTTATAGGTAAATATAATTTATAAATATAAAAAATATTAAATTTTTGATATTATTGAGGTAATGTAACTATAACCCCTTCACCCATGGTCATTGAACAAATGTGGTTTTTAGATTATTAATCGAACGAGCCCAAAACATCCACATTGAAAATAACCATTTTGTTAACTAAATAAAACATGTTAATATATAAAATTAAAAGATTTTTGATAATAAAATTAACAATAAAATGTTTATTATTCAAGTATAACGATAATATTTTTTTTGGAGTCATAGAAAGTATAAAGAATTATATAACACAATGTAATGTATTTCCTATTAAAAAGTTTTTTTTTAAAATGTATTATATTTTTTTGACCATGTTATTTGAAATGTTTTCTTGAATATTTTATTTAGGATTCAATTATTTTAAAATCCCATGTTTTAACATATTTTAATTTTATTAAAAAGGTTTAAAATGGTTTGTCTTTAACTTTTATATATGGGTTAATTTCGACATTTTCAAAAGAACAAAAAGAATATATTTTTAATTTATATAATTTTGCAATATTTAAAAATTCTAATAGAAATTAATTTTTTATAATGATTAGTCTCAAAAAATACATGGTTAATTTCATTGATAATATCCCTCAATACTGTGGATTTTTATTAATTTTTTTTATAAATTAATGATTTACTTTTTTCATCATCATGAGTGAACTGAATTTGTTTTTTCTTATGGGATTGAATTCAAATTCAAATGGGTTTTATGATAAATGTGAAAAATATATGTTTTTCTTCATAATATAGTTTTTGTAAATATTATATTAATGATTTGTGATACTAATATATTTTTAGGATGAATGAACCCCATATAGCTCTCTATTGCATTGGGTAAATTGAGATATTTTACTCATTATGGGTTTCTACTATGTGATATTGGGATTCTCCAATTATGTGATCCCATTATAAATATTGTTTTAATTTTTTTTAGTTATTAATTTCCAAGGTAATTACATGATATGATTTTAATTGTTTCTAAAATAAATATTTTTATTTTGAAAGGTAATAAAATGAGATTATATTTTTTTATAATGATTGTAAACTTTTTTTATAAAGTTGAAAGGATTATTTTTCAAGGAATGATATTATTTTTATCATGTTTTCCAAGAAACCATATGATTTAGGTTTTTTACATTATAATTTTATATAAAATTAATCAGGATATTGAAAAATAAATTAAGTTCTTTTCATGGGAATCTAAACACATAGTTGAGATCAAATTTTTATTTTGAAATGGGATAATATTCATTTGCAATTTTATGTTTTAAACTTAAACAAATGTTTTTATTTTATTTTATACACCTAATTGAGCTTTTTTTTCTTATCCCACATTTATAAGGATTTTTCATAATGATTATGACTGGTTAGAAAAGATAATAATGTCAAACTGTCACATATTGGAGTAACATTGAAGGAAGCGTGTGTGTATTTATAATGAACATGTGTTGTTTAAAAAATTGATACATTGTGGAAATATACCATTTTTATGAAAATGATTACATAATTATCTTAACATTCAAACTGAAAAGACCATGGAAAAGTATAAAAGTGAAACCCTTAATATGAATCATGCAATTATATGACCATTAAGGTATGAATTGTAATATATGGTATTATAAAAAAGGATTATGTGACATTAGATGGTATGTTAATGTTAAAAGACACATTAATGATAGTCTAATTTAAGGATATATTATTTTGAAATAGGTTTTTGACGATTTTCATGTTACTTTATTTATTATTTCTCTATTCCAAGTTGTTTTTATATAAGAATTTGGGAATCTAAGGTATAAAGACATCCACATGAAAATAAAGTTCCAAATTAGAAGCATAGAATTTTTAGAATATATAATATTTTAGTCATGTTGGCTTAGTTGGAGAAAGAAAATTACATTGTAACCGATTAACCAGAAGAGTTTATTCCTCTATAGAGGAACATGTCTATATTAGTTAATTTTCTCAAATTACACCCTCTGAAATTATATGGATCCACATACCCTAGGAATGAAAAAAGAAGGTGTAATTAAAAACAAATATATTTGATTTTCTATAATGTTCAAACCCATTAATTTATCAATTTTTTGGGATACAAAACAATTTTATTCATGGGTAATGAATAATAAATAATGTGATAAAATTATTCTAATTAAATTGATCCTATTTAATGATGACTTCTCCTAAATTTATTTTCTAAATTTTTATCATAATATTTTATGCAAATTCTATTAATTGAAGAAGAATGTGGGATATTTTTTTTATTCGTAAAAATATAGTTTTACTAGATTTGTCAGGAATAAATGAAATTTTATTCTAGACCATGGTAGTAAAATTTATAAAATTTAATCATGATTGAAGCTTTCACACCTAAATATATATTTTAATCCTTTGTTTTAGACTATCTTTTGGATATTGGTTTTTCTCTTGAGTTACGGGTGATCTAGATTTAAATTTTATTTTTTGGAGGTTTGTATGTATTTTGGAAACATTCATGTTTAGAGTGAAATGTGTGAGGAGGAGGTGGCTAAGAAAATGATATTTTAACACCCCTAGTTGAAGATTGTTATGGTATAGGTTTTTTGGACACTTTTACCCTAAAAATTATGATTTATTTGGGTCAAGAGATGATTTCTAGGGATTTTTATAGCACACATAGTTATGGTGGAAAATTAATTTAATTGTGAACCTACGTGATCAGGGGTCACATGGATTGGTTGTATAGTTTAACTAACCATGCAGCCTATGTATGTAGCTCGTGCAACTCTAAAGGATGGAAAATTTCATAGTCTATTAAATTGTGTGGCCTAAACATGAAACCCACTCGGGAAAGGGTATTTTGTAAAATTGTCCTTTTGTTTTTGGGTTTCTTCACATAACCTCTCCATCTAAACCCTATAAACAAAACTCCCCCTATGGTGGATTTTGTCTCTTCTAATCCCCTCTGTGCAAGAATCAAGGTTTTTTATTGGTGATTCCTTACCCAAATAAAATAGATATAACTCATCTCTCTTTCTCGTTTAAATTTATTAAATTTTTTTCCTTTCTCATCTAACCCTTTTTTCCATGTTTAGTCAATATGGATACCTTGGGTGGTGTGATTTGGGAGTTTTTCCTTCTTAGAAAACCTTTTAGATCTTCATTCTTCTTAAATCCTTTGTGGAGTCATTTCGTGATGGAATTGTGGATTCACAAGTGGTTTGAGGTATGTTTCCTTTACACTTGCATTTATGATTTAACATTCATTGGTTTCTTACTTTTTTCGCCTTCATTATATGATAAATAATAATATATGATCATTTTATTGATTTTTTTGTCTGAAAAGTGATTATTTCATTATTATTTTAAATTATATAGGCTTGTTTTGTTAAATATTACACACCATAAGTTCAATGTAATTCCCTTTTTTTCTTTCATGAGTGATTAATGGTATAAAAGTAATGGTTTGGATATATTAATAATTACTTGGCATGTGAAATGATGACTCAAGTTCACATGAAGGGGTTTCGAGCTCTTTTCAATTAAAATAAATGTGTATTATGATTCTGAACGTGGGTTGACATGGAATGATGGATTATGGATGATTTGAAATTTTAATAATAATGGATTTGGATTGTAAATTTGGTATAAATTTATCAATATAATAATTTTATAAATGGGTTTGAAATAGAATGTGGTGTGTTTTCAACATTTGGAATGATAATTTGTTTCTACAAAAAGTGATGGTTTTGTGAAATGGTCTTGAGGCCTGATTGAGACTTTTGAGAAAGTGGTAAAAGTTTTTATTTTGAAAACCTTCATTTAATGATTCTATTACCATGGTAATGTTTAATGGGTGAGTTTTCCTGACTATGGAATCCTTCAAATCCATTATGAGAATCAGATATCCTCAGTATGGACACCTTTGAGATCTATATGATCAATGGTATGAGATCAATCCTTAAGGGGCTTAGGTGACTCATGTTGTTGAATTGTTATCTATCAATGTTATTGGATGCTTGGTTGGAATCAGATGTCTCCACCATTATTCATGAGACATGTGATCCTATTATAGAGATAGAATTTGATTATAATGATTTCTAAACTTTATAGATTATACACTACCTAGTGGCCCATAGTAGGTGGATATATTAGGTTTATTGCTATGGGATTTTCCCCTTTGTTTCTCCTGAGTTAGGTTGGCCGATAGTATTTAGTATTTTTTATTTCATCAAAAGAGGTATTATTTTGGGGACGGTTATCATGTATTAGTATGTTCTATATTATACATGATCTCCTTGGGTCACCCATGTCTTTTGTAATATATGTAATTACAATGTATGATTGAGATACATTTATACTCTTGTGTGTTTAATTCAATTTCTCATATTATGTGATTGTCATAGTGCTCTCACATGTGGTTCTTTGAATATGATGAGTTGGCTTCTAAAATTTTCTGTAAAATTGATTCAAAGTAAAGATATTTTTTACTCTTTTGTGCTATTTTGAAATTAAAATATCACTTTCCCATTGAAAATGTTATTGTTTCATTAATGGAAACAAACTTGGTTTTTTTATAAAAATTGAAATGGATTGTATTTTGTTTTAAGGAAAAAATGTTTAAGAAAGATTACATTTATATATTGTACTAAAAAAATGAAATTGATGTTTATTTTATTTTAAAGGATGGTCATTCAGAATTGATGTGTTTGGGCATGCATACTGTGATGTAATACTAATGCCTATAGTTTATTCTTGTTTTTAGTTTGTGGTGTAGGTCTCATATTGGTTTTAATCAGTAGCATCCTAGGTATTTATAGAATAACACTGTTTCATATCTATCATTACTTAAAAATAAAATATTAATTTTATGTTAAAGAGCACATTTTGTCTGATAGTGTACTCAACACAAAATAACATGTTTCTTTGAAATCATATGTTTCACACATCTTTGATTTATACCGGAAAATAATATAATAATATTATTATTTTAAATGGTAGTTAACGCCTATCCTTTGTAATAGAGAGAATGAACAGAACTAAATACAATATTTTTATACATGTTTGTTAAATGTTTTATATTTTTCCAATAAATTATATAGGCTTAAAATGAGAATGAATCTAATTTTATGTATAAAATACTCTAATATTTTTTAAAGGTCAGTTTACTACCTTTTTATGGAGAACTGATTTTAAATATATTTTTTTTAATTTTTATTGATCTATTTGAAAAAAATAAAATTATTATTTAGATTTAGGACATAAAAATTTACTTTGGATGAAATTTTGGTATTTTTCTAACAAATGTCATATTATTATGAATAATGAAAAATAATACATTTTAATTCGAAAATTCCTTTTAATATAATTTATTTATATAGTTAGATTTTTATTTTAATTGTTTTTAAAGATTAGTTGGATTATGTCTTTATCATTTAATCTAATTATGGTCATTTTATTTAATTTCAATTTTAAATTAGATATGAACACATGTCAATCTTTGGATAGATATTACTTCTTAAAAAACCCGTTTTTTGGTTTTGAAAACAGAAATTAATTTTAAATTAATTTATTCTAATTCCGTGTTTTGAATTTGGAAAAATAGATTCCATATTTGGAATTAGGAGGTCCAAATTTTGTAAATAGGAACCTTTTATTTTTAGACATTATGAATAGTAACTTCAGTAATTAATTTATTTACCATAGTTAAAGGGTAAATATGTTAAATAAATGTAAAGAATAATATTTTAATAATAATGAACTATGCTAATACATGTACTAAACCTATTTGATGACACATTTCTGACCATGGGAGTCCTTTGGACTATTTTGGGACCCCATGGATCCACTTAAATGAGAAAATGGCATTATATAAAAATTAATTTCATGTAAAGAAAAATGTAACATAAACATGTATCTTTTAGTCTAACTATTTTTATATGGGGTTATATAAGTTATCATTTTGACTATAAATAGAAATTAAAAATTTAAAAAAATTCCTCATCATGGTATTTTATTTATAATTTTTAGACAGCAAATAAATAAATTTATTTATAACACAATGATGGTGTAGTGATTACCATATTAATGAAGAATTTAAATAAATAAGATTATAAACATTAAAATAAATTAATTTTTAATCTTTTTATGATATCCACAAAATATAGGGATTATTATGTTTTTTTATATTTTAGTTAATGAAGTTATTTACAAATAATAAGGTTTTATGGATTTTTAAAAAAGCCATGATATAAATAGTATAAAAATTGAAAAAAATGTTTTTTAAAAACAAATACTATTTTTTATAAGATATAATAGTCCAAAAAATATAAGATTCGACCAAATGAATTATAAAATTTTATATATGTAATTAATTAACCACGTGAGGTTAGATTAGAATTTTATAGGAACTATATTAACTATATAGTATGAATAAACAAGAAGACGTGGTAAGAGTCATATTTGTTAACTAATGGTTAAAGCTAAAATATAACGTTAAATTTCTGACCTAGACTGGTGTAAAACCTATTGGATGAGGTTTTATCAACCCAAATCATCTCATATTTGAGTTAAATGAATTTTTTATCTTTTAATAACTAAAAATAATTTTTTAATAAAATAATATTTCAATACCTACCTAAAGTGCCCATCCTCCCTCTTATAAAAGGGCATCACATCTACCCATTTAATCAAACCTATCAACCCGTTGTCTCAACCAAAATTAGGGAACATAATATCCCAATATACCTATATTACTCCTATAATACTTAACCTAGGAATAAGGCAATTAAATAAATCCTTTTGTCTTAAATCAAAGAGAGTTACCCGTTTTAAGAGGCAGTTTCTTCTCTAAAGTTCCCTTCCACTATATTACATATTCACTCTGTATTATATTCTTATTAATTGATTATATAAAAAAAACTATATATAAAATATTCTATTATGTTTCTATAAGAATTATTGTAACTACACTAACACACACCTCCATTTAATGGATGCGAACATACTCTTTCTGTGTACATAGATCTAATGCCTCATGAAACGATGATTGTTTGATTTTCCTCTACCATCACACATTGTGTACATTATGATGGAAATATATTTATATATTATATATATTATATATATATTGTCTCTATGATACTATAATTTTTATTTAAAGACATACCTTTATGATTTTCATTATATGTAAATACGATAATTTCATTTGAGGATGTCCGGACTACTACCCCCTAAAAATGATATGGCTCGTTCATTTCATAGATAAAATATATAAAATACGGTGTTAGTGAAATTATGTAACATACATATATCATATGATATTATACTGGAATTATAATATACATATGTATCATTTAGTTTTTATTTCTTTAATATGAAAAATAAATGATTATAGCGTTAATGCATACGTGTAGATTACTATCTCCATGAATGGTACATTTCATTTCTTATCTCCAAATGTCATGGGCTATTATAAATATATATATACAAGATATATATGATATTTAAATCATGAATACTATTTTGGAGATAATGTAATTTTGACCTCATGGACAATTTCAAATTATGACAAGATCATTTTCGACTCAAGTTCACAATATTGACAAAACAATCGAAATTAACATAAATAATAATGTAATTTTCATAACAAGGTAATGAGTCATATAAAAAGAATAATAAACAATAAAAGGTTCTTAAGAAAGTATAAATTAACATAAGTTTGTTATTCAATTATAACAAGGAACATACGTGATGAATCAAACATAAGGTAAGGGACTTCATCTCAATCTCTATTCATTGAGGCATATTTTGATAATATAAACCTCCTTTTACATTTCGTATAATAAACCCCTTTTACTTTTACTTTCTTTCAAAGGTAATATTTTATCTACGAAGCATTTTACTGGAAGAAAAAATGAATATTTTTAACGTATGCTGCGACAATGACTTCTCCACCGCCGTAATCATTATTTGGCTTCCTCTATAAGCCTCAATGTTTTTAAAAGGAAAAGAAATAACTTATTCCATTTTTTGGGTGTTTTGGTATTGAAAATGGTTTTTTAAATGGATTGTGTTTTTCAATATCTTGAAATGATTTCTTATCATTGAAAAAATAAATATTATTAGTGAAATGTTGGTATTTGCAAAATTTTATGTTTTATGAATATATAATGATACTTGGACATTTGAAGAGTGGTTACGTGATAAACCAATGATAGTGGTCACATGTTAAACCAAATGGATGATGGTTCTATAATAAACTGAGGAAAGGTGATTAAATTATAACCTCAAATGCATTGGGTATGGAAATCAGTTGTATAGATATTCTATTTAGTGACATGTGTGGATGTCGATGGTATAGTAATTCCATTTAAGATTGTTTATGTCCCAAGTTCCCTTTATATTTTATATATTTCTTTCTATGGGATTTTAATAATCATTTGGATACAGAAAGTGTAAGCAATGAGATTATATTCAGTGAAGTATATTTACCACTTCTTAAAGGTGAAAAGTATTACTTTATAATAATGAATTCATGGTTTTCATGTTATACCAAGACTAATAGTTTTATTTATTCATGTATCCCTTACTGAAAGTTTTATTCTCATATCATGTTTTGAAATGTTTTTCATAAGACATAAATAATAATAGAGTAATGGATGGGATCATGGAAAAGTTATTCTATTAAAACATGGAACGATTTCATATTTCATTTTCAAGAGTTTCTGTTTTATAAAAAATGATTTTCAGTAGAAGTGTCTAATTGTAATATTCATGCTGTTTTTTATATGTTATAAACTAATTATATAATTCTTTAAACTTGGAAAGATCATCCATGTGAATTTTCAAACTATCGACTAATCTCAAGATTATGTAATGTATAATGTTGGTGACTTATAGTTGGTATAAGAGGCCAGTTTATATAATTGTAGGAGTTGGAATATTATTAATAGAATATCCATAAAATATTTTTACTTTATGGTCAAATAGAAATGAAATAGAATTTTAATATTACCGGGTTTTTTTATCTATGATATGGTTGTTCCGAATGGTTTTCTATAGAGGAAATAGGGAAGATGTGCTAGGAGGGAATACAGAGGGAAATAACCTTAAAAATAAACATCCTGAGATGGTTGGAATCAAAACTAAATAGTTTTTCTCCATAATAGAATAGTTTATTTTGGTGATAAACTGTGGTGGTGTCCATTCACGATATCATCTTGATTAACTGCAAAAGCATTTTTCGTTCATTGATCATTTCATGAGGCAATGTCCCCAATCATTTAGAGGATCATCTAACCCTATGCAACCTGAGTGGTGGATTAAATAATTGGAAATTATTTGGATGTAAAGGGTTGTTCATACAATCAAAAGTCTAGTGTTTCTATTTATCATTTTGAAGATAAAGATGATCTGTAGTGGTTAATGATTTAAAATATCAATGTAAGTGAAGATATTGATTCCATGTAGTGGGATAAATTTAAGTATATCTTCCTTGATAAATATTTTCTTAAGGCTATTCGACTTGGGATGGAAAAAAATTAGTGTAATTGATACAAAAGGAGGATTATTAGATGGCTTCATATGAAGAATGAATCACCCTTTTTTTATGGTGTATCCTAAATTTTATCTGGGATACTGATTGTAAGATTAGTCAGTTTAACTAAGGATTGAAGCTGAAATATTGAAGTGCATTAGTTTCTCATGAGTACAAAATCTATGATAAACTTGTTCGATGTGATGAGAAGGTAGAAATGGAGCTTTCTAATGAGCATGTATCCATTGAGATAAGACAAAATGATTGATCATGTTGGTATAAACTAGGAAATAATTCATCAAAGAAGCCTGGGGGTAATAAAACCAAATTTCCAACTGGTGATAAGTGTGGTAAAAAGAATCATGGAGAATGTCTCTCAAAGTCCAGAAATTTCTTTTGATGTGGTGAAACTACTCATATTTCTCATAACTATAAGTAATATTATTGGGAAGGAAATGAAAAATTGGCGGTAAGATGCTTCAATTGAAATGAGTTAGAACATTATGCCAATGTTTGTCCAAAGTTGATTACAAAGGGTGGAAACCAGCAAGATCAAAAGAAGATGGGCATGGGAAAATCCTTTGAAACGACTATGATTGATGTGGGATGGTCAAACGAAGTGGTGGAATGTATGATAAAGATTTCTTCAAAATATTCCAATACTTTATTTGACTCTGGATCATCACATTATTTCATTTCCTAGATCTTTTCAGGATAATTGGATATAGAACCTCATGAAAGTGATATAGAACATTTCAAAAAAACTCATGGTGGAAGTATAAAAGAATCCAAGATTTATAAGAATCATCCTAAAAGCATTTGTGGGATAATTTTTATGGAGAATCTTGTTGAACTTTCCATAGTGTAATTTGATATCATTTTGTGTATGTATTGGTTTTCAGTTTATAATGACAAAATAGATTGTAAATACAGAAATTTTTTTTCAATGATTTCATATCTTTGATAACATATCAAGAAGCTGAATGATTGATTAAATATGGTAGTGAAAGTTATCTGGGTCATGTTTTTGAAAAGAAAGAAATAGTTTTTATTGGTGACATTCCAGTGCTGAATGAATTCACATATGTTTTTCTGATTAATTTCCTAGAATTGTTCCAAATCAGGAGGCATAATTAACTATTAATTTAGTACATATTGTAAAACTAAGTTTTAAACCCCCTTTTCGAATGGATAAGGTATAAATAGTGGAATTAACAAAATAAGTTCCAAGAATTACTTGAAAAAATATTCAATTAACCTAGCACTTCACTATGGGGTTCCACAGTTATATTTTTAAAAAAAGAAAGATAGTTATATGAGATTATTTATTGATTACAGAGCATTGAATAACATCACTATTAATAACAAGTATTCATTGCCTCATAATGATTATTTGTTTGATCAGCTCCCTGGAGCTTAGTATTTTTCAATGATTTATTTGAGGTCCAAGTACTATAAATTTATTGTTAATGAGGATGATATTCTACACACATCTTTTCTGAACTAGATATGGGTATTTTTATTTTATAGTTACACCCTTTGGGTTATCAAATGAACCTGCTGTATTTATGAATATCATGAATGGAGTATTTCACCTGTTTTTGGATCAGTTTGTTGTTGTTTTTATAGATGATATCCCGGTATATTCTAAAAGCATAGAGGAACATGAATGTAACTTAAGGATTGTTTTTCAAACCTTAATAGAAAAAAATTATATGGATAGTTTAGTAAGATGGAATTTTTTTGAAAAAAAATTCATTCCTTGGTCATATTATTTATAAAGATGGAATTACTATTGAACCTTTTAAAATAGATGTTTTTGAAGAGTGTCCAAGAACTACCAATATCACATAGATTCTTTGTTTTCATGGATTAGTGGGTTATTACCGAATATTTTTTTAAATGTTTCATGGTTATCTATCCCATTAACTATGAAAACATGTAATGGAGTTATGTTCATTTGAACAAATGAATGTGTTTATTTTTTTCAAGAATTTAAAGGAAGATTGGTAAATGCTCTAGTTTTGGCCTCATATTCTAGGAATATTGAATTTGTTATCTAAAATGATGCATCATTAAAAGGACTTGGTTGTTTCCTAATGAATAATGATTAGGTAATCACTTATTCGTCACGTCAGTCAAAACCTTATGATCTAAATTACCCTACACATGATTTTAAATTCTCTACTTTTATTTTTTGTATTAAAATTTTTGAGGCGTCATTTGTATTTCTTAATGTATGAAATATATACTGATCACAAAAATTTTAAGTATATATTCACTCGAAAATAATTAAACATGAGAAATAGGAGGTGGATAGATTAAATCAAGGATCATGATTACATGATCCATTACCATCTTTTAAAAGGAAACATAAAGTGGATGATCCTTTAAGTCGAAAGAGTAATGATACTTTAACCATGCTATGTTTGTAATGAGATCCATTAGTTTCTAATTTTTAAAATATTGGATTAGAAGTTGTTAGTGCATGGAATTTCTATATTTTGATTCATGTGGTAGTAAAATAAGCTCTATCATATAGAATTAACTAAGTGCAGAAAAAAGATAGTGAGTTGCATAAAAAGGTATAATTGGTTCATAAGGGTAAGTTACCTGAATTTAACATTGATAAATATTGACTTTTGAGGTTTAGAAATATATTATTTATGCCTTGTGATTCATAATTGAAGAAAGAGTTTTTATATAAATCTCCTAGTTCTTCATTTTTAGTTCATCCATGCAGTACTAAGACTTATAGAGATATTTGGGAGTACTTTTGGTGGGATGGAATGAAAAGAGATATTGATAACTTTACTATTAAGTTTTTGATTTTTTAAGAGGTCAAAGTGGAGCGATAGTTACCAAAATGGATGTTTTAGCCTTTTCTGGCGCTATAGTGGAAATAGGAAAACGTGTCCATGGATTTCATAGTGTGGTTACCAATACCATATCTAGGTAATAATGCAATATGCGCTATTTTTGATCGATTGACTAAATCTTCTCATTTTATTCATATTCAAGATACTATGTCCCCAGATCAATTTTCTCAATTGTATATTAAGGAGATAGTCAGGTTACATGGAGTACCCCACACCATTGTATCTGATCGTGATCCTAGGATCACTTATCACTTTTGGAAAGTCCTTTATAATTCATTTGGAAGTGAATTAAATTTCAGTGTATCTTTTGATCCTCAATCAGATGGGAAGTTAGAACGAACAATTCATACCTTGGAAGATATGCTATGTGCATGTTCAATGGATTACCAGGGAAGTTAGGAAAAACTTCTTTCTCTGGTTGTGTTTTATTATAATAACAGTTTTAATTTTAGTATATAGAAGGTACCATTTGAAAAATTATATGGAAATCAGTGTTGAACTCTAGCTTTTTTGGATGAAGTAGGTGAAAGGAAGCTGATGGGACCAGAATTGGTAGAAGATATGGCAAAAAAAGTTCAATTGATTCAAATGTACATGAGGGCAGATTAGAGAAGGCGGAAATATTATGCGGCTAACCATATGAATGATATTTATTTCGAGGTAGGTGACCATGATTTTCTCAATGTTTCTCAATGGAAAAGTGTGATGCATTTTGGTAAAAAGGAAAAGTTGAGTCCGAGGTTCATTAGACCCTATGAAATCCTAGACAACGTTGGATCAGTTTCCTAAAGATTGGATTTACCTTCAAGTTTATCCTAGGTATATAACTTTTTTCATCTTTCAATGTTGAGAAAGTATATGTTAGATCCATCTCTTGTTTTGAATCCAAATTTAGTTCAGTTGTAAGGGAATCATTCTTATGAATAATAACCAGTATAGATTCTTGACTATAGAGAGCATGTATTTCATAATAAGGCGGTTCATTAGGATAAGGGTTTTTTCAAATACTATATGGTTGAAGAGGAAATATTGGATTCTGAAAATGATATGAGGGATAAATACCGTCACTTATTTGATATGTAAATAAAATTTTGGGAACATAATTTACAAAAGGGGGAAGGATGTAGAATACCGGGTATTTATTGAATAAAACCTTTTTATATCTATTATTACTTAAAAAATTTATTAATTTTATGTTAAAGGTAATTTATTTTCTGATATCATACTCAACACACAAGACTGTGTTTCTTTGAAATCTTACGTTTCACACAACATTGAGTTATACAGAAAAATAACATATTATTATTATTTTAAATGGTAATTAATGCATTTCCATTGTAATGGTGGGAATGAAAAAAACTATCAAAAATATGATTATACATATTTTTAAATTTTATCCATTTTTTCCAACAAATTTTATAATCTTAAAATGAGAATGAATCCAATTTTAAGCATGAAATACTCCAATAGTTTTTTTAAAAGGATAGCTTACCAAATTTTAATGGAAACCCATTTATAAATCTATTTTTTGTAAAATTAATATATTATATTTGGAAACATAAAATTCTTCTTTAGAATAGGGACATAAAAATTTACTTTGGATAAAAGTTTGGTATTTTTCTGATTAAATTCATATTTTTATAAATAATAAAAAATACTGCATTTTAATTCAAAAATTCCTTTTAATCTAATTTATTTATATAGTAAGATTATTATTTTAATAGGTTTTAATGAACAATTTGTTTATGTTTTTATAATTTAATCCTATTATTTTCATTTGATGTAATTTCACTTTTAAATTGGATATAAACACATGCCAATATTTTGATAGTTATTACTTCCTAAAAACCCGTTTATTCGTTTTGACAATGGTAATTAATTTTAAATTAATTTTTTCCAACTATATGTTTTGAATTTGGAAAAATTTATTAAATATTTAAAATCCTGAGGTTCAAATTGTTTACATATGTACTTTTTATTTTAAATAATTATGAATAGTAACATAATTAATTATTTTATTTACCACGGTTAAAGGGAAAATATGGTAAATAAGGGTAAAAATAATATTATAATAATATAAATCCCTAAAACATGTTCTAATATTATTTTATGAAATATTAATTACCATGGTAATCCTTAGATATATTTTGGTACCCCATGGGGCAACTTGGATGTGAAAATGACATTTTGTAAGAATTAATTTAGAGTAAAGAAAAATGTAACATAAAAATGTATCTTTAAGTAAAAAAAATTTTATATGGGAATATATAAGATATCATTTCAATTATAAATATTAATTAGAATGATAAAAATATTTCATACATCATGTTATTTTTTTATAATTTTTAGACATAACATTAATTAATTAATTTATGACACAATTATGATGTAGTTATTACCTTATTAGTGAATGATTTAAATAAATGAGATTATAAATATTAAAATAAAATTATTTTAAAACTTTTTATGCCATAAAATAATTTTAGGGATTCTTTTGATATGTTATATTTTAATTAATGGAGTTTCTTTGGAATTAATCATGTTTTTATGGATTTTTAAAAAGGCATGATATGAATTGTATAAAAACCGACGTAAATAATTTTTTAAAACAAATACTATTTTTTATAAGATATAATAGTTAAAAAAATATAAGATTTGACCAAATGAAATAGATAATGTTTAACATGTCATTAATGAACCAATTTAGGTTATATTGGAATTTTTTAGTTACTATATTAACCATATATTATGAATATACAAGAAGAAATGATAAGAGTCAAATTAGTTAACTAAGGGTGATAGCTAAAAGATAAGGTTTAATTTTTGAACTAGTCATATGTAAAACCTATTGTTTGGTAGTATTAAAACCCAAAAAAATCTTATCTTTGAAATAAATGACTTTGGGACCATTTGAAAATAGAAAATCATTTTATAATATAATAATATTACAATTCTCTCTTAAAGAGTCCCTCCTCACTCTTATAAAAGGGAATCACCTCTACCCATTTTATCACAACTCTCAAGACCCTTTACACATCCAATTTTTGACCAAATAATATCCCTAAAATTTATCTCTTCCTTTTACAGGACTTACCTTGGTCATAAGGCAATTCAAGAATACATTTTGGCTCAAATCCAAGGGGGTTACCCCTTTTAATAGTTAATGTATTCTCTAAAGTTCAATTCCATTATTTTTCTTCTTAACTACCTTTTATATTCTTATTAACTGATTACATAAAAAAATGTATCATAAATTTACTAGTATGTTTTTATGGGAATTAATTTAACTACACATACACATGACTACATTTAATGGATACAAACATTCTGTTTCTGTGTACGGTGAACTGCTACCTCACGAAATGATGATTGTTCGATTTCCCCTACCACTTATCATTGTGATCATTATGATGGCATAGTATTTATATATGATATATATTATATTTATATTTTCTATATGATACTATATTTTTTATTTACAATCATACCTTTATACTTTTCATCACGTGTAAATACAACAATACCATTTAAGGAGGTGCGGACTACCGCCCCCTCAAAGTGATATGACTCATTCATGCCATACATGTAACGTATAAATGGAGTTAATGAAATTATGTAAAATATATATATCATAATATATTATAATGTAATTATAATATACCTATGTATCATTTAGTTTTTAATTATTTAATACGACAAATAAATGAAAGTAGTGTTCATGCGTTTATACAGCTTACCATCTCCATGAACAATGCATCTCATTTCTTATTTCCAAATATTATGGACTATTATAAATACATATATAATGGATATATATGATATTTAAATCATTAATACTATTCCTGATATAATTTACTTTTGACCACATGGATAATTTGTAATTATAACAAGATCATTTTCAACTCAAGTACCCAATATCGACAAAACAACAAATATTAACATAAATAATTATGTAATTTTTATAACATGGTAAATAGTGATATAAAAGGAAAAATAAACTTGAAAAAGGTTCTTAAGCATATAGAAATTGACATAAGTTTATTATTCAGAAATAATAAGGAAAAAACGTGACAAATTAGAATAAAGGTATGAGACTTCATCTCAATATCCTTTCATTAAGGTATATTTTGATAATATAAACCTACTTATTTTACATGGTGTATAATAAACCACTTTAAAATTTTATTTCATACAATGGAACTATTTTATCTACAAATCGTTTTAATAAATAATAAAAGGAATGTTTTTGACGTATGTGATTACAATAACCTCTCCACTACCGTAATCGTTATTTGGTTTCCTCTATAAGACTTATTGTTTCTAAAAGGAAAATAAACCCCTTATTCCATTTTTGGGTGTTTTGGTAATGAATTTTTTTTAAATGGATTGAGTATTTCAATATCTTGAAATGGATTCTTGTGATTTCAAATGAAATATTTTTTCTGCAATGTTGATATTTGAAATATTTTATTTGTTATGGGTATATAATGGTACATGGAAACTTTGAAGAGTGGTTACATGATAAACTAATGGTGGGTGGTCACATGAAAAACCAAATGTTGGGTGGTTCTGTGATAATCCAAGGATGGGTGGGTAAATTATAACCATCAATCCATTGGGTATGGAAGTCTGCCATATGAATATTTCATTTAGTGATATGTGTGTAAGTCGACCATATGGTTATTCCATTGAAGTATGTTTATGTACCAAGTTACCTTTATATGTTATATGTTGATTTCTTTGGGATTGTGGTAAAATATTGGTTACAGAAAAGGTAATCAATGATGTTATATTCACTGAAGTATTTTTACCACTTCATAAAGGTGAAAAGTATTACATTATAATAATGTATTCATAGTTTTCATGTTTTCCCAAGACTAAAATTTTTATTTCTTTATGTACCCCTTACTGAGCATTTTATACTCAACCCTTTTTTTGAAATTTTTTTCATAAGACATAAAGAAGAATATAGTCAAGGATGGGATCAAGGAAAATGTATGTTATTAAAACATGAAACAATGTCATATTTCATTTTAAATGTTTTTTTTATAAAAAAGGTTAGTGAGTAGAAGTGTCTACAAGTAATATTAAAGATGTTATGTAGACTTTATGACCTAATTCTATAATTCTTTATACCTAAAAAGATCCTCAATGATAATTAAAGTCAAATTATAAACTTATATCAAGATTAAGTCATGTATAAGGATGAGGCCTTATACAATCACTATGGGAAATGGGTGGTTTTTTTGTATAGTTTGGTTTATATACCGGTTTTATATAAAATATGTTTAGTTATGAATTCTGTAAATGGTTTTTCTTTGATTATTTATAGTGCTCATTTTATTTATTTATTTTGGATCAAATAATTACGTTGGGTTACACTGTTGAATCCTAAGACTAGATTCCAGTCAGTGGGGATAAGGAACTTATCTTTTACAATGTTGCAGATCAGCTCGAGTGACTAGTCTAGGGTCGACCTGGGTTGGATCATGACAAAATGGTATCAGAGTTGTTCAACTCTTATATGACCATTTTTTTCAGATCTCCCTTTGTTACTTATGGATTCCAAGGTAGATGGAGTAGTAAATTTGGGACTTGAGATATAGTAGTGGGAAGAATATCTTGATCCCTTGATCATTATAATCCTTGGGTTTTCATAGGGAGTCCAGTTTTGTTGGTTTCTTTGGTCATTATGGATTGCTTGGTGTTTTGGATACAAAATTCGAGTTGGGATAAAGGTCTTCGTGATATATCAAGGGCCTGGAAATCCTTGAGGAGATGAGTATATGGTCCTAGAAGGATGTATGTGATAGTTGTGTGTTTGTAATATGAGTTCAAATCATATTTCCATGTCACCCACAGACACTAGTTTCCCTTGCAAGTTAATGTCAGTCTTATTTGATCATGAAAATAATTTTGAGATATCTTGTTTTATAATAGTGAAAAATATATCATTAAAATATAAATAGTTTTATGGAATTTGTTTTTATAATCAAAACCTAGAGTATAATGGAATGAGTTGTTGGGAAAATGGGAATCCTATTTTAATAAAGTCACGAGAAAATGTTTTAAATGAGATGAAGTGGATTGTTGTGTAATGTTTTAAAAATTATTTTTGAATTTTTTTTTTGTGGGGTTTTAAAAAGTTTTTTTGGATCTTGAAATGGAATATATTTTTTTATTTTGTTCTTATCATGGGTGGTCACATGAATTTTTATACATGGAATATTGGATGACTGCCTGGTATGAAATTTCTAATTGGTAACTAGGGTGACACGAAAATTTGGTTACGATTCAGACTCCATGGAATAAAATTGTGGAGTGTAAAACCAACAATATTTTTTAATATTAAAGTCTTTTGATATGTAAATTTATGATGTTTTTATAAACTAGTGATTATTTAGGGATTGTTTTTATGATTTTTATGCCTTTTTATGTGGTTTTATTTATTTTAGAACTCCTGTTAATGAGTTAGTATTGATAAAGATCCAGGTTTTCTTGTTTCATTGTGTTTTACCCCAAAGAGATTTTATGTAAATTCATGGTGTGGTTACAGGTGGTTCCCTGTTACCAGGCCTTAAATTGATCAACCCACAGACTTAGTTATGGAGTTTAAAAATATGAGTCCACCTCTCTTTTATGATCAACATGATACACTTGAAGTATAAGAGTTGATATGGAAAACGGAAGGATCATCAATTACCTTGATTTTTCTTGATTCAATAATTGTCAAGCCCGATACATTCATAATTTAAGGTTCTCCCTTGAAATTTTAGAAGTCGGTGTCTTGAAACATACATCGATATTATCTTAGTTGGGAGTTCTTCAAGGATTTGTTCATTCAACTATATTTTTTTCAAGATACAAAATGTCATTAAGGGAATGGATAAATTCCATATATAGGAGGGAAATGAAATAATGTTGACATTCTATCATCGCATTAGGGATATAGTATCGTATGAGTCTTGGAATGTCGCAAAAAATTCCAATAAGGATAAGTATTTCAAGTGTGGGCTTCATCCTGATTTGAGGTCGAATGTGTCACAATTCAATATAAATAATTTTTCTGATGTAGTAGAGACATATCTCTAGGATGGAGTTGTGTTATAAGTATTTCTTTATGTATATGACTATCTTTTAGTACCTATGAGAAGTTATGGGAGTTCTGGTATGGATATGGGGAACCACCTGAAGCTATTGGTGTTGTTCATGGAATAAAAAGGCCTAGTGATATTTTAGAAACCTATTCTGTTCATGATATCCTAGTTTGTTTTACATATAGAATGCAGGGTCACATGAAGTCATCTTGTCAATGTGATCCAAGTCCCTTCAAGGATTTTTGTTGCTTAGGTCACTTGTAGGGTTTTTTTGAGGAGTTTCTACAAATATTTATGGATCCAATTCATAGAAGTGATGTGTTTTTTGGGGACTCATTTAGTGTTTTTAGTTTTAAGTTCCTTTCTTGTTGAAAGGGTTAATTTTTTCTAGAAGTTTTTCTAATGGTGTTCTATCATTAGTGTTTTAAATGTTTTTAAATATTTTAAGAATTCTGAGATCTTTTGTTTTCAATGGATGTTTGTTTTTTCTTTTTAGGAATTATGTTATCTTCTTTGAATCTATGTGAGTCATTTGTTTTCATATAATAAAACTGTATTCTATTAAAATTTCCTTGAATTAGTCCTATTTGATGGTTACCAGCTCTTATCTATGGTGAAATAGATGATTCAAACATCAATTCTCTATTCATATGTCTCATAGTGATTCCTTTCAAATAGTCATAAAACAACCAAGGGTGCGGGGAGATTTGGATCAATTATTATCCCCTATGTTTGGGAGTGGGTGGTAAAAAGGAATTTGTTGTGTTATTATTACCTGTGGTTTGTAGGAATTGTGTTGGATCATGTTTAATATATGATGGATCATTATTACCGAGTCTCTTATGGTGGGAATCGGTTCAATCCTCACATTTTGATAATTCATTGTGATTCTCAGTGATTGGCCGAGTGGCATGTGGTTCTGTTAGAGTCTATCTAAATTTTGAGTTCCATTGCATTGGGTAAATTTTGGTCTTCTTGAAGTGTCCCCAACGTATTTGTTTGAAGCATGGTTGTTGATGTTTTATCTTGAGTATTCAAATTATACATTTGGAAATGGTTTCGGATCCTTGGTTTCCTTTACGAATGATTATTTTGTTTTTTTGTGTGGATGAGATGTCCTTTGTTCAAGATGTTTAATTATACTGATTCATAAATCTGAAGTCTTTGATAGATAAACTGGAATGTATTGTGGATTTTGGTGGGCATATAGTGTAATAGTGCAGAGAATTGTCACAACTAAATTTTAATTTTCATCTTTTGTTCCATAGTATCTTCTGGATCATGGTCCCCCCCCCGTTTTGGGTGCTCTACATTTATATTTTATATTTTGTAGTTTTGTAGTTGTTTTTGGACCCATTTTTGGTTAGCATAAAAGGTTTTGTGGAGGAGGTTGATTGGATAATGAGTTTGTAACAACACTAGTGAATCATTTTTATAGGGTATGTTTGTTGGATGGTTTTTTCCTTTGAGTTAGATGAGTTTTTTGGTGAAACGGGTGATTATTGGGGAATTTTTTTTGGTTGAATGGTTAAGGTGGACCCTAAGTTTATTCATGTAACTATGTGTTCATGGTTCACATGGTTTGATGGCATTGTTTAACTAACCCAATAGCCCATGTTTCTAGCCAATGTAGCTCTAGACAATGGAGAATTTTACAGTTTGAGAATGGTTTGTTAAACCATGTGATCTTACAATGAAACCCACTCTCTAAATGGTTTATTTGGTATTTTCTACTTGTTTTTAATTGGGTTTTCATCCCTTAGCCTCCCAAATTAGAAATATATGACCAAAATGCCTCCCATGGTGCTTATTGGATCCTATAAGCCCCTCCATGTGGGATTTAAGGTGGTTTATTTTTTATTCTTTACCCAGATCAAAAGGATATAGCTCCTTTATCTTTCTCATTTGGTTTTAATCCATTTCCATTTATCCTCTAACCCTATTATAAATGTTTGGTCTATTTGGATAACTAAGGAGGAGAAAATTTGGCGGTTTTGACTTCTTAGGGTTCATTTTTTATCTTCTATATTCTTGGAACCTTTTTGTAGACGTTTCAGGTTGGATTTATGGTAGCCCAAGTGGTTTGAGGATGGTTTCCCTTGTCAAATTCATTAATTATTTAAGGTTTGTTGTTTTCATGCTTTTCACACCATTTATGAATGATAAAATATTTATGTATGATCTTTGAATTGATTTTTTAGTGCACAATGTGGTGATTGAAATATTATTTAAATCTATATAGACTTGTTATGTTAAATATTTCACTCAAAGTGTTTGATGAAATGTCCAGTTGGATTTTATGATAGATTCATGGTGTATAATTCATGGTTTGGATTTATTAATAAATATGTGTCATGTAAAATGATTACTTTGGTTTTTTGAATGTGTTTCAAGTGGATTTGAGTTAAAATATATTGGTATTTTGATTTTGAAAGAGGTTTGAAAATGGAAAATAGTTTGTGGCCTGAATATAATTTTAATAAAAACGGAATCGTCTTGAAAATGTGGTCCGAATTATTTAATGATATTTTGTTAAATTTTTTTATGAAATGGAATGTGGTGGGTTTTCACCTTTTGGAAAGATATTTTGTTTCTTCCAAAAGTGATTTTTTTTGTGATGGGAGATTGAGGCCCATTTAGAAATTTTATGAAGGTGGTAAAAGTGTTTATCATGAAAACCTCCATTGGATGATTATCTTTCCTTTTTTAAGTTTAATGGGTGGGATTTCCTCATTGTGTAATCCATGAAATTCATTAAGATAATGGGACATCCTCAGTATGGAATCCATTGAGATATATTTTTCCTACAGAATGAGATTAATCCTTGGGGTGACTTGGGTGATGCCTATTATTGAATTAGTATATATGAATGTGAATGGATTCTTAGTTGGAATTAGTTGGATCACCCCCTTTATACACGAGACATGTAAACCTGGAATAGTGAGATATGTTTTGAGAACACTTACTCTAGTGGGTAAATTATGCAGTATCTGGTGGCCCATATTAGGTGGATATATTGATCTTATTACAATGGTATTTTTCACTCAGTGTGTCATGATTTATGGTGGAAAGAATTATTTAAGGCTCTTTTGATTTCAGGGTGTGTGGGATGCTTCTGACGATGGTTTTCATGTATTAGTGTGTTTTGTATTATTCATGAGGTCCTAGGTTCACCCATTCATATTAGAACTTAGCTATATATAATGGATTGTTGATATACTAGGATAATTTTGTGTGTTTATTTATATTTCACTTATTATGTTATTATTTTAGTGCTATCTTATGTGGTGTAATTCTTGGAATTTGATGACTTGGCTTCAAAAATATTATGGTATAATGTTTTCAATTAATAACGTTTTATAATATTTCATTCCTTTTTTAAATAAAAGAATAAATTTCCACTTGAATATGTTGATTTTTCTTTAATGGGAACTTACTTTGTTTTTTTGAATGAAAAGGTGCAACAGACCGCATTTTGTTTTAGTCAAAAAAAGTGTAGAAAATATTAATTTCATATTCTATATATAAAACATGAATTTCATGTTTCATTTAATATAAAATAATTACAATGGTAATAGATTTTATCAATAATGCATACTATGTTTTAATATTCAGGATTATAACTTCTTTTTTTTTTAATTTGTGCTATAGGTCTTCACTTTGTTTCAGTTATTATGGTTGATAGTTGGTCTTGGTAAAGGAGAGTGACCTTTAGGGTAACATGTTGGTGTAGTGTTTTTAGGTTTCATCTTGGGTTTTCTTGTATAGTATTGTTTGTCTTATAGTTTTGTTTAAAAGATGTTATGTTCTGATTTATCTAAATGGTTATGCTTTGTTTATTTCTGTATTTAGTATTGGGAGATATAATTCCCTTTGGTCCCCATATTTATCCCTGGAACTAGTTGACATCTTGTGGGGATTGAGAATTCCCCTCGAGCTGTGTTTCAAGTCGTCTTGAGTGACCCGTTCAGGGTTAACCTTTGTTAGTTTAGGAAAGAAGAAAATTTTGTGAAGGTATCTAGTTATGTGTTAATTTTAATTTTATTACAACACACAACGATTTTGTGAATTATTATTTTTCAAATTAATTTTATCATTATGATATTTTTCATTTCATGTAACACTGAAAATATTTTATTTTATATTAAAGAGTTATTTTTGTTTTTTTTCATACAAAACACCAAAATCAATAATTCACTACACACAACATAAATTTTATCATAAATAAATGGAACATTGAGGTTATCTTATTACCTTTCATACCTCACACAACCCCAACATGTCATATGCATCGTAGAACACATAATTGTTATACATTACACAAAAAACTGAGTTTCTACGAAATTTCATTTATTATTATAATGATTTAAATGATATAATAATAATCTATTCATTAATTTTTTAATATTAATTGCAATATTGACTTTTCAAATATTTTTTACAATTGTTTTATATAAATAAAACATTTTTATAATAAATGATATTTTTTTTGTAAAGTAATTATATGTTTAAAAATAATAGTTTCTGAGATAAACTAAAATTAATGAAAATCTATGAAAAATAAAAATAATAATTATAGACACAATCAAAAATTTAATTTTATAATATACCCTTTATATTTTAATTTATAATTTTGAATTTATTTTAGGGGGAATTTTTGGGATTTTTCTGAGAAACTTCATTTTTGGATGAATTATGAAAAAAACTGGATCTTAATTCCAAACTGTTTTTAATCTAATTTATTTTCAAATTTAAATTATATTTTATATTTGTTTTAATGTTTAATTGAGATTTATTATTATCAATTAATACAATTTTGTTAATTGGAATAAATTACACTTTCAAATCGGTTATAAAAACACTGAAAAAGTTTCGACATCTTTTCTTTAAAAACTAGCAATGTCATCCCATTAGTGGTATTAAATTAAAATTAGTTTCTTCCACTTATGTGATTCTAATTTGGAATAATGTATTCAAATTTTTTAATCATAATAATTTATAATGACTGATAATTTTAACATTTTTTTGAATAAAAATATCAGTGAAATTGTTTAAATTAATTACAATGGTTAAGTGAACAATTAGCTTAATAAAGTACTAAACCCAAAATTTAAGACAAAAAAGAACCTATAAACTTTTAAAAAACATTTTATTTCCAGTATTATGACACTAAAATTCAATTATTGAGTTAGTTTGGTTTTTTATAACTATTTTTATGTCAAAACATGGAAACCCAAAGTTGACTTAAAAATGCCATGTGTGTCCTTTTCATTCCCGATAAAAGGACACCACCTCTCTATCTTATTCAAACATATAAAACCAAATAGTTTATGAAAATAAATTCTATATAAACATCCCAAGATACCTCTTATCATCCTCTAAGCATCCCCTTTGGTTAAATTCAATCCAAGGATGTATTTTGTAATAAAAATAAAGGAGTTACCTGATTAAAAGGTAATGTATTATCTGAAACTCCTTTCTTTTATATTCTTTCTCCATCCCCTCAACAATATTTATTCCATTATTGGATTAAAAAAACCAGTATCTTTAATATAATAGTATTTTTTTTGATATTTTTTAATCCTACAATTAGACACACCTCTATCTAATATGTAATGATCATACTATTTATGTGTACGGATAACTACAGCCTCACTAAATGAGGATTGTTCATTTTCCCCATACCGCCTCTCATGGTGAAAATTATGATATAAAATCTATTTATATATTTCATATATTATATTTATTATGCCTTTAATATTTTTTATTATTTTTATCAAACATACATTTGTACTTTCTATTTAGCTTAACTACGATAATTTCATTTGAGGAAGTGTGGACTACCACTCCCTCAATGTGATGTGATTTGTCCATACACTACCTGAAATGTATTAAGGATGGGTTTAGGGAATATATATTATATATATTTTATAATAAAAATACTTTAATAATTATATATATATTACGTATTTTTTTTTCAAAATGATAATTTAATGGAAATTACATTCACGTGTACGTAGGATTTACTATCTCCTTGAATGGTGTATTTTGTTTCATAATTATATATTATATGGATTATTGCAACAAAAATACAATGAATATAAATTATATTTTAATCATGATTGAAATTATTTTAATTTTTATATAAGTATAAGTACAAATGATATAACAAATTAAGACACATACAAAAAAACAAAGAGGATATTACCCAAAGTGAAACCTTTACATAGTATTGTTAACAAGAGGGTAATATAATGATATAATAAAACCATATATTTTAATATATATATATCTATATTTTTATTTGATTTATGTATAATAAATTTATATTTATTGTACATGATGATTGGATGAGTATGATGAGAGTCAAAACACAAGGTAAGTGAATTTCATCTCACGTTTTGTTTTTATGAGTTAAATGCTTTATTCACAACCCATTTCTTTAGTGTAATGTCTATACTTCACTTTGATGTAATCAATTATTCTTATAAGCATATATATATGGGTATTTACATATCCATTTTCTGATAATTGTTTCATGGGTTTTAAGTTCAAAATGATGTAAAATCAGTAAAATGGATTTGTCTTAATTTACCTTCATTGAGACACATGGATTATGATGCACCTATATTTATTTTGAGGTATATATACATCCATTTCACATGATATATCATGAATATCCATATTTTAATGATATTATATGATTATTTTAATTTCCATTTCTTAAATATAGAGTATGATCATATATTATCAATTGGTACGCATTTCTTGAAAAAATCTCATCACTTTTCAATATTTCTTAAGTTTATACTTCCTTTGATTGAATATTATAAGCCATATCTCAAGAAAATCCATGATGTTTCTTTTCAACTTTTAATTTATTATATATTTCTATATTTTGTAACATTTTTCTACTCTTTAGTACAAAATATAGTTATGAAATTGTTTTTATGAAAGCCTGACAATACCTTATCTTCGATCATAAATCTATATTACTTAAAACCCATGTTTCGAAAAGAAGGTTTCACAAAAATATTTTCCCATTATACTTTAATGTTTAAAATAAATTATTACCATTTTTTGGCTCTTAAAAATTAATTTAATTGAATTTTATCTTAACTTTCAAAACATGGTCTTTTTCAAAACTTTTTACAATGAAAAAGGATTGTTATATTTACCTTTATAATATGGATATATTTAAAAGTTTCCATTTCTTTGAAGCTTCCTTTTCATTTTTATAATTTATTTAATAAAATTTTTTTAATGTAATTTTCAACGAAAAATGTTTTCAATATTCTTTGAAGCCTTATTTATATGTTTTCAACGTATTTTTGAGGAAATGGTTTTCAACACAGTTTCAAGATTGGTTTAGAAAAATTGAATTTGTCTCCAAGGAAAATGTTTTTTAAGATGTTTTTAAGGTTATTTTATAATATTTCAATGAAAAAAATTCAAATTAATTCAATTATTCACTAAAAATGTTCAATGGATTTTCATGAAAATTATTTTAGTTAGTTTTATGTATTAAAACGCATTTTTCAAAGAGAAAAAACATTTTTTAATGATATTTCAAAATTATTTTCCATTTATGATGACATTTTTTCATTTTACTCATGCCATTCTTGGAAATGATATAAAGGTTCCATTCATATTTTTTATATGAATGTATTATGATTAATGTCATTCTATATGATATGTATTATTCTTTCAAGGGTTATATGTTTATGAAATATATTTACCTTTAATAGGTTATATGTTTCTGAAAAAAATTTCCCTTTCATGGGTTATACTTTTTATTAAATGATTATGAAACATGTATTTTTTCAGATGTTATGTTATGATATCATATTCATAATAGTAATTTCATTTCATGGGTTATATTTTGAATATTTATCACCTTGTGGAAGATGTCTCTATAATTTAATTATTGGATCGTTGAGACCAATATCTCTCTTTAATGTGTTAAGTAATGATTTATATCTCATCAGATAGATTAATATGTTATAGGGAAGGAACCTTGACTACTATTATTGAAATGGTAAGGAACCATGACTACCAATGTTGTATGAGTAATTAAATCATGATACTAAGATTGCCAAGGGAGTGAACCATGACTACCAAGATGGTAATGATATTGAACCCATACTACTAAGATTGTATTGAAAGTGATGCCTTGGCTACTATGGAAATAATATTATATAATTATATATTATCCAATTAAATGTTTTATTCCTATTATATGATTTCATGTATTCTTATCTTTATTTCATTAGGATTATTGTCTTATTAACATCTAATATTTATGATATGATTCCTGTTATGATCTTTGATATACAAGGTATGATCTTCTATTCTCATGATCACATTCTCAGACCCTTATGCCCATATTTACACTTAAATGTCTCCCTCAAATATCCTTACTGAGAATCTGAGATCACCACATTTTATTTATCATTTCCACTAGTTAATAATGATATCTAGTATGTTTGAGGTGTCTATTAAGTGTGGTAGTTAAGAAGAACCTACTGGGAGATAATCTAGCTCATTTATGTACCAGTGTTTATGTTTCAGGTTTCCAATGGCATTAGACCAATTATATTGTTTCGTCATCTATTTTTATAATTTTATAATAGTCTGAAATTGTTATGTAATGTTTAAGTTTGAAAAGAAAGGTTCGATATAACTATAGTATTTAACTAAACAAGCTAAATATGGTAAAAAGAGCTGAATTGTCGTGGATGAAATTTATTATAATTGAATAGATGTTTAAAAATTATATTAGTACATTTTTGTTTTTTTGGAGTCATAAAAAAAATCCTTATCAACATGTAATACCTAACTCAACTACGTCATATCATATTTTATCCTTTCACATAACATTACAGAAATCCCTAATGAAATTTCATTTATTTTTACTGATACAATTATCTCTTAACAACCCATACCAAATCAAACATGAAAAAAAACTCTTCAAAAAATTATAAATCATAATATCTTAAATAATTATAAAATATTTTGTTGCCTATAGTTCAAAAAATAAATCCCAAATCCTTCATTACAGTGGAACCCTTGTAAAGAGTAAATTCATCAATACTAGTACCTAGTTGTTCTCTATTTTTTAAAAATCGATTCTTATAAATGTCCATATAAATATAATTATCAATTATAATGATATTATATTAATAAAAATATTCATCTAGGAAATTTATATGTCTATTATATTAATTTATACTCTTATCCATTCATTATTATTCCCTGATCTTATTGGGTCGGTTTAGCCATTTATAGTGATGAGGTTATACTATAAAAAATGTTTCCAAAATTAATGTTTCTAAAGATAGTAATTTTGAAAACAATTAATAATAAAAATTACATTTTTATTAATTATATGTTTTTATAATTGAGTCACACAAAAATAATGATTAGTATAATGAAATTAATTATTATAACGAATTAACCAAAAAAAGTTGTCAGATATTTATTTATTAAAAACCCTACCCACACATTTCATAATTTTTTAATGGGAATATTTAAATAACATGTGTAAAAGGATACCAATACATTGGATAATTTATGAATTATGAACCTCTTATCAGTGAGTAAGGGTTGAAATTTCTAATACAAAACCCGTATAAAACAATCAAAATTATTAGCATCTAATGAGTAAAATAAATAATAACTAAGTCATATATGTGTAATGAATGATTATAATAAAATAGTATAAAGGGTAATATATATTCATAAGGTTCATTTTTCATTAAGATGAACTTTTTATAAATGATGTTAAATCACTTCCAAGTATGTTGGGAGTAATGGTAATGGGTATCCTTCTTAATTTCCATTCAATTTGAATATGTTCAAAATTAACCACCTATACTCTTTTTTTTGTGGTGTATTTGTTATAAAATTTGGTATTTTTCACTATAAGTTTTAGAAAATTAATTTTATTTACCATTGAATGAATTTATTTATCATTCATGGGAAATTAATTCTATGGATAAAAAATTCATATTGGTTTTAATTTCATTCTTGCTCTGATATCACGATTATTTATGACATAATATACATCCGGGAAAATTAAGTGATATATTTCACTTAAAAAATTTATAATTTAATTTAATATATTTATTATTTATTTTTTCGTGTATTATTACTATTATATCACATTTTGTTCCCAATTAAACTAAAAGGATTCTCCTATATAAAGACAATATTAGTTTTTTTCCTTTTATGAATCATTTTCATCCTTTTCTATATTCTGAATATTCTTCTATAAATATGATTATCTATATAGAAAATATATCATAAAGTCATTTTTTTAATAAAATTGAAATCATTTTTAAGGGTTTTAGTGGAATAATTTTATATGTTTAATGTATGATTAATTTTATTTTGGTTTGAGTTTCATTAATATATTGTTAAACTAATAATAATTTTCTATGTTTAATGTGCCGAATTATTTTAATGTCATATTTTTCATATTTTTAGAAATATGATTCCTTCAAATTTATTCATTATTTCCCAAATAAATTTATATTTCAAATTTTATTTGAAAATATTATTATGTTAAAAATTGATGGAATCAAAAATAAATAAATTTTCTCCAAATTTTTCAAATACTTTTTCAAATTCCCTAATAAAATTATTTTTCATATATTTCAACGATGTTAAAAAAATTTTATGATTCAATTAGTATAGGCTCTAATGATATCGTCAGGTTTTTCCTATGGATGGATTATGATAATTTATTTTTAATTTATTTATAGAAACCATTTCATTCCCCCATGATAATTTGTATATGATGTAATTATGAATGTTTTCAACTACTTGGGACACACACATATATTATTTATCATGATGTGACTAGTGGATCTGTTATTCGAATATAATTTTAGGGGAAATGTTTTATATTCCATCATAAAACCATTTTTTGTATAAATTATTATAAGTATCTATGTTAAAAGGTTCATCCATGGACATTATTATGGGTTTCATTCTTCACAAGATTATGTGTGGACGTGATTTGTGATATAAATTTTCACAAGTAAGTGTGTGTTAAAATATTTTTGGGTATTTATATTGAAAATTATGTTCATGGAAATTATTTTAGGTATCTATGCCTTCATGTTTGTGTATGGACATGATTACATGTAGCATTTTCTGTATGTTTTTTATATAAACATGACTATGATTAACTATGATAACATATGTGTTCATTGTAATGATTTCATGTTATTAATTTTATAATTACATGGATAGACATGATTTAAAGTTTCTATGTGAGAACATTTCTACATAGACATGATTTGGGGTAATTTTTTTCGAAAGTGTGTGCATGGACATGATTGTTGTGACACCCTGAAATTCTAAAATATGAAAATTTTATTCGATAACATGTATGACACACAAGACCGAGAATATTAGGGAATATAACATACCAATAATTTACAATAAAATTAATAATTTAAATAAATTTATTCAATTAAATAGCTTTCAGTTAATGTAATACTGAGTTATCTTCCTTTTCACACAAAAAATAGTTTATTTCATAACTTGTGTTACACACAAGATCAAGTTTTACTGAACAAGAATATTTTATGAAAATATTATTATAGTAAGATATAATATAGGAATTGAATTAGTGGTTAAAAATATTATTAAATAACTTATAAAAATATATGGTTTACTGAAATATAAAATGAATTCATTAATTTATAATTAATTAGAAATGAAAATTCAAAAAAAAATTTAATATAAAGGGAATATTTTTATTTATGTAATCAAAATGTATTTTATATTAAATAAATATAAATATTTAATGATAATAATTTGATATATCTGTGATTTATTTAGTCTATTAGTTTTCATAATCATAAA
Organism: Viscum album; assembly: GCA_963277665.1. Taxonomy (NCBI): domain Eukaryota; kingdom Viridiplantae; phylum Streptophyta; class Magnoliopsida; order Santalales; family Viscaceae; genus Viscum; species Viscum album. The sequence goes on from OY728119.1 coordinate 1,658,125,750, forward strand.
AAAATTGATATACATAAAGAAAGAAAAAAAATACAATCTTATAAAAAAAGCTATATTTTCAAAAAGTAACTTATATCAACATTTAATGGGGAACCTATATTAAATCATAATATTATAACTATTAAAAATTTTATATGTAAAAATAAACTTATTTTTTGAATGATGACAATTAAAATTAGCTAAGGTTGATTTTTGGGTTTTTCCTGTGGAGTTTAATTTTTTGATGAATAGTGAATAATAATGAATTCTAATTCAAAACTGTTTTTCATCTAATATATTTATAAGGTAAAAATATATTTTTTATTAGTTTTAAGGATTATTTTTTCATTTTTATACAAATTAACATAATTTAGGATATTTTAATCAGTTTTACATTAAAATTAGATATAAAACCATGCAACAATTTGATCATTTTTACATTAAAAACATGTGCTGTCATCCTGTATGTGAGAAAAATAAATTCAATAAATTTCTAACACTTCTGGGATAGGAATTTTAAAAAATTGATTATATATTTATAATAATAATATTAATTTATAGTTTCTAAAAACGTCAATTTATTTTCTTTAAAAAATATTAGGTAATGTAATTAAACTAAATTACAATGATTAAGAAAAAATTAGCATCGGAATAGATTAAACCATAAACATAAGATAAAAATGCCCTACAAACTTGAAAAAAGCCATTTCTTGCACATATTTTTACCATATATTCCCCTCTGTGATAGGATTAATTATTTAATAAACATGATATGGGAAAGTGTTGGTGGAATTCACATTTCAAATTTTTACATTATTGTCACTCATCCTCTACTATAGAAAGGAACTCATCCATCCTATTTAGTGACACTTATCAAGATCTTTGGATCCCCCATACTCTTACCAAGTTAGATAAAAAAATACCACCACTCAAACTTGAAGCCTATTATTTGGTATAAATTCATATAAGAATTTCTATTAGTATAAACTAATAAGAGTTACCTAAAAATGAGGTAACATTCTTCCAAGATCACATTTTGTTTCATTTACTTCTTCACATCTACAATAATTATTATATAATGACTATATAATGAAACCTGTATACTCACTATACTAAGATTTTTTTATTCTATGGGTTTAACAAACACTTACACAAGATATCATATAAAGGATAATGAACTTAGTGATTCATGTGCAACGAGTTACTGCGTCATGAAACAATTATTGTTCATTCTTGTTTACAACCTATCATGGTGAGAATTAAGATGGAAAAAGTATTTATGTATAATATGTATTATATTTTTATGTGTTTATTCTTCTTTATTTCTTATATAAAACTTAACTTCAATTCCTTCCTTTTTAGGGGAATGAGATAAAATCATTTGTGGACGTGTGGACCACTGCCACCTCAAAGCGATGTGAACCATTCAGGCTATAAGAGTAATTTATAAAGTATGATTTAATAAAACACTATAATATATATTACATAGATATTATACATTAATTATAATATAAATATATATCTAAATAATTTAATTTTCAATCATTTAAATTATGATAATGAAATGAAAGTAGCATTCACGTGTATATAAAGAATACTGTCAGCATGAATGATGTATTTCATTTTGTATCTCCAAATTTATAGATTATTATAAATAGATATATATGGAAAATACAAGATAATTACATAATTGTTTAAATTATTTATATGATTAAATTGTGATCTATATAAGAATAAAAGAATGTAAATAGTCAAAACAGGCATGAAAAACTAGATAATTAATAATCAAAATAGCTAAAATAATGAAGGATTATTAACTAATAGGTAACAATATATTATAAGAAGATAATATATCACACTATAAATATGAGTGTTGTTAGGATATAAGTTAGTAACATGTTTAAAACCATTATGCATGAGGTTAAATGAAGTTCATTCAAAAGGAAACATAATGTATGATATTTTCATCTCACTTTTTACTTCTGTGAGATATATATCATTTTTAACACATTCTTATTTTGTGTGGGGTGTATACTAACTATTTTTATATATTATTTTTATAAAATATTTTATATTCATTTTATTTTTAGTTTAAATTTTATTTATTTATTCAAAGGGGAATTTAGTTAAATGATACCATGCGGTAAAGAATTTTATAAAACAATTTAATTTCATTGTGTTATATTAAATCCTCATAATAATTTATATAATTTGAATTTGTTTCCAATCATATTTTACTATCTATATTTTTTATTTAATCTTTTTTATGTGGAATTTAATTTTACACACATAATATATTTGTTGATTAATTATTTTTTCAATGTTATAGTCTTTTCAACAGTTTACTTCACAAAATAATTTTTTTCGGGATTACATACTCTTGAATTCCCAGTAGAATAAGTTATTAAATCAATTTTTAGAAACCGCTTTAATTTTATTCTCCTCAAGTTATTAATGACCTTTTTTCCGGTAATATTTCCATTTTCCCACACTTTGGTACATAAAAGATTTTTAAAAATAATTTTAACATAACCCAATATGATTTATCTCTTTAGTCAGAGAACATGTTTTCTTCTAATAAATATATTTTTTAAAATGTTTTAAAAATATTTTTAACCTTTAAAAAATATTTATTAATAAAATTTTTCCATTTTTTATTTTATGAATTATTTAAAATTATTATTAATGTCTTTTTTCAAAAAATATTATTTTCAAACATTTTAACCATGAAAAAGGAATGTTTTATACCTTGTACGACATTACAGATTTACCTGTGGTCATTTCATTGATTCTTTTATTGCATGTTTAAAAGGTTAAATTTTAAAGAAATAGTTTTTAAAAGTTACTTTCTTATTAAATTATTTTCAAAATGTTTGTAAAAATATAATGAATATTTTAATAAATAATTTTTTTAAATATCTTTTTATAGAATTTCTATTAATCAATGAGAAAAAACCTTATTTTTTCTACACTTAAGATATGTTTTATTAATACCATCCTTATTCCATGTCTATACGGATTATTATTTGTAAAAGGATATTATTGAAATTCACTTTATTGATTCATTTGTTATTCCCCATTAAAGATTAAATTTCCTTTGATCATTGAACATTGAATTTACATTAATTATCCATATCAATTATCATAGATATATTTATTTCCAAAACTATATATCTTTTTCATATAGTATTTACCTTGATAGTTCATTTATTATTTGTGGAAATGTTGATGAACTCATATCCTTTATTCAATACAGATATTTAACAAGATACAATTATTATGAATTAAATATATTATTCTATAGTTGAGGAATTATTTGGATAGGTATGACACAGGTGTGGCCCTATTATAGATGGAACATAGATGCATTGGTAGAATAATGGGATGAAGTCAATTGGAAAAAAACCCTTTGAGTTTATTTCCAAATCAGAGTAGTTTTAAACTCCCTTATAAAAGGTCTTGATAGAAGAGTAACAGTTGGACAAACCAAATTGGTTTTTATCTAGTATGTTTTAATCCCTCTTTTAAAAGGTGTTTGTGGTAATAGTTCCATATAGCTAGGAAACATGGAATCCAATAATTATGAATTTCTCTAATTTATATAATGTTTTTATTACACATGAGATTCTTTGTTTACAATTATCTATAGACGCGTTCCATTATCATTTCATTTGTTAAATGTAATATCTTTTCATTTATTTACAATTATATATTTCTCACTCATTTCATTCTTATTTATTGACCACATATAATGTGTTTTTGTTATGTACCTTTCCATATTGATTATTCTTAGTGATTATTTATTTCTTCCATTTTATATCACCCTTACCATGAATTTGAGATCAACCTAATTATGTTTCTATTCCCAAGGATTCCATGAAGTATGATATGTAAGTTATAAAATTATACAAAAAATGAAATAGAGTAATTTTTTACAAATATAAAAAAATAATGTTATAATTTGTAATGCCAGACTCTTGTATGTATCTAGTTTACCCATACTACAAAACTCTTTGGTCCTTTTGGATGCAATTCACTTGTATCTTATGCAAATTTAATGGTATCACAACACTAACTTCGGGTTACAGTGGTCTGGTCACTACAATTTTAATTTGAATATGTTTAGTGTCAACCATTTGAACTAGATTTATGAAAACACATATTAGTAAACATAAACTAATGTTAGAATTTGAGAATAAAAATAAAAGAACATCCTAATGTTTTGATTACATAGATATTATCATGTATTCCGTGAAATAAATCAACATCTAGATATTATAATTTCATGTGGTTTTGGAACATATGTACCGTGGGGTAACAACTTGGAAAAGGATAATCTGGTCTGACCTGAGTATAACATGGTACACAAAAACGGTCCCCTTTACGCAGCTATTTTTACACTCTTGTGGGATATGCTTAATATAATTAAACTTTTTTAGACATAGCATTATTAAGGATTGAAATATATATAAAAATAATCATCTATGTTAAAAGGAATATTTACTGCTTAACCCTATTTGAAGGATTTCAATTATATTATTTTAGAAATTAAATAAATACAATTTTATAAAAGGAATAAATATATTTCGGGAAAAAATCCATCCAATTCGATATAACCATGGGACTTGGATACATGACGGAAATATGATTAGAGTTTGACACTACCACTGGACAACGTGATGTCCTGGTTAATGTGAAAATATTTTCAATCAAAAAAATTGTTGAATAAATATTAATGATGAACCAGAAATGTCTCTTTTCAGATTTAGATATTAATCTATTAAACATACCATATTAGGAGAATAGGTGAAGGTACATAGTTATACATTTCACACTTTTATGGTCCTTACGATATGTTAAAAGTCTATTCTACTGCTTTTGGGATCAATGAAAATTTTCAGATTTCAATTTCATGATGTAATAGATGAATTGGAAATTTATTGAAGATCAAACAAAAGATAAAATTATATTTTTAGAAATATATCATGATAGTATATTTCTTTATATTCATATACAGAAAAAAAATCCCATCATTAGAAAATTATCTGGAAATAAAATTTAATCCCAATACCTTTTTTTAATATGATATTCTTCAAAATCATCATAGATTTATGAATTTTAGTCCCTAAACATTAAATATATCATTCAATTGTTTTTGATTGATGACCACATTCACATCTCTACAAATAATTATTCTTTTTCTTCAATATACATATCTATACATTCTACTAATGATCTGCTTCTTAGATACATATATATATGTTAAACCATGTGACCTTAATACTTCCCATTATCTCTTTTATAGACTATATTTTTTGACCCTTTTAAGATGTGATATTTCTAAAAAGAAATTTTCATATATTAAACACCAGATTTTGGAGAATGCGTTACAATAGCAAGGATGATAGTTATTTAAGGTGGGAAGAATATAACGCCATGAAACTAAAAAAATAAGAACATTGTATTCGATCACATGTATGATATTATACACCAAGAAAGTAAGGGGATATAATATCCTATTAATTTAAATTATAATTATGTTTTTAAATTTAAATTAATAACATAGCTTTAAATGAAAAATATTGAGTTAGCATTCACCACACGAAACAATGACTTTCTTTGATTTCTTTCTTTACATGCAAGATTGAGTTTTTCTAAACAATAATATATTATTAAAAGAAGATAAAAATTTTATGTAAATTGTCTTTATGATTAACATTAATTAAAATATGAAAATATATTGTTTAAAAAATATGAAATGAAATCATTGGTTACGATTTCATTAAAAATGAAATAATAAACCAATTGTATATAAAAGGAATAGTTATATATTCATATTCATGATTCAATATTAGGTAAATTAATTATAGTTAATGAATTATATTTATGAATTATATTTATTATATATTGATGAAAATATTTTTGGTATTCATCCAATATATTTTACAAGAATAAGTTAAGAACAACTCCAGTATTTTGCATAAATATCTGTATTTTTATAAAGGAACTTTACCGCCTTTTAATAGAGAAAATATTTTGAATACAAATTTTCAAATGTTTATAAGTTTTTTTATTTAAAAAATAATGTAATTTATGAATTTTTAAAATAAAAAATTAACTTAGGGTGAATTTTGTTTTATTTTCCTGTGATGTTTTATTTTTCTTGAATACTGAAAAATACAGAATTCTAAGTCTAAAATACTTTTTCATCAAATTTATTTAGAAGGATAAAATATATTTTTGAATTATTTCATAGTTTAATTAGTTAAATTATATATTAATTAATATAATTTTTTTAATTTTAATAAATTTAACAATGAAATTAGATATAAAAACATAGCAAACATTTAAGCACTTAAACATTAAAACCCGACATTGGCATCCCATCAATAAGATTAATTTTAATTTAATTGCTAACACATCTATGAAAGTAATTTAGAAAAATAGGTTCTTTATTTAGAAATAAAAAATAAAATAAAATATATAATAAGGTAAAAGTTGTTTTTAATCAACAATATTAGTGAATATTACTATAATAAATTACTACGATTAAGGGGGCAATTTTATCAACAATAGAAAATTGTTATTGTTAAGAGACAAAATAACTATGAAACGTCATATAATTACTTTTTCTAGACATACATTGACTCTATACACCGTTTTATAAAATCTATTTCTTTATTTGAAAAACATTACACGGGATAATAATGGGTGGAAGTCCCATTCAAAAAAATTCAAGAATACCACTCCTCCTCTACTATAATAGTGAAATCAACCCTACTATTTAGTATCACCTCTAAAACCATTTTTAATGACGAAAATATTCTCTAATAATGTCCCAAAATCCTTCTAATAAACCAATATGCCACACCTTTGGAATAAATCCATCTAATGAAGTCTTTTGGTATAAACCAAATAGATTTACCTTTAAATGAGGCAAGATTCTTTAATGATCATATTTTATTTCATTTACTTATAAACTCATTTAATACTATTTATATCAATCATATATAATATATATATTATACTAAATATATAGATATTTTATAATTGAAAGAATTTAACATAAAATTAAACACACTTCAGTCTAATGGGTAACGAACTTAGAGATTCGTATATGGTGAACTACCGCCTCATGAAATGATGAATGTTTTTTCTTCATGTACCACCTCTAATGGTGTAAATTGTTATATAAAAACTATTTATATATTATATATATTATATATATTATTTCATTATTCTTCATTAATTTTTATATAAATCATACCTTCAATTATTATCATTTCGTTGGAATATGATATCATCGTTTGCGGATGTGTGGAATACCGCCTCCTCAAAGTGATGTGAATCATTCGTGATATACATGGAATATATAAATATTATTTAGATAAAATTATGTAATATATATGATACTGGAATTTTAATATATATAGAAATTTGTATCATTTAATGTTTATTCATTTAAAATACGACATGGAAATGAATATAGCATTCATGCATACATACAACTTATCATCTCCATGAATGGTGCATTTCATTTTCTACCTCCAAAATTTATGGATTATAATAAATACATATATACTAGATATATGTGTTAATTAAATCATGTTTTAAATTCTATTGATGATGAAATAATGATTGATATAAGAACATAAATAAGTAATGAGTCAAAACATATTCGAAAGAAATAAAAAATTGACAAATAAATATTCAAATAATAAATTATTATTAAAAATATTTAATAAGATATTATATAAATATAATATATGATATTATAAATTCTATTATGATACTCTTATAATTTATTATCATGTTTAAAATCATTATAAATGATGTTAAAGGATGTTGACCTAAAAATAAATGCAAGGTCATGAATTTTCATCTCACCTTTTACGTATATGAGATACATATCATATTAAAAACATACTTATTTTTTGTGGTGAATATATTAACCATTTGGGTATATTATATCATGATATTTTTTATATTCATTTTATTTTGAGATTAATTTCCAATTATTTCTTCTAAGTGTATTTTAGTTAAATTGTACTAATTAGTAAAGAATTTAATAACATGATTATTTATCATTAGGTTATATTACCCAATTGTTGTAATTAGTAGTATAAGAATATGTATATAATAACATTTTACTATTTATTTTCTTATTTATAATTTTTTTGGGATTGAAATTTGAAACACATAATTTATTTATTTATTTATTCTCACATTAACATTATAGTGTTCTTTTAGGGTTCTATTCAAAGTCTCATTTTATTCAGGATTGTTTAAACATGAATTTCCATTAGATAAAATTATTGGATAATTGCTCAATAAGACATTTAATTTTTTTATCCTAGGATTATTGAAGGCCTTTTTCTTGTATTAGTATTGTTTTTCCACTCTTTGGAAGACATTTTTGTTAATAAAATGTTATTAAGAAAACATGTCTATATTTCTATCTTTATTTGATGAGAATGTTTTTTTTTCAAAAAACACTATATTTTAAAATTATTTTAGAAAATAATTTCAAAACATGAAAAATGATTTATTAATGTAATTTTTACCATTTTTTTTCTTTTATGAATGATTTCATTGGAATCATATTTTCATTTTCTGAATGATTATCATTTTTATCTTTTTAAAATGAAAAATGAATGTTATATTTTCATTGTATAGAATGTACAGATTTACCTATTATTTTTTATTTGAATATTCCATCGCATGTTTAAAAGTTATATTTTTAATGATTTTTTTTTCAAAATTTATTTTTAAAGAAAATGATTTTTAAAATGATTTTCAAAATAAAAGGTAAATTTTCTTCATAAATGATTTCAAAATATCATTTAATTGTTTTTATATTCATCAAATTAAACAACCCTTTATTTTTACTCCAATTGGGATATGTTATATTGATACCATACTTATTCCTCCACTTGATGGTTTATGACTTGGTAAGGTATAATATTGACATTGACATTCTTGATTCCTTTGTTAGTTCCCTTGAAATATTCTATTTCACATGGTCATGGATCATTGAATTTCCCTCAATTATCTATATCATTTATCATTAATATTTTCATAAAATAAACCATATACCTTCATTGATGAGTTGTTTACTTTCACTACTATTTGATTATATTAATAAATATATATACTTTATTCAATACGGATATTTGATAAAACACATTTGTTATGTATTAAATCAATTATTAGATAACCAAATAATGTGTTGGACATGTAAAACATTTATGGTGTCAAGTTATAGATATATCCCTGATGCATCAGTAGTCTCATGGGAAGAACTCAATTACAATCAAAACTGTTGAATTTATTACAATGTCAGAGTTGTTTTAAATTCTCTTGTGACTGGTAATGATAATATTATTATGGCTGGACAAACCAAATTTGTTTCTAAAAAGTATATTTTAATTAGTATTGTAAATTTTATTCATGGTAATGGTTCCATGTAACTGGAAAACAAGGCGTCTAATTATTAATAATTTCATTTAAATATATTCATTTATTATTATCTATGATATTTTTTCATTGACATTACCTATAAAAGAATTCCATTATTATTTCATTTATTTAATGGAATGTTTTTTGTTTATTTACCATTCCATATTTTTTGCTCACACCCTTATATGTTATAGACTATATGGAACATGTTCTTAGTTTTTACCTATCCATAATTATTATTCTCATTGATTTATTATTTCTTCTACTATTCATTACCCTTACTGAGCATTTAAGCTCACCCATATTATGATTCATTTCCCTAGAATTCCATAAAGTGTGGTAAGAAGGATATACATGGATACTGTAGATAGAATAAAATTATTATAATAAATTTAAATAATTATATTATAATTTTCAATACAAGTCTCGTGTATGTATCCAGTTTACCAAACTACCAAATTGATCCGTACTTTGTGACATGATTTGCTTCTATATTATGAAAATGTAATTGCAGTATAACACTATCTTTGGGGCTTTATGGGTTCAGGTTTCTATAATTGTGGATAATTGTATTCAAAAGTATATGAGTGGACATTATTTATGGTATTTGTATTCAGAATAATGTTTTTGGAAATGATTTATTGTATATATGTTTAAACTTTTGTGAGGATAAATGATTAATATTAGTTATGATCACCATTTTGTGTGTGTAGATAGTTGTGGTTGTCAATGTTTAAAATGTTACGATTACCTATTCTTATTTATATTCTATATTATTATTATACTATATTTTAATTATTATTGGCATATGATTCTTCACTCTTATTACTCATGTATTTTGATATGAAAAATGAATTACCTCATGAGTAGTGTTTTATGATCTATTTATTATTTGGTGTGATTATATATTATAATTACCATTCACATTGTTTATTTTCCCATTATCCAATGCTCATATTTTTATCACAAAATATATTTGATTATTATCTCATATTTTTATTATTAATGAGCATCTAAGCCAACCCCTTTATTATGTTTGCACTCTTTAGGATATAAAAAAGGTTATAAAATATGACTATAAATTAAGGGGTTATATTAGGACTAAGGAAAAATTTCCATAGTGTAGTAAAATATGTTTTTCTTGTATCTAATATCCAAATATAGAAAACCATTGGGTTTTTATTTTTTTGTATTTATGAGAAAAAATGCTTAAATTTTTGTAATGAAGTGTGCTAGGTGATTTTAATGCCTAGGTCAACTAAAATGGTAAAAAATAATATGTGTATGGTATGAAATCCATAATTGGATCATGTATTGAACGTCTAGGTAATCTTACATGGAGTTAATTGTTTATATTCAATCATTAAAAATCACTTTAAAATGAAATAATATGATATCCTTCATACCATTCCATGGATTCTAAAACTATCAACATGGATTTTATTAATATATGGTGTCTTATTTAATATCGATATAATTTCATGTTAATACATATGTATAAAATAGTATTATAATTTTTTATTCTAAAAACATATATATTCAATACATTAATAATTATTTTGGCATTAATATCATAATTTATTTTTTATGGATTGTAGATAGGGTTGTTGAGGTATCTTGGGGGGAAAACCATGAATAAGAATTTCCCCTAAATGTATATATCTTTAATAATATAGTAAATTATATTATGTATATCATCATTAACTCTTGTATTAGTGAATTATGGATTTAATTTAATTTAATTTCAAATTAGAAATATATGATCTTAAACAAGTGGTGGTTATCTATATATTTATTTCTTTTTCACCCAAATCAATGTTGTAGGGTCCCTTAACCCAGTAGCTCGAAGGCGGTCTCTATATTATTACATTAGAATAAGATACATAAAATTGTATCCCAAAGGACTAAATGGTTTTTCAATCTTAGTAATCTAGATACATAAATGGTTCCTATATTACATTGGGATATAAAATAGAGGTCATAGAAATGAAAAGAACATTGAATCCATGAATTAATTTGAAAAATTATTCCCCATATTGTAGAGACCCAAAGTTTTATGTACATGTAAATTACATTACTTTTGAGGAATACGTAATTTATAACAAAAACAGATGCTGAAAGACCGTATTAGTTTAGTGTGTTTGGAAACTCGGAACAAAATCTTCCAATCATGGTGAAAGATCTTCAACATCTCCCATAAAGATCTTCCCAATTTTTCCTACATAAAACCATCCTTTATATCATGGGGAAAATAAAACCTAAAAAGGGCGAGCTCAACTTCTCAGTAAGGGTAAGCATGGAAACAAATAAACTATACCATATACATTTGAATTTAAAAACATGAAATTAATATTTAAACCTCCAAATCTTGAGTTGGGAAATAAATCATGGAAGTATGTAATGTATAGACCATAAAATAAAATTAAACATGAAAGAATAACATTGGAATAAAACATTTAATTATGGAAAACTCATAAGAACATATTATTATTTCCATAGTAGTCAAGGCATTGCTTCCAAGACCATTATAGTGGACAGAGTCCATTACTAAACCGGGTTTATTTGTCGTTCCAGCCCTGTATTACTAAACCAGATTTACTTACTATTCTATATATGTCTATCTCATGAGATATAAATCATTACCCAATAAATTGGAGGTAGATATAGGTCCCAACCATCTCATAATGAATCCATTCTTATGTGTTCCACAAAATCATAAATCATACATCATAGTATAACCCATGTAATAAAATGGGATTCTTAAACATCGTGCCATCGTATCCTAATCCCTATAAGATAAAAGGACTTCATAAAAATGATTCTATAAGAACATAATCAAATAAATTTAATAATAGGGATATTAACATAACCCTATATCATCTTAGAAGGAAAATAATTTTGATAAAACACTTGAACTTAGTTCTTGAGGAAAATATCTTTTCTTCTTCAAAAACATTTTCTTTTCGCTAAATGTTGTTCAAATTTAAAATAAATGAAGATAATTGAAAATAAACTTGAAAACCTGTAAATTATTCTTCATTTAAATAATTCTTTATGAAAGTTTAATAATTTTTTCATGCCATATAAGTTAAAAACATTCTTCTTGTACTTTTAACCAGAAAAGTCAAAAAGTACCTGATATAGTAAACAAAAGAAAGTTTCCTTCCATAACACATAGTAAAATTAAAAAGGTGGTAAAAATGACTTTTAAAATATATGGAATAATATTATACACTATATGAAAACATTTTTATAAATAATGTACATGGATGATGAATATAACCCCAGTAAATACTTACGTATAAGCAATCTTGTATAAAAATGGGATTGCAAAATTATCCCTTACCTTAAGTTCGATATGATTCGTACGTATCTGAACCTCTTGTATAATGATTTAAATAATTTCATTGACTTGTTCCAGAATCATAGTAATTTTTACAATATCATATAGGGTTATATTCGTATCTTTTTATTAGTAACATTTTATTGTTACTCGTTATTCAGGTGTTAACTGCTTTGTAGTATTATGCATGTTTTTTCGAATAAATAATTAATCATACTTTAATGTTATAGTTATATCATTTAAATAATTGTATTAGTATTATATATATCATATTTATTCGTTCAATTCATCTATAAAATCAATCTTCAATAAAGATCATGTAGAACGAATCACATCACATCGTGGAGACGATAGGTCGTACGTACGCACAAGCGACGATATCATTATCATTATTGTGGAATTGTATTGAAGTGTATAGTGTATAATATTTAAGAATCAATATAACTTTATAATAATCATATATACTTATTTTTCTATCATTATACCCATCCATGTATGTTGGTGATGAAAAACAGATTACACCACGGTGTGGAGACGTTAGTCCATACGTACGCATGCGTGCATATTTCATTTTTCATAGGATGGATAGAAGATAGGATATGTTTGTTTCATATTCATAATAACATGTCATTATAAAAGTGATACTAGAGTTATTAATTAATAATGAAACAAATAATATAGAGTAATTATTAGAAGAAAGATGTTAGAATGAATCGGTAAAGGATATTACCTCTTCTTTGGCATGCATCTTCTAAACCTCCTCTTAGGGAATTGAAGTTGGAATTTGAATAATTACAGGACCTATAGAATGATTCTATCAAATTGGATAAGGTAAATTTTCAGGTTTTGTTCGAGTGTCAAATCTTAAAATGGAGTGAAGAGAAGAGGTAAGAGGTTCCCTTTTATAAGAGAGGAGAGAGGTTCTTTTGGAAACCTCTAAAATATTGATTTATAATAAACTAAAACTCCACATAAAAAACTCCAAAATGACTCAAATACAAATATGAGATGATATAGGGTTGAAATATAATCAAAATATAAAATTTATACATGTTTTTAATTTATTTTAAACCTTATCATTTTGATTTATCCTTATTTAATCAATTTAATTTTATTTGTGGAAATAATATTCTAAATATTAAATGGTTATAAATACTTACTTATGTATTTTTAATTGTCCATAATTGGATAATTTATGAAAATTTAGACCATAAAATTTTCAATTTTTATTTTTTAAATATTTTTGTGATCTTTTATCAATTTAATGATATTTTATTTTTATAAAATATCAATAGTGTCAATTTTGACACTATTCATTTATTTGAATTTAAATAAAATCCACACTGAAGATATATTCAAACCAAAATATTTAATAGATTCCTAACATGTCATATTGATCTAGAAAATTCTTGTATCACATTAAATAGTTCATAAAATATTTATTTTAATATTTTTAAACCATTTATTTGATATTGCTTCTAACAAAATAATCACTACAACATTTTTGTATAATTATTAAACATACTTTTTGTTGTATAAAAATTAAAAATAAAACACTATGATGAATATAACTGTAAAATAATTCATGAAAATACTTTTAGTCTAATTTATCTTCTAAAAAACCCAAATTTTAAAATGTTATATTTATTAAATAATGAAGGTGACAACTTTGACATCATTTATACTAAAATAATATAAGTGTCATAATCACTTTTATAACGCTCCGAATGATCATTTAGTTGACCCTTGGATGCTTATGGTTTATATATACTATACCTAAAAGTTTTGGTCAAGTGTTTGGACATTTTATGGGTATTATTATCTTAATAAAAACTATATTATTGATTTTTCACTAAATAAATAATTTCTGCATCATTACTTTACAAGCCATTAAGAAAATTATATATCTCATATAAATTACCATGATAAAGAAAAATATTTTAGATTTCAAATGTGTATTTATAATTGAATTTAAATTATGTATAACCTTATATTAAAAATAATTTAATTATTAAAGTTTGAGTGAGATATATTTAACTTTTCTTTAAATAAAATAAATCAAATGTCTCAATATTATCCAAGTTGGTTCCAATATATACCATTTCCACCGAAGTATGATTTAGGAATAAATATAATCATCAAATTATATCAATAAAAGTTTTAGGGTTATTTTATGATATTATTTTTTAACCTTAATTACCCGATTTACCTTTAATTGTGGTAATTTTTTTAACCATATTTACTATTTATTATGCCCTAAAATAAAAAGTATCCTATGATCATAATTTTAACGTACTTATTCCAAATATGGAATCATTTTTTTCTAATTTAAGACATAGAAGTTGCAGCAATTAATTTAAAAAAAATACCGTTGTTGAGAAAAAACATGTTTTAAAATTTAAAACATTGCAAAATATTGAAATTTTATTACCTTTGAATTCAATGTAAAATTAATTCAAATGACTTAAATTATATTAAATGCTAAAAATATATTATATTTATAATTTAAAACCATTAAATATTAAAATTTAACCATATAAATTATCTCGATGAAAAAATTTGCTTTTAAGTAAAATTTAGCTTATTTTTACTATTCATCAAAATATGAATGTTATCATAAAAATATCAAAAATCTATCCAATGTAAATTTTTATATCAAGATTAAAAATAAGTAGTTTATTCTTTCAAATTTAACTTCTAATCTTGTCAAAACTATATACAAAATTGGTGCGACATCAAAAGATGGTAAACCTGTATTTTTGAAAAATAATTCCTTTATATGAAAAATTGATTTTGTTCTCATGCCATGTTCTAGAAAATGTTTATGATGAATTATAATGTTATAAAATTCATAATCTGGTTAATACTATTCATAATGGCTAGTTTATGATAATATTATAATAATATATCATTGTTTAGTGAAAATTGGTATTGCGTACTACGCAAGCTATCAAGGAAGGTCGCTCTTGCGTGTAACGCAAGCCAAGTCAGTGTTGCGTGTAGTGAATGATTACTTTGGTTTTTCATATAACATAATAAAAAATTATTTCATTTATACATTGAACAAAATCTATACTCAATGTTGCATTGAATAATTTCTTCCAAACAAACATGAAATTGTGTGTAACAGGAGCCATGAATAGTGTTGCATTTACTGCAAGCTAATACGGTGTTGCATATAGCATAATCAAACCTTGGTGTAGCGTACAAAAGAATATATCAATGAAATTAAAAATAATATATCTCATAAAATTTTGGGGGGTTACATTCTACCCCACCTAAAATGAATTTCTCCCTCAAAATTCATTAGGATTATAAATGGTTCACTACTTGAAAGTTTATTTTATAGAAACCCACATCGTAAAAAGGAATACTAAAATATGATTTTAAAAAGTAATGTAAGAAACATAACGGTTACCCAAATTAACTCATCACTTGGTTTCCACATAGGATAACATAGGTGAAGACATGGATATAGAAGATAAATCTAACCATCATGTTCTGATGAAGAGTGGTGGAGAACATGGATATGAAAAATCCAACAATCACAAAGCCATAAGTTTGTGATTATCTAAGGTATCATCCGATTCATCGGATATGAGGGTAATAGTATAACATTTTTTGTTCTCAAGATAGTTTTCCTAAAGTTGATGAATTTTTCCATAAGGACAAATACTTAGTTGATTTTAGTGTAATATCATTGTTGGTAATTCCATAAACAATTTCCACTTCATCTATTATTTAATGAAATGAAGTTTAATCTTTTATTCTTGAAGTGTTAGCAGATCATGCGATAGAATGACAAGTCATTCTATCTGTCTCTATCAAAAAAATGTTAGCACCAGATATTAATTATACATAAGTCCATGTATGGTGAGGTTAATCATATTTAGTTCTAGAAATGAACTTATACTTCATATATCATACCGCATAATAAAATAAAACTAATTTATACTAACTAGGGACTTCATGTAGGCCAGTGGTAGGTGATAAAGGCATGTTGCACATCGGGTGTGGGTTCGATTCCTGTAGCCTTATCCGACGCGACAGGTTGTTGCCCATCCTATTGGTTTTCCTTTTTTCTAAAACTATACTATTACAACATTCTAGAAATAAAAAAAAGTTCTAGCCTTAAACAATACTGTCTTATGTCCAACTTAATCCATTACAACCTTTAGGCTTATAAAAATACTTATGTCCAATATCGTAGCACAAAGAAAACAATTACCAAAAAGGCCATATAACATGAATGTGAATACCATCATTTATCCCCCATATATCATAACATATATCTCCAAACATGTGAATACTTTAATAATGTATTCTCTTGAAACATGAATTACCCTAGAACCTTAGGGAAAACATGAATTCGGTAAAATGTTAACTTTTTCAAAAACCAAAATCCCAAAATTTCTATATACTCAAACCATGATATCACTTTATTCTTTTATTAGTAATGAGCTCATTAATACTATAAAATATCTCATTATCTCTTATCCCTTCATTATATGCAGATCATGTACTTTCCAAAAATATCTGAATAACCTTTCAATATATACGTTCAAATACTCATGGAAAAACAATAGTGTACCAATACTTAGATTTTTCTTTATTCAATAGTAGCATACATTGTTGTTAATAAACATGAAATCATTCCACTATATTCTTAAACCTTTTACTGAGCTTCATCATTTTATTCCTCAACACTTCTTTCATATCATATATCATTTTTAGCCTCTTCATCATCATCAATATAAATACTATTCATATGACATTGCTGATTCTCTTCATGAGATTTTCCCTTATGGAACTGGTTTTCATAATTCCCATACATTCCACATTTAAACCATTTAACCATCGTTGATGTCTTAGAAATACCATTATCCTTGTCCATTGTGTTAACTGATCCTTTTCCTTTGTAATTATTGGCTTTGTGTCCTTCTTTTCCACACCCAAAGAATCTTCCAGTTCCATTGAAACATTATCATTGATGCCTCTTCCCACAATATTTACATGAGGGAAATTGAATATTATTTCCTCTATGATTATCATGAAACTCCACCTTTCTCTTATTAGTTGAGTCAAGAAACTCACCAAAGTTGAGATTACTGATCATATTATGAGATTAAAGATTAGGTATAATAACAATGTTTTGCCTTCAAAATCCTATTTCATTTGGTTGCTTATGGAAAATATCATTCTATTGTACATCATATTCACCATTAACATGAATCTTCCTGTTTCCTGGAATTTTCTAAAACCCAAAAATAATTTTGTGAGAGGAAAAAATAATACTAGGAAAACATCATAAACAAGGGGGAGTACTTTCAATCTCTAAAATCTTAAGTTTAATCCAAGTCTATTCATGATCTTTATCATAATTCTAGGATTGTAACCTGTACTTATATTTAACCTTAGGGACATTCCTAGACATACCTTAAAATATCTCTAGGGATCTCACTAATGTTTTCGCATCCTCATTTCCAAAGGGTGACTAAATCTTCACTCTAATACCAAATGTGGAGACCCAAAGCTTGATATAAATGGACATTACATTAATTTTGTAGAATACGTAATACATAACAAAAAAAGACGCCCAAAGACTGTATTAGTTTAGTGTCTTTGGAAACTCAAAAAAAATTCTAATCATGGTGAAATATCTTCAACATCTCCCAAAAAGATCTTCCCAATTTTTTTCTACCTAAAACCTTCCTTTATATCTTGGGGAAAAGAAAAAATAAAAAGGTTGGGCTCAAATTCTTATTAAGGGTAATCATGGTGAATATAAATTATACCATATACATTTGATTTTAAAAACATGAACATAATGTTTAAACATCAAAATCTTATATCGTGAAATAAATCACTGAAGTATGTAAGGTATAGATCATAAAGGACCATTAACCCTGAAAAAATAGCTTTAGAATAAAATATGTAATTGTGGAAAACTTATAGGCACATATTATGATTTCCATAGTATCCAAGGCATTTCTGCCAAGACTATCATAGTGGACGAAGTCCATTACTAAACCTAGTTTACTTGTCGTTTCAGCCCTGTATTACTAAACCAGATTTACTTTCCATTATAGACATGTCTATCTATTGAGATATAAATCTTTAAGAAATGCATTGGATGGATATATAGGTCCCACACATCTCCTAATGAAACCATTCTTATGTGTACCACAGAATCATAAGTCATAGATCATATCATAAGCCTTGTAATAAAAAGGGATTCTTAAACATCATGCCATAATATCATAATCCATATAAGATAAAAGTACTTCATAAAAATAATTCCATCAGAACATAATGAAATAAATGTAATAATAGGGATATAAACAAAAACCTATATCATCTTATATGGAAAATAATTTTGGTAAAACAATTGAACTTAGTTCTTGATGAAAATGTCCTTTCTTCTTCAAAAACATTTTTTTTCTAAAAATGTTGTTAAAATTTAAAATAAAAGAAGATAATTGAAAATAAACATGAAAACTTGTAAATTAATATTCATGTAAATAATTATTTATGAAAGCATAAATTTTTTTTCATGCTTTATAAGTTAAAAAACATTCTTCTTGTACGTTTTTCTGAAAAAGTCAAAAAGTACCTCATATATTAAACAAAAGAGAGATTACTTCCATGACACATAGTAAAAGTCAAAAAGGGGTAAAAATGACTTTAAAAGTAAATTTAATTATAGTAAACACTTTATGAAAACATTTTTATAGATCATGGAAATGGATGATAAATATAACCCTAGTAAATACTTACGTATAAGCAATCTCGGATAAAAATGAGATTGCAAAATTATCCCTTACCTTAAGTCTGATATGATTTGTACATATCTGAACGTCCTTTATAATTATATAAATAATGTCATTGACTTATTCCAGAATCATAGTCATTTTTTTTGATATCATATATAGTCATATTCTTATCTGTTTATTAGTAACATTTCATTGTTACTTGTTATTCAGGTGTTAACTGCTTTATGTTATTATGCATTTTTGTCAAATAGATTCTTATTCCACTTTTTAGGGTACAGTTATATAATTTAAAGAATGGTTTTAGTATTATATATATCATATTTATTGAATAAATTCATCTATATAATCATTCTTCAATGAAGATCATGTAGAAAGAATCACATCACATTGTGGAGACGGTAGGCCGTACGTACGCATGAGCGACGATATCATTCTCATGAATGTGGAATTGTATTGAAGTGTATGGTGTATAATATTTCAGAATCAATATAACTTTATAGTAATCATATAAAGTTATTTCTTCCATCATTATACCCATCCACGTATGTTGGTGATGAAAAACATATTACACCACGGAGTGGAGACGGTAGTCCGTACATACGCACGGTGGTGATTTCATTTTTCATAGGATGGATAGAAGATGTTATATGATTGTTTAATATTCATAATAAAATATCAGTATAAAATTTATACTATAGTTATTACTTAATAATGAAACAAATCATATAGAGGAAGTAGAAGAAGAAAGAATTTAGAATGAATCGGTAAAGGATATTACCTCTTCTTTGATGTGCCTCTTCTAGACCTCCTCTTAGGGAATTAAAAAATGGTATTTGAAGAATACTCAGACCTCTGGTATGTTTCTAGGGAAGTTTATAATGGAAATGGTCAGGTTTTGGATGAGTTTTAATGCTCAAAATGGAGTGAAAAGAAGAGGTGAGAGGTTCTATTTTTATAAGAGAGGAGAGGGGCACTTTTGGAATCCTCTAAAATATTAATTTATAATAAACTCAAACCCCACTTAAAAAACTCTAAGTAGACTCAACATAGAATATGAGATGATATGGGGTTTTAATATAATCAACCAATAAAATTTAGACATGTTTGGAATTAATTTTAAACCTTATCGTTTTGATTTATCCTTATTTAATTTATTTAATTTTATTTATGGTAATAATATTCTAAAAATTAAATGGTTATAAATAATTCCTTATGGGTTTTAAATTTCCCATAATTTCATACATTATGAAATTGTCGACCATATAATTTTTTATTTTTTATTTATAATTTTATTTGTGATTTCAAAACAAATTTAATAATATTTTATTTTTATAAAATATCAATAGTGTCAATTTTGACACTCTTCATTTATTTGAATTTAAATAAAATCCACAAAAAAGATATATTCAAACCAAAATATTTAATATATTAGTAACATGTCATGTTAATCTATAAAATTTTAGGAGCACATTAAATAGTTCATATAATATTTATTTTAATATTTGAAAAACCACTTATTTGATATTTCTTTTGATAAAATAATTACAACATCATTTTTTTATAATTATTTAATATAATTTTTTGTTGCATAAAAATTAAAATAAAATAATATGATGAATATAACTCTAATATATTTCATAAAAAAAATTTTATTCTTGTTTATCTTCTAAAAACCCCAACTTTTAAAAAGTTATATTTATTAAATAATGAAGGTGACAACTTTGACATCATTTAAAATAAATTAATATAAGTGTCATAATCAATTTTATAAGGCTTAAAATGATCAATAAGTCAACTCTTGTATGATTGTGGTTTATATATACTCTACAAATAAGTTTTGGTCAAGTGTTGGGGCATCTTATGGGTATTATTATCTTAATAAAAACTAAATTATTGATTTTTCACTAAATAAATAATTTCTGCATCATTAATTTATAAGCTAATAAGGTATTTATATATTTCTTATAAATTAAATATAAATTACCATGATAATGAAATAATTTATCCTTCAAATGAGTATTTATAATCAGATTTATATTCTGTATAACCTTATATTAAAAATAATTTAATTATTAAAGTTTGAGTGAGACATATATCACTTTTCTTTAAATAAAATAAATTAAATGTCTTAATATTATCCAATTGGGTTCCAATAGATACCATTTTCACCCAAGTATGTTTTAGGAAGAAATATAATCATCCAATTATATCAAGAGAAGTGTTATGGTAATTTTATGATATTATTTTTACTCTTAATTAACCGATTTACCTTTAACTTTGGTAAATAAAATTTACCGTAGTTAATATTCACAATGATCTAAAATAAAAATTATCCTATTAACATAATTTGGACCTAATAATTACAAATATCGAATCAATTTTTTCAAATTCAAGCCACATAAGTTGAACTAATTAATTTAAAATTAATCCAGTTGTTGAGAATACAAGTTTTAGAAGTTAAAACATTGCAAAAGATTGAAACGTTTTTACATATGAATTCAATGTAAAATTAATTATAATGACTTAAATTATATTAAATGTTAAAAATATATTATATTTATAATTTAAAACCATTCAATATTAAAATTTAACAATATAAATCATCTCGATGAAAAAAGTTGTTTTTAAGTAAAATTTAGCCTATTTTTACTATTCATCAAAATATGAATGCTATTAGAAAAACATCAAAAATTTATCCAAAGTAAAATTTTATATTATGATTCAAAATAATAAGTTTATTTTTTCAAATTTAACTTATAAACTTGTCAAATACTAGATTTAAAATGGATGAGCCATCAAAAGGCGGCAAAACTGCATTTTTGAATAATACTTCCTTTATACGAAAAATTGATTTTGTTCTTATACCATGCTCTAGAAAATGTTTAAGATGAATTATAATGTTATAAAATTCAAAATGTGGTTAATATTATTCATAAAGGCTAGTTCATGATAATATTATAATAATATACCATTGTTTAGTGAAAATTGGTATTGCGTACTACCCATGCTATTGAGGAAGGTTACTCTTGTGTGTAATGCAAACCAAGACAGTGTTTCGTGTAGTGAAATATTACTTTGGTATTTCGTATAACATAGTCAATACTTATTTCATTTATACATTGAACAAAATCTATACTAAATGTTTTGTAGAATAATTTCTACCAAACGAACTTGAAATTCTGTGTAACATGAGCCAAGAATAGTTTTGCGTATACTGCAAGCTAATACGATGTTGTGTACAGTGAAATATAACATTTGTGTAGTATAAAACAAAAGATATCAAATAAATTAAAATGAATATATCTCATAAAATCATGGGGTGTTACATTCTACCACCCTTAAAATGAATTCCCCCCCCCCCAAATTCATTGGGGTTATAAATGGTTTACTACTTGAAAGTTTTGTTTTTAAGAAACCCACATCTTAAAAAGGAATACTAAAACTTGATTTTAAAAGGTAAAGTAAGAAACATAACGGTTAACCAAATTAACTCATCACTGGGTTTCCACATAGGAGAATATAGGCGAAGACATGGACATGGAAGAGAAATGTAACCATCATGTTTTGATGAAGAGTGGTAGAGAACATGGCTATGAAAAATTCAACAATCACAAAGCCATAGATTTGTGATGATCTAAGGTACCATCTGATTGATCGGATATGAGGGTACTAGGATAACATTTTTTGTTCTCAAGATAATTTCCCTAAAGTTGATGAATTTTTTCACAAGGATAAATACTTACTTGATTTAAGTGTAATATCATTTTTGTTCATTCAATGAACAATTTCCACCTCATATCATATTTAAAGATATAAAGTTGAATCTATCATTCTTGAAGTGTTAGCAGATCATGCGATAGAATGATAAGTCATTCCATTTTTCTCTATCACAAAACTATTAGCACAAGATATTACAATGACATAAGTCCATCTATGGTGAGGTTAATTGTATATGGTTCCAAAAATGGACTTATACTTCATCTATCATACCGCTTAATAAAATAAAACTAATTTTTACTAACAAGGGACTTCATGTAGGCCAGTGGTAGGTGAAAAAGGCATGTCGCACTTCGTTTGTGGGTTCGATTCCTACATCCTTTTCCAACGCAATGGGTTGTTTCCCGTCCAACAGGTTGTCCATTTTCTAAAACTATACTATTACAACAATCCATAAATAGAAAAAAGTTCTATCCATAAACAATACTATCTGATGTCCAACATAATCCATTACAACCTTTAGGCTTATCCAAAATAATTCTATCCAATATCATAGTACAAAGACAATAATTTCCAGAAAGGTCATATACCAAGAAAGTGAATACCATAATTTATCCACCACATATCATATGATATATCTTATTGGTCACATTACAAACATTTGAATACCTTAGTCATGTATTCTATTGAAACATAAATTACCATAGAACCTTAGTGAAATAATGAATTTTGTCAAAAGTTAACTCATTCCACATACCAAAATCCCAAAATTTATATATACTCAAACCATGATATCACTTTGTCCTTTTATAAGTCATGAGCTCATTAATACTATCAAACATCTCAATATCTCTTATCCCTTCATTATTAACATATCATATACTTTCCAAAAATATCTGAATAACCTTTCATGGTTACCAGTACCATTAACCATATACATTCTAATACTCAAGGAAGAGAAATAGTGTAACAATCCTTAGATTTTTTATATTCCATAGCAGCATACATTATTATTAATAAACATGAAATAATTCCACTATATTCTTAAATCATTGACTGAGATTCATCATTTTATTCCTAAACACTTCTTTCATATCAAATATTATTTATAGTCTCTTCATTATCATCAATATAAATACTACCCATACGACCCGACTGATTCTCATCATGAGATTTTCTCTTAGGGCACTGGTTTTCATAATGACCATACATTCTACATTTAAAAAATTTAACCATTTTTGATGTCTTAGGAATACCATTATCCATGTACATTGTGTTAACTGAGCCTTTTCCTTTGTAATCACTGGCATTGTGTCCTTATTTTCCACACCAAAGCATCTTCTAGTTCCTTTGAAACATTCTCCTTGATGCCTCTTCCCACATGATTTACATGACCGAAATTGAACTTTCTTTCCTCTATGATCATCATGAAACTCCATATTTCTATTATTAGATGAGTCAATAAACTCACCAAAGTTGAGATTATTGATCATATTATGAGATTTCTGATTAGGCATAATAACAATGTTTCACCTTCAAAATCCTGTTTCATTTGGTTTCTCATGGAGAATATCATTCCATTGTACATTATATTCTCTATTAACATGAATCTTCCTGTTTCTAGGAATTTTCTAAAACCCAAAAAGAACAGTGTGAGAGGCAAAAATAATACTAGGAAAACAACATAATCAACGGGGATTACTTTCAAACTCTAACATCTTAGGTTTAATACTAGTTTAGTCATGATCGTTATCATAATTCTACGATGGTAACCTATACTTATACTTAACCATAGGGACATTCCTATACATACCTTAAAATATCTCTATGGATATTACTAAAGTTTTCACATTCTAGTTTCCAAAGGGTAACTAAATCTTCACACTGATACAAACTGTAGAGACCCAAAGCTTGATGTACATGGAAATTACATTACTTTTTTGGAATACGTAATACATAACAAAAACAGATTCCTAAAAACTGTATTAGTTCAGTCTATTTGGAAACTTAGAATAAATTCTTCTAATTATGGTGAAATATCTTCAACATCTCGCATAAGATCTTCCCATTTTTTTTCTACATAAAACCTTCCTTTATATACTAGGGAAAAGAAAACATAAAAAGGGTGAGCTGAAATGATTAGTAAGGGTATGCACCGAGAAAATAAAATAAAGCATATACATTTGAATTTAAAAACATGAACATAATGTTTAAATATCAAATTTAGTCGTGAAATAAATCGTGGAAGTATGTAAGGTATAGATAATATATGAAAATTAACTATGAAATAATAGCATTGGAATAAATCATGTAATTTTGGAAAACTTATATGAATATATTATGATTTCCATAATAGCCAAGGCATTGCTTCCAGGACCATCATAGTTGGCAAAGTCCATCAATGAACCAGGTTTAGTTGTGATTCTAGCCCTATATTACTAAACTAGATTTACTTTCTATTCCATCCATGTATGTCCCATGAGATATAAATATTTAACCAATGCATTTGAGGGAGATATAGGTCCCACCCATCTTATAATAAAACCATTCTTATGTGAGCCAAAAATAATAAATCCTACATCATAGCATAACCCATATAATAAAATAGGATACATAGACATCATGCCATCATATCTTTCACGACCCCCTCCCACCAAAGATGCCCCTCCGGAGCTAGCAATGGTGAAAGGGAGATAATGACCCTCGAGTCCCGCCTCCAGAAAGCCCCGGGTTGGCGAATATCACCAAGGGTATGAGTTTTCACAAATATGTGAGGCGTTAACCTTTTATTATTTTAAGGTCGGGAAATAGGACAAGTCAACCACCAAAAAGGAAAAGAACAAGTGTATAGAAATAAACCCAAACCAAGCCCACATGCGCGTTTAAACAATTTGATAACAAGGTACAAGTAAAAGAAAGCTCAAAAGTACAATACCAAAAGAAAACAAGAGTACAACAACTGCAACAAATCCAACTGTCTGACTAGTAGGGTCCCGCACGACCTTGGTAGTCCTCCCGGAAACCTAAAAGTAAACGTAGGGTGAGCATACACGTATACTCAATAGTGAAACCTAAAGCTATCATGTATAAGTGGGGAGACATCCTAATGTCCCATGAGAACAACAGAAGAAACCTAGCAAGGAATTCTATCCACCCAACCTCACCAGCCACACTCACCAAAAACACAATCACAACAGGTAGTAGTATATAAGAACAATAGTATTGGGTACCCTGCACCAGTTCACATTAGTTAGCTGCTCTTCCTAACGGCGAACATCCCGACGCTGCCACACTCTCCCCGCCCGCACACACCTGGGCCTCACAACCACGTATCGCGCCCGCACACACCTGGGCCTCACAACCACGTATCCTGCCTGCACACACCTGGGACTCACAACCACGTATCCCACCCGCACACACCTGGGCCTAACAACCACGTATCCCGGCCGAACACACATGGGCCTCATCCCGAAGATTCTTAGGAAACAGTAGAACCTGCCCGAAGAGTCTTGGGATAAAGCCACCCTAATTGAAACCTACCTGAAGAGTCTTAAGTTTATGGTTGCCTCAAGCCCTCACAGCCTAGGGGAGAAGGAGCAGGAAGGAGCAAGTAACTAAGGGGAAAACACCCTCTCCCAAGAAATGGGAGTGTTCGGCACTAAGTGCTCATCATGGGTGGGGTGCGATAAAGCACAAAATATAAAGATATATATATATGTATACCAAACACACATCCCAACCTATGGCTTCTAAACAGAGAAACTGAGCACGTTCCTTGGCACTGCTACTACGAAGCATGCCTACAACAAACAACCCCAACCCCATTTAGGTTTTCACGTTTCAGCAGAATTAGTTTATTTAGTTCCTTAACTACTGGGAAACTATCCACAACCAACCACATCGATCGTTCTTAAAACATTTCCCTGCCATCCACAAATCATGTTAGGGAAACACAAGCAACACAACCAAGTCCTTCTTATCAACCAACCAACACATTGATTATTAATCTCATTTCATTACCATGTCCCACCATTCATTAACTCTTCCACTTTTTATTTATTATTCACAACCCATGGTCCGTTCAAATTTAAACCAATCCCTACAGCCCCGCTTCCAACCACAATAACTACAACTTCATCGCACACCAATTTCCCTTTAATACCATTTATCACAGCCCCACCGCCCATCACCAACATAGCATTCACACCTAACCACAACCAAGCCAACCACAACCCTGCTGCTCACCTGATCCACAACACCCCACAAAACAAAGTTCATTCCACATCATATCCCCTTTAACATCATTTACCACATCCCTATTGCCTGTTCTATTCTTAAAAACCCAGGATTCACCCCTCCCTTTCACACACAAGTAACCATGCCAAAACCCACATGTTTATTATTCCATTTTTTTAAACCGGGGTGATCACACAAGGGTTCCAGATTTTAAATAGCCAACATTACGTAATTAACGAAATTCCACATTCAACGAAGTTTCCATCCAAAAAATGGTCTAGAAAGATAGGGAAACATTTAATTGTGCAAGCAAAGGCCCCCAACGACCATGATTTTTAGTAGTCATAAGCCTATACAATTCAAAACATAATATCACAAGATATAAATAAAGATAAACATAACAACTTTACCATCCCCGTTCTTCAACCAGTTATTATCTTTATTTATTGGATCAAATATTTCTTATGAAAACAAGAGGATACCCACACCGCATGATGCACAAACTAGAGAGACAAAGGTAAGATCCCAACCTCAACAGGTTCCGATCATAATGCTCCCCCAGATCAACCTTAGAAGATGTCTGTCAGTGTCCATCACTTCTGTCGGGTCCTGGAAAAACCTCCTCGGGTGGAAGTCGGAAAGGAGAGGATGAAGGAAAGACAACAGATCCAATCTCGGATGTTCCGCCTCATCGTTACAATCCCGTGACTGCTGATGGATCGTAAATCGGAGCTCAGATAAAGAAGTTATCGAAGAAAAGGAGCCTTCGAGTCTCTTGGGAGGGCTCTGCTCAGAGGAATGGGGAGGAGAGGAGTGAGTTAAAAAGAAGGAGGGGACCCCTCCTTTTATAGTTGAGAAAAGAAAAAGTACACGGCGTATACTTTATGGTACACATCATGTACTCGGTTATTTCACACGGTCTCCACGCGGCTTCCAACACGGCTCCGTGACCGTTGACTTGTCAACACACGGTTTGAGGGTAACACATATGCGGGGAGGGACGACACGATGTGTAGTTTAGCCACATGGAATGTAATAATTTATTACACATAGTAAGGACACGTCTCCAACACGGTACACGACTGTTGACTGGTAACGCGTACGCGAGGAAGGACTACATGGTGTGTAGAACTGGACACATGGCGTGCACCCATTATTTCGCACAGCAAGGACACGACCTTCAACACGGGGTATACCCGGCAAGGTGGTACATGGTGTGAGGTATGAACACATGGTGTGTACCCACTTATTTAACACGACAAGTACACGACCTTCAACACAAGGTATACCCGGCGAGGGGGTACACGGCGTGTACTAACACTACACGACGTGTAGTTTCAAAATTCTAGAAAGTGTGGGAAAAGTCAATTTTACCCTCCAGAACACTTTGTGGCCTTATTCTTGACAAAGGAATGGGCCAGAGAGGTCCAGGCCATTAAATCAGATACCTTTTAAAACATTCTCATCCTCGAGAATTCAAAAACCAACCCAGAGGAACCCAAAAAGATACCTCTTAGTGTTCTCGTTATAACAGGAACCCAACTAACAACCTTAATCACAAGTGTTAGGAATTCCTTCTCCTATGTCGAGGTATTATCCGCTTTAGGCAGCACTGAATCACCTGCACAGGTTTAATCTTATCCTCATTAATTCTTCTCGGTTAAGGATTGGGACTTCCCACTTCCATATATTAGGATTTTCCAACTTGCACTACCACCAACACCACACAACCAACACACTGCTCGAACATGTGGTTTTGGGAAATTCCTTCTCCTTTATCGAGATATTATCTTCTTTAGGCGGCACTGACTCACCCGCATGGGTTCAATCGCATCCTCACTAATGCGTCTCGAATAAGGTTCATGTTTTTCCATTTCCCCACAGATCCTGACATGTTACACATTACTAGGGAACAAGGAAACAAAAGGTCTCACAACCAACAAGCCAAGAATTCCATATATCAAAGGTACAAAGTATAACATCAACACAAAGCTCATAAGAAAAAGGGAAAACATAAGTCAAAACAACTCCGGGTACTAAGTGTGCATCTGGGTCTCCCGCTCCCAAGTTCTCTCCTCGAGGCCGCAATGCCACCACAACACACGAACCAATGGAATAGTTCATCCATGAAGCACATTCTCTTTACGATCCTCGATTCTGACTGGTCGTTCCTTGAAGGTCGCGTTGTCTCCCATTTCTAACTCTCCCCAGTCGATAACATGAGAGTCGTCTTGTAAGTACCGACGAAGCTGGGAGACGTGGAAGGCGTCATGAACCTTCTCCAACTGAGGTGGAAGGGCCAGCTGATATTCCACCTCGCCGACTTTCCTCAGCACCTCAAAAGGTCCGATGAACCTAGGTGAGAGATTGAACCCTTTCCAAACCTCCGCTGCCCCCGTCGAGGGGAAACCTTCAAGAACACATGATCCCCCACCTCGAACTCCAAGGGTCTCCTCCGACGATCATCATAAGACCTCTTTCGGTCCTGAGCCGCTTTCATCCTCTCACGTACAAGCTGGACTTTTTCTGTTGTGCTCTGCACTACCTCTGGCCCAAGAGCAGCTGTCTCACCAACCTCTGCCCAGAAAATGGGTGAACGACATGGTCTTTCCTACAAAGCCTCAAACGGTGCCATGCCAATAGTAGTGTGGAAGCTATTGTTGTAGGAAAACTCTACTAAAGGAAAGTTTCATACCCACGATCCTCCAAAATCCAGAACGCATGCTCGCAGCATGTCCTCCAACGTCTGGATAGTCTGCTCTGTCTTTCCATTGGTCTGGGGGTGGAAAGCAGTGCTAAGGTGTAACTGGGTGCCAAAAGCATGTTGTAACCCCCTCTAGACTCGGGAGGTAAACAGAATATCCCAATCTGAGATGATAGTCTTCAGGACTCCATGAAAACGCACCACCTCGTCTATGTACCTTTGTGCTAAGGTACTCACTGGGCCTGACTCCTTAATTACTAAGAAGTGAGCTGATTTTGTCAGTCGATCCACCACTACCCAGATAGCATCATAACCACCCTAAGTTCTGGGTAGTCCTATGTCGAGGTCCATTGAAATGTCATCCCACTTCCACTCAGGGACATCTAAAGGATGCAACAAACCACTGGGAACACGGTGTTCGACCATCACTTGCTGATACACTAGGCATTTAGCCACAAACTCCACCACTGCCCGTTTCACCCCGGGCCAAAAAAAACTGTTCCCCCATGCCTTGGTACATTTTTGAAACTCCTGGATGTACCGCCAAGGCTGAGCTATGGAACTCACGGAGAACTCCCTCACGCATCTCTTCTGGGACAAACAACCTTCCATGGAAAAACATCCAATGTCGGCTATCCTCTGACCATCCTTCTGGAGCGTTCCCCTGATCGACACAATCCCGCATCACTTCTTCCTCGGCGTCCCCCCACTGAGTCTCTTCCACCTGCTGCAACAAGGAGGACTATACCGTCATCTGAAACAAACAGCCTCTAACACCTTCTACCCTGACATCCATGTGCAAGGCAGCCAACTCTCCCATCACCTTCCAAGCATCAGTGGATTCCCGAACCACTTCCTTATGCGACTTCCTACTCAGTGCATCAGCCACAATGTTGCCCTTACCTTCAGTATAAGAGATCTCAAGGTCATAGTCTTGGAGAAACTCAACCCATCTCTGCTGCCGCAGGTTCAGGTCACGCTGGGAGAAGATATAACGTAGGATCTTGTGATCTAAGAAGACCAAAAAGTGCTCCCCAAAGAGGTAATGTCGTCAAAAATTCAGTTCGAACACTACTACTGCAAGCTCTAGGTCATGGGTGGCATAGTTACGCTCATGAGGGCGTAACTGTCTAGACCCATAACATATCACTCCCTTCTTTTGCATCAGCATGCACCCCAGAACAAGGCCAGAAGCATCACAAAACACCTCATACAACAACCCTTCCTCTGGAAACCTGAGTACGGGAGCACAGACCAACATCTCCTTTAGGTAGTTGAAAGCTTTCTGGAACTGATCGCTCCATTAGAAGACCTGGTTCTTCCTAGTCAAAGCTGTTAATGGAGCAGAAACTCGAGAGAAGTCCAAAACAAACCTCCGATAGTAACCTTCTAACCCCAGGAAACTACAAACATCTGCCACGCTCTTG
Organism: Viscum album; assembly: GCA_963277665.1. Classification (NCBI taxonomy): domain Eukaryota; kingdom Viridiplantae; phylum Streptophyta; class Magnoliopsida; order Santalales; family Viscaceae; genus Viscum; species Viscum album. Next base: position 1,658,157,388 of record OY728119.1, read on the forward strand.
GGTGATGCCCAAGAAACAACTGCCTCCACCTTCGACGGGTCCACTGACACTCCATGCTGAGACACCATGTGCCCAAGGAAGTGAACTTCTTGTGTCAAGAACTTACACTTAGACAATTTCCCGTAAAGCTGGTGGTGTCGAAGGACATCTAAGACTTCCCTGAGATGCTCAACCTCCTCTAATATTGAGTAGATCAGGATGTAATCGATAAATACAACGATGAACCGGTCCAGAAACTCTCAGAAGACAAAGTTCATAATTCCCATGAACACAGCCGGTGCATTCGTAACTCCAAAAGGCATCACTACAAACTCGAAGTGCCCATACCTGCACCTAAAATCCGTATTAAAGATTTCACTGTCCTTTACCCTCTGCTGATGATATCCAGATCGTAGATCAATCATAGAAAACCAACCTGCTCCCCTCAGTTGGGCGAAAAGACCATCTATCCTTGGAAGGGGGTAACAGTTCTTGACCGTTACCTGGTTCAACCTTCGGTAGTCTATGCATAGCCTGAGACCACCATCTGCCTTCTTCACGAACAAAACTGGAGCACCCCATGGCGATACGCTGGGTCGAACAAAACCCTACTCCATCAGATCGCCAATCTGAATCTGAAACTCCCGCAACTCCGAAGGTTCTATCCGATAAGGGGCCATCGAAATCGGACGGGCACCGGGCTGTAACTCTATCCTGAACTCAACGTCACGTCGGGGGGGGGGGGGGGGTAGAGTCACAACCTCCTCAGTAAAAACATCTAGGAACTCCCCAAAAATCTTCGAGACATCCATCATCTCTTTATCAGCTGGAACCACTGATAACCCGCCTAACAAAGAAAGGAGAGGATTCACATGCTGGCTTCCTACCTGATAGCTCCTCTCGCCAACAAAAGATACGCGCTGCCCATCCACGTCGGAGAACACGAATCATCTCCAGAAGTAGTCGATAATGACACTAACAGAAAACAACCAGTCGATTCCTAAGATGACATCGTATGGATGCATCTGTAACAGAAGAAGGTCCACACTAGATCGATGTGGTGCCAACGTCATCCCACATCCCTGGAAAACACAAGATACGCTGGTCTTGCCTCCATCTGGTGTACTCAGCACCAGTGGTATGGAAAGTCTCTCTACGTCTAGTCCCAAAGCATGGGCTAGACCAGGTGCAACAAAGGAGTGCGAAGCTCCCAAATCGAACAAAGCAGAAGCAAGAGTGATGAACAAACAAATCGTACCTCGCACCACCTCTGGTCCTACTGGTGATGTCAAATCTGCTGCATTCAACTATCCACGCCCAAGTCCTCTCCCTCTCTGATGTCATCCACCTCCCCGACCACGCCCTGGTCGGGGTCCCTGAGGAGCACCCTGAGGTCGGCCTCCTCCCGCAAAGTCTTCCCTCAGAGGAGCATGGTCCTGCTACTGCTGGAAGGGCCTCACTGGAAACTGGTGCTGCTGAGGTGGGAGTTGAACATACCCACCTCCACCGTACTAAGCTCGGGTCGAGCACTGACTCTGAACGTGCCTGAAACCTCCACAAGAAAAAAACTTTGGTCCTGGGCTCGTGAAAAAGGGACGAGGACCTGAAGATCTGAACCGGAACTGATGGGGCCTGCTCCCCACTGGCCTGAACCTGGAAGTTCCCGTCGTAGGAGACCTGCTGCTGACTGCCTTCCCCTTCGACAAGCTCAGCTGGATCCCCTCTCGGGGTGCACCTCCCAGTGCGTGCATGCTCTCTACAACCTCTTCCTTCTTCTGTACCGCCAATTACGTCGGAAGGGTGAAACGGGTGACAACATACTGGAGCGAAGGACGAAGTGCCTCTTCCAAATGTCTCACCCAAGAATCCTCATCTAGAAAGAGATCTAGAGCAAAGCGCATGAGATCCTTGAACTTGATCCCCAGATCTCGTACCGACATAATCCCCTGCTGAAGGGAGAGTAACTCCTACCGCTTCTCTACCTTGATCAAGGAAGAAATGAATTCCTCTCAGAATTCCTTCTCAAAGTCAGCCCATGGAACCTATGCCTCTATCGTCTCTCTGAGGTAGAGCGTCCACCACTGTCGCGCTGCGCCTCTCAGCTGACTGACTGCTAGGGGAAACCATTACTCCCTCGGAGCATGGATCAAGGTAAAAGCGATCCCTATCTCCTCAATCCACCCCTCCGTCTCCATATCCTAAGTACTACCCTCGTACTTCTTGAGGGTATGCCACTGAAAAGAACGAAGAGTCTTCTGCCACTAGCTATATTCCTCATCTCGGTCAATCCTCAACTGATCGACCGCCTGAATATACTGGGCCTCTGCTGTCTGAGCCACTCGGGGACGACATCCAGGTGCCATAGCTGTACGGTAAACAAGGATCGCCTAAGCCCAAGTAGTAAGGAAAATCTCAAGGTTTTATTTTATCATTTTATTTCAATTTCTTTCCCATAACACCCAAATCAAGTAAAACACAACCATGAGGATGCATTTAACTTCCCTAGGGTCTCTACCCTACAATCAATGTATTCTCACTTGGTCGTTCGGTAGGCTCAGAGTCCTTGCATCGGATCACGGGGGGCCCTAAAATCCTGTGTCCTAGCCGGTCTTCCCTAGCCTATGTCACGCACCAAGATTAACTAACATTTTCGCCCTACCATCCAATGAAATTATCACTATTCCTAACTCCAGACTCCATCCTATCTCTCAACCATCAGCTCTGATACCATTCTGTCACGACCCCCTCCCACCAAAGATGCCCCTCATGAGCTGGAAATGGTGAAAGCGAGATAATGACCCCCGAGTCCCGCCTCCAGGAAGCCCTTGGTTGGTGACTAGCACCAAGGGTATGAGTTTTCACAGATATGGGAGGCATTAACCTTTTATTATTTTAAGATCAGGAAATAGGACAAGTCAACCACCAAAAAAGAAAAGAACAAGTGTATAGAAATAAACCCAAACCAAGACCACATTCATGTTTAAACAATTTTATAACAAGGTACAAGTAAAAGAAATCTCAAAAGTACAATACCAAAAGAAAACAAGAGTACAACAACGGCAACAACTCCAAATGTCTGACTAGTAGGGTCCCGCAGGACCCTGGTAGTCCTCATGGAAACCTGAAAGTAAATGTAGGGTGATCATACAAGTATACTCGGTAGGGAAACCTAAAGCTCTCATGCAGAAGTGGGGATACATCCTAATGTCCCGTGAGAACAACAGAAAAATACTAGAAAGGAATTCTATCCACCCAAACTCACCAGCCACACTCAACAAAAACACAATCACAACAGGTAGTTGTATATAAGAACATGAGTATTGGGTACCCCACACCATTTCCCTTTAGTTAGCTTCTCTTCCTAACGACGAATGTCCTGACACTGCCACACTCTCCCCGCCCGCACACACCTAGGCCTCACAACCACGTATGTCTCCTGTACACACCTGGGCCTCACAACCACTTATCCCGCCCGCACACAACTCGGCCTCACAACCATGTATCCCGCCCGCACACACTTGGGCCTCACAACCACGTATCCCTCCCCCACATACCTGGGCCTCATCCCGAAGATTCTTCGGAAATAGTAGAACCTGCCCGAAGAGTCTTGGGATAAAGCCACCCTAATCAAAACCTACCCGAAGAGTCTTAGGTATAAGGTCGCCTCAAGCCATCACAACCTAGGGGAGAAGAAGAAGGAAAGATCTAGTAACTAAGGGGAAAACACCCTCTCCCATGAAATGGGAGTGTTCGACACTAAGTGATCAAAATGGGTGGGGTGTGATAAAACACAAAAGATACAGATATATATATGTATACCAAAAACACAACCCAACCTATGGCTTCTAAACAGAGAAACTGAGCACGTTCCTCGGCACTGCTACTACGAAGCATGCATACAACAAACAACCCCGACCCCATTTAGGTTTTCACGTTTCAGCAGAATTAGTTTATTTAGTTCCTTAACTACTCGGAAACTATCCACAACCAACCACATCGATCGTTCGTAAAACATATCCCTGCCATCCACAAATCAAGTTAGGAAAACACAAGAAACACAACCAAGTCTTTCTTATCAACCATCCAACCCATTGATTATTAAATCCGTTTCATTAGCATGAACCAACATTCATTAACTCTTCCACTTTTTATTTATTATTCACAACCCATTGTCCGTTCACATTAAAACCCATCCCTGCAGCCCCGCTGCCAACCACCATAATTACAACTGCACCACACATTATTTTCCCTTTAATACCAATTATCGCAGCCCCTATACCCATCACCAACATAGCATTCACACCAACCCACAACCAAGTCAACCGCAGCCCCACTGCTCACTTGATCCACAAAAACCCACAAAACAAAGTTTGTGCCACATCATCACCCCTTTAACATCATTTTCCACAGCCCTGATTCCAGTTCTATTCGTAACCACCCAGGATTCAGCCCTCTCTTTCAGACACTAGTAACCAAGACAAAACCCACTAGTTCATTATTCCATTTTGTTTAACTGGGGTTATCACACAAGAGTTCCAGATTTTAAACATCCAACTTTACGTAATTAACAAAATTCCACATTCAACGAAGTTTCCATCCACAAAACGGTCTAGAAATATAGTGAAACATTTAATTATGCAAGAAAAGGCCCCCAACGAACGTGATTTTCACTAGGCATAAGCCTATTCAATACACAACATAATATCATAGGATATAAATAATGATAAAAATAACAACTTTCCTATCCCCATTATTTAATCAGTTATTATCTTTATTTAATGGTTCAACTATTTCTCCTGAAAACAAGAGGATACCCACCACGCATGATGCAAAAATTAGAGAGACGAAGGTAAGATCCCTACCTCAACAGGTTCCGATCGCAATGCTCCCCCGAATCAACCTTAGAAGACGTCCGTCGGTGTCCGTCACTTCTGTCGGGTCCGGGAAAAACCTCCACGAGTGGAAGTCTGAAAGTAAAGGGTGAAGGAAAGACAATGGATCCAAGGTTGAAAGTTCCTCCTTGTCGTTACGATTCCATGGCCGCTGACAGATCGTAAATCGGAACTCTGACGAAGATGTTATGGAAGAAAAGGAGCCATCGAGTCTCTTGGGAGAGCTCTACTCAGAGGAATGGGGAGGAGAGGAGTGAGTTGAAAAGGAGAAGGGGAATCCTCCTTTTATAGGTGAGAAAAGAAAAAGTACAGGGCGTGTACTTTATGGTACACGACGTGTACTCGGTTATTTCACAGGGTCTCTATGCGGCTTCCAACACGGCTCCATGACCATTGACTGGTCAACACACGGTTTGAGGGTAACGCATACGCGGGGAGGGACTACACGACATGTAGTTTAGACACACAGAATGTACTCATTTATTACACACGGTAAGGACACTGATCCAACACGGTACACGGCCGTTGACTGGTAACGCGTATGCGGGGAAGGACTACATGGCATGTAGAATTGGACACACAGTGTGCACCCATTATTTCGCACAGCAAGGACACAACCTTCATCACGGGGTATACCTGGCAAGGTGGTACACGACGTGTAGTATGCACACACGGCGTGTACCCAATTATTTCACCTGGAAAGTACATGGCCTTCAACACGGGTTATACCCGGCGAGGGGGTACACGGCATGTACTAACACTACACGGCGTGGAGTTTCAAAATTCTGGAAAGTGTGGGAAAAGTCCATTTTACCCTCCAGAACACTTCGTGACCTTCTTTTTGACAAAGGAATGGGCCGGAGAGGTCCGGGCCGTTACAATATCATAATCCATATAAGTTAAAAGTACTTAATAAAAATTATTACCTCAGATCATAATCAAATCAATGTAATAATAGGGATATGAACATAACCCTATATCATCTTAGATGGAAAATAATTTTGATAAAATACTTGAAGTTAGTTATTGAGGAAAATATCCTTTCTTCTTCAAAAACATTTTCTTTTCTCAAAATGTTTTGAAAATTTAAAAGAAAAGAATATAATTTAAAATAAACATGAAAAATTGTAAATTAATCTTCTTCTAAATAATTATTTATGAAAGTGTAACAATCTGTTCATGCTTTATAAGTTAAAAAAACATTCTTCTTTTAATTTTTACCAAAAAAGTCAAAAAGTACCTCATATAGTAAACAAAAGAAAGATTCCTTCCATAACACATAGTAAAATTAAAAAGGGGTAAAAATGACTTTAAAAATACATGGAAGAATAGTAAATAATTTATTAAAACATTTTTATAAATCATTGACATGGATGATAAATACAACCCTAGTAAATACTTACGTATAAGCAATCTCAGATAAAAATGAGATTGCAAAATTATCCATTATCTTATGTCTGATATTATTTGTACGTATTTGAACCTTCTATATAATGATTTAAATAATGTCACTTACTTATTATAGAATAATAGTCATTTTTATGATATTATATATGGTCATATTCTTATCCATTTATTAGTATCATTTCATTGTTACTCGTCATTCGGGTGTTAACTGCTTTATGTTCTTATGGGTGTTTTGTCGAATAAATTATTATTACTATTTTTATGATATAGTTATATCATTGAAATAATGGTATTATTATTATATATATCATATTTAATTATTAAATTCACCTATATAATCATTCTTCAATGAAGATCATGTAGAACGAATCATATCACATCATGGAGACGGTAGGTCGTACGTACGCACGAGCAACGATATCATTCCCATGATTGTGGAATAGTATTGAAGTGTATAGTGTAAAATATTTAGAATCAATATAACTTTATAATATTCATATATAGTTATTTTTTCCATCATTATACTCATCCATTTTTGTTGGTTGTGAAAAATAGATTACACCATGGTGCGGAGACCGTAGTCCGTATGTACGCACGCGTGGTGATTTCATTTTTCTTAGGATGGATAGAAAATGTAATATGGATGTTTTATATTCATAATAAAATATTAGTATACAAGTGATACTAGAGTTTTTATTTAATAATGAAACAAATCATATAGAGGAAGTAGAAGAAGAAAGAAGTTAGAATGAATCAGTAAAGGATATTACCTCTTCTTTGGCGTGCCTCTTCTAAACCTTCTCTTAGGGAACTAAAGTTGGTATTTGAAGAACACCATAACCTCTAGTATGTTTCTAGAGAAGTTTATAAGGTAAATGGGTAGGTTTTGGACGAGTTTCGAAGCTCAAAATGGAGTGAAGAGAATAGGTAAGAGGTTCCCTTTTTTAAGAGAGGAGAGGGGTACTTTTGGAAACCTCTAAAATATTAATTTTTAATAAACACAAACCCCACATACAAACTCCAAAATGACTAAACATCTAATATGAGATGAGATAGGGTTTTAATATCATCAATTAATAAAATTTATATATGTTCTGAATTTATTTTTAACCTTATCATTTTGATTTATCCTTAATTAATTAATTTAATTTTATTTGTTGTAACAATATTCTAAACTTTAAATGGTTATAAATACTTACTTATATGTTTTGAATTGTCCATAATTGGATAATGTATAAACTTTTAGACCATATAATTTCTAATTTTTAATTTTTAAATATTTATGTGATTTTTAATCAATTTAACAATATTTTATTTTTATAAAATATCAAAAGTGACAATTTTGACACTATTTATTTATTTGAATTTAAATAAAATCCACATAAAAGATATATTCAAACAAAAATATTTAATAGATTCCTAATAATTCATATTCATCATGAAAATTTCTGGATCTTATTAAATAGTTCATTTAATATTTATTTTAATATTTGTAAATCCATTTATTTTATATTTCTCTTGATAAAATAATTACTACAACATTATTGTATATTTATTTAATATACTTATTTGTTAAATAAAAATTACAAATAATATAATATGATGAATATAACTCTAATATATTTCATAAAAATACTTTTAGTCGAATTTATCTTCTAAAATACATAACTTTTAAAACACTATATTTATCAAATAATGAAGGTGACAACTTTGACATCATTTAAAATAAAATAATGTAAGTGTCATAATCACATTTATAAGGCACAAAACGATCAAAAAGTTAACCATTGAATTATTATGTTTTACATATAATCGACCAAAATGTTTTGGTGATGTGTTTGGGCCTTTGATTGGTATTATTATTTTATTAAAAACAATATTATTGATTTTTCACTAAATAAATAATGTACGCATCATTAATTTATAAGTTATTAAGGTAATTATATAATTATTATAAATTAAAAATAAATTACCATGATAAAGAAAAACATTTTAGCTTTAAAATGAGTATTTATAATCTAATTTATATTCTGTATAACCTTATATTAAAAATATTTTTATTATTAAAGTTTGACTGAGACATATTTCACTTTTCTTAAAATAAAATTAATTAAACGTCTTAATCTAATGAAAGTGGGTTTTAATAGATACCATTTAGAACCAAGTATGTTTTAGGAAGAAATATAGTCATCCAATTATATGAAGACAAGTGTTATGGTAATTTTATGATATTATTTTTACCCTTAATTACCCGATTTACCTTTAATTATGTTAAATAGAATTTACCGTATTTACTAGTCATAATGCCCTAAAATAAAAAGTATCCTATTAACATAATTTGGACCTAATGATTCCAAATATGGAATCCATTTTTCCAAATTCAAGACATAGAATATATAGTAATTAATTTAAAATTAATCCCGTTGTTGAGAAATCATGTTTTAAAAGTTGAAACATTGCAAAAGATTGAAATGTTTTTACCTATGAATTCAATGTAAAATTAATTCTAAGGAATTACATTATATTAAATTGTAAAAATATATTCAATATATAATTTAAAACCATTCAATATTAAAATTAAACCATATAAATTATCTCGATGAAAAAAGTTGTTTTTAAGTAAAAATTTTCGTATTATTACTATTCATCAAAATATAAATGTTATGAGAAAAATATTAAAAATTTATCAAAAGTAAATTTTTATATCTTGATTCAAAATAAGAAGTTCATTTTCTCAAATTTAACTTGTAAACTTTTAAAAAACGAGATTTATATTGGGTGCTCCATCAAAAGGCGGCAAAACTGCATTTTTGAAAAATAATTCCTTTATACGAAAAATTGATTTTGTTCTCATACCATGTTCTAGAAAATGATTAATATGAATTATAAGGTTATAAAATTCAAAATGCGGTTAATACTAATAATAACGGCTTGTTCATTATAATATTATAATAATATAACATTGTTTAGTGAAATTTGGTTTTTCGTACTACGCAAGCTATCGAGGAAGGTCGCTCTTATGTGCAACACAAGCCAAGTCAGTGTTGTTTGTAGTAAAATACTACTTTGGTGTTCCATATAACATAATAAAAACTTATTTCATTTATACAGTGAAAAAAATCTATACTCAATGTTGCGTAGTATAAATTCTGCGAAATGAACATGAAATTATGTGTAACATGAACCAAGAATAGTGTTGCGTATACTGTAAGCTAATGCAGTGTTGCTTATATTGAAAGATCACTTTGGTTTATATTACAAAAGAATATATCAAAGAAACTAAAAATAATATATCCCATAAAATCTTGGGTGTTACACATAACATGGGGAACTGAAACAATATATGGGTGATCTCAAATTATTAGTAATGAATAAGTAAAAGTGAATCTATAATGAATAAATAATAACAATCAAAATTGGAAAGTAAATAACTGAACACACATTCCATTTAAATAAATGGATAGTAAATAATCAATACAGAAAGATACAAAATAGAAAAAACATGTCATTTATTCAATAAACCGAGTATAAAATACATCTATAGATAATATAATTATGAAAATATCATGAATAACGATAAATAAATTCATTTTGAAATAAATGATTAATTTTTAGATTTCATGACTCAAAGACATGATACCAATATCTTTATACCTTTCACAAGATGGTTTAAAACTATTGGGTATGAAATCATTTACTTTGGCCAACTAATTTGGCTCATGAGACTTACTATTAATTCAATGGGATATATATAATTTGTACCTAACCATGTCTTCATGCCCTAATCATTACTCATATATCAAATGATCTATTTAATTCATGAAAAAAATTCTTATCTAGAAATTTTATTATTTAGTTAAGTATGATGATTTATCTAAATTTTCCCAGCTAATCAAATAACATTAAAAGTAGAAACAATATGTAAATATTGTGTGAATTTTAGGCAATTATAAAATTAATTATACAAGAATTTGGATATTTAAGAGAAATTTAATTTCAAATAAAAACGATTACAATAAATTGATTGTTTTATTATAATGTTAACAATAATAAAATAAAGTGTGCTTATACAATAACTTTCACCTCTTAATAATTTCAAGTCAAATATCCTTGGATAAAATGATTCTAAGTGATACTAAAAATGAGCCGATGTCTAAATTAATCATGATATTACATGTCCTAGGGTAATTATATACACCATATAAAATTTAATTGGTGCCTAATAATAATTAGTTTTCAATTGAATGTTAATTGAGAAGAAATCCTATACCTCATACTTCATTATGGTTGAACATATTTTAAATTCCTTTATAGTGGATTTAAAAGCTATACTATGAAATAATATATCCATATTAATATTTTTAATATCGTATATCATTCATTTATAATATCTTATCACTAATTTATTAATAATATTTTATTATTTTATTATTTTTTGAGTTAATTGGCTTCTTATCTCATCCATGCTTTGTTGTGAAAGTTATAATTCTAGTTCATATCATACAATTTCATAATCTCTAGAATAATAATAATGACATAATTATTATATTTATACTTCAATTATATGATTATGAAAAATCATGAAATACAGTAATGAGAAATTAGGTACATTACGATCATGGAGAGTGTAGCTCGCACATATGCATTAGTAGAATTTTGATTTTTTAGTGATTATTATGGAAAGAGGGTAAGTAATATATTACCTTTCCAAAATGTTGATAATATCATACATATATTTATATATATATAAAATATTATTTCATTAAAAATTATTATATATATAGAATCTGTGTAATGTGATTATGAAAAGAGAGTCCAATAATTTTGGGAAGGAAGTTTTCCACACGTATTGGAAATGATGTTATCATATTTCAATGTGTGAAAATTTATGAAATAAAATGATTTAAATTATATTTATTTAAAATGATAAATTTTTATTTAATTTCATAGTAATTTCATTTCTAGAAAATTCATTATTATTATCATTATAACTTTCTATGTGAAGTGTTAGTAAAAGAATAATGAAATTTATTTATGAGGAGGTAGTCTGTCATACACATGAGTGACATTATAGTATCTTCCATGGAACAGAAAGTAAAAAAGTTGTATATAATATAATGAATAAATAGGTATAATTTTATTTTTAATATCATATATATACTTTGTATCCACAAACATACCCAATAGCAAGAGGTGGTAATGGAAAGATGAATGAAATCGATTCACATGATAATAGTGCTCTGTACACATAAATGAAGATTTTTCTGCACATTATAGGGATGTATATATTATTTTAGATCATTAAATAATCATAAAAAATAATATATATACGAAAATATTTTTATTATATTATCACTTTTTAATAATAATTGGAGGATGTGGATGAATAAATAAAATAAATATGCTTATTGAAAAACATTACATATTCTTTAGGTATCCTCCTTAGGTTTTCACGAATGCATTTATAGAATAGATTTATTCTATAAATAATGCTTATAGAATGAGTATAAATAATATGGGAAGTTATTTTGGGATATATTAGACTATCCAAATGGCTTGAGGGGTGTGAATATATAAGGGGTGTGAGAGCCCATATATACATGAGAAGGAGTGACATTTTTTGTAAATTCCCAAAACAAAACTCATTAACGAGTAGTAAATATCACACCAAATGGCTTCAGAAATAATAATTTAATTTTTTGATGTATTATATATTCTATAAATATATCCACCAGAAAAATATTTCTTAAACATGTTGTTTGTTAACAATTAAGTTTTGGTACTTTTAATATTTTTGTTTTTCATTACATTAACATGTTTTTTAATGATGGTGAATTCTCCTTGAATAATTAAATAATATGATCCTTATTTAATAATTTTCATCCAATTATCATCAATATAAATTAAAATTTTGAAAATAGAAATCATATTTTTGGTGAAGATTATTGTTAACAGAAGCGCATGTGGTGTGCACGAACATTATTTTAACCTTAACCACAGTAACCGACTTTTTATTATTTTGGGTTAAATATATTTATTATAAAAGAAAAAAATTCAATTAATTCACTATATATGGTATTTTATAATATTAATAAATAAATTTGTAGAATATATCATTTTATGGAATTTTGAATCATTTTTTGAAATAACAATGATTTTATATTAACAATGATGTCAGTTTTCACATTATTCATTTTATTTGAGTTTAAATATGAGAAGAAAAAGATGGAATTGGAAGATAATTTATTAACATATATATAGCACAATATATTTACCCATAATAGTAATGTTGGAAAATAACTGATTCGATTTATTTTATTTTTAATATTTTAAGTATCATTTCATTAATTTTACTATTAAATAAATAAATAATGGGTTGAATTTTCCTAAGAATTTAATATAATAATATCATCTATTAAAATTAAAAACAAATTATCATGATAAAAAATAATTTATATTTCTAAATAATATTTATATTCGAACTTATTCTTTTTTAGATATCCCAGTGAATTATTGATATTAAAAATAAGGAAGGTTTTATTATTAAATTGTCCTTAGTTACCTTATTATAAAGGTCAAATTCATAGAAAAAAGTCCTAGAGTTTCAAAAAAAAAGATAATAAAATAATAATAGTTAAAATATTTTCATTTAATAGGTGTTGGATAAATTTCCATGTAATAGTAACCCTTATCATCTTAGTTTAACCCCCGATAAACCCACTTTTTACTATAACTGTGATAATAAACATTTACAATTTTCACTATTCATTATTGTAAAAATTTAATTTAACCTTATTAAATAATTTTAATTATGATTATTCAAAAGTATAGAATCCATTTTTCAAAACTAAAATTAAATAAGGGGAAATTTGGAATTTAAAAATAATCTCATAGATGCGATGAGAAATCTTGTTTTTAAAGAGAAATTTCTCAATAGAATACAACATTCCCGTATAAAAATACAATATATATCCACACCCTAAGAAGAATGTACGGGATTAAGGTAAATAGAAATTGGGGTAACTATTGTGTTATTAATGGAAAAAATAGAAAGGATGCAATGATTACTCACACCTACCAAAGAAGATAGAGACTAGGTCAGCCAAGAATTTATCAGCCGAAGACCTGGTTGTTGTTCACATTGCTAGTGACCAGGCTACAGATGTTCATGATAGTCAAATCCAAACTTCCATTTCTCCAAAACAATTATGTGATGGTTCCCACCATTGAGGACCTCAATGTATTTAATCGTGTAACATGTAGGATGCAACAAATATTGATATGTCATGGGAATGTATCATACACTCCAAGGAAGAAATACTGGAGAATTATCCTTGTATTAGAGCTTCACAAGACGATGATGAAAGGATATATGGTATAATTCTTCATGTTTCTAAAAATAAAGATCAATGTGGGTAGATAAACACACAAGATCTTATATAGATACATGGTTTAAATGAAAAGAAGATAAAGATTGAGGATTACCTTCATGTTTGGGACAAAATAACCAACTATTTTGATGATCTACTCAAGGAATACCCTAGTATGAATGTTTCTTCTATCAAATGGAGTATATACAGGGATTTATCTTTGGGAAAACTAAAAAATTATTGAAATGATCTTTTGACTTGTTTTGATGTTGGATGACTTTATGTTGACTCATGAGGTTTCACACTTTTTACATAAAAGTGTGTTGATAATAAAAATTTAATTCTCTGTCTGCATAAAAGTACTGTATGAAAATGATTCAAACGACCTAAATTGGATTAATTGATATAAAATTGAATATATTTTACTTTAAAACCATTTGGGAATATAAATACACTACATAAATAATTTTTTAAAAAGGTTGTTTTTAATTTAAATTTAGTATTTTCACAATTAATCAAAAAATGAAACATTTCAGAAGAATCCCATATGGAGCCGAATATATTTATAATATTTTTATTTTAAAAAATTATTTTCATTTTACTAATGTTTTTTTAATTTTTTTAAAAATTAATTTTAAAATATATACACAAAACACAATTGAACAATCATTTAGAAAAAAAAAAATTTAGAACACATTTATTTTCCTATTATTTGATTTTTATTTTATTTCTAATAAATAGATATTTATATGATTAATAATTTTGTTAGTACAATTAATGTCAACAAATTTATCAATATGGTTATAATGTTTTCCCATATTATAAGATATTTAGACTCGGTATTGCATGTTTCACAAGCTATTAGAGAGATTAAATTTCAAGAATTATATTTCATGGGATGTTTATGTTCGGTGTTTCATGTCACATAAACTATAAATTAAAATGTAATTCTTTTATATTTTTAAGGTTCCACATTCTCCACATCATAAATAAATTGTTCCAACACAATATACTTGACATTAAAAATCAAGGATCATACATTTGAAAAAAAATTTCATGAAACACCATAACATAAAAAATGGTTAATAAACATCCTCTTAATAAGGAGAAAAGTAAGTACTATTGTGAAAAATATTTTCTAAATGATAATGGTTTCATGAAATAAATTTTTATTATATACTATATTGTATTATACACAAAAAAAATGAGAAACCAACAAAAACTTATTTTATCAATGAAAATCATTTAATTATTCAATGAATAGACCCATTAAAATTTAAATTATTATACCAAGAAAAAATTGAAAATAAAAAAAAATATAGTAGGAAAATATGGATCACTCAAATCAGATTGAACCATTCATCTCAATAGTAACACCATATAAAAGAACAATATCATTAGAAAACTAGTCAACATTACAAAAATGAAATATAAAACCATGATAGGACATTATGTAAATAGTGAATAAGGGAATGTAGAATAATTTATATGAGGTAAAGAGACCATTGGAATAGGTATGTGATTTTTTTAAAAAATAATCGAACTACTAGTAATATTAATGCGATTGTTGGGAATCATAAGGTAACAAATAAAATATTATTCAGACCTCAAAAAATGAATTTTGATCTAAATAAAATTTATCAGTAGTAATATAAGTAAATATAAATATCGTAATGGTGGAAAATAAATATCATGACTAAAAAACTCAAAGAAAATATAGGAGTATTTTTACTAAATTATATTTTAATATATTTAATAAAAATAATAATATTTATAATAAAAATTATATTTACCTTTTTTTAAAATTATGTTGATAAAATGAACTTCTTTTTTTAAATCACATTGAAATTATCCAAAGTTTGTTTTTGGTAATTTTTGATATACTTCATTATTTAGGTGCATATTAAAAATATTGTTTTCATGTAAATAGTTTATCTTAAATTACATCACTACAAGTCTAATAATGACATAATACTTTATATAACATTATTTTAGGCCAATTTATATTTAATTTGATAAATTTGACATTAAAAACAATTAAATTAATTTAAAAACATAAAATATTTTCTTAATGTGAAAATTTTAAAATATTACATTGACATACAATTTTCTCATTTTCCACCTTTTCATTTCAATAAAATAATTAATTAAAATTATAAAGAGGAAAAATTTTATTAAAATCATAATATTATATTTATAAGTGATTTATGTTGTGGATTTTGTTTTTACATTTGGTATAATATATTATTCAAAAAAATCCCTCTCTTCATGTATACAAACCCATATCCATACCCTTGGAAAACCAATCATCATGCACATTCCAAATACTTATTTATACAAAAATATTCCCTCTCATTCCCCTTATAATACCTAGAGGATTTTTTTCTAGAAAAACTCCTAATGTCAATCAAGTTTTTGTGTTTTCAAGAGAAGCTACACCAACAAAATAATAAGTTTATATGAACTTTTCACTATTTTATTATTATCATTTTTTATATTCCCAATTACATTAAAAAAATTATAAATTTAATTATATAGTATTTTGAAATTACATTAATTATTTTTACATTCTATAAGAATCATATTTATGACATTTATAAATTTTAAAATACAATTTCCTACTTTTTTGAAAATGTCCATTCAATAGTTAGTTAATATCCCATGAGGAAATTTATAATCATCATCTTTTCCAAAATCATATTGGTGTTTATGATATATTATTAATTATATAAATATATTTAAATATATATTTTATTAGTCTTTTGAAATTTATTCAACTAATTTATAAATTGAATAAGATACAAATAGCACCCTCAAAACAAAATGAGGAAATTATTAAAAACATGATATGAAAAATATTCACATTTGACAACGACAGCCATAAATTAGAATCCAATAATTATAATGGATAAAAAGTGGAAATAAATAATTCTATAACTATGTTTTAATAATCCTATATTTATTTTTCATGAGTTGGAGAAAAGACGAAATAATGAAGGAATTATGGTACGAGGATTCTCGAACCCAACTCCATTTCTTTTGGATGTTCATCTTCCACATTGTTTTACATAGGGATATTACAACAATATATCATAAATATTCTATCAATATTATTCCCTTATTAATGGATATACATTTTTCTACCATTATTTTTAATCGAAATATAGTGATTTTACAAAAAAAATTCTTTAAAAACAAATTTTTTAATCCTCATGTGTTGTTTCTCATTAAAAACAAATTATCATTTCTTCCTATCTATAATCTCTAGTTTCTATTAGGGAACACCAATGTTTATTCATTAATGTAATATTTATTTCATTATTATGAATCCCATTTTTTTTGAAAAGGTTGTCTTATTTCTTCAATTTTTATATTTTAACTGTGGCATACATGATTACATAAATATTATTATGTGACTAGTGGGTCCAAAATATTATATAACTCAATTAAATTGGGAATTATGATATATATCATGATATAATGTGTATTATTTGTGGGAATGATGATAAATTTGTTCCCAATAATGATGTTATGATTATGATAATATGTTATGTGTGTACATGATTCTATCTTTGTTCGGAACTATGTGCAGTATTTTTCTATTAGGTCACGATGCTTCATTTTTATGCATATTACACATTCCATGTTTTAAGATATTGTTCCATCATTTTTATTATTATGAAACCATGTTTTTTATCTAAAAATTATGATGAATCTTGACCATGTTATATTAATTCCGGTATCATATTCCTCATATTACTATGATTTTATATCATCACTTTATTTGATGTATATCCCAAGTTGACTACATGTACTAAGTATTACATGAGATTTTATAAGGAAAAATAATGAATAAATAAGTACTTTTTTTATGAATTTTTATTTATATGTATTCTATGATCCTAATTTTTCAAATAGAGAAAAATTTTCAAACCTGGAATGTATAACTATTTCATTTTTTATCAATGAAATGATTTAATAATCATGCAATGAAAAGTAAATTAATTATAGTTTTTATTAGAGTTCTGGTTAAGTTTATTTGGTAATTCATATTACAAGTCATTAATTACAAACCATAAGACATGTAAAAGTATATTTAAACATCCAATAATCATTATTTCATATCAAGTTTAATCATGAAGATCTCATAAGATATGTCATTAGAGGTAAATTTAGAAAAAAAATAAATTATACATTAATTATTTGTTGAATGAAAATTTTCATTATATTTTTATCTTAGAAAAAAGTGGGAACAGATAAAAACATTTCCAATAACCCTTGCAAGGGACAATGTAATGATTATCCATATGACATCCTCAATGTCATCAGATGTGGAGTCCAAAAAATTAGGTAAATTCATACAAATCTATGTTAGGATATGCATAATAAATGTATCCATGTGTAATTTCCTTATTCAACCATGATAGAAGAATAAGTTATCGAGTTCTTTGTACAGAAAATACCACCGAAGTTTAGTGTATCCTTAGATAGACTTATCGCAGAATAGTGGGTTAACTCAATATAGAAGATCTTTTTGATGCTCTACTATTTTGTGAAGGATAATGTTACTCTTTATGTATAACATTTATATGAAGAAGCCATTAATTTGTAGGAATTAATAACTAAAAACAATTTGATGGATGAAATGTAAGAGATGGAGTTAGACAAATTTATTAGGATATTTCATTATATGTATTTCCAAAAAACTCTTCAAACAAAGATTAATATAGAATTCATAGTGTAAAATAAAATGATAGTAGAATCTATCATAAATTATTAGTAAAATATCACAAGGCATACAATATTCACCCAAGGTTTCTTTATCAATAATGAGAGAAAAATAGATAGTTTATTTAGTAGTTAAAAACCACAACTTCCAAAGTATCTACCTGTGTAATAAAATGATAGTTTTGAGGAAGTGGATTGATGTGATAACAAATTATATAAGTTGTTAATATATTGTTAATTTATAAATAGTTATAGTAAGAGAATAATATAGTTTTATACTATTTGTTACAATGAAAAGAGATGATTTAATATCCAAACACAAAAATGATAAAAATATGCGATGAAATATCAGAGGAATTGCCTCAAAGGGAAGGGGAAATTCATTAATTGTGGTAGATAAGGCAACCATGCTAACTAATTTTGAAGATAAATGAAGAATATGACCAAAATGATGGTGGAATAGAAAGAACCTTCTAATGAACCACCCTAGGTTCAATGATTTTACTATAGGGAAAAGGGGGACTGTGCAGGGAAGTGCACTAATCTATGGGTCTTTGAGGGTAATCAGGTCTATCAATAGCCAAATAAAAAGTAGAAGAGAAAATATTATTCCCCCACAAATGAATATTTTCAGCATGAAAATGATTTTATACAAGGTAAATATAATTTTGAATCAAGATTTAAATTTTTTTTCTTTGATTCTGGTATACACATTCCTTTATATCTGATATTTTTTAGAACTATAGAATCAACGCCTAGAAAATTTAAATTCGAGATATTTGTAAGAACACCTAGTGGTGAAATCATATAATCCCAAGTGTTATAATCTTCTCCTATTAGTGTACATGGAAGACTATTATTGTGAATCTCATAATCATTCCTTTTGTGAAACTCAATGATATACTAGGCAATGATTTCATCCCATTACATAGAGAATCAATCAAATATTGGGAAAATGAAATATCATTTCCTATTAAAAAAAAATCGTTCTGCTCTAAAAATGGATAGAATTTCATTAATCTTATTTAGAAAATACCTCAATTATATTTGTGTTGATACCCTATGAATAATCATACCATTCCCAAAATTTTGACTCAACAGAATGTATCATTTGAGAGGAAATTCCGAATATGATGTAATACACTGACGTATTTCTTGAAGAGTTACCTGGACAACCCCCAAATTGTGAGGTAGAGTTCTCAATAGACCATATACAAAGATCCAAAACTATATGTAAAAATCCCATAAAATATTTCCTTGAAATAATAGGAGGATTAAAATAATTAGTTAAAAGAAAATTTGGATAATGATCTCATATAGATTAGATCATCACATTGGGGCATGTCACTACTCTTTGTCAAGAAAATAGATGGATCAATGTGGTCGTGTATCAATTATCAAGAGCTCAAATAAACCACCACAAATAAAAAGTATCCCCTTCCAAGGATTTATGGATCATTCAATCAACTATGAGGATATCAGTAATTCTCAATGGTGGACCTTTTTTTATTTATCATCACATGATGTTGAATAAGGAATATATTCATAAAATATCATTCAATACAAGGTATAAATGTTATTAGTTCTTAGTTTTGCCATTTAGACTTTATAATTCCCCTAAAATATTGATGTATTTCATGAATATATTTTTTAGAGACTACATCAAAAAATTATTTGTAGTGTGTATCAATGACATTATCATTTATTCCAAGAGTAATGAGTAACATGAAGAAAATCTATGGAATGTGATGGGAACATTAAGAAAGGAAACAATTTATGCTCTGTTCAGAATGTGTTACTCTTGGATGTAGAAATTGACATTTATTTAGAATGTGATCATGAGTGAGGGAATTTCTATGGACCCTTCAAGGAAAAAGAAAATAGAGTAATATTCCAGACATACTAGTGACATGGAAATTCAAAATTTGCATTATTTAATAGGGTAAAAATGAAGTTTTTTAGATAAATCCCACATTTTTAATGCATTATAACTATGTTAACACATAAAGGAATTAAGTCTTTTTGGAAAAAACAATGTGATTATGAATTATAGTGCTCAATAAGAGGCTGATCACGCCACCTATACTCAAACTGCCAATAATTGTAGATGGATTTGTGTTATACAACTATGATTTTAATAAATTGGTAAATTATTTACTCATTAATAATGATAAAGTTATAGTCTATGTCACATGATTATTTAAGAAACATGCGAAAAAATACCAATCACATGATTTAGAGTGAGTAATTTTGATATTCCCTCTAATGATTTGGGAGCACTACCTATATGTTGAGAAGTGTAAAATATATATGGATCACAAGTGTGTAATTTTTATTTTCAAATTGAAGGAGATCAACACGTGTCAATGAATTTGGTTAGATCTAACAAAAGACTATGATTTATATATTCACAACCATCAAGGAAAGGGTAACGTTGTTGTTGATGATATTATAAAAAAATAACCAACTAAACTATCCAAGATGTGGATTGAGAAATATTCTATTATCATTGATATACAACGGATGGATCTAGAAATCATAATGGTAAGGATGAAATACTACCATTCCTATATTATTACCAAACATTATATACAAGAGAAGATGAAAGAGGTAGTAATGGATGATTTTTAGCCTCAATTGTAAGAGAATTGTTTTATAGAAGGGATGATTTATGAATTACATATCGATGATGATAGTGTGATTTATTTTGGTACTTATATTAGTGTGACTTCATCACATAATATAATGAATGAGATATTGGATGTTGTGCATAAATTGTCTTTTTCTATCGATACAAGAAGTAACAAGATGTTCCATGATCTTAGAGAGAACTTATGGTGGGAAAAAAATAAATAAGTAAACTTTGGAGAATATGTTATTGTGTTTTGTATTCCATCAAGTTAAAATACTGTGAAATAATTCTATGGGGGTGATTAATCTTTTTCCAATACCCATGGTGAAATCCAAGAACATATCCATGATCTTTTACATTGGTTTGTCAAATTAATCTAAAATAAAAAATGTTATATGGGTTGTTGTGGATCAATTCACACATAATTTCCACTCCGTTTTCATTTAGGATGATTTTTCACTAGAAAAAATTGAAACAATATAAATCAAGGAAGTGGTGAGGCTATATAGGGATCCAATTTATATTTTCACTGATCGTGATCCAATGTCCATAACTAAATTATGGATAAGTCTTTAACATTATATGAGTAATGAATTGAATTAAAACATGTCCAATCACCAAAAACTCTTGGGTAATCTCAAAGGACTATTCAAAAGCCCAAGGAAATTTTTAGAGCTAACTAACTGTAATTTAAATGAAGATGTGATTAATACCTCCCATTGGATGTGCCCTCATATAAAAATATCATCCAATTCGGTATTCAAATGGGTCCATTTGTATCTTTGTGTGAGAAGGGATTTAGATCTCTAACTTGTTGGATAAATATGGTGAATAAAAGATATATGGACACAATTTTGGGCAAGATATGACAGAGAATGTTCAATCTATATAATGGTTTCTCCGATTTGGAAAGAGATTTAAATTGACAATCGTAAAAGAGATTTAAATTTTTGTGTGGGAGATAGATCATTCCTTCAAATATCCTTAAGGAAGAGAGTTAAGTAGTTTGGAAGTAAGATAAATATTATCCCTAGGTACATTACACCTTTCTAGATAATTGATAACATAAGAGCAGTGGAACATCATCATAAAATTTCAACAAATATGTCTTAAGTTAATGACATGTTCCCCATATCTTTTCTAAGGATGTACATACCAGACCTCACACATTTACTGAAATTAGAATTGGTACCTTTAGAGAATAAAATCTCATATATGGACTATTTGGTGATGATATGGGACCAATGATAAACGTTATATGAAACATGAAAAATCAGCTTATCAATGTGATATAGAGGAACCATAAGTATGAAGAGGTGAAATGAGAACAAAATGAAATCATTAAATAAATGCACCCTCACCAATACAAAAATGAGAATATGTGTTAATAATTTTGGGAAGAAATGTATAGATGGGGTAATAATTCAACTACCCATAATTTATAAGTGATATTTTTTTCATGAAATAAATTTGTATTATATACTATATAGTATTATACACATACAACACATCAAAAAACCACCAAAACATTATTTCATCAAGGAAAATCATTACATTAGTCAATTAAAAAGATCTATAAATTTTCAATTTTTATAAGGGTAAAAAAATATTAAAATATCAAACTATACTTGGAAAATACATATCACCACGATACGATAGAATCATCCTTTACATGAACAACACCAAAGAAAATGAAACAGAATATTAACAAACTAATGGACATTATAAAATGAATTAGTCATTATGCTAAAATTATATTAAACATGTTAATATACTGAAGGTATCATATTTATGACATATACAAATTACAAACATCATATTACTTCTCTTTGAACAATGTCCTGTCAATTGTCAGGGAATCACCAATGTGGACATTTAAAATCTTTTTATTATCACAAAACCGAAATCTGATTTACATAAATTATCTGTTATAATATTTTTAAATATGTATATTTATTCTTATTTAGTTAATTATACTAATTTATAAATGAAATAAAACCAGATAGTGACATAAAAACAAAAGAAATATGCTTAATGAAAACATTATATCCAAACTACTCACATTTAACAATGATTTTTTTTATTAGAATGAAATAATTATAATTTATAAATCAATGATGAAATGGACGTAATAAAATTATAGAAATATTTTTAAATAATTCAAATATTATTATTCATGAGGTGTAAAAGTGATGAAATAAAGCTATAATTATTATCAAGGGATCCTGAAAACCAACTCCCATTCTTTGGGTTATAACTATTTAACATAATATTTAATGTTAATATGAGACATTACCCAAAAAATTAAGTCTATTTAATTTAAAAAAAATCATTTTAAATGAGCCTAAAGATGGGTGATTTACGTTGATCTATATAAAGATGAGGAATAAGTTCATTAAGTACCTAATCATTCCATAAAAATTGAATTCCATTGAAACCATTATTTGAAATACCAGCCACCACAGAATTGAAATCCCAGAATATATGTGTAAAAACATGATCCATGGAAAAGAGATCATCCATGAATTTGATCCATCAGTTAGTTATCATCCATGAAAAATGAATTGATCCCATACTGATGATAGAATCAAAAATGGAGGAATCTCTCTTTGTCTAGATATTTTTCCACCCTCAATACTTGACTTTCTCCACATCCATGATGATGTTAATAATCTATACCTCAATTGAAGAGACAATACTATAAGTACCCTGGAAGCAACTAAGAACCACAACTTTATGATCCTTAAAAACATAACCATAACCAAATGGCACTATATTACCCCATGAGGATCCGTTAGATTATATTTTTATCCTTATAAAAAAATGATCTTTCCATATAACATTAAATGTTCCATAAAGAGGCTAAAAGTTTCATTTAAAACTAATCTGTCCAAGAACAGATTGGTCATGTATTGAATTACAAAAACATTCCTTCATCAGTGTGTTTTATTCTCTAATAGTAGCAGGAATTGTAGATATAGATTCGTCGACAATGAATTAATAGTGTTATGAATTAATTTATTAGTATCATGACAAATAAAGTGAATGATCTCTGTTTCAGCGACCTGAAAAAGATCCAGGAACTACGAAGAGAGTGTAATGATGCACCGGCCCAAAAGAAAGTCTCACATAGAAACTGCCACAGGAAAATTTGCATCAAAGATATATGATACTGATTTCTACATTGATAATGCAGCAACATAACAAAAGAATAAATGATCATCATCCTCCCTATTATGAAGATTAATAACACATGAATAGAACTTGTAAATTCCATATGATTGAAGATAATCATCAATTGAAGGGTTCATATGAGCCAATACCAATACTAGGGTGGACCTAGATGGTCTAATGAAGTTCCTATTCATTTTTTCAATCCATTGAGAATCCATATTTCAATTTTTATACTATTTGAAAAAACAATTTAGATAAAAGGATACCATTAGAAGCTAGTTCCATACCCAAAAATCAACTCCATTTGAAAAACAATAGTTGATCACAAAGTTAATGATTTGATTCGGGAGACCCTCCATAAAATGATGTTGATATTTGATAAGAATATCAAGATATAGATTAATTTCCTCATTCACAATTAAATATATAAGAGGGACACCTATCTAATTATATTTTCAAAAAGGAATTGCTAAATCATTCAAGACAAACCATCTAGAGTGTGAATAAATTAAAGAATAAATCTATATAAATGTAGGCGACATTTAGGAATAAAAGTGAGTAAAATTCAATTATTGATTATATTCATGAATTTATCCTGAATAAAACAAAGATACATATAACTAACATTGATAATTCCCTACATGAATGAGGCCTGCATTGAACCATTGAAGGAACCATGATTTGTAATACCTAAACCCCTCTATCATATGGCATGTGATAACTGTTACAAATTCCATAGAAAACATTATCACTAAAATGTTACCCCTATAAATGATGCTATTATTAGAAACATTGATACTATTGATGAGGGAAATATTCCATTTA
The DNA here is from genome assembly GCA_963277665.1 of Viscum album. Taxonomy (NCBI): domain Eukaryota; kingdom Viridiplantae; phylum Streptophyta; class Magnoliopsida; order Santalales; family Viscaceae; genus Viscum; species Viscum album. The sequence continues at coordinate 1,658,182,395 of OY728119.1, forward strand.
TACAACATAAAAGAATAAGAAAACATGTAAATGATAGAAAACATATCCAAGGAAACATGAATATCCATATAGAGTGTTTTATCATTCCATGTAGTTGAGTTATCTTCTGATCTTTCTAATATTATCATAAAATTAGTAGCCTTTTTGTCTTAAAAATATATAGGAACCCCTAGATATGTGAATTTAACTATTCCTTCATGAATACCAAAATCCTAGATATTGTATATCATCCTAGTAGAAGACATATTATTTCAAAAATATTAAAAAATATTTTCCCCAACTAATTCATAAACAATTATATATTTGTATTTCTTTCACATGATATTATGTACTTATATGATAAATTTTTTTGGGATACATGTTCCCTTCTAAATATTGGATTAATCATATCAATTAAATGATTATTCTTAACGGCTGGATTACGTCCACTAATACAATTCACAACCCTAATTCTATGCTCCATTTCTATACAATTGGATAGACTAAATTAAATCATATCATTATGAAACCTAGTGTTTAATACCAAAACAAGTTAAATACTTATCAACAATTGATAATTTTATGTATATCTAATCTCATAATTATAAACGTGATTTTTTTGGGGCTATATTCATTTTCAAATCCTTCATAATAGTTTGTACAGAAAATGTGAATTATCCAGAGCATATTACCATGGAGTTTCAAACCAGTTGTATACTAAGGTTTTTATTTGTGCACTAGATAGTAATCAATAATAGCCTATTTCACCCTATTCAGAGTTATTACTCTAATGTAGTTCAGTTACAGAACCAAATCCACCTGTAATATATTTAAAGGGATGTAAATATTTAAAAAAACACATAATATCTTCCTTACCAAAATTTTAGGACGTTTTTATATATTTATTCGAAAATTATATCATATGGGTATGTTCCTTAATCTATATTTTACTTAATCTAGTACCCAAGGATTCAGTAAACAATAACTAATAGAAACTGTAGAGGCCATGACCCTAGTAGTTCGCAGTCAGATCATACTTTGTTACGTTATCATATGATACAAGAAATCATATCCTGAATGAACACATAGTTTATTATTATAGGTAAAATGGATACTAACATGATTCCCATGTTATATAGGGATATAACATATAAATAATAGTAATGGAAAACATACGGAATCATGGAACTCATTACAATAAATCTTATTCAAATTCTATTGAATAGAAACAAAATAACAATGAAATAAAATGTGATGTAAGGGTTATGTTGTGGTGCAGATATAATTAATGAACAAGAATACTTAACATGGAAAGGTAAATAACTGAACACACATTCCATTTGAACAACTAGAGAAGGTGTAATCAATATGGAATAAAAAATCCCAGAAAAAATATTCCATTTAATAAATAAATTCAAAATGGAATGAATCCATAGATAACAACATTGTAAAAATATCATAGATACAAATAACTAAATTATTAATGAAGAAACTGATTAATTATTCGGCATCATGTCACAGACACATGATACCTCTTCCACAAATAACATTCACAAGAGGCTTTAAAAATAATATTTAAAAAATTTCTGCTTTGGCTAACAAATTTGTCTCTTGGGACATTTCAATGCATTGAGGGGATATTTATATCTGTTACCCACATGTTATTTCATTTCCAAAATAATCCTCATATAATTAACTACCAATTTAATTCATGAAAAATATTCCATATCAATAAGTATCTATATTGAGTAATGGATATATATTTATCTATATTTATCTAATTCATCAAATAAAATTCAATATAAACACAATATGTAAAAATTTTATTTTGTTTTTGAAATGATCAAATCCATAACACGAGAATATGTATATTTATGAAAACTATAATTTCCAATGAAAAATTATTACAAAAATATTATTTTTTTCAAGAAAATTTTAGCACTAACAAAAAAATGTGATATTGTAAAATTACATTTACCACTTGGTAAGTTTTAATTTAAATCCCATGGGATGATATAATTAAAATTTAAAAATAAAATACAATTAAATATGAATGAATCGTGATATTAAATTACAATGATATAGTATATACACAATATAAATGTTAATTAATTTGTAACAAAAAATATGTCTCAATAGAATGTAAAATGATTCAAAATTACTTACCTCACACTTCATTTTTGTTGAACATGATTTAAAAAAATTTATAGTAGTATTAAAATTCTTTTTCACCAATAAGAGAACCATATTAATACTTATAATAACATATATGATCCTTTTATAACATATTCTTAGTCGTTCAATAATAATGATTCACTATATTTATTATTTTTGGTGTTACTTTTCATGTTTTATTATTCATGTGTTGTTATGAAATATATGGCTCTTTTTCATATTATATAATCTCATCATCTATAGATTAATAATCATGAAATAATTATAGGATTCAATGAAAAATAATAAATTAAATACTAATAATTATAAATGAAGTTGGAAAATTAATTATGTTATAATCATAGAGATACTAGGATGTATATAATCGTGATTAATGTTTCTATTTTTTGACGATCATTATGGGAATGAAGTAAGTAATATATAATATTTCCAAAATAATGAAATATATATATATAATATGAATTATTTAAATATTCATATATTTATATAATCCTTATTTTTTGATGTTGAAAGGAGAGTCACATTATTTTGAAAAGGTGGCATCCCACATGTACATGAACAATTATACCATCATTCATTGAGTGAAAAGGTTACAAAGAAACTAATATATATTATCATTTAATAATGATAAATATTTAATTAAGATGATAATAATGTCATTTATATTAAACTGAATCATTAACATTTTCATTATCACATTCCATGTAAACTGTTAGTGAAATTCGAGTCACATCACTTCACAAGATGATATTCTTACATACACACGAGTGATGTTATCGTATCTACTATGGAATGAAAATAAAAATTTTAATTATGATTCAAGCACTCCATTGGAATTATTATGTTATCAATATCATATGTATACTTTATATCCATTATCATAACCAATCAAGAGAGGTTATAATTGAAATATGAATGACAATGATTTGGGAGGAAGTAGTCTATCATAAAAATGAATAATAATTCCCCAACCCATCTATTTGAAGTGGAGATGGTTATTGGTCATTAATCTGAAATAAAAAATATTTTTATATGAATATAGTTATTTTATATTACCATCAAGAATTTTTAATAATTCAATTAATTAGAGAACAAAATATAATAAAACCACTCGTCAAAGAATGTAACATCTTCTTTAGGTATCCTACTTTGGTTCAAACGAAAGCCTTTATAGATGTATTTCTATCCAAAATAAGGCATCTAAACTGATTTTAGGGAATTTTAAAATTGATTTGGTGTAGTATTCGTTGAGATAAATGGATTTATATGTGTTAATAATTGAGGGAGTGAGATAAATATTATAATTGAGGCATATGGATATTTTGGAAAATTCCCAAACTATTCAATAATCGGAAGTCAATATCGCACAAAATAGATAAATAATTGATAGTTAAATGTATTAAGTGGTGATATGGTATATCCAAAACTATAATACACTAAAAAACATGTTTTAAACTTTTTTTCCCTTAAAATTTATATTTCTTTATTTTTACCAATTTGGATTTTCAGTACTTTAACTAGTCCTTTTAACCTAGGTAATTTGTCCACTAATCTTAAAATAAAATGATAATTTGTAGATAATTTGTACCCACTGATTATAAAATTCATATATAAATTTTTAATGAATAATTATATGTTTTTTAAAAATTAATTTTAACAATAACGGATGTAATGTACAAAATCATTTTTATAACTTTAACTGGGAAAAAATGTTTTTAAAATTCAGGGTTCAATATATTAATTATAATTGAAAACTTGGCCCATTAATGGACTATTTATTATATTCTTAAATGTTATAATATCACTTGGAAGAATATAAAATTTTAAGGACTTTTAAATAATTTAATAAAATATAATTTATTATAATATAACATCAATGTCAATTTTGACATTATTTATTTAATTTGAATGTTGGAACTCCAAGAAAATGATGGAATTATAATATATTATTTTCACAGATCAATAACATTATATATGTACCTAAAACAATTATTTAACATATTTATTCATTCAATTTATTTTAATTTTATTGTTTTAAATATCATTTATTTTATTTTTCTATTAACTATATAATTAAGTAGTTGGTTGTTTCATAACTATTTATAAAAACTAATATCATCTATAAATATTAAAAAATAATTAATCATGATAATAAATGACCATTTATCTCTCTAAATAATACTTATAATAGAACATATGTTTTTATCCCTATCCCAAATCTTTATAGATTTTTAAACCATGGTTACTTTTTTTCTTTTTTTTACATAACCAAATAATGGGAAAGTTTCCCAATTATCATAAACATCAATAATAGAGTTATAATGGTATAAATATGTCCAAATAATGAGATTTTATGAAAATTAGGCTATTTTAACACTACAATTTCATTTTAACCCCATGGTAAACCCATTTTTAAATTATGAATGGTAATTAAGTTTAACTATATACATAATTTATTATGAAAAAATTTTAGTTGACCTTTTTAGATCATATAAATTAATATAATTTAAATTATTTAATACATTTTTCCAAATTACAATCACATATGGTGAATAATTCAATTTAAAAATAACACTGCATACAAGATGAGAAAGAAGGATTTCAAAGAGAAAATATTCAATAGTTTACATAGTTTTTATATAAAAATTCAATGTGAAAATGATTATAATGACCAAAAATATATTAATTAATAAATAATTTACTTTATTTTTTATTAAGAATAACTAAAATATAATTTATCTTCATAAATAATTTAAGAAAAGGTTTAGTTTCCAATTCAAATTCATTATTTTCACTATTAATCGTAAAATTAAAAAATTTAGAAGAATCCCAAAAATTAACCATAAGAAAATAATAGCTTTTAAAAATTTTAAAAATTATGTTGATATTATCATATAAATGATTCACATGTGTTAAAAAATCAATTTTATGTTTTTTCTCTACGCGCAACTAATGTGTATTTTAGAAAAAAATACAGTCTTCAGAAATTATATTTATTCAGTAAAAGATTCTTATTTTATTTGTATTAAAAATATCATCATTATATTCATAATATAGTCATTACAATTAATACCAACAAATATAATGAAAATTTTATAATTTTATACCATATTGTGGTTCAATTTAACTCAGGGTTGAATGTTCAGCAATCTATCGAAGGGACTAAATTTAATGAAATATATTTCTTGGGTTATTTAATCTTGGTGATACATGTTACATAAAAAAATAAAATAAAATATTCTTGTTTTATAAATTTTATATGTTACAAATTCACTATCTACAAGATACCCATAAACTAAATATAATTAAATTTTCTCATATTTACTTGAAGACGGAGACTGAAATTAATTTAAAGATCCATAGATTTTGACTTATAAAATTGGTTTCTATTTATAGTTATTATATTGAAATAGTATACATGATATGGTTTGTGATTATTGGGGAATTATTTAAAGATTATATTCTGGGTAAATTGAATCACTATTGAAATATATTAAAAGGTTCAAGTAGGTACTCGATAGAGGGACACAAAGAACCAAGTAATGTTTTCAAGGGATATAGATCCTCCAATTGAGCCATCGACAAGCTAGTTTATTTATATACAATGAATTATAAACATCTGAATATGTGATACATGTCCAACATTAACCTTATATTCTATGAAATAATATCGATAATAATATTTTATTTCAAATTTATATAACCCCCAAAAATATGTGAAATTTCCACCACATTTTTAAATTATCTTAATACCCCTCCCTCTATTGGCTCCTCATTACATCCTTGATATCCTTGAACTTATGTTAATAATGAATTCATGAGATATAAATGGTTTTCTTTATCTCAATTTATGGATTATATGTCTCTATGTTCCATCTCTGATTTCATTCCCTGCTCCCATTGACCATCTAAAACCCCATTATGATGATTTATGTCAAATTAATATATCATTTTTAATTGATATTGAGTTAGAATATAAAATTCAATTAGAATAATCCATTGAGATATATACTCTTTTAAATTAACGTCCTCCTATGTTTATGTGGTGTTATTTGAATATTATGTACATTTGGTATTGTGAGAGTGTATGGTGACTCTTCTTAATGCTCTAAGAAGTATTGGTAGAATCTAGAATATTTGAATTATCCCTATAAATCAGCTTTAAATTTATCCACATCATTTAATTAATTGTAAATGGATTTAAGGATATGGTATGGTTTATCCACAATGGTAAATTTTAATATATAAGGGTTTCTATCATGAAACCATAGTAATTTCATACATAAATATTTCTTCTTAATAGATTAATATATATTACTAAGCATTTTGATCCACAGTAGAACCAATAATTTTTAGTACCATTGGTAACATATGTAAATAATCAATATCTTCATAAATTATCTACATCATCTCTAACTATGTTAATCAATTCTATATACCTTTTTAACTATAGCATACTTAACAATATTAATGATATCATTGAAAAAAGATATCATAATAAATGTTGATCATAGATCCCAATAGAGGAAAAAAGGATTTTTAATGATCATTAAACATAACATGAACTTAAGGTTATGAGAAGAGGAACATAAATTTTTTAAACAATACCGAGAAATTTATAACTCATGATCATGAGTCATGGAATAAATCCTGGATGTTAAGAAGACATGAATCATAAAGGAATAAAATAACCTAACTCATGAGAACTTTAAATTGGCCTTATATCCTGATATATATTAGTTGTATAAAGTGTTTAATAAAAATAATCATTTAAATTTAATATGAAGGCTATACATAAATACATTCATCATATGTCAGACTTGGTATAACCCCCTATGTACAAAATAGGATTATAATATTTGGTTTTGAAAGGAATAGGAAACCTACGAAGTATATTATAAAATGAATTAGTCAATTTTCTAAAACTATATTAAACATGTTAACCTATTAGAAGTGTCATATTTCTTACATATATAAATTCCAAACACCCCATTCCTTCCCTTTTGAACAATGTCCTATCAATGGTCATGGAATCACCAATATAGACACTTACAATCTTTTTATTACAACAAAACCAAAATCTAATTTTCATAAATTATTTTTTATAATGTTTTAAATATGTATATTTTTTCTTATTTAATTAATTATACTATTTATAAATGAAATCAAATAAGATAGTGACATGAAAACAAAACACGAATGCTTAATGAAAATAGTATATCCAAACAACTAAAATTTAATAATTTTTTTTATGTATTAGAATAAATAATTTTAATTGATAAATAAAGAAATAAATGAACATAATTCACTTCAAGAAATATTTTTTAATAATTCAAATACAATTTTTCATGAGGTGTAAAAGCTATGAAATAAATCCATAATTATTGTCAAGGGATCCTCAAAACCAACTCCATTTCTTTAGGTTACAACACTTTCACATCATTTTGATGTTAATATAAGACCTTCCCCCCAAAATTATGTCTTTTTAATTTAGAAAAAAAAAATCATCTTACATGAGTCTAAAAATGGGTGGTTTACATTGATCTATATGAAGAAGAGGAATTAGTGCATCAGATACCTCATCATACCATAAAAGGTAAATTCCATTTACTTCTTTATTTCCAAGCGCGTCCACCACCAAATTGAAAGCCAAGTAAATATGTATAAAATTATTATACATGGAAAAGAGATAATCCAAGATTTTGATCCATCAGTTAGTGATAATCCATGATAAATGAATTGAGCTCGTCCTGATGACAGAAACTAAAATTGAAGAATCACTCCCTGTCCATATATTGTTCCACCCTTGGTTCTTGGATTTCTCCACATCCATGATTATGTTAATAATATCTACCTCAATTAAAGATACAATACTATATTAACTATGGAAGCGACTAAGGACCACCTCCCGATGATCCTCAAAAACATCACCATAACTAGATGTCCCTATATTACCACTTACGGGTCATTTAGAATATATTTTTATCCATATAAATAAATGAACTTTACATAAAATAAGTAATGTTCCATGTAGAGTTTGAAAGCTTCCTTTGACACTAATCTGTCCCAGAACAGATTGGTCATGTACTGAATTATTGAAAAAATCATTCCTTTTTGTGTTGTATTCTCTAAAAGTAGCAATAATGGTAGATATAGCTACATCGACAATGAATAAATAGCGTTCATTAATCAATTTATTTCTATCATCCCAAATAAATTGAATGAACTCTATTGGAGCGACTTAAAAAAGATCCAGAAACTAAGAAGAGTGTGTAATGTAGCACCATCCCTGTAGAAGGGCTCAAACAAAAACAACGAAGGGAAAATTGGCATCAAAGATATCTGATACTACTTTCTACATTGATGATGTATCAACACAAAAAAAGAAAGAAAAAATGATCACCATCCTCCATATTATGATGATTAATAACAAGTTAATAGAACATGTAAATTCATAAATATGGAATATAATCATCAGTTGGAGGCTTCATATGAGCCAATTCCCATACTAGGGTGGACCGAGGTGGTCTAATAAAGTTCCAATGAATTTTTTCAATCCATTGAAAATCCAAATTACAATTTTTATACTATTTGTAATACAATTTAGATTAAAGTATACCATTAGTAACTGGTTCCCATTCATATAATTCAACTCTATTTCAAAAACAATTTTTTTATCAAAATGTTAATGATTTGATTCGTGAGACCCTCTATAATACGAATTTAATCATTTATAAGAATATCCAGATATAGATTAATATCCTCATTCACAATTGAATCTATAAGGGGGCCACCTGTCCAATTAGATTTCTCGAAAAGAATTGATTATTCATTCGATACAAACCATCTACAGTGTGAATCAATTAAAGAAAAAATCAATTTACAAGTAAGCCACATTGAGGAATCAAAGTGACTAAAATTGAATTCTAGAGTCCATTCATGAATTTAGCCTAAAGAAAACCAAGATCTATAGACATAACATTGATAATTATCTATATAAATGAGGCCTGAATAGAACCATTTATGGAACCATGATTCTTAATACCTAAACCCCTCCATCATATGGCATGTGATAACTATTACAGATTCCATAGAAAACATGCTGTTTAAAATGTTACCAGTCCAAATGATTTTATTATTAGAAACATTGATACTCATGATGAGTGAAATATACCATTTATACAACATAAAAGTATATAGAAACATGAAAATGATAGAATTTTTATCCAAGGTAACATGAATATCCATAGAGGGTGTCTTGACCTTTGAAGTAGTAGATTTATCTTCTGATATTTCTAATATTAGCATAAAATTATTAGCCTTTTTCTCTTCAAAAAATCATAGGAAACCCAAGATAAGTGAATTTAATTATTCCTTCATGAATACCTAAATCCTATATAATTTTAATCATCCTCGTTGTACAAATATTATTTTAGAAATAGAAAATATAGTTTCCCCAACTAATTGATAGACATTTATTTGTATATATTGTTATCACATGATACTATGTAATCATGTGATATAAATGTTTGTGACACATGTTCCCTTCAAAAGATTGGATTAATCCTATCAATGAAATGATCATTCCTAACCGTTGGATTATGTCCACTAATACAATTTACACCGCTTATTCAATGCTCCACTTCTATACAATTGGATGCACAAATTAAATCACATCATTATGAAACCTAGTGTTTAATCCCAAAACAATTCAAATATTAATAAATAATTGAAAATTTTCTACATATCTATTCTAATAATCCTAAACATGGTTTATTTAGGGATATATTCCTTTTCAAATCCTTCATAATAATTTGAAAAGAAAATTTTAATTAACCAGAGCATATTACCTTAGAGTTTCAAACCGGTGGTATACCAAGGTTTGTCTTTATGCACTAGATAGTAATCAAGTGTATAGTATTTCTTCGTATTTGGAGTTATTAATCCATGGTAGTTCAATTCTAGAACTGACTCCACCTATAATATCTATTAAGGGATTTAATTATTTGAAAAAAAAAATATTATATTCCTTAACAAAAATTTAGGACGTTTTTATATATTTTTCGAAAATTCTATCATAGGGGTGAGTTCCATAATATATATTTTCCTTAATCTAGTTCCCAAGGTTCTACCAAACAATAACTAATTGAAATTGTAGTGGCCCTGACCCTAGTAGTTTGGAGTCGGATCCGACTTTGTTACATTATCATATGATACAATGAATCACATCCCGAATGACCATATGGTTTATTAGTATTCATAAAATAGATATAAACATGATTCCCATATTATATAGGATATAAAATATAACTAATAGAAATGGAAAACATACAGAATCATGGGCCTCATTACAATAATTATTCTTCATATTCTAGTGAATGAAAAAAAAATAACGGTGAAATAAAATGTGTTGTAAGGGTTATTTTGTGGGGAATTTATCATTAATGAACAACAATAATCAACATGGAAAGGTAAATAACTAAACACATAATCCATTTAAACAACTAGATAAGGTGTAATCAATGTGGAATGATAAATACCTGAAAAATCATTTCATTTAATCAATAAACTGAGAATGGAATGAATGTGTAGATAACATCATTGTAAAAATACCATAGATAAAAATAACTAAATTAATAATGAATAAAATGATTAATTATTCGGAATCATGTCATAGACATGTGATACCTCTACCACAAAGAACATTCAGAATAGGGTTTAAAACTAATATTTAAAAACACATATTATTTGGCTGATGACTTTGTCTCATGATAAATTTCAATGCAATGAGTGGATATTTATAGCTATTACCCACATGTTATTTCTTTTCCAAAAAATCTTTATATAATTAATGATCAATTTAATTCATAGAAAAAGTTCCACATCAATAATTATCCATATTGAGTAATGGACATTTATTTTTCTATCTTACCCTAATTCATCAAATAACATTCAATACAAAAACCATATGTAAAAAATGCTATTTTGTTTTGGAAATTATCAAATCAACAACACAAGAATATGTATATTTAAGAAAAATGAAATTTCCAATGAAAAAGTATTACAAAAATGTGATTTTTTAGAGAATGTTAATAATAACAAAATAATGTGAGATTGTACAATAACATTTACCACTTTGTAAATTTCAATTCAAATCCCATAGAATGATATAATTGAGATTTAAACATAAAATATCATGAAATATGAATAAATAATGATATTAAATTACAATTAAATAGTTTATATGTCACGACCCGCCTTCACTAAAAGGAGGGAAGGGTCAGCATATTGCCAAGCCCTTCTTTCTTCAAGTTGAAGGAGAGATAATGACCCTCGAAACCCACCTTCAACAGGTCCCGGAGTGGCAACCAACGCCAAGGGTATAGAATCACTCACTAAATGGAAGGCATTACCCTTTTTCTTTTAATAGGATCGGGAGATAAGATAGTAAATCTCACAACACCAAAACATGAAGTGCATGAAAAACCAAAACAACCATTCTCATATGCATGTTCCAAAAGTAAATACCAAAAAGTACAAAGTGAATACAGAGGTAAAGTACCAAAGAAAGAAAAATAGAAATTGCAACTGCCCCAAAGGTCTGAGCTAGTATGGTCTCACATGATCCCCGAAGTCCTCCTGGAAACCTGAAAGTAGTTTTATATACATAGTGTGATCATACAAGTATATCCAGTAGGGAGAAACCAAAGACTCTCATGCACAAGTGGGGAGACATACTAAAGTCCCGTGAGAAATAGACAACCAACACTATCGAGGAGTTCACCCATCCCGCTCACCGGCCACACTCACAAAATAACGCAAGTAAAGTAATGTATAATAATGCACATCGATGTTTGGGTACCCCGTGCCACTTTACCACTGATTATTGAAGACATCCTAAGCATTGAACCAATCCCGCCATTCTCACTGTAGTCCCACTACCACACCCCGCCCGCACCCACCTGGGCCATAACCTCACGCATTACCATTGCCAAACCCCGCCCGCAAACACCTGGGCCATAACTGTCTCACGTAACCACGCCTGCAAACACCTAGGCCAGAACAACCACTGTCACGCCCGAAGACACCTTGGATAGAAGATACACTACCACGCCCGAAGAAACCTGGGCCTCATCCTAAAGACACTTGGGAAACCACCTGCCTGAACACACCTGGGCCAAACCCACCACACCACCCCGCTCGAAGGTTCTTGGGCTAACAATGGACTTCAGGCCATCACAGCCAGCCCGAAGATACTTAGGCCATCTAGGAAAGGGAGCAGAAAGGAGCTAATAACCATCCACTAATAGAAGTGTTGGAAAAAACACCCTCCCCCATGAAATAGGGGTGTTCGGAACTAAGTGATCAACTTGGGTGGGCGTGAATAAGAAACATAAAACTACAAGTATAGGTATAAGTAACAAGCACTCACCCAATCAAGGTTTTTCATCAGCCAGCCTAAAGAACACAATCAGTGCCCAAGTTACGACTCACACCAAACCGAAACCCATTTTTCCCATCCTTGTATCATTTTCATTAATAATGTTTAAATAATATTCTGCACCTACTTAGGAAACTAGCAAGCATATCACAAGCCAAGTAAAGAGTACAATAAAACATCAACATAAAAATTCACACCTGGTTCTCTTGTAAAGTCACAACAACAAAGGGATATGTGAGATCCCTCGAAGTACTGGACCCAAAAGAAAAACCCCAAGGTACAGCCCCATGTTCCCAAAATCCCGGAGCCAACGGATTCTCAACAAAAAAAGATCCCACCCCAATTCGTGATATAAACAAAGTAACCACACGACCTTAAATTTGCAACCACTGGAAGCATAACAATAGGGGATCCCATCCCCACCCACATCACTCAGCAATCGGCCGTGAATGAAAAAAAATTAAACCACTACCACCAAAGCAAAGCAAGCCCATGCCGGTACTTTCAGATTTAAATGATTTATCACACTCCAGGATTCCAATTCGACTGTACTTTAACTGGGGTTATCACAGAAAACGGTTGATCCTGGTGCTTTTAAATTTATTTTTCCAGATTTATGTAATTAACAAAATTCCTTTACATGGAAAGGGCTCACAACCACAATAAAATCTGTTTAAACATCACGAGAGGTAAGAGTTCACTAGTACACAGATAAAGACCACCAACGACCATGATTTTCAGTAGGCGTAAGCTCGCACAATTCATAAAAGAAGATCATAAAACAAAGTAGCATCATCGATCACAAACCCCATTCATTCCTTAGAGTCTATTCATTATCTTCATTATGGTTTGGTTAATTCAATTCTATAGAAGCAAAATCATACCCACCCTGCATGATACAAAAAAAAAGAGACGAAGGAGAAATTCCCTACTTGATTGATCGAGGATCGAAGTTTATCCTCACGCGCTACGTACATCAGATGCTCAAACTGCAGGGGTGGGGCCTCCAGAACTCAAAGACGAGCAGATGACTTGATCAGAGGTTGATTGAGAAAAAGGAAACCCATGGATATCCCAGTAGTTTTATAAAGGCCAGGAACAGTTGAGATAAGAATGCTAAACCGCGTAAGGAGAGGGGTCGTGGGTTGACCTCGCGGCCCCACACGTCATTAAAGGGTCCCCTCCCTTTGGGGCAGTTTAAACCGATGCACATACCAGGTTAATTCATTAAACATTAAATTAAACACCATTTATGGGCATTATTGGTCTTTAAAACAAGCTTAATAAGGGTCAAAATAGGGTTTAAAACTAAATTTGCGCAAACAGGAGTCGGTACTGGAAAACCCGTGGGGGTAGGAAAGAGCCACCGGTAGCTGACAGCTACGAGTAGGCTAACCCACTGGTAGGCCGAGCAACCAATAAGTCGAGCTACTGATAGCTGACGGCCACTGGTAGGCCGAGATACCGGTTGCCAACAGCTACCGGTAGGCCGAGCTACCGGTAGGCTGTAGCTACCCACAGGCCGAGCTACCAGTAGGCTCCGGCTATCGGTAGACCGAACTACCGATAGGCCTGCTACCGGTAGGCTAAGGCTACCGGTAGGCCTACCGTTAGGGGTCAAAACTTGACCGAGAAACCTCGATGACCTTCCCAGACTACCCAGAACACCCATCATCAGATTTTTCACTAAGTAATGGACCTCCAAGAACCCGATCCATTACATTAGATACCTCTCAAACTATTCTCTCCCTCGAGAATCAAAACAACCCAAGGAAAGAGAGGGTCCAAAAAACCACCTCGAAAGATACCTCTTAGGAGTAAACCCCATTTTTAACTAAAAACTCCTTCCTCTTAAGAACCAAGAAACATACCACGTCAAACTGCCCAGTCATGCGGGTTGGGGAGTCTTTTCCCCCATGTCAAGATACTATCCTCTTTGGGCGGAACTGGCTCACCTGCATGGGTTTAATCGCATCAAACTTAATGTGTCTTGATTTGGGGTCAGGTCTTCCCCTCCCCTCCCCATCTCCATGAATTTTCACACACATTCAGAGGGGAAAGAAAACCCACATATTTCATAGCTAATAAGGTAAAACGATCCACCACAATAAGTATAAAAAGAACAACACAAAACTCAAAACAACTCTGGGTACTGGGCACACATCTATGCTTCCCTCTTCCACGTACTCTCCTCAAGCCCACTATGTCTCCATAACACATGAACCATGGGAATGGTTCTCCCACAAAGTACCTTATCCTTACGATCCTCTATCATCACTGGTCTTTCCACAAAGGTCACGTCGTCCTCGATGTCTAGCTATCCCAAGTCAAGGATGTGTGAATCGTCGTACAGATTACGACGGAGCTGGGACACATGGAAGACGTCATGTATCCTCAGTAGTGGTGGTGTTAATTCTAGCTGATAAGCCACTTCAATGACCCGCCGCAACACTTCGAAGTGTCCGATGAACTTGGGAGAAAGCTTACTCCCCTTGCCGAACCTCCGTTGTCCACGCTGATGGGAGACCTTCAAGAACACATGGCCTCCAACCTCAAACTCCAAGGGCCTTCTCCAGGTATCAACATATGACTTCTGTCGGTCCTGGTACGCCTTCAAGATTTCCCATATATGCTGATCCTTCTCCGTCGTGCTCTGCACCACTTCCGGGCCAAGGATGGCCACCTCTCCAACTTCAGTCCAACACAGAGGTAAGCGGAACGACCTCCCGTACAAGGCTTCAAACGAGGCCATACCAATGGTAGAGTGATATCTATTATTGTAGGGGAACTCTACCAGAGGCAAGTGTCGCACCCATAATCCTCCTGATTCTAGAACGCATGTCCGCAGCATATCCTTCATGGTCTGGATGGTGCGCTCTGTCTGCCCATCTGTCTGGGGATGGAAAGCGGTGCTAAGACATAGCTGGGTGCCAAAAGCATGCTGCGATCCTCTCCAGACTCGTGAGGTAAACTGTGCATCCCTATCTGAGACTATGGACCTCAGAACTCCATCCAACCACACCACCTCATCCACATACCTTCATGCCAAAGAATCCACTGCACTTGACTCGTTAATCGCCAGAAAGTGAGCCGATATCGTCAAATGGCCCACTACTACACAGATGGAATCGTATCCCCCTTGAACCTTGGGTAGTCCCATGACGAAATCCATCGAGATGTCCTCCCACTTCCACTCGGGGACATCTAGAGACTACAGTAGGCCGCCTGGAAGTCGGTGTTCAGCCTTCACCCGCTGAAACACTAGGAACTTGACCATGAACTCCGCCACTGCTCGCTTTACTCCGGGCCACCAAAACTGCCTCTTCAGACCCTGGTACATCTTGGAAACTCTTGGTTGTACATCTAGGGGTGATTTTTGGAACTCACTGAGAACCTTGTCGCGCATCACCTTTGGAACAAACAGCTTTCCTCAGAAAAGCATCCAGTTCTGACCATTCCCTATCCACCCTTCTAGAGCATTCCTCTGGTCAACTCAGTCACGCATCACTTCGCACTCTGGGTATCCCCACTGAGACTCCTCCACTTGATGAAACAAAGATGACTGCACTATCATCTGATACAGGGAACCTCTACCGCCATCCATCCTCGCATCCAGTTGTAAGGCAGCCAACTCCTCCAATGCTTTCCAGGTGTCTGATGACTCTCGGACCGCATCCTTCTGTGATCTCCTTCTCAAGGCATCAGCCACTATATTCCCCTTCCCTGAAGTGTAGGAAATATCGAAGTCGTAATACTGGAGGAACTCCACCCACCTTTGCTGCCGCAAGTTTAGGTCCAGCTGGGAGAAGATATACCTCAAACGTTTGTGATCTGTGAAGACCACAAATCATTCTCTGATGAGGTAATGCCTCCATAACTTCAGAAAAAAAAAACGACCGCTGCAAGATCTAGGTCGTGGGTGGAATAATTACTCTCATGAGGGTGTAGCTTCCTAGACCCATAAGCGATCACCCCTTGTCGCTGCATCAACACACATCCGAGGCCTTTCCCGGAAGCATCACAGAACACCTCATACGCTGCCCCTTCTTCTGGTAAACTCTGCACTGGGGCACTAACCAACTTCTCCTTAAGATAGCTGAAGGCTGCCTCGCACTTCTCACTCCACACGAAAACCTGGTCTTTCTTTTTCAACCCTATCAAAGGGGCTGCAACTCGGGGGAAGTTGGGTATGAACCTCTGATAGTAACTTGCTAGCCTGAGGAAGCTATGATCCTTTGCCACATTATTAGGTGCTGCCCAAGAAACAACTGCTTCATCCTTTGATGGGTCCACCACTACCCCTTGCTCGGACACTACGTGCCCAAGGAAGTGCACTTCTCGCATCCAGAACTTGCATTTCGACAATATATCATAGATCTGGTGCTGTCGGAGGACCTCCAAAACCATCCTCAGGTGCTCCACGTGATCCTCCTCTAATCTTGAATAGATCAGGATATCGTCGATGAACACAACTACGAATTGATCTAGGTACTCCCAGAAGATAGTGTTCATAAGCCCCATGAACACGACCAGGGTGTTTGTAACACCGAAGGGCATGAATACGAACTCGAAGTGTCCATATCTGCACCTGAACGCCGTCTTCGAGATGTTTCCCACTTTCACTCTCAACTGGTGATACCCAAACCGCAGGTCGATCTTCAAGAACCACCCTACCCCTTTCAACTGGTCGAAAATATCGTCTATCCTCGGAAGAGGGTAGTGATTCTTGATCGTTACCTGATTCAGCCTCCTGTAGTCTATACACAACCTGATACCACCATCTGCCTTCTTTGAGAACAAGACTGGAGCACCCCATGGTGATGCACTTGGTCGATCATAACCCCTCTTCATCAGATCGTCAATCTGAATCCACAACTCTCGTAGCTCTGAAGGTTCCATCTGGTAAGGAGCCATCGAGATCAGACGAGCACCAGGCTGCAAGTCTATCCCAAACCCGATATCCCGTCGAGGGGGTATAGTCTTCACCTCCTCACGAAAAATGTCCATAAACTCAAAGACGATCTCTAGCACCTCCATCATTTCAGCATCTACTGACTCTACTGACAGCTCAGCTAACAAGGAGAGGAGGGGTTCCTCTCACCTGCTGTCCTTATGACTGCTCCGATCGCTGGTGAAGGTAACACGCCGGCTGCCCAAGTTTGAGAACAGAAACCTTCCTTGGAAGCAGTCGATGATGGGACGCACAAGGAACAACTAGTCGATGCCTAGGATGACATCGTATGGCTGTATCTGTAGTAGTAGTAGATCCCTGACCGACTGATGTGGCCCTATCATCAGTCTGCATTCTCGAAAAACATATAACAAGTCGGTCTGACCTCCAACTGGTGTGCTCGGCACCAGGGGCACTAGAAGTCTCTCGGCATCTCGACCCAAGGAACGGGCTAGACTGGGTGCAACAATGGAGTGCGAAGACCTAGTATCGAACAAGGCATAAGCAAGGGTGCTAAACAAACTGATCGTACCTCGAACGACTTCTGGACCTGCTGGAACTACTGCCTCCGTAGCGTGCAACTATCCACGCCCAGCTCCTGTGCCCCTCGGCTGTCGGTCACCTCCCCGACCACACCCTGGTCGAGGTCCTTGAGGAGCGCCCTGATGTCAGACTCCTCCTGAAACGCCTGCCCCCGAAAGAGCGGGAGCTCGCTGCCCCTACTGCTGCAGCTGGAAGGGGCTAGCTGGAAGCTTCTGTTCAGGCGGGTGCTGAGCCTGTCTTCCACTAGCGTACTGAACTCGGTCCGGGCATTGATTCCAGAGATGTCCATTGCTCCCATAGACGAAGAACCTCCGTCCTGGGCTTGAAGGAAAAGGGAGAAGACCAGGGGACCAGAACTGAAATTGCAATGGCCTGCTCCCCACTGGTCGGAACATGGAGGGTCCTGAAGCTGGATGCCTAGTGCTGACGACCTCTGACTCTCGCTCAAATTTACCCAAGAGAAGAATGTAAGACAATCCTTGTAATTTAGATTGGGTTGTCGAATCCTCAGAGACCTAAGAAGTAACCTATAGACACGTACATTCTATGGACTATTTTTGGATATGAAGTGGCCAACCTGGGTTGATTTTAGATGGGTTTAAACGAACTCTAAGAGACTTTAGTGAATTAAATTTAAAAGAATGAGTTGATCCTAGGTTATCGCTCGGGGTGGATTGGACGTTTTTCCTTTTTAATGATTTCAAATTCTTATATTTGAGATGAGATCATTTAAGGAGATAAAACTTCATCATCACTTACTGGTTTAATGCCTACACCCTTTAATACTAATCACCTATACACTTGAATGATCAATGTTTTGATCACTTCAAGGTAAAGGTTCGTTTTAGCACTTGAATTGTGTGGCCTTAAATTCAACAAGGATGATGTAGTTTAAAATTCATCAAATAAAAATCTCAATTAAAGAAGTGATTATACATTAATGAGGTGATAAGTAACATCCAATCCAGACCCTTGCTACTCCCTTGGATTAACCGATAAGTGGGTTATCCCTCCATTGATCCCATGGTTTAAATGGAAGCGGAAAGTAGACTCATGAGGGGGGAAATGGAGAAGTAAAGAAAACAACAAAAATAAAATGATCACTCCACCGTTGTGTGAATAATTTCACAAGGTTTGGTGTGAATAAATTAACACCTTGATCCAACCGTATCAAAGTGATATGAAGAATAATAGAATAAGAGTAGAAGAAGAAATTTTATTAAGAAACTAAAGTGAATTGAACAACTTTCATGTGAAAGACAAATTTGAGACAACAAAATTGCAGCATAACAATACAATTGAACAAAACATCCATGATTCTTCAATCCTCCAAAACCACTGCATTAAATATGAATTTTTGATCCCTTGGGTCGAGCCTCTAACTGTCCTAGTCTCCTCAATTAATTTTGGTAGGCCATAGGTGGGTGGAAAGTAAGGGAGAGTTGATTTTTCCACCCTTGACCCGAGGTGGAAACCAGCTTTCCTTCACTGAACCGACGCACTTGGAAGTCCTTCTAGATTTCCGAATCAGAGTGATCCATAGAAGAAGAAAATGGAGCTCCAGATGTCCTAAAAATTCCTCTAAAGGGTGGGCCCATTTGGAGTTGTAGATTCCTAGATTAGATCATATTAGTGGGCTGTTTTTCTGGGCCGCTGAATCTGGCTCAGAATTTTATCTCTAACTTGGTACACCTAAATTGACACCATGGAGGCAGAATTAGCGTTGGATCCTAAAGTGTGATTTTTTCCTATACATGTATTATATCATCCCAAGAAATTTGGGATTCATTGGACCTGTAAGTTGGGCCCCACAGTCTCATCAGTGGGCTGGTGTCCAATGTGACTTCCCTAGAATTGTTTCCTTTCATCACAAAATATCCCCATCTTCTTCCATGAATTATCCATTTATCCCTGAATCAAACATGTTCATATTGAAGTTTAAATCAATTTAAAAAAATATAAAATTAAAATATGTATAATTATATTCCTTAAAATCATATTAATCATTGGTTACTTTAAATGATGTTAAAAAATGTACCACATAATAGTGCATTTTAAGAAAGAATTACAATCATAATGTGAAATGATGTTCAAAGTGTAAAATGCACTAAAATTGTTTTTATGAATAATAAATCACATGAATATTATATATATTAACAATTAATATTAGCCTCATTTAGTGGCTAATCACACCCCCCAACTTGATTTTTTCTTGTCCTGAGAAAAATATATCTCATCAAAAATGAAATTTGAATTCCCTTTTCCAAAAAAATTTTAATACACAATGATCACCAAAAACCCTTATACTAAAAAATCATGAAACCCATAAAAATAATTTAATAAAAGATATTTTCATAAGCAGATCCAAATCCCAAGCCCATTCTTTTGTTCAAATTCATTGTCATATTTCATCCAATATCAATTAAGTATGAGGATGTGTTGTGCATCACAATAGACATGGGGGTTCATCTTTATTCAATGGGAAAATTACGAAAGCTCTAGGTGGAATCACATTTCAATATTAAGATGAGTATTAAATTTTTTTTGAATTATATATTTTTTTGTTTTGTTTTTTTGCAAATTTTCCATGGTTATTGAAGTTGCACTCAAAAGAGTCAACCCCTTTAGCGAGACCTTGCCGATGACTCCGAGGCTCAAAGACCTTAGGGCACCAAGTGAATCCCACATACTCGGGCATCATCTCAAGTTAAATCAATCAAAAAAAAATTCAAATTACCAAAAATAGAGATAAAAGTACTAACTCTGGGCCAGACAGTTATGGAGTCACGATCCCCAGGTGCCGAAAGCCACACATTAGGTTATTTCATTGCTCTATGTGCATTTTTTTTATTTTTAATTTTTTTTGAATACTCATATTAAACTAAAATGATCACCAAACCTATGATATTTATTTTGGAGACCTCATGAACTCAAACTAATACCCCACTATCCAAAGGACGTGCATTGTGATCTTTTTTTATTTGGATGAAAATATAAACAATGAAATATCACGTTGGACAGCCACACTTTCCAAAATCTATTCTCATGAAATTATACAAGGATTAAAATTAGAATCAGGGCATGCTAAATTATTTGATATTCATTTTCAAAGGGTGCAATGTGTATTACCATGTTCAAAGTGAAAGGAAATTTTCCTTCTATTTACACAATTTCTTCTTCTTCGAATCATTCATTTTTTTTATATGAAATCATTTTTTTATTTTATATCCCCCCAACATAAAATAACACTGTCACCAGTGTTTAATGAAAATAAAATTTAGAAGGGGGTAGAGGAATAAAAGGGGAGTTCAATAAGGAAATTGAAATATTAGGATCATAGAATGAAGTCACCTGGTGGTTGAAGTTTGAAGTTCTTGCTGCGCCAATTTAGTCCTTTGATCTCTTGGGGGATGTAGGAACCTCCTTGATTGAACATGTATCTCCCAAAATAGTACATGTACCATAAAAAGAAGAACAATCTAGACAAAACAAACAACACAATGCCTTATTTAATTCCAAGTATCATCATTTTTATGGTTTTCCCTGTTATTCTATTTTTTTAAATCAAACTAATGATACATTGTCTTGTTTTAATTTTCTTGGTAAGGTATTACTCAGGGATCACTCCACGTGACACGGATGAATATGGTTCTCCCCTTTCATACCCATCCATACTCATAATAGAAGAACATGTCAACAATTTTTTTTTTAAAAAAAATATAAAAATGATTAATTATTCCTATTTAAAATATAAATTTTATTAAAACAACCAAATGATAGGAAACCTGAAAACCATGGGTTGCCTCCTATGCAGTGCTTTGTTTAATTTCGTTATCCCGACATGGATCCTAAATCTATCAATTTTTCCTGGTTCATAGGTTGGCTCAGTTAACTAAACCTCTATTTCATGTTTATTGAATGATTCAATGAATGGTTTTATCCTTTGACCATTGACCTTGAAAATGTAACCACTTGTGGGATCTTGAATCTCTACTGCCCCATGGGGGTATACATGATGCACTATGAAAGGACCTGACCATCTGGACCTTAACTTTCCTGGGTGTAAATGAAGTTTTGAACTATAAAAGAGCACAAGTTTTCCCGGTTCAAAATGTCTGACCTTGATATTCCTAGATTGGAAGGCTTGAACTCTAGATTTATTGATCCTTGAATTTTCATAAGCCTCCATCCTTAGTTCCTCCAGTTCATTGAGTTCTAATTTCCTTTTTGTTCCGGCAACTGAGAGGTCATAATCCATTTTCTTAATTTCCCAAAAGGCCTTATGCTAAATTTCAACAGGTAAATGGCATGTTCTTCCATAAAACAACCTATATGGGGACATTCCCAAAATGGTTTTATATGCGGTTCAATAGGCCCAAAGATCATCTAAGAGTTTCGAAGACCAATATTTCTTAGAGGGGTTGACATTTTTTTCAAGAATTTGCTTAATCTCTCTATTTTCTAACTCAGCTTGACCATTGGTATAAGGATGGTATGCAGTGGAAAATTTATGAGAAATACCATACTTATACATGTGTGAAGAGAATGGGTGGTTGCCTAAATGGGTTCCTGGATCACTGATTATATCCCTAGGAATTCCAAATCGAGAAAATATGTTCTCTTTTAGAAATATAATCACAACTTGATGATCGTTGGACTTAGTGGGAATGGCCTCAACCCATTTTGAGACATAATAAACAGCTAAGAGTTTGTAGAGGTATCCCTTAGAGTTTGGGAAGGGACCCATGAAATCAATTCCCCAAAAGTCAAATATTTCAACCACTAAGATGGGAGTGAGTGGCATTTTATTCCTTTTTGTGATGGACCCGACTTTTTGACACCTAGGACAACATTGAAAAAATGTGTAAGAGTCCCTTGAGAGGGTGGTCCAGAAGAGACCACATTGAAGAATCATAGCAGATGTTTTCTTAGAGGAAACGTGACCTCCACATGCCTCACTATGACAAAATTTAAGGATGGACTCTTGTTCAGATTCTGGGACAAACATCCTAATGACTTGGTCATGGCATAACTTATAGAGGTATGGATTGTCAAACACATAGTGTCTAACATAAGAAAGGAATTTCCTTCAATATTGAGTCCCTAAGAATTTTGGAATGACTCCTGTAACTAAAAAATCAGCTATGTCGGCATACCAAGGGATGTCACTCACAAAGTATAGGTGTTTATCAGGAAATGAATCAGACACAGAAAGGTGATTTGAGTTGTCTTTGAATTCCATCCTAGAGAGGTGATCAGATACAACATTTTCAATGCCCTTTTCATCCTTGATTGTGAGGTCAAATTCTTGTAAGAGAATGACCCACCTAATCAGTCTAGCCTTAGCATCTTGTTTTTGGAAGAGGTATTTTAGTGCAGAATGGTCAGTGAACACAATGACCGGGGATCCTAAGAGGTAGGACCTAAACTTCTCTAAGGAATACACAATAGAAAGTAACTCCTTTTCAGTGGTGGTGTAGTTGATTTGGGCATCATTTAAGGATTTTCTTGCATAAGCAATGACATAAGGAGTTTTATCAAAACGTTTTCCTAACACAGCTTCAATAGAAAAGTCACTAGAATCACACATAATTTCAAAAGGAAGGTTCCAATTTGGAGATTTCATAATGGGAGGAGAGGTGAGAGAGGATTTGAGGGTTGAGAATGAACCCTCATAGCTTTCTGTCCAAACAAATGAAGCATCCTTTACTAGGAGAGCACAATGGGGACAGGATATTGAACTAAAGTCCTTGATGAATCTTCTATAGAAACCAACATTTCCTAATAAAGACCTCACTTCCATGATTGTTTTGGGTGATTTAAGGTGATGAATGATGTAAACCTTGGCTTTATCAACTTGAATCCCCCTACCTGAGACCAGATGGCCTAGAACTAGTCCCTCTTGAACCATGAAATGGCATTTTTCCCAGTTTAGGACAAGATTATTTTCTTCACATCTTGACAAGACTTCTCTACATTCTACAGACATCCCTCAAAAGTATCCCCAACCATAGAGAATTCATCCATGAAGACACCTATAAAATCCCCTACCATGTCTGAGAAGATTCCCATCATGAACCGTTGGAAGGTTCCAGGGGCATTGCATAACCCGAAGGGCATGAGTTTGAAAGTAAAGGTTCCGAATGGACATGTGAATGTAGTCTTCCCTTTATCCTCAAGGGATTACTGAATTTGAATTTACCCGGAGTACCCATCTAAGAAACAGTAGAACGCATGACCTGCCACTCTCTCAAGGACTTGGTTAATGAATGGTAAGGGGAAATAGTCCTTCTGGGTGAATGAGTTTAACTTCTTATAGTCAATGCAGACCCTCCATCCACTACTCACCCTTGTTGGAAGAATGTCTCCATCCTCATTGGTTATCACTGTGATTCCATCCTTTTTTGGAACAAATTGGATTGGGCTCACCCATTCAATCTCAGCTATGGGATATATGATACCAGCTTTTAACAATTTTAGAAGTTCTTTCCTTACTACCTCCATGAGATTAGGATTGAGTCACCGTTGAGGTTGACGACATGGCTTTGAATCAAATTCCAGAACAATCCTATGAGTCCCGATAAGTGGGCTAATCCTAGTAATATCAGAAAGGGTCCAACCAATGGCTTTCTTATCCTTCCTAAGGACATCTAGAAGAATCCTTTCATGATTGTATTCAAGAGAAGAATAAATGACAATAGGATGTGTTTTATTGTCACCTAGGAAAGCATACTTGAGTGTAGTGGGAAGTTCCTTCAATTCAAGATCAGGTTGGTTAGGAATTTCCAAATAATATTGGGACATTGAATCAAGTTCAATTTACTTTTTTAGAGTTTCAGATAGGATTGATTCCCCATATGTATATGTTTCGGCTACTAGATTGGCTTGATCAGATTTAGGGAAGGAAGTTTTATTGGTCTCCATGAAATTGGTTTACTAAAAGGTTTCACAAATTATTGGACCTAAGACTTCATCATAAGATCAATTTGAAAATGATTCAAGCCAAGGAGATAAACTTCCTTCATGTGAAAAAAGGAAATTAATCTCATCCTGACTTAAACATTCAGAAAATATTCCTTGATGTTCTATGGATTCATTATCAATGCTTCCTATCATGTTTACTTCATGAATGTCCTTGTAATCACCTATTTGTGAGCTTTCATTATAGATGTTCAAGTCTAGAATCATATTCCCAAAGGTGATGGTCATATTCCCATTTCGGACTCAGATAACAGAGTTGAGTGTTGCAAGAAAAGGATAGCCAAGGATGATTGGGGTTTGTTATTTATTTACTATGTTTGGATGGTTGTCAAGGATAATGAAGTCAGCAGGGTAGATGATGTTTTCAACCTTTACCAGAACGTCCTTTAAAATCCCCTTTGGAACCCTAATGCTATGATCAACAAGTTGAAGTGTGACAGATGTGGGTAGGAGTTCTTCTAGGCCTAACTGGCAGTACATGACATAGGGAATGAGATTGAAACTAGCACCTAGATCACACAAGGCCTTGACAACTTTTCTTTATCCTAGTTCAACATAGATGTAAGGGAAACCTGGGTCTTTCAACTTTGGAGGAATGGTCCCTTGAATGGTGGTACTCACATTAGCAGCCAAAATGACTTGGTTTTTATGTGAAAATTTTCTTTTAAAAGTTCACAAGTCCTTAAGGTACTTTGAGTAGGTAGGTATGGTTTGGATTGCATCGATAATGGGTATGTTCAACTTGAATTGTGAAGAGATTTCCCTCAATGGTTCACTAAGTTCAGTCTTGGTTTCCCCCCTCATGTGTTGAGGAAATGGTGCAGGTTGTGGGGTTGGTTGTTGAAGAGTTATTTCTTTCACATTGTTATTAGTTTACTCAGTTTGATCTTGTGATTCATTTGAATTTCCATCCATGTTTGAATCTTCAGGTGGGTTCTGAATTAGTTGTTCAGGTTTCCCAATTGATTTCCCACTTCTTAAAACAATCACAACCTTTAGTTGTTCATGAGTTTTTTGAGCACAACATGACTATCCCCTTGAAGTTGAGGATGGAACAGCCTGATTAGGCATGGGTGACTTTCTAGTTTTGATGGTTTGAAGTTCTTGTTTTAGGGAAGAGACATCTGAGTTCATCCTCTCCATTTATTTGCACAGTTGTTCTAGTAGGCTTTGTGGAACAGTTTGTGTTGGTGCTTGAGAAGATTGGTTTATCCCAGGGGGATATTTTTGAGGTGGGATGGTTTGTTGAAAAAGGGCCGGTGGCTGTTGGTATTGTATAGGATAGGTTTGGAACTGGTTATGGGTTTGGTAGTTCTGATGGGGGTAAGGATTTTGTCCCTGTGGTTGGATAGGTTGTTAGTTATCTTTCCAGTGGAAGCCTGGGTGGTCATTATACCTTGGGTTGAAGTTGTTTTGGTATTGAGGCTTTTGAAATTTCAAGGCATTTACTTCCACTGGGGGTCCTTCTAAAAGAACATCCTTGATGGATGGAATGGTTGGGAAATTTTCTGTCTTATGGTCAATTTTTTCCCAAATTGTACAAACAAGGTCAATAGTTTTGATTTCATGGACTTTCCTAAGGTCTATCTCTTAAACCTTCATAGAGAGTGCTGCGAGTTTAGCCCTAAGGGTTTCCTCTTCTCTAAGTGTATGAATTCCAGTAGTTCTTTGTGGATTTTCAGAATAAGGTGAAGTTCCCCATGTTTGGTTTTGTTCAGAAAGGCTTTCTAGATACTCATAAGCATCATTTGGGGCTTTGTTTTTAAAGGTGTCATTACACATCATGTCAATGAATTGTTTGTTCCTCGGACCCAACCCTTCATAGAAAATACTCACTTGTTCAGGAATAGGAAAACCATGGCGTGGAACCATGTTTAGAGTGTCTTTGAACCTCTCCCATGTTTCATAGAATGACTCTCCCTCTTTTTCGAAAAAGTTTTGGATACTCTTTTTAAGTGCAATTGTTTTGTGGTGGGGAAAGTATTTCTTGGAGAATAATCTTTGTAGTTGGTCCCAAGAGTTTATGGATGATGGTCTCAAATTTTTTAGCCAATTTTTTTCTCGGTCCTTTAAAGAAAAAGGAAATAGCCTCATCTTAGCTGATTGTAGTTGATGTGGGGGACACATGGTTTCTACAATTTCATTGAACTCTTTAATGTGAAGGTATGGAATCTCGGACTCCATTCCATGGAATGTGGGAAGGTGGTTTAAGACATGGGTCTTAAAGATGTATTTGGAATATCCTAGGTAATGTTTTCTAATGCACGAGGGGGCATTGGTCCAAGAAGGGGTGAGGTAGTCATTCACGATTTGATAAATTGCATTCCCCAAGTCTGGGGCTGCCTCATTTGGGGTTCCATTTTGGTTCCCACCTGGGTTTATGAGTTGGTTTATTTGAAGACCTTCCATTGAAATTGGATAAATTTTGGACTCCAGAGTATTAGGAATATTATAATCTAAGGGAGAGAGTTCCCTTGGTGTACTTGACTCTCCAACGCCAGGACTATCCACCCTAACTAGACGGTTTGATTGATCGCGGGTGTAGGCGGACATGAGCCAAAAGAAAAAAAAACGAGAAAGGGACAAGATAAGAGAATTAGGATTAGAAAAGAAGAAATGGGGGAGAATAGAATGGGTGTTTAGATGAATTACTTGGGTCCCCATAAATGGTGCCAAAAATTGATTCTCTCTCAAATTTACCCAAGAGAAGAAGGTAAGACGGTCCTTGCAGTTTAGCTTGGGTTGTCGAATCCTCAGAGACCTAAGAAGTAACCTATAGACACGTACATTCTATGGACTATTTTTGGATATGAAGTGGCCAATATGGGTTGATTTAAATGGGTTTAAAGGAACTCTAAGAGACTTAAGTGAATTCAATTTAAAAGAATTATTTGATCCTAGGTTATCGCTCGGGGTGGATTGGACATATTTCCTTTTAAATGATTTCAATTTCTTATAATTGAGATGAGTTCATTTAAGGAGATAAAACAACATCATCACTTACTAGTTTAATTCCTACACCATTTAATACTAATCACCTATACATTTGATGGATCAATGATTTTATCACTTCAAGGTAAAGGTTCGTATTAGCACTTGAAGTGTGAGGCCTTAAATTCAACAAGGACGATGGAGTTTAAAAATCATCAAATAAAAATCTCAATAAAAGAATCGATTATACATTAATGAGGTGATAAATAACATCCAACCTAGACCCATGATACTCCATTGGATCAAAACATAAGTGGGTTAGCCCTACATTGATCCCATGGTTTCAATGGAAGCGTAAAGTAGACTCATGAGTGTGGAAATGGAGAAGTAAAGAAAACAACAAAAATAAAATGATCACTCCACCGTTGTGTGAAAAAATAAACAAGTTTTGGTGTGAATAAATTCACACCTTGATCCAATGGTATCAAAGTAATATGAATAACATCATAATAAGAGTATAATAAGAACTTTTATTAAGAAACTAAATTGAATCGAACAACTTACATGTGAAAGACAAATTTGAGACAACAAAATTGCAGCATAACTTTACAATTGAACAAAACATCCATGATTCTTCAATACTCCAACACCACTACCTTAAATAGGAATTTTTGGTCCCTTGGGTCGAGCCTCCAATAGTCTAAGTCTCCTCAATTAATTGTGGTAGGCCATAGGTGGGTGGAAATTAAGGGAGAGTTGATTTTTCCACCCTTGACCCGAGGTGGCAACCAGTTTTCCTTCACCGAACCGACGTGCTTAGATGACCTTCTAGACTGCCGAATCAGAGTGGGAAATAGAAGAATAAAATGGAGCTCTGGATGTATTCTAACCTCCTCTAAAGGGTGGGCCCATTTGGAGTTTTGGATTCCGATATTTGATCATATTAGTGGGCTGTTTGTCTGGGCCACAGAATCTGGCCCAGAATTTTATCTCTAAATTGGTCCACCTAAATGGACACCATGGAAGCCGAATTATCATTGTACCATGAATATTTATTAGTTAATATACATCTATTCTAGCATACCATGAAATTTTGGATTCATTGAGCCTGTATGTTGGGCCCCACAGTCTCATCTGTGGGCTGGTGTCCAATCTGACTTCTCCAGAATTGTTTCCTTTCATCACAAAATATCCCCTTCTTCTTCCATGAATTATCCATTTATCCCTGAATCAAATATGTTCATATTGAAGTGTAGATAAATTTAAAAGAATATAAAATTAAAATATGTATAATTAGATTCCTTAAAATCAGATAAATCATTGGGTACTTTAAATGATGTTAAAAAAATGTACCACATAATAGTGCATTTTAAGAAAGAATTACAATCATAATGTGAAATGATGTTCAAAGTGTAAAATGCACTAAAATGGTGTTTATGAATAATAAATCACATGAATATTATATATATTAACATTGAATATTAGTATCATTTAGTGGATAATCAGCCTTCCCCTTTGATGGTCCCTGCTGGATCCCGTCTCGTGACACACCTCATAGAGCGTGCATCCTCTCCACCACTTAGGCCTTCTTCCGGACCTCCATGTATGTCGGCAGGATAAAGGGG
Organism: Viscum album; assembly: GCA_963277665.1. Lineage (NCBI taxonomy): Eukaryota > Viridiplantae > Streptophyta > Magnoliopsida > Santalales > Viscaceae > Viscum > Viscum album. Next base: position 1,658,212,021 of record OY728119.1, read on the forward strand.
GAAATAGTATACTGGAGGGAGGGTTGGAGTGCCTCCTATAAACATCTTTCCCAAGACTCCTCATCTAAAAAGTTGTGTGGATAAATATGTAGGAGGTCCATGAACTTGATTCCCAGCTCCCTTACTGACATACTCCCCTACTGGAGGGAGACTAGATCCTGCCTCTTTTCCGCCTTCATCGTAGAAGAGAGGAATTCCGCCCAGAACTCCTTCTCAAAATCATCCCATGCCACCTCAGTCTCTCTCCTCTCCCCCAAGTAAAGCGTCCACCACTAACGCGTTGCTCCCCGCATCTGGATGACGGCCAGAGGAACCTTGTACTCGATCGGGGCCCAAATCAGGCCGAAGGCTATCACCAGCTCCTCTAGCCAACTCTCCGTCTTCATGTCAGAGGTGATGCCCTCATACTTCTCAAGGGTCTGTCACTGGAAGGCCTGAAGTGTCTTCTGCCACTGGACATCCTCCTTCTATCGATCAGCTCTCTACCGATCGTCCAAGGTAGTCTCTGGGGCCTCGATCGCCCGCACCACACGTGCTCGTCTCCTAGGTGCCATAGCTGCAAGGTAAACAAGTAATGACTAAGCCCAAGTAGTACAGAATATTATTCAATTAATTTCTAAATTTTTTATTGATTTCAATTCCCAAAAAAATAATAATGAAACACGAGAACACAAGTCATCATGATGCATGTACCTTTCCTAGGGTCTCTACCCTGTAATCAGTGTGGCCTCACTTTGTCGTTCGGTAGGTCCAGAGTCCTTGCATCGGATCACGGGGGGTCCCTAAAATCTCGTGTCCTATCCGGTCTTCCCTGGAATAATTCACACACCAAGGTCACCCAACACTTTTTCCCTACCATCCCATTCAGTCCTTATTGTACCTAACTCTAGACTCCATCATATCTCTCAACCATCACCTCTGATACCATTCTGTCCCGACCCGCCATCACCAAAAGGAGGAAAGGGTCAGTAGATTTCCAGGACCTACCTTCTTCAAGTTGAAGGAGAGATAATGAACCCCAAAACCCGACTTCAATAGGCCCCAGAGTGGCGACCAATGCCAAGGGTATAGAATCACTCACTAAATGGAAGGCATTACCATTTTTCTTTTAATAGGATCGGAAGATAAGATAGTAAATCTCACAACACCAAAACTAAAAGTGCAAGAAAAACAAAAACAACCATTCCCATATGCATGTTCCAAAAGTAAATACCAAAAAGTACAAAGTGACTACAAAGGTAAATTACCAAAGAAATAAAAAAAACAACTGCAACTGCCCCAAATGTCCGAGCTAATATGGTCCTGCGTGATCCCCGAAGTCCTCCTGGAAACCCGAAAGCAGTTTTATATACGTATGGTGAGCATACAAGTATACTTAGTAGGGAGAAACCAAAGACTCTCGTGCACAAGTGGGGATACATAGTAATGTCCCGTGAGAAACATACAACCAACACTATTGAGGAGTTCACCCATACCTCTCACCGGGCACACTCACCAAATAAAGCAATCAACGTAATGTATAATAAAGCACATCGATGTTTGGGTACCCCGTGCCACTTTCCCACTGATTATTGAAGACATCCTATGCATCTAACCAATCCCGCCATTCACACTACAGTCCCACTGCCTCACCCCGCCCGCACACACTTGGGCCATAACCTCACGCAGTCCCACTGCCAAACCCCGCCTACAAACACTTGGGCCACAACCGTCTCATGTAACCATGAATGCAAACACCTAGGCCAGAACAACCACCGTCACACCCGAAGGCACCTAGGGTAGAAGATCCACTTACATGCCCGAAGACACCTGTGCCTCATCTCGAAGACACTTGGAAAACCACCTACCCGCACACACCTGTTCCATAACCACCACACCACCCCTCCCAAATTTTCTTGGGCTAATAATGGACTTCAGGCCATCACTGCCAACCCAAAGATACTTGGGCCATCCGGGAATGGGAGTAGAAATGATCTTATAACCAGCCACTAATAGAAGTGTTGGGAAAAACACCCTCCCCCATGAAATGGGGGTGTTCTGCACTAAGTGCTCAACTTGGGAGGGGCACGAATAAGAAACATAAAACTACAAGTATATGTATAAGTAACAGGCACTCACCCAATCTAGGTTTTTCTTCAGCCAGCCTAAAGAACACAATCAGCGCCTAAGTCATGACTCAAACCAAACTGAAAACCATTTGTCCCATCCTTGATTCATGTTCATTGATAATATTTAAATAAGTTTCTTCACCTACTTAGGCAACTAGAAAGCATAGCACAAGCCAAGGAAAGAGTAAAGTCAAACTCTACTTAAACATTCACACCTAGATCTCTTGTAAAGTCACAACAACAAAGGGATAAGGGAGATACCTCGAAGTACTGGAACCAAAAGAAAATCCCCAAGGTACAACCCCATGTCTCCAAAATCCTAGAGCCAGCAGATTCTCAACAACAGAGGATCCCACCCCAATTCGTGATATAAACAAAGTAACCACCCGACCTAAAATTCGCAACCAGTAGAAGCATAACAACAGGGGATCCCATCCCCACCCACATCACCGAGCAATCAGTTGTGAATGAAAAACAATCAAACCACTACGAACAAATCAAAGCAGGCCCATGCCGGTACTTTCAGATTTAAACGATTTAACACACTCCATGGTTCCAATTCCGTTGTAATTTAACTGGGGTTATCATAGAAAAGGGTTAATCCTGGTGCTTTTAAATTTATTTAGTCAGATTTATGTAATTAACAAAATTCCATTACATGGAAAGGGTTCACATCCACAATACAATTCGTTTAAACATCACTAGAGGTAAGAGTTCATTAGTGCTAGAGAAAGACCACCAACGACCATGATTTTCAGTTGGCGTAAGCCCGCACAATTCAGAAAAGAAGATCATAAAACAAAGAAGCAACATCGATCACAACCCCCCCTTCATTTCTTAGAGTCAGTTCATTATCTTTATTAAGGTTTGGTTAATCCAATTCTACAGAAGAAAAAGCATACCCACCCCGAATGATACAAAAAAAGAGAGACGAAGGAGAAATTCCCTACTTGATTGATTGAGGATCGAAGTTTATCCTCACACGTTACGTACATCGGCTGCGTAAACTGCAGGGGCGGGGCCTCGGGAACTCAAGGATGATCATATGATTTGATCGGAGGTTGATCGAGAAAAAGGAAACCCAGGGATATCCCAATAGTTTATAAAGGCTGGGAACAATTGAGATAAGAACACTAAACCGCATAAGGAGCGGGGTCGTGGGTGGACCTCGCGTCCCCACACGTCATTAAAGGGTCCCCTCCCTTTGGGGCGGTTTAAACCTATGAATATACAAGTTCAATTCATTATACATTAAATTAAACGCCATTTATGGGCGTTACTAGGCTTTAAAACAAGCTTAAGAAGGGTTAAATAGGGTTTAAAAATCAATTTGCGCAAACAGGAGCTGGTACTGGAAAACCCGTGGGGGTAGGCTGAGGTACCGGTAGCTAACATCTACCGGTAGGCTATAGCTACTGGTAGGCCGAGCTACCGGTAGGCTCCGGCTATCGGTAGACCGAGCTATCGGTAGGCTAAAGGTATGGGTATGCCTACCGTTATGGGTTAAAACTTGACCGAGAATCCTCGATGACCTTCCCAAACTACCCAGAACACCTATCATCAGATGTTTCTCTAAGTAATGGACCTCTAAGTACCCGGGCCATTAAATTATACACCATATAAATGTTAATTAGTTTATAATAAAAAACAAGTCTCAATAGAATGTAAAATGAGACAAAATTCCTTACCCCACACTTCATTTTTATTGAACATGATTTTAAAAACTTTATCGTAGAATTAAAATTATTTTTAACCTATTAGAGAACAATATTAATACATATAATATGATATATGATCTTGTATAACATCTTCTCAGCAGTTCAATAATAATTATTCACTATACATATTATTTCTGGTGTTAATTTCCTTGTTTTCTTATTCATGTCTTGTTATGAAAGTTATGGTTCTTTTTCATATTATATACTCTCATAATATCTAGATTCATAATCATTAAATAATTATAGTATTTAATAAAAATAATAAATTCATTACTAATCATTAAAAATAGAGTTGGGAAATGAATCATGTTATAATCATATAGATATTTTGCTGTGTAAAATCGTTATTAACGTTTCCATTTTTTGACGATCATTATTGGAATAAATTAAGTAATATATTATATATCCAAAATGATGAAAAATATATATAAAATATGTATTATTAAAATATTCATATATATATATATATATAATCCTTATTTTTTTTGTGTTGATAAGAGAGTCACATTGTTTAGAAAGGGTGGTAGTCCAAATGTACACGAAAAATGTTACAGTCATTCATTGAGTGAAAAGGTTATAAAGAAACTAAAATATATTATCATTTGATAATGATAAATATTTAATAAATATAACTATAATGTCATTTATATTATATAGATTCATTAACATTTTCATTATCACATTCCATGTAAATTGTTAGTTAAAGATGATTCATGTCGTATCGCATGCCAATAGTCTTATGTACAGACGAGTGATGATACCGTATCTTATATGGAATGGAAATAAAAAATTTAGATATGATACACACACTCCATTGGTATTATTATGTTATGAATATCATATGTATACTTTATATTTATTTTCATACCCAATCTTGAGAGGCTGTAATTGAACGACGAATGACAACGATTCGAGAGGAAGTAGCCTATCATACAAATGAATAATAATTCTCCAACCCATTTTTTGATGTGGATATGGTTATTGGTCATGAATATGAAATAAAAAGATATATTTATATGAATATAGTTATTTTATTTTATCATCAAGTATTTTTAATTATCCAAGGAGGTGGAGAATGAAATATAATAAAACCACTCATTGAATAATGTTACGTCTTCTTTAGGTATCCTCTTTTGGATTAGACTGAAGCCTTCATGGATGTATTTCTATCCAATATATGGCCTCTGAATGAGTTTATGGAATTTAGGATGTGATTTTTCTCTATATTCGTCAATATAAATGTAATTATATGTGTGAATAAGTGAGGGCGTGAGTTCCCGTTTATAATTGAGGTAGATGGTCGTTTTGGAAAATTGACAAAACTATTCAATATTCAGATTTCAATATCACACAAAATTGATAAATAATTTGTATTTATAGGTATTAATGGATGAAATGGTATATCTAAACCTAAAAGACACTTAAAAAAAATTAAACATTTTTTCCTTAACATTTATATTTCCTTATTTTTACCATTTTGAATTTTCAGTACTTTAACTAGTCCTTTTAACCTAGGTAATTTATCCATTAATATTTAAATAAAATTAGAATAATTAAATAATTTTTTCCCGCTAATTATAAAATATATATATAAATTTTCAATGAAAGAGTAAATGTTTTTTGAAAATTAATTTTAACACAAATGCATGTAACATGCAAAAACATTTTATAACCTTTTCTGGGAAATAGATATTTTACAATTCAGGATTAAATATATTAATTATAAAATAAAATTTGTTCTATTAATGGAATTTTTTCATATTTTTAATCATTATAATATCACTTGGAAGAATATAAAATTTGTAGTTAATCGAAATAATTTAATAAAATATCATTTATTATAATATAACATTAATGTCAATTTTGACAGTATTCATTTAATTTGAATGTTATAACTCAAAAAAATAATGGAAGTATAATATATTATGTTCACATATCTATAAAATGATATATGTATCTAAAAAATTTATTTAATATAATTATTTATTCAATTTATTTTAATTTTACTATTTTAAATATCATTTATTTTTTTCTATTAACTAAATAATTAATGAGTTGGTGTTTAATAAGTACTTAAAAAAATCATATCATCTTAAATATGACAAAATAATTAATCATTATAATGACAGATCATTTATCTATCTAAATAATATTTATAATAGAATATATGTTTTTTTATCCTGATCGCAAAGCTTTCTAGATTTTTTAACCAAGGTTCCTTTTTTCTTTTTCTTTACATAACCAATTCATGGAAAAGTGTCCCAATTATCATAAACATCAATAATAAAGTGATATTTTTTGAAATATTTCTATATTCTTATTTTTATTAAAACAAATTCCATTTTAACACTACACATTTAGTTTAACACCATCGTAAACCAATTTTTACCTTAAGTGTGGTAATTTAGTTTAACTTTATATATATTTTATTATGAAAAAATTGAGTCAACAATATTAGATCATATAAATTAATCTAATTCTAAATATTTAATAAATTATTCCAAATTCCATTCACATATGTGGAATAATTAAATTTAAAAAAAACACTACATGCAAGATGAGAAAGAAGGTTCTCAAAGAGAAAATATTCAAAAGTTTATAAAGTTTTTATATAAAAATTCAATATGAAAATGATTATAAAGACCAAAAATATATTAATTAATAAATAATTGTAATCATTTTACCTTAATAATGACTTAAATATAATTTATCTTTATTAATAATTTTATAATTTTTTTTTCCAATTAAACTTCATTATTTTCACTATTAATCGTAAAATGAAAATTTTTAGAAAAAACCAAAAAATTAACCATAATAAAATATTAAAATTTTAATTTGAAAGATGATTTATATATTATCAAATAAATTAATAAAATGTGGTAAAAAATAAATTTAAAAGTTTTTCTCTGTGTGCAACTAAAATGCATTTTAGAAAAAAAAAACTACAGTTTTCGGAAAATATGTATTTTTCATTAAATGATTCTTATTTTATTTGTAATAAAAATATTATAATAATTTTCATGACATATTTATTAAAATTAATACCAAAAAATATAACAACTATTTTATAATTTTATACCATATTGTTGTTTAATTTTACTCAATGTTGCATGTTCAACAATCTATCGATGAGACTAAATTTAATGAAATATATTTCAAGGGTTATTTATGTTTGGTTTTATGTGTTATTTAACAAATAAAATAAAATATTATTTTTTTATAATTTTTAGGTGTTACAAATTCACTATATATAATATACCCATATACTAAATATTATTAAATTTTTCCATATTTCCTTGAATAAGGATGATGCAATTAATCTAAAGATCCATAGATTTTGACATATAAAATTGATTTCAATTTTTAGTTATTATATTGAAATAGTATAATTTATACAGTTTTTTATTATTGAGTAATTAGTTAAAGATTATACTCCAGGTAAATGGAATCACTATTGAAATATATTAGTAGGTTTCACTAGGTACTCAATTGAGGGATACAAGGCACCAAGTAATGTTTTCAAGGGGGATAGATCCAAAAATTGAGCCATCGACTAGCTAGTTTATTTATATAGAATGAATTATAAACAATTGACTACATAATACATGTATAAATTAAAATTCTATTCTATGAAATAATAATGATAATAATATTTTATTTCAAATTTATATAAACCCTATAAATATGTGAAATTTCAACCACTTTTTTAAATTATCATGAGACCCCTCCTTCTAGTGGTTCCCCCTTAGATCCTTCATATCCTTTAACTTCTATTATAAATGAATTCATGAGATATCAAGGGTGTTATTTATCTCGATTTAATGATTATATGTCTATATGTTCCATCTGAAAATTCATTCCCTACTCCCACTAACCATCTAAAAACCCCATTATGATGATTTATGTCAAATTAATATATCATTTTTAATTAATATTGAGTTAAAAAATACCACTCATTGAGATTAATTCATAAGTATATATAATATTTTAATTTCACTTTCTCTTATGTGTATGTGGTGTTATATGAGATATTATGTATATTTAGTTTTATGAGAGTGTATCTTACCTCTTTGTAGTGCTCTAAGACGCATTGGTAGAATATAAAATATTGGAATTGTCAGTATAAATTATATTTAAATTCATCCCCCTCATTTAAATAATTTATGATGGATTTAAGGATACGGTAATGTCTATCCACAATGGTAATTTTTAATATATAAGGGTTTCTATCACAATACACCTATAATTTCATACATAAATATTACTTCTTGTCAGATTAATATCTATTACTAAGCATTTATATCCATAGTAGAACCATAAATTTTTAGTACCATTGGTAACATAGATACATAATCAAATTCTATATAAATTATCTACATCATCTCCAAATATGTTATTCAAAACTATATGCCTTTTTAATTATAACATACTTAACAACATTAATCATATATTGGGGAAAAATTATACTAATAAAGGATGACAGAAGACCCAAATATAGGTAAACAAAGGATATGTAATGATCATTAATAAAAACATGATCTCAAGGTTATGAGAGTAGGAACATAAATTTTTCAAACTATACCTAAAAATTTAAAAATCATGATCATGAGTCATGGAATAATTTTTGGATGTTCAGAAGACATGAATCAAAAAAGAATCAAATAACCTAACTCATGAGAACATTAAATTATCCATATATCATGATATATATGAGTTGTATAAAGTTTTTAATAAAAATAATCATATAAATTTATTATTAAGGCTACACATAAAGACATTTATTATATGTTAGACTTGGTATAACAACCTGTGTACCAAATTGTATTTTAACTACCTCTAGTGCACTATTTTTTGGGATTGGTATAACCTCCCATGTAATCATTTATCTTATTAAACATTAATCTCTTCCTGATGCATTGAAGAGTTATAACATACCCATCCATCACATAATCAACATCCATTAATATGTTTTCCACAATATGTTGAAAAAAATATCATTTCATTAAAGATTAGTATATAATGATGTCTTCAAAGATATGTCATCCTTATAATATGAAACTATCAAAATAATTAATTAATATTATTTCATAGAATCAAATCCTTTTAAATGATAAATAAAATCAAAGTATGTTATCGTTGATGAAAATTACCATTAAATTTCAATGGAACATTTATAGATGAAAAAAACTGTTACAAATTACTTATCTAAAATATACCAAATTTAAAATATAGTAAGGGAGAACATTTACTTAGAAATATTCATGGAAACTTGTAAGGTAATATTTTGAAAATATATTTTCATGATGGTGGGAAATTATTTTTACGAGGAATGCATTAAAATTATGATTTTTTTCACACCTTTGTTAAAAAGAAACTCTATCTGAAAACAACAAGAAAACTCCCTGTATAGTTTTTTAAAATTGTAAATCATAAAAAAATTATTTAGTAAATAATTTTCGAATATTAAAAGAATTAATGAAATCATCTAAATGTAAATATGGATATTTAAGAAAATAAAACTCGACCTAATGAAAAAAATAAGGTATGTATTCCATGTAATCTTGGCCTTAAATATTTAAGAACCAACGAAGATGAAAGGTAAAATAAAATGTGATATATCTAGAAATAAATATATAAGAAAAAAATATGTTATATATTATAGATATATATTATATAATTTCATCATTAGAAATTTAATTATAAACCCTTTAGTTAAAAATTATATTGTAATGAAAAACTATTACCTCATATTTTTCTTACATTTGAAGCTCTATGAAATCCGTTGTAATAAATTAAACATTATTATAATTCCATAAATGAACCTTTTTCACACTTATAATACCATATATGGTCCGATTAAATCATTTCATCACCCAGCTATTAATAATTCTATATTTATATCGTCAATCCAAAGGGTTAATTATTTATTCTTTTATCAATGAAAGATCATACTTGAAATTTCTAATACATTTACATTGATCATGGTCTCATTATATATATATCACTAATAAGGATATAAATATCATATACATTCATTAGATATATGTTTATAAAAATCGTTGAAATGTAGCAATAGAAAAATAAATTACACTATTCGTGGAGATGGTAGTCTATACATTCTCAGAAATATTGTTTCTATTTTATAATAAAAATATTGAAATACAGATAAATAATATTTTATAATTAACTATTTAAAATTATATAATTATTATAATATATATTTATTAATTATTTCATTATATCCATTAATGTAATCTAGATATGGAAAATGATTCATATCTTTATGCTGAAGCAATAGTCCACATGTATTCACGCCCGATACATTAAATTAAAATTTGATGGAGTGGGTGGAAAAGGTTGTGTAATAGCCATAATATTAGTTTAGTATTATTAATATACTAATGGAAATATATTATATTGATTACCATATAATTTTTTTAAAGGAAGAAGAAATAAAATTGAATGGACCCGGTTAAGAGTTATACCTCATCATGAAGAAAATTCCTTTGTCTTACACTTTAACCCTGAAAAGGATCGTATTATTATTAAAATAGAGAATCTTATAAGTGAGAAGGGATTATATTAATTTATTTGGGATGATCATGGATGATTTAAGAGAAACATTATATGTTGATAAGATATGATATGTAGTGAATTTTTATAAGTAAGAGAGATGAAACATTTGGAATATTTCAAAAGATTAAAATATATTAATTTATTAATAAAGATAAATGATTGAAAATATAAAATGATTATAATTTATGATAACATATTCTCAAAATAACATTGAAAAAATTATTATAATCAATTTTTTAAATTATACCCTTATCTCTTTTCTTCATGCCTCTTGTAAACCTGTCATAACATTAACAATGATAACAAATTTTTAATATTTTTAGTATTACATTAGACCAAAAATGAATATTTCCTTATAAAAAATAGGATTCCAATTTAGGATACCATTTAATAAAATTTAATTCCATTAAATAAGGAAAATTAATTTTAAAATAATCATGAAAAATGAAAACGAAACCTGTTTTTTTGTTAAATTCATTTTTATGAAAAAAAATATAATTTACATTCATTAAATTCCTATTAAAAACTATAAAATTTATGTCAAAATATTTTATAGAATAAATAATACAAACTCATAATTAAATTCATTAATAAATTGTTGTATATTTAATAAATTTTTATAAAAACAAATTGCGCACAACATTATAGTTTTATAAAAAATTGATATTTTTAACATTAAATTATTTTACCACCATTCTTAACCATTAGGATACTAAAATTTTGATTTTTACTCAAAAAAATTCAATTAGTTTTACTAAAATATCATTTTAATAGCGATAAATATTTCTTTTGGAATATAATAATTTAAAATAATTGTAAAAATACAATTCATTGATTTGTTTATTTTAATAATTAAATTTTTATAGTAAATTTAATCATAATTTATTAGGAATTACTCAATATATTTAAATTTAGATAAGTTATTCCATATATATTTCATAATGTTCTTAATTATATTTATACCAACCAATAAAAATGATTAATTATAAAGGTATACTAAATCAAAAATGAATTTATACTTGGGGATGTATGTAATGAAAATAATATAATAAATATAGGTTATTTCAAAATAAATACTTATAAATATTGGGTGTTAAATTATACCCCACTAAAATGTCAATTCCCCTAAAAATTATATCACTTCGATATAAAAAACAATGATTTATATACTTTATCATATCATTTTGTTCCAATGTAGCTTACATGAAATTTATGATTCCTATAGGAAACTTATCTAGATGGGTAGTATTGCTTCATAGCACTTTATCTTATATATACAATATTTTTACTGATTTTTCTTCATAGGAATGGTAATGATCATGTTTTAAAAACATTGTGTTAATAAATTTTGAAGGATTAGGTTTTTCATTACTCAAAATATATAAATGTAAAGCATTATGAACATGAGATTGTTTGTTGGAAAAACCAAGTGGTCGACTATAGTCCATAGTCTATCAGGAATCATCAATGGTTTAATATACCTATATCATAGAATTTATTTCATTTTGAATCTCTTAATATTATTCCATGGATAAATTTAATGGAATAAATTATTTCTAACACTAAATTCTAGACCTGGATTGAAATTTTCAGCATTACTCATTTATTAACTCTAATGTTCCTTGATATGTTGTTGAATGGTTTTAAAATTTCTTATAAACTACCCAGACAGATCATGTCCCAACAGCCATATTTCTCTAATATTATCCACACATAATTGATTCCCTAACTTCCTTCAATATATGACTTAAAAATGATCCATCTAAATTCTTGGGTATAGGATATTATTATAAGTTAATTTTATAAGAAGAATGTGTTGATCTAAACAACCGTTCAAATTTAGAGAACAAGAGATTTACATATAATCTAGGGGATGGTTTATTATCTCATAATAAATATCTTTATGAAAATGATACTCATTACTAAAATATAATTATCTATCCATTTGATGATGTAGACAATTGTAGAACATCATGGTGAACCTCATATCTCTATAAAATACATTAGGGGGTGGTAATCACTGAAACTATACCACTTCCTAATTCTATATTCAAGAAAATTGATCATGATAGAAATATTTTCTTATAATAATGAAATGTGATTAATTTTTACAGTGATAAACCGTAACCCAAATAACAACATTTCCTTTATATTTTTTGGGGAGTCTGATAATGAAATCACTTGTAATGTTTTTCAATTTCTATTATGGTTTAGGTAAAAATTTTAACATCCCTTTAGACTTATATTTATAGCTGTAACATGATGAAATACTACCCACATAAATATATACTCTGCAATATCTATATTCATTTTTTAGTATAAATACACTTTCAAATATTCATATGTATTCATACTTCAATGATTAATAGGGAATAATGATCTATAAGTTTCTTCTTATATCTATATTATAATGTTATTTTTTCATGGGGTATATACTCTATTTCTTATTATTATCATTCAATTACAATAAATGTTTAACTTTGTAAAATTTATCACCTTAATTTATAATTCTATATATTCTTTCACTTCCAAATTAATACTCATATGGATACATCATTGATCACTTATTTGATAAATACATGATTTATACCCAAAATTCAATATTTTATGAAATCCCCTTTAGAGATAAATAAATATTGGACCTATTTTAATTAATATCCAAGACATGCTAATATTATCCTTTTGGCTCAATGAATCCAGTAATTCATTAAATTTTCCATAGTGATAATGTGTTGAGAAGTCATAATTTTTAATCAATGTTAATAAACTTATCTAGTTCACATTCCCCTATTTCTGAGTGAATATATAAATTATGATTTTTTATCGTTATATATTTTACACTATTTTTTCTATAGATAACTCCTTTATACTACTGGATTAATTATTATCATTTCTAAATCGAAAATAACTTTTCATTAAAATTTTCACATGAAAATTCTACTGGTGTGTGGAATCACTAATCTCCATATCATTCTTCATATGATAAATATTCTATACCATTGTTCAATGCATCAATATGAATAAAAAACCCATATTCACTTCTATGTAGTGTTCTAAATAGTTCACTATCAAACCTTATCCTAGAACCCCTGAAATATTCTTTATATTCAACTCTCAAAAACTAACTAGCCTTCCTCTAGAGCTAACATGGAATGTGGATTAGGTAGCCCCGATAAATTCATCACAAATAATCAGTAATATACATCCAATCCACTAAAAATATCAATTGTAGTCCATGTAAGAGGTCTGTGCAAATTTCTAATATCTTCCATCACTAATGAATCCACTAATACCCTCACTTGGGATTATATAACCCAAATATATAACTTATTATTTAAAAAATAAATACATTGGTAATTTTTTTAAAAAAATCACCTTTATTAGGATTTGAAGAACAAACCTCAGGTGGTCCCAATATTTCTATTTAAATTGATAATATAAAATATTATCATATATAAATACTATAGGAAACTAATCGAGTTAATTTCTATTTAAATTAAATAAAAGATTATACTGGTTGAATTAGAAAGGAAAAAATGGAGTCTCTATGAATTCATAGTTTCATTAAATCTTAGATAAGGTTTTCTCAGTTATGTATTCACTTTTAACCTATAACTGAATGTATCCAAAATTAAAGATCAATCATGAGAAAAATTTTGATCCTTATAATTGATAAAAAATCATAAATACATTTCAAAGGATACATACCCTTGATTTTGATCATATAATGTTACCAATAATCAATTAAGGGATTCATTGATCCATATTTATTCATATAAAAAACAAAATGTTGACACATTGGTGATGCACTTACCCCAATAAACACCTTATTAGGATTATCTTGGATTTTCTTCTTATATTCCAACAAAGAAGTAAATGTCACTCTATATGGAGTATTTGAAACATGTGTATCATAAGGATTGTGTTCTATTGAATAATATGCTTCTTGAATAATATTAAGCATATAAAAATCATCCAGAAATTTGGAAATAAACTTTCAATCAATATGTATGTTTTGAGGATTAGTTTTAATCAACCATCTAAAATAAATATCCTCTTTGAATAGTTATAAAATCCCATACAATAGATATAATTTAAATTGGATTTTTTTATTTATCATTTCACTAATAGGTGATCCTAGGATGGTTTAGAATATCTAATGTGAACATCATTATTTATAAATTAATATTGAATTAATATGAATAAATCTATTCCATTAACAAAATAACATCAAATTCTGTAAGATGTAGAATAAAAATATTTGATGGAAGCACATTCCCAAAAACATTAATTGGAAAATAATCATAGACTTGATATGTAATAATTTAACCATAAAATTTTTATATGATACATCAGAATAAAATCATTGAGGTTTTATTTTGATGACCCTATAAAATTAACCGAATATGAATAAGTTGGTAGACCTAGAATCATATAATTAAATTACAATTCTCGAGTGGACAGTGAATACACATTTACCCACTTTGATATCATACCCAACATTTTCAATAGAGATCGCATGATATTTCCAATTATATAGGACCTTATGAGGTTTTCGACCTTGATACTCATCATTTACCCTTATATTCAAGCATTTGTTAGAATTATTCCCATTTTACTTTAATTTGAAACACTAGAAAGTGTGTTTTGAGATCTATGGATATTTCCCTCATGTAGATAAATTATTCCCATCACATCAATATTTGATTTCATAAAAAACATATTTTCTAATTAGAAATCACTTATTAGTCCCATTAATAGAATATATACCTCAATTCATTCCACACCTCCGACGTAAAGTAATACTTATTTTCTTCCCAATATAGTTTTTATTAATATATTTTCCATTTATTTCCACCTTTATTTTCTTATCAAAACCATGAAATTGATGGTCCAAAAGATATAAATTTCAAACAAGAGAGAAGAAATAAAAAATTATCCACAGCTATTCACATCCCTTATGGTTAACACTATTTATATAAAGAGTTTTGAGACAATAAAAATGAATAAATCGTAGATTATAGTTTAATGAAAATACCACAACTGTATCTTTCACGCCTTCTAATTCTTTCCTCATATGTATAAATAGATTTATCATCCTTCTGTTTTATCATAAGGAATTCATTATCCATTTGCTGACATAGAATATGGTGAAACTACATATTGAAAAATAAAATATTAAACTCATCCCACTACATATATTTAGTATATTCAAATTTACTAGAGTTCTTGTTAATTTTCCACTATTTATCTTATTTTCCTTCCAAATAATAAAATATCAACAATAACTATTTCATACTATGATCACTAGGGAGTATAAAATACAATTTAAGAGGTACTGATCTATTTCTCAACATTTAGTGGATCTATGGAACCACAATATGGTAAAACATATTTTCTCGCAAAGGAATCAATATAATGTCTTTCCCTTATTTTCACATTTAGAAGCTCAAAATTATTCATTTGTTGAGAATGTTTTATAAGAATACCAATGAGATTTTTCATTCCATATCAAAAAAAATTCTATTTATTAGGGGGTTATTATTTCATTGTATGTTACATTCCTCATTTTCATGAGTAATTTTGATTCTAGAAATTGACTATATAAAAAAAAAACATTAATAAAAAAATTGTGACAAACCATAGAATCATGAAAATAATTTATCGAATGTCAAAAAGAGGAATATTTTTTTCAATATATTAAAAATTTGGTTTAACCAAAGGCTTCCATGCTCATTTTCTATTCAATTCAAAATAATGTTTTGTAAATAAAATGTGATTTAGAACTAGACTATCCCCCTGGAGTGTCTAGCTAGGTGGGGAGTCTTAGGACCACTGATCATGAACTGATTAAAAATGGATTTAATACCCAATCATCCTTATTCATAGTTTGTTCCACTAGTTATAATTATGCCACAACAACATTATGCACTCTCTAGCAGCTAGATTGGGATATAATTTCAGGGAAAACCAAAATCCTTTTTTACCATAACATATGATGTTCTCATATACACATTCTTATCATATAGGATCTCTCTAGTTTTTTATAATCTTAGTTTCCAAAAAAACATTCCTTAACATAATACAAACTTATGTAACCCCATAATTACATACATAAATAGTATATATTATTATATTAATATTCCTTAAATATCATTATGATTCACTCCATAACCATAATGGTTTATTTTCATTAGATACTACGATATATAAAAAAACTATTATATTAAATATCTAAATCATCTAATATTTACTTCATTATAACTTGAACGATAATTAGAAATATAAAAAATAATTCCTTTTTTTTATATCCTATGGAAAATGAAACATAATTAATGGTTATATTAGATTCTCATTAAGGTTAAAACAAGGAGATATCATGATCATTTAGGAATTACATGAGCATAAGGTTATGAGAACATGACCATAAATATAAGGACCCATCCTTAATCAATTTTAGAAAATCGATTCCTTAGAAGAGAATCCAATTTTCTATTTTCCCAAAGATAATTTTAATTTTATACTTTTATTAAATTTGTTAATAACACTTATATATCGAAAAATATATTAAAAGTTGAGAACTTTCTCTTTGTATCAATTTTTACAGTAATAAAATACAATAAAAATAAAAATTGTTTTCTTTTCCTAAAAAATAAATAAGATTTTTAATATTAATTATTCATTCTTCATACTCATACTTAAAACTTGTGATATTTTTGAAAATGTGGGATTGGAAAATAATCTTAGAGACAGACTTAAAATACTATTAATCCATTTTAAAACCATAATATCATAAATGATTGTTTTCATTTAACATAATAAAAATTTATCATTAATAATCGTTTACTTACACATGGATTCAATTTGACTAAAATAATCATAAAACACTTTATAAGAAAACATAAAGGATAAATTATAACTATGTGGGTTCCATAAAAAAAAATATAATCCATGAATATTGTTTTCTTAAAAGAATTTATTTTGTAGTACCCCATATTCTAGTATGTAAACCTTAATTTATGATTTTTATGGTTATAAATTTAAGGGTGATGGGTGGGAGAGGTAGGAGAACACTGGAAGTGGTTTTGGGGGAAAATGGAAGTCACACAGGAAGCACACGGTTTTCCTAACCGTGCGGTCAAATCATGAACAATGGTTCTATTGAGGTAGTATCTCCATCATAGATGGAGCACATGTAGGGATAACAAGTGAGGAATCCATGCGAGTTTCATCCTATGATGTAGATAATTCAAGGTTAACTCATGGTTCATCGAACCCTGTGAACTAACTGTGCGTATTGTGTAACTGAGATCCCAAAAAAGTGGATCTCACACATTTTTCCACTATGTTGCTCCTTTTTTATCCTAAGTAGCCAGAACTCAGGATTTATCTTCTATAAGGGTAGGATAATATCTCCCAAGCATTTTGGAGTCAATCTGAAGGCTTTCCTGGGTGAAACGAAGTCATATTCCTGGGGTATGTGATTATTCTACTTCGTTCTTGATCGATTTCATAAATCTACATAGATCTACATCTCCTCTTCTCTTGTTTTCTAATATCTATGCCCGTTATGGGTAGATTTTGGTGTATGGATGAGAAATATGATGATATTTTGTATTGATATTTCTAGGAGAGGTGATCTAAGGTAGGTTCTTAGAGAATTGACTCAATTTTCTTGCGTGTTCTTCATTCGTTTGGGTTTTTGTCAAAACCCTTGTGGTAGGATTCTTCATTCTTGACTCCACATAGTAGAATTTATTGGAATGAATTCAAATAGAATTTATAGTGTTAAATTGTTTGTGTATTGGTTTTTTAGAACTTGTGAAAAACACTTTTGAGTGATAGTTGTCAAATCTAGTAAATTGGGGGTTTGGGTAAAGTGTTTTTACTCATGGTTATAAAATATATATTTTAAAAAGGGTATTTTCTTGGATTTTTGGCACATCACCTGGATTGGATGTTTTCAATAATAGGGAAGGTTTTATAAAATGAAATATTATTTTGAAATTTTTTTGTGATTTGATTTTTAATAAAAGTTTAATTTTATTGTAATGGTTTGTTTTAGAAATGAAAATATTTGGAAAAAATGGTGTTGGTGTGAGTTCATTTTTAACATGCCTTTAATAAGGGCTGGTTACCATTGGGGTACAACGAACATGACCCTAGATCAGGGGCGTGTGTCATTGGGACATAAAGTAATTGGACAATATACTGCTCATGAGTATGGAACTCTGAAATGAATAATTCTAGTGTGGGTGTGTTGTGAACTATGGAATGGGTATTCCAAATGATAAGAAGGATTGGTTTTAAAGCTTTGATAGATATTTTTTATGGATAAATAACTTGCGGGAAATTTGTTTCATTTAATTTTTTTCATAAGGTTTCAAACAGTTTTTGTAATATTTGGTAATAAATTGTTTTGGTAAATTATTTTATATAAAAATTTTAATATAAAAATTGCTGACATTGTTATCATAGTTGAGTGAGTTGGTAAGTAATTGGGGAAAACCTACTGAGTTTTATATTCATCACTTCTTTGGAACTGTGGTAATTTTTCAGATGTTATCTTCTGGGATATGGGAAAATGTAATGTTTCCCATGATTTCAGCACAAGCACATGATACTTGGGTTCTTCGGTGATTGTGGAACTTGGAACTTGTGTAGCATAGAGTCTTTAATTACCTTGAGAGTCATTTGTTGTTTATTCTCTATTTACTATGTTACTGTTTTGGACCTCCATTGTTTCACACTTTTATAGGGCTGAGATACATGAAGTTGTTTAGTTGTCTTTGTTTTGTTCATTCATCATTTAGTAAATGGATTGGTTATGGTTTGTTGATTTATTGGTTTATTTCATAAAGGATAAATCATACCCCACTTGTATTTGAAACCCTTCGGCATTTATTTACATCCATTGGTGTCTTGGGGATGTCACTTAAGGCCATGTAATGACTCATTGCGCTCTCAAGCCAATGAGAATGAGATGGTCACTACAAATAGTATATGTCTAGTCCTTCCTTTGATGTAAAAATGTTATCAAATAGTTCAATCCTTTCCTAACAAGTGGTCATCAGTGTTCTTTGTTTGGGAGATGAAATTAATTCTTTTCTATTCTTTATATTGAAATATTAGACAGGAATAGGATTTTCATAACATGAAATGTATAGGAAAAAACGATGTAGCTAACCCTTTTATGATGAACATCATGTTACTGGGGAATTGAGTACATAAGTTTTTCAGAGTCACTTCATAAATGATAAAAAACAAATTGTCATGGGTTTAGCCAATGAGACGAGCATGACATGAATTGAACAGGAATGACTTCCCACTAGGATTTTATATTCCATTTGGAGTAATGATTTATGATTTTTTTCAAGGTGTAAATTTTTCAAAAATGAAAAATTTGTTTTCAAGTTAATGATTTTGAAATGATGATATTTGGTGTATTTTGAAAAAAAAATCGGTATTCAAAAACATGAATTAATGTTCCAATTTTTTTTAAATAGAATAAGGTTGTTTTTGGAAAAAAATTGATGTGATAGTTGATGTGATTGAATTTGAAATGATAATCAATCAGTTTCTAGAGAGTGATATTAACAGAGTTTTTTATTGGTTTAGAAAATGAAACATGGTAAGTGTCGTCGAAACCAACATGAAGAAGCTTTGAAGAATGTGGTTGCACCTGAACCATGGTTGAACCAAGAGTTGGTTCAGAGTATTGTCCAAGAATTTCAAGCTATGGATATAGGGAACCCGAGGAATGAGATAAGGCATGTGGATTATACCATCTAGTTCATGAAGCAGAATCCACCTATTATCTCGGGTGATACTAATCTTGAGGAGGCGAAGGTGTGTCTATGTAGGATGAATCGTATCTTCAACTTCATTTGCATATAAGTAGATTTAATAGTCAATATGGTAATGTATATGATCTAAGATCTGGTATGCCAGTGGTTGGATTTAGAAGTGGAGGCTAAAATTCATGAAGGTCATACATGGGAGTATTTTGAGGAATTGTTCAAAACGAAATTCTATCTTCACACGTTCTAGATCCATAGAATGACAGACATCTTCATCCTGAAATAGGTAAGTGTACCTATCACAGAGAATGCGGCTAAAATAATGATTTTAGTACATTTTTAACCTGAGGATGTAGCTGGTTTATCTTTAGAGGCACACATCTTCAAATTCGGGCTAAGGGAGGAGATTTGATCAAAGATTGTGGTGCTCTGTTTTACGAATTATAAAGATATGGTGAAAAGAGTGACTTTGGATGAATGTGATATATCAGAATTAATGGGAGAATGTATTATGATTCCCAAATGGAATGGTAGGAACTCAAATTCTGGAAACATGCAGAAAAAGGACACCTATTTCCATGGTGGAAGTGGAACTAAGAACCAGAGGGCTGGATCAGTGAACCTTCCTCCATGACCCCAGAGAAAAGAAGACTATTTTAAATGTGCATTTCTTGATGACATACAGTGAGAGTGTATGACACAACCTAAATAATTCCACAACTATAAGAAGATTGTGAATTTTCAGAGCTATTTTCCCAGTTCTCTAATGTTAAGTGCTTGAGACACTTCTCAAGCATCACAATCATTGTATGCTTTGATAGGGCGAGGACAGCAGAACCACTCTCATTAGTAGAGTAGAACTATCCATGGTGATTAAACAAATACCATGACTCCTAAACCAGGGAAATTTTAGTATGAAAATAAGGTGAATAGTACAACGATGAAGCAATTGTATGGATCAGAGAAGATTATTGTTGGTGATCATGTTGGTCCATCTATAGTGAGAGATGTAATTCTTCTTAATTCTACCCTTGTGAAAGTGTTCTTCGATACTATTGCATTGAATTCATTCATTTCTTCCTGTGATTTTTATTTACTATGTTTAATGTTGGAAATGAAGCCTTCTGTCTTAAAACATCAAACTTCTCTCGGTGAAAGAGAATGGAATGCCTTTGTGTGTAGTGGATGTGTTATAATTGTTGATGGAAATGGGATAAAATGGTACTTCTCAATGTTAGAGATGGATGTACATGATTTAATGCTCGGTATGGATTGGTTTACAACGTTTAAGGATCACATAAAATATTATAGGGAAACAATCATTTTAATGACTAATTACGGCATCGAGCATCTACAATGAGGAGAGAGGATGGTAATGAAAGGTGATAAGACCATGTTGGCACCGGTGGTGGGAATGATATCTTATAAGTTGGTGGCATTAAATTTGGAATCAATGGAATATATCAAGGAAAATAATTTTCGTATACTTGTGGATCAATTTATAGATGTATTTCTCGAGAAATATTCAAGGTTACCACCTTTATAGGAAGTGAATTATTCAATTGATCTTATTTTGGAGAGCAGTCATATTTCCCTTCAGTCTTATAAGATGGCGCCAATAGAGTTATGGAAATTGAAAGTGCAGTTGGGGGAGATGGAAATAAAGTGTTTCATTAGGCCAAGTTTGTCTCCATTGGCAGCACCAATTGTGTTTGTGAAGAAAGCAGATGGAACTCTTCAACTATGTTTTTATTATCGCTATATTAAGCATGTTATGATAAAGAATAGATATCCACCTCTAGGAAATGATGATATGTTCGATCAATTAATGGGATCTCAGGGGTTCTACAAGATTGACTTGTGATCATGATATTATCAATTATATGTTTGGAAGGAGGATATTCCAAAGACTAATTTCAAAAGAAGATATGGAAACTATAATATTTAGTCATTCCTTTCTGTGTTACAAATGAACTAGCAGTTTTCCTGGATTTGATGAATCGAATATTCTAGAAACATCTGGATTCTTTTGTTGTGAGTTTGTGGATGACATCTTGATGTATTCAAGGATAGGGGATGACTATAAGGAGCACCTAAAAAGATTTTAAAAAATCTTGAGAGATCATCATTTGTATTCAAAATTATCAATGTGTGATTTTTGGATACATGAAGTATGTTTCCGTGACCATGTAATTTCTAAGAAAGGCATTTTTATTGATTATGAAAAGATAGAATCTGGTATCTCATGTCAACCACTGAAGAATTTATTTGAGATACGATGTTTTCTTGGTCTAGCTGGTTACTACTGAGGCTTTTTGCATGATTTATGACAACTAGCTTCGCCAATGAAAACTCTGACAAAGAATAATTCTCCATTCTATTAGTTAGAGGAATATGAGAAGTCTTTCTAGAAACTAAAAGTTCATCTTACATCAGCACCTATCTTAGTTTTTTCAGAATTTGTACAGGGGTATGTGGTGTACTATGACGCTTCATTATCAGGGTTGGGTTGTGTTATCATGTAATGAGACCATGTGGTTTCCTATAGTTTAATACAGTTGAGGGTATATAAGAAAAATTATGCAACAAATGATTTAGAGTTAGCTATAGCTTTCCATGATTTGAAAACATGGAGACACTATCTCTTTGGGGTGAAATTCACTCTATTCACAGATCAAAAAAAAGCTTGAAACACATTTTATCACAATGAGATTTGAATCTTAGGAAAATTAGATGGATGGAGTATCTACAGATTTTTGACATCGACTTAATTAACTCACCATGGAATGTGAATTCAGGGGAGGATGGATTGAGAAGAAATTCATATACTCAGTTGTCGAAATAATATTCAGTTGAATGGTAGTTGATGTCGGTCCAAGACAACATGCATGTGGAATGTGATGACCAAGGTGAAGTTGTGGTTTTTGTTTCACCTATGCATGATCCTGATTTGGTAAATTTGGTCAAATAGGCACACAATCTGATGTATAATGTCTGTTTATGATTTCAAAACTCAATGGTGGGGAGACCATTGATGGTTGGAAACCTGATAGTACTTTAGTTTTGTGTTTCATAGATCTTATGGCTATGGATTTTTAAGAACAACTCCTTCATGATTACCACCATTAGAGACAGGTTGTATGTCAAGGTACACATAAGATGTCTAAGGAATTAAAGTTCTAATTTTGGTGGAGCGACATGAAATGGATGGTGGGTGTGTTCGTCCCCTAATGCATAACCTGTCAGTAGATTAAATCTGAACATCAGAGACCAGCGAGTATATTACAGTCATTACCTATCCTGGTGCTAAAATGGGAGGATATTGAAATGGATTTTATTACAGGTCTTACAAGAATGATTCGGAAACACAATTCCATATGGGTGATAGAGGATCGACTTACCAAGTCGACCCATTGCATCCCTATTCAGAAAACTCATACGGTAGAGGATCTGTCCAAAATCTATATCCAAGAAGTGTTGAAGAGGGATGTAATTCCAGTTTCAATTGTCTTATATTGATATCTTAGGTTCACATCTTGTTTTAGGAAATCCTTATAGAAATCCCTAGGTACTCATCTGAACATGAGCATTGAATATCATCCTCAGATAGACGACCAATCTGAGATGGCGATATAGATGTTGGAAGACATTTTGTGGGATTCTATAATGGATTTTGGTGGCTCATGGGAGGATCATATACCCTTTGTGAAGTTCTTATACAATAAAAATATTAGGCATCGATACATGTGGGTCTGTTGGAAGCATTATATGGGCGTCCTTGTATTTCTCCACTGTACTGGGTGGAAACGGGCGATACCTAACAAGTTGGGAAATGACTTGTCCAAGAAACAATGTTGAAGAATCATTAAATTATAAATAGGATAGAGACAGCTCAGAGTCACCAAAAATTTTATTCATATCACCATCGAAGTCCATTTTCATTCATCGTGGGTGATTATATGTTTATAAGGATATCTCCAAGGCTTGTACATCATCATTTTGGGAAACATGGAAAGTTATATCATCGATACATTATCCCTTTTGAGATACTGGAATGGATTATATAGGTGGAATATCAATTGGCATTACCACCATGGTTCATTTCAATTTATAATGTGTTTGATGTATCTCATTTGAAAATGTTTCAGCCGGATCATGACCATGTGATCAGATGGGATCATGTTGACCTTGTTCTAGAAGTCTCATTAATACAAAATTCAATGAGAATTTTTCATTGGAAATAGAATGCCTTGTGTGGATAGTGAATAGGTCTAATGCAATTTTTATGGTAGCATCGTTAGATTCCGGATGATACTTGGGAACATGAGAAGGAGATGAAAGAGTACTGGTTGTAACTCTTTTTGATCGGTGAAGGTTTTATACTTTTCGTGGATGGAAAGACAAATGGTGGGGAGAATGTAGTGCCAATATTTTCTGGTAAGTAACCTTTAATTTTTTATTTTTATGGTAATAAATTTTACATGTGATGGCTGGGAGAGTTGGGAGAACTTTGGATGTGGTTTTGGGGGGGAAATGATAGTCGCATGGGCAGCACACGGTTTGCCTAACCATGAGGTCAAATCGTACGCAGTGTTCCTCTTGAGTTAGTAGCTCTAGCATGGTTATAAAATAATTAGGGAGACTGTGTGATGAATTTGTGTGATGGTCTACCTAGATGGTAACTAATGCATGGTTAGTGCATGGTTTGTCTAACCGTACAAACTAACAGTGCATATGGTTTAAGTGAGATCCTAAAAAAGTGTATCTCATAGGTTTCTTCCACAATGTGGCTCTTTTTTTCTCCTATGTGGCCATAACTCAGTTTTCTCTTCTTTAAATCTAATAGAACCTCTACCGGGGTTTTTAGAGTTAATCCAATGGCATTCCGTGGTGAATCGAAGCCGGATAATCGAGGTATGTGATCACTCATCTTCGTTCTTGATCGTTTTCATGGATCTACATAGATGTACTTCTAATCTCCTCTATGATTCATATATATACTACCATTATGGGTAGATATAGGTGTGTGGATGCCAAATATGATGATATTTTGGCTTGAGATTTCTAGGAGAAGATATCTAAGGCAGTTTCTTGGAGAATCGACCCAATTTTCTTGTGCATTCTTTATTCGTTGGTGTTTTTGTGAAAACCACTGAGGTAGGAGGATTCTTTCTCGACTCCACTTATTATAATGAATTAAAATGCTTTAAAATTTATTTTTTAGTGTTGAATAGATTGTATTTTGGTTTTTGTAAACCTTTGGGAAACCTGTTTGAGTGATGGTTTTGAAATCTCAAAAATTGGGCATCCAAGTAATGTTCTTTTACTTTTCATTTTAAAATATGGATTTTAACAACTGGATTTCCCTTGATTATTGTAACATGAATTTTATTGGATGTTTTCAATAAAAGGAAAGGGTTTATTGAAGTGAAATGTTTCTTTAAAAATTGTTTGTGCTTTGGTTTTCAATAAAAGTCCAGTCTTATTGGAATGATTATTTTTTGGAAATGGAAATATATAGGACAAATGGTGTTGGTGTGAGTACATGCTTAATGGTCCCTTAATAAGGGAAAAGTACCCATGGGTTACAAGGTAAGTGACCCTAGATTGGGGGGGGGGGGAGGGGTGTCATTGGGACACATGGTAATTAGACGAGATACTGCTCATGAGTATGGAACTATCAAACAAAGCATGCATGTGTGGGTCTATTTTGAACTATGGAATGGGTATAAAAAATGAAAAGAATAATTATTTTTAAATATTTGATCATTTATTTTTTTTAAATATATCTTCATGGAAATTGGTTTCATTTAGTTTTGTTTTCACTTGGTTTAAAATAGCTTTTGGAACTTGTTTATATTTGGTTATAAACTGTTATGTTAAATATTTTTATATAAATATGGTTAACATTTCTATCCTAGTGAAGTGAGTATGGAATTCATTGGGGAAAAAATAATGAGTTTTATTATCACTCCTACTTTGGAACTATAGTGCTTTTGCAGTTTCTATCATCCGGGATAGGGGAAAAGGTAATTTTTCCCATATTTTTATCCCAACCTCGTGATACTTGGGTTGTTTGATGATTGTGGAGTTTGGATCTTATGGAGAATGGATTCATGTAGTCTCCTAAGAGTATTTTGTTGTTTATACACTATTTACTTTGATACTGGTTTGTTCATCCATTATTTCACAATTTGTATGGTTTTGAGATACTTAAAGCTGTTTAGTGGTATTTCTTTTCTTCATGCATCATTTAGTAAATGGTTTGGTTATTGTTTTTTTGGTTTATTAGTTTATTTCTTAAAGGTTAAATCATCCCCACCTGTATTTGAAGCCCTTTGGAATTTATTTCCAGTCTTTTGTGTCGTGTGGATGTTCCTTAAGGCCAAGTAATGACTCGTTATACTCTCAAGACAATGATAATGAGAGTTTCATTACATATTTTTAACCTAAAAGGGTATAATACATCTTTCAAAAATAAAATAACATTACCATAACTTTAGAAATCAATAAATTTCAATGAAAAGACACTATTAATAATATAATAATCCTATAGGTTCCTTTTAATGGAAGCATCATATATTCCTTAAGAAATCCATTGCAATTTGAAAAACATTATGTTCGACTTCTGACATAATTCTTAAGATAACATAATCATTACCCAATTCATTTTAGAGCTATATCGACCTCACCAATCATCCTAACTATATGCTAATTATGCATCATCATGAGCTATATCAGTCAAAAAATCATACAACAATCAGAGGAATATAACACACATAAAAAACATAAAATTTATCATTTCAATAAATATACTAAAAATATATATTTTTGAATACAGATGAATTTTTTTTTGTATATTGATGTATCTATTTCATCTTATAAACAATTTTCCAAACTACTATTCCTAATGTAAATGGAAGGATGTTGTTTTAATGACTAAATTTTTAATCTTATAAAGCAATCCAAATTCCAAATTTTTGTTGTGTTGGTGTTAAAATAAATAGATATTGTAAAATTAAAAAGAGAATATTCCATTATTCATTGGAAAATAAATTCAAGACATTCTATAAAAATATATCTTTTGGAAATCAATGAAAATGAGTAAAAAAAATTACAGAAAATTTTCTTTTTAATTAATTTTTGTACATAAAAATACATGCATAAAATAATTTTTAGAATCTTGAAATTGGTGAATGATATTTTTAAAATTAATCATTAAAAAAAATATAATTATTTTTTAAAGGCAAAGTGTCTCTTACCATGACTCTAAATTATCACACATATTTTTTATCATATTGGATCATAATTTTTTTTAAGTTATTTATTTTCATATTATAATTTTTTAATATTTTTAATATTATTAAATTTATTTATAACCATGTTATATTTAATTTTATAATAAATTAGTTTCATGTCTGTCATTTTGATTATATTTTTCTCTTATGTCCGAAATGACTTTGTTCGGTCAACAATGGTAAAATGTTCCATTGTAAAATCATATCCAAAATTATCATCCTGACTTATATATATCATTTTTTTTACATTAATAATACTTTTAATACAAACTTGATATGATGGTTTTTAAAAATGAACTACATTACGAACATGGAGATTGTAGGTCTCACATACACATTTCTAATGTTGCCAATTATCGACAAGAATAATGGAAGGGCTATAAATATTATTTTATCATCCAATAATTAGATTATATAAAAAATTTAATATTATTTCCAAAAATTACCTTATATAAATCATCCATGTGATGTGGTCTTGAAAAACGAATCACAGTGCTTCATGGATGTGGTAATCCCCACAAACACAAGAATAACATTATCATTTATAAATGGATGGAAAGATAAGAAGGTATATGATATATTAACATTAAAAAATGATAAATATTACATGAATAATATATATATATATATATATTAAATCCATCATTATATACTTATATTATATGTTATGATAGAAAATTAATTAATTGGTTCGTGAGGTCGTATTCTGTAATACAAAATAACATTGTATACATTTAAAATTTGATGGGAAAATGATATTTATATAAGGTATTCCATAACAAAAAATTCATAGTATATAGAAAATAATAATTTAAAATTTAAATATGTTTCAAGAAAGTATTATAGAGGTAGTAGAATAAATAAAAGAAAAACATTAAGGTAAAATTTATGCCTCTTCATTTTATTTACAACTCAATACCTATATGGTTGGTATCATAGGAATAATAAGACATGTATAACATGTTTTGGTATGTTATTAATGGATTCTTTTGGTATTATCTAATATAGAGTTCTCAAATAGTGTTATATATGGAGTAGAGGAAGGCTCTATTTCATAAGTTTGGGGAGGGACACTCTTGGAATTTATTAATGTATTAAATTAATAGAAATAAATTTTCATTTTCAACTACCTTAAAATTTATATAATTATAATATTGGATAATTATGGGTAAATATAATATCATACAAGAAAATGAATTCATTTTTGTTATATATATTTACCTTTATCTATTTCTTTTAACCCCTAGATAACCATTTTGACAATTATACCAATAAAAATGTTTTTTCTATTTTGTGGTCAAAGGGGTTAATATAAAAGGAATAATAAAATGAATGGAGAACAAATTAAATATCTAAAAATATACTATTCACTTTGATGAAGTTAGGATTTTTATATATTTGAAATAATTTTATAAAATACTATTTATTAGGAATTAACATTAATGGAATTTTAAAATTTATTTATTATATATGAATTTTGTGACACATATAAAGTAATATAATTTGAATGTCAACATTTAACACATATCTTTTATTTTATATTTTTTTAACAAAATAGTGGGACACTTTAACATACAAATATATTTTTACTTTTATAGTTTCTAAAATCATTTACTTTGTTTTCCAACCATTTGAACAAGGATTATGTCCTAATTTCATAACCATTTATTGAAATTATTAAAACATAAAAAATATAAATTAAATATAAATGATAAAAAATAAATTATATTTAATCTGATAAATTATGAAATAAAAAACATCTTTTATCCTTATTTAAAAATATATATTAAAATAAATGTAGTAAGATTTTTTTAAATCATTATTTAAATTTATAATAATTTTATTATCAAATGAAAGTGGGAAAAAATTAAATAATATCCAAACTATGAATTTCATGGTCTAAATTAACATATAAATATAGATAAAAAAATTTTAGATATAGCTTTTGGTATTATCAATTTTTTTTAACATTGATTACCAAATTTAGCCTTATGAAGGTAAAAAGTATTTACTATGTTTACTATTCATAATGACTAAAAATGGATCAGTTTAAAAAAATTTCCATAATAATTATAAAAATTAAATACATTTTTATAGCTTATATATCTACATGTTGATGTATTTAATTTCAAATGAAATAAAGAAAAGGCGATAAAAATGGATTTTCTAAAAAAAAATCATTTTAAGTATAAAAATGTTTTAATAAAATAATAATGTAATACTATTAATGGAAAAGAAATTTATTGGAATATATTTAATTTTAATAACTAATTAAACATTAATACTAATATAAAATAAAATTTTACAATAAAAATAAAAATCAAAATGTGGTTTTCAATAAAAATTTTCATTTGTCAATATTTATTGAGAAATAAATATTCAAAGAAAATCCTCAAAAACTCATTCAAATATAATTTTAACATAACAAAATAACATTGATGTTCATTTTTTCATATTAATATTATAAAATTTGTAAACAAATATTTTATATAAAACCATATATTACAAGAAAATCCAATTTGGTTAAAAAGAATTCTTTTACAATTTGACAATAAATACCACATATTATTATAATAAATCTATGATATGTTTGTAATGAATATTAATAAAAAATGAAAATGTTTTATTTTTAAATTGCATGGGTTGTTAAATTATTCATTCCTCTTGTAATTTGTGTCCTTGAAATTTTATTTCCGCTTTAAATATATAGGGTTATATTTTACCGAAAAGATTTTATGATTCTCATGTTACATATTCAGTAGAAATTGTTTTCCAAAAATAACCATAATGATGTGAATCACATTATTCATTAACACCTTCTCTCTATCACTATGAATATGAATATATTATTCTTTATATGAATGGTTTTCTTTTATATTAACCACTTAATGGTTTAAATCCCTAGATTAATCTATGATATATTTTATTAACAATGAAACATGAAATAAATTATGTACCTATAATAAACTAAATGAAAAGGAAACTCAGTAGAGAAATTATCCACCTTTATCAAGGATTTCATTGGTCCAAATAATTGTGGAGTCAGCTTCCCTTTTCATACAGAAACACATAACACTTTTTCACGGATAAACAATAAGAAAAACAAGATCACATACCTTAATAAAAATACTATTCCTTGATTTATATATATACAATTTTCCCTCCTTTTAGGTGTTCTAATATATTTCTAAATAATTTTCACCTTCATAACTATTTCCTCTAAAATCTTAGGTCCGGACCACATTTTTTCTCCTACTTCATCCTAATAAATGTTTTTACGAAACCTATATTAATATAATGACTCAAAATATTACATATGTATAATATAATGAAATTAAGTATTATATGATAATTCAATTAATGAATGTTGGTGATCCCGAAATCCTTATAATCCATCAAACTTTATTAATGAATGTATTCCAAAGTCCGAATCACTCTCTCTAACATTGCATCATATTGGGAATGAAAAGTTATAATAATATTTCATTTAGTTCCCCAAAACAGCTGAAGTCCATTTGAAAAATTAGAAGGAATCATGGGATCCCAACCAGATATATTTGAGAGAGTTTAATTCCATGTAGCTTGAATATATCCTTATGGTTCATTTGAGAGAGATAATCTAATTACAATATTTCAAATTTGAAGTAAATTTAAATATTTAGTTTACAGATCAATAATTACCCAAATCACATTATTACCTCAAGATGTCCTTCTAAATCACACAATAAAATCTATGTATATATTCTACAATTTCAATTTTGTCATTGGAAAATGCTAAAGCATCCTATTTAGAAATTTTTATTTTTCTTTAACACATGGTCATGTAAAAAATTTGATGTTAAAGATAAAAACATAACATTTTATTAAACCCACAAGTAATACTCCTAGTGTTCTATGTATATATTACTACATCCAACATGAATGAAAAATGGGATATTATGATATTTACACAATATTTATCGATTTTTACTGGAAAACACATGGAATTTTTTTATTTCTCTACATTCAATACCTCCTTCTTCATCAATATTAAACTCTAGAATCATTCCCTTCAAAAAATATTCTACTTTTTCATTTAATACAAGATTTTCCTTTTTATCTACCTTGATTATTTCTGACTGATATTTTTGTAATAACAGGTGAATAAAAATAGCGTAATTTCCTACATTCCCAATTTAAATACTAAAATTAAACAAATCATTAACTAAAGGTTTATGCTGTAAATATTTAATGGTTCATATTCAATTATCTTACTAAATCAAAACAGTACCTACCATGTCTTCTTTTCATGTATTATAATGAATCGTATATTCATATTTAGTATTAAGTTAACGATATCTTCTCTACCTCATTTTCTACTATTTTGGGGTGAATATATTGTTAACATATTTTTTATAGTTATATAATGTACATTGTAACCCATATAAATGATGCCTCTATAATTTTAATGAAATATAACAAAGAATCTATTTCATGATCATATATAGGAGAATATAACATTGTAGGGTTTAGTTGACATAAAGCACAAAGAATTACATGATCATTCTCCATCAAAATATAACCATGTCCCTTAAATGAAGAATAACTATAGATAAAAACTTCTATATTTATGTAGGGTAGGAGAAATAATGAATCAATCACTAAACATAATCTTCGAAAATAAAAAATGATCAGTCCCTTCTTTTTCAAAATAAATATAACTTCTCTTTGAGTAACTATAGTCATAGGGATAGAAGAATGAGAAATGGTTTCAAAAATCCATTGATATTAACCCCCTAATTCAGTAATTAAAGTAATCATTGTGAAATTTTTATTCCTTTTACATTTTGAAAAACATTAGTTGTAATAGGTTCAGTAAATAATTTATACTCAAAAAAATATTCCCTTGGAAAGAAATCATTTTCATCCAAGATTCACATTAATTAAATTATTAATATATATATTTTCCTATAATATTTCGAAAAATAAGTATATTTCATGATCTATATTACATTTACAATATACATTTTTTCATATATAATCCCAATAAAAACTCATCTCAATAGTCATTGAAAACACTATTCATAATATCTAATAATACAACACATGAATTAGATAACTAGGGCTATAACTAAAAACTCATATTTCGTGTATTGTTTCCAAAATTATTTCCTCAAAATATCTCCCCCTTTCATCTTACAATTATGATTCCCTAAGCAATGATATGTATTCAAAAAATATTGTTGTCCTTGGATATAATCAATAAATCATAAATATGAGACCACATGTATGTTTTCTTAATAGTGATGGTATTGAAGGTTTTATAAACAATGCAAAGTCTCATTAAAATATGATTATTTTTAATAAATAAAATAAGAAAACCCCATCTTAATGTGTTAAGTTAAATAAAAACATTTTCTAGAAAATATTTTAACTTATTTTACAATTCCAGAAGTTCAAATTGAACTATTTGATATAGGGGTTTTAAAATTTAATATTCATTAGGTTCTATGTCAGCAAAAAATTGAACATCCTAATTAGGTATAATACCAAATAACTCATCACGAATTAAATACAAATATTCATTCCCTATAGGGATATCACTCATAAAAAAGTTCTCTAT
Source organism: Viscum album (assembly GCA_963277665.1). NCBI lineage: Eukaryota > Viridiplantae > Streptophyta > Magnoliopsida > Santalales > Viscaceae > Viscum > Viscum album. Next base: position 1,658,245,123 of record OY728119.1, read on the forward strand.
CATCACAAATGTGTGTACAAGATAAAATTCATTTCCATTATTTAACTATTTCATTACTTTATGATATGTTATTAAATGTAAAAAATTAATTATTTTATAAAAATAATAAATCATTCATAAAACAAACTTTTTATCTCTACAGACTATCATTGTATGGTGAATAGAAAGAAAATAGATACCTTAAATAATATCAAACTCTCCATGGGTGAATAAAACATGGTTTTTTAATAATTATGTTTCATATAAGATAGTTTTAAAATTCTTATAAAATATGATTTCCATATTACTTACTTCGTCTATTTTAACCAGGTTTTTGCTTCATTTCATAAGGGGGAATTTCCTATTTATCAAGACATTTCATGAAAATGGAATATTGTGTATTCCATGAATCATAAAAAATATTTGTATAATTTGAATAAAAAATTATATTACATATTACCACATCATTATATGGTCCAACATCGACAGAAGTAGTCAATAATTATTTATACATACCTTTTCAAGATCTTGATGATTTCCAACCCTCAATCCTATCTTGGTGCAAGTACTCAGATAATGGCCTATTTCATTAGAATAAGAGCATATTACCATTTTTTTTTATTTTTTTGATATATATTTTTGAATTCATGATCTAGAGTCCCAAACTATAAACATTTGTAAATCATCCCAAATTTAATAAAAATTTTATAAAACGTCATTTTTACCACACTTATCACATAATTGTATCATGAATGTATTTCCTTCGAATTTCTATAATGGAAGCTTCCCCATTTCAATCCATATAGAAATTTTCTTCAGCTTGTTGTCATAGAATACATGACTATAAGAAAACCTCATCTCTACCATCTCATAACATTAAAAAGAATATCATAACTATTTAACTCACTAAAATCAAATTTCCTTCGATATCTTGGTTTCTATCTTGAATGAAACTAATTAATATTTTCTATCATGACCCCTGATAGAATTTTTTTAATACATTTATAATCATGTGAGTATTTATTTATACATGGACAATAAATATTCTACTTTATACCTTAATTATATCAATTTTTTCTATATCATGTGGAATAACATTAATATAATATTCTGAAGGAAAATATCCTTAAATTATTTCCATTATATTGAGTCCATATATATTTTTTTCTTTGTTATCATTATCCATTAATCATTATTTATTTTCTTCACCTTCAAAATGACCAATATAATGAGTTGCCTTTTAACAATTTGAGAAACCCATGAATTCAAATATCTTCTCCAATGAACAAACACATCCTTTATCCATAATACGTTTTGATTATCTACTAAATAATGATGAGTTTTATTTAATTAAATGATTCACTATATAAATGTTCCTATTTAGTGAATGGTGTTTCACTCTCACATAGATACTAATACAATTTATATCATGTGTCGACTGAGACAACAACAAAGAAAAAAGTTTCATTAAATTTCCAAAAATTCCATTTTTCTAATTTTAGAGGATACTATCTTTTTGGTGCCTTCCATATTTAATTTCCATGTATCCTCTAAGAAAAACCATTTTGGAAAGATATAGATTAAATGATGTATCATTGTAATATTTAAATATAAAATCATTATATATATAATATACTATATTAAGGGTATTAAAATCCATTATATGACCATATAATATTATCTAGTACTTTTCTCTAAATCAACCAATATAGATATGACCTTAATAAATCCATAAAAAATGATTCTTTATATAATAATTTACTTTCTTAAATTCATGATGATCTTTTCAAATTTATATTTTTAGGTATTTAGGTTATAAGTCTTGAATAATAAAACATAAATTACAAGTTGGACACCTCCTCTCTCTATCTATTTTTTGATAATACAACAATTTGAAAATATAACATGTTTTCCATTCATAAAAAAATTATTATGATTTTCAGTATAACGTCTTATTTGTCCCCACCAATCTTTAAAACCATTAATTTTTTTGAATATAATGGATTACAAAAAAATATCAGTAAGTTAAATAAAACAATAAAACTATTTGTCCATATTTAAACCAATATATCATAAAATATATTTTTCTTTCAAAATAATAAGCATTGTAGTCAAATTATCATTTGCAGATATAACAAAAAAACCATTAATTCCCATGTTTTTTATAAATCACATTTTAATAAAACAACAAGTAAAAAAAACATAATCATGAGGGTTTCTTTGAAAATATGAGCACCCATGAAAGTTTTTTATTGAAAACATACATATTTTCTATAAAATTATATAATCCTCCCATTTAAAATAATATTATTTTCGTACCTTGTGATATCAAGATATTTACATGAAAACTAATTTGAAATTATAGAAATGTAATTTAGGTTCATTTTGACATAATATTAATAGAACCCTTTAAAGAACCCTAACAATTGAAATAATTTTTATAGTCAAATTATACCATAATTATTTGGATAACATAATAATTACCCAATGTATTTGAGATATATATCGGGATCACTATCAATAAGTTCTCTATCATGAACACCTATCCATAAGAGAAATATATGGAGAACATGTAATAATAAACAATTTTGAGGGTCCATAGCATTCATGAACCACATAAAATTATGTATTCCTAGAATAAAACTAAAAAAATACTTTTAAAGTTACAAGTAAAATTATTTTAGATATGCATATATCATTTTCCTTTAAAACCCAATTCTAAAAAAAATCATAAAAAAATAGGTGGATGGTTTTTCATTGAAAAAAATATTAGAATATTAAAAATGAATCCTAATATCAAATAATGGTTTTTGTGGTGGGAAATGGCCTTGATGTCATATATATTAAAATAAAAAATTCAATTTTCCTTTTTTAATGAAGGTCAAAACATTCTAAAAATATTACATCTAAAACACTTTGAAAGAATGTAAAATAAAATTAAAAATTAAGTGTTTATTCTGTTCGGTACATTTAAATTCATTATGAAATTTATTATCAATGTATACATGGATTAAAAATATTTATACAATAAATCATTAATATATTTAAAATGTTGTTATTAAGGAAATGATTCCATTACCTCGAGTCTGACTCATGATGTTGTTTTTATATCTTCATGAAGACTAGACCTTTGTTAAATAATTCCATTATTTAAAAAATCATGTTTATATATAAATTTTTTTGTTATGAATATGTTGTTTTTAATTATATAATTAATTATTTCCAGATATGGCAGTTTGATGATATTCAACTCATATATCCAAAATGACTTCAACAGATCGATTATGGTCAAAGAGGTCATTCTGCCATCATATATAGAATAATAATCATGTTATATTTATCATTTTAGTAAATTATTTTTAATTTTAAAATCAACTAGGAAATATTGTTATGAAAAATAATCTGTGTTATAATCAAATATATGCAGGTTATATATAATAATTAGTAACATTTCCATTCATAAAATGTGTTGGAAAAAAGTGATGTATTATTTAAAAATTATAGAAATTATATTATTTCATAAATATCAATTTATTTCTATAAATACACACATATATATAATTCATGTCATGTGGTTATGAAAATTTAATCAAATCACTTTGTGGATGTGGTGATCCACTCAAACACATGAATGAAATTATCAGTCTTTAATAGATTTAATGGTATGGAAGTAAATAATTTATTATCATTATATTAAGTTAAATATTTCATAAATATGATTTATATATATATATTAATTACATACATCATTAAATACATACATAATATTTTTTGATAGAAAAATAATTACATCTCTTCTTGAGTTAGTATTTTTTCATACATAAGAAAGATGGATTCATTTCTGATTTAATAGATGAAATATAATTATATAGGTTATAAAATTAATATGAAAACATATTTGCATACATAATTTAGTTTTTTAATTATTCAATCATTTTTTAAGAATATTTGATGGTGGTATAATATAAAATAATACAAAATCATTTGGTTAAAATCTATACATCTTACTCCAGAAACCTCCATTGATTTAACACTTATAGCCTCTAAGGTTGGTGTTACTCCAAAAAGAAGACCAAAATAATGTGGGGATGTATTTTTGAAAGGTACATGGGTTTGTATTTCCTATTATATATTTCTGAGATTTTGTGACGTAGAGAAAATATGATGTTCTATTTTATAAGTTGGTGGAGGGGAACTGATGAAAACTTTTTAATTTATTAAATTATTACAAATTATTTTGAATGATAATGTGACTCCAGCTTCATATAATATAAAAATATCATTCCCATGGATTGTATAATATAATAAATTAACATTTTGATAAGATAACATTATCGTGTTACCATTATCTCTTTGTTTTAACCCCCCCTATTAACCCTTTTCACTATTATGATGATGAAAAATATTTTTACTCTTTATGTGTCAACAAAGTAACCATAAAATAAATAATTATACATAAAAAGAATATTTTTTATATTTTCATCATATCCCATTAACTTTTATAAATATAATATTTCAATAATTTTTAAATAATTTAATAAAACTTTCTTTATTATGAAATATCATTAATGTAATTGTGAGTAACTATTTATATAATTTGAAATTAATGAAATAAATATAGTAATGAAATTCCCATAAAAAATTTAACCCATATCTTATATGTTATAATTATCTAAAAAATTCATGTAACACTTTAACCCACCCAAAAAATATTACTTTTAGAGTTTTTAAATTCCTTTACATTATTTATCTACTTCTTCCAAAAGAACCGTGACATATTTGTGTAAGAATTTATGGCAACTAAATCATCAATTAGATATAAAATTTAAAAAATTAACACAAATATTTTTCCTTTAAATAAAAATTTATAATCAAATATAACCACATTTTATACACATAAAAAATGTCTATATATTAAAACAAAAAGGGGAAAATTTTATTATTCTTTATTTAAAATTATATTACTATCATTTCCAATGTAAAGTGATAATAAATTTACATATTTTTAAACCCTTTATGTTCATTGGTGAAACTCACATATCAAATAAAATAAATTCATGTTTAAGAGATATTTTTTGGCTTTATATCATTAATTTTAACCTTAATCACATAATTAATCCTTAAGAGTGTGACAAATAATTATTATTGTTACTATTTTTAATGAAAAAAAAACAAAATGAAACATTTCACAAAATATGAACCACCTGATTTAAAATTTTTAATTAATTTATCATAATTTACTCTCTATAAGGGGAAGAATTTAATTTAAAATTAACTGGTGAAACATGATGAAATGGTTTTTTCTAGACAAATTCCTTTCAAGTTTAAATTTTTTCTATAAAAAATTATATTTTATTGTTGATTATAATTACATATATTTTATTATTCTTAAATGAGATGAAAAAAATAAAATTTGAAGCTAATCTAAAATAGATTGTGACCTCATAAATAAAAAATAAATCATATCTGTCAATAAAATTCAATATTTTTCACTATTCATTAAAAAATGAAAATTTTCATAAAATTATAAAAAAATATACCTTTGATAACTATAAAATCATAAATTAAGAAATGAAGTTATTTTTTTCATATTAATATTATATATTTTTAAAAGAACATAAGAATATTCATGGACATTTTATTTGTTTAAAAATAATTTTTTTCATTATGACTGAATGGTTTTATAATATTATAATAGTTTCCCTATAATATATATAATAATTATTATTAATAATACATTAAGGTTATATATTTTAACATTGAATAGTTTTTTAATCTAATATTTTAAAACTATTATTATAAATTCATTGATCATTGTCACATTTCATGGATGAAATACCAGTAATTCATATGACATGTATCATAGAGGAATCAAATAATATGAAATTTGGGAGAAGAACATTGGAAAAATTCATGCCATAAAAGAGTTGAATAAATTGTTTTATAATCATATCCATTACAATATTTTTTTCAATTATACTTGATAATAACTTCAACACATGTGGTGTTTTGACTGACCACCCTTGTTCATACATAAAGGTTTTAAATAACCCCTATGAACCCTTTTTTGGTATTTGGATAACCTCTCATGTACCCAAATTTGGGAATTAGATAACATACCATGTTACCTATGAGATCATATAACATTAACCTTTACCTATTAAATTTTAGGTCATTAATGGTCCCATGTATCACATAATTATAATCCAATCACTTGTATTTCATAATATCATGAAATATTTTATCATGTTATCAAATATAAACCCATAAATAAGAAAATATTATTCATAATTTTTAGATCATCATCATAATTAACCATAAATATAAATATTAATGATGGTGTCTTAAGAATGTATCCCTAGTGAAGGATTATTAAGTACAATTTTTTTAATTCAAGATATGAAATTCCTTTAAAAGACCATTGAAATTTTTTCTAAGTAATTTATCCTTTTTTCAAATAAAATTTTTTAAATATAAAAAGGTTAAATTTTAAAGAAAAAATATTCATTGAAAATTAACATGGAAACTAAAAATGGGTTATTAAAATCAAATAGTTGTAATGATTGAAGAAAAATTAATTTGTGCAGTATACATTCAAACCAAGGTTCTATTTACATTATTGGTAAAAAGAAAATCAATTTAAACGATTAAATTAAAATTCACTATAATTTTATTTATAAATTAAAAAATGATTCAAAATAAGGTTGGTTATCTATAAATAAATATGTCATGAATATTTCTTCACAGAATGAAAAAAACTAATTTAAAACATTAAATATCTAAAAATAAAAGTTTATATGAAAATTAATATGAATTTAGAGTCATTGATGTCATAATTTAATCATCATAAATTTATTTATAAATAATGATTGTTAATATGATATTGTAACGTAATACTCTTACCTAATGTATGTAATTAATTTTAAGCACACTAAATTATTGTATAATAAATTTATATTAATTATAATTTATAATATATCCATATTAAGACTTTTCGTACCTTATATGGTCCACTAATTTCATCTCAAAACCCAATTATTATTTATTCTATATTAAAATCATTTTTCCCATCTATCAACTATTTTTTTTTAAATATTTAGATTTTTACTTTTAGTTTTTTTAATTTGACCATGGTTCAATTATCTAAATAACTATAATAAAGGTATATGTATAATATATAGCCATTATATTATTATTTATATCAATTTATAAAATTTAGAGATATAGAAATGGATACATCATTCATTGAGATGGTAGTTTGTATGTAAGGAAGAACACTATATACATTTTCTAATGAAAACAATTAAAGGAAAAAGAATAATAAATTATCATTATAAAATAATATTTATATCCAATATATTTATTTAAACCATTATTATATGCATCACAATACATCGTTGATGGTAAATGAATTATATCTCGGCATGGAGGTTGTAGTCCAAACGTCTCATGAGTGGTAATTTCATTTTCCATTTGATGGAAATGAGGTGGGAGATGGTTATTAAATAAATATAATTAATATATTGTATATATAATTCAATAAACTAATTCTCAAATACTATTATTAATTTATTTCTCTAATATATAAGAATAAATAAAATTTCATGTACTTAGTTGAGTGGTATACCTCTTAACTGAGAAAACACTTTTAGATTAAATCGTAATACTTTAAAAGATTGTATTATAATTCCATCGGGGCCAATAGGACATGGTGATTGATATTAGAATAGTATTTGGTCACCTATTTTCATATCTAATAGGTTCTTTAATTTTGGATAATATATGATAGTTGGTGACATTTTAAAAGCGAGGTACCACTATTATAGGTGGTGTCATTTTAATGTATTACTGAAGCTAAATAACTCCAAATGAAAATGGTTTATAATTATACATATAACAGGTAATAATTATCACCAAATAATAAAAATTAGACATTATTTTATGGAAATATTACCCATGTCTCATGGTTTGACCCCTTGGTAATCAATTTTTCACCTTAACTGTGGAAACATAATTTTTACTATTTTTACTGTTCATTGTAACCAAAAGTGAAATTATCCTCATGAAATTTTTTTTACATTATGATTAAAAATATGGATACTATTTTATGCAGTAAAAATATATTTAATAGATGAAAATATTTTTGAATTATATGGGACAAATGTAATGAAAATCAATTTTATGAAAAAAAATCATTTTTTAAGATAAAACTAAATTTCCATTCCATAAATTCCATTTAAAAAATACAAAACGAATATAAATATATTTTATATATTATATAATACGAAAATTTAATTAAAATAAATAATAAATAATTATTTATTTAATTTATTATTATGAAAACACATTGCATGCATGATAATAGTTTTTTTATAAATAAAACTTTTTATAATTAACATTTTTTATCATTTTTCCTAAAAAATATATAACTATTGAATGAATATTTATTCACAAATTATAAACTAATTTAATTTAAAAAAAATAAACAGTGAAAATGTACTTTATTAAGATAATTATACATAACATGTACTAAATACAATTCTATTAATAATAATCCTTTTAACGACTAACTAATTTTTAAAAAAATATCAAAAAGATTATTTAGTAGTCATCAACAAAAACAATTGAATTTTAGAAATCAAATATATATATATAATAATTTTTTTAATCCTATTAATATACACCAATCCGATAGATAGGTTATAATATTATACCATATCAAATGCTCACATAAACTTATGGTTTCATACAAAGAATGCTATCAAAAACAACAAGTTTATTTTAACAGAAATATATATAATTATTGGTTTATTATTGTAATTCCTAGGGTTTGATATATGTTTGGAATTATTTGAACATTAGAATGGGTGGTATACTTTATTTTTTATATGAGTTGAATAGATTGTAAGGAAGAAAAGTTTATCAATTTTTTAGATTGTGGGATGTAACGACTATTACCGAATACCCAAATGTACTCAGATTAGGAAAAAATTGAACCACATGTGTTCTTAGACCCCAAAATTCTATAAATTATCTCCACATGTCTCAATTTTTCATTGGATAATTATTTATCAACATTTAATAATAAAATATTTAATTTTAATACTTTTCTAGGAATCAAGATTAACATTTCATATGTCAGGCATATCAAAAAATAAATATGTTATAGAGAAAAACATTGTAATAATGGAATTGAAATGCTAATATATATATATATATATATATGATAAAATATAAAAAATACTTAATATAATTAAAATAAACAAATATTTATGTAATATATATCCGAAAAAACTATAACATATTATATAAAAAATGTTATGGGACTCACAAAAAATAACATATAAAAATGTTTTCTCCACAATCGACTTACCACACACTAAATCAAAACATTAAGGTATCTATGTTGGTATATATTACATTATTATAAAATATATAGCAATAAAATTTAAATACATTAAATTTAATATCATTCCCCTTGGTGTTTACTTGTTGGGTGTGAGCATATATATAATGTAGGTAACCACTATCCGTGTCTCAAATCACACGATGAATAGATAGTTGTATACATGAATTGATCTATAAATTTTCATAAATATATAATTTTTTTAGAAAATAATAATAAATCATGGATGTGAGGAATAATAAATAATACACATTTAATACAATTAATATTAATTAAGTCAATATGTTATATGGTTCAATAAATAATCAACATTCATTAGGTAATTAATAATAAATCATTGAAGTAAAATTAAATAAGAAATAAATTAATCATACACTTAATAACATGAAACTCTCTATATTGTCTTATTCTATAACCAAAGTCATCATCTTTAGGGAAAATATGGAATTTTAGAAAACAACATAAAACAAATTTCAGGTAAAATAAAAATCATATAACAGGGAATGTTTATTGTTTGTAAAGAATTATGAAGTTATTATATCACATACCTTCTATATATGGGAATGTTTTTAATGAGTAATAGAAATTTTACATCCCATCCATTTGGGAAAAGGAAATGGTATACTAAATTATATCCTAGATCCCATCCTATACAAATAATGTATCCACTATTAGATGGAATACCTACTCAATAAATAAATGTTAATATCAAATGAAACATTATCACATTATCATTATATAAAATGAACATTTATGATCAAATTAATTACATTAATCATCAACATTTACTTTCACCGCACATCTAAATGTGTGCATTCTTAATATCATAAAAGAATAAAATGTATATCATATTTAATATTTCAAAATAATGTATAAAATTGTGTCATAATATAGTAAATTGTTTTAGTGTGATTGAATTAAAGAGTAATAGACAAAGGGTTATGTCCCTATAGTCCTTAAATTTCAAAAACCATAATTTAGTTCAAGTGACTATTTAGTCTAAATTTTTTATTCAATTACCCAAAATTATTATATACCCAAGAAAGAGAGTAACTTAAATGATCAATATAATAATCAATACTTTACTAAAAAAATTTATAGTTATAATTTTAAAAAATAATTTCAAAAATAAGTCCACAATTATCTCATTTTTGGAAAATTATTTATTCGAATAATTTTGAATGTATGTTTAAAAAGAAGAAATGAGTTTTCAAAAAAATATTTTTTAAAAATATAATCTATTGCACAAAGGATATTCGTTTAAATTGAATAATTCTTTAAAAAAATTAAATCATTACCTAAAATAATTTATATAGTTAACCCTTTCTAAAAATATAAATTTCTATAATATTATAATTATAGGATTTTTGTGGAAGAAATTAATTTAAATTTTTTTTTCCAATTTTACTGACCAATCCATTATCTCATTATCAAATTAATTATATTACAAATTTTTTTTCCGTGATCATTGATGTAAAATTAATTTTTGATGGAGTGAAAACGTTTTCTCCCTTAATAAAACAAGAAAAATGCATAAAAATAACATCTCTTATAAAAAAACCACATATTTTTTAGTTCCAGAATCAATTCCATGTATGCTAGTAGTGCTAAAAATGTATTGATGAATGATTTATACATTATTATTTCCATTTTTTATCCATATTGAATACTAAATGATATTGGAAATACTAAGAATATATCATTCACATAATTGTATCTATTCTTATGACTATAATATAAACCAACTTACTTATTTATTTTTTCAATACCCTGATCTTTATTCAAAACATCAATTATAAACTATATAATTATTTTCAATACTACATATAATATGTATGTGATTTTCATAAAAGACTAAGAATAATAATAATAAATATTTTATTTACATTATAAATGTACTAAAATACAATACATCATACAAAAATAGAAATGGAATTTATATATCAGAGGCATAATAAATAAAATCAATGGGAATTCCCAATCATAATCAGTCATGTTAATTATTTTTAGATTCATCATGCACATAGAAAAGAAATAATTTACATGAAAAACAAAAACATGGCCTATAAAATATAAATAAATGTATCATGTCTAGTATGAAATACACATAAAAATATCATGTGGGATAAATTTATTATAAAAAATAAAACTAAAATACATATTCGTATTTTTTAAAATACATTTAAAAATTAGTTATCATGTTAAAAAACAACTGGTTTGTTTGTTTGAATAGTGGGACGAATATAAACCATGTTGTTCCCAAGTGATTATGTAATTTTTATCCAATTGTTCAATATGAATTTGTTTTTTTGATGTTGATTCTTGGAGTAATTTTAAGGATTATTTAAAATGAACTGGATTACATGATTGACATAGAATCCAAGTATGATCATATGATAATTGAGGAGTATCCATAATTTATGGAAATGGAATCATGAGGCAACATATTGAAGAATTCAACTGGAGAAATTTAAGACAGACTAGAATTATATATGATGATTATATATATTTTAATAAGGTTCAAACACATACTAATATTAAAGAGTGAACATTATTTAACACAAGGATGAAGTTTAGAATTTAAATTATTAATGTTTTGAGAAAGATATGTAGAGTCATTGTCATAATGTCGTAAGACCTTCCTAATGTATCTTGGATCAAACAGATGAGGAGTATAGATTTTCAATAATCAATATTGTGATTGGAATATATTATAAACATGATTCTCTTTGACATGTAACTCACAATATTGTGTTCATGAAATTAAATAAAAGTCAACAAGAATAATTTTCATACAACCCCTCAAATGACCATATCAGAAAAAAATACTTTATGTCTATGAATGGTATGTGAGGATAAGAATCAATATACGTATAATTTTTTTGATTGTGAGGAAAATCACTACAAGGACATTCCATGAGTATGTACCTTCTATGAAGTTTAACATATATGAATATTTTGTTACATACATTCCAGAAAATTGATTTAGAATGAAATATGATGATTCATGTGACAAAAAATTCATGGATGAAATATCACTATATTTTGATCCTTTCGAGATAAGTGGGAATTTATGTGAGTTTATACAATTAAATGAAAATGTATCATGTAACATTACCTACACCATGGGAATAATTACTATGTTGTCAAAATGAATCTTTTCATCCAAAAAAATCCAATCACGAGGAACCCAGATTTTAGGAATACAAATAGGAAATGTTGGAGTTATTATATGTTTAATATCATATGGTTGATACACCTCGTCCTCAGTGTGATTTGATTTAGGATAATTATAAGTTGTATAAAATAATAAAGGTGGATATTTTTTTCCACATGATTAAGGAAGAAAAACTAGGCCTTTGGGATTTGGAATGATAATTTCATCATCGAATATCATATAACAAGAGTGCCCCACATAATCTAGGAAATTAAATGATGAATATAATGAAAATACATGTGATGAATAAATTGTAAAATCATTTGACAATTTTTTATGGAATTATATCATGCATTCCAATGACTAAGGAGTTCCTAAATATGAATTGAAATTAAAATTTCATTTAATATTATTATGTTCCTATATATATATTGTTAGATGAGGAATTGTGTGAATATAGAAATAGTTTAGATCTCACACGATTAGCTAAAGAACATTGGAAAGATCCATATACATCTATTATTGAATAAAGAAGAAATTGATACGAAGATAGGATCCTTTAATGGAGAAATAAATTAGTATTCAATTACTAAGGAGATATTAGATCAAAATAGATCTAGATGAAGATAAAAGATGAACTGCCTTTTTTCCAAGAAGATATTGAATATATCATCGAACTAGTAAATTATAAAGTGTAATATTATATTATAATGGAAAAATATCACTATGATAATGAAGGAAAAAATTTCCAACTAGACCAAAAATTATGAAGATGAGTTCCTATGATAGAGAGGATAAACAGAATAAGCAAGAGGACCAAAATATTTGGAGTATAACTAGATATTATCGAAGATATATGATTGAGGATTTCAATAAATCACATTCTTATATATTCAAAATAAAATGTAATTGAAAATAATATTATAGTGTAGATTCCATATTATAAGGTAAGACAATCATGGAAAGGGGTATGAGTTTTGGAAGAATCATGAAAATAATGTGTAATGAATTATTGCTACTTTTTTTATTATGAATGTGAGATTAATAAAATCATTGATTGCATTGATAAAATTAACCAGCTATTGTTGTTGAATTAAAATTTTTTTATATAATTAGTGGACCACTGATTCACCCCCACCCACAGTTGAATCTAGGTGACCATTAGAATTAATAATTAGTATCATAGGATCCCTATAGATATATATATTTTTTAATTTTTTTATTATATTAGATTTTAAAATGTGATGATTTTGGATAGTATGTGGCCTTACTTTGATATAGAAAAAGGAATATTTTATTGATGAAAATTATCTTGAGAACTCTTTGCGGAATCAGAGAAATGTGATGAAAAGAGAGGAAAAAAAGTCGAATACAAATATAAATGAAAATATAGAGACACCATTAACTAAATATAATTATTTTTTTGTTATAATTATTATAATTATTTTTATTCTAATGATACATTTATATGAAATCATGATATTTTATCACTTAGGTATCATTATTAATAAATAAAATTCCATAAAAAAAATTACAAAATAAATAGTGAATTGTATTACGATAAAATTTAAGGGGCCTAAGGATGAGAAATCAAAGTAGTAAAATGGGTCTAATTTAATAGAAGATAAATTGAATAATATGGTCAAGATATATAACACCCGCATAGATATAAAGAGAAAAATAATGAAGTAATGTATCTTTTCAATTAAGGGTGTGTTGAATATATTGAATAACTTTAATGATCTGTTATCATAATTAATTATTTGAGACCATAGTTGGTGAATTATTTTTTTTAAAAGATACATCTAGTATATATAAATTCTAATACTACCAAACTTTAAATTAATAAATATAGAGTATATTTTCTTGATAGTTAACTTCTTGACAGAACTATTTTGATGAGGATAGATTTAAAAATATGAAAGTAATTTTGGAAGAAATATTATGATTAGTTAATGATAGAATAAAAATTTCCTAACCTGACATATCTAGAACTGATATTCAATCTAAAATATAACGAAAAATAAAAAAATAGAGAATTCCAACCTAATAATAAATGTAATAATTTCAGATTGAAAATTGGAATGGGTTTATCTGTAAAATAGTACTCAAAATAGTGCTAATTGGATTCCGTAATCATGTGGAAAATCCTCCACCTCATCTATAATGAATTCATTATCCTAAATATTTTATCATTCAAGTTATATAGAATCGATTTCTCTAGAATTTTATAAAAAGTAAAAATATATCCAAAGTTGGAATTTTAAATATTTGTAAATCCACCGTTATGTTAAGGATGAATTTATGTATTTCCAGGGGAATTTATTTTTGAATCCATATAAAAAAAGGTTAATGAAATATTCTAAAACAACAAGCTTTTAAATCTAAATTTAATTCCCATCTACATTAAAACTATGTTTTGTATGATATCTCTAAAAGTACCGGAGGTTAAGAAATATGGCTGTTAATTTGATGGAGGATTGATGCTCAATTGAAAAATAGTAATCTATTATTAAAGATGGAACACATTGTTAGCAAGGAGTTTTTCGGACTATGTGCATTACCATGTGAGGGTGTTTCTCCCTTGGACAGTGAATGAGCGCGGTTTGTCCCACCATAACCTAAATCATGTTCCTATTTAAAGTAATCTAAATTTAATTTTTTGATACTTTTTTGAAAACCTAAACTATCCACTTCCTCATAGTTTCTCTATTATCTTAATCTCTCTATTAGTAAATCTATCATTCCCCAACCCATGAATTGAATATTCTTACTCATCTAGGAAATAGTCATACAATCGTTCATCTCATTGGATTCCACTCAGTAACACCATGAATATATTTTCTTCCACGATTTTTTTAACTCGCATTCTTTGGATCTATTACATTGTAATATAATATTAACTATTTTCAAGGTATTCCTCTATTTCACTATCTTAATGCATCCAAAACTAGATCTGATGCCAATACTGAAGTACTATTTATCTAAATCCATAAGGTATTGGGTTTATTATTTTTCCCTTGAAGACTCATCCCGTTAAATATATTTCAATTATGTCACACATTGGTCCTTACATCTCTTTTTCTATAAACTTAATCTATATTAGATTAGTAATATTATTTTACACCCAAAATACCTTATATAACCCTAGATATTTTTCCAGGATAATGACCTCAACATGATCCACTCATGGGTGATCCATCTATATACCTATATTTGCTTTCAGATAATATAATTTATTCAAAAAATTTAAATGGATGAATTTTTTCATTGTGAATTAAAAATCATGTACAAAAAACTCAATATATATGAATTAACTGTTTAATGGTATGACACCTAATTTACTCCATTTTCATTTATAAATGAATAGATAATGTTAGAATTAATTGAAAGGTATAGAGTTATAGTTTAATAAATATCCAATTATTATATATTATATACTTAAATTTGATTATAGACCTTTTCCCTATTAATGGATCGGTATGAAATAATCCATCTATGGATTCAAGATGGAATGAATTTAGAAATCAAATAATTCCATGTGATTCATTGATCTAATTTTCAAGAGAGAATCTCGACTTGGAATTTGATCATTATCTTAGTACATGAATTCCACATTTTTGTAATAATGATTCATATGATTTATATCCAAAATTTAAAATGCAATGGATAATATCCTTAGATTAGATTGGTGACTTTATACATATGACAATATAGACCATCACCATAATATCCATTCATTTTTATCTTGAGACATATTTTGGACATAATTCAAAGACATGGTAATAGATATTTCACCAATTTAATTCCTTGGTTACATCCCTTGAATTACACTTATGACTATTTATATTCTAAATTGTTAATATTGTTAATTATTCCAACATTATAAGGTAATGTATTCCTTATTAAACATTAGGATATCCATCATTACTATTATTAAATGATTGATAAAATGATATCTGCATTCCTAAATTGTTTATAGGTAACCAATTTAGATAAATCATGCTACAACTGAAACAGGTATGGTTGGTTAGTAATACCATTAGGAGACCATTCCTAACATGGTATTTATTTCTTGCATTTTAAATTTCACTTATTATGTGTATTCAAGCACTCTATTAAATTTATAAACACATGCTTGACTTCTTATAGACACTGTTAGTATTGGACTATTGATTACATCTCAAACTATGTTTAAGAAACAAATTTGTACCCAAATGTTTTTTGATTTTAGGTCAGGAAAAGGGGAATTTTTCGAGTCATGATATTAGATTTACATGATAAGATGTAATATGGGATATGAGGATTGACCATAGGGTTGGGATGCTTTTTTATTTTAAACTTTTTTTTATTTCTATGAGTTTTAATAAAGAATGTATTGATGCATGAATTATTACATATTTTCTTATAATATAAACTCATTATCATCATATTTATATAACCTGGATATTATGGTTTCACATTAGTTATACATATCATGTTGGAATGAATTACTTCTATTATGTTATATTATTATTTACGCTTCTATGTGTTTCTTATCTATCGATTATTTTAGTGTGCTATAGCCTAACCAACGAGAAAAAAGTCTCCCATTGGGCACACCCTAGACCCTCACTACATATCAGAAGCCTCTGGAATATGTGTACATGAAATTGAGGACACATGGCCAACCAGTTCAGGGCTTGTATAGTGGATTATAGGTCTAGATGTCACAATATGTTATCTGTTTATTTTTCCATCTTATCTTACTCTTTGGGTTTTGGATAAATAACTAAGAACATGTTGGAATTTTTTAATGAGACTATGCATGGGAGTATCTAACCTACATATAGGGAAACTTACAAATTTCTAGGGTTAAGAGTTGATGTTATGGATTTCTATTGTAAACATTTTACATGCTTCTCTATTGGGTGACACACATGGTTTCTAGACCTTATTATCATTATTGATTTTATTTCAATAGATGGATAAATATGTCAAGGATATATTGTATCATGCATCATTTTAGGAACATTAAGATTCTGATTTCACATATATTTCATGAAATATTTACCTTATAATATTAATTTACTATAGCATATGTAGTCCCTTGAGTTCTCAATATCTTATTTAACTATGATTCAGTATATGGGTAGACAATTGGATTAATTAATATGTATATATCAACCTAAATGTTTTTTTTCATATATCTTGATGGTGGGACATGAATTACCCAATTATATTAAATTTGAGTTGTGAATGTATGGTTTCACAAGATAAATAACTAGATAGTTATAATGAAATTTATTCCAATATCAATTATAATATAGTGTGTGGCTCTATATTTTGAGAATTTAGGTCCATATAATTAAGCAGTCAAAAATTTGGGCATTACATACATGCTTTAACATTGGACAACTATAAAGAAGGGTACATTATAACCTTATAAAAATAGAGTAATGTAACTTAACCTTGATAAATATATTGTGATATATATATATATATGGAAGTAATTAAGAACTCTTGAATAAAAATTTAAATGGGAATTGTTTCGACTAAATTGTGATGAAAATTTCAACTTAATGGTTTTATAAAGAACCAATATTCTCATACATAGATATTACATAGTTAAAGATGAATATTTATTACATTACACAAACACATGCATGAGGATCATAACAATATAGTTCCTTTAGAATCTTGAAAACATAATCAATTGGTTCATATATTAGTAATTTAATTTCCAACTATGGTAATCATAGCTATAAGAACTCTTAATAATATCATAAATTATATATTTAATTATATCATATAGAAAGGAAAAAAATTAAAGCGTGAGATCAAATTCTCTATAAGGGAAAACAAGGTAGATACATATACCTAACAAGATATAATGTGTTTTGGAATGTGTGACTTAAATTTGAAAACCATACCTAGATTATAAAAGATAGTAATCATAGGTTATAGAATAAATATTTAAATTCATAATATATGAATCTTATGCTAATCACATAATATGATCCATAATATCTAATCAATGGAATAGGAAATGTTATTTTATCGTACCCTTATTAATAAAAAAAATTATTTTGTAGTTCAAAGAACACTTTCCAAACTATAATTGAAGAATGGTTTTACTAACCAAACCATTGTAGTGGATATATATCACTCCCTATTATATTATAGTTTATATAGTCCCATTTTGAAATGGGTTAACACCTCATACAAAATAACATTGTCTCATAGAAATAAATCTTTACACAATGCATTGGAGAGAGACACAGGTCTCACCCTTCACATATGGTAAAAAATTCATATGTGCTACATAATATCATAAAACATTAATCATGTTAGAAACAATGAAAATAAATGATATTTATTAAAATTTCTTCATAGTATAACCAATTAAAAATAAACAATCTTCATAATCATTTCATAATTTCATCATAACATTATACATGGATAAATAACACCATTTAAAAACATTTTAAACATGATATAATCTTTGTATGATAAAATATTTCAGAAAAATCGTGTCATCATAGAAGTAAACCATTCATATAAATAATAATAATGTTATATTTGGATAAGTACATCTATAGATTTAATACTATAAAGAAAATAATTTTGAATGCAAAATTATTATGAATGGTCTATGAGGGAAATATGCACACTTTGAAAATAAATATTTTAAAATTAAAAATCCATAACATATTGTGGAAAAAAATTCGAATAAATATGAAAATATATAAAAGAGTATTTAAATAAAATTATTTTTATGATCTCAATAATTTTCATTCATCTTTGATATGATAAAAAAATTTCATTTCATAGTTTTGTTAAAAGGCCAATAGGGCCTTATTTTGGAAAATGACATAGAGATTTATTTAAATTTTTAAAAAAAATCAAAAATTGTAAATATTACTCTAATATATAATTTTAAAAACTATAGAATTTTTTTTAATTTTTTTTTAGAAAACATATCTTTTTTAGAAAACGTTATTATTAATGAATATAGAAATATACACAATTATTATTGAAAACATTATTTTTATATATTGAGTAAAAAATATATTAAAATTAATGGAAACATGTATTATTTTTGAATTACCAATGAAGACGAAAATTCAAGAGTTTATTGAGATATGTATCATAATATTTCATCCATGGATTCATAGTCATTCACAGTCCTGATAAACGTTGATATAATATCATGAAACCCTTAACGCTTCAGTAACATTGAATTATAAACCTTGTGAAAGAATAAAATTAAACATTACATAAAATATCTTGAGAAATAATAAATTAATTATATTACATATCATTGTAACTATAAATACAACTCATAAAATAATATAGGTACATGACAAGATTTGCTTCTCAATGAAGGAATATCGAGAAAAAATATCTTCCCACTTTAGTTACTTTGGAACTGTAGAACCAATGAAATAGAGATAGTCAAAATTGATATTAAAATAAAAATATTTTCATAATAATCTTCATAAAATAAATTTATAGTCATTATATAAATGACATAATATAACCATGTGGTGATTATGTCATGTGTCTCAAAAAAATAAAAGAGATAATGAAATCACAAACATTATGTATCAACATCCTTCATTAACATTGAAATAAATTGTATCATAAATAATTTATAATTATAAATATATTAAATAAGCATAAATATTTATATCATAACATATATAATTTATTTATTACCTTAAATTTCCTATTTATTAACAATTTCATGTTAATATTATTTTTTTGAGCAATAAATACATTGTATTTCACGCATGTTTTTATTTCTAATTTTTTTGGTCCTCATAAAATTATCACGGTTCATTTATATAAATAAAAATTTAACCATTATATAAATATAAAATATATTTAGTATATATGTATTTAGTTTAATCAAATAAATTTAGAGATATAAAATGAAATACAACATTCATGGAGACGGTAGGCCATATGTATGCGTGAATGTTATTTCAATTTTATCAATGGAAAAAATAAAAAAGTGAATCAATATATAATGATTATATAATAATTTAAATTTCATATATATAATATATTATTATTGAAAAATATCTACATTACCTTCCAAGTAAAGCATACATGATAAACTAATCACATTGTTTCAAGGGACGATAGTCATCTGTACACACAAACACCATTATCGTATCCCCCAAAGAATGGAAAATAATATGGTATATGTTATATCATAATTAAATAAATATAAATATTTTATAAATATCATATATATTCACTTAATATATCCTTATTAACATCCATTTAAAATGGAAATGAAAAACATATCTCATCTGATAGTGAGGCAGTAGTGCGTCGTACACTCGAATGATGATTTCATACCCCATTTGTTGAAATAGGAGAAGGAAATAGGTTATTTACTTCCATAATAACATATTAATAATTTTAATATTATTATTTTATTATATAATTATTTATAAACAATAAAACAATGAGATGTATGATAACATAAAATAATACACTCAATTTGGGAGTGACTTAATTATCGTACAACTTCATTTTCTATTATAAAAAAGGATTTTCAGGATGGATTTAGGAAAAAAAAATAAAGATAATAGTATGAATTTAGTGATTTATGGACTATATTTGAGTATTTATTGGATGAACCAATTTTGTTTTGATGTGTTAAGTGGTGAGGATAGTGGGTGACATTTTATAATTGAGATGAGTGTAACACATGTAAATTTGAAAAGAAAAATATTTACCAATTATTTTCTCATTACAAAGGTCTCAAAAAATGGATCATTATATACAATGAACGATATAAGGTAAAAATATTTAAATGAAATGGGTTTTGGATAAATTTGGGGCATGTGTAGCCCTTATATATTCAGTTCAACCCCTTGGTAAACCATCTTTTATGTTACTGTAGTAAATAATTTTTATACTATTTAGAATTAATCATTGAAAAATATTAATTTGAAAATAATATATCATATAAATTAAATTTATTACAAATATTTAATTCAATTTTCCAAATTCCATTCTCATAAGTGTAATGTTTTAATTTCAAAACAAACCGACTGAAAAGATGAGAAAGTGGTTTTCCATATGGAAAATATTAAAAAGTATAAAACGTTTTTATATCCAAACTCAATATGAAAATGATTCCAATGACCAAAATTTAATTAAGTAATATTTAATTAAAATACTTTTACTTTAAACCACATTTTTTAAAAAACATTAACCATATAAATTATAAAAATTAATGGAATTTATCAAAGAAAGCAGTCTTTTAATTATTCATTGAAAAATTAATCACTTCAAAATTATCCAAAAAACTAACTTAAAGATAATTTTTACATTTTTTTAATAAATAATGTTTATTTTTATAAAATAAATTTTATTAATGGGGGAAAAACTTCTTTTCACATAATTGTGAAAATAGTTACAAATCTACTTTTTAAAAAATATAGTTTCTAAGTATAAATTTGGATTTATTCTTATCTCATATCTGGAAAACACATAAGATGGTTGTTTAAAATTTTATTGAATATATATTATATACATTTCATAAAAATTATTCACCAAATTTTATTTTTTTACTTTATTTAGGTAAAACACATTTTTTTCACATAAAAATAGTTTTCATGAAAGGGATTTCTGTTGAGTCAATAAGGTTTTCCTTATGACTTTTCCATTCCTTCTTGTTTTGAAAATCACAAACACCTTATCTTTAAGGAAAATCGCTTTTATAAGGAAAAATGCTTTCTTAAGGAAAATCGCTTTTATAAGAAAAATTATCCTTATCATATTTTCATTAATATTTTTCTTAAGTATGAAATTCGGATTCACTTTCTCGGAATCATTAAAACTGATAAAAAGCATTCTGTTTTAGGGTTCGGATTCTGGACAAGAACTATAAGGAAGTTTCACTCCGAATTCCGGTTATGAATTCTGACTAAGTTCTATTCCAGATTCAGGATACGAATTCTGAAGAAGAATTCCCATTACGAATTCTAATGAAGAATTCTCATTACGAATTCTCATTACGAATTCTGAAGAAGAATTCCCATTACGAATTCTAATGAAGAATTCTCATTACAAATTCTCATTACGAATTCCAATGAAGAATTCTCATTACGAATTCTAATGAAGAAATCTCATTCCGAATTCTCATTACGAATTCTAATGAAGAAATCTCATTCCGAATTCTCATTACGAATTCTGATGACGAATTCCCATTACGATTTCTGATGACGAATTCCTATTCCGAATTCCTATTCCGAATTCTCATTCCGAATTCACTCATTAAACAGAATCTGGATATCATTGTTTTATACACTCTGAATTTGTTCACTCCGAACTTTTACTCCGAAATTTCTATTCCGAACTTTTATGTTAGAGTTTAAAACGATGTCGTGTATTCTGTTACACTTACTTTGTTATAAAACGATGTCGTCCATTTTGTTATAAACTAACCGTTGTCTAAGTGACACGTGTACAGGTCCCTCCTAACTTTAAGGGAAATATGACCGTTGGAGAAGGAGCCGACCTCACCTATAAATAGGAGCTCATTTGAAAAAGCTCACAACGGATGGATGAACATTTGGACTTTGTGCATACATGCTGTTGAAGTGATTTCTAGAGAGAGAGTCTCTTATTAACTCTCAAAGCTTCGTGCGACTCCGAATGTTGGTGATTACATTCGAGGGCTTCCGGGAATAGGAAGACAGAGGTGCCGACTACCTTAAAGATCGAGGGCTTTCTTGCTGAGAAAGACAGAGGTTTCCAACTACCTTGAAGTTGAGGGCTTGCGGGGATAGCAAGACAGAGACACCGATCTTCGTATCGAGGGCTTACCCTGGTGTGGGTAAGACAGACTTGCTTGAAAGTATAAATCAAGGGACCTTTATCCAAGGTTGTTGGATACCCTTCTCTTTGGGTTAAAAGACTATTATCTTGTTACTAGTAGTTTTACTACTCGTTTCTATTCCGCTGTAATTTGTATCTTAAGGAAAGTATAACATTCTTATACTTCCTTACTTACTCTGATTCATTCAGATTCTATACGCTTTAAGGTAGAATCTTATATTGTAACTTTTGTTAAGTTTCAAATTCCGGAACCATATTTCCGGAACCTACTTTTGGAATCTCTTTCCAAGTTTAGTTCGGTGTTAGAGGTGTTGTGAATTTACTTAGTTTAACTTTGTTAAACTTAGTTCTTTCCTTTTCTTAAGGAAACTCCAGTTATTCATAACTAACTTTAAAGGTTCCTAAGGAATTTTTAAAGTATACAATTCACCCCCCCTCTTGTATATTGAGCATCTCATATTCTATTTCGATCCTACAATTGGTATCAAAGGTTGGAAACCTCTTACTCTATACCATTCTTACATTTGGTATCAGAGGCAAGGTTACTGAAATACTTGTACTCACGTTCAAGTTTTTCTTGCTCACTTTTCAATTCCGAACTTTTTCATTCCGGATTATCCATTCCGAACTTTTCCTATTCCGAACTTTTTGATTCCGAATTTTTGTTATTAACAAGTTTGTTTCCAAGTTATTTTCAAGTATGGCAGGAATGAATGTTGGTTCGATAGACAATTTGAATCCTACAAGGCCACCAATCTTCGATGGTAATGATTATGAATACTGGAGAGATCGTATGAAGACATTCGTTATCAATACTGGAGTAGATAACTTTGTCATGCTTACTGGTGATTACAAAATTCCTGACAAGGAAGTCAGAACCTTTACTAACCAGGAGAAGCAAGAATATCAACTGAATTATAAGGTACGCAACACTTTATTATGTTCAATGACTAGAAATATATATAGCCAAATTTCTTCTTGTGAAGCAGCTAATTGTATATGGAAGAAGTTAGAGGTTACTCATTTTGGGACTTCTAAAGTGATTGAGACTAGGAGAGCTATGCTTAGAGCTGAATATCATGGCTTTAATTTTCCTTATGGAGAACCTATCTGTAAAGTACAACAAAGATTTATGACAATCGTCAACAGTCTACAGTCTATGGGAGAGAAAGGTTTAGATGATGAAGCTCTTGTGGACAAGATAATTGACATTATGCCCAATGAGTGGGAATCCAAGAGAACAGCTATAGATGAGAACAGGAAGGTTACTCAAATTACTCTTGATGAATTATTTGGAACTCTTCTACAACATGAGACTAGAATGAAGAGAGATGCTGAAAACATCAAGAAGAAGAATGGAAATGGTACTGTTGCTTTTACTACAACTTCGAATCAGATGAAAGCTAAGACTCCTGAGAGAGTAACCAGATCCAAATCGAAGAAAGTCATTTTCCAATCCGAATCTAGTGAAAGTGAAGTTTCAGAAAATGAATTAGCCAATCTTGCTCGAAGGATGAACAAGATAGCTGGACAAAGAAACTTTCAATCCAAGTATAAGAAGAAGGATAGGAAAGATAAGAAAGATGGAGAAGTTACTTGTTATGAATGTAAGAGAGCTGGACATATTAGACCAGATTGCCCTATGCTCAGAAAGAAAGAAAGAAAGGAAAGGCATTCAGACAGGAACAGGAAGAAATATTACAAAGCTAAAGCTAAGAAAGTTTTGAAAGCTAATGACACCTGGAGTGCCAGTGGTGGTGACTCTTCAGATGAATCTTCTGAATATGAATCTTCAGGACAGAAGAATCTTGGTCTTATAGCCAGATTACCTATTGATAATCATTGTCTTATGGCTAAGGTACGAAATGCTGAATCTTTGACCAATGTTTCCTTAAATCCTAATGATAGTAAGTATTATAACTCTTCTGATGAAGAATCATCTTCTGATGAGGAAAATACTTTACCTACTTTTGAAGAAGTCTCTAGATTTGCTGAACTTCTTGAGATTGAGAATTCAAAACTCAACAAGAAACTTGATAAGGCAAATTCTAGGAATTCTATTCTTACTAAAGAGATATCAGATCTTTCTAAAGATCTTGATAAGAAAAATGCTGATTTTGAAAATATTTCAAAAAATCTTGAGGAAGTAAGTTCTGAGAAGAATAAACTTTCTAAAGAGTTAGAAAAAGTAATTTCTAATAAAAATGTTTTCGAGCCTAACTCTAGTTCCAAAACTAATGATTTTGAAGATAAAAACTTGGTTGTAAAACTCAAGTCCGAAATTTTTTCCTTAAAGAAGTGCTTATCAAACTTTACCCATGGTAAGGAAAATTTTGATAAGATGTATTCTCAAATACGACCTTTAAGAAATAAATCCGGATTTGGTTATACCCATGCAAAACCTGTTTTCAGCAACAATTATTTTGTTCCTCAAAGTGCCCCATTTTGTACTAAGTGTCAATGTGGTGGTCACTGGGCAAGAAATTGTTCCTTAAACAAAACCCAATCCTTAGGTTTTCATAAAGCTTATTTTTCTAAGAAAATGTGGGTACCTAAAATTTTATTGTCTGGAAATCTCGGATCCAAACAAGTTTGGATTCCGAAAGTCTAACTTTGTTCTTAATTTCAGGAAAATAAAGAAAGTTCCAGCAACAATGTTTGGTACATGGATAGTGGATGTTCCCGGCACATGACTGGTAACAAAAGCTTCTTTGAAAATATTATCAAAACGAAAGGAGGAAAGGTAACTTTCGGAGACAATGCTAAGGGAGAGATTGTTGGTATTGGTAATATTGTTCTTTTAGGTAAAACTTTGATTTCAAATGTTCTTTTTGTTAAAGGTCTTAAGCACAACCTCATTAGCATAAGTCAGTTATGTGATGAAGGTTACCTTGTGAATTTTAGGAATGATAAATGCTTAGTTCACAATTCCAAGGAAGAATTTATTCTCTCAGCCAACAGGCAAGAGAATGTTTACACCTTAAACTTAGAAGACCTAAGAAGCCAAGATTTACCTTGCCTAAGTGCAATGGAAGATCATTCTTGGTTATGGCATAGAAGACTAGGGCACTGTAATCTTAGAAACCTATGTAAACTCTCTAAGAAGAAACTAGTTAAGGATCTACCGGAGCTTAGATTTGATTCTTCTAAAGTTTGTGATCCTTGTCAATATGGCAAGCAACATAAATCTAGTTTTAAGTCAATCGGTGAAGTCTCAACAACCGATGCATTACAGTTGGTGCACATGGATCTTTTTGGTCCAACACAAACTGGAAGCATTGGAGGCAAATACTATGTGTTTGTTCTAGTTGATGATTACACTAGATTTACTTGGGTCTATTTTCTAGCAAGGAAATCTGAAGCTTTTTCTTATTTCAAAAGTTTTAGAGCTCAAGTTAAAAATGAGAAAAACCTTCCATTGAAAACTATTCATAGTGATCATGGAGGAGAATTTCAAAATTCTGATTTTGAAACTTTTTGTAGTAAGAAAGGTATTACTCACAACTTTTCAGCACCTAGAACTCCTCAACAGAATGGTGTAGTTGAAAGAAGAAATCGAATTCTTCAAGAAATAACTAGAACCATGTTGAGTGAATATTCTATTGCTAGACATTTCTGGGCTGAAGCTGTAAGTACTGCTTGTTATACTATAAATCGAGTTTTGATTAGACCTTTTCTTAATAAAACTCCTTATGAGGTATGGAATGGTAGAAAACCAAGGCTTTCCTACTTCAAGGTTTTTGGTTGCAAAGTATTCATTTTGAATACTAAAGATAACTTACATAAATTCGCACCAAAATCAGATGAAGGGATTTTCTTAGGATATTCCACAACCTCTAAGGCTTATAGAGTTTTTAATAAAAATACTTGTACTGTTGAGGAAACAGTACATGTGAAATTTGATGAGTCAGATCCTTTTGTTTTTAAAACCTCCCAACTTACATCTTCGGATGTGTTTTCAAAAACTGATTGTCAACCTTTGTTAGAAGAACCTTCTGATAAGGAAATTGTTCTAGAAGATACTTCTGAAACATTTACCCCAGAAGACTTTCTACCTTATGTTGATGAACAGGTTTTACAAAACCCAAATCAGATGTTTCTTAAGAATCATCCCAGTGATAGTATCATTGGTGATGTAAATCAACCTGTAAGGACTAGAAGTTCCTTAAGAAATGAAGTAGAACATCTAGCATTTCTTTCCCAACTAGAACCTAAAAGCACTGATGAAGCTTTAGGTGATGATGATTGGATCAAAGCAATGCAAGATGAGCTAAATGAATTCGAAAGGAATAAAGTCTGGACCTTGGTTGAAAGACCTAAGGAAACTTCTGTTATTGGAGTAAAATGGGTCTTCAGAAACAAATGTGATGAAAATGGAGTCATTGTTAGAAATAAAGCTAGACTTGTTGCTAAAGGCTATAATCAGCAAGAAGGAATAGACTATGAAGAAACCTATGCTCCAGTAGCTAGACTTGAATCTATTCGTATTCTACTTGCCTTTGCAGCATTCTTTAATTTCAAACTATTTCAAATGGATGTGAAATGTGCTTTTCTTAACGGTTATGTTCAAGAGGAAGTTTTTGTTGAACAACCTCCTGGCTTTGAAGATACAAAACATCCTGATCATGTTTTCAGACTTACCAAAGCTTTGTATGGCCTTAAACAAGCCCCACGAGCATGGTATGATAGACTTACTGGATTTTTGCTTCAAAATAACTATGTTAAGGGAAATGCAGATCCAACCCTTTTTATAAAGAAAGATAAGAAAAATGTTTTGATTGTTCAAATTTATGTTGATGACATTATATTTGGTTCAACTCAGCAATCTTTGACTGATTCTTTTGCTAGTCTAATGAAATCTGAGTTTGAAATGAGTATGATGGGTGAGTTAACATTTTTCCTTGGTTTTCAAATTTCTCAAAAACCAGAAGGAACCTTCATATCCCAACATAAGTATATTAAAGATCTTCTTAAAAAGTATGGTTATGACAACACTAAGAGTATAAGTACTCCTATTGGTACCTCAAACTCTTTAGATCTTGATGAAGCTGGGAAACCAGTAGATCAAACATCTTTTAGAGGTATGATTGGAAGTCTACTTTACTTAACAGCTAGTCGACCAGACTTAATGTTTTCTGTATGCTTATGTGCAAGATATCAATCCAATCCTAAGGAATCTCACTTAAAGGCAGTAAAAAGAATTTTTCGCTACCTTAAGGGAACCATGGATCTAGGATTATTTTATACTTCTGGAAATGATTTTGTTCTAAAAAGCTTTTCTGATGCTGACTTTGGTGGTTGTAGAATGGATAGAAAAAGTACATCCGGAACTTGTCATTTCTTAGGAGATTCATTAGTTTCTTGGTCATGCAAGAAGCAACATTCTGTTGCACTCTCCACTGCTGAAGCTGAATATGTAGCAGCTGGAAGTTGTTGTGCACAAGTGTTGTGGATGCAACACACACTCACAGACTATGGCTTGAGTTTTACTAAAACTCAAATTTTGTGTGATAACACAAGTGCCATTGCCCTAAGTAAAAACCCTGCACATCACTCCCGTGCAAAACACATAGATATTAGGCATCACTTTCTTAGGGATCACACACTTAAAGGAGATATTATTCTTCAGTTTATCGGAACGCAAGATCAACTTGCTGATATTTTCACAAAATCTTTACCTTCTGATAGATTTGAATATATTAAACAGAAGTTAGGAATGATAACCGTAAGGTAATCTTCCTTAATTAATTTTCTGTTGGAAAAATCTCCTCATAGTAATAAACTCCTTTTCATAGGGGGAGTACATTTGTTTGTTTATTTAACAAAGTTTTTCAAAATTTGTTTTCAAATTTTTCGGAACGAAACTTTCCGGAATGGAACTTCCGGAACTACAATTTTCCAGAATGGATATTTCCATACAGAATACTTCTGGAATAAAAGTATTCGTATTGAAAATTTCCGGAATGGAAAATTTTCGTACTGGTATTTTCATAATGGAAAAACTTTGGTATTGAATCTTCCATAACAAGTTTTTTTGTTTTTCGTATTGCGTTTTTCGTATTGAGTTTTTCATAGTCGTCTTTACATTACCCATTACGAATAACTTTCCTAAGCTAATCCGAAAGGTATGACTTCCTTACTGAAGTTTTCGTAATCATATTTTACTTGCTGGCATTTTCTTATAGTTTGTTTTCGGTTTTTTTTTAATTTCTTGAATTCTGTTTTAATAAAACCTCAAAAAGATCGGATTCAACCTCTCAACCGTCAGATCTGATCTCAGATCATTCTAAACCGTTAGATCAACCGAGGAAGTTGAACCGTCATCCCAAAGCCTATATAAAGGGGACCCTATTTTCTCGTCCCACATCGATCTCAAGCTCTTGCGTGCTGAAGCTCTGTCTCTTTGATTTAAGGCTGTTCCGAACTACAGTTTTCCAGTTCCGAACTTCAGTCTTCTCAGTTCCGAACTTCTCAGAGACTTCTAATCCGAATGTCTGCAGAGTTAGCTTCTCAAGAGATGTCTTCAACCAAGCCCATTTCTCAGTGGTTAGTCTACAGAGAACGGTTAGTGCATCCAAATTTTTTCAGCAACTATGATTCTATTATATCAAAGAATATCAAGCTCAATGGCTGGGAAGATGTTGCGATATCAAAAACCGGCAACCAAGATGAAGTTTACCCAGACTTGCTTGTTGAGTTTTATGAGTCGGTTGCTTTCTTTGTGGAAGACAATAGAGAAAAATTTTCCTTCAAATCGTATGGCAAGACTTACAAGCTATCTTACACCAAGGCTGCAAGCTTGGTAGGGTTGAATTATGAAGGGGAAGCTGAGTTTATCTCGCATGTTCTGCCAGACTCCTTGGGTAGTTTCAACAAGGAGAAAGCCTTAGAAATTCTCGGACTGGATGATGATAAGGCTTCGAAAATTGCAACCCTTTCTACAAACTTCCGGATTCTGGAGTTATGGGTGCAAGGGCTTATTGTACCGAGAAAAGGAGACAAGGACAGCTTGAAGAAGAGTGAGATATACATCTTAGATTTCTTGATAAATCTAAGGAAGTTCAACCTGATGAAGCATATCCTTCTTAATCTTGAGAATTTAAAGAAAGGGAATCTGAGAGCTCAGATAGTAATGTACCCGGCAATTTTGTCGAAGCTGATAGTTCGGTGCCTTGAGTCCTTCAAGGTTGCTTGCAGTTCTAAACCGAAAGTTTGCAAGATCATGTTGCTCAGTGATGCAACTCTTAAAAGGATGAATATAGCATTTGACAAGAAGTCTGGGAAATTTATCGATCTACCGCCTCAAGAAGAAGTGACTCCGAAAGTGGCTGATCCGGAATCGCCTAAGCCGGTAAGGAAGAGAAAGCTGAAAGAAGTGGTAGGTGAAGCTCAGGAACCTAAGTCTAAGGAAGTCCATTCCGCACCTCCTAAGCCTAAGAAGAAGAAGACATATACTGATGAGGTTGCAGCGAAGTGGAGAGCTGACAAGGAAAAGAGGAAGGAAGGAGATCCGCAGTTCGGATTGGATCCCGCAGAGGCTAAGGCTCTGAAAGAAAAGGCTGCTGATGAGCTCGAGAAGCAAGCTAAGGAAAAGAAGCTGAAGAAGAAGTTGTCAGAAGCTGAGGCTGTGCAAGCCTTGTTGAAGTTTAATGAAATGGTTTCAGCAACCATTCCCGTTCCGAGAACTTTTGCTTTGGACTCTCTACCTGAGACTCCAGGAAGAAATCTCGATGATCCGAAAGAGGCTGCTGCTAAGAATGCTGACGAAGTTGAACAAGTGGAACAAGCTGAAGAGGTTGCTGAAGGAAGTGGCGAGACAGGAGATGTGCTCAAACAAGTAGATGAATATAAGGGAACTCCTTCGGAACACCTGTCGCTCCGAACTTCTGAAGCCGAATCTTCAAAACTAGTTACTCCAGTAATAGAAGGAAAGGAAGGAGAGGAAGAAGTTTCTTATAATGGAAAAGAAGAACAATTATTACTTGATGCTGCTCAGAAAGAAAATATAGAAGTTGTTGATGAGGAAGATTTGGTTGTTCAAGTTTCTGACAGTGAGAAGAAATCTCCGGAACAGGTTTCTATTCTGGAAAAAGATAAGGGGAAACAAGTTTTTGCTGATACCCCGAGTTCAGAAAAGAGTATGAGGAAGGAAGCTGGTAGTTCTTCAAAGAGGAAGTTGGAGCTTATTGAAGAAGAAAATTCTCCTAGCAAGATGTCAGATTCGGAATCATCTTCGTTGGGGCACGATTTTGTTGTTCAATCCTTGAAGAAGTTGGTAGGAACCATTCCGACCTTCTCCAGTATTGACTCTCGGTGCCAGATGCTCCAACATACGCTGAATCAGAAAACCGATTCCGTATCCATGGTTATGGATAAATGTGTTGAGATAGAAGCTCAGTTCAAAAATTTCTTCATTGGTTACGAAGCCCATAAAAGATCTTGCAAAAGGATGACTAGCTGGTCGAAGAAGAATGTGGAAGAGATGAGGCTGCTGGATGAGTTTCAGGAGAATGTCAAGGATGCATTTCAAACCGAGGACAAGAAGTTTCATGAGATGACTGCATCATTCGATGGGAAATTGGCAGAGGAAAAGAACATTCGGAGTCAGGAAGTAAGAGATCTGAATGGAAAGCTCAACTCTGTTAATCAAAGTTGGAAATTTGAAAGGGATCATCAGATCAATTTTCTAGAAAGGATAAAGTCTCAGGAAGAGAAAATGGAAGCTCAGGAAGAAAAGTTGAAGGCTCAGGAAGAAATCATTCAAGCTCAGTCAGCAAGAATAGTTGTCTTAGAAAAGCAAGCAGAAGAAGATCATAAGGATCTCAAGAAGATCAAGACTATTCTCAAGGGGCTGATGTCGAAAGAGAAAGATCCCAAATGACCAATCCGATCTTTTTGTTGTAATCTGTTTTTGTTGCTGACATTTCAAATTTAATGAGAATCGTGCTTGTTGTTCTGTTTTGTTGTTGTTACTAATTCTTTCAGGTACTTTGTTATTTTTTTTCCATTCCCTCGAAATTCTTTTTGAAAATCACAAAGGGGGAGAAGGAAAAGATCCTTAAGAAAAAGAGGAAATCTAATAAGTGCTTATCAAAGGGGGAGAAAGAAAAATACCCAAGGAGATAGAACTCTAATAAGAGTTTGTTTAAGGGGGAGTTTTTTTCTTAAAGAAATATCACTCCGGAAATATGAATACGATCCTTAGAGATTCAAAGCCTAAGGGGGAGTTAGTCGTATTCATCTATATTCTTAAACCAAGGGAGATAAGCTTTAATATGTTTCTTTCTTCTTAGAATAGCTTTTTCGTAAGGATGTTTGTGCTTTCCAAAAAGGGGGAGATTGTTGAGTCAATAAGGTTTTCCTTATGACTTTTCCATTCCTTCTTGTTTTGAAAATCACAAACACCTTATCTTTATGGAAAATCGCTTTTATAAGGAAAAATGCTTTCTTAAGGAAAATCGCTTTTATAAGAAAAATTATCCTTATCATATTTTCATTAATATTTTTCTTAAGTATGAAATTCGGATTCACTTTCTCGGAATCATTAAAACTGATAAAAAGCATTCTGTTTTAGGGTTCGGATTCTGGACAAGAACTATAAGGAAGTTTCACTCCGAATTCCGGTTATGAATTCTGACTAAGTTCTATTCCAGATTCAGGATACGAATTCTGAAGAAGAATTCCCATTACGAATTCTAATGAAGAATTCTCATTACGAATTCTCATTACGAATTCTGAAGAAGAATTCCCATTACGAATTCTAATGAAGAATTCTCATTACAAATTCTCATTACGAATTCCAATGAAGAATTCTCATTACGAATTCTAATGAAGAAATCTCATTCCGAATTCTCATTACGAATTCTAATGAAGAAATCTCATTCCGAATTCTCATTACGAATTCTGATGACGAATTCCCATTACGATTTCTGATGACGAATTCCTATTCCGAATTCCTATTCCGAATTCTCATTCCGAATTCACTCATTAAACAGAATCTGGATATCATTGTTTTATACACTCTGAATTTGTTCACTCCGAACTTTTACTCCGAAATTTCTATTCCGAACTTTTATGTTAGAGTTTAAAACGATGTCGTGTATTCTGTTACACTTACTTTGTTATAAAACGATGTCGTCCATTTTGTTATAAACTAACCGTTGTCTAAGTGACACGTGTACAGGTCCCTCCTAACTTTAAGGGAAATATGACCGTTGGAGAAGGAGCCGACCTCACCTATAAATAGGAGCTCATTTGAAAAAGCTCACAACGGATGGATGAACATTTGGACTTTGTGCATACATGCTGTTGAAGTGATTTCTAGAGAGAGAGTCTCTTATTAACTCTCAAAGCTTCGTGCGACTCCGAATGTTGGTGATTACATTCGAGGGCTTCCGGGAATAGGAAGACAGAGGTGCCGACTACCTTAAAGATCGAGGGCTTTCTTGCTGAGAAAGACAGAGGTTGCCAACTACCTTGAAGTTGAGGGCTTGCGGGGATAGCAAGACAGAGACACCGATCTTCGTATCGAGGGCTTACCCTGGTGTGGGTAAGACAGACTTGCTTGAAAGTATAAATCAAGGGACCTTTATCCAAGGTTGTTGGATACCCTTCTCTTTGGGTTAAAAGACTATTATCTTGTTACTAGTAGTTTTACTACTCGTTTCTATTCCGCTGTAATTTGTATCTTAAGGAAAGTATAACATTCTTATACTTCCTTACTTACTCTGATTCATTCAGATTCTATACGCTTTAAGGTAGAATCTTATATTGTAACTTTTGTTAAGTTTCAAATTCCGGAACCATATTTCCGGAACCTACTTTTGGAATCTCTTTCCAAGTTTAGTTCGGTGTTAGAGGTGTTGTGAATTTACTTAGTTTAACTTTGTTAAACTTAGTTCTTTCCTTTTCTTAAGGAAACTCCAGTTATTCATAACTAACTTTAAAGGTTCCTAAGGAATTTTTAAAGTATACAATTCACCCCCCCTCTTGTATATTG
Source organism: Viscum album (assembly GCA_963277665.1). NCBI lineage: Eukaryota > Viridiplantae > Streptophyta > Magnoliopsida > Santalales > Viscaceae > Viscum > Viscum album. The sequence continues at coordinate 1,658,279,509 of OY728119.1, forward strand.
AGCATCTCATATTCTATTTCGATCCTACAATTGGTATCAAAGGTTGGAAACCTCTTACTCTATACCATTCTTACAATTTCAATTCTTACCAAATGGTTGTACTTTCATTTATAATTAATTGGTTAGTAAATAAATAATTATATATACATGTGTAAACCATATATTTTCATAATATAGTTAATCTTATTTATACCCATCATTAGAATGTCTAGATGACCAGAATCATATTACCTAATAATAGTTTAGTAGTATATCACATTTCATTTAAACAATGTGTTCTGTGTAACGCAACTACACCCAGTTTTTCATGTAATGAATGATTATCACATTGTTTAATGTAATAAGATATAAGTTCTATTTTTTGTGAAATAAAAAAAATTAAAATTATTTTGGAGGAATATATTAGAAAACATGTTGTTACATTCTTCCCCATTAAAAATAACTTTTCTATATAAATTTATCACATTATACCAACAATTGAAGATGATTTTAACTCCTTGAATCCCTATATTCCCACAAAGCTTACTTGAGATGGTTCTTTTTTCATTAAATACTTACCAATAGAGTGGTTTTGTTTCAAATAACATTATCTTCCTACTCTATATTCTCCAAATATTTTTTCCTCATATGAAAGATCATTCTCTAGTATTACATGATTTGATTTTAGTAGAATTTATGGATCAGATGATTAATTCCTTATGAGATATACATGGAACTCATAATGAACCATAGAGAGGTATGTTGAATTTAAATTACATAAGATATGGTCTCGATATGAAAAAAAATTCAAAGGTACTGATATACCCAATGGTTTAGATTTCTATTAATTAGTGTATGGGAAAATTTATAAAACCCCGTCTCACCAACTATGAATTCAAGATCATGTCGATTATTTTCAACATGACATTATAGTGACATTATGATTCCCTAATAAGTTTCCGAATTGATCTAATTGTTTACTCAATTTAATTATCTATATCATGTCCAAATATATTTATTTATGAAACATCATTCTAATATATTGAGATCTATAATTATTTCTATAAATTTATTCATAAGGATCCATCTAAATGCATTAGTGAAGGGTATTTTTGTAATAAATCTAAAATAGAGAACATGTTGATCATGAACACCATTTTAATCTATTAAATAATTTCATAGAATAACTTCTAGGTTTTGATGTGTTCTCTCATACTCAAAATCAATCATAGTATGATTTATAGTGAATAAATTCAACTTTATATCAAGATATTGTCAAATACATCACCAAAAAATTATAGAAAACTTTACGTCCTGAATAGATTCAATTGAATTTTTCATTTTGTTATATATTATCACTTTAATAATTTATATTCATGAAATATTATCCATATATAAATCATTTATGATAATGAAAATGAGCAATGAATTTTTAAGGGTCTTTACTATAACCCATATAGCAGTATAAACTTTAGATGTTTTGAGGAGGCCAATAACAAAACCCATAGTGATATCCTCCCATTTCATTTATGGTGTGGATAATGGTCATAACACCCTTTAAAAACAATGTATCTAATTCATGAATTGATAAAATAATAAGCCCTAAGATACGTATATAGTTATATATCTCTTGATTTTGTCCCTCTATAAATAATCTTTTATATAATTTAGTAGTAGGCGTTAAACCCTTATCAACCATTTTTTGTTGGTTTAAGGCTCACAACCTTGCAAGATAAAACATGTGGTTCCTCGTCTTATAGGTTGTCCTTTTTTCAAAACAATATTTACATTGTTTCAAAACAATTATGAATTTTAAATATATAATAATTACTTTAACATCAATGATATGATAATCCATAAATGTTACCAATTTCATTAATCATATCCCACAAATTGTAATGGAGTTCTTGATAAAAGTATTTTTACCTATGAAAACGTATACAAAACCAATGGAATTTATTTCAATAAATGTATCTCAAGATATGATTAATTCTGGTGAAAACCCAACCCTAATACCTAAAAAATTCTATTAATTACATTGATATTATCATCATAATTAATCCCATAAATATGTGATGGTATCTATAACATTTATGATAATCAAATATGGAAACAAATATTCATAAAAATTTATCATGATTCTTAGATGTTACATGATTCTTACATCCCATCTACCATTTGGAAAAAATACAACTACAACATAATACTTGAATCCAAATACAAAAATACTTCAAGCCATCCACTGTAATGATTAAAATGGAATACATCATTCATTATTTAATAAGTAATTTCTTGGGTCTGTAAATTGAATTGGATAATTCCCCTGTATCCCACACATAATAAATTGAACTCCTCGATAATTTTCTATTTATATCCCTATTTTACACAAATATAACATCATTCACTCCATTTTAGAAATTCATATAGGTTTTTTTCCCAACCTGTTTACATGTATCAATAAAGATGGTCTTTCTTCTATATTCATTACCTTAGTAAATTTAATAAAATTATATCTTATCCTTATTTTAGGTGTTATGAGTCTCACAAGAGTTCATGATGTTGACCATAAATTGGGATAAGTGATTTTGAATAATAAAAATACCAATATCTCTAGTTATCATAAAATTTGGATTCATATATTAATCTAATTTTAAATCATATTTAGTGTATGCTTGACTCCTTCGAGATCAATCCATTGACAAAAACAAATTTATAGTCTGAGCAATTCTTGTAATATTGGAAAAACAAAAGGTTATGAAAAATAATTTTTTAAAACTAAATCTAGAAAATTTATATTCAATCTATGAAAAGGGAGGTTTATCCTATCTCATCCATGAATATCATTTGATCAAATACATCATTATGGTTTATAATGAAAATGTGATTTGACCAAACCCTATCCCTCGTGAGTGTCACACTAGGAGAAAAGTAAAATTTATTTCCATATACTAGGTAAATCTCATGTCAATAAAGGTGCACATTTTTTTGAGTTATTATCCCGATTTATTTCTATTCCAGAACCATGCCCACTTTTTGCATCCATAAAGTTTTTTAATTCTACATAATGCACATCATCTCTAACTTTTCAAAGAATTTCAAAGTTACCAAATGTATAAGCTTATCCTAAGGGTTCTCACAGATGTTTTCTCATCCCAGTTTCAAATGTTAACTAATCAAATCATCTTATAACAACTTTAATGAATGATGTTTCTTATTTATAGATATTACACATTTTTAGATGATTATTTTTTTGCATTACACAAATAAATTCCATAGTATTGTAACGGTATAGTTCTGTTTGAATCACGGATAAGAATATATCTTTTCTATATGTGAGCTATGTTACCTCCCACAGTTTTCTTCATCACTATCATACTATTTAGTCATACCATATATAATTTCTTTCATCATACCCTAAGGTAATGAAACATAATAATGGGTGACATAAAATGATGAATAATGGTAAATAAGGGAGATATGTAAACATAACATGAGAATAAGTATCTGAACACATGACCATAACAATTGAAAAATATACCCTATATATCAAATATCATAATCATGGTTCCTATAACAATTTCATATAATTAATAGGACATCGTTCATAAGGGAATAAAATAACCTCATCCATGAGAGCCAAACAATGGCCTAAGACATGGAATTATGGAATACACATAATCATGTAAAATTATTTCCTTACTAGATCAAGGTTTATTATTGAAAATATCATTGTATAATGGGTTAACTCCCTAAAACATAGTAGTTTTCAATGCTCACTCTCATGACTATCATTATGGGTAATGTCACTTAATTTACATTTTTCACTCCCCATTATAGTCCTATTTATGTCATGAGATATCAATATTTATCTAATGAATTAGAGGAATGTATAGTTACCACCTTCCAAAGAATGGTAATCATACATATTTTACCATGGGATCATGAAACATTCATCGTATAAAAACCTATGAATTAACTTGGTGTCATAAAAATTTCATCATAGCATAAACTGTGGAATTGAATCATGTTTCATAATAATTTCATCATTCCATCCCAGAATAACCCTCGAAAAAAAGAAGTAGTATTCATAAGAATTATATCTTGTTATAACTACAATAAGAGAATCATATTTTATTAAAATAATATCATTATAAACATAAACCATTCTGAAAAATTATAATAATCGTATCCTTGAACAATTATATCAAATTATGACATCTAGAATAGAATAAAATTAAAATAAATATAACATTGAATGATTCATGATGAAATATTATTAATTTGAAAATAACGTTTTTAAATTTTAAAAATTCATAAAATTTGTCAAATTTATTTTCTTTTAAAATAACTATGACCAAATAATAAGGAAGAATCAATGAAAATAATGATCATGTCATCCATAAATTTCATTTATATAGTACACATTTAAACAATGTTTTGATTCATGTTTTTGAAAATATCCAAATGGTCTATGTTTTAAAAAAAGCATATTACATTGCCAACAAATAAAAAAAATTAAAATATTGGTAATTTTTTTAATAAATCATTTGGTAAAAATTAAAACCCATTTTAAATAAATTTTAATAAAACATGGTTCTGGATCGAAAAGGGTTTTTGATAAAGGGGGGAAATAAAGATGATTTTTCTTAAAAAATTATTTGGGTCACTTGAGAAATCACGATAAACGAAGAGATTCTAACATAAAACCTTGAGCACTTTGGAAACATTGTATCATGTGACCCATGAAATGATAACATTAATTGATACATATAATATAATAGGAATTGATATATTCATTATATTCAATTTTAATGGGGAAAAAAATCACCTCATGAAAGAAGATAAAGCCATAACATGACATATGTCCTAAAGATTGAAAATTGAGAAAACAATCTATTACCACTTTAGTAAATTTTGAACTATAAATTACATGAATGATAGATCATAAAATTTATATAAAAATAAAAATTACATTTAGGATAATAATTAAAAAATACATTCATGTTTATTATATACACCACATAAAAGAAACATGTGGTCAATATTGAATGTGTCTCACAAAAAATAAAAGTGAGATGAAAATCCATTACCTTATGTATTAAAATTCATAATACACATTCAAAAATTCAGTATAATAAACATAACTTATTATAAATCAAATAAATATAAATAAATTTATATATCATAACATATATTATTAACTTCTGAACTTTTATTACCCATTTATTAAAAAATCCATGTTCAAGTCACCTTTTAGGTAATAATTACATTTGTTTTTCATGAATTCTTTTGTTTTTCTTCTTTTTGTCCCCTTACTTTGATTAGGATTCCATAATATCCAGAATTTCTTCTAGGATATAAATTTCATATATATTAAGTATATATATTTTTACCATATTAAATAAAATTTAGATGTATAAAATGAAATAAATTGTTCATAGAGACATCATGTCGTACATATCCATAGACATTATTTTAAATTTCTTGTCATAATAAAAGAAAAAATAGTATAAAATATATTAACAATATAGAATCTTTTTAAATTCAAATATAGAATTTTTTTTATTTAATTTGGTCTTTATTACCTTCCATGTAAAGAATGCATGAAAAATGAATCACATCCCTTCACAATACGTTAGTCAGCTTACAAAAGAATGGAATTATCATATCCTTCCATGGAAGATTAAGTAAGATGTAATGTGTGATAACATAAATATATATGTGTATTTATGTTTCATATATAATATATATTCATTTAATCTTACCATATAACCATCCATGTATAAAATAGATGAAAATGCCTCACATCGATTTGTGAGTCAATAGTCTTTTGTACACACGAATGATGATTTCATATCCCATTTGATGTAAGATAAAAATGGTTTATGTGATTAATTTGACATAATAACATCCAAATATATTTAATATAGTTAATATAATATATAATTACAGTTTAATAATTATTTAAGGAGGTTAAGGAAAAATTAAAACAAAATGATAGGTTAGGGATGTTACCTCTTCTTCAGAAAACATATTTTTCTTTTTTCCAAAATGATTATTTAGTTGTCTATATAAACAAAATAAGGATTATGTGATATTAATATATATTTAAGGTAATTATTTTATTATTTATTTAATGAAATAAATATTTTTGGAAGTGTGAGGAGGACAGGATAATGGTCGGCCTTTTATAGTTGAGGTTAGTGCAACGCATGTAGATTTTTAAAATAAAAAGTTGTACCAATGTTTTTATCTTATAAAAAGGATCCAAAAAGGAAAATTATTATTCCTAGAAGTGATAAGTTAAAAATTTGTCTATATAAAGGGTTTTGGTCCTATTTTTGGTTTCTAAATCATTATCATTTTATTTTAATACCCATTACACCCATTCTTACCTCAATTGTGATAAATAGTTATTATTGTTTTTATAATTAATAATCTTGAAAAATAAATTTAAAATTATTGGATAATAGAAATTATTATGATTCAAAATATATGTTAAATATTTTCATATTCCATTCAAAGAAGTGGAAAATTATAATTCAAAATTAAGCCTGATGATTAGATGAGAATGTAGTTTTCTTGAGAGAAAATGTTCAAAAATTTTAAAAAATTATATTCAAATATAATATTATAAAGAAAAAAATTACCTAAATTGTATTATTATATATATATATATATTCCAATTTTTCATTGAAATTTTTTTGAACAATAATTAAAATTAAAAATGCTTTAAATGAAAATGTATTTTTTGATAAAAACCTGAATGTTTTATTATTCATCAAAAAACTAATATTTAAAGAAAAATTATAGACAATTAAATAAAAAATATATTACTTGTAAATATAAAAATTGAATTTTTTTTCTTAAATAATTTTTCTAAAATATGAAAAAATGTATTTTAAAATATGTCTGAAAAAGGTGACAGAACTGATTTACAGAAAAATACAATTTTTAAGCATAAGATTTGATTTATTATTTTCTCTTTCATAAAATACAAATAGTTTGAAAACTAAAAATTTAAACAAAAATATAATATATACATTTAATTATAATAATTCACTTTAATCTATTTATTTATGTTATTGATGTAAAACACATTTTTACACATAGAAATAGTTTTTTGAAAATGAGTTCCAAATGTTTTCATATGGATTTAATTTTTATTTATAATTAATTGGTAACCAATGTATTCATTATATATACATTTTTCAACCATATATTTTCATAATTTAGTTCATCATATTCATACCCTCTATTCAAATGGATTAGTGATAACTATCATATTAATTAATAATATTTTAATAATATTTTGCATTTCATTTCAACTCAATATTGTTTGTAATGAAAGATACACTCAGTGTTTCTTATAATTCCATATAAATATAAGTTTTCATTGAAATAAAAACAATCATAGTGTTTTATGTGACACAAAATATCAAAAATATTAATTTTATTTTAATAAATTATTTCCCAAAATATAAGTGTGTTACAATTTTTCTCTATAAAATTCACTTGTCAAACTGTATACTGAAATACCTGACATAAAATAATGAACATGACCCAAACCACATATAGTTTTTAGTGGTAGGTAATATCTCTAGTGACTCAATTTAATCTTATACATCAACAAATCCTATATTTATGGGCATGCATAGGTGGCTGAATCATATATTAGAAGACATATATAGGTCGTATTATAATATATGAAATTTTATTCTTTTCTAGATCTACTCTGAGAGGTTTTCTTGAAATTTATAGAAATACGGATCCATAAAATCCTTGGTTCTATCCCTAGAAAGGTGGAGATAAAGATTCTTATGAGGTTTTGGGATCAAACCTGCTAGTATTTCCATGTGAGGCACCTCCAACTTTACTAATTGTTATAAATGTACAATACACTGATGTAGTAATTCCTTGAACCCCAAATCCTAGAGCTGGGGCATTATTTCATTGTATTGTAATTAATATAAGAAACCAATCCTGAAGGATTTATTATTTCAGTAGTTTTAGAAGACCAGATTACATATATGTTACCCAAAGTACATTTTCAAATATATCAAATATGACATCGTATATAATAAAATGAAATAAACCGCCTCCTTGAAATCTTGTTCGATGTTACCTTATTCATTAAATATGGAAAGGAACAATAATAAGGGTGAGAAAAAATTCATAGAAAGGTTTACATATAGTGGGGTCATTAATAAATAATAACCGAATCAAAATCAATTAGACATGACTAATATGGAATGATGAATAAATGAAAACACCTTCCATCAATAAGATGAGAATAATAATACATCTATAGATTTGTTCATAGTGAAATCCTGATAGATTGTAAGATCTAGATAATGAATAAAGATAATGATTATAATTTGTAAGTCATGTATCTGGAACATGAACCATTATACTATCAAGATGGTTTAAGTCTATTGGTGGAAACTTGTCTTATTTTTTGAATCAAACTCGAAGGGTTTTATGCCAAATGATTTTTCTCATGAGATTCGTCGATGCATAGAGGGGATATAGTTGCTCCCCCGTCACTACTAGACCAAATAATTCATTATACATATATTTAATATAAGACCAATATGACATTCTGATATCCGTATTAAATAGTGTACACAGACTCTGTTGGAACCACATTGTGTAAAAGGGTTTATTTTTTGTCAACAGTTGTTAAAGAAGATAAAAATTAAGAAGAAGGTAAAGAAGAACACCAAAGTTATTGAGAGACATGAATTATTGGATGAGGGATCACGTGGTTATCTGAATATTTAAGTATGATCATACAAAGCTGAGAAGTTGATGCCAGTCATATTAAGTATTGACTGGAAATACTGTTATTTCTAGAAGATAAGGAAGTTCATTAGTTGAAGTACTTTTCTTGGAGAATCTAACAATGCTAGAACTGATCGTTCAATGATTATATATCATGGTGGAAGGAGTTCATGATGAAATCTGATGACTATTGATGAAGAAAGATAATAGTGAATTAGAATGGGTGTTCTTTTTTATGTATATATTTAAGGTGGTGTTATTTCCCAGTGTTTCAAAGATTTGTTGGACCTAAAAGTTTGTATTTTTTTGGCAATGTAAGGATTTCAAATATATGAGTGAATGAGATGAATAATGGAAAAGGAAATTAGAAAACGAAGAAAACCACATACCTCAGAAAATGGACTGCATACCACATTACGAGAATGGTTCGGGATGACATATCTGACATTGGAAATGGTACGTGGAGCGGTGTGAAAAACTGAAAACGGTTTGCAGCGACGATACACTGTGAAGGCAAGCGGCAACTGGGAAAGGAACACAAAATGGGTCGTGGAACAAGTTGATGTACCAAAATAGGATTTCCATGGAAGTAGTTGCAGTACGTGGAATGTCTCATCATTGGTGGAAGAGATGTAGTACACGGACCTACAGACACACTGTATGCGGTGATGGTTCACAGTTCACCTGTGGGTTGAAGTATGTGGTGGAGGCTCATAGTACGTGGAAGGAGCATAGTTTGCAGTGAAGATTGTCCTATATTGAAAATTTAGGTAAAACAGATTAGTGAAATTTTCAGAGTTATATACCTATATAAGGAGTTCTAATCCCATTATTAAGGGAGAGATAATTCGATTAGAATATATCATCAATGTGAAAAGACATGTCTAAGTCCAAATGTTGAATGAAGGAGAGATTCTATATAGGATTAATTAGTACGCAAAAGACAAAACTGTTCGTAAAATTGGAAGGACTTGTCCACGGTAGGGATTTTGCGTAAGAAAAAGTGGTATGAGGGAGAAGAAATAATTCACCGAATTTGAAGAAGAAGTCTGTAGATGGAATAAACAGTATGCCCTGGTGGAACATAGTGGCAGTACATGAAGGCGGTACATGAAGTTAGTACTCAGAGGTAGTACGAAAAGGGCGTACGTGAAGGTCGTGTGTAAAGGTGTAGTGTGTGGAGCATCCGAAGTGCATGGAGTAGGTGTGATGCCCATAGATGGATCGGTGCATGGATTAGGCTAATTCCGAATAGAAGGTCTGGTGCACAGAGTAGGCATGGTACGTGGATCAGACACGATTCGTAGATTAGAGGTGGTGCGCAGAGCAGATGCGGTATGAGAAGTAGGTGTGGTACGTAGAGTAGGTTTGGTACGTGGTGCAAGTGTGGTACGCAGACCCGTTGCGCTTAGAAAAGAAGTCATGGTATGCATATCAGAGGCAGTCCGCAGAATCAAGGACAATTATTGGAAATGAAAATATCATAAAGAGATTATTTTGATTCAAATGAAAAAAGGGATAAGTTCTAGTGCATTCAGTAATTTCACTAAAGGAGAAAAATGAATATAAAAGGGCATCAGTTTGGGACTTCGATGTCTGCAGTGTATCGTGATGAATAGAGACAAAGTATTATCATGCCAATATATTGATGTGACCTTCATGTTGATAAACCGAGTGAAACCTCTCATAAGGAAATGCACCATGGTGGTGTAAATGGAAGTGATTTGAGGGAAGCAGTGACCTAGACCTAACCCTTTGTAAAGAAAATTTTCCTAGGATAGAGTGACTATTCCCGAACCTTTGTAAACTATAACTATTGAATATTAGTGGAATTTGGTATGACATGTAACATATCTACATATGCTACTTGGACAAAGCCCTTAACAGTGAACCATGCAAAAAGTGATTTTTTCCCTTCAAAATATTAATGTTTTAATTACAACACATATCCATAATTCAGGTTTATAAAAGTTCCTACCAACATGGTTACAAGATCCAGTAAAGAAGAGAAAAAGTTCACACTTTGATTCACCCCCCATTTAGGGTGGTCTAGGGTCCTTCAATTGGTATTATAGGGAAAAGGTTTACGTGTGTTAGATAATATTCAGTAATTCTATTTAGAATAGGATTTTAGCTTTCCTTCCTAAGTCAAAAATATATAATAGTCTTGATGAAAGTTTAGTTATCTATGAGAATAAGTCTATACTCAGCAAGACCATGGTGAACTAGAAAAATAAATATAAAATACATCTGAACAAGTCCCTCTTATCTAAAGAAGATATAGTATTTGGTTCTTTGTGTCATTTAAAAAATGATGATGATTCATGCTTGGAATGAAAATATCAAGGAGATAGAGAGGTATGTGTTTTCACCCTTGATCAATCTTCATCCTTAGACGAAATTCATAGACTACAAAAATACCTTTATGATATCTATGAAGATAGATTCATCAGTATTTGGTGAATATTTCAATGTATGTAGGATGAAATCAGCCAGCTAAGAATTGAATACAATTCTATGGTGGAAGTCATGGTAAATAAAATATCATAATTCTATGATCTCTCTAGAAATACTGAATCCATTGAAAAAAGAAGGGGGAATCATGAACTAAATACATCAAAATGGTTCAAAGAAGTTAAAGAGGAAGAAAGATTCTGAAAGTCTTATGATGAAAATATCCATGTGCTTGAAGGGAAACTAAAAAATTTCACTACTGTCAATGGTCTCCAATTGGAATGGATTTCCAAGAAAATCGTAGAGCATGGCACTTTGATTCATAATAAAACGTTGTTACATGCTGAAGAATTTGTTAGAATAAGGAAGGCTTGTGAAGAGAAGATGACTATGATTGAAGATCATAAGGCCATTCTAAACAATAGATTTCTTGAATTGGATACTCAGTTGACCAATATTGAGTAGAAAAATATTGAGACTTCACAAAATAATTAAATAGTTGTTGCTAGTACTCAATGCTCACTATAGGATTATAAAGCTGAAATACATCCAACATGTCACAAGAAGATTATGACAACTCGTGATCATCCATCTTAAGAAATAGTTTCTGTTGATATTCAATGATCACTATAGGATTATACTATCAATAAGATCTCTAACATGTGATAATAATATCACAACTTCACTCACTGATATGTCACAAGTAGCTGAGAAATTTAAGGTGCCATCCATACCAACATGTAATATTGTTTCTAAATATGTTTCTACAAAAAGTGCAGGTTGAAAAAAATTCTGAACATCTTTAGATGATTAATGGTTAAAAGAAGAAACCTACCACCTTGGATAGGGTGGATATGAAGAAAACGTTTGAATATGGTTACCCAAATAGATAACAACACATTTAGAAGAAGTCTAGACAACCTTACATAGAAGATATAAAGAAGATAATATTTTTTGGTCAATGTTGGTGTTGTAACAGATGTGGGCATTGTGCACTAGATCATTGTGACAATCCCTTAAATTAAAAAGCACATAGAAAGACCATATTAACAGGAAGAATGCCCGAGAAGAAAAGAAACATCCATAGGTCTAGAATCATATGTTTACCATAGACAAATTTGGAATTCTTGATAACATCTATGATGTATGAAAAGTTAGTGGTCACAAGGTAGGTACATTCTCCTTTCAACATGCACTCATTGTTGATAAGAAAAAATGACCATCGATGTTGACTATGTATAAAGTAACTACCATGGGAAGAAATCAGAACAATATTTTCAACACAAATTTTCCAAAATAATATCAAGTTAGGAAAATGATAAGACCCTATATTTTAAATCCATAAAATTGAATGGAAATTCATCCAAAATAGAAACTAATAGGATTCAAACTATGATGATCCCGTGTGGAAGTTCCAAACCTGCTGCAATAGTACTATCACGACCCGTCCTCGAGGCCCGTGCCGTGACTACCCCAAGCCCGCCTTCCATAGGCCAGGGGCTGGCGACTAGCACCAAGGCGTAAATCCCGATAAAAAGGGAAGGCATTGCCTTTGTAAAGTAAACAAGCACCACAGAGTAAACAAGCAGAAAAAGTAAACACTAAGTAAAAACTGGTACAACAGTAAGTGCAGAGAAGTAAGTGGGTCAGTATACAACCCAAACTGAAAGTAAAGTACAACTTGAAAGGAAAAACAGCAACAGAAAAGTAAAGCCGCAACGCCGAGCTGCCCACTGGAAATCCCACCTGAAGGGTGGGTACAGATAGCTCCACTGCTCCTCGGGTCCCGTCGTCTGCTCCGAGTATGTCCCGCCCAGTGGTCCACCCCCAGGTACCGTCCTGCTCTGCAAACCTCAACCACGATCAACGCTGTCCGTCGTCTGCAACCAACACTACGTAGTGCGGGCATAGCCCATGCAGGGGTGAGTATAAGCTACTCAGTAGGGACCCCAAGACCCCTAAAGGTCTCCCAAAATCCACAAAGGATAAACAACAAAGAAAAGATACAATCACGAAGTAACAACCGACGCTGCTTAGGTATATGCCCATACATATACCTAAGTCATCAATTCCAATACGCTCCAACCTCTGAGCCCAAGTACAACCCAGTCCACACAGGATAGCATACGTATTCCACATAGGAAAGCAAAACATAATCCACACAGGATAGCACAACACAATCCACATAGGAAAGTAAACAGGATTCAGCTCACACAGGTATACTTCTTCGAAGGACGATAGAGATGATCACTGATCCATCTAAGTCGTCCTTCGAAGAAGTATACCTGTGTGAGATGAATCCTGTTTACTTTCCTATGTGGATTGTGTTGTGCTATCCTGTGTGGATTATGTTTTTCTTTCCTGTGTGGAATACGTATGCTATCCTGTGTGGACTGGGTTGTACTTGGGCTCGGAGGTTGGAGCGTATTGGAATTGATGACTTAGGTATATGTATGGGCATATACCTAAGCAGCGTCGGTTGTTACTTCGTGATTGTATCTTTTCTTTGTTGTTTATCCTTTGTGGATTTTGGGAGACCTTCACGGGTCTTGGGGTCCCTACTGAGTAGCTTATACTCACCCCTGCATGGGCTATGCCCGCACTACGTAGTGTTGGTTGCAGACGACGGACAGCGTTGATCGTGGTTGAGGTTTGCAGAGCAGGACGGTACCTGGAGGTGGACCACTGGGCGGGACATACTCGGAGCGGACGACGGGACCCGAGGAGCAGTGGAGCTATCTGTACCCACCCTTCAGGTGGGATTTCCAGTGGGCAGCTCGGCGTTGCGGCTTTACTTTTCTGTTGCTGTTTTTCCTTTCAAGTTGTACTTTACTTTCAGTTTGGGTTGTATACTGACCCACTTACTTCTCCGCACTTACTGTTGTACCTGTTTTTACTTAGTGTTTACTTTTTCCACTTTCTTACTCTGTGGTGCTTGTTTACTTTACAAAGGCAATGCCTTCCCTTTTTATCGGGATTTACGCCTTGGTGCTAGTTGCCAGCCCCTGGCCTATGGAAGGCTGGCTTGGGGTAGTCACGGCACGGGCCTCGAGGACGGGTCGTGATAAATTGGTATCAGAGGAGTTCGGTTCTACCGCGAACTCTGATCTTTTCTATGTGAAGCAATAGTGTTTAGCGTATTGGGTGTGGTTATCAGTCCAGGGAGTCCAGTGTTGGTGCGGCGGCCGACGTATCCATACACCAGGACCCTGACTTCTGATTTCCGACTTAATACATGAAAACATTGATTGCATGTGTGTTTCAAGTTTTCTTTGTGATTACTTTGTATCAGCTCACCAGGTATAATGTTCTGACCGTGGCGCACCTGTTTCCTTCTCAGGATGACCCCACGACGGCAACCAGCTAGGGTTCCGAGAGTCGAGCGTGATGACAGCCCACCGAGCGACGAGGCCTCGGTGCAGGGCCCTTTTTCAGCAGTGGCACCGACGGTAGCTCTACCCGCCGAGCCACCGATGCTTCCAGCAGCAGCCGCTAACGATGCACGTCGCCTCAGTGCACTTCATGAGTTCCAGCGCCAGCGACCGCCCAGGTTCCCTGGGGAGATAGACCCCCAGGCAGCCGAGGACTGGCTGGAGGCAGTCGTACGAGTTTTCAGGCTAGTGAGGACACCAGCAGACCTCATGGTGATCCTCACTGCAAGCCTACTGCACGCAGTAGCGGGCCGATGGTGGAGCTTGATACTCCAGGTGTACGATGAGGCATCTCTAATTTGGATGGACTTTGAGAGCCTCTTCTGCTCGGAGTTCGTCCCAGCCAACCTCCGTGCGGTGCGCATTCATGAGCTTCTTTAGCTGCGGCAGGGCAGCATGACTGTCGCCCAGTACTCGGCGAGATTTACCGATCTCTCGCGCCACTCGACCGACATGGTACGAGACCCATTCTTCCGGGCCCGGACCTTTGAGCAGGGATCGAGACACGAGATTAGGGCATCGCTGATCTCCCTCAGCATTCCGACTTAGACAGGAGTACTGGAGCGGACCCTTTTGATCGAGAGCTTTCTTGGTGAGTCTACACCAGCACCGAGACCCACCGCAGGGTGGCACGTAGCAGAGTCTTCTGCAGCAGGTAGTCAACGGATGACTCTTGGGTCCAGGCAGACCAGACCCTCAGGCAGATGACCTCAGGACACTGACTCAACAGTGCGGGGCACACAGCGCGGAGCCAGTCTTTTGAGAGGCAGACAATGCTACTCGTGCGGCGGGCAGGGCCACATGGCTCATGACTGCCCGACCCGCCGTGCTGAGGAGCAGCAGACGATTGAGGGACCACCGAGGCAGAGGCAGAGGGTCGACCGTGGCGGTCCGCAGGGAGGAGGCAGACGAGGCAGAGGAGTTGGACGAGCAGCTGGTGGTGGCCGACGCTTTGAGGCTCTACCACCACCACCACCAGGAGGTCCACCCCGACCACAGGGAGCTGGCGGGCAGCGACAGGCACAACTCCAGGCAGCAGAGGCCTACGACCACGGCGCACCCGAGATGATTCGAGGTACTATCTGTGTCTATTCCACCCTTGCTGCAGTTCTTATAGACACAGGAGCGAGTCACTCTTTCATAGCCGCTGCCCTTGTTCGGAGCTCGGAGATTCCGACAGAGCCGTTGGCTCGATCCTTACGGCTAGAGACTCCTATGGGAGCAGACTCGATGATTACGCACTGGTGCCGGCAGTGTGAGCTTACTCTAGGAGGCGAGAGCTTCGGCTGGGATCTTCTTGTAGCAGCGTCGAGGCCTTACGACGTCATCTTGGGCATGGATTGGCTGTCTACGGTCCATGCACAGATTGACTGTTTTAGGCGCAAGGTGCGATGTGTACGCACCGACGGGAGCAGGTTCACCTTCACCGGCGAGAAGGGAGCCTTAGCAGCACAGGATGGACTTCCGCGGAGGAGAGGACAGCCTATCACTCATCAGTTGGCTAGCATTATCCTTGGAGCAGTTGACGTGCGGAGTCCTGGTTTTCCTGCAGTGGTGGATCAGTTTGCGGACGTTTTTCCCGACGACGTTCCAGGGATACCTCCTCGCAGAGAGGTAGAATTTTATATTGACTTGTACCCCGGGATAGCCCCGATATCCACTCCAGCATATCGGATGGCCCCCGCCGAGCTTCGAGAGCTACGGGTACAGTTGGAGGACTTGCAGGGCAAGGGGTTCATCCGACCCAGTGTTTCACCCTGGGCTTCCCCGATATTGTTCGCCAAGAAGGCGGACGGGAGCTTGCGACTTTGTGTTGACTATCGTCGCCTGAACCAGGTGACATTGAGGAACAAGTATCCGCTACCGAGGATTGATGACCTCTTTGATCAGCTCAAGGGAGCACGGTGGTTCTCGAAGATAGACCTCAGGTCAGGCTATCATCAGCTCAGAGTCAGAGACGAGGATGTGCAGAAGACGGCCTTCAGATGTCGGTATGGCCACTATGAGTTCTTGGTTATGCCTTTCGGTGTAACCAATGCTCCAGCAGTGTTCATGGCTCTCATGAACAGGATCTTTCAGCCATACCTCGATCGGTTTGTCGTGGTCTTCATCGACGACATTCTGATTTACTCTACGACAGAGGAGGAGCACGCCTATCACTTGCGAGTTGTCCTTGACACACTCCGAGAGCACCAGCTTTATGGTAAGCTCTCGAAGTGCCAGTTCTGGATACGTGAGGTCCACTTTTTGGGACACGTTATCTCTGAGGCGGGAGTTGCAGTGGATCCCGCAAAGATTGAGGCTGTGTTAGCATGGGAGCCACCCAGGAGCGTGACTGAGGTTCGTAGTTTCTTGGGACTAGCTGGATACTATCGGAGATTTGTGCCGAACTTCTCCAGAGTTGCAGCATCACTCACAGCTTTGACGAAGAAAGGGAAACCCTTCGTATGGACTGACAGATGTCAGCAGAGCTTCCAGGAGCTGAGACATAGATTGACTAGCGCACCTATCTTGAGGTTGCCTGAGGAGGGAGTAGGGTACGTAGTCTACTGCGATGCATCAGGGACCGGACTCGGATGTGTTATGATGCAGTAGCGGGCAGTGATCGCCTATGGATCACGACAGTTGAGGCCGCATGAGCAGAACTACGCTACCCATGACCTGGAGTTAGCAGCAGCGGTCTTCGCTCTGAAGACATGGCGACACTATCTGATGGGCGAGCGCTTTACAGTCTTTTCCGATCATCAGAGTCTCAGGTATATCTTCTCACAGAAGGACCTGAACCTGAGACAGCGACGATGGCTCGAGTTCCTCCAGGACTATGAATTTGAGATAGTCTATACTCCTGGGAAGGGGAACGTAGTAGCCGATGCCCTCAGCAGGAGGACGGGCATTCAGCTACTCGAGGAGGCGACGGAGCAGCTAGCCTCTTTGCAGATATCCTTCGTGGATAGAGATGGAGCAGCCTTTCTTCAGTCTCTCACAGTCACTCCTCCACTACTGCAGCGAGTCAGGGAGGCACAGCACGGGGACGCTGACTGTGAGACACGGCGTGCACAGATATCCTCGGGACAGGCACCTGATGGTTTCTCCCTTGGAGCAGAGCACGACATCCTTTTCAGAGGACGTACCATGGTACCAGTCGCTTTGCGAGAGGAAGTGCTGAGGGAGTTTCACACTTCTCCTTTGGCGGTACATCCTGGAGTGGTGAAGATGTACCAGGACCTCAGACGACAGCACTGGTGGCCGGGCATGAAGAAAGCTGTAGCAGAGTTCGTTTCTCGATGCCTCACCTGTCAGCAGGTGAAGGCAGAGCATCTGGTACCAGCAGGCTTGGTACAACCCTTGGAGGTTCCGGAGTGGAAGTGGGACGGCATATCTATGGACTTCGTGTCTGGACTTCCACGCACTTCCAGAGGTCACGACTCCATCTGGGTGATTGTTGACCGACTCACCAAGTCGGCACACTTCTTACCCATCAGAGAGCAGGGCTCAGTGGAGAGCTTGGGACGTCTCTACGTTCAGGAGATTGTGCGGCTCCACGGCGTGCCATCATCTATCATCTCCGATCGGGATGCCCGCTTTACTTCCCGGCTTTGGAAGGGGTTACAGGAGGCGTTCGGTACGCAGCTACGTCTTAGCACAGCTTTTCACCCTCAGACAGATGGTCAGACGGAGATGACCATTCAGACTCTCGAGGACATGCTCCGCGCATGTGTCCTCGACTTTGGTCGTAGCTGGGAGGACCACCTACCCTTGGTGGAGTTCGCATACAACAACAGCTACCACTCCACCATCGGGATGGCACCGTACGAGGCGTTGTACGGCCGACCATGTAGATCTCCTTTGTGCTGGACAGACCCTGGGGAGTCAGCACTGGTGGGACCGGAGATGGTCCAGGCCACGACAGAGAAGGTCCAGGTCATCCAGGAGCAGATGAGGACAGCTCAGAGCCGGCAGAAGTCATATGCTGACAGGAGGCGGAGGCCACTGGAGTTCGAGGATGGCGACCACGTCTTCTTGCGGGTCTCACCTCGACGTGGTATTCGGAGATTTGGCCGAGGCGGCAAGTTATCTCCGCGCTTAATCGGACCCTTCCAGATTCTCAGCAGGATTGGTGAGGTGGCTTATCGCCTGGCTCTACCACCTTAGTTGCACCGGGTGCACGACGTCTTCCACGTATCTCAGCTGAGGAGATACGTGCACGAACCGACGCACATCATTGACCATGGGGAGCTTGACGTTGACGATGGGGCGACTTTTACAGAGGTCCCGGTGGAGATAGAGGATCGACAGGAGCGGGTCCTGCGTGGGCAATCGATTCCTCTTATGCGCATCAGATGGCAGCACGGGAATCTCCAGGAGAGCACATGGGAGCGGGAGGCTCAGATGCGTGCTCAGTACCCTCATTTGTTTCCCTAGTTTTTGTTGTATCTTTACGGGGACGTAAAGCCCTGAGGTGGGAGTAATGTAAAGACCCGTAAAATTCAAGGGAATTTTTTTTCTTAATTTTCTTTAGAATTTTACAAGAGCGCGGTTTCAGACGGCACCTGATTCCGAGGCCCGAAGTGCCCGGAATTAATTTCCGAAGTTTGGCTCGGGTACGTTCAGTGAACGAACGAGCGGGATTTTCCTAACTTTTGATCCGGTGCTCAGAATTGAAATCCGAGGGCACCGATGAACTCGCAGCGCCGATATTCGCTTAAAGAGACCTTTTCGGGAGTTGCGTTTGTTGCGGGTTGAAAGTTAAGTTTTGGGGTTTTCAGTTGAGTTAAATAAAATTTGTGTAAGACAAATTTTATTTTTAGTTTGTTAAAAACCTACCTAAGGGGGTTGGAAGTGGGACCCACACCCACTTAACCTCCCTTGGGAGGATTAAGTGTGGTGGGGCCCACACGAACCCCTAGACTTTTCAAGTTCCCTTAACCCCCTCTTTATTGGCTTAAGTTACTCTTATTTAATTATGGGAGTTAAGTCTTTTTGAATTTCAAACTTTGAAATTCTTTTGGTGTTATGTGTTAATAAAATAAGAGGCAGTCTTATTTTATTTTGAGTTCTTTGTTTGTCATTTTGAGAGCTCCTCTTCATCTTCAAGCTCTGACGAAGAACGAAGAACGCTCAAACTCCGACGAAGAACTACGCCTCTCTTCTTCGTCCTCGGAGTCAACAAGAGGGAACGCCGCTTCCTCCTCGGATCTTCTTCGTCGGCAAACGAAGATCCGCCAACGACGTGTCTCTTCGGGCATATCTCTTCGTCAACGGATTTGACGAACGACGACCGCGACGCCCGACCTCCGCGACGCCGTCTTCCGCAGAACGTAGACGAATCTTCGAAACTTAAACCCGAGGTAGGGGTTGTTGATTCTTTATTTATTTATTCCTTTTCTTGAACGTGGATCTCGCATGTCTAACTTGATGCTTGATTGTTTAAGTTGAATTGTTTATTTTAACGTGAGGGGGGGGGGGGGGGACCGCATGAACACGGCCGAACCCCCCTCCATCGTTCATGTTTATTCATGCGGGTGGAAGCAAGTGGCGTGGTGCCGTCGCACCACGCGGATGATCGTACAAATAATTTACGCGGCGCCGTCGCGCTACGTCAAGGAAAAATCTTCAAGAACGCGACGCCGTCGCGCCGCGTTGAAAAGAATCATGGCACGGCGAAGGGGCGCGGTGCCGTCGCACCGCGCGGATTACGAACGCCGCGGCCGGTTCCGGGCCGCGGCGGGACGAGGAGACCGCGGCCGGTTCCGGGCCGCGGCGGAAGAGAAGACCGGCGGCCGGGCCGCCGGCGTCGGAAGCCGAAGAGGGAACCGGAAATTCCGGTCCCGTTGGAGAAAACCGGCCGGCCAGCTGGCCGGCCGGATGCCGTTAAACCGGGGAAATAAATTCCCCGGTCAGCATGTAAAAAAACCCCCCTCTTAAAGAGGGGGGCGGTTCTTTGAAGGGAGGGGGCAACCGGCCCCCTCGGTTTCGTTTCCAGCAGGCCCCCCACGTGGGGGGGCGCTTCCTAAAGCAAAACGGCGCGGCATAGCCGCGCCGCCTCTTTGAAGGAGCGGGGGCTTAGCCCCCCGCGTGCGCAGCTCCCTCGCGGCGCCAGGCCGCCGCGGCCCGCCGCGCCGCCGCGCCGCCGCCCGCCGCCGCCGCCGCGCCGCCGCCGCGCCGCCCCCGGGGGGGGGGGGGGGGGGGGGGGGTCGGGCCGGGTCGGCCCGGACCCGGACCCCCCCGTTTCGAACCAGATTCGGTTTTTGGCCCGTAACTTGAGCCTCGGACCTCCGAATGACGAACCGTCTGCGGGAACGCGATCCTTGGATCGAGACGGTCGTTTCTACATATCGCACTCAAGGTTTCGGTTAACTTTGAGTTCGGCCGGGTTGGTTCGTTCACGAAACCCACCGGGCCTTCGGAGCGGAAACACTCATATCTTGAGCTACGGACGTCCGATTGACGTGTCGTCAGTCGCGTAGTGTTCCTCTTAGTGAGACGGATCTTTTGGCATACTCCACCCGAGGTTTGGACGTAGGTGGAGTACGGTCGGGTTGGTTTTGCCTTAAAAACCAACCGGGCCCCGGAGACGAAAATGCCAATAACTCTCAGACCGGGCGTCCGATCGACGCGCCGTCTGTTGCGTTGAGTTCCTGTTGGCGATACGGAACTTTTGGATACATCAACTTCGGTCTTCGTGACAGTTGATGTATCAGCCTCTCGGCTCGTGGAGCGGACCCTCCGAACGAGCATGCTATGTGCGGGAACCCTAGTGCTGGCTGCGACTGTTCTACTGCTACGACTGCTACTGTGACTGCGACGACGACAGTACAGAGATCCTGTGTGGATTCGACGACGACGACTACAGCACTCAGCGATCCTACGTGGATCAGTGCTACAGGTCCTGTGTGGGCCCGATCCTGTGTGGGTCCTTGCGCTCAGCGGTTCTGTGTGAGCCAGCGCCTACAGGTTCTGTGTGAGCCCGATCCTGTGTGGGTCTTTGCGGGGGTTAGTTACCTATCGATCCTTCGTGGGTCCGACGACTTAGATGGATCAGTGATCATCTTTATCGTCCTTGAAGAAGTATACCTGTGTGAGCTGAATCCTGTTGCTTTCCTGTGTGGATTGTGTTGTGCAATCCTGTGTGGATTATGTTTTGCTTTCCTATGTGGAATACGTATACTTTCCTGCGTGGACTGAGTTGTACTTGGGCTCGGAGGTTGGAGCGTATTTTAATTGATGACTTAGGTATATGTATGGGCATATACCTAAGTAGTGTCGGTTGTTACTTCGTGATTGTACTTTTCTTCGTGGTTTATCCTTTGTGGATTTGAGAGACCTTCAGGGGTCTCGGGGTCCCTACTGAGTAGCTTATACTCACCCCTGCACGGGCTTCGCCCGCACTACGTTGTGTTGGTTGCAGACGACGGGCAGCGTTGACCTTAGCTGAGGCTTGTAGAGCGGGACGGTACCCGGAGGTGGACCACTGGGCGGGACGTGCACGGAGCGGACGGCGGGACCCGTGGAGCAGAGGAGCTATCTGTACCCACCCTTCAGGTGGGATTACCAGTGGACAGCTCGGAGTAGCGGCTTTTACTTTTCAGTTGCTGTTTTTCCCTTTTCGAGTTGTACTTTAATTTCAGTTTGGGTTTGTATTCTGGACCATTTACCTTTCCGCTTGTTTACTCTGTGGTGTGTGTTTACTTTTCAAAGGCAATGCCTTCCCTTTTTACCGGGATTTACGCCTTGGTGCTAGTCGCCAGCCCCTGGCCTATGGAAGGCGGGCTTGGGGTAGTCACGGCACGGACCCCGAGGGCGGGTCGTGACAAGTACCAATTGAAATTTTGGTCATATGTATAGAATATTTGAAAAGAATAAGGAAAATTGAAGATTAAAAGGCCATGGATGGTGATAAAGGAAAAGGAAAACATTCATGTTATGAAGATAATGTACATGAGAGAATGAAATCCAAAAGAAAAACAAGTGTTAAATAAGTTATATGTAAGAGGTGTATGAAATATTTTCACATTGAAAAAGGTTTTCTAACCTTAATACCAGATCAAGAATATTCTTTAAAATGAGTAAGAATGTATCATTTATGATGTCTATTAAGAAGAAAAACTATATACACAAAGCAGAAGATAATGTGAAGAGACAAATGCCACATCAGCACAGATAAAAAAATTAGTTCAGATATGCGAGCATGAATATTTGAGGAAATGGATAATATTGGTTGAGAAAACCATATCATTTTTCTTTATAACATTTAATAAGTAATGAGGAATCACTTTATTCCCTTAATCATTTGTGTATTAAATTGGTGCTGATAATACAAGGAATTGAAGGTGAAGCATGCTCTCAAAAGGATAACTTGAGAAGTAGTGAATTATGTCAACTTTTGATATCTAAGAGGAAGATGGTTCCATACTTGGAAGATTATTAAATTAATATTCAATGATTAAAATGATGAAGGATCATCCTTTCATAATGATAATGATGACGAGGATGAGTATTTCTCTTCAAGGGGAGACAAATGAAGAAGCTTCCAAAATTATTATTTTAATCAGTATCAACATCAATTGGTCTTAAATTCAATTCATCTGAAAATTTATTTAAGAACATTCATTGAAAGAGGTATGTAATTTCCCAATATCTTGTCCTTGGTTACTCAGAATGAATATAACTTTTCAAAGGGGGAGTAACTGAATTAACCAGTGACATAAGAAGAATGGAAGTTCCCCCATGCCACTTATCCTATCAATTTCAATTGAATGTTTTTGATCAGTTTTTTGAAGTGAGTACATGAGTTTAAGTGTGATTATTCCCTACCGCATTGAATTTATTCGACCTGGAATGAATGTGGAAAACCTATGAAGACAAATTACATGAGTTCTCATCACTTGAGGTATTATGTTTAGTGAATTATGGATCACCTTGGTGTCTAAATAAAATCCTCTTGTTTTCTACACCGAGCATCTCTTAGGTAGACTTATAGTGAAATGATTTATGGCACATTTCTTAAGAAAGGAATGGTACCATTTTCCCATGAACTTTGTATTTCATTTCAATAGGGGGAGATATTGAAATGAAAGTTTGAAAAGTGAGAGATAAACGAAAAAAATGGGATAAATAAGATTCCTATTATGATATTGACACATTAATTTGACGAGGACATTATGGTATTGAAAAAAAAATACAAAGCAGGTGATTTTTGGGACCAATTTTTGTATAAGGTTATATTTTTTTGTCAATGATTTTTAATGAAGATCCAAATGAAGAAGAAGATGAAGAAGAACTCTAAAACTACTGAGAGACATGCATTATTTAATGAAAGGTCATGTAGTTATTTGAATATTTAAGAATGATTATAAAAAGATGAGAATATGATGAAAGTAATATTTAGTATTGACTGTAAAGGCTGATATTTCTAGAAGATAGGGAAGTTGGTAAGTTGCATTACTTTCCCTGAAGAATATGACGATGCTATAACTAATCATTTCGAAGAGTATATAACATAGTGGAAGTAGTTCACGATGAAAGATGTTGACTGTTCAAGGAGAAATATTACAGTGAATTAGCATGGGTGTTCTTTCCAAAGAAGATATTTAAGGTGGTTCTATTTCCCTGTGTTTCCAAAATTGTTGGATCTCAAAATTGGGGTTTTTCAATGGATGTATTTCTTCATAGGAGTGAACGAGAGGGGGAATGGTGTAGAAAATTGACAAAAGGAGAAAACTCTGTATCATGGAACAGGGACCGCGTACCATGTTCTGAGAATGGTTTGTGGCTGCGTACTTGGCAATAGAAATGGTACGCATAGCATTACATAGACCCAAAAATAGTTTGCAGTGACGGTACGTAGTTAAGCCGTGTGGTAAGAAGGAAAGGTACACAGAATGGGTCGTGGTACAAAAAATGGTTCTGCATGGAAGGATTTGTGATATGCAGAATGGATCTTCATTGGCGGAAGTGATGTAGTACACGGACTGGAATACACACGGTATGCAATGATGTTTCTCAGTTCGTCGGAGCATTTCATTATGTGGTGGAGGCTCACAGTATGCGAAAGGAGTATAGTCTGCGGTGAAGATTGTATGACACTGAAAATTTGGGTAAAATGAGTTATCGAAATTTGCAGTGTTATCTGCCTATATAAGGAGTGTTAATCCCATCATTAAGAGAGAGAAAATTAGATAATAAAATGTCATCTCTATGGAAGAACTCGGCTAATTCAGAATGTGTTATGCAGGATAGATTCTTCATAGGATGAAGTGGTACGTGAAATACAAAATAGTTTGTGAAATTAGAATGAGTATTCTGCAAAAGAGATTTTGCCTAAGAAAAAGAGGTATACGGGAGATGATATAGTTCACATAATTTAAATAAAAAGTCCATAGAAGTAAGAAATAGTATGCCAATGTGGTACGTAGAGTTGGTATGTGAAGGTGGTTTGTGAAGGCGGTATGCAGAGGCTGTATGTGGAGGCCTTATATAGAGGCCATACGTAAAGGTTCGGTGTGCAAAGTATGAACAATGCACAGAGTAGGTTTGGTGCTCAGAGAAGGCTCGGTGAGAGAAGTAGGCTTAGTGCCGGGAGAAGGTCTGGTGCACGGAGTAGGTGTGGTATAAGGAGCAGACACAGTATGCGGTGAAGAGGCGGTTCGCAGAGAAGAGGTGGTATACAGAGTAGGAACAATATGCTGAACAGGTGTGGTACGTAGTGCAGGTGAAGTACGTGGACTAGGCATGGTACAAAAAGCAGGTGTGGTTCGTAAATCAGAGATAGTCTATATAATCAAGGGTAGTTTTCAGAAAAGAAAATATTATAAAAGGAGTTCGTGATTATAGAGAAAAAAGGAGAAGTTTTACTACATTAAGTCTTTTCACTAAAGAATAAAACTGAATATAAAAGAGAAGAAATTCGGGACATTGATGCAGGTAGTGTATCATAATTAATAGAGACAAAGACATTTCATGCTAATCTGTTGAAGTTACATTCAAGTCGATAAACTGAGTGAGACCTCTCCCAAGGTAGTGAGCCAAGGGGGAGTCAACGGATGTGATCCGAGGGAGGTAGTGGGTTATCCACAAACCTTTGTAAAGGTAGTTTCATGGGAAAAAGTGACTATGACCTAGCCTTTATAATCAATAACTAGTGAAGATTACCAGAATTTGATACGACAGGAAACATTTCAGCATATGCTCGTTGTACGTAGCCCTTTGTGGTGAACCAAGTAAAAAGTGTTTTGTTGTCCTTTTGTATGTGAATGCTTTAATTATTACACAAATATATCATATAGGTTTAAACAAGTTTCTAACAATGTTGGAACAAGATCCAGTATGGAAGAGTAAAATTTGACACCCTGATTCACCTTTCCCCACTCTCAAGGTGGTCTTGGGTCCATCAGATTCATAAATATTTTCCCAATTAAAACAACATTCAAAATAAACACCGTCTGTGAAATGGTATACAACATAAGAAAATATTCACATCCATGATACAATAAAAATGATATTTATTATATTTATAATTTCAAATGAAAAATGATCTCAAATAGGCAGTTGACACACCACTTAATAAATATTAGGAGCACAATAACAAGTAGGTCTCAATGAAATGGAAATTTAGACAAAGTCCCTTACAATGTTGTAATCAATCGAAACATATGACCAAATATTAATAATAACCCAATGACT
Source organism: Viscum album (assembly GCA_963277665.1). Taxonomy (NCBI): domain Eukaryota; kingdom Viridiplantae; phylum Streptophyta; class Magnoliopsida; order Santalales; family Viscaceae; genus Viscum; species Viscum album. The sequence goes on from OY728119.1 coordinate 1,658,305,839, forward strand.
CACAAAATACCTTGAATATAAAGAGATTCATGATATTATATATTAAATTATTGTACACATATACCACATGTAAGAAATAAGTTCCAAACAATGGAATTCTCATTGAATTAAAAGTGAGATGAGAAACCCCTTACCTTATGCTGAAATGTGTTATTTCATTGATCTTAATGACCTGAATAATCAGATTTATCTTCATTAATTAATAATTCCATAACCTTATATACATTTAATTTATTTATTTTAACCTTATTATTTTCATTCATTTACTTTTTTATGGGATTCATAGATTCAATTTTATTGTTTTAGATGCATTTTCTTCCGTGGTTTTCATGATTGGTTTACTAGTATTTACTAATGGAAGTTCATTTAAAATGTGGTTAAACATCCAGAATTGTTAATATATATATTATTTGTGAAATTAAAGATTCATAAATTATATTATATTGATTTTGGTTATATACCATGAGGTTGACTCATTATATAATGTTTAATGATAACTGCTTGGATTAACATGGTAGCTTTGTGCATCATGACCTTGTTTTGTATTATTATTTTATATTAATAATTTGTAAGGATTCAAGAACATTAATTATAATAAAATACAGATATTCTGATCTAGTTCAAAATAAATAAATGTTTTATGACCATTCTTGAGGAAGGTAATGAAAATTGAAAACCTATCTTCCTTGAACGTGATAATTAACACATCTCAAATGGTGTTTTTGTTTTTAGTATAAAAGGAGAGAAAAGAATAGGTGATGATGAAATATTCCATTAGCATAATAAAATTACCATTCAAGTAAGTTACTAGAATTATCATAGCATTTTTATGAGTGGATGTGAGGACAGATCAATGAAATAATTGCACTAGTAAAAGAAGTTGTAACAAAACACAAGAAAGGATCACCTCTTCAGTACTCATCCTAGATAATCTCCATACGGCCTTTCTTTCATGGCCTTTTGGTTAGATTAGAAAGTCTTGAATGTTGGGGGAGGGATTAGGAAGTGAATTCGGTAGAACATAGGAAAGGCTTAAATCTTGAGTGTTGTTAGGGGATGGGGGTGAGGGTGGTATTTATAGTAAAGAGAAGAAGGGTTTTTTAATATTTTAATCATTATTTTATTATATCTCCCTAAGACAACAAATAATGATGATTCCATGAAAAAATAATAATAATTTCATGTGATTTCAAACCAAGTGTGAGTACCTTGACATAAAATCATCCATTACTCAATAAATCATGTATTTAGCATTTATCATAATTTATCATATTTTACAATTCACAAAAAATATAGTATTTAAGAAAATGACCAAAACATCACCCTACAAATGTTTTAATGTTTAGACCCCAAATATGAACACTATTTTTCAAAAAAAAAATCTAAATATTATAAACTTAATTTTTAATTAACATCGTCATTTAATTGAAAATTACCAACACTTAAAATATTCATTATAATTTTTTAGGTGCCTAAATTTTATTTATAATTTCATATATAAGGTTAAAATTCATAAGATTCATATTAATATTCATAAGGTTAAATTATTATTGATAAGGGTAAGTCCCTATTCCCCAAAAAAATATGTTGATTCTATCAGACTCCAAATATCACCCTGATATAAACCAGTTATGTCTGTTTTTCAAAATTCAAAAAAAATAAGTGGAAAATTAATGTTTATTATATAGGATATGAATATCTAATATAAATAAAAATGTTTTGTTTCAAGGAGACTCATTAATTAATTCAATATAGGATATATAATGAATTGAAGGTAATTAAGGGAAACATTCCATAAAAAGTTTGGCATGTTACATTCTTCCCACCTTTGGAAATTTCATATTAGAAATTTTTCATGTATAATGACATTTAAAAAGATGTGTATCACACCCATGAACATTTTTTTTAAATTCATTATTCATTTAATTTCCATTCCTTATTTTTTTGGGGTTTTACCACTCATTTTATTGAAAATGGTGGGTTTTGAAAATTTGGGACAAACTGTGAGCTCAATTCCAGATTTAAAAACAAATATCGTTTCTTCTATAACTCCTTCAATATTTACTATTATATACCCATTCCACTTTCCAATTGGCATACCCTGATATAATAAAATCACCATATCCCTTTGGACCACATAGAAATCAAAAATCATGATGGATTTGGGTTTTTGATTATGGTAATGGGCCTGCCCGTAAGCCCATTTCCTGCTTCAAATTTTGTTTTTAAATTTTCCATATCTCATTCATTTGTTACTGTATTCCCATTATTCCACCTCCCTATCAAATCCAATATCCCGAGGATCACCCCATTATCATTTTCGAAATTTTGGAGCACAGGTGAACCATGAATTTGGGAGATCTTTCCTAGTCTTTCTCTAATCGACCAGATTTGATGAGGTAAGATGAATCTTTCATGAATCCTTCAATTTTAATCCTTTCCCCCCATTTTAGTCCCTACATGACCTAATATGACTTCTTCGAACCTCCATACCAGTTGTAGGTACTTGGAGATTCATATATTGGTGGAATGAGGCTGATTTCTTCAAGATATTTCAAGTAAGGGAATTCCTTCTTGGTTCTTTCCATCCTCTTTTAGTTATATTTACTCTTTCATGACGTTCATCGTGTCCAGAAGTTGGGGTTAGTTCCTAAGGTCTGATTTGGTATATTTTGGGTCACTTTTTGGTGGTCTAGTTCTGGATTTATATTCCTTGTGGTGCGGTGGTGGTACGCTTAATGTTTCGCACCATGTTTTGAGGGTTTCGACTCAAGAGGTATGTGATTCCATGTGTATCCATTTTATGATGAGTTATCTTGCTTGGTTTATTAATCTATCATGTTTATAATCTGTTTTGTGTGCTGTGAAAACTGTTTTTGATGGATTTGGTCAAACATTTAATTTTTAGTTGCATTTTAGCTTGAAATTGGGTAATTTTCATGTGTGACTATTGGGGTAATGTTTGGGTTTAGTTGATAACATATGAAAGTGATTTATTAGTCTTGAAAGGGGATTCCAATTCTGGTTTGTTAATTGATTATTGTCATGTGGGCCATGAAAATAGGTTTTTGAATGAGTTTAAGGTGTAAAACCATGTTGTACTTCTTGAAGGTTATTTGTTAAAACTTGTGTTTTTCATGTGTATCTTTTTGGTATTATTAGATGTATTTTTATAACACTTTGGGGTGGTTTAATAATTGTTTTACGGCTGAAAATTCTGTTTTGGATTGGTATTGGTATTATTTTGGTCTTGAATGAGGGTTTTGTAATGGGTTTAGTGTGGAAACAATGGTATACCTCTTGGGATTGTTTTATAAAAATTGCAAATGTTTAATTTGGTTAAACAAAGTTGGAATAGGGTGTATATGTATTGTTTGGAGGAGTTTGTTCACCTAATGTGGGTTTTTGAATGGTAAAGTGGTTATTTGAGATGTCAAACATTTTTTTTGAATGTTGTATAAATTTATGAAATGTTCTACAAAATTATGTTTTGTGTGCGAAACACGGGTGTGTGATGTTTCGTGTTAGTTTATTGATAAAATGGATTTTAAAGGAGATAAGGGAATTATGTGACATGTGTGTGGGTTGTTATGTGAGTTTAATATCTTGTAATAGTTTTATAAAATTGTTTAAATGATTTGTGTAAGTGTTAAAGAAATTTGAAAAGTGTTGTGGGCAACTTTGGTGTGAGTATGATTTCAAAACACATTTGAACAAAAAAGTGTATTTTGTGACTTGTGTGATGTACGTGTGGGATGTTTAATGAATGTGTGATGTGGAAGTGATATTTTCATGTGAAAATTATATTTCGTGACTTGTCGAACTTGTTGAGCACAAGAGGGAAACCTGGGTATCTAGGTGGGTGGACGTGTACTAGTATGCTAGTGATCCTGTGGGGTTTGGCCTCAGTTTCACTTAGCAAGATTGATTCTTACAACTCTAACTAAACTATGATGATGATGATTATTGGGGAGCACTATGTTATGGGTATGTTCCCCACTAGTGGCTCGTGCACTAGAATGGATATTTGTGATGGTTACTTTCACCGATATATGAGGTACCTTGGACCCACAACAAGCTAGTGCCTAGGGGTTATTTCCCATTGCTTGTGCTCATTAGATCCTTTTTACTTACCATCAGTGTACTGTATTTTTGTCTATAAAATTCAGTAGCTTTGGTATTTATTTTAAAATTGTTGATCATTTAAAATTTTCCCACATGAAAACTGTTTTCATTTATTATTGCATCCTTGAAAAAATTGTAACAATCATTTTTTTATTCACAAAACATGCAATGATTTTTTCATGAAATGTTTATCACATTGAATCTCTTAGTGATGGTATCTTATTGGGATTTATCTCACACCCTACTTACACCTTTGGGTGTATGTATGTCACATGTTTGGGTACAAGTTTAATGCCTTTGGTTCGGGGTTTTAGCGGTCCATAGTGATGTAGTGTCGTTGAGATGGCTCGAGGGCGGTGCCTCTTTCCATGTGGAGGTTCTTGGTCTATCATTTCATGGGTTTGTTCCTTTGTAATGGTCTTTAAAATTTTTTTAAAATTTTTTAATTCAGTTCTAAATTTTATTAAAAGATGTTTTGGTTTGAAAAATCCAGATTTGATTTTTTGGATTCATTTGTTGTTTTAAGTATAAAAACTCGGGGAAATCATTCCCAATTTTCAGTTTCTGATACCCAAGCACTAATTCCAGCCCATGGGGATTGGGAACGCCCTTTGGGACTTGCCACGGGTTGGGTCGGGTGCCAGTTTTGGTGGCGACCATATTCAGTTCGGGAAAAAAATGGTATCAAAGGATGTTCGCTCTATTTGAGTCATATTATTTGGGAAATAGTCGGGATAGTTTGGAGTTTAGATTTTTAGGACATGAAATTCCAGTTTTAGGTAGTGTGTTTGATCACCACACCCCATGTTGGGATTCAAGTCTCAAGGGGAAGTTGGGGTTTATCTTAGTCCTTTGGTTTTCTTGGTTTGATAATGATTAGGGGAAATGAAAAGAGAGTTGGGTTAATGGTCTCAGGGAGCTCACAGAGCCTGGAAAGCCATGTGGAGTCAGGGATATTCCCTATAACACTCTATGTGATGGTGAAGTGATTAGAATATGGCCGCCAACCATATTTCCAAGTCACCCACTGAAACTAGTTTCCTCTCGCATTGTTTTGTTCTTTAGTTTTTAAATCTTGGCACTTTGGTTTTAAAGTGACTTGGTTTTAAGAAGCGTAAACTTTTTGGGAAATGATTTTCAAATAAAGATGGAATAGATTGGTTTATGAAATGGTGGGACTAAATTTTCAGAATTGTTTTAAAATGTAAAATGGTGTTCTTACACCACTTTTAAAATCATGAACTATATTGAAGTTGGTTTTGAAAAGTGTTTCTAATAGAGTTTTCTAAACAAACAAATAGTGTTTTAATGGGATGAGATGATTTGAAATTGATGTGAATATCTTGAAATTGAGTTCTTTTATAAATGGTTGTGTCTTTATGAAATATTTTTTAAGATGTGAGTTGGTATTTTGATCTTGTGGTTATAAGTTTTGAGAAAAAGGATGTGTTGGTTGACCATTTTGGTTTTGAAAAGTGGAAAGAATTTTTGTTTTAACATTTGGTATTTTCATGAGAAACCACATAAATGGGGTTATATGGGATTATGGATGGTTGATGGCATGACTGGATGAGTGTCGGGACGAATATGATGAGGGTGCCCGGTGTGGCACAAAAACATGCATGTGTGAGGCCTAGGGGGTACCATTGGTGGATATTCTAACCGCTGAACCGTTGGTTTTCAAAGAAATGTTTTTAATGAAAAACATGATGTATTGATGAATTGTTGGGATGGTGTATATTGTGTGTTTTTGGAAAATGTTGATGTTGTGGGATGTTTTGAGTCCAAGAACCCCTTCTGTTCGAACTATGTTTTGGGCTTCTGTTTGGTTGGTAAGCTGGATAGAAGGAACGGTTAGTAGTCTCCTATGAGATATGTTCCTGGAAACCTTTACGGTGGTTCCATTAATGTTTTTGGATATGTTTTGTTGAATGTTTTTAGCAATGGACCATCTTGGTTGGGTCCTTGGGTTCTCCCGTTTGATAGGGTACGCCCCCATTAAGGGTTAGTGCACAATTGAAGTGCAACCCGGATTGTTTCGCCATTGGAAAATACTCATGTTGATCAATGTAAGGAATATTTTCATGAGATTTGAAGAATGAGTCTACACCATTTACATTCTAGGTTTTTTTTCAGATCCTCTTGTTGCGGAAGAATGCTCGTGGATGGTTGAAGGAGACCTTAGTTTCTTAAGCTACCTGATTTGTCAAAGGTGGAAGTTGTCTTGGGTTGTCAGTATGGTTAGTGTCTAAGAGGGCCTCGAAGTCCTTCGTAGTCTCTTCAATGAGGGGTTTATGTTAGACCACCTGTGTGGGAAATATGGCCATAAGAGGCTGTTATGCACACTTTCTGGAATGCTGTGATATTTGGGGATTTTGTATAAGGCCCCCTCCATGTATTATTTCTATGAGTCGCTTTGGTCATGTTCGGTGAAGTATTGTGAGGTCGCATGCTCATTTGATTTTAAAGGTGAAATTGTACAATATTTTGTTAGGATTTTTTCAGAAGTGTTTCTCCTTTTGGGAGATCTCGACATCCTCTGTTTTAGAGGAAGGTGTTTATATGTGTCCTTTATTTCTATTGTTTCTCACCTGAAGAAACAAGGTGTGATGTGAGTGCATCCTCTAAACCCTTATTTTAGTGAAATTATTTGTTAGGGTAAAGTGACTTTTGGAGTGTGTTTTTTCTTGGTGAACCCATCTGTGATTTCATGTTGTTGTTTGTAGCATCGAAAGAAGAAATTCTATTAGGGGGTTTCCAAATCCTAACTGCGAGGCCGAAGATGCTTCAATCATTCCAGCTCCAGCCATAGGTCCCAGAGAGAAGCTGACACATAGTCAGAGGAAATACCAGTGTAGTTTTTAACCTTGTACAAAAAACTGTTCTCAGTATGAGATATGGGACTAGTTTAAACATTTGGTGTTGTCATCTTGCGTCTTTTGTTCTCGTTTAGTGGAAAGAGGTAGAGGGCCTCGTCCCCATTTTATCTCCCAATGAATTTATTTTCCCCTTTGGTTTCCTTTGGGTTCAGGGGAATGGTTTTATATTTGTTTAGACATGTTGAGTGAACATTTAGTAGAAACCATTCCCCAGAAAACCATGTAGGTATAAGCATCCACATGGTTAGCGCACAGTTTCCCAAACTGTGCGGGCTAACCATGCGGTCGTCCCAACTCTTTATGTTTTGGGGTTTTTCTGTGCCGGCCCATATTGGTCAGCTAAGATGGTTGGTTCATATGGGGGGAGACCCACTATGAGTATCATGTATATTATTTTGAAAATGCCTAATGGGATTCTACCACTTATACCAGGGAGTTGGTTCGGGGCTCCCCTGTTAGTGTCTTGATTATGTCTTGAAAAAAAATTTAAGTTGTCACTTATGGTTGGGGATCCCATTTGTGTATCCTTGTACCAGTAACTCACATTTGTACATGTTATTGGATTGGAAGTGGTTAGTCTCGTTTGGAGCTATATAACCACCTACATATTCCTAGGGTAAACTTTCAGATTGGAGAGTTCCCAATGGTTTAGTTATATCAAGGTAAGTGTAACCTTGTTCGATGTTCTTGTTTGTTTGGGTAATTGCTTGAGCCTTGTTCAGATAGTGTTTGATGAGTTTTCTTTTATAATAAATCCTGAATGTGCTTAATCATTTAATTAAAGAGGTGTATGTTTTTATTGTAATGTATTCCTTCCTTAATTGATCACGGGAGGTGTTTTGGCCATTGAGGGGAAAAGTTTAGCAAAGGAGTCCATTTCTGCCTTTCGGTTGGGTTTGGTTTTTGCTTTGTCCTTTATGTGGATTTTTGAGGGTGGAAAGTTCTATGGTGGGGATAATTTTCACACCCATGGAATTTTTTTAAATTAATTATTCATTTAATTTCCATTCCTGAATTTTTTGGGGGTTTACCACTCATTTTGTTGAAAATGGTGGGTTTTGAAAATTTGGGCCAAATCGTGAGCCCAATTCCAGATTTAAAAACAAATTTCGTTTCTTCAATAAATCCTTCAATTTTTACTATTTTATTCCCATTCCACTTCCCAATTGACATACCATGATATATTAAAATCACCATATCCCTTTGGACCACATAGAAATCCAAAATCATGATGGATTTGGGTTTTTGATTAAGGTAATGGGCCTGCCCGTAAGCCCATTTCCTACTTTAAATTTTGTTTTTAAATTTTCCATATCTCATTCATTTTTTACATTTTTCCTATTATTCCACATCCCTCTCAAATCCAATATCCCGAGGATCACCCCCATTATAATTTTCACAATTTTAGACCTCAGGTGAACTGAAAATTACGACAATCTTTCATACTCTTTCTCAAATCGACCAGATTTGATGAGGTAAAATGAATCTTTCATAATTCCTTCAATTTTCATCCCTTTTACCCCATTTTAGTCCCCATATGACCTAATAAGACTCCTTCGAACCTCCATACCAGTTTTAGGTACTTGGAGATTCATATATTGGTGGATTGGGGCTGATTTCTTCAAGATATTTCATGTAAGGGAATTCCTTCTTGGTTCCTTCCATCCTCTTTTAGTTTTATTTCCTCTTTATTGAAGTTCCACATGTCCAGAAGTTGGGTTTCGTTCCAAAGGACTGATTTGGTATATTTTGGGTCCATTTTTGGTTGTCTAGGTCTGGATTTATATTCATTGTGGTGTGGCGGTGGTACGCTTAATGTTTCACACCATGTTTTGAGGGTTTCAACTCAAAAGGTTGGTGATTCCATGTGTAGCCATTTTATGATGAGTTAGATTGCTTGGTTTATTAATTTAGAAAGTTTATAATCTGTTTTTTGTTCTGTGAAAGCTGTTTTTGATGGATTTGGTTAAACATTTAATTTTTTGTTGAATTTTAGCTTGAAATTGGGTACTTTTCATGTGTGACTCTTGGGTAATGTTTTGGTTTAGTTGACAACATATGAAAATGATTTATTAGTCTTGAAAAGGGATTCCAATTCTGGTTTTTTAATTCTTTATTGCCATGTGGGCCTTGAAAGGAGGTTTTTGAGTGAGTTTAAGGTGTAAAACCATGTTGTACTTCTTGAAGGTGATTTGTGAAAATGTGTGTTTTTCATATGTATCTTTGTGGTATTATTCTATGTATTTTTATAACACTTGGGGGTGGTTTAATAATTGTTTTAGGGCTGAAAATTGTATTTTGGGTTGGTATTGGTATGATTTTGGTCTTTAATGAGGGTTTTGAAATGGGTTTAGTGTGGAAACAATGGTTATTCCTCTTGGGTTTGTTTTATAAAAATTGAAAATGATTTATTTGGTTAAAAAAAGTTGGAAAAGGGTGTATATGTACTTTTTGGGTGAGTGTGTTCACATAATGTGGGTTTTTAATGGTAAAGTGGTGATTTGAGATGTCAATCACTTTTTCTGAATGTTGTATAAATTGCTGAAATGTTTTACTAAATTGTGTTTTGTGTGTGAAACACGGGTGTGATATGTTTCGTGTTAGTTTATTGATAAAATAAATTTTGAAGGTGAGAAGGGTATTATGTGACATGTGTGTGGGCTGTTATGTGAGTTTAATATCTTGTAATAGTTATATAAAATGGTTTAAAGGATTTTTGGAAGTGTTAAAGAAATGTGAAAAGTGTTGTGGGCAACTTTGGTGTGTGTATGATTTCAAAATGCATTTGAACGAAAAAGTGGATTTTGTGACTTTTGTGATGTACGTGTGAGAAGTTTAATTAATGTGTGATGTGGAAGTTATATTTTCATGTGAAAATTTTATTTCTTTCCTTATCGAACTTGTTTGAGCACAAGAGGGAAACCTGGGTATCTAGGTGGGTGGATGTGTACAAGTATGCTAGTGATCCCGTGGGGTTTGGCCTCAGTTTCAATTAGAAAGATTGAAGCTTAAAACTCTAACTAAACTATGATGATGATGATTATTGGGGACCACAAGGTTATGGGTATGTTCCCTACTAGTGGATCATGCACAAGAACAAATATTTGTGACGATTACTTTCACTGAGATATGAGGTACCTGGGACCAACAACGAGCTAGTGCCTAGGGGTTATTTCCCACTGCTTGTGGTCATTAGATCCTTTGTACTTACCGTCGGCGTACTGTATTTTGGCTGGAAAATTCAGTAGCTTTGGTATTTATTTTAAAATGGTTGGTCCTTTAAAATTCTCCCACATGAAAACTATTTTCATTTATTATTGCATCCTTTAGAAAATTATAAAAAGCATTTTTTTATTTACAAAACATGCAATGATTTTGTCATGAAATGTTTATCACATGGAATCTCTTAGTGGTGGTATCCTAATGGGCTATTTGTAACACCCTACATACACCTTTGGGTGTAAGTATACTTTCTTATTTTATGTCACATGTTTGGGTACAGGTTTTATCCCTTTGGTTCGAGGTTTTAACAGTCCATAGTGATGCAGTGTCATGTAGATGGCATGAGGGCGGTGCCTCTTTCCATGTGAGGGTTATGGGGCTATCATTTCTTCGGTTTATAAATTTGTAATGGTCTGAAAACATTTTTTAAAATTTTGTAATTCAGCTATGAATTTTTTTAAAAGTTTTTTTGGTTTGAAAAACACGGATTTGATTTCTTGGATTCATTTGTTGTTTTAAGTATAAAAACTCAGGGAAATAGTTCCAAATTTTCAGTTTTTGAAACCCAGGAACTTGTGCCAGCCCTTGGGGATTGGGAACGCCCTTCGGGACTTGCCACAGGTCGGGTTGGGTGCCAGTCTTGGTGGCGACCAGATTCAGTTCGTGACAAAATTGCATCAAAGGAGGTTCACTCTATTTGAGTCATGTTATTTGGGAAATAGTCGGGATAGTTTGGAGTTTATATTTTCGGGACATGAAATTTTGGTTATGGGTAGTGTACTTGATCACCCAACCTCATGCCGGGATTCAAGTCGCTAGGGGAAGTTGGGATTTATCTAATTCCTTTGGTTTTCTTGGTTTGATGAAGATTAGGGGAAATGGAAAGAGAGTTGGGTTAATGGTCTCATTGAGCTCGCAGGGCTTGGAAAGCCATGTGGAGCTGGGGATATTCCCTAGAACACTTTATGTGATGGTGATGTGATTGAAATATGGCTGCCAAACATATTTCCAAGTCACCCACTAATACTAGTTTTCTCTTGCATTATTTTGTTCTTTAGTTTTGAAATCTTGTCACTTTGGTTTTAAAGTGACTTGGTTTTACGAAGGGTAATGTTTTTGTGAAATGATTTTCAAATAAAGAGAGAATGGTTTTGTTTATGAAATGGCGGAACTAAACTTTCAGAATTGTTTTGAAATTGAAAATGGTGTTCTTACACAACTTTTGAAAGCAGGAACTATATTGAAGTTGGTTTTGAAAAATGTTTCTAATAGAGTTATCTAAACAATAAAAGAGTGTTTTAATGGGATGAGCTGTTTTAAAATTGATTTGAATATCTTTAAAGTGAGTTATTTTTTAAATGGTTGTGTCTTTCTAAAAAGTTTTCTAAGATGTGAGTACAGATTTTAATCTCGTGGTTAGAAGTTTTGAGAAAAAGGATGTGTTGGTTGACGGTTTTGGTTTTGAAAAGTGGAATGAATTTTTGTTTTAACCTTTGGTATTTTCGTGAGAAACCAAATTAATGGGGTTATATCGGAATATGGATGGTTGATGGCATGACTAGATGAGTGTCAGGACGAATATGATGAGGGTGCCCGGTGTGGCACAGAAACATGCATGTGTGAGGACCATGGGGTACCATTGGTGAATACGCTAACCGCTAAACCGTTGGTTTTCAAAGAAATGTTTTTAAAGAAAAACATGATGTCTTGATGAGTTTTTTGGGATGGTGTATATTGTGTTTTTTTGGAAAATGTTGATATTGTGGGATGTTTTGAGTCCAGGAACCCCTCCTGTTCGAACTGTGTTTTGGGCTTGTGTTTGGTCGGTAAGCTGGATAGAAGGACCGGTTAGTAGTCTCCTATGAGATATGTTTCTGGACACATTTATGGTGGTTCCATTAATGTGTTTGGATCTGTTTTGTGGAATGATTTTAACTATGGAACAACTTGGTTAGGTCCTTGGGTTCTCCCGTTTGATAGGGTACGCCCCCATTAATGGTTTGTGCACAACTAAAGTGCAACCCGGGTTGTTTCACCGTTGTAAAATACTCTAGTTGATCAATGTAAGGAATCTCTTCATGAGATTTTTAGAATGAGTCTACACCATTTACATTCTTGGTTTTTTTGGATCCTCTTGTTGCTGAAGAGTGCTCGTGGATGGTTGAAAGAGACCTTAGTTTCTTAAGCTACCTGATTTGTCAAAGGTGGAAGTTGTCTTGGGTTGTTAGTATGGATAGTTCTTAAGAGGGCCTCTAAGTCCTTCATAGTCCCTTAGAAGAAGGGGTTTATGTTAGAACACCCGTGTGGGAAATATGGCCATGAGAGGCTGTTATGGACACTTTCTGGAATGCTGTGATATTTGGGGATGTTGTATAAGGCCCCCTCCTTTTATTATTTCTATGAGTCGCTTTGGTCATGTTTGGTGACACATTGTGAGGTCGCGTGATCATTTGATTTTAAAGGTGAAATTGTACAATATTTTGTTAGTATTTTTTTCATAAGTGTTTCACCTTTCAGGGGATCTCGACATCCTCTATTTTAGAGGAATTTGTTTATATGTGTCCTTTATTTCTATTGTTTCTCACCCGAAGAAACAAGGTGTGATGTGAGTGCATCCTCTAAACCCTTATTTCAGTGAAAGTACATGTTAGGGTAAAGTGAGTTTTGGAGTGTGTTTTGTCTTGGTGAACCCATATGGGATTTCATGTAGTTGTTTGTAGCATCGAAAGAAGAAATTCTATTCGGGGGTTTCTAAATACTAATTGCATGGACGAAGATGCTTCAATCATTACAGCTCCAGCCATAGGTACCCAAGAGAAGCTGACACGTAGTCAGAGGAAATACCAGTGTAGTTTTTAACCTTTTACAAAGAACTATTCTCAGTATGAGAGATGGGAATAGTTTAAACATTTGGTTTTGTCATATTTCTTCTTTTGTTCCCGTTTGGTGGAAAGAGGTGGAGGGCCTCATCCCCATGTTATGTCCCAATGACTTCATTTTCCCCTTTGGTTTCATTTGGGTTCAGGGGAAAGGTTTTAGATTTGTCTATACATGTTCAGTGAACATTTAGTAGTAAACTTTCCCCAGAAAACCATGTAGGTATAAGGATCTAGAGGATTAGCGCACAATTTCCCAAACTGTGCGGGCTAACCGTGTGGTCGTCCCAACTCTTTATGTTTTGGGGTTTTCTGTGTCAGCCCATATTGTTCAGTTAAGATGGTTGGTTCTTATGGGTGGGAGACCCACTATGAGTCTCATGTATATTATTTTGAAAATTCCAAATGGGATTCTACCCCTTGTACTAGGGAGTTTTTTCGGGGCTCCCCTGTTAGTGTATTGATTCTGTCTCAAAAAAAATTTTAAGTTGTCTCTTATGGTTGGGGATCCCATTTGTGTATCCTTGTACCAGTAATTCAATTTTGTACTTGGTCATGGATAGGAAGTGGATAGTCTCATTTAGAGATATATAACCACCTACATATTCCTTGGGTAAACTTTGGGATTGGATAGTTCCCAATGGTTTAGTTATATTAAGGTAAGTGTAACCTTGTTCGATGTTCTTGTTTGTTTGGGTAATTTCTTGAGCCTTATTCAGATAGTTTTTGAGGAGTTTTCTTTTAGGATAAATCCTGAATGTGCATGATCATTTCATTAAAGGTGTGTATGTTTTGGTTGTGCAGTATTCCTTCCTTAATTGATCACTGGAGCTGTTTTGTCCTCTGGGGGTGAAATTTAGCAAAGGAGTCCATTTCTGCCTTTCGGTTGGGTCTAGTTTTTGCTTTGTCCTTTATTTGTCTTTATGAGGGTGGAATGTTTTTTGGTGGGGAGAATTGACACACCCATGACCCTTTTTTAAATTCATTATTCATTTAATTTCCATTCCTAATTTGTTTGGGGGGTTTACCACTCATTTTGTTGAAAATGGTGGGTTTTGAAAATTTGGGCCAAACCGTGAGCCCCATTCCAGATTTAAAAACAAATTTCGTTTCTTCTATAACTCATTCAATTTTTACTATTTTATACCCATTCCACTTCCCAATTGACATACCCTGAAATATTAAAATCACCATATCCCTTTGGACCACATAGAAATCGAAAATCATGATGGATTTGGGTTTTTGATTAAGGTAATGGGCCTGCCCGTAAGCCCATTTCCTTCTTTAAATTTTGTTTTTAAATATTCCATATCTCATTCATTGTTTTACTTTTTTCCCATGATTACACATCCCTCTCAAATCCAATATCCTGAAGATAACCCCCATTATCATTTTCGCAATTTTGGAGCTCAGGTGAACTGCGAATTAGGGAGATCTTTCATACTCTTTCTCAAATCGACCATATTTGATGAGGTAAAATAAATCTCTCATAACTCCTTCAATTGTCATCCTTTTCCCCCCATTTCAGTCCCCACATGACCTAATATGACTCCTTAGAACCTCCATACCAGTTTTATGTACTTGGAGATTCATATATTGGTGGATTGGGTCTGATTTCTTCAAGATATTTCAAGTGAGGGAATTCCTTCTTCTTTCCTTCCATCCTCTTTTAGTTTTATTTTCTCTTTCATGAAGTTACTCATGTAAAAAAGTTGGGGTTAGTTCCTAAGGTATGATTTGGTATCTTTTGGGATAATTTGTGGTGGTCTAGGTCTGGATTTATATTCCATGTGGTGCGGCGGTGGTACACTTAATGTTTCGAACCAAGTTTTGAGGGTTTCGACTCAAAAGGTAGGTGATTCCACGTGTAGCCATTTTATGACGAGTTAGCTTGCTTGGTTTATTAATTTAGGATGTTTATAATCTGTTTTGTGTGCTGTTAAAAGTGTTTTTGATGGATTTGGTTAAAATTTTAATTTCTAGTTGCATTTTATCTTGAAATTGGGTACTTTTCATGTGTGACTCTTGGGGTAATGTTTGGGTTTAGTTGATAACATATGAAAGTGATTTATTAGTCTTGAAATGGGATTCCAATTATGGTTTGTTAATTATTTATTGTAATGAGGGCCTTGAAAGGAGTTTTTTGAATGTGTTTAAGGTGTAAAACTATGTTGTATTTCATGAAGGTGATTTATGAAAACATGTGTTTTTCATGTGTATCTTTGTGGTATTATTCGATGTATTTTTATAACACTTGGGGGTGGTATAATAATTGTTTTAGGGCTGAAAATTCTGTTTTGGATTGGTATTGGTATGATTTTGGTCTTTATTGAGGGTTTTGAAATGGGTTTAGTGTGGAAACAATTGTTATACCTCTTGGGTTTGTTTTATTAAAATTGAAAATGTTTTATTGGGTTAAACAAAGTTGGAAAATGGTGTATATGTAATCTCTGGGTGAGTGTGTTCACCTAATGTGGGGTATTGAATGGTAATGTGGTGATTTGAGATGTCAAACATTTTTTTTGAATGTTGTATAAATTTCTGAAATGTTTTACTAAATTGTGTTTTGTGTGCGAAAGACTGGTGTGGGATGTTTCGTGTTAGTTTATTGATAAAATGAATTTTGAAGGTGAGAAGGGTATTATGTGAATTTTTTTGTGGGATGTTAAGTTAGATTAATATCTTGTAAATGTTTTATAGAATTTTTTAAAGGATTTGTTGAAGTGTTAAATAAATGTGAAAAGTGTTGTGGGCAACATTGGTGTGAGTATGATTTCAAAACACATTTGAACGAAAAAGTGGATTTTGTGACTTGTGTGATGTACGTGTGGGCTTTTTAATGATTGTGTGATGTGGAAGTGATATTTTCAACTAAAAATTATATTTCTTTCCTTGTTGAACTTGTTTGAGCACAAGAGGGAAGCCTGGTTATCTAGGTGGGTGGACGTGTACTAGTATGCTAGTGATCCCGTGGGGTTTGGCCTTAGTTTCACTTAGCAATATTGACGCTTACAACTATAACTAAACTATGATGATTATGATTATTAGGGACCACTAGGTTATGGGTATGTTCCCAACTAGTGGCTCATGCAGGAGAACATATATTTGTGATGGTTACTTTCACCGAGATACGAGGTACTTGGGACCAACAACGAGCTAGTGCCTAGGGGTTACTTCCCATTGGTTGTGCTCATTAGATCCTTTGTACTTACCGTCAACATACTGTATTTTTGGCTAGAAAATTCAGTATCTTTGGTATTTATTTTAAAATTTTTGGTCCTTTAAAATTTTCCCACATGAAAATTATTTTCATTTATTATTGCATCCTTTAGAAAATTGTAACAAGCATTTTTTTAATTACAAAACATGCTATTCTATTGTCATGAAATGTTTATCACATTGAATATCTTAGTGGAGGTATCCTACTGGGGTTTCTCTCACACCCTACTTACACCTTTGGGTGTAAGTAGACTTGCTTATTTTATGTCACATGTTTGGGTACATGTTTTATGCCTTTGGTTCGGGTTTTTGCAGTCCATAGTGATGTAGTGTCATGGAGATGTCTTGAGGGAAGTGCCTCTTTCCATGTGGAGGTTCTTATGATATCATTTCTTGGGTTTGTACCTTTGTAATGGTCTTCAAACATTTTTTAAAATTTTTTAATTCAGTTCTGAATTTTATTAAAAGATGTTTTGGTTTGAGAAATCCAGATTTGATTTCTTGGATTCATTTGTTGTTTTAAGTATAAAAACTCAAGGAAATTGTTCCCAATTTTCAGTTTTTGATACTCAGGAACTTGTGCCATCCCGGGGGGATTGGGAACTCCCTTCGAGACTTGCTACGGGTCGAGTCAGGTGCGGGTTTTGGAAATGACCGGATTCGGTTCGTGACAATGTGGACGGTTTTTCTTCAAAACATCCTTAGGTTTCCATGTTGCCTCCTCTATTTTATGGTATCTCCAGTGAACATTTACCAGATGAGTAGTCTGATTTTTCAATACATGGTCTCTAGTGTCAATAATCTCAATAGTACTTTAATATAAATAAAAATCAGGTTTTAGGTCTATTTATTCATAGGTGAGTACATCCATTGGGTCTCGCAGGTATTTTATAACAATGTCACATAGAAAACATTATGTAAATTGGAGAGACTTTGTGTCATTTATTAATAGTAATCTACAGCTCCAATTAATTCTACATTTTCAAATGGTTCAATGTACCTAGGGATTATTTTTCCATTCTTACTGAACCTTAAGACTCCCTTCCACGGTGATATTTTTAGAAATACATGATCTCCTAATTGAAATTATAAATCCTTCCTCCGGTTATCAGCATAAAACTTTTCTTACTTTGGTTTGCTTTAATATGGGCCTAAATATTCATTACCTATGTAGTTGAATATTCGATAAGTTTTGGGCCTATAAGTTTTATCTCACATACTTCATCCCAACAATTTGGTGTTTGAAAACTATTACTATATAATGCTTCATATGTCACCATTTGAATTCTAGATTTGATACTATTACTGTAGGAAAATTCTACCAGAGGAATGTAGTGGTAACAAATACCTCTAAAGTCATGAAAAAATGATCACAACGTGTCTTTCGGTGTTTGAATAGTCCATTATGACTATCCATCAGTTAAGGGATGATAAACAGTACTCATATGAAGCTCAATATCCTAATCAATATTGAGACATTTCAAGAATATTGATGTAAATCGGGGATCTCGATCAGAAACAATTGATATTGGTCCACCATGAAGTCTTAAAACATCATTAATATAATGTATTTTCAGGAGGTCAAGTGGTAAATCTTCTCTTATTAAAAAGAAATGTACTGATTTTGTGAGACTATAAAAAATTATCCATATTGAATCATTCCTTCTTGGTGTCCTCAGTAATCATGTGAAATATTACATCATAATCTTATCCCATTTCTACATAAGGAGATGTTGAGGATTCATGACCCCTATAGGATGTTGTCTCCCTACCTTCACTTGTGGACAAACTTGACACCATGACACATTGTCAGAAATTTTGTACTTTACATTATCTCACCAAATAAGTTACTTCATATCTCTATACATCTTGGTGATATAATGGTTTAATAAGAAATTTGAGCTATAAGAATCATCTAATAGTTCCCTTTTTATCTTAGGTACTGAATGAATTTATAACCTTTTATAAAATTTTAGAACTCTATCCTCATACACAAAGTATTCCATATTTCCATCTTTAATAGCTTTAATTTTCTTTTGTAGATTTTCAACAACTGATGGAGGGATTTTTATCTTATATAGTAAATATGATTTAGCAATCATTTGAAAGAGTAAATATGTTTCCAATTCATTAATATTTTACATATCTATTATTCGGAGATCTATTAAAATAGGATCTCTCTCAATCCTCATTTGGGTAAGAAGTTTGCGATCATTCCTGATTAATGCATCTTCTACCTTTTTCTCCTTTCTCGTGTGGTAGTGTAGTGAACAATTATAGACTCTGAGTAACTTGATCCATATCCTTTGCCTCATATTGAGTTATTTCTATGTAAAGAATAATTTAAAACTATTTTTATCCATATATATGTCGCATATTTTACCATACAAATTATGTCTCCATCTTTTTAGAGAATAGATTATGGATACTAACTCAAGATCATGAGATGGATAATATTTCTCATGAGTCTTCAAATGCCTTGATGAATAAGTAATAACATTAACATTGTAGTTGGTGTTTGGCTTAGTGGTAAGCACCCCTTAATGCTATGTGAAAAATGGGGGTTCAAAACTCATTGGGCGCCGGGACTGTAGCAGTACTATAGCATACTGTAGCAGTGGAAGCACTATAGTAATGGCGAGCACTGTAGCGGTGGCAGGGCACTGTAGCGGCGGCAGGTAGCAGTGGCAGGTAGTGTACGGTACTGTAGCAGTGTGGGTACTGTACAAGGTATATTCAGAGAATTGGATTTGGGCCAAAAAATTGGGCCTACGGGCCATGTAATGGGATAAATCCCCACTGGGCCTTTGGGCTTTGTAATGGGTCTCTCTCTGCCTAGTTAAAGAGGTATTTGCTTTACTTTAATAATAAATGAGGCTTCGACCCCAACCTTTAAAAAAAATAACATTATCATTTTTCATAAGGGATCAACCCAATCCATTGTTTTATGCATCACTGTATATCACAAATCCATTATTTTAAAATGGAAGAGTCAAAATTGGAGCATTGACCAATCTTATTTTCAATTCATCAAAAAAAATTTTACATTATTTAATCTATACAAATATAACCCCTTTATGTGTGAGCTTGGATAGTGATTTATCTTGTCATGTGAAATTCTAAATGAAATATCAAAAGTAACCTACTAAGCTAATAAAACTATGTACAAAGGTAATATTTGTTGGAGTGGTCCATTCTTGGATTGACTTTGTCTTTGATGGATCAAATAAGATTCCATACTCATATAAAAAATAGATAAGAAAATATTGTGATTGAAGACAAAAATCACACTTGATAAAATTCACATATAATTCATTTCTTCTAAGAGTTTTTTAAATGATCTGTAAGAGATTCTCATGGTCTTCGTAGATTTTAGAGTATACAAGGATATAATCAATAAATACCACAACCAATTTATTATGATATACCATGAAAACCCTATTCATTATATTCATGATAGTCGATGGTGCATTAGTCAGTTCAAAAGGAATTACTATTAACTCATAATTCCAATACCTTGTTTGAAATGCAGTCTAAGTAATATCTTCCTTCCTCACACGTAGCTGATGATATCTAGATCAAAGTTAAATCTTCAAAAAATATTAGGCTCTATGAAGATGACCAAGTAAATCATCAATTAGAAAAAGATGATACTTTTTTATCATAATAGCATCGATCTACCTGTAGTCAACACACAACCTCATAGTCCCATATTTATTCATGAGAATGAGAACATGGGATCCCCATGGAGAAACACTGGGGAGGCAAATCCATTATCACTCAATTAATATACTTGTTTCTACGGATCTACTAATTCCCCAATGTCCATTCTATAATGACTCATTGATATTGGTCTTGAACCATGAATTTAATCAATAGATAACTCAACTTCCCACTCTAAATGAAGTCCAGGTAAATCCTCTGGAACCACATCAATGTGTTCTTTAAAAATATGTTAGACTTCAATTTGAAGATTTATTTAATCACCCTTATATATTAGTTATCTTCCTCCCCAATAAATGCATTTAGTAGAGCTACTATGGATGGATCTAGATAAGAATCATATGGTGAGGTTTCTTCTATAATGATAAGGGATTCTATAATATTCTCAAAACTCATAACTTCCCTCCTCTTACAGTAGATATTCGCATCATAACATTAAATCCAACTCATCCCAAGGATTATATCAAATTCAATCATTGATATTATTATATGGTTAGAAATAAAAGTATGTTTATTTTTATGGGGGGGCCGATCGACACATCTTTGTTACAATGATACATCCCCTATGACTATTGACTAAAAAGTCCTTTATTAAATCAAATTAGGCATGTATAATTTTATGGGAAAACTAGAAATTTATAAATTAATTTTTTGATCTAGAATCAAATAAAGCATTGGATAAGTTCGAGGAAACAATTAAAGTACCTGACACCACATCATTGGGAATTTCAGCCTTCATGGATGGAATCGTATAATCTTTCCCTTACTCTCATGGAATTTTTTAGGAATTGTTCCTGTCTGATTAAAAAACTCATTTCCATAGTTTCACATCTCTCCACTGTTATAGGATTTAACCTCATTGAATTTTTTCTTCCCCTTGCATTCATTAGACCGATTACCATTTTCTCTATAATTATAGAAAACTCGCATTCCTTTCAAGCATTTCCCAAGATAATCATTTCCACAGTTCTCACATAATGTGATTTACTTCATTCCATTATTCTTATTTGTTGGTTCACCTTTTCTATGGTTATCAGAGTACTGCTTCTTATATTTTTTCCCTTTAAGAAAATTGATATAGAAATTTAATTCTCTATTTTTATGAAACATAATATTATTTCATCATATGATGAAATTTTTTGAGAAGAAAGTTCCCTTCAAAGAAATGTATTAAGACCATCAAATAAATGATCAAACTTGTCTTCTCAATCACGTACGTAATCTATAGATTACCTGGCTAAGCTTGTGAAGGTATCCTCATACTTTACAACACTCTCTTATTCCCTTTGCTTTAGGATAATTAATTTCCTCTTTATTTTAGTTTTGTTCTCACAAGGTAAATATTTTTTGAAGAAGATTTCCTTAAAATTTATCCATTTCATATATCATATTTCTTCTTCATCAACAATATTTTGGATCAAGTAACACCATTGATCAGCCTCACCCTTGAGACAATATACTGACATTACTACCTTTTCATTTTCATTGTATCTTTATGAAAGGAATATCTTTTCAAGGGACTTGATCCACATCTTAGTTACCACTGTGTTAGTAGTCCCATTAAAATATGGGGGATTGTGGTGCATGAAACTATCCAATATAGGTTTAGAATTGTTATTCATTCTATCATGAGTATGTTGTCCAAATATGGTCATGATATGATCTCCTCTAATAATGACTTTGTCGACTTTAATAGTGGGTAAATCCCTATATTCTCTATATGTATTGATTCCCCTTATTACATTAGGAATCATCACTAAAAAATGGAATACATTAAATTTGGACATAATGTTTAATTTCTAACTAGAAAAAAATTAATAGTATTTTAAAATTTATGCAAATCATATATCATAATAATAAACATGGTTAATATTTACATTAAAATACTTCATAATGGATTGTACATAAAAGGTAAATTATCATAAGAATATCCCACAAATGCTTCAAACCAGGTGCATAGTAAGGTCCATTTTTGTGTACCATGATACCCTAGGTCAAGCCCAAAACTACTTGTTAGAGTCGTTACTCCTAGGTAAATATATTTGAGAACCACGTCCACTTGTAGCATCCATAGAGGGATGTATTTTGTAGGAAGATCCGGATAGTCTATACCTTTCCAAAATTTAAGGATGTTTTTCTATGTTTACCCTCAAAGTCTATCTTAGGGTTATGTCCTTTAAACTATGTTTTCAAAATAAAGTTTCCATGATTGCTGTTAAATATCCTATGATACCAATTGTACTGCCCCGAACTCTGAAGCCCGATTCTGAGGAATTATTTCAATATATTGGAAGGAATATATGAAATAAATCCTAAAGGAATTATTATTTTTTCAGTTTTGGAAGACCGTATTCTAAACATGATACCCAAGTTACATTTAAAAACAATATAAAATACAAAATGATACATAATAATCTGATCTAAACTATCTCCTTGAAATCATATTCATAGTTATATTCTTCATAACCTATATAAAGGAAACATAATAAGGGTGAAATCTAATGCTCAGTTAGGGTTACATAAAATGAAATCATGAATCAATATTAAATTAATCATAATTAATTAGACTATACTAATATGACATGATGAATAAATGAAAACACTTTCCATCAATAAGCTGAGAATAAAAATACATCCATAGATTTTTTCCTAGTGAAAACCTCATGTATAGTAATTTGTGAATAATGAATAAAGATAATTCTTATAATTTTTACATCATTTATCTATAACATTAACCATTATACCATTGAGACGATTTAAGTCTGTGGCTAGAAACCCGTCTAATTTTTCGAAATAAACATGAAGGCTTTTCCTCTAACCAATTTGTCTCATTAGACTTGTCGATGAATAGAGGGGATATATTGGAAGCCTCATGTCACTAAAAATTGAAATCATTATTTATACATAGATTTAATACAATATAAATATTAATTTTAGATATTTTTATTGAATAGAGTGTTTATATTCATCAACATTTTCTCAGTTAAAATAGCATTCAAAATAAACACCATATATGAAATGTTGTACGACTTAAGGATGTAATCATGTCCATGTTACAAGAAAATTGATATTTACTTTAATTATAATTCCAAATGAAAAATGATTTCAAATGGTAAGTAGATACACCACATAATAAATATTATGCTCACAATAATAAGTTTCTCTCCATGAAATGGAAATTGAGACAACATCTCTTACCACATTGTAATCAATCAAAACGTATGACCAAAAATTAATAATCACCAAATGAATCACAGAATAACATGGATATAAATAGAATTATTATATTATATATAAAATTTCATTAAACATACACCACCTACAAAAAATAAGTGGCGAACAATGGAAATATCATAGGATTAAATGTGATATGAGAAACCACTTACCTTATACCCGAATGTGTTCTTCAATTGATCTTAATGACCTGAATATGATAATTGAGCTTCATTAATTAATAATCAAAGAACAACCTATACATTTAATTGATTTTTTCTAACATTATTTAGTTTATTAGTGTTCTTTTTGAAGAATTTAGTGGTTCAATTTTAATATTTTCAGAGCATTTTCTTCCTTGGTTTTCATGATCGGTTTACTTGTATTTAAGAATAGAAGTTTGTTTGAAATGTGGTGAAACATATAGAATTTTTAATATATATTATTAGTCAAATTAAAGATATATACATCAAATTATAATTATTTTGGTTATATACCATGAGGATGACTCATTGGATAAAGGTTGATGATAAATAGTTGGATTAACTTGTTAGGATTGTGAGTGCTGAAGTTTTTATGTAGTACTATTTTATATTATAAGTGTGTAAGGGTTCCAGATCATTAAATAAAATAAAATACTTATATTATGATCTTTTTCAACCACTATAAATTTTTCAATAATACTCATTAAGGTAGTAATGAGAATTGAAAAATCATCTTCCTTAAATGTTATAATTAACACATCTCAGATGATATTTTCATTTATAGTATAAAAGGAGGGAAAAGATGAGGTGATGATGAAATATTCCATAATAATAATTAAATTATAGTTAATTTAAGGTAATTTAATAATCATAGCATTCAGATTCGGTGATTTTAGGAGAAAGTAAAAAAATAATGCCACTTGTAAAAGAAGTTGACAGAAAAAGGAGGAGAGGTTCAACTATTGAGTACCCCTCATTGAGAGTCTCCTTAAGGCCTTTTTTTATTTTAGTTATACTAGTAGGTATAGGCCATTGGGGGAGTGCTTTGGATGTTTATTTTGAAGATCATAGACAATTCTCAAATATTTGGTTTTGTGAGGGGAAGAGGGGGGTGTGGGTGGTTTATATACTGGAGTGGATGAGAGTTTTCTTAATATTTTAATCATTAGTTTATTATTTATTTCTAAGAAAATAAATAATAATTATTTTCTAAAAAAATTGTAATAAGTTCATGTCAGTTCAAAAAAAAGTGTTTTTTACCTCAATAGGACATCTTTCTTGACTCAGTAAATCATGTATTTTGCATTGATCATAATTTATCGTATTTTACTATTCACAAAAATTCATGTACTTCAAAAAAATCCAAAAAATTCACCCTAACCATTTTTCAAAGTGTATAATACAAATATTCACTCCATTTTTCAAAAATAATTTTTGAAATATGAGAAATTTAATTTTTAATTAAAATCCTCATTTAATCCAAAAATACCAATGCTTAAAATATTCAACTTCATTTTTAAGGTGCCTAATTTTTATTTTTACTTTCATGGGTATGGTAAACATTCATAAGTGTAATATTACTATTCACAATGGTATGTTACTATTCATAAGGCTGTGTTACTATTCATTGGGTATGTAACTATTCACCAAAAATTATGTTGATTATATCAGACTCCAAATATCACCCTAATCACAATCAGGTATGTCTATTTTTAAAAATTCAAAACATAGCGAAAAATTTATGTATAATGGCTTGGTTATGACTACCACCGACAAATAACCAAGATTTTTTTTATAGAGACTTAGTGATTCATTAAAAATAGACTATGTAAATGTTTACATGGGAATTCCAGTATCAAATCCCATATAATATACTTGGGGAGGGTGACCCTAAAGTTAATGAATAAATTTTAGAGGAAATATTATCTATCCCTGAGCATATGGAGATGAATAATGAAATGAGGGTCATACTCACCACATATATGTTATGTGGATCTATTGAGCACTAAAATGATGTGTCAAACTAGGTTGAATATAATTGGGGTAAATTTTATTACGATTTCCATTTTCACTTCTTTGAATATTGTTTACCTAATTTGTTGAGGGATGATTAGGAAAGAGATTTCATGAACATTAAGTAAGGATCTATGTCCGTTATAGACTATTATTTTTGTTTCAGAGTGATTCATTGTTTTGAACATACTTTTTTCAATGGGGATTAATTTGAAGTGATATGTTTTTTTGATTGGAATAATTACTCAATATGATATTAGGTAAATATATTCTAACTAACTCCTATATCAGAGATTTTGAACGAAGAAATAATTACTAATAACACGTTGAGGGAATTTGAGGATACACTGAAGGGTGGTTCTATAATGTGGTAGGGTATTTCCTTCAAATACAAGAAGCATTTTCTAGAGGGTTCTATATAGAGTATTGGAAACTAGAGAACTCTCATAGGTAGTCTAATTATATTCCATCATTATGGGTGATGATGTCGCCAAAATCCATTATGTGACTGAGACCCAATGTAGTGCAGAGTGTGTGGTAAGAAGGGATATATTTATAAATTCCCTAGTCCTTCCCATCGTTTCCCATTGGGAGAGGATATTCACTAGCTCCACCTTCTTAAAAATATTATAATCACCACGTCATGTGTGGATTTAGAGTAGCACTAGCTATAGAGGTCGAGGGGTGGATATTTCCAAGGAGTCCAAATGTAGACTGTGTAATGAAAATAGGATAGAACCATTGAGAATGGTTAGGTTTTTTCCCATGGATTGAGACTAGACTTGTTATATTCAGTATATCAGCACCTAAGGACAAATTTGTCTAGCCATATATTGTGAGAGGAACAATATTAGTAGCCTTAACATTGATATCTACTTTATTTGATACAAGTTATTCACACTCATTTATCTATGTGTCTATCATGAAAATCATTGGGCTTAATGTTTTGTATTTTTTTTGGTCTAATAACACTTTATAATCAATTTGGATTTTGATCAGAATGTGTATTCTAGTGAAAATATTTCAGTATTGATGTTGGCCACTATAATTTTTTATGGGACCTATTTTCAAATGATATTAAGGGCTTTTAGTTCATTCCAAAAAAGGATTAGTTGTTTTTATATCATGTTTATGTAAATTTCTGTCGAAATTTATTTTCATTTACATCACTAGAGGTTAGAAGTTATATTCAAAAGGGTGAAGTTGATGTACATGAAATTAGAGTTATAATAGATCATAATAGACTATGCATATTGGCAGACTATATTATATCCTATACTTAAATGATAATGGGATACATTATTTTAATTATCCTCCTATATTATATCATTTTAGGTATGTCTCCCCTACTAATTTTATGGACTACCTCTTAAGGGATATGTAGAGTTTACTATCGATCGAGTTCCACGAGTAGCATCAATATCTATTCTTTCTTATAGGATGGATACACCTGATATTTTAGAGGTAAAGACGAAGCTATAGGAAATGGATGTTAGGGGTTTTAAAGACTAATAAATCATATTTTAGTTCACCAATTATTTTTCCATGATGTTGGATAGTACCCATAGTCTTTTCATGCATTACCTTCTGTTGAACCATCATACAATTATGAACCATTATCCACTAGCTCATATAGATTCCCTATTTTACCATATCTATGGAGTGAGGTTTTTCTACATGATAAATTTTAGATTATTATACCTTCATGTAAATGATAGTCCATTAGGTATTCTATATAAAACATTTCATAGAAATTGTGTTGTTTATGAGTATATTGTTACATCATTCGGTTCGATGAACGCATATGACATTATCAAGGCTATGATAAATAGGGTTTTCAACCCATGAATGGATTCAATTATGGTGGTATAAATATATGAAATCTAGTTGTATTATAATAGTTGAATCGACCATTAAAAACATCTTGAGGTAGTATTTAATACACTGATAGAACACAAACTATTTTCTAGGATCACAAAATTTTCTTTTTGGATCAGCAAGGTTTACTTCTTATGTCCCATGATCTCTTTCATAAGAGTATCTGTTGACTAAGAGATAATGAGAGAGGTAGTTACATTTTAGTAGCTCAAGAGTTTTTTACATCTAGAGTTACATGGGGTTGTTTGTCTATTAAATTCCCCTTGTTCAAGAGTTTTCATGCATTGAAGAACCACTTTTGGTTTGATAAATAAAGGAATTAAGATCATGTAGTCTGATGAATTTGAGAAATCCAATTCATGACCTAAAAGGGAAACTGAATTCAGCTGTAATCATGATTCATTAAGAGAGATTCAGAAACTCTACAATCTATTCTAATTCATGAAGCATTTGGATACGAGTAGTTCTAATAGAGTAATATAATTTCTTTTTGTATGGGTCTCATCAGTTGGGGACACATGAGAGGAACTACCCAACACCTGATCTCAAGATGGTAGTTGTAGATCATGCCTTGTGTTGTTGGGGGAATGATTTTCATAGAGAGGGTCTTTGGTTATTTATAGACCACAACGTCCTCTAGTACATATTTATGCAGTGTGACATAAATCTCAGATAGAGGATTTTGGTTGAAAACTTGAAGTCATGTGATTTTGAGCATTCCTTTATGGCTGAGAAAGGTATTGTTATAGCAGATTATTTGAGCTAGATGACTCATAAAATATAGTTTAGGCGGTTGGTAGTGAGTTCCATTTTGTGACGCAATTTTTTTATATGCATATACAAGTTCTTTAGCAACATGTTATTTCTATATTTATAACATTGAATGTGACTTATTTAATTCTATAGAGAAAAGAGTTATGGTAACTATTGAATACTGAGTGCCTAGTTATAAGAGAGTATGTATTAAGGGAGGAAATACCAATGGGATATATCCTTAAATTAATGAGATATGGTGAATTCATATATTCATTAGGGATACCACGTACATACATGTGGATTTACATATGTGAGTCTCATTATTCTATTTGGGTAGTATATCCTGGGTTACAAAATTTTATCCTGATATACACCTCATGTATTTGTGGTCAATGATTAAATAGAATATGAATGTTTTTATTCCTTTTTGTTCCACACATTATAAGTTTAATTCGAAACACCCATGACCCATAATAATGTTAATGGTTTTTACCATTTTTGAGTGGAAGTGGAAAAATGAAAACATGGATTTTGTGACTTGTTTATCGATATCCCCTAAAAAAAGTTTTGCATTATGGGTGATCATTGATAGGATAATGAATATAAATTAGTTTTTACCTATAAATGATTCCTTTAGTAGATAATATAATAAGTCTCTACATCGATTAGATTATCAATATTCATAGAGTTACATATACAATATTATCAGACAAAGACACTCCTTTCACTTCCCATTTTAGTACATGGTTAAAATGGGAATTATGTACACATGTAATATTGAGTATAGAATACCACCATTAGAAACATGGGTAGTCTAAGAATATTATATATATATATTATATGACATTCTTAGAGTCTGAATCCATTAATTTTGGGATTCATTGGAAAATAATATACCTCTAACTGAATTATCTTACAATAAAATCTTTCAAGAGACAATATAGATGGATCATTATGATACCAGATATGGTTTTTCATATATTTCATCCCAATGATAGTTATAGATAAGAGAGGTATCAATAATATTATATCATCTCAATTATGAGACATCAAAGCATGTATAAAGTTTACAAATCATATGGATAAAACTTAGTTTTGTAATACATTTTACATATATCATCATCGATAAGCTCTAGTATTTGAGGTAGAGGATTGGGTTTTCTTTAGAGTGTCTCCAATACTAGGGAATTAATGGATTTAGAGAGATGTTATGTTATCAAATTATTATGTTAGACCCTTAGATATAATATAGATAGTCAGTTTAGTAGCCTATCAGATACACATTCCTCATAGGTACTAGTATATACCCAATTACTCCCATGTATCTCAAATTTTATGTTACTATTCATATCAATATATCATTTTATATCTTGAGGATCTTGAATTAAGAGTTAGTAATTCCTTTTATATGTATCATATACTGGTCATTAACCATAGCATGGAGTCTCTCCGAGGTAGGTCCATTCCTATATTATCGGTGTTATGGAAGCACATTTGTTTAGAATAAGAGTATTAGGAGTTAGGGGAGGATGTACATACCATGTGTCTAGAAATTTTCTTATAGGAAATTTTATCAAACTCAGAAGAGAAACTCAATGAAGAGGTATATCAAAAAGGGGAAATTGTATGATCTTATATTTTCTTTTGAGGTATGAACCATTTACTTTTTAGTTTGAATATTTATTTTAACTATATATTTGTTCTTAAATGATTAAGGAAGGGTTTGGGAGAATTCTGGTCTTCTTTAGATCATGAGGGTCTAATTTATGTAAGTTTCATATGAGGCACACTATTTATGAATTTTTTGTAATAACTGTGAGACTCAACTGTGTGGACTATATATGTATATGACATTGTTTGGAAGACTATAAGAGGCAGTCTCCATGACCATGGAAAAAACATTATACATTTAGAAGTTCTGAAATGCCTGGTTAGAATGTGGTTTGTCTAAATGTGTTCCTAACTATGTGAGGGGGTGTCTCCATTAGATTATTTCGATGCACAATTTTGTACAGTTTTCCAAACCATGCAACAAAAAACATGAACCTCAATAATATTGGGTGAATTTAGCTTTTTTCATTACATTATATTAATAAAACCATCCTACTCCTTTTAATTTTCTAGTATCTTCCCCCCCACCTCATTAGAAACCTCTCAATCCCTCTAATAAGGATTTAAATTTTCATCCTCATTGAGAGACTGATCAAACTATTGTTAATCTCATTGGATTACCCTTGGTAAGTCTTCCAATCCATTATCTTCTTTTACTAAATTATCACTCCATATTCAGTGCTATTTTTCTACAACATAATATTCCAAATTTTTATTTTATAATTCTATTTCTATTTTTTATCTTATTAAAACCCATATTTTAGGCTAATACTGGATGATTATTCCCATACAACCATATGGTAGGTGCTCTAACCCATTTCCCTCAAATTCATTCATGTTTATAATAATCACTATTTTGTTCTATGTTTGATCTACATGGGATATTAATCCCTTATATATTGTTCATTTTATTTCACCCCTAAATGTCCTAATTGACCCCGATTATCACTAGAGACCAATGAACTCAAATTGAGCCTCCCATGGGTAATCCCCTTATATGTAAACATGTCCCATTTTATTAATATTAACGAAAACATCATTTTGTGTGTCTGTTCTGGAATCCATCGATGAAAATAATTAATTTAAATAGAAAAATAATTACATTTTGATATGGAAAAAATGTTTTCCTAACTCATTAAAATGAAGAAACTATTTAATTATATGAAAACTCATTACACCTTTATCATTTATAAATAAAAACATAATCTATGCCTAAAATTATAAAGTTAAAAGGGATGAATTAATGCATGGAAACTTATTATTTATAAAATGGTGGAAATTTATTATGCAAATTTTTTCCTTTTAAATGAGTTCTCAAACCTGAGATAGCCATGGATTCTAGATGGAATCCATTTGAAACTCAGAGGATTCTAACATGATTCTTTAAGCTAGTTTCCAAGACAGATACCCACCATGGAATTTAGTCTTTGTCTCAATAAAGGAATTCGTTGGTATAAAATTGATGATTATTTAAATTTATATTTTAAATTATAATTACTTGGATAGTCTCCTTGAATTATGCTTGATGTATTCAGAAATGTGACTCCTTAGATCATCACCTTGGGCTTCATATATTTTTAGTCAGGTATTTACATAGAATAACAACCATGATATTTATTAAACATTAATTTATGATTTATTACATAAGATTACACAAAATAAAACCTAAGAAAACGAGAGGTCTACTATATTTGGCAATTAGGTACATTAAATAACCACATAAAATAGAAAATAAATTGTATCTTTTTTCAACTTATTTAACATCATTGTAATTAACATTTCATGGGATAACGTTGAGATTTATATAAGAAAGTGGTGATCAATAAAGCCTTCTATGTGAGAAATGGTGTAATAAAATGAATAAATTATTGCATGTTTAAAAATTGGAAATTAAATATTTCATAAAAGTGGTAAGAATCATTAACGTGAATAATAAGTCTTGATATAACATGGTAATTATATAGGAAACATGGTAAATGTGGAATTAACAAAAAATAATTCACCATAAACATTGGTCAAGGATAACTACCAATAAATCATGATAGAAGAAATCATTTGATGTCTTAGATTAAATCTCTAGTCTGTTGAATGACATCTCCTGAGACTAGATAATTTCCCAATGCATTGATGAACTATATATTTCCAGGCGGACCAATCATATTAATTTCATTCTTATGCACATGTTTTCCACATAAATCATGAAACATAGAATAATTATTCATCAATTTTAATCCCATGATCACGGAGTGTGGAATACATACCTTTAATTCCCTAATTTATGAATTATACGATTTTAATGGTGAACACAACTAATGGGAAATTGGTATGGTATTCACAACACAACTATTTTGGCATTAAAAGTTGTGGTCAAATTTATTCAGCATAAAAAAGTCACATAAAGATTCGAAAAATAGGTTAATGAGGGAAAATGGGTCTCTTGAAATTTTTAAATAAATTTTTTAGTAATAATAAAATATAAAAACATATCCCAACATTAGTAATTGTAAATAGACATCATAACATAAATAAGATACGTGATTAAATATGAAAAGGAGTGGATTGCTTACCTTGATAGTATGATTCAATAAGCATGTGAGGAGTTTATTGAGGGATTGGGGGACTTTATGGGGAATCTATAGAAGGGATGTAATAGTATCTAAATGATCTAATTATTTTAGTGAAGACAAATGAGAGAATGGGGGTGTTTGTGTAGAAAACGTTTGAGGAATTCTTTATCATTTCTAAAATATACTTTCTAGACTCTATATAATAAAAAAACTAAAATTGTAAGTCTTTTATTGGGTTTTACCATGGTTTATTCCAAAAGGATTTGTATTTCATTATTTTATAAATTCAACGGATGATAACAATAAAATAAAATACTTTAATATGTGTTAGTGAGTCATAATCTTAAATAAATAATTTTAAAAACATAAAATATATTAATGGTTTTGGAGGATTCATGTAGAATTTATAAAATTAATCAAATATAAATAAAATCAATATATTTTTAAGGTAAAACATATATTTGGTTATTTGTACCATTTGTAGAACTTATTACAACACTTTTGGGTCATTAATATTTCATAATACACAGCAGATATATAGGAAATTATAAAAAAATATCCCTCATATTGTTATTAATGTTCTGATTCCAAAAATAATATAAATTTTATGAAAATATTTTCTAAATTTGTTTATTTTTATTTTTAAAATACTAATCATCATTTATTAAAAAAATTTGGGTTTTTTATAAAAATAGTTCTTGAACCCTTATAAAAACTATAGTTCACATCAGAAATATTATATAATCATTTAAATTTAATTAAACATATTAATTATAATATTTTATTAAAATATTAATTAATTTAAAAATCTAGTAATTAATCAATGTAATCTTATTAATGTATATTAAAGACTAATTAAAAATTCAATATTTTATTGCATAGTACTCTAAATCATTTATAATGTAACGATAAGAAGAAAATATGAAACATATTTGATAAAAATAAAATATTCATATTCATATTATTGTTTTGATATATATCCTATTAATACACCATAAAATTCCATAAGGCTAAGGTGCATGATAGTGATACATTCATGGGGTGGATCAGTGAGTAAGGTTTGGGGTCTAATCTTGATGATCTTGAAAATATCCAATGAATTATTTTTCTAATGCATAAGTTATTGGATGTCAACTTGGGGTTGTTCATTGGGAATCCCATTGATCGTATCCCCCTCAGATGTTCTAGTAAATGGGATTCATAGGGTCTGATCCTACTGGTTTAGGACATCACATCTTTTTTTCCTGTCAATTCGATTTATTTTAAAACCTTATATATAAACTATTCATGTGATCTCTATTCAACAACAATATTTTCAACAATAAAGTTGCTTCATTATTCATCAAATCTGGTTGAATAAAATAAAACCAACAAAATTCATGGGTTATCTATAACTATAAAATATAATAATGATTCATTGGAATTACAAGGGAATTTTAATAATAGTTTGAGTCATTACAATCTTCCTCCCAATATAAATTTCACCCTTTATTTTTTAATTTCCCACACTAAAATAGATGTGGGTTATTATGATTCATCACTTCCTTTTGTTCCCAAATAATATCTCATAACTTATGGTTTCTCTGCAGTAATTTAACTGGGTTCATTGTCTTATTTTGTAGAGCATTGTCTCTATGTTGTATGATCTTCCATGGTTGTTCATCATATGATAGATCATAATAAAATGGTACCACATATAGATCGAGTTCATATAAGTGTTCTACTATACAATTCCATAAGAGGGATACCAAGAATACATCATTTACTTGAGAGAGGTTTGGTGAGAGTTCTAGTCAATAATCCACTACTCCAAAGAGAACAACGATCTGAAAGGGACTGATGTATGCAAGGCTAAGGATTACTTTCTTCCCATATATCATCAATTTCTTCTATGAAGATATGTGTAGAAGTACGACTTTTCTGACATAAAACTCAAAGTCTCATTGATTTTTTTATTCACAGCTCTTTTATCAACACTGAAAATCCTTTATGTGATTATTAATTGTAAGAACCCGGATCTTCGTTCAGGTATGTTTTCCCTTTTTCTGGAGTTTTTAAGGAAAATAAAATTTCTGTAAATTTCATAAGTACACACCGTGTACTTTTTGAGTACACTCCGTGTACTCTGTTCCGGCTTGAAGCCATGTGCTGGCCGTGTCCGGGCCACACACATGCTGTATAAGGATGAGGTGGGGGCCGGTTAATTCAGAGTATAGAAAAATTTAAGTACACGCCGTGTACTCAATAAGTAAATGCTGTGTACTTTCTTTTTTTCATTAAATGGACCAGGGTCGCACCTAACCCCTATTTCCATCTTCTTCTCCAGTTTTGACCGTCCGAGAGCGACTGTACGACCGGATCTTCGACGGAGTCCTGCCTCACCGTCTGTTATCCGATTCGAGCATAGTCAGTTGCGTTGGAATCGAAGTAGTGAGTTCTTCCTTCTGCTTTATCCATGTTTCATGATTCCTCCTCGTTTTCATGTTATCGTGGGATGAATGTTTTGTGCGTTTTCTCAGATCTACGTTGTTCTAAGAGGATTTTGTCATCGTGGTTCACGTATATCAATCTCCGAGGATCGAGGTAGGTGGTTTGTGCCTTTTTGTAGAAATTTGATGATTATTTCATGCAATTTCCACCAATACCCATGAATGGGGTATTGCATGTTTCCTGTTTTTCCCTCGTTACTTCCCTTCTTTGCTTGATTGCTTTAGTAGAGGTTATTGCTTGTGATTAGAGTAATTTGGTTGTTCTCAGATTGTTTTTCCATGCTTGTTCTGCTTGTTTGGCATTTTTCCAGTTTCCATGCCTAGTCATAGGATAGTGGAACTGTTGTTTATTTATTACTATTGAGCCTTAGTTGTTATCCAAGTAGTTCTTGAGGTTTACTTGGGACGATATACGCGCGCTGAGCATGTTTAGTTATACTCAGGACTGTGAGAACCTAGAGTAGTAGACCAAAGGGAGAAGTGACGGAAGGGCTTCTCCAGAGTGTCTTTTAATCACGATGCGAGACCAATGGGAGAATTGACGGAAGGTCTTCTCCAGAGTGACTTTTAATTATGACACGATCTATAGGGGGAATTGACGTTGAGTGCTTCCCCAATGAGCCTTCAGCACGATACGAGACTATAGGGGGAATTGACGGTGAGTGCTTCCCCAGAGAGTCTACATACTTACGTAGATGAACCAGAGGGGTGAGACTGCATGTGCCTCCCAGAGGGTTTCTAGTACTCAGAGTTTTAAACATAGGGGTTAGACTGTGAGAGCTACCCAGAGGGTTACCTGTTTTCTTCTTGTTGATGACTGCTTACTTGTGTGCTTTACTTGTTAGAATTGTGGATTTTAGCTGCTTGTTCTTTTCTGTCTACTGCTTCTTGTTTTATTACTGCCATGTATTCATTGGCTGTTAGGCACAAATATTTTGGTGATTGCCTACTGGGATTATATCTCACACCCTATTTGGCCCATGATTTTTGGCACAAGTAGACTATGTTTTTGTAGGTATAGATAAGGGCAAGCACTCTTCTACTTCCGGATCTTGACTACATCATGAGCTGGGGAGCATGGGACCGAGCCGTGGCTCGCGATGCCGAGGAGATTTTTTTTTTCTTTTTCACTTGGTTTCAATTGTATTTCAGCATGTTGTTGTGTTTTCTTTTTTTCCTTAGATACTTGTACCTACTGCATCATTTTCACCATAGTTATATATCTACATTGCTTCCGTTGTTTGGCTTCTGTTGTTATGCATGTCGTTTACTGCTTCCGCTATTTATTGTTGTTTTCTTACCTCGTATACCTTACCGAATGAGGACATAGTTTCCCCACCGAATCACCAAGGCCCTCGCTGCTAGTCGACAGCCTCTGGCGTTTGGGGAAACGCGCTTGAGGTCATGTGGCGAACCAGGTACGGGGCACCAGTAGAGGGGCTCCAGACTCGGGACGTTACAAAGTGGTATCCGAGGAGTTCTTTTCTCTTGTCTTACTGTTTGGAGACTTTATCCTGGGATAGGATGGATTCGATACTTGGTATTAAGTTGTTCCTAGGAGTAGCTAACCCGTGTACAGGGAAAATCCATACTACCTCGTCAATTACAGTTTTCTGGTGTTGATATTTTATGGTTGGTATGTTTTCACCTAGAGTGATTCACATGAATTTTGCGGTTATTGTTTTGATATTTAGGTTCTACTTCTGTCACAACCCGATGATATGAGGGTATTCCATCTCATGCATCATATAGACACTTGTAAGAATCACATTCCATGCATACATTCCATGCCATCTAGGGTGCATTAGCGATTGCATGCTGTTATGATAGACTATGTGTAGATTATGCATGCTGTTGTGATAGTTTCATGATAGATTGTCTGTTGTTATGTTAGAAAACTATTTGATTTTTTTCATTGCTTAATGTGAATTCCAAATTTTGGTTCTTGAGGTGTTATGAGCCCTCACGGATTGGAATTTGGGATCTTTTCGCCTTGTTTTAGTGTTCTGGGATTTTGTGCAGTTTCTGATCTACTGCCCAGAAAAACCCAAAATACACATTGTGTACTTTTTAGATACACACCATGTAGTTTTCAGGCCGTGTCACTGACCGTGTGAGCAGAACACGGTGTCGTGGGAGTAAATTTGGGAACACGCCATATACCATTGACACACGTCATCTGAGTTCAGGGCTGTGTACCCGACCGTGTCACTAACAACACGGGCCGGGGAAGCTCAGGTAGAACACGTCGTGTCGATAGGGAACACACCGTGTTGTATTTCCAGGTAGCCGGCCGTGTCACGAACAACACGAGCCAGCGTTACATTCCATTCCACACGTTGTGTTTGCTCAGAACACGCCGTGTAGTCTTTCCAGGTACCCAGCCATGTCACGAACAACACGGGACAGTGTCGCATTTGCCTATTCAAATCGTGCTTGTTCGGGGCACGCCGTTTAAGGTCCATCCCTGCAGATGGCCGTGTACTCAACAACACGGACCACAGAAGCCTTGTCTAGTGCACGCCGTGTTTGTTTCGAACACGCCGTGTAGTATCGGTTTGAGTCGGACCATGTGGGTTAGACGTGTAAGGGACTTGGGGAGGGGAATAGTTTTCAGGTACACGCCATGTGTGGGGGTCAACACGCCATGTAGTTTGAAGTGTACACGACTTGTAGAGTGAGATTACACGCCCATGTTAGTGGTTTAAGAAGACACGCCGTGTAGTTTTATACACGCGGTGTAGTCGTGTTTTGCAATCTTGTGTGTTTTTCCTCCCCTATTCTCATTTTATACTCTTGTGTTCCTTATCCTTGTTTTCCTGATCTAAGGTGTGATTTTGATCTTTCATAGCTATGCCTCCAAGACATCCTCCGGTCGTACGTATGTCGTCAGGCAGTGATCAGACGCCAGACAGGGCTGATTAGGGACTTCCCGTCGATCCCCCAGCCGAGCCAGCCTAGGCAACAGTTTTTGTACCAGTCGCAGGCGCTAATGTGCAGTTCAGGGAAGGTTTCATGAGGATGATGAAGGCCTTCTAGGGAGCACTGCCTCCTTCCTCGTCTATAGAAGACTTGACGCGGGTCTTTCAGCAGCAGCATCCTCCCACATTCTCGGGGGAGGGAGGACCTTAGGCTGCAGAGTCATGGATGGAAGCCACGCTGACTATCTTCGAGCATCTGGAGATGCCTCTAGAGAGGCAGGTTAAGCTCGCCACCTACATGCACTGAGACTCCGCCAATAGGTGGTGGGACGTGATCTCACAGGTGGGTCAGCAGTAGGCTATGGCTTTGGAGGAGTTCCAGTGCGTGTTCAATGATTACTTCTACCCGGAGACCCTGAGGGCCGATCAAGCCCGGGAGTTCATGAGCTTAGAGAAGGGTTAACTATCTGTCATGGAGTATTCATATCGTTTCACTGAGCTGAAGCATTTTACACCTATTCGGGATGGGAGTGGGGTGTTCTTGGCGAGGAAGTTTGAGGATGGACTCAGGAGGGAGATCCGCTCGCAGGTGAACATATTCCACCTGACTTCTATTACTTCCGTTGTCAACCATGCACTAATTGCAGATCACAATCTGAGATTCTCTGGAGCTGCGAGTTAGGGCGGTTCTACTTTCAGAGCTATCTTCCCATCAGATGTCAACAAGAAGTGTCATTGGGAGCCTACGCGCGGTGATTCGAGGAAGCGAGACACATCATCCGGCAGCCAGGTGACATGATACCAGTGTGGACGGATAGGGAACACGAGGCCGTAGTGCCAGAGAGTCCCTGTGGAGTGCTGATCATGCGGAAAGATGGGTCACCTTTAGCATTTCTGCCGGGTTTTCTCAACTGCAGTAGGTGACTGAGGTTCTTCCATGACTCCTTGTTCAGGAGCAGCCCCACTAGTCTCTCACTAGTCAGGTAACTGGAGTTCTTCCGGCCATTTGGGCCAAGGTGGAGGTCGAGGCCGTGGCAGTCAGCCACCAGTTCCTCAGCACCAGCAGGGAGGTTCAGCTCAGAGTGGTCATTCAGGGGCGCAGGGCCACGGTGCAGGCCAGTCATTTACCGTGGATCAGAATTATCATGAGTATGATCCCGTCCCTTTTGCTGTTTGAGGAATGATTTTAGTAGCCTTAGTTTTATCTTCATCCCTTTTCGATACTGGTGCTACACATAACTATATCTCTATTGCTGTTGTGGGGAGCCATGGACTCTACGTCTTTTCTTATGCCGAGTCGTTGACACTAGACACACCTTGGGAATGGGGACATCTAGTGTACGTTAGTGTAGAGAGTGCCCTCTCGAGATTTTAGGGTATCACTTCTTATGAGATCTCTATGTCTTAGAGATGACAGGCTATAATGTCATCCTTAGCATGAACTGGTTGATTCCCTTCCGGGCAGTCGTCGACTGATATCGCCGTAGAGTCAGTTTCATTTCACCAAAAGGTGAATCTTTCCTTTATAGAGGTGAATGGGATGTTCGGGTGAGTCGGGACAGACTCAAGCATCTTGGGCCAGGAGGAGTGACGGCCCAGATTGCTAGTCTTTATCTGGATGATCAGGGAACACCACAGTTGGACTTTCCTCCAGTGGTGGATCGTTTCAGGGATGTTTTTCCAGAGGAATTTTCAGGTTTGTCTCCAGAGCGTGAGGTAGACTTCTCTATTGAGCACGTGCCAGGAGCGGCACCGGTGTCCATTCCCCCATATAGGATGGCCACACCTGAGTTGTAGGAGATCAAGAAGCAGTTGGAGGAGTTACAAGATAAGGGTTTCATCTGACCCAGTACTTCTCCTTGGGGTTCGCCTGTTCTTTTTTCAAAGAAGGCAGACGGTACCCTTCAGCTTTGTGTGGATTATCAGAAGCTGAACCAGTTGACGGTCAAGAACCGATATCCTTTGCCGAGGATTGATGACCTTTTCGATCATCTTTGTGGAGCCCGGGTGTTCTTGAAAATCTAATTGAGGTCCGGTTATCATTAGTTATGTGTTATACCATAAGATATACCTCTGACAGCCTTCAGGAGCAGGTACGGTCTTTACGAGTATACATTCATGCCTTTCGGTCTCACAAATGCCCCTGCAGTTTTCATGGAACTGATCAACGGAGTGTTCCATCCTTACTTGGATTCCTTTGTTGTAGTCTTCGTGGACGATATCTTGGTGTACTCTCACACTCGACACGACCATGCCACCCATCTTGAGATATTTCTGAGTATACTGAGAGAGCATCAGCATTATTCTAAACTCTCGAAGTGCCACTTTTCGATGGATCAGATTCACTTCTTGGGTCACGTCATCTCAGAGGTAGGAGTATCATTGGATCCAGAGAAAGTGAGATCTGTTGTTTACTGGGAGCATCCAAATAATGTTTTTGAGGTATGTAACTTCCTAGGGCTGGATGGATACTACAGACGCTTCATTCGGGACTTTTCTCATCTAGCAACACCTTTGACAGGTCTGACCAAGAAGGGGGAGAAGTTCTTATGGTCAGATTCTTGTGAGTCAGCCTTTCAGGAGATGAAAGGGAGGTTGACGTCAGCACCGATACTTGTCTTACCAGAGCTAGGCAAGAGATACACTATTTACTATAATGCTTCGGGTATCGGGATGGGAGCTGTGCTTATGTAGGGAGATGGAGTCGTTGCATATGGGTCTCGGCAGCTGAGGCCACATGAGAGGAACTACCCTACACATGATCTAGAGTTGGAAGCTATTTTTCATGACTTGCGCTGTTGGAGACACTATCTTCTGGGAGAGCACATTGTGGTCTTCACTAACCACAAGAGTCTCAAGTATATCTTCACTCAGCGTGATATGAATCTGAGGCAGCGCAGGTGGGTTGAGCATCTACAGTATTTTTACATCGAGCATGCCTATACGCCGGGAAAGGGCAACGCTGTGGCAGATGCATTAAGTAGGAGAACTCATATTCAGGCAGTTCAGGTGGCCAATCGTGAGTGGCAACTGATGGCTCTGTTCTCTGAGATGCATCTAGAGGTGCATGACAGATAGGGACATACCTTTCTATCTTCGGTAGCTGTTACCTCCATGCTACTTGATTGAGTACGGATGAGGCAGCTATCAGACTTAGAAGGCTCAGTCCTGCGGGAGAGTGTGTCCGGAGGGAAACCTCTTCTTGGACGGATAGAGGGTGAGGATGAGATCTTACATTTCCAAGTACGCATATGGGCACCAGTAGACATACGCGAGGAGCTGATGCAGGATTTCCATTCCTCAGTTTGGGCAGTTCATCCTGGCGTCACCAAGAAGTATCGGGATCTTCATCGCTAGTACTGGTGGCCAGGTATGGAGAAGGATGTTGCTGGTTTTTTCATGAGATGTTCTACTTGTCAGCAGGTGAAAGCAGAGAATCAGCGACCAGTAGGACTTTTACAGCCGTTACCCATTCCAGAGTGGAAGTGGAATGATGTTGCGACGGACTTCGTGACCGGGTTGCTGAGATCACCTCGAGGGAACGATGTTGTTTGAGTTGTCATCGATATGCTTACAAAGGTTGCTCACTTCTTTCCGATCAAGGAGACCTTAAGTGTTGATGATCTGGGATGACTTTACATCAGAGAGATCGTTCATCTGCATAGAGTTCCGCGCCCTATTGTTTCAAACAGAGATGTGTGCCTTACCTCTCGATCCTAGCAGGGAATTCAGAAGGCCTTGGGTACAGAGGTACTTTTGAGTACAGCTTACCATCCCCAGACTGATGGCCAGTCCGAGAGCACGATCCAGGTGCTTGAGGATATGATCTGAGCATCCATCCTTGACTTTGGCGATTCCTGGGAGAAGAATATTCCTCTGGTGGAGTTCGCTTACAAGAACAGTTTCTAGGCGACCATTCAGATAGAACCATATTAGGCTTTGTACGGTAGGCCATGTCAATCACCCTTATACTGGATGGAGGTAGGAGAGGCAGCTTTGCTAGAAACTCTTCTTGTACAGGAGCCTTCAGAGAAGATAGAGCTGATTCGGAAGAGGATGTCTACAGCACAGTCTCAACAGAAGTCTTATGCTGATCAGCGGAGATGACCTCTAGAGTTCGAGGTCAGTTATTGTGTTTTCCTACGTGTCACACCTAGGTTGGGACACAAAAGGATTCGGAGATTGGGTAAGCTTTCGCCGCAGTATGTCGGGCAGTTTGAGGTTTTGGAGAGAGTGGGGCCGGTCGCCTATTGATTTAAGCTACCTTAGAGGTATCGGTCCATGCACGACGTCTTCCACATCTCTCAAATCCGATGTTACTTTTTAGACTCATCTCACATCATTCAGCCTGAGGAAGTCGAGTTTGAAGCAGATCCGTTGTTCGAGGAGCATCCTATCCGGATTGTCGATCATTGTACGAAGGTTCTCCGCGGGAGGTCTGTTCCTCTGGTATGAGTGCTATGGCAGCACGAGCGAGTATAGGATGAGACCTGGTAGAGGAAGGCCGATGTACGATCACAGTGGCCGAAGCTATTTGTGGACTCTTCTTCTCCACCTCGTTAGGGAAATTCGGGGATGAATTTCTTTAAGGGGGGAAGTTTGTAAGAACCCAGATCTTCGTTCAGGTATGTTTTCAATTTTTCTGTAGTTTTTACAGAAAATAAATTTTCGGGAAATTTCAGAAGTACATGTCGTGTACTTTTTGAGTACACGCCGTGCACTCTGTTCCGGCTCGAAGCCGTGTGTTGGCCGTGTCTGGGCCACACACACGGTGTGTAAGGATGAGGTGGAGGCCGGCTAATTCGGAGTACGGAAAAATCGAAGTACACACTGTGTACTCAAGAAGTGCACACCATGCACTTTATTTTTTTCATTAAACAGACTGGGGTCGTGCCTAACCCTTATTTCCATCTTCTTCTCCAGTGTTCGACCGTCCGAGAGAGAACGTACGGCTAGATCTTCGACGGAGTCCTGCCTCGCCGTCTGTTCTCTGATTCGAGCATGATCAGTTGCGTGGGAATCACAGCGGCGAGTTCTTCCTTTTTCTTTAGCCTTGTTTCTTGATTCCTCCTTGTTTCCATGTTATCATGGGATGAATGTTTTGTGCGCTTTCTCAGATCTATGTTGTTCTAGGAGGATTTTTTCATCGTGGTTCACGTATATCGATCTTCTAGGATCGAGGTAGGTGGTTTGTGCCTTTTCGTAGAAAGTTGATGAATATTTCAT
The DNA here is from genome assembly GCA_963277665.1 of Viscum album. Taxonomy (NCBI): domain Eukaryota; kingdom Viridiplantae; phylum Streptophyta; class Magnoliopsida; order Santalales; family Viscaceae; genus Viscum; species Viscum album. The sequence goes on from OY728119.1 coordinate 1,658,348,541, forward strand.
GCAATTTCCACCAATACCCTTAAACGAGGTATTGTGTGTTTCTTGTTTTTCCCCTTGTTACTTTCCTGCTTTTCTTGATAGCTTTAGTAGAGGTTATTGCTTGTGATTAGAGTAATTTTGTTGCGCTCAGATTTTTTTTCCATGCTTGTTCTGCCTGTTTGGTGTTTTCCAGTTTCCATGCCTAGTCGTAGGATAGTGGAACTGTTGATTATTTATTACTGTTGAGCCTTAGTTGTTATCCAAGTAGTTCTTGAGGTTTACTTGGGATGATATACGCGCGCTGAGCATGTTTAGTTATACTCAGGACTGTGAGAACCAAGAGTAGTAGACTAAAGGGATAATTGACGGAAGGGCTTCTCCAGAGTGGCTTTTAATCACGATGCGAGACCAAGGGGAGAATTGACGGAAGGTCTTCTCCAGAGTGTCTTTTAATTATAACGCGGGCTATAGTGGGAATTGACGTTGAGTGCGTCACTAGAGAGCCTTTAGCACGATACGATACTATTGGGGGAATTGACAGTGAGTGCTTCCCCAGAGAGTCTGCTTACTCACGTAGCTAAACTAGAGGGGTGAGACAATGTGTGCCTCCTAGAGGGTTGCTAGAACTTAGAGGTTGAACCATAAGGGTTAGACTGTGAGAGCTACCCAGAGGGTTACCTATTTTCTTCTTGTTGCTGACTACTTACTTGTGTGCTTTACTTGTTAGAACTGCGGATTTTAGTTTCTTGTGCTTTTCTGTTTACTGTTTCTTGTTTTATTACTGCCATGTATTCATTGACTGTTAGGAACAAATTTTTGGGTGATTTCCTACTGGGATTTTATCTCACACCCAGTTTGGGACATGATTTTGGGCCCAAGAAGACTATGTTACTGCAGGTATAGATAAGGGAAAGCACCCTTCTACTTCAGGATCTTGACTGCATCGGGAGCTGTGGAGCATGGGACCGAGCCATGGCTCGCAATGATGAGGAGATTATTTTGTTTTTCCATTGCACTTGGTTTCAGTTGTATTTCAGCACGTTGTTGTTTTTGCTGTTTTCCTTAGATAGTTGTTCCTTCTGCATCATTTTCACCATAGTTATATATCTACATTGCTTCCGTTGTTTGGTTTCTGTTGTTATGCATGTCCATTACTGCCTTTTCTGTTTATTGTAGTTTTCTTACCTTGTATAACATACCGAATGAGGTCATAGTTTCCCCACCGACTCACCAAGGCCCTCGCTATTAGTCGACAGACTCTGGCATTCGGGGAAACATGCTTGAGGTCATGTGGTGAACCGGGTACGGGGCACTAGTGGAGGGGCTCCGGACTCGGGATGTTACATTAATGGTCTTGACCTTTTCCTCCATTTCCTAGAAAATTTTATGACCTACCAGTTTGTGTTCCCCAAATTAAACACAACATTCAATTGTTTGGCACCGCTTCCCATAATGGGCATCATTTTGATCCATTTGGAATCATGAGTGGAAAGTGTTATTTATTGAGTACATGAGGAGATGAATATATTTCTCTCATCCTTCATTATGGTCAATTGAGAATTCTGTCAACATGTCCCCACATATTCTAAATAGTCCTCTCAGATTGGGCATTAGGTTGAGGGTGATAATTTGTACTAATATTAAACTCAGTATTTAAATCTTGTTGGAGACACTTCCAGAACATAGATGAAAATATTGGATCTCGACCACATAAAATTGATAATGGGGTCGAATGTATCCTCACCACTGATATAATGTATATCATTTAAATTTTACCTTGTTATAAAATCTATAAAATTGCAATAAAGTTTCCAGTTTTCATAAGGCGGTCCACCACAACCCATATATAATTATTTTCTATTGATTTATTAAGAATAAAAGCTACAAATTCCTTTGTGGTTTTCCCTATGTCCATGTAGGTAAGGGTAATGTATTCATCATCCCCATGGGGTTTTTTCTTTCTTCCTTCACGTACAAACATAGAAGACATCATGATGTATTTTTTGTGATCTTTTACTTCATATTATGCCAGCAATAGTTCTCTTGGGAATCTTAATACATCTTTGTGATTCCTATATGTATGGAGAATGTTGAAATATGTGCATCATCCAACAAATCCATCATTAACTCAGGATTTTTTGGTAAAAATTGTTGGGACCCAAATCCCACAAGACCTTCTTCATTAAAATTGAACTTTTAGGTTTTCCATTTTATTATAGATTATTATTTATTCTAAATTCTCACATAATATCTTTAAGCACCCTCAATTATCTCCAAAAGGGATTGTTGACAAACAATTTATGAAATTATTGATGATATTCCATCCATTATGACTCTCAAGTCCATAATTTTCATATCTATAATGATTTGAACTTACTAAAGTCTTATAAATATTAGAATTGTGGGATCTTTTCTTCATAGAACCTATAATAGTTTATTTTATTTCCCAATATGGTGTTGAATTGAGAATTTATAGTCCTTGATCATCTTTAAGAATAATCATTGGTGCATATTCACCTCTTTTTATGTGAATATATACTTGAGGTTTTGTGATCATTATATATTTCACAATTATCTTTTAAGTAATAATGGTGCCATTTTTTCAAATAGAATAAAACTATGGGAAAAAAGATCATATATTCGGAATTTATATTCATGAAATTTCAACTTTCATTAATCATAGGCTATCACCTTTTCATTTTTCATTAACACACAACCCAATCCCTTCTTCAAAGAATCTATGAATACCATAAAATGTTCTAAAACCTTAGGTAGTGTGATTACTGGTGTAGTGATAAGCCTCTATTTCAGTTCCTTAAAACTATATTCAAATTTAGAATTCCAATAAAACATGAATCCTTTTTGAGTTATCATGGTTTGAGGTTTTGACAATAATAAAAAATTTCTCAAAAAATTGATGATAGTACCCAGATAATCCAAGAAAACTACAGATATTTATCCCATATGCTGGCCTCATCCATCCATCAATAGCTTATATCATTCAAGGGTCCACATATATCGCATTACTTGTGCTAATATTCCCCAATAATGAGACTTCCTTCACCCTAAACTCACATTATTGGTATTTGGAATAAATATTCTCCTTTTATAAGTTATTTATCATAGTTATCATTTAATCCTAATGATACTCCATTATTTTTTAGTATATTAGAATATCATATATAAAAACTAAGGTAAAATTTTCAAGGTTATCTCTAATGTCTTAATTCATCAATTACATGAATATTACTAGAGAATTAATGTGTCTGGATAGAATTAATATGAACTAATACTGCATGTACCTTGAAAAAAAAGAATTATTTGTGATATCCTTCTTATTCACCATTATAAGGTAATATCCTAGATACAAATCCACAATGGAGAACTATTATAATACACATAGTAGATCAAAAAATTCATCATTCTATGGTATATGATACTTGTTCTTTGTCATAATATTGTTGACCTCAGTATAATCAAGGAAAAGGTGGAGTGACCCATCCTTCTTCTTGATGAAGATGAATGGTGCACCCCATTGTGACGTACTTGGTTATTTGATCCCTTTCTCCATATTATCTTATGGTTGTTTCTTCATATCCTCATTTTAAAAAATAGCCATTATATATATAATTGTGGGTAACAGTAACACCCAATTAATAAGCTCGACTAAAAATGCAACTTCTCAGCTATGAGGAAGACCCAGAAATACATAGAGAAACACTTCTTCAGATTCCCCCACAATGGGAATGTCTTTATGTTGGATCCATTATTTATACACAAACATTTGATATAGATACATTTTTTCATATGGAAATAATATCAATGCATTATATTTTGGTTCTAAAGAAGAATCATCTAACTCCTTCCACTTATACAGAACCTGGGGTTGATTTGATATACAGAGAGTGATTTCCAACTCAAATAAATTTATAGTAGATTTATTCATTGAAATAAAATCTATACAAATAATTACATTAATTCCAAAAAAAAGGAATATGGCCTTGTTTTGTGGGATGTTCAGACCAAAACTTTTTACATGGGAGGATTTATATACATGGGAAACAAAAATTGACCCATTTTTTATTTTCAATGATATTTCTACATCCATGTTGTTTGGTGGTTTTTGAATAGTTTGACTAAACATTATTGATATGGAGAAATGAATTAAAACATAATAAAAAATTACATTGCCTATTATTTAATGAATAACTAGCATACTGATATCCACTTCATTTTTCGGAATCCACCTTAGTATTTGTGTTGGAAAATTCTCTCCCTTGCTACCTTAGAGGTTTATCATTGTCTTAAACAACCCATGGATAAGGGAAATCATTTTCAATGTGCCATGGTTCCTTGAAGTTGAAGTAATGAACAATTCACTAAGGGTTTACTAGAGAATTAATCTCCACCAATGCATTACTGTGTTTCTCCGATCGACAATTGCTATCTAAGAGTCCTTCATTCCAGAACTTAAATGATTCCCTCATTCCCTTTATAAAATTTCTTCGGTTCTTCTTTCCGCAACTTTGAAACCTTTGATTCTGAATTTTTCACAAACTATTTGATTTTTCTATTAGACCACTACAATTAATCTATACATTCTTCTTTTATCCACATGATATCTTTATGGTTCTTCAATCTCCATTTTGAGTTTGAGTGCACATCAGACATTTTCCACTTTTCTATCAATGTCTTAGATTAGTTGGTATTTTCTTAATGTAGTTGCTATCTCACTGAATAAGCTGGAAACCATTTGTTTATGGCTAATAACAAACAAAAATGCATATCATGAAGATCTTGTAATTTTTTCCTTGTATTCCAGGATATATTCATGATATTTGTTTCATGAGGGAAACGAAATCCCTTTTAATTTTACGTCCGAGAGTGCAAGGAAAAAATATATCAATTTTTTTGGAATTCATTCCACCCCATCATTTTTTATTTTTTTTCATGCTTAGTATTCATCATCAATGTACATCACAGATCAGTTTCTCCATCTATATGATAAATAGACACTAAAACCTTCTCTTGTTTGTAACGATGAAGGATGGAGAAGATCGTCTCAATGTAGTAGATCCATTTTTCCATGATTATTGGATTATATTATACAATGATAGTCTGATACCTTTATCACATAAAGGACCCAATTGCATATTTTTCTATCTTAATGTGATTTAGTCACTCATATTGATCTTTGTTTCTATTCAAAACATGAGTCTCCTTAGAGATTATATTCACAATTTTTATGATTACTACTCCCATTGGGTTGAGAATCTTTTTGTAATAGTCATCACATTACCATTACCATTGGTTGATTACCTAATTATATTAATTTATATAAAATGTGTATAAAACAGAGAAAATATGGATCACAAATTATATATTATTAAACATCGAAACGGGAGTCCAATGAAATTAAAACAATAAATAATAAATGAAATTTATTTCCTTTAATTATAAATTTCTAGGCTTTAATATATGTTATCCATGATCAATATGATAACATATATTCTTATGGGTATTGATATTTTCCTTTAATAATGGTTCATAATGAGCTTTTGAAAATAAAAAATCATATCCCACTATGAGTTTCAGAATAGGTGTACATCAAGGATGGTTTTATGTCCTAATTCTTAGTCGAGTCTATCTCAACACAATGTTTTTGGGGTTTACACCTATGTATATTTATACCAGATCCAAATCTGCATGTATTTTATAAAAAGGAATGTATTTTCTATATAAACCACTTAATCTATAATTACCATAAATTTGGGATGTTTTCTTATAACTATCCTTATAATTGTGTCTTTATCTATAGATTTATAATAATAATCCCAAAAATAACAAAACATATCATTTGACACTTATAATATCAACTATCCCCTTTATTAAAAATTTATAAATGATTTATTACATAAAATTACACATAATACAACCTGTAATATCGAAACGTGGATGATATTTGGGAATTAGTTATATTATATAGAAAACATAAAAAATTCAATACATCATCTTTATTGAAATATTCTTTATTATGATTATTCTTAAAACTAGATGGGATCACCTAGAGACATACATATGAATTATGTGATCTATAAATCCCAATATGTTAGAAACATTGAATAACAAAAAGAATGTAATACACGTTAGACAATTGGAATATCTATAGTGCATAAAAGGAGTGATAATCATAAAAGTAAATATTACAGAAATTAATATATTCATAATTATAAAGTCAATATGGGAAATGTGTAATCTACATAAAAAAATACACCATAAACCAAGGGTATGGATAACATCCAGCACATCATGATAGATAATGACACGTGATAGATTAGGCTAACTACCCAGTACCTTTAATGGCATCTCATTGACTAAAAAATTACCCAATTCATTGGAGTGATATATAATTTCAGGTGCAACCAACACATTCATTTAATTTTCATGCCTATGAATTCAATATATATCATAAAATATTGAATAAATTTTCATCAGTTATTTTCCAAAATCATGGATTGTGATATAAATTTATGTATATCACCAATAAAAGTAGTATAAGTTTACAAATTTGAATACACCTGATAATAAAATGTTATGGTATTCACAATACAATTTCTTTGGCATAATATATCCCATTAAAACTTCGACAACATATTGATTTCACGTAACGATTCATAAAATGGGTTGATGAGAGAAAACGAGGTCTCTCAAAAGTTGAAAATAAAATGGACATTAATAGGGACATGGAAGAACATATCACAACATTATGAATTTGAAATAATAGGTATAATATAAATAAGATACATGAATACAGAGGAAATATAGAGGATCCCCTTGAGTATGGCATAAAAATTTTCAAATTACATTTATTTTAATATATATAATATCATTTATTTTAAAATTTCATTAATAAGGTATTTGCTGCATCATCATTGTGTCATAAATATTTTTTTATTTAATATCTACAAATTATAAATATAATAACCTGATTTTGGAAATAATTTTAGATTTCTAATTAATATTTATAGTTTAAGAGATCATTTATATAAACCAAATTAAAAAAAATTAGTTAATCGATACATGATTCTATTATATTTCCCTTTTCATTAAATTAATTATTATAAAAGGCATTTATCACACCCATGTGGATCCATGGGGTCCTCAATTAGATCCAAGGATGTACACAACCGAAAATATCTCATCCAATAGGAATATGACATGTGTTAGGGTTGTTTTATATTATTATTAAACGATTTTTACCCTTATTTACCTGATTTTCCCTTTAACCATCCTAAATAACAATAATTACTGAAAATACTATTCATAATGTCCAAAAAATAAAAGGTACATATTTAAAGTATTTAGACCTTTTTATTCCAAATATGGAATATATTTCTCCAAATTAAAATCACAAAAGTTGAATTAATTAATTTAAAAATAATTCCCACTGTCAAAACCAGAAAGTGGGTTTTTAAGAAGTATAAAATATCAAAATATTGTCATGTATTTATGTCCAATTTAAATGTGAAATTACATCCAACAAACATAATTAGATTAATTTAAAAATAAATTATTCAGTTAAACTTTACAACCAATGAAATGTACAATATAACTATATAAATAAATTAGATCAAAATGTAGTTTTTAATTAAAAGGAATCATTCATCCTTATTCATAAAAATATGGATTTTATTAGAAATATACCAAACTTTCAAATGAAGTAAATTTATATGAACCTATTCCAAAGGAGAAGAATATTTTCTCAAATAAAACATAAAATATTTTAAAAAAGGGGTTTCCCTCAAAAGGCGGTAAAATGACCTTTTAAAAATGTTAGAGTATTTTATGCTTAAAACTGGATTAATTCTCATTTTAAGAATAAAAAACTCATTGGATAAACGTATAAACATTTAAAAAATATATAAAATTATAATATAGTAAATTTTGTTAATTACTTACAATACAATGACTAGGCATTAACTACAATTTAAAATAATAATAATAATATTTAATTATTTTTCATTAAAACTCAGTGTTGTGTGTAAAGTAAAATTTTAGGGAAACTCATTGTTGTGTGTCAGGTATGCTATCACACATTTTCCCCCTTTAAAATAGAATTAATATTAAATTCAAAAATACTAATAGATATGAAAATGTATTATTCTATAAATTCCTAGGATGTTACAATAACTTTTTATACCAGATAATATTCAAATATGACATCACATCACCAGTTTGTTATTAGTTCATTAAAATTGATGTTCCTTGGGCTTTATATTCAATTAGTCATGCATGTTTTGGTATAATGGTTTTTTTATTCACCTTGGTCATATTTTTAACATATAAATAATCATAATAAATACATACATTTCATATTATTCATTATATATAATTTTATAACCATTCATATAATGTGGAAATGAAAAATGAATTAGGACACATCATGGGGACAATAGTACATACATATGCATGAGTAATGTTTTCACATTTTGATGACTGTATAAAAAGAAAGTTAAATAGTAAATCACCATCATATAATCGTAATTTTAAGATATATCTCCCTTAAATATATTCTAATGTTTATTCATATTCTGTATAAATAGAGTAAAAATCACATCACTTCATAGATGTGGTTTTCAAGACATACACATGATCTTTGATATCATATTACAACTTATGGGAGGGTAATAAGGTAGATTAAATTTTATATTTAATGAATCATAATAAATTTATATAAATCATATATATTAATTAAATACATCTATAAAAATACCCATGAGATGCATTGATAAAAAATAAAATTCATCGTTCATGGGGATCATTGTTCACAGGCACGCAAGATGCTATTTCATTTTTCACTAGGATGGAAAATTATTAGATAATGGTTTTTATAAAAATGTAATACCATTTAAGTAAGAAAATTATATGTGAGTGTCTATATAAATAAGGTTAATTAATATTTTTATTAGGCATAATAATAGATAAAATAAAATGATTTAATGCATACGATAGCCTCTTCTAAATGAATATTCATTTTGATCACCAGTTAAGGACCCTTGGTTAATTCTTTTAAAATTTCAAGAACATTTATACTCTATTCAGGAACATTTATAAGGGTTCTTGATAGATTTTTTCAATCCAATGTTCTTAGTAATATGTGTAGAAGATGGGATAGTAGGTTCTTTTTGTAAGTGAGATGGGTGGAAATATTGTAAATCCATGAAAGATAAATATATAATATTTGTATTTCTCATATAAAATAAAAAAAATGAGAAAATAAATTAATATATTTAGTGTAAGCTAATTTTTTTTACCGATAATATTTATACAAGTTTATCTTAAACTATGAATCTTATCACCTATTTTTACCATCTTGTTATCTCTCATAACCTTAACCTTAAAAATAATGCTTTCACGTTTGAAGACGATAAATGTAATTATAAAAATTCTAGCTGGCATATAATTGAACCATTCATGGTTTCCAAGATTATATCCCATACAGTTTAAAACATATAGTAGTTTTTAATAATTTTGTATTTAAATTTAATTATTTCATGTTAAATACCATTTATTGTAATTTTTGTGACTATTTAATAAAATTTGGAATTCAAGGAATCAATATAATAATGATATTGGAATATAAATACTTAATAAATAATTAATAATTTATAATTTTTTATTAAATTAATGGACTATAAAAATTTATTCAAATCATATTAAGTTTAATGATTTAAAAATCATTCCCTTGATTATTCTACAATTTTAAAAAGGAATGTATCGATGATGTTTTAATGGTATATGTAAATATAACATAAATAATAGTTTAAAAAAATAATATATTTACTATAGTTGAATATTAATTATATTTTTAGTCAATATTCAGTCACATTCCTTTTTAATCACTAACCATATAATGACAATATAATAACTAAGAGAGAGTGACGTTTTGTAGTTATCCATTACATAAAATAATATAAAGGCTATAATCAATGTATATTGGAAAAAAATGTAATATTTTAAAATATAGGAGGATTGTGGTCTAAATAATCACTTCTAATGAAATAAAAGTAATTTTTGGATTTATTTTCAGACATTATCCCATAGTTTTAATATCCTTTATGCTATTTACCCATTACTATAGTGATAAAATTTATCATTTTCACTATTAATTTTCACTTAAAAAATAAGTATATCTTATTACATTATTTCAATATTTTGAATCAAAATTTGAAATCCATTTTGTAACGCCCCGACCCCAGCTACCCAGAGTCGGTGCATTAATTACATAACATTGGCATGATCACAAGAAAGATCAAATCCCAAAAGACCGATTGGTTTAGTAGCCTTGGAAACACTAGATATAATCATAAAGTTTTACATTACATTTCAAAGTGAAAAAAACTACTACAACGACAAAGTCTTCATATCCACACTATTAATCCCTCATAATATCCCTGCAAGTCATTCATAATTTACTTCTTCACTACCTGGGAAAAATAAAACATAGAAAAGGGGTGAGCTCAAATGCCCAGTAAGGATAACAATATAGCGGAACATTCAAAATAAGCCTAAACATTTAAGGCAATGAATTACTAAAACAAAAGCCTTTTAAAATTGAACTTCAATATAGTATGGCATAAATAAAATGAAATAATGCCATTTACTTTTTCACATGGATATTCTACTAATCGAATAATCACATGCAATATCAATAACCAATTTCATAATTATGGAATGCATAATGCCAGACTATCATAACCACATAGCCAAGGCCTCGTGCCAAGACTACAAATAAGATTTTGTCAAGGCCTTGTGCCAAGACACTAGTTTGTCTCATGAGACCTACCGATGCATCGAGGAGCTATAGCGGGCTCCACCCGTCACTTATTAAGTCCAATGCATTCCCATATGAAAAGGTTTAAACATAACATAAACATTCGTATTAAAACTAGCATACGAAATGTCAATAATTTCACCATAAACTATGAATGGTATAAAAATAGCACATCCACAGTCAAACATATCACAAAACCTTCAATACAATATAGAAGTTTTGTATCATAATAAATCAACTTCAAATAATCTTAAAATCCATCAGAGGATGTTGACGTAGATGAAATCAAAATTCTTTTTAAAGAAGTATCTCCTTTTATTTTGAAATCATTTAAGGTCCATATAAAATAAAACATTTTCTTTGAAAATATTCTTATAAGCTTGTATGGAAAGCTTCGACGATTTTATAACGGCGGAAAATAACCGCACCCGCCGTATAAGTTAAAAAAAGCATTCTTACCTCAATTCTGTCGAAAAGGTTAAAAAGGACCTTGTTTTGAAAACGACGGAAAGATTCCTTTATAAACCTCTTATAAAAAGTCAAACAAGGGTATAAATGACTTTAACCCATATTCTTGTAAATAGTAAAAATGTTTTGAAATACATTTCGAAGAAACATGGATGTGGATGATAAAGAGATCCCAGTAGATTATTACGTATAATACAACCTCGGATAATGAAGAGATTGTGAAATAACCCTTACCAGTTTGGTAACTTATGAAACATACAACCCATGAAAGAGGTATCATACAATGAATATGTAAGTACACATAAATTAGAGTGTATTACACAAAGGATATAATTATGGGCAGTATATACACCACACAAAAGGTAATGGTGGCAATATGGCATGAATCTCACGGGAATAAGGAGTGAGATGAAAACCCCTTACCACGTTAATCAACTGAGTCGTATGGACAAAAGTTAATAACCACCAAATTATTTACAGAATAACATGAATATTATAATATATATCAAATGCCAGTACACAATACACCACTTTCAATAATTTAGTGGCGAATAATGGAAATCTCACGGAATTGAATGTGAGATAAGAAAAATCCCTTACCTTGTACTTTTCCTTGGTTGGGGTAGGTTAAACTCCTGTATAATGGTGAAATAGTTGTTATTAAATTATAAAAGAATCATATATATTAATATGATATCATATATGATCTTTTAACATTGATTTGTTAATAATATCTTAGAATTATCGTCGTTTCGGGAGTTAACTTACTAATTTTCATTTATATGTTTTGTTACATAAGCCATGGTTGTTGTATCTTATTCATATCCAGAATGATATACAGTCCTTAAACATCATTTTTAAATCATCAAATGATAATTATACTTGAATGGATACGATGGAGAATGAATCTCATCGCGTTCGTGGAGACGGTAGTCCGTACGTACGCACGAGCGACAATATCATTCTTTTGATATTAAAATAATATATAAATGGATGGTATATCATATATACAGAATCATTAACATGTTATATTTATTATTTACATGAGTTACACATCATTATTATACCCATCCAAATAATATTATATTGAATAACAATTACACCACGACGTGGAGACGGTAAGCCGTACGTACGCACGTATGGTGACATGTTATTCAAAGGGTGGATAGAATACTGAATATGATTGTACCATATTTATAATAACATCACAGTATATGTGAGATACTGGAGTTATTATTTCAGAATGGTAAGAACAAAGGAAGAAGAAGTGGAAGAAGAAATGAACTTAGAAAAGGGTGGTGAAATCATTACCTCTTCTTCGGGTTCTTCCTTTTGATTTGATCAAAAAGTCTCCTTAGGTTGGCTTTCTGATCAAAATAAGGCCTCTAGGTTGTAGTGAGGGATGTTGGGAGAGTATTTGGGCAGAGTTTGGCCGAAACAAAAGGCTTTGAAGGTGTGAAGAAATGAGAAGGAGGAGTGCCCTTTTATAAGAGGGGTGAGGGGCACCTTTGGAAAAGTTAGAAATATTAATTTATAATAAATTCATATTCGGTTTCTAATGGCTCCAAAGCTTATTATTCAAAGGTTAAGGTGGGGATAAGTCGCAAACCACTCAACCAATAGAATTTATACAGGTTTGGGTACTTATATTAACCTTATCTTTAAGTATTAACTCTAAGTTAATTAGTTTCACTTTTACAATGTCTCTTTGTATTTTTATATAATATGGTTAATAAACTTACTATATACATCCAAGCGACCCCCAAGTGGTACATTAATGATGAACCTATCATGATATAAGTCTCTTGGCCGAAACTTAGATTTTTAGGAATTTAATATCAATTAATAATATAATATTTGTTTTAAGAACTCTTTTATGTCAATTTTGACACTATTCAATAGTTGATTTTTTTGAAACTCATAACAGATTGATTACTTCGAACAAAGTCAATTATATCAATCCTAATATATCATATTATCCTATAAAATTAGTTTAATGCATTAAAAGTTTCATATTATATTTATTTGGGTATTTATAATATCAATTATTTTAATTTTTCACTATTATAGTAATTACTGCATCATCATTGTGTCATATATAAAATAAATTATTTAATGTCTAAAAATTATAAATAAAATATCATTATGTAGGAAATATTTTTATCTTTCTAATGAATATTTATAATCTAAAATCCAACATATATAACCCTATGTAACAATTGTTGTTCTAAAAGATATATGCTTGTGTCATTTTTGTATTCATTTTAACTTAATTAAAATAAAGTGTCATTATCACTTACAAGTGGATCCATGGGATCCCCAAATTGACACAAAGATGCCCATGGTCGACCATGTATCAACCAATAGGGTTAAGACACGTTTTAGGGTAATTTAGTATTATTATAATATTATTTTTTAACCCTTATTTACCGGATTTACCCTTTAACCATGGTAAATAAAATATTTACCGCAGTAATTATTCAAAATGTGTAAAAATAAAAGTTACCTATTTACACAATTTGAACATCCTGATTCCAAATATGGAATCCATTTTCCTAAATTCAAAACACATAAGTGGCAGAAATTAATTTAAAATTAATTTCCGCTGTCAAAACAAAAAGCGTGTTTTTAAGAGATAATAACTATCAAAAGATTGACACTTGTTTATGTTCGGTTTAATTGTAAAATTATGTCCAATGATAAACATTAAATTGAATGATAAAAATATATTCTAAATATAATTTAAAACCACTCAAATTCATAATTTATCACTATTAATTATTTTGATTAAAAAAGTTGTTTTTAATTAAAATTTAGAAATTTTCACTATTCATCAAAATATGAAAGTTATCCGAAATGTACCAAAATTTCACCCTAGGCTAATTTTGATATTCCGAATCCAAAAATGAAGTCCATTTTGAAATATAGAATATATATGATTTCAAAAAGTAGGTATTACTATTCACAACGGCTAGTTTAATTAGTTGTGGTGTGTGTTAGAACTCGAGGTTGCGTACAACACACGCTATCGCATTATTCGAAGGGAAACATACCGTAGAAGCTTGGGGTGTTACATTCTCCCCTCCTTCAAATAATTGCGTCCTTGCAACTTCTAGGGTATTACTGCATAAAAAGACTCGGGTGGTTCTTCATCATAAGTTCCTCGGGTTCCCACGTTGCCTCTTCCATCTTATGATTTCTCCACAAAACTTTTACCAGACGCGTCGTCCGGTTTCTCAGTACTTGTTCTCTTGTATCAAGAATCCTGACGGGCTCTTCGCAATAAGACAGATCGGGTTCTAGTTCTAATTCCTCATAGGTGAGTACATGCGTCGGATCAGGCATGTATTTCCTCAATAGAGATACGTGGAACACATCGTGAACTTTGGAGAGACTTGGCGGCATTGCCAATCGGTAAGCTACAACCCCAATTCGTTCTAGAATTTCGAAAGGTCCGATGTACCTGGGACTCAATTTACCTTTCTTACCAAAACGTATGACTCCCTTCCACGGAGATACCTTCAGAAAAACATGATCACCGACTTGAAATTCCAAATCCTTCCTTCGATTATCGGCATAGCTCTTCTGCCTACTTTGAGCTGCTTTGATGTGATTTTGGATTACTTTCACCTTTTCCACCGTTTCCTCCACCAGCTCTGGGCCTACAAGTTTTCTTTCACCAACGTCATCCCAACAGGTTGGTGTACGACATCTCTTTCCGTATAATGCTTCATATGGTGCCATCTGTATACTCGAATGGAAGCTATTGTTATAGGAAAATTCTACCAGTGGTAAATATTGATCCCACATACCCTGAAAGTCAAGTGAGCAAGATCTCAACATGTCTTCTAAGGTTTGAATAGTCCGTTCTGATTGTCCGTCTGTCTGAGGGTGGTAAGCAGTGCTCAAATGAAGTTCTGTATCCAGGGATTTCTGAAGACTTTTCCAGAATCTTGAAGTAAAACGGGGATCACGATCAGAAACAATTGATAGGGGTACTCCATGAAGTCTCACAACTTCATTAATGTATAGTCTTGCTAGACGTTCCAGGGGTAGATCTTCTCTTATAGCAAGAAAATGTGCTGACTTGGTAAGACGATCAACAATAACCCATATTGCATCGTTCCTTCTAGGAGTATTCGGTAGCCCCATGACAAAGTCCATCGTAACATTGTCCCATTTCCACTCCGGTATGGGAAGAGGTTGCATGACTCCTCCAGGCTGTTGCCTTCCAGCTTTCACTTGTTGACAAACCATACATCTTGACACAAAATCAGGAATCTCCCTCTTCATGTTGTCCCACCAAAAATGTTCCTTCAAATCTCTATACATTTTGGTGCTCCCAGGGTGTATAGAGAAATTGGAACTATGAGCATCATCCAGCAATTCCCTTTTTAGATCAGGTATATTGGGAACACAAAGTCTCTTCCCGAATTTCAAAATTCCATCTTCATACACAAAGTCTCTCAATCTCCCATCATTCACAGCTTTAATCTTCTTTTGGAATTCGTCATCATCGGTCTGAGAACTCTTAATCCTTTCTAGTAAAGATGGTTTGGAAACCATTTGAAAAAGCATTGATGTTTCACCTTACCTGGTTATTCCCATGTCCATTTTCACTAGATCCATGAAAATTGGATCCCTTTCAATTCTCATATTGTTCAAAACTCCATGGTCTTTTCTACTCAAAGAATCTGCCACCTTGTTTGCCTTCCCCGGGTGGTAGTGTATCTTACAATCATAATCCTTGAGTAATTCAAGACATCTCCTTTTGCCTCATGTTGAGTTCTTTTTGTGAGAAAATATACTTCAAACTCTTGTGATCAGTATAAATCTCACATTTTTCACCATAGAGGTAGTGCCTCCATATCTTCAAAGCAAAGATCAAAGTTGCTAACTCAAGATCATGAGTAGGATAGTTTTGTTCATGAATTTTCAACTGTCGTAATGCATAGGCAATAACTCTATCATTCTGCATAAGGACACAGCCAAGTCCTTTCTTCGATGCATCACTATAAATAACGAACCCATCATTCCCCGATGGTAGAGTCAATATAGGAGCATTGACTAATCTTCTCTTCAGTTATTCGAAACATTCTTCACACTCTTTTGTCCAAACAAATTTAACCCCTTTACGTGTGAGCTTCGTTAATGGGTTAGCCAATCGGGCAAAATTCTGGACGAAACGTCGATAATAACCTGCCAAACCAATAAAACTACGTACCTCAGTTATACTCGTAGGTGCTGGCCATTCTTGTATTGCCTTGGTCTTAGAAGGATCAACAAAGATTCCATCTTTAGAGACAATATGGCCAAGAAAAGAAATCTCCTGAAGCCAGAATTCACACTTGCTAAACTTCCCATATAATTCATGCCTCCTCAGAGTCTTCAAGATAATGCGCAAGTGATTTTCATGATCTTCGTAGGTTTTGGAGTATACCAAGATATCATCAATAAATACCACCACAAATTCATCGAGATACTCCTTGAAGACTCTATTCATCATATCCATGAATACAGAGGGTGCATTAGTCAATCCAAACGGCATTACAGTAAACTCGTAATGCCCGTACCTGGTTCGAAATGCTGTTTTCGGAATGTCTTCCTTCTTCACACACAACTGATGGTATCCAGATCGAAGGTCAATCTTTGAAAAGTATTGAGCTCCATGCAGTTGGTCAAATAAATCATCAATACGAGGTAGGGGGTACTTGTTCTTTATCGTTATAGCATTGATCTCCCTGTAGTCGATACATAACCTCATAGATCCATCTTTCTTTTTAACAAAAAGAACAGGGGCTCCCCATGGAGAAACACTAGGGCGAATAAATCCCTTATTACTCAATTACTCTAGTTGTTTCTTTAGTTCGACTAACTCTACAGTGGCCATTCTATAAGGGGTCTTCGATATAGGCCTTGATCCAGGAATCAAATCAATAGAAAACTCAACTTCTCGTTCTGGAGGATGTCCAGGTAAATCTTCTGGAAATACATCTACAAATTCTTTCACAACAGGTACATCCTCTATTTGAACATTCCTTTCCTCACCCGCAGTTATTTCATTCTCTTCCTCCCCAATAATTGAATTTAGTTGAGCTATTGAGGGTGGATCTAAATAAGAATTAGGTGGTGACGATTCTGCTCTAAAAATAAGGTGTTCCTTATCATTATCATCAAGAATCGTAACCTCTTTCTTCTTACAATAAATCTTCGCATCATAGTCCGAAAGCCAGTCCATACCGAGGATTATATCAAACTCGATCATAGGTATGACAATGAGATCAGCAGATAAAGAAAATTTATGTGCTCTAATGGGGACTGATTCACAAAACTTTGTTGCAACGATACTTCCCTTAGGAGTTTTAACTGACAACTCCCTTATTAAATCAAATTGGAAATATCTAATTTTCTTAGAAAACTGGGAAGATATGAAACAATGCGATGATCCAGAATCAAATAATGCATTTTCTAAACTTGAGGAAACCATTAAATTACCTGCCACCACGTCTTTCGGAGCTTCTACCTCAGCAGTAGTGATAGCATAAGCCTGGCCTTGATCCCTTGGCCTTTTCTGAGGTAAGTTCTCCTGACGCTAAGGACATGCATTTGCATAATGCCCCATCTCCCTGCAATTGTAGCACTGAACGTTGGTAGCTTCCTTCTTCCCCTTGCAATCATGAGCATGGTGGCCTTTTTCACCACACTTGTAACAGACTCCCATTCCCTTCAAGCAAGTACCAGGATGTTTCTTCCCGCATTTACCACAAGATGGATATTCAACCTTTCCCTTCTTCCCCTTATTTCCATTCCCAGATTGATCAGCAGGTCTCTTCTTCTCTTGCTTTGCTTTAAAGTCATAAGACTTAGAGAATTCCTTTTCGGTCTTTATAGCACATGAGACAATGTCTTCGTACGATGAAAAGGATTGTGAGACTAATGCTCGACGGAGAAATGGTTTTAACCCATCAAAGAAACGATCAATCATACTTCTTGGGTTGCGAATATAATCTCCAGCATACCTCGCTAACCTTGTAAAGTTAGCCTCATACTTTGTGACATTCTCATCCTCCTTTTGTCTCAGACTCAGAAATTGTCTTTCCATATCCGCTCGATGGTCGCGAGGGAAGTATTTTTCTAAAAACAGATCTTTGAATTCCCTCCATTCCATATTTGATACTTCATCATCTTCCTTGGTATTTTGAATCAATGACCACCATTGATCAGCATCTCCAGTGAGGCGGTAAACTGCCATGATAACTTTTTCCCTTTCACTGCTCCCCAAAGCCTGAAATATTTTCTCTAGGGAAAATATCCATTGCTCAGCTACTAAGGGATTTGTATTCCCATTGAACGTTGGTGGTTGTTGCCTCATGAATCGATCTAACATTGATCCTCCACGCTGCGGATCAGGGTGCTCCATACGGGTAAGGTTATTATTCATAACCTGAGTAAGTTGTCCCAGTATGGTGATTAGCTGATCAGCACCAGTTGAATCACCAGCCCCACTATAATTATCTTGAGCAAGAGGGCAATCCCTACATGGAGTGCGTGCATTGATACGGTTTCCATTTCTTCCACTAGGCGCCATTTCTAAACAATGGCATAAACTAGATCAGTTTATGAATCAAAATACATAATCCCATACTTATAAAACACTTAACATAAATTGAACTATTTATGGATATAATCCATAATCATAAAAATGTTTTCTTTGAGGAAGTATATACTCATAAACCCTTCATAATGATTTGTAAAGATAATGAGAGTTATTATAAGCATATCCCCCGGGAGTGTCGTAACCAAGAGTGCAGCAAGGCCCGTTGTCGTGCACCAGTTCCCGTTCGACTCTAGCTCAAAGCGGTGTTTTCGGGTTTTACCCCTAGGTACATCTGTGCCAGAGCCGCCTCTACCTGCTCGTATCCAGACAGGGATGTATTGCTCGGAAAACTCACAAAATCTCTACAATACCAAAATTCTAGGAAGTTCTTCTATACTAATCCTCAATGTTCATCTTAGGTCTACGTGCTCTAATCAGAGTTTATCTAAATCTAGTTTCCAAGGTTTGTACTAAACTTCCTCTGATACCAACTGTAACGCCCCGACCCCAGCTACCCAGAGTCGGTGCATTAATTACATAACATTGGCATGATCACAAGAAAGATCAAATCCCGAAAGACCGATTGGTTTAGTAGCCTTGGAAACACTAGATATAATCATAAAGTTTTACATTACATTTCAAAGTGAAAAAAACTACTACAACGACAAAGTCTTCATATCCACACTATTAACCCCTCATAATATCCCTGCAAGTCATTCATAATTTACTTCTTCACTACCTGGGAAAAATAAAACATAGAAAAGGGGGGAGCTCAAATGCCCAGTAAGGATAACAATATAGCGGAACATTCAAAATAAGCGTAAACATTTAAGGCAATGAATTACTAAAACAAAAGCCTTTTAAAATTGAACTTCAATATAGTATGGCATAAATAAAATGAAATAATGCCATTTACTTGTTCACATGGATATTCTACTAATCGAATAATCACATGCAATATCAATAACCACTTTCATAATTATGGAATGCATAATGCCAGACTATTATAACCACATAGCCAAGGCCTCGTGCCAAGACTACAAATAAGATTTTGTCAAGGCCTTGTGCCAAGACACTAGTTTGTCTCATGAGACCTACCGATGCATCGAGGAGCTATAGCGGGCTCCACCCGTCACTTATTAAGTCCAATGCATTCCCATATGAAAAGGTTTAAACATAACATAAACATTCGTATTAAAACTAGCATACGAAATGTCAATAATTTCACCATAAACTATGAATGGTATAAAAATAGCACATCCACAGTCAAACATATCACAAAACCTTCAATACAATATAGAAGTTTTGTATCATAATAAATCAACTTCAAATAATCTTAAAATCCATCACAGGATGTTGACGTAGATGAAATCAAAATTCTTTTTAAAGAAGTATCTCCTTTTATTTTGAAATCATTTAAGGTCCATATAAAATAAAACATTTTCTTTGAAAATATTCTTATAAGATTGTATGGAAAGCTTCGACGATTTTATAACGGCGGAAAATAACCGCACCCGCCGTATAAGTTAAAAAAAACATTCTTACCTCAATTCTGTCGAAAAGGTTAAAAAGGACCTTGTTTTGAAAACGACAGAAAGATTCCTTTATAAACCTCTTATAAAAAGTCAAACAAGGGTATAAATGACTTTAACCCATATTCTTGTAAATAGTAAAAATGTTTTGAAATACATTTCGAAGAAACATGGATGTGGATGATAAAGAGATCCCAGTAGATTATTACGTATAATACAACCTCGGATAATGAAGAGATTGTGAAATAACCCTTACCAGTTTGGTAACTTATGAAACATACAACCCATGAAAGAGGTATCATACAATGAATATGTAAGTACACATAAATTAGAGTGTATTACACAAAGGATATAATTATGGGCAGTATATACACCACACAAAAGGTAATAGTGGCAATATGGCATGAATCTCACGGGAATAAGGAGTGAGATGAAAACCCCTTACCACGTTAATCAACTGAGTCGTATGGACAAAAGTTAATAACCACAAAATTATTTACAGAATAACATGAATATTATAATATATATCAAATGCCAGTACACAATACACCACTTTCAATAATTTAGTGGCGAATAATGGAAATCTCACGGAATTGAATGTGAGATAAGAAAAATCCCTTACCTTGTACTTTTCCTTGGTTGGGGTAGGTTAACCTCCTGTATAATGGTGAAATAGTTGTTATTAAATTATACAAGAATCATATATATTAATATGATATCATATATGATCTTTTAACATTGATTTGTTAATAATATCTTAGAATTATCGTCGTTTCGGTAGTTAACTTACTCATTTTATTTTATATGTTTTGTTACATAAGCCATGGTTGTTGTATCTTATTCATATCCAGAATGATATACAGTCCTTAAACATCATTTTTAAATCATCAAATGATAATTATACTTGAATGGATACGATGGAGAATGAATCTCATCGCGTTCGTGGAGACGGTAGTCCGTACGTACGCACGAGCGACAATATCATTCTTTTGATATTAAAATAATATATAAATGGATGGTATATCATATATACAGAATCATTAACATGTTATATTTATTATTTACATGAGTTACACATCATTATTATACCCATCCAAATAATATTATATTGAATAACAATTACACCACGACGTGGAGACGGTAAGCCGTACGTACGCACGTATGGTGACATGTTATTCAAAGGGTGGATAGAATACTGAATATGATTGTACCATATTTATAATAACATCACAGTATATGTGAGATACTGGAGTTATTATTTCAGAATGGTAAGAACAAAGGAAGAAGAAGTGGAAGAATAAATGAACTTAGAAAAGGGTGGTGAAATCATTACCTCTTCTTCGGGTTCTTCCTTTTGATTTGATCAAAAGGGCTCCTTAGGTTGGCTTTCTGATCAAAATAAGGCCTCTAGGTTGTAGTGAGGGATGTTGGGAGAGTATTTGGGCAGAGTTTGGCCGAACCAAAAGGCTTTGAAGGTGTGAATAAATGAGAAGGAGGAGTGCCCTTTTATAAGAGGGGTGAGGGGCACCTTTGGAAAAGTTAGAAATATTAATTTATAATAAATTCATATTCGGTTTCTAATGGCTCCAAAGCTTATTATTCAAAGTTTAAGGTGGGGATAAGTCGAAAACCACTCAACCAATAGAATTTAGACAGGTTTGGGTACTTATATTAACCTTATCTTTAAGTATTAACTCTAAGTTAATTAGTTTCACTTTTACAATGTCTCTTTGTATTTTTATATAATATGGTTAATAAACTTACTATATACATCCAAGCGACCCCCAAGTGGTACATTAATGATGAACCTATCATGATATAAGTCTCTTGGCCGAACCTTAGATTTTTAGGAATTTAATATCAATTAATAATATAATATTTGTTTTAAGAACTCTTTTATGTCAATTTTGACACTATTCAATAGTTGATTTTTTTGAAACTCATAACAGATTGATTACTTCGAACAAAGTCAATTATATCAATCCTAATATATCATATTATCCTAGAAAATTAGTTTAATTCATTAAAAGTTTCATATTATATTTATTTGGGTATTTATAATATCAATTATTTTAATTTTTCACTATTATAGTAATTACTGCATCATCATTGTGTCATATATAAAGTAAATTATTTAATGTCTAAAAATTATAAATAAAATATCATTATGTAGGAAATATTTTTATCTTTCTAATTAATATTTATAATATAAAATCCAACATATATAACCCTATGTAACAATTGTTGTTCTAAAAGATATATGCTTGTGTCATTTTTGTATTCATTTTAACTTAATTAAAATAAAGTGTCATTATCACTTACAAGTGGATCCATGGGGTCCCAAAATTGACACAAAGATGCCCATGGTCGACCATGTATCAACCAATAGGGTTAAGACACGTTTTAGGGTAATTTAGTATTATTATAATATTATTTTTTAACCCTTATTTACCGGATTTACCCTTTAACCATGGTAAATAAAATATTTACCGCAGTAATTATTCAAAATGTGTAAAAATAAAAGTTACCTATTTACACAATTTGAACATCCTGATTCCAAATATGGAATCCATTTTCCTAAATTCAAAACACAGAAGTGGCAGAAATTAATTTAAAATTAATTTCCGCTGTCAAAACAAAAAGCGTGTTTTTAAGAGATAATAACTATCAAAAGATTGACACTTGTTTATGTTCGGTTTAATTGTAAAATTATGTCCAATGATAAACATTAAATTGAATGGTAAAAATATATTCTAAATATACTTTAAAACCACTCAAATTCATAATTTATCACTATTAATTATTTTGAATAAAAAAGTTGTTTTTAATTAAAATTTAGAAATTTTCACTATTCATCAAAATATGAAAGTTATCCGAAATGTACCAAAATTTCACCCTAGGCTAATTTTGATATTCCGAATCCAAAAATGAAGTCCATTTTGAAATATAGAATATATATGATTTCAAAAAGTAGGTATTACTATTCACAATGGCTAGTTTAATTAGTTGTGGTGTGTGTTAGAACTCGAGGTTGCGTACAACACACGCTATCGCATTATTCGAAGGGAAACGTACCGTAGAAGCTTGGGGTATTACACATTTTCTAGGAGTTAATTTCTAAAATGTTTAAAAATTATTTTAAATATAAATGTGTGGAATGGAATAAAAAACATTTTTTACAAAAAAATGTTTTTAATATTTTTTTCCAATATAGGGAATAATATTGAATCTTAATATATTAATAATAATATTTATAAATAAATGGGACTATTTTTTCTTTACAATAAATATGAAATTGAATATGTCTTTTGAAAAACATTCAAAGAGTTGATAATTTTATTAATACTAAATATTTTTTACTAATCAACAAAAAATTAATATTTAAATAAAAAGGAAAAAAAATTCACACATAGATATATTTGAAATTATGATATAAATAAATAACCCCACTTAATCATGTAAAATTTATAAATTTTAAATATTTGTATTTTATGTGAAAATAAAAAATTATGAGGAAAACTAGATTTTATAGAAAGCTGGCCCTTTTATTCTTATTATGGTCTTAATACTAATTTTATTTAATTAAAAAATTAAAAAATAACTACATATTTCCTAGAAACTAATAGAGAAATGTAATAATAAAATAACTTCAAGAAAATTCTAAAAACGTGGTTACTCTTATTCATATCCTCCAAACAAATGGTAAGGATATAGTGGTCAAATGTTAATAATATTATTAATATAGTATATCAGGGATTACATAAGCTAACTGATGGTTGTGGTACACGATATTGAATATGTTATTTATTTTAAATAAAATACAATCTAAAATATATGGATGTTATAGTGTTAGTTTTTAAGATACCATATACCACTATATATCATCTTGATAAATAAAACCACAGCACCCCAGAATGAAATGGTAGGAAAGATGAAAAACATATGAATCCAATTGTCAATCTAAATATATAGATTTTGAATATCATAAGCTAACATTATATAATGACCCATAAAAATTAGAGTAGAACTAATCTACATCTCTAACCTAAAATAAATATTATATTGAGGGGAAGAGTGATAATATTCTTGAGGAAAAATAAATAAATAAATTTAGGACCCTAGGGAACCCCACCACATGAACCATCACTACATCTAAAAATTGAACCTCTATTTGATACATTAATGGATCAGAACATCAATGAACCATTAAATAATCACAATCTCCCCTGGAAAAATCATACTATCCTTCTTCATCATATAATTCATCCTTCCTATGAATGAAATTAATAATGTAATTATTAGAATATAGATACTGGATGAAATGTATGAAATCATAATGTTGTATTTGTTGTATAAATAAATACTCATATGACTGAAAAAACCCCACCATCAACACAATACTCTAGAACAAGATTATCATACTCATTATAATTACAACTTATGTATTAAATATGTACATAAATAAAAAAACTCTCCAACATAACTCCCATTGAATATATAAGTTTATTTCCATAATGGTTTTGGTACTATAAAACAAAAAAAGAATAATCAATGAGAGAGGTGAATTGATGGTGCATCAAATGATATGTAGCCCCTCCAATAATAGTGAATCTATAGAACAAGGAAATAAATATCATTATCCTCATGTTCACTTCTGATAGCCACCCACAAGTTATGCTTTGTATTATGTCCCCACGTGAGAGGAAAAATAAAAAATCTGAGATCTACCTACTTCATCTCCTCTTGGCATAACATAAGCTCACTTCCCTCGGTGTTGATACATCAACTGAGTAAATTTATACAATTGAGGATTGGAAGGATCCTACTAACATATAGCATACTAATTCTCTAAGGGTGTTCATATAATTATAATATCAATGGCCATAAACATCCAGTGGAAAATCATGTTGATGCAGATATACCAATATATAAATGGAAACTAAAAAACCTAAAGAAACATGAGCGATAAAAAAATGAGGCCAACTATCAGCTAGTTGAATCCTTGAATGTGAATAAATATTTTATCCACCACTAAAAAGCATGCTACTTGTTGAACCCTAATTTAACACTTCTCAAGACAAAAATGGATGACCTTGTATCCACTCAATGACTCAGACTTCTTCTACACCACTTTTTTGAAAAAAAATGTAATTATTGTAACTAAATAATGAATAGAGGAAATGAATAACTTTTCCACATAACCTAACATAGACCCCATGTATATAAAAATATTGGGGTAGAAGCTGAGGGGTCATTAATTTTGATCCCAAGCTTAGGGACACTTGTGTTCCCCTACTAAAGAGAGTGTAAATCTGTTCTATTCTACATCATAAAAAAATAACAACATAACTAAGAATTTTTGTTAAAAATATTACAATGAAACAACTGCCACCTTTGTCTCGCTACTATGAAAGATCCACCAATTATATGCTAGTCCTCACATCTGGATAACATCTAAAAAATATGGTACTTCACCATATCTGAGATAAAAATGAAAAAAATCATATATTGCTCTGGACAACTCTTTATCATGATAATATGGATTCTCCTATTATATTTTGAAAATCACTGATTCTCAAAATTGAAAAATGACTTCCTCTATAACATATCCTCCATGATTAGATTATTCCTCTGGTGTTGAACCAGATAATCTAGTTTTTCATCACTATCATAAATAATATGCAATCAATGATAATAATAAATATCTATAAAGAATAAATAACCTTAATCCAGGTAAAAATGAATTTAGAAAAAATAATTTCTTAATATTAACTTAATTCCAAAAAAACACCCGCATTCAATTGAAATTTCATGTAGGAAATGTGAATGTATATTTCCCATATATATATCATTTATGAAATAATCCTTCTCCTAGAATAAACAAGGTGCTGAATTTTTATGCATCAAATTGAAGTGGACCATAAAATCCAAACTCGATTCCCTTTCTCATGTCATGGTATAAGCTAAACTGCTATTTTTTCATAGTAGACTAGTTTATTATAATGATTTATTAACTCCAAACATGATATTTACTATAAACCAATTCATGTCTACTACTATAACTTGACCAATCTATTTCAGAATCCTTCATAGGCCTATATTGAAGTTGAGTATGATCCATGAGGCATAGCTTCATTAATCATTAAGTTAGAGTCTAGAACCTAGGGTATAAAAGTTGATATTGGTGGGTTTTGTCCTCACATATACCAGGATTTAATAAAGAAACACCCCAAAATACAATGACACTAACAAAACCAACAATACATGAATTCATGTATTTCTATATAATCATTGAGTATCAAAATAATATTCCATGAAAAGTCCTATGTAATGACTCCATAGTAAATATAAAGTCACAATCTAGTACTAACTATCTACTTTTTATCAAACATTACCTAAAAACATGAAAAAAATAAATATATATTGTGCTGATTATAACATGTATTTTAAGTAGGATCATACCCAATATATCTCAAAACAATATGGAAGAATCATTCAAACGCTTTATTCAAATAATATTAGAACCAACTAGCACCTACATTGGATAACGATAATGAACCTCATTAAAGATTTATTATCTAATATCTATTCGAATAAGAAAATATCAAGGAATTATTTTGTCCAAGGATCCTGGTAACCAAATTTCCACAAATTTAATTATATTTCTCTATAAAATTGAATAACCTATACATATATACCTTCTGTATAAATATATATGATGTGGTTTGGGTTGCAACCCAACCTTCCAAAGCCTCCCATGGGATCCAACATATTTTGTTGTTATCGAACAAGAAAAAATCTCAATATCCCAAAAAGCATGTTCATATTCCATACACAAATCACTTAACACAATAATAAAGTATTGTGGGAACAATGGACATTAACCTCAGGCACTTATCCTACCATGAAAAACCTCCATGATATACACCACATCCCCATACCATCTTTATCTTATCTATATCCATCACGTTAGGGTTCCATGAACACAATTACAGTAATCTTATACCCTCCACATAAACCTAATGACCTCTACTATGTTTCTATACCACCATATAATATTACTAAAGGGAGGGAGGTTTATAGAGGATTAGAAACCATATATTTTAAAAAACCTCACTATTTAGGAAAACAATAAAAATGTTGAGATTTTTATCATCATAATATTTATACAATAAGGTTGGGTTATATAAGGAAATAAAAATAGATTGCATTATTTATATAGACACACACAATTCATGTCTTTCATGACCTAAATTGTGAAACAAATCTATCATGGCCATGAACCAGACAGTTGAATGATTATAAGGGAACTTAAGATCCCCATAGGCTGGTGACAGGCCTAAAAACATCCAAACAAAAGCAATGGGACTAATTTTACCATCCTAAAACAAGATACATGGAGTATATATATTGATATATAACTAGAAAATAAATATGTAATAAACAAAAAGGATAATAGTTTTAGTGATATGTCCATGGGAGTATGATAAAATCCAAAATACATGTCCCAAAAGTAACTAAAATGAGAACCAAAATGGAAAACGTTTACTCAATGTGATACATGGGAAACACCCCACTATCTAACTTACATATTATCATGCTAAGATGACATAAGTCGCTATGTCTCACTATGGAACCTTTACCTTTCTATATAAAAAACTATCTACACAAACCCAAGGTAGTGTGTAGGGTGTGAGAAAAATAAGTTCAATAGGATCCAACCTAATTTTTCCATAATATGTCACAATCATGTAATCCCAATATGGTCGATTAATAAAGAAAAAAAGGCATGACAAATAGTTTCCAAAATTATATCTCCACATGGTAAATAAATCCCAATTTTTACATAGTTATAAAATTGATTCTAGAAAATATAGTTTCAAATTAAATTTTTATAATAAACTAATGAAAATTATCAATTAATTCATTATATATCATGTCAATGAAAAAAATTCATATACATGAACAATGGAGATCACACATATGAATACATATGTATGATCTCTCTTGGTCACTAACACCTCAATAATAAATCCTTACTATTGAACAATATAAAATAACCCTAGAATAACATGGATTGGGGAATACTAGATTAAACCAACAGTGAATCCCCAAGGATTCCAGAATATCATGTCCCTAGGAAACATGACAAGGTAACATATTAACATCCCATGAGTGAACCCCATATGAAAAAGTACAAGGCCAGAAAAAAACCCAGTCCTAGGAAACCAAGGATCCCATGTTTTTTATATGTAAAATCAAGTCAAATGGGTTATCAAATTTCATTATATCTTTTTTATACAACCATTTTCAATACCGAAATCATGATTTGAAAATAAAATTCACAATTATTTTTCAAATCATTTGAAAAAAATCCTCATTTACCAAAGTAATGGGAATACCTTATTTTATTAATATCCCCTCAAAAAAATCAAGGATTATTCCAATTACCATTTATAAATCCATTTCAAAAACTAGGAACATTTATGGTTCATCAAACATATTCTACGGATGAATCAATATACATTGTCCTATGTTTTACACAATGAAAATAATTGGGTCCAAAACCAACAAGAAAAAGGGATATAAACATTAATAATAGAAGGAAATAACCAAAGTAATCAACATCAATATTTC
The DNA here is from genome assembly GCA_963277665.1 of Viscum album. NCBI lineage: Eukaryota > Viridiplantae > Streptophyta > Magnoliopsida > Santalales > Viscaceae > Viscum > Viscum album. Next base: position 1,658,377,588 of record OY728119.1, read on the forward strand.
ACAACCAATTGTACATAGATCAATAGAGAATGATGATACCACACCACACAACAAAATCCTCCAAAAATCATTAGTTGAAAAAAAACATAGAGAAGTACAGACCTATGTTTTAATCACACTATTGTAACTCTATATGTATAATAAAAATTAACTAAAAATTTTATTGACTAAAGCTTCATAGAATAAAAGTATTACCTATTTCTCATTCAAGGAGTCATGAAAGTTCATCCCAAAGTACCATATAAACATTAAAAATCTGATGATCCCAGAAGAGGTTGTATTTTGAGGTTTTACAAAAATAAATCCAATTCAAATACTTGTATAACCCAATAGTTAATATCAAAATGAGTTTCTATAAATAAGACTAATCATATATGAAAATTTTCAGCCATTTTGGAAATTTTAAATTCCAAAATATTTGGAAGGATTGCATAGTTGGTGCTCACAACACCCAAGGTGACATTAGTGGAACCTCCCAACATGTCCATAGATTCCCTAAGGCCACAACCTAGTGATAATGGACTATTTATTTTGTACTGACCATGTCATCTGCTACTCCTATAGTGGAACCTATTTTTCATGAAAAACATGGTGTCCATAAGGGATCCACACAATTGACCACACCGTTGTATAGCAATGGTGGCTCTACATATGTAACAGAAGAGAAAACAAGGGGAAAAGTCCATGGGCCCCACCATGATTTATAATGGTTTTAACTAGAATAGATAAAACCAACCAAAACCCAAAAATCCGAAAGAATGAATCCTAAATATAGAATGAGCCATTTAAATGCTTAGAAAGGAAGGTGTCTCAAGATGGGATGTCATAACCCACACACTAATGAACTTTATTTCACCACAAATTCAGGATGAAATGAAATGTATGTAAAGTGATAAGGCCATTTATATCTCGCCAATGAATCATTCTACCATTTATCATGATAATATGATCTGGTCCACTATAAAAATTTATCAATTTCATAGACATCACATGAATAACATTCATATTAGTGTTAATGATATCCACTAGCTATTTCACAACTAAAATCGATGGATCTGACTCAACATCCTTATGATATAGAATATAAAATGGATCGAGATGATACTTCTTGATATGAGATATATGGAAAAAAAATCATTGATATCTATCAGCTAATCATATAGACCCAACTAATAAGAAACCCATACAATACCCTAATTTATCTTAAATAGTCCAAGATATCTCAGAGATAGCTTCCCATAATTTCAGAGAATATCGTGACCCATATGAGGGTAATAATTGTTTAATATTAAATCAATAATAGAAAACCCCAAAAAAATACCAATGATCCTCATATGATTTCTAACAAATCTGAGCTATAACCAAGTCGTAAATTATATCCTAGATCTTTTTGGTTGTATCTTGAAGGAGGATATGTACCGTGAGATATTCTTTGAAAACATATGACTATCAATGTGGGGACCAACACAATAGATAATAGAAAACCTAAAAATAAGTAATTTTGATAGGTTAATGGTAACTATTATTATATTTAAATATGAGTTGTCCTACATGGATATCCCATGATCAAGAAAAAATGAAGACATAGTGACAAATAATATCCTTAATAATATGAATTTCACACTTCATTTTGAAATCCATATATAGATTATAAACTATACTAAAAAAAACCTCATTCCCTAATTTCCCTCAAACAATCCTCTCAATGTGAGTAGTAAACACTAGACCCCTTTCTGATAAAATGATATACAAAACCCCATGAAACCTCGTATCCTCCTGCACATACAACACACCCAGATCATTAACATTTGTGGTGTCCCTTATTAGATTGAAATGATCCAATTTTTTCAAATTATCAATCACCAAACATATAAAATTATTTCCCCATAGAGTCCATGATAATCAATCAATTAATTGCATGGACACCTTTTATCATTTCCACACAAGTATGTGATGAGGATGGATTAGGCCAGAAGTGTTTAGATTCTACATTAATCTAAATGTATGTGTCATAGTGGGATAAAAAACTAGAAATGTTATGCATCTAACCCAACAACTACATACACAATCTCATGTAATAATAATCCATCATTATATTAGGGTGAATTTCCAATAAATAACCTTGATTATCATGAATCATATAATACCTAACAGATGATGGGATAATGAATTGATTCCCAAAACAATGAATTCTATTAGAGAAAAGAGATCAACCTGGGATGTTATCTCTAGTTTATAGAGATAACTTGATTCCTATAAATTATTCACGCATCTAATAGTCTTGTATAATCGGCACAAGAAGAGATGATGAAAATTTATCACTAGTTTGAATGATAAACGTATTATCCTCTTTCATGTTTTGATGTAACCGGATGAAAAAGAAACTATAAGGTTCCACTTATATTTAGATTTCATGATTGGTGGTGATGGTAATTACTTACTAATATTGTCAGAAATGAAATTAACCATTCATGGGGTATAGGAATTGTCAATGTAAAACATATTGTGGTTGTAAAAACACTAAATCTATATACGTTTTATTTGTTTCTATGAAAAGATATAACTCAATCTATTATGATCAGAAATGAATGTGATACTTTCCCCAAAAAGATAGTATTAACAAAACATAATTTAGTTCATAATAGTTTCATGTTATAGCTATATCATGAGTAGAATAATTATTATTATATGACCGAAGATATCAAGAACTATAAATCATAACACGGTTATCCTATATAAGCACACACCCAATCACATCACCAAAAAATCATAGTAAATCACATATCCCTTAATGGGTTTCATAATGATCATGATATTGTTAGATGACATAAAATAGTTCAACTTGTGAATATATCCCTAAAACATAGAATCCTATGATAATTTCACACCTTTATTACTAAGGGTAGTGAACAGTAAGGTATTCTTTGAGGAATACTTGACAAAAAAACCTATAATATACTTATATGCATATGAATATATATATCTAGAAGTTTTTTGTTGGTTATTCCAATGAAAATACATCCAAAACCTTTTCAAGATCAACTGAGAGTCAATGTTTTGAACTCACATTCCACAACAACCTCGCATCATGAATCCAAAAATTTCATTTCTATTTCTTTCCACAAATATTGTGACTCCCTATAATTCCAAAAGTAGAATTTAGATTCTTCTCATACTCTCCCATAGATCATTAATAAAACATCATATCACCCTTGAATTATGCAATGAAGGTATCATGATGTTGGTTGAAAGTCCAATTCATGAAATCTATCAAAATTTCATGTGGAATATTTTAGTCTAAAGTAATGAAAAAATATTTATTGTGTATTTAAATTATATAAAAATTATTCATTGGGATATCATATTATATAACCCTAAGATGATGATCACCTGACAAAAGATCAATTTTTAAAAACCACATTTCCCCATTAACTAATCAAGTCAGTCATCATTATTGGGTAGAGGATACTTATTATTAACCACTACCTAGTTCATATTTTATATTCAAAGATAAGTTGAGGTGGACAATAATCCTTCATAGATAATATTATGAGGGGCCACCCATGGTGAATCATTTAGGAAAATAACAACCATTTATAATATGACATCCAATTAGATCTTCATTTATTACAACACCATAGGTTTTATATAATAAGTGGGTATTAAAATTATCTATGTTCCATGAACCAGATCAGAGCTGAAATCTACTCACCTCTCATGAATATTAAAGAATTATTTTTGAAAAACCTCAATGAAATCATGAGAACCCAAAGGAATATCAACATGATATGAAAAATAATTATTTTCAATTGTTATGGCAGAAAAAAAACTCTTGATATTTGGATGAAAATTACTTACATGGATGGAAATTGAGTCCAAATCTCACTGAAAACACATGATAAATATCATCTAAAGAAAATAAAAAAGCACAATAATGATAAAAAACTGATCTAAACTTATGGAGTGACAAAGAAATCCATCCAGATGATGATGTAGAAAACAACTATATATTAAACTATAAATACAATGTAAAACACGTAATTGACTATAAAAATAGATCATAGTGGATAATAAACCCATTTATATTTCATCTTACCAAGAGGAATTTACAACATTATATTAAAGGAAATTATCATTGTGGGATTTTTCAACCCATACATCAAATGGGAAGTTATAAAATTGTGCACTAAACATATATCAAATAAATAGGTATTTATAAAAGATGTAATAAATATGGAAACACTCACTATAGGATGTTACCTAGGGACCTCTATCAAAAACTCATTCAAATTTTGAGGATTCATCACTATAATGTCCTATGGTTGGATTCCTGTGGACTTAAATTCAACTAAATACAATATAGTGTCCTTTTATAATGATGATATTTGACTATAATGTGGAAGAGATAGATCTCAAAAGAATATTTTTGAATCGCCTTAGTGTTCCAATGTATTTCATTTTATTGGAGGTGTAACACATGATATTTATGTATCACCTAAATTTCTACACTACTATAATGTCAATGGTCCACTATTATAAAATGTTATGGAGTTAAATTAGAATATTCTGATAATAACTAATTTTACTCTTATGACTATCATTCCACTTCTTCTACTTCCCATGTGCTCCACTGGAACATCCACTTTGAGAAATTGAAGATCTAAGAAACTCACCTTTCCTCCCATGCCAATTTCTACCAACTTATTCCTATTGACTATCATGGAATAGGTTATGAGTATCAATATAAAGAACTATCATCAAATTCCATGATGAAATCCATACTTGTATTTATGTTCATTTATATGATCATTCGTTTCCAAATAAAGAGAAAATTTGACCATATTAGAAAAATGGTCGGTGTAACTTCTCATTAAACCATATCCTTACCGAAAATATATGAACATCATATAATTTTACACCATCATGGATTATAGTAAGAACTAATTAAAAAACGTTCTTAAAGACTTTCCACTCTATTACTACATTTTTATTTACTTAAAATATGGAATCACATGACCATTTGTTATGACACTCAACTATAGAGGTTGTTCAGCTCCCCTTGAAAGACTCATTTTTCACTAGAAAATGAAATGCATGATCAATATTATTGGAAATAATCTACCACATGAGTGTCATTGGTACCCTTGAAATATTTTTTTTTATGTAAGAATGATTATACTCAATCCATGTATCCTACATCTCCTGGTCACGCCTCCATATCTTATTTCTAATTAGGCAGTACATTTAGATAAATGGAATGAAAATCCCACATGATAACCACTAGAAGATTCTAATCAAGGGTATGATTACCTTTGTGATCATTTATTACAACATCCTCTTAGAGAACCCCAAGAATATATAATTGAGGAACCTTTCAATAAATAAAAAATTGGAACTAAGTATCATATGATTAAACAATTTATTTTAAACATGAAAGAAATTATGAACAACATGATATTTAGATCAAAACAAAACTTAGTAGACACAAAAATCAATTTACCATAGTAACATGAGTCTTTTCATATGAATAACTAGAAAATAACTCCCCAGAACCTTCCTCTCAAGCCACAACAATTCTATCTCATTTCAATGAAATTATCAAGATAGATCATAACAATTCTATAATAACAAATTGTCTTCAATTATCCCAAAATCCTTATCACTGTAGGCTCAAATTTAATATATGGTAAGAACTAAATGGTTTTCCCAATCCACATGGGTTGGAGGCATGAACATGGGAATCCAAAACTAGCAATAGGGAATTATTTTCTCAAACAAAAACAAGATACATGAAATACATATGACAAAATATAACCTAATAATAAATATTCCATAAACAAAATTTATGATAGTGGAAGTGATTAATACCTAGTTGAAACATACAATCCAAGAGAATGTCCCAAAAAACAGGAAGTACAGCCAAAACTAACAACCTCAACTATGTGTGATATCTAAAAAACACCCCACGACATCACCTATAGATACCCATACCCAGCTGACCCAAAACTCACCACATCACTATCAAAACATTCCCATTCCAACAACGTATAAAATAAGGTCTACACCCCATCAAGGGAGTATGATGGGTGTGACATTAACAGACTTAGTAGGATCCCTCCCATGTGTTTCATAATAACTCATTGTGAAACAATCCAAATGTGATCAATTTAAATGAGAAAATAGAATGAAAATAGGTTCCATTTCTATATCAATGCATGGTAAAATATTTAAACATTAAATTAATTTTTCAAACAAATAACATAAAATATAGTTTCAGAAAACATTTCATAATAAACCAACTATACTTATCAAAACATGTTTTATATATCATATAAAATCCAAACAATGAAAATCTAAGCACAATAGGACCACCCAAACGATAAAATATATCTAGAATATCTATATTACTTGTACCAAAGTAACATATCAACTATAGTGTCAACTATATATGCTCTCTAGAAAAATAGGTCCTAGGAAAAGAGTGAAACACCAAATTGTTTCCCCAACTATGATGTTAGATAAACATGTCCATCAGACACATGTAGTAGGTAATAGAGGAACACACCATACCCCTTATTGTAATAAGGAAAAGCCCCATTATTAAATTCCATTTCTAGGATTCTAAGGCTCACATGTGTGCATATGTATAATCATATCAAAAGAGCTTCCCAAATTTCACAATAAAATTCCCAAACAACCCTTTTTTCCACCAAAAATAAGTCATTGAAACCCAATTTCACAATCCATTTCATAATGTAGTGAAAAAATACTTATTGTACCAATAAAAGTCGAACCCTTTTATTTTACCGAAAACCATTATACAAACATATTTAAACAATAAAGGATTACTGAAAATCTCATTTATAAAAACATTCGGGAAACCAATTGAATTGATAGTTTGTAAAACATTGGTTATAGATGAAACCACCTACCTCAAACATGGGTTTTTTTAGAAAAAAACAAAAGATAAAAACCAGATTATACAAGGAACCTAAATAGACAATAGATAGGTTTCATACCTATGTAATCCACATCATGAAACCATAGCCAAACATACCAATATTAATTGGTAATTATGTGACTACACCTTCAATAAAACCTACCAAAAATCCATAAAATATGAGAACATGAAGAACCACTAACCTATGCTCCAATTACATCGATTGTCTCAACATGGATGATAAAAAAATAATCAAATATGATCTTGGATAAATATTTATAGATCAATAAGAGCTCATTTGGATGAATTAAATATGTAAAAATGCTCTTTATAGAATACCTTATAAATCAACCAAACCAAGTGACCCACAGAAATATTAAAATACAATGGGATTATAGACACAAATAAAAATGAAAAAATGTATAAAATAACCATTAAAATATCCACGGACTTACATAAATTACTATAATGATATCCACAAATGGGAGTCTAATTGATCCATTTGAAGTTCTAGAATTGTTGGAACCATGAAATAGTGGCTACTCACAATGTCTGTGGTAAAATTGGTGGAACCATTCCATGAAAGAATGAAATTTATATAGTTATTCCATAACACAAAAGACATAGGTGTTTTGGACCATCGACAGCCTCCAATAAGACTATGGTGGAACTTATTTGATGTTGTGTACATTGTCACTAAAACGAAGCCACATCCAAGACCACACCTTATTTTGGGAATGATAGCTCTTCTCTTAGTCACATGAGACACAAATGAGTGAATTTACTTCTTCCATTTCACAAAAAATATCATTTTCCTTTGGTAACAACTAAAATGCCTTAAAATTCCATCAATCTATAAAAACACATGTCAAATGTAGAAATAACTATCTTAATTATCCAAAATATATACCTAAAATCAGGACGTTACATGTCCAAAAGTGTTAAAATTAATATAGAACCATCACATACCACGACCAACACCATAAAATCATGGCCACATACTACATAAAATACATTAAATAAATCTATAGACTATCCCACGTTTCTATAAAATCATCTATAATATGTATGCACATGTCCATATTTAATCATTTAATTACACTACTTGTTGATTTTGGAATTACAAAGTAATTTAATTTCACTATGACATTTAGTTCAATATATAATGAAAAACCATTTTCATTTATTACCCATATTTATTACAAAATTATTACCCATTAAATTAAATAAAACATATTTTAATTACTGTCATGGTTTATTTCTCTTTAGATGCATGACATACTATATTTTCATTTACCATCCCCTTCCAAAGTTACGAGGATACTAAAAACCATTTGTATCACACAAACAACCACCACATTGAACCACATATATATCATGAAATTTGGAACCAAAAAAATCTAACCACTATCAACCTACCACTAAAAATCATATCACAACACTTCCCTTGCTAACCAACATTATCCCAAATCCCAATCCACACCAACAATCCAATTGTCATACACTGAAAACTGTCAATAGGTATACTATGAAATAAAATTGTTTTATGTAAAAAACCCAATCTAGTCCTAAATAATTTTTAATTAAGGCAACACTACTACCATAGTCACATGAAACAAATTTTTTCGACAACCACTGAAAAAACCCATTTCATTGGAATGAAAAATAATTATAATATCTTTATTCAATAAGTATAATCAAATACATTATCCATGTGATTATCATTTTATAAATGGTGGATCAATAAAATTAATCATAGAATCGATAAAAATTTACACAAACATAAATTATTTTTATTAAAATTAGGGGAAATACATATATTTCAATAAATTAATGTGGATAAAATATAACTACAAGTGATTAACCCCATTCTATACAATTGTTTTGGACCAATTCATTATATTCATTTATAAAAATTTTAATATCCACCCAAAGATATAAAATAAATTCTAATTAAACATATAAAAAAATAAAATCGATTTAGAAAATCCTATACCTCAACCAGATCATAAATATTCACTATGCACAGACATGATAACAAATATATGACTACAAAAAAATACCACTAAAGGGTAACCCAAATCATCCTATATAATATAAAATATTCAAAAAAATCACATACCTAATGTAAACCAAATTGAACCATCACTACCATTGATAATTAAAAATTATTAATAGGGGTTATATTGAGATGTAAATAGGGTGAAATCACCTTGGATCACAAATAATAATTCTCCAAGACCAAGGATAAAATCAATGAAATGCGGTTTGTAGATATCACCCAGCAATTCAACATTAATTATCATGGGTCAATAGAAATAGAGCGAAATTAATGTAATAAGAAGGGAACCTAAAATTAGACCCATGATTGAAAAATGAAATTCAATAGGGCATGAATATATGCCAGTATAGAATGGTAGGAATTTAAATAAAATAAAAATTAAACCAAATAAGCTATAATACATTGAGTTAATGTCTAACCACACTAACAAAATCATGATATAAATACAATCATAACTCCCCATTTCAAAAACATGGTAAAAACTCTGATCCAATTAAACTGAGGTAATGATATGATGAAACCAATGATGTATTCATCAACATTATCCAAAATAATATAGATAATGTTCTTGTAATATGAAACTCCATGGATAAATTTTTAACATTTCAATATATAAACACTTAATAATGGATCGAGAAGGATCTGTACCTCTGAGCTATATAACACACCATTACAGGAAACATTATAAAACATCCTAAAATAAAATCAATAAATTGTATAAGACTAAGATAGTGGGAAAAATTATACCTCAGTTAAGAGAAAAATAAATAATAGATCCCTATAAATCAACCTTCAGAACACCATATTTAATGTCAATGTCTTTAGACTGTATCCTAAACAAAATCAGCAACCACCAAACTAGGAAAAAATATCAAAGTGACATAAAAAAATTAATCCGTACCATAGAATGATATATTGTCACATAAATGACTTATTTTAAAGTTAAATTCCATTTAATTTCCATTTATTCTTTGTTTTTTGGGTTTCCCAAGATTTTAGGGAGGAATGTGTGAGTTTTCATGAATTGGGCCAAACCGTGAGCCCAATTCTAGATTTAAAAATAAATTTTTATTCCTTTATAAATCATTCATTTTTCAACATTTTCCATCCATTATAATTCCTGATTGTCATCCCCTGACCTATTAACACCTACAAATTAATTTTAACCATTTATGAATCCATAATCATGGTGGATATGCGTTTTTATTTAAGGGAATGGGCCTGCCTGAAGGCTCAATTTCTGCATTAAAAATAAATTTTAATTATCTAATATCTCCTTAAATATTTACAATTTTTCAGTGAGTCTAACTCTCACCTGAGACCACATACCTAAGGAGATCCCCGTTCTCTCCTCCCATAATTTTGAGCTCAATAGAATCTCTAAATTAATCAAAATGTCTCTGGATTTCAGAAATCACCCAGATTTAGAGAGGTATATTGATATTTTCATAACTCATTCTATTTTTACTCTTTTCCCCCATTAAAGTTCCTACATGATCTCCTCATCCTTGTTTGAACCTACCTTGAATGGTTGGATGTTTTCAATTTTAGATACTGGTGGATTTTGGGTCGTTTTATTCATGATTTTTTTGAGTAAGTGTTTCTCTCTTCAATTTCTTCCTTCTCCTTAGGGTTTACTCCCTCTTTCACTATGTTCTAAAATGTCCAAAAGTTAGGGTTAGAACCTATGGTTTTATTTGGGGTTTTTGTGGTTAAATATTTTGGTCTAGGGATGGATTTATCTTCTTTATGATCCGGCGGTGGTGCAGTTGATGTTTTACACCATGTTTTGAGGGATTCGAAACTTTCTCTAGGTGGTTCCATGTGTAAACAATTATTGATGAGATAGCATGTTTTATTTACTCATTTTTCATATTCCTCATCTGTTGGGTGTGGTTCTAAATTTTTTTATGATTTATTTGGTTATGTGTTTAATTTTATAGTTTCATTTTAACTTGAAATTGGGTGTTTTCATTGTTACTCATGGGGTATTATTTGGGTGTATTTTATAACATATGGAATTCATTTACTAAATATTATTTGGCCTGCTAATTATTGTTTGGTAATGTATTAGCTTCATGTGGTCCTAAAAAATATGGGTTTTTAATTGGTTTTATGTGTAAAACATTGTTATACTACTTGAGAGCATTTTATGAAAATGTGTGTTTTCATTTGGATCTTTTGAAGTGTTATTCAAGGTGATTTTATAAAACTTGAAAGTGGTTTTATAAATGTATCTAGGGATACTAATTCTATTTTGGATAGGAATTTTTATTGTTTTTGGTCTTAAATGGGGGTTTTGAAATGGGTTTTGCGTGTAAGACATATTTACATCACTTGGGTCCTTTTTATGAAAATTGTAAATGTTTTAGTTGGTTAACAAAGTGCGAAAAGGGTGAATATGTACTATTTGGTATGTGTGTTCACCTATTATGGGGTTTTGATAAGTGAAGTGAGGTTTTAAGATGTCAAACATTTTTATAATGTTTTTTAAATTTCTCAAATGTTTTATTAAATTTTGATGTTGGAGCGAAACTTTTTTGTGGGTTGTTTCGTGTAAGTTTGATGATAAAATGATTTTGATGGTAAAAAGGGTATTATGTAACAATTGAGTGTTCTATTATGAGAGTTCTAATATATTTTAATGGTTTTATAAATTTTTTTAATGGATTTGTGGAAGTGTTAAAGAAATGTGAAAAATGTTGTGGGCTATTTTGGTGTGAGTAGAATTTCAAAATCAATTTGAATGAAAAGTGGACTTTTGTGACTTGTGTTGTATACATGTGGGATGTTTGGTGAATTTATGATATGTAAATGATATTTTCATTTGAAAAGTATATTTATTGACTTGTTTAACTTGTTTGATCACAATGGGAATACCTGGGTATCTAGGTGGATGGACGTGTACTAATATGCTAGTGAATCTGTGGGGTTTGGCCTCAGTTTCACTTAGCAATATTGACACATACAACTCTAACTAAACTATGATGATAATGATCTGGGACCACTAGGTTATGGGTATGTTCCATACTAGTGGCTAGTGCATGAGAATGGATATTTGTGATGGTTACTATCACCGAGATATGAGGTACCTGGGACCCACAACTAGCTAGTGCCTAGGGGTTATTTCCCATTGCTTGTGCATACTATATATTTTGTGCTTACCGTCGTCATATGGTATGAGTGGATGGAAAATTCATTAGATCTGGTATTTATTTTAAAAGTGTTTATTCTTTAAATTAGCCCACCTGCAAACTGTTTTTATTTAATGTTTCATCTTTTAGAAATTGTAACTAGTATTTCATGTTTTTGAAAACTTGAATTCTTTTCATCATTAAATGTTTATCACATGGAATATATTAGTGGTGGTATCCTATTGGTCTTCGGATCAAACCCTACTTACACCCTTGGGTGTAAGCAAACATGGTTATTTTTGTTGTCGCAGGTTGGGTACAGTTTTTAGTTCCAGTGGTCTCGGTTTCTAGTAGGTCCTTATTGGTGATGTCTTGTGGAGATGGCATGAGGGAAGTGCCCCTTACCATGAGGGTTCTTGGGATGTTCCCTTTTGGTTTTGTACCTTTATTATAGTCTTTTTGAGTTGTTTTAAAATATGTAATTCAGTTCTGATTTTTTATAAAAGATTGTTTGGATTGAAAAATCTAGATTCATTTTATTAGATTATTTTGTTGTTTTATGTTTATAAACTCTGGTAAACCGTTCCCAATTTTCATTTTATGATACACAGGAACTTGTTCCAGACTGTGGGGATTGGGAACTCCCTTCGGGCCTTGTCACGGGCCGTGTTTGGTGTCGGGTTTGGTGGCGACCAGACTTGGTTCGTGAAAAAAATGTATCAGAGGAGGTTCATGTTAACTCTTTGGGTCATGTTATTTGGGGAAGATTCATAATAGTATGAAGTTAGGATTGGTGGGACATGGAATTTCAGTTATGGGTAGTGTGCCTGATCACCACACCTCAGGATGGGATTCATGTTTCTAGTAGAAGTCAGGATTTATCTAATTCCTTTGGTTTTCTAGTCTTGATGATGATTAGGGGAAATGAAAAGAGAGTTGGGTTAATGGTCTCAGTGAGCTCACAGGGCCTGGCAATCCTTGTGGAGCCAGGGATATTCCCAAGAACACTCTATGTGATGGTGAATTGATTGGAATATGGCTGCCAACCATATGTCCATTTCACCCACTGGAACTAGTTTCCTCTCTCATTGTCTTGGGTTCATTAGTTTTGAAATCTTGGAACTTTGGTTTTAAAGTGACTTGGTTTTAATAAGTTTAATGTTTTTTTGAAAAAAATTTAAAATAAATATGGAATGGTTTGACTTATGAAATGGTGGAACTAAATTTTTAGAATTTTTTTGAAATGGAAAATGGTGTGCTTACACCTTTTTTGAAAGACGAAACTATACTAAAGTTGGTTTTGAAAAAGCATTTTCAATAGAGTTTTATAAACTATCAAAGGGTGTTTTAATGAGATGAGATGTTATGAAATTGGTGTGAATAACATGAAATTGAGTTCTTATGTAAATGTTGGTGCCTTTCTAAAAATTTTAGTAAGATATGAATTGGGATTTTGATCTCCTGGTTAGCAGTTTTGAGAAAAACGATGTGTTGGTCGACCGATTTGGTTTTGAAAAGTGGAAATAATTTTTGTTTTAACCATTGGTATTTTCATTAGCGATCACATAAATAGGGTTATATGGGATGATTGATGGTTTATGGCATGACTGGATGAGTTCCAGGACATATATGAGGAGGGTGCCCAGCGTGGCACAAAAAAACATGAATGTGTCAGGCCCATGAGGTACGATTGGTGGATATGTTAACGGATGAACAATTTCTTTTCAAAGAAATGCTTTTAAATGAAAAACATTATGTATTGATGAATTGTTTGGGATGGTGTATATTAAGTTTTTTTGGAAAATTTTGATGTTGTGGGATGTTTTGAGTCCAAGAACCCCTCCGGTTCGAAACATGTATTGGGTTTGTGTTTGGTCGGTAAGGTAGGTAGGAGGACCAATTAGTAGTCTCCTATGAGATATGTTTCAGGACACCTTTATTGTGGATCTCTTCTTGTGTTTAGATCTGGTTTGTTGAATGTTTTGACCAATGTACCAGCTTGGTTGGGTCCTTGGGTTCTATCGTTGGATAAGGTATGCCACCATTAAGGGTTAACACACAACTGAAGTGAAACCCGGATTGTTTCTCCATTGGAAAATAATACAGTTAATCAGTATAAGGAATATTTTAAAGAAAATTGTTGATTGAGTCTACACACAATAAATTATTTTATTTTTGGATCATATTGTAGTTTAAGAGTGCCCATGGAAGGTTAAAAGATACATTAGTTTCTTAAGTTTCATGATTCGTCGAAGGTGGAAGTGGTCTGGGGTTGTTAGTGTGGATGAGTGTCTCGCTAGTGTCTAAGAGGGCCTCTTGGTTCTTCATAGTTTCTTTGAAACTGGATTTCATGTTAAACCATCATTTTTTTTATTCTGGTAATGAGAGGATATTGTGGCCACTTTTTGGAATTGTGTGTTGTTTAGGAAATTGGCATAAGGTATCATTCCATGTATTGTTTCTATTCGTCAAAATGGTCTTGTTCGGTGATGCCTTGTGATGTCATGTTCTCGTTTGACTGTAAAGGTGAAAGTCGTGCAATCCTATGTGATTCTCTGTTATGTTGGGAGAATGTATCCCTTGGAAAAACATCAGAACCATCCATTTTAGAGGAAGGTGGGTATAGGTGTTCTTTACTTCTGTTGTTTCTCACCAGAAGAAACATGGTGTGATGTGTGTGAATCTTCTAAGACCTTATTTCAGTGAAATATTGGGTTAGGGTAATGTGAGTTTGGAATGTGTTATGTCTTGGTAATCATATCATGGATTGTGTTGTAGTTGTTTGTATCACTGGAAGAAGAAGTTATGTTCATGTCGTTTCCAAATCCTAACTACGAGGCCGATGATGCTCCAATAATTCGAGCTCCGGCCATAGGTCCCGGAGAGAAGCTGGCACATAGTCATGGGAAATCCCAGGGTTATTTAAAACCTTGTACAAAGTCTTATCCTTAGTATGAAAGATGGGAATAGTTCAAACCTCTTGTGTCTTCATGGTTGAGCACATAGTTTTTCCCCGATTAGTAGTGGTCACGTTCTAGGAATCCATGTGGGAAGAATGATCCCCATGGTTAGTGCACGGTTTCCAAAACCATGCAGACTAACCGTGTGACCAACCCAACCTTTTAAATTTGGGGGTCTTTTTGTGCCTGCCCATGATGGTTGTTAAGATGGTATGTTATTATGGGGGGGATACCCGCTATGAGTCTCATGTGTGTTATTTTGGAAATGTCTAATGGGACTCTACCCCTTGTACCGGAAGTCCATTCAGGCCTTCCCCTCTTAGTGTCCCGATTCTGTCTTGGGAAATATAGGTTGTCTGTTATGGTGGGGAGCCTATTTTTGTTCCCATGTACCAGTAACTCAGACTTATCTGTGGTCTTTTCATGGTGGTAGGTAGTCTCATTAAGAGCTATCAAGATACGTACATCTTCAATGGCTAAAATTTGAGATTTGAGAGTTCCCAATGGTTTAGTTATAGCAAGGTAAGTGTAACCTTGTTCGATGTTGTTGTTTGTTTGGGTGAATTGATTGAGTCTTGTTCGGATAGGGTTTAAAGAGTTTTATTTTGGGATAACATATGAATGTTATTGATCATTTCAGGAAAGTGGTGTAAGTTTTTTTTGAGAGTATCAATTCATTAATTGATCACTTGAGGTGTTTTTCCCTGTGGGGGTGAAACCGGGCAAGGGAGTACCTCTTGGTTTCTCTGTTGGGTTTGGTTGTTGCTTTAGCCTTGATGTGACTTTCTAGGGCAGAATGTTTTCATGGTGGGGAGAATTGTCACATAAATGAATTATTTTAATGTTAAATCCCATTTAATATCCATTCATGCTTTGTTTTGGGGGTTTCCCAAGCTTTTATGGAGGAATGTGTGAGTTTTCATGAATTGGGCCAAACCGTGAGCCCAATTCCAGATTTAAAAATAAGTTTTGATTCATTTATAACTCCTTCATTTTCAACGTTTTTCATCCATTCCAATTCCTAATTGTCATAATCTGACCTATTAACAACACCATATTAATTTGGAACATTGAGGAATCCATAATCATGGTGGATATGGGTTTTTATTTTAGGGATTGGGCCTACCCAAAAGCCCATTTTCTGCATTAAAAATAAAGATTTGTTATTTAATATCTACTTAAATATTTACAATTTTCAGGTGATTCCAACTATTACCTGAGACCACTTAACTAAGGAACTCCCCCATTTTCTACTTCTACAATTTTAACCTAAATAGAAACTAAATATTGGTCATAACTTCTCTAGATTTTAGAAATCGCCCATATTTGGAGAGGTAAATTGATACTTTCATAACTCCTTATATTTTTACTATTTTCCCCCATTACAGTTCATACATGATCTCATAATATTTTTAGAACCTCCCTTTAATGTTTGGACATTTTCAAATTTAGATAGTGGTGGATTTTAGGTTGTTTTATTCAAGATTGTTTTCAGTAAGTGTTTCTCTCTTCAATTTCTTCCTTCTCCTTAGGGTTTCCTCCCTCTTTCATTATGTTCTAAAATTTCCAACAGTTAGGTTTTGAACCAATGGTTTGATTTGGTGTTTGTTTGGTTAAATATTGTGGTATAGGGATGGATTTAGCTTCCTTGTGATGCGGCGGTGATGCGGTTGATGTTTCGCACCATGTTTTGAGGGATTCAACAATTTCGGTAGGTGGTTCCATGTGTAAACAATTATTGATGAGTTATCATGCTTTATTTAATCATTTTTCACATTCCTAATCTATTGGGTGTGGTTTGAAAGCTTTTTATGATTGATTTGGTTATGTTTTTAATTTTATACTGGCATTTTAACTTGAATTGGGTGTTTTCATGTGTTGCTCGTGGGGTATTATTTGGGTGTATTTTATAACATATGGAATTGATTTACTAAATCTTATTTGGCTAGATAATTATGGTTTGGTAATGTATTAGTGTCATGTGGTCCTAAAAAAGAGGGTTTTTGAATCGGTTTTATGTGTAAAACATTGTTATACTTCTTGAGAGCATTTTATGAAAATGTGTGTTTTCTTTTGGGTCTTTTGTAGTGTTATTCAAAATGATTTTATAAAACATGAAAGTGGTTTTATAAATGTCTCTAGGGATTCCAATTATGTTTTGGATAGAAATTGGAATGGATTTTGGTCTTAAATGGGGGTTTTGAAATGGGTTTTTTGTGTAAGAAATATTTACATCACATGGGTTCTTTTTAAGAAAATTTTAAATGTTTTAGTTGGTTAAACAAAGTGCGAAAAGGGTGCATATGTACTGTTTGGTATGTGTGTTCACCTATTATGGGGTTTTTACAGTAGAACTTTGGTTTTAATATGTCATACAGTTTTAGAATGATTTGTAAATTTCTGAAATGTTTTATTAAATTGTGATGTTGGAGCGATACTTTTTTGTGGGTTGTTTTATGTAAGTTTGATGATAAAATGATTTTGAAGGTCAAAAGGATATTATGTAACAAGTGAGTGGGATTTTATGAGAGTTCAAATATATTGGAATGGTTTTATAAAATTGCTTAATGGATTTGTGGAAGTGTAAAAGAAATGTGAAATATGTTGTGGGCTATTTTGGTGTGAGTCGGATTTCAAAATCAATTTGAATGAAAAGTGGAATTTTGTGACTTGTGTTGTATACATGTGGGATGTTAGGTGAATTTATGATATGGAAATGATATTTTCATTTGAAAATTATATTCATTGACTTGTTTAACTTGTTTGATCACAAATGGAAAACCCAAGTATCTAGGTGGGTGGACGTGTACTAGTATGCTAGTGAATCTATGGGGCCTGGCCTTAGTTTCACATAGCAAGATAGACAGTTACAACTATAAATAAACTATGATGATGATGATTGGGTACCACTTGGTTATGGGTATGTTCCCTACTAGTGTCTTGTGCACGAGAACAAATATTTGTGATGATTACTATCACTAAGATACGAGGTACCTGGGACCCACAACTAGCTAGTGCCTAGGGGTTATTACCCATTACTTGTGCTAAATAGATATATTGTGCTTACCGTCGGCATGCGTTATGAGTGGATAGAAAATTAATTTTACTTGGTATTTATTTTAGAAGTGTTTATTCTTTAAATTATCCCACCTGAAAACTATTTTTATTTAATGTTCCATATTTTAAAAATTGTAACTAGCATTTCATATTTTTGAAAACTTGCATGCTTTTCGTCATTAAATTTTTATCACAAGGAATCTATTAGTGGTGGTATCATATTGGGAATTGGATCACAGACTACTTACACTTTTTGGTGTAAGTAGACTTGGTTATTTTTTTGTTGCAGGTTGGGTACAGTTTTTAGTTCTAGCGGTTCGGGTTTCTAGCAGGTCCTTAGTTGTGAAGTCTTGTGGAGATGGCTTGAGGGTGGTGCCCCTTTCCATGAGGGTTCTTGGTCTGTTCGATTTTGGTTTTGTACCTTTATTATAGTCTTGTTGAGTTGTTTTAAAATATGTAATTCAGTTCGGATTTTTTGTAAAATATTTTTTGGATTGAAAAATCCGGATTAATTTTATTGGATTCTTTTGTTGTTTTATGTTTATAAACTAAGGTAAATCGTTCCCAATTTTCATTTTATGATACCCAATAACTTGTGCCATCCCTTGGGGATTGGGAATTCCCTTTTGTCCTTGTCATGGGCTAGGTTTGGTGATGGGTTCAGTGGAGACCATATTTGGTTCGTGACACATATGGACCATCCTAAAGGATGTGTAGCCATTTCCAAGCTAAAATTATAGAAGAAAATCCACCCAAGCATCCACTGTCCTTATCACAGTATACTCAAAACCAAAATCTCAAAATCTAATGAATGGGGAAGGTCAAAAAACTTATTAAAAACACATAATCATGACCTAAAAATTATAAGTATTCCATGAATTCCAATCTAATATTTTAATATTGTAAAAAACAATGATGAATTAATTTATATAGATAGAACATAGCTCACAATAATCTCCCCAGTAATAGACCTTGATTTTAGTATATATTTCCCTTTAAATAAATAATGTGTTTAATATACTATTTCAAAAAAAAACATCAAAATAATATTAAATGGGACAATGTTTCTTGAAATAAAATATGGTAGTGAAAATTTAATACTAACATAATATTAGAATACAACAGAAAAATTTATTATCAAATTGAAAAATGAGTAAATAATATAGTAAAAAAAGTATAATTATAATCAATGTTTTCCATGAAAAAAATAAATCCAATTTAAACTATGGAAATAAATTAGAGAATTAGAAAAATAATGTACAATTTTAGAGAGAGGAAAATGAAAAGGGAGAACGATTATAAGAATATATAAATATAAATTTATAAAAAAATGAGATATGATAGTATTATATAAGGTTGTTGGAATTATGGTTATTTTAAATATGGTTTTTGTATATCTGGTAATTGGTTATACATGTATCCAATATTTATAATAATTTTTTTTAATTTTAATAAAAAATAATAATAAAATTTTGAATTGTGGTGTAAGAACCCAGATATTCATCTCAGGTATAGATCTTGTTTTCATGAATGTTTGAGAAATATGTGACTTTTTGAATTTTAAGGAGTACAAATCGAGTACCCGATTCCCGTGGGTAGCTGATTATTGGTCGTGTAACGACCGAGTACATGGCGGTGTGGGGTGACCTAGAGGCTGCCTAAAGCAGGGGCCCAATAAATTAATGTATATGGTGTTTACATGAAATGAACACACGATGTTATTTTAATTTTATTTGTTAAATTGGACCGAGGTCGTGTCTAATTTCCAGAAAAACCTTCTTTTCTCTTCAACTTTTCCAAGTGCGACAAATATGACTGATTCTTCTCCAGGCCCCTAACCCATCATCCGTTCACCAAATCAACCATCATTAATTCCTTTGTAATAACCATAGTGAGTTCTTCCTTGTTCTAGTGCCTCATCTCTTGATTACTCCCCTTTTGTGAGATATCATTGGTTTAACATTTTAGACATATTTATAGATCTATGGAGTTATAGATTGATTTAAGGGCTTAGTCATAACTATATCGATCGTACAACTTCGAGGTAGGTGGTTTGTGCCTTTCCATAGATTGTATTTGAATAATATGTATAGAAAGTGCCCAATACCCTAGTTTAGGGTATTGCATGTTTAGGGAGTTTAACCCTATTAATTCATGTAATGCCTTGTTTTATTAAGTATGGTTTTTTTATTGTAAATAGTTTTATTTACCTTGAAATGGATGTGGTTTCCCATGTTTACTTAATTTTGGACGTTGGGTCTAGAACTGTCTATTATATTGTATTTATTTCCATGCCTACTGTTGTTAGGATGGTGTTGATATTATATGAAATTATTGTGCTATGATTTTTAGTTGTTTATCCAAGTATTATTTGTGATTTACTTTGGCTAGTAGATATCATTTGTGTAAGCTTGTATTACACAGGGATGTGGGAACATTATGTAGCAATACCATAGGGGTAATGGACACTGAGGGATTCCCCAAAGTGTCTTTTATACATTCACGTTGTAAGACCATAGGGGGGATGGGCGTGAGTGCTCCCTCAGAGCATCTGTAGTTCCACATTGTTAGACCACAAGGGGAATTGGATGCTGATTTCTTCCTCATAGAGTCTATAGTTTACCTTTGTGAGACCATAGAGGAAATTTATAGTTAGTGCTTCCTCAGAGTGTCTTATTCTAAGTTTAACCAGAGTGGTTAGACTGTGATTACTTCCAAGAGGGTTGATTTTGTTTTCTTGGTTGAATAATTAATAGATTTAAATAAATGTATTTGAAATTGTAGGATTGTTTACATTGAATATATCCTTGTTTATTACTTCATTTTACATATATGCCTGTTATATATATATTCACTCATAGTTAGGCAGATGTC
The DNA here is from genome assembly GCA_963277665.1 of Viscum album. Taxonomy (NCBI): domain Eukaryota; kingdom Viridiplantae; phylum Streptophyta; class Magnoliopsida; order Santalales; family Viscaceae; genus Viscum; species Viscum album. The sequence continues at coordinate 1,658,398,615 of OY728119.1, forward strand.
TTTTGGTATTTTTCTTCTTGTATTAATCTCACACATGTTTAGGTTGTGATTTTTGGCAGAAATATATTATATTGTTAAAGGTATAAGTAAGGGAAAGCTCCCTACTACTGTAGGTACTTGATTGCTTTGGAGATGGAGAGAATGAGTCAAAGCTGAGGATTGCGATGATTCTGGAGTTTTTTAATTATTTTCCTTTGTATATTGATTTAGTACTATGTTATAACATTGTGACTTGTTTTGTTTTTTTACTATATACTTGTGTCATGCATCATTATTTATATATATCCTACATATGTACATTTACTCTTAGTCTTCCATTGTTTACTTATTGTATAGTATTACTATTTCCTATGTTGTTATATGATTGTTATTCAACTATGTTACTCTACTAATGAGGGAATAGTTTCCCCACTATCCCACCAAAGTCCCCCACTGCTAGTTGGAAGCCTTTGGTGTTCATGGAAATGTGCATGAGGCCATGTGACCAACCGAGTATGGGGCACCTTTGGGCAGCACCCAGAAATGTGACGTTACAAAGTGGTATCAATGGGACTATTTCTTCTTAACTTACTTTTTGGGGCTTATATATAGGGATAGGAATGAATAGGTATTTGGTAATGAGTTGTTCCCAGGAGAAGTTAACCTTTTTATAGGAAAAAGCCAATATACCTCAAATATTGAATTTTTTTCTAGTTTTTCAATTGTTACAGATGATTTGATTTCACCATTGGGTGATTCACATGTTTTGTGCTGTTATTGTTGATATTATTGAGGTTATATTTCTATTACAATCTGATAATATGGGGGTGTTCCATCTCATGCATCAAATAGGCACTTGCTAGAGATCACATGTCATGCATTAATGTCATGTCATTTAGGGATAATTCTTTATTGCATGTTGTTGTTATAGATATTATGATAGATATGCATGGTGTTGTGATAGATGATTTGATAAAATGTCTTCTATTTGATAGGGTATTGATAAATTATAGTGTTTCTTTGGAATGATTTCCAAACTTTGGTCCAGGAGGTGTTATGGGCCCTCATGGATCAAAATTTGGTGGATCATGTGATTGATTTCACATTATAATTTTTGATATACATGAATAATATGTCAAGATTTCATTCATAGGTAGTATGGGACCCCACATATCAGAATTTGGAATTTTAAAACTTTTTTCAGTGTTTTATGGGATTTTGGAATAGTATATAAGGTTTACTTTAAAAAACCCTAGAATACACGGAATGCGATGATGATTACATGTCGTGTATACTTTTGTTTGGGAAGGAAATGTTTTTCTTATGTACACGTTGTGTACTATATGTATATGACTTGTAATCCTTAACCGTGTGACTGACTTTCTGGGAAGATACAAGATGTTGATAGATGTTTGGTGGAACATCTCGTATTGAAGGGGTACACGTCGTGTTGAAAGAACCGTGTAACCATCCGTGTGACTAATGACATGGGTTAGTGAAATTATTTCAATACAAACCAGGTCTGGAATTAACACATCGTGTTGTAGGGACCGCTTCTCCAGTCGTGTGACCCATGACATGGGTGGATGAAACCTAAGTGTTACACACCATGTGTATAGTGAACACATCATGTAGTGTTTCCCGGGATTGAACTGTGTGGTTTAGTTTTGTAGAGGAACTCAGTTATGGGGAAAGGATTCATGCATACTCAGTGTCCTTAAGAGGAACACACTGTTTGTAGGGGTGTTACAGAACCAGTTTTGGAAGAAGTACACTCCCATAGAAAGGCTTGAAGAAACATGTTGTGTATGTGTCATACACGTCTGCATCCCTATTTTGAAAAACCAAAATGATTTCCTTATACCATTCATTTCTTGCACTTCTATGTTTCAGTCCATGATAATCTTATGCTAAGGTGTGTTCTTGAACTTACAGATTCATTCAACCTAGAATTTATCTAGTTGTACACCATGTATAAGGAAAGTATTAGACACCAGACAAGGTGGATCAAGGACTACCGGTATATCCTCTCGTTGTGCATGTCTTGGAACTAGCATTCATTCTGGATACAGGTGTCGATGCATAGTTTTGAGAATGCTTGATGAGATTTATGAAGACCTTAAGGAAAGCAGCACATCTTGCACCATCTATGGCAGAGTTGACGTGGGTCTTTCGGTAGCAGCAACCTCCCACATTCCCAGGGGATGGAGTACCTCAGGTTATAGAGTCATGGTTAGAAGCAATGCTTTAAATTTTCTATAATCTAGGTAATCTTCCATTGAGTAGGGTGAAGCATACTACGTATATTATTTGGGATTCTACCATGAGATGTTTTGATGTGATATCACAGGCAGGACACTTGCAAGGTATGCCTTGGAACAAGTTCTAGCATTCCTTTTATTATTTCTTCTACCTGAAGACATTCAGGTCCGAATGAGATCGATAGATCATGAGTTTAGAGAAGGGTACTCTCTAAATCATGCAGTAATATTCTCACTTCACAGAGTTGTAGTTTTTCCCAACCATTCTAAGGGGTGATGATTTATTCCGAGCAAGGATGTTTGAGGATGGACTCCAATATGACATCTGATCTCAGGTGAACATCTTTAGGCTGACTTCCATCACTTCAATAGTCAAACAGGTGCTGATAACAAAGTGAATCCTAAGTTATTATTGGGATTTGAGCCAGGTTGACTCAACATCTTGGGTTGGTACACCTCTAACTAATAGAAGGAAGCACCACATGGATTCTATGTGTGGAGATCCATGTAGGCAGAATACTTCATCTGGAGTCCAGGTGGTGTGCTACCAGTGTGGGAAAAGAGGGAATACGATAGTACATTGGCCAAGACATCCAGTGGAGTGCTGATCTTGAGGAAATATGAATCATCTTCAGCATTTATGTCATATTTTCTCACCAGTAGCTGGTGACAGGGGTTCTTCTCTAACTCCATCTTCAGGAGAAGGACCACCAATGTCTAATCATTCTGGGAACTAGAGTTCGTCCAGTAGCTCAGGCCAAGGTGGAGGTCAAGGCCATAGTGGACAGACACAGGGTTTTTGAGAGCCATAGGATGGATCAACTTAGGGATCACAAGCAGCTTCATAGGATAGCAGTTCAGTTAGTCTTATGCTCTGGAACATATCCAACATGATCAGGATCCTGGACCCTCTATGGTCTGAGGTGCAGTTCTAGTTGCCTCAGTTTTAGATTCTTCACTTTTTGATACATGGGATTATCATAGTTTCATATTTTTTCCCATTGGGGAGAGAATAGGGCTCTGTATCATTACATCTTCTGATATCTTGACACTGGACACACCGTTGGGGAATAGAACGACTCGTGTACATTAGTGCAAGGAGTTCCCTACTGTGGTCGGTGGGTGTCACTTTTTATGGGACCTCTTTATCTTTGATATGACCTTCTATGATGTCATTATTGGAATGGAATAGTTGGTTTCCAACTATGTTTTTTTCAACCACTATCATCATAGGGTGAGTTTCACATCACTAGAGGGTGATTTGTTTCTATATAAGGGTGAATGGGATGTCCAGGAGAGTATTGTGGGGCCTGAGCATCATGGGATGAGAGGCATTACAACCCATATTGCTAGTCTGTATCTAGATGATCAGGGTACTTCACAAATGAACTTCCCTCTAGTGGTGTATTGTTTTAGGGATGTATTTCCAGAGGTATTTTTAGGTTTTCCTCTGGATCGAGAGGTAGAATTTTCTATTGAGCTTGTGCCAGGAGAAACATCGGTGTCCATTCCTCCTTATAGGATGGTTACCCCAGAGTAATAGGATCTCAAAAAAGCAGTTATATGAGTTACAATATGATGTTTTCATCTTACCCAATTCTTTTCCTTGGGAAAAACTGTCAATTTTTCGGTGAAGTTTGAAGGTACCCTCAGACTTTGTGTGGATTATTGGAAGTTAAACTAGTTGACGGTCAAGAACCAATATCCCTTATTCAGGATCGATGAAGGTTGACGGTACCCTCAACATGGTCCCATGCTTTATACGTGTCACACTGGGGTTGGGAAATAATAGGATTATGAGACATGGTAAGCTTTAACTGAGATTCATCGGGCCGTTTGAGGTTTTTGAGAGAGTTGGGCTGATTTCCTATCGGTTTTAGTTACCTCATAGGTATCGGGCTATGCCCGATGTCTTCCACATTTCTTATCTATGCGTCAGTTCTCAGACCCGTCTAATTTTTTTTCAACCTGAGGAGATTGATTGTGATGTGGACACATCATTTTAGGAACATCCTATATGGATTGTTGTTCATAGCGTGAAGGTTCTTTGTGGCTTGTATGTTATTCTGGTATGGGTACCATGGCAGCACGAGCGAGTATAAGATGAGACTTGGGATAGGGAGGTTGATGTGTGATCTTAGTGGACCAAGATGATCGAGGATTCTTGTTTGCCTCATTCTTAGGGAAATTTGTGGATGAATTTATTTAAGGGGGGAAGTTTTTAAGAACCCATAACTTCATCACATTTATGGATCTTGTTTTCTGGTGTTTTTGAGAAAAAGGGGAGTTTTTTTGTAATTTTAAGGAGTACACACTGTGTATATAGAAGTACGTTCCATGTACCCATTTTTTGTAGGTAGCCGAGTACTAGTCGTGTAACGACTGAGTACATGGCCATGGTGGGTTACCTAGAGGCCACCTAAAGTAGGGCCCGATAAAGGTATGTACACGTCATGTACATTAAATGAACACATCGTGTAATTTTTTTTATTTGTTAAATGAGACTGGGGTCACATCTAATTTCCAGAAACACCTTCTTATATCTTTGTCATGCCCAGGAGTGACTGATATTACTAATTCTTCTTTGACCCCTTGACCTGTCATCTGTGATCTGAATCAACCACCATCCATTGCATTGGAATCGCCTTGATGAGTTCTTCCTTCTTATAGTGCCTCATCTATTGATTTGTCCACTCTTGTGAGATATCCATGCTTGAATGTTTTTGAAATTTTTTAGATATATATAATTCTATGTCGATTCAAATGGAGAAGTTCAACAATATTTATCATAAAATGTCGAGGTAGGTGGTTTGTGCGTTTCTATAGATTGTCTTTGAATTGTATGTGAAAAAAGTGTCCAATACCCTAGTTTAGGGTATTACGTTTTTTGGGGGTTTAACCCTATTAATGCCTACTAATCTTTATTTTCATGAGTATAGGTTTTTGATTGTAAATATGTATATTTACCATGATATAGATGTGGTTTCCCATGTTTTCTTGATTTTGGACATTGTGTCTAGAACTACCTTTTAGGCTATATCGATTTCCATGGAGAGTGTTGTTAGGATGGAGTTGATATTATATGACATGATTGTGGTATTCTTTGTAGTTGTTTAGCCAAGTAGTTTTTGAGATTTACTTGGCTATTGGATATCGTTTGTGAATGATTGTATTACACAGGTCTGTGGGAACCTGGTGTAGTTAGGCCATAGGGGGGATGGATGTTGAGGGCTTCCCTATAGTGTCTGTTATACTTTCACATTGTCAGACCATAGGGGGGATGGATGTGAGTGCTCGCTCAGAGAGTATGTATTTCCACGTTGTGTGACCACAAGGGGAATTGGACATTGAGTACTTCTTTAAAGAGTCTGTTCTTTACTATTACGAGACCACATGGGAATTGACGGTGAGTGCTTCCTTAGAGAGTCTTTGTCTAACATAAACTAGAGGGTTTAGACTATGTGCACATACTATAGGGTTTCTTTTGTATGTTTGGTTGATTAATTAATATATGTAAATGAATTTAGGTTAAATATTAAGATTTTTTACTTTGAGTACTTCCTTGTTTATTACTTCATTTTACATATCTTCCGGCTATATATATATTCATTGACAGTTAGGCATAGGTCTTTTGGCATTTGCCTACTGGGATTCATCACACACCTTCTTGGGTCCTGATTTTGGGCCCAAACAGATTATATTGTTCTAGGTATAGATAAGTGAAAGGGTCTGCCTACATTAGGTACTTGATAGTTGCGGAGCTAGAAAGCATGGGACCATGCTGGGGCTTCCGATGCTGCTGGAGTTGTTTACTTTTCTTCCTTTTTAGTTTGGCTTAGTACTAGGTTCCAACATTGTGAAATTTTTGGTTTCGTTCCTATATACTTGTGACATACATCATTGTTTACATATATGCTACAGATGTCTACTTACTCTCAGTCTTCCACTATTTACTTGATGTATAATATTACTGTTTCCTCTATTGTTATCTGATTTCTATTCCGCTATGTTACTCTGCCAATGAGGGAATAGTTTCCCCGCTATCACACACAAGGCCCTTGCTACTAGTCGGCAGCCTCTAGCATTCAAGGAAATTTACTTGGGGCCATGTGACCAACTGGGTACGAGGCACCTTTGGGTGGCACATAGAACCGAGATGTTACATCTGGAATAAAATAAAATGATAATATTTTATTAAAATATTTTATTATATTTAAATATATTACAAGACATATTTTTATTCATATATTAATTGAATAATAAATATAAATATTAAAAAAATCAATACACTATTTTGATACCAATTTATTTATAAAATCAAATTGTTAGATGTTTTGACAATTAAATTTAATAGGATTTGGTTGTAATTATTTGATATTAAAAAATGAATTTTTTTAAGAATATGTTTTAATGTATTTTTTATTACATTATTAATAAATCAAATCTATAATATTTAAATAATAAATAAATTTAATATTAAAATATATAATTTTTTTTTAACATTCATTCAATTAGAAATTGATTTTAAATAATATTGATAGCAATTATTTTTTTAAAGTCCTTTTTTATAAAAATAGTGTCTATCTATATAATATGTTTTAAATTAGATGATTAATTTATCTTATATAAAAATTCACTTAGATAATATAAATTTATATTTTTAATTAGAATATTCACATTAGGTATGATGTCCAGTTAATTGTTTTTCATAAAAAATAAGTTACTGATGAAAAAATATATTTTCCACAGTAAAGATAAAATGAGATAACAATGATTAAGATGTGTTTCAATGAAATAAAATATTTATACTCATAGATCTATATTTTCTAGATATGTGGTTTGATAAAAATGTCAATTATTTTATACATTTTTCTATTTTAATTTTAGATTAAAACTGTATACATTATGCAATGATTATTTTCTAAATAGCCCTAAAATTCACCTATATAAGAATCCCAACTCTACCACATTAAAACCACTTAATCCATTTTTTTATCTATATATTTAATTGAAAATTTATATATCCATAATATTTCTCAAAATATTGATGGATTTTGGTACCAATAAGGAAGACTAAATCCTTAATTATGGTGGAACCCCTATTGAGTTGGATACAATTCATCAATGTATGTACCAATAATTCACAATATTTAGTACATAAATTCTCATATTTACTCTTTATTAATATATTTACCCATTTTAATGATTTTATATTAATTTAATTACATATTTTATAAAATTATTCTAAACTTATAAAGTTGTAAACACTTACTCATTCAGTAGTATAACTTGTGATTATTATTATTAGTTAGACAAACTTCATGGATGATCTTATAACATTATTAATATTTATAAAATGAATGAGTATTATGAAACTAATTTTGTTAATTTATGAAGATCATGGTAATTTGTTTTCAGGAATATGGTTATTGATGGATGAAAAATAATGATTTATAAATATTAAGTAACCCTTTTTTATCATTAAATTACCATAAAAATGTTTATCATGAATTGCCTACTCATGAAAATTATCAATAACTTCCTTAATCTAAAAAGGTAATGAATAAATTAATATATCATAGTTATTGATCTAAATGAAATAATTTATTATTTACAAACATTGTATCATTAACTTAGGACTAACATCACTATAGTGAATCTTCTATGAAATAACCAAAATCAATAGCAGACAATGGTGAAAAAAAGAACAAAAAATAACATAATTGAAATTAATGATTATAATTGAATTATCTAAAAAGTTAATATATATGAATATGGTTATGAAATATTTTATTTCCATGGTTATATTTATTATACAAAAGGTTAAATAAATTTCAATGAAGTCAGGAGTAAAGATAACATTTTTTGTCTCAATTTTCTTTCATATAGAATTTTTCATATTTTCCTACTTTTTCATTCATGTAGTATATATATTCCTTTATGAATTTATTTTACCATATTTTTAGGTTATCTATAAATTTTTCAAATCTATAAGATTTTATTTAATTCTAGTGACTATAAATCAATACTTATCAAATTCATAATGGTTTTATTGGAAATATAATTTTTAAATCAATCTGTTTTATCTTTGGAAAACAATATACTGATATTAATTATTATTTAACTCTATAAAACATTCTATTATATTATACAATTTTTATTTATGAGGTAAAAATATATTACTACAATTTTACATATCTGTGGTTCATAATTCATCTAAAAATATGTTTGTAAGTGGACTAATCATTTTCTATTCATTTCTTTCTGGAAACATTTTACTCAGTGTCTATATTAGTAATGTTTATTTATGTATGTATTTATCTATAATGATCATTACATAAGTTCATTTTTCTAAACATTGACTTTTACTATGAATTTTCTAATATTGTATTTCTAAATGCTTTTATGTATGGTTGATCTTAAATTCTATTGAATCTATTTAGAAATGTGGTAATAAAAAATCTATTTTAAACATATTGCATATATTTACCTATTAGAAAATGATAATTTAATTTAATTAAAAATATTCATTTAAATGATTTTACATATTTGTAATAAAATTTCAATTTGAATTATTCACATTTTTTTCTTTTAATGTATAATTTTTCAAATGTAAAAGATATTATGACATCCCACAGACCTAAACATCTCAATTATATGAAATTAAATATGATATTTCATTACAATGAATTTGAATCCTCATTTAGGTATATAGATTGAATTAACTGGGACAAAAATATTATATAACAAAAACCATGTCTTTTTTAATTAATATACATTCACAAGTTATATAAAAATATATTAATCAATAAAAATCCTTTAGAATTCACCAATAATTATCCACATATGATACCATTATATACTTATCATATGTACTATTTTTATTTATAACTTTTGGGAATGTATATGTAAGAAATTGGTGATCATAGATTCTCATTAAGGGTAATTTTAATAGATAAAAATCAACATTCATAAGTTATAATAACTTGGGTATTTATGTATAATCATGATAAAAAATATAACCATACCCAACAAATCATATATCCAAAATCATGTAATAAGGCATTGTTAGGATGGTATGTATGAGTATGATATAATCTATTTTAACAAACCTAGGATTGAATATATAAGTATGAGATTCTCAGATACAATAGGGGGGTGAATTGTACCTTTTAAAAATTCCCTAATGAAATTTCGCATAACCAAAATTCACAACACCTCTAAGTTCTAAAGACTTGCTTGATTCTGGAAAAGTTATTCCGGAAATGAAACTTAAAAAAAGTTTACAACTACTAAGATTCTACCTTAAAGTTTCTAGAATTTAACTAAATCAGATTACAAGTAAGGAAGTATAAGAAGGTTATACTTTCATTAACAATACAAAATGAAACGGAAAAACTTGTAACAAAAAAAAGTAACAACCCTGGATAAGAGAAGGGTATCCAACAAACCAAAGTGAAGGGTATCCAACAACCACAGACAAGAGGTCCCTTGATTTATAATTCAAGAAAGTCTGTCTTACCCACACTAGGGTAAGACCTTGATACGAATCTTGAGTGTTGATAAGAGACTCTCTCTCTAGAAATCACTTCAACAGCATGTAAGCACCAGTCAAAGATGTTGTCTAGTGTTCTGGATTTTTTTTCAAATGAGTTCTTATTTATAGGAGAAGCTCTAATGGTCGGCTCCCTCCTCTAACGGTCATTATTCTACTTGAATTTTAGAGGGACTTGTACACATGTCACTCAATCAATGGTTAGTTGATAACTGAAGGCACACCATCATTTTATATTAGAACAAGTGTAAGCATAACAAAAATTGAAGTTCAGAAAGAAAGTAAATAAAATTTAAGAATGTAAGAAAAGTATGAAAGTCCATAGTCTAACTAAAAATAGAATTCAATGTCTATAATAAAGAGATATTCGGATTCTGTTTTGTAGGAATTTTGAACCTGAATTCTATAGAATTCAGGAGTCTGAATTTCAAGGAAATTTTGAGTCTAGATTCATAGGAATTCAGAACCTGAACTTAAAGAGTTCAGAGTCAAACTCATAGAAGTTCAGAGTCGAACTAGTATAAGTTTGAAGTCAAACTCATAGAAGTTTGGAGTCTAACTAGTAGAATTCAAAACTCAAACTCATCGAAGAATGGAGTCGAACCAGTAGAAGTTCGGAGTCGAACTAGTAAAAGTTTGGAGTCGAAGTCATAGAAGTTCGGAGTCGAACTAGTAGAAGTTCGGAGTCGAACTAGTAAAAGTTCAGAGTCGAACTAGTAAACGTTCATAGTCGAACTAGTAAAAGTTTGGAGTTGAACTAGTAAAAGTTCGGAGTCGAACTAGTAAGAGTTCGGAGTCGAACTAGTAAAATTTCGGAGTCGAACTAGTAAAAGTTCGGAGTCGAACTCGTAAAAGTTCGGAGTCGAACTAGTAAATGTTCGGAGTCGAACTAGTAAATGTTTGGAGTCGGAATTCAGAGTCTTAAACAAGAATGCTTCATAACTAAGTATTATACGATTCTGAGGTTTTTAGTTACCGTCTGAATTTTACATTTAGAAAAGAAATGTGATTGAACAATGAAAACAATGTAAGGATAAATTTCCATGGGGACGGTAATTTTCACTAAGAAAATGAAACAAGGGGTAAAAAGAGATTTTCCTTTAGATAAGGTGTTTGTGATTTTAAAAACATGAAGGAATGGAAAAGTCATAAGGAAAATATTATTGACTCAAAAATCTCCCCCTTTTTGGAATGCAAAAAAATCCTTATAAAAAAGAATAAAAGGGCTTAGAAAAATTTAAACTTATCTCGATTTTAATATAGACAAAGATGAATACGACTAACTCCCCCTTAGGATTTGGAACTATAAGGATCGTATTCTGGATTTTCCAGAATGTGATTTTTCTTGATTACGAAAATTTCTTGTACTGAAAAACTCCTCCTTATATTAACTCCCCCTTACTTAGGTATACCTCTTTTACTTATGAATATTTTCCCTTCTCTCCATTATATTTTTCCTTCTTCCTTTTTTAGTTATTTTTCCTTCTCTCCCTTTTTGATTTTCAAAAAGAGTTTGAGGGAATGGAAAAGAAATATGGTACCTGAGATATTTGTAAAGACATCCAAACAAAACAAGCAACCACAATTCTATTATAATTGGAATAATTTTTACAAGGAAAATCAAATGCAAAAATTTATTGAATTGAGTCTATTTTGTTTCCTTTTCCTCGGGCAAGAGCTTCTTCATAATTGTCTTCAGATTTTTGAGCTCTTTATAATCCTCCTAAGCATGATTTTCTCAGACCGTGATTCTATCTTATTGAGCCATCAAGGCTTCAGCCCGAGCCTTCATCAACTCCTCTTAGTTCACTATCTTCTCTTCTATCTCAGTACACAGATCTCTTTCTGATTTCAAACCTTGAGCAATATAATTCAGCTTTCTATTTAGATCTTTGACATCTTGAATCCGAGTACTTTTCTCTAGGTTCAGCTTATCCTGAAAACTGTCTGAATGATTTTTGATTTTAACATCCTTAGTACCAAAAGCTTCCATAACATCTAGTTGGAACTGAACAAGCTCTTCCATATCTTCCACAATTTTCTTAGACCAAAGAGTTATTTTTCTGCATGACTTTCGGTGGACCTCGTAGTTGATAAGAAAATTTTTATGCTCTGCTTCAATCATCACACATTTATGCATTACCATGGATAAGGATTCTATCTTCTAATTAATGTTGTGCTGAAGCATCTGGCATCTGGAGTCTATTATAGGAAAGATCAGAATGGTGACTACTAAATTCTTTAGGGACTCAACCACAAAATCATTTCCCAATGCAGATGACTCCGAATCAGACAACTTTCTAGGAGATTGTTCTTCTTTTATTTCCACCAGCTTCCTTTTAGAAGAGCGTCCATCATGATTATTCCTTATGATATATTTCATTGGGGTATCAATAAGCACTTTCTTACCCTTATTAGTCCGTAGAATGGGCTCTTCTTATAGAGATTCATGCTCACTCTCAGATAATTACACAATCTTGTCTTCATCATCCTTTTCTTTCTCAGCCCGAGCCTCAAAATATTCTGGATGGATAAAGTCATGATTATGACTTTCTTCTTTAGATGGATTGTTCACCTCCTCTCCACCTTTCTCATCATATGCGGGTGTAGCCAATTTTGAGGATCCATCTTGAGAAGTCTGGAGTGAAAACTTCTCGGATGGGGTTCCCTTATCTTGAAATTCTTCGACTTTCCTTATTACATCATAAAAACCTCTACTGATCTCAGCTTGTTGAACTTCCTCCACAACTTGCTGAACTTTCTTCATTACTTATTTCTCAACTTCCCTTTCTTCATCAACCTTCTCTTGAGATTTTTCCGGAGTCATGAAGTTCTTCCCCAGAGTCTCTGGTAAACTTTCAACCAAGAAAGACTTCGGAATGGGAATATTCGCAGAGGCTATTTCGTTGGCTTTCAAGAGAGATTGAACAATCTCTGCCTCTGACATCTTCTTCTTCATATTCTTCTCTTTAGCTTGCTTCTCTAACTCATCAATAGCTTTTTCTTTTAAGGCCTTATCCTTAGTAGGGTCCAAGCCAAACTGTGGCTCCCCTCCTTTCCTCTTTTCTTTGAGCTCTCTCCACTTTTCTACCACCTCATCCTGGTAGGCTTTTTAAATTTTGGGTTTAGGAGGTGCGGATTTGACTTCCGTAGACTTTGGAGTTTTACCTTCAGATTCCACTTCTTTCAACTTACTTTTCTTGTCGGCCTTCTTGGATGGTTCATTTTTCTCTACATTTTTCAGAACAGCTTCTAACTCCTCCTCTGGCAGATCATAGAACTCACCTATCTATTTTGAAAAAACAACTTTCATCCTCTATAAGGTGTCATTGCAGATCAGCATCACTTTATAATTTCTCGGTTTGGAGGTGCAAAAAACCATGAATGAATCAAGACACTGAATAATAAGATTGGAGAGAAGATCAGGATACATAATAATTTGTGTTTTCAAACTCCCATTCTTGATGTTCTAAACCATAATAAGGATGTGCCAAATCAGATTTATCTTTCTTAGATTTAACAAGAAATCCAAGATGTAAATATAACTTTTCTCTAAGTTATCCTTGTCACCTCATCTTAGTATGAAAAACCCTTGAACCCACAACTTTAGAATCTTATTGTTGGTGGAGAGATGAGAAATCTTTGTGGTCTTGACTTCTTTAAGTCCAAGGAATTCTATAGCATTCCCTTTGATGAAACTTCCTTTCACATCTGGTAGCTTATGGGAGAAAAATCCACCTTCTCCATCATATGAGAGCCCCACCAAGATCGCATCCTTGGTGTAAGAAAGCTTGTAAGTCTTGTCATAGCTCTTAAAGGAGAACGTTTATCTTCCATCTTTATTATAGAAGGAAACAAACTCATAAAATTATACAAGAAAATCCGTATAAACAACATCCTGATCCCCTGGCTTCGATATGCATAAATCTTCCCATCCATTGAGCTTGATATTCTTAGAAATAATAGAATCATACTTACTGAAAAATTTTGGATGGACCAAACATTCCCTAAGGACTAACCAACATGATATTGGCTCCATATTAGATATTTCATGAAAAGTGGCTTCTACAGACCTTCATAATAGAGGAGCACTGAAAGATTTGGAATGGTCTTAAGAAGGAAGGGTAGAATTTCAACACACGAGAGATTGAAATCGATGGAGGATAACCATTAGGGTCCCCTTTATATAGGCAATGGAGGTGACCTTCCATCTTCCAAAACCCATATAACGGTTGTGAACCATTCTGATCAGATCTAACGGTTGAAACACTATCCATAAGGAAAACATGAATATGATCTTTTGAGGTTTTAAAAAAAAATCGGATTTAAGGAAAAACGATTCCAAAAAAAATTAAAATACAAGAGAAAATACCAACAAGTAAAAATGACTACGAAAACTTAAGTAAGGAAGTCATACCTTTCGGATTGGCTAAGAAATGTATTCATAATAGGTGATTTTCTTCTTGAAGAAAATTTGACTACGAAAAACTTACTATGAAAAACTTAAGAAAAAAATATTTCAAAAACATTGAGTACCAAAACATGATTACGAAAATTCCTATTAGAAAAATTTCCTTTACGAAAATTTCCAGAACAAAAATTTCTAGTATGAAAATTTCCAGTATGAAAATTTCCCTTACAAAAATTTCCTTTACGAAAATTTCAAAAAACTTCATTACAAAAATCATGAAAAACTCCATTATGAAAGACTTAAAAAACTTCATTAAGAAAAATTTGAAACTTCATAACAGATGTAATCCCCCTATGAAAAGGAGTTTATTACTATACATATATTGGTTCAACAAGAAGTCAATTAAGGAATATTACCTTATTGTTATCATTCCTAACTTCTATTTAATGTATTCAAATCTATCGGAGGGTAATGATTTTGTGAAAATGCCAGAAAGTTGATCTTGTGTTCCGATAAACTGAAGAATGATATCTCCTTTTAGTGTGTGATCCCTAAGGAAGAGATGCCTAATATCTATGTGCTTTGAATGAGAGTGATGTGCAGGGTTTTTTCTAAGGGAAATGGCACTTGTTTTATCACACAAAATTTGAGTCTTATTAAAACTCAATCCATAGTTTGTGAGTGTGTGTTTTATCCACAACACTTGAGAACAACAACTTCCAGCTTCTACATATTCAGCTTCAGCAGTGGATAGTGATATTGAGTGTTTCTTGTTGCATGACCAAGAAACTAATGATTCTCCTAAGAAATGACAAGTTCCGGATGTACTTTTTCTATCCATTATACATCCACCAATGTCAGCATCTAAAATTTTTTTAAGATAAAATCATTTCCAGAAGTATAAAATAGTCCAAAATCCATGGTTCCCTTTAAGTAGCGAAAAATTATCTTCAATTCCTTCAAATGAGATTCCTTAGGATTGGATTGATATCTAGCACATAAGCATACTGAAAACATCAATTCTGGACGACTAGCTGTCATGTATAGTAATCTTCCTATTATACCTCTAAATGATGTTTGATCTACTGGTTTCTCACCTTCATCAAGATCAAGTGTGTTTGAGGTACCAATGGGAGTACTAATACTTTTAGTGTTGTCATATCCATACATTTTTAGAAGATCACTAATATACTTATGTTGAGATATATAAGTTCCTTCTGGTTTTTGAGAAATTTGAAAACCAAGGAAAAATGTTAACTCACCCATCATACTCATTTCAAACTCAGATTTCATTAGATCCACAAAGGAATCATTTAAATATTGCTGAGTTGAACCAAATATAATGTCATCAACACAAATTTGAACAATCAAAACATTTTTTTTATCTTTCTTTATAAAAAGGGTTGGATCTGCATTTCCCATAACATACTTATATTGAAGAAAAAATCATGTAAGTCTATCATACCAAGATCGAGGGGCTTGTTTAAAGACATGCAAAGCTTTGGTAAGTCTAAAAACATGATCAGGATGTTTTGTGTCTTTAAATAAAGGAGGTTGTTCAGAAAAAACTTCCTCTTGAACATAACCATTAAGGAAAGTACATTTCACATCCATTTGAAAAATCTTGAAATTGTAGAATGTTGCAAAGGCAAGTAAAATACGAATAGATTCAAGTCTAGATACTGGACCATAGGTTTCTTCATAGTCTATTCATTCTTGTTGATTTTAGCCTTTAGCAACCAATCTAGCTTTATTCCTAATGATGACTCCATTTTCATCACACTTATTTATGAAGACCCATTTTACTCCAATTACAAAAGTTTCCTAAGGTCTTTCAACCATAGTCCTGGCATTATTCCTTTCGAATTAATTTAGTTCATCTTGCAAGGCTTTAATCCAATCATAATCACCTAAAGCTTCATCAATGCTTTTTTGTTCTAATTGGGAAAGGAATGCTATATGTTCTACTTCATTTCATAAGGAACTTCTAGTCCTTACAGGTTGATTCACATCACCAATGATACTATCACTGGGATGATTCTTTAGAAATTACTGATTTGGGTTTTTTAAAACTTGTTCATCAACATAGGGTAGGAAATCTTCTGGGGTAAATGTTTCAGA
This sequence comes from Viscum album, assembly GCA_963277665.1. Classification (NCBI taxonomy): domain Eukaryota; kingdom Viridiplantae; phylum Streptophyta; class Magnoliopsida; order Santalales; family Viscaceae; genus Viscum; species Viscum album. The sequence goes on from OY728119.1 coordinate 1,658,414,942, forward strand.
AGCATCTTCTTGAACATTTTCTTTATCAAAAGGATTTTCTATCATCGGTTGATAATCAATTTTTCAAAACACATCTGAGGATGGAGGTTGGGGTTGTTTGAAAAAAAAGGATCAATTTCATCAAATTTAATAGGTACTGTCTCTTCAATAGTATGAGTATTTTTGTTAGAAACTCTATACGCCTTAGTATTTGTGGAGTAGCCTAAGAAAATTCCTTCATCAGATTTTGGGGCAAATTTTTGTAAATTATCATTAGTATTCAAGATGAATACTTTGCAAACAAAAACTTTAAAGAAGTAAAGTCAAGCTTTTCTACCATTACATAACTCATAAGGTGTTTTATTTAGAAAAGTTCTAATCAAAACTCGATTTATAGTATAACAAGCAGTAATTATGGCTTCATCCCAAAAATGTTTGGCTATAGAATACTCACTCAACATTGTTCTATTTATTTATTGAAGAATTCTATTTCTTCTTTAATCAACACCATTCTATTGAGGTGTTCTGGTTGATGAGAAGTTGTGAGTAATACCTTTTCTACTACAAAATGTTTCAAAATCAGAATTTTGAAATTCTCCTCCATGATCACTATGAATAGTTTTCAATGGAATATTTTTCTCATTTTTAACTTGGGCTCTAAATATTTTGAAATAAGAAAAATCTTCAGACATGTTTACTAGAAAATAGACCCATGTAAATCTAGTGTAATCATCAACTAAGAAAAATACATAATACTTTCCCTCAATGCTTCCAGTTTGTGTTGGACTAAAAATATCCATGAGCACCAACTATAGTGCATCAGTTGTTGAGACTTCACCTATTGATTTTAAAACTTGATTTATATTGCTTTACATATTGAGAAGGGTTATAAAATTTTGAAGAATCAAATCTAATCTCGGGTAGATCCTTAAATAAACCTTTCCTAGAGAGTTTTCATAAGTTCCTAAGGTTACAGTGTCCTAAACTTATATTCCACAACCAAGAATAATCTTCCATTTCCCTAAGTCAAGGTAAGTCTTGTCTCCTAAGGTATTCTTTGTTCAAAGTGTATACATTCTCTTGCCTATTTGCAGAGAGAATAAATTATTCCTTGGATTTGTGTACTATGCATTTATCATTCCTAAAATTCACAAGGTAATGTTCATCACATAACTGACTTATGATAATGAGGTTGTGCTTAAGACCTTTAACAAATAAAACATTTGAAATCAAAAACCTTCCATGAAGAAAAATGTTACCTATACCAATAATTTCTCCCTAAGAATTATCTCGGAAAGTTACTTTTACTCCTTTTTTCTTGATAATATTTTCGAAATAGTTTTTGTTACCAGTCATATTCCGGGAATATCCACTATCAATATAGGAAGTATTATTGTTGGTACTTTCCGTATTTTCATGAAAATAAGGGGAAAAATTAGTTTTTTGGAATAAAAAATTGCTTGGATCCAGAAATTTCAGAAAGGAAAACTTTGGGTACCCACATCTTCTTAAAAAAATAAGCCTTATGAAATCCTAAAGATTGGGTTTTGTATAGGGAACAATTATTTGCCCAGTGACAACCACACTTCCATTTAGTACAGAATGGGTAACTTTGAGGAACAATGTAATTGTTACTAAAAATAGGTTTAGAACTAGTATAACCAAAACTAGATTTATTCCTTTGAGGTTGTATTTGTGAATACATTTTATCAATGTTTTCCTTACCTAGGGTAAAGTTAGACAAACACTTACTCATGGAGAATATTTCACATTTGAGTTAAACAACTAAGTTCTTGTCTTCAAAAACATTTGAACTAGAGCTAGGCTCGAAAACATCTTTCTTAGAAATTATGTTTTCTAGATCTTTTGAAAGTTTATTCTTCTCAGAACATACTTCCTCAAGATTTTTTGAAATACATTCAAAATCAGCATTTTTCATATCAATATCGTCAGAAAGATATGATATTTCCTTAGTAAGAATAGTATTCCTAGAATTTTCCTTATCAAGTTTCATCACATGTTTTGAATTCTCATTCTCAAGAAGTTTGGAAAACCTATAAACTTCATCATAGGTAGGTACAATATTATCTTCATCCGAAGAGGATTCTTCATATGAAGAGTTATAATATTTACTATCATTAGGATTCAAAGAAACATTGGTCATTGATTCAGCATTGTGTACCTTATCCATCAAGCAATGATTATCAATAGGTAGCCTGGCTAAAAGACCATGATTCTTCTGTCTAGAAGATTCATAATCGGAAGATTCGTATGAAGAGTCTCTCCCACTGGCACTCCATGTGTCATTGGATTTCAACAGTTTCTTATATTTGGACTTATAATAGTTATTTCTATTTTTCTCAGAATGTCTTTCCTTTCTTTCTTTTCTCTTGAGCATAGGGGAGTCAGGTCTTATGTGTCCAGCTCTCTTATATTCATTGCATGTAACTTCAGAATCTTTCTTGTCGTTCATTTCCTTCTTCTTGTATTTAGATTTAATGTTCCTCTATCCAACTATCTTTGTCATCATTTGAGTAAGATTTTCTAATTCATTTTCTAATGATTCACTTTCACTAGATTCAGAATGGATAACAACATTCTTAGATCTGGATCTAGTAACTCTCTCAGGAGTCTTAGCTTTCATGTGAATTTAAGGTGTATTAAAAGCAACACTACCATTCCCATTATTCTTCTTTATGTTGTCATTATCTCTCTTTATTCTAGTATCATGTTGAAGAAGAGTTCCAAATAGTTCATCAAGAGATATTTGAGTAACCTTTCTGTTTTCATCGATAGTAGTTCTCTTTGATTCCCACTCACTGGGAATAATATCTATGATCTTGTCAAAAATGGATTCATCATCTAGACCTTTCTCTCCCATTGATTTTAAGCTATTCACAATAGTCATGAATCTCTATCTCACCTTACAAATTGGTTCTCCTTAAGGAAAATTAAAACTGTGATACTCAGCTCTGTGCATGGCTCTCCTAGTCTCAATCACATTAGATGTGAAAAAATGTGTAACTTGAAGTTTATTCCATATATAGTTAGCTATTTCACAAGAAAAAATTTAGCTATATATGTTCCTAGTCATTGAACAAAGCAAAGTGTGGCATACCTTATAGTTGAGTTGGTATTCATGTTTTTCTTGATTAGTGAAGGTATTAACTTCCTTGTCAGGAATTTTATATCCTCTGGTAAGCATGATAAAGTTATCTACTCGAGTATTGATAATAAATTCCTTCATTCGACCTCTCTAATACTCGTAATTATTACCATAAAAAATTGGTGGTTTAGTAGGATTTCGGTTGTCGATAGAACTAACATTTAAGCCGACCATCCTTAAGAAAAACTTTGGCACACAAACTTGTTAAAAGTATATGTCTGTAAACAAGAGAAAATATTCTAAGCAAGAAGAAAAATTTTATCTCTAAGAAAAAAAGTGAATCCAAACTATGATTAAAAAAAGATTCTGAAAAATATGATTCCAGAAATATAAATCCAAATGTTATAGGAAATAAATTCTTCTGAATCTAATCGTGAGAGTAATTTAGATGGAACCAATTCCTCTGATACAATTTGTTAGGATGGTATGTCTGAGTATGATATATTCTATTATACCAAATATAGGATCAAATATATAAGTATGAGATCCTCAGATACAAAAGGGGGGGGGGTGAATTGTACTGTTTAAAAATTCAATAAGGAAATTTCACATAACCAAAATTCACAACATCTCTAAGTTGTAATGACTTGCTTGATCCTAGAAAAGTGATTCCAGAAATGAAACTTAACAAAAGTTTATTACTACTTAGATTCTACCTTAAAGAGTATAGAATCTAAATAAATCAAAGTACAAGTAAGGAAGTATAAGAATGTTATACTTTTTTTAATAATACAAAATGCAGCAGAATAACTTGTAACAAAAACAAGTAACAAGTAATAACTCTTTTAACCCAATGAGAAGGGTATCCAACAACCCTTGATAAGAGGTCCCTTGATTTATACTTTCAGGAAAGTCTGTCATACCCACACCAGGGTAAGCCCTCAATATGATGATCAGAGTCTGTATTGCTATCCCCGAAATCCCTCAACTATCAGGTAGTCGACACCTCTATCTTTCTATCCATGGAAGCCCTAGATTTTATTAAGAAACAATCAGAGTCACACGAAGTAATTATGGACGATGAAAAGTTTGAACAAGTCGTTCAAACTTTCTACACGAAGCTTGAGAGTTGATAAGAGCCTCTGTCTCTAGAAATCACTTCAACAGCATGTATGCACTAATCAAAGATGTTGTCTAGTGTTCTTGCTTCTTTTTAAATGAGCTCCTATTTATAGGAAATGCTCCAACGGTCAGATCCCTCCTCCAACGGTTATACTTATCCTTGAATTTTAGAGGGACCCATACACGTGTCACTCAATCAACGGTTAGTTGATAACTGAAGGCATGACATCGTTTAATATTTGAACAAGTGTAAGCATAAGTAAAACTGAAGTTCCGAATTAAAGTAAATAAAAGTTTGGAATGTAAGAAAAGTATGAAAGTCCGTAGTCTAACAAAAAATAGAATTAGAATTCTATAATAAAGAGAAATTTGGATTCTGTTTTGTAGGAACTTGGAACCTGAATTCTATAGAATTCCGTAGTCTAAATTTCAAGGAAATTTGGAGTCTGGATTCACAGGAATTCAGAACCAGAACTTAAAGAGTTCAGAGTCGAACTCATAGAAGTTTGGAGTCTAACTAGTAGAAGTTCGGAGTCAAACTCATAGAAGTTCAGAGTTGAACTAGTAGAATTTTTGAGTCAAGCTCAATGAAGTTCGGAGTCGAACTAGTAGAAGTTCAGAGTCGAACTAGTAAAAGTTTGGAGTCGAAATCATAGAAGTTCGGAGTCGAACTAGTAGAAGTTCAGAGTCGAACTAGTAAAATTTTAGAGTCGAACTAGTAAAAGTTTGGAGTCGAACTAGTAAATGTTCAGAGTCGAACTAGTAAATGATCGGAGTCAGAATTTGCAGTATTAAACAGAAGGAATCATATCTAACTATTATACGATACCGAGGTTTTTAGTTACAATCCGAATTTTACATTTAGAAAAGAAATGTTATTGAACAATGAAAACAATGTAAGGATAAATTTCCTTGGGGAAGGAAATTTTTCATAAGAAAATGAAACAAGGGGTAAAAAGATATTTGACTTAAGATAAGGTGTTTGTGAGATTCAAAACATGAAGGAATGGAAAAGTCATAAGGAAAACCTTATTGACTCAACAGGAATGACATAACATAAGAATATATTTTCGAATTTTCATACACCAATGAAGAAAAAAAATAACAACATGTAATTAAAACTAATAAAAGCTATGAATCATGGTTTAATAACATAAAAATGTAACATATTTTTGAAATGAGGTATGCATAGGGAATGTGATATATACTAAAAATAATATAAATATAGAGTGGTGGAACAATATTAAGCATACAAAACATTATGAGTAAACTCCTTATCAAAACATCATTATAAAGAAACTCATTATGTACATGCCATATAGTTTCATGTGATATTGAATTTGACAAATTAATTTATGTTATATTTTAGTAAATCATGATGTTATGATATACTCCTCTTTAAATAAATTCAATTCCATTAATAAATTTTTATAAATGCATCCTCTGTTATAAATGGACCATAACATATTATACAATAATAAAATAGCACTTAAATTGAATTAGTGTACAGGTATAAAAAAACTTCATTTCTATATAAATAATGTTTATCAATAAACTATATGGATAAATATGTACATGATTTTTAATTATTATTTTATCTTCTTTAGAAATACATTTTCCCTAAAAATTCATTTTATTGTTTTTAGTGAGAAAATAATATAGTAAATTACATAAACTTTTATAATATATATTTGAAAAATATAACATGTTTTATGATATCATCAAGTAAAATGAATCTTAATGTGATTTATTTGATATTTTGGAAATGACTTAATTTTCAAAGAATATTGAATAATATAAGTTTTTTTAAACTTTCTTTTCATTTATAAAATTTGAAAAGTATAATATTCTTTTAAAATGGTTTTAATGGAAAACATAGTACATTTCTATTATTTTGTATCCAATTTTTTTCATTAGAAATGATTTTTTTGTTTTTATTTTGGTATAAAAAATTTATACTGAAGAAAAATTTTTTTCTTCAAAATAACTTATCATTAGGTTTTATTATATTAATTTTTTAATTTAATTCTACTAATTCATTAAATTAAATGTCATTATATGGATTAATAATTTGGAATCAAAATATATAATGTTTTCTAATAAATTCAACTTAATTTTTTTATAATGTATATTAAAAACATTAAAAATCGATTACCACAATTAAGGTGAAAACTGCTTATGGGGGTATTGATCATAGGGTTAAGATTATGTTTTCAACTTAAAATTTCAGAAATATTGTTATATATACATATTTTGAACCCATTACATAAAAAAATATAATATAATTATAGTTGGATTATACTTTTGAGTATTAAATTATTATATGTTAATCTTTGAGGAAATTCAATGTATGTCATCTCCCCCAATTATTAAAGGACACCTCTCTTTTCCCTACATCACAAAACATTTAGATATCGATCTCAAATATAACCTAAAAACATATCTTCTAAAATTCACTAGACATGGTTTGGAGGTTTTGGTATTCTTAAAATACAATTCCAGTGACCCTTGATAGTGAATCCGATGGAGAATTTTCGAAGGAGAGGTAATCATCCTACCTGATATGTTCGAAATAATTTAATTTTTTACCTCCTATAAAAAATGTTATTCATCATAAAATAATATATTAATTGTCCTATATATAATTAAATTTTATTATAATTATTTAATGGAAACACCTTATATTTTTATGTGTATCATTTTGGATATTATCTGGATTGATTTCAATACCAGGCATTGAGATGACATGCAATTCTGAGTCCCATCGTGCCCATTAAAAATAATTGAAAATATTAAAATATATAAAATCTTGTGTGTGTATTGTTACTAAAAAGGTGGAATAACTCCCAAATAGGTTCCCATATTAGAAGTATGAGGGCACCATTGAATTCAGAACAACGTCTTTACCCTAGGAATGACCTAAATATTTTAAATGTGGCTCAGTTTTAGAAAAATTCCCCATGGAAGTAACTGTAAATAAAATTATTCAACAAAATTATTTTACTTTTAAGTCCTACTAAGTTATGAATGAGGAATAATACAAGAAATCCAAGACCATTGTTGAGTTCATAATTTGGTGCATTTCATAGGAGAGGCTTAACATTGGTCAGTGGAGGTAATTTGTTAAAAAATTATCAGGGTCATGAAATTGATAAAATAAAAGAAAAGAAAATTTTAATTTAATTTTTCCTCTTCATAGGAACCTATTTCATCTATATGTCTAATGCTAATGAAATTTTCTTAGGTTAGTCTACTAAATATTGGAGACCTAGATTTCATTAGAGGAGAAATTTCTTGGAGGACAATATTGGAGGAAGATTAGATTGTGGATCATCTTGCCAGTAGAGTAGGAGGATCCCGTCAATAGCTAGAACAGAATCATTCCTCATAAAAAATATATCTAACCTCTATATTGGGCATGTTTTTTAATTTTTTGATTCCCTGTTCTAAATTTCTGTGAAAATCTCTATTCAATCGATGAAGAAATTAGTTTGTGGATCGATCACCATGCGATATGGGTTTATTACGGTGTAAATTGGGAGAATTATTTTTAAATATCATTATTTATTTCTATAGGGAATCAAATGGATATTAACAAAATAATAGATTTATGATCATTCATCTTATTTTTTAATGTAAATTTCTCCCTCAATTCATCAGTCATCACAAGTGTTCTTTGTTTAGCACGAGACTCAACTATCCCCAATCAATCGATCGTGGAACACCTGTTTCTTTGAATAAGAATCTAATATCGTAGATTAAGGATCATAATGGAACAAAAGAGGTGTGTCGAAGGATATTGAGAGAATCAGATGATAGATGATACTTTATTTTTTATTATTCAGTGTTCTTCGTCAATAAATAATGATTTATGGATTGATCGGATTCCTGTGAAAATATGGAGATGAAACATGTTGTTTAGAAATTTTGAGGAATGGAGAACCTTGGATCCACAATTTAAGGTGATTCAATCACTGCATTGAATGTGGAGCAACGACCAGGATGCATGGAGGGAGAATGGAGATGCTATAAAATCTTGATGAACATGGTGTGTAATCTGAGATTACACGATGTGTGGGGCCCCATGGATGCATTGCTAGGGTTTGTCCAGAGTTAATTACCACAAATCATGTGACCACTATCACATGCCATGTGACCCTACCTGAATGAATCATTGTTCACTTCGATGAGTACATAGACACGGGTAACGACACCCGACCAATCGACACACCATTTACATAGACACAGACACAGATAGGCATGCATAGGCCAGTACACAAACATGACATTAGTACATTGACATAGAAATGAAACACAGGCATATAACCATGTGTCTCTACACAATGCTTACTCATCCTACATTCCATGTATATGGAGACTATTTATTATGTGAGGTTCTTCCACATTTTTATGAATTGGGATAGTAGAAAATGCTATATACTCCCATCAAGAGTTCTATAGGCTCTTATTTTTCCTAGTTTGGACTAGTATTGGTTGATATTATTCCCTTGGTCCTCTACATGATGGTTCAGTATGGAATTACATCAAAATAACTAGATTTTAGTCCCCTCTAATAGCCTGATCTCAAATAGAGTATGATATTCTACCATTTGAATTGAGTGTGATCATCAATCACTCATAGTGTAGTTTGTGGAATTAATTAACCCACTTGAGAATGGAGTTGATCCTCCATCAAGTGGGACACATCAGTATGGTCTATGGATTCCCCCAATGATTCTAGGAATGATCACCTACGTAGTGGGTAGATCTAGATTGGTTATGTGGTATCCCCCAACAATTGTTGGTTCAATTCATGGTGTCCCTCGGTCATTTCTGGTCATGCCCCCCTCTTTGTGTATTGTAGTCTTTGTTGTCCAATGTGTTACCTTTTGGAAGGGCCCAAATGATCTAGTCCATTTCATTGAGTGTCCCCAATGATATCATGGCCTGAGGAGTATGTTCTCTAGGAAACAACATTCTTTGAGAAGAATGTTGCGGATTTTAGTTTGTTGTGGCCACCTAATGGTGTGGTCTATCTCTTTATTATATCTTGATGTTCTTATTATAGGTATTTTAGATATATTATTCTATAGAGATGACTATACATTAAATTTTTGTGTTTCTTTTTTTAGGGTTTTTTACTGAGTATTATTATAATCACACATGCATGGGCTTTTCCCGACAATGTCGTGTCTTGTACAGACAATTGACATTTTGATGGAGTCCTAGGTGGACTAGGACTATATGGTGCTTAGTGAGACTAGACAGGCAGAGGTTTGTTCCCCCAAATTTCGAATAGTAGTCCTAGTACTCATTATATTCATTTTGGACTTGTGGTTATAGACTAATTGTGGTGGGCATGTTTTTTTGTCTTATTTAAATTCCATTACATTCATTGTTGTTCTCTATTATAGGATCTAATATGTATTCATGCATCATTTCAGTTCTTAAACATTTCATCATTTTGAGGCTTTGAGATGTTTCATGTGTACACGTACTTTATGCTGATCCCCCCCCCATTTGTGGGATATGACTACTCAGTGCTGGTCACTAACACGTGGACAATTGGAGGCCGGCTTGGGGTAGTCACGACACGGGCCCCTATAGGAAAAGTTCTTGTAGAGTGGAATCAGAGGAGGTTTGGTTCTACATTATTACAATAAGTTACAAAAATTTTATTAAGAAAACAATATTATGTGTTTAAGGATCAACTTTTAAGCCAGGGACTCCAGTGTAAGTGTGGTGGTTAATGTATCCATACACTAGGACTCTAATTTCCTTTTTTTGACTTGGTAATTGAAAATACTAGTTGTTGTGAAACAAATTGTACAGAAATCATATATGAATGGTTGTGTTTTCATTGTATTTTTTCAGTATACTCTACAAATATACACTATTGACCGAGGTATATATTGTTTTATTTCAAGATGCATCCACATAGGTAGCTATCCAAGATTACACCAAATGACCATGAGGATGATCAGCCGAGTGATGAGGCATCGGTACAACGACATTAACCATAGATAACACATTCATGTGGTTTCCTATCTATACCACCACCCATTGAGTTGCAGTGACTACTATCACTAATAGTTTAGGATGCATGTAAGACTAATATTTTGAAATAGTTTCAGAGTAACAATCTTTATAGGATTCAGTATGGGATAGATCCCCAGTTTGCGGGGGATTGGATAGTGGTAGTCACCCATGTTTTTAACCTTATGAGGGTTCTTTCCAAAAATATAGTAGTCCTTGTTGCGAGCCTTCTTTAGGGATCTGTCAGGAAATAGTGGTGTTGGGGACTCAGACACACGATAATAGAGCTCTCTCTGATACAAAATTCGAGTGTCTCTTCATAGTGGAGTTCTATCAGTCCACATTATGATCAGTACATATACATGAGATTTTGTATTTTTAGTAAGGAAGTATGACCATGGCAGAGTTTTCATCAAAGTTTATTGTTCATTCATTCTACTATTAGGATATGGTACGATACTAGTTTATCAAATATCAGAACTTCATGTTAGGTATACACCTAGACATTAGGGTGTTAGTGGTCTCCCTTATTATTTATATATATGTTAGGGTGATTGAGTTTTCCATGTAATTATATTGTTTTCTCAAAGATTATACACTAGTAGTGGGATATAGTAGTGGAAAAGAAGTAGTTAAAACCTCAAAAGCGAGTATTTGATGGCTATTTCAGGGATCCAAGTGGGTTAAGAACTTTAGGGGGTGTCCTAATGACTTATTGGCAGTGGTGTAGGGCTCCCATGGTGTCTCAAATCATCCTTGGGACATACATAGTTACTCATGTGGAAGTTAGGGAAATATTTCATGAGATTTCTCGACCCTTCATACAACTTATCAGGAGATATTCAAATGACCTATGAGGTAGAGGAAGAGATAGGAACATAGTGGTCCACATGGGGTTAGTCATGACAGTTGAGCTAGGAGAACAACATGAGGTGGTTGATGTTTCGACATGTCACCATCGCCACCCTCAGGTGGTCCCCTCCAGGCACAGGGAGCAGTTGGAATGGGGTGAGGCTAGATACAGGAAATAAAGGATTATGAACTTGAGTATCCATAGATGATAATAGGTATGATATGTAATTTTTCATCATTAAATATAGTTTTGATAGATATCACTTCAAGCCCTTACTTTATTTCCATGAATCTTATTTAGTACCTAGAGATTCTGGTTAACTGTTGACTTGACCCTAAGGCTTGGAGACTCTTAATGGAAGAGACTCGATGATCACACACTTTTGGAGATAGTATGACCCAACTCTTGGATGTTATAGTTTTGGTTGGGATCTCTTGGAATCAACATCAAGGCGATAAAACATCATTCTTGATATGGAATAGTTATCCATAGTTCATGCTCAGATTAACTATTTTCTGTGAAGAGCATGGTCTGTTTGTAGTGATGGAACTAGGTATTCCTTTATTGGTGAAAATAAAAAATAGTTAGAGAATAATGAAATCACACATAGGAGGGTGCAGCTGATTACTCATCATTTGGAGAGCCTCGCCCTCAGTGTAGTGAATGATATGAGTCCCCAATTTCATAGAATGGCGGAGGAGTTTGAGAATGTATTTATTATGATGTTATAGGATTAACTACCAGTGGGAGATGGACTTCTACATTGATATACACTCAGGGATGGAACTGATATTTATACCAGCATATTGGATGGCTCCGGCAGAGCTTTGTTAGATGAGGGTAATGTTGGAGGACTCGCAGATGAAGGGATTTGTGAGACCTAGTATTTCACCTTGGGTAGCTCTAGTTTTGTTTTCAATAAAGGTAGATAAGATCTTGAGGTTATGTGTGGATTACCATAACATAAACCAAGTGACCGTAATGAATAAGTATCCACTACCAAGGATCAATGACCCTTTTGTTTAGTTCAAAGGGTGAGGTGGTTCTCAAATATTGACCTCAAACCTAGTTATCTCCATATATGTGTACAATATGAGGATATACTGAAGATAAAAATCAGATGTTTTTATGGTTAAAATGATTGCATGGTGATTCCATTTTTAATAAAGAAAACCCTATCAGTGTTCATGGGACTCATGAACCAGATCTTTCAGCCTTACATAGATCGGTTCGTGGTGGTCTTCATCAATGACATCATAGTATATTTACTGTCAGAGGAGGACCACAAGAAACACTTGGGGATGGTCCTAGACACACTCTGAGAGTGAAATCATTATGATAATATCACAAAGTGATAGTTTTGGATTAGAGAGGACAATTTTATAAGTCCGGAAATCTCAGAGACTAGAGTTATGGTGGATCCAGTGAAGGTTAAGGTAGTGATTTCTAGGGATCCACCTAAGAGTTATACTGTGGTATGAAGTTTCTTTGGATAGGTAGGGTACTATTAGATTTTTTTACCTGAATTATCCAATGTGGAAGGACCCTCGGCATCTTTGGCATGGACAGGTAATCCTTTTTTGTTAATAGAAAAGTTCTAGTAGTTCTTTCAAGATATAAGTCAGTGGTTCATGAGCACTCACATCCTGAATTTACTAGATGAAGGCGTCTAGGATGTGTTGTCCTACGATGCATCAGAGACCGGGCTTGGTTGTGTCCCAATACAGATGTAGGAAGTGACTTCTTATGGTTCAAACTAGTTGAGAACATAGGAGAAGTACTATACAACCCATGTTCTTGAGTTAGCAGCGGTAGACTTCTCATTGAATATGTAGTAATACAACCTGGTGGGTGTTTGTTTTACAATCTATTGTGATCACAAGAGTCCCATGTATATATTATATCATATGTATCTGAAATGGTGAAAGAGTCATTGGAAAGTGTTCCTCAATGAATATGCTATTGATAAGGTCTATAATCCTTAGATGGGGAACATGGTGGCATATTATCTTAATAGGGGATCTAGATTATAGTTTCCGAAAGAGGTGACATTATAGTTAGCCTCATTGCAGACATCCTTTGTAGAAGGAGGTTGGGAAGGTTACATGTAGTCGATGGTTGTCACCCCACCACTTTTACAATGATTCCTAGAGGCACAGCTTGGGGTTACCGACTATGAGACCGTAAATAATCATTTTTCCAAAGGACATACTCTTAATGGATATTCAAAAGGTAGAGATCACATGGTTATTTTTAAAGCTTGAACAATAGTAATAGTGGAATTGCTGGATTAGGTTTTGAGGGAGTTACGTACATCTCCTTTGGTGGTATATCAAGCTGTAGTATAGATGTAACAGGACATCCAAAATTAGTTTTGGTTCATAGGGATAAAGAAATGAGTTGTACAGTTCATTTATCGATGCCTTACTTGTAATCAAGTGAAGGCTATACACTAAGTTCCAAAAGGATTATCTCTACACCATGGGGTGAAATAATGGAAGTGATATGGGGTATCGACAGACATCATGATAGATTTACCATGTATGACTAGGGGAGCCAATGCTATCTAGGTGATTATTGTCCATCTCACCAAGTTGTACCACTTCCTAGATATCCGACATAATAGTTCGGTAGAGAACGTGGTATGCCTATGCGTACAAGAGATTGTTTGACTCCATAGAGTCCCATAAACAATTTTTTCTGATCATGATTATTGTTTTACATCCCTATAATGTAAAGGATTACCGTATGTTTTTGGGACCCTGTTATTCATGATAACAATGTCTCACCCACAGGCAAGAGGCCAAAATGGGTGGACCATTCATGTTCTAGAGGACATGATATGTGATTGCATGTTATAAATTGTCCATAATTGGGAGGATAACCTACCACTGGTCGGTTTTTGTAAAAAATAAAAGCTATCATTCCGCTATTTTTATGGAACCATACGAGGAATTGTATAGGTGACTATATAGTTTACTACTTTGCTAGGATGACCCAAGAGAGTCAGTACTCATGGGACTGATGTTGGTGAAAGCTACTACATAAAAGGTTCAGATCATCAATAATCTAAATAAGATGATGTAGAGCCACCAGAATTATTACATTGATAAGTGATGGAGGTATTTTGAGCATGAGTAAGGAGAAAACATGATTCATTAGGTTTCACCTTGACAGGGATTAAGATTATTTGGCTAGGGTAGAAATCTATCTGTGAGTTTCATCGACCCTTTCCAGATACTAAAATGTGTTGGTGATGTGTTATACCACAGGGCACTATCAACATAGTTAGATTGTGTACATGATGTCTTCCACATGTCACAACTGAGTATATACATGCATGACCCATCCCACGCCATTGACTAGAGTGAGATTTACATTAAAGATAGATACTATTTTGTTGAGTACCTGGTGGAGATTGGGGATCGGTAGAAGATGACCCTTCATGGATGATCAATTCCACTGGTTTGTGATCTATAGAAGCACAAGAATATCAATGATAGCACATGGGAGCATGAGGCTTAGTTTCATGCACAGTTCCCACATCTATTTTATTATCCCTTGTTTTAGAATTTGGGGACATAGAACCATATATTTCATATAATGTAACATTTCATAGTTTTCTATGTATTATTTTAGGATATTATATGGATTAAATTTGGGTCTATTTTTTAAGACGATGTGTGATTCTGAGGCCCAGTGTGCCTGAAAAAAAAAATAGTTTAAAATATAAAAATATTTTATTTCACGTGAATTCTATGTTCCTAAGAAAGTGTAATAACTCTCAAACAGGTTCCTATATTACAAATTTAAGGTAACCATTGAATTTAGAATAATGGTTTTACCCTAGGTAAGTCCTAGAATTTTTATTCATCGTTCATCTGTAGAAAAATTCCTAGAGTACCTAACCATAAATAAAATTAGTTCAATTTTATTTCATAAAACATCATGAGTGGGGACTTGGATTGGATATCAAAGACAACAATTGACTTTATAATGTGGTGTTTTCCGTAGGAGTGACTTAACATTGGATGGTGTGGGTCATTTGTGAACAAGATTTCGGTGCCGCAAAATTGATAAAATTAATTAAAAGAAAATATATATTATATGGTTTCTTCATCGTATCAACATGTTTCCTATATAATTTTACGAATAAGGAAATTGTCTTAAGGTTGGATGATAATCCATAGAGACCTAGATGCCATTATAGGAGAACATTATTGGCAGATTACAATAGATGACAATCACATTGTGGATCATTACCCCATCGGAGTTAGAGGATCTCTTAAATGGAAGCAACACAACCATTCCTCTTTAATGATTGATCCACACTCCATGTAGGGAATGCGTTTCTATTTTTTATTCACTTTTTAAATTTATATGAATATCAAAAATCAGTTGATACACAAATTGGTTTTTGGATCGATCGCCCTGCGGGATGGGTTTATGATGGGGTAAATTTGGAGAATTATTTTTAAATTCATTAATTTATATTCTTATGGAAATGAATTAAGAGAGACATGAACATCAATAAGGGTTCATTCATCTCATTTTTTTTATGAGATTTTATCATTTGTTTCATTATTCATCACTGGTGTTCTTCGATTGGCCTGTGAATCAATTTTTTTGGATCAATAGATCCCTACGCACCTGTTTATTGGTATAATTATCTGATATTATATATCAGGGATTGTCATGGCATGAAAGAGGTGAGGATATAGGGATGAAGAAAATTGGAAAACAGATGATTTTTAATGTTGTGTTCCTTAGTATTCTTCAACATAAAATGAAGAACGATAGTTTGATCTAATTACTAACTAGATCCAAAGATGGAACATGTTCTTTGGTGATGGTTTGGCATTGTAATCCTTGGATCATAGATTTCATGGAGAATCAATAACTGTATTGAAGGCGGAGCACCAACTAGGACTCCCGTAGGGTTAACGCATGTGCTAGAAAATCGAAATGAACATGATGTGTAATCTGGGTTTACATTGTGTGTTGGGCCCCATTGTCGAACCACTAGGGTTTGGTCAGAGTATGGGACCACAAGTAATGTGATAAATGTCACACATCATGTGACACTCCCCAAATGACTTATTGTGTACTATAGAGAGTACACCTACATGGGTAACAGTACAAATCTTGATGTAATGTCATTGAAATAGACACGGGCACATGATGTTATACACATACTTGTATCTGATCAGGGCTTCGGAACATGTACATTACCAAGCAATGATGGAAGAGAATCATGTGTCTCTACACACCATTTACTCATCCTAAACACTGATTCTTTGGAGACTACATTTTGTTTTAGGTCTATCCACATAGTAAATACAAGGTATAGTAGAACATGTTGTGTACTCCCATCAAGAGTGGTTGAGGTTCTTCTTTTTCCCAGTTTGGATAGGTATACATTGAGAGAATTCCCTTGGTCATTTTCTTTAGGGTTTATCATGGAATTAAATACACATAACAATATTGTAGTCCCCTCTAGAGGATGAGTCCCATAATGATTATGGTATCCCTCTGTGATATTAGAGTATAATCCTCTACCACCCCTAGTAGAGTATCTAGAATCACATAACCCCCATGAGCAGGGTGCTAGTCTTCCATCTAGAGGGACACATTAGATGGTTAATGGCATCATCCAGTGATTTCGGGTGTAATCCCATATATAGAGGGTTATTCTATATTGGGTATGTTGTATCAACTCAAGGATTTGGGCATGATTTGTGGTATCCCTCTGTCAGTTCTGGGTGTAACCCCCTGGTTTTGTATCATAGTCTTCCTTGACAGATGTGTTCACTTTTTGTGGGCCCAAATTAGATAAACCTATTCGTTGAGTGTCCCTGATAATATCATGGATGAATGAGTATGTTCTCCTAGAATGAGCATGCTTCGAGAAAAATCCTATGGCTAGAAATTTGTAGTGATCGCCTGATGGAATGGCGTCTCTCTTGAATATGTATGGATGTTCTTGTTTTATTTTTTATAGACATATACTTGTGTATAGATTATTATACGTTCCCTTATTGTATTGTTGTTTGGTTTCAGGGTGTCCTATGGAGTTTCATTATACTCACCCTTGCATGGGATTTTCATGAACATGTCGGGTCCTATGTATATGATCAACCTTTTGACAGAGTCCTATGCAGACCATGACCTGATGGTGCTTACTGTGACCAGACAGACTGAGGTGTGTTCCTGTGGATTTTAGATAGCAGTCTAAGTACGCATTAAAATAAGGGGTGACTTTTGGTGGGATTCTTTTTTCCTATTTTCCTTCCGAAACATTAACTATCATACATTGTTATGGTATATTAGATGTGTGCATACATACATTAATTTCTTTTACATTTCATCATTTTTTAGCTTGGAGATGTGTGTGTGTGTTTTTGTGTATGTGCAAGAACATTAAGCTAATGCCTCCCATTTATGGGATATGCCGACTCATTTCTAGTCACCAGCCACTGGCCTATTAGAGATGGGCTGTGGGTACTCATGACATGGGCCCCTCTAGCACAGATTATAATAGTAACCAGCATTTTCATCCTCTTTTATTTCAAAGGGGAAGTAAAAAATATCGCTCGTGTTTATGTTTGGACTACCGCCTCCACGTAGCGGCACAATTCATTTTCCATCATCATAGTTCTTGGATTGGTATAATAATGATTTTAGTTCTTACAAAGGATATTTATGAAATAATTATTATTATAAAATTAAAATATCATATCTATCTTCTTATAGTCAAATTTATCGAAAAACAATGACATCACTCATCTATATGTGTGGACGACCACCTCAATGAAACAATTCGATTCATATATCATTTAAAATTTTCATTGATTCTAATAATTATATAATTAATAAATATATATGATATATATTAAATAAAAAATATTATATAATTGATAATTATTATTTAACTTTCTTTTGTTCCATTCAAAAAAAATGTAAAATTAGTGTTAATGTAAAAGAATTACCTTCTATCTCTAAAAATGGTATAATTAATTTTTATATATCTAAATTTTATTAATAAAACTGTATATATAATTAATATATAAAATATTAATATCATGAAAAAAATTAAATATTTCATAGAACCATTTTCAATGTAAAAGGACCATAAATACTAAATCTTATATCTCATGAAAAATGTAACTATTAACACTCTAAAAGATGATTTTAATAATGAATTATTAATAAATGGGTGTTTAAATGTTGTGAGTGAATTTTATAAGATAGTATGATTTCTTAAATTTTTCTTTTTTATAATTAAGATGAATTTTATGTTAATTATAGTTTTTGGTAGAGAACATTCAATGAATATTGAACTTGAGGTATTGAGTGTTTTTACTAACTGTTATTTCTTTGAGACATGATAAACATTTACCACTAGTTTATTTTTTGGGGTCTATATTCTTCCCACATTTTCCTTTTGTAAATTTTCACATCAAAATTATTTGGATTTAAATATCCATTTAATCTTATCCCATTCAATATTTTTTATTTGAATGTTAACAATGTTTTAAGGGATTTATGTTACAATTCCATTGGTTACTGATATTGTTTATGATATTGTTTTTGATAATGAAATTTAATAATATACATATCATGAATACTATAAATTTTATTCTCCTATATTTATTTTTATAGGTTACATGTTTTCCTTTAATTTCCTTCACTATAAGTTCTCAATTGAGTGAAAGAGTGTTTTTATGGAAACCCGACTAAATTTTACTTTTTTGAAGAGAATATTTCTATTCCATATCAATGTTTTAAAAATATTAAGAATATTAATTATATTACTTAATTATTTTTATCTTCATATTTACCCATTATATAATTTTTAAGTATTATTTTAAAAGGAATATTCATATCATTTTTTGAATGTGGTACTTATATATTTTTACATGAAATGAGATTGTAATATTCCTTTTAACATTAATTTAATGAAATGATTCTCCCACTATCATGGACACTAAATTATTTAACACATATATTTCATGTATTGAGATATATTTTATATAAAATGTTTTATTTAATAATATATAATTTTTTAGAATTTAAATTTACTCAAGATATACTCAAATTATAATTTCGACGAATTTGTTATCTTTGATAACATATTTTGGATGTTAGTTATGCTTTATTGGGAATATAAACAAATGATATCGTCCATGTTCATTATATAGATATAAAATGATGATGATGATTTAATGATGATTCAATTAAACCTTCTTCTATCCCACATGTTAATTAAGTCAGGATGAAACCTCTATGAAGTACATTTATTTTCCATGGGTTATTATCTGATGAAATTATAAAAATTTTATGAATATTTTTTCCATTCCATAGGTTACTCAATGATGACTAATTTATTATCTAGTTCCATAAATATTTACGATTTTTTTCTATCATACGTTGTTTCATTATTATGTATCCTTCCAATGCATTGGGTAGTGATCATTTTCTAATGAGATAATAAGGGATGGAATGGGGAGTGAATTCAATTTGGTAAGGTACTCCAACAACGATGATAGTCTTGGGAGTGAACCATGAATAAGGATATGATCGAATGGGGAGTGACTCAAATCCACTATGATAGTCTTGGCAGTTATCCTTGATTAAGAAAATTATTTTCTATTCTCATATTTATGCCACAATCTTATGTATTAAAATGATTTTATGCTCCCATGGATCATTTGTTTGATTAATTTATGATTAATTTTATATAGATTGGCAGTTTTTATTCTATGACTCTTGATTCTTATCTATGATATGATGTGTGTGGTTTCAAAGTGATAATATCTTTTTATCACACCCTTATGATCATTTTATGATTATAAAGACATCGATATCTCTATTGTTTACCATTACTGATCAGATGAGATAAAAAATTTTCATGTCTCCTTCCCCTATAGTAGGATGAATGGTTTTGAGTATAATATAATGATAAAGGATGCTAATTATTAAGAGTTTAGTTAGAGATGATTCAGATATATTATAAACAGGTTTTTTATGTATTCCTAAGTACAATGTTCCAAAAAATATAAAATTCTAAAATGTGATGTTATGTTATATATTTCATATTCATCTAATTGGATTAAATATTTATGTTTGAAATGTATGCATTTCTATAGTTAGTTTCATAGCATGGATTATTTTAATTTGTAAATTATGATGAGAAAACATTAGTGGTAACCGTTAGGATAATCCTATATACAGTATAAAATCATGTGTTATGGAAATGAAAGGTGTGTTATTTAAACTTGAAACATAAATATATTGATACTATTATTGGATTCAATTTTTTAATAGATAAAAATTGTGGTAATGATTTAAAAAAAATTTACTCGAGCATTAAAAAATCATAATTATGTTTCTTGGTGATTGTTCTCATACTATACACCTTGTTTGACACCCCAAAGGGATATAAATTATAGAAATCACATTTATTTTATAAACCATTATGATGGATGTGGATAAATGATCATCATTAATGGAATGTGGTAAACCAAAGGTGTCATACATTGAAAATAAGGTATCATGATTTACACATCAGCTGATGGATTTTTCATGATATGTCATCCTGATTCAAGGTTAATTATGTTCATGTTAAATATTTTGGTTTTGGTAAGGGATTCAGGATAGAAAGATAATGATGAGAGGTTTAGAGTTATGATGTAATATTTAAGTACCCTATTTTATCTTAGTTGTAACATCCCCCAATCTTTCTCTCTATAATGTGGGATATTCTGGTTTATTGCTAGACCTCAGGAATGCCTCCCAATATGTCAGTGGTTGATGACTAGCAGTCGGGGTGTAAAGGATATAGTGGGGAAATTAACCATTATAGTACATAGTTTCAATATAGTTTAAATTCGTAATTATAATAAATATTAGAGTAATAGAAATAGAAGAAAATAATAATCATATAATAGAAACATAATGGACTTACCATGTATACAAAATAATAGTGAACCTTCTTTTTCTGGGTTGAAATGTAACTAAATGAAATATTGTATATCCTAAAAATAAAATAATAAGGTACCAAAATATAACTAAAAATCCCTTAGTCTGAAAACCACGATATGTCCTATAAATAAACTACATCCCATACGAAAACAAGTCTCCATCAACATCCCTATCACTTGGCCAAACCAATATCCATGCAATATACTCTGATACAAAATGGTTGACCGAATATGGTATGAGTAAAACATAGTAGGTCATCAGAAACATGTCTAAAAACTATTCTAATAATAAATTCATTCATTATGGTTATGGACATGTAAATTAATCAATCAATTAACTTATTATGGAAATCAACCTTCTTCAGCACAATTATAAAATATATCAGATCATGTTGCACAACCACGCCATCAATAATAATGTTTCTAGTTCATATTCACATAACTGAGTCAATACCTAGAATAATTAAAACAAAATAGTTCCCACCCCTTAATGTCATAATTTTATCATAACAAAGTGAATCCCTTTATATAGTCGTTGTAGTATCCCTAGAATAAACCCTAAATATAAGAATTTTGCTTCATTAGGAAAATCCATTTTTATAATAATTTCAATATCAGTATAAAAAATATTCATATTGGCATGAATACCACAATATCATAATCCAGAATGGTCAATTTATCCAATTACCATTTGACATTCAATTTTCCATTAATTAAATAATAAATTAATCCATTATACAAGGTGAATCTATCATAATAAATAATATATGGTCTCATGTCATGCAAAAACATATCATTATTCAATTATCTAGTTATTAATTATTCATGGTTTGGTTCACCCTGCTGGTAGTAGCAAGTTGGGTCTCCACACTATTAAGGCCAAAGGGATCCAAAGAGAAATCAGACACATGATTATCATCACACATTATCTTGTTAAATTATTGTGTACATTATTTCGGTCTAATCACACAATATTTCAAATAATTAATGAACAATAAAAAATAAAGTTGGGATTTATTATATACCACTTAACATTATCTTTTTATCAAGGAAACACTTTCAACTAGGAACGACAATGAAGAAAGAGGAAATGGTGATTATTGGGAGATCTTAGAAGCAAACCATTAGATCAATATCCAAAACAAATTTAGATAGAATATTCAATTTCTACAATGGAGAAGAAGTGGAACATAGAGGGAAACCAAAATGAAGCAACTCACCAGATATTAGACACATGATCATGTCCTTAAAAGAGATAATCTCTAAAAATTCACCCAAAGTCTCATAGAATTTGAGAGAGGAGTGGTTCAATGGATTAGAAATAGATCATACATACTATGTTTCTATAAATCCACTGATCCCTAGAAATACATGACATGAAATACTTTCTTGATTTGTATTTATCAATTTATGAGATACACTAAAAAATTAATCACCTCTGGTTAAAATTACCTCGATCTACCATCTGACATTACAAACTAGTTTCATGACATGTAAACATTTGACATACTAAACTAGTTCATGAAATTTTCGTGGAAATGATTGCAGATATTGTAACATGTTCATTACATGTAAATTTCTAGGAGATAGCTCTTATTTATCATTTGAAGGATATCCCAAACCACCTATAAATCATTCCAAACTCATGTAGAACCCTAATAATAACCCCATAAACATTTATAAATGGACTCTATTAGTTAAGAAAACACAAATCATCAAACTATAGGAAATTTTACAAATAAAATTATGTCAATTTCATAAAAGGGACTAAACCACTAAGATATAAAGAAGTAATGTTCTAATGAAAATAAGGTCAATCGAAAATTAAAGAGGGTTGTATCTAAAAAAATACATGATCTTAAAACCACTCTTCCCTTATAAAATATCATCTGTGAGCATCTACAAGAATCCCTATGGGGTTTCATTGAAAAAACATATCCATTGTTCTCACATATCGAATTCCCTATCCCGTGTATCCTCTTGAACATTCCCATGATTCCATTTCATTCGAGTGAGAGGTATAGTCCTTATCAAGATATAATTTTAGCTAATTCCCACACTTCGTATCAAATTCATCTCAAAAGACATATCTAAAAAATCTTTAAATCATTTATGTATACTTAATGATAAGGGTTGGAATGATATCCTAAAATTTGTTTAATGAGAAAAATTTCAGGAATGGAAATGGACAGTCATGGAGGGGAAAATCTGTATTCCACCAGACCAACCCTTTACACTCTCTCAAATGATTCCAAAAACTATGGAGTCAACTATCCCAATTTTATGACATGAATTTTTCCCAACCTTGAATAAACATAAATGGTAACATGATGGATAAAAAACTTCAATGGTCATCTCCACTATAAATTGTGTGATTGCTTCATACTCTACATGGTTACCAACCATCTCCTGATCACCTAAACATGATTAGATGTATTCTATGTGAGACTTTCTCCAAAAATCACCGACTCATCTACCTCCAACCAAAATATTATGAGAATGGACTGTAATTAAATAAATAAATCAATATTCATTTGGATAAATTTTTAGATGTTCCTAATATAAGGGAACATCATAAGTGAAAAATGATTTTCCCATGAACCATCAAAATCCAATAAATAGTATTGTAACATTTCCTCTAGTATCTAAATAGTTCAGTCTGATTGAAAGGAAGTCATTGGGTGATGGGTTAACCATATAAGAACTTTTGATCCCAAGGCCTTATGAATAACCTTTACAAATTGATACATAAAATGATGAACTATATCAAAAAATTATCATCAGAGACCATGAAAATGAACTTTCACATTCATGAAAAGACTACCTAGATCAGTAATTGTGAAGGTCTCGCTGATAGGTATGAATTTGGATTAATTATTTGTCAATATTTGATCACCCATTCTATATCATTCTTGAGAGGTATCCTAGGAAATACTAAAATGTAATTCATAGTGATATCAACCCATTTATTTTTTGAAATGGGAACATGATGCAACAACCGAGCTATCCTCTAATTATCCACTTTCACCTATTTACATGTGAAACATGTCAAAAAAAATACTTCAACAACATTATTTTTTCATGTATACTAGTATTCTATAGGTAAATCATGATAAATCATTGTAATAATGGGATGTATAGACCATCAATAAGTATAAAAATTTCTCGTAATCTTCTCGTGAAATCTTGTAGAAACCCATACTTTTTTATAGAAAAGGTAAATTTGGCCACTGATAAGACACCATCTTGATGGTTTTTGGACACCTTATAATATTTTATTTGGATCTAATCACTCAAGATCATATACCATATTTTTCTTGATTTGATAAAGGATAATGGGTATAACAGATGTTGAAGTCAGAGCTGCTCATCCCTAGGACTCCTAACTACCACGATGTATGCCTCCAAATAGATTTATCATCCACCACTCTTTGCAAGACTCCAGTGCTGCCTCTGAATGCATCTTTTATCTCCCTCAATCATGAAAACGTTACCTTTCCCAATTTGTATTAAAATTTGGACTCAAAATGACACATATAATCAACCAACCTCTTCTAAAGAATGTTTGGGACCTACTGATAGATTATATACTAGAAGATCTTGTTTTCTATGTAGACCAAAATCCTATATCCCATTAAGTAATATCACTAGGATATCAGGGAAATGAAAACCCATAGTTACCTTTATATCATGGGTAGTATAATTCCCCTCATGTTGTCTTAGATTCTTTGAACCTTAAGAAACCATTTGGTCCTCTATCATCAGAACTACTATATGTAAAACTTTGGATTCCCCATAGTAAACTATATACAACTTACCTAGAATAGATAATGTGAGGATCAGTGATGAGGAAACCCTTCTCTTCATATTCTAAATGATATATTAAAATAATTTAACCAAAAAAACTTCACCCAATTATTGGTTAAATCAGAAATCGGTGCTAAATTTTTGGTGAACCCTTGAATGAAATGCTGATAATAACCACCTAAACCTAGAAAACACTAAATATATAAGAAATTATTGGGTGTATACTATGATTCTATTGCTTCAAACTTATCTACGCCCAAATAAAAAATATTCTTAGATATGTAATGGACTAATAAGTTCACTTTATCAATATAGGAACTTCATTTAGATAACACATCTAAAATAATTCTCTTTCAATGTTCTCAAAATGATGTCAAGATGCTGGGAAAGGGAATGAAATTTATGGGAGAATACTAAGATTTTTATTTATTAAAACCACAAAAAATAGTCCAAAAAATGATGAAACATTTTATTCCACAATCCATTAATAATACTTGTTTATTTATCATACATAAGAGCATCCCCATAAACTCGTACAATTTTTAACTACTCCAAAGAGTAGTATGAGATATAGCTAATGGTAGTATTCTTAAATGATGATAATATGGTCTCAATTCAATCAGAGAGAATATTTTTACACCTATAAGATAATAAAATATATCATCAATGCATGTAAGGGGATATCAATTATTTATCATCATTTGGATCAATCATTGCTAGTCCACACACAAGAACATAGTCCCATCATCCTTCCTAGAAGAACGAACTAGAGAACCACACGGTGACATACTATGATGAATGATACCCTTGGATTCAAGATCTTTAGACTGGACATTCAATTAATTAATCCCTATTGGTGCCATCCAATAATGTGGAATTTAAACTGGCTCTTCTCCTAGCACACACTCGATCATAAATTAAATCTCCCACTCGGCTGGTAAGGCATACAACTCGTTAGGAAAGACATCCTGGAATATGTCTACCATTGGAGGGAATGTTTCCTTCTACAGTCCATAAAAATTGAGATAAATACCTATTATATGAGCTATGATATAGTCTAATATACACTGAATTATCCATGCATGTCCATCATAAAGATCCCTTTCAACCAAATGAAAGTAGTTAAATACTTCTGGATATAGAGATGTAACTCTCCTATACTAACAGTTGATATGAGCCTAGTATAGAACTAAAAAATTCATACATTGAATCAAATTGAAACCTATCATTTCCAACATAAATGATTTAAAAAATAAATAATAACCACTAATTCCTAGAGTTCCTTACTTCCAAAATTTTACAATCACTACCACACTCCCAATGGTGTTTTGATGGTTAAGACATCATCCTAGATTTACACATACAAACCCAAATAAAATTTGAATCATGGAATTTATAATGAAATTTGATTCTTTTATTTAAAATACATAGGGTTTTTTATATTATACAATAATCATACCCCTAATGGTTTAAGATCCTATACCCAAACTGATCACAGTAGACCACATAGTGTGGTGTTGACTTTCCCCACTTACATTGGATATTTTATGAATCTTGTACATTATTACATCTATATGATACTTCCACAAATGCACTAAGATTGAATGTCTATTTAATCAAAAAAACTCATGAGAACAATAACTACTAGTACTATGAGGTTTAGATGAGTCCTTACCACAGACTGGTACCTTTCCTGATACCATGTAACATATCTTATGATGAATTCCAAAAAAAAATATTTTATAAGTGTCCCACCCTATAGTAATCATTACACTCCAAATAAGTGTATGGGAACTGAGGTTTTATGTGATTAAACCTACCAAACTAATAGTACTAGAATGTAACATGGTCCGGAGATGGATAACCCCAGCCCCTGATGTTCATTATACTATATTTTATCAATAATTATCATTGGGGAGATTCTATCATCCAAATTATTAGAACCTAGAACTCCTTGAAAAAAATTGGCCAATGTTTGAGGCCTCTCTATGATTTCCACCATGATGCATGCCTAGTTCATCATATCATAAAAGCTACTCAATAGAAAATAATTCACATGTGACCATATCACATATTGAAGCCCACAATGAAAATTTATCACCCTATTGATATCATATACCTCTAAAGAAGTAGTATGTTTTGTTATGATGGTGAAGAATTAGTCGTAATCCATTACTGACTTTCCATCCAGTCTCAGATGCATAAACTCACAATCATATCATAACTCAAAATAATAGGATAATTGTCTCTTAGAAACATTGACTGAAATAATTTCCAAGATAAATCTTCTATCAACATATATTACTCCAAAATGTTCCACCAATCCATGGATAGTCGATTAGGAATGTTTGTAGCAAGATTTACGCTCCTATATTTGGGTTTCATGACAAATTTGGTGATTTTATAGACCGACTTGGTCTAGAAGATGACATCCAAGTGTCCTCCATAAATAGTGTACATAGTTGGATGATGTAGATAAAACATATATCATTAAACATACACACCAGGATCCTTTGTGAATATTATACCTTTCCATGTATCACATGACCCTCATAAGCTATTGTAAATATGAAGATCCATATAATCCTCATTTTCTCCATGAATCTCTAGTACAACTATGTAAGGGAATTCTAATTTTTACTCTCGTGATGCTCAATTAATATATGAATAGTACCCATTTTATCTACAAGACAATCACAGTCTTTAAAAAATTGGATTTAAAACCATTAACATCAAAAGGTAAAAACAATATATAGACAATGTCTCCTAGTCTCTCTAAAAATTTCATAACAAGTGAGTTAGAATTCCATAAGAGTCCATTAATTTTATTTATTAGATATATTAGGTATATCATTTAACATTTAATTCAAGAAAATATTTTACCTGAAATAAATATTACATGATCATGAATAATGAATATCAAGATATATCCTTATGTGCATATTATGATGCATGAATGCTCATCACATGGCACACCTGGTCATGAGTAACAATGTCAAGAAACAATATCATCACACAATATGTGAGTCACCAATGTTGAAATAATATCAACCATAATAAATGAAGAACGTGAATATCAATCCCACTTATGGGCACATAGACCATCCCCAATACATGTGTAAGATACTACCCTATTCATGCTCTTTAGAAATCCTCACCACATCCTTGTATCTTTTCTACATTTCTATTATAGTAATGAAATATAAATAAAAAACAAAATTCCCATGTGTTACAACTTTTTCAAAACCATTGATCAATTTCTATCCCATGTGACAAAATTAGATTGGATGTTTGACATCATGTGTGCATCCATATACTCCATAGCCTATGGACTAGCAGTAGGGGTATAAAGAGTATAGTGGTAATACTATACCATCTTGTTTATAGTGACGATAATGTAAAAATAAACAATAACAATACATATTACAGTAATAGACATATTGAAAACAAAGAATCACACAATATAAAGACAAAGGAGTAACCAAGTAATCAAAAAAAGAATGAATCATGTATTATCAAGCTGAAAATTAAATAAATAAAATTCTATAAGTCAAAAAAAATAACTAAATAGATGAAAAAATAAACTAGAAAAAAACCACCCCTAATTCTTTGATCAGTCCCATTTCCAACCTCCATCCCATCTAGAAATCATCAACAAAAAAAGGTAGGTTTCTCTTTTTAAAACAAAAATCCCTGCAATCTTCTCGGGTACCAATGGCGTCCCAAATAGGTTGTGAGTAAAACTCATTAGTTCAAAACTATTATGTAAAAATTAAACAAATATTAAAATAATTTTAGGAAATAAGGCTCTAAATAACTATATTAATTAATTAATTAATATATTAAAATAATAAATATGTTTCCACATTATACAAGAATATATTTGAGCATGTAGTATAATCATGCCAACCATTACCACCTGTCAATGGAATAATCACATAACTATGTCAAACCCTTTATATAAAAATTGTAGCATCATCAATACAAGCCCTTTATATAATGATTTTAGAATCACTTGTAAAATCCATTTATATACACATTTTAGAGTCAATCTCCAAATAAGTCATATTAGTAAAAGTACCACAACATCATAAGACACAATGAACAATTCAGAAAATATCAATTTCTCATTCAATTTCTGATATATTCAATAACCATGTAATCCATTCTCCAAGGTGAATGTATAAAAATAAATTACATAAGGTCTCATGTCATGATAAAACATATATTTATGTAATTATACATTTCATCATTAGTCATGGGTTGGCTCACCCTACAGGTAGATTCAAGCTTGTTCTGTACAATATTAGATCCAAAAGGATCCAAATTGTTATCCAATAAATTATTATCATCACCTTTTATTTTTTAAACATAATATGCATGTTAGGTAGGGAAAATCACAGAGTATTGCACATAGTAAAACAATTATAAGACATACCATTTCTATTTTCTTATTGACCACCAACTGTTATCCAATGACCAATTAAATACAATCAACTGGGAATGCCAATGAAGGGTGAATGTGATGGATATCATAAGGATAACCCCAGATACCCAAACATTATATCAATACCAAAAATAAAAGTGGTAAAATTATTCCACTACTACAAGTGAGAACAATTGGAAGAGTGAGGAAACAAAAATTCAGGGAAAACAAGTAATTAAACAGTTGATTGGGATTTCATGAAAAAAAGAAATCACTCTAAAATCATATGGAGTTGCATATTGTTCGAGAGAGTACAACAACAGATGGATGAGAAATAGATAATATTTATAGAATGGGATTTAAACTACTTATCCTAATTAATACATGATGTGAAATTCATTCATGACATGTATTAATAAATTTTCTAGATATTCTAAAAAATAAAACACATATGGTTAAAATAATCTACATCGACCATTTCCTTTCATGTTCTATTTTTATGATATTTCCCCATTTCATGTCATGAACCAGTTAACAATGTATTTATGGAAACATATACATGTCATGTAACATGTTCACGACCTATAAATTTGTGATAAATATCTCTTCGTTTAGCTTGTGAGGTATAACCTGAACCACCTTTGAAGCCTTCTAAACTCAGTGATAATCCTCTTTATTCCCCTTGACACATTTAATCCAAGAATCCCTCAATTATAAAATAACAAATATCCTTGAACATTAAGAAATTTTTCTTAACAAATCGTCTACATCCCTAAAATGGGACATGACAACCAAGGAATAATAAAGAAAAAATAAAAAGAAAATTGGTTCAACCTAAACATAAAGTGGGATATACCTGAAAAAATATATGATCTTACATTGATTCTAAAGATTATATTATATAATGAAAAGTATATAGGAATTTTAATTCCTAACCTCAATGATTATATGTTTAATTAACAATGAGAAATAAAAATTTTATAATGGTCACATAAAGAGTCTATGATTTGTCCTTATTTTATATTTGTTGAAATTTATATCATGTAATTGTCAATGTTCTCCCTCAAGTTGAATTTGATGTTATCATAGGTAGGGATTTTCATTTAATACATAAATTCCACAATGATTTTAGAGGAAGGGAAGTAACATATTATTTTTTATAATAGATCATGATTTTATATTAGTGTGATGATAAATATGAAATTAAAAATTAAATTACATCCTTTATACATATCTTCATTCGTATTCAAAAGAGGTAATTTTCCTATATGGTTGAAATGAAACTAAAAATAAAGCATATTAATATTTCATGAGATTATTTTTATGTCTTTATAAATTTTTTTCCTATTAGTATACTAAATTATGATGTTGTGTTTTAAATAAAACTCATAATTTGTGTAATACATTTTTCAAAGAATCCTTATAAAATGAAAAAAATTGTGTTAAAATTATTAATCAATCAAATCCAATATAATCTTTATAGAGGATTTATATATCCATTTACATCATCTTGAGGTGAACCATTTTATTTGGTTAATAATAATGATGGATAAATGAGACATTTTACTGATTATTGGGAGATTAGTAAGATCACCATCATGAATAATTATCTTTTTCCTTTTATTTATAGAATTTCAATTCATTTTTGAAGAGATCATATTTTTCAAATATGGATATCCAATCATGATACTATTAGTTCATGGTTATAAGTGTGTCACATATTTATTCATCAGATATTTTCAAAGTATATGCTCATCTAGTAAGAGCTGAATATGCACTAGAGATGATTTTTGGAGGTGATTAATGATTTTGAATGTTTAGTTCATTACCACACTAGAAGTATTGAACAAGGTGGACTATTATTTATTCTAAAAGGATCAAGGATGTTTATCTATGATAAAGATCACAAAATTTAAATAAATTCATGATTTTAAAATTATAGACCTTGAAATATTGAAGGAAGGTGAATAATATGTTTACTCAAATGATTTTTCAAACATCTATCCAGTCGAAGATTAAAGAGGAGTAAATAAATGATGTAGTGCTAAAGAAGAATGTGAGAAATGTTATCAAATTAATTTTTAATTATAATGGAGTGATAATTTCATAGAACTGTGTGTGGTTCCTATCAGCACTAGACATGATAAAAGAGCAATTGGATAGATGACATATTTTATCATTCCCTATTTATCATAAAAGTATGAATATTTATAGATATCTGAAAGAATACTTATATTGGGACAACATGAAAAGATATGTTGTATATTTTTTATCATAGTATATGGTATATTAGAAATATATTCTAGAGAGATATAAGCCTTTGGGGATGTTACAAAAATTACCCATATCAGAATGGAAATGGGAAAACATCATCTTGTATTTTATCATCATTCTCCTTAAAATGTCAAATGTCCATAATGTTATGTGGTTTACAGTCAATATCTATAAAATTTCAGAATAATGTATTTATATTACAGAATATATCTCTCTTGATATTCATTCTATAATAAAAATTATATAATTCTTATGGTCCCATAGATTACCGCATTTTATTATGTCTGACCTTGTTAGGAGGTTTCACTCATTGTTCTGGATAGGTCATTAGAAATATCTAAATTTATAGTTTTTTATTATTTATCATAATTAGAAAAGTGGTTCATTTTACATATGTATTCATATCATATATTATAGGAAAAGGATTTATTCTATGAATTTCAAAGGTGTTTGTGATAAACCCCTTCCTCCATTTGAGTTTTATTACAATAATAGTTTAATATCAAGCATTTAGATGGAACCTTATGAAGCCCTCTATGGGAATAATTGTACCACTCAAAAATTACCGGATGAAGCTGAGGAATTAAACATTTTGGGACCCAATACATCTAAGGAAATGGTAGATAATTTAATATTCATTTAGAAGTATGTCAAGGCATCACATAGTCGAAAAAAAGTTATGATGGAAATATTCTGTCAAATCTAGATATAGACGTTGAAAAGAATGTATTTCTTAGAATTTATCCACGTAATAATGTTATGATATTGAAAAATAAGATGAATTTTATCCTTAAGTATATTAACTCTTTCAAGATTCTTGGTCGAGTAGCGATAATAGCTTATCACTTAGCACTTCCACCTAAGAGATCTCAATTTGATGATGTGTTTCATGTATCTCCACCTAGTATGTATATACCTAATACATTACATGTAATAAAAATATAGGTTTTACAACTAGATAATGATATTTCCTAGGATGAACAACTTGTAAAGTATATTATCATAGGGACCATGTATTACAGAATAAGACTACTCACATTGTTAATGTTCTTTAATGGAATTTGAAATTCAAATAAGCTACATATGATCCTAAGGATATATTTGAAAAGGTATATCAAAATTTTTATTATATAATTATAAAATAATATCAATTTTTCAATTTTTATGGGGGGTACAATTTTACACAATATTATTCTATGATATATTTCTCTTCAAATTCATATAAATTCTACAATAGAATGTGATACAATAAACCCCAAACCTAATAAAACATAATATTATATACCATTAAAACCTATACATTAAAATTGAATAGTGAATAGTAATTAAAAAATTTTAAAATAAAATAACATGGTTTTATATGAATCAAATATATCAATGAATAAGTACTCAAATTCTCGTATAATTATTATATGCTTAGAAAATACATTTTATATGAAAAAAATTCCATCTGTGAAAAAAATATGAATAATTTTTAAAATATTTAGAAAAATTATTTGAAAAATTTAATATCATTTATGATATTATAATTAAAATTTTATCGTATAGTTATTTTTTATACTTTTCAGAAAATGATTAATTTATTGGTAATAGTGAAAACTATTAATTTTTATAGGAAATTTTCTTTATATTGAACGAATTATAAGAGTTCCATAAAATTATTTTAAATGAAAAATTAGTCCATTTATATTAAAAATAATACAATTAGGGTCATCATAATTAATTTTATTTTGGATTTTGGAGTAAAATCTTTTCATATTTGAAATAATATTATTTTCTGGAAAAATACTTTTCATCATGTTTTATGGATTGAATTTTAAATAAAATTATAATGAATCCATGAATTGCTTTTCATAAAATATATCCAATATTATTAATAAAAAATATTTTTTAATAATTTCAACTTTATTCTTATTCGTAATCAATATTAAAAATAAAAAAATTATTTTACCAGGGTAATGGTGAAAACTCACTTATCAATGGTTAAACCAATAGATAAGGTTATCCATACCAATTAGAAATGAATAAATATTATTTTATTAGACATATTTAGACCATATAATATCACATATTCAACTCTTATTCCATTTTCAATTGTTTTTCTAAAATTTTACATTTTTATATTTTAATATTTTTAGAATTTAAATGTGAGTCATCTCCCCAACTTATAAAATAACACTCCACCTTTATATTATTTACACCACATTTATTCATACAAATCCACCAAACACTTTCCAAATATTTTACAAACATTAATTGATATAAATAATTGGATATTCTCTTCTTATAAAATGATTCCATGGATCCAAATTATAGGATATATGGGGGTTAACCAAATGGAAGGTAATCATCCTACCCATCTTCTTTCAAATTAGTTTCTTTTAATTCCCCTAAATATATGGTATTAATTATAAAATAATTAAATATATATACTAAATATTATTAAATATTTTTATTATTCTTTAACATCAATTATTCCCCCTCTTTTCTGTCAAATAATAATTGAATGTATTGTCGGTACATACATGTGTACTACCACTACCAAGTAGCAATACAATTCATTTTACATCATTATCTATCAAATATGTTAATATGATGGGTTAAATGTTTATACATTATATTTAAAAAATAATTTTACATCTATAATTATAATATCATTTTTACCTTCTTAAATCTCAATTCATTGGTAAAAAATAACATTGCTTGTGCATACGTTTGGACGAACACTTACAAGAAGTGAAGTGATAATTTTTTTATTTTCTCTTCTATTAGATTTTAATAAGTTACTATTTAATGAATATATATGATATATATGATTTAATAATGATAATTTAAAATTTAATTATTATTGACCCGTATTTAATTTCATCTATCTAAAAGTGAAAACATTGTTCATGGGTATGCACAGCCTAATGTCTACTTGAACAGTGTAATTAAATTTTGTATCACTACCTTTCATTGATTTAACTATATATATCTACATATAATTAATATATATGATATAAATAATATTATTAAAGTCATATATATTATTTATCTTTGATAATAGTTGAAGGATCAGAACAACATGGCTGAAATTATATGGGAAAACAAAACAGTTAACACATAGAAATGATGATTTTAATAATGAATTTTTGATAAATCGGTGTTGAAATATTATAAGTGGATCATATAAGATATTTTAATTATAAAAATTATTCTTCTATAATATTATAAAATATATAAATTTGTTATAGATAATTTTATAGTTCTTTTAAATCAAGTCAAACTTGGGGTAATCAATTTTCATCTTACATTTATTTTTGTAAAACACTTCCCATATTCACCACTTTTTTCTTTAAATTGTTGTATATAATGAGAATGAATGTATTATATAAACTTTCACAAAAAAATATTTTAATTTACATATCCACCCAATATTAACTCATTTAAGATGCATGGATTTGAATGTTACCAAAGTTGTAAAGGAATTATTTTATAATCTAATTATTTATCTATATTTTTTATGATCGTGTTTCTAATTAATAAATCTTATTTTATATCTTCAAGAATCCTTCAAATATTATTATCCTTAGAATATTTATTTGGATTAATTTATTTTTATATCATTTTCCACACTTCATGTACTCGAGACACAAAAATATTGTGTTTAATGAAACTCTATTATGTTTTATTTTTTGGATTAAAATAATTTTCTTCCATATTTATGATTTGGAAAAATATATTCTAGAATATGTTTACGTATTCTTAATATTCTTTATCCATGTTATATTTTTTTTAAAAAAATTAATTTATTCTCATTGTAATTTTATGAGTGAGGTAATTTGTCTTTTTAATGAAAATTTAAAAGGAATATTTGTTTTAAACCACATAACATGAACATAATTTTTTACTGGAAGGACCACTCAATTCCTTGATCAATCATTTACAGTTTTAAAATAATAATTTAAAATTAAATTTTTCAATAATATTTAGTAAATTTTTAAATTTTAGATATGTGATTTTATACTGAAAAGTTTTTTTCCATGTGAAATGTTATAGTTTTCTTTTAAATGAATTATTAATCTATAATATCATCCTTTTATGTTACCTATGCTTTACTATAGATATTATCTAATGATAGCAACTAGAGTAATTATTATTTTTTGATTATGATGATGATGGTTTAATGATGATTTATTGATACTCATTTATTTAACGTGGGTTAATAAATTTATGTTTAATCCTTTATAAGGCCCTTTTATTTTAAATGTATTATTATATAATAAAAAAAGTAAATGTTTTTGAAACCCATTTTCTATCAATGTTT
The DNA here is from genome assembly GCA_963277665.1 of Viscum album. Classification (NCBI taxonomy): domain Eukaryota; kingdom Viridiplantae; phylum Streptophyta; class Magnoliopsida; order Santalales; family Viscaceae; genus Viscum; species Viscum album. Next base: position 1,658,450,837 of record OY728119.1, read on the forward strand.
TATATCATTATGACTATTTTATGATCATTTGGGACATGGATGTATGATTTTCATTAAATTACTGGTGGGACTGTAATTATATCACTCATTAATTTAGTGGGTAAATATTGATATATCATGAGACAATAAAGACTAAAATGTGGTGTGAACACAATTCGTAAAGGGACTCATCCCACTATAATAGTCTTGTGAGTGTACCATGACTAAAAATATGATGAAATGGGATGTTAACCCTATCCACGATGATAGTCTTAGTAGTGATGAATTACTAATGAAATTATTTTTTATTCTTACGCGTTTGATAAAAATATATGTATTTCACTATTGATATAATCTTATGGATCATGTTCTTCGATTACTCATGATTAAACACATATTAACTACCATGTTTTATTCAATGAATCCTGATTATCATCTATTATATATGGGGTATGGTTTCGAAATGCCATTATATTGTTCTCATAACATTATACTCATGTTAGGATTAAGTTATAATTGATATCTCACATTTTTACCCTTAATGAGCATCCAATGTCACCCATTCTTATGTTTCTTTCCCATGGTTATAAAAAATGTTTTACTTATGATATGATTAAAAATGATACTATATTTGAAGAAAAAAGTTGGAGTTTAGGTTTATCTCTTATAAAAAATTTGTATATGTATTAATGTTTCCCAATTTACTAAAACATTATGATTAATGCATGGATTTTTATGTTATTTATTGAATTTTTATTTAATAAGATATAATAATTATTTAAGAGAATCATAGGCCACTATAATGATTTCTAACCCCACCTATCATCATCAATACGTATGTGTTCCATATAAAAATAATCATCATCATATATTAATAATCCCAGGTAAATAATATCGGTTTAATAACATTTTCAAATGGAATTATATAAGGAAAAAATTAAAAATTACATAAATAAATATAATAAACCCTTATAATATAAATGGGTTTCTGATGATGCTAAATAAATTTAAATTTTAACATCATTCATTTATTTATATGTTAGTAAAAATATATAGATAAATGGTATATTTTTTCGTAAAAATTTTACTTAATCAATCGATGAATGGGATTTGGGTGAACAAGATTAAATCAAATAAAATGAAAATAGACTATTTCCAAATGAATTCCATTAGAAGAAAAATTATATCTATTCATAGTGGCTGGTAAGAAAATAAAAATATAGTGATGGATTGAGTTGATATGAATCCCCCAAATTAGTAAACCTGACTTTATAAGGTAATTTAGGAAAAATTATATCCAAATAATTAATCCCATTTTTTAATAATAAGAAAATGGAATTGAAACTATATAGGTTTTTTAATAATAATTTATTATATTATCATAAAATAAAATGTTAAAGGCTACATTACAATGAATTTTTAATAAAATGTGATTTCAAAAGTTTTTAAAAAAATTACTTAATAAATAAATACATAATAAATAATTATTATATGATGACAAAAATGATATCCTATGAAAATTTTAGTGTAATATAAATTAAAAAATTATTTAATGAAGACCATTTTAATATTTTTAAATAGTTTAATTAAAACTCACATAAAAAAAAGTGATAACCAAATAATTATTCAAAAAGAAAAAAAGAAAAAATTAAGGTCAAATGATATAGCACATAATTGGGTTTATACATATAAATGAGAACATTTTTCGGAAGGGAAATATGTACCCTGATAGTAAGTCTTTGTTAAAGATGGTGTTATTTATTCTCAATAATTATATATCATTTTGAGAAATAAGTTCATCAACGATAACACATTTAATAAAAATTTATTTATACCCCTTATAGGAAAATAATATACATGGAAATAATTTTTTATTATGAATGTAAACAATTTTATTATTATGATGATTAAAAAGAATAATTTTAATGGAATGAATGATATTTATTTAAAAAAACCCATTAATACATTGGTATTATTAGAATAAAAAACTATTTGAATAATTAACAAGATATGGATCCATATATCAAATTAACTAAATAAATATGTGAAAAATAATTAATTATATGTTAGAAAAATATATTAATGATATCATGGGGCTTGATTAGAGTTATTTCCGGTGAAAATATAATTTAACACAAATAACCCCTTACATTAATTATTGACTTCCATAAAACATCATCAATATCATATATAAAAAAATAAAATAACATAATCACATATTTTAGAGCATTTTCTTATCTGTAAACTTTTATAAACATCATTTATCATTAATCTATATGTTAATATTAGTAAGTTATTATCTTTTTTTATTATTGGCTGTTATTAAAATTCATTATTTTGAACTTGTATTAAGATATGCGTTTCTTCCTTCATTAATATCTCAAATTTCACAATCCATTTATCATTCTAGTTGATGTAAGTATTTCATTATAATAATTTGTAATGTTATGATTTCATTCCATTAGATTTTTTCATATGATCCATAAAGATGAAATCGGCGAAGAGCATATTTTAGCGATATTAAACAAATAGAATCTATATTTTAATTAATGGCATTACTATTATCTCAAAATTCAAAATAAATATAAAATAATTATTTAAAAAATTTATACTATATTATTATTAATTATTGTTTGATAGAAATACATTGTATTTTTTATACCATAGTTCATATAGGTGCTTAGACAAACCCAAACATGAACTTACCATAATTAGCAGATGATTCCAAATTAATTTGTTTTGAAATATCATTATTATAGAGGCATAATTTTATTTTTTAGGTTTTATTAAATTAATAAATCATAATTTAAGTCATATTGAAGAAGATTTAATGGATACAAAACTATTACATATAAAAAATATATTGTTTTTTCTCTTTGTATACTCATTTAAGATGGTTAAATTTACAATGACCTGTTGTTCCACATAGTTTTCATAAATTTTGTACTAAGAATTACCAAAATCAAAATAATTTAATATAAATCATTTTGGTACATTAAACTCATTACCATGACCAACCGTGAAATTCAGTGATGAAAAACATAACATACTGAACATGGAGGTGAATGTCCCCATGTACACAATAATTGTGATTTCATTTTCCATAGAATGAGAGAAATTCCAAATAATTTTTATTATTTTAAAATATTAAAAAATTTATACATTTCATACTTTTTGTAAATTAAATATAAGACCATCCATGTATGGTATCCAGGAATAATTAAACATGAATCTTTGTGTAGGTGGTAGTCTATTTGGATGAAAGTATGTCATTTTCATTTTCTTTATGAGAAAAGGTTAATGTTGGTTAATATTTATTCTCAAAATATTAAAAAATAATAAAATTGAAAAAAATAATTCATTATGTAATATTTTAAGTAAAAGATAAAATATAAAAAATGTTATACAGAAGTTATTAATTACGTTAAGAATATGAGATTTATCTTGGAAATAACATTTGAAATTGGGGCCTCATACTTAAAAATATCGGTGAGTGGATTTTCAACATGAAATAAGTTTAATGTAAGAGAAAAAATCTATTTATTTATATAAAAATCTATGTGATAAGTGTATCATGATGTGTTGGAAGTTATCCACACGTACAAGTGAAGGGAAGGGTAATTCTGAAAGTAATCATAACATATAAATAATGATATGTCTCAATTAAAGTTTAAAGGTGTAAAAAACTGTAAAATAGTAAAGGGGATAATGGTTTTACGAGACATGTCTCATTAACACATAAGGAGTCTTGTTTAATAAAATTTTCTATTTTACATTCAAAACAATGATTTTTTCTAGTTTTACTTTTACTGTGTTAAGTCGTTTTTTGGGAATGGTATTTATTTTAAATGAACAAAATTAAAATTTCCCATATTAAATGATATTAATCTATTAGTATCAAATATCAAAATAAATTATTCAACTAATTTTTTTAAATTTTAATACATTAATTTTTATTTTAGTGCACATAATGTTTAAAAATGTTTATAGAAAAAATGTGATGTTAAGCATAAAATTTATTTGTAATATGAATTTATTATTTCCATTGAATTTCATATCATATATTATGTTATTAGAAAATATATAAATGATATTTTAATTTAAATCTAAGGAAAACAAAAATATCACTACTAAAATTTATTATTAAAATAGAAGAGTGAAAACATTTTCAAAATTATATGGAAACATTACATACACTCCAAAATGTAGAACATTTGTTTTATAGTACTACAATATGATTTTAAAAACCAATATTTATTCTTTAAATGTGTATTTTTTCAATTAAAATGTTTTACATGCTTTTAGATATTACTTATAATAATAATGAAATTATATGTATTGTTTTAGAAAAAATAAAAAATTCCACTCTTCACGTAAAACAATTATTTTAGAAAAATACCAAAAAGAATTATCCTCTGATAAAATTGTTATGATAAACCACAAATAAATTTAATTTCGTGTAAATTGATTTCTAAAATTTTTTAAATTTTAAAACCGAAATATATAATAAATATAACATTTATAGGAAAATAAATATTTACCATTTCAAATGTTCTAATTATTGGATCCAATTAATTACCAATTAGATATATTATTCATATCAGTTATATATTTTATTTACAATAAGTGTAATTAAATAAAAATTTCTTCTAAAAATACAATTTTATAAAAAAATTAGCATAAAAAAATTTATTAAATATTTAATTTTATCGATACATTAGTATTACAAATGAATATTATTTTACTTAAAATTAAATATATTAAATTTAGAGAAAATATGTTATATATATAAAATTTATCTCATTGATACTTATATATTTATATTATCATTATTTCTAATCGTATAAACCCTGGGGATCATTGTGTATTATGTATACATAATATAATCTAATGTGTTAATCAAAAGGTGTTGATTCTGCTAGTGTGGATCTTCTAGAAATTTATATAATCATTAAAATATTACTCTATCTTTTTGACTATTAACATAATTGACAGAGTTTATCATGGAAATTTTCTAGGGGAAACACTACTTAGTATACATCATTTCCAAGATTATAAAAAGGTGCATCATAAGGGAGACATCTAGTTTTAGATACATTTCATTTCTTTTTTATTTATAGATATTGAATTATAGTTACTTCCTTTTATACTATATAATTTAATTATTATATTATAATACATAAATACTATTTTAATATATCATAGTTTTATTATATTTCAATGTTTTATATAGAAAATGATATTTACATAATACTTCTTAATGAAAATAGATAGTGATATTTTTGTTCATTGCATTCTATACATAAAAAAATTCATCCACCATTTTATTTATTCCAAACTAAAAAATATTTAAGGTAGTCCATAATATTGATATGAATAAAAATTAAATTTATAATGATTTTTCTTCCTCATTATCCATTATATGACTAATGAACCCATATTCTCCCAAATAATAGAAATATGCCTAATATTGATCATTTCGTTAACCCTTTTCTCTATTTTCATCAAAAACAATGGGAGTATTTTCTTTAGGGATATTATATTCAGTCTTGTATTAATAGGTCTCCATGGGTTTATTTTTATGTGTTATTTTCTTATCTGGGAAATTTATAGGGCCTCTTTTTCATTATATGGAATCCATTCCGAATATCACATCTAAATAAAATAAAGAAGGGTAATAAATTTTTTTTGGAATGAAATTCCAATAAACTTAAATTAGATTGGATTTATATACATGAGATACAATAATCATGCCACTAAATTTTTATTAATAGTTAAACATATAGTCCTTAGGGTGGTTATTGCATGTTTTTATAAAAAATTATAGGTAAGAAAATAGGTTTCTAAGAGATACAAACATTGATTTTGGGTCCTAAAATATCTAAAGATGTGATTGGGATATTTTGATAAATTTAGAAAGAGATAGAAAGAAAATATAAGAATAATATTGAAGGAAAATAACAAAGTGGTGATGATTTGAAGCAAAAAAAAACCCTTCACAGACCGACACTCAACGTGGAGTTCTGCCACTCTGCGAAGCACCCACAAATAGAAACAGTTTGTAGAAATATTGGCATTGGCGGCACCAATGAATAAACTAAGTCATTATCCAAGAGAGGTGACGATTTCAACCCCGAAATAAACATTTCCCATGAAAAAAATCATTTGTGTGAAGAGGGGGAATTTTTGGCTCCCACAAATAAAATTAAGTCATTTGTTTTTCTCGGTGCAGATTTCAGCACCCAAAAATGATATCAGTTGCTGACTGTGTCCTTTATGGGATCCTGAAAAATATGCTATGTGGCCCATCATGGATGACCAGTTATGTTGGTATCTAGATCCTCTACTTACATATTAATATAACCTAAGGGGAACAAAAAATATTAATGATAGAAATACGAATATCAACACATGAATTTTCAAAGAGAATGAGGAACCACGTTGAGGAACATAAGGCACCATGAAAAATGTATACCTTCAACAATTCCCCAAAGGTAAATCCCACCACAAATCCTTAATGAGGAAATAATATTTATCCGGTGTTCTGTGATCCTAATTTTATTTTTGAACCTAATAAGACAAGGAATCAAACTGATCTCCCCTTTTCACAGAGGCATCCTTCAAAACGAAGCACAATGTGGCTGGAACTCAGTCCTATGTAGAATAACGCTTCATTCTAGGGACTCAGTCCTGCATTGTTAAATGCTATGTGGTAAAAACCTAGTTCCATGAAGTAAAAAGCCACCTCGGCCATGCCTAAGAATGTCTACCACAATGATACATAGAAATCCCCCTTAATCTCATATAAATATACTATGTGGAGGGATCCCTATCCCAAATAAGTGTATGCTACATGGAATGGAGCATCCTAGATAATTCTACTCTGTAGCTCCACCCATTATCTTCTATCACGTCATCCCCCCCGCTTGTGTTGGCCTACCAACAAAAAATTCTGATGGAATCAGTTCAAGGCCACTTCTAATGACACCTAACATATATGATAATATCATTGAGAGCATCTTAATTCCATTTTTAGTTTACATACTTGTGGTCAAAGAAGTCTTGTGGGTAATCCGTGTATGAAAGAAAACCTTTATAATACCCTTGAGTTTACATTCCGGTTGTGACATGGGTTTCAACATCAAAATTCTAACATGAACCTCCTCATTCTATGATTTGAGAGGAACTGATGGACTTTCCCATCAATGAGGTCCAGTGTTGAGCATTTCTATTTTTCCCAGAATTAATCTCTAGGCACTCCTCTTAATATAAGAACCTAGACTTTCTTGTGGGAGGTGGAACCTTTTCACCTCTTTTTCTCCTCTCATGTCATATAAGGATAGATTGCCATATGTAACTATTCATAATATGAAAACAAGAGAGGAAGAGGGTAGACTGAAATCCCTTTATTTCTCTCCTTGGGCTACAACACCATCCATCAGTGGATAGGTTGAGCTCATGTGACTATCTGGTCTATTTCTTCCTTTTGTTTATCACAATAAGTGTGATTCACATGGTCTTAGTTGTTAGTGGATATGATGCCATTTTTATGATCCCAAACCCTATATATGAAACCTATTTGTTATAATACCCAACTATATCCATGAAATACTTATTCAAATATTTAAACCCCAACCTCAAACCCTAATGGGATGCTTCTAAGTGTAATCCCCAACCATATTCACCAGATGGGTCCCATATAAGGTGCATGTCCTAATCGTACTGAACTATGTGGGATTTGAATTCCAACCAACTAGGATACGTTGAAATCCTACTTGAGTTCCAAAATCAACAACCAACTCAACCTAATGATCTCCAGGTTACATTCTCAGTTGGTTCGTATTCACATAGGAGACCACATTTCTTCTATCCCCATCAGGTTTATTCAGCAGAAGACCCACACATTTCTTGACTAGGAACAATTTTCCTAGACATCCTTATCATATGACATTAAACTTCATGGTAAGGTCCATATGAAATGAACCTAAAAGGTGTTGGGTCCAGTTATGTTACACTGGACTATGTGGTTTCTTATTCCTCATGCGAGGATAAAAAGAATTCCCATTTCATGTGTTCGATCCCAACATCCAAATAACTACATTCCCCTTGGATGATGATAAATTATAGAGTAACCTATCAAGTGGCTTAAAACTAACATCATCTTAGTAAAATACTATAGAATCCCTAAATTGTCCAAAAGGATAACATTTTTTGAGAAACTCAAATACATATAGCTATCTCCATTGATGGATAACATCATATACATATATATAATTTGAAACCTATGTGTGGTCATGATGATTCGATACCTTGGTGTAGTCCATGGAAACAAGCTTGGTAATAAACCAAGAATTCATTAACATATCTAAAATCTATTAGATATTCCCAAAAGAGGATAAATTTTCCTTTGAAAGGATGTGATGAGCCTAAATTCCCATCCTTTCAACTAATGTGAGTTCTTAAGTTCCATTGGCCATGTTACACAACAAGCACCAACCTTTGGAAATTATGTTGATAAATCATTTTTATGAGTGAAATTTGGTGTTTCAAATCCACAAGTAAAACCAATTGGAGACCATTTGAGGAGATTATTCCCAAAGATAGTGATTCTGCATAATCGAAACCCCATTGGGATCAACTATTAGAGACACAAATATGATGTTGGGGGAAACGAAAATTGTAACCCGATGTGAACGAATTCACTATGGCACCTCCATCACATGTTAAAAAGGATACACTAACCAATCCACATTAGACCATTTCATTATTGGCCATGAATCACCTCATTAGTTGGAACAAAAATGGTAAATACAATGTGAGTCCTTAACCAAGATGGTTTTGTTACCCCTCTTTAGGCGCCTTTCACATACAAATGGTAAGAGGGCCATGAATGACCTTCCATCATACATGCGGTCATGAGATACTATCTTGATGATGTTTTTTTGTATTTAATTTTCATAAGAACTATATGCTTTCCTCGTAACATTCTTCAATAAAACTGAATCCCATATGTTCTTACAAACATTCATACCAGGCACTGCATAGGTGGCTAGTTCCTTGACTATGAACGAGACTCCATATCCCATATGTTCTCATCTTCAATGTTGTGTTTCAAATTCACTATTCGGGGACTAATATAAAAATTATACTCTTCCCACCTTAGGGAAGAAGGATAGGCACACCGAACAATAAATTCAAGCAATCCATATCCCAGTAATAGTCGATGGCCCAGAGTAATGAGGCTCTAGTAGCCATCAAAAATAATTTCAACCACATGTCCCAAGAACATAACAATTAGTGACTCCCTTGCCTTGGGGAGGATAATGACATCATAACAAATAATTTCATCTTTGTATCATCGGGGTCCCACTCAAGGGCCCCTTCCGAAAGGCATCAATACCAATTCTAGGTGGCCAAGGAACCACACATTGAGGAAGATATCACTCTAGGGGCCCTTGTTGAAGAAAACCAGACCTAGATCACCCATGCATGACACTAAGGGAAAGAGTTGGAAAATAATGAATGGTTCATCACCCTTGTTCATGTGGAATAAAAACACCATAAAATTATTGAAACATAATATGAATGGATGTATATTCTTCCTCACACATATGATTACCATCATGTAAATATGTATCCACATTACGAGAAGCTGGAAATTCATTATACTACTTGCCAATCCCTCTTTGAATGTAGGGTAGAAAATTAAGGGTATATGTTTATCCCTACCAATGTGAATAATTCTGTTCATTAAAATACAATGGAAACCAATGAGCATATTCAAATCCATACTCATTAATATGAATCCCACAAGTCAAATATTGTTGAAACCAACAACCAGATGCAAATCCATGCTCGATAATATGAATCCCACTTGTAAAATAATTTGGGATCAAAATATGAGTAGATTCAGATTCTTATGGATGCATACCAATCCCATCAGACAAAAATAATGGAAAAAGATCATATGAAAATACCTACTCATAAATACAAATCACATTAGTCAAATATGATATCAATTAAAGAAATAATCTTGTACATCCCAACTATAAACTAGGGGTTGAATCATTCCTATTCCCCCTCGCATGCGAAATTTTTGTACCCAATAGTAGAAAATGGAGAACCATAGTTGGAATATATTCCTACCTTTGCTTTAGAACGGGATTATATTATTATTCCGGTCAAATATGTATCTCAATACATATTGGTGATGTTGGTGGATCATACATCAATTCCTTAACATATACTGTAGACTTATCATGTTTTAATTATATCAAAATAAATATAAAGGAGTCTTTCCCACAACCCTTGCTTCCCAATTTGGGTGACTCATCCACACAATAGGTTGGTAACTTAAATGTATACATGCCTCACTACTCTCATCCCAGAGGGTCAACTGTAATATTTTGTGATGAATATTCAATTGATTGGTCAAAAATACCCTTTCTAACTTGGGAACACTGGTCCACCATGGTGGGAAATTGATGGATGGAATGTGTTCCGAATAGAAATCAAGAATCTCTTTGGGATATCCCAATAGAATTATAGGAGAAACTCAAACAGGCGCATGTATATGAAGGTTGTCACCTATAACAAACATCCTTAGTTTCCGATAAAAGAGATCCAAAAAATAAAGTATTCCAAAGATAATATGAAATTAAATAGCATATACATGAAAATACTTTTCTAGAAGCTATCACTCTTTATTCCATAAACCAATTATCTCTGATGGCTCAGGATCCTAAAAATCCGTTTAAAAATTATGGAAGTGGATGTATCTATTGCGAAGGACCTCCACATAAAATTGTTAACAGTAACTTTGAATCTTCTCCCCATAGAATTTACCAAGAAGGATTACTTAGTTGACAATAAAGAATCAGTCATAAGATTCTATCTTCGGATGAGAGTCACGGTAGCCATCCTTGGGGCTATAATATCAATCAAAAAAAAGTTCCACCTTTTTCTGCCATCCACCTTGAAGGTCCTTCCTAGGTTATGTTCTATAGAAATATTCCCTAAAGGATTAAATAAATCTATGATGGTAGTCCTCACCATTGTGGACCAAAATGTTAAGGTACTCCGTATATTAAAATATTATTTTAGAAAGAAGGTCATCCTCTTAGTTTCATCTACCAGGATGGTCCTATAGGGGGTATAAACTACAAAAACTCTCCTTGTAGTCAAACATCAAGCTATGATGGTTTCCTCACAATTGTGGCACCAACTGCGATGATCCCATCCCCCTCAATAAATTTCTATATTATAAGGAATTTTCTCCCCATTTCTAAACAAAATAAAAGAAAGAACTCATATTCTGAGGTTCTTATAAGGATGGTGTAAGACATGTAAGAGACCTTATCAGTGACAAGAAGCATCCTTTCTCAACCGAAAAATGGTGTGGGGCTATGTTCATCTTTTGAATCAGCTCTAGCCTATTTGAATTCCAATTAAACCCCTATTATCCCTAATGATTGTGAAAAAATCATCAATAAGCATCCATGTTGGGAAGATCAAGAAGATGAGTCCATAATGGAAGAACAAAAAGACATGTTTTTTAGAGAAGACAATTGGTAATGATGACTTACCAGTTATGTTTTATCCCACAACCACTTCTCAGTGCCACATACCAAGATATATATTGTAAGTATGGATATATAACATTCATATAAATATCTAGAAAAAATTATTCTAGATAAATACAAAATTATTCCCCTATAATGGGTACACACACCATGATAATACTTTGGGAGAGCTTCATTGTTAAATCAACTTGGAAGCGTTTCTGTCACCAAGATGACCACAATCAGAGAGGCAGAAGAAATACCTCCAACTAACTTGCCTCCATGCACTATATAATTTGTGTCGTATTATTGGTGATCCCCTCTTGGTGTTCATATCCGATGATGGGTAGAGGATAGAACTTTTCATTTCAATGCACATATCATCAAGAAGAACCCCTTATAAATGAAAGTGGTATAATGAGAGAGTCTTATAATTAATCTCTAGGTAGGAAAGGATAACCTAATATTTGAACATGCCAACCCCATAGGATGAGATGATTTTTATGTGCATTGATAAACTATGTGATTATTTGGGAATGATGACCATCCTAGTGAAATAAACAAGTGGATTTTTGGATTTCCCTGTTATTTCCCAATGAATAGGATACTCTATACAATGGACTAATCTTGTCATCAGTAACCCCACCTATCCTATGTAAAATTGTGAGATGTGATGAAATAGCCTCTATGATGCTTAAGCTATCCCCTGAACCTATTCCAACTCCAAGGCTTACACTATGTTATACAGGGTACCTGGTATCAAAAAAATACCATACCTTCACAAGATGAGTATAGGGGACCCAAAAAATTTCATTATCAGGAATTCAAGAATATTTTTTACATATTTAGAAATGATCATGTTTAGGGATATTTCATTTCTTCTATGAACTACAATTTACTCTAGCTACCAAAACATAAAATGGCTGATGAAGTGGTTATTGAATATGACTAGATTATTTTCCCATTCACCAGATACTGGGGAACACCATCCCTGAATGTTTCATTTTCATATAAATCATACAAAAATGATAGATTTTAAGAAATTCAAATTTGGACCATCGCCAACACATGTGTCATATATTTACACTACTATCCCAGATGAATATGATGAGTGGCATGATGTTGTCAAAAGTATATCACAATAGTTTTATAGTTGAATGACTTGAATGTAAATCAACTGAACTAATGGTATTATTCAAGAATCATTATATAACCACTTGTTCCCTTGGATTCTACTACTAGAATTCATATGACACCTCAACCCTACAATCCTACAAAAGTAAATCATCTAAAAAGTAGTATGGCTGAAAAGGCAATGAGAAAGTACAGGAAGAAAAATATGAATCAAGTCCAAATTTCGTCTTGACCCTCTCAAAATTTTATGCAATTTGATCTGAATGAAAAGGATCCAACATTCCAAATAGTACCATAACAGGTATTCAGTCAAGTAGAGTCATCAAAATTTGGGGATTTGATATTCAGCTCCATTAATATAATTCACTTGATGGATCCCTTCTCTAATGATGAGTACGACCTTGATCCTAACTTCACTGCCACCAATCGGCGAGCTAGAGGAAGAGTCTTTTGATGCAGTGGATACCATGAAATACATAATCGTGGAAGGATCCAAATTACTACCCACACCCCTGCTCGAAATCTCACTGTTGTAAAAACACACAAAGGAGCCCTTCAGTGGACTGAATAGGAAGAGGAAAATCCCCCTACCCCATGAAAATTCACTCATTACTAATCATTCTTCAATATCCATAAAAATATGGACATGTGAATAATCTCCAGTAGCATGCATGCATACCTACCAAGAAGGACCAACAATGAATATAAGTACCTCAAACTCCTTTGTTGGGGTTCGGTCCATCTATATCCAATACTCATGCCCCTTAAGAACTTATGAAAGAGAATAACAACACTGGGAAGAAATAAAAATTAAATTATATGTATGAAATATTGAAATAGTTATCCTTGGTATCAGCCATGTTATCAATTTTGGATTTAATAATTTTGTTGAAAGACTTCATGGAAGCACTCACATAGTCTCGATTGATCCCCCAAGAGTTTGGATACGATGTGGTAGTTTTATAAGCCTATTAGATAGAGACTATTTTTTAATAATTCAACATAGTTGTCTCCTTCTTATATAAAGATGAAGAATCCAATATTTAGGAACATATCATACCCTTATATGTGTCTAGAATGATAAATACTGTCGATATCCAAAAACTCTTCATAGATAATTGCTCTGGAGTAATCTCATTCCAATACGAAGTCTCCTTCATTTGGGATTCAATGAGGATAACCTGAAATCCTCAACCACAACCTTTACTGAGATATAAATTATTTTAGAATATGTTGTTTGATCAAATAAAGACCAAAACTCAATTTAGAGACCTCATATCATACTAATAATTTCTAGTGTTTCTAAAAAATAGGGCCTTAAAATCCTTCTTTGAAGGACCTAGTTGCATCATCTTGCAATGATACCCTTATCATACAATCATTAAATAAATTATTTATTTAATGTACTAAATAAAAAATTTCACACTGATAAGGCCCCATTTGAATCTTGTGACTCAAAATATATTGATGAAGGATTCTATGAGCCTGAGGGGAAGAGAACCTCGATTGATGGCATTGATTTGGTCACTACCCCCAAATGGTTTGTAAATTGTCCCAGAAGATCCCTTGAAACTTTTTAGTGAAGAATAAGTACTTTTAATCAATCAGTTTGGGTGTATGAGTCCATGATCATATTCATCTTCAATGGTCCATATGGTTTTATTCATTGAAATTGAGTCTAATAGTGATGGAAAATATTTTAAACCCAATTATAATAGTGAATAATTAAATGGAAGATCCATAAATCCTACCTCAGAGAACTAGGAATCCCCTTCCTAACAGTCTATGGAAAAAGTGGAGGATGTCACTCCTTCCTCCCTCTCTCCATCCTATCTAGAAAATCCCCAATTTCATGGTAGGTCATAATAAATCACGTCATCTTCTAAACAGTAGGGTGTCAATTCCCCAACCATTTCTCAAGAACTCATCCGAAGAATTTTTTTTTCACCATCAAAACTAGTGTAAGAGAAAAAATATGATGAGGAGGATGACCTTAGGGATTCCCCTTCAGTACTTGAGTAGGGTATCTTTACAATCATTGATGAAGTTTAAAAAATAAATATGGGTATCGAGGAAGATTTGTGGCCCACCTTATTCACTTTGGAAATTTATTTTGATGAAAAAGATGTATATACCACTATCATATAGAATGATTAAGATTTATTCAACTATAATTACACATAAATTCTAGGAATTGATCCCAAGGTGTCCACTCACCGACTGGCCTTGTTGGAGGAACCTTATGGTTACAAAAAAATGGCATCAATTATGCACCGAAAACATTTTGCAAAAATTGATAGTGATGTATAAAATATGATCCAACAAAAATTCATTTGGAACATCCTATATCCCATATATATGAAAAATATTTTATATGTTAATAAGAATATTTATAAAATTATATTTTTCATCATTTTCCAGGATATCAATCAATATTTCCCAAAGGATGATTTCATGGTCCCCATTATATTAATATTAATTGATTCAATATATGGATACCAATATCTATCCATTATGTATTTATATTCATGATGCAAAAAAATATAAATGGACCCAAAATATGAATCAACTACCACCTTCAGGGCCCTCAAGGAGTATTTTTCTATCATGTGATGTCCTTTGATTCAAAGAATATTGGAACTACATCTCAATTCTTCATGCATTACATATTCAAACCCTTCCATTGAAATATATCAAAATTACATGTCAATGGGTTTTTAGTTAAATATCATCAACACCCAGACAAACTTTTAGATCATTAATAGTCTTCAATAAAATGAGAAAGCACAACCTAAAATGAACCCCTTGAAATGTGGTTTTGGAATTAACTCAGGGAAATTTCTCATCGTAGTCATGTTCCATAAAAACAGTTAGTTTTACCCTTAAAATTCAAGGGATATCCTTATAATTTCACCTCCACATAACCTAAATGAGTTTAGAGGGATTCAAGGAAACCTATCCTATTTTCGGTTTATTATAGAAATAATTGTTTGTAAATGATTTCCCTTCATTAGGTTAATGAAGAAGGGGGTTACATATCAAGGTACAGAACATTATCATGAACGATTTGGAATTCATAATAAATATCTCTTACTCTATCCAGTTCTAATGAGTCATGTCATAGAAAGACCACTCAATCTATATGTGACTTCCACAGAGTAATCAATAGGTGCCTTCCTCACACATAAAAATGATGCTTATAGTGAAATTGAAAATTACTATCTCAGATGATAAATGATCGATTATGAGACTCATTACTCGAGTTGTGAAAAGAGTTATCCAGGTCTAATATTTACTCTCCCAAAATTTAGGAACCATTGGAAACATCATGAGGACTATATTTGACTATCATATAAATACAATCATGTATATTCTTAGTCGTCTGATGTTTATTGGTCATCTATCATGGTGGGGGTTCATCCTATAGCAATTTTACATATATTTTGTTCCTCAAAAATTGATAATAGTCCAAGAGTTATCAAATTTCCTAGAAGATCACCCCATGACATAAATTACATCATTAGACATCAAAAAATCCTGATGAAAAGGCTTTACTTATTCAAGAGGTCCCATAGATCTGGGAGATGCATTTGGTCTGTGCTTCTAGTAGACAGACAATAAAAAGGATGGAAGACACTGTGCTCAAAAAGTGGGGCTAGGAATCATACACATATCTGATGAATTTGTTTTCATTACTTATTCCTTCCTAAGGGAAGAGGGGTGCGAAAGAAATAAATTATAATATCAAGATCACATTGCAGGGATAGTTCTAGAACATCATGTACATGTAAAACAGTTGATGATAAAAGGTTATTTGAAACTGTTCATAACGCAAGTTAATGGATTTAATTTTATAAAAAAAGAAAGATCTAATCCTCTTTTTAGACCATGTGTGAGGAGTAATTTCATATTTCCCTTCAGATCCCACATTGACTAAGCCCCCCCCCCCATTTTAAAAATACGAAATCTAATGCATTGGAAAATGAAGAAACAACTGTTGATGATCCAGACTGGGAGAAAACATCCCTTAGAAATGCGCATCACTAAATGGTTTCACTATTTTATAAGGATAGTATGGAATAAATCAATGGTATTATCAATATACTTGGGATATATTATCATACCACAATCTAGATGAAACCCATTATAGACTACCTTCAAAAAAGACTACTCCCACCTGATTGGGATGGAAGAGAGAAAATCCATAAACAAAAAATTAAAATTGATATATGATAGAAACCCTAGGTATTCACTACCCTCAAAATTAAATTTATAATCCTAAACTAGTATATGATAGATGGTACGAACCATATGGATGGCTAAAATGGGGTTTGAGTGAACAAGAATTTCTAAACCCATCCAGTATTGTAAATATTGTGTGGAACATTATTTTTTTAATAAAAAATTTTCTTTTTTTAAATATATTAATAGAAAAAAATTTGATGCAAAATATAGGTTTTAAAAAAGATAAATTATGAAAATGTTCTAATAATGATGAACTAAATTTTGGAATAAAGACTAAGAAACTTTTAATCAAGGGATAATCGTAGGGAATCTAACACTATTTGTTAAAAAGATAACATCTTCATTGATTTACTATGGATTCCAATTCCTCAATGAAATGGTCAGTTAATCTCCCTCACTAGGAGATTAATCACATTATTTAGTAATTCTAGACTTTCACCATAGCTAGAGTCACAAAACTGTGAATAAAACCGAGTTAAATATAATGGGATAAATCTCACCAATTTAATCAAGTAGAATTGAATAAAGGTTTGAAAAGTTAATTCCTTGATCTTTCTCACAAAAAGATCACAGAATTTTTAAATTATATTCATGAGGTGTAAAATAAGTTTTTATTTTTAATAATCAAATTAAACTTCGAAAGTTCAATCATGTTCTTTGATTGAAAGAAACAAACAAAGATAAGAAATAAAGTCACCACAAATTTTAAATTCGATAAACTAGATGAATTTATCTGAAAGTAATATTGAATTTATAATGAATATAAAAATACAAGATAAATTAGAATAACAAATATAAATAATTATAGGGGTAGTAGATCTACCGTAACAATTATAGTGATTCCACTCTAATTCTTGTCTTCATCTCTGTGTCTAATGATCAAGAATTGTTGAAAGTATCTATCTTCTACTCCTGATGTATTTCTAAAATGTGACATTGTTCTCTCAATGATGTCTCTGCTATCTTGTTGTGGAATTATTGATTGATCTAGAATGATTAATTTCTCAACTACTGCTACCTTCCCCTAGTTAAAAATTATCCATTGTGCTCTTTCTATCACCCACATTTTCCACTGACTTTGTTTTTTCTATCACCAAGTCACCACACATTCGTGTTTCTATATGACAGGATTTATGACATTATAATCTCCCTCATAACATAATTTCTAGTAGTTTTTTCAATGAACCTTAGCATAAATCCATATATCGCAATAATATTCATATAAAAAATGAAGATCGAGTAATTTGGTTTTAAAATAAAATAAAAATTTATAACAAAAATTTACTTATATCATTAATTAGGTGGAAATATTAAAATACTATATTTCTATTAATTTATTAATTAAAATTTTAATTTATTATTATATTTATTTTATTGAAAAAAGTTATTAACTATTAATTATTAAATTCTTTATATTTTAGTTGTATTAATTTTATTTAATTAGTTTGTTTTATATTTAAATTTTTATGATAATTTACTTATTTATTTTTATTGTTATTATAATTTTACTTTTTTATTCCTACTCATTATTTTCCATCATGCATGAGGGTGGGAGGGGGCTGGTTCCTTCGACAAGATGTAGGCTTCATCCCACAACCACTACGCCTTCCATCTTGCTCCTTCACGACGACTAGCGATGACTACGGTAGGGGCTCCTATATCTCTAGTGATTCATTCCATCCTTATAGATTAAAAAAATGGGAAGCGGTGATCCTCATGGATTGGGGTCAGCTTTGGTTTTGGGTTCTCTACCAGTGGCAGTGGTGGATGTTCAGTGGTGTTCGCCTTCGGCTTCAGTAGTAGGGACATATGGTGGCAAAAATCATCTTGGTGGTAGGGGTCTCAGCTCATTGTTCAGATCTGGATTTGGATATAAACCATGATAGAAAAGGGCTCGATTCTCAAGGAAAACAATGAGGTGACTGTATCTTTGTCTTCTTTAATCGGCATAAGTGCAACCTGAATTGATGAATTGAATTTTTCCAAGTCCACGGTGGATGGTTCTTGGTTTCAAATTTGCGATTAGATTTGTTTGAAATGTATCTAAAAATGTCTATTTATTGTTGGATAAGTGGTTTGTTGGGGAGATGGATGGTAGTGGTGGTATAAGGATGATACCTATGATGAATTTTGGGATGGGAGGTGATGGTGTGTTGAGAAGAGGCTATGGTGACTTGCATTTTGAGAGTGCAAAATGAATAATGAATCACCATTATATCTGCAATGGTGATTCAGAGGGATAACAGTGAGTGAGGGAAGGACTAACGGTGTTAGTGGAAATGGTTACTATGAGTCACCATTGAAGAAGTCGAGGGAGGATTTAGAGTAGTGGGTCATGAGTATACTCAGGGGATGGCGAAGAGAATGGTGAGTATGTATAATGGTGACCCTAAGTCATTATTGAAGGTGGAAATAGGTGAATGGTGGGTGGATTAGTGGTGAATAATTGAGTCGTCATTACTTGCTGGTGGTATGGTGAGTTGCGAAACAGAGAAATATCTTAAAATTAACCTATCATATTTAATAAAATACTAAAAAGTTAACATTTAAAATACATTATTTAATTTAATAATTATAAAAGTAAACTAATACAACAAATTAAATTAATGAAACTAAATTAAACATAAACTAAAAAATAATAATTTATAAAATTCAAAACTACAAACATAAACATAAATTAAAAACTCATAAAATGAAATATATAATATGAAACTAGATTTTTTTAATTTAAATTGAACATTCAATTTATATAATGAAATTATTAATTATAATCACGTTAATTAATAGAATTGATTATAGTTAAACTAATTGATAATGAAAAAGTAAATGATTTGAAATTAAATTAAATATTCATATAATTAAATAAAAATAAATTTATTAAAAACTAAATAACAACCTAAAATTATAAATAAATGTAGAAGATAAAATTAAAAAGTGGAAATAAAGAACATGAAAATAATCAAATATGAAAATAATAATTTGATGGTCTAAAAATAAAAAATTACTTAAAAAATATGATCAAATAAAAAATATTATTATAAAAATATATATGTGCAAATAATTCACAAATTGAAAAGTTAATTAATTAATTAATTAAAAATATAACAAAAATATGTGGTGAATCAATTTATTTTAGAGCCACATAAAATTCCCCCACAATTATTCATTAATGTCCCTAATCAATTTCATGGATTTATTCCTTTAAAAATAGTAGTGTTTCCAAAAATTAAACTCATAATGAGTAATGTTAAGAAGTTAAAAAACAGAGGACCAAAAATTGTGAAAAATTCTTTAGAAATGAAATATTAAAAAGCAGTCATGCTATGTTTGAAATATATTCAGGTAATCTTTGATGTGAAGAATCATCTACATATGAGGATGTCATGCCTCATATGCGAATTCACTCAAAAAATTACTTCAAATAAAATGCATGTTCTAAATCCAAGAGTTGTGGTAGGTTAAAAATCAGTAGGATTAAGAATATAACCAAATGCCCCTTGTTTATTGAATTATTCCTTGGTTCGAAAAGAAAAAAAAATCAAAGTTAAATTAATTGATTTAGAATCATCTTTTAGATAGAAACTAAATGATTTAATACTAATAAAATTCCCCCTACTTCATCTTTCATTCATTATCCCTATCACCATAATAGATTATTTTATTTTTTATTTAAAACAATTATTAATTATTTATTATTAATTTATTTATATTTTAGTTTTATAAATTTTATTAAATTATTTTTTATATTATATTTAATTATGATTAATTTTCATTTATTATTAATATTTTATTTTATTTTATTTTCATTCCCATCATTCTTCTTCACCGTGCATGGGGGGTTCTAGTCCGTTGAGAATCCGACTGTTTCAACCCATATCCCCTCCTCCTATCTAACTCCTTCATAAAGACCAGCGGTGACTTCAACAACAGCTCTTCTAGATCCGACGTTTCATCCCATCCATCCAGGTGGGAATCAAGAAGATGTGATGATCATCCAGGAAAGGGGGTCGACTTTGGTTCAGGGTTATCTACCAGTGGCAGTGATGTCATTCCAGTGGCGTCTGACTTCTGCTTTAGTGGCTGAAAACTGTGGTAGAACAACTCAGCTCGGTGGTGGGAGTCTCAACTCGTGGTTCATATATACGTTTTTATCTGTAACATAATGACAAAGAGGTCGGTTCTCAAGGTCATAGGAAAGTTATATCCATCTTAGGATCTTTAAATCGATGATGGAGTAGCCTGAAGTGGTGTATAGAAGTAGTCTAGGTCCAGGGAGGAAGGTTCTCAGTTTCAGATCTGTGGTCTGATTTGTTGGAAAGGTATATGGATGTGTGTTTTTTTATTGGACTGGTGGTTTGTTATAGATATTGTGGGTAAAGAGGTATAAGGATGAGACTAGTGATGAATTTAGATATCGTAAGATACAATGTGTCGAGAAGAGGTGATGGTGAGTCATGGTTTGAGAGTGAAGAACGAATGATGAGTTAGTATTAGAAAAGAAATTGTGACTTGGAGGGACATTGGTGAGTTAGGTAAGGCCTGATGGTTTCTGTGGCAATGGTGACTCTATATCACCATTGAAGGATGGGGAAAAAGGTAAGGAATGAGTTATAGTGGTGGGTTGTGAGATTGGATAGGGGCTCGTGGAGCAAATGGTGAGTATATAGAATGGTAACCCTAAGTCACCATTAAAGGGGGAAACATGGGAATGGTGGGTGGAGTAGTAGTGACTCATTGAGTCATCGTTACTTGCTTGTAGCGGAGAGATAAAATGGCGAGTTGGTACTTACAGAATTATCTTAAAATTAACATTCCAAATTAAAAAAATACTAAACATTTAAAATTTAATATTTAATATGTCATTTAATACTTAATGTAAATTAAACTACTTCAATAGATTAAATTAAAGAAACTAAAATAAACACAAACATAAAAAAATTGATTAAATTCAAAACTAGAATCAAAATTACAAATTAAAAAATCTGAAATGAAAATAAATAATTTGAAATTAGTTTTTTATATTGAAATTAAATATTCAAGTTACATAATTAAATTATCTATTGTAATCAAATTAATTAATACAATTGACTAAAGATAAAGTAATTGATAATAAAAAAGTAAAAGATTAAAAAATATAATTAAATATTTTATTAATAAAATAAAATTAAATTGATTTAATGTTCAATAAAAAACCATAAATTATATATACGTGTATAAGATAAAATTAAAAGGAGAAAATAAAGAACATGAAAATAAAGAAATATTAAAATAATAATTTAAAATCACACAAATAAAAAATTACATAAAAAATATTATTAAATTAAAATTTTAATTATAAAAATACCAAAGTCAATGTATTTAAAAAAAGAAATAATTAATTAATTAAATCACTAAAAACATAATAATAATATTTTCTATAAGAATTGATTTTAGATCAACATGAAATTCCCCCATAGTTAAGAATTGGTTATTCATCAATAAATTTCATGATTTCATTCCTTCTAAAACAGCGGAGTGTTTTCAAACATTAAACTTGAAAAGAATCATGATATGTAGTTAAAAAGATGCAGACCAAAAATTGTGAAAAGGCATTAGAAATGAAATATTAAAAAGCAGTCCTATCAAGTTTCAAATACATATAGGTAATAATGGAAGTGAAGAATCATCTACCAATGAGGATTTCATAACTCATATATGAATTTAATTAAAGAATTACATGAAATCAAATTTAATTTTTAAATTCAAGAGTGATAACAAGATAAATATTAGTGGGATTATGAACTTAACTAAATTCACCTTATGCTTTTACTTATTCATAGCTTCCCAAAGAAAAAAACATAGTTAAATTAAATTTTTTTGAATCACTTTATTGATACAACCAAAATGGTTTCATACATATCATGTTTCTCTTTCTACACCTAGCATTGATTATTTCACTCAACATAATGAAATCATTTTTTACACTATATACATTATTATTATTTTTGAATTTTATCCAAGCCAGGTAACTTGGAATAGCAGTATGCATATGCACTTATTCCTTATATTACAGAGTTCTTACTCACACACAATTAGTGCCTTGTGTATCAAAGGTTCAATGTGGGTTCCCAAATGGCCATTTTACTCTTGTTCAAAAACATTTA
Organism: Viscum album; assembly: GCA_963277665.1. Classification (NCBI taxonomy): domain Eukaryota; kingdom Viridiplantae; phylum Streptophyta; class Magnoliopsida; order Santalales; family Viscaceae; genus Viscum; species Viscum album. The sequence goes on from OY728119.1 coordinate 1,658,473,899, forward strand.
AATGAATACCATTTACATTGGCTCAAGAAGGTGATTACTCTTTTAATAATTAAATGTTTATTCCAATAGAAAAAATTTCAATCTTGTAGTTTCATAATGTTATGACCTCAACTCCAAAAATGGGTATCCAATATCACTCTAAAAGATAGTTCCTTAACTGAATATTCATAAAATAATTAAGAAAATTCCCTCCGAAATCATTCATCTAAAAAAATATAAAATTCAACGAAGCACTCAACTTCTAGTAAGATATTGTCCTTAGGCAATACAGACTTGTATTATATTGTGAACCATAAAGAACTAAATGTGTGAATGAATTTTTGAAATATTTTGATGATTCTTTAACAAAAATATAGAAAGGAAGGATGATTTGATGCACTTCTAATAAGACACAGATTAGATCAAAATATTTTTATCCCCTCCCCAACACTTAAGACTCAACTTTATCCCCAATGTTGAATTTAGAGGTGTAGAATACAATTGGAAAATTGAAGATCAAAGAAAATTTTCAATTTAGTAGATTAATGACATTTATCAGTGTGCCAATTAAACTCAAATGTAAGTGTTTCCAATATAATTAAATTATAATAGAATCAAAAAAGATCATGCATTATAATTTAATCCAGTAAATTTTATTTTCAATTAAGTTAAAATAATTTTATGTATATCATTGAAGTGCTTAGTGAATTGGGTTGAGAAAGATTGAAACAAATTATTCAATTTGATTTATTGTTGATAAAAAATATATGATAAAACACCAAGTAGATTAATGAAGATTCAACAAAAAACAGCTAGCATATATTTACCCCCCCACACACATAGATAGTTTCCCATTGTGAAATTTCCAGCAGATAAGAACATGAAGAATAATTTTTTAGCAAAGAGACATATGTAGAAAAAAATTCAAGTAAAATAAAAATATTGAGGACTCTCCACCATTACATACCATTAAGTCACATTTTTTGTGACCTACCGCTAGTAGTGGAACAGTGTATCAAGTACAATATTAAGTCAATGATGTGTCATTGTACAATGTAATTATGAGTTAACAGAATTTTTTTTATGTAATATTAGAGAATAAAAATGAAAAATGAAATTAAAACATAAAGATATCCCCAGATTAAATTTTTCCAGATATGATCCATTAAGGATATTCTACTCCTTTGTGACACCAACAACAGCATACTCTGTAGTCTATGAATATGAACCTGGAAGACCCAAACATAGATCCAGAAGAAACAGACATGACATAGAATGCAACAAACATCATTTTATTCTGAAACTAAAAAGGGAAAAATCAAAAACAAAGACAACACATGAACCATGAATTGACTCCCATAAAGCACTATGTTTTATGTCTTTAGTTAAAATTTATTAATAATCTAAATACAAATCAAAAACAAAGTAGTAAAACCATCGGTTTCCTCCCTTATAGTGATAGTTTTAAAGTCCCCAACTAGAATCCCCTTGAAACTTACCATGGTCATTAGGTTGGTGTGGTTTCCATAGTAGAAACCACAATATTTGTTTTTCAAAATTATTTATAAAATAAGAATGAAATTTGTTAGCATAAATACTTGAAAAAATGGTGCTCTTATAATGTGTTAAATACCTTATGAAACACTCTTTAACTATGGTGTACATATTTTTATAATCTTCTTTAATTACTTCAGAATAGTATATTTTTATACCCATAAGAAGTGAAAGAATTAAATGGGGTAAACTATGTGGTGGAACTATATCTTCAAGGTTTTTTTCTTCACTCAAAATCTTCAAATTTTCATAAAAAATGGTGAAATAGACTATGTTTTGAATGGAAAAAATATAAAAGTGGTATATAAAATTCAATTTTAGATTATTCCTGATTGTTTAAAATTAGTTAAGATTCCTCTTTCAGTATTAAATCATATGAAAGATTAAAATAATTAATTCCATTCTAATATTTTGTAAATAGATGTGTATTTGTTAAATGATTTAAGAAATCCAATTCAACCTCTATTAAAACGAACTACACAACTAGAAAATCACAATCATCTTTTTATACACATTTGTGGGAATGTTTATTTACCCCTAATCAATTTTGGATAAAACTAAGGAATTTTAATAGAATGTACAAACTCCCTCCATTGATATTCCTTTAATTTTATTTCAGAAATAATATATTAAGAATTTTAAATAATTTAATTTCTATGAAGTTTTATCATAAGTTCATTATTCTGGAATTTTAGTTTTATCTTAAAATTCAAATAATCTATCCACTGAATATTTCTTCAACCTTGTTTTCAAAATATTTAGACATTAATACCATTTTTTCATAGAGTATTTTAATAACAAGTGTTAATCCATCATCCACCATGGAATCATATTCAATTATCAATTTAAGAAACTATTTTCCCTTAAAAATAGTAAATGGAATAATTCTTTAAAAAAAATCAATTTTTATTAAAAAATTCTTTATGTGATTTTATTTTTAATTGTTTATTAAATGTTTTGAAAAGATTTGGTCACTCAAAGCCTTCCCTAAAAATAGTGCCATATTTTTATAGGAATCGTTGGTCATCAAGGCCCTCAAAAATAAATTTATAAACCTACAGTAGTATAGTATTAAATGTTTGAAAAATAGTAAATGCTACCATGGGATTTTAGTGACCATGATTTTATAAAACCAACCCACTGTTTTGAACAGTGGGTAGAATTTTCTTTTTTTAATAGTTTTTATTTTTTAAAAGATATTAAGAGATATAAAATTGACTAAAAAGTTATGTTTTAAACAAGAGAAATGATGAAATATCTAGAATAACAGTGAAGTATATTTTGGAACAATGACTGAGAAATTTCAAATAAATTGATAAGACTAGGGAATCTAACTCTACTGATTAAAAATATAACATCTTCATTTATTTACTATTGATTCCAGGTCATCAATGAAATGATCAATTAATCTCCCGCACTGTGAGATTAATCACATGGTTAAGTGATTCTATAACTTCACTATTCCTAGAGTCAGTAGACATTGAATGAAATTAAGTTAAATATGCTAGAATAAATATAAGAAATTGAATCCAGTAGAAATGAATCAATTTTTGAAACGATAATTCCTTGATTTTTTGTCAAAAAGATCACAAAATTTTGAAATTAAGTTCATGAGGTGTAAAAGAAATTTTAATTTTAAGATTCAGATTCAACATCACTAGTTAAATTTGATTCATTGATTAAAAGAAACAAATAAAGATGAGAAATAAAATCACTAATAGTTTAAGTTCCCTAAAATAGAATTTTTTCACTAATAATCCTATTTAATTAAAAATGAATATGAAATTATAAGATAAACAAACATAATAGATACAAATAATGATAGTATATAAGAGATCTACCATATGAACTATAGTGGTTCAGCTCTGATGCTTGTTTTCATCTATGTGTCTGGTATCCTAGATATGTCGAAATTCTCTAGCTTCTACTCCCTATGGATGTCTCCAATGTGATATCGTGATCTCAATTATGTCTCTACTCTTTGAGTGAGAAATTATTGATGGATTTTCATTGATAAATGATTACATTTTTATCCTTACCCACTTCAAAAAATTTATATCGTGCTCTATTTATCACCCACATTTTCCACCGACATAATTTTCTCTCTCACCAAGTCACCACATACGTGATTTTTTCGACAAAAATTTTCATGAATTTAACAACTCCCTTGTAAATGAATTTATTGTAGTTGGTGGAATGCACCTGGATATGAATCCACCCCCTGCATGAATCTACCCTATATAAATAATGATTGATTATTTTTATTTTTAAATGAAATAAAAAGATTTAATAAATAATTAATATATATAATTAATTAGGTTAAAATATTAAATTACTATTTTTTATTAATTTATTAAAAAAACTAATTGATTATTTTATTTATTTTATTTATTTTATTTTATTTTAAAAAATTATTACTTATTAATTATTAACTAATTTATATTTTATTTTTATAAAATTTATTTAATTTATTTTTTTATATTTTATTTTTTTATTATTTATTTTTATTTTTATTTTTATTTTATTTATCCCCCCCTTCTTCTTCACCATGCACCGGTGGGTCTGGTTTCTTCAAGATGCTGGAGGCTTCAGCCCACTACCCCTCCTCCTCCCCACATATTATTTCACGATGACCAGTGGAGATTGCGACAACAACTCCTATTGCACTAGAACATCACCACGTCCTTCCATATTGGTGATAAGAAGAAGCATCACTCCTCCTAGTATGTGGTCGACTTCAATTTGGGGTTCTCTACTAATAGTGGCAGCGGTATTCCAGCAGTGTCCAACTTTGGCTTCAGCAGTGGTGACCTATTGTGGCACAAATCAACTCGGTGATAGGGGTCATGACTCAGGGTAAACATCATGGTTTTGATTTGAAACATGATGAAAAAGGGGTTGGTTCTCAAGGTCAGTGGTGAGGAGATACCACAATCGAATCCATCAATTAGTAAAGATATTGCTTGAAGTGGTGAATCAATGTTTTCTCAGGTCAAGGGAGGTAGGTTATTGGTTTTAGATCTGTAGTTGGATTTGTATGAAACATATCTATAAGTTAGTTTTTTTGGAGATGTGTGTTGATGTGAAGTTAGCGGGTAATATTGGAAGAAGGATGAGAGGAGTGACGAATTTGGGTACAGGAGGTGAAAATATGTAAAGAAGAGGTGATAGTGAGTCATAGATTGAGTGTGATGAATGAACAGTGAATCACCATTGTAGATGTAATGTTGATTGGGAGGGATAGTGGTGATTCAGGAAATTCCAGATGGTGTTAGTGGAAATAGTGAATTTGAGTCACCATTAAAGGAAGGGGAAGAAGACAAGGGAGGACTTGGAGTTCTAGGTCAAGAGGTTGCATAGGGGCTGGTAAAGAAAATGGTGAGTATGCAGAATGGTGACTCTGATTCGCCATTGAAGGAGGAAACAAGGGAACTGTGGGTGGAGTATCAGTGACTCATTGAGTCACCATTACTTTCTAGTGGTGGGGGGACATAATGGTGAGTCGAGACTTACAAATGTATCTTAATATTAACTTTCCATATTAAAAAAATTCTTACCAATTAATATTTCTAATATATTATTTCATTTAATAATTATTATAAATTGAACTAAATCAATAATCAAAATTAATGAAACCAAATTAATAATAAACTTAGAAAAAAATTGATTAAATTCAAAACCAAAATATAAACTTAAATTAAAAACTAATAAATGTAAATAAATAATATGAAATTATATTTTTAAATTCAAATTATGAATTCATGTAGCATAATTTTATTATTAATTATAATCACATAAAATAATAAAATTGAATAAATTTAAACAAGTTGATAATAATAAATTATATGATTAAAAATTAATTTAAATATCCAATTAATTAAACAAAAATAAATTGATTAAATGTTAAAAATAAACCTTCAATTATAAAGATATATAGACGATAAAATTTTTAAAGAAAAAATAATGAACCTTAAAATAATTAATGGTTAAAATAATAAATTAAATGTAAAAAATACAGAATTACAGAAAAAATATAATTGAATAATAAATTTAATTATAAAAATTAAAAATAGTAAATATTTAACCTAAATTTAAAAATTATTTAATTATATCATTAAAAACATAATATAAATATGTGGAAAATCAATTGATTTTATAGCCACATCATTAAGTATGATTGAACAAGTCAAAAAATGCTCCTCTATAATAGGGGCATGGATAGAAACCTTCTCAAGTTCATTGTTGGAAAAAAGACTATTTCCACCATGATGGAAGTGCATTTTGGATCTTGTGGTGCCCACGAATCAAGAACCAAGAATTCCAATAAAATTTGAAAAAATGGATACTACTAGACCAATATAAGAAATTATTCCACCGAATTTACCAAGAAGATTCATTCCTTCCATGTTAATTCCAATTTCATCCACCACCCCCTAGAGTTACATCATACATGTGCATACTCCTGGCCATTTAACATATGAGTAATAGAAATTCTGGGACTGTACCCTCAGTATGGCTAATCAATTTAATTATATTATTGTAAAACCCTAATTCTTTTCCAAATGGTTACAAGTCATAAACCTTAATGTAGTTGGGTAAAGAAACAATTTTATATTTAGGAAATAAAATATCATCACCATATTTTGTGTCCCTCATACAATACTAATGAAAATCAATAAAAAAAATTATTCTGCTGAATTGGATAAACAATATCCATTGTATGGTATCAATACCAACCGTTAAACATGATATCATGTAGTTGATAACGGATAAATAGAGGCTATAAAAAATACCTTATACAATATAATCTAGAATATCCTAGATAAGTATAAGAAGTTGTGGCAGAACTAGCTCCTCCATGATATTTGGGCCTACTAGACCACAACCTGCATTGTTACTCCAACAACCCTATAATAATTATTGTGCAGGACAGAGGAGGTCCTTCCCATTAATGATTAATTTCCCTTTTTATTAATTTCTATATATGACCAACTATCCATTGATGATAAATCCCAAAAAAATTGGATTTATTATAGTGATTTAATTAAAAAATATTTCATACCTTAAAAAATTTAGAGAGTTACCCAAACTAGATTGTATGAGCCACGAACAAAAAGGTTCACCTCTAGTCATTCCTCAATGGAGTAATGATTTTAGTCCCTATAAAACCGATGATACAAAAAAATCCTCCAATGATGGAACCAAAATTGAATGGACTATTTTTCATACATAAGGTTCAATACAATAAATAACATTCCTTGATATCAGTGGATGGACAACTCATTTCATCTCACACTAATGAAATGATCAGGATGAAATTTTTAGTCTTACCAAAGGGTATTACATCCTCATAAAATGACAATTAATTTCATGGTGAAATGTTTTTACAACAATATTTTAAATAGAACTATTAATTTCCATACAAGAGTATGATAAACTACATGGAACCCATCATCCTAACAACATTATCTTAAACTATATGGAGTTTGTGCCGAATTCATGATGATAAACTATACACAATGTCGAAATCCTATGACCAAAAACTAGAGACCCAAATTCCTAGGATCATGAAATAAATATATATGAAATCCTCCTCATGGATTCATATGTGGTGTATAGATGTATCTAGTCCTTATTCACATAGTGTTTATTATGCCACCATAGTACACACATCACTTCATGAGAGGCTCAACCCTAGTCCAAACACTATGACCTTAAACGTGGAGTTTTCATCCTTACCACATGATAATAAAAAAACTGGTACATCATCATTTCCCCATGATGAAAAACATTACAAGGATAATCAATATAATAATTATTTTCTTGCATGATAATGATTTGTGCAAGAGAAGATGTTTCTACTCCCGCATGAGACCCAGATTCATGTAGGTAGTCTCTCTTGTTAGAGCTCTGTGTGACACAATTGTTGTCACCAAAAAATATACAGGTATTCCCAAACTCTCTTTTTCGAGCACATGTGTAAGTTTATCCCATCATGGGATGATTTTCTGTTAGGACTCTTTTCATATTAGTATTATTCTTCTTACAGGCCTAAGAAATTATCATGAAAACATGTCCTTTCTATATGAAGTTAAGTTGCATGGAAAAATGTTATCCTCACCTAAGAGTATATCTTCCTTATACATCATTCATCTACCATGTCATGATCAATATCTCTGTATTACTTTATTATCATCCCATGGGATACATATAGATTCCTATACTTTCTATCTTCGGGTCCGGTATTAAATCTGTCCAACCTTCTAGCTTTATGGCCATTGTTCACTTCAAGAGCGTGTGTCTAGGTATAGGGTCTCTATGATCATTATTCACATCGGTTCATTTTGATTAATACATTCACTACCCATTGGAGACATTATTCTACCTTTATTATCATGATATGACGTTAACCCATGCTACCAACATACTAGCTACACAACGATAAACTACATGGGAACCATCATGATTCCCTCACCTGAGAGGAAATCTCCCCAAGCATTAGTAAACCAGTATTACATGTTCAAAAATGACATCCTACACATGTGGGATACATATCATCATAGAGAGACATCTTCCCATTCAAGAACTACATTCAACTTCATTCTTATCAGCGCAAGAAACGTAGTGAAGCCTACACCATATGTCCTGAGCACAGTCATAATCTACAAAAAAATGCTTCCCTTTGCATATTTTTAGAGATACATGGGGAATTATTGTCAAATAGAACTATAATGTCTTGCTTTTTTTCAAAGGATACGTAGAGGTACCTAGATTTCACATCTCAGTCTATCCACCCCAAAAAATAATGTTTAAAAAATTAGTTTTTCTCTCTTCGCTTGGGTCAAACCTGTATAGGTATTTATCATTGAGAACATCTTGTATATTGATTCCTAACATCACAATATATGTAGAGATGCCTAGACATCTCTTTTCATTAGCCCAAAAGCATGTTTTACCTAATCCAAGGGATTATTTTCTTCATAGAATCTATCCTTAGGATATATTTTTACGTCTAGATTGTGTTTCTCTCTCATTTATGAAATCATCATTCCTATAATTGGCACCCTTGATCATAGTTAAATGGCATTAAACTATACCAGCTCATACTCACTGCATGACATACAACTACATAGATCCATTGTCCTTAATTTAAGGTGATCCACATCCCTGTTGCGTGATTTTAAACTTCACAGTTCTAAAAGAACTATTTATGGATTGATTCTTGTCAGTTCATGACACTTGGTGATGACTAGACTCTATGCCCTAGGTCGAGCAGTAATATATAGGAAAAATGTCTCCATATGTATTGATAAAGTAGGGTTAGAATATTCTTGTCAAGAACTATTCATGGCTTCATTCTCCTTTTAATGAGATTTGTAGTGAATCCTATCCCCTATGTCATAGTCTCATCCATTGAACACAGAAAATAAAAACATCCCTTTCTCTTTCATGTGATGTTTTTCATGTTGTCTTGAATTCGGATCCCTCATTCCTAGATCCAAAAATATATATATATTCCTTCATACGTACGATTCAGATATATATAGGGAGTTTCAAATTTCCCTATAAATCATGGTATGAATGTTTGTTACTTTCCCAAAAACATCCCTTCCGTACCCCAATAATTGTGTCCCATGTGATTTTAGATCTTCATAAACATCCACATACATCGGAGTTAGAGGGACAGTATTCCGAGGACACCATTTTAGAACTATTCATAAAATGCCTCTGTTGGCTCTGCATAAGTCTCCCACAACATATGGTCTACCAACCAATGGAATATTCATCCTAAATCGAGGTTTTCTCTACCCCATTATTCTCTAATGGCTTCCATTCCCCATATCATTTTTCCCGATTCGATAATCCCCATAATCATATTTTACACTTACCTTCCACCTAATTTTCATGGCATGTCAAACCATCCTGACCTGATTATCCCCTATTTAATCATGGATTCTATAACATGTTTACATCATCACCAAATGATAATGTATATGGAACATGTCATTATCATAGTACACTAAAACTGTATGATATAAAAAGAAACATGCTGGTTGAATTCTATCCGCACAGGTCACAAAATGATTCCTGGATTTTGTTTTACATCATGATCCAGCCACCCTGAAATAAAAAACAATTCCCCTTCCCTATTTATAGACTAGACCAATGTAGGGAAATTTACATTTGGACTGATTCCAATCTTATGGGATACATAGTAACCCCTGATTTTCTACCTTGGGTCCTACCATAGATAATACTTCAAATTCCCCCTCCATATGTACAGGTCAAACCTATATGGGGAAAACATCTAATAACTATGTATTTCTTGATTGATTCCCTTTAAAGTTATGTATTTATGAAAAAATAATCAACATTAGGTCTACATGTAATAATAAAATGTCCATTCCCTATGCATGGGTCAAATCTACTTAGGAAACCTCAATGTACCAGTATAAGGGGAAAATCGATACCTATTCTCCAAAAATGATAGCTTGAAATTACCCTTTCATGTTTAGGATCCAATCATTCAAAAATAAAATTTTATATCTAGAAATTTCCAAATCCCCATAACCTTATATGGCCATTAGAGTTGGAGGGTCAATGTCCCAAAGACACATCATTCTGACTATACACAATATTCCCTGGTTAGCTCTACATAAGTTTCCAAAAATAATTCATGTGTATGAGAAGAAAATTCATCCTCATGAGAGTCTTTTCCTACCTCATTAAACCCTTTAATTTATACATTCCACATAATTTCATGGATTTTGAACCCCCATATTACAGTTTACATTCTTTCCTCCTTTATGGATAAAGATGATAGTGTACTCCTTGTTAGACTAAATGAAGAAGGAAAAAAAGTTTTATCAATGGGTTTCATTTAATTTATCAAAGATAATTGTAGTGAGACATTATATTGAACCATCCACTTCCTAGTATCATGACACTAAACCACAACACCCTTCAACCATACTTTGAATAGGACAAATTCATGTGGGAGTGGTTTTTCATCCAATTATGATACATATTCCCTCATAATTTACGGACATCATTCCAATGACTACCCACACCTCATGGTATTTAGAAATAGAAATCACTAAAAATTTCCAAGGCATCATAACTGGAAGTTCTATATCTTAAGGAAACCTTTTATTGACAATGCAGAATATTCCTCAATAGGCTGGGTATATGTCACCAACAAAAAAGTTTTTCCTGGCAATGGAAAATTCATCCTCATTTGAGGATTTTCCTACCTAAGTACGCCCCAACAACATTGTGTTGGAAACCATTCATACGTTTCAACCTCATGTGCTTCCCCTATATCATGCTTAATATTAATAAACCATAAATAAGGGTCATGAAAAATACATCATTCATGTTTGAAAAATATCATGACATTCTTAGTCAATAAACCCACTTAGGGACCTTACCCCACAATTTCATGTCATAGCCATCCGACATAAAACATCAGTATTGTTAGTCTAGTTTTCAAGACTCTAAAATTCCAATTAAAGGAGACAAAAAACGTGATAGGTTGAAAACTTGTGAATGAAACCCTAGATAAAATGCTAATAAGATCTCACCAATCTTACTCATTGAATGTTTTAAGAAAAATATCGGGAAATAAAAACACAAATAGGCATAAAGATTATTTATTCGAAATCCAGAAAAGGGTGATAATTGAAAAATTCAATACATACCATCTAGGAATGTACAATCAAGTCCTTCATAGAAAATTTGGGTGAATCATAAAAGAAACATTTTTTTAGAGTTTCTCGTATAACCCTAGAAATAGTCAAACAATGCTTAATGAGTCCCTCGACTCATGAAAACATTAGAGAATGATATGATCATTCCAATTTCATTATCCCAGAATATTATTTAAATTAGTATCTGGTGGATTTTATCATTAAAAATGTGATCAATTATAATTGAATGGTATTTCTAAAAATTATTGAAATAAAACCATTGGAGGGAAAACATGTTTTCATCCCTTGAAGAGGAATGGAGGATCATACATTATCCAGAGCCTCTTCATATGATAAGAAAATGGTAATTAAAATGTCTCTCAATATACTAAAAAATTTGTAGAAATACATGGTTCTAGTCCTCTATGACCTGAAAATTCTCAATAAGGCATGCAGTCTCAGTAGTTGTACTAGCCCGCTACTCTGCAACCTTCTCAGCCATGTCATATCATGTCATTTAATCTACCTCCACTAGAAGATTCCATTCATTGACTCCTAAATCATTGTATTCCAATTATTTATTAATATAATTGAATTATTAGATAATCATTACAGTACTTGGGAAAGATTCTCAATCAAGGTCCTATGCTATAAAATTTCTTCATGACACATCACATCTATTCTAGCATGCTCAATTTCTTTATTGAGATGAATCTATCTTGTTTTGGCAAAGTGGGCCACATATTTTGCAAAAAAAATGATATAGTCGAGCATTCCAATTATCTCCTAGTAAGATATTACCTACTTCATGATGTCGTAGATAACATGATAGTCAAATCCTCCATACGCAATGAATAAGAATCGGTGGTGTATCTTGGGAAGTTTTTTTGGAATGTCTTATATGGGGGTTTGAGAGATCAGCTTCCCAATATACTTACATTGTTTTTTAAGGGTTTTTAGAAGAACATTCATGACTTATTGCCCCCCCCCCCCCACAGAGTCACTCCCTGATGGTGGGATATATTTAGTGATGAGTTCCACCAGATAGGGTCTTGATCCAACAACCTCATCCTGACTCGACACCTTGCCTATTTCTTCATCTATAGTATCAGTTAGAGGAAGTATTGAAGTATCAACTACAACTACATGATCAAGTGGTTTTGATCCTTCAATTATTATATTAAAACAAGTTGTTATGAAAATTACAATAATAAAGGATATAGTTTGTGGGGTTCATAACTAAAATCCTCTAGCAGGGTCATCGACATACCTGACCACCACTATGGAATCAACTCCCAAAAAATTTAGGGAAACATTCTCAGTCAGTGAATAGTCCTCAGGTTCATATATAGACACTCGTGGCGTGGGACCACACTCATTGGGGTCTATAGATTCTGGATGATCACTCACTAAAACTAATCCCATGGTTTTAATCTACATGGAACTAAGAGAGACTGCCGATTCTGATTCCCCTTGATCCAGAATTACTAACTCCTTTTTGGTTGTATCCTATATAGGAGTTGGATAATTGTGCTCAACCAGATCATAAACTACTGAAAATAACCCCTCTATGGGGGGTAGAAGTCATATGATGATGAATGGTCAAGCTTTTGGGATTGAGATCTATATGATATTCTTATTTAATTGGGTCTCCACATCCTACTCATCGACCGTAGGTTAGATCCTTACATTATTATCTATAGAAGTAAGATAAACACAGCCATTTAAAGCTTCAACCTAGGAAGACTCTCTCAAAATTGGAATATGGGTTGTTTTGTCCTAAAAAGATTCCCCTTGGGGCTCAGGACACCCCCAATGGCCTCAATTATAGCGTGATTTCATATCGGACCAGCATCGTGTTATGAGACCAATTAGTAGAGAGTAAATAAAGATGAATAATATAATAGAAATTTGAAAACCATCTATTTTCCATGACTTTAACTATATCGACATTTGGGATTCATGTTTGTACCTTAGGTATGACATGAGGATTATCCTTTAGGAGGATCTGAGGATGTGGATGGGTTGAAAATGAATTGTTTTGATCTATATGAACTGCCTTTATACACAACATGGCCCTAGTTGAGAACTCTCCAGTGACTACAACATCTGATAGAACACTATCCCCAGCTGCGGTACCCCTGTAGGTGTATTACAAGGAAGAATCTACCTCTCTAATCTCCAAATATTCATATAGAAAGAGGGAATAATGGTTTATAAACATAATGATTAAAAGGGGGTTGATATGAAGAAATATAACTACATAATAATGAATATCATCTTGGTATGGGAATATCGTGATTTATTCTACTCATTCACATAAATAAACATTATTCTTATATGAATAGAGGCATGTATCTATCTCTTCAAGATATGTATCAACCTCACATGGAACCTCGTGAGATGAAATCCACATGGAAGGAATGTTTGATCTATAACCCCTTAGTATAAGTTTCTCTACATTATTTTTACCCTGGAAATGTTCGGCTGACATACATCCCTCAATGTATCCCTGGCCTATTAAACCTATGTAAATAGAATTGTAATTGGGATAGGAAATAATGGAATATCCCATCGGCAAGTCAGTGACGTTCTAGTAGAAGTAATTTCTTTCTTGGTGCTCCAACCTATATAAAACCCATTAGTACTGAGCTCTTATGAGACCCTAGGTGAGAATAAGGAATCTCCCCAACTTTGGTTGTGGTAGGAGGTTCAAATTCAGCAGTGTCCCCAAAATTAGGACTATCATCAACATAATCCTTCATAAAGTATGACCTCAGCATGTTGTGAACTCTCTAAGAATATATATGATGGTTTACCATGGAATGTATTGACATTTCATCATCTCAATGATATATATCCACCGACTTAGGGTTGTTGCCATAAATATTTAAAATAGGGTTCGATATGTAACCATAAAATGTAATTGAATCCAACTTCTCCTACCAGAAATTCCACAATGTGCGAGCTGGGTGGGCCTTCTTCAAGGTGTCCCATTGTCTCCAAGGTGACCTGAAAGAGTAATATCAAGGGATATATGTTTCATCTTGAGAATTCATGCTGAATGCTTGGGAGTTGAACACCAGGACCTCAAAATGTTACTAGGAGGTTCAGATATAAGGGATTTCATTATGTTCCATTCTAATCCTAGAGTGATAAACTATTTTCATTTGTTTTCCCCAATGATTGGATGCCTTTGGTGGATTGATATCAAGAACATGTTTCACTAGTTATTATACAGGGTATAATTGGATCCAGGTATCTTTATAGGATATGTTATGGGAAGAATGGAAATCCATATTAGGGGAAGTTTGATCCAATGTTGGGTATCCTCTCGATTAAACATCATCCAATGCTATCGATCTATAATTAAACGCCTCTATAAGAAAGAACTATTGAGGTACATGGGACACCTCATTTTGACACACTTGAATTGAAGAGAAAATATGTAGGTTTCATATCCCATACATATAAGTTCACCATCAATCCTAGCTACCAAGATATCGTCTCTAATGGACAAAAAAGATGCATCTCTTGAAAAAATCATCACATTCTTCCTTCACTAAAATATTAGAGAGGGATGAATAAGGTTCATAGTTGAAACAATATTGTTGGTTAAAGAGTTCTTTTAGTTCAATTTTCTCTATTCTGATGGAATTAGCCCACATATGCTTTGGAGGTATGTTAGAATAATACACAATGTGACCTAATAGGAATTGATAAATGGGTAGCCTCCCATAAGAGATTCTATCCAGCACTATATAATCTAATCGGGACCTTTTAGTTGGTTTAGTGGAATCCCCTCGCTAATCTATATCAATTGTAGGTAAAATTTTTCCATCACTGGGACAACAAGATTAATACACTTTTTGGTGTGTAATTGATCCACCATAATAAAAGTTATGACTTAGTCCCAATTATTAGTGTCACACACCAGTAGAAGCTAGACAATTAGAAACATGGACATTAAGGCTGCAAATCCTAATAGCTGATCATCATTAAAAAGGTTATTCCAGCCCCATTAGTTAAACAAACCTTCTCCTATAATGGTACATTAGGAATCAATTCACCTTTGGGATTAAATTGTTTGGAGATCCCTCATCCATCACATGTGAGGATCTCAACCACATCGTGTGGATAAATCATTAATCCAATCTGAAAATGGGAAATCTTGATTTTGGTGAAGATCATCATTCACAATGGACATTTCCTTGGAAATTAGTTTCTTAGAAATAGGAGGAGTCTTATCCTCAACATCCCAGTATGAATATGGTAGTATAAATTCTCCATAGATATCCCCAACAATGGGAACTTCTGAAATCATATGGATGTATAAGAGACTAATGCCAACTTCCCCATACACAAGAAGGGTGGTATTTGGGTCTAGGATCCACCTCCTCAATAACTATGGTTTAATATATTTATTTCATTGGGTGTATGTCTGTAAAAACCAAACCACCTCATATAGAACCACATCCTATAACTCGACATTGAATTCCTCACATCTCTAGAAGACCCAAAAGGGCCACTCCCAGTGTAAACCAAATGTTCCCCAAGGAAAAAGGTCCCATTTTGATTTCCTCCCATGTTTCTCATTCAGAGTGACTCTATGAAAATTTCTATGATAGCAATGATTTTTTTAATATGATCCATATATGGTTTCCTTCATCGACTGTGGAGTATAACTCAAAATGGATATTGATTCAAGTGACTCTTTTATTAATGCCCCCTTTGCAAAAAATATTTTCCTGAAGAATATTTCTACATTCAAAAATCTATATAGAAGGTTGATTTGTTTAATGTTTTTTGGTATCACCATGTCAGATGGTATCCCAAATCCATAATGTAGAAACTTTTCTAATAGAGGATATCCTCTCTAACCATCACTAAGAAATCATGAAATATATGATGATGTGGGTTAACGATGATTTTATTTTCAATTGAATCAATTAGAGATTTCATCCTTTTTTTACTAGCTGAGAGAATTGTTTCCGCAGTAGAAGAAGCATAAGTAGTAGTAGAATCATTGGAATTATCCACAAAATTTAATTCATTATGATTTAGAAGTAGATTAATTTCTATAAAATATATAGTCATGTAGAAACCCTATGCAATGAATAAAAACTATTAGTTTGAGGATGTATTAGTCCTTGAACTATCAATTTGGTTGAAACCATTAGCCATATAATCATCTGTATATAATGTTGTCGACCTACAAATTGTTTTCTTATGAAGAAATAGTCCACAAAACGATCTAACTGAAAAGCATCTAGTTCTATATGGAAATCATAACACACAATTTTTTGTTAAAACCATTCAGTTCATTGATGTAGAATCTCAATTTGTGGAAAAAGTGATCTATAAAGGAGGTTGTTCGAAAAATACATACACTATTAAGAATTTGAAGAAGTTCTATGTTCACTAAGAGAATTGGAATGTGGAAAATGAGTTTTTCCACTATAAATAGTTTTGGTCCCCTTTTATCATTCCACCCTCATACCAAAAATCATTACAAATCAACACCACTTTCTACAATGGAATAGCCTCCTCCTCATCTAGAGAAGAACCCATTTGGTGGGGGAATTTGTTGGGTATTGAAATATATTTAGATGTGATTGTGAATTTTCGATAAATCTAGAAAGGATAGAAATGAAATCTATGAATAACATTGAAGTAACTAATCAAATGACTGTTACTACCAATAAAAAAACCTTCACGGACCACCACATTTCATGGCATCCCATTTCTCTGCGGATCACTCGCAAATAGAATATTTTTGAGGAAAGGGTGTCATCAAAAATTCCCATGAGTAAACTAAGACGTTCGTATGGACAAGTGGTAATTTCCTCCCAGTAAATGAATGCACCCCAAAAACTAAATAGTTCATGGGAGGGGGCAGTATCATTAGTTCTCGAAATTGAAATGAATTCATTTTCTGGGCTAGGTGGTTATTTTGATTCCCAAATAAGATTCACCACTATAGAATAAGTCTTTCATGGGCTACCGCAAAATATGCTTCATGACCTAGCATAGATGACTCGCTATGTCGATTTCTTTTTCCTCTAATTCCCGATAAATTGAACATGAGGGGTAAGAAAAAATTGATTGATAGACGGATGAAGTTCCACACCCAAATGTACAAGGAGATAGAGGAACCAAGAGGATGAACTCAAGGACCATGAAAATTGGATCCCTTAAATGATTACCCATAGGTAAATCTATCCAAAAAGCATTAAGGAGGTAATATAATTCATCTAGTGGTCTGTGATCAGAAATTCCATTAATGACATAATCCCTTAAGGAATAAAAATGATGATCCTTTTTACATAGACATCCTATATATTAAAAAAATTATATGTGTAAAACTCGAAACATCATAGAAAAACGCTGGGCGGGAGGGACTCAGTCCCAGATAGAGAACCACAACATGGGAAGAACCTAGTCTTGTGAAGCAAAATTCCATACATCCAAGACTAGGTATTCATATCACAATTGTATATTGAAAATCCCCTTACCCACATAGAAATATGATATGGGGTGGAAAACTTGTCCCTTATAAGATTATTACATATGGAATGGGGCATCCTAGAGTGCTCTACTCTTAGGTTCCAACCATTATCCTATGTCGTGTCACCATCCCCCATGCTGGACTCCCTTAAACCCATTATAGTGGAATCAAGTCAAAGACACTTCCAAATAATCCTAACATATATAATAAATTTATTGGGGACATATGCATTCCCTTTTGAGTTTATGTATCCATTTTAAGTGGAGTCACGCATGTAATCTCTACTGAAAGCAGACCATCGAAATTACCCCGAGTTTATATTCCAGTAATAGAATATGTTCCAACCTCATGATTCTCACAATAACCTCATAATAATTGGAGTTTATAAGAATCACATTCCTTTTCCTTCAATGAGGGTCAATGTTGAGAATTCCTCTCTTTCCCAAAACTGATCTCAGGGAACTCCTCCAAAGGTAATCCCCTCAAGTTAATTGTAGGAGGCATCGCTTATTCTCTACTTAACCTCCACCCATGATGTATCCAGATAGAATAATAGATGTGACTATCATGGATATTAAAAAAATAGAGGAATCAGTGTAACACCCCGCCCCTACCACATTGGCTTGAGGGGGAGGTGAGGTTTACTTGGCCTTAAGTGACGTTCCAACGGCTAGCAATAAATGCCAAGGGCTTCGATAATAATTGGGGAATGGTTTTCTCTTAAGAAAAAACAAACCAACCAACAACCCTTGAACCATATGATGCATACCAAAAATACAATTCAACCATGTATTTCCAAAAATACAACCAAGTTGTTCACCAATACAACCCAAAAACCAAAACAACCAAACATAATATTAGAGTACTATGAAAAAGACCCGACAACAAAACACCACGAGCCATGACACCACCACAACTCCACACCAAGCTCCAGCTCCATGCTCCACCAACACATCACAAGCATCACCCCGAACCACTAGAAATGAGATGCCTTACCTTTACCTATATCTCGGTACAGAACATCTGCAAAGACACCAAAGTGCCAAAGTAGGGGGTGATTACAATACTCAGTAGGTTTTCCCCATGTGACTTCCCTACACACGCCACTAGGATAAAACTATTAGCACATTTATATAATGCAGTTTATATAAAACATTTAATAGTACAACAACTTTCAACAAAACCAAACACTCCTTTACCAAGCCATTTTCACCCAAAATCCGCAACACATAGGAATGACAAACAACCATGCCACAATCCATTTCACCCATTCACATTATCACAACACATTCCATCTTTTCAAAGCAGCACACAATAAACCATAGTGGCACTTCCCATCCAACCCATTAAATACCAATCCACTCCAGTGGTACTCCCCGCCCACTTGCTATTGATGGTGGCCCTTTCGTCCACTATCCGTCCCCTTTTTATTGTGGTACATCCCTCCCACTTCCATACAAAATTCAAACAAGCCATAACCAAGCATATAACTCACAAAGGTCACAACAACATGCAATCATCCATTTCCATTACATGCCAATCCACCTCAATAAATCAATCATTTATTGAAATCACCCATTAACCATTTTCTATATCAAACCAAATTTCATTAAAACCACCATTTTTATTGATAACCATTTTCCCAAATCATCTTAATCAAACTTAAAAAACAACTCATTTTAAAATCCCATTTTAAAATTACATCAAGATCATTTCTCCACAAGCCCTTTTTCCCCAAAATCCCCAAACCATTACCAAAGGAATTTCCAACCAATTTCTCCACATCAACACAAAATTAATTTTAAGCAAATTAAATTAATTATAACCAAAAACACTAGTTATAAACAAGTGAAGTCGAGAGAGAATCCACCTACCTTTAAGGTTCTCTAGAAATCGACCCACAAGCAACCGCACCTCAAATCCGGTGATGCGCCACTGAAACCTCTCTAGATCCCCTTCTCAAAAATCTACAGGCCTTAAAATTAACACCCAAGGAAACCACAACCCTAGATCTACACAGAACAGGTTTAGAACTAGAAAACTGAGAGAGAGGGAGATGTAAATCTATAGTAAAACACAAAGAAACCAAGAGGAGAGAATTACCTAGGAGAAACCACCTTCAAACCACCACGAAACCCCTTTGAATGATGTCCAAAATCAGTAGGAGATCACCTTCAACCATTGAAAACCCAAAATCATGAGTGAGGCTCATGTGCGAGAGAGTTTGTAGAGGAATAAGGCAATCCCAAGTGAACCCAGGTTTTAAAACCCTATTTTATGTTGCTGGAAGGTTAGCCCGCACGGTTTGGAAAACCATGCACTATCTGTGTGCGTGCTAATATCTCGAGACGAGGGGTCCGAATAGTTGCCTCGCACGGTTGGAAAACCATGCACAGGCTGTGCGAAGCATAATGTATCCCCATGCACGATTTCCTGGAGAACCCGCGTGGTTTCCCCTAACTGTGCTCCCTATGAAAGGCCTCCAAACTTATCCAAAACAATTCTAAACACTCCCAACCTCTTCCCAACTCATCCCAAGCACTGAAAACACATAAGGAAGCATAAAAAAGGCTAAATACCTCAAACTAGGGGTGCTACATTATCCCCACCATTGGAATTTCCGCCCTTGGAAAGTACTGTACCCAGATTTTGCCGAAAGAGCTCGGTCCATTGCTCGACCTTCTCTTTCTCCTGCTCCCAAGTCTCCTCTTGGATATGGACATGCTACCACAAAACCCAAACCAAAAGATGCTTTTACCCCACAAGACATTCTATTTACTATCCAAAACCCACACTGGCACGTGCACCAATGAATCATCCGGCTCTAGCTCAACATGATCCCAACGAATAACATGGCTCTGATCTGGCTGATAATTTTTCAACTGCGACACATGAAACACATTTTGTACCACACCTACGTTAGGAGGAAAATACAGACGATAAGCCACCTCACCAACCCACTCTATAATCTCAAAAGGTCTAATATACCTCAAAGATAACTTTTCTTTCTTCCCAAACCGACGACGTCCCAACCTAGGAGAGATCCTGAAGAAAACATGATCACTCACCTCGAATGACAATGGACGTCGATGATGATCCGCATATGATTTCTGACGACTCTGAGCCATCTCCATTCTCCCCCTGATTAACTTGAGCTTCTTTGTAGTATCCTGGACAAGGCTCAGTACAACAATTGAGGACTCACATGTTTCCACCCAGCATAGTAGAGAACGATACGACCACCCATACAATGCTTCAAATGGAGCCATATGTATTGATTCCTAATAACTGTTATTATACGAGATCTCAACCAATGAAAAGTGCTCCTCTAAAGAGCCACGAAAATCCATGACAAAAGCCCGCAACATATCCTCCAATGTTTTTATCATCGTCTCATATTGACCATCCATCTAAAGGTGATACACCATGCTCATAGTCAATTGTGTCCCACGGGATTGCTGCATGTATTTCCAAAAACAAGATGTAAACCTTGGATCTATATCTGAGACAATCGAAACTAGAACACCATGCCTCTTTACCACCTCCCAGATATAGATTTTGGACAGATCCTGCACCGTATGAGATTCATGAATCGAGATGAAATTGGCTGACTTCGTTAGCCGATCCACTATCACCCAAATGGAATCGTGATTTCTGACCGTTATTGGGAGACCTTTGACCAAATCCATCTCTATTTTCTCCCACTTCCAAATAGGGATTTGTAAAGACTGCAACATTCCCACTGGCCTTTGATGCTCTTCCTTGACCTGCTTGCAAGTCAAGCATCTCGAAACAAA
This sequence comes from Viscum album, assembly GCA_963277665.1. NCBI lineage: Eukaryota > Viridiplantae > Streptophyta > Magnoliopsida > Santalales > Viscaceae > Viscum > Viscum album. The sequence goes on from OY728119.1 coordinate 1,658,495,426, forward strand.
CTCAGCCACTCGTCTTTTCATACCAGCCCACCAGAACTGTGCTTTCAATGCTTTATACATTTTCTGAATTCCAGGATGAACAACCCAACTGGAATGATGATACTCCCTAATAATATTCTCTTGACAAGCAACTGGTACAATCATCCAATTCTAAAAACACAAAACTGAATCTCCATTCAATTGCCAACCCTCAATGGTCTCCCCACCATTGAGTTTTGACCTCAAGGTCACACGCTCAGAATCAGATATTTGTGCCTCTTTAACCAGGCCAACCAAGTCAGGAATCAACAAAACCAGAAAGAATATTGCTCTATCACCCTAGTCCTCACATTCCAACTGTATGTCAGCTATAACTGACATCAATTTCCACTGGTTTGATGCATGTTTCACCACTGGATCATTTGATTTTCTACTTAATGCATTTTCCACAGAATTTCCCTTACCCGGTGTGTATATCAAGTCGAAATCAATCATCTGGAGATATTCTATCGATCTCCTTTTCCTCATATTCAAATCCATTTGTGGTAAAATGTGCTTCGAGATCTTATGATCTTTATATACCATGAATTTCTCACTGATGAGATAATGACGCCACACTTTCAAAGAATGGACCAATGATACCAATTCCAAGTCATGAGTTGGGTATTTCTTCTCATGCACTCTCAACTTTCATGATCCATATGCAACCACATGTTTCCATTTCATGAGAATGTACCCCAACCCTGATCCTGATGCATCGCAATATACCATGTACCCTTTTCCTGATTCTGGCAAAACCAAGATTGGTGCTAATGTAAGGCGACCCTTTAGCTCTTAGAAACACTACTGAAACAGTTCATTCCACTGGAATGGAACACTATTTCTTGTCAAAGCTATCTTCGGTGAAGCCAAATGTGAAAAATCATGAACAAAATGCCGATAATACCCATCTAGATCGAGGAAACTCCGTGCCTCAAACACATTCTTTAGAGGTTGCCACAAGATAACAGGATCTATCTTTTCCGGATCTACTGAAACGCCCCTTTCAAAAATCACATGGCCTAGAAAACATACTTCATGTATCCAAAAGACAGACATTGACAATTTGGCATACAACTGATGATCCCTCAAGATCCCCATCACTATCTCCAAGTGTTGCTCATGCTCCACCCTTATCATTGAATACAACAGAATATCATCTACAAATCCCACCTCAAATGAATCAAGATATATTTGAAATATCCGATTCACAAATGACATGAACACCACTAGAGAATTCGTTAGACCAAAGGGCATAACCACATATAAATAATGGACATATCTACTTCTGAGAGCTGTTTTAGGAATATCGTCCTTCCTCACCTGCAATTGATGATATCCCGACCTCAGGTCAGTCTTGGAGAACCACTGGGCTCCCCTCAACTGATCGAACAAATCATTAATTCATGGAAGTGTATATCTATTCATTATCGTAACTTGGTTAAGTATACGATAATCAATACAGAGCCTTAAAGTTCCATCCACCTTTTTCACAAGAAACAGCGGAGTTTCCCATGAAGACTGCTAGTCCAGATAAACCCTTTGTTTTCTAACTCTTTCAACTGAATTTTCAATTCCTACAACTCAGCTGGTACCATTCGATAAGAAGGAAGTGAGATAGGACTGGTCCCCAGAAGCAAATAAATCATAAACTCCACTTCTCTTACATGAGGTAACCTAGATAATTATTTAGGAAAAACGTCCATGAACTAGTCCACCACTACTAGAAGAACACTCTACTCAACACCCTCTATTGATTCCAATGAAAACACCGCCAACTGATACGATACCGTGCCCATTGCTGGTGCCAACAAACCTGTTGCACCCTGTCTTTCATGCCTCTCTCCTCTAAAGATATGTCTAACGCCAACGTGAGTCGTAAAATCCACTATTCTCGCATTACAATAGATGTGGGCCTTAAATGCCACCAGCCAATCCATTCCAAGGATTATATCATACCCATCCATCTCAAGCACTGAGAGATTCCACATTAGCTCAACCTCGCCCCCAACGACACAACATGCACTATACAAGAAGGCATGGCACTCTCTTCGTCCCAGAGGAGTTTGTAGTTTCAAAGACAAAGGAATCATTTCTATCCTTAAATCCAACAACTCAACCACACGTGAAACAATAAAATAATTTGAAGAACCCTTATCAAATAGCACTTACATCATGGTAGAATTTAAAATAATAGTACCTCTCACCATGGATGGTCTCGACTGACCATCAACCACAACCTGATCAGCTCCGAACAATGCCTTGGTTGACACACTCTGCTCTTTATTTCCCTACCGAGGAGTTGTGGTGTTCCGAGAATCACCATTACTGACTTTGCTCTGCTGAAGAGGGGTATGAAATTTTCCCCATCTCATCGATGCATACAACGTCTTTGATCCCTAAGGAGTGTCATGCGCACCTGACCTCAGATAATTCCTTCAATATTGCCGAAGATGTCCCATCTTCTTGAAATTGTGACTTCCTTGAGGTTGTGTCATATAGTCCCGCTTTATGTGTGTCTAGAGCCACACTGAAAACATCCTGGTTTGCTCTGGGGCTTCAGAGGAAGATTTACTGATCTTGCCTTCGGATTTTGTTTCATACTCCCGCCCTGGGAATAAATGTCCCTCCTCCGCTTAAACCTAGCATTAGAGTTACCACTATTCCCCATGGGTACCACCATGCTTCCTCCGCCTAGAGATCCCAACAGATCCTGCTCAGCCACCGATGCTCAATTAACCATCTCTGTGTAATCACTGATACACATAACAACTATTTTGGAACAGATATCTTGCCTTAACCCTGCTTCAAAGATCCTTGCCTTCAAAGAGGTTATACTTGCCACCTCGGATGCAGAACGCACTAAGATCATAAACATAGCTGCATACTCCGTCACAGACATATGCTCTTGCTTCGAACTGAAGAAATATGTTGTGCGCTGAATTCTGAACAAATGAGGGTAGAATTGTTTATTAAACAATTTCTCAAACCCTTCCCACATAATACCCTGATCTGTCCCCACTTGGACTACCAACTCCCACCACTGAAGAGCAAGATCCTCTATCTTATATGTTGCTAGCTTTAATTTCATCTCTACCGGCGTCCCCAAGAATTCAAAAATTCTGTTCATCTTGGACATCCACGCCTCTTCCCTTTCTAGGTCTGAATCACCCCTAAGGACGGGTGGATCCTACTTTTCAAACCGATCCACATAATCAATATTCTTTTTCTCTTTCGCTCGATTCACACTTACCATAGCTTGGAATGCTTACACTATTCTCTAGAATAACTGCTGGATCACCTGGGGCTCAGGTGCAACCACTTTCTCATCTGCCACTTCCGGTTGGTCTCTACGATGCCTACCCAGTGCCATTTCTATAAACAGAAAACAAACAACCATGATTATCACATATATAGGCATCATGAATTCCCATTTCGAATCACATTACTCAACACTATCACAACGAGGCTTTCCACATTTTCACATTTGTCATGTTTCACTATTTTTGAAAACCTAACCATTTTCAAAATACAAAATTTATTCACATTAAAATTTCACACATTTGAAAACCCATTTCTCAATCCATCCCATAAATCATTATGCCCAATTAAATATGCATCCTAGAGGGAAGTCATTTCTACCATATATTCCATGCACATCTCATTAGCTACACCCACGACAATGAGATTTCCAATGCCTATAAGTGTCTCCAAAACACTTATGTACCCAACTCCCTGGTAACATTAAGTTCACCATAAAAGGGTTAGCTACGTCCTTTTACACTATACATTCCATGTTCCGATATTCCTATGCCTTGCTACCATCCCGACTCAAGGAATATACCACAACGAATGTCAAATCCAAATTCGAGAATCAACTCCAAAGGACCAAACAAGCTGATACCACTTGTAACACCCCTCCCCTACCTCATTGGCTTGAGGAGGTGGTGAGGGTTACTTGGCCTTAGGCGACGTTCCCATGGATCCAAATCCTGGAAATAAATGCCAAGGACTTCGAGAATAACTGGGGAATGGTTTTGCCTTTAGAAAAAACTAACCAACCAACAACCCATGAACCATATGATGCATACCAACAAAACAATTCTATCATGTATTACCAAGAATACAACCAAGTTGTTTACCAATACAAACCAAAAACACATACAACCAAAACAATATCATAGTACTATGTAGAAGACCAAAAAACAAAACACCACGAGCCATGACACCACCACAGCTCCACACCAAGTCCCAGATTCCAACTCCACCAACACATCACAAGCATCACCCTGAACTACTAGCAATAAGATGCCTTACCTTTACCTGTATCCCGATACACAACATCTGAAAAGACACCAATGTTCCAAAGTAGGGGGTGAGTATAATACTCAGTATGGTTTCCCCATGTGACTTCCCTAGACACGCCACTAGGATAAAACTATTAGCAAATTTATATAAAATAGTTTATATAAAACATTTAATAGTGAAACAACATTCAAGAAAACCAAACACTCCTTTACCAAGACATTATCACCAAAAATCCACAACACATAGGAAAGAAAAACAACCATTCCACAATCCATTTCACCCATTCACATTAGCAAAATACATTCCATATTTGCAAAGCAGTACACAACAAACCATGGTGGCACTACCCGTCCAACTCATTCATTAACAATCCACTCAAGTGGTAGTTTCCGCCCACTTTCTATTGATGTTGGCCATTCCATCCACTATAAATCCAATTTTTATAGTGGTACTTCCCACACACATACACACAATATTCAAAAAATCCATAACCAAGCATACAACTCACCAAGGCCAAAACAACATGAAATCACCCATTTCCATTAAATTCTAATTCACCTCAAAAAATCAAACATTTATTGAAATCAACCATTTACCATTTTACATGTCAAACCACATTTCAATAAAACAACCATTTTTATTGAAAAACATTTTCCCAAATCATCTTAATCAAACCAACAAAACAACTCATTTTAAAATCCCATTTTAAAATCACATCAAGAGCATTTCACCACAAGCCCTTTTCCCCAAAAATCCCCAAACCATTACCAAAGGAATTTCCAACAAATATTCACACATCAACACACAATTAATTTAAAGAAACACAAATTAATTGTAACCAAAACCACCAGTTCTAACCAAGAAGAGTTGAGAGAGAAGCCACAAACCGTTAGGGTTCCTTAGAAATCGACCCACAAGCAACCGCACCTCACATCTAGTGATGCACCACCGAAACCTCTCTAGATCCCCTTATCTAACATCCACAAGCCTAAAAATTAACATCCTAGGGAACCACAACACTATATACACACACAACGTGTGTAGATCTAGAAAACCGAGAGAGAGGGAGATGTAGATCTAGAGGAAAACACAATGAAACCAAGAGGAGAGACTTACCCAAGAGAAACCACCTTCAAACCACCACGAAACCCATTTGAATCACTTCCAAAATCAGTGGGAGATAACATTAAACCCATGATAAACAAAAATCCCGAGTGAGGATCATGTTGGAGAGAGTTTGGAGAGGAATGAGGAAATCTCGAGTGAACCCTTGTTTTAAAACCCTATTTTAAGTGGCCGCACGGTTAGCCCGCACGGTTTGGAAAACTGTGCGCTAACCGTGCTCATGCTACTGTCTCGAGAGGAGGGGTCTGCACGGTTTCCTCGCACAGTTGGAAAACCGTGCACAGGCCATGAGAAGCCTAATGTCTCCCCCTACACGGTTTCCGGGAGAACCCTCACGGTTTCCTCTAATCGTGCTCAAACCGTGCTCCCTATGAAAATCCTCCAAACTAATCCGAAATCATTCCAAACACTCCCAACCTCTTCCAAACTCATCAAAAGCACTTAAAACACATAAGGAAGAATAAAAAAGCTGCATACCTCAAATTGGGGGTGCTACAATTATTCACACTCAAATTTCATTCTCTCTCCCATTGGGATTCATCACCATCCATCAGTGGATAGGATGAGATTATTTCATCATCAGATCAACTACTTCTTATTGTCTCTCACACCGGGCGTAACTCACATCGATGTAGAGGATATTAGGGATTACTAAATCTTCATGATCCCAAACCCCAGATAGGTTTTATATTCAATTTATTCCCCAACCATATCCAAACAGGCCTTTTACAAAGATGTATGTCACAAAATCAAACCCAAATGAGTAACTTCCATGCGTAATCCCCAAACATATGAACAAGATCGGTCACCTCTAAGGTGTAAGTCCCAATCATACCAAACTACATGGGAAATGACTCAAAATAAACTATGAAACATATACATCCTCCCTATGTTTCAAACACAAGACCCAAATCATTATAATTATCTTTGAGATACATTCCTAGTATTTTCATATTCACTGAGGAGACCACATTTCTTCTGGTACCCTCGAGTTACTTCATCATATGACTAACTCAATCCTTCACTAGGTACATTTATCCGAAATTTCCTTACCATTGGACATTAAACTACATGGTCGAGTCCTTATCACATGAACTTAAAGGGAAATGTGTCTAGTTTAGAGACACCAAACTATATGGATTTTTATTCCTCTAAGGAGGAATCATTGGAATCCCATTTCGTGGGTTTGATCCCATTTTAAAAATTAATCATGTCCATCTAGATGATGATAAACTCCATAGCACCCTATCACATTCCTTGAAACCATCATCGTATTAGTAAACCACCATGGAATCCCTCGCTTTTCCATTAAGGGGTAACATTGTTGGGGATATTCTGATACATATAGGATCCTCCATTGATGGATAAACTCATATACATACTTATGTTTATGTACCTATGAATGGATGTGATAAATAGATTCCTAGTGGTAATCCACTGGAACATTCTTGGGAATAAACCAAGGATTATTAAACATATCTTAAATCATTAAGATAATCCGGGAACAAGAAATATGTCACCCAAAAGGGTGTGATGATCCCAAATTCCCTTCCTCTTGACCAATATGAGTTCATAGGTGTAACTGTATAATTTACCCAACGAGCACCTACCTTTGTAAATTAGGTCCATGATTCATGGATAGAACAAACATTAGGTGTTTTTGGATCCATGAATAAAACCATTTGGAGACCATTTGAGAAGATTATTCCCAAGTTCAGTGACTCCACATCATTGAACCCCCTTGAAATCAACTATTCCTGCCATAAAAATTCCTCAGAGGTAAAAAAATGATGAATCTGATGTGGATGACTTTATTTGGAACCTCATTAAAATTATAAAATGGATACACCAGATGTTTTACTTAGGACCATTTAACTCCTTAACCAAGTGAATTATTCATGGAAAAAAGAACACTCAATGTTCTTTGGTGGGTGATCATTGTTTCCAATTCAATAAATTTTTTATAACCAACACATATAGTTGTGGTTGCATAGGATTTCCCTTGGATTAGAAATTAGTGGTCACCATCATCCAAATTTTTCTTTCGATTAGGTATTTAACATGTTTGACCTTCAGGTTACCCAAATTTAGGACATATAAATATTAGTGGAACCTATGAATGAAATCTATTTATATTCATTTTTTCAATTGAAATCATCACATTCATTCAAAAATAATTTTTATATTACCTCCTTTTTCAAACAAAAAATCATCTCAGTAATCCTTTGATATATTTTCCATGGTAATTCATGCCAAATGTTTTACATGTATTAAATTGATAGGTCATTCCTTCACCATATTTGTCACTTGAAAATCCATGAGAATCCATACTTTAATTTTTTTTTCATGTTCAACTATGTTGACATTGTTAATCATAATTATTGATAGTTAGTTCCAAATATAAACATGTTTTTCACTTATGTTCTTATCCTATTATATATCATAGTTGAACAATCTTTATATTTTTCATGGATTCCTTTCTTATCCTAATTGCTTCTTGATTTAGCCATTACTAAAACCTCAAATATATTAATCAGAGTGATGAAAACCATTATAAAACATTTGTATATTAAATACATAAAAAATTAATCTTTTAAATGTCATTCCCATTGAAATATTACATTAGGTTACATTTCATGAAAAATAAATCTTTATTAAATATTTTTTTTTATTTTTTAAAGGATATTCAATAACACAATTCCTTAAATTAATAAATTCATTGTAATGATTTTTTTGATATTTTAATTAAGAAATTCATATCCCTTGGTATTTTCTAGTGAGGTGTTTTGTCATAGGCCTAATCCTCCTTAACTATAGTGATTATTGACTAGATACTCAACCATACAATTACAATGTGATTACCGGTAGGTGCATCTATTCCACAAATATACGACATTCCAGTATCCAAATAGGGTTTTAATTTCTTCAAAATCCCCAAAATCTCTACTTTATCAAATCAGAAGGATATTATCCTCCACATTGACTTATCCTTCATAGTAATATCAAGTTTTTTTGACTAAATTTGTCATATTAAATACCAAAAATAATCAACATTTCCACAAAAAATAACAGAAGTTTTATCTATACGTTTCAAAAAATGATAAACCTTAGTTAATCAACCCATAAATTATATTCAACAAATGTGAAAACCTCTACTGCTATCTAAAAAATGCCCAGATACCAACTGTGACACCATAAGGGAATGATCATCCCATTTGTATTAAATTACTAAAAAAAATGAATGATAATATATTCCCACATACTTTTATTTTTATGGTTTTAGGTAATAACTAAAAACATTAACTAACAAAACAAATGTACTTTCAACTAAATGTGTATTTAATTATATATTGGCAATTTATTAATCCATAAAAATCCTTCAATATCTCCAAAAAATTCTCCACAAATGATATTATTTTATAAACATCAAACTTATTAATTTTATTCATAGTCTACTTAAATGGTAACAAACAAATTGGTGAGATTAGATGAACATTAATGGTAATAATTAGTGATATCAGCCAATGATCATAAATGATAAAAAGATGGTAAAATTGGTATAATCAGGATATATGATAAATCCATCAACAAAAAATTATAGATCATAATTTATAACATAATTCATGATATAACATATGATGATGTCATGGAATCGTCACATATCCAATAATGAAAATAATACTCACCTGGATTGAATGTATAAAAAAATCCTAAGCCATGATATCCTAAAAAAGTGTGAAATATCTTAGAAATGAGGAATAAAAAATGAAAAATAAAATAACCAAAAAATAAATTTTATTTATAAAGTTGAAAAAATCATATTTATAATAAACCTTGTGAGACAAAAAATTACTTACAATCCATTATAATAAAACTCACTATGTCAATCCCTTATTATCTCATGAGAAATAAAACATACCCCATGCATTGGAGTGTGATATAAGACGCCACCCGTCAACATTTATATATATATGTGTCACATAAAATCAATCATCATCATATCATAATATAAACATGAAATGAAAATGGGTTTAATAGACCATTCAAATAATATCCTTTAATGAAGACATTCTTAATTCCATAAATAAACATGTTAATCCCATTAAATATAAATGGGTATGAAATTATACAAAGTAAAATTCAAGGTAGAATATATTAAAGGATGTATATGTTATTTACATGGTATGGATAAAGGGTATGTGGTATAATCAATATTTTTAGAAATAAAATGACATATGACTTCTAGGTCAACACCATTGATTCAAATAAATGAAAAAATAGGTATTGAAAACAAAAATTAATTGAAATAATAGTCATTCTTCTTTATAGTGCATGGTTAGAAAAGATGAAGAAAGTCATGGATTTCCTAGAGCATAATCCCCGATAATAGTATAATAGAAATTCAATTGTAGTTTATGAAAACTAATTTATGAAGAAATAAAACCCTTTTCTGACAGAGGAAAATAAAAATGAAAACATTGAATGGTTTTTAGTAAACAAATTCCCCATTTTTATAAAATAAGAAGTTGTGGGCCACTTTAAATATTTTTTTTTGAAAATATAATTTGAAATAACATGAAATAATTTAAATTATTAATTAAACCACTATAATGATGTATTTTATAATGAAATAATTGATATCTTAATTAAATCTGTAGTTGAATATGAATCAAATAATCTTGGAAGTAAATCGATTTACATATTATAAAATAACTTCATTAAATCCATCATCATAAAAAGGGGATAAAAAATTTATTTTGAAAAGAGTAAAATTGGAATGTGATGGTCAAATGATAGAAAACATAATTATTATTCCACATATAAATGAGAAAAATCAAGAGAATGCAAAATATTATTATGGAGGGGAAACCATTGATAATGAGTATGGGATTTATTCTCAATAATGATGTACCATTTTGAGGAAGAGGTTCATAAAGTTCAGTTCATTGAATAAAAAAATAATTTTACCCAAGAGTTTACGATAAGGTACAATGAAAAAATTATTAGAGTAGAGTAGTCCAATATAAAATGAAATAATTTTAAGAAAATTAATTTAACACAATAAACATAGTTTAGTTGAAAAAAACTCTTAAAACTTTTGTATTAATTGAATCAAAATCCATTTGAATAAATAAGATGATATTTCTCTTAAAAACATGAATTAAATGAAGATATTAAATATTATTCATTATTTATATGTCACAGCATCTAATGTCATCATGGTCAATACAAAGAATTTTGTATTAAGAAACAAATTTGAGACAAAGAACCCCTTACCTTAATTCTTAACTTCAATAAAAGTTTCTTGTTCTAATCTATTAAAATTTAACTATATTAATGACCTAATTTATAACATTATTATTATATATAAACCTCTATAAACATAATTTATAATTATTCACTACATGTATATTGGTTACTTATTATCTTTTTTCTATATCATATATAAATAATATTTATCTTTTTAACCACTTTTGTAATAGAGGTGTCATTATTTATTCATCTCCTAAATTTATTCAATCTATAATAATTAAATGTACTATATTGGAATATTTATAATTATTTATAAGGTTAAAATTCAATTATATGGGAATTTTTTACTATCCTTAAATGTGAAATTAGTGATGAGCAAGTTTCAGTGATTTTAACCAATTGACATGTTCAACATAATTAATGACATTCACGTTAATTTTACTGTTAAAAAATCAACAAAAAATCATTATTTATTTATTTATATCATATATTATTAGAAAATAACATATCATAGTTGTGCATGATATTATTTTATATAAGTGTTCAAAGTTGGTTAGACCATCACAAACATCAACATGACAAAAGTATTTCGTGGTATTGAAGATATTTTGTTTTAATATCATTATTTCATAGATTAAATGATATTTTTTTATATTTTATTAATTTTAAAAATAATAATTAATGATAATTATGAGAATATGTAATGGATATGAACTATTATATAGTGTGGATAAATTGATTTTCCTATTAGAATTCTCATTTTAAACTGATGAATTTATAATGAATGTTTGTTTCCAATATTAATGAATTATTTTCCAATATTAATTTAGATAATAAAAAACATTCATGAAAAAAATATCTATCCATTAATCCAATTCCCATAAGATAACATTAATTGAAGGGGGGGGGGAGAACCTAATGCTTCATTCTATAGATGTTGTAGTGTGCACTGACCCCTGTATGATGATTTCATTTTCTATAGAAAAAGGGAAACATAGAATATTTATTATTTTGTAATAATACAAAACATGTTATAAATATTATATTATTTATTAAATTCTAAAATTGGTTGTTATATTTAAATTTATGAAAGAAAATGAAACATGGTGCTTTTTAGAGGGTGTTGTTCTCATGTATGCATGAAAATAGTTTTTGTTTTCTATATAGGAAATGGATAAATGTGGATAACAGTCATTCCAAAGTATAAAAACATTCATTATATTATAAATTATTAATTCAACATACGTTATTGGTAAAAAAATATTGTATTCGGAATTATATAAAATATACAATGTTCAAGAAATGATACTACCAATATTTATGAAGGTGAGAAAAAATTATATGAGGAGAAATGTGGAATTTTTTCAATATAAAATTCTAAATGATGGATATATTATGAAGTGTCCAAAGTGATCACCTTTTATAAGGAAAGGGGAGGGTAATTTTGGAAGTACTCATTACATTTCAATTATAGTATGTCATTATTAAATGATCTATCAAAGGATCAAAATGTGTACAATAAAAATTTTGGTGGGTTGTACTATCCATATCTCGTCCACACAAATTATTTCATGTTTTTTAAATCATTGAGTAATTGTGAACTTATTAAAATAATTTATGTTGTGTCTACATTTATAGTATTAACTAATTTTGTATCCACAAAAATTAATTTTAATAGCCAAATTTAATATTATCCTTGTTACATAATTTGAAATTTTGGGGTTCAAACAATAAAATCACCTTATAACAAATTATTTATAACTTCTAAAAATTATAATAAAAATTTTAGTGCACATTACTTGTGGAAATTATTTTTTCAAAAAGTTTGTTTTAGAGATGAAAATTTATTTGTATTTTAAATTTATCAATATCATTGACTTCCATAATATAAATTGGTTTATTATAAACCAAATAAATTTTATCTGGCATTAAAATCAATAATTATTTTAATATTACCATTATAATCATTAATTAGAAGAATAGAAAATAGATATTATATTATAATGCGATGTTATGTATGTTATAAAATGAATAAAATAAGTTTTAAATGATTAAAATAATATTTTAAAATACATAGTTTTCTCCTAAAATAAGTATTTTACAAATTAATTTTTTTATACAAATCACGGAATTACATATAATAATGAAGTTGCAAAATGTATTGTTTTGTTAGAAAATGTATTTTTCATTATTAGAATAAAAATAAACTATTTTATAAAAATATAATACATATATCCTATGATATTATTTTTATTATAAATAAATTGTTCTGTTAATTTGGGTAAATTTAAAACCACAATTTCAGAAATAAAAAATGAAAATATAATGAAAATCATTTCCATAGGAAAATTAGTTTATAAAATATTAAAATTTCATAATATTGTTTACTAAATTAAAAATAATATATATTAATCATCTCAAAAATATATTTTATGTATAATATATAGTTCCTTAAAATTGTGTGTATAAAATTCCAATTTTAGAGAAATTCATTTTTTGTATAAAATAACCTTTTTTATTTAATTTTATCAAAGGATTCATACTAACAATTAGCAATAATTTTATTTGGGAGTAATTATGTGGAAGGTATAAAATTAATTTTATATAAAATGAATTTTTAAAATGAATAATTATATGTTTATATCATCATAATTTATCGTACCAAAATCTATCATGATCTCGATGTAATGTCTAAGCACAGTGTGTGCTCTAGTAGAAGCCAGGGTTGATTATTCCACTATAATTGATGTTTTGGATATTTCTATGATCTTGAATTTCTAACATTTAATTTTACCCATAAGAAAATTGTTGGAGCTAATAAATTCTTTCATAGTTTAAACCCTAGGGATGCTACCCCCTTTCTATGCTCCGAAAAACGAGCTTTATAAGGGAGAATTTGATTCCATTTATTTTGGTTTTCATCATATATATCATAATATAATTATTCCTTTTATAAGTCATAATTTTATAGATATGTTATAACTGCAAAATTTTATCTTAAAAAATCAAAACCATAGTTCAATTTCACATGTATAATGATCAATTCACATAATATTTATTTTAAAACCCCATATTTAAACTTAGTGTCATTATTAATATTTTCCTTATTTTTTAAAAATATTTTATAATGATCCTATGAAATTATTTTTAATCAATTTTAAAACCCATTAATGTTGCTTATAATTCCCCTTGGATATACACTATTGGTACCAACCACTATCTTTCATTTTATTTTGTATGATCTTTTGTTTTGAATTTTTCATCAAACATGTCTATTTTCATAAGATAATTAATCTATGATGGAATTAAGAATGTTTTAATGTTCATTTTTCACTCATATTCATTTTATTTAATATGTTATGGGTTAGATAAGAATTATACGTCCCTCGAATATATTGTTCATGGATTTATATATCATGAGATGAAATGTATGAGACATGGGAGTGAACCCAATCCAACATGGAGCATTATAGGATGATGGTCCTCTAACAATCCGTCATTATAGGAAATTATTTTTCCCTCTAATCTATATTCTACATTCTTTTCCATATGTCATGTTTTCATGGATAATGATTATTGACTCATGATTCCAATTTCATATATCTCATTTCCAATGTTATTAAAAAAGAATTATGTTGTGAATCCTAAATTTTGATATACATTTTATTGCGCATCACACCACATGTTTATCCTTTTTTCAATAAAAATCATTTATTTGTAGATGAGGGATGGATCCTAACACCCTCAAGAACACACCACACGTGCCCCATGGAATTCAAATTCTCCCAGATGTTGCTCCTCCTGTGGACCTCTCCTCATATAGGTTTCCAGGTCCACCACCTTGCGTTCCTGGTACCTCGTTCTCCACTGATGCCATGCCTTTATCCCTTCCAGCTCCCGAGTCCCTCTATGGGGCAGGACGTAGCTCCATATCCTTCAAGGACGCCTTGTGTAGCACATCTCAAGGCCCACTCCATTAGGGATTTTCAGTGATTCATACGGTAACCCCGTCTGTCTGTAGGGATGATTCTGGCATGTCGTTGGAGTTTCTGATGGATTCTTATGATGATGTGGTTGGTTGCCTCAAATGGACCCTCATCGCAAGTTTTGGGTATGCGAAGCCGCCTCTATCTACGTTCAATAGGTCTGTGGATTCGTCGGGTCTCTCCACCCTAGTAATAGTGTAATCAGTTCATCAGTATTCCTTCTACCTGATCCTTACATCTTAGGCAGACTTCATCCATGCTTGGTGTAATGACATGCGTCTCATGGGTCGCCGGTGGTTCAATTTGACCCACTGGTTTCTAGAGGTTTATAAAGGGTAGGAATGATCTCTTACTTTTGTGTGGATCTCCCTATCGGGTCTACCCCTACCATTCCACAATGCATTGCTCATCACAGCTCTAGGTGACTCTCTCGGAGGCTTTATTTGCATGGATGACAATACCAGGTGTTGTGCGGATGTCTCAATTTCCAGTATTTGCGTAGAACGGGAACTTCGACGCCGCTCCTCTATAAAATTTCTCTGAAAGTTAATGAATTTTTTGTTTTGTGCCAAGATATTGTTTACCGAGTGCTGCCTAAGTATTTCTCCCATTACTCCCTGCAAGGTCATTCGATGCAAGTGTGCAGGAAGAGTCATCGTGGTGGCAGTCTCTATCCAGATCCTGCTCTGATCAATAGGGATGTGGGCCATCACAGGCCGCATATGTTGCAGAATCACTGGGAGACACAACAACAGAAATGAGAAAAAATGAAAAGAAAGAAAGCAAGGGACACAAAGATTTACGGGGTCCGAAAAAAATCCCTACATCCACGGGGTTGGTAGAATTTCACTATGATTCGGGAGCAAGAAATTACAGAGGATTTTCCGTAGAAACCCTAGCCCGAAAATGGGATATAAAACAATGGAGAATACAGTCACTGATCAAAAAAGTGGTCCGCGTCGCTATAGTGAATGGCGGCTGGCTTTGTCAAAAGTGCTACAGTAAAGATGACCTCGAAGTCCGCACCGCTATAGTGCAAGGCGGCTGGCTGATGCATATGGAACTTTTTCCATGTACTCCACCTCATCTATCATCTTAGGTGATTGCTCCTATGATAGTTTGAAGTGTGTCTCCAGGGGAATAGAGACTGTATTTGCTTCCAGAATGCTGAATCTTCTCAGAACATTCCCAATGTAATCATCCTATGACAACATTAATATTCCAGCTGTGCGGTCTCTCTTGATCTTCATTCCCAGAATCTTGCCAGCTTCTCCAAGATCCTTCATTTCAAACTCCTCAGCTAACCACCTTTTCATCTCATTAATCCTCTGCATACATGATCCTGCAATGAGCATGTCATCGAAATACAAAAGTAATATAATATATTCATCACCGAAAGTCTTGATGTAGAAACAATGATCCATGCCACATCGTTTATATTCATTTTTAGACATAAATGAATCAAACTTCTTGTTCCACTGCCTCGGTGCCTACTTCAGTCCATATAAGCTCTTCTAGAGTTTTCACACCAGGTATTCCTTTCCAAACACTATATATCCCTCTGGCTGCTGCATGTCGATGTCCTCCTCCAGATCTCCATGAAGGAAAGAAGTCTTGACATCAAGCTGCACAAGATGCAAATCTTCTGATGCCACAATGCTGAGAACCACCAGGATGGTGGTAAGATTTACTACTGGTGAGAATATTTTTGTAAAATCCACTCCCTCCTTCTGTTGGAAGCCTTTCACCACCTGCCTTTCCTTGAACCTCCTCTTGCCATCATGCTCTTCCTTCACCCGGTAGACCCAGTTGTTCTGTAATGATTTCTTTCCTGCTGGCAGGGATGTCAACTCCCAAGTGTTGTTGTCATGCAATGAGGAAATCTCATCCTTCATTTACAGCTCCCACTAGCTTGACTCCTTCAGCTGCATTGCCTCTTCAAAGCATTCTGGTTCTCCATCGTCAGTCAATAACAGATAATGCAATGACGGTGAATACCTCTGCACATGCCTCTCACCCTTGATGATCTCCTCAACTCCACTGGAGTAGTAGGTTCCACCGGTTCAAATCACTCAAGCTCATGCACACCTTCAAGCTCCACTTGCTCTTTTCACTCTGATTCAATGTTCCCATTTTAATCTTCAGCTTGATGGGGACCTTTGTAAATGACACCTTCATTGAATACCACGTTCTGGATCCTGACAACCATCTTCTTGTGATCATCCCAAAACCGGTAACCAAACTCATAAGCACAATAGAAAATAAAGAAACATGGCTTGGACTTAGCCTCAAGCTTGTCCCTTGAGTTAGCATCAATGTGTACATAAGCCAAACTGCCAAAGACTCTTAAATGATAGAGTTTTACCTCCTTACCAGACCAGAGCTCCTCGGGTAGGCGTTCTCCCATTGGCACTGATGGACTTCTATTGATCAGATACGCTTCCATGTTTACTGCATCAGCCCAGAAGGTTTTGGGAAACCCTGAGTGCAGCCTCATTCTCCTGGAATGTTCATCTAGTTTACTATTAATCCACTCTGCCACACCATTCTATTGTGGTGTTCCTGATATTGTCTTCTCCCACTAAATTCCATTATCAAAACAAAATTCCCTGAACTCTTGACTTCCATACTCTCCACCGTTGTCAGACCTCAAACATTTCAGCTTTTCCCCTGACTCGTTCTCCACCATGACTTTCCACTTCTGAAACATCAGGAACACATCATATTTATTCTTCAGAATATAAACCCATACCTTCCTTGTTTAGTCATCGATGAATGTCACACAATATTGTGACCCTCCGAGGGATGGTACTGGTGCAGGCCCCCAAACATCTGTATGCACCAGGTCCAACTTTCCAGCCTTCGGTGTTCTGCCTCCTTTTGCAAAGGACACCTTCCTCTGCTTTCCAGAGATGCAATCTTCACATAATCCTACTTCCACCGACTTCACCTCTGGTAGAAACCCTTTTGTTGCCAGCACCTTCATCCCATTTTGACTTATGCGGCCGAGTCTGTATTGCCACAATTGAGAACCTCCGACAGCTTCTAGTGATGTAGCCATGTCCATGCAAGTTTCTGTTAGGTTGTACAGGGTTCCATTCTTTGCTCCCCGAGCTATAACCATAGCTCCTCGGGTGATCTTCCATGCACCACCAGTGAATTTCATACTAAACCCTGCATCATCAAGTTGTCCAATAGAAATAAGGTTTCTTCTCAAGCCAGGGATATACCTCATGTTCTCCAGAACTAGAAAACTCCCACTGTTGGTCTTGATCTATACATCTCCTTTACCCACAATCTGTAAGGACTCATCATCAGCAAGATGCACCTTGCCAAAATTTCCGGAAAAAAAATTGTTTATGAAACCCTTCTCCGATGTAGAGTGGAAGGACGCCCCAGAGTCTAAAATCCAAGACTCCATCGGGCTTTCAATGCTCAGTAGAAACATGTCATCAGTTCCTTCAGCTGTAGTGTTTCCTCCACTAGTTTCAGGTCCCTTCCAGTTATCTCTACACTCCTTCTTGACATGTCCTTTCTTCCCTCATGTCCAGCAGGTAGGACCATGCCCCTTTTCCTTGTCTCTGCTCTTTCCTCTTGACTTCGATCGTCCTTTGCGATTGTCCCGCTGTGGTTACCTTCCTCTTCCTTCATCATTTAAACCAGAACTAGAGAATCTGCCTGATTCTCTTCTTCGAACATCCTCACTATGCATTAGGTCCCTTATATCTTTCATAGCCATCTTCGTATTCCCCGAAGTGCTGCTCACAACTGTTATAGTTGCTTCCCAACTTTTAGGTAAAGAAGATAATAAAACCAGAGCACATACTTAATCACCAAGAACAATGTCCACTGATGAAAACTGACTTATGATGGTATTGAACTCTTTGATATGATCTACAACAGGTCTCCCTTCAACCATTTTCAGATTGAACAATCGTTGTATCAAATGCACCTTGTTTGCCGCAAAAGGATTCTCGTACATATTTGTGAGGGAATTCATCAGGTCCACCATCGTCTTCTCCTCTCTAATGTTGAACGCCACATTTTTGGCCAACATTAGGTGCACAACACCAAGAACCTGACGATCCAGTAGCTCCCACTCCGACTTCTCTATGTCTGCTGGCTTCAAACCCAAAAGAGGAAAGTTCATCTTTCTCTGATAAAGATAATCCTCGATCTGCATCCTCCAGAAACTGAAATCAGTTCCATTGAATCGATCGATCTTCACTTTGACTTCATCCAGAGCCATTGTTGGAGAATTCCGAAATCACCCTCTGATACGAGTTGTTGCGGAATCGCCGGGAGACACAACGACAGAAGCGAGAAAATACCAAAAGAAAGAATGCAAGGGACACAATGATTTACGTGGTTCGGGAAAAATACCTACATCCACGGGAGAGGCAGAATTTCACTATGATTCGGGAGCACGAAATTACAGAGTATTTTCCGTAGAAACCCTAGCCCTAAAATGGGCTATGAAACAATGGAGAAGATGATCACTGTTCGAAAAAGTGGTCCTTTTCGCTACAGTGAACGACGACTGGCATTGTCAAAAGCGCTATAGTAAAGTTGACCCTGAAGTCCCCACCGCTACAATGCCTATCAGTGTCGGTCAGTCAGCTCCGCTGCCGTGGTCAGCACTGCGGGCCATAAGCATTCGACCCAACTGGATCAGGAAACACCAATCCAACAGCATACTCCTCCAGATCCTGAACAAGCCTGGACCATGATTGATGCTGATTTTGATGCTTCAGGGCATTCTCCTTCGGAGGATTCTCAAGGATTGGAGGAATCGTCCCTCCCTGTCTCTAGTGGTACCTCTTGTTCTGACCTGGAGAGGGTTTCCTCTACCTCCCTTATGCCTCGCTCTACTATGATATTTTCCGGTGGATTGCTACCATTCCGGGACTCCATGGTTTCTTGGATGGGGTCTCCCTGGAACATGTTCTTTATGACGCCCAACCCTTTTACTTTTCTCCCATCACCACACGTGCTCCCAATTAGCATAGATACTTATCTAGATGAGGGGGATTTAGATTCCCTTACCCCATATGATCACAGGGTTGCACATGAATAGCCTCTGACCGTCTCTTAATGTTTGAGGCTGGTGCTATCACCACAGCTTCCTCCAGTGGTGAAGCCTGTGGATTGCATGAATGGCATTCTAGATATTCCAATGGTTGAGAGGCATGATCAAAGATCCCCACCAAGTAAGGTGTGAGAGAGGCTCATGGGGGGTTATTCATTCTCAACCTCCTACAAAATCAGCCATGCCAGCTGCTAATGTGGTTTGTACAAGGGCAAGACTATCCAAGATACTGGAGTGCTTATCCTCCCACACAACTGAGACTAGGGTGCATGAGGCCAAAGCCAGGCTAGTTTTGTTTCAATGATTATGGTCCTCATTTGGAACTCTCAGGGCATAGGTTCTAGGGTGAAGACGGACTTCATGGACATGGAGAATAACAAATACAAGGCGTGTATTAACGTTGTTCTGGATGATAAAAAAATCCCGGTTAAGATAAATGAGTGTACTTGTATGAACAGAATGCATGAGGGAATGCATGACGATCCACCCAACCACCATATTTGGATATTCTGGTAGAAGGAGGTTGTAATGTCTTTTGATAGGGCTCGTGATCCATATGTATTTTTAAAGCTTGACACTAGGGTGGAGTCCTTGTTTATGTCCTTCATTTATGGGAGCTGTGATGCTCAATGAAGGGAAAGCTTGTGCAGGGCTTGGATGGGTTAGATCCTAGGGATCTTCCATGGGTCATGGGCAGGGATTTCAATATCATTGCAGATACTCATGAGAATAAAAGAAGGGGACCCTTCCCTTGAGTGGCCAGCACGGCCTTTTTCCAATTCATGGCAGGGAAGGGTCTTCTCGACTTAGGATACTCTGGAGATCATTACACCTGGTGAAAGAATCAGAATGAGAGTTGGCATTCCTGGATTCGGTTGGATCACTGACTGGACAACATACATGCCATTTCCAGGTTCACCACGACCAAGGTTGAGCATCCTTTGTAGGGCTTTTTGGATCACTCGCCTCTATGTGTCTGTCTATCTACCAGGTAAGAGGGATGTGACTAGTTGTAATGACCCGCCAAATCTCATTGGCTTGAGAGTGAAACGACTCATTACTAGGCCTAAAGAGACATCCCCAAGACGCCAAAGGCCTACAATAAATGTTTAAGGGTTTCAAAATCAATTGGGGGATGATTTACCCTTTATGAAAATAAACACACACATTAACCATTCACTATATGATGCATGAAACAATGAAAGACCAAATCACAAATTCATTTATATTAAAGCACATTAGAGTACACAACAGCAGAAGACCAAACCAAACATCAAGGTACACAGCGGAAAAACAACATGAGACTCTATAAAGACACCACAACTCTGTGGTCCACAAACTCCAAGATCCACAGCATCTCCCAAACATCACCACGAGCCATTAGTAATGAGATTCTTTATCTTTACCTGTGTCTCGGAAAACATATGCAAAAGCACCACAGTTCCAAAGTAGGGGTGAGTATAAAACTCAGTAGGTTTTCCCCATGACTTCCCTACCCACGCCACTAGGATAGAAGAGTTAGCAACATTTATATAAAAACAGTTTATATAAAAATTTTTCACCAAAGTAGTTTATAACTAAATATAAACAAGTTTTCAAAAACTATCCATGCTCAAAAGCATCAAGTGCAATTTAAACAAGATTTTCCAATACATTATTTTTCCCGAAAAATAACCAAACAAATTTCCAAACCATTTCACAAACATCCAGTTTTGGCATTCCCAACCATTTCACAAACCCGTGAAATCAACCATTCATGCTTCGTTATGACAATTCCATACTCATTAGCGGTTTCTCGTCGATCTACCATGTCGTCACAAGGTAATTTATTCCCATGTGCCATTACACCTTTGGCACCGAGCACAAGGTCATATTTCAACCAAGCCTCATACATAAAAGTCCCACGTGCCATTAAACATTTGGCACCGAGCACAATGTCCCATTTCAACCATGCCTCGTATATGCAACATGAAAACACACCACATATTCACACCAATCATTCCAAAACCATCCATTCAATAAAAAACCATTTATTGAAAACCATTTCCATCAAAACCATGTGTGTTCAACCATTTCAAACCATTTCAATAAAACTGTACTTTTATTTAAAACCAATGAATGAACGAATTTCATCAAGTCATTTCAATACCAAACCATTTCAATAAAACACCCCTTTTATTGAAAACCCATAATTCATCAAACCAATTACCATTCTAGAAAATCCATAATTTAAAATCAACATTTTAAATTCCAGAATCCAAATCACTTTGCACAACAATTCACAATGATTTCACAATTTCATCAAAACCAAAAATCATCACTAAAGAAGATTTATTCCATGCTTTGAATAATAAATTTCATTCGAACAAGCCAATTTGAAGCTAAGCCAACCAATTCAAACAATAGGAGTTGAGATGGAAGCCACCTACCACAACAAAAAGGTGAAGCAAGCTACGAATGAAGAACACTCAAGAACACCGGGTAAAATCTCCAAAAACCCACCTTAGATCTCTTCTCCTAAAACAAAAAAGACCAAATCTCATCATATTTGGCATCCACACACATAGATATACCAATAACGAGAATAGATCTAAGAACATGAGAGAATACAAGAATTAGATCTGTGTAGATCTAAGAAAACGATCTAGAACGAAGGAGAACGATCACATACCTCAAGAATCTGGCTTCGATTCGCAAAGAGAAGCCTTCAGATCACCTCAAGAACGATGGGAGAACCCTCTTTGACCTTAGGAGAACCAAAATCCCGAGTTAGGGTAGCTTAGGAGCTTTAATGAGGTAGTTAGAGGCAAAACGAGTTAGATCCACAATTTAAGGATCTAATTTTAAGTGACCGCACGGTTAGTCCGCACGGTTTGACAAACCGTGCGCTAACCATGCGTAAGATACTGCCTCAGCCACCCTTCTCACACAATTTGGTTGCACGGTTAGAAAAACCATGCGCCGACCGTGCAGAACCCACTGCCTCCTCAATCAGCCACGAACGGTTTGGCCGCATGGTTTAGACAAATCGGGCGCCTCCCGTGCGACTTCCCCTTTGCCTCAAAACATAACTCCAAGTTTGTAGATACCCGAAGCCTGACGTACATAGACTTTACATTACTTTTGCGGAATACTTAGTACATAACAAGAACACACACACAAGGATCGTAATAGTTTAGTGTCTTTGGAAACTCGGAACGTAATCTTCTAATAGTGGTGAAGGATCTTCAAAATCTCCCATAAAGATCTTCCTTTTTTTTACCTAAAACCTTTCTTTATATCCTGGGGAAAAGAAAACATAAAAGGGTGAGCTCAAATGCTCAGCAAGGGCAAATAAAGTAAATACAAATCATATCATATCTTTTTGAAAATCATAACCTGCAAAAGAGATCATAATATCTTAACATGGAATAAATCATAGAAGTGAAAATGATATCAACATAATCATAACATGAAACTTGAAACTTTGTGGCATGCACACATAATCATGGAAAATAATTTCTTGTTAGTCATGACTCATTGCCAAGACTATCTTAGTGGACAAAGTCCCTTTCTGAATCGAGTCACCCTCGTTTCAGTCCTGTTTCACTGAACCGGTATAACCTACCATTCCAGCCATGTCTATCACAGGAGATATAAAATCTTTACCCAATGCATTTGAGGGAGATATAGGTCCCACCCATATCTTAATGATACCATTCTTATGTGTGCCAAAAATCATAAATCATACATCATTGCATAACCCATGTAATAAAAATGGGAATCTTAAACATCATGACATCATAAAACAATTCATATACGATAAAGGAATTCATAAAAAATAATTCCATCACAACATAATCAAATCAATGTAATAATAGGGATAAAAACAGAACCCTTTATTATCTTAGATGGAAAATAATTTTGATAAAACACTTGATCTTCATTCTTGAGGAAAATATCCTTTCTACTTTAAAAACACTTTTCCTTTCTTAACATGTCATACAATTTCAAACTAAAAGAAGTTGATTAAAAATAAACTTGAAAACTTGTAAAGGAAGCTTCTTGGAAATAATGTTTTAAAAATCCATTCATTCCGTATAAGTTAAAAAAAACATTCTTCTCGTACTTTTGTCGGAAAAGTCAAAAAGTACCTCGTACGAAAAACGACAAAAGATTCCTTTCATTTCTTTTACTAAAAACCCACCTAAGGGTAAACATGGATTTAAAAAATTGTAGTTGGATGGAAATAATATTACATATTGATGAAACATGGATGTGGATGAAAAAATAAACCCCAGTAAATACCAAAGTATAAACAATCTCGGATAAAAATGAGATTGTGATATTTCCCTTACCTTAGGTCCGATTTGCTTTGTACGTGTCCAAAGCTCCTGTATAATGGTTTAAATAATGTTATTGACTTATTCCAGAATCATACATATTGATATGATATCATATATGGTCATATTCTTAGCTTCTTGTTAGTAATATTTCATTGTTACTTGTTACTCGGGTCTTTATTGCCTTTTGTTCTTATGCGTGTTTTGCCGAATAAATTCTTATTCTTATTTTAAGGTTATAGATACCTTATATACATAATGGTATTAGTGTAACATATATCATATTTATTCATTCAATAAATTTATATAATTACTATGTAATGATGATCATGTAGAACGAGTCGCATCACATCGTGGAGACGGTATTCCGTACGTACGCACGAGTGATGATATCGTTCCTATGATCGTGGAATTGTATTGGAGTATATATATATTATTTCAGTATCAATATTACTTTATAATAATCATAAATAGTTACTCATTACACCATTATACCCATCCTTGTAAGGTGGTGGTGGAAAATAGATTACACCACGGCGTGGAGACGGTATTCCATACGTACGCACGCGCGGTGATTTCATTTTTCCGTAGGATGGATAGAAGGTGAATTATGGTTGTTTAATATTTATAATAACATATCAGTATGTAAGTAATACTGATGTTATTACTTTATCATGAAACAACTAAAGAAGAAGAAGTTGAAGAAGAAAGAAATTGAAAAGATCGGTAATGGATATTATGTAACACCCCAAGCTTCTACGGTACATTTCCCTTCGAATAATGCGATAGCGTGTGTTGTACGCAACCTCGAGTTCTAACACACACCACAACTAATTAAACTAGCCGTTGTGAATAGTAATACCTACTTTTTGAAATCATATATAATCTATATTTCAAAATGGACTTCATTTTTGGATTCGGAATATCAAAATTAGCCTAGGGTGAAATTTTGGTACATTTCGGATAACATTCATATTTTGATGAATAGTGAAAATTTCTAAATTTTAATTAAAAACAACTTTTTTAATCAAAATAATTAATAGTGATAAATTATGAATTTTAGTGGTTTTAAAGTATATTTAGAATATATTTTTACCATTAAATTTAATGTTTATCATTGGACATAATTTTACAATTAAACCGAACATAAACAAGTGTCAATCTTTTGATAGTTATTATCTCTTAAAAACACGCTTTTTGTTTTGACAGCGGGAATTAATTTTAAATTAATTTCTACCACTTCTGTGTTTTGAATTTAGGAAAATGGATTCCATATTTGGAATCAGGATGTTCAAATTGTGTAAATAGGTAACTTTTATTTTTACACATTTTGAATAATTACTGCGGTAAATATTTTATTTACCATGGTTAAAGGGTAAATCCGGTAAATAAGGGTTAAAAAATAATATTATAATTATACTAAATTACCCTAAAACGTGTCTTAACCCTATTGGTTGATACATGGTCGACCATGGGCATCTTTGTGTCAATTTTGGGAACCCATGGATCCACTTGAAAGTGATAATGACACTTTATTTTAATTAAGTTAAAATGAATACAAAAATGACACAAGCATATATCTTTTAGAACAACAATTGTTACATAGGGTTATATATGTTGGATTTTAGATTATAAATATTCATTAGAAAGATAAAAATATTTCCTACATAATGATATTTTATTTATAATTTTTAGACATTAAATAATTTATTTTATATATGACACAATGATGATGCAGTAATTACTATAATAGTGAAAAATTAAAATAATTGATATTATAAATACCCAAATAAATATAATATGAAACTTTTAATGAATTAAACTAATTTTCTAGGATAATATGATATATTAGGATTGATATAATTGACTTTTTTCGAAGTAATCAATCTGTTATGAGTTTCAAAAAAATCAACTGTTGAATAGTGTCAAAATTGACATAAAAGAGTTCTTAAAACAAATATTATATTATTAATTGATATTAAATTCCTAAAAATCTAAGGTTCGGCCACGAGACTTATATCATGATAGGTTCATCATTAATGTACCACTTGGGGGTCTCTTGGATGTATATAGTATGTTTATTAACCATATTATATAAAAATACAAAGAGACATTGTAAAAGTGAAACTAATTAACTTAGAGTTAATACTTAAAGATAAGGTTAATATAAGTACCCAAACCTGTCTAAATTCTATTGGTTGAGTGGTTTGCGACTTATCCCCACCTTAACCTTTGAATAATAAGCTTTGGAGCCATTAGAAACCGAATATGAATTTATTATAAATTAATATTTCTAACTTTTCCAAAGGTGCCCCTCACCCCTCTTATAAAAGGGCACTCCTCCTTCTCATTTCTTCACACCTTCAAAGCCTTTTGGTTCGGCCAAACTCTGCCCAAATACTCTCCCAACATCCCTCACTACAACCTAGAGGCCTTAGTTTGATCAGAAAGCCAACCTAAGGAGCCCTTTTGATCAAATCAAAAGGAAGAACCCGAAGAAGAGGTAATGATTTCACCACCCTTTTCTAAGTTCATTTCTTCTTCCACTTCTTCTTCCTTTGTTCTTACCATTCTGAAATAATAACTCCAGTATCTCACATATACTGTGATGTTATTATAAATATGGTACAATCATATTCAGTATTCTATCCACCCTTTGAATAACATGTCACCATACGTGCGTACGTACGGCTTACCGTCTCCACGTCGTGGTGTAATTGTTATTCAATATAATATTATTTGGATGGGTATAATAATGATGTGTAACTCATGTAAATAATAAATATAACATGTTAATGATTCTGTATATATGATATACCATCCATTTATATATTATTTTAATATCAAAAGAATGATATTGTCGCTCGTGCGTACGTACGGACTACCGTCTCCACGAACGCGATGAGATTCATTCTCCATCGTATCCATTCAAGTATAATTATCATTTGATGATTTAAAAATGATGTTTAAGGACTGTATATCATTCTGGATATGAATAAGATACAACAACCATGGCTTATGTAACAAAACATATAAAAGAAAATGAGTAAGTTAACTCCCGAAACGACGATAATTCTAAGATATTATTAACAAATCAATGTTAAAAGATCATATATGATATCATATTAATATATATGATTCTTGTATAATTTAATAACAACTATTTCACCATTATACAGGAGGTTAACCTACCCCAACCAAGGAAAAGTACAAGGTAAGGGTTATTTCACAATCTCTTCATTATCCGAGGTTGTTTATACGTAATAATCTACTGGGATCTCTTTATCATCCACATCCATGTTTCTTAAAAATGTATTTCAAAACATTTTTTACTATTTACTAAAATATGAGTTAAAGTCATTTATACCCTTTTTGACTTTTATAAGTGGTTTATAAAGGAATCTTTCCGTCATTTTCAAAACAAGGTCCTTTTTAACCTTTTCGACAGAATTGAGGTAAGAATGTCTTTTTTTTAACTTATACGGCGGGTGCGGTTATTTTACGCCGTTATAAAATCTTCAAAGCTTTCCTTACAAGCTTATAAGAATATTTTCAAAGAAAATGTTTTATTTTATATGGATCTTAAATGATTTCAAAATAAAAGGAGATATTTCTTTAAAAAGAATTTTGATTTCATCTATGTCAACATCCTTTGATGGATTTTAAGATTATTTGAAGAAGATTTATTATGATACAAAACTTCTATATTGTATTGAAGGTTTTGTGATATGTTTGACTATGGATGTGCTATTTTTATACCATTCATAGTTTATGGTGAAATTATTGACATTTCGTATGCTAGTTTTAATACGAATGTTTATGTTATGTTTAAACCTTTTCATATGGGAATGCATTGGACTTAATAAGTGACGGGTGGAGCCCGCTATAGCTCCTCGATGCATCGGTAGGTCTCATGAGACAAACTAGTGTCTTGGCACAAGGCCTTGACAAAATCTTATTTGTAGTCTTGGCACGAGGCCTTGGCTATGTGGTTATGATAGTCTGGCATTATGCATTCCAACATTATGAAAGTGGTTATTGATATTGCATGTGATTATTCGATTAGTAGAATATCCATGTGAATAAGTAAATGGCATTGTTTCATTTTTATTTTTTCCATACTATGTTGAAGTTCAATTTTAAAAGGCTTTTGTTTTAGTAATTCATTGCCTTAAATGTTTATGCTTATTATGAATGTTCCGCTATATTGTTATCCTTACTGGGCATTTGAGCTCACCCCTTTTCTATGTTTTATTTTCCCCAGGTAGTGAAGAAATAATTTATGAATGACTTGCAGGGATATTATGAGGGGTTAATAGTGTGGATATGAATACTTTGTTGTTGTAGTAGTTTTTCACTTTGAAATGTAATGTAAAACTTTATGATTATATCTAGTGTTTCCAAGGCTACTAAACCAATCGGTCTTTCGGGATTTTATCTTTCTTGTGATCATGCCAATGTTATGTAATTAATGCACCGACTCTGGGTAGCTGGGGTCGGGGCGTTACATATTACATCTTCTTTGGAACGCTTCTTTGAATCCTCCACTTAGGGAACTAATATTGGTCTTTAAAGAAGACCAGGACCTCTAGGATTATTCTAGGGAAGTGGAGAAGAGAAAATGGCAGGGGTTGGCCGAGCTTGAGTGCTCAATTTGGTGTGAGGATGAGGGGGAGGAGGTGCCCTTTTATAAGGGAGGAGAGGGGCACCTTAGGAATATCTCAAAATATTATTTTATATTAAAGTCAAAATCGGTTTATAATGGTTCCAAAGGGTCTTATTTCGAAGATAAAGTGGGGAAGGGTAGAAATCCTATCAACCAATAGGATTTAGACAAGTTTAGGTTATTATTTTAACCTTATCAATTAGATTTAACTGTAAGTTAAATAATTTAACTTTTACCGTGTCTTTTTGTTTTCTTACACTATATGGTTAATACACTTACTATAACATACCAAACGAACCCCAAATTGTTTATTATTAATATATATATCCTTATCTAAGTCATTTGGCCGAACCATAGATTTTGAGGAATAAAATAACAATTAATAATATAATATTAAATTTAAAAACTATTTTGTGTCAATTTTGACACTATTTGATATATGATTTTTGTGAAAGTCATAACAGAATTATATGTTCCAACCAAGTTGATTAAATCAACACTAATATATCATAGTAACCTATAAAATTAGTGTAATTCATAAAAAGTCTCAAATTACATTCATTTGAGCATTTATAACATCAATTATGTTAATATTTCCTTAAAAGGGTAATTACTGCATCATCGTTGTGTCATAAATAAATTAATTTATTTAAAGTCTAAAAATTATAAATAAAATATAATTATGTAGGAAATATTTTTAGCTTTCTAATGAATATTTATAGTCGAATTTATATTATGTATAACCCCGTATTAAAAATGTTTTAGTTATTAAACTTTGATTTTAACTATTTTAACTATTCATTAAATAAAATAATATTAAATGTCATAATCTAATCCAAGTGGGTCTAAATGATAATATTTTACACTTACAGTTGTTTTTGGTCGAGATACACTTGTCCAATAGAATTAGGACATGTGTTAGGGTAATATTAATATCATTCTTACCCTTAATTACCCTATTTACTTTTAACCGTGGTAAATAAAAGTAAAAAGTTACTATTCACCAAAAATTATTTTCATCTCATTGAACCACATTTTACTTACTGACATCAACCGTGTCTCTCGGATTTTCGAAATTCCATTCACAGAAGTGGTAAAATTAAGTTTTATGAAAAATTCAGTTTTTAACTACCACTTAGTAGTTTCACTATTCATCAAAAATTGATGTTTTTCAGAACAATGCCAAAATTTCGTCCTAAGCTATATTTCATATTCCGAATTCAAAAATGAAGTCTATTTTACCAAATTCATAACATAGAAATTGCATTAATTAATTTTATAATTAAATCCCGCTGTTAAAACAAATAGCGTGTATTTAAGAAACAATATCTATCAAAAGATTGACACTTGAGTATGTCTGGTTTAAATGTGAAATTACATCCAATGACCAACATTGTATTAAATTGTAAAAATATATTCTAAATATACTTTAAAACCACTAAAATTAATGATTTATCACTATTAATTATTTTGATTAAAAAAAGTTGTTTTTAATTATAATTTAGTAATTTTCACTATTCATCAGAATATGAAAGTTATCCGAAAAGTACCAAAATTTCACCTTAGGCTAAATTCGATACTCCGAATCCAAAAATGAATTCCATTTTGAAAAATAAAATTTACAAAATTTCAAAAAGTGGTTATTACTATTCATAACGGCTAGTTTTAATAATATTTTAATAGCATATCGTTGTTTCGTGAAACTCAGTATTGCGTACTACACACGCTATCGAGGAAGGTTGTGATTGCGTGTAATGCAAGGAAAGTCAAGGATGCGTGTTGTGCAAGATCCTTTTGGTGTAGCGTACAACACAAGACATTAGTAAAATTAAAAAGAATATTTTTCATAAAATCTCGGGGTGTTACATTCTACCCCCCTTAAAATGAATTTCGCCCTCGAAATTCGTTGGGGGTTATAAATGGTTTACTATTAGAAAGTTTATTTAATATAAACCCACATCGTAAAAAGGAATACCAAAACCAATCTTTAAAAACAAAAGTATGAAACGTAACGGTTACCCAAATAAACTAATCGTTGGGTTTCCACATAGGTGAAAATATGGATATGGAAGAAAAATCTAACCATCATGTTCTGATGGAGTGTGGTAGAGAACATGGCTATGGAAAAGACAACAATCACAAATCCATAAATTTGTTACAATCTAAGGTACCATCTGATTAATCAGATATAAGAGCACTAGGACAACATTTTTGGTTTTCAAGATCATTTCCCTAATGTTGAAGAATTTGAATTAGAATAAATACTTACTTTATTTTGGTACAATCTCACTGTTGTTCGTGCCTTGAACAATTTCCACTTCATCTCTTAAATAAATGAAGTTGAATTTGTTATTCGTGAAGTGTTAGCAGATAATGTGATAGAATGACGGGTCATTCCATCAAAAGGTGAGCAAAAGTTATTAAATATACATAAGTCATTCTATAGTGAGATTAATCATATATGGTACCTAAAATGGACTTATACTTCATATATCATACAGCTTAATATAATAATAATAGTTTCTACTAATTAGGGACTTCCTGTAGGCCAGTGGTAGGCGATAAAGGCCAGTCGCATTTCGGTTGTGGGTTCGATTCCCACAGCCTTGTCCGACGCGATGGGCTGTCGCCCATCCTGCAGGTTGTCCTTTTTCTAAAACTATAACATCCCATCAAGAATATCGAAAAAAACTTCTATCCTTAAACAATAATCACTTATGTCCAACATAATCCATTTCAATCTTTAGGATTATCCATAATACTGCAGTCCACTCTTATAACATAGTGAAAACGATTACCAGAGATTTAATACCATCATAGATCCACATATATCATTAGATATGTTTTGTTGGTCACATTCCAAACATTAAATGTCCTTAATCATGTATTCTCTTGAATACCTTAGTGAAAACATGAATGCAGTTTAAAGTTAACACTTCCCACATACCAAAATCCTCAAAATTCTATATACTCAAACCATGATATCACTTAGTCCTTATATCAATCATGAGCTCATGAATACTATTAAACATTTCATTTTCTCGTTTTCCCTTCATTATGCGCATATCATCTTATTTCCAAAAAAATATCTCAATCACTTTGAATACCACATCAATAAATATTGTAATACTCAATGATACAACATTATTTTGGAATCCCATTACATAAACACTTAATCATTCCACCACATCGTTGTCATATTCAACATTGCCAATAGTGATCGCATGTGACTTCCCTTTTTCCTTTTCCTTCAGTGGTTGCTCAAGTTGATCATCACTAACCCTTGGATTATGGCATTTATTAGCATAATGCCCCATTTCCTTGCACTTGAAGCATTGAAGTTTTGGTGGTGTGTTCTCTGCAGTGTTTGCTTTATTCACATCATTAGAAACCCTTTTTCCATTACTTCGACACTCAGCTGCTCGATGACCTTCTTTTCCACACTTAAAACATTTTCTAGTCCCTTTAAGACAATCTCCACCATGCTTCTTTCCACACTTTGTGCATAAGGAAAGATTCATCTTCTTTTCACCATTATTCTGAGATTTCTCCTTGAACTCCATCTTTCGTTTCTTGTCAAAACCATGAGATGGATATGTAACACCAACTTCCTTTTCTACCTTGATAGCACAACGCACAATTTCTTCATAGCTACTGAAGTCTCTTATAGCTAATGCCCTTCGAAGACTTGGTTTTAAGCCACTGAAAAATCGATCAACTTTACTTTCAAGTTGGATGATAATGCCAGACGCATACCTTGCAAGTCTTGTAAAATTCGCTTCGTATATACCAACAGATTCATCACCCTTTTTCTTTAGTTCAAGAAACTCCTTCTCCATCTTTGTTCGAAGAATAAGAGGGAAGTACTTATTGAAAAATAAGTTCTTGAACTCGTCCCATTCCATGGACTCAATTTCATCTCTTTGCCTTGTATTCTTGATAAGATTCAACCATTGATCAGCTTCACCTTCCCAAAAATATACTGCTAAGATGACTTTATCATGTTCAGAACATTGAAGAACTGAAAATATCTTTTCAGTGGTACTGATCCATTGTTCAGCAACAAGTGGATCAGAAGACCCACTGAAAGTAGGTGGACGTTGCCTCATGAAGGACTCAATAGAATATTGTTCCCTTCTCTGCTCATTTGGATGTCCAGAATGATTCATAGCTTGTGTAAGTATAGCAATAAGATTTTGCACTCCATCTCCCATAACATTTGTTTGTTCAGGAGGAAAATCATTGCATTGTCCATTACATTGATCAACACGGTTCCTTCGGGTTACAGCCATCGTCTAAAACCCAAAAAGAATAGTGTGAGAGGCAAAAATCATGCTAGGGAAAACAACATAATAAAGGGGGAGTACCTTCAATATCTAACATCTTAGGTTTAATTCTATGATCGTCAGCGTAATTCTAGTACTATAACCTATACGTATACTTAACCTTAGGGACATCCCTAGACATACCTTAGAAATATCTCTAGGGATCTTACTAATGTTCTCGCATCCTAGTTTCCAAAGGTTGACTAAACATTTCCTCTGATACCAACTGTAGAGACCCGAAGCCTCACGTACATAGACATTACATTACTTTTGCAGAATACTTAGTACATAACAAAAACACACACACATAAGGATCGTATTAGTTTAGTGTCTTTGGATACTCGGAACGTAATCTTCTAATCGTGGTGAAAGATCTTCAAAATCTCCCATAAAGATCTTCCTTTTTTTTACCTAAAACCTTTCTTTATATCCTGGGGAAAAGAAAACATAAAAGGGTGAGCTCAAATGCTCAGCAAGGGCAAATAAAGTAAATAAAAATCATATCATATCTTTTTTAAAATCATAACCTGCAAAAGAGATCATAATATCTTAACACGGAATAAATCATAGAAGTGAAAATGAGATCACCATAATCATAACATGAAACTTGAAACTTTGTGGCATGCACACATAATCATGGAAAATCATTTCTTGTTAGTCATGACTCATTCCCAAGACTATATTAGTGGACAAAGTCCCTTTCTGAATCGAGTCACCCTCGTTTCAGTCCTGTTTCACTGAACCGGTATAACCTATCATTCCAGCCATGTCTATCTCATGAGATATAAAATCTTTACCCAATGCATTGGAGGTAGATAAAGGTCCCACCCATCTCTTAATGATACCATTCTTATGTGTGCCACAAAATCATAAATCATACATCATTGCATAACCCATGTAATAAAAATGGGAATCTTAAACATCATGACATCATAAAACAATTCATATACGATAAAGGAATTCATAAAAAATAATTCCATCACAACATAATCAAATCAATGTAATAATATAGATAAAAACAGAACCCTTTATTATCTTAGATGGAAAATAATTTTGATAGAACACTTGATCTTCATTCTTGAGGAAAATATCCTTTCTACTTTAAAAACACTTTTCCTTTCTTAACATGTCATACAATTTCAAACTAAAAGAAGTTGATTAAAAATAAACTTGAAAACTTGTAAAGGAAGCTTCTTGGAAATAATGTTTTAAAAATCCATTCATTCTGTATAAGTTAAAAAAAACATTCTTCTCGTACTTTTGTCGGAAAAGTCAAAAAGTACCTCGTACGAAAAACGACAAAAGATTCCTTTCATTTCTTTTACTAAAAACTCACCGAAGGGTAAAAATGGATTTAAACAATTGTAGTTTGATGTAAATAATATTACATATTGATGAAACATGGATGTGGATGATAAAATACACCCCAGTAAATACCAAAGTATAAACAATCTCAGATAAAAATGAGATTGTGATATTTCCCTTACCTTAGGTCCGATTTGCTTTGTACGTGTCCGAAGCTCCTGTATAATGGTTTAAATAATGTTATTGACTTATTCCAGAATCATACATATTGATATGATATCATATATGGTCATATTCTTTGATTCTTGTTAGTAATATTTCATTGTTACTTGTTACTCAGGTCTTTATTGCCTTTTGTTCTTATGCGTGTTTTGCCGAATAAATTCTTATTCTTATTTTAAGGTTATAGATAGCTTATATCCAGAATGGTATTAGTGTAACATAAATCATATTTATTCATTCAATTCATTTATATAATTACTATGTAATGATGATCATGTAGAACGAGTCGCATCACATCGTGGAGACGGTATTCCGTACGTACGCACGAGTGATGATATCGTTCCTATGATCGTGGAATTTTATTGGAGTATATATATATTATTTCAGTATCAATATTAAGTTATAATAATCATAAATAGTTACTCATTACACCATTATACCCATCCTTGTAAGGTGGTGGTGGAAAATAGATTACACCACGGCGTGGAGACGGTATTCCGTACGTACGCACGCGCGGTGATTTCATTTTTCCGTAGGATGGATAGAAGGTGAATTAGGGTTGTTTCATATTTATAATAACATATCAGTATGTAAGTAATACTGATGTTATTACTTTATCATGAAACAACTAAAGAAGAAGAAGTTGAAGAAGAAAGAAATTGAAAAGATCGGTAATGGATATTACCTCTTCTTTGGAACGCTTCTTTGAATCCTCAACTTAGGGAACTAATATTGGTCTTTGAAGAAGACCAGGACCTCTATGATTATTCTAGGGAAGTGGAGAGGAGAAAATGTCCGGGGTTGGCCGAGCTTGAGTGCTCAATTTGGTGTGAGGAGGAGGGGGAGGAGGTTCCCTTTTATAAGGGAGGAGAGGGGCACCTTAGGAATATCTCAAAATATTATTTTATATTAAAGTCAAAATCGGTTTATAATGGTTCCAAAGGGTCTTATTTCGAAGCTAAAGTGGGGAAGGGTCGAAATCCTATCAACCAATAGGATTTAGACAAGTTTAGGTTATTATTTTAACCTTATCAATTAGATTTAACTCTAAGTTAAATAATTTTACTTTTACCGTGTCTTTTTGTTTTCTTACACTATATGGTTAATACACTTACTATAACATGCCAAACGAACCCCAAATTGTTTATTATTAATATATATATTCTTATCTAAGTCATTTGGCCGAACCTTATATTTTTAGGAATAAAATAACAATTAATAATCTAATATTACATTTAAAAACTATTTTGTGTCAATTTTGACACTATTTGATATATGATTTTTGTGAAAGTCATAACAGAATTATATGTTCGAACCAAGTTGATTAAATCAGCACTAATATATCATAGTAACCTTGAAAATTAGTGGAATTCATAAAAAGTCTCAAATTACATTCATTTGAGCATTTATAACATCAATTATGTTAATATTTATTTAAAAGGGTAATTAATGCATCATCGTTGTGTCATAAATAAATTAATTTATTTAAAGTCTAAAAATTATAAATAAAATATAATTATGTAGGAAAGCTTTTTATCTTTCTAATTAATATTTATAGTCGAATTTATCTTATGTATAACCCCATATTAAAAATGTTTTAGTTATTCAACTTTGATTTTAACTAATTTAACTATTCATTAAATAAAATAATATTAAATGTCATAATCTAATCCAAGTGGGCCTAAATGATAATATTTTACACTTAAAGTTGTTTTTGGTCGAGATACACTTGTCCAATAGAATTAGGACATGTGTTAGGGTAATATTATTATCATTCTTACCCTTAATTACCCTATTTACTTTTAACCGTGGTAAATAAAAGTAAAAAGTTACTATTCACCAAAAATTATTTTCATCTCATTGAACCACATTTTACTTACTGACATCAACCGTGTCTCTCGGATTTTTGAAATTCCATTCACAGAAGTGGTAAAATTAAGTTTTATGAAAAATTCAGTTTTTAACTACCACTTAGTAGTTTCACTATTCATCAAAAATTGATGTTTTTCAGAACAATGCCAAAATTTCGTCCTAAGCTATATTTCATATTCCGAATTCAAAAATGAAGTCTATTTTACCAAATTCATAACATAGAAATTGCATTAATTAATTTTATAATTAAATCCCTCTGTTAAAACAAATAGCGTGTTTTTAAGAAACAATATCTATCAAAAGATTGACACTTGAGTATGTCTGGTTTAAATGTGAAATTACATCCAATGACCAACATTGTATTAAATTGTAAAAATATATTCTAAATATACTTTAAAACCACTCAAATTAATGATTTATCACTATTAATTATTTTGATTAAAAAAAGTTGTTTTTAATTATAATTTAGTAATTTTCACTATTCATCAGAATATGAAAGTTATCCGAAAAGTACCAAAATTTCACCTTAGGCTAAATTCGATACTCCGAATCCAAAAATGAATTCCATTTTGAAAAATAAAATTTACAAAATTTCAAAAAGTGGTTATTACTATTCATAACGGCTAGTTTTAATAATATTTTAATAGCATATCGTTGTTTTGTGAAACTCAGTATTGCGTACTACACACGCTATTGAGGAAGGTTGTGATTGCGTGTAATGCAAGGCAAGTCATGGATGCGTGTTGTGCAAGCTCCTTTTGGTGCAGCGTACAACACAAGACATTAGTGAAATTAAAAAAAAAATCATAAAATCTCGGGGTGTTACAAAGTTCTCCAGACTATCCCATTCAACACCATTAACATTAAAACCGTGAATAACATCAAGTAAGGGTTACATACCAGAAACCGGGGGTACTACACTAGTTCTATTTCAACATTCACTGGGTTGTATTTCATGGTTATCATCATATTTTCACTGAGATCCATAGGGATCCCATGCAAGGATACTCGTGGGTGGCCATTGATAAAAAGTGGAGGCATCTTAAATGCATTTTACCTCTCTGGGAGAACATGTTTCCACCTATAAACTTGGACCTTGAGTGCCTTAAACAGGAGGAAGACCATCTAGGTCATAGCCTTGAAAATGAATGGGATGATCTGGTATTCAACTAGCTCTCTAATAAGAACATCTTGGTAGAACTTATTCTGAAACAAGAGCACATGGCTCGAGAGCGCTCGAGAGTGTAGTTGTTACACGAAGGTGACAAGAACTCGACCTAATTCCATGCAAGTATTAAAGAAGAAATATGGTTCGGGAATCATAATAAATGGATTGAGGATGGATCATATTCGGATGACATGGACATGGTTGGGAGTATGGCCTTTTCCTTCTTCAATGATCTGCTAGCTGGACCTAACTCGAACATTCATAATGGGTACCTAAGTGGTAATCTGGAGCTCCTGGAGGGGATTCCAAACATGATGACTGACAAAGACAATGGTTTCTTGAATCGATACCTAAGGAGAATGAGGTTTACGCTGCTACGATTTCCCATAATTGTGTTCAGGGCCCGGATGGATTTCCTGGTTCGTTGTATAGAGGGTAATGTGATGGCCATCCAGGAATTTATTTGGGGGGTTCAATTCCAAGGTCGGAAGGCGCTACAACACTGATCATGTTACCAAAGATCAAGTGTCCATCCTCCATGCTGGACTACAGGCCGGTTAGCATGCATAATTTTACTTGTAATATTCTGTCATGTAGTATCAACTTGAGGATGTTCATTCATATACTTTGGTGGGTCACCTTAAAATAGCATGTATTTATTAAGGGTCGGTCGATGCAGGGAGCATTTGCTCTGGGAAATGAAATGATCCATGATATTAATTTCAATACTCATGGATCTAACATGGTTGTGAAGCATGATATGAATAATGATTAAGACATAATGGAATGGGGCTTCATCAATAGGGTGCTCTCAGGTATGGTTCTCTACTCTTGGGGAATGGAAATCATCATCAGATGTGTTATATTTTCCTGGATGGTATTATCCTTCATTGAAAAGAAGTATGGTATCATCAAACCATCCTGTGCTCTTTGGAAATGGAACCCCATTTCCTCAACCCTTGCCATCCTCAACCAAGACACCCTTAGTGGACCTTTCAATAAAAGGTTATCCACATGGAACCTCCTGCTCTACCGCAAAAGATCAAACCCTCCTCAATTTCTAACCTGATTTTTTTGAAACGTTACTCTAATCTCCATGAATTCTTGCAAAAGATTGATTAGGGAACAAATTAAAATCCTAGATGTGTATTGTGTCTGGAGTGGCCTGGTGATCAACAGATCCAATAGTACCCTGTTTATCTCATGTAAATGTGGTAGTAGGCTAGCCTCATATGTGTCGCAGAAAGATGGATATGTAGAGAGGTTCATTTCCACTGGATTGCCTTGGATAGCATATTTCCCCCAAGCATATTCATATTCATGACATTGTGTTTATTGTAAACATGATCACAAGTAGAGTGAATACCTGGAGGAACCGATATCTATCCGTCGGAGGTCAGATCACTTTAGTCAATAGTATTTTATCAGTTATGCCTATTCATTATCTCTAGTATACCAATGTTCCAAAGGGGGTTATTTCATCCATGGAAAGTTTTTTCGCTCGCCTCATCTAGGATGCTTCTTCTGAGGGGAAAAACTCTGGGCTTCGTTGGGTAGGATGGAGAGGCTTTTTCAAGAAGGTGAGATCAGCATGTAGAGCCTCGTCGACTCTGTATAGAGATTGCATGGAAAGATTTCATGGGAGGTTGTGGAAAAGTGCGTGCTCTGAGGGTGTATCATGTTTAGTAAATATGGTGTGATTGAGGAGGGCCTTGGAAACCATGCTTCCCCCATCTGATCCTTAATTCAAAAGATTATCCCTACCATCCTTGATCACTCATGCTGGATTGTTGGAAAGGGGGATATCCTTTTTTGCATCAAAACTAGTTGGGTGCGATCATTGGCTTACCTGGTTGTCTGACACCCACAATTTCCTTTCAAGAGAACAATGTGTATCCTAGCTTCATCGAATCTGTGATAAATGAGGAACAACATGGGGTTTTTTGATCTCATTGATTTAAAATTGGATCCAGATATATGTGTGTTCTCTTCCTCTAATACTGGAAAGATTTATTCAAAGGATTATCTTTGGATTTTGGTCACATAGGAGAAACAAGATACCTGGAACAACATAATATAGTGCTGGAGAGTTTCATCCGAGTTCAACTTTTTAACTTGGAGAATGTAGAACCATTATCTTACAATGGATGATAATGTGAGGAAGATGGGTGTTAGCATGATGTCTAGATGTCAATGTTGCAAGGTGCATAGGGAGGATTCATCGAACAAGCTCCTCTTCAATGGAGAGTGGTCCAGGGATATCTGGATATAATTTGGTGGTTTCATAGATCTCTTATATTTGGATATTCATGGAGCATATTTTCTGGAACGTTGGTTCCATGGGTTGACTGGTGCCAACTCCGAAAGAATGGAATGGTCTGTTATTTTAAGTTGGGGTGTTGGTGTATTTGGAGAGCCCATAATAAGCCTAGGATTGAAGGAATTGGGTCCACGAAAAGTCCTCTTTCCACAAGAACAAGATCCATCCTTATTGATCGGATTCATGGTTTCAGTAACTGGCGCAATAACCCTTCACAATGAAATTTGTAGGCAAGTGTGACTATGATTCAACAACCTAGTTCTGGGATGAGAGGCCACTGGGTGTGCTGGCTCCTGCTAACCACGGGGATAAAAATTAATATTGATGGGGCATGCAGTTTGGGTTCCATGTGGGGTTGAGGGGTGGTTAGAGACTACAAGGGGAGTGCCCACCTTTCTTTTTCTACCATTTACGGGAGAGGGAGATCTATTCCGGTGGATGCCATGGCTATGTTTATAGGGCTTAGCCTGCGCATCTAGAAGAACAATAACATCAATCAGTTAGAGTCTAATTCTATGATAATTCATTATTACATGCATGAAAAAATCTCCATGTCATGGTCTATAACTTATATCATCAAGAAATGTAAAGCCTCAATCAGAAAAAAATATCCAGGTGGTTCAAATGTAGCGTGAGGTCAATAGGGTGACATATTATCATGAATTGTTGGCATTTATAGATCAGGGCTCGTACGTCTCATGCTTCTCAAGCATACATCATATGAATCTAGAGGGGATTAATTTGATTAGAGGAGATCATCTTGGGATTTATTATTTTAGACCTCCCCTTGCCTTATATTCCTCAGAATCATCTTTGGTCATCCCATGTTGTGGGGGCTATTGTTCCTTCAAAAAAAATCAACATTGATGATTATGAATCTCTTTTGATTTCCCTCAATGGGAATCAAAGATGACCATTTCTTATTTTTTTCATTCCCCATGTTATAAAGAAGATTATTACATTTGATGTGTCAAAAGGTTACCTTGTGGGAATAATATTTGTGATATATGTTGATAATGCTGTAAAATATAATGGTTATATAGCTAATCTCTAAAGACAATAGTCATTTCAGAGTGGGTGGTTCTTTATTATGAGATATAATTATTATTATTATAAAATTTTATAATATATAATTACCTTGTTCTTGGGTTACCTCATCCCTACCGTGATAATTCATATCCTTAGGATGTCCCACTATCCTCAGATCCCAATACTCTATACATATACAAATTACTAATTACATGACAAGGCACTATTACTCATTTAAAATATTCGAAAATAATTTGTTTGATTCCCTCTCAATACTAAAAAAAATCATTAAAGGCTAAACTAATTTAATATCAAATGAAACTATTACAAATATATAATCCAATAGTTTCTATTAATCTATCTAATATAACAATATGTATCTCCCCCACATGTGTACCACCTTTAATCTAACAATGCCAACCCTACCACTCAGTTTTTTTATAAAAAATGTAAACATCATAAATAATTTTAGGGAAAACCATTAATATGTTTGAAAGACACATGTCAACCATTTTATACATCAAATTCTATAAAATTATTTCTTGT
Organism: Viscum album; assembly: GCA_963277665.1. NCBI lineage: Eukaryota > Viridiplantae > Streptophyta > Magnoliopsida > Santalales > Viscaceae > Viscum > Viscum album. Next base: position 1,658,536,980 of record OY728119.1, read on the forward strand.
TAAGTTTGATAAAACCCTTCCATTTAAAATATAAGGCCATATAACATTTTTTTTGACTTTGTTCAATTTCATTTAAAAATTTAAACTAAATTTCAGCTTAGAAAACAAAATGTTTTTATTGAATCAAATTATGTACAATATAGTTTTATAAGATGTACTATCCCTTTTTAAAACCATCCAATAATATTCTTCCATTTTTAAATAAATACAAATAAAACTATTTAGTTCACTTATTTAATATAACATATGATTTATTTATATTATCAAAAAACATCATTAAATATCAGGATGAATTGTATATTATTGAATTAAAAGGACATCATGAATAGAAATTTCTCAAAGTAGATAATATTTTTTATTAAAAGGTATTGTTAAAAAGTAGATAAAACATAAATAATAGCAAAATCTATATGATAGTATCCTTAATTAATAACTTCATCATTAATAAGTTTTTCTAAAAAATATAGATTTAATTATTTATTAAATATATGTTATTATTATTATTATTTAAATATAATAATAATACATTATAATTTTAATGCACATGTCCTAATATAAAACTAGATATATTAATTATGGTTTGATGATAAATTATCATCTGTGATAAGAAATATTACATTTATCTATATTAATCATGTGTGCTTGAGACATTCAAACATAATCCTTCCTCAAACCTATAGTGGATTATTTTTACCAATATATATCCTATTATTTTGAGATCCCATGACAAAGTAGTTGATTAAACCTGTTGAGGGGTTATATATCATGTTTGAAAATTTATAGATCAAATCTCAAAAAGCTCAAAATCATAGTAAATCCAACACTACTCTGACACCTTATGTAACAACCCAAACCTAGATCCCCAAACAATACTTGAGTTTGAATTCCACTCAAACCAATACAATTTCAAGTTCCCATGGGATCGGTGACATCATCAGGAATAAAAAATTATCATTACGACATGATTTATCTACATTAATTTATAAAATAAGTCCATATCATATTCTTCTCGTAATACAGCATGACATGCCTGTATGTCATTAATCATTAAAAATAGCTATGAAATATATTTAAAAACATATCAACATAAGAGAAACAAATATCTGTCTTTATACATGTAGATAAAAATATATATCAATTTATAGTACGAACACTATTAAAGTCATGTACCACTAAATGGGTAGGACTCCTCTAATTAAAACAATAAATGTCTTAAATTGGGTATCTCTTGCCCAACATGGCTTCAATACTCTACATTCCCAAAATCGAAACATCCGATTACAAGAGTGAAATTCAGAGACAATAATGAATACAAATATATATCATTTTTTGTAAAATAAAATTACTCTAATTGAAATTCAACCTGAGTGTACATATATGAAGTGAGCAAAAAAACTAATTAAGGAATCATCAAGGATTATTTTACTCACACAGTTAATAAAAAGGTGTAATCATATATTTTTCTACACATTGACATATTTATATCAAAATTATAATTTTCTATTTAAAACATAATTACTAGTAATGAATGATAAGCACATATATGTATATATATTATAAAAAATAACTAGAAATATTGATAGGTTATATAACTAAAATTCCATCTTTAGTCCAACTGGATAATTTTAGAAGAACACATGTAACTTATTAAGGGAGTAATATTCACCCCATAAGTGTAAAAAAAGAATCCTTTATACTATTTTACAGAAATCCTATAGCTCATTCCATCATGAAAGGGTAAGATATATTATGATGTTGGAAATCTATCAACCTATCCTCTCATGATATGGAAATATTTATATAGAGTAAAAGAAATCATCTATCTCAACCATCCATACAACCCTTCCACCACTAGACTATATAATGTGGTATAAAATAAATAAAAATACCACATAACACTATAATATAAGCTCAATATATCAATGAAATACCAATTCTCATATATAACACACCAATCTAAAACATATATATGTACTACATATCAAAATTGAAATTATTATCATAAAACTAAATAGTAATATAAATATAATATATTTATTTATTATTCCAATCATAGTATAAGTACATGGCATATTAATAACAACTTTTCCCAAAAAATGCACAAATGCCAACAAAAACCAATAAGATATGTCACAAAAATCATTACATTGAATTGATTGTGGTTTTTTCATGGGCCTCTTTAGTCTCAATTTTTTTTCAAATACACATAACGACAATTTATAATATTGGAGGTGCTGTTGTAATGAATAAATTGATTATAAAAATATTTATAATATCACTTTCCATTAAAAATAGTATAAAATATTTTGAAACTGAATTCTTGATGTTACCTTTTAAAATATAAATTGAGTCATTACTTTCTAATATAAGTTTAAAATTAATAAATTTATATTCTCAAAAAAATTAGAATAATAATTATTTCACAAGAGAAAATTTAATAGCTGGAATAATTTTTTAAAAATAAATGTATTTCAGTGAAATCATGCCTTTACTTGAAAATTTATAAAAATAGAACTAACTAATACATTAAAACCATGTGTTTCATTTTAAAAAGTGTATGAAAATAATCATTTATCCACCATTTATCGACCCATATATATTATCATCACGGTTTCTATAACATCTTGTTACCCTCATTCAGTTATTTACTTCCTCTTTTCTTTATTCCTTCTTAATTGGATGTGTATTAGGACTACCAATGGTGGAGAGAAATTATTGGAAAAAATGAATTAAAGATCAATTATGGATGTTTCTTTGAATCAATATAGTCTATGTATAAATGTATTAATATATATGTATGGGTTTTCTAAAGTTTAGTGAATTCTTGAGGTGTTTTTGAGTTTTCTTATATGAACATAGAGTTTTATGCTATGTGCTGGGAAATTACATAGCATATAAGGGTGTTACATGATGTGTACTTAGTAACAAAAAAAATTTGGGATCATTTTCAAAGAGTGAAATTGGTAAAAATCATGTAATTCTTACACGATGTGTAATAATATATGGTCTGTTTTTAATAAAAAACGTGACAAGTTTTTCAGCGTACTTATACATCATAGATTACACAATTTGTAAAATTCATACACGTCATGTAACTATCTTGAAGTTATATTTTAGGGTGTAATAAGGGAAAATTTTTATTCATTCTCCCACAAATCTCTTAGCACTCGACCTAGAGCCCTTCTATGGATATTTTTGGAGTCACCATTCTATATGGACTGATCCATCTGGTGATTGATATTGTAGTAGTTTTTTTGGGTCTCTTCAGGAAAATATGTAGTGTGATTATATTTAGAGGGTAGTTTCCATTTTTGGACGTGGTTTATAGGGTGTGTTTTCTTGAGGTATGTGTTGTTTCCAATTCTTCACCAAACCATTTTTTAAATTAGATCATTTTTAAGCTCTGTAGCTTGAATCTAGGGCCTCTGTTCTCATTTTTGTGTTGGCTTGTTTTTGGATCCTTTTTTAAAGTGTGCGGCCCAAAATTTTGAAGTATGTGGTTCTATCCCTAGCCAGTGTTGATGAAATTTATTGATCCAATTTTTATAAATTGGATTATAAATAAATTTTGTGTGGTTGTTTTGTGTGAGTGAATTAATTTTTGATAAATGGTTTCTTTTCCCAGGTTTTTGGTAAATATAAAAAATGGGTAATGTTAAGGCCATAAATTGAATAATAAAATGTAGTACAAGGGAAGATATTTGTATATAAGTGGAATGTCTAGCTTAGATAAACAATCCATTTTACAATTGGGAGGATTCCCTTGGGGATTATCTCTATTCTCTAGGCATGTCGTTCTAGGGACTTGTTCTTGACATTGCTGGGGGGTTCCCTCAGTGGGTGTTCCATTAATCCTTAGCCCTTGTACACTTATTATTATTGTGGTATGAGAAATCTGTCTTCCTAATATATTGAGTTACATGGGATTATTTATCAGTTCTTTTCTTTTTATTGTTTTGACTATGATATAGTTGCATTAGATTTTGATAAATGATAATGTCAATTTTTCTTGAAAATTGATATGCCTACAATTGTATTTCAATCATTGAAAACTAGAAATGTTTAACATGCTTTAGTAATGTTCATTTATTTCTTATCATGCCATGTTTTATTTAAAATGACCGTTCTTGGGTTATTTTATAGACAGTTTTTATGAAGCACCTGGGTGGCATCCTATTGAGCCTGTCATCTCCAACCTTATACTATTATTTGGTGGTTCATACACATTTTATGTATTTTTATATAGTGAAACAAAGGCCTATGTAGTTAGGTGATTAGGTTTTCTATCAGCTGGATGGGTTGCTGCTGGTGAGATGGTGGGAGTCTACCCATGCTATCAAATGATGTATGCTATTATTCTTTTTTTAGTATTCTTTTTTTTGGAATTATACTAGGAGATTGTTACTAATCTAGAGTTTTTTTGTTTTAGTTATGGAATATATTTATATTCTTCTATTTATCTCTATATATAAATATATACATGTGTGTGTGTGTGCGCAATGTCGTTTTTTTGTTGGGAGAAATAATTGCCTATATTTTTTGTTTGATACATGATTGATAGTACCTAGCCTACAGGGACTGGGAATACCCTTTGAGTATGTGGATTATTGGTTCGGGTACTAGTTTGAGAGGCTATCTGGGTCGATTCAATATAATTCAATATCAAAGTTTCATGTTTTAGGGTTTTACTTATCTTGGGATGTTTGGTAGACTTAAGACTAGATTTTTTACGACTAGAGAGGTAGATTATGGGATGTGTTTGGGAAAATCATAACACGATGAGACTCATGTTTCCATGTTATATTGGGATGTATGTCTCTTGTTTTGAGTTCTTAATGTAATCTCATTTTTTTTCATAGGGGTTTTCATGATTGAACTGGGATTTATCTTTTTTTTTCTGATGATTTCAATTTTGTTTTTGCAGCAGTATGCCTATGGGACTTGTTATGTGATTTCCTCCGTAGGGTGTAGCTAATTATACATAAGGGAATTCTCTAATGGATCCAAACATTATAGATGATATTGTGCATGATGTTTTTGTTTTCTACCAGAATTTTCCATAAGTTCGAATCATATTTATTGAGGTATAGCCAGGAGCTGGATGAGACATGGATCAATCATGGCATTATTTTTGTTGTGAATTCATCATCCTTTAAAGGTATTAATGAACATCAAGAGTTAGAGGATTATACTTACAAGATTGATCAGACATTTTAATTCCTAGAAACACACAAAAATAAATAGGTAAAGTTTTTAGTGTTTAGACTTGAGGATCCTAACACACGTTAGTGGAATTACATGGTATAGGTTGATAGGAATTATGGTATTGGATTGGAAGGGTTTCAAAAAACTTTTATTTTAGAATTTTTTACCCACCTGATAATGATGGTGAAATTTATAGAGTTTCTATATTTGTAGTATGAAGATTGTTTGGTTTTGGCATACACCATTCAGTTTGATGATGAGGTTCATTTTTCACCATAGGTTGTAATGAATGACCAGATGAAATATCATAAATACCTATAGGGTTGGTACCATATATCATATTACATGTATTTATGCCGAAGTATTCATCCTATGAGGATGGAAGAGAAAAATATGGTAAGAAAGGATGGATATTCTATCCAATCTCTTCCACCTGGTGGAAGCCTCGGTGTCCCGCCCGTGAAAATGAGAAAGTTCCATGATCCTCACAAAAGTAGTGGATGGGTTATCAGTAGAAGACCTATTTGTAACATATAGTTATGGCTAGTGTTTAGCATCATAAATTTTATTAGTGTTACAAGGTCAGACATATGTAGTTTTCTTACCCTCCATCAGCAAATATGGGTAATGATCATGGAAGTTAACATTATCAGTAGAAATTTTTCAGGCAATATCTACTCAATATTTTTAAGGACAATTAACTCAAAAGGATACTATGGAATAGTTAGATTCTTAAAAGACTACGAGGATCCATCCACATACCCCTCGTGTGAAGCACCTCCACATAGTATATGTGTTCCTAGTGGAGGTAGATACGGGTCTGATGACAGTGAGAGGTACCATCATTATTGCATCCCCAATTGTGATTTCATTATTTGATACTAGTGATTCCAACTCATTTATATTTAGAACTTTTGTTGATATACTTAACATTCAAATAGAACTTATTTACTTTTTATGGAGTTAGAGACAACACTAGGGAATAGGAAAGAACATGGGTTTTTGTGTTCTTATCATGCCATATAAATATATTATAAGAAACTACTATGGTATTTTCTTATTCTTGATCTAAGTCTATTTGATGCCATAATTAATAAATATTCTCTTGTTGCTCATCGAGTTAAGTTTGATTATGATCATGGACACGTCTCATTTATTGGGGATGATGGGAGATCATATGTGTATCCAGCAAGAGTTGGATCTGAGGTCTTGCCATGAAGGACCCCCCTAATAGGGATGAAAACATTTCTTTGTTTCTGGAAAAATAGAGTTTGATGATATTTCCTATATTTTTGATCATCTCACTATATTTTGTGGTTTTCATTACATTTTTCGAGATGATTTCTTATGGATTTTTCTAGAGAGAGGGGTATATTTTACAATTTAATTGGTCCCATGTACATATCTGAAAATGAATCCTTAATATCATATGGAACCATAAGAGATGAAAGTGTTTAATATTCATTTGAAAGATCTGGTGGAAAAGAGTTTTCTTCATCCTAGTGTTTCAACTTTGGAAGACCTATATAACTCTTCAAATAAGGAAGATAGTTCAATCTAATTCAGTGTAGATTATCGAAAGTTGAATTGAGTAATAGTTAATAACATGTATCCTTTACCTCATGTGGATGATTTTTTTGATCAACTAAAAGGGGAAATGTGGTTTTTAGCGATTGATCTTCAGTCAAGGTCTCATCAAATCAGAGTTTGGGAGACTTATATAAAAATGATATCTTTTAGGAACTTGTACGGCCATTATGAATATCTTGTGATGTTGTTTGATCTAACTAACTCTCTTACAATTTCCAAGACTTTGGTGAATCAGATATTCCAACAATATCTCGAAACTTTTGTGATAGTGTTTTTAGATGATATTTCTGTTTATTCAAGATCCATGAATGATCCCACCCACTAATGAGTTTGGTTTTGGAAATATTGAAGAGTCACAATTAGTATGTAATTATTTGGATATTAAATTTATTGATTTAGCAAGTGATATTCTGATGTATTCCGATTTCGAAACATGGATTATCAGTTGGTCTTGTGAAGATATAGGTTTTTTTATGGGAAGAGCCACATAAAGTCTTCGAGATTTAGAGATTCATTGTTCTTACTAGTTATTACCGATGGTTAATCAAGTATTTCTCCAAGTTGGAATATTATGTGACTTATATTACAAATAAAGGGGTAAAATACATATGGGATGGAAAAATTTAGTCATCTATCAATGAGAGGAAAATACTTCTAATATAAGATCCATCTATGATCTTACATGAGCCAGGTAAGGGATATGTGTGTTTCAATGTTTCATGTAGCACTCATTTTGGTTGGGTTATAATGTAGGATGATAATGAGGTGGATTAAGACTATCTTCATCTTAGAACACATGAGAAGAATTAATCCATTCATTATTTTGATATTTCTGTAGTTATGTATGTGGTTATGTGTTGGAAGCATTATCTTTCTGTAGAAAGGTTCACTGTCTTTTCAAACTGTAAGAGTTTATGTTTTATATTTCCATATAATGATTTTAATATTAGTGGAATGTGGTGGTTGGAATACCATAAAATTATTAAGTTTGATATCCCATACACTATTATATGAGTGAAAGTCATTACATATTCTCTTATCAAGAATATTCCATCCCAAATTGTTCCTTAATCGAATGAAGAACGAAACCTTGTGGGGAGTTTTTCTCAGTTGCATCCAGATGCTTAGGAGGACATTTCAGTATTGTTTTTGACTAGTGTTCAATTGTATATAATATCTACATGATTATTTTATATATAATCAATATTATTATTTCAATTTTATAGTAATTCATGATACCATATATGGTGGGGAGACCGTTTCTGGTTTCTCTCTCTCTATAGATGGTATTCAATGTTTTGGGGATCAATTTTTTCCTAGAATCTACATGGAGTTTTATTTTATCTGATTTCAATAGTAATTCATTAGAAATTCATCTAGTCACTTGAAAGATATATTATGATATGCGATGATGATTCTAGTGGTCTGGAATGATGTGTGACATTGCTGCTTAAGTGTCCCACTGATACACCAGCTAGCAGATAATGGTAGACTATATGAAACCTTATGGTTTGCTTTAGCCTCTCCTAATTCTGGTTTGGAAATTAGAGGGGGTATCCATGGAATCTATTATTTGGTTTACATGGGCTCATAGAGGGAGTAATTCTATCTTTTTGGTGATTAATTTGTTGAAAAATTCAGTTAAATTTATTCTAATCAAAGACACCACAAAAGTTGATGATCTAGGTAAGCTGTATGTGTATGAATTTTTGAGGTTACATGATTTTCCATTAATTAATGTTTAGAATTAGGATCATATGGTTAATATGATTATTTTTAGAGGTATCCATGAGTTAATGGAAACTCATGATAGATTGTTCACAACTAATCATCGACAAATAGATGCTGAGATGAAGCATGCTATTTGGGTTCTAGAGTATACGCTCAATGTCTATGTCTTGGATTTTAGAAGATATTGGGATTTCCATATAGGATTGGTTTAGTTTCCTCATTATAATATTTAATATTCATGAATTAGAATGGATCCTTTCTATGATTTCTATGTCCTCTCATTAAGATCCTATCATTGTTGGGAAGTGGTGGGAGAAGAATCATTGGTGAGAATGAGTTTGTCTTGAAATCTCTCTACAATGATTCATGACGTATGTCAGTGTATGGTTATAGTTTAGATTTAGAAGAAATATTATTTGAATCAATGTGGTTAGTCCTTTGATGTTTTCTATAGGTGAATGGATTTTCTTAAAATTTTCTCCTCTATTAGGTCATCGATGACTTGGGAAATAAGGAAAGATTTCTTAGAGATTTGTTGGATCATTTGAGGTCATTAATCATCTTAGGAGGGTTTATTTTTAAGTTGTAATTTCTAGTTCATTTTAAAGGAATTCATAATGTTTTGTATGTATTGTTTCATAGGAAATTTCATATTTTACCTTATCATATTCTGATTTGGGATGAGATTGAATTAGATCCAGATGTTTCTATTGTAGAGCATCCAATAGAGACCATGAAATCTAGAGTGAATGTCTTAGGAGGTAATTATATTCTATTGTTAAGAGTGTTATGATAAAACAAATTAGATACCCATGATACCTGAGAGTGTGATTCATTGATGAGGGATTAGTGGCCTAACCTCTTTACCAGAAATTATTCTTTGACATGACTTCTTAGGGATGAAATGTCTTATAGTGGGGAGATTGTAACATCCTGTTACCATCATTTTGGATTCCCTACACTTTTCGTGTATTCTTCATTAAATGGCTACATCCCGAGACTGCTAAGGATAGAGAGAAATTGATGGGGGGAAATGAAATAAATTTTGGGGATGGATTTTTTTAATTAACGGAGTCCATGTATAAACGTGTTAATGGATTTTTGGGGTTCATCCAAAGTTCAGAGAATACCTGATGTATTTTGAGTATTTTTATAAGAAACTAGAGTTATATGCTATATATTGGGAAATTAAATGACATTTAAGGGGGTTACATAACATGTTCATGGTCTCCCAATATAGGTTATGATCTACTTACATGTTGTGAAAGTGGTACATTCCATTTAATGGTTAAAGTATGTGAAATAATAAATGGTCGTTTTTTCATAAAAAGGCAATGAGGTTTTCAGTATAAATAAGTTTCATTGACTGAACTATGTGTAAAATGGTTACACATCATGTAATTATCACATGGTATTATTTTAGGATACTATGTAGGATATAATTTTATTCATTATCTCAAATATATCATATCTCTTGACCCATCTCACTTCTCAAATGATTTTTGGAGACTCCATTCGATCCAGATTGATATGTCTCATGATTGATCATTATTACGGTAGGTTTGAGTCTGTATAGGAAAATATATTGTGTGATATTTCTTTGGGGGTTGTTTTCTTTATTGAGTATGGTGAGGGGGGGATTAATTAGGTATATTTTGTTTCCTCTTTTCCACGAACCCTTTTCTTAAATTAGAGAAATTATGAGATATGTAGATTGAATGAATGTCCTCTATGGTTATTATTGTGTTCTGGATTTGGTGGATCATTCATGGGTGTGAGTGAACCTGAGTATTTTGGTAACTGGTTCCATCTAAATAGTATGTTTATGAACTATATTTCTCTTATTTCTGTAAATTAATTTATTAATAATTTTGGCATTATTTTGTGTGTGTGTGTAAATGAATTTGTGAAAAAAAGAAGGGTTTTACCTTATTTTTGGATAATGGAAGGGGGGGGGGGAATTCATTGAATTAATATGATTTATGAAATAAAGCATATGGGAATCCTTAGGTGCATAGGTTGATGGTTAATCTTTGGCACATCATCCATATTACCATCTAGAGTTTAGCTCAGGGTGATTTTCCCTATTCCAAAGGCCTGTCTTTCTAAGGAATTATTTTGATGTTGTTGGGGGGGGGATAGTAATGGGGTACTCCTCTGCTCTGTAGTCATGTGTTCTAGGGAGTTGTTGTCCACTTTTCATTGTTGTGGTGAAAGTATTCTATTATACTAACCTATATAGTTCCATGGAATGATTTATCTGTGATTATCATTGTACTATTTGGATTGTGATTTTTATGCATTTGATTTTGATAGAATATAACGGAAATGATTATTTAAATAGATATACCGTACACTATTTTGAAACTTTGGAAATAGGGAATTATTTACCATGTTTTGATAAAACTAATTTACCACTTATCATGCCATGTTTTATTTAAAATGAGAATACATTGGTTATTGTATAAGGCCCCAACCTTAAACCTTACTTAAAATTGAATTAAATGAATAATTCACATTGAGGATCTTTTCAGATTTAGAGTTTTATAGAATTAGGACATAACTATTACATCTCAAAAGATTACAAAGTAGTCTCTTCTACTAAATTTCCATAAAATAAAAACTCTTAAAAAGAAACATGTCCAGTTTCATGTTTTAGGTAGCATGACTTTCCCTTGATCCCATCCTTGACCCTATTCCACGCTAAGTCCTGTGAAAACCATTTCAAAAACTTGGGATGAGCATAAAAACTCAGCAAGGGATACACAAAGAATAAAAACTGTTAGTTTATCAAAACAAAAATTAATCCATGTATACTTTATCAAAGTAATACTTTTCACCTTAATGAAGTAGTAAAAACTCTTCACTAAATAAGATATCATTACATACCTTTTTGTAACCAAAGGATTACCATAAAACCCATATAAAGAACACATAACATATATAAAGGTAACTTGGGACATAAACATACATAAGTGGAATAACCATACGGTCGACTCCCACACATATCACTTAATGGAATAGCCATACGGCCAATTTCCATACATACTTAATGGAATAGCCATACGGCGGACTTCCATACCCAATGCATTGGAGGTTATAACGTAACCACCCGTCCTGGTATTCACGGCACCACCCGTCATAATGTCCAAGTACCATTATAAAATCATAACACATAAAACCAACATAAAGGAATGATAACATTTCCACATTTCAATCACAATATATCATTTAAATATATTGATATAATATAATCCTTTACCAAAAACATTTTCAATACCGAAATACAAAAAAAAGTATATGGTATTTATTTTATTTTAAAAACATTATGGCTTGTTGAGGAAGCCAAAGTAAAATAATTCTCGCGGCGGCAGAAAAGGACGTTGTTGCCGCATACGTTAAAAGAAAAATTCCTTTTTGTTGTCTTGTAAAATGATTCGTAGAAAAAGATTCCTTTTGTATAAATGTAAACGTCAAAGGGGTTTATACACCGTATAAAAGAAAGTTGTGTATAAAACGAAATATGCCTCAATGAGATGAGATTGAGACGAAGTCCCTTACAAAGACGGTATCCTTGTTTTAAGGATAAATCAATTACATAATTATGTGTGACAAATGAAGACACCAAATATAAGTGGATATTAAGTGTAAACCAATCAGAGGTTATTCACACATATTCATAGAACAACATATTCAAGGAGTACAAGTTTATCCCAAAGAATCAAATTTGGGCTAAGAAGTTCCCTTGCAAAAATTTGACAGCCTAACAACGTCACCTCAAAAATTCAGAAAATGAGTTGATGAGAGATAAAAACGGGATCTCATAACTTGGACATAAAATTTACATTAATCAGGATATAGAAGAACATATCCCAACATAATAGTATGTGAATTAAAATACATAACAAACGAAGTCTTTTAAAAAAAAGATGGTGAAAGGTTCCCTTACCGACTTGGGTAACTTTCGAAAAGTTAACCCCATTGAAGAAGTGTCATACAATGAATATGTAAATACCCATAAATGGAATTATATTACAAAAGGAATGTAATAGTGGGCAGTACATAAACCACTCATAGAAAATTGTGGCAAATGTAGCATAAATCTCACGGGAATAAAAGTGGGTTGAAAAATCTCTTACGAAAACTCGGCAGCCTAACGGCGCCACTTAAAACTTCCAAAATGGATTGATGAGAGGAAATAGGGTCTCTCATCACATCAACATAATGTTTATAGAAAGAGGAATATAAAATAACATCCCAATAATAAGAAATATGAGCTTTAGAAGGAATGACATAAAAGAGTGTACTTAAAAAAAAGGGGAGTAAGATCCCTTACCTCATGTCCGAATTGACTCGATCGTTCTTTAACGTCCTGAATAATAAACTTGAGTTAATTTCTACTTGTTTAAGAACCTTTTTAAAGTTCATTATTCCTTCTATATCACTTATTGTCATCTTATAAACATTATGTAACCATTTAAGTTAATAATGTTTATTTTGTCGATATTTGGTTCTTAAGTCAAAAATGGAATTCTTACAATTACATGTTGTTCGTGTGGTCAAAGGTTATTTATACCCAGAATGGTATTCATGATGTAGATATCATATATGTCATATATATCCAGTACATTCATGCATTTATAATATTAAATAATCATTTAGAGGTAAGAAATGAAATGCACCGTTCATGGAGATGGTAAGTCGTACGTACGCATGAACGCTACTTTCATTTCTATTTCGTATTTTATAGAATGGAATCATAATGATATAAAGGTATATTATAATTCAAGTATAATATCATATATAATATCATAGTTTCATCCTTTATATGTCCAACATATGGTATTTAACGAATCAACTCACTTTAAGGGGGAGGTAGTCCGCACTTCTTTAAATGAAGATATCGCGTTTACCCATAATGGAAACCATAAAGGTATGAACAAAATGAAAAATAAATAAGCTTAAGGAAAACATAAACATATTATATATCATATATAAATATAGTGACATCTTAATGTCCACCTTTGAAGGTGTTAAAAGAATGTTGAACAATCATCGTTTCGGGAGGCATAAATTCACCATCCACGGAAACAGTATGTTCGTTAACCATTAGATGTAGATGTGTGTAAGTGTAGATCGAATACTTCTTATAACAACATCCTAGTATATTTAAGATACTGTAGTTGTTACAAAAGAAATTAATAAAAAGGGTTTAGGGGGTTGGAGAAGCAAAATAAAACAACGGACTCAAGTGAAGACTTTACCTTAAAATCGGGTAACTCTCTTTAGTTTGAGATGAAAGGCTTCCTTGGGAAGTATTCTTCCCAAAGTGAGGCTTGAAGGAGTAAGGGAGGGAAGTGGAGAGACAAAATGGGCAGGGGTTTGCCGAGCCAAATGCTTTGGGAGTTTGAGAAAAGAGGTAGAGGTGGGGGCCTTTTATAAGAGGAGAGGAGGGGCACTTTTGGAAAGTAAGAAATATTACTTTATTTGAAATTTTGTTTCGGTTTTAAAAGATCCTACATTGCTATAATTCGTGTATAAGGTGATAAGGGTTCGCAATCCACCCATCCAATAAGTTTTGGACTTGTGTCGGTCATAGAGATTACATTATCTTCTCATTTTATTTAAATCGTCAGATAATGATGTCATCGCTGCATCATTATGATGTCACAAATAATTTCATTCATTTAATGTCTAAAAATAATAAAAAAATTACTATGATGTAGGAAATCTTTTTAGCTTTTTAATGACTAATTATAATAAAAAAATCTGACTAGTATAACCGCACTTAACAATTGTTTTAGTAAAACATATCATGTTTGTGTCATTTTTACTTTTACATTAAATAAAAAGTTATTTATGTCATTTCCCAACCAAAGTAGCTCCATGGGGTCCCCAAGTTGACCCATGGCTTTTCTTGGTTAGACATCACACATCCAATGTGGTTAGGACATGTGTCAAGTTAATTTAATATTATTGAAACATTATTTTTACCTTAAACTACACTAATTACCTCTAATCGGGATTAAAACTTAATAAGTTACTATTCACCAAAAAAATTATTTTTATCCCATTGAACCACATTTTACTTCTTAATGACAACCATGTATGTCGGATTTTTGAAATTCAAAACACAAAGATGGAAAAATTTCATTTAAACAGAAAAATCAGTTTTTATAAGTACCACTTAGTTGTTTCACTATTCATCAAAAATTGATGTTTTTCAGAAAAATCCCAAAAATTCACCATAAGCTATATTTGATATTCCGAACTCAAAAATGAAGTCTATTTTACAAAATTCAAAACATATAAGTCAGATTAATTAATTTAATAATTAATTCCCGCTGTCAAAGCAAATAGCGTGTTTTTATGAAGCAATAAGTATCAAAAGATTGACAGTAGTTTAAGTCTGATTTCAAAGTGAAATTAATTCCAACGACCACTATTGAATTTAATGGTAAAAATATATTCTAATTCGACTTTAAAACAAATTCAAAAGATAATCTAATCATATAAATAAATTAGATTAAAAAGAGTTTTTGAATTAAAATACAACATTTTACACTATTCATTGAAAAAATGAACTTTATCGGAAAGATACCAAAAATTTACACAAAGTAAATTTTGATGTCCTGATTCATAAGAAGAGTATTATTTGGTCCAATAGAATGTATAAGAGAAAACAAAACTATATTTAATGACGGTTCACCATCAAAAGGCGATAAGTGAACCTTTAGTGAAAACTAGGGCATATACGCCTAAAATTGAATTCTTTTCGTATTTTAAGCCTTTATCTTTTATTGGATAAATGTAAAAAATTTAAAAAACATATATAATCATATTTTAGTTATTTCTATCCATTCCCACCAATACAACGTCTACATGTTAACTACCATTGAAAATAATATTATTTTATTATTAGAGTGCAACGTAAGATTCCCAAGAAACTCGTTGTTGCGTGTTGGGTACGCCATCTAGCATAGCGTCCCCGTTAAAGTCATATTAATAATTTATTCAAAAATATGGATAAATATGAAAATGTAAAATTCTTTATTTACATGGGGTGTTACATCCTTCCCCCCTTTTGGGAATTGCGTCCTCGCAATTTTAAAATTGCGCTTGGAAACATCCTTGAAAGTCCCACATCGGAGCAAGAGTCGGTAAAAAAATCACTTTAAAATAAAGAAAGATAAGTACAAAGGTCACCCGAGTTAACCCATACTAGGATTCCAAGTATGAAAATATGGACATGGAGGAGAAAACATAGGGTCATGTTCTGATGAAGAGTGATAGAAAACATGTTTAGGAGAAAGTTAACCATGAGAAAATCACAAACTTGTGATGGGTTAAACGGTATTCGATTCCCCAATAGGAAAAGTTAATAGAAAACATTTTTGTTTTAAGCTACTTTTTATTGAGGAAATTATTCATAAGGAAACATAATCACTTATCAATATGACTTTCAACTTTTATTAGATTCCTTACACAAACTCATATTTTCTCCAAAAGACGAGTATTTTGGAAGACTTGTTCACATTAAGAGTACTATAATCAACTTCTAGAGAATCACCTAATCCACCAAAGAGAACTATATACTTCCCATGTATTTAGGCTTTAACCAAAACAAAAACCAAAAACGTTAGTACAAGGTTAGATATTCCAGAAAAGGATAACCCTTTAAAAAGAAAATCTACGCTTAATCTCCAAAATTTGTCCAACAAAACCCATAGTTCAACGAGGGCCATTAGATAAACAATTTGTCCATAAAATTCTTCAAAGTAAACCAATCTAAGATTGAAACCCAAATATTCGAAGGATTTAGTCACATAGTCTTCCAAGTTAAATCGTAACATTTATCTCCAAACAACATCAGTTGCTCCTAAAGTCTCGTATTGAAAAGTAATTAACCTAATCACATATCCTGCATGATAGGTTAATGATTTTCATAAATAACCTAAAATCAACATACTCTTAATTCATAAAATCATATAACTAAAAAAAGAATCAGTCAAACTAACCAGGGACTTTACGTAGTCTAGTGGTAGGCGATAAATACCAGTCGCACTTTTGGTTGTGGGTTCGATTCTCGTGGCATTGGCCGACGCGATGGGTTGTCACACGGTCTGCGTGTTGTCCATTTTTCAAAACTATATAATTCTTAAAACATTCCCCAAAATGAGATAAAATCTTCAGGAATAATCATAACATATTTTAACCTCAAGTTTATCTCATTCCTTTCATTTTCCATCATATCATAGAGTTACCCATAATTACCTAAAAAGTAAGGATCATATAAACTCTAATGGTTACCTTTATAATTATTACCTGAACTTCCACATGGATTGGTCATCTCGTACATGACGAATTAAAGATCATACCAAGGTTCAAGTGGTTGATCATGACTCCTTGATAGTTGGTTTAGAACAACCACGAGTTTCCTCATTGAATCCCCCATTTTATCTAGTATCTTAATCATAGAACCACCACAGTTTCCTTCAAACCTGTAGTCTCTTTGGTGCCTGCTAGATCCATCCATTCACTAAAAATAGAAATGTCAGTGTGAGTATATCAACAAAACCATCATGTACTAATGAGTAATGTAAACACTAAGATACACTTACTCATTCACTTTATCGAAAACTAGGACTCTTTTTGAAATCCTAACCATTATGGTAATGTCACTTATGCTTAAAGAATACCCTAACCTCAAAAGTTATCTAAACCGACCTTTGATACCAACTAAAAGGCCCCAGCCTTAAACCTTACTTCAAATTGAATTAAATGAATAATTCACATTGAGGATCTTTTCAGGTTTAGTGTTTTAGAGAATTAGGACATAACTATTACATATCAAAAGATTACAAAGTAGTCTCTTCTACTAAATTTACATAAAATAAAAACTCTTAAAAAGAAACATGTCCAGTTTCATGTTTTAGGTAGCATGACTTTCCCTTGATCCCATCCTTGAGCCTATTCCATGCTAAGTCATGTGAAAAACATTTCAAAAACTTGGGATGAGCATAAAAACTCAGTAAGGGATACACAAAGAATAAAAACTGTTAGTTTATCAAAACAAAAAGTGAACCATGTATACTTTATCAAAGTAATACTTTTCACCTTTATGAAGTAGTAAAAACTCTTCACTGAATAAAATATCATCACTTACCTTTTTGTAACCAAAGGATTACCATAAAACTCATATAAAGAACACATATCATATATAATGGTAACTTGGGACATAAACATACTTAAGTGGAATAACCATACGGTCGACTCCCACACATATCACTTAATGGAATAGCCATACGACCAATTTTCATACATAATTAATGGAATAGCCATACGGCCGACTTCCATACCCAATGCATTGGAGGTTATAACGTAACCACCTGTCCTGGTATTCACGGCACCACCCATCATAATGTTCAAGTACCATTATAAAATCATAACACATAAAACCAACATAATGGAATGATAACATTTCCACATTTCAATCACAATATATCATTTAAATATATTTACATAATATAATCCTTTATAAAAAACATTTTCAATACCGAAATACAAAAAAAGTATATGGTATTTATTTTATTTTAAAAACATTATGGCTTGCTGAGGAAGCCAAAGTCAAATAATACCCGCGGCGGCGGAAAAGGTCATTGTTGCCGCGTACGTTAAAAGAAACATTCCATTTTTTCGTCTTGTAAAACGCTTCGTAGAAAAAGATTCCTTTTGTATAAAAGTAAAAGTCAAAGGGGTTTATACACCGTATAAAAGAAAGTTGTGTATAAAACAAAATATGCCTCAATGAGAGGAGATTGAGACGAAGTCCCTTACAAAGACGGTATCCTTGGTTTAAGGATAAATCAATTACATAATTATGTGTGGAAAAAGAATACACCAAATATAAGTGGATATGAAGTGTAAAACAATCATAGGTTATTCACACATATTCATAGAACAACATATTCAAGGAGTACAAGTTTATCCCAAAGAATCAAATTTGGGCTAAGAAGTTCCCTTGCAAAAATTTGACAGCCTAACGACGTCACTTAAAAAATTCAGAAAATGAGTTGATGAGAGATAAAAAGGGGATCTCATCACATGGACATAAAATTTAATTTAATCAGGATATAGAAGAACATATCCCAACATAATAGTATGTGAATTAAAAGACATAACAAACGAAGTCTTTTAAAAATAGGAGGGTGAAAGGTTCCCTTACCGACTTGGGTAACTTTCGAAAAGTACACCCCATTGAAAAAGTGTCATACAATGAATATGTAAATACACATAAATGGAATTATATTACAAAATGAGTGTAATAGTGGGAAGTACATAGACCACTCAAAGGAAATTGTGGCAAATGAAGCATAAATCTCACGGGAATCAAAAGTGGGATGAAAAATCTCTTATGAAAACTCGGCAGCCTAACGACGCCACTTAAAACATCCAAAATGGATTGATGAGAGGAAATAGGGTCTCTCATCACATAAACATAATGTTTACAGAAAGAGGAATATAATATAACATCCCAATAACAAGAAAGATGAGCTTTATAAGGAATGACATAAAAGAGTCTACTTAAAAAAAGCGGAGTAAGATCCCTTACCTCGGGTCCGACTTGACTCGATCGTTCATTAACGTCCTGAATAATAAACATGAGTTAATTTCGAATTGATTAAGAACATTTTTAAAGTTCATTATTCCTTCTATATCACTTATTGTCATGTTATAAACATTATGTAACCATTTAAGTTAATAATGTTTGTTTTGTCGATATTTGGTTCTTAAGTCGAAAATGGACTTCTTACAATTACATGTTGTTCGTGTGGTCAAAGGTTCTTTATATCCAGAATGGTATTCATTATGTAGATATCATATATGTCATATATATCCAGTACATGCATGCATTTATAATATTACATAATCATTTAGAGGTAAGAAATGAAATGCACCGTTCATGGAGACGGTAAGCCGTACGTACACATGAACGCTACTTTCATTTCTATTTTGTATTTTATAGAATGGAATCATAATTATATAAAGGTATATTATAATTACAGTATAATATCATATATAATATCATAGTTCCATCCTTTATATGTCCCACATATGGTATTTAACGAATCAACACACTTTAAGGGGGTGGTAGTCCGGACTTCCTTAAATGAAGATATCACGTTTACCCATAATGGAAACCATAAAGGTATGAACAAAATGAAAAATACAGAATATTAAGGAAAACATAAACATATTATATATCATATATAAATATATTTAAATCTTAATGGCCACCTTTTAAGGTGTTAAAAGAATGTTGAACAATCATCGTTTCGGGAGGCATAAATTCACCATCCACGAAAACAGTATGTTCGTTAACCATTAGATATAGATGTGTGTAAGTGTAGCTCGAATACTTCTTATAACAACATCCTAGTATATTGAAGATACTGTAGTTGTTACAAAACAAATTAATAAAAAGGGTTTAGGGGGTTGGAGAAGCAAAATAAAACAATGGACTCAAGTGAAGACTTTACCTTAAAATCGGGTAACTCCCTTTGGTTTGAGCTCAAAGGATTCCTTGGGAAGTCTTCTGCCCCAAGTGAGGCTTCAAGGAGTAAGGTAGGTAAGGGGAGAGACAATATGGGCAGGGGTTTGCTTTTCCAAATGCTTTGGGAGTGTGGTAAAAGAGGTAAAGGTGGGGGCCTTTTATAAGAGTAGAGGATGGGAACTTTTGGAAAGTAAGAAATATTACTTTATTTGAAAATGTGTTTCGGTTTTAAAAGGTCCCAAATTTCTATACATTGTGTATAAAGTGATAAGGGTTCGAAATCCAACCATAAAATATGTTTTGGACATGTTTTGGTCATAGATTTTACATTGTCATCTCATTTTATTTAAATCGTCAGATAATGATGTCATCGCTGCATCATTATGATGTCACAAATAATTTAATTTATTTAATGTCTAAAAATTATAAAAAAATTACTATGATGTAGGAAATATTTTTAGCTTTCCAATGAATATTTATAATAAAAAATATGACTTGTATAATCCCACTTAAAAATTGTTTTAGTAAAACATATCATGTTTGTGTCATTTTTACTTTTACATTAAATAAAAAGTTATTTATGTCATTTCCCAACCAAAGTGGCTTCATGGGGTCCCCAAGTTGACCCATGGATTGTCTTGGTCGGCCATCACACATAAAATGTGGTTATGACATGTGTCAAGTTAATTTCATATTATTAAAACTTTATTTTTACCTTAATCTACACTAATTATCTCTAATCACGATTAAAACTTAATAAATTACTATTCACCAAAAAAATTAATTTTATCCCATTGAACCACATTTTACTTCTTAATGACAACCATGTATGTCGGATTTTTGAAATTCAAAACACAAAGATGGCAAAATTTCATTTAAACGGAAAAATCAGTTTTTATAAGTACCACTTAGTGGTTTCACTATTCATCAAAATTGAAGTTTTTCAGAAAAATCCCAAAAATTCACCATAAGCTATATTTGATATTCCGAATTCAAAAATGAAGTCTATTTTACAAAATTCAAAACATATAAGTCAGATTAATTAATTTAATAATTAATTCCCGCTGTCAAAGCAAATAGAGTGTTTTTATGAAGCAATAAGTATCAAAAGATTGACACTAGTTTAAGTCTGATTTCAAAGTGAAATTAATTCCAACGACCACTATTGGATTTAATGGTAAAAATATATTCTAATTAAAAATTAAAACCAATTCAAAAGATAATCTAATCATATAAATAAATTAGATTAAAAAGAGGTTTTGAATTAAAATACAACATTTTACACTATTCATTGAAAAAATGAACTTTATCGGAACGATACCAAAAATTTACACAAAGTAAATTTTGATGTCCCGATTCTTAAGAAGAGTTTTATATTGTCCAATAGAATGTATAAGAGTGAAAAAAAATATATTTAATGACGGTTCACCATCAACAGGCGATAAGTGAACCTTTAGTGTAAACTAGGGCATATATGCCAAAAATTGAATTCTTTTCGTATTTTAAGCCTTTATCTTTTATTGGATAAATGTAAAAAGATTTAAAAAACATATATAATCATATTTTAGTTATTTGTATCCATTCCCGCCAATACAACGGCTACATGTTAACTACCATTTAAAATAATATTATTTTATTATTAGTGTGCAACGTAAGATTCCCAAGAAACTCGTTGTTGCCTGTTGGGTACGCCATCGAGCATAGCGTCCCCTTTAAAGTAATATTAATACTTTATTCACAAATATGGATAAATATGAAAATCTCATATTCTTTATTTACCTGGGGTGTTACATATTGTATGGAGACATCCTATTGAACACCTAGGTAGTATCTTAATGATCTTCTCATCTCACACCCTCCACACTTATTCACTGGTGCGTAGACCTTTGTATGTCTTTCAATTGAAGTAAATGAAAGGTTCCATAGTAACGTGGAGTTGTTTTCTATCTACTGGATGGGTATCTCGAAGTGATATTATGGTATTCTATCGAAAATATCACCTGGATAAGATGGTTTTCTTGATATAATATTCCTTTTTTTGGACTAATACTTGGAGATTATTTCTACCCTCTAGTTTCTTCGTTTATTTTTTGGATTATATTTATCTTCCATCATTTATCTCTATCATGTATATATGTGTGTGTGTGTGTGTTCAATGTATTTGTTTCAATTTGGGATAAATCATTCCCTATGGAATTTTCTTGATAATTGAGTGATAGTCACTAGCCCATGGGGATTTGGAACGCCCTTCGGGTATATTGCATGTCGCATTGGTTACCAGTTTGAGAGGTTATTTTTTTCGGTTCGTTATAGATGGGATCACCCAATTCAAGGATAATTATGGATATTTGAATTATTATTAATTATTATTTTATTAGCATGAAATAAAATCCCTTAACAAAATAAGGTAAAATATGATGACTATTTTTACTATAACAAAATAGACCAACTTCACAAAGAAGATATTTCAAAAATTAATTCCATTTTTACTGTAGTTACTAAAAATGAATTGAAATAAGGAACATTTATAGACCCAGTCTTAATGTACATAGAAACTAAATAATTTTTTTATAATACATAAAACATTTCAGTAATATATTCCCAAATACAATATTAGTTTAGTGCATTTGGAACATGGAAATGTAAACACTGATACATGAATGAGCTAAATTATCACTATCTAGCTTGTTAATGACTAGAACCCATCTAAGAAACATTATACATAATACATTTCATCATAAAATAAGGATGGTAACATAAAAATTCGTGAGCACAGATGATCAATAAGGGTAAAAAAGGAGAAATGTAATTCTAAACATGATCATGGGGGGTATGAGAACATTATAATAAAATTATAATATCATACCATACATATCAATGATAAAAAACATGTATCATGGTATACTTATTTTCAGTTAATAAGACATGAATCATAAGTGCATCAAGAGAATAATCCTTAAAAGAATAATATATTAGTATGTCGTAGGGATTTTGTCATACAGATATGTATATAGAGTATTCTGTCAAGGATACTAACTAGGACCTTTATATCATTATAGGACCGAGCTATTAACACATGTACATGCTTCAGGCTTGGGTAAACAACCCATGCACTATCTTATTTTTTTGTCTTCGGATACAAACCACATATTTTTGGGTCTGGCCTACAACCTGTGTACTCTCATACATTTAGGATTATGCTATAACCTGTGTACCTACTTATTTGATGGATTGAACTATAAACTCTATACCTTATTATTTTTGGTCTTCTGATATAACTCATGTACCATTTGAGTTCAAGTAATATTTATCATTACTCAATGCATTGGTGGGATATATAGGTCCCTCCCACAGCATAATTAAATCATACATACATGTCCTAAAAGACTATATACATTCGTCGACATAAACTCTAAAATGAAATGGGTTTTACAAATATTCCATCATATCATTACCTATGGAAAAGATATAGGTCTCATAATAATTTCATAAAATAATATACCATGCAAAGAAGCTGATTTCATGAGAAAATAACTCGTGGAAGCGAAATGGGTGTCATAAACATCATTCCATCAAAATAAAAACTATTCATGAAACAAATGATATGTATTCATGGATGATATCCCCATTAAATAATTAACTATAACAATGTATTTCATCTTATATAGAGAAGTATTTTTAAATATCACTTGAAACACATCCTAATAAAGATATCCTTTCTTTGAACATCCTTTTCTAAATGTATGACTTGAAATAATTTGAAAACACTTTTCTATAAAAATAAAATTATGAAAAATATAAAAAAATCATTTAAAATCATTTAAAACACTTATTAAATATATAATATTTTTTAAAACCAATTTATTTGAAAGAATATTTAAATTCAATAAATATTACAAAATATTAGGATTTTTTTAATAAAAATGAACTAGAAAAATTATAAACTTTATTTTAAGTAAATGACAGTCCTGAAGGTGGGTAAGTCCATACATGACGAACAATCCTTTTTGACATTAAAATTTTATAAAAAATACTTGATTAGAAAAAAATAAGAAGATTACTTTTAAACATGTTTTTAATGAATTTAATAAATGGGTAATAGTTTCTTTTAAAACACATAAGATAATAGTAAAAAAAATTGAAAACCATTAATTAAACCATGGTTTTTAAAAATCATATATTTTTGACCGAATGGAAAAATAATGTTTGATTTTCTTAAAAACATGTTATTAATTATCATATGTGATAGATGTCTAAAAAAATTGTAAAATTACTTGAACAATATTTGAATAAACATATATTAATAATATTCATGAGATTTATTGAGATATGAATCATAATATTTCATCAATAGAAACATAATCATAAACAATCTTGATAAACAATGTGATTTTAGTAATAAACTGTTACCACATTGGTAGAATCGAATCATAATATAATGGAAATAATAAAATTAAATATGGATTGAAATATCATTAAATTAATTATATCCATGATATAACTTTTCAAAGGAATTATATACACATTATAGAAAAATCTCGGTGTATAACATGGCATCTGTCTCATAGAAGGAAAATTGAGACAAAATTACATTACCGATTTGGTACATTTTGGAACATAAACCCCATGAAATAATGATGCTAAAATGGATATGTAAATAACCATAAATTAAATTATAATAATCATATAATATTTAAATGGGATTTATACACACCACATTTAAGAAATATGAGGTGAACATGTATTATGCCTCACATAAAATAAAAGTGTGACGACAAAACCCTTACTACATGAGTAATATTAGAATCAAGTTCCCCATGAAATAATAGAATCATTTAATTTATTTAGTATCATTAAATATATGAAATATATGATATATCATGTAATAGTTTAGTATATACATAAGAAAAAATAAGTGACTGGTTAATATGGCATGTATATCACGGAAATAAGAAGTGAGATGAAATTCCCTTACATTAAGTATTGACTTTATTTGGACATGTTAAAACCTCCTATATAATAAATATAATTTTATTATAAATCTACCACATAACCATATTATTATGTATAATACCATATAATATTAACTTATGACTTTATATTACCGGTTTATTAACAATTTTATGTTAATGTAATGTTTCGGGTAACAATTGATTTCTTTATCATATGTGTTTTGACTTGTTATTTTTAATCCTCTTACTTTGATCATGATTTACATATTTGTAGAATTTAAACCATGATTTTTATATCATCTATATAAATTATATAAATTATATAAATATTTATATTAATATATAAAATATATAAATATTAAATGAAATACATCGTCCATGGAGGTAGTTGGACCTACCTACGCATAAACGCTGCATCCGTTTTATTATCTAATAAAATGAAAGAAAGTAAATGGAATATATGAATATATATATATATATAATATCATTAAATTATAAATATTATTTCATATATATCATATATATATTTATTAATATCATCCTTAATATATTCCATGTAATGTGTGAACAAATCACATAGCTTTGAGGAGGAGGTAGTCCACATTTCGACAAACGATGTTGTTATATTTTAAAAAAATGGAAAGAGTGAAAGTAATAATTATATCATAAATAAAAGAGTATAAATATATAATAAAAATCATATATATATATATATAATATAAAAATAAACTTTCCATAATTTCCAACCATGAGAGGTGGAAATGGAAAAACAAACCACATCGTTTTGTGCGGTCGTAATTAACCGTACACAAAAAACTGTAATATCTTTCCTCAATTAGATGGAAGTGTGTGTACATGTGGGAAAACCCCATAGAATAAAAAAATATCTATATATTTATGATAATATGGTTAATATTTATATATGGAATAAGAATAATTGAGGTGGTTGAGAATGAAAACAAAACATAGGAGCTTGAGGAAGGATGTTACCTCTTCTTTGGGTAACTCCTTTTGGTTTACACCAAAGGAATTCCTTGTATGGATTTATTCCCAATGTAAGTATTAATAGATTAAGGTAATTATTTTCTCAGATAATTATATCATTTTTTTTCTGAGAAAAATGGATTGAGAGATGTGAATAAGTGGGAGGGGTGAGTGCTTTTTTATAGTAGGGGGAGAAGTGACATTCTTGTAAATTTTGGAAAAGGGAATTCTACCAACGTTTTTCCCATGATAAGTGGATATAATAATAGACAAAATTTGATAAAAGTTATTATATGATCTAAATGAGTCCATAAAATGGATTTTGTAAAAGGTTCTAGGTCATTTTTTCCTTATGATTATGGTTTAGACCCTTTGTTAAGCTAATTTTCCTCTTAATCGTTGTAAATAATTTTAATTAAATTCACTAATATTTTGGTGAAAATCTAAGTAAACATTATACAACATTATAAATTTTTATGATTGAAAATATTTAATCTATTTTTTTTCAAATTTTAACCACATAAATGGAATAAATTAATTTAAAATTAATCTCGCAGACGAGATGATAATGCACGGATTTAAACTAAAAAATGTTAAAAAGATTACAATGTTTTTATATATAAATTCAAAATGATGATAATATAAATGAAATAAATATTATTAATTTATTTATAATTTATATAATTGAACTTTAAAACCAATTACATATATAAATTATCTTTCAAAATAAATTAGGTAAAAATAAAGTTTTGAGTTAAAATACCGTATTTTTCATTATTCATCAAAAAATGAAATATCACTAAAGAAAAATGAAAATTAAACCTAAACTATTTTTTGTTTATATATTACAAATGATGTATATTTTGACTAATAACATTTATTTAAGCTCTAAAATATATAATTATTATAGGTTCTCCATTAAGAGGAGCTAAAAATTCTTTTTTAATAAAATATAGGTTTTTTATGTGTAATATTTGGTTTGTTCTTATCTTATGCCTATCAAATATATTAGATGAATGTACAAATATATTTTATTGAATTTAAAAAATATATATTTCCATAATAACTCTAACGAAAAGTAATTAATTTAATTTATTAGGATAAAATTCCTTTGTTAGTATAAAAGTAGTTTCTAAAAAACATTTCATTTATATTCATTTAGTTCTTATATTCATTTCTAATTAATTAATAACCAATGAATTAAATGATGTATTTTCATAAGATATTTAATCCCATTCATAAACTTTTACTTACTGTCTAGATTATATCTTATCATATTAGATAATAATATTTATAATAATATATTTTTTTCTATAAAACTCAGTCTTGCATGTTACGAAAGACATCATGGAGAGTAAGTATTGTGTGAAATATAAGATAACCTTAGTTTTTCGTGTAGATCATGATAAAAAATATGTTGCGTGTAGTGAAAAATGAAATTGGTCTTTAATATAACTCATGAAAAACCTCCTGTGTTAATATAAAAAATGAATTTTCAATATAGCGCGAAATGATATATAATGAAAAAGATTTAATTAATTCAAAAAAGGTTCACAATATATCCGGGTGCTACATTTTACCCAACTTATATTTAATTTTACCGTAAAAATTAATCAGAGTTATTAAAAGTTTAATACTTGAATGTTCCTATCATAGAAACACACAAAATAAAAATTAATACTCAAACATCCTTTAAAAATTTAATGTTGGAACGATAATGGTCAACCAAAGTAACTAACAACTAGTTTCACGCATAGGAGATCATAGGAATGAAGTGAAAACATGAAAATAGAAGATAGATCTGATTTTCTTGTTATGATGGAGGGTTTAGAGAACATAGTTCAATAAAAGTTAACTATCAGAAATGCATAAATCTATGATGATCTAAGTGTCCATTTGATTGATCAGAAATGAAGGTACTTGGATAAGGTTTTTGGTTTCAAGGTCCTTTTTCCTAATGTTTAAGAAATTTTAAAAGAAGATATACTTAATTAAATTGTTTTCCTTTTTATACGCACAATACCACACTTTATTTGTGTCTTTCTTGATTTTCACTTCATATCGTACTCTAAGAAATGAAGGTGAGTTTTTCATTCCTCAAGTACTAAAAGATCATGAGATCCATAATAATTCATCCCATATGAATTTAGTTTCCATCAAAACTAAGGGTTTAGAACATGTTATCCAATATTCATAAATATTAATGTGGTGATATAATACATTAATCTCACAAACATCATTTGATGTTCACCCTAAACATACCATATATAGTTAACCTTATTACCCATACAAACGATGAAAATGAAAAAAAATAATAAGGTCATGAGATCAGATTTACATTGACATCCCATATATTCAAAAGTAGATATTGTTTGTAACAATCCAAAAATGTGAATACCCACATCGTATATTCCCATTAAACATGGTAATAACTTGGATTAAGATAAATCCTTATGGAAATCATGCTTTCTTCATTATTCTGAAGATTACAATATATATTCCATAAATCCAAGAATTTGTAAATGTTATCCATGATAACATTGAAAACATTTTCATAAAATCATATATTATATCTATGGTCATAAATACTATACAATTTATTTTATCTAAATGAATCATCTCTTTATCCAAGCTAAACACAATTAACTCAACAACTTGAACACATTAATGTTTACCTTCCCTTATTTCAAAATATCACCATTATATTAAATAACTTTTCTAAGTCATAATAACCATACAACATAAACATTTTTATCCTTCATAAAAAATAGATACTGAAAATTATCATATATTTCATGATTCAGTTAACATAATCATCGAATTTAAAAACATATAGACATTAATCATCAAAATTTATACTTAAACTATTTATCTAGAATCAACATATTATCCCTTTTTACCCATTTCTTAGAATAGGAAATTTTATTCATGTCTTAAGGTTCCTCAACCTCAACAAAATCATGCTTCTTATGTCCAATGTAAATAATACTATAATAATATCCCATACAATTCACATGTCATTTTCTATATCTTTATCTTCAGTAGTATAACCAATAGTAGTGGACCACCCTTATTATCTTCATGTGATTTCGAATTAAGGAATATATTTTCATCATGGACATACTATCCACATCTGAAGCATTCAATTTTAACCTGGTTCCTTCTAGTTACAGCTATTGAATACAACCAAAAATCACAGGGAAAGAAAAACATATCATAGCAGAAAACTACATAATCTTGAAAATTACATAAAGGATATATAAAAAAGGAACCATAGTTTTATAACAAATGAAACCTTAGGTTTATACTAGGTTATTTATAATAATATTCTATTTAAATACATCATTATATTTGTAAAGAGATTGTGAATTCCTAAATAATACCCTTTATGAGTGTCAAACTAGGTGCACAACAAGGATTTTGGCGTGTACCAAGATATACTTGAGTTAGGCTTGACACAGCTTTTTTCGGAGTTTTTAATCTTAGGAATATTTTTTCAAGAACCATGTCCACTTGTAATATATAGACATGGATGTATTTATTTGAAAACAATCAATCTATCCTTCAACAATACTCCATGATATTTTCATACACTTTTTATTATATGTAGACATATCCTTATATGTATCCCTAAACATATATATAGAAACATACTTAGGGATATCACTATAGTTTTATTAACCTATTTTACAGAGGTTGGAAAAAATTCTATCTCATACCAACTAGAACGACCCAGTATTAATGTACATTGATGTTACCTCATTTTTTTGAATACATCAAACATTATAAAAATAGTTGCCCAAAAATTGTATTTGTTTAGTGCCTTTGGGACCAGGAAACATAAACACCGGTACATGAGTTAGAAAAATTATTTCCCAATAGGTTCTTCATGATTAGAACCCTTATTATATACATAATAATTAATAAATAATTTCATAACCTGAGTAGGGAAACATAAAAAGGGGTGAGATAAGATAATTAATAATAGTAAATAAGGGAAATATGTAAGAATAAACCTAATTTTATGGGTATGAGGACCTGATCATATCATTATATAGTCAAACCCTGAATATCAAAGATTATAAACATAAATCATGGAATAAATATTCATAGTTTACAAGACATGAATCATAAGGGGTTAAAGAGAATAATATAGAAAATCATAACATTGGAGTAAGACATGATATTTTTGGCATAAAATATAGATTAGAAAATATTATTTAAAGGACAGCTACCAAGACCTTCATAACATGTTAGGATTTGGTTAATAACATGTGGAACTTCTCAAATGTACCAATAATTGAAAAATTGGGTCCATTACATTGATAATTAATATCTAGAGGCTAGTAATTTTTAGGATAATTATTTAGATATTTATCATAAGGTTTCATCAATTGAAGCATAATCATGAACAATATCAATAAACGATGTGATTATATCTCTAAACCTCCACCACAATAGTAAATTTGAATCAAAATAAAATTGAAATAATAACATGAATGTATTATTTACATATCATTAAAAGAAACATTTTCATGATATAAATTTTTAAATAAATTATATACACCTTATATTAAAATATAGTTTCATAACATGGATTGTGTCTCACAGAAAATAAAAGTGAGATGACATAACCCTTACAAAATGACTTACTTTATAATTGTGATATATAAGAGAGAATAATGAAATTTAAATATTTTAATATAATTATATAAAGTAAATTAATTTTATAACATGTCATAGGGAATTGTATACACCACATAATATAAGATAATTATGAATATGATATGTATCTCACAAAAATAAAAAGTCAGATGAAATTCCCTTACCAGATGAAATTAATTTCTTTGTACACTTTAAATAATAATGTATAATGAATATAAGTTTATTATACATCTACCATAGAAAATTTTTATTATATCTAAAACCATATAATGATTCACTGATATCTTTATATTAACCTTTTATTAATAATTCCATGTTAAAATATTGTTTCAGGTAAAAACTGATTTGTTTATACTACATGATTATCCATGTTATTCATGATCTTATTACCAATATCATGATTTACTTATTCCATGAATGTAAAACATGACTTATATATCATATATATTATGTATATAAATATTTATACTAATATATAAAATATCGAAATATTAAACGAAAAACAATATTCATTCATATTGAATGAATGAATGTAAATTACATATAAGTATATTTATAATATAATTCAAATAGAATTACCATGCCATATATATAATATATGTTCAATTTTCCTAGACGTAACAAAATCCATTTAAATTGTGAATAAATCACATTTCATTGAGGAGATGACAATACAGACTTCCACAAATGAAGTTATCTTATTTAAAAAAATGGAAATCATGAAGGTAGGATTTATATAATTAGTAAATAAGTTTAAATAAATAATAAATATAATATATATCAAATTAAATAGAGTTTACATCATAATTACCAAGAATGATAGGTGGTAATCGAAAAAAACACACCATTTTGTGAGGTGGTATTAATCTATAAACAAAAATAGTAAGTTCGTTACTCATAAGATGGAAGCGCGCATAAGTAAAATTCAATCACTAATAATAAAAAATACATATATATATAGCATAATTATGCTGTTATGTAATTATTGAATAAGAAAAATTTAGGTGGTGTATAATCAAAATAAAACATTGGAGTTTGAGGGAGGATGTTACCTCTTTAATGTGTAACTCATTTTGGTTTTTACCAAATGGGTACATTGGAAGGATTTTTTTACAAAATAGAGGATTCTATGATGAAGTTAGGTATTTTGGGACATTATTTGAAATGATTTTAGGAAATCCAGTGGTCTTGATATGGGTCAATAAGTGTGATGGATTAGTGCGTTTTTATAATGGAGTATGAGTGGCATTTTTTAATGTTTTTGAAAAGGGACTTCCATCCACATTTTATCCAATTAAATTGGTTCCAATAATTAAACCAATTCAACAAAATGGAAGTTAGGATAGATATATTTCCTTAAATTTTTTATATATATTTCTACGTCAATATTCCCATATGTTTAAGGATTAGTCCCTTATTGAGCTAATTTTCTTCTTATTCATTGTAATTAATTTTAATTACATTCACTAATATTTTTGGTCAAAAAGTAATAAAATATTATTTATATTATAAATTATTCTTATTAAAAATATGGAAACCAATTTTTAATATTACAATCACAGAAGTGGTAGAAATTAATTTAAAATTAACCCTACAGATGAGATGACAATGTAGGTTTTCCATGTAAAAATGTTCAAAATTTTGGAATGTTTTTATATCTAATTTAAATGTAAAATTGATCAAAAATGACTAAATTGGATTAATTTATGTATAATAGATATAATGAGACTTTAAAACAAATTATAAATATAATTTTTCTTTATTAATAAATAATATGAAAATGAAATTTTGAATTACAATACAATATTTTTCACTATTTATTAAAAAATGAATATTTATAGAAAAATACCTAAAATTCTCAGGGACATAATTTATTTTTTTATAATTCATAAAATAAATTAATTGTTACAAAAATTTTTTATAAAATTTATAAAATTTATATTGAGTATTTTTTCTCTATTAAAAGGTAGTACAATTACATTTATAAAAATATAGGTTTTTATGTGTAATATCAGGTTTTTTCATATCTTATTTCTACAAAATACATTAGATGAATGTAAAAAATATTTTTTTGAATATATTAAATATATAT
Source organism: Viscum album (assembly GCA_963277665.1). NCBI lineage: Eukaryota > Viridiplantae > Streptophyta > Magnoliopsida > Santalales > Viscaceae > Viscum > Viscum album. The sequence continues at coordinate 1,658,569,753 of OY728119.1, forward strand.
TTCATTAATATAATTCTCCAATATTAATTAATTTAATTTATTAGGATAAAATTACATTTTGAGAAAAAAATTAATATTTATGAAAATATTCTCTTTATATTAAATTGGTTCTTATATTCATTTCTAATTAATTATTATACAATTAATTAAATCATGTATTTTCACATGTTATGTAATACTATTAGTAACATTCAACATAAAAAAAGGTTATTTATTATTATATTAAATAATAATATTTTTAATAATATATTATTTTCCAGTAAAACTCATTCTTACATGTTATGAAAGACATCGAGGAAAGTCCATCATGCATGTAACATAAGCAACTTCGATGTTCCGTGTAGAGAAATAAAATATTAATGTTTTTTAGTTCATTATTAACGTGGTTTTTTTATACAACTCATTTCATTCTCAGTTCTTTAATATAAAAAACTATTTTTATTTTCACACGAAATAATAAATATCTAAAATATTAAATTACTTTGAATAAAAATACAAAAAATATCGGGGTGTTACATAAATCACATTATATTATCTATATTAATACAAATTAAATTCATGAATAATTTTTGGAATTTTTTTAATATGTTTTCATTGATTAATCTAGCAATAAAAATCTAAGATATACTAATAATCTACCACATATATTACATTTATTCTTTGAAACCAATTAACAAAATTATTTTTAAGCTATATATTATAGTATACTGCTATATCCAAGGAGTGCCTGAAAATTTAAAAATATTATGAAAAATTTTAAATAAAAGATTTATAATACACGATCTAGTATATAGTCAAATTATGAAATGATATATAAGATATCATATAAAAAATCATTATGCGAACCTTACAAATATCAATAATATTAAACATTGATAAGAGTGATCAAATAATTATAGAATATTAACCATAAATAGAATCATATAATATGGTTCATATAACATAGAAGAATATATTAATGAATGTATTTAATGTAGATAAAATTGCATTATGGATGATTAAATTATTATAAAAATATTATTTAAAAATTCATTAATTAAAATATGAAAATTATCATTTAAAATTTCTTATTATTTTGAAATGAAAATTATAGAAATATTCCAATGATAGTTTTAATATCACATGGATGGAAGATATTGTATGCCAAAACCTAGTAAAATAATTAACACTTTCTATTATCACCATTGAGTACCTAACATCGGTTACAAACAATTCCATGTCTATAGGAATCTAGTAAAAATCCTTCCAGTATAATAGAAAGATAAATATTAGATAAAATGTTTGATGATAAAACCATAAAACCATATTATTTTAAAACACCGAAAATCCTAGTACACTCTAAAATAAAACCTATTAATTTTAACTCTATTTCAATTAATCCTAAAAAGAAAAAATTTCTCAAGGTCATTCCATAAAAACAGTGACCAGTGATATGAAAAAACCTTCATTGATCAACTTTAACCAAAATAAGAATAAGTACCTCCATCTCATATGAATTTAACAATGTATTAGTAATATTCCATATTTATATAAAGATTATATAAGGGGAAATTTTAATTTATGATTAGAAGTGTGAATAAGATAGGTAGAATGAATTATTATATTATTTTTTTAGAAATTAACTATCCTTATATGTCATGGATTGAATAAAGAAATAGGTGTTGTTGGAAAAGAAAATGAGGTTTAGTTGAATAAGATCTTCATAAGTATTAGGAAATGAGGTATGAAGGGTCAATTTTGGGGTTAAAATGAATAAATTAGAATTAAAAAGTTACATGCATTTAGGAAGTATATAGGATACTATGTATTCTATATAGGGCCATATGGTACCAGGTGGAACCTCTTAGTGAATTCCTTACTCTCTACATACATTGTATGCTACTATTGAGTATATTGTATTATCATTAGTTATAAACTATTATAGATACCATATATTGGGATCTTCGAACCCTAAAGCCTTTTATTAAACCTAAATAAACATGTAAAATTATAGATGATTTTATACTTCAGCACGCGTGTTCAAAATAGAAATAAAAAAAGGAAAAAATCCCCATTCCAGATCCAAAATATCTACTTATCTACTATATTCACAACAATTATTACAAATTTAAAATCTATAACCACACCTTAATCATTGAAATCTAAATATGATTCACTACTTGTGAGACACATGGGGATTCCGTTGTCAGTAAATCATTATAAAAAAGGATTAGTTAATCTATAAATATATCATGAAAGTAGTGTGATATTATGTTGTCTTTGATGTCTTTGAATACCATGTGTTCCTATGATTCATATGAATATAATATTGGGTATTTTTTGGGGTTGATAGGATTTTTTAAAGTATTATTATTTAGATTATTAGATTATTATCAAATATGTTATTGATTGGACAGTTATTTTAGGCTACTCTAATTGTTTAGATTGTCTTACTATTATGAAATTTGCTGTTAAATGATTTTTTATTTCAATTATTTTAATAGATAGGTTATTTTATAAGAGATTAATTATTTTTCACATTACATACTAATAAAATACATGTATAAATATATATTTTTTAATATGTTTCCTAAGTTCTATCTTATATATTTGGAATTATTCATTATCATGGGTTTGGATATACTAGGAAACACTCATTACATAGATGGAAACATTATTCATGTGATGTAACATATAATTTTATATTCACATTATGTTGTATGTTGGTATTAATTTAGTATAAAATTACAAATTCCATTAATAATATCCAAAATAGGTATGCTATTAGATTATGGAATCCTAGTTACACATGATAATAAAACGTGGAATTATTATTAGTTTTTAGTTTATTTTTTATTTATTTCTTGTACTCACAAATTGAATTTCATTTATGTTAAGTGTCTTATGGAGGTTTTATACAAGGATTTATACTCACATCCTGAATTCATACCTTGGTGCATGTATATAATTTAATTTTTGGGATAAAATTAAGGGGAAATAATATATTAATAGAAGATAAATTAGGGTATCATTACATGGTGATGGTGTATGCGTTTAAAAAAGATCATGAAAATAGTGTATTGTTTCCTACAAATTTTTTTGTTCAAATTTGTATTACATGTACGTGGATAACTAATTATGATGATCATTATTTTGAATGTTTATATATGTAAATTATTATTTTCATTTAGTTATTGCATATTAATTTTTTCATACGGTTGTAATTTAATTTTGATTATTTATTATTATGTATATTTATTACATTTTTTTCATATGTTATTATTTGTTAGTGCAGGGAATTGTAGACATAATATCCATATTTCAGAGACATGGATTCCATCTCTAAAAAAAAATCTATTTCAAAGAGATACATGATTGATGTCATGGAATAATACATAACATACCCAGTACCACTAATTATGGAATTACAAAAATAGAGTTCACCGAGTATTCAATAATCTATATCTTCTTTATTTTCACAGGATTTTATTGGAGAGTTTGTGAGTTCTTTAGGTAATTTTTCTTATAGTGGTTATGTGATAAAAATATGGGCCATGGTTCGGAGGTTTTAGAGTAAGTTATTGGGATATTTTTTCATGTAATTATCAGTTTAGAAAAGTAAAAATAAATTGAATGAGTGCTGAAGGGGATAAATTTAGTCAGACTTGATGGAATATTATGGATTTCATGTAGGAAGTGGTCAAAAAGGGTATAACATTGATAAATTGTGTATGATGATATATTATTGCGGTGAGGAAAAATGACACATTTTATAGATAGCTACCTTGGGTGTGCAGCTACGGTGTTATGACCCTTCGATGGGGAAAATATTATATGAGGTAGACTACCCCCAAGACATTATATATTTTATAGGGATTGTGTTAAGACTATCCACATAAATGGTCAATTATCTAAGTATAATCCCATGTTCATCTAGTCATTATTATTATTAAGGGAGAACCAAACTTTTCACTAATAGAGGGAGATTTTTGTGCCAATAGTGGATCAATATGCACAATTTAATAATTTTTATATTTCATTATATATATATATATATATGTTTGTGTGTAATGATGATAAAGTGTAGTAATAATGAAATACTAATATTTATTTCCATTTGAAAATTATAATTTATCTTTTATTATTATTACACACAAATGTATTTAAACTGATAAAATAATATATTTCTCATAACATTATCCAAATATAATATATCAAATTAAAATTTCACTTGTTTTTTATAAAGATTAAAATAGTGAAATGTTTTAGGGAATAATTATATTTATAAGGGATTATCCATATAAAAATATTATTCATCATGATCATTGAAAATTCATATAACATCTTAACCCCTATATAAAACTTAAACCCCAACCTAATCCCATAAAAAATTTACTATAGTCCTTGGAAAAATCATAAAATGAAAAAAATAATGATAATATAACAAATTAAGCATCATGAACACTGGGTGTGTCAAGTCAAAAAATTAACTCCAAATAACTATAAAATATTTTTCATGGAATAATAGGAATGTAAATTCAGATAATAATATGTCAATAAATATCACAAAAGTTCATAATAGTATAAATATAACCATATATAAATATCATAACTGACATTGATAACACAAACATTTACTTGTCTCTACATAGTGTGTTCTACAACTCCATCCCCTCAAATGTTGTAATTTTTAGGAAAAATGATAGTAAAATTAACGTTGTCTATATAATTGTGAGTGCTTGACTGGTTAGGATATTCCAAAGTCATCTCATGTGTTCTATGTATGTGATAGAAAATCCAAATTGAAATTCATTTAGTAAAACATGCATGAACCATATTATATTTTAAAAACTAAATTAAACTATGTCATATTTAATCTATAATTCTGATTTTCAAGAAACCATAAATACACACACCCTTAGATTAATTATTTTAAAAAAAAACTTCACATATTAATTTTCTCATCCAACAACTATGGGAATCAGCGAAAATGCTCAATAACCAATTAAAAATTTTGAATTCACTCAGGGGTGGACTAACTATCAAACCATTTTTTATATCTCCATAAACAATGGTGAGTATCCCTCACTAATATGGGAAATATAATCCATATTATCCTTAGTAAGGAGCCGATGTAAGTGTAAAAATTTTCATCAACCACATCAGCCCGATATGGAACAGATAATAATGTTTTAAATTTAACATAGGTTCAATCGCTCACCCAATTCATCCAAAAAAGCAACACAATATCAACAACCATGACTTCAAATACATTACATCATTAATATTATAATGAACATGAATCTCAAATAAAAACTTCAATAAACAATATTAAAACCTATTAAACTTAATGAAAAAATTAGAAACATTATTAGAATCCTAGAAACTCAATGAAAGAATCTATAACAATATCAACTTATGTGTAAATATAGGAATGAAATGAATATTAAAACCCTTTCATCTCATTATATAAATTACCATCCATATAAAATGATATAAAACTATGGGCATATGATGATAAATTTTTTAAAATCTATCAAACTCAGTGAAACCAATAAATCAAAAAATTCTATTTCAAAAACCACAATTCAATTCCAAAAAATTTCATGAAAACCATACTCAATCTCAAAAAATACACCCTTCACATTCTCTCTATATAACACACTCACTAAAACATATTTTTTTTAAAATCCTATGATTATAATAACTAAATAATTTCAGCATTATAAATTAATGTAACTAAAATACATCATCTATGTTCATGAGATTTTACTCAAAATAAAATATCATCATTCCTATATATATCCTATAATTTATTGGATTAAAATCCACCTTAATTTAGATGTTTTAACCACGATTCAGCTAGACTAGAGATTAAAATCCCTAGATTAGGTAATTTGAAGATGAAATGATGGAAATGATTGACATATATTCAGTCCATAATCTAATTATTCCATGGTATGACATGGATGAGATTTAGGTGGAAGTTTAATGACCCAGGTACTTATATATATATTTTTTTTGTTTTTTAATTAAATAGTAATATTCAATAAAATTGAATAATAAAATAAGTGGAAGTTGTAGAAATTATGGAATTTAAACTGATGGAATAGAAATGTGACATTTGGAAAAGTAAAATGACCATTAAGAATAGTAATATAGGCAATATAATAGTAACCTCAGCTAAGAAATTATAAAGAAAAATTATCCATCTTATAATTAAAAATATTATATATTTGTATCATTGAATAATTAAATAGTTTTTTAAAAAAAAATTATAAATTAAGAGTTCATATTTTTGTGAATCATAAATATTTAAATACAATTTTATAATTAATACAATTATTTAAAATAAAATTTATTTTCATAAAATATATTCATAAATTATTATTTTGTTTTCTTATAACTATAACATAATTTTATGAAAATTTAATTAATTTTTCAATGTGTTATAAAATTACTTATATTTTTAAAACTACTATTTTTCAAATAAAATATGATTTTAATTGAAAATTAATTTCTTATGTTTAGAAAATAATTTTAATAAAATGAAGTTCATTTTTGAATTATACATGTCAAAAATGGTCAGGGTAATTTTTTTATAATATATGAGATTTTTTTGTAAATAATTATATATGGTAATTTATGGTATATATAAATTATAAGTTAAATAAACTATTCCTTGAGTCATATATGATGTAAGCACGATAATATCGAATCCAAATTCATTATTTTAATATATTTAGTGATAATGATCTAACTATTAATAGTCTTTATCCAAAATGATAAACCAATGAATATAATAATGGGAAAACACCCATCTCCTTCACTATAAATACCACCCGTCCCCAACTATTATCCTCACCCCCAAAACACTATAGATTGTTTAATTTCATCTTAATTCCCATTACAAGCCACATCTACACTTCGAAAACCTGATTTTTTACTAAAAATCCTAAACCACAAACCGTAAGGAGGTTTTCAAGGAGAATAATTCAAGAGGAAAAATCCTCTTTCATTTTCTTGTATTTTAATTTAAATTTATTTACTCTTCATATTCTCTCTTTACCTCCCCTTATCTGAGAAGAATGAAAAAATTTATTATCCAATATATACTAGGATTGTATCATTTTTATGGAAAAATTCATCATCAAAATTCTTACCCTCTTCCTTTTATTTTAAAATGGAGAACATCGTATGTGAAGTGTTGATATATCGCCATCGTGGACGATACACTTTAATTTTTCATTATCACCATTAAGACTGATCATAAACCATTACAATGGATAGATAAAATTTTATTATACATATTATGAGTTATTTAATGTTATTTATCCAATATATAGACATTATATTGTATAAAATGACATAAGTTTGTGATTATAAAAAAAATAAATTAAATCTTTTTAATTAAAATTTTATATAAAGATTCATATTAATATTAAAAAAATAATATATAGAAACATTTAAAAATATATAAACAAAATAAAAAGATTTCATTCTACTTCTATAGTTTTTCTTCCGTTCAACATGAAATTCCATAATAAACCAACCAGGGAAACCAAGAATTAAATGCACCTGAAACAATGAAAACAAAAATATTAGTAATAAGTGGGTGGAAATATGTTTTAAGAATATAATATAAGTAATTATAAATATGAATATGGTTATGTAATATATTATTAATACCATTTAAACTATTATACAAGAGGTTTGACCACATTTTAAGTACGACAAACCCAAGGTAAGGAAATTTATAACCAAATTTCCATTCATTGGGTTAACCATATACATTATTGATAATGTGGTAATAAGATTTTTTATGAAATGAATTTTGATTATATGAATTTTTATTATATGTATCTATATTTTATACCTTTATTTCATTCTTTTCATCAATTCTCACTTAAAAAACAAGATATTTTAATGATTTTTTCTTCAAAAATACTCTTAAATATGTATTCAAAAGGAATGTATTTATGATGAAAGTAATCATGTTTTATGATTATATACTTTTTATTTGAAAATTTTAATGATGAAGGTTGGTATCTATATATACCATAATATAATTGGGGATGTTTATGTTTGTGGTTGAACGAATGGTCACTACATGTGTAAGTGAAATGGTAACAACATAAGGTACCTATGAGAGTTACATTATTGTGTATTTGTGAGGGTTACATTATAAGGTAGTTGTGAGGGTTACAGATATTATGGTATCCAATAGGGTTTCAATCTTATGTATTTAATTCCCCAAGTTACCTATATGTTTTTATTTTTGTTCTTTATATTCTAGAGAAATATCAAATTTTCACAAATTATATGATACATTAATGGTGAGAAGTATATCATGTGGAAATTATTTCATTTATATAAAAATATTCTTCAACTAACTGTTTCTTTTTATTTTATGTCCCTTAATTATTTTTTCTTCTCATACTATGTTCTTAAAAAAATTCATAGGGATTATGGATGGGTAATAAAAAAGAAGAATAAATGATAAATATTGTGAAGATCTTATGTTTTATTAAAAACATTTGTATTATTTAAGAAATGGATACACTTTTTGTAGTTCCCACTTTCTACGATTATGGGTTGATATGTATGAATTATGTCCAAATCTTTTAAAACTCCAAATGATAAATATATTTGTGAATGTAAGGAAGTGGATTCAAGAAGAATTTATTTGTTTTGTAATGTTTATGGTCAGGTCCTTGACGTTGGTACCATATCACATTTTATATAATTTTAGGGGCCATGGTAATGTTAATAGAATAACATAAATAATTTTACCTTATGTTTAATTTTAATTGATATATAATTTGAATATTACCATGTTTTTTTAATCAAATATATGTCTGAACAGAATGTTTTTCCATATAAGAAATAGGGAAGATGATGCAGGAAGGCACTGAGAGTATGATATCGTCCTAAATCCAAAATCTGGAATGGGAGGAATTATAATTGAACGGTTTGTGATAGTAATGGATTAGTTGATGAAAGAAATAAATAGTGGAGTAATCTATCCAATATAACAACCATAGTTACCAAAAAATAGCATGAATATTATGGAATTTTTTGAAATAACACCCTCCTGATTTCAGTGCATATTCTGACCTAGTGGTAGCAGAATGGTGGAGCAAAGACTATAAAAAGATATTTGATGTTGTGGCAGTGTTTAGTTTATCAAAAGGATAGAATTTTTATATATAATTTATAAGGTGATGTGGATCATTGGTGCTCAATGGTCAAGAATATATGTGATAGTGAGAAGATTTATCCCTTGAAGTAAGATGAATATTATAATATTTCCTAAAAAAATACTTTCTTAAGGTGGTTTAACATTGGAAGGAAAATCAATTTCATTAATTGAAATAGACCGGGGAAGATTAATTGTCTTTATATGAAGAAAAAATCACTTTAATAACAAGGTATGCTCCAAATATTATTCGATATATTGATAATAAAATCAATCATTTTTACCTAGTATTGATGTGAAGATAACAAAGGGATTTGGCATACTTTGAATTAAAAATGTTACAAGAAACTTGTATATTGTTTTGAGAGGATAAAAATAGATTTTTCTGATGATCATTTGTAAATTTAAAACCCGAAAAAGAAACTATACAAATAGAAATCAATGCGTAAGATTCTATAAACATTTGAATGTAAGAAAGTCCAATTTCTAGTTTGTGGAAATTATAGTAAAAAAACCTTGGGGAATGCCTTAAAAAATCTCTAAAGTGAATCTGATGTAGTAATTTTGGACATATGATTCTTGATTGAAATTAATAATACCTTATTGATGGTATAATTTGTAACACCCCAAGCTTCCATGGTACGTTTCCCTTCGAATAATGCGATAGCATGTGTTGTACGCAACCTCGAGTTCTAACACCACCACAACTAATTAAACTAGCCGTTGTGAATAGTAATACCTACTTTTTGAAATCATATATATTTTATACTTCAAAATGGACATCATTTTTGGATTCAGAATATTGAAATTAGCCTAGGGTGAAATTTTGGTACTTTTCGGATAACTTTTATATTTTGATGAATAGTGAAAATTACTAAATTTTAATTAAAAACAACTTTTTTAATCAAAATAATTAATAGTGATAAATTGTGAATTTGAGTGGTTTTAAAGTATATTTAGAATATATTTTTACCATTTAATATAATGTTGGTCATTGGACATAATTTTACAATTAAACCGAACATAAACAAGTGTCAATCTTTTTATAGTTATTATCTCTTAAAAACACGCTTTTTGTTTTGACAGCGGGAATTAATTTTAAATTAATTTCTGCCACTTATGTGTTTTGAATTTAGGAAAATGGATTCCATATTTGGAATCAGGATGTTCAAATTGTGTAAATAGGTAACTTTTATTTTTAGACATTTTGAATAGTTACTGTGGTAAATATTTTATTTACCATGGTTAAAGGGTAAATCCGGTAAATAAGGGTTAAACAATAATATTATAATAATACAAAATTACCCTAAAACGTGTCCTAACCTTATTGGTGGACACATACCCGACCATGGGCATCCATGGGTCAATTTGGGGACCCCTTGGAGCCACTTGTATGTGGTAGGGACACATTATATTAATAAAGTTAAAATAAAAATAAAAATGGCATAAGCTTACATCTTTTAGAAGAACAATTTTTACATAGGGTTATACATGTTGGATTTTCGATTATAAATATTCATTAGAAAGCTAAAACGATTTCCTACATGATGATATTTTATTTATAATTTTTAGACATCAAATAAGTTAAATTATTAATGACACAATAATGATGCAATGTTTACCTCATTAATAAATCATTGAAATAAATAATATTATAATGATTAAAATATTATCTAAAACCTGTCCAATTATTATTGTTTGATGTTATTTAGAATATTAGTCATCGTATCGTCGACCTAAATGATTTTTGGACCATTATAAACCGAATATAATTATATTATAAAGTAATACTTTCACTCTTTCCTAAAGAGCCCCTCCTCTCCCTTATAAAAGGAGACCACTTCTACTCATTCCTCACACCTCTCAAGCCACTTGGCTCGTCCAAACTCTGCCCAACTAAGCTCCCCACATCCCTCTCCTCCTCCTTGAAGTTTACCCTTAGGCAGAAAGCATTTCAACAAGTCCTTTGGTTCCAACCAAAGTGAGTTACCTAAATTAAAGGTAACGATTTCTCTTAAATTATTTTCATTTATTTTGCTTCTTCAACCCCCAAACTCTTTTTATTTCCTTTCTTTTGTAACAAAACCAGTATCCTCAATATACTAGGATGTTGTTATAAGAAGTATTGAAACTACACATACACACAACTCCATCTAATGGATGATGAACATAATGTTTCTGTGGATGGCAAACTAACGCCTCACGAAACGATGATTGTTCAAATACATCTTACCGCCTCTCATGGTGTCCATTATGATGGCACTGTAATTAAATATGATATTAATGATATATATTTTATATATAAGCTTCTGTAATTCCATTTTATTTCATACCATTATTCGTTTCATGTTGTATATACATACGATAATTTCATTTGAGGAAGTGCGGACTACCGCCCCCTTAAAATGATATGACTCGTTCATAACATACATGGAACGTATAAAGGATGGTGTTAATGAACTTAAGTAACATATATAAAATATTATATTATACTGGAATAGTAATATACCTATGTATCATTTGGATTCGATTCTTTTAAAATAAAAATTAAATGGAAATAGCGTTCGTGCGTACGTACGGACTACCGTCTCCACGAACGCGATGAGATTCATTCTCCATCGTATCCATTCAAGTATAATTATCATTTAATGATTTAAAAATGATGTTTAAGGACTTGATATCATTATGGATATGAATAAGATACAACAAACATGACTTATGTAACAAAACATATAAAGAAAATGAGTAAGTTAACACCCGAAACGACGATAATACTAAGATATTATTATCAAATCAATATTAAAAGATCATATATGATATCATATTAATGTATATGATTCTTGTATAATTTAGTAACAATTATTTCACTATTATACAGGAGGTTAACCTACCCCAACCAAGGAAAAGTACAAGGTAAGGGTTATTTCACAATCTCTTCATTATCCGAGGTTGTTTATACGTAATAATATACTGGGATATCTTTATCATCCACCTCCATGTTTCTTAAAAATGTATTTCAAAACATTTTTACTATTTACAAGAATATGGGTTAAAGTCATTTATACCCTTGTTTGACTTTTTATAAGAGGTTTATAAAGGAATCTTTCCGTCGTTTTCAAAACAAGGTCCTTTTTAACCTTTTCGACAGAATTGAGGTAAGAATGTTTTTTTTAACTTATATGGTGGGTGCGGTTATTTTACGCCGTTATAAAATCTTCAAAGCTTTCCTTACAAGCTTATAAGAATATTTTCAAAGAAAATGTTTTATTTTATATGGATCTTAAATGATTTCAAAATAAAGGAGATATTTCTTTAAAAAGAATTTTGATTTCATCTACGTCAACATCCTTTGATGGATTTTAAGATTATTTGAAGTTGATTTATTATGATACAAAACTTATATATTGTATTGAAGGTTTTGTGATATGTTTGAATATGGATGTGCTATTTTTATACCATTCATAGTTTATGGTGAAATTATTGACATTTCGTATGCTAGTTTTAATACGAATGTTTATGTTATGTTTAAACCTTTTCATATGGGAATGCATTGGACTTAATAAGTGACGGGTGGAGCCCGCTATAGCTCCTCGATGCATCGGTAGGTCTCATGAGACAAACTAGTGTCTTGGCACAAGGCCTTGAAAAAATCTTATTTGTAGTCTTGGCACGAGGCCTTGGCTATGTGGTTATGATAGTCTGGCATTATGCATTCCAACATTATGAAAGTGGTTATTGATTTTTGCATGTGATTATTCGATTAGTAGAATATCCATGTGAATAAGTAAATGACATTATTTCATTTTATTTATGTCATACCATGTTGAAAGTTCATGTTTGAAAGGCTTTTGTTTTAGTTATACATTGCCTTAAAAGTTTATTCTTATTTATGAAAGTTTCTGCTATTTTGTTTTCCTTACTGGGCATTTGAGCTCACCCCTTTTATATGTTTTATTTTTCCCAGGAAGTGAAGAAGTAAATTATGAATGACCTGCAGGGATATTATGTGGGGATATGAGTGTGGATTTTGGAGACTTTATGTTGTTGTAGTAGTTTTTCATTTTATGATGTAATGTAAAACCTATGAATATATCTAGTGTTTCCAAGGCTACTAAACCAATCGGTCTTTCGAGATTTGATCTTTCTTGTGATCATGCCAATGTTATGTAATAATGCACCGACTCTGGGTAGCTGGGGTCGGGGCGTTACAGTTGGTATCAGAGGAAGTTTAGTACAAACCTTGGAAGCTAGATTTAGATAAACTCTGATTAGAGCACGTAGACCTAAGATGAACTTTGAGGACTAGTATAGACGAACTTCCTAGAATTTTGGTATTGTAGAGATTTTGTGAGTTTTCCAAGCAATACATCCCTGTCTGGATACGAGCAGGTAGAGGCGGCTCTGGCACAGATGTACCTAGGGGTAAAACCCGAAAACACCGCTTTGAGCTAGACTCGAACGGGAACTGGTGCACGACAACGGGCCTTGCTGCACTCTTGGTTACGACACTCCCGGGGGATATGCTTAGGATAACTCTCATTTTCTTTACAAATCATTTTGAAGGGATTATGAGTATATACTTCCTCAAAGAAAACATTCTTATGATTATGGATTATATCGATAAATAGTTCAATTTATGTTTAGTGTTTTATAAGTATGGGATTATGTATTTTGATTCATAAACTGATCTAGTTTATGCCATTGTTTAGAAATGGTGCCTAGTGGAAGAAATGGAAACCGTATCAATGCACGCACTCCATGTAGGGATTGCCCTCCTGCTCAAGATAATTATAGTGGGGCTGGTGATGCAACTGGTGCTGATCAGCTAATCACCATACTGGGACAACTTACTCAGGTTATGAATAATAACCTTACCCGTATGGAGCACCCTGATCCGCAGCGTGGAGGATCAATGTTAGATCGATTCATGAGGCAACAACCACCAACGTTCAATGGGAATACAAATCCCTTAGTAGTTGAGCAATGGATATTTTCCCTAGAGAAAATATTTCAGGCTTTGGGGAGCAGTGAAAGGGAAAAAGTTATCATGGCAGTTTACCGCCTCACTGGAGATGCTGATCAATGGTGTTCATTGATTCAAAATACGAAGGAAGATGATGAAGTATCAAATATGGAATGGAGGGAGTTCAAAGATCTGTTTTTAGAAAAATACTTCCCTCGCGACCATCGAGCAGATATGGAAAGGCAATTTCTGAGTCTGAGACAAAAGGAGGATGAGAATGTCACAAAGTATGAGTCTAACTTTACAAGGTTAGCAAGGTACGCTGGTGATTATATTCATAACCCAAGAAGTAAGATTGATCGTTTCTTTGATGGGTTAAAACCATTTCTCCATCGAGCGTTAGTCTCACAATCCTTTTCATCGTACGAAGACATTGTCTCATGTGCTATCAAGACCGAAAAGGAATTCTCTAAGTCTTATGACTTTAAAGCAAAGCAAGAGAAGAAGAGACCTGCTGATCAATCTGGGAATGGAAATAAGGGGAAGAAGGGAAAGGTTGAATATCCATCTTGTGGTAAATGCGGGAAGAAACATCCTGGTACTTGCTTAAAGGGAATGGGAGTCTGTTACAAGTGTGGTGAAAAAGGCCACCAAGCTCATGATTGCAAGGGGAAGAAGGAAGCTACCAACGTTCAGTGCTACAATTGCAGGGAGATGGGGCATTATGCAAATGCATGTCCTAAGCGTCAGGAGAACTTACCTCAGAAAAGGCCAAGGGATCAAGGCCATGCTTATGCTATCACTACTGCTGAGGTAGAAGCTCCGAAAGACGTGGTGGCAGGTAATTTAATGGTTTCCTCAAGTTTAGCAAATGCATTATTTGATTCTGTATCATCGCATTGTTTCATATCTTCCCAGTTTGCTAAGAAAATTAGATATTTCCAATTTGATTTAATAAGGGAGTTGTCAGTTAAAACTCCTAAGGGAAGTATCGTTGCAACAAAGTTTTGTGAATCAATCCCCATTAGAGCACATAAATTTTCTTTATCTGCTGATTTCATCGTCATACCTATGATTGAGTTTGATATAATCCTCGGTATGGACTCGCTTTCGGACTATGATGCGAAGATTTATTGTAAGAAGAAAGAGGTTACTATTCTTGATGATAATGATAAGGAGCACCTTATTTTTAGAGCAGAATCGTCACCACCTAATTCTTATTTAGATCCACCCCCAGTAGCTCAACTTAATTCAATTATTGGGGAGGAAGAGAATGAAATAACTGTCGGTGAGGAAAGGAATGTTCAAATAGAGGATGTACCTGTTGTGAAAGAATTTGTAGATGTATTTCCGGAAGATTTACCTGGACATCCTCCAGAACGAGAAGTTGAGTTTTCTATTGATTTGATTACTGGATCAAGGCCTATATCGAAGACCCCTTATAGAATGGCCACTGTAGAGTTAGTCGAACTAAAGAAACAACTAGAGGAATTGAGTAATAAGGGATTTATTCGCCCTAGTGTTTCTCCATGGGGAGCCCCTGTTCTTTTTGTTAAAAAGAAAGATGGATCTATGAGGTTATGTATCGACTACAGGGAGATCAATGCTATAACGATAAAGAACAAGTATCCCCTACCTCGTATTGATGATTTATTTGACCAACTGCATGGAGATCAATACTTTTCAAAGATTGACCTTCGATCTGGATACCATCAGTTGTGTGTGAAGAAGGAAGACATTCCGAAAACAGCATTTCGAACCAGGTACGGGCATTACGAGTTTACTGTAATGCCGTTTGGATTGACTAATGCACCCTCTGTATTCATGGATCTAATGAATAGAGTTTTCAAGGAGTATCTCGATGAATTTGTGGAGGTATTTATTGATGATATCTTGGTATACTCCAAAACCTACGAAGATCATGAAAATCACTTCCGCATTATCTTGAAGACTCTGAGGAGGCATGAATTATATGGGAAGTTTAGCAAGTGTGAATTCTGGCTTCAGGAGATTTCTTTTCTTGGCCATATTGTCTCAAAAGATGGAATCTCTGTTGATCCTTCTAAGACCAAGGCAATCCAAGAATGGCCAGCACCTACGAGTATAACAGAGGTACGCAGTTTTATTGGTCTGGCAGGTTATTATCGACGTTTCGTCCAGAATTTTTCCCGATTGGCTAACCCATTAACGAAGCTCACGCGTAAAGGGGTTAAATTTGTTTGGACAAAAGAGTGTGAAGAATGTTTCAAAGAACTGAAGAGAAGATTAGTCAATGCTCCTATATTGAATCTACCATCGGGGAATGATGGGTTCGTTATTTATAGTGATGCATCGAAGAAATGACTTGGCTGTGTCCTTATGCAGAATGATAGAGTTATTGCCTATGCATCACGACAGTTGAAAATTCATGAACAAAACTATCCTACTCATGATCTTGAGTTATCAGCTGTGATATTTGCTTTGAAGATATGGAGGCACTACCTCTATGGTGAAAAATGTGAGATTTATACTGATCACAAGAGTTTGAAGTATATTTTCTCACAAAAAGAACTCAACATGAGGCAAAGGAGATGGATTGAATTACTCAAGGATTATGATTGTACGATACACTACCACCCGGGGAAGGCAAACAAGGTGGCAGATGCTTTGAGTAGAAAAGACCATGGAGTTTTGAACAATATGAGAATTGAAAGGGATCCAATATTCATGGATCTAGTGAAGATGGACATGGGAATAACCAGGGAAGGTGAATCATTAATGCTTTTTCAAATGGTTGCCAAACCATCTTTACTAGAAAGGATTAAGAGTTCTCAGACCGATGATGAAGAATTCCAAAAGAAGATTAAAGCTGTGAATGATGGGAGATTGAGAGACTTTGTGTATGAAGATGGAATTTTGAAATTCGGGAAGAGACTTTGTGTTCCCAATATACCTGATCTAAAAATGGAATTGCTGGATGATGCTCATCGTTCCAATTTCTCTATACACCCTGGGAGCACCAAAATGTATAGAGATTTGAAGGAACATTTTTGGTGGGACAACATGAAGAGGGATATTGCTGATTTTGTGTCAAGATGTATGGTTTGTCAACAAGTGAAAGCTGGAAGGCAACAGCCTGGAGGAGTCATGCAACCTCTTCCCATACCGGAGTGGAAATGGGACAATGTTACGATGGACTTTGTCATGGGGCTACCAAAGACTCCTAGAAGGAACGATGCAATATGGGTTATTGTTGATCGTCTTACCAAGACAACACATTTTCTTGCTATAAGAGAAGATCTACCCCTGGAACGTCTAGCAAGACTATATATTAATGAAGTTGTGAGACTTCATGGAGTACCCCTATCGATTATTTCTGATCGTGATCCCCGTTTTACTTCAAGATTCTGGAAAAGTCTTCAGAAATCCCTGGATACTGAACTTCATTTGAGCACTGCTTACCACCCTCAGACAGACGGACAATCAGAACGGACTATTCAAACCATAGAAGACATGTTGAGATCTTGCTCACTTGACTTTCAGGGTATGTGGGATCAATATTTACCTTTGGTAGAATTTTCATATAACAATAGCTTCCATTCGAGTATTCAGATGGCACCATATGAAGCGTTATACGGAAATAGATGTCGTACACCAACCTGTTGGGATGACGTTGGTGAAAGAAAACTTGTAGGCCCAAAACTGGTGGAGGAAACGGTGGAAAAGGTGAAAGTAATCCAAAATCACATCAAAGCAGCTCAAAGTAGGCAGAAGAGCTATGCCGATAATCGATGGAAGGATTTGGAATTTCAAGTCGGTGATCATGTTTTTCTGAAGGTATCTCCGTGGAAGGGAGTCATACGTTTTGGTAAGAAAGGTAAATTGAGTCCCAGGTACATCGGACCTTTCGAAATTCTAGAACGAATTGGGGTTGTAGTTTATCGATTGGCAATGCCGCCAAGTCTCTCCAAAGTTCACGATGTGTTCCACGTATCTCTATTGAGGAAATACATGCCTGATCCGACGCATGTACTCACCTATGAGGAATTAGAACTGGAACCCGATCTGTCTTATTGCGAAGAGCCTGTCAAGATTCTTGATACGAGAGAACAAGTGCTGAGAAACCGGACGACGCGTCTGGTAAAAGTTTTGTGGAGAAATCATAAGATGGAAGAGGCAACGTGGGAACCCGAGGAACTTATGATGAAGAACCACCCGAGTCTTTTTATGCAGTAGTACCCTAGAAATTGCGAGGACGCAATTATTTGAAGGAGGGGAGAATGTAACACCCCAAGCTTCCACGGTACGTTTCCCTTCGAATAATGCGATAGCATGTGTTGTACGCAACCTCGAGTTCTAACACACACCACAACTAATTAAACTAGCCGTTGTGAATAGTAATACCTACTTTTTGAAATCATATATATTTTATACTTCAAAATGGACTTCATTTTTGGATTCAGAATATTGAAATTAGCCTAGGGTGAAATTTTGGTACTTTTCGGATAACTTTTATATTTTGATGAATAGTGAAAATTACTAAATTTTAATTAAAAACAACTTTTTTAATCAAAATAATTAATAGTGATAAATTGTGAATTTGAGTGGTTTTAAAGTATATTTAGAATATATTTTTACCATTTAATATAATTTTGGTCATTGGACATAATTTTACAATTAAACCGAACATAAACAAGTGTCAATCTTTTTATATTTATTATCTCTTAAAAACACGCTTTTTGTTTTGACAGCGGGAATTAATTTTAAATTAATTTCTGCCACTTATGTGTTTTGAATTTAGGAAAATGGATTCCATATTTGGAATCAGGATGTTCAAATTGTGTAAATAGGTAACTTTTATTTTTAGACATTTTGAATAGTTACTGTGGTAAATATTTTATTTACCATGGTTAAAGGGTAAATCCGGTAAATAAGGGTTAAAAAATAATATTATAATAATACAAAATTACCCTAAAACGTGTCCTAACCTTATTGGTGGACACATACCCGACCATGGGCATCCTTGGGTCAATTTGGGGACCCCTTGGAGCCACTTGTATGTGGTAGGGACACATTATATTAATAAAGTTAAAATAAAAATAAAAATGGCATAAGCTTACATCTTTTAGAAGAACAATTGTTACATAGGGTTATACATGTTGGATTTTCGATTATAAATATTCATTAGAAAGCTAAAAAGATTTCCTACATGATGATATTTTATTTATAATTTTTAGACATCAAAAAAGATAAATTATTAATGACACAATAATGATGCAATGTTTACCTCATTAATAAATCATTGAAATAAATAATATTATAATGATTAAAATATTATCTAAAACCTGTCCAATTCTTATTGGTTGATGTTATTTAGAATATTAGTCATCCTATCTTCGACCTCAATGATTTTTGGACCATTATAAACCGAATATAATTATATTATAAAGTAATACTTTCACTCTTTCCTAAAGAGCCCCTCCTCTCCCTTATAAAAGGAGACCACTTCTACTCATTCCTCACACCTCTCAAGCCACTTGGCTCGTCCAAACTCTGCCCAAATAAGCTCCCCACATACCTCTCCTCCTCCTTGAAGTTTACCCTTAGGCAGAAAGCATTTCAACAAGTCCTTTGGTTCCAACCAAAGTGAGTTACCTAAATTAAAGGTAACGATTTCTCTTAAATTATTTTCATTTATTTTGCTTCTTCAACCCCCAAACTCTTTTTATTTCCTTTCTTTTGTAACAACACCAGTATCCTCAATATACTAGGATGTTGTTATAAGAAGTATTCAAACTACACATACACACAACTCCATCTAATGGATGATGAACATAATGTTTCTGTGGATGGCAAACTAACGCCTCACGAAACGATGATTGTTCAAATACATCTTACCGCCTCTCATGGTGGCCATTATGATGGCACTGTAATTAAATATTATATTAATGATATATATTTTATATATAAGCTTCTGTAATTCCATTTTATTTCATACCATTATTCGTTTCATGTTTTATATACATACGATAATTTCATTTGAGGAAGTGAGGACTACCGCCCCCTTAAAATGATATGACTCGTTCATAACACACATGGAACGTATAAAGGATGGTGTTAATGAACTTAAGTAACATATATAAAATATTATATTATATTGGAATAGTAATATTCCTATGTATCATTTGGATTCGATTCTTTTAAAATAAAAATTAAATGGAAATAGCGTTCGTGCGTACGTACGGACTACCGTCTCCACGAACGCGATGAGATTCATTCTCCATCGTATCCATTCAAGTATAATTATCATTTAATGATTTAAAAATGATGTTTAAGGACTTGATATCATTCTGGATATGAATAAGATACAACAAACATGACTTATGTAACAAAACATATAAAGAAAATGAGTAAGTTAACACCCGAAACGACGATAATACTAAGATATTATTATCAAATCAATATTAAAAGATCATATATGATATCATATTAATGTATATGATTCTTGTATAATTTAGTAACAATTATTTCACTATTATACAGGAGGTTAACCTACCCCAACCAAGGAAAAGTACAAGGTAAGGGTTATTTCACAATCTCTTCATTATCCGAGGTTGTTTATACGTAATAATATACTGGGATATCTTTATCATCCACATCCATGTTTCTTAAAAATGTATTTCAAAACATTTTTACTATTTAAAAGAATATGGGTTAAAGTCATGTATACCCTTTTTTGACTTTTTATAAGAGGTTTATAAAGGAATCTTTCCGTCGTTTTCAAAACAAGGTCCTTTTTAACCTTTTCGACAGAATTGAGGTAAGAATGTTTTTTTAACTTATATGGTGGGTGCGGTTATTTTACGCCGTTATAAAATCTTCAAAGCTTTCCTTACAAGCTTATAAGAATATTTTCAAAGAAAATGTTTTATTTTATATGGATCTTAAATGATTTCAAAATAAAGGAGATATTTCTTTAAAAAGAATTTTGATTTCATCTACGTCAACATCCTTTGATGGATTTTAAGATTATTTGAAGTTGATTTATTATGATACAAAACTTCTATATTGTATTGAAGGTTTTGTGATATGTTTGACTATGGATGTGCTATTTTTATACCATTCATAGTTTATGGTGAAATTATTGACATTTCGTATGCTAGTTTTAATACGAATGTTTATGTTATGTTTAAACCTTTTCATATGGGAATGCATTGGACTTAATAAGTGACGGGTGGAGCCCGCTATAGCTCCTCGATGCATCGGTAGGTCTCATGAGACAAACTAGTGTCTTGGCACAAGGCCTTGAAAAAATCTTATTTGTAGTCTTGGCACGAGGCCTTGGCTATGTGGTTATGATAGTCTGGCATTATGCATTCCAACATTATGAAAGTGGTTATTGATTTTTTCATGTGATTATTCGATTAGTAGAATATCCATGTGAATAAGTAAATGACATTATTTCATTTTATTTATGTCATACCATGTTGAAAGTTCATGTTTGAAAGGCTTTTGTTTTAGTTATACATTGCCTTAAAAATTTATTCTTATTTATGAAAGTTTCCGCTATTTTGTTTTCCTTACTGGGCATTTGAGCTCACCCCTTTTATATGTTTTATTTTTCCCAGGAAGTGAAGAAGTAAATTATGAATGACCTGCAGGGATATTATGTGGAGATATGAGTGTGGATTTTGGAGACTTTATGTTGTTGTAGTAGTTTTTCATTTTATGATGTAATGTAAAACCTATGAATATATCTAGTGTTTCCAAGGCTACTAAACCAATCGGTCTTTCGAGATTTGATCTTTCTTGTGATCATGCCAATGTTATGTAATAATGCACCGACTCTGGGTAGCTGGGGTCGGGGCGTTACATAATTAACTTTGGAAATAAAATTGTAAATTCCTTTAAATGTGTTGATATTTGAAATTATGTATATACCTTCCCAATGAATGATCCAAAATGATGGAATGTACCCAGATAATATCTAGAAAGGTTCATCGATATCCTTTCTTACTACATCAGTAGATGTTGTGCTATCCAATGAAGTGGTATCAGGTATATTTTTTAATTTACTCAGATTTTTCTAATGTCTTGTTTGATTAGGGGTCTACACATTCTTCTAATTTTAATAAAAGTTTTGGTAAATTGAAAATTTTACCTCATGAAATGAGAATAAAACATATTATTAAAACACAAGGAGAAATATTTTAGTAAAAAGGATTTGAATAAGTATTTATATTGTTATCGATGGAAATAAATTACCTATAAATCATTTTTATAATCCTTATAAGTGTTTGGTGTTAATATGAGTATAGATTGGATTTGTGTTTATCATGATATGCTTGATTGTAGTGCTGAAGAAGTTGTTTTATGTAAAGAGTTTGTGTATGTACACTATAATGAACCCATTCCATTGATAACATATCTAGAAGATATGAAAATGTTAAAATATGAGAATGAATGTTATATTTATCATATTTATGAAAACAATGGAACTTATTAGATAAATGACGTTCTAGTGGTAAATGAATGACTTGATGTTTTTATTAATGAGTGTCTTAGTGTTATACTTGATGAGAAGGGTTAATTTTTTTTACTAAGTTCCTGATGCTATGAAAATTTAAAACCCTTTTATAGAATGTCTCAAGTGGAACTTTTAGTATCGGAAAAGAAATTACATGGAGTGTCTTGATAAATTTTTCATTCAACCTAACACATAACCATGTGTTGATCATATTTTATTTATTAAAATTAATTACCATTCCATGAGACTTTTCATTGATTAATGTGCTTTGAATAACATTGCTATTAATAATAACTATGAATTTCCCTGTATCGATGACTTATTTCATCGGATCAAGGGACCTCTATATTTTTTTCAGGATAGTATTGAGATATATCTATAACCACCCTACTCTTTATTACACACTTAAACATGATTTATTACATAAAAATTCACATAAGACAACTATGAGGATCGATAAGATTAGTGTCTTGGGAAATTAGTTCCATTATATAACAACTTAGTACATAGAACCGAACAACTTTATTGAAAACTTATTTTATATGACAAGAACATTCCTTCGTACTTATCATTTCATGAGATAACCTGGGAAAATACATAAGAAAAGGTTAAGATATAAATCTCAGTAAGGGAGTAAATAAGTCATAACACAAAAAATATATTACATTTTCGGAAATAGGAATATCAATAGAGAACAAGAGAAATATGAACATAAAGACAAGATATGACATGATTATCATAATGTAGAAATGTGGGAACAACATTTAACATGATATTAGCATGATCCATGGCTCATTGCACATGGAGAGTGAGTAAACCCTCATTGAACTTGAATTATCATGAGTAAACACTAATTTCAATTGAAATATCATGATTCTATTCTTTACCCAATCCATTGGACCGCTATCTAGGTACACCCTTAATAAACATTTAATTTCATGAAAAAGTGTGCCACATGGATCATACAACATGAATTCATTAAACATCATAATTTATTCCAAAAGTAATAGATGTGGAATAAATAAATTTATTTACTCAATCAACAAGTACATGTTCAAATTGGTGAATACCCTTGATAGAAAAATTCGTATGGTATTTACTTACACAATGATTTTGGCATGAGAAATTTTCAGGTATCTTCAACAGCACAACGACATCAAATAGAAATTTTAAAATGGGTCAATTAGAGAGAAATGGGTATATCATAATTTATACAATAAATGGACATTAATGGGTCCTTAAACATAATATATCAACATAATTAATGTAATTTATATTCATGATATAAAATTATTTCTTGAATGTAAATGAGAAAAGAGAAATTCGTTCCAGAATTTCGCCATGGTAACTGGTGTACATGGGAGGAATTAATGAAAGAGAAATACATAACTTATCATTAAAAAAATGAGGTATGTATGGGGGAGGTTATAAACCAAACTCCAACATTTTAAATTGAAAATAAAAGTCTATAACAACATAAATAAATTTGGAAAAAATTTAGAAAGGAAGAAATATCTTTCTTGGAAGTGTGATCCCAATGGATTAAGAGAGGATTGATAAGTGATTTTTGGGAGATTAGGGTACCTTGGGAAGATTATATAGAGAGGATTTCAGGGTTTGGTCATGATCCAAATGGTTTGAGTGAATATGAATGAGAGATTTAGTGGGTTTATATAGGAAAAGAGAGTGAATTCTTTATTATTTAGGTTTTGGATACCACACATTAAACTAATCAAAACCACAAACCATCCCATGGTTTTTGACTATAGTTTTTGCTAAAGTGGAGTGGAAAAATTTTATTTTATAATTCCAATGGAATAACATATTAATATATTAGGGTTTTTTATGTGGAGGTGAGTCACACTATCAAGGTAATCATTTTAAAATGTTAAATCTTAGAGGTACACTAAAGCATTGTAAAATAAATAAAACAAACCTAAAATCACATTATTTTAGGGATAAACATATATTTTCCAAAAAAACCTTTTATATTATTTTATTACATAACTATTGGGTCATTATGATGTCATAAAACTGATTATATATTTAAACGATATTAAATTTTTACCCCAAATATCGACCGTGTCAGAAAATTATGAAAAATTCACTATTGGATAATTTTGATGTCCTGATTTCAAAAATAATATTCATTTTTTCTAAATAATTTTATAAATATGGGAATTTTAAATTTTAAAATAAATACCGACATTGATCGAAAATTCATGGGTTTTGACACAAACATATTTCAAACATCAATAAAAATTAAAATTATTTTCATAAAATTTATACGATCATTTATATTTAATAAAAACTAATTTAGAAATAAATTTTTATTAAAATATAAATTAATTCAATAATCCATCAATTAATCAGAATATTTTTCTTAATTGAATTTAAATATTAACTAAAAATACTATTTGTGCTTTAAAAACCATTTACAAAGTAACAATAATAAAATAAATGTATATTATTTATACTTAAATAATGAACATATTCATTGTTTGAGGGGTGTTTTACATAAACCCTTATAACAAATGCATTAGTCCTATGGGTAAGGTGTGTGATGCTGAGAGACTCTTGGGGTGGCTCAGATAACATCACTCATGTGGTAATCTCTATTTACTTCCACTTCTCCCGTAGGTGATTCTGTTAGAGCATAACATGTCAAAGCTTGGATTATGCTTGGTCAAGAGCGATGCCCAATGACTCTACCATCTTTTTGAGCTCCAAAAACTGGGCTTCGTACGGAGTAATTCTACTGGATGATGCCATCACTTCCTTTTTCTGAGTAAATTGGATTTGT
Source organism: Viscum album (assembly GCA_963277665.1). Taxonomy (NCBI): domain Eukaryota; kingdom Viridiplantae; phylum Streptophyta; class Magnoliopsida; order Santalales; family Viscaceae; genus Viscum; species Viscum album. Next base: position 1,658,595,203 of record OY728119.1, read on the forward strand.
TAAAGCCCCATTCTTATACTAATAATGTTATCATTTTTCAACAGCTATATTATCAATGGTAACATTTATTAATGGTATTTTAAAATAAAAAAACATTAAACCAAGTAATTGAATATGTTTTATATAACCATTTTATATAATAATACATTTGATCAGATTAAGAGTAATTTTCATTATTAAAAGATTGGGTCATTACAATCTTCCCCTTAATAAATTTCACCCTAGAAATTTCCTTTTCCCACAATAAAATAGATGAGGATAATGTTACATCATCACTTCATCCGATTCCCATTTTTCTTCTTCAATAGTTTGATTTCACCACAACACCTTGATGAGGGGAATTTTCTTATTTCGTAGAACATTCTCTCTATGATCTACGATCTTCACATGATTCTATTCATAGGATCATTCATTATTCAATGGTACCAACATTATATTGGGTACATGTGATTGGTCCGGTATGTACTTTTTCAAGAGTTATATATGGAATACATCATGTACTTGATATAGGTTCGGTGGGAGTTCTATTCGATAGGTCACTGCACCAATGAGATCAATGATCTCAAAAGGTTCGATGTACCTTGGACAAAGCTTTCAATTCTTCCAAAATCTCATAACTCTATTCCCTGGTGACATGCGGAGGAATACCATGTCTCAAATATCAAACTCTAGGTATCTTGAATGATTATCATAATATCTTTTTTTTCGACTCTGAGTAGCTTTAATATACTGCTGGATGGTCCTAACCATCTCAACCATTTCTTCGACAATTTCTGGACATAGGAGTTTTCTCTCCCTAACAACATCCAAACATGCTGGTGTTCTGCACATATTCCTATAAAAATCTTCATAAGGATCCATTTGGATGCTTGAGTGTAAACTATAATTGTAAGAGAACTAAAACAGAGGAAGTGTGGATCGCATCCTCCTTTGAAGTCCATTGAACATGATCTCAAAATGTCTTCAAGTGTTTGGATAGTCCACTCAGATTGACCATCAGTTTGAGGATGATAAGACATACTAAAGTTCAGATCAATATTCAGAGCACGTTGAAGACTCTTCCAGAATAGAGAGGTGAATCTTGGATCTCGATCAGAAACAATAGATATTGGTACTCCATGAAGCCTTACCACTTCTCTGATATATATATTTTCCAGTTGATCCAATGATAAATCTTCTCTAATTACAATGAATTGTGCAGTCTTTATAAGATGATCCACAATAATCAAGATAGCATTGTTATCTTTATATGTCTTTAGAATTTTGGCGTCAATGTCCATTGTGATTTTGTCCCATTTCCATGTTGGTATGGGTAATGGTTGCATCATCCCCTTAGACTTATTCCTCTATACCTTCACTTGATGACATACCCAGAACTTTGATATATACTCAGAAATATCAATATTCATTTTATTCGACCAATAATTCTCTCAGAGATATCGATATATCTCTGTGTTTCCTGGGTGAATGGAAAAATTCAAACAATGTGCATCATCCAAAAGTTAATTATTTACGTCCAGATTTGATGGAAGACATAGTCTTTCCCAAAATCTCAGAACAACTTCTTCATTAACATTGAACTCTGATGATTTCCCTTTTTTGATAGATTACACTTTCTTCTAAATTCCTACATCATTATTTTGTGCATCCGTTAACCTTTCTAAAAGAGATGGTTGAGAAATCATTTGTGAAAGTATTGATTATGTTACCTTATTTATGATTCTCTTTTCCATTATCATAAAATCTATGATGATTAGAAACTTTTCAATTTTCATCAATTATAGAATCGCTGGATCCTTTCTACTTAGAGCATCTTCCAACTTGTTCACTTTCCCAGGGTTGTAATGGATTGAGCAGTCACAGTCTTTGATCAGCTCTAACCATATTCATTGGTGCATGTTCAAATCTTTATATGTGAATATATAATTGAGTGTTTTGTGATCTATGTATATTTTACACTTCTCCCAAAATAGGTAATGTCACTAAATTTTCAAAGTGAAGATTACTGTAGCCAACTCCAGGTCATGTGATGGATATTTTTTCTCTTGAACATTCAATTTCCTTGAAGAATAGGAAATGAATTTGTCATTTTTTATCAACACATAGCATAGGAACTTCTTCTAAGAATCACTAAATACCACAAAATGTTATCCACTTATGGATAGTGTGATAACGGGCACCGTGATATGCCTCCTTTTCAACTCCATGAATCTCTCTCCACATTCATCACTCCAAGAATACTCGACTGCCTTCTAAGATAGCTTTGTAAGAGGGTTTTACCAGTGTGTTAATTTTTTCACAAATCGTTAATAATATCCAGCTAACCCCAGTAAGCTATGAATATCTGTCACTAATGTTGGCCTTGACCATCCCTTTATTGTAGCTGTTTTGGAGGGATCTATATATATCCCATTTCTTGTGATGATATGACCCAAGAATGGTACCTCTTTCAACCAGAACTCACACTTTCTATACTATGCATAGAGATTCACTTTTTGAATGGTCTCTAGTACAATACATAGATGATACTAATACTCCTCCTTAGTTTTGGAGTATATTCGAATATCATCTATAAATACAAGAAAAAAATTTTCATGGTAAAATCTAAAGACTCTATTCATTAATTCCATAATTATTTATGGAGAATTAGTAAGTCTGTATTGTATTATTATGAATTCATAATTCCCATACCTTGTATTAAAACAATTCATGGGGATATCCTCCTTCTTTAATATTATTTTGTAATATCCCAACTGAAAATCCACCATGGAGAAGTATTGTGATTTAGTTAGCTGATCGAACACGTCATCAATTTGGGGCAGGGGATACTCGTTCTTTATCATGAGTTTTTTGAGCCTACGATAATCAATGCAAAGGTGCATTGACCCATCCTTATTCTTGACAAAGAGTATTGGTGCACCCCATGGTGAAGCACTTGGGAATATAAACCCTTTATCAAAATTATTCTATAGTCGTTTCTTCAGCTCCACAATCTCCACAATAGCCATTCTATATGATGTCCTGGATATTGGAAATGCCCTTGGAATTAGATAAATTGAGAATTCAACATCTGTTATAGGAGGAAGACCAGGGAATTCCCCAGCCAACACTTTATATGATTCCCTCATAATAGGCATGTCTTTAAGGATTCTTTCTTCTTTATAACCAATCATCTGAGAATGATATGCGTTCTCATAGGGAAATAATATCCATGCTTGAGATTATGGTGCTATGGAAGATTCATCCTCCTCCTCGCACTCGTATTGAATCAGGGGTCGATTAGCCATATGGAGAGTTATTTTCCTCTCATGAAAATTTATGTTGGATCTATATAGGGAATTTCAATCCATACCATTAATTGCATCAAATTATACCCAAGGGAGTATGAAGAGGTTCTCTGGGAAGTTTAAACTAAACATTATGACATGGGAGGAGTTATATTCATGGGATGAAATGATTTCCCCATTTTTCATTCTCAATAACATCCTTACTACCATGATTTGTGGTGGTTTTGGGATTGTCCTACTAAACATTCATGATATAAAAGAATGTGTAGAACCATAATCATAAACTAAATCCTCTGTTCATGAATGAATAAATAGAGTACCTATCACCACTTCATTTTTGGGGTTCTCTTCGGTGGTAGTGATGGAATAACATCACCCTTGATGAAATATAGGTTGTTTGTTGCCTCCAAAAACTATTGGCTTAGGGCACTAGTTTTTAAAGTGACCTAGTTGTTTGTACTGGATGCAAATAACAATTCATTGCGGGTCAAATAGTGAATTCCTCTCCTCTGTTGTAGCAACATGTTCTTTCTTATTGGTAGTTAATAGCTAGGTTCCCTTATCTTCCACACCTAAATCATTTCCTCATCCCCTTCAGGTAATTTTCAGGGTTATTTTTTCCACACCGTTATCAAGAGGGGAGCTGAAATTTCCTACCACAATTGGATTTTTCCATTGGACCTATATAATTAAATTCCAAATTTTGTTTCATATACCCATGATACCGCTGAGATTCACTGATCTCCATTTTGAATTTAAGGGAACATAAGACAATTTCCTTATAGCTCTCGAAGTCACAGATCACTAGGACTTTCCGTAGGCCAAGTTTAATCCCACCAAATAAGTGGTAAAACTTACATTCATGGGTAACGACAAATCCAAAGGAATATCGTGAAAGCCTTTTTATTTTTTCCTCATACACATCGATGGATTTGTCATCCTTTTCTCTTGAGTTTAAGGAATTACTTTTCCATCATAAGTTAGAGGGTTCAGGGGAAATATTTATTGTATTTTTTTTGTAAATCCTTCCATTATAATGCCTTGATCTCTTCTGAAGGACTCATATTTTTGATCAATGTCAACCATTGATTGGCTTCACCTTCTATATGATAAGAATCCAGAAGAACCATGTCTTGTTCAAAACATTGAATGATTGAAAAGATCTTTTCAATATATTTGATCCATTGTTTGACAATTGAGGGATCATATTATCCATTAAAAGTAGGATACATTTTTCTCATGAAGATCTAGATTGGGAATTGTTCTTTCCTAGGGGCGGTTGAACGTTCCTCTTTACCAAAGTTTCTATTCAAAACTTGAGTTAACTGAGAGAGTTACGTGACAATGTTAGGGATTCCTTCTCTCATCGGATTGAGCATCTCAATAGAACAATCATCACATTGAGCTTCACAACGGTTTTTAGCATGATTACTCCTATTACTGGCCATTGGCTGGAATAAAAGAAAAGTTAGGTCTAACACATAATGGGTAATCGAATGAAAAAATTGGATAACATATAAATTACTGTTATTTACAAAACCGATCTATGTTATCCATGATTTAATTACCTACATATATTATTAGGGGAATTTTTTAATTCACTTAATATTGGTTTATAATAATATTATATATTTACCAAATGGATATCCTCCAGAAGATTCATAACCAAGAGTGCACCAAGTCCCATTATTGTGCACCAGTTCCTATTTGATTCTAGCTCAAAGCAGTTTTTAGGGTTTTACCCCTAGATACATTTGTGATAAATTCACCTCTACCTGCTTGTATCTAGACATGGATGTATTTTCTTAGCAAACCATTTAATCAATACTCAATAAAATTTATGGATTTTTTATTATACTTTGTCTTATCCCGAAGTCTTTCAATAGGTATTTCTTTTCCTAATCCCAAAAATTACTAAACCTCCCTATGATACCAACTATAACAACCTATAACCTTATTACATAGTTAAACATGATTTATTACATAAAATTTCACTTGATATAAATATGAGTATTGATAGGTATAGTGTCTTGTGTAATTAGGAACATTACATAACAACTTAGAACATAAAACCTAATATCTTTATTGAAAACATCTTTTACATGACCACAACATTCTTGTGTTCTTAGCATTGCATGGGATAACATGAGGACATGCATAAGAAAACTATGAGAAATAAAGCTTATTAAGGGAGTAAACAGGGAATAACATGAAGAATATAGTACATGTTAGGAAATAGGAATATTAATGGATCACAATATCAACATGAACATAAAGGCCTGATATATCATGATTGTCATAACATGGAAATGTGGCAACAACATTTATCATGATATTAGCATGATCCAAGGATCATTGCATATGAAGCATGAGTAAATACAATTTTTTTTTGAATTTGCATGAGTAAACCCTAATTTGACTTTACATATCATGATACTAATCATTACCCAATGCATTAGAGTGATATTATGGTGAACCCTTTATAAACATTTCATTTCATGCATAAGTGTGCCACATGGATCATACAACATGAATTCATTAACCATCATAATTTATTCCACAAATAATAGATGTAGAAGACGTAAATGTAAGTCCTAAATCAAAAATTACATGGGAATAATGGTGAATACCCAAGATAGATAAATGGGCACGATATTCACTTACACGATGACTTTGTCAGGGGAACTTTTTGTGGAACTTCGGCATCATAGCAACATCAAATAGAAATCGTAAAATTTTTTGATGTGAGAGAAAGGGGTATCTCATAATTTATACATGAAATGGATAGTAATGGGTCATATAAAAAAATATCACAACATATTTAATGAAATTTAGATTCATAATATAAAGGAATTGTGTGAATGTAAATGAGAAGAGATAAATTACTTACAAAATTTTGGCATGGTAACATGTATACATGGGAGGAATTTATGAGATAGGAAAAGGTATATAATCATTAAAACATATGTAGGGAAGTATGGGGGAGGTGAAAAACCATACTCCAACATTTTTAATTGAATATAAAATGGTATAACAACATAATGAAATTTAGAATAAAATGAGAAAGAAATTGCTTACTTGGAAGTGTGATCCCAAAGGTTTGGGAGAGGCTCGAGAGGCACTTCATGGGAATATGGGGCACCTTGGGAGTATTCTAGAGATAAGAGGTAAGGGTTTTTTTTATATTCAAGTGGTTTTAGTGTAGAGGAGTGGTATATTGAGTGGTTTTATATTGGAAATGAGATATAATTATTTATTATTTAGGTTGTGCAAACCACACATTAAACTAGTCAAAACCAAAAACCATACCATGGTATTTTCCCACAATATTTGCCAAATTAGAGTGGAAAAAATTATTTTAATTTAAAAATGGCCTAAATTATTAAAATAGTAGGCTTTATTATGGGGAGGTGTGTCACACTCTCAAGGAAATCATTTTAAAATGATAAAATGTTATATTAGTCTTGGAGGGTCTACTATGGATTTGTAAAATAAAAAAAATATAAAATCACATCACTTTAGAGGTAAAACATATATTGGATGAAAATAAATTTTATAATACTTTATTACATCACTATTGGGTCATTATGAAGCCATAAAAAACAGTTTATATCTAAACGGTATTTAATTTTTACAAAAAAATTCAACTTTTTCAGAAAATTAGGAAAAATTCACGATTGGATAATTTCTATGTCTTGATTCAAAAAATAATATTAATTTAATCTAAATAATATTTATAAATATGGGAATTTTTAATTTTAAAATAAATATCGATATTTATTGAAATTTTGTGGGTTTTGAAAAAAATTGGTTTAAAACCATAATAAATATTACAATTGTATTCATAAAAACTATAATATCATTTATGTTTAATAAAACATAATTTAGTAATAATATTTTATTAAAATATTATTTAATTCAGAAATATATTAATTAATCAAAACATATTTCTTAATTGAATTTAAATATTAACTAAAAATACTATTTGTTCTTTAAAAACCATTTACAAAGTAACAATAATAAAATGAATATATATTATTTATACAAAAATAATTCACATAATAAAAGTGCTAGGGTCTTGTTACATAACCCCTTATAACACCTGTATAAGATGTAAGGGTAAGGTGTGTGACTGTGGTAGACTCTTGGGGTGCCTGAGATAACATCACTTGGGTTGTAATCTCTATTAACTTACACTTCCCCCATAGTCGATCCCATTCAAATGTAACGTGTTGAATCTCTACTTGGTCTTAGTCAAGAGCAAAGCCAAGTGACACTACCTCTTTTCTGAGAACTGAAAAATGGCCTTCGTACAGAGCAATTCTATTGGATGACACCATCACATCATTTTTCTGCAGAAATTGGATTTGTTAAAGCTCTATATTTATACTAATCAAGTGATCACTATTCAATAGATATATTAACAATGCTAATAATTCTTAATGTTATTTTAAAATCCAAAAACATAAATCCTAGTATGTATATATGTTATATATAACCTTTTTACAAAATAATACATGTAATAGGATAAAGTTGAATTTTCATTAGTAAAAGTTTGGGTCATTACTGTCGTAACATCTGCTAAAGGCTAAAGAGGATGAAAACCCCTAAATAAACTTTTTATACTTGACATAGGAATTATGAGGTTGTTTGTTTCCCTTTGGTTTATAAAAATTCCCCTATTGTATTCATGAATATTATGAATAAAAAATTCTGTAAATATTTGGATATGTTTGTTGTATTATTTATTGATGATATTTTTTCATTTTGAAAAAAATATCAGGATCATGAGAAATATTTAAGGATTTTATTTCAAACTCTCAAAGAAAAAATGTGTTATTGAAGATTTAGAAATTTTCATTTTTGGCCGCAACAGATTTCTTTTCATAGGAACATTGTAAATAAGGATGTTGTAACAATTGATCATTCCAAAACCAAATTGGTTGATGGATGTAAAAGATCTAAAATGTTATAGATATTAATATATTTATTATATTAGTCAGCTATTAATGATGGTGTGTTAAAAAAATTGCATGGTTATCTAGCCTAATAACTACATTAAGATGAAAAGGGGTTAATTTTTTTAGATAGAAGAATGAGATGTTTTTTTCAGGAACTAGAGAATAGATTGGTGAATTCTCTAGTTTTGTACCTACCTTCTAGAAAGGGAAACTTTTTAAACAAAAAATATTCTTCTTTCAAGGGACATAGTTATTTACTGATGTAGAATGATCAGGTAATTTTTTCTTCTTCAAGGCAACTGAAATGTAATGAATTAAATTATCCCTTACATGATTTTCAATTATCATCTATTTTTTTCACATTAAAATTTATGGAGGAATCATTTATATAGATCCAAATGTGAAATCCATAATGACCATAAAAGTTTAAAGTATATATTTACTCAGAATGGATTGAAAATGAGGTGGAGAAGATAGAATAAATTGATAAAGAATATGATTTACCAATCAATTTCCATGAAAGAAAAAATAATTACAGGATACCTTGAGTCAAAAAATCATGTTACATTATCAATTTTATATTGAAATATGACCCAATGGTTAATGAATTGATTAATGTTTTCTCAGAAGACATTAGTGTAGAAAATTTCTGTATTTTATTTTAGGAATCAGTGTAGTCTTCTCTATTAAACAAAATTATAAAATAATTGAATGAAGGCCATGAGTTATAGAAAAATTTATAATTGGATAAAAGAGGTATTTTTATAGAATTCAACAATGAAAAATATTTCATTTTATGATTTTGGAAGAGATTATGTGTGCCCTATGATTCATAATAAAAAAAATAACTGTTCTGTGAAGTTCACAGTTATATATTTTATGTTTATTCTAATAATGATAAGGTATATATAAACCTTTGTGAGTATTACATTTTTTATGTAATGAAAATATATATTACATATTTTAATTTTAAATGTTTGACATGTCAACTGGTTAAAGGATAATAATAACTACTATAGGGGAAACATCAGGAATTTATAGTGCTAGAGTAGAAATGGGAAAATATATCCATGGAATTCCTGGTGGTACTTTAAAATAATTATCGTGGTAATAATGTGATTTGGTTAATTATTTATTATATGACTAAATCTATACATTTCAATTCTATTCAATATACTATTTGTTTGGATTAGATTTCTTGACCATACCTCAAAGAGATTGTCAGGTTACATGGATGTCCTCTGTCCATTGTATCTGACTACGAACCGAGGTTCATTTTTATCTTTTGGAAAGGACTTTAGAAGTTATTGGGTACAACATTAAATTTAATCATGGACTTTCATCCTAAATCTAATGGATAGATTTATTGAAAAATTTAGAAACAAGAAGACATGTATTGAGATTTTTCAATGGATTACCAAGGAAGTAGGGATTAATCTCTTTCTTTTGTTCATTTTTCTAATAATAATCGATTTTATTCCCATACACATATGTAACATTTTGAGGAATTATATGGAAAGAGGTTCCAAACACAATTATTTGGGGAATATGTTAGGGAAGGGAAGATTACATGACCATAATTTTTAGATGGATTATAATGTAAAGATGATTATGAAACACATAAGGATAGATCAAGGAAGCAAGAAAAGTTATGTTGATAATCAGAGCGAAGAATTTTCTTTTTACGTAGTCGATCATTTTTATAGTCAAATATAACTATGGAAAGGTGTTATTTATAATGGTATGAATGGAAAGATTTTTATAATTTTTATTGAACCTCATAAAATTTTAGAGAAAGTAAGACCAGTTCTCTACTGAGTAAATTTTTCTTCGAGTTTATATTATATACAACATCTTTTTCATGTTTTGATATTTAGAAAGAATGTTCCAGAATCATCTCAATTTTGGATCCCAAAATTAGTTAATTTAGAAGAGAACATGTCTTATGAAGAGAAACCTATTCATATTATTAACTGTAGAGAGGAAACATTGTTGAATAATGTAATTTACTAGGTTAAGGTTTTGTGGAGAAATGACATGGCTGAAGAATCAACATGGGAATATAATATTCAATGGGGGAAATGTATCCTCACTTGTTTAATAAGTAAATTAAAATTGTGATGATGTAATTTCCACGAGGTGGGATAATGTAACGACCCAGGCATGAATATAATTTTTTTTATTTTGGAATTAAATATTTAAATTCATTATAAATGTATATTAAAATAAGTATCATTTATATAAATTATGGAATTTAAATATAACGAATAGTAACATGACCATAAGAATAGTAACATGAACATTAGGAAAAGTAATCTAGAAAAAAGAATATTAGCCTCATGTAAAATTTATAAATAAAATTTATCCATCTTTTCAGTTAAAAGATGATATATTTTTATCATTGAGTTTGTAAATAATTTTTCTAAAAATCATAATTTATGTGTTGGTATTTTTTGAGTCATAAATATTTAATTACAATTTAACAATTAATATAATGATTTAAAACAATATTTATTTTCTTAAAATATATTCATAATTGTTTTTTTGTTTTTTATGATTATAAGATAATTTTACGAGACTTTAATTAATTTGTCAAAGTGTTATAAAGTCAGTTATAGTTTTAAAACTGGGATTTTTCAAATAAATTATTATTATTATTTAAATTTAAATTTCTCATATTTATAAAATTGTTTTCCTAAAATGTAGTTAATTTTTTAATTATAAACATAGAAAAATGGTTATGGTGGTTTTTTGGTATTATTATATAATATTTGAATTTCATTGAATGGTAAAATATAGTATATATATATTATAAGATAATTACTATATTACATGAGTAATCATTGATATAAAAAACATTATCTTGAATCCTCATTTATTATTTCAATATATTATGTGATAATGATCAAACTATTCAATTTCATGATCCAAAATAATAAACTATTGAATATTTTAATAAGAAAACACCCCTCTCCCACACTATAAATACCACCTATCACCACCTATTCTACTCACACCTCAAATACTTGTATGTTGTTTAATTTATTCCCATGTAAATTCCCAATCCTCTTCCCCATGCCTATGAACTTATTGTCTCCCCAAAAGGAAAAAAATAGGGGCCATAAGTAAGTTATCATGTAGGTTAATTCATGAGGTAAAATATTATTTTATTTTCATTTAATTTTTATTCAATTCCTTTTTTATACTCTCTTGACCTCCACTTATTCAAGGGTCATGAAAACTCTAGTATCTTATATATGCTATAATTTTTTTCTTTTTATGGAAAAATTCATCACCAAACTTATTCTCATTATACATTTATTCTAAAAATGTGAACATCACCCGTGATGTGTCGATTTACCTCTAGTGTGGATGATATATAATAAATTTTCATTTTCACCTTCAAGGATAGTCATAAAACCATTACTATGGTTAAATAATAATTCATTAAACATATAATATATATTTTTATATTCAGTAACCAATAAATATACATGACACAAAATAAAATGATATAAGTTCATGATGATCATAAAAGCTGCCAAAAAAATTCATTCATTTTTATTAATGTTTTATGAAATGATTAATCGTTACATCAGAAAAAAATAATATATTTTATCATTTAAAATTAATTATAAATATTAAAACCATTTCATTCCACTTCTTGAGTTTTTATTCAATTCTACAAGAATGTCCATAATGAACCAACTATGGAAAATATGAAATAAATTCACCAGAAACAATGAAAATAACAAAATATTTTTAATAAATGGGTCAAAAGATGTTAAAATAATATCATATAAGTATTTTTAAATATTAATTTGGTTCATAAATATATTTAAAAAACAATTTAATAAATTATACATGATGTTTGAACACTTTTTAAGTAAGATAAACTCGATGTAAGAGAATTCTTAACCCAATTTCCATTCTTTAGGTTAACCTTCTACATTATTGAATATGTGGTAATAAGATTTTCTGTGTATATAATTTTTATAATACCATGTTTTATTATGTGGATTTATCTTATATAAATATTCTATTATTTTTATCAATTTTATCTTCAATTATATGATATTTTAAGGGACTTTTCTTTACAAATCCTCTTTTAAATTTCTATTCAAAATGAATATTTTTATGATGAAAGTATTCTTGTTTTAAGATTACATTTTGGTTCTTGTTAATTGTTTATTTTGAAGGGTAGGCCCTATATATCTGTCCAATTTATTGTGTGTATTTATGTTTTAGGCTGACCGTGTGGTTACTCCAAGTTGAATGATGATGGATACACTATAAGGTATCCACAAGGGTTACATTATGAGGGATCCATGATGGTTAAATTGTAAGGTATTGATGAGGGTTACAAATAATATGGTTGATATGAGGGTTACAAAATTTATTGTGTAATTTACCTAGTTACCTATATGTTTTCTATATTTTTTTGCGAAATCTCATATTTTAAAAAAGCAGGTATATGCTAATTTATGGGTGAGAAGTATATCTTGTGAAAATGATTTCTTATGTTTAAACGTTTTCATGGACTAACTATTTATTTTTTATTTATGTACCTTATGGATAATTTTGTTCTCATTCCATGTTTTATTAAAAATATTCACAGAGATTAAGGATGGGTAAGATAAAAGAAGAATCAATGATGACTGTTGTAAAGAAATCATGTTTTATTAAGGAACTTTTTTATTATGGAGGAAATGTATATTGTTTTAGTAGTACAAAATTTGTATGATTGTGTGTTGATATATAATAATTAGGTTCTAATATTGGAAATCTCAAAATCAAAAATATCTTTGGGAATGTAAGGAAATTAATTATAAAAAAATTTATTATATTATGTAATGTTTAAGGATGACTTCTTATAGAATATTTTGCAATAATCCCCTCAAAATTATCATGAGTGGAGAGAATTAATTTATTATAAGAATAATGTTCAAACCCAAGAGAAATCAACAAAAATGAGAAGTTTTCATATCTTTTTAAGTGAATTAATAACATAAATGCATGGTCTCAATGACATTTAAACCTGTGAATTCATTATTTACATTAAAATTTTTATCATCATGAATAATACTATAGATTTTGTGTCAAATGTTATCTTCATTTTTTTCTCCCCTTGAACTATTTAAAAAATAATTAGAAAATAGTCCCTGACCTTTGAGACAATACTCCTACCTATGTAATCCCACAAATTCTTTTGAAACACTATAAATACTCTCCTAAATTAATTAAAACACATTTTAACACATATAATAATTTATAATCACTTATATAAACTAAAATAACCCTCTTCAAAACTTTTTCAACCAGCTAAAAAAATATTTTTATCTTGATAAAAAATATTGGTAATATAATTCAACCATCCTAAAACATTTTTTTCAATTGAGAAATGTGATTCCAAAAAATCCATCTATAGAAAAAAAGTGATATATCAATAATTGTATGGTTCTCTTGAAAATATTATAGGCATTCCATGTCAATAATATTATTATTTAAGAATGATAATAATCTCTATACTCCCCACCACCAAGGCTTCCCATTACCTATGAAAAGGGGTCTTATGATGCATAAACAACACCCCATTTCCTTTCATCACTATATAAATATTACGAATTTATACTAATACATTTTCCCTATAATGACCCCAACCCCAGTAAACTAGAGTTCGTGGTTACATCACTACATTGTCATATGATACAAAGAAACACATCCTAAAGGTACAAATAGTTTATTAATCCTGATAAACTATATTAAAACATTATTCCCATGTTATATTTTTCAAAATAAAAAATAAAAAAATTCCATAATAAATTAATTAAATCTAGAATATCCTTTCGTATCATTCATAGTAAAATTAATTTAATATTTTTAAATAGAAAATCAAGGATGATCTTAAATTCTCAGTAAGGGTTAAGTGCATTGGAAACTATCATGAATCAATAAGAATAATCAACATGGAGTGAAAATAAATGAACACATATTCCATAAAATTAACATGGATATCATGATATAGAAAAGGGATAATTAATATACAAATGTAATTACCTAAGCACACATTCCATTTAAATGACTTTACTATCATGAATATATAAGTATTAATCAATATGTCAATTTAAATAGCTGAAAAAAATTCCATTAAATCAGTAAACTATAAAATGAAAATCCATCTTGAGATAATATCATTTTAAATATATGATGGACAATACTAAATTAATTATAAATGAATAATTATTTTAATTATTGGATTTCATGATCATAGGTATCATGATATCTCTACTTCCATGACCATTCCCAATATAGTTTAAAATAGATGGATATATATACATCAAACACCTATTTAACTGACTCTGGAAAACAGATTCCTCTCATGGGAATAATCATTAATCGAGGGCATAACTATAAATAGGAACCACCTCTATCATTATGTACAAATCATTCCTCATATATTGAAAAATCGACTTAATTCACGAATTATATTCCTTATCATGAAATTTCCATATCAAATAACTAATACATGAAAATAATAATTTTCTTAATAAATCATATAACAATAAAAGTAAAATAAAATATGTATAAATGATAAGTGGTTGAATTAATGAGTATATATATGATAAATATTATGGATATTTATGAAAAATTTAAATTCTACTGATAATAAGAAATTAAAGATTTCAAGGAAAAGTTAATGATAAAATAATAATAAAGAAATGGATTTCCAATACATTCCCAGGTCAAAGTAATCATAAAACATATATTGAATAATACAGATGGAATTAATAAAAAATATACTTAGTAGTTCATTAATATAATTATTGGTTTATATCATTGATAAATATAAAAAACATAAAAAAATCACATTACAATCATTATATATAAAAAAACCATTTCACATTGAAAAATATTTTTACAAAAAAAGGTTCAATTTTTTTTTTGGAAATTATTTTCCTTCAAAATAATCATTGAAAATATTATTTCATTCTTTAAAAAATTTATTGTTCATGAGGGATAGGAATTTGTTTCATTTTCTACATGTTAAAACAATGATTTTTTATGTCTTTTGACAAAGAAAAACTGGCCTTGTTTGGAAAACGACATGGATACTCCTTCAATCAAATTTAAAACCAAAAAAATAAGTACAAATTTATTTAATAATTAATTTTAAAAATGATAAAAAAAATTAATTTTTTAGAAAACATCAAGTTCAATGAATTTTTATTTTTGACCAAAGATAAAAATGAAGTCACATTTTCATAAAATCATTTTCTTAACAATTTTAGGTAGCAAAGTGTTATGAAATTTGTAATATTCCTTAAAATAATAATAAAAAACCATATTAGAAAAAAATTAATTGTTTTAATTATGCAATTATCAAAAAAATTGTTTCAATGTAAATTCAAACCTAAACGACCCTGATTAAAATAATATTGTGAAATAAACCACCACAATGTTCATATTATTGATGTGATAATTAATTAATTAATAAATTATGTTTGTTATATTTAAATTGATATAAAATAATTGAAATTAAAACATAATAAAAAAATTAATAAACAAAAATTATTATAATATCAAACATATAAAATAATTAATATAAACACATGAACCAAAATTTGGTTATGAAATTCATTACCACAAAGTAATTTTCATTTAAAATATCCTTAAATGAAATAATTGAAATATCACTTTAAAATAAAATTAATTATTAATTAATATTGTTTTTATATGTTAATTGACATTTATATACTCAAAATAAAATAAATTAGGTTCATAACATTACAATATTCACTAATAAAGGGAAATTGAGACAAAATTCCTTGCCTAACACTTCCTTTTGGATAATAATTATTTAAACTCAACTAAATATTTTGATGGTTGTTATTAATATATAAAATAACGATATTCATATTTATAATATTATATATTAACCCATTATAAAATCTACCACCTTATTGTTAATAATTTTTCATTATTTTCATTATTTTCATTATTACGGGTGTTAATTTCATTATTTTATCATTTGGGTTTTGTTATAAAAGATCTGGTTCTTGAGATTATTATATTTTTCCATAATATCATAAATTTCATTATTGTTAATAAAATTATTTTTACATTATATTAATCTTTATAATAATTAATGAAATTTATCATGGAGAATGGATCACATTGCTTTGTGTAGACGGTAGGTTGTACGTAAGCCTGACCAACGTTATCATATTCTTACCAAGTGAAAGGTTAAATAATTAGGAGATATATTAATTTAAAAAATAAATATTATCTCATATATATCACATTTATTCATTCAATTTTTTATTATTACAATCCATATAAATCATAAGTGAAAACGAATCACATTGCTTCGTGAGGCTATAGTCTGTCGAACACTCTAGCGACGTTACCGTAATTTAAATGGAAGGTGACTCTAGAAGGTATATGTGATATTAATATTACATAATTTTGAAAATATAATAAATATAAAATAATAGTTTTAAATCTGTCATCACATTCTTCCTTTAAGGGTGGTGATTGAAAATGAATTAAATCAGTTCATGAGGTAGTAATTTGTCAAATAGATGATCGATAGTTTCATTTCACATTTGATAAAAGGGTATATGAATTTATGTAATAAAATATATATAATAAAAACTCATTATATGGAGTATACATATTTTTTTATATAATAATTATTAAATAAAACATTATATATGTGGAGGAAGAAACAAAATAAAAATGCTTAATTAAGAATTTTACCTCTTCTTCAAACAACTTCATTAGGCTTTCACAAAAATCCATCCAAGGATGGATTTATAATCAAACCAAGTACTCATAGATTTTTTTATGAGGGAAATTAATTTATTTGGAATTTATTTTATTAAACAAATAGCTTTGGATGTGTGATGAAATGAGGAGATGATGTGGTGTTTTATAAGTGGTGTAGGGGACACAGATGGAATTTATGAAAAGAATCAATTACATCCTTGTTTTTACATTTCCAAAATCATCCCAAAATGGGAAATTATCAACCTTTATAGGTTATACAACCAAAATATATCCATAAAATGTGGTTTGGAAATCTTTTATGTTATTTTCACCCTTATTATCTTTGTTCAAACCCCAGAAAACTCATTTTTACACAAATGGTGGTAATTTATTTTCACATCATTCACTATTGATAATGGTAAAAAATTATGCTGAAAATATTATATAATATATAATATTCTGATTCTAAATATTGAACCATTTTTTCAAAATGGAATTCACAAAAGTGGAGGAATCCAATTGAAGAATATACCCGCAGATGTGATGAAAAAGAATGGTCCAAAAGAGAAAATTCTCATTAGTATAGATGGTTTCAATATAAATATTAAAAAAATAAACTAAATCAATTGAAATAAACTAGTTAAATTTTAATATAATTTTAAAAATTATACTTTAAAAAAAATTATAATTAATGTTATCTTTGAAAATTATTTAAAAAAAGGGTTGTTTTCAATGAAAAATCATCACATTTCCTTATTCATAAAAATATAAAATATCAAGATATTAGGATTTTAAAAATTTAAGTTCATTTTTAAAAATATTCGTAGTGGTAAAAATAAATTTCTATATTACATCTCAAAACATGAAGAAACTATTTTTTTTAAAAATATATTTTTTTAGAATAAATTTCTTTTTCTTTAAAATATTTTTCACTTTATTTATATTCAATAGATAAAAACTAAATTTATTTTATAAATTTCTATACCATCTAAGTTTCATTAGTTAGGTAGTAATATTCATACCCAAAAATTTAACTGGTGTGTTATAATAGTATATTATATTACGGTTCATTTAGACTTGAAGTTCTGTATTTCAAAAGTTATTGAAGATATAAAATTTGTTTAGAAATTATTATATCATAATGTATCAGGTTGTAACATTCACCTCTATGATTGATATTATGTGTTATATATGATATCTACACCAATTTTTTTACTTTTAAAATCTAAGGGAGTTAAATTTTCCTCACCTTCAATAAATGGTATCCTCATAATTTAGACTTCATCTTGGTATTCAAGGGATAGAAATTTAGAGATATCACTATCGAATTAAAAACTACTTTATAAAAGGTTTTATTAAAAATAAACTTGACAATATAAAAAGGGAAATATGAAGGAAAAATATAGTAACACATAAATAGGTTTCCAATCAGTTAAACATAGGTGGGACACGAATATATGGACATGTAGGAAAATTTGTATGAAATTGTAGAGAGTAATAAAGTTCATCGATCTTAAGGATGTGAATGATCAATGGAATGTTATGGACCTCAAAACCATAAAGAGATGATGATTTAAAAGACCCTTTTATTTATCTGATATGAACGTAATAGGATAAAATATTTTTTTCATGATCCTTTTCATAACATTTGGGAATTATTTTACTATTTATGAATATAAGGTAATATACAGAGTTGATATCATTATATTTCATATGCACAATTTCATCATTTCATTGAGAATATGTAAATATTCACTTTACCTCTTACTCCATGAAATGAAAATAAAATAATTAATGGTTTATTTCAAAATCACTAAAATTTAATTTAAATAGATGAAATATTTATAAAATAATGGAATGTAATTTATTTTATCTATAAATATTTTCCGAAACCAACATTGTTATCTTAAGTTATAGAATATAATACATTAATATCTAATCCTCAACAGTAACACCATTAGTTCAACGTTAATATTTATATGTCAAATATTTTATATAAAAAATGACATATTAACTAGAATATAATGTTATATAGTGTTAGGAGTAGCACCAATGTCTCTTTTTGGTTATGGGTTGAATACCCATGACCTTGTCTAATGTGACAGGTTGTCACCCCGCATACAGGTTTACCTTTTTCTATATCGATACATATAAAATTCTTATAGAAACCCTAATGATTAATAACCCTTAATTACATGAACATCAATGATAAGATAAACCATATATATTACTAATACCTTTATACTTATTCCAAAAACGTAATTGAGTTATTAATTAAACAGCCTTTTTATTAAAACATATAGTAAACCAATGGCTTATATTCCCATAAATGTCTCCCAAAATACCCTTCATCTTTGTATACTCCAAAAACATAAAACCAAAATAAGGTTTTTTTAAATACATTTAACTTATGATCAATCTTAAATTCATAAAACCATGATGATATCCACAATTATTATGTTAGTGCAGACATATATGATTCTAAAATTTAACACAATCCTTATATGTATTTGGATTTTTCTAACGAAAATAAAATTGGTAAAAATACCTTTACAATTAATTTCTTGAATATAAATAAATAAATAATTCAAATATATTATTTCAATAATTTTCTTTCACTGTTTTAGGGGTAAACCATTGGAATATGATATTGAATTGGTTAATACATAGGTTCCCCACATTTAAAAAAATGTACTATAAATGAATACCTATGATAATTTTTTTTTACATTCATGATAATAATTATTTTTTCTAAAACATTGACGAATTTATGGCCTTATTGTCCATAACTGAAACATTTTACTATCCCTTTTATACATTTTCATTGGTTCCATTGTCCACATTTTTTACATGAATGAAATTGAGCATTATTTCCTCTATGGTATCTACCACTTAATCTCATAGTAATCTCCATCATTATCTTCTTTACAGAGTCCAATTGTTTGTCAATGTATAGGTTATTGATCATATTTTAGTATCATTGATTTTTTAAAATCACACTATCACTCACTCCATTCATCATACCATTTGGTTTTTCACAATCACCACATTTGCCTTAATATTCACTATTAACATGTTTCCTTCTGGTTTCATCCATTGAATTAAGAAAAAATACATGGTGTGAGATACAATATTCATTGATAGAAAATTATATAATAATTTATAGGATGTCTATAATGCAAAACATTCTCTTTAGTAATGAAAAATATGGTTTAACCTAGGTCATTAATTCCCATTATCTATTTGAATACTTTATAATGGTTAGTAGTAAAAATGTGAATAATCCAATGCATATCCCATAAGAGTTTTAACCTAGTTGAGGATTGACACCCATTTTTAGGTTCTATATAATGATTTATTTAATCCATACATGGATTTATTTCCATGAAACCCACACAATATATTTATTAAAAAACATTAAGATGTTCTTATATAGTAATATTACAAATCAAAAATTAAAAAATAATTTTTTACAGTAGTTAAAAATTTATTATAGAATATAATTTTATATCAATCATCATACACTTCACGACATCTTGGTAAAGGGAAAACAATAATTATGGGATCAGAAGCTCATTAAGGGTTAAGTATACCAGCGACTATCAGGAATCAATAATCATAATCAATATGAAAAGTTAAATAACTAAACACACATGTCATTTACATGAATATCATGATAAGATAAAAAACAATCAGTATTGAAAGGTAAAAAACACATAAAACATACCATTTAAATGTATTTACTATCATGAATAGTTAATTCATAGTCAATAAAGCATGGTAAATAATTTTATAACATTCCATTTACTCTATAAGCAGATAATGAAAACCCATCCCCTGATATTATCGTTGTGAAAATATAATGGATAATAAAGAAATGAATTTTAATAAATGAAATGGTTAATTACTAGATGTCAGGATCCCATGAATCATAATACCCATACTTTCAATACGTGTCACAATAGAGGTTAAAACTAATGGGTATATATACAAGATAAATACATTTAACTAAGTATGTACAATTTATTTGACTCATGATAATATGAATTAATTAAAGGGATATTTATAATTATTACCCAGAAATATTATTTTTTTCCAAATCATTCCTTTAATATAGAACATAAAATTTAATTCTTGAATAACAATCCATAAAAAAAAATTCATATCGAGTAAGGAATATGAATTAACAATAATTTCCTCACATAAACATATAAATATCAAAGTAAAATACCCTATGTATAAATGGTATATATTTTTAAATAATAAGTATATATATTCTAAATAAATTTTTTAATTAGTGGAAATGTAGAGTCTAATGATTATAATAAAGATAACATTTCAATAAAATGTTAGTGAATGAAAATAATAATAATCAGAGATAAAGTTTATACATTCCAAGGGAAAACTTATTTTAAACTATCCATCAAAATAATAAGAATGGTATGAATTAAATATATCCGTAGTGGATCTAAATTATAATAATGGGTGGATGTCGTTGATGAATATAAATGCAATAAAATTTTCATTAATAGTATAATGGAATAAAATAATATTTTCACTTTGAAGTTATTTTTTAAACTCATTGTTCACAAAGAATTTTGAAAATAATTTTCTTCAATTTTTTTTAATATTATAGTGTAATCCTTAAACCATTTAGTGGTCCTGATGGCTAGAAATTATATGCATTTCATTCATATCAAAATAAATATTCATTGCCCTTTTTTGGTAAAAAACAAATGGTCATTGTTTCAAAAAATAAATTCATATTTCTTTAAAAAAATTTAAAACAATTCCAAAATGGGTAAAAAATAATATACTAAATCATTTTGAGAATACAAATAAAAATGCAAACATATTTTGACAATATTGTTTTTAGTGAAAATGTATTTTCACCCAAAGAGAGAAATAAAGTATTATTTTCATAAAAACATTTTTTATGAATGATTTTGTATCATATAGAGAAATAAATGGTAATATTTATTAAATAATCCTTAATCCCCAAGGGATTTTAAAATTAAATGGGTTTTATCCAATTATGAAATAATATTGTTCAATAAGAATTAATGAATAAATAAATCCAATTAAAGAGATACTATGAAATAATCCTTCACTATGATCGTAATTTTATTGAATCAATTATGTGTATAAAATGTAAATAAAAAAAATTTCAATAAATCATATGACAATAAATAGAAATAACACACATAATCTTAGAATATAAATATAATGAAATAAAAAGGGATTAGGTTATGAAATTCATTACCACTTCATAATTTTTGTGTCAAATACCCTTAGATGTAATAATTAAAATTGAAATATTAAATACAGTGATTTAAAATTATTATATTATATATCTAATTATAGCTATATACCCAATATAAAATAAATTAGTTGTATAACATTATAATATGCCTCAATGAAGGGAAATTGAGGCGAATTCACCTAACTCATACATTTTTTTATTTGAAGATGATATAACCTCATGTATAATAATTTTAGGAATGTTAATAATGTATTCTAGAAAATTATTTATATTCATAATGTCATATATGGACCTCTTATAACATTTTACAACATTATTGTTAATAATATTTCATTGTTTTCATAATTTCTATTGTTAATTTCCTTATTTGTTCATGTATATTTTATGATGAAAGCATTATTTTTTTTAAAATATTTTATAGTTACCTAATATCCAGAATGTTAATAATGTCATAAATATCATTTTTACATTATATTTGTCATTATAATAGTTAATGAAATTGAACATAGATAATGGATCACATCACTTCATGGAGAGGATAGGTCATATATATCTATGAGTGATGCTATCATTTCTTTTGTGAGTAAAAGTGTAATGAAGTAGGTGATATATTTATTTTTTAGAATAAATATAATTTATTATATATAACATTATTTCATTATATTTCCCTCATTACATTCCATTTAATTCATTAGTGAAAAATGAGTCACATCGCTTCTCGAGTCGGTAGTCTGTTCTACACATCAGGTACATTATTGTAATTTAAAATTAATAGAACATAAGACCATATATGTTATATGAAAATTATTTAATTATAATAATATCTTAAGTATAATTTTCATATAATTAATCAATAATTATATCAATAATTTATAAGTAATGTTGGAAAATTAATTACATCGGTCCACGATGAGGTAGTTCACAGTACACATGATGGACAATTTGGTTTCCCATTTGACTGAAGAGTAGAATGATATAGTTAATTACCATAACATAATAAAATAAAATTATATTTCAGATAATTTGGTAATTATATAATCATAATTCAATAATATATTGCAGATTTGGAAGAAGAAACAATATAAAAACACTCATTTAAGAAGGTAAACTCTACTTCTGATAGCTTCATTAGGTTTTGCAACAAAGGGCTTTCTAGGTTGGAATTTTTATCAAAAAAGAAATATATATTGTTTTTAGGGGAGTAAAGAAGATACATATATTGTTAGTTTTTGATCCAAATGAATTTATAAATGTTAATATTTTCTAATATGGATGGAATTTTATAACTAGGGGAGTGGTCGTACATTGAATGTTTTAATAGAATCAATTCCAACTGCATCAATATCATCCCGTTAGCCTCTAAAATTGGTCATTATAAACTCTTATAGGTGAAAATTTATATATAATTCCATCTAATTGGTTTGAGGAATGTTTTATGATATTTATAAACCATATCATAGTTTAACAATCAGTAAATATATTTTTACCTTAACCGATGTAATTAATTTTTTCTAATTTACAACTTATAATGGTCAAATATTAAGTTGAAATTTTTTAATAATATAAATAATTATTGTTCTAAATATGGAATCCATTTTTATAAATTTAGTGAAATGATGTGGATGAATCCAATTTAAAATTATACATAATACACGACAAAAAAGTTGGGTTTTAAAGAGAAAATTCTCAAAAGTATATATAGTTTTGATAACAACTTAAAAAAATTTTATTTAAATTAACTAAATTAGTTAAAAATTAATAAAATTGATATAAATTTTCTTAAAAACTTATCTTAAATATATTTTATCCTTGTAAATTATTTAAACAAAATAATTTTTTTAATAATAATCAGTACTTTTCTCTATTCATATAGAAATGAAACATTTCATAAACATCCTAAAAATTAACCCTACGATAAATTTGATATTATGATATAAAAAATCCATTTTATTTTGTGAAATGTATTTTTATAGTTATAAAGATTAATTTCATCATGAGTTACCAAAACATTATGAAATTATTTTCTTTACAAAATAATAATTTTTATAAAAAATTTATTCTTTATTAAAATAATTATTACATTATTTATAATTTATATATACCAATTGAATTTATTTCGTACCTATTTAAACTACATATTTTTTATAATTTAGTTAGTAATATTCATACTCTCCAATTTATTGACTAGTATATAATAATATACTATATTAAAATTCTTGTATACTCAAGCTTACATGTACCAAATGTAATAGATGAGATCAAATTTAAATAAAAATAAATAAATAGTAATGAATATTGGTGCTAAATTCTTTTATAATATTTTTTGGGTGTCATACATGGTATCAAATCCAATTTTTTTCTTTTAAAATTTCATGGTGTTACATTATCCCTCACTAAAATTGCATCATTCCCTGACACAATACACTGAATATAACTCATTAAAATTTTTGAAACATAGTTTCATCCATTTGTCACATCAAACTGAAAATTTTACCCTAAATAATAATAATATCCAAATAATATCTTTTAAAATTAATATATGAACAAATAATTAACTACAAAATCAAATTGCTAGAAAAATCTATAGAATCAAATACTCAAGTGATATCTACTAGTACATTAATCAATATTCCAAAAATTTAATAATAACATAAATTTATGACACATTATCTATCAAAAGAGTATGACCACACTGATCATTTAAACCCCATATTTTTATATGATTTTTTATCTTAAAATTTTAGTTTAATAATATAACTCAATAGTTCTCCTTTAAAACATTAACTATGGGTATTACATAACATTTTGTAGATATTATTTTTACAATTTCGAACTATTTTATCAAAAT
This sequence comes from Viscum album, assembly GCA_963277665.1. NCBI lineage: Eukaryota > Viridiplantae > Streptophyta > Magnoliopsida > Santalales > Viscaceae > Viscum > Viscum album. Next base: position 1,658,620,331 of record OY728119.1, read on the forward strand.
TAAATAAAATATTAATTTCATAATGTAAATATAAACATTTTCTTTTATGTATATTCTAAAAGATTCAATACAACCAAAATAATTAAAAATACCTTTAACTAAATAAAAATATTCATTATAATAGAAAAACCAAATGTAAATCCAATTCATACCTAATCCAAATCAATGTAAAGTTAATCCCATAATTTTTTTTTCACTTTCTTAACATAAATAAATATAATTCCAAAATTGAGATAAGGGACAATTAATCATAAACAATTATATAAACATTGTACATTATTGGATTTTATATCCCCATTATCTTCATATTTTCTAAGTATAATGTTTTTTACTGAAATTAAGATAACATCCAAAGACTACTATATCATATAATATTACTAAATAATCATCATAACCTTAATAACTAATACATATGAATAGATATTAATTTCTACCCACCATTAATACTCCATACATTCCAATATAACATTTGTTGGGAAATAGTGCATACATTGATCATTTACCCGTGACTATTAATATGTAACTATCTACATTCCTGAAACCATATGATTCCTAATTACTTTTGACAGTCACCGGAAAAAAACCAAATCAAGGATGAAATAAAGAGATACTAGCACAAAAAAATAACCAAATATATTACAATGAATACATACATAGATCTAAATACCACTCTATGCATGATAGAGTGAAAACAATAAATACTATTGTTCCTTACAAAATAAACAAATTAACCAAATAAAATTATTCAAAAAACCTTCCAAAAAAGTTTATTTAATCAACCAATTTTATTTCAAAGAAAATAAGTAAGTTATTTTAATAACTTATCAAATAAATAATACAATGTTACATAACTAATATAATTAAAACAAACCATATGTATCTCGTGGAGTAATTTCACTCTTGGAGTTGAGATATCTCTTAACACTACCCATTTTATGTTTTTGAGATATAATAAACTAACATGAAGTCTAATGAAAAAATATACACACCTATAGTGATGGAAAACACTTAAAAAATCCAAACAAAGGAAAAAACCGACATGATCCCAAGATAACCTAACCAATTCTATGGAATAATGCTGTTCAAAATAGGATATTCTGTCAAAGACATTATGGTATTGAAATTTAATAAATTCAAATAAATTTAAAAATAAACCTTAAAATACTAAATATTTTATACCATATTTTTAAAAAGAAAACTTAAATCAATTTTCACATTATTTTCAATGTTTTATACAATCTCAAAAAAATGTAATGAAAAATAATATCACCAAGTTAAATTTATTTTAAATCCACTTTATTTAATATTAAGCTACTTGAATAAATTTAATGTTTAAATTCAAACACACCATTACTGTTAGGAAAATTAAATCCATAAAATAATAAATTTCACAACCCAAAAAATGGTATCTAAGAGCCTTTTTCTACTTTATTACATCCACGTAATACATAATGAATCAAATTTCCCATGATTTATTAGGTTCGTAGACTTTATGAATGAGATACATACATCATTACAATATTATGTTATAAATTTTATAAAAATATTGAATAAAAACCATTTTTACATCCTTGATATTATTCATAAAATTATTTTTCATATCCTAGGGAAAGAGAAAAAAGGGTGATTTAAGATACTTAGTAAGTATTTAATTCAGTGGAATCTATCATGAAAAAATAAGGAATAATAATAATTTAATCTTAAGTAAATTAAAATGAATTATATTTAAAAAATAACATGAGCACGAAATTAATCCATTGATAATATCACCATTGTAATTTCATGGATAATTATTAACGAAATCTCAATAAATTAAATTCTCGATGTTGTGTTTGAAGATTATAAAACTATAAAACTATAAATATCTTAATATCATTTCATTATTCTATGAACGACTAATTTATTTGTATATATACAACTAAAACACATAATTCTTTTTTGGAAAATTGGTATGTCTCAGGAGACCTATAAATGAATTGAGGTGCTATGTAATTCCAAGAATAACTCATTAGTACATGTATAATGAATTAATCATATATTTAATGATAAATTTTATTAATAAATAATATTAATGATTAAAAAATATCTCTATTGGGTAAATAATATAGACTATTGTGATTTCAATAGTCAATTGAATTACTTTCATAGTAAAACACCACATATACAAATGATACGCAGTTTAAGCAATATAAATTTACAGGATCAAAATAATTTGTATATGGAAGAGAAATATAATGTCCAATGGGATGTAACTATAATAATGTGAAATCATAAATATAATGATAATCATCAGAAATTTATATGATATTAAAAAAGACCAGTAATCGAACAGAAAATATATTTTTTAATAAAATATTGTCATTTGGGGGATATAAAAAAATGGAGATCAAAGTATAAATTAAAATTTGTTAAATAATTCTCATTTTAAATACTTTTAAAAGATGTATTAAATGATAAGTAATATAAAATGTTTATATTTATGGGAAAATACATTTCATTTCAATATGTTAAAAAGAAACATTCATCTTGAATTTTTGTAAAGAAAGTGTAAAATGAACCTTTTAGAAAGCATTATAATGATTACATCGAAACATTATTAAAACTAGATGATTAAATAAAATTACTTTAATATATAATTTTATTAAATAAAATTTACATTTGTAATACAATTTATAAAAATATGGTCAAAGAAGACAAATATACCCTGTGAAAATTGAAATAAAATCAAATATTATTTTAAACACTTATTTTCTTAATACAATTTTCAAATAGAGGAAATGTAGGATAAAAGAAATAGAAATCCAAAAAAAATAGATGGAAATTATAAAATATATATTAATTGATTTTTTATGGAATATAATATATATACTAAAAATGATATTTTAAAATAAAGTTTTACCTCTTTGGAAACATTCAAATTATAGCATCCTGAAATCAAAAACATGAATAAAATTTTTAATCATCAAGAAAAAATATATATTATTTTGAAATATATAAAAGGTGTACTACATATAACAAATAAAATTAGTTGTTAAATAATATCAAATATGTCTCAGTGGAGTAGAAATTGAAGTGAAACCCCTTACTTCAAAATTGACATTCCATGTCTGTGATTTATAAACTATGTGATATAAATATAGATTAATATAAATAAATAAAAAAACATGTACACTATTACAATATCATATATGATCCAATTATAATATCTTATGATGCTTTTGTTAACAATATATTATTATAATCATTTATTAGTGTGTTCACAACATTGTTTTTCATATATATTTTGATTCGATAGTTATGGTCGCTATTACAAGACAATAGTTATATATTCAAAAAAATATTTATCATGATATAAATATCATTACTTATTCTATATATATATAAATATATATTTAAAATAATCCATATGAAAAGGACATGATAAAATAACCAAATTGCTCTGTGGAGATGGTAGCTCACAATTACACACAATCGACATTGTTATTTTTTAATCATTGGGATGGTAAATAATTACAAGATATTTTATAAAGAAATAATAATAATTATTCTATATGTATCATATATATTCATTAATTCCATCATTATAGGATTCCATGTGAGGTATTAATAGAAAAAATTTCATTTATTCATCTGGCGGTGGTCCGTTGTACCCACGACTGATGGTTTTCCTTCCCATATGATATAGAATGAAATGGATAAGTATTATTCCATTAACATAATAATATATTATTATACTAGAGATATTATTTACATTATATTTAAACAGTTACTACATAATTCAATGTGGTAAACGAACAAAAAAATGAATGTTCTTGGGGAAGATGATTACTTCTTCTTTAAATAGATTCTTTAAATATTATCTTAAGGGACAGGTGGTTGGTTTCTTAAGTATATAAAAACATCTATATAATGTATTAGGTTATTTATATAATTCATTCATAGGTATTAGTTGATCTATGTGACTCTAGGTGGTGTTTATAAGATTGGATAGGCGACTCATATTTATATTAAATGAAAGGAAAAATACTGAATTAGTAAAGGGATTTGTATATAATAAAATTATTTTCATGTTATAATTTTACCTTGTGGATAAAATTTAGAATAAAATAGAGTATATGGTTTAAATCCATTAAATAATAATAATATTTTTACCGTTTTCGTGGTATTTTATACCTTGTACATTTTTAGAACCACTTCGTTAAACAATATTAACCTTAACCATAGTAATGAATTTTTTATTCTTAACGATTTATAATTTTACTTATAAGGTAAACATCTTCTCAAAAATAGAAAAGGGTTTCTATTTCAGACCAAGTTAAATCCTAGTTTTCCTATTTTAATATTTCTTATATTTTAAATAACTTAATAAAATATTATTTATCATAAATAACTATAAATATCATTTTAAGAACTATTAAAAAAAAATTAACATCATATACATCATGAAAAAGATAGAATTAGAATATAAATATTTTTCTCATTAAAAATAAATTATTATTAACAATAATAATTTTCTAAAAAAATAATTTTTAAGGACTGAACCTCATAAGTTACATATTCTTATGAAATTAAACTATAATTCACATAATATAATTCCCAATGATAATTTGGGTTTTAAATTTAGAGTGTTATGCCATAATGATTAAATAAAAAATCATAGATTAAAAAATATAAATTTTTATTCAGAGTAAATTATTTCCATAAAACAGTACTTTTAAAATAAAACCTTATTTATTCTTCGGGAAAATATTTATGGCATTAAAAATGAATTCTTCATTTCAATTACCCATACATAAACCTGATTTTTTTTAAAAATAGTATGAGAAAAAAACATTTAGTAAGAGACATATAATGAATGAAATAAATTGTTATCCCATGAATACTTATACAAATTTTTCTTTTACAAAATAAAAAATGGGATCAATATAATCATTTTCTTACCTAATAAATCAACTTCTCTACAAAAAAAAATCATAAAATATTTCATAATAAATATTAAAGTTTGAATAAAACTCATAATTATTTATTCGAAATAATTAAAAACCTAAATCAAAATTTTAAAAAATTTATACTTTCAACCTTAAAAAATTGACTATACATTCCTTTACCTAGTAAAATCATAATATTTCCCTAAGAAATCATATAATGTATAGATCATTAGTATAGGAAACACGATTAATAATTTTCATATCACTATTAAAAATGGGTTAACCTTTATAGTTACACATATAACTACCATTATGCATAAACATAAAATAACCATCATAGTCATTAGAAATATAACTATTATGGTTAAAATTTGAATAATCATCCCAAAATATTCTCATATTCTCTTAGGAAAAACATAATTAGTTAACTAATTCCCTTTACCTAATGAATTTAACATATGTAAAATTCAATCCCACAAATGTAATATAAAAAACCACCCATCATCATAAACAATTACTAAGAACCATCACATAATACAAAAATTATAGTATCATAACAAAATTATTTTCACCCAGAAGATTTTTTGGATATTTATATATATTGTTCCTTTAAAATACATTAATCAAAACTAAAATTCTAAGAATAGTAGATAGGTTATATCATTTAAGAAAAACAAAAAATAATAAATAATAATCTAAATGTATAATAATTGTTACGATGGAGGGAGAATTCATTGTCGCCATATATGTTAAAAAAGTCATTTTTTATTTTGTGAATAAAGTATAGACATTCCAATAAAAAATTCCATTAAAAAAGCCTTGAATGAAAGTAAAAGATACATAAAATTGAATTTATAATGCTCTTTGGTCTATATTAATTCATCCATAAAATAATTTTAAAAATATGGGCATGGAAGAATATTTTTTTGAATGGAAACTTTGTAATATGATTTTTAAAATGAAAGAAACTTTTCTTAAGTTTGAATAATTATGTATGTTTTTTATTTTATTATATAATAATCATTGGTTTATTATTTACTAAAAGAAGATCAAATTTAATATTTATTATTCCTTTTATTTTATCTCTTACAGTGGAATATTTAATAATTCAATTAATTAAATTGACAACAGTTGTTATGGTGATATTTGTTTTATAAGTCCAAAACGGATTCTGTAAGTTTAATAAGGTCAAATATGTTATCATTTAATCATCTTCCAAATTAAAATCATTAAATAATTATAATTTTTATAAATAAGTTATAATTTTTAATCCAATCATGATATATTGTTATAAAAAATAAACTATGTAACAATCATGTAGACGGTAGGTCATACATACGCATGGCTGCCATTTCTATTTTTTAACGATCATTATGAGAATGGTAACTAAAATTTTATATTAAAAAAACGATAGTAATATCATATTACTTATTTAATTATACCTATTTTATTATCAATGTGATTTGGTGATTAAAAAATTAATCACATCAGTTCATGGAGGCGGTAGTTCAGACGTATACATGAACGATGTTATCATTATAAAAATATGGAACAATTATAAATTATATTCTATTTTGACCCTTTTAAATGATATATATGTAATTATTATAATTTTAACCAACCATGATGGGTGGTGATGGAAAATGTATTACATCATCCTGCACGTTGGTGGTTCTATATACACATGAAAGATGAATTCATATACCACTTGATGAAGTTTAACGTAAATAGAGGTAATTACATTTACATAATTACATCAAATTATATTTATTATTTTATATACCATCATTTTTTAATTAGATTAAAAGGAGGTGGAAGAATAAATAAAACTAAAACATGTTTTTATAAAATATACAACTTCTTTGGAATGTCTCATTTTTTTAATATCGTAAGCCCTATAAGGTTGATAGTATTCCATAAAAAATATATTTATAATGAGGGGAGGGATTATATAAACGTATATAAGTAATATTGGGCTAAAGGAAAAGGATTTTGAAGTTTTATGAAATGAGAATAAGATGTACCCTTTTATAATAGAGGGGACATGTACTGTTGGACTTTATAAAAAATATTAAATAAATTAAAATTAATTTGTATTTAAAATTAACCCAATTTTATAATAATATAGGATATGTATATTATTATTAAAAATAATCTCATCCAATAAAATAGGGACAAATTTAGATCAAAATTTTACCCTTATGTTTTTGTTATAACCCTTTTGGTAATTATCATAGTATTAACATTTTATAAAATTTAATGTTTAATAATGTTATAATAAAATATGAGACCACCCATAACTGGACCATGACTGATTTATTCAACAATATACAACTCATTTTTATGAATCTAAACTTTTAAAAATAATCAAATCAAACATTAATATTATATGTATTTTCATTAATGTTAATTATATTACTATTTAATAATATTGAATCCTATAACATCATAAAGATAAATTAATTAAAATCCAATGAATACACACCTCAATAATATTTCATTACTATAATTAAATTTAGAACAAATATATAGACTAAAATATTATTCATTTCAACATTTTTAGAATCATTTATATTGTTTTCCCATTTATTGAATAATTACTAAATTAGTGTTTATTGGATTTTGATATAATTAGTTCATCACTAAAAATTATATATAATTTATCATAAAAAAATAATTTAGTTTTGATATTGTTATTTATAATTATAAATATCATCCATTTAGCTATAGGTTAAAAAAATAATATTGTTTTTAAAAGCAAGAGCGTGACATTAATTTCATAACAATCAGTTAAATATTATAAAGGTAAAAATTGTGTCTAAATTAAAAAATGGATATAAATTTAGCTTTATACAATTATAGATGATAAATACTTATACACGTAATTTAGTTCCATTTTTAGCCTCATTTTTAGTAATTATCATTTTATTTAAATCTTTAATTACTCAATTCTTCCATTACCGAAAAAGTGAAAATTACTACTCTTATAGTTTGTAATGTAAAAATACAAAAGGGGAATATTTAAAAAATTTTAGCCCCCTAATTAAAAATATGGAATACATTTTCTAAAATTCAAAACACAGAAGTTTCATAATTTAATTTAAATTTAAACCTGTAGAACTCAATGAAAAACTGTTTTTGGAGAAATGAATTGTCAAGCACTAAAATGAACATATTCAAAAATAAGTTATAAATATGATTCAAATGTAATTAATATTACTAAATTAAACTAAATAATATATTTTTCAAAAAAAAAGAATCACAAACTAAATTATTTAATCAAATTGAAATACAATTTTATAAAATCGATATTTTTCACTTTTCACTAAAAAATCAATATTTTCTAAAAAATAAAAAAACTTCAAGCGACTGTAATAATGAGATGATGAAATAAAAAAATTAAATTAATATTTTCAAATTCAAATTCTGAAATTTATCATTAAATTTTTAAATAAAACCATATAAATCATGAAACCACATTTTTGGTAGAAATATTGATTTTTTTTCATTTTGATGAATAAATTGTGTATTATTTTCATAATGAATGTAACTTAATAATATATAAATGATGTGTATATGTAAATGTTTTATATAAAAAATAAATTTTATGTTAAATCCCCCATCTATTTGTAAATTACAACCTCATAATTTTATTAAGTTATAAAACATGTGGGGATATATTTCTCTCATTGCATTTTCAGATTTTTATGTTGCTTCAGCAACCATATGGTCTCTATAAAAAACCATAACCGATTGAAATACCATATTCCAATATAAATGAACTATATGTTAAATCATATTAATAGGTTACTCCTCATAAGAATCGTTAACTTCCAACATAACTGTCTTTGGTATAAAAACATGATATGAATCTAGCATAAACATTCTTACCAATAAATCATAAAAAACATCGTGTAAGTAGGATAAAATAAAGGGAATGAATACTCTATAATAAATGGACCCATATTTCTAGTTTATTTAAAATTATTCAATCAATTTTTTAATTAACTACCCATATTTATAAAAATTAATATCAAATTTCTGTGAAGATACTTTATGAAAAACATTATAACCTCCCTTGAAATAATGATCATTACATCGATTATCCTCATATACTTTATATCTAATATATTATATATTGATTGTTACAATATTAAATTCACCTTATCAGCCGATTGATTTATGAATTTTAATACCATGAATATCATTTCTCCTACTTCATCTAAAAAATTTGGAGTCCGACACTGATTTCTATCTAATTCTTCCGAAGATTCCATATGTATACTCGAATAAAAATATTTATTATATAAAAATACATCTAAAGAAAGACATTGATATCAAAATCCCTATTAATCCACTATAAAATCATTAAGCATGTATTCTATGGTTTCAATCATTCAGTCAATCTATTCATCATATTAATGGCGGAAAGTTATAATGAATTTTAATTCATAGATCAAAGTCTTCTAATGTCCTTTACAAAAATTTGTGGTGATCCTTGGATTAAAGTTATATACAATGGAGAGTTGAACTCTATGTTTCCTGACTAACTCCTTATGATATATTCAATAAATTTAATCAAAACAAATATTATCTTTAATGCAAAGGAAATGTGTATATTTAGTTAATAAAACTAAAATAACTTAAATCACATTGTTACCTTAAAATGTCTTTAGATGCCCCACTAGGAAACCCATGAATACATTATTTAATTTCTAGTTTGGTATTATAAAAGGATAAAGCTTCCCCTTATGAAATATTATTCTACATTTAATGGATTAAAGGTTAAACATTTCATTTTAAAATACTCAATATGTATTTTCATTCCCTCCCACTATTAATACTGGTGATGATATCTTTACATCTCTGTGCTGCTACAGTAAATGGAAAATGGGGAACTATGAGCTGCACTCAATAAATCTAACTTCAATTTGGAGTCACATGTCATACATAATCAATTTAAATATCTAAAAATTCAATATTTATCAATGCTAAATTTAGGATAATTACCCTTATGGACCAATTATACCTTCTCCTAGAACTCCATAACTTTATTCTGAGCTTCAAAAATTATTTATAATAGAGAATTTTGTATTGATACCTAATCAAATACTGCCAAAGATCATATATTCACAAATTATTGGATAAAATTCATCAAATCATCAACCAAATGGTCATGTACTATACATAGTATGGTCAATTCATCAACACTATTATGAAAAAAAGCAGGTTCTATTTTTTTATTTTCGGGGATGATAATGAGTTGTGTAGTCTTAATCCTTTATCAACTCCATCCATCTTCTATGTATAATGTTAAAATATTTTTATTGAATATATAATATAAACATTTTTGATCATTATATATTCTAAACTTGGCTCCATATAAATAACTTCTCGAAATTTTTAAACCAAACACTATATCTTCAAGTTCAGTTTCATGTATAGGAAAATATTTATAATGTGGTTTTAATTGAAATGAAGCATAATTAATTACCTGATTTTTTCCTTCAATAAATAAACATTTCCTTTTAAATAATCTTAAATATAGATGATAATGTAACCATTTTTGGATGGAATATCCATAACAAGTGTATTATATAATATTCATTTACGTTCTTGGAAACATGCATCAAATACATTATTCTAAATGAATATAACACTTTTTAAAGTTAACTTAGTTAGTGGGATAAATAACCATGACAATATTTCATATACCTCTTGTAACTTCCTATTTATCCAATAAAAATATGAACTTAAGAAACAATTATAAGCCTTATGCATTTATTAACCACTTAAATTTTAAAGAGATCAAATGTTATGAGATAATAATTTTTGATGTGTCAAATGAATGAAATCCATTGTAGCAAAAAAAAATATTTTATAAATTTACCATTTAATTTATTTTAATTAAAGGTTTATAAGATAATCCTTAGATATTTTTCATGTTCCTAATAACTTTTAGAATAAATCAAGATATCATCGATAAAAACAAATACAATATTATCAAAATATTCATGGAAGACTCTATTCAAAGGATCCATAAATACAATTGGGGACTTTTTAATCCATAATTGAATAAATAAATACTCATAATGTTTGTATTAAGTAAAAAAATTATTTTCATAGTGTTATACTCATTCACATTTATGTGATAGTATCTAGACCATATTTCAATATTTGAAAAATTTTGATCTCCATAATGTTGATAAAACAAGTCATAGATATGTGTAAAAAATAATAATTATTAATAGTAATTTTATTTTAATATATATAATTAATAAAATTCATCCAGGTTCCATATTTACTTTTATCAAACAATGTAGGAGCAACCCATGGTGAAGTTCATTGATGAATGAAACCTTTATCAAGAAACTTTGACCTCCTCATTTTTAATTATAGAAGTTTGAATTGAGAAATTTGATTTAGGGATTTTGATATTGGATTATTACCCAGAGATAATTCAATAGTAAATAAAATTTCTTGATCATCTATAATACCAAAAAACCCATTAGAAAAAACATCCATGTATTCTCTTACTACTGGAACATCATTAAAATGAAAATTTCACTTATTTTGACAATATTTTCAAGAAAAATATTTTCTATATATTTTAATAATTTAATTGCTTCTTAATATGTCATCATAATTATGGGATTATTTTTTATATAAATAGAAATTATTTCTAAAAAAAAATTTTTGGATCTAAAATCTACCATAGAATTCTAAGCAGACATTCAATCAATACCAAGAATAATGTTAAACTATACTATAGGGAATTAAACAATGTTTTTAGGTAATTTATTTCATATTAAACAACATGAACATTCTTATAATTTCTTTTTTGATATAATACATACCTAAGTGTGTTTCACATATGTTATGGATTCATTTATTGTGGTGGAATTTCAAATTTTCATAAAAAATATCAGAAATGAATTATTGTGAATACATCAAATAAAAAAGGACATTATAACCGTATAAATAAACTAGAAATATACATGATATAACTTCATTTTATGCATCAGTATCTACTAATGTTTTTTTAAAGGATTTCAACAAACCATTCTTTTATATTCTAAATTATTCTCATCATTTAGGATCTTATTCTGATATGCATGTGGATAATAAACCAAAAAATTACTTTTAAACCAAATTTCATCATATATATATATATATAAATCGTACCACTAAAAAGATATTTTTTATTATGATTATGATAAATTTTCACAAACTTACCACATCAAAAAACCTTACTATATTTAATAAGGCTTTCCCCAATGTTATTTTTACAACAAATCTCAAAAAATGAAAAGTCAATTTTCATACCCTCATATATATTTGATACATTATTACCCTTTTAATACAACTGATAACTTTTTTATTATGGTTTTATGAGTACAAATGATCATCATAAAAATATTATTTTAGCTTCTTAGCACAACAAAAAAATTTCTCATAACTTTTGAAATAATGAGAAATTATTTTTCCTCACCAAAAGATCTGGGGAAAAGATCTTTAATTCACACAAGTATAATTTTTAATGATTGTTCATGTGGTGATTTTGGAGAAGATAACCATTTTAGATTGTAATGTGGTGGATAGTATTCTAGACAATCCTGGTGCTCATAAAGATTCACCACCCAAAGAGGGTTATAAAATAAAGGAACCTTTTCCTCATAAGACTTCCCTGTCATATACAATTCATGATCATAATGGCCAACAACTCATTTTATTCTGGTATGGTGAGTTTAGTAAGTCCAATACAACATTTAAAAACAATATTATTACATTCCATAAATATTTTGATATGGGAAATATTCAAACTTTATGTGGGGTGAGACTTCAGTACAAGGAAAAGAAGTCAAATTCAATAATAGGTTCCTAGTAGCTTTTGCTATATGAGTTTTCAAGGTAATCACTTTTATGTTTACCCTATCAATTATAATGCTCTAATATCATTATTTTTTTATCTATTACCATGATATATTAATTTCTTGGGAGACTAGTGGTTTTTTTTATAATGATGTATCTCCCATGTAGAAATTATAACATATTGTTTGATCAAGTTCTCTATTTTAGTTTCTTTGGTTGACCCTTTCAGGTTTCAGTGTTTTTTATCATGCAACATGGATTCATTAATAGTTTGGAGACCTAATAATAGAATCATATTGTTTTTATTTTCTTTAACTAGTTATTTATGCATATTTGAGTTAATGAGTCATAGTAGTGTAGTGGTTTCATTTCGTTTTGTTCTGTTCTGAGCTTATTTTTGAGGTTTAATTATAGTAGATCCTATTATATACATCAATGAATGAAGTTTTAGTCTTTATTTCTAATTTTGTTTCATGGCACTAAAATGGTGAATATCTTGGGGAATATTTTTTTCCGGGAGGGTATAATAGTAACAGAGCAACCACTATTCTCTATTTATTTCATCTATTTTGTGGACATGGATCATCTCGTTGAGTTTCAGGTTGAGTTCCATAATTATTTTTTTTTGTTTTTGGGGTTTTTATCTACTTCTGACATTGTCTGTGGTTATTGTTAATGACTGAGAGGTAAAACTTATGTTTAGATAAATTTTAGTTCATTTTTTATTGCATAGTTTTAGTTACATAGAATGTGCACGGTTTGTCCCTAACCATGGGAGAAAAAAGAGTAATTTCACTTCATTCATGTTGTATATTGGACATAGATCATGATAATTTCTTGATTTTAGGATACAATTTTCCAATAATTCATTTCTTTTTGTCATTTTTAGAAAGTTGGTTTTCATGGTGGGCACAAATTTTCTCAGACTATGTGAAAACCACATGTAACAATGGATATCGTTCTAGAAGGGTGTGCATGGTTATCATATTGTTTGGAAAACCATGTAGTTAAACCCTATGAATTTCATGGGTTCTTAAAAATAATAAATTCATATTTTTCTCTCAATATGTATAAAACATAATTTGAACCTCCTCCACACCCATTTAATTTTGTATCATAGTGGATATCCCGAAACCTCCTCCATGGGTTCCTCTTGTACCCTTCATAATCTTACACAAATCTAGGGGTATTTTATTTGGATTTTGGATTGTCTTACATCACATCCATTATATTTCAATTTTTTCTCTCTACATTGTCTAGGGTTCTTCTTGTCTGAACTATAGAGTGAGGATTTGATTATTTTGGTTTATTTATTTGATGTTTTCGAGTGTGGTTTTCTCATGGCCTTGGGGTTTCCCTCTATTGGAGTTTTGTTTTTTTACATAATAGAGGATAAAGTTATTGTCTATTTTATTTTTAGAACATGACATATAATTTATGATATTTACTAATTAGGTTTATAATATTTGAATTATGCATTTTGGTTTGTTAAAATTATTATATATGGATATCTATATTAGTGGTTTGAGGTAATTTTTTTTTTAATTTTTTATAAAGTCATACCAATGTATTTATAATATATATTTATATAATGTGTTTGATAAAATTACATGTTTAATTTCAAATGGTTTTGGGTGTTTTCTTTGATTTTTTTCCTTTTTAGAGTTTGATAAATTAGGTTGGATTATGGAATTGATCTTTGTATAGGTTTATGGTTTTTATGGACTTCATGCTATTTGATTTCTTTTATTTTAATTTTTATGCAATTTGAATTCTTTTAATAAAACCCACAATTTTCTTTTTTACTTCCATATATTTTTTGATGTATTATGTAAAAATAAATATGTTTACATGGTATATATAAAGACGTTTTCATGAAAATAAATGAAAATTTCTAATGAATGAATATTTTCTAGAAACATTATTTATCGCAGAGACTTTCCTCTCCCTTCATAGTTTTACATACTTCTAAAAATGGTTTCTAGATTCTTAAATGTTTTATAAATGGTTCATGGTTTTCATTTGACTCCTACATAAGGTTTCAAAAGTTATTTTCTATGAATTTTTTGTGTGTACCTTCCAGAATAATATAAATTTAATTAGATAATTTATTTGGTTTTGGAAAAGGATTTTTAAATAAATTTTGTGTTCCTTGGAAATGATTTTGATTCTAAATACAATGAGCTATTTGGTACCTTTGGATTTCATTTGAAAAATTATTGAGTAATATCTTATTCATAGGCCTCATTGGAAATTTTAATTGTTTCTTAGAACATGGTTTTAACATCCATGATGTGTAGGATCATTTAGAACCATAGGAAAAAAATTATTTGTGATTGGTAAGCCCATGGTTATCCTCTAATTGGAGATGGCCTCTCCATGAATAGTATTTGGAAAGTGGGAAAAGCATGCACATTGGTATCCTTGTTTGTGTTATGTGTGTGATGACCTCTATAGTTACCCTTTATACTGTATTCATGGGATCTTATAAGTTATTTTGATGCTTGAGAGGTGGTTTCTATCAATCTCATGATGATATAGACTAGTTCACTATAATATAACCCGGCCACGAGGAAGCAACTCGTGATATGTGAGTATCCCAACAAGAATGATGATAGAGAATGTACAATATATTATGATGATAGATGGTTCTGAAATGAGTATGTCTAATTTACACTCTTGGGGTGTTTAGGACATCTCTTGGATATTATCATGTATATTATATTTTTAAAGATAATTTTTCCAACTCTTTCTACATGTATATATTTATATTTTTTTATTTTTTCTATTCATAATCCCAAGAGATTAAGTTTAACTAGTTTACTATTGTTTATAAACCCACAATAGATATGGATATCTATTTATGGATTGGATTTCCAAACTAATTTTTTGTAATGAGAAACTATTTTCAAATAAAGTGATGGATATTTTATTTTCAAAAGATAATTTTTTTAATGTTGTGTATGGTTGCCTTAAAATATAAAAATCAATTTTATTTCTATATTTTACAAGTAATCATTATATACTATTTTAAAATGAAATGAATGGATTCAATGGTTCTTACCTAATGAGATTTTATTAAGCTCCCATTCTACTTGTACTAATAAGTGTTTGTACACACGTGTTGTTTTTTGGGTTCTGGATTAATTTTGGTACTCTCATTCTTCTGGATAGTTTTGAGGATAGTGGTGACCAATAGGTCATAATGAAATAATGTCAGATCTTTTATGTTTTTAGTATTGGATTATTTTTGTATACTGCATATAGTTTTTTAGGTATTTATTTTTTTCAGTGATTTTTATATTCATGTTATGTCATGCTTTATATATTTTTTATGCTTATTATTATTAGGTGAAATTACCCAAATTATTTTTCTATGATTCCCTAGCATAGGTTACAAACCTGGTAGAATCGAGGAAGTATCTGAAGTTTTTTTGGATTCCTACTTAGTTATTTGGTTCAAGTACAACACACGTTGGTTTGTGACCTGACTATTTAAGTTAATAAGAGATTTTTCCTTCGTTTTTATGAGATATATAGCCTAAACTGTGTGGATAATTAAGGAGACAATTTTACCATTTATGAGTTAAGGTAGGGGTAAAATTTGAATTAATTAATGTATGAAATTAATATAAAATAATATTCATTGAAAAAATGGATCAAAATTGATATAATTTGATGATAAGGAGTAGATGTGCATAAATATTCTCTTTAAATAAAATTTGGTATTGTTTTTGATATTTTGTTATAATTAACTCTTGTTTTTTAACTCCCTCTTATCCCTTTTGATAATTACCATGATATCAAATATTTATACTCTTTTACAGTAATGAAAATTGCTTTAAAAGAAAAATTGAAAAACAAATAGATTGAGGTTGTTATTGCCATATGTATTTGATTCACTTGGATGATGATAATATTGCTTTTAATTTTAAATAATTTTATTTTTTTTATTATAGAATATTATTATTTAAATTTTAAAATACATGAAATATTTAAAATAATATGTATATAAATCATTTCATGTGGTTCAAAAATGACATATCTTATAACATAAGTAACATATAGCCTTAATAAAATCAAATAATAAAAAATTTACAAGTTTAAAAATCATTTTAAAAATCATTTTTGTTATAACCACTTTCTTAACCAATTTTAATCTTAAAACGGTAAGGTGTTTTTTGATATTAAATGGTTTTTATATTATTTATAATGTAATCATTGGATCATAAATGTCAATGTGATGAAATTTTATACAATTTATAACCCTACTTGTTCTATTTATGTATTTTTTTCAGTTTAAAATTTTTTATAATATATATTAAATATAAAATACTATTATTTTCATTTTATGAATAGTTCACAAAATTTGAATCTGAAATAAACATAACTGTAATGTAATTATAATATAAATATATCATACATCTTTAATATGTTATATTTATCATCAAAAAAATTTGTACAATTTGAATCACCTTAATAATATTTCATTCCATGTTTTTATAACAATTTTCATGATTTTCCTACTACTTACACAACCATTGTGTCAGCGTTTCCAAACATTTTTGGTAATTATTTCATGATAAAAAATTTAAATGAATTAACATAATAAAAACTATTCTTTATCCATTAAAATTATTTTTTATAATTGAACATAAATAATTTTTACCCATGTTAAAATAATATATATATATATATATATATTAAATTCAATAATTGACATTTTTTGACTTTATCACTTTCTTTTAAATTATAAATGTTAAAATGAAATAAAAATGGAAGAGAGTTTATTTTTGTAATTTCATAGAATTCCATTATTTTTTTAAATTATATGGTATTATTTCAAGGCCATGTGTTGAGATGAAATGCAATTCTGAGCCATGGAGTGCTAGGAATGGTTCATTGAAAATGTTATGTTTTAAATTATGTGTGTGAGCAGTTGTCCAAAGAAAGTAGAATAACACTTAAATAGGGGCCCAAATCAGTAATCTGAGGGTGCCGTTGCGTTTAGAGCAATGGTTTTACCCTCAGAGAGGCTTATGTTTAGTCAGCATGATTCTCCAGTGAGAAAACCTGAAAATGGAATAACCATAAATAAAATTATTAAATAAATATATTTTATTTTTAAAATCCTTATAACTCATGAACGGTGACTCATATTAAAAATATGAGACCATCGTTGATCTAATGAGGGAATTATTTCCTTAGGCAGAACCTAACATTGGATGGTACATGCAAACAGTGGAAAGTAGTTTTTGGCTGTAATTAAAATAATTGAGTAATGATTAATATTTTTTCATGTCCTTATAACCCAAAAATGGTAATTCAGATTGTGGATCTATGTGTATCATTCAGCTCTTGATGTTGTTTTCCCTTAGGCTTACCCTAACCCCGGCTGACACGGGATGGCTGTGAAAGTTAGTTTGTGGGATGTAACAGTAAATAAAATAATTTAAATAAAAGAAATTATTTTACTTTCGAATCCTTATAACTCACAAACGTTAAATCAGATTGAAAATATGAGACTACTGTTGAGTTTTTAATGAGATTTTCTCCTTTTGTAGGTCCTAATCTTGATTAGATTAGGTTGAGTGTAAAAGTTAATTTCTAGACACTTTACGGAAAAATAAAAAAAACTTAAAAAGTTTATTTTATTCAAAATTGTTTCGTCAAACATACCATTGAACTGACTATTTCAATCCATAAATGAAACCATGCAATGATATTGCAACCCAATGTAATGGAAAAGTTGTTTCATAAATGAAACTGTGTAATGTTGGTGAGTCTCCATAACATAAATGCAGTGACACATTTTCCCCATTTAATGGGATTATATGAATTGGAGATCAGATCTGGATCATAAAAATCACTTTTAGCCTCTAGAGGATCACTTTTGATAAAAAAAGAAACAGAAAATATGATCACCAACATCTTCAATCAATCCCCTCCTCTTTGAGATATCTCACCCTCAACAACAGATCAAGGACTTTTGCGGATGGATTGCCTTAAACGGCGAATCATTCCTCTGATCGAAACTATTCTCCCAGTACTGAGATTTTCGGAGGGAATTTTTTCCCCATTCATAATGATTAATGATGAATGCAAACCAACCCAAAAATAGGTTGATCCTCAGTTCGATCATTCATGCGGGATAGTTAATGATGGTGAATAAAATGGATATTTATCTTTGTGATTATTCCACTTTATTTTTGGTTCATTGGGATCTTTCTAATAAGAATTCATGTAGGTCAACATGAACAAAGGCATGGATCATTCTTTGGGTGTTATTGAATGGACAATCCTTCCCCAATTTCCTTATTGTGTTCTCCCTGTTCTTCATGGAATAACGGTTGGTGGCGCATCGGCCGAGGAGGCTACATGAGGAAAGGCCTCAACTAGGTGGGCCACGACATCAGCGAGAGGCCCTGACATGTGGCTATAAGGGAGTTAGGAGTCCGTGACAGCGAAACCCATAACACAACAGAAGGCATGAGGTGGTGCGGAAGTAACACTCTATAGAGGCAATAGGGGCTGTTGAGACGAAGGATGACTATGGGAAGTAGGTGGACGCTACCACCCGACCAAGTCATAGGTGAATATGCACAAGGGGGTGGAACCAGTTGGGCATCTTGATAAGGAGAGAGGACCATGGGGTAGGCCGCAACATGCACTGGAATGGGTTCCAGTGGGGGCCGTGTGCAGAGGGAGGAGGCCGGCCTTAGTTAGCTGCGTGTAGTGCGAATCAGTCTCCAACATGGCGTTTGGTCTGGACCCAAGTTGGCCCGCCAGTGTGGGCCATGCCAGTGAAATAAAATAGACCGACGTAGTAAATCGGGCCTCCAGGTAGTCCGTGCTGGAGAAGAGGTGGCCCACTAATGCAGGCTAGGCCAAATGGAAAACTAGACCACTTTGCAACCTAGTTGGTCAGAACCAGTCCGACTAAGTCAGACCATATCGGGTTAGAACTGGGTCATTGGGGACGCGGTGTGCTAGACCCATGTTTGAACCTAGCTGCATTTAGTAAGTCCCACTGGGTCTGGCCAATGGGCTAGGCCAAACCGCGTCGTCCGAGATTCCACTGGGTGTGGTCGAGTTGGGCGAACCAGGCTGGGTCATATGGGACCCCCGAGCCAAGTTGGTGGGGTTGGTGTCACCAAGTCGGACCGAGCCCAGACACAACCGAAACCTTGTTACTAAAACACCAATAACTTTTAGACCGAGCATCCAATTGAAACTTCGTCTATAGTGTTGGTACCCTTGATATGATACAGTCATTTGGGTATACTGTATGTGAGATTCCATGGAAATCTAGATACGACTGATGGATTGTGGAGTAGATTCTCCTAGAGTCAAGCACACCGAATAGGGAGAATACTATGACTGGTTGTGCCATGATGGATATAAAGAACGGGACCACAGTGGTTCAGTGGATGAGTGATCCTCAGTTGTTTAAAAGATGATAGAACCTCAGTGGTCCAGCATACAAGTATAACTCAGTGGTCTAGAAGACAAGAAAACCTTAGTGGTAAAGCAGACGCGTGGAACTTAGTGGTCAAGAAGTGGAGCAGACCTCAGTGGTCAATCAGATAAGCAGACCTCAGTGGTCCAACAAATCAGAGGACCTTAGTGGTATTGTATAATATCATACCTCATTGGTCCAGAAGACAACAAAACCATAGTGGTAAATCATATGGGTGGACCTCAGTGTTCCAGAAGACGAGCAGACCTCAGTGGTCTAGGAGCTGAGTATACCTCAATGGTCTAGCAGCCTAGAAGACCTCGGTAGTCTAACAGCCAAGTATACCTTAGTGGTCTATCATCCAAGTGGTCTTAATGGATCATTAAGGATTATTTCTTCAGCAGTACAAGATGATTCATCTTTATGACTGAAAAAATTACTTTCCATACAATGAGTTATATTTGGATCGAGCTTTCTTTACATTGAGGTCTTGCTCTGTGGTCTTTATTTGTGGTATTTCCCTAGTGGTTTGGGGTCCCTACTATGTATTGTGTTACTCTCCCTAGTATAGGCTTTTCCCCCATGTGTCGTGTCTCATGCAGGTGATCAATTCTTAGACGGAGACCATGGTGGTCCGAGTCCAAGTGGTTCCCAATGAGACGGTACAAAAGTGAGACACTTCAATAGATAAAATAAAATCCCCTACACCTACCCTTCAGGTAGGTTTTGAGAAGATAGACCATGGTATTTGTACATTCCTTTGTTGTTTTGGGATTTTATTCTGTCCACTTTCCACTTTCAGTTTATAGTTACTCTTAATAGTTGTCCAAGTGAGAGTTGTTGTTCACCTTGTGTTCAATTTTTGAAGTTTTAGCTCTATGCATGCTGACAGGTTTATGAGAAAATGCCTTCCCATTTTTGGTATATTCCTATTCAATGCTATTAGCCTGTCCCTGGCCTATGGAAGGTGGGATTGGGGTAGTCACGATGCGGTACCTGGGGGATGATTCAGGATAAAGGGGTATCAAAGGAGGTCAGTTCTACCTTAAGAACCCAGAGTCTATGAGTTTGGTTTTGGTAAAAGTGTTAGGTGTTTTGAGTTTGGATTTCAAACTAGGGAATCTAGTGTTGGTGCAATAGCTGATGTATCAATACATCGTGACTCTAAATTATTCATTTTGACTGGGTACATGAAAACACTAGTTACAGGGGAAAAATTATGGTACATGAATTTATAAAAATGTGTTGAGTTTTCCATGTCCTTATTGAGTTAACTCACCAGGTATACTCCATTGATCAAGTTAAATATTCTTTTGTTTCAAAATTATTCCACATAGAAAACAATCTTGGATTCCACCACATTATCACAATGATGATCTTTGCGGTGATGATATGGGTAAATGGGTTCATACTAGATACAACACCATCGGGTGGTATACCTGCAATACCATTACTTGTGGGGTAGCACATGGTACTCATAGTACCAGTATATTAGAAACACGGGAAAAGAATACATCACGAGTTTCCATGATAGTGACCCCACTAGATCCAAGGTGATCATGACTCAAAGGTGGCTAAGTACTGTCCTGATGTGGAGACTATGTTCTCCATCTATTCAGGACAACATTAGATTAGATCGTGGTCCTGTAAGTGATCCTTCTACATGTCTCAGTAGGGTAACAAAGGCATTTAGAGAACCCAATCTTATGATGAGTTGACTATTTCATGGACAGAACTTGAGAACCTTGCATAGATAATTGGATATCACCATTAAAGGTAAGGGATATGTTTGACCATGAGCTTCTACAGCTTTGGAAGGATGACATGTCAGTATCTAAGTATTCATCAAGGCATGCCAACCTTTCTAGGTACTCAATTAATATAAATTTACTAGTTCTTTAGGGCTGGGAACTCCGAGTGAGGTGTGTTTAGGGTCATTCAAGAAAAATATATTACTCTATGAACTCCTACACATGATGGAGTTCTAGAGAGAACGATTATGGTTGAATGTATCTTGGTTGAGATACTATGGGGTGTTCGTAGTGGGAAAGCTAGAGAAAAGACCTCTGGAGAAGGAAGAAAGTGTTAGTCTCAAAGACTTGGATGTCTGAGACATTCTGAGAAGAGGTCCAATGATAGGGGATATATAGCTCAAGGGTCATATGGTGAGTCCTTTTGTCCTTGAAGGAGGTAATTATTTTCAAGAGATATTAGGGGATATATCTCTAGATATTGTCCATCCTGTCATGATGAAAGAGAAATGGTGGATGGGCCATTGGGGTAGATACAGTGATGGGAACAAATTAATCTATAGGGCGGAAGACATTGCAGAGGAGCTGGGAGAGAAGAAAGAGGTGGTATACATTTCGGCATGTTACAACCACCACCCCAATGTGATCCACACAAGGCTTAGGGGGAAGTAGGACATGGGAAGGGGGTAGCTACATGCAATACCTATCTGCATAGCAGTGGATGTTTTGGGTTTTTAGTTCTTTATAGTGGTGGAAAAGTACAAAGATGTCTTTCAGAGGGTATTCCAAAACTACCTACTCACATATATGACTACTTCTGTATTGATCTGTATCCCAGGACGAAATCAATATCTAACCATGCATATTATATACCTCCCACAGAGCTCCGAGAGATGAGGGAAAAGTTATAGGAAATGAAGATACATAGTTTTTAGGGCCTAATGTTTCACCATGTGTATCCCCATAATTATTTTCCATAAAGGAAGACATAATATTGTGGTTATGGGTGGACTTACCGCACCTGATGTTGGTTATCGTGAATTAAAAGTATCATCTACCGAGGATTGATGACCTCTTCGATTAGCTGATGTGAGAGACATGGTTCTTGACGATTGACCTGAGATCATACTTTCACCAACTTTGAGTACAAGATGAGGACATCTCGAAGATGGAATTTAGAGGTTTCCCTAGAAGTGTTCATGGTCCTCATAAATAGTATCTTCCAACTATACATAGACCATTTTGTAGTAGTCTTCATTGATGAGATCTTAATGTATTCAGCATCCGGGGAGGAGCATGTGATACACCCGAGGATGGTTTAGAACACACTTCGAGAGTACCATATTTACAGAAAGATCTCAAAGTTTGAGTTCTGGATATGAAAGGTCCACTTCCAAGGACATGTCGTCTCTGAGGTTGGAGTTGTGGTGGATCCAGTGAAGATTGAGGCAGTTCTTTCTTGGGAACCAACCAAGAGAGTTACTAAGGTGAAAAGTTTCCTTGTGTTGGATGAGTTCTATCAGAGGTTTATACCCAACTTCTACATAGTTGAATCACTAATAAAGGTGTTGAAAAATAAGGTAAAAAAATCATGTGGACAGAAAAATGCTAGAATAGCATTCAATAGCTGAGGAAAAGCCTGATGAGTGATCATATATTGAGCCTTCTAGTGGAGGGAACTGACTACATGGTGTTCTGTGATGCATTAGGAACCGAGATTGGTTGTGTCATTATGTAGGGTAAATATGTGGTTTCTTATAGATCACAATAACTAATATTTCATGAGTAGAACTATGCAACTCATGACCTTGAGTTGGTAGTGATAGTATTTGAACATAAGATGTAGAGACACCACATTATGGGTGAATTATTCATCATCCACTATGACCACAAGAGTCTGAAGTATATATTTTATCAAAAGGACAAAAATATGAGAGAATGATATTTTCTAGAGTCCCTCCAAGGCTATGAATTTGAGATGGTCAATATTCCTAGGAAGGGGAATGTGTTGGCAAATGCTCTCATTATTATATCGAGTTCACAACTACTAAATGAACTTAAAAGTTGTTGTCCTTGCTTCAGATATGGATTTTGGATAGAAAGGATACACCTTTTCCTTAATCGATGGTAGTTTCCACTCCACTCTTACAGTGAGTCAGGGAGGTCCAAATAGGAGATTATGACTCTGAGGCTACATGTGACTAGATATCCACGTGGAATTCTACTGATAGATATTTGGAAGGTTGAGATCACATCATCCTTTTCAGAGGACTCACTGTTGTACTGATGGCATTGCCGGAGGAGGTGTTGTGGGAGTTCAATAAATTCTCTTTGGAGGTACATCCAGGTGTGGAGAAGATGTACCAATACCAATGATGTTAGTACAGGTGGAAAGGGATGTAGAAGGTAGTGCTAGAGTTAATCTTGAGGTACCTCACTTGTCATAAAGTTAAGGATGAGAACCGGGTTTCAGCAAGTTTGACACATTCACTCATGGTAATTAAGTGGAAGTGGGATGGTATATCAGTGGAATTCCTGATGGGTTTACCACATATGTCCAAGAGGCACGATAACATCTAAGTGATAGTTGACTGACTCACCGAGTCGACCTGATTCTTAACTACCAAGGAGAAGAGTTTAGTAGAGGGCTCAGGATGCCTCTATGTGCTGGAGATTTGATGAAGGGGTGACATTTGTGAAGTCTCTGATAGAGATTGGGGATTGATAGTAGAATATCCTTCATGGATGATTTATTCCTATAGTGTGCATTTGGTGGTAAGATGAGAATCTCCAAGAGATCACATGGGAGAGGGAGGCTCAGATCAGTACTCATTGTCCTCATTTGTTTTTTATCCCTTGTTTTTTCTTACGAGTATGTAAAACCCTAATGGTGAGGGTAATGTAATGTCCCATTTTTCCATGTTTTTTTAAATTATATGGGATTATTTCGTGACAAAGTGTCGAGACAAAATGTGATTCTGAAGACCGTAGAGGCCAAAATATTTCATAAAAAATGTTATGTTTTAAACAGCGTGCATTAGCATTTTTCCTGAAAAAGTTGAATAACTCTTAAGCAGGTGCTCAGATCAAAAATCCAAGGGTACTATTTTATTCATAGTTTTGGGTTTACCCTAGGTGCAGCTTAATATTACTTGGTGTGGCTTTATGGTGAGAAAACTCAAAAATGGAATAATCGTAAATAAAATTATTTAATTTTTTAAATCCTTATAACTCATGGATGGTGACTCAAAATGAAAACTCGAGACCACCGTTGAGATTGTGATGGGGTGATTTCCTTAGTTAGATCCTAACATTGGTCAGCGCAGACTAAAAGTGGAAATTAATTTTTGGCCATAAATAAAATTATTGAATAAAGATTATTTTATTTTAAAATACTTATGACTCATAAATAGTAATTGTGATTGGAAATATGGAGTACTGTTGACCTTGTGAGGTTGTTTTTCACTTATGAGGAGCCTAAACTCAGCCGGTGTAGGCTGACTGTGAATGTTGATTATTGGGACGTAACTGTAAATAAAAAAATTTAAATAAAAAAATTATTTTATTTTGAATCCCCATAACTCATTAATGGTAACTCAGATTAAAAATACAAGACCACCGTTTAGTTTGAAATAAGATTTCTCCTTAAGTAGTTCTAACCTCAACCAGTGCGGGTCGAGGGTAAAAATAGATTTTCATACATTTTAATGAAAAATAAAATAAACATAAAATGTTTATTTTATTCCAAATCAATTCGCTGCAATTCCGAGATGAGATGACTGTTTCATTCCATAAATTAAATCACCTAACGATGCTAAAATGCAATGAAACTGAAATGTTGTTTAATTAATGAAATAGTTTAATGGCGGTGACTCAACATTATAAAAACATTGCGACATATTTTCCCCATTTGATGTGATAACAGGAATTGGATATTAGATCTTGATCTTGAAAATCACTCTGAACATATAGAGGATAAATTTTTATGAACGATGAACAATGAACAATGATCTACAACAACTTCGAGAAATCCCCATCCTATTCGTGAGATCTCTCCCTCAACGAGACATCTAGGACTGTCGTGGGTGGATCACCTTCAACGATGAATCCTTCCTTCGATTTCACCTTTTCTTCTGGTAGGCAGTTTTTACAACTGATTTTTCTATCCTCGTTCATAAATTTTAATGACAAACGCATACAAAACTATTACAGGTAGACCCGCGGTTCAATTGTTCACGCGGGATGGTTAATGATGTGGGATAAAGGGAATATTTATCTCAGTGATTATTCGACCTTATTTTTGGTTCTTCATGATGATAATAACAAGAATGCATCTGGTTCAACATGAATAATGACCTGGATCATTCTTTGGGTGTTCTTGTTTTGAGACTCCTTCCCCTATTTCCTTCTTGCGTTCTCCGCATTTTTCGTGGTGCAACGATTAATGATGCATCGATCGTGGAGGTTCTAGTCAGAAGGGCCACAACAAGGTGGTCCACAAAATGAGAGAGAGGCTACAGAAGAATCAAAAGGTCATAGCGCCAAGACATCGCGACATCAGGTAGGAGGAGACACACTGGAACCTCACCGCTACGACGATTGGGGCTGCCGGCATGGAGGACAGTGACTGGAAGAAGGTGGATTCGTCAACCCGACCATGTTGGAGGTGAACCAGTGCATGGGGTGGTGCTGTTTGGGTGCCACGTCACAGAGAGTGGCCTGAGGGGGTTTGAGGGGCATGTGATGGCAGACAGTTTTGTGGGGACTGCATGCGGAGGGAGTCAGATGGCCTGAAAAAGCCGCTTGCTGCACAAATCTAACGCCAGTGCGACATCTGATATGGATTGAAGTCGGTGGGCCGATGTAGTAAAATGGGCCGCCGCAGTGAACCAGGCCGCGAGACATCACAGTTTGGAGAAGTTTCGACCTTCCAATGTAGGCTAACCCAGATGGGAAACTGGGGCTAGGTGGTCTAGCTGGTCAGAATCTGTCTGACTAAGTCGAACTGAAAATGATGAGAACCGGGTCCCTGGTTGACCAAGAAGACTTGACCCACGTCCGAACTAGGTCGAGTCGAGAAAGGCTCAATGGTCTAGGATGGACAAGGTCAGCCCAGACCCAACCGATTTGGGTCGATTCAGCCGAACAAGGTCATGTCATGCCTGAACCCCAAGCCGAGATGGTCGGGTCAGTCCGACAATGTCGGACCAGGCCCCGGATGCAACTGACCCCTGTTTACTAAATCACAAATATCTTTCAGACTGAGTATCTGATTGACTTTCCATCTACAACATTGGGACCATTTCGATGAAATTTTCCTTTGGGTATACCCTTAGCGAGATTTCATGGTAGTCTGAATATGACTGATGGATTGAGGATTAAATTCTCCTAGAATCAAGCATACTAGGAAGCTATAATACTATGGATGGCTGTGGCATAAAGGATTTGAAAAACGGGACCTCGGTGGTCCTATAACTAAGTGAACCTCAGTGGTCTAATAGATGAGAAGACCTCAGTGGTCCAGCAGATGAGCAGACCTCAGTGGTCTAGAAGCCGAACAGACCTCAGTAGTTCGACAGACAAGTGGACCATAGCGGTCTAGAAGATGAGTGGACCTCATTGGTCTAACAAAAGAGAGGACATTAGTGGTCCAGTAGATGATTGGACCTCATTTTTCCTACTACCGGGCGGACCTCAGTGGTCCAACACAAGAATATACCTTAGTGGTCCAACTGACAAGAGGACCTCAATGGTCTAGTAGGTGACTATACCTCAATGGTCCAGCAGTCGATTAGACCTGAGTGGTCTAGGAACAGAGCATATCTCAGTGGCTAATTAGGGATATTTCCCTCAGTAGTACAAGATTATTAATGTTTATCACAGAAAATTTTTCTTTATATACATTGATTTATACCTAGAGTGACAAGTATTTGATTTTTGGTCTTGTTGTGTGACCTTTCTTTGTTGTCTTTCTTTTGTGGTTTTTACTTTGTGGTTTGGGGTCTCTACTGAGTATTATGTCACTCACCCCTACACGGGCTTCTCCAGTATGTGTTATATCTCATGTAGGTGATCGATGCTTAGACATAGACCATGGTGGTATGGGACTAGGTGGTGCCCAGTGAGACGAGATATATGTTACATACCTCTATGGCTAGATACAACTACCCTCCACCTAAACTTCAAGAAGGGTTTGAGTAGATAGAATATATCAGTTATACATTCCATTACACTTTTGGTCTTGTATTCTGGTATGTATGTACTTTTAGTTTGTACTATACTCTCAGTAGTTGTCTTAGTGACATTTTTTGTTTACTTTGTGATTACATTCCGCAGTTTGAAATTTGTGGTGTGTATAGGTTTAAAAGAAAATTCCTTCCCATTTTGGGATATTCCTATTCGGTGCTAGTCACCAGCCCCTGGCCTATGGATGGCGGGCTTAGGGTAGTCATGAGACGGGTCCCGAGGGACGGTTCGTGATAATTTTGTTGAAGTTTGGACAATTATATATGAAAAATGCTAATGAAAGAAATAAATTCATGTTTTTGAATGAATTTTAGACTTTATCACCATATTTTTTACCCTAGTTAAACCATTTTACCTTTACAATGGCAATAAAAAAATCTGGTCACTATTCATGGTGACAAAAAATGTGATTGATCTTTTTTACTAATATTAAATATAATAATTCAAAATATTGAATACATTTTATCAAATTAAATTCATATAACTGATGGAATATAGTTTAAAAATTAATTCTATAAAACATTAATAAAACCGTTTTTCAGACAAATGGAAATATAAGCACAAAAAATATTTTATTCAAATTTTAACAATATAATTGATTCTAATGAAATTAATTAGATTAAGAATAATATAATAGATCCAATTTCTCTTTTAAACCTTAAAAAATATTAATCTGTAAATTATTGAAGAAAAAGACATTTTTTAGTAAAAATTAGTATTTTTTACTATTTATTAAAAAATCAAAATTTCCAGAAATTTTGCAAAAATAATTATTAACAGTATTTTTCATCATAATTTCCAAAATTAGGCAATTTTTATGAAATATTATTACTATATGTTACACAAGTTAATTATAAATGTCTCTAAAAAATTAGTATAAAATAATTTTGATGAAAAGGAATTTTGATTAATAAATTTACATTTCAACAATTCTGGTGCTTGTTTCCAATGAATTTGTTAAAAAAATATTGAATATGACCTATATATATATATTTAAATTTTTTTTAAATTTTATTCAAACAAACCAATGTAATGGATATTCTATAATGGTAATGAAATTGTAATATTTCATGGTTTGTTGAATCTTGTTGTTGTGTTTTTCATACACTATCAAACATTGTGTTATTTATAATATTGGTGTGTTCTATCCCCCCATGAATTTTACAATCCCCCAATCAAATTGTACTTGTGCTTTGTGATGTTTTGATATTTGAATATTCATTTGTCAAAAACCCACCTCATATAAATTGTTAATAAATATTCCTCTTTAAATGGGGGAATGAAAAATACAAAGCTCATCTGGAATTGCACATAACTAGAATTACTAATATGAGAACATTATTGGGAATTGAATATATGGACAAGGAGAGAGTGAATGATCAGGATAAATATAATAACAAAAAACCATAAATCAATGATGTGTAAAAAAGACCATCGATTCATCAAAAATGAATATAATAGGATAATATTTAATAATCATTTCCCTATTATTGATGAATTAATTTATTTTATACACTAAAAAAGGATATATACTTACTTTAAAATTATAATTTATTCTGTTAATCAATTTCTTCCATAATTACCTCTTTTTCCCCAATATTGAGTATTGAAGATTAATTTTTCATGTTTGAAACACTAAAATAAACATTATAATCTAGCAAAATATATAATGATATTAGTCTTATATAAAAATATTATCCAAAAATGATACGTTAGAAGAATGTAAGAAAATTTCCAAACCATATAAACCATCAAATGAATTAATAATACATTTTACAAAAAAAATTTCTCAAATACACCAATGGTTCAACATAGATTATTACACAAATAGATAACCATATATCTCAATTAATCTCAATATCCTAAATATAATGGAGTATTTTAACCTCAAAGGCAATCTATTAACATTGATCTTACATCGGAAAGAATTTATTTTCATTGTTTCCAAATAAGAATTCTTGGTAAAATACGTTTTTAACATTATGGTTTTATTATCCTCAAACCAATTAAGCATCTCTCAAAATATCTTTAATCGCATTGATAAATCAATATATAATCTTATAATATACTGAAATTTAACAAAATATCGTCAATCAAATTTTAATACCATCTTGAAAGGTAATCCTTGGATTGAATATAAATATATCTAAAAATATCACCTCCTCAATAAATCACATTTCAACAATCTTGATTATTTGTATACCACTATATGATATACCATTATTTAAATGAAATAAAATATAATAAAAAACCAAGGGTTTGTTTAAACCTCAATATAGTATTCTTCCTAAAACATAGAAATTTTTTCAAATTACCGTAATTTCTCATCACATAATACCTCCATTGTCATATCTATTCCTTGGATCATATGATCAACCTTAAAATGATAACCCCATTCTGGAATCCCAAACTCTTCAGCTCACCCCAAAAGAAAACATATATGCTTCCAAATATTAACAAAATACATATTCATAAAATAAAATCATATTCTACTTCCATAAATCCAAAAATAGAAAAACATCATCGATGATAACTTGAATTACATTTTCATCAAATCTATAACATATTTTAGGAACACCTATATTATCCAATTTATTGATTAATTTCAATATACTAATTATCCCAACAAAACATTATCAACCAACTACTAAATAACTTTTAATGGTTATTGGTAACTTTCAACATGTGGTTTCATATCATTAAATAAAAATTATTTTCGAATAATCCTTAGATGATTCATTGTTTGGTTATCCAAAATATCATTAATATAACACATATAAAACACAATTATTTAATCCCAATAGATATACTATACAAGCCTTTCACTTTAATGATTGTATTTTCATAGGATCTTCCTTGGTCTAGGAATTAAGAGATGCTATAGGTAATTGGATGAAATAATGACCAAATTCCCTATACATATTACATTTAGCTGTAAATAGTAAATAAGGATGAACATCATTTCCCCCCATCAAAAATTTAATTAGTCCACAAAAAATTAATTTATCCATGCCCTTATATTTCATATATAAAACATCTTCTCAATTCATCTATGATATTTACAAAAGTGCTTCTTCAATAATTCTTACCATGTATGAACTTTAATCTTATACCCTCTTTGATAATCCTAAAAATCCATTTTTCTCTTATTAGGCATGTCAAGAGACTCAACCATGTTAATATTATTAATAACATAAAGATATATATGAATAAAATATCCCCTTATTTTCATATTCAATATCCAACTCCACTTTTCATATCATGAAAACAATCATTCCATTTTCAATCACATTCTATGGTAATATGAATCATCATTGTTACATGTATTTAATGAAACAAAAAATTATAGTTTTATTAATAATAGTTATAGTGAGGAGTCATATAGTCTTGAAATATAATTTATTGGATGTCTAAATCATGGAATATTCACTTCAATATATGACACCTTAGTGTTAACCTAGTTCATCTGTGGTTATCATCTATTCAGATCCTTTCTAAAATTGAAAACATAAAATGTGTGATACCTCAAGCATATTTAAGGGGAGTATCAAATTAGGTGAATAGTAATGGAAAAATAACATGCAATGGAATAATATCCAAGATATACTTAAAGCTACTCATTTTGAGGTTAGTACCAATAAATTCATATGTTAAAGAACCACATCAACATTTAGTTTCCAAGAAAGGATAAATTTATTGGAAAACCATATTATCTATAGATTAAAATAATATTAATATGTTGTCTAATAATTAGGCTTATCCCTAAGATTTATACAAAATTTATCTATTCAGAATCTCAAATGATTTATTAAACCTTGTTCTAATACAAAATATTGTAACAAAAAACATTCAGACATAAATATTCTATTTTTAGACAAATATCCAATACATATAATTATGACCCATACAAGAATATTATATCTTTTGGGTATTTGGAAACATGTATACACAAGAAACTTTTTTATATGACATCTAAAGCATATCCCATTATGTTATTAAAAACTGGAACACTTCATAGAAATATATTACTAATTTTTTTTCATATCTGAAGGAAATAAATTATAATAAAGGATGAGATAAGATTCTCAGAAAGGGTAAAAAGGGTGATATCAACTATCACATAGGCACAACATGAATATAACAGTATGATAGCATGATATTATGTTTTTAAAATCATTCTCAAAATATCATAGATTAAAATCATGAGTCATGGAATATTAAGTATTAAAAATGAATCCAAGAATAATAGCTATGAGAGAATAAAATTGGAATAACATAAAAGGGTATTAAATTTTCATAATCATATAAAATCATTTCCTAAGTCAAGTATCACTACCAAGACTATAATAGTTAATTTTTTACTCCCCATTCAATCTTATCCTTTGTAATTGTTCACTCCCAAGACTATAATAGTGGATATAGTCCCTTACTGAACATTGTTCAATCACTATTCTAGTATTCATTATATCATGGGTTATCCATATTTACCCAATAAATATAGGTCTATATAATTATGATCACACCCATAACATAATCATAATTTATTCAAATGTGTTCCAAAAGTTAATAATTAATTAATCATGAAAACATATCAAAACTACTAGAAAACTACTGAGTGAATGCACATTAAAAAATGGAATAACATGTTTATAAGAAACATGTTTCATAAAGGTTTTATCATAAGTCAATTATCCCATGTGAGATAATGGATTTTATAGAATCAATATTAAATCACCATTATCATAAGTCATCCAAATATCTAATTTGTATGGTTTAATTTTATTATAAAACCTTTAAATCACATGTAACATCAATGTATAATATCGTAGATGAGAAATTCATTTAAATGTTCACTAGAAAAATTATATAGGAAAATAACATTTTCATTTTGAAATAAGATAATTAAAATATAAATTTATAAAAATATTATCTAAAACATTTCATTTAAAAATAATCATTGAAAATTTTATAGAAATATTTGAATAATTGAGTTTCCATAATGGTAAGAAATTTGGTTTATGTATTGTACATTAATGTAATGATTCCTTTCATATTTTTGATAAAAATTAAATTTACGTCATTTAGAAAAAGGCATGGATTCTACATTTAATTTTTTTAAAAAATATAAATAATGGTTAAAAATAACATTAACCTATTATAAGAGAGCGTTAAGAAAATCATGAAATAATTTTACCATAAATGGATATGAAAAAAATAAATTTTTACCTAGGAGAGAAATAATGTTAGTTTTCCTTAAAACACTATTTCTATATATTAAATTATAAAATATAGGAAAATTAAATAAAAAAAGTTATTCTCATAAAATAAATTGAGGTAGATAAAATTCATTGGATTCTTGAGAGATATATTATAAAATATTATCCTCATAAACATAATCATAATCAATCCCAAAAAACAATTATACTGTAAAATAAATCCCTTAATTCTTTTTAAATCACTATATCAAAACCTAATGAAACATGGAAAAATATATGGATATGTTAATACAAAAAAATTGGAAATAATTTTAAATAACATTCACAATAATTATATAAACCACACACTGGAAACTATTGTTGAATTTGGTGTAAGTCTTTGAGAAATTAAAGTTATAAAGAAACCCTTTCCTAAAGGTTGACATGCTTAATTGTTTTTATAAAATATAGTATAATATAGTATAATTTATTATATATCTGTAGTAGAATAATTTACATACTTATAATTTCATATATGATCCCCTAATAATAATTAAAAACCAATTTATTAATAATTACCTTATAAAAAGTTAGTTTTCAGGTGTTAACTGTATAAATTTTCAGGAGAGTTTTGGATTGAAATTTTTGGTCCTTTAATTTTGATCATGGTTCCATATTCTCCAGAATAATAAACATGATATAAATAAGTATATATGTATCATATATATAATAATCCATAAAATATAATAATTGGAAAATTAATTACACCATTCATGGAGAATGTAGGTTGAACCTACGCATGAACGTTCAATTCATTTTTCCATGGGCAGAAAGAAAAATGATATATAATAATTAAAATATATAGGATAATATTTATATCGTATATATATTATATATTCATTAAATAAATCATTATTTCCCTTTATGTAAAATGGAAATGAAAAATGAATCGAATCTCCCCTTGATGGTGGTAGTTGACATGAATTCACGAATAACATTATCATTTTCCAAGGGATGGGAATAAGGTGGATTATGGTTATTCAATAAAAATTATCATAAATTTTATTGAAGAAACTCATTTAAATATTTAATATTTTTGAAAATGTATTTATAGGATACATTATAAAAATTAAATAGAGTGATATAGGGAATGATTATTACTTCATCATCAGTAGGCCTCCATTATATTCCTTCATAAGGACCATTGGAGTGGTCTTTAATAAAGACCATACCCTATAATTAAAGAATATTAAAGTTTAGAACATAGTTTTTATTGGTTTTCAAATCTACAAGGATTTAATTTTATGATTAATCAATGAGATGAGGTTCCCTTTTATATGTGAAGGGAGGGAAACAGTTGGAATTATAGGAAGAATTAAATTAATATAAATTATTAATCAAGAAATAATGGTTCAAAATTGATAGAATTAGAATATAATGTGATTATGAGTATAAATACTCTCATCTAACAAAATATGGACATGTTTTGAATTTTTTTGATGCACTTATAATTTTCTTTTAAACCTTCGTTAATCCTTTTGATAATTACTGTGATATCAATGTTTTTTACTGTTTTGGGTAATGAAACATACGATAAAAGTAAAATTTACACATAATTGGAAAGAATTGATATTCTAGTTCACATCCCATTAAAATTTAAGAACATAATATTTTTATCAATATTCAATATTTCAATAAAAATTATTTATGATAAAATATCATTAAAGAAATTTTTAAAAACATACCCAGAATATTATTAAATAGTATGTCTCTAAATCATGTGAAATTGTTTTAAAATGAAATGTATTATATAATATTATAGTTAAAGTTTTAATATAATCATAATATATTTTTTATAGATATTTAATTTTTTGAAACCTTATATTTTATTTTAACACTATGATTAACCAACTATAATCATAAACAAGGTAATGGATGGCTTAATATTAAAGTGTTATAATTTTAATTATAAGATGACAATAATATCAGGAAATTTATAATGTATGTAATATTTAACCATTTATCAACTTTATATTATCCAATAATTATTTTATATAATTTTTAAATAATTTAATTAAATCTTTTTTTCATAAAATAAAATTAATTTGATTTTAAAAACTATTGACATAATTTAACATTGAAAAAAAAATGTTAGTGATGGAATTAGATTATAAATCAATTTCATATATATAATATTTTTTTATCTTTAAAATTATTGGGAAACATTAATTAACCTAAAAAATATATATTTTAGAGTTTTTAAAATCAATAACATGTTTTTATATAGTTTGTACAATAATTGTGTTGGTATTGTGTATCTATTTAAGGTAATTATTTCATTACTAAAAATTAAAATTATGTCACCTTCATTAAATAAAATCATTAATATTTAAAATTAAAATTTTGAATAGAATATATGTTTTCAATACCTTTCAACCAAAAATATATATTATAGTCAAGAAAGTGAAATTATTTAAAGAATTTTTTCCATTAATATTTTAAATGTTAAAATCGAATAAAAATGGAAACCAAAGGTCATATGTTTTATGTTTTAATTATAAAAAATTATATAACTTCAACCAATGAAAAAAATCTAAGTGTTTGATCTAATTTTAAACCTTATTACATTACTTTTGACCCTAATTGACCCTTTTCACCATTACAATGGTAAGAAAAACTTATTATTATTACTAATCATATTTACCCCAAAATATTTTATACTTATTAACTAATATTAATTATTTCTATTAAAAAATGGAATCCAATTTATCAAATTCATATCTTATATGTGGTAATAATTTTATTTAAAAATGGAATCTGCAAAATGAAATATAAAATAGTTTTTTCAGAAGGATTCCTTATTAAGTATACAACTTTTTTTACAAATTTCAATGAAAAAATTGATACACATACACTTAGTTAAATTTTTCATAATATAATAGAAGTAATGGTACGTTGTTACCATTTATAAAAATTTCACATTATAAATTCATGAAACAAAAGAAAATTTTAAATAAAAATTACATTTTTTCAATATTAATTAAAATGTAGAACATTATAATGAAATCAAAAAATACCACTCTTTTCTAATTTATACATAATAATTTCAAAAAATATATAAAATTATAAAAAAATTTAAAAATTTATGTAATTTATTTATAATATTCACTTACAAAAATAAATAAAAAACATTTTTAATGAAAAAATATTTTGAATAATAAAATTAATTCACTAAGAATTGATTTTTTATTTCATCATAATTTTTTGATACATTCTCATTGATTAGGATATTTCTATATATTTAATTATTATAAATTTCATTCAAACCATTCAATACAACTACTATTTCAAAATGACCATAAAATAATAATATTTTTTTTATTCTTTAAAGCTCATTGTTTCATGTTATATACTATATTGAACATAGTGTGATTTTAAAATCACAATGTGTTATAGGAACCCCTCCTAAAAAACAACATAATTCTATATCAAAAATAAAAGTAGCATAATATTTAACTTAAATGAATATATTTTCCCACCATAATGAAATATGGTCCCAAACCATAACTCTTTTAATAAAGTATATTTATTCAATTTTTAAAATTTATTTTTCTGAATAAATTCTCTATACTAACTTTTCATTAATATTCTAAATGTATCTAAAACCCCCAAAAAATCTTATTATATAAAGTCAATTTTTTTTATTTAAAATATTTGAAATTAATCAATCATTATAGATATTAACAGGAAATATTTTCAATGTTACATAATAGAACCCATAAAATCAAATATATGCATTAGGAATAGTATACCTATGAAATTCAAATAATTATTACACAAAAAAATATAACTTATAATTATCTATGTAGATATTTGTTATATTTTAAATTTTTCTGTTTTTGTGCCATTTTATATAATCTTAAAAATAGTTAGTATGACTTGATATCAAAATCAAAATAATATAATGTGTAATAAATGTCATACAAAAATATTATAATAAATATTGAAAAACATAAAAATTTTATAAATTATTATTATTATTTCACAACCATATTCATATAAAAATACTTATTTATCATAACAAAAAATAATCAATAACTATCATCAACGAATTCTCTTCTTCTATATTTCAAAAACTATAATTTACCAATTATATTGAATGAATTTTAGTTAATTTATATAAAGATCACATCAAAAATCACAAACACATAAACACTTAATAATGTTTCATAAAAAATCAATTTTCGTGTTATATTAAGTGTGATATAAAATGTTATCTTTATTCCACTATTTGAAGGATAACATAAGTCCAAAAAAAAATAGTACAACTCGGTGTGAGGGAATAAATTCCTTAAATCCGTCAACTTCTCAAGAAATGTGTGACTCAATGTAAAATATTTATATTAGATTATTTAAACCTATATATCAATTATTCAAATAACATATCTGTAAACCTAATAGGCTTTGATTGAATGAAATACATATTATTTTTTATAGTCAACCTTGTTTGGACATTCAGAACTTAATCGAGCTGAATTAGAAAGTATAATGTGTAGTTACTCCCAATTATTGAGTTATTAAATGAAAAAAAATATATCAAATCATATATATTATTGTGTTATTCTACTATTATAGGAGTATGATGAGGTTATGGTTCATTATTAAATGAAATATTATTAGTGTGGATAATCAATGTTTTCATCAATAGTTTTAGGTAACCTATGGATGTTCCATTGTGTGGGAGTTCCTAGGTGACCCACTAGAAACACATTGGTCAATAGGTAGGTGTTTTATATGATACAAGGTATATAGTGATAGTGGAACTGGTATATAATGGATAATTGATCAATTTAAAAAAAATTCTAATGATATTATTAAAATTGAAATTTTTATATAAAAAATTTTAGTACCCATTATCTAAATTATTTTCCTATATTTCAATTTCATGTTATTAAATAATTTTCAAACCTGATACATCATCCATCCATGATTTAATATGAATTATTTTCCTCTCTATAAAATTCTATGGGTAATGCTTTCCTATCTCCCTATTTTAAACATGGTTCTTTCTACCCCACATCATTCTATATTTTAAGACAATAAAATAAGGGTTTTCATTTCGTTTAGCGAATTTTATTTATTGAGGTTTATTTAGAAATCATTTATTGATCAATGGGATTAATTATCTTTGAGAAAGGTGGTATTTAAATTCATCAACTATTTTTATAAGTATCATGTGCCATATGTCATGTTATCATAGGTTGGTGTGTGTAAATGAGATATAATGGAACCAAATTTTTTTATATGGGTTTTAATTTGTAATCATGTTCAATATAACCCATGATATAACCTCTAAAACCATTTATTATTTATTATGTTCTTGACGATCAACTTTATATAGGAATATACGGAGTCATTGGAGTGGGAATCTGTGATGGGTGTCCATGTTTATGAGTTGAATTAGGAAACCATTTATAATATACATGAAAATTATATGATATTGGTAATTAATTATTCATATTAGGGTAATTTTTAACATTAATCATCATCATAATTTTTTATATTTTTTATTCATTTTATGATAACCCTATATAGATGTTTGTTATATCCGATAAAGAATTGTTTAAAGGGTATATTATGATTCAAAAAAAATTATAGGTGTATGGTTTCATTACTATAGGTATCCTAGTGATTTATTAATAATGGTGAGACAAATGTATTAGGGGTTACACAATTCTCTATTTACATTTTCTTTGTTTTTTTAGATTTTAAATTCACCCTTTCTTATATATACATTTATGAGAATTATATATTCATATATTATTATTATTATTGTATATTGGGATTACCCATTCTCTATATTATTGATTATGTGTATGGTGATAAATTATTCACTAAGATTCATTATTTTTTGGATATTTAAAAATAAATCAATATGTTATTTGACAATATAAATGGTAATAAAATCTTTACTATATTATTTTATTAAAACTGATTACCCATTCACTATGATTTTTGGTTATAGTTTGGGTGATAATTTCTTCATCCATGTTATTATTGGGGTCATGATAACCCTTTTAGATATATAGGTAATTACCAATTAGAACCCATTCACCTATTTTTATGTTTGTTTTTAACTAAAGAATCATTATTTAGAATTATATGATAGTTTATTAGCTTGTTTAATCCATAAATTGTGGTGTCTTGTTAACCCATATAAGATATGATAGTGATAAACCCTTCGCATTATTTTGATAACTTATTGACCTTATTTTTCACTGTAGATATTACTTATTCACCTTGTAAATTATTATGATATTTTTTATTGCACATTCACATTTATTTTTTATTATATATATACATATATATATTTGATAATACATTCTCAATTTTAATATTTTAAATTTATTGTTCATCATTGTTATATATTGAGATATCCTAATCACAAATGTTAGTATGTGATCGGTGATAACATATTTACCCAAAATCATGTGATCAATGGTGAAGAACCATTAAAATATATTATTTATGTTTACCATAATGACATACTACGTAGTACTATTATTTATTATGGTGATAACATATTAACCATTATTTATATTTTAATAACCCATTTTTTGGGATTATGTATTCCCTGGTGATTATATAGTAATTTTAACTATATATTAATGGTGAGAATTTGTATAATTTTACAATATTATGATCTGTGATAACCAATAAAATCTTTTTTTGACCAGTCTATATGATTACCCATCCCATTAATAAAATAGAAGAATTAAGTTTAGTAACTCCTAATAAAGAGTTTTTAGTGACCTATGATATGTATTTTTATATTATTATAATTTTATACAATAATATAATATTTTTATTCACTAATATATAGTTTGAGTTTTTTTGTGTATTATTGAAGTTAAACTATTGAATATTTAACTCGCACTATTCTTGTAGACATTTATGCATGAGAAAATATCGTGATAATGGATTTATGAAAGTTTTATTTTCTTATATTTTATTTTTTTGTTGATTTTAATATTAATACTAGTAGATTGACTAGATAGAATCATGGTTTATGATTTTATAGTGGTATCTATTCTATTGTATATTTTATGGGATTAAGTTCTGTGTATTATCAAACTTATGGGTGCTAAAACACGTGCATTGGGATTGGTCAAGAAGTATAAAATCATTCATGATTGAATCAAACCTTAAATATACATCAAAATCAACTTAATGGGATGCTACACGAATCCATTTTTTGGAGACATTAGTCTCACCACTAACACACGAGGCCATGATGGAATTCTATGAAACTTTGATAGTGATTCATAGTGATTATAAATGATGCCTGATAGATTTTTGAGTCTGATGAAGGGTTGTCCCTTCACATAGCCTATATTTTAATTGTGATTCATCTCTTTTCATCATGAGACCCCAGTTCCTATATGTACTTGGATCATTACACCCACAATGGTTAGTTTCCCCGACTGCTTGACATCAGATCTCTTAATATGCGAAGCACCTAATCATGATGAACCAACTAGAAAATAAATCATACAATTTACTAGTGCATCATGATAACCCTTTTAACAAATACTTTAAACCCCCAAACTATTTTGGGGATGTCTTTTAGGAATTCCTATAATATATTTCTATTAAGAAGGTCTTTTGGGGTACTTGAGGCTTTACATAGCATTCATCCTTCATGAAGCACTCTTTTCTAGAGATGTTATTTCCTTCCAATGTAGGGTCACCATGTTTCACGGATACCATTACTGCACAAAGTCCTTATCCTTTGTGAATTAACTGATCCTATAGAATAACTGCTTAATGAGGCCCTCTGCATTGTGAATTCCTTCTCCTGACCCTTTCAAGGTTTTCTCCCATCTACCGAAGCCACTTCTCAAAGGTTGATTTCTCCCAACCACCACACCCATCCATGATTGGTTCATCTGCACATCAGGTCCTTATCGAAAATGTTTCGTTGATCCCTATGGACCAATCCACTTCAACTATGGTCCAATATTACTATTTACCCATTTCTTTTCAACATAAGTATCTGAATGAATTTTTCATTTCAGCCTAACAAATCTATAGTGGTCATTATGATTTACCACTTTTTTACATCCTTGCCTCTTGAAATTATTGATGCCATACTTTCCACAATGGTTAATGAGAAGCTTTTATATAATCCTAATGGGTATATGGTGAATCCCCCATGTCTAATATATAGAATGTAAAATTTCATAGCACTATAATCCTTGGCCAATGATGTTAAACTATGGTCCTACCCCATGGAGTGAATGTCGGATAAATAGTGTATGACTAATAGGATATGGTCTTTGTACTACCCATCCTTACATGGAATCAGATACTCATCACATGTAATTAGATCCTCTATATTGGTAATAACTTCAATATGGGCATCCCTCATAGAGTAAGACCCTAACCATTCTTACATGAGGCATCAACTTTTCTCTTCCTCGCTCCCCATGGCATTTAGGTTCTAAGAAGGCATAGGCATCATAGCCCTTTCTTCTACCCCACTATTGGATTTATTTCCATGTGTGCCATGGGAATATTCTATAAATATTACCTAGAACACATTTGATAGTTTCTCTATGTACGACTAACATGAAATAAGATCTTCTTAACATATAATGGAGTCCTCCTCTTATGGAATGAGATCCACATCAAGCAACTTACATGCACAATCCCCCCACCATCTCTCATCAAGACTATTTCATCCTCTTTTTTCTCAAAAAAGTCATCACTCGTATGGGATTATAGGTTTGTAGGAGCCATGAAATCTATCCAACCCTCAAATGAGCCACCTCTTAAGGTGTAATATCCAATAATAA
Organism: Viscum album; assembly: GCA_963277665.1. Lineage (NCBI taxonomy): Eukaryota > Viridiplantae > Streptophyta > Magnoliopsida > Santalales > Viscaceae > Viscum > Viscum album. Next base: position 1,658,662,640 of record OY728119.1, read on the forward strand.
TCATATCCCAAGGGAAGCTTCGATGTGTAATCCCTCACAAACCATGCCATGTCTCTATCTGAGAATTATCCACAGCTGTGATCCAAAATTACCCCATAAAAAACATGGACATTGATTCCAAACTAACTAGGATATGTAAGAAACCTCCATGAGGTTCAATCTGAACACACCCAATAAAACAATACATTTCATCCATTCGACTCACTCAATCCATAATCAATCCTGACTTACCTGATCATCCACATCCCAGTGGGGTCATTCCATCCATTTGAGAGGCTAGTATGAATAATACACATAGAAACTGTAACAGCCCATGATTTTATAAAAAAATATTCTTTTTAATTTTATTAAAGTCTTGTGTTGTACGCTACACCAAAAGGAGCTTGCACAACACGCATCCTTGACTTGCCTTGCATTACACGCAATCACGACCTTCCTCGATAGCGTGTGTAATACGCAATACCGAGTTTCACTAAACAATGATATGCTATTAAAACTAGCCATTATGAATAGTAATAATCACTTTTTGAAATTTTATAAATTTTATTTTTCAAAATGGACTTCATTTTTGGACTCAGAATATCGAAATTAGCCTAGGGTGAAATTTTGGTATTTTTCTGAAAACTTTCAATTTTTGATGAATAGTGAAACCACTAAGTGGTAGGTTAAAAACTGAATTTTGCATAAAACTTAATTTTACCGCTTCTGTGAATGGAATTTCGAAAATCCGAGAGACACGGTTAATATCAAGGACTAAAATGTGGTTCAATGAGATGAAAATAATTTTTTGGTGAATAGTAACTTTTTACTTTTTTTACCGCGGTTAATAGTAAATTGGGTAACTAAGGGTAAATATGATATTAATATTACCCTAACACATGTCCTAATTCTATTGGACAAGTGTAATTCGACCAAAAACAAACTTAGGAATAAAATATGACCATTTAGGTCCACTTGGATTAGATTAGGACATTTATTATTAATTTATTTAAAGAAGGGTTAAAATAGTTAAAATCAAAGTTTAATAAGTAAATCATTTATAATACGGGGTTATACATAAGATAAATTCGATTGTAAATATTCATTAGAAAGCTAAAATATTTCCTACATGATGGTAGTTTATTTGTAATTTTTAGACATCAAATAGTTTAATTTTTTTATGACACAAAGATGATGCAGTAATTATCTTATTAATGAAATATTGACATAATTGATAATATAAATACCAAAATAAATGTAATTTAATACTTTTTATGAATTCCAATAATTTTCTAGGTTACTATGATATATTAATGTTGATTTAATCAACTTGTTCCGAACATATAATTCTGTTATGACTTTCACAAAAATCATATATCAAATAGTGTCAAAATTGACACAAAATAGTTTTTAAATCAAATATTATATTATTAATTGTTATTTTATTCCTAAAAATCTAAGGTTCGGCCAAATGACTTAGATAAGGATATATATATTAATAATAAACAATTTGGGGTTCGTTTGGCATGTTATAGTAAGTTTATTAACCATATAGTGAAAGAAAACAAAAAGACATGGTAAAAGTTAAATTATTTAACTTAGAGTTAAATCTAATTGATAAGGTTAAAATAATACACTAAACTTATCTAAATCTTATTGGTTTATAGGATTGCGACCCATCCCCACCTTATCTTCGAAATAAGACCCTTTGGAGCCATTATAAACCGATTTTGACTTTAATATAAAATAATATTTTGAGATATTCCTAAGGTGCCCCTCTCCTCCCTTATAAAAGGGCACCTCCTCCCCCTCCTCCTCACACCAATTTGAGCACTCAAGCTCGGCCAACCCCTGCCAAAATCTCTTCTCCACTTCCCTAGAAACATCCTAGAAGTTCTGGTCTTCCTAAAAGACCAATTTTAGTGCCCTAAGAGGAGGTCTCAAAGAGGCACTTCAAAGAAGAGGTAATTACCGTTACCAATTATTTCATCTTTATTTCTTCTTCCACTTCTTCTTCTTAGGTTGTTTCATTATGAAGTAATAACATCAGTGTCACTCATATACTGATATGTTATTATAAGTACGAAACAACCCTATTTCACCATCTATCCATCCTACGGAAAAAGAAATCACCGCGCGTGCGTACGTACGGAATACCGTCTCCACGCCGTGGTGTAATCTATTTTCCACCACCACCTTACATGGATGGGTATAATGGTGTAAAGAATAACTATACATAGTTACTACAACATAATATTGATTCTGATATATTGTATAATCCACTCCAATTCAATTTAATATTTATGGAAATGATATAATCGCTCGTGCGTACGTACGGACTACCGTCTCCACGACGCGATGAGATTCATTCTTAATGATTAACCATTCATGAATGATTATAAAGTATATATAATAAGTACTAATGAAATATATGACATAATAATGATACTGGATTTATGTATATATATATATATGTATGTAATCTACTTACTTCCATTCAAGACAATAAGGAAAGAAAAACAGCGTTCATGCGTACGTACGGACTACCGTCTCCATGAACGGTGTTTTTCATTTTATTTGTCTATCTATTATATATATATATATATACTGAATATATATGATATATAAATCATATTTTATATTTTGGAAGTACGTAAATCATGATATAAGTAATAATGATGTCAAGAACAACAAGTCAAAACACCTACGATAAATGAAACGATTTTACCCAAAACGCTTCTTTAATATGGAATTTACAAAAGAACGGGTAATATAATGTCATAAGTGAACCATATATGATATCATAACAATGAATATGATTCTGTAATAAGTCAATGACATTATTTAAATCATTATACAGGAGGTTCAGACACATACGAAGCAAATCGGACCTAAGGTAAGGGAAATATCACAATCTCATTTTTATCCGGGATTGTTTATTCGTAAGTATCTGTGGTGTATTTTATCATACACATACATGTTTCATCAATATGTAATATTATTTCCATCCACTTACACTAGTTTAAATCCAATTTTACCCTTCGGTGAGTTTTTAGTAAAGAATATGAAAGGAATCTTTTGTCGCTTTTTCGTACGAGGTGATTTTTTGACTTTTCCGACAAAAGTACGAAGAATGTTTTTTTTACTTATACGGCATGAATGGATTTCTAAAACATTATTTACAAGAAGCTTCCTTTACAAGTTTTCAAGTTTATTTTTAATCAAATTCTTTTAGTTTATAATTGTACGACATGTTAAGAAAGGAAAAGTGTTTTTGAAGTAGAAAGGATATTTTCCTCAAGAATGGAGTTCAAGTATTTTATCAAAATTATTTTCCATCTAAGATAATAAAAGGGTTCTGTTTTTATCCCTATTATTACATGGATTTGATTATGTTGTGATGGAAACGTTTTTATGAATTCCTTTATCTTATATGAATTGTTTTATGATGTCATGTTGTTTAAGAATCCCATATTTATTACATGGGTTATGCGATGATGTATGATTTATGATTATGTGGCACACATAAGAAAGGATTCATTATAAGATGGGTGGGACCTATATCTCCCTCCAATGCATTGGGTAAAGATTTTATATCTAATGAGATAGACATGGCTGGAACGGAAGGTTATTTCGGTTCAGTGATACAGGACTGAAACGAGGAGTGAACTCGGTTCAGAAAGGGACTTTGTCCACTAAGATAGTCTTGGCAATGAGTCATGACTAACAAGAAATGATTTTCAATGATTATGTGTGCATGCCACACAGTTTCAAGTTTTATGATATGATTATGGGGATCTCATTTTCACTTCTATGATTTGTTCCATGTTAAGATATTATGCTCTCTTTTGCAGGTTAAGATTTCCAAAAAGTTATGTTCTTATGAATATGATGTGATTGATTTTTCTTTTGTATACCCTTACTGAGCATTTGAGCTCACCCTTTTATGTTTTCTTTTCCCCAGGATATAAAGAAAGGTTTTAGGTAAAAAAAAGGGAAGATCTTTATGGGAGATATTGAAGATCTTTCACCACGATTAGAAGACTACGTTCCGAGTTTCCAAAGACACTAAACTATTACGATCCTTGTGTGTGTGTTTTTGTTATGTACTAAGTATTCCACAAAAGTAATGTAATGTCAATGTACGTCAGGCTTCGGGTCTCTACAGTTGGTATCAGAGGAAAGGTTTAGTCAACCTTTGGAAACTAGGATGCGAAAACATTAGTGAGATCCCTAGAGATATTTCTAAGATATGTCTCGGGATGTCCCTAAGGATACGTATACGTATAGGATATAATCCTAGAACTATGATACCAATCTTAGAATTTAACCTAAGATGTTAGATATTAAGGGTACTCCCCCTTTACTATGTTGTTTTCCCTAGCATTATTTTGCCTCTCACACTATTCTTTTTGGGTTTTAGAAAATGGCTGGAAACAAGATGATTCATGATAATGGAGGATATGATGGACAATGGAATGATATTATTCATGAGAAACCAAATGAAATGGGATTTGGAAGTCCAAAAATCGTTATTATTCCGAATCAGCAATCTCATAATATGATCAATAAAGTAAAATTTGGTAAGTTTCCTGACTCAGCTAATAAGAGAAAGATGGAGTTTCATGATGACCATAGAGGAAAGAAAGTTCAATTTCCCTCATGTAAATCATGTGGGAAGAGGCATCAAGGAGAATGTTTCAAGGGAACTGTAAGATGCTTTGGGTGTGGAAAAGAAGGACACAAAGCAAGTAAGTGCAAAGGAAAAGGGTCGGTTAACACCATGGATGAGGATAATAGTATTGCTACGACATCAAAAATGTTTAAGTGTTTTAAATGTGGAATGTATGGGCATTATGCAAACAAATTCCCTAAGGGAAAGACTCATGAAGAGAATCAGTATGGTCATATGGGTAGTATTTATGTGGATGATGATGAAGAGACTACAAATGATATGTGAGATGAAAGAATTGTTGAAGCTCGGTCAACGGTTTAAGAATGTAGTGGAATGATGACTTGTTTATCATGTGTAATGTTGTATAAGTAATCTCATGGTACTATGGAATAAAGAGACATCTAAGGATTATTACACTGTTGTCCTTCCTTGAGTTTTGAATGTGTATGATTAATGGTACAAGTATCCATGAAAGGTTATTCAGATATTTTTGGAATGTAGATGATATGTGCATAATGAAGGGATAAGACGATAATGAGATGTTTGATTGTATTCATGAGCTCATGATTGATATAAGGACTAAGTGATATCATGGTTTGAGTATATAGAATTTTGAGGATTTTAGTATGTGGAAGGTGTTAACTTTTAACTGCATTCATGTTTTCACAAAGGTATTCAAGAGAATACATGATTAAGGACTTTGAATGTTTGGAATGTAACAAACAAAACATATCTTATGATATATGGGAATTGACGATGGTATTAAATCTCTGGAAATCGTTTTCACTATGTTATGAGAGTGGATTGCAGTATTATGGATAATCCTAAAGATTGGAATGGTTTATGTTGGACAAAAGTTAGTATTGTTTAAGGATAGAAGTTTTCTCTATGTTATTGATGGGATGTTATAGTAATATAGTTTTAGAAAAGGACAACCTGCAGGACGGGCGGCAGCCCATCGCGTCAGACAAGGCTGTGGAAATCGAACCCACAACCGAAGTGCGACTGGCCTTTATCGCCTACCGCTGACCTACAGGAAGTCCCTGTTTAGAAGAAACTAGTTTTATTATATTAAGCAGTATGATATATGAAGTATAAGTCCATTTTAGGAACCATATATGATTAATCTCACTATAGATCGACTTATGTATATAATTTTTGCTAACCTTTTGTTCGAGACAGATGGAATGACCCGTCATTCTATCACATGATCTGCTAACACTTCACGAATAACAAATTCAACTTCATTTATATAAGAGATGAAGTGGAAATTGTTCAAGGCACGAACAATAGTGAGATTGTACCAAAATAAAGTAAGTATTTATTCTAATTCAAATTCTTCAACTTTAGGGAAATGATCTTGAAAACCAAAAATGTTGTCCTAGTGCCCTTATATCTGATGAATCAGATGGTACCCTAGATCGTCACAAATTTATGGCTTTGTGATTACTGGCTTTTCCATAGCCATGTTCTCTACCACTCTCCATCAGAACATGATGGTTAGATTTCTCTTCCATATCCATATTTTCACCTATGTGGAAACCCAATGATTAGTTTATTTGGGTAACTGTTACGTTTCATACTTTTGTTTTTAAAGATTGGTTTTGATATTCCTTTTTTCGATGTGGGTTTCTATTAAAGAAACTTTCGAATAGTAAACCATTTATAACCCCGACGAATTTCGAGGGCGAAATTCATTTTAAGGGGGGTAGAATGTAACAGCCCAAGATTTTATAAAAAAATATTCTTTTTAATTTTATTAAAGTCTTGTGTTGTACGCTACACCATAAGGAGCTTGCACAACATGCATCCTTGACTTGCCTTGCATTACACGCAATCACGACCTTCCTCGATAGCGTGTGTAATACGCAATACCGAGTTTCACTAAACAATGATATGCTATTAAAACTAGCCATTATGAATAGTAATAATCACTTTTTGAAATTTTATAAATTTTATTTTTCAAAATGGACTTCATTTTTGGACTCAGAATATCGAAATTAGCCTAGGGTGAAATTTTGGTATTTTTCTGAAAACTTTCAATTTTTGATGAATAGTGAAACCACTAAGTGGTAGGTTAAAAACTGAATTTTTCATAAAACTTAATTTTACCGCTTCTGTGAATGGAATTTCGAAAATCCGAGAGACACGGTTAATATCAAGGACTAAAATGTGGTTCAATGAGATGAAAATAATTTTTTGGTGAATAGTAACTTTTTACTTTTTTTACCGCGGTTAATAGTAAATTGGGTAACTAAGGGTAAATATGATATTAATATTACCCTAACACATGTCCTAATTCTATTGGACAAGTGTAATTCGACCAAAAACAAACTTAGGAATAAAATATGACCATTTAGGTCCACTTGGATTAGATTAGGACATTTATTATTAATTTATTTAAAGAAGGGTTAAAATAGTTAAAATCAAAGTTTAATAAGTAAATCATTTATAATATGGGGTTATACATAAGATAAATTCGATTGTAAATATTCATTATAAATATAAAAATATTTCCTACATGATGGTATTTTATTTGTAAATTTTAGACATCAAATAATTTAATTTATTTATGACACAAAGATGATGCAGTAATTATCTTATTAATGAAATATTGACATAATTGATAATATAAATACCAAAATAAATGTAATTTAAGTCTTTTTATGAATTCCACTAATTTTCTAGGTTACTATGATATATTAATGTTGATTTAATCAACTTGGTTCGAACATATAATTCTGTTATGACTTTCACAAAAATCATATATCAAATAGTGTCAAAATTGACACAAAATAGTTTTTAAATCAAATATTATATTATTAATTGTTATTTTATTCCTAAAAATCTAAGGATCAGCCAAATGACTTAGATAAAGATATATATATTAATAATAAACAATTTGGGGTTGTTTTGGCATGTTATAGTATGTTTATTAACCATATAGTGAAAGAAAACAAAAAGACATGGTAAAAGTTAAATTATTTAACTTAGAGTTAAATCTAATTGATAAGGTTAAAATAATACCCTAAACTTGACTAAATATTATTGGTTGATAGGATTGCGACCCATCCCCACCTTATCTTCGAAATAAGAACCTTTGGAGCCATTATAAACCGATTTTGACTTTAATATAAAATAATATTTTGAGATATTCCTAAGGTGCCCCTCTCCTCCCTTATAAAAGGGCACCTCCTCCCCCTCCTCCTCACACCAATTTGAGAACTCAAGCTCGGCCAACCCCTGCCAAAATCTCTTCTCCACTTCCCTAGAAACATCCTAGAAGTTCTGGTCTTCCTCAAAGACCAATTTTAGTGCCCTAAGAGGAGGTCTCAAAGAGGCACTTCAAAGAAGAGGTAATTACTGTTACCAATTCTTTCATCTTTATTTCTTCTTCCACTTCTTCTTCTTAGGTTGTTTCATTATGAAGTAATAACATCAGTATCACTCATATAATGATATGTTATTATAAGTATGAAACAACCCTATTTCACCATCTATCCATCCTACGGAAAAAGAAATCACCGCGCGTGTGTACGTACGGAATACCGTCTCCACACCGTGGTGTAATCTATTTTCCACCACCACCTTACATGGATGGGTATAATGGTGTAAAGAATAACTATAAATAGTTATTACAACATCATATTGATTCTGATATATTGTATAATCCACTCCAATTCAATTCAATATTTATGGAAATGATATCATCGCTCGTGCGTACGTACGGACTACCGTCTCCACGACGCGATGAGATTCATTCTTAATGATTAACCATTCATGAATGATTATAAAGTATATATAATAAGTACTAATGAAATATATGACATAATAATGATACTGGATTTATGTATATATATATATATATGTATGTCATCTACTTACTTCCATTCAAGACAATAAGGAAAGAAAAACAGCGTTCATGCGTACGTACGGACTACCGTCTCCATGAACGGTGTTTTTCATTTTATTTATCTATCTATTATATATATATATATATACTGAATATATATGATATATAAATCATATTTTATATTCTGGAAGTAAGTAAATCATGATATAAGTAATAATGATGTCAAGAACAACAAGTCAAAACACCTACGATAAATGAAACGATTTTACCCAAAACGCTTCTTTAACATTGAATTTACAAACGAACGGGTAATATAATGTCATAAGTGAACCATATATGATATCATAACAATGAATATGATTCTATAATAAGTCAATGACATTATTTAAATCATTATACAGGAGGTTTGGACACATACGAAGCAAATCAGACCTAAGGTAAGGGAAATATCACAATCTCATTTTTATCCGGGATTGTTTATTCGTAAGTATATGGGGTGTATTTTATCATCCACATCCATGTTTCATCAATATGTAATATTATTTACATCCACTTACACTAGTTTAAATCCAATTTTACCATTCAGTGAGTTTTTAGTAAAGAATATGAAAGGAATCTTTTGTCGGTTTTTCGTACGAGGTGATTTTTTGTCTTTTCCGACAAAAGTACGAAGAATGTTTTTTTTTACTTATACGGCATGAATGGATTTCTAAAACATTATTTACAAGAAGCTTCCTTTACAAGTTTTCAAGTTTATTTTTAATCAACTTCTTTTAGTTTATAATTGTACGACATGTTAAGAAAGGAAAAGTGTTTTTGAAGTAGAAAGGATATTTTCCTCAAGAATGGAGTTCAAGTATTTTATCAAAATTATTTTCCATCTAAGATAATAAAAGGGTTCTGTTTTTATCCCTATTATTACATGGATTTGATTATGTTGTGATGGAAACGTTTTTATGAATTCCTTTATCTTATATGAATTGTTTTATGATGTCATGTTGTTTAAGAATCCCATATTTATTACATGGGTTATGTGATGATGTATGATTTATGATTATGTGGCACACATAAGAAAGGATTCATTATAAGATGGGTGGGACCTATATCTCCCTCCAATTCATTGGGTAAAGATTTTATATCTCATGAGATAGACATGGCTAGAATGGTAGGTTATTTCGGTTCAGTGATACAGGACTGAAACGAGGAGTGAACTCGGTTCAGAAAGGGACTTTGTCCACTAAGATAGTCTTGGCAATGAGTCATGACTAACAAGAAATGATTTTCAATGATTATGTGTGCATGCCACAATGTTTCAAGTTTTATGATATGATTATGGGGATCTCATTTTCACTTCTATGATTTGTTCCATGTTAAGATATTATGCTCTCTTTTGCAGGTTAAGATTTCCAAAAAGTTATGTTCTTATGAATATGATGTGATTGATTTTTCTTTTGTATACCCTTACTGAGCATTTGAGCTCACCCTTTTATGTTTTATTTTCCCCAGGATATAAAGAATGGTTTTAGGTAAAAAAAAGGGAAGATCTTTATGGGAGATATTGAAGATCTTTCACCACGATTAGAAGACTACGTTCCGAGTTTCCAAAGACACTAAACTATTACGATCCTTGTGTGTGTGTTTTTGTTATGTACTAAGTATTCCGAAAAAGTAATGTAATGTCAATGTACGTCAGGCTTCGGGTCTCTACAGAATCTAACACAATCCAATCAATATAACTTTTCTTGTATAGGTAATATCTTGTTCTTAATCCCCAAACCATCAATTGAACTACACAATTTTTCATCCTTTTCTTCTAAACTATTTATGTAGGAAACATCTTTGATATTCGATACTGACCAATAGTCAACCATATTTCCTCCCTTATAGGGACATACCAATTCATAATGTGAAATATTCCCATTATGGGACACAACACATAGGATCCTCCCTTTTATTAATTCTCATCAATTAGTTTGTAAAAACATCAAGGAGTCCCCTCCTAGGTATGAATATTCCTGATCCACCCTTGAGAGAATTATGACCAATCCACTATGTCTCTGTAAGATATTAAACACATGACCTATTAAATCTAACACATCTTAAGCATGTGATTCATTAGGAAAACATTGGAAGACATTCCCTTGGAATCAGATATCTCATGACAATCACTGAATGCCTCACGTTCCATTCCATGGAGATGTACTCCAATGAGAAAGAATATAGATGACAAATGTTCCATCATCCATACATTCTAGTGATTACCAACATGACTATTCTCTAAACTTAAGGTTTCCTCCCAACCAGGACCCCTTGTAATGTCGTGATATAATAAGAATAATTAACCATAATCCAAAAATAGATGGCACTATGAATGGGTTTCATGAACACGTCTTAATCTATGAGGGAGTCCTAGAAAAGGTGACTAATTTCAAGGAGGAATCCACAGAACGAAGAATAGACATCCCATCATCCCAATTTGATCAAGGAGTAGAAATTGTTGAATAATTGGTGAATTCCACCTCCATTGGAATAAATGAATATGGGGTAACAATACACATCATCAAACAATAACATGAAAGGGTAGGAACCCCTATAATGCATTGGTAATGAATATTTTGAAGAAAATGTGAAAATCATATCTAACATGTGGACCTATAGAATTTTAGGTATAAATAGATGATCATTTCACTAGAGCGAGCTATCTAGAACCAAGTACCACTATGAATAAAAGTTTCATAGATGTGGAAGTCACCTAATGTTGGGATAGTTTATCAATGATAATTTCAATCTGTGACATCATTATCTTGGTTCTATCTTTATCCATCCATGGAATATTGGACGACACTAGGGAATTGGGAATATATTTTCATAAATATATAATAATATCTGAATATTAATTCTTTTTAGGGACAAGAAACATGGAACCAATCACCTAATTCACAAATAAATATGGTGGAATAAATTTTAATGCGGAAATTCTGCATGACTCTACCCACGCCACAATATCATTGAAGACTATGGATACCATAAGCCCACAACCCTCCTCACCCTTAGAGATCATTCATAGGATCATGAATGAAATACTCATATGAATGTTTGAGTATGAGGGTATTATTTCCATTAGGGATATGGCCAAACATAACCTAGAGGCTTTTGCACCTCACTAACACTTTTTCCCCATGGTAAACATAGTGATCCACTACTCACCACTCCAATCACCAACTGATTTGGGAGCCTCTTTCTATATAAATACTATGAATTCCTCCCATATACCAATAATTTAGGGGATTTATAAGTCATCCACGGTATGAATACTACACAGGATCCACTGAGGATGGATCACACCAAGCCATGTCAATTACACCACTGACCAATCTGTTAGGATAAGGAATATGTGGTCTATAATGCTACACCACCAGGCCTACTCTAGATGACCCAAAACAAACATCGGTCACATGATCAGGAGGATTACCATTATAAGAATTATCTTTGAAAAACCGAGTGGCATATTTCATGAACAACCAATTCCATGTGATACCAACAACTTCAGAGCAGGAGAAAATCATGGGCTAATTGGAATATAGATCTTAGATGGCCCATCAGTAGGCTGGGTTGACACTTTTAATCACCAGTATAATCGGTAGCCATTATAGGATAGTCTATAACTATGATATCTAATAAAGATGTACTTCTTATATGATCACCAAAAATAGTATAGGTCCATCCCACTGGCACAACCATCATAGAGACCCTCCCCATGATCACAAAATTAGTCCATTGGAGGTCCCCCATTTTTTCATCAACCATTAAGGATATCCTCACCATTACAATGGTTCTCGATATATAGGTCCTCCCCATGTAACAGAACATCCACATAGTGGTACTCCTTACACAAGACCCATATCTGGTGTACATAATCCCTTCTTCAATTCCTATCAAAGTGGAGGCCCTCCCCACATCATCGATGATCAGTATTGAGGTCCTCCACATGCTATCATCACATGCCAATACTGAGGTCTTCCTCGTTCATCCATCCAAAGTGGAGGTACTCCCCACACTTTTAGTATCCAACATGGAGGTCATCAACATGTTTCCAACAGCTCAAACAGAGTTCCTCCATACTTCATCATTGACCACCATGGAGCTCCTCCACATGCGTCTACAAACTAGCATGGAGTTCCTCCCCATACTGATGTTTCCAAAAATGGAATTAATCCCCATTTATAGTTTTATTTGTGCAAGGGTGTTTCTCTCACCTCATCTCACCCAATTAGAGGTCCTCTCAGATCTCACAGCCAACATGGATCTCCTCCCAATGTTCCCTCTGAACAGACAATATGTACTATCTGCTACATAATTAACTAGAATGGAGGTTCTCCACACTCGCATAGTAGTCCAAGAGGGGATCCACCCTGGTCTAATAACAACCAATATGGATTTCCTACCCATATATCAGAAAGATAATGTGGAGGATCTCTCTACATCATCTACTACAAGCATGAAGGTCTTACTCATGTAGTAGCACCTCCCTTCCTTGAAGAGCCATCCCTGGGTTGAATAGAGAATGGTCGCCACCGATGAAAAAATGATGGGATGCTTCAAGTCATTATCAATCCAGTTAAATTTTTAAATTTTGATGCCAAATGTGATTCCATGTTGGAGTCTTTACCCCGGTCATCTTCATCAATGTCTAGGGAAAGAGCCAGGAAAGTGAAATTATTCATCCTGGAATTTAAGTCCCACAACATCCCTGAATCCCTTCATATCCACATGAATAAGGATAGAGGTTTGACTCCATTCTAGGGTCTCATAGTGGAGTCAAATTTATTATCACTAGCTTCATTCTCAACCAATAACCAAGATCACTGATATTTGTTATGATGTTTAGTAGATGATGTGAATAAGCCAGACGCGCCACCAACAACTACTACCCCTACACATGAGCCTGTGGTAACTAAAAAGTACTATAACATGTGACATTTATATTTACTATGAATTATTGTAAACAAAGGTAAATGTAAGTACGTTTAAAAATATGTGACTTAGAAGTATGAATACTCTTAGAATGCATTGCAGCAGATCATGCCGATGGTGTCATCCATTCCCTCTTAGGGTGGCATGATCCTCATGATGTTTTCACAACTTATCCAAGAGATTCCTATACATGAATATCACAAATTTATGCTTCCTATATGAGTAGGTAATTATGGCGTAGTGGAATTAAAATTCCATTGACAGTGCCAAATCCATCCCAAAATCTTGGATATTTCATGCATCTTTATATATGAATCATCCCATGAGTATGTACATTATAGGAATACAACTCTGATGATGAGTAAAAGTACACATTTGTGAATACTAGTGATCTGGTGGATACCAATATGGTTCCCTATGATGAGGAGTATCAGAAAAGCCCCTTCGAATTTCCTTGGTCGATTCCATCGTCGAAGGGATCATGTAAATGAGAATCTTCAGAATTGAAAGGATATCATTTCAAGCCAAGCCATGCATTTTACTAAGACCATATAATAGGTTCATCATAAGAAAAATCATGCATGTCCTCTCATACTTTCTTGTAATATTCATATCCACTATTAACGGTGGTACATGACCAAGAATAATAGTTGCAACCACATCATGGATGGACGCATATAGATGCATCTAGTTTATAGCTAGGTGAAAATACAGTAATGGTAGTTCTGAGCGGCTTTTATGACATGTAGTAAGATATTTCAAGAACCATTTAGAATCCCCTAGAACATAAAGCAGTGACTATTATACTTCCTATAATTCTCATCATGTCTTTTTCTAAAGATCATACACCTACCAGCAGAAATATTTGTTTAGAATGGGAGTATGATGTGCTTAATAACCTCACAATCATTCATGTGATGCTCTTGATACTCAATGTCTTCCCCCATAAGAGGATACGAGATACCGCCTATCAAATGTTTTGAGAATCCCCCTCTAGATTGATATAGAGGTAGAAGCTGTAGAAACCTTCTATGATGAAGGTAATGAGAGACTAGAATACCAAGCTATCATATTGTTCTTGGGAGAGGATAAGGGATCCATTTTGTAAGGGAAAATTCACATGATTTACATCAGTAGAAAGAACAATTGTGTGTAACCCTATCACTATCTAGTCAAAATAGGTTCTAGGATCAATCTATGATTGGCATGGACACTCTATAGTCTAGGTATGACTGAAATAGATCTGAGTCCCTCTAACCCGATGTTAGGAGGTTATGATAGGAATAAGTATATGCCATGTGGTAGAATCCTATTTAAACCTGAGTTCAGTGGATTTGTAAAAAAACTGAATGCATGGTTATCTCACATGAAACCACCTAAAATGTGTTGATGGATTTTCTCATGCTCACTTTTCACATAGAAATACCTTCCTCGTATCACCAATGCCTCAAGTACTCCCTCAACGTTCCTATAAGGGTGCTACAAGGTGACATGCCTCTCATAAACACTTGTTAATCCCAGTCTATGGAAATTTTTTATTACCAAAGAAAGGGAAATTATGACTAGGCCAATGAGGTGAAGCGAACCACTATTGTAGAAAACCTATGGATAGACATGGATGATGATTTTTTCCTCTTGATTCACTAACTGAAGCCTATGACACAAAACATTAGGAATTTATTTGTCTTATCTGAAAGGAAGAGGGCATGTCCCCAATTATATGGAATGTTGGAACATTACCTCATACACTTACAAGAGACAGTATCAGGTGATTCTAGAAAACCATCCACTTTTTTGGTTCTGAGATGTTCACCAAATGGACACAATTTTGTGGAACCCACATCTATTTTGAGGGGATGGGTTGAGTCATAATATGATGAATTGTCACTATTTCTTCGATATCAATAATCAAATCCATGGTATAATTCCTAATAGGATCAGGTCAACTGTAGCTGTTACCATGGTTTTAGTAGATTAGGAGTCTCCCAGTGATAATTCAACATCCAATACCCATTGAGGCACTATATTTACTTCAGAATCATTTGGATTTGATGAACTATATCCTCTTAATGATCAACCTACATTTTATGATGAATAACTCATGGAAGGAACTCCTCCCATATTTTATGGGGGCTTCTATACTATCATCGATGACTTGGTACATGGGAATCTTTGCATAGAGAAAGATACAAGGACAATTACAATTAGTGTCTCCATTTATATAAAAGAACAACATAATTACATGGAATTCTTGAAGTATAATTATGATTTATTTTCCTAGAGCTATATTGACATGTCAGCATTGGACCCTCAGGTCACCATCCACCATCTTGGTCAACCAATAAGTCATCTGGTGTTCAAGAATCCTCCCAGAAAAATGCATCCCTCTCATGGTTTGATGCTCAAGGATGATGTTGATAATATCATCAAAGATAACATCATTATGAAAGTTTAGCTCCCTAGATGTAGATCCAACATCAATACCATCATGAAGAAGAACATACTTATTAGAGCCCCTTTAAACTACTGAGACCTCTACCAACATTGCTTGAAGTATTATTTTCCCCTTCTATTGATGAAGCTATTGATTGATGCCACATATAGGTTCATGATATCTTCTTCATGAATGGATATTCTGTATACCATCAGAACCTAATGGCCCCTAATGATGATGTGTCTACCACCTTCAGAGCATAATAAGGGACCTTCTATGATTAGGTGATGACCTTTCAGTTTAAATAATGATGGACCCACTTATCTATATTCCATGCAGCCCATATTCAATCCCCTCCATGGGATTCTAGTGAAATTTTACATACACAACTTTGTGGTCAAATACCACCAATGTTAGGGCTATCTCATAGATCTTGAGAAGGTTTTCAAATTCCTCTGTTTATGTCACCTAAAGATGAACGACATAAAATTTACATTCGGGGTTTCCTATATGTAGTGTCTCATTTTCATTGTCAGATTGAGAGGCATCAATATTATCCCATAGAGGATTAGTTCCATCATCCATATTCCTCCTCCAAAAAATATTTGTGTGCTCTAAGACCTGTAAGGCCACTTATCTTACACACACTGATTCATTGTGTATCTGGATGGACTGTATAAGCCCATATCTAGGGTCAAAAATAATTTTATTGTATACTAGCTTATGAAGAGTGACATACCACATTCAGGGAAATTAAGTATTATTTTCAACAGCCTCAATTTCTGATTCCTCCCATTTTACTGATTCATTTGTTCTTCTATGTGATTGGCCATGAAAAATATCCAAGTGCCATGCTTTCCTAGTTTAATGAAGAATGTAAAGGGTAAAAATTATACTATCTTAGTCACACTCTCATTGATGCCGATACCATATATTCTCCCATAGATAAAAGCTGCATTGTGCAAGTTTTCAAAGTGTAGAATTTTCTGTATATTTTGCAGCATAATGAGATATAGCTAGAGTCCTATGTTGACCCATAAAAATATATCCTTAACTAGACTTTAATGAAATGTTCCTTAGAATCCTCAGTAGTGTTTCATTTTCAGTTCGATATTAGGTTTTTCCCATATAAGTCCATCAAGGGTCAAGATTTTGAAGACATTCTAGCTACCAATCTCCCCCCCCACAGAGCAGTCCCTGGATCTTGAATTCCACGATGTGACCATCTTCTATGTAGATAAAGTTATGAGCTATTGGAAGATGTATTTTAATGAAACCTCCAAGATCCCAACTATTCGAGGGATCAATGATGCCAATATCAACAGACTAGGTATTGGGGTAGTTTTTATTATCACGACATAGACCGTTCTTTCCTACTCACTTCTTCTATTAGAATGTTTCACCACCAATAACGTAGAGTATCATTATCTTATTTCTATTCTCGATATTTATCTTGCAATTTATGTTCACCACATATATATAATGATGTAATTTGATTTCTTTATTTAGAATATTAGTGGTGACTAAATCATCAAGAAGACATAACTCATACCCTTGCTGAATCACACCATCCAGCTAATGGATCTATTCCCTTATCATCTAGAGATGACACAGGTTCTCCACTCATAGAACAAATGACCTGATGCGCTATATATCTTTTCTAAATTCGTTGCAAATCTCTACAAGGACGAGGTATTTTTCCATGTGACATACCAATTGGTTATCACTCCTGTCACCCCATATGATGATCACGTCGAAGAGATAAATCACATGACTATCAGATTTTCCACATCAAGAACTCTGAATCAACCTGCAACTGAAAAAACCTCTTATTAAATGGACCCCTTCATCGAGTATCTCCATAATGATTTTCTCCCATAGTAAAAAGATGAGTTCAAATTAATATGTTAATGTACAATGTAGTTCTCCCGACAATGTGGTCCAAAACTCAAGAATATTTTCAAAAGACATATGTTAAATGGAATTATCCTCCACTGCATTCAAGGAGATGTGATTCCCCAAGATATGTAGGAAGTTCTTGTCGAGCCTTGTAGTTATAATTATATAGGGTTGAAGCACTCCCACCAGATTCATAGGATGGTATTCATCTAGACCACTATGGTCTATGACTAAATTGAGTTTTCCAAGAGTCTCTACACATGTCAGATACAAGACAACTTTATGCACCGACCATTAGAGCTCCACCATACTAACATTTATTCATATCCCTTTTTAGTTTTGGGACTCATTGTCATGGGAGTGTTTTTACCAGTAATAACTCACCAATTCACGTTCATTCTAACTACAACATATTACTTTTCCAAGTGAGAAGAAGTGATTCATCTTAAGGAAGTTAAGGTCTAGTCAATCTCAGAGTTTGTAAGATCCAATATCACACATAGATGAGAAGTTCCTCATGTTGTTCTTAATGACAATGTAAACAATTTCTAGTAAGCTTAGATAAAGAGGTCATATGAAAATACCACATTTTTTCAAATCATAGATATCACTATCTCGCATAAGGGAATGGATAGTCCAATATGTTAAATAAAAACCTCTCTAAAATTCTTTAAAATATGGTGATCTAGAATAAGAAAAGTTGGCCTGATATGCTCCCCAACACTCTATAGTCTTATCGAATGACGATTCCCAATACCACCCAAGTGACCCCATATTCCCTTGTGTACCGAACATATGTAGTCCTACCCATCAAGATCATTTTCCATCTCTCTAAATAATATTCTACGATGACAATATTTTAGACAGGATATCAGAGCTCTATCTTGTTAAACTAGAATACATCAATGAGAATAGGAATCAGGACATACACAATTTAGAGAGGAAATAGAATACGATGGACATTGACTTCATCAATAAGGCTCTCCCCCACTCTTTCCTCAAAGGCAATACCGTTTTGGATCTCTAAACACCAATGAAACCTGATTGGAAGCCTCCAAAGTTTAATCCCTAGTTGGAAGGACCATACATCATTCAAGATATCTACCTCAATGGTTCATACTCATTTCTCTCTATTGATTGAGAGTGAATCACTCCACAAACCAATGCCATGATTTTCAAAAATTACTTCAAATAAGGAACGTCTATGTCCTTACCAAACGATGTCAAAATACATGGCCTGATCCTCTAATATGAAATTAAAATGTGAAATAATCATCCTAGAGGAATGATGTTAAGCTACATAGCAATGATGATCCTCACTATATGATATAAAAAATGGAATGTACCAATCATCCCATGTGCACAACCTTAAACTAGGCACCATGGTCTGATCTCTATAAAAATAAATTAAAAGATCATGTCCAAAAATCATTAATTTAAATTATGTATGGTTTTTTCTTTGAAGTGTGTGCTGTGATATGGGCCTATGTGTTCCTCATTAATATTAGCATACTATATTCATTCCATAAATACCCACTTGGGAAAACCTCTCCCCTAAACATCATAGTTTCATGATTATGAACATTGTAGAAATTAGTTTCCTTACCATAAGACATTAAACTGTATGGACCGATCTGTTCACATGAAATTAAAATGTAGCATCAAAATCCTAGATAAACGATGGTAAACTTAATAACATGCAATTTCTAGTTGAAGGAATTTAAACTATGTAAAAACATATTTTTGGTTGTCCAATGAAAAATTACACAACATTGTTGTGTTCACTTTTGAGAGCACACTGACTTTAGCACAGATCTTATATCATTTCACTATCAAGAACTATATATGGATTGAGTCATATCCACGTCGGATATCTAGTGAGACATGGACTTCATATCTTGATCCATCTACAAAAATTCAGTAATAACAAAAAAAATGACATCTCTCGGTTAATGGGTCAGACCTGTACATGGATATTTCTCTTCAAGAAATATGTGTGCCTTGATTAATGTCCATACATGATATGAAGTTACACACAAATCTCTAATCATGGGACCATATATATCATTTCCCCTCATTCATTATTGGTACCCATGTCCTCCCCACATAATGTTAAACTGCATGTGATTTCCCAAACAATATGTTGAAATATTTCCATCCTTATGGGATACATAGAGATTCCCATAAAAATTTCCTTTGGGTCCAGACATAGATATTTTCCCCTTTTTTTCACCCTTAGGACCCATTTATGTCATGTGATCCTCCACATATAGTTTTTTTGGAATTCACTCCACATGATCCATAATGGTTATTAATGGGACAATCTCAAATATCCTCTCAAGAAAATGTGGTGCGTCATTCACATATGATTTATTACTCATCACACCACATGTACCTATTTTGGGGGGAATTATCCACTAGGTCCAAACTCCTTGACATTAAACCAAGATCCTATATTCTGATCATCATGGATTTTAAATCTATATGGATATCCTCTAGGTTGTGTTATGTGGTGCTGAGCCTTCTTGGCCTCAATCACATCTGATTTGGCATAACACCACATTACACATATCCACTTATGATACCATCCTACATGGTCAAAACTCTATAACCCTAAACTAAGATCCAATGTCCTCAGTGCTTGATTCGAAAATACCACTATGACCTGTGCAAGTTCTTGCATCACCATGGCAATCGTGGGATGCCTATGTCCCCTCACTAGAGAGGACCACTCCAAAAAGTGTTGATTTTCTATAACATTATTCTCTAGAAATACGTGTGGCCTAATTCATACCCCTACAACATGTATAGTGACACTATGAAATTTTGTATTTGGGACCATCTTAAAATTAATTAACTCAATGTCCAATTTGCCTCAGCTACAGCCTAAATATTTTTACCATATACTATCTATCGTCTATCATAGGGTGTTTATGTAGCACAAGAGTATTTTCAACCACATTCACAATGATTTTTACCTCCCACATGCTTTGTGCATACCACAAGACTGAATATGTTCCTTCATATTCTAGGAATAAGCATATTAAATGGTTTAATGTAGTTTGATACATAAGATGTTAAATAGTTTTTACTATTCAAGTATGGATCCTGCTTTATGTTACACTATTTTGCACACTTCAATTATATCATGGATTAGATTTCTATCATCATTAAAATCCATGCATACCCCACATGGGTGATGGTATTACAGCACATTAGATCACCCCATTTTCATGCTAATTACCTAGTTGATCTGCAGAAACAAATAGTGAACCATGTGTTTCAAACATAGTCAATGGTGGATTCATCTTTTTCTTTCCCCATTTACGGTATGTGTAGTCAAGATCCCTATGTTTTGAACATGGTCATTAGTTTATCCTCACTCACCATAAAACCCTTTATATAGGCATTACAAATCATTACATACATCCTTTACACCACTTTTTATCATGGTCTGGTACCACCCTCAATATCACCTATAATGCTAATTCCCACATATCAGGTAGACCCCTAATCCATTCCAAGTTTCCCAAACCATGCATTAATC
Source organism: Viscum album (assembly GCA_963277665.1). Lineage (NCBI taxonomy): Eukaryota > Viridiplantae > Streptophyta > Magnoliopsida > Santalales > Viscaceae > Viscum > Viscum album. Next base: position 1,658,684,001 of record OY728119.1, read on the forward strand.
TTGAGGAATTAGGAAATTAGTTAGTTATAGGACTAGTTTTTGATATAAATAACACTTAGAGGGCGGGATTCAGTTTTTGGGACATTTTAAACAAATTCCATATTGTTATCCCGATACCTATTAACCTGTTAGGATCATGATTCTCTTATTCTATTTTCCTTGTCGCTTGAAATAATAGAATGTAGTAAAAATATGCACATGATATTTTTACAATGTTCACCACTCAATAAGAGAAGATAAATCCTTTCCATGCATGGGAATGGCTAGTACATAGATTCTCCACTATAATGTGATAACTATTATAGTGGGTTGGCTAGGGAAACAATCCTCTATCAAGTGTGAGTCCCACAACATGGAGGGGAAAGGGAAAAAATCCTCTTTCTTAACTAGTGATGACCTAGATCAACTTGCATATTCCTTGCTGGTTATTTATACTACCTATGGAGACTATTTTATTCTAGTTTTATAAGGTATGTTCTTCTCTTGGTCTTTTTTAGTGCTCTTTTACTTGATTACTAGAAAATTAGGTGGAAATAAATTCTCTTCCTCCATTCTCTTCGTTATATCAAATCCAAATACACTGGACTTATTCTTTATTTATCTAGAATCACATACAACAATGTGATTATTCAAGCAATGAAGATCATCTTATAGGGAATCATCATAATCAAGTTCTTAAACTCTGTTCATTAATGCATGTGATCATGCATAATACATTTAGGTTGACCCTTTTTTACCTTTCATTCTTCTTCTTTTTTACACATGGGCACACAATTGTTTTGGTTATTTGTTTAAGTGATTTAATGTTTGCATGTTCATGCATTCAAGAATTCAATCTCTTATTCTTTTCCTTGTGTGAGAACCGTAATGGGTGTGTTTCTTTGAGAACACACACAACATATTCTTCTTCTCCTCTTTTTTCCTTTCTTCTTATTTCACTTGGTTAGGTTGTTTCTCTATATTTATATGTAAATGTTTCTTCAAACCTAAATAGGTGAAACCCTTTATTTGTGAGAGATTCTTCTTTAAAAAAACACTCAAGCACTTGGGCTTTCTTCAAACCATGCACCTGGGTGCATGCAACACATATTTCCATTATCTAGAAATCTCTTTCATCACCATAACAAGAACCCCTGTAAACTGTAGAGTGTAAACATTCATTCCTCAGAGAGTTATTTGTTACCTCATGAAAACAAGGTGGCCCCAGGTTGTGTTCTTTATGCATGGGATTCATAGTTCTTATTTGTGCATGATATCTACCTCTTCACAAAGCTCAGTAAGAGACATTGGCTCAATCACTGGCATATGATGGTGTGGCCTTTGCGAAGCACACTGAGGGTTTTAAGAAACCCATCACATGTTCGGGTTCTGGTTCTTCATGATGCTATTTGAGGGTGAATATAACCTTTCAAAGGCTGTCCATATCTCTTCTTCATAGATCCATGGAGACTCTCGATGCTTTCCTTTTTCTTTGTGATGTTATTCGTAGATATATGCTCTATTTCTTTCAAAAACACGTGCTATTGGTAATTTGGGTGCAACAAAATTTTTCTTCTCGAGAAATTATCTTTTTATAATATAGAGATACTACCAATTATGCATTTAGCATCCTAGTATCTATCATTAAAATTAGGTCTTTGAGTGCCTCATATCCTTGGCAACAAGATTTCGAAGCCGTGGGTCAAGGATATGCTGAATGTCTCAAGTTTATCCTTTTCAAAAATGGGATTCATTATTTATGCATTAAATCAAGGAAACGGGCATGTAACTTGTCATTAAAACCCTCACTCAAACCCACGTGGCCAAAAAAACTCCATTTTCCTCAGCCAAAGCATCATCATCAAGATATCACATGAATACAAGATAAATATTTCATGCATGGCTTCGGTTCGATCTGAGGATCCCCATAATGTCAAAATAATATGGCACGGTAGTTCAGACATGATCGATCCTTAGTTCTGGTGAAATGTAGTGGCACTAGTAATCGCATGAGGATGAATATGACATAGTGGTTCTGTAAATACCACAGGAGGATCGAACGAATCAAATTCAAATGCACAAATCGTTAGATCAGATGAGTGGTGGAGATTTTGATGATCGAATACAGCAGCTGATCGGATGGTTGACCAAGATTAGGGATGTTATAGACAGATGAGATTATGCCTGAGGTTTTTAATACTCATCTGACATCAAATCAGAAATTTGGATATTAGATACATAAATACCAATCTTGTCCACCATTCAGAATGAATTGTCCTCCCCCCTAGTGCCACCCCGTAATGGTTCTCTGTGAGCACGCTCTTAGCACCCACTCATCCTCCATGGGAGTGTACCTAGGACCCACTATACACACCCTGAGGGGGCTTATACATGGCCTCCATGTGCCTCTTTCAGGCTAGCTCAATCTTGGCTTCCCCATGGGTGCAGTCGACCCCTATGGTACAACATGTGCCTCGGGTTGAGGCTGGGTACCTAGCTCGTGGGTTGGCCCGAATTTTTTAATTATTCCACATAAAAATACTTGTTAGAAAATTGAGTATGCAAAACAATTAATGGCCATAATTAAACACAAACAAACTTAATGCATGAACATCTTAAAGTCCAAGTCTCTTCTTCAACCTTTCTCTTCTCTTTATTCTCTCATATTATCCAATTCATGCAAATAACACAATTCTTCTACTTTTTTCATGACCAAAATTTCAATCTTAAATCTTCCTCAATTGGATGAAACATAAAGGTTGTAAACCATGTATCACATTTTGATACAAGTTCATTGATCTTTATGATAAAAGCATCACTGATATGATTTTAAACAACACAGATAATTTCCCAAGAGTGGAATCCAATGATATGAATCCATAACAATTATCTCAACATCTTTACTTTAACAACATAAATAATTTCCTAAGTGTTTAATACAGTGATATGAATCCATAAAAATTATCTAGGAATCATTACTTCAACCAATCTCCATTAACTTTGGAGTTCCTTCTTTATTTTGACCATTGTTGATACTCCTTGACAACAAATAATACTTATACACAATGTGCTCCCAACAATCTCCCCCTTTGTACTTTTTTGTCAATACCATAAAACTTCTATTGAAATAAATGTGTCAATGTTAAACTGAGAATATTCTATCTCCCCTTACTTATTTATCTCCCCGAGACATTCATTTCACTTCTCTACCCCTTATTGACAAGAAATAAAAATATCATGGCAGAGAGGGTATCATTACATACATAGGAAATGTGCCATCAATCATTTCACTCTAAGTCTACTTGAGCAGTGATCGATGTAGAATACAAGGAGATATAATTTAGACAACAAATCTATCTATTACCAACTGAATATGACACCTCATGAGATGAGAACTCATGTACTAGTCTTCAAGGGATTTACACCTTTATTCTTGGATGAGGATAATAAGTGTGATATGAAATAATCACCCTAAAACTCTTGCACTCCCTCCGACAAAAGGATCAAAATCATTTAAGTACAAAATGCAGGATAAGTGGCCTTTGGGAACATTCTCTCTTCTTATTTCACTGATTAAATTTGTCACTACCCCTTGTAGAATGGTATTTATTTTCATTAATCAAGGATGAGAGAATATGATATAACATACATTTTACAATGGCTTGATCTTAAAAAAATATTCAGAGTAATTGAATTTTAAACCAACTGATATTGATTCTGATTGATATAATGACTATGACAGCTAATTCATATGCATCCCCCACAAGGGAACACTTTTCAGCACTGAATCTCATGTTCCCCATGACATATTTCATCACCTTCAATTCCATTTTATGATAAGTACAAATACAATACAAAAATATTTAATAAAATAAGGTGGATCCTCCTTGCTCCATCAATGTGAACAACAAATTTGAGATGATCTCATGAACCAAGATTCTTCACTCTTAAAACATTCACAACTGATCTTCAATGCTGATTGTGATTGTGTGGTTCTCAATATTTTTTCGATCTCTTTGTTTGTGGATATTCTTTCTTCAATTGTTTTCAAAGCACTAGAATCTCATGGTGCAACAGTCTTACTCTCGAGGACTTCTTGTTGGAAAAAATTAAATTCAAAACATCTTCTGACAGTGTGACCAGCCTTGTTGTACCTCCCACACAGAACTTCTTTGTCTTTATGTAGAATATCCGGTTTGTTTTTAGCACTATCCTTAACCTTTGTATCTTAGATTTACCTCATTATTTCAATTTTTTTGGCCAAACCACTAATATATCATTAGGTACTAAGGCATCAAGATTGGATCTTCTACATGGCTTCTTCTAAGTGGATATGTGAATGTTGCTTCTTATTCTCTCTCATTCTCCCCCTTGTTATGGGATTTCTCTAGGCTTTTATATTTAAGGGATTATTCCAAAAAACTATTGCACAAAGGCCAAATCTATTGTAGCACCAGCATTGACCAATGAACCTTGTCTTCTTGATATATTATATATAAGGTTTTTTAGCCTTCATCATTATTTTTTATGCTCTATTTGGGGAATCATCTTCCAAATTCATCTTTCTATCAACCCTAGTCATGGTGTTTGGTTACTCCTCACTTTTCTTCTGCCCTACTTGTTTAGATTTTTTTCTTCAAACATGTATTTTTTAGAAGAAATTTTTGAAACATTAGTAAAAGTTGGTATGGATGGTATATTTAATTTCTTTACTACTTTTGACTGATCAATGAGTGAATCCACAATCTTCTTAACACATGTTGGGGGTCCTTTGATAGTAGTATAATCCGGTGAGCATTGAGTACTAATAGAAACCTTTTCCTTCTTTTTTGGAGACTCAATATCTGTATTATCAATATTGGTCAACTCACCTTCCAATTCTAGACATCTCTTATTGAAGATGACTTCATGGTATTTAATCATAGTGATCTTATCTTCATAATCTTTATTTAATCTTTCAAATTCATCTACATACATATTTACTATGTTTTGTAAAAAAGATTTATGTTATGTGATCTTATTGGAGACTTCTTTTTTATATATCTCCTTGAATTCATTTCTCTTTTTCATCTCATATTCAAACACATGGATCTTCTCTTCTAGAGTCTTTTTTATTCCATTCTTTTCCTCACCATCTTTGAGCCACTTTCAAGAACTTACTACAAATCCCCTATTTGATGCTTCAAAGGATCCAAACTACATGTAGAGATTGAAACATTCAATTTCTTTTTCTTGTAATCCATTCTCCAAAACATCAGTTTTCTATTCAAGCAGAGTGATATTTTTCTTCATGAATCTAAATACTCTACAAACCAAGGATGTACTTTCTTCAGGAATACCAAGTAGAGTCATTATTAATCTATCAAATTATATTTCTTGAGATGTTGTAGAGTGATCATCACCACTTTTTCTATCCTTTTAACCATAAGAATAATTTTCAAATGTACTAACACATACCTCTTGATAAGTTTAGGTAGGAAGGTTTTCCATAATCTTAGTGGGAACTTGATCCACCTACTAATTACTTTCCAAGTATGGTGTGTCTTCCATGTCAGCTGGATATGGAGAACTAGATGCATCATCTTCACTAGATAATAGAGACTTATTATTAAACTTCCTCATCGTCTTATTTTTCATATTCATCATGGTCTTGGTAGATATATCCTTCTACTCATAGATAAATGAATCTTCACTGAAAGTGCACTTTATTGATAACTCAAGAATGAAACTCAAATATTCAAAAGGGAATAACTTTATTGTAGATAATCTTACAGAGGTGAACCTGTCCCTCTGATACTAATTGAGACTACAAGTTTGGGATATACCTACCACTAAGAAGAGGGATTGAATAAGTGTTGGGGACCTTTTAAAACAATTCCATCTTTTTATCCATATACCTCTTGACCTGTTAGGATCTTGATTCTCTTAATTTGTTTTCCCTATCGCATGAAATAATAAGAAGTAGTAAAAATATTCACACAATATTTTTACAAGTATCACCACTTAATAAGAGCATATATATCCTTTCCATGCATGGGAATGACCGGTGAATTGATTCTTAACTATAATTTGATAACTGTTACAGTGGGTTGGCTAGGGAAGAAATCCTCTAGCCAGTGTGAGTCCCTATACTTTGGAGGGAAAAGAGAAACAATCCTCTTTCTAAAATAGTGATGAAGAAGCTCAACATGTAAATTCATTGTTGGTTCTTTATACTGTGTGTGAATAAATTCTTTTTCCTTTTTGGTAAGGTATGTTCTTCTCACAGACTTTTTTGTTCTCTTTACTTGATTACATGAAAAATAGGAGGCCAGAAATTCTCCTTTTTCATTATATTATTATCTTATGAAAAACCAACTGCAATAGACTTATTGTTTCTTTAGATATAATCATATAAACTACTTTGTTTATTCAAGGAATGAAGATCTGCTTACTTGGCATCATCATAATCAGCATCTTCTCCTTCATTCATGAATGCATGTGATCATGCAAAATACATTTAGGTTGAACATTTCTTCCCATTCTTGTTTTTGTTTACACACATAAACACACTTGTTTTGGTTATTTGTTTAAGTGATTTCATGTATTCATGTGCATGCATGCAAGCATACACTCTATTCTTCCTTTCTTTGTGTGAGAGCCCTAATGGGTGTGGTTATTTGAGCACACACGTGAACTCTTATCCTTCTCCTCTTATTTATTTTCTTTCATTCTCTTGCACTTGGTTAGAGTGTTTCTCTATATTTATATGTGTATGTTTATTCAAAAATTACAAGGTTAAATCCATTATTTGAGTAATCTTCTTCTTCAACCAACCACTCAAGGCTGCATGATTTCTTCAAACCATGTACACAGGTGCGTGAAACCCATTATTCCATTCTCTTTCACTCTCCTTAATCACCAAAACAATAACCCTAATAAATAGTAGAGTGTAAACATACGTTTCTTAGAGAGTTCTTTTTTACCTCGTTAAACTAGGGTGGCCACATGTTGTTTTATTCATGCAGGGGATGTACATTTATTCTTTGTGCATGAGATGCACAAATTTTCCTCTTTGCAAAATAGAGTGAGAGAAAACGGCTAAATAATTGGCTCATGATGGCATGGCTTTCACAAACCACATCAAGAGTTTTACAAAACCTATCGCATGTTCAGGTGTCGGTTCATTGAAAAGCTATTCGAGGGTGTGTAGCACGTATCAAAGGCTTGTGATATCTCTTCGCCGTGAAGCATTGAATACTTGTGTTGCTCTTCTTGATCCTTGCGAATTTATGCATAGAGAGATGCTCTGTTTTATTTTTCAAAAACACGGGATATCGGGAATAAGAGAGAAACAACATTCTTTGTATTGTGGACCTCTCTTTTTATCGGTGAGAGATAATTCCTATTCTGAATTCAACATTCACGTATCTATAATTAAAATTGGGGCTTTGAATCCCTGAGATCTTTGTCTTCGTGATTTTAAAGTCGTGAGTCAAGGATAAGAGGCATGTCTTGGGTGTTTCCATTTCAAATGTGGGCTTCTTTCATTATACATTTAAACCAGGACACATTCATATATCTTGTTTTTATAAAACCCACTCAAACACACATAGCCTTGGAAACTCCATTTCCCTCAGTTGAATATTTTTCTTCTTGATATTTCATGCAGGTGAGATGAAGATTGAATTCATGGTATCAGTTCGATCCGATGATCCTCATAGTGTCAAAATAATAAGGCATGGTGGTTTGGACAAGATCATCCATTAGCTTAGGTGAGATACAGTGGGACTAGTGATCGCATGAGGTTGAAGACGATGAATCGATTCATCAAATACCACGAGAGGATCAGACATCTCAGATTCAAACGTGCAAAGAGCGAGATAAGATGAGCGGTGAAGATTTGGATGATCAGATGTCATGGCAGATAGAATGGTCAAACAAGATGCATGATGTTATAGATGGATGATATTATGCCCAAGTTTTTTAAAAATCATCAAACATTTATTTTGAAACATAGATATTAGAGGCTTAAATATCAATCTAATCCATCATTTTGATAGAATTATGTTCTCCCCCCTTTGGTACTGGCCCACAACAATTATTTGCAGACACTCTCTTAGCTCCCACTCTACCTGCTCAGGCGCACACCTAGCACCCACTATACACTCCCTGGGGGCTTAAACATGGCCCCGATGAACATCTTACAGGTTCGTATTACCATGGCTTCCCCATGGGCTCTGTCAACCCCTCTGGTCCTACATTTGCCTTGGGTTGAGGCTGGGTAGCTAGCTCGTGGGATGGCCCCATTGTTATAAGTAAGCCGCGTAAAAATACTTGGTTGAAAATTGAGTATTCAAAAAAAATGAATAGACATCATTAAAAAAACCAACCTCATGCATGGACACATTAAAGTCCAAGACTCTTCTTCAAACTTATTCTTCTCTTCATTCTATAATCTTCTTCAATTTATGTAAATCACCTAATTATTCTACTTTTTTCATGATCACAATTTCAATATTCAATCTTTCTTAATAGGATGCAACTTAAATATTGTAAACCATGTATCAAATTTTGATACAAGTTCATTGAAAATTAATATCAGTTCATCAATAATATGATTTTTAACAACACGGTGAATTTACCAAGCCTGGAATCTAATGCTATGAATCTATAGAATTTGTGCATGCATATTTACATTAAAAACATAGAGAATTCCCTAAGCGTGGAATCTGATGCTTTGAATTCATAACAACTCTCCAGGAATATTTACTTCAACCAATCTCTAATCACTTTGGAGTTCCATATTCATTTTTACCATTATTGACACCTATTGACAACAAATAAAACTTATACACAAAGTGGTCCAAATAGTTAAGAGGCTTAATGATGTGGTTAATCTAGACATTATCCCTTCATAGTCTAAACATTATGACTATAAACAAAGATCCAGACTACGGATATGTGGTGCATCATGAGCCCCATGGTACTCATTTGTATTAACAGTCATCAATTTCTTAACACTTATGTGGTATGCCAGCCTCTTTTATATCTTTCATGTTGGGTTTATTTTATATTTTCCAGAAAAATGAATTAGGAATATAAATTTCCATAGTTCTTGCAACATGAATTTTAACTATTGGCTTGGTTCCTTGTGGTATGACTTTAAACTATGTGAATCATCATAGTCACATGATGTTAAATTATGAGTTTCATCCTAATCACATGATTTTATGTTGTACCACACATCGTAATCACTATATGATGTTAAACTACCTTAATACCATCCTCATTTTCATGGTGTGAAACTATAAGGAAACCCAATCCCTTTCCTGAGAGATCCTTTCCTGATGTCATTAATCTACCACATTGTTTTAATCTTTAGCTGCCACTTCCATCTTAGATGACCCCTTCTTGGTAGATGGTTTTGATCTTTTTTTAGACTAGTAAACATATAGTAATGTGTTATAATACACAGTGGCATAATTCATACCGTGTTGGAAGCCATTAGAACATTCCATCACTAGAATACCATGCTTTTCATGACCCTTATTCAGATATTCATCCTATTTCATGTCTTAAGGGACCCCCTAAAGACCTGGTCTCATACTGATTTGGCTTACCTACTATCATGGTCCAATGTTCCTAAAGACCATGTATTACATTTTGAGTCCAGTCCTATGATTCAAACACCATAAACGATCAAACTTTTTTTGATTGTCCCCATTTCAGGATAACTGATATAGATAATATGTTTCAAACATTTTCCAACCATTTCCCTATGTGGTGATTCTATTCCCATTATGTTTTCCATTTTAGGTATTGTGATTAAAACGTCCTATTCCCCTCTATTCAGACATATTACAATGATCATAGTGTTATCTCATTCGTATACTCACACTCATTAGGAAAAGATATTTGGTTATTCCATTATCTCTTTTCACTAGACTCAACGTCTATCATACCAAATGTTTCTTAGGGCTAGTAAAAAATGATAGTCCCCTAGTTTTCAATGATTATCCAACACTCTCATACAATGTAAAAATATTATTATCATCCCATGTTTATCACAAGATTCCTGAAGTATTTGAGATTGGGGTTTTTCCATTTGTTTTCTCTCATATATTTTGGAGAATAAATCATTAATGTTAGTAAAATAATTATCATATGCACACCAAAAGTATCAATTATCCAACAAGACTGTAGAATTATCAGGGAAATCGACATGTTCTTCCATCTCATGGGATCAAGAGATATCACCGTATGGCTCTTCCACTTCAACAGAGCACTTCATCGTTGCTGACATTTGGAGTGTAGCCTCTGGGATTTTATGTCACCACTTGATTGATATTTATTCCTCACCATAATTTGGATGAATCTAATTGGATCTAATCTATTCTTGATCTCATTTGATGTGGAAATCAGCCACATGATGTGAATACTGACTTATCTACTCCTCAACCACCTCTAGATGGGTCCTCAGTTTCATGATGAGTTCTAATTTTTTGAAAATGAAGGAAGATTGCTTGTCCAATTACTTTTTATGGCATTTAATGTCTTGGATGGCTTTCTGGAGCTTTTAGATACTGTCATATTTCTCTAGAGACCCATAAACAACTATCTTTTGACTAATTTCACACATCTTCTCAATAATGTAGTCACAAATAAGCATGTGATGAACTCAAGTGTCTGCCACTCCACTTCATAGACTACAAAACCAATGTAAGATATACATTATCTAGTTCACCCATTATTTCTCTATGGTCAGATCAATGATGTTCTTGATGCACTTCCACTATAGGCACAATATGATGTGACTTTCCTTGGCCACATTATAATTAGAGTCATACATCTCTTGAAGATTGGAATACTCGTAATCTAGAAATGAAGCCAAGAGTTATGTGGCATAACCCTACTCTTCCATTCAATTACATCGGTTGGGCTCAATGTCAGAGGGATGGTCATCATCACTTGAACCCACATCAATATTATTTCCCTACAAGTAACATGTATTTCCCAACTAGTTGCGATGCTCGTAGCAACAATCAAATATTAGGTAGATGCCATGGACTCATTATCTATGGAAGATATCTCCATATGTATAGACACCCCTATCAGAAATGGGATTCTAGGTCCTCCAAACAATATCTAAAAGTATATTGAATGTTAATCCCATAACTATTTAGTAATAGAGCATTAAATCATCCTTAAAAATAAAAAAAAATATTTCTCCATAAGATACAAAACATATGGAATCCAAGTAGTGGTGGATCACACTCTTGATTTGTCATTTGTTGGGATAATGGGGAAAGGCCCCCCATATATGATTAAAGGCTATGGTGATTTTGGGTTAGCTTCCATGACCTCCACAACATTGGTTTGCCCACCGGTTCCTTCTACCCTAGTCACATGCTCCAAAGTGAACTTCTCCACACCCATTACAGCATCTCCATCACCATTAGCAGGGGCATACCACATTGGATACTCCAGTGTAGATTATATTTTAGTTGGAGAGTCTATATATATCACGTGGAAGGATTCAATGTCTTTAATGAGTTATAACATACATTGAGATGTTTGTTGAATTTTTTTAAGGAGTATTCAATCTTTCCACTCTTTTACATGCTCCCATAGTTGGTGTATTCCGCCCACAATTCATATGATTCTTCACGAAATGGAAAATTCTATGCTAGCTCACCTGATGATAGGTATAGAGGATATGACTTTCCCAGAAAAACATTTACATGTTCTATTAATGGGTGCTCAGTTCCTTGAGAATGCACTAGATCCTGGAGCTCAGTCATGAACAATTCCCCCTCTTTTATGGATGCTAAGAATCCATCCGTGGAGTGACCAATCTTGGCATGGTACTTCCCATACCTTTTGAAGTTCTTCAACATAATTTGATTTCCTTATAAATACATGTTGACAACCCATTTTTCCCAAGGTTCAATAATGACAGCATCATCAGGAATGGTCACTTGATATAACAGCTTCCTGGGGCCCTAGACATATGTCCAACAGAACCACCTTTATGGAACTCCTTCATCCTTAGTATTACTCAATAGCAGAACTAGGCCTGATGCTACTGTTACATGTCATCCACCTTCACATATGATCGGTGTGAGTTCCTAAACTTTTTAATTTTCCATTTCATCTCCACCACCACGATGTGCACCATTCCTACCACTATGACACTCTCTTACCACCATTTGACATTTTCCCCAAGTAAGCGATACCACACATTTATTGACATTTATGGTACACTTCCTCAAAATTTTCCAAGGTAGGCAACATACTATTTTTTATCTTATACATAGATCATCCTGAACTTGGTAGTGGTTTAACACCATGCAATTTACTGAATTATTATTTTGAATTAATTTAATATTTTTGATATTTTTCATTTCACACAATACAGAATATATATATTTTTATCAAAAACGAACTATGTTTTTCATAAGTTATAAGAAAAAACAAGATATGATTACACTACACACAATAATGTCTTAAAATGTGGTATACATGACACTATTTTTATCATATGTTACACAAAATGTTGAGTTAATTTGATAGATTGTGTTACATAGATGATCGAGTTTTACTAAACAATTATATATTATAAAATATTATTATATAGTATGATATAACCTAGCTATCAAATTAGTGGTTATGAGTAGAATTGAATAAGGTATGAAAATATAATTTTTATAATATAAATTAATTTGTTATCAATTAATTAGAATTGAAAATATATACCAATTGATTATAAGGTAAATTGTTTTATTCTTATCATGTCAATGTTGTTTCCTATTAATAAATAAAATTAATAAAATATATTTATTAATATTAATGAAATATAAATGTTATATATTCAATCAAATATTTTTTATAATCATCCAATATATTTTATTTGTGTAAGATAAGAACAATCCTATTTTTATGCATAAACTCTATATTTTTCAAAAGGGCAATTTTAAGACATTTTAAAAGAGAAACAATTTTAAATATATTTTTCTAAACTTTTAGAATTCCTATATGATAAAATAATCGTCTTATTTGAAAGTGGGGTATCATGTTTTATGTTTGTGTAATGTTTGGTAATTTTCTGCTGATATTTATTTTTTGATGAATTGTGAAAAACAATACATTTTACTTGAAAACATATTATTTATCTAATTTATTTATATAGTTAAATTATATTTTAAATTAGATTAAAATTATAGTTAGTAAAATTATACATCAATGAATCCAATTTAGTTCATTTTAATTAATTTTATATTTAAATTCTATATAAAAAATTTCAATCTTTTGAGGTTTTCACTTCAATTACCTGATTTTTCATTGTGTCTACAAGGTTAAATTTAAATATTATTTTAGCAGTTATGTGAATTGAATTAGTTAAAATGGATTCCATATTTTTAATAAGAAGGTAAAATTTAGTTCTTAAGGTCAATTTAATTTTAGGTGTGAATAATGTAGAATGGTTGAAAAATTATTTACCGCGGTATAGGTGATAAACAATGACTGTTAAAGTTAAGAAGGTTAATGAATTAAAATAACAAAAACATATAATGATTCATGGCTTTTGGAGTTCTGGATCAACCATATAAATCCAAAATAATAATAATTTGTATCCAAATTCATTGAATTTAATTCCATATCAATATGGTTGGATTTAAATATAGAATATTCATTACTAAATCACTTAATACCCCCACTCCTCAAGTATAGAATGCACCCCTCAACACCCAATTTCAACCCAAAAATCCTTGTAGAACATATAATTTATTCCAAAATATATACTAATTACTATCCAAATTTATAATTTATTATGAAATAACCAAAAGATGACATCCAATTCCCACAATGGTGGCTGAGGAAGGTGATATTCAAGATCTAATTTCCCCAAAGTACCTCTCTTAATTTCATATATTATTTTACTTTATCCTCACCTACATTATCCATTAATGCATGATAACAAAATAACAAATTATATTATGAAGTATTATTTTTATAATGGAATATCAGATATCCTTTTAATTTTTTATGTCCTCTTATTAAAATAATTTTTTTTTCCCAATTTAAGGCGGTTAATCACCCCAATGAATAATGTTTTTGTTATTTTTTATTTATTACCTTCATGGATAGTATTAAAATAGTTTTTATAGTTAAATAATATTTTATTATGTATATTATAACCTATTTAATATTCTTGATATTTTATATTAAACACACCTTCAATATTTCTATATTGTGAATATAAGATAACATCGTTTTTGGAAATGTGGACTACTGCCTCCTCAAAGTAATGTGATTTGTTCAAACTTCACATGGATTGTATTACGGAATTTTTATAGTAAAAATATATCATGTTCATAAAATATTAAAGATAATATAATGATAAAATATATATATACATATATACTTTCATGTCATTTACTTTTGTTATTTTAATATGATAAAAAAATACCATTCATGCGTATGCATATCCTACTGTCCCCATGAATAGTGTTTTTAGTTTATCATTAAATATTATTATAAATACTTATATATTTTAAAATATACGATTTTTATATCATGTTTTACATTATTTAAATAATTAAATCATGATAATAAATAATAACTAGTTGAAACACATACAAATAACAAAAAAAATATCTCCTGAAACGTAACTTAAACACAGAATAAAAAATAAACGGGTAAAATAATGTCTAAAATGATAATCCATGTTTCTATAAATTTAAATATTATATATTATAAATATTACATAAAAATATTCCTATTTTATTGTATTTTTTAAGAGTAAGAATAGATTCAAGAAAAATTTAAGGGAATTCCATCTCATTTTTTATTTTTGTGAGATACAATGCCTATTCACCACTCATTTCATTTGTAGGGTGAACATACAGAACATGAATGTACTATATGAATTTTATAATTTAGATAATGGGTATTAAAATTCAATTTTATAATCTCTATTTAATTTTTTTACTGTTTAAATGTTACAAATCAGTAAGGTATATTTGCCTCAATTTTTCTTCTTTGAGAGACAAGTTTTTTAAAGTACCTAAGTTCTTCTATGAGGTGTATATACTCCATATATTGTGTTATAAGATGAATATATTTATTATAATAATATTTTAATCTTATTTTAATGTTATATATTTCATGTAGATTATCGAAAAAATGTTTCAAAGTGGTATGGGACACTTTTAAATGTGTGAAGTAATTTTCCTAATGGAATGTTTTTAAATGATTTCTTTAGATCCTTTTTGAGGAAATAATTATAATTAAATGTTTTATGTATTAATTTTTTTTTTCCAATCATACATTATATTGAATTGAATTTAGTTTCAATGAAAAATGCTTACCTAAATTTTTTCTATTCTGAAAATTATTTTTAAAGAATAGGGTTAAATTTCAAAATCTCATTACATTATAAGATTGTTTATACATAAGTATTTACGAGGATATATTTATCATTCAGGTACATGTTTCATGAAATTGTTTACCTTATCATTTTTACAATTCATATACAATTATTTAAATTCATTTTTATCTATGTATATGTTTTTTTCAAAAGGTATGAGAGGACATTTGTTATCATTTTCCTAATGAGGATCTTTTGGAATTTTTCAGAAAAAGTACTAGAAGATGGTTTTCTAAACATTTTATCCATGAACAAAAATTATGATCTCATAATTCCTTAATCACATGATTATTCCCTTATAATATTACAAGGTTATTTTCAAAGAAAAATTTTTCTTTGAAAATTTCAAGTAATTTCATATAAACAAAATGATTTCAAGCAAGAAAGGATGTTTTCATATAATTTTTTTCATGAGTTATCTCAAGATTATTTTCCATCTATGATAACATTATTTTATGCTACATATGTTTTACAGGGTATATATATTAATTTCTTTATTCTTATTATTTATATGAATGGTTATTTTTACTATGAAATTTTATTTATGAAACCCATTTCTATTCTATGGGTTATGTTATGATTTTGTGATGTTTATGAAACACAATTCATTCCATGGGTTTTGATATGATAAATGATTTATATTATTTTAGAATATATATTCATGATTTAATTATGAGATTGGTGGGACCAATATCTCCCTATAATGGATTGGGTAATGATAAATGTTTTATGAGATCGATATAATACACATGAGGGAACCTCAAGCCCGAAAAAATAGGGTACACATGATGGAATTCCAAGCCCACAACAAGAGTGTACAATGGAGGGAATCCCAAGCCAAAAATAAGATGGAATCTTAATCCCAAAAACATGATGGTACAATGTTGGAATCCTAAACATTAAAAGAATGGACACATGGGAGGGAATACCAATCCAGAAGCAGGTATCACTAGTAGAAAAAAGGTCTTTAATGTCGGGTTTTTTTATTTTTTACGTCGGTTTTTAACCGTCGTTGAGGTCGGCGACGTAAAAAATATGATTTTTTACGTTGTTTTTTGTAAAATGATGCCAAAAACAAATTTCAATTTCTTTTTTACGTCGGTTTTGTAAAACACCGACGCCAAAATGTTTAAAAAATAGTTTCGGCATCGGTTCTTGAAAAAAACGGACGCCGTATATGGAAAAAATTTATTTTTGGCATCAGTTTTTACATAAAACGATGCCAAAAAGCAATTTTTATTGTTTGATGTTTTAGAGAATTTCCTAATCTTCGATTTGACTGGTCGTGGAGCTAAAATGGACTTACGGATCAAATGTTATGGCCGTCAGAAGTTGAACATGTCAAAGTATCGATTGATACAATATGTTTTAAAGAAAACAAGATAAACACAAGTTAAAATCACATACCCCAAATGATATAAAATATACATAATACTTCAAACACATTTCGATTATTTTTCGATCTTCCATTGAAATGATATGTTGTTTATCATCACATCTCTTATATTTAGTGTAGATCTCATGTGATAATAAAAACGACGATCGATAATTAAACTTACACCAAGCTTGGTAAATGTCATCCGAATGTTTTATATTTTTTACACGATAATAAAAGTAAATCATCATTATATGAAATCTAATGGAGTTTCTCATCAATGAAGTACATTAATAATAAAGAAAATGAATGAATAGAATACGTACCGTATTCAAATTAACGATTGATACCGCATTGAAAACTTGATTGAATCGAAGAGGATGAAAATGATGAATGAAGGAGAAACAGATTTATATATAGTAAATGAAAATATTTTCGATTGAGTTGTAAGAAAATATAGGCAGGATTTTAAAAAGTTAAACACGCGTTGTGAAAAAAATTGAAAATTTGATCCCGCGTATTAGTGAATACTATTTGGCGTCGGTTTTATTTGAAACCGATGCAAGAGGATATATGTTGGTCTTCTGGCGTTAGTTTTTTAAGAAAACTGACGCCATATATTGCAATCGTTATCATTTTTGGTGTCGGTTTTTAAATAAACCGACGCGAAAAGTAAAAATAATTTTTTTTCGCATCGGTTTTTAGAAAAAACGACGCGAAAAACAAATAACAGTTTTGGCGTCGGTTTTTATGAAAACCGATGTGAAAAGTAAAATAATTATTTTTGGCGTCGGTTTTTATGAAAACCGACGCCAAAACATAAAAAAATTACCATGTTTTAGAAAATTTCTTAAGCTTCGATTTTACTGGTCGTGGAGCTAAAACGGAGTTATGGATTAAAAGTTATGGCCTCTGAAAGTTGGACTTAATTAAGACTTTATTTAGAGAAGATCAACTTCCAACATCCATAACTTTTAATCCGTAACTCTGTTTTTGCTCCATGACCAGTCAAATCAAAGACTAAGGAATTATCTATAGGACTATAAAAATGTTTTACATTTTTGGCTTCAGTTTTCATAAAAACCGATGTAATAACTTTTTTTTTATTTTTTCGCATCAGTTTTCAAAAAAACCGACGCCAAAACATTTTTTTCATTATTTTTTCGCATCGGTTTTTATAAAAACTGACGCCAAAACTAATTTTTTTTTAGTTTTCGGCATCGGTTTTTAAAAAACTGATGCCCAAACGTTTCTGCAAAAATATTTTATGTCTGTTTTTAAATAAACCGATGCTAAAAAGATATCAAAAAAACGTTTTGCATCAGTTTTTTTTTAAAAACCGACGTGAAAAACAAAAAACAGTTTTGGAATCGGTTTTTATGAAAACCGACGCGAAAAGTAAAAAGAATTATTTTTGGCGTCGGTTTTTATGAAAACCAACATCAAAACATAAAAACAAATTTAACATGTTTTAGAAAATTTCTGAAGCTTCGATTTGACTGGTCGTGGAGCTAAAACAGAGTTACGGATTAAAAGTTATGGCCTTTGAAAGTTGGACTTAATTAATACTTCTTTTAGAGAATATCAACTTCCAACATCCATAACTTTTAATCCGTAACTCCGTTTTTGCTACATGACTAGTCAAATCAAATCTTAGAGAATTATGTATAGGACTGTAAAATGTGTTTACATTTTTGGCGTCAGTTTTCATAAATACCGACAACATAACTTTTTTTTATTTTTTCGCGTCGGTTTTTTTAACAACGGATGCCAAAACTAATTTTTTTTTCTTTTTGGCTTCGGTTTTCAAAAAACCCAAGCCAAAACTTATCCGGAAAAATATTTTACGTCGGTTTATAAGAAACTGACGTCAAATTGACGAGGTTAAAAATGATTTTTCTACTAGTGTATAAGGGTTATTATCCCAAGCCTAACGTTGTGAATATATCACTTGGTAGCATTGAAATAAGATTTTATATTATTATGTGTCTGTAAAAAATTACACCTATTATTCATAAGTTATTATTCAATGGATTATGTTCTTTATTTCAATATGATTAATGTCTTATGAACTACCATGATTTCTTCTGTGATTCATGTTTATAATGTCTGATATGAATGGTGTGATTTTCTAATGATATGAGGTCATTCTAATACCCATATACTCATGTTTATACTTACATGTATCCCTTATTTATCCTTATTGAGCATCTGATCTCACACCCTTTTACAATTCATTTCCCCAGGTTATAATGAATGATTTTATGTAGGAGTACTAAAGTGAATGATCATTTTGGGAATCATTGAAGAAATTCCTTCGGATTAGATGTTTGGAATCCAATTTTTCAAAGACACTAAAATAATTAGGTATTTGTGATTTTTTTGTAATGTATTAAGTATTATTAAAATGTGATTTAATGTCCATGTAAAAAATGTTTTGGTTATTATAGTTTGTATTAGAGATAATTTTTAGTCAACGATTAGAAACTAGAATGATAATACTTTAGTGAAATCCCTCGATATATTTCAAAGTAAATGGCAGTGGATTTCCCTTATGATAAGTCTAATGAAAAATTAGAATTCCAAAGCATTGAAAATGATCACAGATAACCTAATATTAAACCTAATGTTTCATTTATTGAAAAATTATAAGTAATTTCCTATGGTTATGTGTTTTTCATTAATGATAAATGTTTATCAAAATTTTCTTTCTAGTCTTAGTCAGTATCCGAAACCCAATGGAAAATGGGTATAGTTGATGTTTTCAGATGTAGAAATTATGAGAATTATGAAAATAGATTTCATAAGAAGAAATTCCATGAAGAGAATCCTGATGTTGGTTTTAGTATTGATTATACAACTGATGATAATGAAACTGAAAAAAACCTGTGAAAGGTATGTGATGTTATAGAATTATTTGTTCTATTAAACCTAATATGATTTATTAGATTATTGTTGAGGAACATTCATACATGATTCAAAATTTATGGAACACAAATATGATGGATCCTTTGTAAAGGTTTAGGACTAAAATTAGATAATTTAGGAGTATAGGTTTGGGAATTCGAAGATAGTTTTATATGAATCACAAAATATATATGTATTTTCATTATATATTAATCATTAATTATTGAAACGGATATGCAGAAAAGTGATAAAGACCATGAAATTTTATTTAAGTGTAAGGTGATATATTTGGAGAAAAAATTATTAAGGTAAAGGTATCCATTAATATTTTCCTTATGTTAAGATAATGATGATTAGATAATAATATGTTATATATGAATATGGAAATTGGAAGACACTAGTTTATTTGGAATTAATTGTGGATTTCGTGGAAATAGGGGTATCATATCATGGAGGAGGTATACATAATTATTTACTTAAGGAATATACCTAATAAAAATTTGAATAATGAAAAATGAATGTTTTAAATAAGGATGAATGAAAATTCTAGTTTTGACCATGACTAAATATAATAAATGTTAATGGTTTTCACATGTTTGGGATGTGACAACCAAGAGCTACCCATTGATATATAAGAGATATATGTTAAGATGATTTTGTATAGTTCATTATAATGTATTGTATTTTCATATTTTGGAAGGATTATAAGGATCACCATTTATAGAATGGATTATGTTATGCATTAGAAGAATTTTTAACGATTAAATCATTTTCTATCCACTTGAGGATTTATGCTTATTTGAGAAATTTTTCTGTCCTTTTTTTTATAATGATAGATGGAATTAACTATCATTTTATTTATGGATCTCATGATTTGCTAACGCTTTGAGAATGAAAAAATAAACTTCATTTCTTTTAATAACATATTATGTTTAAATAAATCATGGAACGACCAATGTTATGGTTGTCTTGAAACCAATAAAGTATATCTTCCCATGAAAAGTATTAAACTTTATAAAAATGGCACTGAATTTTTTTTAATTCTTCTTATCATCTTTAATTATGATATTAATAACCTCTTTCATGATTCATTATTTTATGGTTTTGTTTTGGGATTGCTAACTATATTTAGATCCTCTACTTTCTTTTGATCAGTAATATTTATCAATATCAATCATTATTTACACTTTTTCTCAATACGAAAATCTTCACGTTTGTTCTCCTATATAGAATCCCAGCTGTGATTAACATTCGTTATCCATTACATTCAAACATTTTCATTTTTTTTTTAAATGATGTTTTTGTATTCATTTTTAAAATGTGGGTTTTAATGAAAGAAACTTCCAAGTATTAAAAATCAGATAAAATTATGAATTTTGAGGGAGATATAAATTTTATGGGTGGTAGAATTTAACACCATGGTATTTTATTAAATATTTTTTTCAAACTAATTTAATAATTTTGATATTTTTCAATCCACACAACACTGAATATAGCATTTTTATATGAATAAAAATGTTTGGCCTGAATTATATGAAATACCAAGATAATATTTCACCCGATGAAACATCTGATTGTCATACAGTATATGAAACAATATTTTTGGATTTTTACACATAATATTGATTTTATTCTATATCTTTCATTACACACAAGATTAAATTTCACAAAAAAATAGTATATTATTAAAATATTTTAATGTAGTAAGATATAACATAAAAATTAAAATACTAGTTATGATGATTAGTAAATAAAATTTGAAAATACAATTTTTATAATATAGATTCATTATTTATCAATTAATTATAAATTAAAATATATACCAATTGATTTTAAAGGAAATAGTTTTATTTTTATGCAACCAAAGTCTTTTTTTTCTTGTTAAATTAAATGAATTACAATTATTGAATAATATTGATGAAATTATCATGTTATATATTAAATAAAATATTTATTATATTCACCCAATATATTTTATTGGCATAAGATAAGAACAAAACAATTTTATGAAAACACACATATTTTTCACAAGATTAATTTTACCGCCATTTTGTAGAGAACCCATTTTAAATCTATATTTTGAAAATTATATAATTTTTGAATGAAAAATTTATTTTTCGTTGATATTTGTGTATCAAAATGTACTTTGGTTTAATTTTTTTTTAATTTTGTTATAAGATTCATTTTTTGATTATTAGTTAAAAATATTACTTTTTATTTAAAAACTGCATAGTTATATAATTTATTTATAATGTTAAATTATATTTTACATTTTTTAAATTATAATTAGTTCATTTTAACATTAATAGTTCATTGGTATCAATTTCACAATGAAATTATAAAAAAAAACATTTGAAACTTTTGAGATTTCCATTGTAAAAACCTTCTTTTCGTTGTGTCTACATGATTAATTTAAAATATAACTCTTCAAATTCTGTGAATTTAATTTGGTAAAAGGATTACATATATTGAAAAATAAGCTGTAAATTATATTATAAATTCAGTTTCATTTGTAGTTATAAAACAGTTACCATGGTAAAAAAATTTATTTATCTCGATATAGGTAAAAAATTAATCATATAATTTTTAGAATGGGTAAGGTCTTAAAATAACTAAAAACTAAAATATTTATGGGCAGTTTTTTCATCTTTCATGAACCTGTTGAACCTTCATAATATTATTTTCTAGGAAATTTCATTGAATTTAATTCCACCTGAAAATTGTTATCTTTAATATAGATAATTCATTATTTAAAAACTTATACCCACATATCCTCAAATATAAATATGATACGTTACCACCCCATTTTAATCAGAAAAATCATTTTATCTAATTTAATATATCTCCAAACCACTCTTATTCACCCTCCCCACTTCATAGTTTTTTCCCTCAATAAAAGACCAAATATGGGGACCTAATGGGTGTCTCAAGTAAGTGATATTCCGGAGGTAATATTTCAAAAGTACATCTCTTAATTTCTTTTATTTTTTTATTTCTCCTCATCTCCATCATCCATAAATACATGATAACTCCAGAATAATTTATATAATATATTTTTATGTTTATAAGTTAATATCACATCTCTATTTCATTTCTCATATCCTCTTATTCAAATAAATGAAATTATTTTCCATGTTACTCTAGTTAAGCGCCTCCATGAATAATTTTTTTATTTTTTTCCTTGAGGACTTCATCAGTGGTATTATAAATATTTGTATGGTTAAATTATATTATAATATGTATATTAGAACATGTTTCATGTTTTATATATTTTAAATTATCATACCTTCATTATTTCCTTATTATGGTTATACAATAACTTCATTTGTGGACATGTGGACAACCGTCTACCCAAAGTGATTGATTCGTTCACACCTAACATGAAAATTATTAATTATTTTTTAGAAATAATATATGATATTAATGAAATTTTAAAGAAATTTTAATGATATTCTATATACATATATATATATATATATACAAATTTACATACATGAAATTTAATTTAATTCTATAAATATGACTATATATTGTAAACAGTGTTCATGCGTACTTACAACCTATCGTGTCCATGAATGATGATATATTTTTTCATTGATGATTTTTATAAATACATACATTTTGAATATATAGGATACTTATATCATTTTATATATTATTGAAATAGTAAAATCATGAGAATAAATAATAACACGTCAAATCACATACGATTAATGAAGATAATATCACCTAAAATGCAACATAACCATTGATTTAATAATAAAAGGGTAATGTAATGTATTAAGATATAATATATGGTATAATACATATGAACATGTTTCAGTGATTGATGAATTATAAACTTATACCTATTATATAGGTTCTTTATAAGAGTATGAACAGAGTCTAGACATAAGGTAACGGAATTTCAACTTACTTTTCATTTCCTTGAGATAATTCCTTATTCAACACTGAATTATTATTTTTGGTGTAAGTACTGACCATGAATTAATTCCATGAATTTTTAGATATAATTTTCAGAATTTATATATCAATTTGATGATTTATTTTTCATAGGGTTTACGGTTAAATTTTACCAAATGGGTAAAGTAGTTTTGTATGAATTTTCCTTCATTGAGACACATGTATTATCCTTCACCTATGTTATTTCAAATGGTGTATATAATTCTATTTAATGTGATATATCCATAATATCATTATTTTTATGATATTTTAATCGTAGATTAGTGTTTTTTCTTTCGTGGAGATAATAATAAAAAAATTTCAAAATAGTATGGGACACATTAATATGATTGAATATTTTTTTCCTCATGAAACGTTTTTAAAAGATATTATAAGCTCATTATCTAGGAAATGGATTCTAAAGAAAAGTTTTATGTTTTAATGATTTTTTTTCAAATATTCCTTTGTATGGTTTAAAATATATATTGAATTAAAATGGTTTTCAACAAAAAAATTATGTTCTAGAAATATAGTTTAAATGAACAGGGTTTAATTTATAAATCTCATTACATTACGATATTTTTTATATGTATGTTTTTACTATGGTAGATTTATTAGCCATGAAAGTGTTTGTTAAATTTTTTTCAAGAATTGTTTTTCTAATATTATATATTTTCTTAATTTTCTTATGAATGTATGAGTTTCTATTAAATAGTTTGAAAGGAATATTTTTTTTCCTAATGATGTACTTTATGAATTTTTTGGAAATAGTTTAAGAATAATGTTATCCTAATGTATATGAAATGAACATATTTTTATGATTTTATTATCCATTTTAATTGAAAACATTTTCAAGAGTTCTCTCAAAATTATTTTCAATATAAGATAAAATCATTTGATGTTACTTATGTTTAAATTGGGATATACATCAACATTACCATTAATATTCTTTATATGAATGGATATGTTTATAATGGAATGATATTTATGAAACCCCTTTTATTTATTTGGGTTATATTATGAGTAGATGATGCTTATGAAACTGATTTCATTCTATGTGTTATGATATGATAAATGATTTATATTATTTTTAAAATCATATGCACAATTTAATTATAATATTGGTGGGACCTATATATCTATCTAATGCATTCAATAATTATAAAATTTTTATGATCTCAATAGGGTACAAGTGAGAGGATCCCAATCTCTAAAAAATAGGGTACACTAGGGGCATCCCAAGCCCGAAATAATATTCTACACTCGAGGGAATCCCAATCCTAAAAAAAGAGGATATATTAATCCCAAAATACGAGGGTACATAGGTGGACATCCAATGCCATAAACAAGCATCACATGGGAGGTCATCCCAATCCTAAATCAGGTTGATTGGTTATTATCAAAATACTACCATGTTGTTAAGTAATTTGTAGGTAACCTTGTCATATGATATTATATCATTATGTGTGTATGAAAAATTTTAAGTATTATTATTGTTTTATGATTTCAAGGATTGAATTTTTTATTTTATTATGATTCATGTCTTATGAACTTCAATGATATATTCTATGGTTCATGATTCTGATCGTTGATATTAAGGGTATTATTTTTAAAAATTATTATCACATTCTCATACGCTTATTCCAATGTTTATGCTTACATGTATCTCTTTTTTATCCTTACTTAGTATCTGAGCTCACCCATTTTTTCCCTTTCCGTCGGTCTTATGGAAATGTTTTATATATGAGTACTAAATAGATTTATCTTTGTGGAAAAAATTGAATATGTTCAAACAGACTAGTTTTTGAGTTCCATTTATCCAAAGGTAGTAAATTAATATTTACTTTGGACATTCATTTCTGTAATGTCTTATATATTTCGAAAAAGTGACGTAATGTCCATGTATTAAATGTTTGGGTAGTTATAAGTGGATAGTGGAAACTCAATCCACATATTTCTATTATCACACATGAATATGAGGGAGATATTCCTCATCACTGATAGATGTATTCCATGGTGTACCTCTAAGTATACATTTGCGGTAATCATTGGAAGCACCTGAACTACCTGATAAATTGACGTGGGTTTTTATGGTTTCTATATTGGCTCACAATCAAAACAATCCAATATAAATATTCCCTGAAAGGATAGATGATATGGACATTGTTCCTTAGTCCATATTCCATCATCGTTTACCACCCCATTAAATATAGGAAGAGGGTAAAAGGTTAATTGAAATACTAATCTGACCTTCCCAACACATTCAATAGGTTGAGGTAAAATAAAAAACTTACCACAATCTTCAGAATTTCGAACCATATGTTTGATTCATGAGGGGAGATCAGATTTAGATATTTTTAGCGCCCGTATGCAAGGCTACCTAGTTATACATGAAATGGAATGGTCCCCTGACATACAACAAATTATTTCTATGACTGACACAATAGATAACTTTATATAACTTCTCTAGCACTGGGATCCTAGGATTGATGTGATTACCTATTTCATGAATTGATTCCATTATGAATGTTACTAGTCATGATTTCCTGTGTACATCCCTCACCAGAAGCTTCCACTATCATATGAGTTCCGCAATGAACCTGGCCGACTTATGTTTGGCTTGGTGTTCAAATTTAATGTTTTAATCTCATAACTTCCATTTCATATCCTTAGGGATCATCTAGTATGAATATTCCTTGCCTTTTTGGGATCCTCTTAGAGAGGTGTGGGTCCTTATTGGACATTTATTCGATGCATCCTCATCCTCAGCCAATTCATCTGCTATAAAATTCATAAAGATTCCAAAACTCTATTTTAAATAGACTTACCTCTTACACAACTAATAATTTTCTATGCCCAACACCATATCCAGAAGAAAATCTTCCAAATGTAACATATTTTCTATATCACACCACATGTAACATCCCGACCAGTGTTCCACAGATCGGTGCCCTGATCTGATTGGTCTCAAGACCTCATGAATTCCTCCCCGTACACTAGAGGGATCCAAAAATCATCAAGGAATTGATAAGTCATTAATGGGGAGACTATACCCTCTTTGATCATAGTAATACACCAGTGGAAATAAATCAATAAAAGTGGAATTATATGTGATCATAAAATATACCAATATCACAATTGAATTAAATCATGAAATAAAATATCAAACTAAGTATATAAACATGTCATGCGAATGTGATCGTCAAATTTCTAAATTGAAATCATAAAATAAATACATTTAAAAATCCCATGTGAGTTTCAAACCACATCTAGTTCCCTCATCCAAACTCCATCCCGAATCAATAATCTAACCCATGGAATTTTCCTATAATCTATCATATAATAATAATGTTTATTTAGGTACTGATTAGGAAGCTTGAGTATGGTGTGAGTAAAACTTCTTAGTCCACCACCAACAATGTCTAAAACAACATCTTGTCAAATAATAGTGTATATAACTATATAAAGAAAAATTATAATGAATACGTATATTGTAATAACATCATCATTTTTTATTTAACCAAATTAACTCTAGGGTTCTCATGTACACTCGTACCTCAATTCCATCATCAGGTCACACTAGATCTAGATGTTTTCTTATGAAATATAATATCCTAAAACCTTTTTTGGATCATGTTAGAGCCCAAAATACTCAAAGGTGATATCATATCTCAATACCCACATCAAATAATGCTGGAGCCTGAATTACATCCATGTGAGGTCATATATTGGAGTACCTTTGTTATCATTCCATAATTCACACTTGAATGTCATAAAACCATTAATATTATACATAATAAAATGAGAATGTTCCCATCGATTACTTCATACATGAATGACTATATTCCAATACATTAATAATTAGTTGACTGAACATGTTCCCATTCATACATCACACATTTTAATGACCATGTTCTCATTCATTAATTCATACTTTGATGATCTTGTTCCCATATACACATCACACATTAGAATGACCATGTTTTCATTATTTAATTCTCATTTTGTTGATAATGTTACCATTAGTAAACACATAATTACATAATAAATTAATTATTCACATAATTTCCTTAAATATTCAATGATTATTTTATCAAGTAATTCCCCTTAATTAATTCACCAAATAATTATGCCATCAAAATGATTAATTAATTTAACAACTAATTAATAAATATTCTCAACTCAATTCGCAAAATTATTTTTCAGAATTAATTATCTCATTCTTAATCTTAACTCTTCATAATTAATTCCATAATTAATTTTCAATATAACATTATATAAAGTAAATAATTAAATAAAAAACTAATTGTCTCAATTCAACCAATTAAATATCTCACAAATAATCCCACGATTAATTATCTAAATAACAATCCCTAAATCTCATAACCAATTCTGCAATTAATTATTGAATTTAACAATACATCAATAAATCAATTGTCCTTGTTAATTAACCCAATACAAGAATTAAAATTGATAAATATTTATATAAGTTATATAATTTCTATTCATGTTGAAATTTCAAGAGAATGGAAATTGAATATTAGACTAACTACATGTAACAAAATATCCAAAAACAACTCAAAAGTCTAATTCCTATGAGAAAGAAGGTGTAGATTATTTCAAGGGGGTTCCAATTTCATGAATGATTAAGATCAAAACCAATAATTAAATTGGCCATGGAATTTCATAGTAACTAGTTAGAGAAGAAAGAAGATAAAGAATAAATCCAACCAAAGAGGACTTACTAGGGATTAATCAAATAAAAAGTACATCTGGATGGGGGTTTTTAACCACAAAAATCATCTTGACGGTCACCCTAGGCTGAGAAGAGAAGATAAGTAGTGGATTGTAATTAAAAAACAACTGCAAAACAATAGTAAACTATAGGTTGGTAATTTACATAGAGTGTAGTTTAGTTACACATAATGTAAATACTTTTAATACTTTCACCTAAAAATATGTCACCATGAATTTATTTTATTTGAACCCATGAACAATTACATGACGTGTAATCCCCTTAAATGACAATTAACTATTCTGCAACTGAGTTTTCATCCCATTACCCCTTTAAAGCCTCTCTACTCACCATGAACCCATTTTAACATTTACCACATTTATACCCAAAATCCATTAACAAAAAAATAATACATCCTTGAACAATATTTAATTTTCTCCAATAATGGATCATTTTCTTCGAACAAGACATGGCCACTATGGATAAACAGAAAGATTAAAAAAACATAGATGGAATCATAGATAAAAAATGTAAGTATCTTGAAATATCCCCACCTTATTATAGCTCATTATCGAGATGCACTACCAAGCATCTCCAAGATTACGAGTCAAAAATATTCGGCCACTGAGACCATATATCTGCTTCACATTCCCATGTGTCTTCCTTCCCACATCCATGTTTCCACAACACATGAAATATCGACATGGTCCTTCCTCACAACACATTATCACTACAGTCCTACACATTCATTATGTCATGACCCGTCCTCGGGGCATGTGCCGTGATTACCCCAAGCACACCTTCCATAGGCCAGGGGCTGGCGACTAGAACCAAAGGTGAAAATCCCCTTAAAATGGAAGGAATTTCCTTTATATAAGTAATCCAAAAAAATAGAGTACCCAAGATGGAGTAAACACAAAGGAAACTGAGTACAAAAGTAAGTGCTGGAAAGTAAATGTGAATGTATACAAACCCATCTGAATGTAGAATACAACTGAGAAAGAATGTACAACAGCTGAAAAGAAAAGCAGTAACCACCGAGCCGTCCTCCGGGAATCCCACATGAAGGGTGGGTAGTGATAGTCTCATTGGTACCTTGGGTCTATCTGTCCGCTGCATGTACGTCCCGTCGGGTGGTCCACCTCCGTTTATCATCCAGATCCACAAGCCTCGACCACGATTAGTGCTATCCATCGTCTGCAACCAACACAACATAGTGTGGGCAATTCTCGTGCTGGGGTGAGTATAACAATACATAATAGGGACCCCAAGACCCCCAAATATCTCCCAAAATACAAAATGTTTAAATCACAAAGGAAAGATACAAACATGAAGTTTCAACCAACTCTACTTAGGTATATTCCCATACATATACCTAAGTCATCAATCTCAGTACTGCTCCAACCTCTAAGCCCAAGCACAACCAGTCCACACAGGAAAGAAGTCAATCATACCAAAGATAATTATTTAATGTTAAGACTCAGCTCACACAAGTATATTCTCATGAAGAGGGGTGGAGATGATTAGATGTAGCCTCTGAATCATCTCCTCTGCCTGACCCACGTAGGATCCAAGTGCAGAAGTCATTGCTGCCGAACCCATGTAGGTCCAAGTACAATAACCATCACTGCCAAACCCACGTAGGATCCAAGTACAGTCATCATCGCTGCCAAACCCATGGAGGATCCAAGTATATCCATCTTCGCTGTCGAACCCACATAGGATCCCAGTACAGTTGTCATCGTCATCGCAGTCACAGCAAGCTCTAGGGTTCCCGCACACCGCACACTCGATTTCGGGAGGGTCTACTCCATGATCCAATAGGGTCGATACATAAACTGTCACAAAGAACAGATTTGATGTATTCCAATGTTCCGTCTCATCAATAGTAACTCAACGCGACAGACAGCGCGTCAATCGGATGCCCGGTCTGAGAGATAATTGCTTTTCCATTCCAGGGGCTTGGTTAGAAATACACTCGTTTCTAACCCGGCTGATATCCATAGTTGTCCAAAACTCACATAGAGTACCGAAAAGGAACCGCCTTTTCGAAAGGGTCTTAGTGCCGCAGACGGCGCGTTGATCGGACGTGCGGTCTTTTTGATATTCCCGTCTAAGTGATTATCAGGCCCGACCCGTTTAGCCCAGTGGGCCGACGGTTCGAGTTAACCCAGTTTGATGGGTCTGACCCAGTAGAGATGTCAAACCAGTCCGAAGGAATACACAACTAGGCCTAGCCCGAAGTGGCACGGTCTAACCCGAAGTGGCGTGGCCCGGCTCATCCGAAGGCCGAGCGGGTTCCGTGGGGGCCAGTTGTCCGCACCGGCGGCACCGAGCGGCACCCACCTTCCCCAAACTAGCTGGCTATACCGGCCGGCCTTCTGCGCATGCGGCCCGCATGGGCGGGCTGCCGGTCTTCTAGCACGGTGCCCTCCTAGCACAGCGGTCGAGCTCCGCCCGGCCGGTTCCTCAGCGCAGCTCCCTCCTGGCGCCGCGGTTCACCTCCGCTCGGTCGGCCAACGAGCCAGTGAGTTCTTCCACCGAAGAGGCCCGTGAAGCGGGCCGCGCTTCCTCCCACACATGAGGTGTGATGATGCCAGTTTACTTTTCCACGTTTCCGGCATGGCGCGATAGCACTATTCTATCCCCGCCTCCGGTTGCCAATTCCAAAAAGACCAAGAAACGACAGAGGGTCGTCGGGTCGGGTTTGTTCAGCCCACACCCTTTGCATTAGGCGGTAACAATAGGACGAAGATGAACATGGTTTCACGAAGCACAATAAACGATTTCATTTTCAATAAAATTGAATCAGTTCACCCTACCTTGAAAAAGATTTCGCGGTTGACAAGCATCGTGGATGACAGTGCCGTTACCGTCGTCGTCGGTGTGCACCCGAGAAAGTGATGTATCCTCTTTGTCACATAGAGAAGAATAGAAGACGCGTCGTCGCTAGCGAGTTCCCGCGTCGGTGTCTTCTCCCTTTATGTGGATAAAGAAGAGGAAGAATAAATCTGGTCGACGAGTTGATGTTCTTCGTCGGTGAGTTGGTGTTCTTTAACAAAGTAGTAATCCCCTTTCTTCTTCACAAGAGTTCTCTCCCCAAATCCCCACACAAAAAGCCAACAAAAATAAAATAAGGCCACCCGTTATTTTAATGGAACATTCCATTCATTTCAAAATAAAAATTTCAATCACTTAATTATTTAATGAAAGAGTTTCAATTAATTAATTTAGGTGTGTGTGTTGGCAAGAGTTTATGTGGGGAAGTGAAAAGGTTACAAAATTTAAAATGGAGTTGCTAGGTAATTAACATGGGAGTTCAAAGGGGTTAAGGAGTTATGGAATGTGATGTTTTGGGGATCATGTGGGCCCCAACTCACAATTATCCTCACATGGGTAGTTAAGAGCTTGTGGGTCCCACCCCAACTCCCCCATGTAGGATATAACCACCTTAGATATAAAATAAAAATTGTTCCACAATTTTTATTTACTTCTTATTTAGCCACAGATTTTAACTTCTCATCCCGTGCAAATGCAATTGCGATAAAGGTCCCCTAAAGCAATTACCGGCGTTGCGAGTTCATCGACGCCCTCAGATTTCAATTCCGAGCATCGGTTCAAAAGATAGAAAAATCCGCTCGTTCGTTCACAGAACGTAACCGAGCTAATCTTCAGATAATTATTAAGGTCACACCGGGCCTTGGAATCAGGTGTCGTTAGAAACTGCATACTCATAAAATTCAGATGTATTTTTGAAAAAAATTTCCTCGAAATTTCTGGGTCTTTACATTACTCTCACCTCAGGGATTTACGTCCCCGTAAAGCTACATCATAAACTAGAGAAACAAATGAGGGTACTGTGAACGTATCTGAGCCTCCCGCTCCCATGTGCTCTCCGAGAGGTTCCTGTGCTGCCAAAAAATGCGCACAAGGGGAATCGATAGTTCACATATGAACTGCTCCTGTCGATCCTCGATCTCCACCGGAACCTCTACAAAAGTCGCCTCATCATCGATGTCCATCTCCCCTTGATCAATGATGTGAGTCAGGTCGTGCACGTTTCTCCTCTGCTGAGATACGTGGAAAATGTTGTGCATCTGGTGCAACTAAGGTGGAAGTGCCATGTGGTAAGCCATCTCGCCTACCCTACTGAGGACCTATAATGGTCCGATGAAGCACGAAGATAACGTACCACCCTAACCCAATCTTCGTAATCCATGTCTATGTGAGACCCCTAAGAAAACGTTGTCACCATCCTCAAACTCCAGTGGTCTCCATCTTCAATCATTATAGGACTTCTGTCTGCTCTGTGCAGTCCTCATCTGTTCCTGGATGATCTGCACCTTCTCCTTCATAGCCTAATCCATCTCTGGTCCTACGATTTCTGACTCCCCAGGGTCATTCCAGCACAGAGGTGATCTACAAGGTCGTTCTGACAATGCATAGTATGGTGCCATGCCGATGGTGGAGTGGTAGCTATTGTTCTACGCAAACTCCACCAAGGGTAGGTGATCCTCCCAACTACGACCAAAGTCCAGGACACATGCACAAAGCATGTCCTCGAGTGTCTGAATGGTCCTCTCCATCTGGCAATCCGTATGAGGGTGAATGGTGTTGCTCAGGCATAGCTGCGTCCCAAATGCCTCTTACAACCCCTTCCAAAGCTGGGAAGTAAATCACACATCATGATCGGAGACGATAGACGATGGAACACCATGAAGCCATACGATATCCTGAATGTAGAGGCGTACCAAGATCACCACTGATACCTACTATCTGATAGGTAGGAAGTGGGCCGACTTGGTGAGTCGGTCGACAATCACCCAGATGGAGTTGTTCCCTCTGGAAGTACGTGGAAGCCCCATCACGAAATCCATGGATATCCCATCCCACTTCCACTCTGGGACTTCTAAGGGATGCACCAAGGCTGTCGATACCTGGTGCTCCACCTTCACCTGCTGGCAGGTGAGGCATCATGAAACGAACTCTGCCACAACCTTCTTCATACCCAGCCACCAATGCTATCGTCTGATATCCTGGTACATCTTCGCTACTCCTGGATGTACCGCCAAAGGGGATGTGTGAAACTCCCTCAGCACCTCCTCCTGTAATAAAACTGGTACCATGGTACGTCCCCTGAAGAGGATGACGTTCTCTCCTCCTATAGAAAATCCATCAGGTGCATGTCCTGTGGATATCTATACATGTCGCGTCTCACAGTCAATGTCCCAATTTTGTGCCTCTCTGACCCACTGAGGTAGTGGAGGAGTGACTGTGAGTGACTGTAGAAAAGCTGCTCCATCTCTATCCACGAAGGATATCTGCAACACGGCTAGCTGCTCCATCACCTCGCCAAGTAGCAGAATGCCCGACCTCTTGATGAGAGCATCAGCCACAACATTCCCCTACCCAGTGGTATAGACTATCTCAAATTCATAGTTCAGGAGGAACTCAAGACATCTCCATTGTCTCAGGTTTAGGTCCTTCTATGAGAAGATGTACTTGAGACTCTGGTGGTCAGAGTAGAATGTAAAGTGCTCACCCATTAGATAGTGTCGCCACATCTTCATGGAAAATACCACTGCTTCTAACTCTATGTCATGGGTAGCGTAGTTCTGCACATGCTACCTCAACTATCGTGAATCATAGGTGATCAATGCCCTCTCCTGCATCAGGACACACCTGAGTCCGGTCCCTGATGCATCGCAGTAAACTACGTACCCTACACCCTCCTCCGGCAGCCTCAAGATGGGTGCACTGGTCAATCTCTATCTCAGCTTTTGTAATCTCATCTAACATCTATCTGACCACCTGAAGGGTTTCCCCGTCTTCATCAAAGATGAATGAAGTGTTGCAACTCTGGAGAAGTTTGGCACAAATCTCTGATAGTACCCAACCAGACGAAGGAAACTCCGCACCTCCATCACGCTCCTGGGTGGCTCCCAAGAAAGTACTGACTAGATCTTCGTATGATCCACAGAAACTCCCGCCTCTGAGATGACATGCCCTAAGTAGTGAACCTCTCAAATCCAGAACTAGCACTTCAAGAGCTTACCATAAAGATGGTGCTCTCAGAGTGTGTCCAGTACAATCTGCAAGTGGTAGGCATGCTCCTCCTAAATAATCGAGTAAATCAGTATGTCATCGATGAATACTACAAAAAACCGATCGAGGTGAGGCTGGAAGATCCTGTTCATGAGACTCATGAACATCACTGGAGCATTGGTTACACCGAAAGGCATAACCAAGAACTCATAGTGGCCATACCGACACATGAAGGACATCTTTGGCACATCCTCGTCTCGAACTCTGAGATGATGATAGCCTGGCCTGAGGTCTATGTTCAAGAACCATCGCGATCCCTTGAGGTGATCAAAGAGTTCCTCAATCCTCAGGAGTGGATACTTGTTCTGTACGGTCACCTGATTCAGGAGACGGTAGTCGACACATAGTTGTAAGCTCCCATCCGTCTTCTTGGCGAATAAAATCGGTGAAGCCCAGGGTGAAACTCTGGGTCAGATGAATCCCATGCCCTGCAAGTCGTCCAGCTGTACCTGCAGATCACAAAGCTCAGTGGGTGCCATCCGATATGCTAGTGTAGATATCGGTGATGTCTCAGGGTACAGGTCAATATAGAAGTCTACCTCTATGCGAGGAGGTATTATTGGAACATCATCAGGGAAAACGTCCACATACTAATCCACCAAAACATGGAAACTCTGAATCTGCACATCAAATGATCCTAGGATGAGAATAGCCAACTGGTGGGTGATCGGCTGCCCTCTCTTCTGCGTAAGTCCATCCTGCACTGCAAAGGCTCCCTTCTCATCGGTGACGGTGAACCTGCTCCCATCTGTGCGGACACACCTCACTTTCCACCTAATACAGTCGATCTGAGCATGGAATGTTGACAACCAGTCCACACCCAAGATGACATTGTAAGGCCTCGATGCCGCTACAAGAGGATCCCAGCTGAAGTTCTCACCTTCTAGAGTAATCTCACACTGCTGGAACCAGTGCGTAATCGTCGAGTATGCTCTCTTAGGGGTATCTAGCCGTAAGGATCGAGCCAACTACTCTGTTGGAATCTAAGTGCTCCGAACAAGGGCAGTGGCAATGAAAGAATGACTTGCTCATATGTCTATAAGAACTACAACAAGGTTGGAGTAGACAGAGATAGTACCTTGAATCATCTTAGGTGCACCGTGGTCATAGACCTCGACTTCCTGGAGCTGAGCCTTCCCCTGTCTTCCAGCTCCCTGTGGTCGGGGTGGCCCTCCGGGTGGTGGTGGTGGTAGAGCCTCAAAGCGTCGTACACCACCTGATGCTCGGCTAGCTCCTATACCTCGTCCTCTTGCTCCCTGTGGACCGCCACAGTCGAACCTCTGCCTCTACCTGAGAGGTCCCTCTATTGTCTGCTGCTCCTCTGCATGGCGAGTCAGGCTGTCACGAGGCATGTGGACCTGCCCACCGTATGCATAGCACTGCATGCCTCTCATATGACTGGCTCTCCTGCATGTTCCCTGCACATCCGAACCAAAATACTGGGGTTGCCCACCTGATGGCCTGGTCCTCTTGGACCTCTGAGACATCTGTCTCCTGTCGGCTCTAGAAGACTCCGCTACGTGTTGCCCTGCGGTAGGCCTCGCACCTGACATCAACTCAGAAAGGAAGCTCTCCACAAGAAGGGCTCGCTCCAGTACTTCTGACTGCATCAGAATGCTGAGGGATACCATCGAAGCCCTGATATCATGCCTCAGTCCCTTCTCGGAGGTCTGGGCCCGGAAGAATGGGTCATGTACTATGTCTGTGGAGTAGCGTGAGAGGTTGGTAAATCTCACCAAGTACTGGGCTACTGTCAGGTTACCCTGCCACAGCTGTAGTAACTCCTTGATGCACACTACATAGAGGGTTGCTAAAACAAACTTTGAGCGGAAGAGGGTCTTGAAGTCCGTCCAAAGTAGAGACGCCTCGTCGTGCACCTGGAGCATCAGGATCCACCATCTACCTGCTTCTGCATGCAGGAGACTCATGACAAGGATCACCATAAGGTCCGCTGGTGTCCATACCAATATGAAGACTCAGACGATAGCCTCCAGCCAATCCTCGGCTGCCTGAGGGTCCATCTCTCCCTGGAACTTGGGTGTCCTTTGTCACTGAAACTCATGCATCACACTCAGGCGGCGTGCACTCTCCGCTGCTAGGGCTGGTGGTATCAGTGGCCCAGCGGGTTGAGGTACCGTTGGTGCCTCCGCTGTAATGGGGCCATGCACCGAGGCCTCGTCGCTCGGTGGGCTGCCATCTAGTACGTAACTAAGAACCCTAGTTGGATGCCTTCGTGGGGCCATCCTGAAAAGAAACAGGTGCGCCATGGTTAGTAAAATATACCTGGTGAGATGACACAAAGTTATCACAACGAAAAATTTTGAAACACACATGCAATCAATGTTTTCATGCACTGAGTCAGAAATCAGAAGTCAGGGTATTTGCGTATGTATACGTCGGTCACCGCACCAACACTGGACTCCCTGGACTAATAACCACACCCAATACCCTTAACCATATTTCTCCACAGAGAAGAAATTATCAGAGTCCTAATTTCTGTGGTAGAACCGACTCCTCTGATACCAAATTGTCACGACCCATCCTCAGGGCCCGTGCCGTGACTATCCAAAGCCCACCTTTCAAAGGCCAGGGGCTGGCGACTAGCACCAAAGGAGTAAATCCTGTTAAAAGGGAAGGCATTGCCTTTATATAAGTAAACAAACTCAAAAGAGTACGGAAGCAGGAGTAAACACAAAGTAAACTGAGTACAAAAGTAAGTGCTAGAAAGTAAATGGGCCAGTATACAAACACAACTAAAAGTACAGTACAACTGAGAAAGAAAGTACAATAGCTGAAAAGTAAAGCAGCAACCACCGAGTTGTCCTCCAGGATTCCCACCTAAAGGGTGGGTACAGATAGTCTCATCGGTACCTTGGGTCCCTCAATCCGCTCCATGTACATCCCCCCAGGTGGTCCACCTCTGGTTACCGTCCAGCTCCACAAGCCTCGACTACGATCGGTGTTGTCTGTCGTCTGCAACCAACACAATGTAGTGCGGGCAATACCCGTGAAGGGGTGAGTATAACGATACTAAATAGGGACCCTGAGACACCATCAGGTCTCCTAAAATCCACAAATGTTAAACCACAAAGGATAGATACAAACACGAAGTATCAACCAACTCTACTTAGGTATATGCCCATACATATACCTAAGTCATCAACCTCAGTACAACTCCAACTTCCTAGCCTAAGCACAACCAGTCCACATAGGAAAGAAGTCAATAATACCAAAGATAATGATTTAAAGTCAAGACTCATCTCTCACAGGTGTACTTATCATGAAGTGGGGTGGAGATGATTAGATGTAGCCTCTTAATCATCTTTTCTGTCGAACCCACGTAGGATCAAAGTACAGAAGTTGTCGCGGCCGAACCCACGTAGGATCCAAGTACAGTAACCATCACTTCCAAATCCACATAGGATCTATGTACAGTCGTCATCGCTACCGAACCCACATAGGATCCATGTACAGTCTTCTTCGCTGCTGAATCCACGTTGGATCCCAGTATAGTCGTCTACGTCGTCGCAGTCACAGCAAGCTCTAGGGTTCCCGCACACAACACGCTCAATTCCGAGAGGGTCCGCTCCACGAGCCAAGAGGGTCGATAAATAAACATTCACAAAGTAAAGAGTTCATGTATTCCAAATTTCCGTCTCGTCAATAGGAACATAACACGACAGATGGCACGTCAATCAGACGCCCGGTTTGAGAGATAATGGATTATCCGTTCCAGGGGCCCGGTTAGAAATACACTCGTTTCTAACCCGGATGATATCCATAGTTGTTCAAAACTCACTTAGAGTATTTCAAAATAACCATCTCATAGAAAGGGTCCTAGTGCCGCAGACGGTGCGTCGATCGGACGCGCGGTCTTTAAGTTATTATCGATTAAGTGATTATCAGGACCGACCTGTTTAGCCCAGTGGACCGATGGGTCGGGTTAACCCAGTTTGATGGGTCCGACCTAGTAGGGGTGTCAGACTAGTCTGAAGGAATACACAACTCAGCCCGACCCGGCTCGACTCTACCAGCTGGCCGAGTGGCAGGGCCGAAGGCCGAGCAGGTTCCAGGGGGGGCAGTTGTCCGCACCGGCGGCGCCGAGTGGCGCCGCCCTTCCCCCAACCGGCCGGCTAGACCGGCTGGCCTTCTATGCATGTGGCCCGCATGGTCGAGCTGCCGGTCTTCCAGCGTGACACCTTATTTGGGCCGCGGTCCAGCTCCGCCTGGCCAGCCGACGGGCCGGCTGGTTCCTCAGCGCGGCGCCCTCCTGGCGCCGCGGTTCGCCTCCTCCTGACTAACCGACGGGCCGACCATTTCTTCCGCTGAAGCGGCCCGTGATTCGGGTCGTGGTTCCTCCCGCACAGCTGGCATGAAGACGCCGGTTTCCTATTCCAGGTTTCTGGTACGGCGCGACGGCACCGTTCTTTCCCCGCCTCCGGTTGCAAATTCCAAAAATACCAAGAAACGACAGAGGGTCGTCGCGCCGTGTTTGTTCGGCCGGTGCCCTTCGCGTTAGGCGGTAACAATTGGCCAAAGATGAACAAGGTTTCACAAAGCACAAAAAACAATTTTATTTTCAATAAAATTGAATCAATTCACCCTACCTCAAAAAAGGATCACAGTTGACAAGCGTCGTGGATGACGGTGCTGTTACCATCGTCGTCGGTGTGCACCCGAGAAAGTGACTTCTCCTCTTTTGTCATGGAGAGAAGAATAGAAGACGCGCCGTCACTAGTGAGTTCCCACGTCGGTATCTCCTCCCATGCCATTGAGAAAGAAGAGGATGAAGAACCAAGGTCGCCGAGTTGATGTTCTTCATCGGTGAGTTGGTGTTCTTCAACAATGTAGGAATCCCCTTTCTTCTTCACAATAGTTCTCTCCCCAAATCCCCACACAACAAGCCAACCAAAATAAAATAAGGCCACCCCTTATTTTAATTCAACATGCCATGCATTTCAAAGTTAAAATTTCAAACACTTAATTAATTAATGAAATATTTTCAATTAATTAATTAAGGTATGTGTGTTGGAAAGAGTTTAAGTGAGGAAGTGAAAAGGTTACAAAATTTAAAAGGGAGTTACCATTTAATGAACATGGGAGTTCAAAGGGGTTATGGAGTTATGGAATGTGAAGGGATGGGGATCTTGTGGGCCCCACCTCACAATTATCCTCACATGGGTAGATAAGAGCTTGTGGGTTCCACCACAACTCTGCCATTTAGGATATAACCACCTTAGATATAAAATAAAAATTGTTCCACAATTTTTATTCACATCTTATTTAACCACAAATTTTAACTTCTCATCCCGTGAAAACTCAATTGCGGTAAAGGTCCCCTTAAGAAATTACCATCATTATGAGTTCATCGGCACCCTCATATTTCAATTCTGAGCACCGGTTCAAAAGATAGAAAAACCAGCTCATCCGTTCACTGAACGTACCCAAGCTAAACTTTGGATAATTATTCCGAGCACACCGGGCCTCAGAATCAGGTTCCGTCAGAAACCTCGTAGTCATAAAATTCAAACGTATTTAATAAAAAATTTACCTTGACATTTCCGAGTATTTACACGTTATATGCTCCTCAAAGGACTCATCGATCTCAAGGTTAATATACTCCACCAAGATCATATGAGAAGGTATGGACTGATATGGTTGAAGTTGTGATATATAGAAAAAATCATGCAAAGTAATATATTTTGGTGGAAGATCCAATAATTACGCCATCAAACCAATTATCTTAATTATCTCAAATGGTACAATGAACACGGGTTACACAATTTCCATATTCCATATCAAATAGTGACATGACCTAGGATAAACCTAAAATAATACACAATCACCCTCTATAAACTCTAGGGGGTATCTCTGTCTGTGAGCCTATGAATTCATCCTACTCTGAGAGGTATCTAAACATTTCCTAATTAGCTACACCTACTCTAGCATCTCCTACATGACACTGAGTCCCAATAATAATGAATCACCTAAATCCATCCAACCGAGAGTTTATCTACATAGACTATAATAAAGAGCATAATATGGTTCCATATTTATATTTTCCTCATAACTATTTTTATAGTAAAACTATACTAAATCCAAGTGCTTCTCCCAAGACCCATCAATGTCTAGAATACATTAATTTCATATCCTAAAAGACCTATATAGTACATTATAACATTCCATATATCTATGGGTTAAAGGACTTACTCAATTAACCCTTTGTACCTAGAAAATTCTACACACCCTACCAGAAGCGTGATATAAAACGTGGTTCATGTAATGAAAAAATAGTCTTCGAATCCCCAGGCAGATAAACTACCTCTCAAACATACAAATCTTTCATATGCTGCACTAAGAAAGATTCCTTCATAGGAAAGGTATGTTCTAATTTATTAGTCAATCCATAAGAACCAACATATTATAATTATTCCTTATCATCTTCAGGATACCTACCATAATTAACATTTTCAAATCACCACACTACAACTCCATAATTGTTAATGAATGTAGCAACCCTCTATGCCATTAATGCTATTAAGTCACCAGTTAAAGGTGTAACATTATTTCATGAACCCTACAGTATTATTATAAATCTCCTAACACCAAAACTATCATCATAGGTCATGGTAAATTTTGGTCACACTAGGTCCAACCACCAACTTTGATGCATGAGATTATCACATGAGCTCCTCTCTCATACTCATAGGAAAAAAACTATCTTATTGACATAACTAGTATAATATTCATCTAAGAACCAATATAAAGGTAACTCTCCACCTTCATGGATTTACCTTAAGTTCGTGCACTCTAGATCCTCATACAATCTATCCCTGATCCATCCCAAAAGTGTAGACTCCATTAAAACTGATACCAGATTCATCTACTCCTGAATCCGTAAACCAAAACATTCATCTCAACAAGAATGGTCATTATCTTCCACTTATTTGTAGATTCTTAAAGTACTGGACACTGAGTTTCTCATTGTAAAAGGATAAAAAAATGTATACCTTCATGGGTATATATGTTGGCTCAAAATCAACTGACTTTATACACTCAACCCATCTCCACTCCTACAGATTCAAATATTACTATGAGAAGATAAAACATAATATATTGGGATTGGTAAACACCTTATAATTTTCAAATAATATATAATTAAACCAACACTTCAATTCATAAACCAAATATTCTAGTTCTACGTTATGCATAGAGTAATTCTATTCATGTGGCTTCAGCTATAGAAAACCATATGACAAAACTTGATCTCCAATTATCAACATAGCACTGAGTAAAATCCCTGAAGCATCACAATACACTGTGTAATAATCAACTGGATCAGGTAGAATAAAGATTAGTGCATTAGTCAAACACTTCCTCATCTCCCAGAATCCTTTCTCAAAGGCTTCTGACCAATCAAATATTATCCACTTTTTGTTTAAGATCTAAATAGGTGATTCAACAAGGGTAAAGTCCTGGATGAATCTAGGATAATATCTATCTATCCCTATAAATCTAAAAATACTAAATATGTTCTTAGGATTCTCCCAAGAAACCAACCCCTGATCCGTATTTGGGTCCACTAATACACATTACTATGAGATTATGTGTCCCAAAAAGTATACTTTATTAATCCAATATTGAAAAATTGACTTCATATAATGAAGCATATTATATTTCATTTTACTCAGGATGATGTCAAGATGATGGTCATGATATTCATGAGTCTTGGATTACACCAAGATGTCATCATATAATAATACAATGAAATAATCCAGGTTAGGGTGTATGATTCTACTCACCAAGTCCATGAACATAGCTAGTGCCTTAGTCAACTCAAACAACATTATGACCCACTCATTTAGGAAATACCTTCTTCTAAAAATAATTCTATGTATATCAAATGTCTGAACTCTCAGTTGATGATACCATGATCTCAATTTGATCTTAAAAAACACAAAATATCCTCTCATCTAGTCTAATAGATCGTCGATACATAGATTAATTTACCAGTTCATTTTAATTATCTAGATCATATTTTGGTAATAAATGGGAAATAATAAACTACATTCACCGATCATTAAAAAACATAGGTTATCTCTAGGGCGACATTATCCGATAGATGAACCCAATATCCATCAACTCCTCTAGAAAATTCTTTAGTTTTTTAATCATTTACAGTGTTATACTATATAGCGGTATCAATACTGTCTCACCCCCATGATGAGCTCAATAGTGAATTCCAAATCTCTCTTATGTGCTATCCCTGGGAATTATAAAATAAATACATCATAAAATTGTCCCACATTTGGTGTAATGATATCATGTTTTTCTCCTATTTTATCTATTAAAAAGACTAGAAATTTGAACTGTGAGCTCTCCCAATTGCTAGTAATTAGTTC
The DNA here is from genome assembly GCA_963277665.1 of Viscum album. Lineage (NCBI taxonomy): Eukaryota > Viridiplantae > Streptophyta > Magnoliopsida > Santalales > Viscaceae > Viscum > Viscum album. Next base: position 1,658,726,858 of record OY728119.1, read on the forward strand.
TGCTCAGCATTCCTGGATGTCCCACTCCATACTAGGCATGTTCTGGTCACCCTTTGGATAATTAAAAACCATAATTCTATGGTAATATTCAATATAGGACCGATATGAGACTATATTGTCCACATGCATTATTAGGTAAAATCCTGACATATTAAGGGTATAGAGATCCCACAAAAATGATAATCCCATACATCGAGAGAACATCACCTTCACATGTAGATGTCTCTAGACTATACTCCCAATGGTGTATCTAATGTCATTACCCCACTCACTAACTCCGACTTAAGGATCAAACCATCAAAATGCATTGCAGATACTCAGGAATGAGAGAAACCAGTATAAAATAAGGAACTAGATAATGTAGAATATACAATTATAGTACCTCTCACTATCGATGGTCCTACCTCACTATCCAAACGTGTAGGTTACAAAACATGAAAAATCATTACCCTTTTTCCATGTGATATTTTTTGAGTGCCTTGAGTTCACCACTATGCTGATATGGGTGCTTATTCCTAAAAGTTCAACATCCACTCACTCTACCACCTTGGCCTCTAGAACTCTAGATTCCAGACTCATATGGTGAAGAAGTTCCCTTTCATGCACCCTAATTCGATCTTGCTCCTCCATCACTAACTGTATTTCATATTGTCCAGTGGAATTTCTATGAATATACCAACATTCATCAATATCTTCACTCCACTAGTAGTGATGTACAATGTTGATGATATTGGCATGCCCTACCGCACTGATGAAATACCACTCTAGTAAGGTCATGTGAAAATGAATTTTCTCCCTATCAAATCTATTTCCCACTACCCTGAATAAAATTTACATAGAGATTCCTCCTAGTATAAGATTATATACCTCTTGACCATCCAATAACAACTATCTATCCATCACAGCCAGCCTCTTCCATGTTCCCCTATGATATGAGAGCTTGATCCACCACATTAGCAAACATATTAAACTGAAGTAGGTTAACTTGGGAGTTAATCTTACTCATATGTATCTATTAAAAGTTCCTCACTATATCTCTCTCATCTACTATCAATGATGGAGAAAAGTGAAGCAATATTTTAAATATTCCAACATAGTCCATCATTGAATCTCTCCCATGAGTCACCTGCATGAAGTCCACTACTCTTTCCTATCTCAACATCTATGGGTAGAAGTTCTTCAAGAACTTCTCCAATAATTACATCCATAACATACTATTATCCTTTCAAATATGTGCCTAAATTTCACACCAAAAATTCATTAATCCTCATAACATATAAGTATCTAACATGACACTCCATGTAACGTCTCAACTGAGATACCACTATACTTGTGCTCTGATCTAGTGGGTTACAAGGCCTCAAGCATGTACCCCCGTACAACAGAGGCTACCAATAAGAAGAGAGGTCTTAGGTTGAGATAGTGGGGAGACTATTCCATCATATTAGAGTAAGAAATAGCGAAAAATAGATAAGTATCAAACACAATAGAAAGTAAATAGAGTGTGGGAGTAGTGAACCCCTGAAATAGAACATCCTTTAATAATAAATGAAATTCTGTAAAATCCTGAATGGATATGAAATGAAAACAACACTGGTCACCCACATGGGAGACCATAGAAATATATGTGTATATAAAAAACTAAATATAAATGTATATGGATGAACTAATAACTCTGATCCAGAACACATACACCATCTCTAGACATTATCGAACTACACCAACCCAGTTAGTAGAACTACACGAGAAGCTCTTCTCGATCATGCAACCCTTGGCCCCATCCCTATCCCCCAAGAAACTCATTATCAACCGAAAAAAAGATATATGGTCTATACATACTCCTAGGTGAATGTGTAGGGGTGAGAAAGAATCTCAGTAAGCCACCCCTAAAAGAAACCTATAACTGTGATTCTATAAGTGTAAACAAATTCAAGGTGCTCGGCCTAGCCAAGACACAATAAAAAAGGAAAGCAAACCAAAAATGTGAAACCATAGTTGAACCATAGGTTCATAATCCAAACCAACTGGGCATGTTCCACCATGGATTTCCATATATATATATATATACATGTATTTTCCATACCTAAATATATTTACATAAATATTAATATTCACTGGTTTGTGAAACCAAATAATATGAAAAACAATAGAAGTCGAACTGATTATCTATAATCATGGTCAACAGAACATATTATGGAAAGGCATTGAGCTATACGTCATTCCACTGAATAAGTGTATCACTATGTTGATTTTTGGGTTCACAAATCTAATTAACATTTACCTACTTCATCAAACAATAGAAAAGTCTCAATGTGAGCTACATCACCACATGGGGATACTCATCCTTCATCTAGGTTAAGTCATACACAACTCCAATCCCTAACTAGGATACTGTATACCAATGGTCAATCCTGAAATGAAGGAATCCATAGAGTAAGTATGGACATCTGGTGAGACTCCATATTACACCCCTCGAGTCTTGTAACTAAACCCAAAAATCATATTCATTATGGTCATATATCAACCAGCTTATGATCTAGTACAAGGAATTCCTATAACATAAATCCAAGTATCTATCCAATTGTATAAGTCATTAGATATATTAGCCTTTCAAAAACATTCCTACAACAAGAATCAATGTATAACTCATGTCATATAATTCATCATGCCACTGATCATGTCCAATGAATTCTTACAGTAGGAATCCATGAATCAAATAGGGTATATAATTCATCTAATCATTGATCCCATCCAATACATTCATACAATGGGAATCCAAATATCACTTAGGGTATAAATATCTTCAACCCACTATGATCTTTGAAGTAATTACTACAAAATGAACACAAGTATCACTTAGGGTATAATTGTCATCAACCTAATGAGCCTGTATATTTCATTCCTATAATGGGAATCCAAGTATAACTAAGGGAATACATGTCAACATGTAAGGATCAAAAAATAGATAATAGGAAATACCTCCAAAAATTCTGAAAAAATATATATCTCAATATATATATCCAAGATCAATAGACAAGTCCCATGTAGTACCTTTGGGTACACCAATAAAATATCATAAATAAAATGGCCTAGAATCAGGATCCGATGAAAGAATGTCTAGGAATCCCAATGGAAAAACAGATCACATGAAGAATATTCAAGCATCCCAACCGGAAGGAAGACATCTGACGTCACGTTCAATAGCCACTAACCAAGTATCACCTCTGGTAAACATCTCTATATCAATAATAACCATGTCAAAGATATAAAAAAGTTTGAGGGTGGAACAAATTCCCTACCCAGCACTCCAGTCACAGCCCCACCGGAATATAAATTTGGTATGGGTTCTAATGTGACACATACTAAAATCTATATCCAATATTTACATACAACTTAGGGTTAATCAAACAAAAGAAACCCACTTGGTCCCTCATGTCAATCACTAATGAGGCCTCCTGCTAGGAATCCTATGAATGATACATAAGTAGGGTATCATACAAGGGACTTCCAATATTATAATATATGAAAAGGAATCCATCATGGGATCCTGGGTAACCAGATAGACATAGTGAAACCTATATGGGATCCCTAATAACAACTGTTATCATAGCCTCTCAATCTATAAAGGAACATCTCAAGAGAGATGTCCTCAAGGAAAAGAAAGAAGTCATAATTCATTGGAGATAGCTCATAGCTCATATCAGAAAAAGGTCTCAATTAGGTTGGTTTGAACAAACAACCTATCATTCACACCATGTTTATCTTCCATGAGTCAACTAAAATTTTTTATTAGAGTATGAATCTATCCATTTATATAGAAGCCCCAAAACAACCATTAAGATTCCTCAGAATGCTACAGGGGTATCACCATCGCATTCCATGAGAAAAACCACTTACAAGGGACTAAACTCAGATCTAAAACTAACAACAAGGACTAAAATAGGAAAATACCCTCAAATGGTTCCAAAAGGGTAGTACATGGGGTGTAGATACCAAACAAAATGTGTACCCTTGATCTCCCACATGGGTGTGTGCCCCCACTGTCTTGGGCATGTAAACAACCCATGTACACAGTGTGTAAGGAAGGTACCCAATGTGTACCCAACATGGGGTACATACCCATGTCCCTCAACTATTATGGTCATATAATTGTCTAGGATGTGTTATTTTACATAGTTTGATATCCACATGGGTTTTGTCAATGCATCAACATGACCATGTACCCCTACACGGGTTTGTCTAGAAGGGTACTCGGCTACACGGTTAAGTACTAGTACACATCTCGTAAACCCTTGTACATGGTGTGTAATCCTTAAAATCCATCTTCCCCAAATGATAAGAATACATAGTGTGTCATCATGGACTACAAACCGTGTAGTGTGATTTTCCAAATTAGAAAACATTCAGATTTCCCGAATCCTATGTTTTCATACTCAAATCAATAGATCCATCCTCTAGGGGCCTAAAAAAATCATAATAGAGATTTAAACATATAAAAAAGATAAGATATATTTATATATGAAAAAAATAAATGGGCCTACCCTTTGGAGGAAACCTCCAATGCTTGGATCGATTTCATGGACCACGACTGTCACACATCGATCCAGCGTGTCGACATCTTCATGATGGTCCCTATCTTCCCTTCCCTCTCTATTTCATTATCCATATCCCTATTTTATCTCTCAATCGAGTGGTTTAAGGGGATCTGTATAGGAGTATTCCATTGGAAATAGGATGGAAATAAATAAAAGGAAAATAGATGGAAAATAAAGAGACAAATAAAAAGAAAAAAAGGCGTTCGGACCGACCCTGACTCGTAACTAATCTTTATGTATTGCCTAGGTAAAACTCCCCATTTTATACTCATTTAGGTAGATGAGTTCTCATTATGAAACTCCTTTAAAAATTAAAGACCGGACAAAACTCAAAAAAAAAATTAATATTTCAACTATTATATATTAAATATTAGTTATTCCACAAAAATTTGAATAACTCGATTTTCTACCAAACTCATTTAATAGGGTAAAACCCTATTTTGGCACCAGAGGATTGGTAATAATAATTATTTGAGGTTATCTGCTATGGAAAAAATACTAAATTACACCTTTAGAATCAAACTAAAGAAAAAATTCAAATTTCTTCTCAAATATATAGTCTGAAAAAATGAGACCTTACAAACTCTCCGGCATAAACATTCTTGTAAATAGGAAGCCGTGTGAAAAGGCCATTACCCATTATTTCAACCCCTTAGAATCTTGCTCATCCATTCTATATATAATATCCAATGACCGACCTCACAGAATCGAAAACTATCTCCTATACAGTATATGTTTAACCCTGACCGATCTAGTACTCCCCAACATAGGAATACCCTTTCTTCACCTCAAAACAAAAACTTAGAAAAAAATATAATTGAAAAACCAAAGTTACATTGAAAATGAGGGTCACACCATCAAACAACCAATGGTGCACTCCACACCACACGTATTACCTTAAAACAATCTTCTAGTGTATCCTAAATAGGTTCTTTTCCCCACTAGGGAAGAACATTTACAAAGAAAAGGAGATTAGAATTGGGTTGATGCTCTCTACGCATAATCAAGAAGAATCAATTTAAAGCATGATTGTCTCTAAGAAGAGTGCACTAAGATTCTACTAAGGGGGTATATAGCTCCCTCAAATCCATGCTCACCATCCTATCAACACCAAACTAGGATTCTGCCACGGGTCATCTATCTCATGTAAATACATCATTTCATGATGTCAAATTTACAATGGAAGGACATTTTATTACCACTAATGGGATCCAATTCCATGAAAAGTCATCAAATATCAGTCCTTAGATTCCACCCATCCACTCAACAATTTAAATTCAAAATATACCATACACAACAGGTGTGTATATTTATCACCCGACTAATACTCCAAGGATTCACCCATTGGAAGGATTAGTTGACAATGCTTCATGGAATGTCAATTTCACAATCCATAAGCTCCCTTGGAACTCCTATTCAAAATGAGAAACTAACCAATACCATGATTTATTTCACAACCACCGCGACATGGTGTAATTTCATCCATAAAGGTAAAAAAATATCACTACCTTAAAAAGGAATCTAAAGGTAGGGTCCAACCTCTCATGTAGGATACATGAAAAAAGGAGACATCGACCTATGAAGGTCCGACACTAAACTAAGGTACTCTAGGTCTCCCACATTTCCAAAGAGGCCAAACATATCAAAAGTAGGAAATGATCAAATTGAAAAATGATGGTGAAATATAAAAACAGGACTTATGTGGGATTGATCCTCTCTGAGAATCCTCATAAGGAACTACATCCTAGAGGTCAAAAAACCAAGATAGAAGTGAAGCTGAACTAACACTCATCGGTTATCCATATATAGTAATAACATATAGAGGTCGAGTATAGAAGAAATGTATTGGAATCCATTGAAATCATTCTCATTTATCTGACTAGATATCCACAAGACATGATAACAAACACCCTTAAAGGGGTAAAATAAAAGGAATCACATTCCATATTTTCCTAATAGGTCACCATACATCCTGCACACAAGGACTGAGCCATTAGACTCATAGAAAACTCTTCAATGTATATCAACATAAACTACTATTTGAACAAAATATAGATGTGTACGTAGGAAAAAAATGTCTTAATCTTTAGAAATAATTGCACACTAGCAGGTCTATATGATTTAAATCCTTCCTGATAAATATTATGCATGATACGCCTCTTTACTTTGTTGGAAAAGAGTCAAAATCTATCCCTAGTCTCTTGAAAATAACCAAGATCCATTGATTGATTATAAATCATAAAATCCACAAAAAATTTGCATCACTCAAGGTGAAGAAGCTATACAATTATAATACATAAAATAGGAACAGTAATGCCATACCTCAGAAACTAGGAATTCCTATTAGAATAAGTGATTTTGACGCACTAGTCCGATATCCATCACAAGTTTGGAAACATTACAAATCTTATGTATACCATATCCAAAATAGAAAAAATAGGGAAAATGATGCCACTAATGCCATATTTTAATTTCCTGACCCTGATTCCACTAGAATGGTTCTATAATCATGTGGGTTACAAGGCCTCAAGCACACCTCACCACACACTAGAGGCTATCAACTAGAATCGAGGGCCTAGGGCATGGAAATATGGAGAAAATTTCCTCATATTAGATTAAGAAACAACAGAAAATAGATAAGTTTCATACACAGTATAACACAAATAGAGTATGGGAGAAGTAAACAACTAAAATAAAACATGGTGTAATTATAAATGAAATTCTATAAAAGTATGAACAATTATGAAATAAAATACCAAACTCATCTCCCACTAGGATTACTGAAACACCGCAAGCATTCACGGTACGATTCTCTTTGAATAATCCAGTAGCGTGTGTTGTACGCAACTTCGAGTTCTAACACACACCACAACCAATCAAACTAGCCATTATGAATAGTAATACCCACTTTTCTAAATTTTATAAATTTAATCTCTCAAAATGGACTTCATTTTAGGATTTGGAATATTGAAATTAGCCTAGGGTGAAATTTTTTTACTTTTAGGATAACTTTTATATTTTGATGAATAGTGAATATTACTAAATATTAATTAAAAACAACATTTTTAATAAAAATAATTAATAGTGATAAATTATGAATTTGAGTGGTTTTAAAGTTTATTTATAATATATTTTACAATTTAATAAAAATTTGGTCATTGGACATAATTTCACAATTAAACTGGACATAAACAAGTGTCAATCTTTTGATAGTAATTATTTCTTAAAAAACACGCTTTTTGTTTTGACAGCGGGAATTAATTTTAAACTAATTTCTGCCAATTATGTGTTTTGAATTTGGAAAAATTAATTCTATATTTGGAATCAGGATTTCTAAATTGTGTAAATAGGTAACGTTTTTTTGGCATTTTGAATAATTACTTCGGTAAATATTTTATTTACCATGGTTAAAGGGTAAACCCGATAAATAAGGGTAACAAAATAATTTATAATAATAATAAATTACCCTAAAACGTGACATAACACTATTTTATGATACATGTACGACCATGGTCATCTTTGGGTCTATTTTGGAACCCCATGGAGACACATGTAGGTGATAAGGACACTTTATATTAATTAAGTTAAAGTAAATACAAAAAGGACATAAGCATATATATTTTAGAAAAACAAGTTTTACATAAGGTTATATATGTTGATTTTTAGACTATAAATATTCATTATAAATATAAATATATTTAATACATAATGGTATTTTATTTATAATTTTTAGACATTTAATAATTAAATTTATTTATATCATAGTGATGATGCAATATTTTTCGTATTAATGAAAGAATTAAATAAATGGTATTATAAATGTTAAAATAAATAAAATTTGAATAGTTTTTTCCATACAAGAATTTCCTAGGTTACTATATCATGTTATGATTGATTAAATAAATTTATTTTTAATTAATAAAATTTTTATGAATTTTACAAAAATCAATTATTAAATAGTGTCAAAATTGACATAAAATAGTTTTTTAAAACAAATATTATATTATTAATTGATATAATATTCCTAAAAATATAAGGTTCATCCAAAGGACTTATATCATGATATTTGTATCATTAATATACCACTTGGGGGTCTCTTGTATGTATATAGTATGTTTATTAACTATATAATATAAAATACAAAGTGACATGGTAAATGTCATTCTAATTAACTAAAAGTTAAAACTAAAAGATAAGGTTAATATAATGACCCAAACCTTTCTAAAATCTATTGGTTGAATGTATTTAGACCAATACCCACCATATACTTTAAATAATCCACTTTTTAGCCATTAGAAACCAAATATTAATTTATTATAACGTAATAATTTATGTTTTTCCTAAAGAGCCCCTCCACCCCCTTATAAAAGGACACAAATTCTAACCAATTCATCACATATTAAAATCCTTTTGGTTCGTCCAAACCCTACCCAAATAATCTTTCAACTTCCCTCACATCATCCTAGAGGCCTTATTTTGATCAGAAAGCCAACCTATGGAGCCGTTTTGATCAAATCATAAGGAAGAACCCGAAGAAGAGGTAATGTTTTCACCACCCTTTTTCAAGTTCCTTTCTTCTTCAACATCTTATTTCATTGTTATTTTTTTTAAAATAATAAATCCATTATATTATATATACTATGATGTTATTATAAATATGTTACAACCATATTCAGTATTCTATCCATCTTTTGAATGACATGTCACCATACATGTGTATGTGCGGACTACCGTCTCCACGAACGCGATAAGATTCATTCCCCATCATATCCATTCAAGTATAATTCTCATTTGAGGATTAAAAATAATTTTAAGGACTTGATATAATTATTAATATGAATAAGATACAACCTATCCATAACAAACACGACTTATGTAACAAAACCTATAAAATAAAACGAGTAAGTTAATACCCAAAACGACGATAATACTAATATATTATTAACAAAGCAATGATAAAAGATCATATATGATATCATATAAATTTTTATGATTATAGTATAATTTAATAATAATTAATTCACCATTATAAAGTAGTTTAACCTACCATCAACCATGGAAAATTACAAGGTAATGGGTTTTCATCTCACTCCTTCTTTTCATGAGATTCGTACCATATTGAAACTATTACCTTTTGTGTGGTGTATGTACTGACCATAATTGTATTCTTTGTGTAATACAATTTAATTTATGTGTATTTACATATTAATTTTATGATACCTCTTTCATGGGGTGTATGTTTCGTAAGTTACCAAATTGGTAAGGGTAAATTTCACAATCTCTATATTATTCGAGGTTGTTTATACGTAATCATCTATTGGGACCTCTTTATCATCCACATCCATGTTTCTTAAAAATGTATTTCAAAACATTTTTACTATTTACTAGACAATGGGTTAAATTCATTTATAACCTTATCTGTTTTGAAATGAATCTTTCTGTGGTTTCCCAAAGAAGGTACTTTTTGACCTTTTTGACAAATTTAAGGCAAGAATGTTTTTTTAACATATACGGCGGGTGTGGCTATTTTCCACCATTATAAAATCATCAAAGCTTCCCTTAAAAGATTATAAGAATACTTTCAAAATAAATTATTTCCTTATAATTATGTGACTCTTAAATTATATCAAAATAGAAAGAGATATTTCCCTAAAAGGGGTTTGATTCCATCTATGTCAATATCCTTTGGTGGATTTTAAGTTTATTTTAAGTTGATTTAATATGATAAAAAACATCCATATTATATTGAAGGTTTTGTGATATGTTTGACTGTAGATTTTCTATTTTTATACCATTCATTGTTTATGGTTAAATTATTGACATTTCGTATGATAGTTTTAATACGAATTTTTATGATATGTTTCAACCTTTTCATAGGAGGAATGTATTGGACATAGTAAGTGACGGGTGGAGACCATTATAGCTCCACGATGCATCGGTAGGTCTCATGAGAAAACTAGGCGTGGAATTGGCCGAGGCCTTTTAGCAATTTGATTTATATTTTTGGCCGAGGCCTTAATCATTTTTGACGTCTTGGCTGAGGCTGTGATTTTTTTTAGAATGTATCGCATTATACATTCCCTCATTATGGAAATAATATTGATGGTTCATGTGGTCATTCGACTAGTAGAATACCCATGATTATGTTTTATTATGGAATTATTTACTCAACTCATATTCTTGACATAAAACTATTCCTGTTTATTATTGGTAAAGGAATATAGTTTAAATTATTCACCATGCTAAATATTTATGCCATTTTCCGCTGTATTGCTTACCCTTACTGAGTGTTTGAGCTCACCCATTCCTATGTTTTATTTTTCACAAGATTTAAAGAAGTTAATTATGATTGATATGCTGGGTTAAGCTAAAGGGAATAATGGCATTCTCAAAGAACTATTTACACTGTGTTTTATGTTTGAAATTGTAATGTAATGTAAATATTTGTAACCTATTTTCAAAGACTGCTAAACCGATTGGTCCTTCGGGACTTAATTCATTGTAATCATGCCAATGTATTAAAATAATGCACTGACTTTGGCTAACTGGGGTCAGGGCATTACATTTGGTATCAGAGGAATTTTAGCAATAACCTTGGAAACTAGATTTAGATAAACTCTAATTAGAGCACATTACCGTAAGATAGACTTTGAAGATTAGTATAGAAGAACTTCTTAGAATTTTGGTATTGTAGAGATTTTGTGTGTTTTCCAAGCAATACAACCCTGTATGGATAGGAGAAGGTAGAGGAGGCTATGGCACAAATGTATCTAGGGGTAAAACCCAAAAACACCACTTTGAGCTAGACTCAAACGGGAACTGGTGCATGACAATGGGCCTTGCTGCAATCTTGTTTATGACACTCCCGGCTGATATGATTTGGATTACTATCATTTTACTTACAAACCATTATGAATGGTTTATGAGTATATACTTTCTCAATGAATACATCTTTATGATTATTGATTATATCTATAAACCGTTCAATTTTTGTTAGGTATTTTACATGTTTGGAATTATTCATTGAAATTCATAAATTGAACTAGTGTATGCCATTGTTTAAAAATGGCGCCCAATAGAAGGAATGAGAACTCAAACAATACGCATGATACAAAGTGTAATAAGGATCAAATCTTTCATGGTCATAAGCGATAATTTAGAAGGGAAATAGTCTCCCACATATTATCATCATATGGAGAAATAGTATCATTTGTTGATAAGATAAGTAAAGAGTTCTCGGAGACCTATGGATTCAAAGGGAAGCCAGAGAAGAAAATGATGGTAGAGAGAAGGAAAGATAAAGGGAAGAAGGTAAAGAAGGATTTTCCCATATGTGATAAATGTGGAAAGAATCACCTTGGAAAATTCTTGATGGGAATGGGAGTATGTCAGAAGTGTGGAGAAAAAGGACACCACATTCATGATTTTGAGGGTAAGAATATGGTTTGAAATAAACAATGCTTCATCTGCAAAGAGTGGGGACACTATGAAAATCAATGGTTGAATCATCAGAGTATCCCCAAATGAGGCTATTGGATAATAATAAAGTTATGATACTACCACAGATGAATATGAATGACTAGTGTTCTTATGTTGTTATTAAAGAATTATTTCATTTGAGTGTTGTATCAATGATGTACTGGTTATGTGAATTATGGAGATAAATAAAGATTTAACTTCAGTACTATTTCCTTGAGGATTTGAGATTATATGGTACTATGAAAAGTGAATCTACAGCAAGTTAAACTTTTTTTTTGAAATTACATGGTTGAAGGAAAGGTAATACTTAATATGGTCTCGTTACTGAGGTAGTAATTTTGGAATAAGAGATGGTTGATTTGGATAAATTATATTGGATATTCTTGGCTTCCTTGGAACTGGTTAATTGTTTTTTATTTCATTATTGTTGGAATATTCAAAATTTTTGGATATAAGGAATATATCTAGTATTCTATAAGGAATAAGGGAGAATGAATGCAATCAGTAAAGGTTTTATGGTAATTCAGGATGTTACTATGTTTTAAAATAATACATGATGAAGGCGTCCACATGTTATTACATGGAAAAAGGATATTCATTGTGTTTAAACTCCTTATAAATTTTGGATTGTGTGTTTGGAGATAATTATCTTGTATAAGTCTAAAGGTTGGAATAAATTAAGTTTGAAAGGTTATTTTTGGATTTTTATAAAAGGACAACACACAGATCGTGTGACAACCCGTCACATCGGATAAATATGTGGGAACCGAACCCGCAACCATAGTGCGATTGGGATTTATCACCTACCAATAGACTATGTGATGTTCATGGATGGTATAATGTAGTTTCTCTTTTATAAAGTTTTTATTATAAAGTCATTATATATGGAACCCTATCCGATTAATTTTGAGTTGTATTATCTTTTGGAGTGAAAGATGAGTTTGTGGTAGAAATTTATTAATGGATAAATCTCTAATTATAAAGTAAGTATATCACCATATAATCTTATCCAATATCATAAATAAATACCTCAACATTAATAAAAGGAACATAGAACAAAAACGTTTTCCTAGATGGTACCTTAGATCATCACAAATTTATGGATTTGTGATTGTTGGCCTTTTCAAAGCCATGTTCTCTACCACTCCCTATCCAATTTTGATGGATAGATTTCTCTTATATGTCTATGTTTTTCTACATGGAACCCCATTATGTGTTATTTTCGGTAACCTTCATACTTACCACATTATTTTAAATAGAGGCCTCATTAATCCATTTTTCGATGTGGGATTTCAACTAAGATATTTTGAAATGTCAACACCAAGTTTCTAATACTGAGAATAAACTATGAGAATGCAATTTATTTAAGGATTAGATAATGTAACACTGCAAGATTCCATGGTACGCTTCTCTTTGAATAATATAGTAGCATGTGTTGTATGCAACTTCGAGTTCTAACACACACCACAACCAATCAAACTAGCCGTTATGAATAGTAATACCAACTTTTTGAAATTTTATAAATTTTATCTCTCAAAATTGACTTCATTTTTGGTTTTGAAATAACGAAATTAGCCTAGGGTGAAATTTTGGTACTTTTCGGATAACTTTTTTATTTGGATAAATGATGAAAATTACTAAATTTTTAATAAAAACAACTTTTTTAATCAAAATAATTAATATTAAGAAATTATGAATTTGAGTGGTTTTAAAGTATATTTAGAATATATTTTTACCATTTAATACAATTTTGGTAATTGGAAATAATTTCACAATTAAACTGGACATAAACAAGTGTAAATATTTTGATAGTTATTATTTCTTAAAAACACGCTTTTTGTTTTGACAGCGAGAATTAATTTTAAATTAATTTCTGCCCCTTCTGTGTTTTGAATGTGGAAAAATTAATTCCATATTTGGAATCATTATATCCAAATTGTGTAAATGGGTGACATTTATTTTTATAAATTTTGAATAATTACTTCGGTAAATATTTTATTTACCATGGTTAAAGGGTAAATCCGGTAAATAAGGGTAAACTAATAATATAATAATAATAATAAATTACCCTAAAACATGTCTTAACCTTATTGGTTGATACATGTCAACCATGGGAATCTTTGGGTCTATTTTGGGACTCCATGGAGCCACTTTTAGGTGAAAAAGACACTTTATATTAATTAAGTTAAAGTAAATACAAAAATGACATAAACATATATCTTTTAGCAAAAAAAATTACATAGGGTTATATATGTTATATTTTCGACTATAAATATTCATTATAAATATAAAAATATTTCCTACATAATGGTATTTTATTTATAATTTTTAGACATTTAATAATTATATTTATTTAGGACACAATAATGATGCAGTATTTTTCTTATTAATGAAAGAATCAAATAAATGGTATTATAAATGTTAAAATAAATAAAATTTGAATATTTTATGCCATAAACGAATTTTCTAGGTTAATATATCGTGTTATAATTGATTAAATAAATTTATTTTGAATTAATAAAGTTGTTATGACTTTTACAAAAATCAATTATTAAATAGGGTCAAAATTGACATAAAAGAGTTTTTTAAAACAAATATTATATTATTAATTGATATAATATTACTAAAAACATATGGTTCGGCCAAAGTACTTATATAATGATAGGCGAATCATTAATAGACCACTAGGGGGTATCTTGGTTGTATATATTATGTTTATTAACTATATAATATAAAATACAAAGTGACATGGTAAATGTCAATCTAATTAACTAAAAGATAAAACTAAAATATAAGGTTAATATAAGGACCCAAAAGAGTCTAAAATATATATTTTTAATTTATTTTGACCCATCACCAACTTATACTTTGAATAATCCACTTTGGAGCCATTATAAATCTAATATTAATTTATTATTAATTAATACTTTAAGTTTTTCCTAAAGAGCCCCTCCTCCCCCTTATAAAAGGACATAACTTATAACCAATTCTTCACATCTTAAAAGCCTTTAGGTTCGGCCAAACCATGCCAAAATACTCTCTCATCTTCACTCAATTCATCCTAGAGGCCTTTTTTTGATCAAAAAGGCAACCTAAGGAGCCCTTTTGATCAAATCAAAAGGAAGAACCCAAAGAAGAGATAATGTTTTCACCACCTGTTTTCAAGTTCCTTTCTTCTTCATCTTCTTCTTTATTTTTTATTTTCTTTCTAAAATAATAACTCTAGTATATTTTATATACTATGATGTTATTATAAATATGTTACAACCATATTCAATATTCTATCCATCTTTGGAATGGCATTTCACCATACGTGCCTACGTACGGACTACCGTTTCCACGAACACGATTAGATTCATTCCCCATCGTATCCTTTCAAGTATAATTCTCATTGGATGATTAAAAATAATTTTTAAGGACTTGATATAATTCTGGATATGAATAAGATACAACCTATCCATAACAATCATGTCTTATGTAACAAAACATATAAAAGAAAATGAGTAAGTTAACACCAGAAACTACGATAATACTAAGATATTTTTAACAAAGCAATGTTAAAAGATCATATATGATATCATATCAATGTATATGACTTTAGTATAATTTAATAATAATTATTTCACCATTATACAGAAGGTTAACCTACCATCAACCAAGGAAAAGTACAAGGTAAGGGGTTTTCATCTCACTCTTTATTCCAGTGAGATTCATACCATATTGCCACTATTACCTTGTGTGTGGTGTATGTACTAACCATAATTGTATTATTTATGTAATACACTTTAATTTATGGTTATTTACATATTCATTTTATTATAACTCTTTCATGGGGTGTATGTTTCGTAAGATACCAAATTGGTAAGGGTTAATTTCACAATCTCTATATTATCCGAGGTTGTTTATACGTAATCATCTAATGGGACCTCTTTATCATCCACATCAATGTTTCTTAAAAATGTATTTGAAAACATTTTTACTATTTAGTAGACAATTGGTTAAAGTCATTTATACCCTTATGTGTTTTGAAAGGAATCTTTCAGTCATTTTCCAAACAAGTTACTTTTTGACCTTTTTGACAAATTTAAGGCAAGAATGTTTTATTAACTTATACGACTGGTGCGGCTATTTTCCGCCGTTATAACATCATCAAAGCTTCCCTTACAAGATTATAAGAGTACTTTAAAAATAATTTTTTTCTTTATAATTATGTTACTCTTAAATTATTTCAAAATAGAAAGAGATATTTCTCTAAAAAGGGGTCTGATTCCATCTATGTCAACATCCATTGATGGATTTCAAGTTTATTTGAAGTTGATTTATTATGATACAAACCATCCATATTGTATTGAAGGTTCTGTGATATGTTTGACTGTCGATGTGCTATTTTTATACCATTCATGATTTATGTTTAATGTATTGACCTTTTTTCTAGTCTTAATATGAATGTTTATGATATGTTTCATCCTTTTCATATGAGGAATGTATTGGACATAGTAAGTTACGGGTGGAGCCCGCTATAGCTCCTTGATGCATTAGTAGGTCTTATGAGACAACTATATGGGGAATTGGCTAAGGCCTTTTCCCAATTTGATTTATGTTTTAGGCTGAGGCCTTAATCATTTTAGACTTTTTGGCCGAGGCCTTGACAAAATGTTTTAGAATGTCTGGAATTATACATTCCCTCATTATGGAAATAATATTGATGGTTCATGTGGTCAATCGACTAGTAGAATACCCATGATTATGTTTTATTATGGAATTATTTAATCAACTCATATTCTTTCCATAAAAGTATTCATGTTTATTATTGGTAAAGGCATGTGGTTTCAATTATTCACCATGATTAATATTTATGTCATTTTCCATTTTGTTTCTTACCCTTAATGAGTGTTTGAGCTCACCCCTTTCTATGTTTTATTTTTTCCAGGATTCCAAGAAGTGTATTATGATTGATATGCTCGGTTAAGCTGAAGGGAATAATGGCATTCTCAAAGAACTATTTTGTATGTGCTTTATGTTTGGAATTGTAAGGTAATGTAACTATATGTAATCTATTATCAATGACTACTAAACTGATCGGTCCTTCGGGACTTGATTCCTTGTAATCATGTCAATGTATTAAAATAATGTACCGATTATGGGTAACTGGGGTCGGGGCATTACAATTACCGTACATATAAAAGAGTAAAAAAGAAATTGAAAATAAAATTATAGGGCTCAACTACAATCTCTTAGCCAGACCACTTACCCAGTTTCTAGACTCAATTGACCTAAGAAAGACTGATCAACAGAACCACATGAATAACACTTCTTGATCATGAAACTCTAGGGCCTCAGCCCTATCCACCCTGATACTCATTCTCAAAATGAAATTTATACGTAAGGTTTACACATACACAGAGGTGAACATATAGGGGTGAGAAAGATTCTTAGTAGGCTACACTAACAATAAACCTATAACTGTGATGCTATAATTGTACAACCAATCATGTCGCTCAGCCTAGATGAGACACAACTAAAAACCTAAGAAAACAAAAAATGTGAAACTACAGTCGAACCTCGGGTCTGTAATCCTGAACAACTAGGAATGTGCCACCATGGATGTCCATATCTGTATATGTATACATGTATAGTTCCATACCATTACATATATACACAAATATTAATATTCACTGGTATGTGAAACCAAATAAATTAGAAACTAATACCCGCCAAACCCTAGTTCCATAATCCTGATTAGCTGGACATCCTGTACAAGTGAATTAAGTTGTATGTTGTGACCCTAAAACTTTGTATCACCAAGTAAGTATCTAGGCCTGTAATTCCAATCATCATATACTTTCTTCAACCAATGTTGGAAATGTATCTATGAAATCTACATCAACATAGGGGGGTACATTTCATACACTATGGTTCACTAGTAATCACCACCAATCATGATCAAAGACATCGTATATAGAAGGTCAATACTACAATAAAGGATTCTAGGGAGTACTCCCAGACATCTGTTGAGACGCCATGAGACACCCCTCGAGTCTCATAACTGATTCGGAAGAGAGTAATCATTTATTTCATATATCAACCAGCCTATAATCCCATACAATCCATTCCTAAAATGGGAATCCAAGTATCATTTAAGGCATAGATGTCATCATCCCTATGAGCCCATCCAAGGAATTCCTCCAATTAGAATCCAAGTATCACTCCGGGCATACAAATCATCAACCCACTGAGCATGTCCAAGGAATTCCTATAATGGTAATCCATGTATCACTTAGGATATATAATTCCTCAGATGAATGAGCCCATCAAAGTCATTCGTACATTTAAAATCCATGTATCAATCAGGGTATATAAGTCATTAACCCTCCAATCCTATCCAAGGAATTACTACAATGGGAATCCAAGTATCACTTAGGTTATACAAGCCATCAACCCACTAATACCACCAAGGAATTACTACAATGAGAATCAAAGTATCACCCAAGTCATACAAGTCAACATGTAAGGCTCAATAGCTTCATACCAGGTAAAACCTATCGACATCCAAAAAAATAAATATCACAATATATATACATCCTGGAACAACATAAAAGTCATACATAGTACCTCAGTTTACACCAAAAAAATATAAAAAATAACATGTCTCAGAATCTCGATCATAGGAAAGCACCTCTAGGAATCGCAATGATAAACACGAATCCCAGGATGAACATCCAGCCATCCCAATAGGATGAAAGACGCCTCACAACATGCTCAACAACCCCCTACTAGGAAACACCTATATTGAACATATTTTCATTAGTATTAACAATGTAAAAGATATAAAAAATGAGTGAGGGTGGACCGAACACCAAAACCATTAATCCATTCATAGCCCAACAGGACAACCAGCTTTGTAAAGGTTCTATGTTGGCACCCGAAACAATCTCTACCCAAACTTAACGTACGACTCAGGGTTGGTCAAACACCTAGCACCTATCGGGTCCCACAATTATAGCACTAATGATACATCCTAGTAGAAATAATCAGAAAGATACAAAAGTAAGGGATCATAAAAAGTACTTTCTATATCAGTATAGAAGAAAATGAATCCCTTTGGGGATACTTAGTAACTAGATATAAGTTAGAGGAATCTTACACATGATCCTTGATAACAACTATTCTCATAACCTCTCAGTCCTGAAGGGCACATCTCAAGAAAGGCGTCTTAAAAAGAAACTATGATGGTATCAGCCACATGAGATATATCATAGTGCATCTCAGAAAATGGTCTTAACTAGGTTGGTCCAAACACCCAACATTTCATTCACTCCATTTCTATCTCCCATGAAACGACTTAAAATGATTAACCAATGAAGAACCTCTCAATTTAGATATAATTCACATAAAATACCATTAGGAATCCCTAGAACACTCTATAGGTTTCACCATCATGATTCATAGGGAAATCTATTGAGATTGGACAAATCTCATGTCCAAAACTAACACCATGGTATAAAATTGGAATGTACCCTCAAACAATACAAAAAGAGGACTAAAGAGCCTGTAGATACCATAAAAGTAATGTAACCTCGAGCTCCCACATGGGTGTCTTATCTCACTAGCCTGGGCTTATAAATTCCCTAGGTACACGATGTGTAAGGTGGGTACACTACGAGTATTCATCATGGGGTACATGCATGTGTCCCTCAACTTGCGTGGCCATCTACTTGGCGAAGATGTGTAATTTTACACGGTGTTCCACTCAAAAGAGATCTGGACATGTACTCTACATGGCCATGTACCCCTACATAGGTTCGCCTAGTCGGGTACTAGACTACACAACCGAGTACCAGTACACCATGTGTTCACCCACTTACATGTAGTGTACTCCATAAACAACATATTCACCAAAAAGAAGAACATATGGCATGTCACTCTAGACTACATGCTGTGTAGCATAGTTTTCCTGAACAAAATAACCCTCAGATCTCCTGAATCCATTGTTTTCATCAACAAATCAATAGATCTGGACACTAGGGGCCTCATGGAAGCATAATAGGGCATTTAAAATAGAAAAAATAAAATCTACTAGGATATATGGTGATATAATAAACGGTCCTACCATCGGGTGGAAAGCACTGAAGCTTGGCTAGCTTTGATGATCCATGGGTTCCACACATCAATCCAACGCGTCGAGGGCTTCACAATGGTAACTCTCTTCCATACCCCTTTCAATATTTCTACCTATACCTCTTTTATCACTTGATCAAGCAGCATAGGAGGAGCCACATAGGAGGATTCTGTGAGAAGGATGGAGGAATGAATGAAAATTAAAATGAAAATATTAGAATGAAAAAATGAAAAAGAAAAAGAATAAAGGGATCGGGCTGGAACCAACACTAAAGTCATGATTATTAGTCACCTAGGGAAAACTCACCATTCCAGACATAAAAATGGAGATGGAATCTTAATACGATTCTCTGTTCAAAAGATACAATTTAATGAACCTGCATGAAAAATATAATATTTAACTTATTTAATATTAATTATTCTTCCAAAATTCAAATAACTTGGATTTCTACCAAACATCTGTCCTTGGGTAAAGAACATATTCCATAACCAAAAATGTGGTTAGAAAAATAAAATGAGGTCATGAGATTGGGGAAAAATTCCATATTACCAATTAAAAATATTTTAAATGAAAAAAATATAATTTTATTCTTAAAATATCATTTTGGAAAACACATGACTTTACACTCCTATCAGCAAGAGTATCCAAATGGTCAAGTATCATCTCGATGTAATCAACCCAGAACACAACTCCCATAGTTCCGACCTATTTAGTAAATATCGGTGTTTACTATAAATGAATCTTCCTCATCATGTTAGACATTCTATTCTCATCCCGCCCTGAATCTCATCGCATGATATTCAAAAAGTGAGATAAGTTCCCCCCAAAGTGCTCCCCTTTTTCTTCACTCTTCTCTATCAGTGAATCATGTTACACTACTAGTAGAGCATTACCATCCATAACCTCATGTCATTCTCTAAAAAGAGTTGTCATGGATGTATATCTCTACAATTGCAAACACACCTCTTAGGACTGATAATACATCTTTAACAGAACATTGTAAGGGTAAAAATCACAATAAGTCACGATAAGTATTTTCCCCAAATCATACCACATGGAAAAAACTAAGGGGCAAACATTACCCTTAACCACCATAAACCCATGTCTTGGTTGTCATAGGGTATTTTAAATCTAAAATCATGTTTCTTATTTAAAACCCCATTTATTCACATTTTTAATCATTTTACCATAATAAATTTTATATTAGGCACTATTTTCAATTAAATTTTCACAACCAATGAAATGGAGTTTGAGTTCAATAACACACACCAAACCCATTTTCTTTTGCATGCCTAAATTAATGCATGTCCCAAAAAATTCCTTAGTGCATTGAATGCTGCATGTAGAGTCAACTATCATGAAATTCCAATCCACTAGTCAATTATCATAAAATCTCAATAACAATATTCACATCACATAATAATTGTTTCACTCAAGGTGAAATAATATTCAACTGTAATAAAAAAACCAATTAATACAATTCCACCCTAGGTACATTGGTTTTCCATCTTACATGGGTTGAAAACTCCTTTAATTGAGATCATGTCCATTCCCCAACTCTTCCAAGACTTCTGTAAATATTTACCACATTGTAATATATAAGGAAAAGAAAAGAAATCCTCCTCTGATACCAGTATGTGAAATCTGGCTAGGGTGCCACACATCAGTGCCCTGAGCTAGTCACTCACATGACCTTAAGAGAACCTCCCCATATTCCAGAGGACACCAATTACAAGTGAGGGTTTGATAAGTCATTAATAAGGATACTATAAAATCTTTAAACATTGTAATACACAAAAAAATAAAGCAAAGTGGAAGAATATATGATCTTAAAGAGTAACATTATCTCAATATAATTAAATAAGGATATACAATATCCAACTAATAATAAAAAAATTCCATGATATAGTATGTTTCAGGTGTCTATAAATAAATAGAAAATAAAGTCCTTGACCACACCTAATAGGGTCCCAAACCGGATCTTGTTACCTCCTCCAAGATCTATCCCAAATTAGAAATATAACTTTGGGTATTTCTCGTAAAATGTATAACAACAATAAATTCTATTGAGGCACTGATTAGGTGGCCTGAGTAAGATGTGAATACAAATCAGTATTCTACCACATATGGTATTTAATATTATATACAATCAGATAATGGTGTATGAGTTTTTACAAATAAATAGTACAATGCATAATAAAAAATTTATCAAATTATCATTTATCTGTTATTTAACAACATTAACTCAAGTATTCATGATGACATCCATACCCCAATACCAGCTTCTAATCAAACGGGATCATGAGGTGTTCCTAGATAATATCATATCTTAATTCCAATGTCTTCTCATATAGGATCTTGAAATATTCAACACTGATGTCTTATCTCAATACATGCTTTGGATCATGTGAGAGCCCGAAGTATTTTTTTATGAGGTCATATCTCGGAGTACCATTTTAGAAATTTTTTAATACACCCCTGAATTCCATGTCACTATTCATAACACACATATTAGAATTACCATTTTCCCATCATTTACATCATATATGTGTGACCATGTTCGCATCCTTCAATTAATATATGAATGAACATGTTCTTATTCATACATAACACATTAGAATGACCTCGTTCACCTTCATTAATTCATACATAAATGACTGTGTTCTCATTTAGACATCAATAATTATAATTACTATGTTCCAATTCTATAATAAACTTTTGAATGACCATGTTACCATTCATCAACACATAATTAATTCAAAAACTAATTATTCACATTATATCCTAACTATTTAGATAATTATATCACTTAATTACCATTAATTGATTCACTAATTAAATAATTCAACAAACTGATTAATTAATTTTACAACGAAGTAACCAATATTCTCAAGAAAATTCCCATAATTATTTTTTAGAAAAAATTATCTCATTATTAATCTCAAATAATTATAATTAAATCCACAATTAATTATCAATATCACATTTTATAAAGAACATAATTCAATATAGTATTAATTATCATAATTAAACTAGTTCAATATCTCATTATTTATCCCCTGATCAATTATCTAAATCACAATCACTAAATCTCGTAACCAATTCCCCAATCAATTATTGATTTTAAAAATACTTCAATAAATTGATTTACATGAAAATTAACCAAATTTAGGAATTCATATTTCTATTTAATTCTAGAAATTATACAATTTTTATACATGTATCTAATTCAAGACTATGAGAATTGAAGATTATACCACCTACCTTAACCGAATATCCAACAATGATAATAACAGAAAATACTGACAGATAAGAAGTTGTGGATGAATGGAAGGGGGTTCCTAGATGAAGATCCATAATGACAAAAACCAAAAATGCATTTGGCCAAGAAATTTCAACATAATGGGTAGGAGAAGAAAGAAGAGAAATAAGAATTCCAAATAAGAGGTCATATTAGGGATTTATCACATTAATGTGATGTTTGGAAGGGGGTCTGGTACTCCAAAATGTTATTTTGGGTCTCCTTAGTTTGAAATGAGAATAACTATAGTGAATTAAAAACAAAATAAGTTGAAAACCCACGTTAAACATCAGGTTAGGAATTTACACAGGATGTAATTCAATTATAGAATATGTAAATCCTTTTAATTGTTTTCGATTAAAAAATTTTCACCTCCAATCTATTTTATTAAATCCCACGAATAATTACACAACATGTAATCCCTTTAGATGACATGTAAATTTTCTTCATTTGAGTTCTCATCCCATTTCCCCTTAAAGAAATCTCAACTTATCACGAACCCATTATAACACATAACTAATTTATAACTAGAATCCATTAAATCAATAATTCTAAAATCACTGAACATTAGGTCATTTTCTTCGACAAAGGATCTTTATCTCTAAACAGTACATGGCCACTATGGATCAAACAAAAGAAGGAAATGAATATAGTTAAAATTATCTATAAATAGATGATATCTTACCCCATATATTCTCTATGGGGATATATTCTTCATACATCTCCCCCAGGATGGGGATCTTAGAGATTTGATAGAGGTCCCAGTAGATATTTCATAACTCATAGTGATATAGATGGAATGTGTTAGTCCTTGATGATCGCATATATATATTATCTATAGTATCAAATCCTATGGTTGGTAAACATGGATTTGATAATTCAATAGTACTTCATAAAGGCCTACTCACCTCAGCTAAGCCCCAAATTCAGCAAAGGACACACATGCCCAATAGGCCCAGTCCCACTCAATGTTGAAGTTACCACCATAGTGAAAATCCTAGTCATTGATTAATCCTTAAACGGGATATATTGGGACCCCATTTATGATTTACTAATATTGTGTAATATACACCTTAGACTCCAGACTTCTCCCATCAACTACGCTGATACGGTTGTAGATGTAGTAATTTGTGATTGGTGAGTGATCTCTCCAGATTTATCCATCGGTAGCTATGTTCCAATAGTACGTTGATATAATGACTCTAATACAGTAGGCTATTTCATATATTCTCATCTTAATAATAACAGTGTCATCCCATAGAACAAATCTATTAAATGAAAAAAATCCTTCATAGGGGGTACTCTTTATGGGATTTCAATTTCAACACAAGAAAATATTTTTTGGATAGATTTCATTAAAATATATTCCATTATCATTATATTGTTATCCGTCTCTTATCATCTTTAAACATCCAAAAATACCTCCCATGAAGCTTCATGAGTTGTCATTAAATTAAGGATTTAGATTATATTCTAATTATATTCACGTAGATCAACCATGAAGTCTATTTAAAGATCATCAGATCATAGAGCCTCTACGTATTTGAATGTTTTGTGATGTATATATGGATCAAAATTCCCAGGTCCGTAGAAATAAATTATAAATAATGGGTTTTAGGAATCTTTTTCAGAGGGGTTTTCATTTTGAGAGAGGGATCGTGGAGGGAATTATCCTTATGAAAGGGTATCCCGGGCATGTTTTCGCCTGAAGGCTTCGAACAGTTTGAGGGCCCTAAAAAACAATGTATGGGTGAAATAATTTTCATATATCACAACCTCGTCCATCACGAGATGACATTGAATTGGGTCTTCCCAAAGGAATGAATTTTTGTTATATTTTCAGTGATTATCACTTAGAATCCGACCATCCTTTCCGTTATACACAAATTCATAGGGGGTGGGAATTTTTGGTGCTGAAACATGTGACCCAAGATTGGTTCATAAGTCTAAAACCATTTGAGATTGAATCCAATTCTAAACGACCACCAAATGAATCTTAAGGGTCTGCTTCACGAAGCCCATAAATGGATACTAGGGCCCCACTATGAATGAATGTGGCTATAACAGAGTGCTTTGAGACTCTGATGGAGCTCCACAGTGATGATAAATTTTGATAGATGGATCTGTGATTCTGAAAGAGGCTATACTCTTAATAGAGCCACTATTTTCTTCACAACACACCTCTTAGCATTGCAATACCACTATGCCTATAAATAATGAGCTCATTCCACCTTCAATGGACGGTACCTCATCCTTTTTACTTCCATTCACCCAATTCTTGATGAACCTCATCACTACATACTGGTAGTAAAATGTATCATCCGTGATACTAGGTTATTATGAGAACCAATTGGAAATATTCCTAAATACCTCTATATAATTTGGGGATTCCTTTTGCAATGTCCTATGATCTTCATAGAGGAACAATGACCTTTGGGGTACTTGAGGCTTCATGGAGTATTTAGCCTTTGAGAGAACATCATCACCAAGTTGTGACTTCATGCCAATAAAGTTGCATGATGTTTTAGAGAAACCATTACTTTGCAACCCCCCTATCCAATGAGAAGCACTTGTGCATTGCGAAGCAATTCTTAGTGAGCCCCCTACTTCATGAAGACCTTCTAATGGCACTCATCATGTTCCCTCATTTCTGCTAACACTTCTTCACAAATTTTTACATCTGAAATCCTTTAGACCAATCAAGAAGTAATTTAAATTCAATTAACATCCATATTAGACATTTTTTGTACTTACCTAGGACCAACTACAGTCTGAGTATGACCCAATATTTACACATTCCTCTTTATTTTCTGCATAGGTAATTTATGGAATTTTATTTGAATAAAATATATATTAATATAGAAATTATGATCATCCAATCATACATACCATTTACACATAGAATTTCTAATGCCATCCCTTACCCAAGGGATTATGAGTGGAAGTTATATAAGAAAAAAGGGCAATGAGTTCTTCCCCCACATCTGAACTGTGTGACGTAAAACTGCCTTGCACTTTCATCCTTGGTGCATGAAATTAAACTGCGGCACAACACTATAGAGTGAATGCAGGATACTCTAAATATGTGTTAAAAGGGATGGTATTCATAAGGTCCATCCTTAGACAAAATTAGATACTACTAATATGGAATTATATCCTCTCCATAGGAAAATACATCCTTATGGGAATCCCTCATAGAGTAATCCCATAAACATTATTGAAGAAGGAATATCCCATACTCCTCCTCATTACCCTCAGCAATTATGATCATATAAAGGATTGGAATCATATTGATATCATCTATCCCGCTTTGGGCTTTGTCACTAAAGGAACCGCATGTAGTTTCCACACGTATTCCCCAATACACCTTTGGTAGTAATCTCTTTGTGAAACTGAAATGGAACAAGATATTCCTCACATGGAATGGAATCCTCCTTGTATGTAATGATATCCCCCTCACGTGGCTTCATTGGAAAAGCCTTATACCATCGCTCACAGGCCTACTTCATTCTCTTGTTTACCAAACTTAGCTTAAATCACAAGGTAATATAGGTTAGTAGCATCCATGTCATCCATCTAATCCCAAAATATTCCTCCTTATTAGGTGAATTCCCTAATCATCCTTATATCCCCGGAAAAACATCAATTTGTAGTCCCAAACCAACCATGAAATGTATATATTTGGACCTCCTCTTTAGGTGTGATCCCTAATGATGCTGAAAAACATGGAATTTTATTCCTAACTAATATGGATACATACAAAACATCCCTGAGGTTCAATCCCAGAACACCCATAAAACCCATCCATTTCATCCATTCACTCACTCCATCCATTATCCCTTCTTTTCTACCTGTTCCTTCATATCTCAGTGAGATTATCCCATCCATCCAAGATACTCTTATGCTAATCCACACACAATCCAACCAAGATAAACCCACCTGTGAAGGAAATATTATATGTGTAATCCCACACCATCCATCAAACTATTCAGGTTTTGATACCTGTCTTCAAAAGATGGTACATAGGATTCCTCCTTGAGGCTTAATCCCACCAATGGAAAACCTTGGTGCCTCCCTCGTAGGGACATACATCTTCATGATGTGGAAAATATCTTTTGTGGGAGGCACCAACTAGGATCCTCCCTAACTATTGTTCTTATCCACCAATTACTAAACCTTACAAGTGTTCCCTCCTAGGGATTAATCTTCTCAATCATTCCATAATACTATTTTGAAGAATCAACTATGTCTCTAAAAGATATTAAAATTGTTACTTGTTACTACTACCATATGTTAAACATGGGATTAATGAGGAAAATCATGGAATACATGACTTTGGCATTATACACCTCATGACCTTCATAATATTCCTCATTTTCCACACCCTTGAGAGGCCCTCCAATGAGGAAGGATACTGGTGACCAATGTTCTAGCATCCAGACAAGATAGCGATGCCCAAGGTTATTATTCTTTTGAACAATGGTTTCTAACCCATAAAGAATCGTTGGAATGTTCAGACCGAAGAAAAATAATTAATCAGTCTCAAAAATGTTATTGCACTAGAAATGGGTTTCATGAACACATCTTAATCTATCAGGGATACCCAAACTACGTCACAAATTACAAGGAGGAATCTACGAAAGGAGGAACTGAAATCTCATCATCCAAATTTGATCAAGGTGCTAACATTATTGAATAATTGATTAAAGATTCCCATCTTTATAAATCTATAATGCGGGAAAATAATGGATGTTTGTGAACAATAACAGACATGGTGATTCACCCCAAAAAAATCATTAGAAACAAAAATATTTTGTGAAATAACATTATGTAAATTTATTTAATAACATAGAAGTGGATATATATATATTTTTTAAATTTATTATTTATTTATCACAAATTTGTTATATTAATAATGAAAATATTATATTATTGATACATGATGATGTTTCATCTTTTTTTTTCCGGTAGATTTTTACTATTATTTAATATAGGTTATAGTATCCTCATTATATTGACTGATTATAACTTTTATTTAATATAATTTTTTATATTTTTAGTTTCACTTGAGGTAGTATGATACCATGTGTTCAATAATTCTTTCCATATAATGTGTATATAAATGAAAAATATGGTATAACATCTGGAAAAAATTGGTCCAAAATTTTATTAACAAAAGGTATAAATATATAAAGAATTACAATGTATTTTACAAAGATGGGAGTGATTCACCCCATGAAAATTATCAGACACCCATGATTAAAAATTATCAAGAGATATAAATTACCACATCATACTCATTTTAATGATCTTACTTTTCAAAAAATAATTTTCCCCTGATTAGATTCTCTATGTTTATATGAAACTATCAGATTGAGTTGATTAGTATGGTTAATAAAGTCAATCCAATAAGGTAGATGATTCCACAAAACATTCTTGGATCACACCTTTGGAACCATTATTTTAGTTTCAAAATAAGATTTTATCCATTCTAATTTCCATTAATGTAGAAAAACATTTTTTAGATTAAATAATGTCCGATAATTCAGTTTCATAGGTATCATG
The DNA here is from genome assembly GCA_963277665.1 of Viscum album. Taxonomy (NCBI): domain Eukaryota; kingdom Viridiplantae; phylum Streptophyta; class Magnoliopsida; order Santalales; family Viscaceae; genus Viscum; species Viscum album. Next base: position 1,658,755,917 of record OY728119.1, read on the forward strand.
AATTTCAATATAATGATAAAAACAAACATTGAAAAATACATGATGGGTTCATAAAATACCTATAAATCTTAAAGGTCATGATAAGTCAAAGGTCACGCCATTGAAATTTGTCTTTATGAAAGAATTTATCAACAAAATCTATCATTCAGATTTGGAAACATGTGGTTTCTTTGGAACACCCAAAAATCACTAAATCATCCAGATGTTTAGTTCACTAACACTATTATGAATTGAAACTATTTTCATCTATGTAGAAGAATGAACCTCCCTATCCATGGAATATGGACCATCGTGGATGGATTATGATTAATTTTCAAACAACTTCTCCGTGTGTTCCCTCCACACTATAGAAAATATGAATTCCACTACGGATTGAAAAATATGTTTCACTTATTCAATATGTATACTATTATTGATGAAGGCTAAGAGTAAATCTAATAGTTAGTGTCTATTTATAAAAACACCAAATAGATCACCTATATAATTCCATAATTTCTATGAATATTCAAAACTAGTGAAGAGGTGATATAAAATATATTTATCTATTAAGCATAAATGAAAAGCTGAAATGTTGTTTTTTCCAATCCTATTATGTTATTCATATATGGGAAAATTGGTATTTTGAAATTATTTTAAGAATACACAATATAGAGGGTTTTATGAAATGTTCCTCATATTTGGAGAATAGTAATGATAGAATAGTGGAGCTCTCAATTTCCACCCAATAATATTCATAAATGTTAAACATCCCATTATTATTGGGCTTCTATACCAATGTATCACTATCCACAAATAAGTTTCATGGTTTCAATTTTTTTTATTGTTTTACTCTTTTCATAGGGTGGCATGATTTGTTTCATTCAAATATTATATCTCAAACTTAATATTTGTTTTAATTTTTTTCTTTTATATGAGTGATTTTTTAGTAACGACAGAGGTTCATTTAATGAAATTTTCTATAGGAGGTTATACATTATTTTCCAATATATATTTTTAGCATAATTCTATATGAATAAATTATAGTTATTTACTATTTTGGTCATATTTATTATTTTTATGTGGATCTATGATTATTTATAACATAACCTACAATGGGTATGTTTGGGATAATTTCAAAAATGAGATATATGAGACCATTATATCATTGAACATGTATATAGTAGAGGGATTCATTTAATGTTACTTATTTTCCAAAAATAAGATAGATAAAACTATAATAGACATGTTCGGAGATTTATATTTAATGGTCATTATAATTCACCCTTGATGGCCTACTATTGACTTCCAGTAGGGTAGGAATGACCATTAAATATATATTTTATCATAAAATAATCATTTTATGCATGTAACTTCTTAATTATAAGTATCATGGGGTGTTCTTTCAAAAATAATTGTTTTGATAGGTCATGTACTCCAATGATTTGACGTAACTATTTTTAACAAGTCCAATAAGTTTCTGATGTCGCATCCATCACTCGTTGTGGGTAGAGGTGGAATGTGATTTTCATATTATAGTTTTATTTTTTATTGAGATATAATTTTATTATATAGAGATTCCCCCCACAAATATTAGGTTATTTTATAGTTTTATATATTATAAATACTAGTGAAGTGATTGAGGGACACATTTTTCAAGGAATACTGTTACTCGAGGTTATCTTAGATGGATTTTTATGAAACAATTGATTATTATATTATTATGTATATCATGAATGATATGCCAATAATGTTTCAACATAATTTTTAGGGGTTCATTACATTGATAGATTATTATTCATTCTGTATATATTTTTATTAATTTTGAACCATATTGGTAGGTGATGATACCACTAGGAAAAATAGTTGGGAGGATGTGTTGGGAAATATGATACGCGCTTAACAGAATAACATTCCTCCAACATGTTTTATGAGGTTTTTAACCATACATTTCTTTATAAAAGGAGAATAGTTTAGGGGGATCTTCTAGGGGGAATATTCATAAAATTGGAACATGATTAGGACAGAAGGTTTAATAATGTGGAGGTTTAATAATTATTTCATGGACAATGGCTGATATAAATTTTAGGGTAGAGGTTCATCACTTCTATTAAGACAAAATACTTATATTTGGTATAACTAGTGTGTAGGAAAAGGAATATTTATTAAGATTGTGATTAGTTTCCAAAGAAGTGATGATTTTTTATACAGATAGGTATCTTATACTAATTATGTAGTAGTAAATCCTAGCCTAAAGGTGGTTGTGTCATGATTAGACCTAGAATCAAGGGTGGGGCTAGAAGTCCCACCTTAGAGAATTATATGGGATATTTTTCTCTTATAGAATATTATAATAGGAAAAATTGTATACTTTTAGACGAAACAACATTATCAGAGTGGTATCCCAAAATATATTCAAATATTAAAGAGATAGAGAAGGGGCTTAGGGAATGGTTCGCTTCGGCAGATAAATTTAATGGGGTTTTATAAATTAAATGAATGATAATTGTAGAATATTCTTTTATTTCAATATATTTTTATACGCTACATCACAAAAATTTATAAATACTCAATTTATTAAAAAAAATTTAACATGGTTTTCAATATTTTTAATGACCATTGAAACACATTTAGATATGTAAAACCAGGGGAATGAAAGTTGTTTGAGATGAATCATCATGAATTGTGGTTTTAAGAATCTTTGTAATTTCAATATGTTAAAGATGAACTAGATTTATTTTATCCATGAGATGAGTTATTTAACTTTTAATGGATAATTCATAGATATATATCATTACTGGGTGCTGTTAATGTATAATTATTTAGTGACCTTCACTTACTGAGAGATTAATTTTCAAACATATATTGGAGTGTTGGGATTATACTAATGAAACTTACTATTTTTACATTATTATTCAGAATTATCACCCCCTAATTTCTCGTTTTTAGTGGGGATTGATGAGTAGATACAATAATGACCTTATATACTTATAGTAGATCAGTACCAAGATACATTCCTAAATTATGATTTTATCTTCCAATTGAATTATAATTCATGTAAATATTAATAAAGTATTTTTTGTGGAATCATTTACATGTACCTACTATTTTATGGTTCCAACAATGCATAGAGAGCTCATGGTCTCATTAAAACAACATAATAGGAATGGATTTAGTTTTTCAATCATGTTTTTTGGTGGGATTATAATTTTTTATGAAGGGTGATGGTAGGTAGAACATTTCCATGGATTACTTGAGGAAAATTAAATGTAATTTATGAATCAGTATAATCATCCACATATTAATGAAATATTTAATCTACTATGGAAAAAAAATGGGTATCCATGAATTAAAACTAATGATTGGATATTGTAAAATAATCCTAATTCCATTGGATATTGTATATACTAAATTTAGGATAATTTATGTGTTGTATGAGTTTCTCATGATGATGTTCAGTTAGAAAAATATATTAATTTTTATTATATAATTAATAAATATGGTATGATATATATATATATATATATATATATATTAATGTGTAGTTATGTTGGTATATTAAATTATGATATACTCCCAAATAATGTACTAGACATCTAAAAATATTATTGGGAATTCATGGAGAGAATTGTATTCATAAAAACCTCCAAAACAATCACTTCATGATCAGAGAGTTTTATCTCGTAGGGAATGTGATACTTATTGTTTGTATTATTGTGGATATCCAGATGGTTTGAGATTTTATTTATTTGGAGTGAAACAATAATGATTTAATGATTATATATTTTAGGACTGACTAGATACTATAGGATATTCATATATTACTACTCATGATTTCCATCCATGATGATGGACTAGACCAAGAATTGTTTGATGATTGATGGGTATCATCATTGTGAGAGATCCTTCTGGGATATGAATGGTATATTGATGTTTGTGATTATTTTAACCTTATCAAATTTGGGAAAGGAGTATAACATATATTAAATTTCATCTCCAATTAGGATTCCTGAATTTAAGCCACATGATGGATGATTAGTTTCTTCTGGGTCCTACTAGATTACGACACATCTGTAAAACTACCTAACTAATGATTTAGAGTTATTATTTATTGTTAATAATTTGAGGTATCAGAATTACTACCTCTTATTTTTGAATGGTTTTGACATTACCAACATAATATATTTTGTGTTATGTGTGTCAGGACACTAGAAGAATGTTTGGGGAAGGTAGTGATGAATACAACATGAAATGTGGGATGGTAACTTTTTTGTTGAATGGAGTTACTTAAAACATTGTAGAGGGTTAGTTTGGTGGTCTTTCTACATCATGGTTTTATTGTGGCATAGATCTATTTTTGAAAGGCTTAATATTGGCTATTTTTTTGTTAGGATGTATATGGATCCTAATTTTAATGTCAATATTGGATATAGATTTTAGGTCCCACCCTAGGAAAATGAAACATAATAAAGGTGATAGATAAGATCCTTAGTAAGGGTAAACAAAAAATATTAATAATCATAATATGAGTGTAAGGGTATTAGAAAATGGGAATAAAATTTGATGATCATACCTTCCATATAAAATATTATTTAAATGATTCATAGAATAAATATTGTAATTTCATAATACAATAATCATAAGGGAATCATGTGAATAAGCCATGGTATCATAACATAATTTTAAGGCATAATATTTTAGTAGACACATAATAATTTAAAATAATTTTTATAGTATTCAAGGATTAATTAAAATTCCATATTATTGGAATGGGTTCACTCCAAAAACAATCATAGAAGTACATTTTCACTCTATACACCATCTTAGTATACCAATTAATCTAATGAACCAGGTTTACTCCCCATTCCAGCCCTGTATTGTTGAAATAGGTTCAATTCCCATTATACCCTTGTATTACTGGACCAAGTCCAATTCCTGTTCCAAACTTATATTACAAAACTAAATTCACTCTTAATTCTATACCTAGGTTTCTAAATAGTGTTCACCGCTCTTTCCTTCCCTGTATTACTGAACAAAATTCACCACTAATTCCTTCAATTGATTGGAGAATTGAGTTCACTTCTTGTTCTATCCATATATTACGAAACCCGAATTACATCATATTCGAACACTATCGTACTCATGAGATAAAAATCATTAACCATTGGAATGGAGGGAGATTTAGGTCCCACACATCACATAATGAAATCACACATACATATTACTCAATATAGTAAAACATTTATCATAACATGACTATTATGAATAGAGTGTAATCATAATCATCATATAATAACTAATCCAGTGAAATGGGTATCATAAAAATTTAGTCATATCCTAACCAATAGAAAATAGATAGGTTTCATAATCATTTTATCCTATTATAACCCATTAATGGAAGTAGGTTTCATTAGAACATATCGTTTTATAACCTATTGAAGGGAAAAAGGTTTCATAATTATCAAGCCATAAAAATATAAACCATTCAGAGAACTAAAATAAATGGTATCCATGGACCATATCTATATTATTGAATAATCAAAACCCAAGTATTTATTATTAAATATAAAAGTATTTTTAAATATCACATAGAAGATACATTTTATTTGAAAATAAATTTAAAAAATATATAACATTTTTAAAATCCTCTTCTTTGAAGGAAACTTTGAAAACATTTAATGCAATCATAAAAAAAGTTATTTAGAAAATCTATTTAGGAATATATCCTATATTCCTAATAAATTCATGTTTAAAGAATTAAACCTTTTTAAAAACATTTTAGATTACAATAACCTTTAAAACTTTTAAAATAATATTTAATTCATTTTAAAAACCTTTTAATATGAAAATATATAAAAGTAGTTGGAAAACATTTTGATAAACATTTTCAAGAAAAGTAACAAAATAAGATTGAAAAAATATTGAAAATAATTTTTCTTGAATACTTATAAAATAATCAAGAAAACATTTAATGGAATTTTTAAACATAAAATATTTTTTAATACATTTTATAAAACATGCTTTTTTAGAGAATAAAATTTCTAACCTAAAGTAGAAATAAATTTTCTATTTTCATAAAATCATTTTCTTAATTATATTATGTTCCCTATAGTTTAAAATTATAATAATAAATGATGATATCATGTATAACCATATTAGAACAAAATAAGTGATTGTTTTTGAGATATGGATTGTAATATTTAATTAATTTAAGCATAAGTGTAAATAATCTAGATAAATGATGAGATTGTAGCACTAAATGATAACCGCATTGGTGACATGGACCGATTATTTACATGAGATAATAATATTACATGATGATTAAAATATCATGAAATAAGGATAATCATGTTACAATATGTCAAAGGGATTCATATACATATTTTAGAAGAATATGGTTTCCAATCATGGTTTGTGTCTGAGAGAAGGAAAATTTATGCAAACCAACTTTACCAATTTGGTAACTTTTGAAACATAAAACCCATGACCAGGATATCATAAAATGAATATGTAAATACCCATTAATTTATATTTGTCATATAATTAATTCATTGGAATTATTTAAACCACATTATAAAAATGAGTGATGAACATGGAATGTATCTCCCAGATAATAAAATGATTGATGAAAAAACACATAACATAAGTTGTGAAACTATTCATACGCATTAAAAACTACATTTTAATAAATATAATTTGATTATAAATTTAATATAGATTAATATTACTATATAAAATTCCATATATTATTAAATTTTTACTTTATGTTACACATTTATTAGAGACCCCATGTTAAGTTAACATTTCGTGTAATTATCACATTGTTTATCATACATGTTTTACATGGTATTATTGATCCTATTCAATTGATCAGATATAATTATTTAAATAATATATAACAATATTTATAATTCTTATATATTCATTATATAAGTATTTTAAATAGTATTTAATATATTGATATACAGAATAGATTACACCGTTCACTGAGATGGTAGACCATACGTACACGTGAATATTATATCTATTTTATTTCCGTATTTAATGATATCTAGATGATATATATATATATATAATATTATTCCATTTAACTATTATATTATTTATATCATATATATCAACTAAACCCATACTTAATACATTAAATGTAAAGTGTGAATGAATAACATTACATTGTGGAGACGGTAGTCCACACTTCCAAATATGATGTTATCATATTTAAAAAAATGGATAACATGAAGGTATGTGTTATTTGTTAATTATTTAAGAGAAAATACATAAAAAATATCATATATATCATTTGAAAATATATTTTCCATGATAATTCCCAACCATGAAATGGGGTAAAGGAAACAATTACAACATCATCTCGTGAGGTGGTGAATCTCTGTATATAATAACAATAAGTTCATTACCATTTATATTTATGCATGCATATGTGTTAGTTCAAAACATATATTAAAAACATCAATAGATATTTAGGATACCTATTTTATTATATAATCATGTAATAATTATATTTTAGGTGGTGGATAATGAATATAAAACAGAAGAGCATCAACAATGAGGTTACCACTTCTTTTGGTAACTCCTCCTGGTTTTCACAAAAGATATTTCTTCGTGTGATTTAGTACTAATGGGATGATTCTTGGTAAAAGGATGAAATTCTTATATGATCTTTGTGAATTTTTTTCTGATAAAAAATGGTTTGATATGTCTGAGGAATTGAGGGGGTGATTTCCCATTTATAATGGATGAGCATTGACATTTTTGTAAATATAAAAGGTTAGAACTATAGAGCGATATCCCTTACATCATGGGAATACAATAAATAAATAAATATGATAAAATATGGGACTTGGTGTAAATTTTGACATCAAATGTAAATGGGACATGTGTCTAGGGTATTGTTCCTTTCAATATTTTCTTTTAATCATTATGTATAGTAATTTTTACCTTAATCGATGTAACAAAATTACATAAATTCACAAATATTTTTCATAAAAACTAATTTGATCATATTATAAATTAAAATTTATTCGGATTACATACATTGAATAAATTTTTTCAAATTATAATAACATAACTAGAAGAAATAAATTTAAAACTAATCTCACCGGCAAGTAGTGATAGCTGGTTTTTAAAAAAAATGTTTGACAGATTGGAATGGTTTGATATCCAATTTCAATGTGAAATTGGTTAAAATGAACTAAATTTGATAAATGTATGTAATATTGATATAATTTAAATTAAATACAAAATAAAACAGAACTTTAATATATAAATAAATTAGATGAAAAAAAAAATTTGAACTAAAATTCTATATTTATCATTATTTATCAAAATATGGAAGTTATTCGAAAGAAATTCACCCCAAGTAAATTAATATATATTGTTTTTAAAAAATAATTGTATTTATTCTAATAGAAATTATAAAATTTTCCAAATTTATATTTAATACTCTTACTATATTAAAAGATGGTAAAATTAATTATTATAAAAATACCACTTTTATTCATATATTTTGAATTATTATTATATTATGAATATAAAATATATAGGATATGTGTTAATTTTTTTATTGAATATATAATATTTATATTTAACTGAAAAAATTTATCAAAGTCAGTTTTCTTAATTTATTGAGTTAAATTATTATTATATATAGAAAAACAGTTAGCTTAAAAAAGGAATTATTTTCCAATAGTTCATATATTAAGTTTTAACTAATGGATAACCAGAGGGATATTTTATGTACATTTTTAAATAAAGTTTTCACACTTTAGTTAAAATTATTAAAAAATTCCATTCTAATGATGAAGGGGTAGAAATAATAATATTTTAAAAATAATATTATTTCACATTGTAGTTTGGTAAAACTATGTATTTCCTGCAATGTATGCTATCAAAGGAGCTCATAATTATGTGTAACACAATGAAAAATAGTGTTTTTTACCAAAACATATTCTAAGTGGATCATTTAGTGAATGATTAACTTGGTGTTACATATAATATAATACAAACATAGCGATTTCATATAAAAAATGTTATATTCATTGTTGCGTGAAAATAAAAATATCAGAAATATTATATTAATTACTAAAAATATTAAGAAAATCTCAGTGTGTTTCAATATGTCCATCTAAGGTTTCTAATGATCAATCAATGTAGCACCACATTTCATCCTCCTATATAACACTGGAAAAATCAAGAAGAGTCTAAAACCAATGTTATATCATTAAATAATTTATTATAAAAAAACCAAAATAATTAATTTGATAATTCAAATTGGATGCCTATATCTCAATACAAAACCAATAAACCTAATTCATAATGTGTATCCAGAACTGTCAAGGTTTTTTATAAGAATATACCTAACCAGAAAATTCAAAAAAACCACCCAAAAAAATTAATTTAAAGCATTAAGAGATTCCTAAATTCATTGTAGTGACATACCTCAACGAGATGACATGTGGTGAAGTGGGTACAACCACTATGGATGGATTTATCCATGACAGAAAAACAACCAAAACCAGTTCAGTAAATCCTTCCATGCTTGGGTGGAAATAGATAATGAACAACAAATTGAAACCCCCAAAAATAAGAAATGATTATAGAAAAACACAATAAATGGAAGGTGGAGAAAGTTATTACCTTCCAATGTCATTTATTCACACCCAAAATAAGCATGGTATATAAATAATATTGTGATAGGATAGTGGACAATATGGGAGACCTTGTACGACTCCTACTATCCCATGAAAGGAAATACAAGGGGCCCTACTTTGTCCCTTTTAAAAAAGGGACCATTTAATTTAAAAAACATGTAACTGTTACATTTCATGAAAAATATTCATAAAAATGTAACAAATAAAATTATTTATTCATTAGGGAAGGCCCCAGATCTTTCACATCATGAATTCTTTAGCATAATCCCTTGAAACTATTACACGTCATGTAAATGATACTTGGTGTTTAAAACTAGAAGCAGTTGTTTAAGGCTTCCTGGAAACATGTTTGTCTTCTAGTTGTCACATGAACCTCCGGTATATCCACTGAAACATAAAAAACAGATGAAGACACCACAACCAAAAATTGATACCTTATAACCCTGTTTCGGTTTTCGGTTCAAAATATTACTCATCCAAAAATAGAGGAAATTAATTTTTTATCTCTAATTTTAACTAACCCCAAAACATGGGATGTTATAACCTCCAATCCTTAAAATTCCACATCCTTGAAATGCTGTGGGGAAATAAAGAATTTTTTTTACATGGGTCATTAATTCCAACATAGATAGCTATGTTGTGTCTCTAAATTCCCAATGTGCTTCCAAGTGAAGCCCAGAACATGCATTATATAATCTGATAAACATCAATGCAACAACAAATTTTTTGAATGATACACCAAGAAAGAGCTCATCTAAGACCATATAAGATAAGAAAATATCACCCCATCATCACTTTATTTGACTGACATATGCTGGTCCCCAATGTAGGTTCAAAATTTCAATGGACAATCTCAAGCCATGGTATGTCCACCATCAAAATTACATATAAAAGAATATACCTAGATCTCGAACGATTCATTTTTTCCAAGAACACTCAATGAATCTCAAAACCAGATCCCATTAAAATCTAATAGTTCATCAATCCCATACCAATTCTGTTGTCCTTTCACAACACACACACTAATGAAAACCATGATCAAATACTCATGGATTCTCAAAAGCAATTATGGGGTCAACACCTATGCTCCAACTCTACCCATTTCTCTATTCACTCCTATACCTACAAGTCATTGAGGAATCCAACATTACATGGTATCACTTATCATCTAATAAATCCAATGGCTACCCCATTATTGGTCTTAATGTCTCACTAACCCTCTCACTTGAGGGTCACCAATCAAAAACTTATTCCTCCCTCCTCAACATAATAAAATACTTGTCGTTGTACCAGAAAAATGACTTCAAAACATAACAGGCCATGCCACATCCATCCTCAAACTCAATAACATTCATAACTAAAATATTTCTTATACCTGAGAATTAAAAAAAAAATTCCCATCTACCATTCATGATCCAACGAAATGGTGCCAATGGAAAACACCAAAATCCAATTAATAAAATGAGTTTCTCTACCACTAAATGAAAAATGGTGTAATAAGAACCATCTATCTTACATTATATTGACTCCCATGTACCATGTATGTATTTTTCATTTTTAAACCACAAAATGGAATTTTAGTTTCTAGTTTTAGAGGTGACACTCTCTAAGTTTACTCATAAAAATATCATTAAATGGAATTATCTCCTATAAATAGGATTACAATAAAATTACAATGATTTATATCTATATCTCACATAAATCCACACTCCCAACAACATAATTCAATTGAATTTTACCAACTCCTGACACCATGTATCCAGACACTGTGTATCCATTCCCAACCATGGGTGAACTACCTCCTGGAACCCAATTTATTTCTAACATCTCCTTACAAAAGATGGAAATTCCTCATTTTATCACAAAACCTAACATCATATCCCATGGAATTTATTAAAAACATTGGTACTCACCTTGCATATTTCTAGTCATAAATTTAGTATTTAAACAGTACCCTGAGTGACAGAAACATACATTTAGCTCATAATTAATACTATAGGGAGTCATATGCTACTAAAGCAATGTAGATCATTCTACATTTAATGTCATTCCAAACAAGTTAGTACCTCGCTCACGACACATATTCAATATTGGGAACCTCTCTTGTTCCATGATTAATTTCACGACTGCTAGTCAACTAGCATTGTTACAATCACAAGTGTTTACCTACTCTCTAATGATATTTTCGACACCGGAAACATTGGTCAATAGGGTCATGCACATGAGGATTTATACCCATTGAAGCTAGTATTGAAACACATGAAACTGGAATTCATTATTAGAAACCAAATACATAACCATTCCATTTGCAGAATCGAAGCACTACCCAGAATCAGTCTTAAAAAGAGTGTATAAAACATATCATTACTTAAAATGGAATATGAAAACCCATTATATCCTCCCTCACATAGATTTCCCTTGATCATGTAGAATGATGAACTACAATTTTTTGAGTCAAAAATAAGGGCCTATAAGTCTCCAAACTAGCCCTATCAATCATGTCACATAATAGGATCACTAGGTATAACCACTCTCCCAAATGATGAAAACAATCTAAGGTAAATATATCATATACCTAAAAGGGTGAAAAATATCAATAATTTTTCCAATTGGTCCTCGATCCTTCCCAAGAATCCTTGTAAAATAATTCCCCTAGAGGTGATGATACAAATGTAAAATAGATACTGAACTAACAGTCATTGTTCATCCGTATATAGGAATACCCCCTCAAGTTATAGTTCAAAAGATACATCCAAGTACCTCTCTTCATTATAATTAACGATCCCACTAGATAAATACAAATGAAGATTAGTTAATATAATTTCATTACAATAAATATAATAAATCATTTATTGACACATTAAATAACCGAACATAAGAAACAACACCCTATTATGGGTCCAACATATGTCATCGCATTCCCAATTGACCTAATAGAGTCACTATACCTTTTATTCATGAGAAGTAATTCATTATCCTCACCATAAAATGTGTCATTGTATATCCACATCACTATCCAATAGAATGAAATATATATATAAAAGTTAGAAAATTTGAGTAGATTTCCACCAAAAACATATACAAGAAAACACCATTTAGGTTTTTATTGAAACATTAAATAGTTTTCCTCTATTATCAGTAATATTAACACACTAGAAGGCCTATAAAAATTGAATCCTACATTCCAAATATGATGTTTGAGATCCTTTTTTCTTTCATCTATTGAGTGTAAAAATCAATTACTAACCTCTTTCTAATGGGACAGGAGTTGAAAATCCATCAATGGCCTATCACAAATTGGATGATATCCATTAATTTATAATTCATCATAACAACCAAAAATAATGTATATCACTCAATGTGAATGTCATATAAAACTATAAAATCATAGATCTTAACAACAATCTCATAAACTGAGTAACCTAGAGTGTTTATCAGAACAATTGTTCTCAATTAACCTGTGTGAAACCAATCACAGATTACAAAAAACTCACAATTCTCATTTCTAACATATACCAAATAGTAATGTGACTAGAATAAACCCTTTTATAATACAAATTTGTATTATCCCGACCTGTATTCTCCTAAAATGGTTCTCCTATCTAGTTTTTCACAATTAATCAAGTGTACCTTACCATATAGTAGAATCCACTGACATGTTGTGAGAGACTAGTGTAGGATAGTGGAGAGACAATGAACTCCTATCATAGTAAAAATAGTTTAAATATCTAGATATCATCCAAGAAGTAAATAAAAAAAGGGTTGATTTAGTAACTAAATTGTTATAGAATATTCTTCAATAATAAATTAAATACAGTAACGCTCAAACATAAATGTCACACATACAACATTGATCACCAATTAGTCCAACCATATATGTAGGAGTACATAATGGAAATTGAAATAAATTTAAATTTGAATCCTACTAACTCATAGGAGAACAACATACTAGATCACCAAATATATATGTGAGTAATCCTTCTATATTTATCCCAATACATGGCCTATACTGTGCCTGAAACCAAGTGATTTCATACTCAAGTACCCCAAGGTAACGGTGTCCCATGTAGGGTCTGAGTATATAACATTGAAGGGAACCACCAAAATCCTATGGTACTTAAATGATAATATAATGTTTATGTAAAAGTTATCTTTTAACCTGGATAAAATTTTAATATATAAGTAATAACTACTGAGAATAATCAAAAATACATATCGTACAAGGCATGTCAAAGTAGTCTAATCATCGTGACCAAGACACAACTGAAGATAACGAATGAAATAAATCACGTGAAACCACAATCAATCCCTAGGTTTGTAATCGTAGATAAGAGGGTAATGTTCCAACATGTATATCTATATTTATATGTGTATATATATTTCAATAAATATATGTACACACAAATATGTATATAACTATTTATGTTGATCTAAATAACACAACAAAAATATTTGGTCCATAGGTCCATAATCTCAATCATCTGGACCACCTGTAATATGGTCGTGGAGTTAGATGTCATACGACTAATGTCATGTATAATTAAGTCAATATATGGGCCTATAATCCCAATAAACAACACATGCATCAGTTATAACTAGATATATTTCTAATAAATCTATGACACCATAGGTGGATACATGTACCACAACTTGGTTCACTCTTACTTGCCTGAAATAACAATACTGATGGATTATAGGTAATGAATATTGATATAATGTAAATAGCCTAGCACAAGATGTCATGAGACTCATTCTATTTCAATTCAATCCCTTTTCTGAGCACATAGCCCCGCTATTTAGTTGGTCATGAAATTTCAATTATGATAATATATAAGGGTATGAAACATAATTGATCTATGAGAAATGATCTATAGATCCAAGTAAATTCGTTGAATACATTCTTATATAAACATCTCTACCACCCCATCCCTAGGACGTCCCTCAAAGTGATGTAGTTATTGTGTGTCTACCCCACCCTAGAAAAAACCTCAGCAATTGATCAATGTGAGTCTGATCATCCATCAATTACAACAGTTAGGATCACCATGTCCACCACCATGATCATATAATTGATTAGGGAGATCATAGTCACCCCCTCATTCAGGAGAGAATAATCATCCATGAGTATCATCTATAAGGATGTTGTTACTATATATCATAATCCTAGGACTCCATTCCCAAGTCAAGATGATCATAGTCATCCCAGAACACATTGGATTAAATAATCACCCATGAGTGTTATTAATATGAATTTCATGCCTGTATATCCGAATAAAGGGATGCAAAACCAAATTGAAGAAACCATAATCCCTGATATTAAAACATAACATAAGGAGAGTGAATCCATCATCATGAAAGAGTGAATTATGGAGATAGGAATAATACTCATGGATAGAAAATCAAATAGGGAATTATCATCCCTATGGATAGAAAATCAGGGACTGAGAAATCAGCCTCATTAAATATCAAGGGATATAAAAAAAATCCATGTATAAACATATCAGTAGTTTTATCCTAGTAATCATATCAATGTATTCCAATAAATAAAATTTTTGTATAAAATTTGTATTCCATGTAGTAAATATAGAAATCCTCAATAATGAGGCTCAACCACCAGATCCTAGGAAGAATGTTTGGTGAAAAAAAGGATAAATCATGTAATGTCAAACAAATAATCCACTAACTAGGAAACTACTCTGGTAATCAAATTTTCGTTATCATTAAATAATTAAATGAAAAAAATAGTCAGGGTGGATGAATACCTAAACCCACCACTAATTCTGTAGTCACATAGACTAAAAGTTCATGATAGATTCTAAGATGGAAACTACTACCATCTCTACCCAAACCCAAGTCATACAAGCATAGGGTTGGTCAAACAGAGGGGCACATACTGGATCAATCATTCCGAAATAACTGAAGAGGAATTCATCTAGGGATCCCTAATGTAGTATATAAAAATGGAATATTTCTTGTTATCCTAAGGAAATGAATAAGTAGAGTCATCCCATAGTGGATCCTTGGAAATGGTCATAGTATCATTATGGGGGGATGAAGCTAGCTCACTAGGAATGTTAGTGTCCTTGAGAACTAATATAGTATAATATATAAATTTAATTTTATAAAAATTTATCTAAACGAATTTAATAATCGTGATTTTTACTCAGGGGTGAGACTGAGCATACAAATAATATAATAAACCTGTATAAAGTATAAATTATATGGTTTAATAAACCACCTACCTATAAGAATCATAAACAATTTATAGACAACTCTTAGCCACTCTATCCATGATCACTAATGTTTGAGCCAAGATTCACTAGAATCCAATCTCCTACCTAACATTGTATTGATAAAGAAGAGTCTAAAAACATCAGTTACCTCAATAAAAAATTAACATAAAAAATACTAAATGGAATAACATGTGATGTATCAAAAGAATCATATCACTCGATTAAAAACTACTAAACCATGTTTAGAAGGTATATCAAGCACCCCAAGGCCATTATTGAGAAATTCCATGAACAACGGAGTCAAAAAAACCACTAAAAAAATTAATATAATGAATTTAATGTTGATAAAATAATTTTTACGATATAACATGAACAAATAAAAAATGGAGAACTATAGATGGACTCTTTGGAAAGCCTGCTCTTAGGAATAAATAAATGGACAACTCAAATGGTTGATTCAACCATGCTCCTGTGGGAACATATTAAGAACACTAAATGGAAACTCAAAAAATTGGAATCCATGGGATAATAACATCATTAAAATATGAATGGGGAATATATTACCATACAAAACCATTTAATCATACCTAGAACTACCTTGATCATTGTGGAATAGAGAGAGAGAGGATTTGGGGTCAGTCAATAGCCATCACAACCCTCCTTTTGTCATATAAAAGAAAAAGTGGAATTCCCACTTTTCATATATTTTTTTAAAAATTGTGGAACTCATATTACATGTCATATAATTGGTACACATCGTGTAATAATTTCAGGACATGTAACAAATATAAACCATGTATTCATATAGATAAGACCCTAAGATTCCACATTTTGAATCCACCACCTACACCCAAAAAACCAACTAAAAACTGTGTAAATGATTGACATCATGTAAAGTTAGTAATAATAGTTTTTAGAATCCCAATTGCATATTCCTCCTTCAATGTTCTTATAAACCCCTAAGAAATCAATCAAAAAATAAACCAATATTCATAAATTTAAATAATTATAAACCCTTTCTAGTTTTTTGGTTTAAAATACATCTCATCCATCAATGGAGAAAAATCAATTTTTTCTCAACAATGCAACAATATCCAAAAAATGAAATATAATACCAAACATTAGATTGTTGAATTCTAGAACATAAATTAATGAATGATTTTTTCTGATATTTTATTTTTTTCATGATGAAGGAAAATATGTATTATTGATTGGTGAGTGTGATTATCATATTGGTATCCATATAGTCATAGATGGTGGGTGTCCATATAGACATAGAGTAGTTTTATGATGTTTTCACATTCCCACTAGTACAAAACATATTTACTACATCCATATTTTTTACATCGATTATAAATAACCGATGTGAAATGCTAAAAAATTGATTTATTACATCGGTTATATTATAACCAATATAAAAAATGAATCACATTGATTTATCACATCAATTATAAAATAATAGATGTGGTAAATCAAGTATCGGGATTTAACACATTTGTTGTTTTATAACTGACCTGATAAATCCAATTTATTACTTCGATTATAAAAAACAATGTTAAAATGAAACCGTTGTAAATTTATAAATTCCTTTATTATATTAGCACTATTATAAATCATATTATCACATTGGTTGCTAAATAACCGATGTGAAAAATATTTTACTTTTTTTATGAAGTCCCATTTTGTGTTATTCTTATATATTTTACTTTCGGGTGACAACGATTATGTCTCTCTTGCACGGAAACACTTCAATATATTCTTCGATATCGTGGCATCTAAACTCATTTTGAAATATTCATTAATAATATTTTTATTGGATCATCTATCTAATCAACTTGAAACACTTAAGTAAGCTTTACATACTTCTATTTTATCCATTCACGGATTCTCAAATTCTTATTTTTCAATTCCATTGTGTATTTCACTTTTTCTTGATGAAAGTGGTTTTTTATCATGATATTGTTTTCTCTTTGGTTGTTCGCAGCTGCCCTAAATCTATATATTCTATAAAACTCATTTTTTGATTTCATTTTCACTATTTTTTGTTTATTAAATTAACATATAGATATAAATTATTATTTTTATTAATTATTTCCCATTTTAATTATCAAGATAATAGATTAAGTATTTATTCTATTTCCAATAATTATGGTGACATATCTTTTTTATGTGGTTATCAAGATGTTTGAGGTGAATAAAGGGGTTAATACTGCCTCATTTTAATGAAAATAGTCAATTTTAATTCATTAAAAAAGATATTTTATCTGGGTTTATTATAATATTTAAATTTATGGATTTATGAGGGTTTTCAGTATATTATATATCACTATATAAGAGGTTTTCATAGTTGAAAATATTGTAATTTTTAAACATAAGAATGCAATTCATATATTTTCTACAACGTAGTGCTCAATCATGTTAACTGGTCGGTTGACTATGTACCCTCAGTTATGCATCTCCATATGAAAAAGGTTATTGAATAATATTGAGGGTGAAAGAAATATAGTTTGGAGGAAAAAAAGTATTGAAAATTGTTGCAATGAAAGAGGTAATATAATAGATGAGTATAGCGAATAAGAAAAATAATATGAATAATTTAATAAGAATTCAATGATGAGATAGGAAAAGGGAAATAAATCGCTATAAAAATCATATAATGGTATTAACATATGAATGTAACTAACTGATGTACTAAAATTAATATAGGTAAAAGAAAAGAGGACTCAAATAAAGACTCCAAAGACCATAATGGTTAACCCTGTGTTGGTCCGATGTTCAAGATCCATCCCATCTATCAGGTTATAAATCATTGGTCATTTGTGGATGCCCTAAATCAATGTTTTGTCCTTTTTTCGTCATCTCTTTCAATATTAATTGTTGAAGGTGGTTTATTATTGTGATATTTAATTATCATTGGTATCCTAGAAATTTTATTCAATGATGTTTTCCCTTTAGTTACATACCTTCTTTTCAATTAGTATTTACAAGAGAAAAAATAAAATATGGATTATCATTTATATATGAATTCCATGTCACCCAATATACATTTCTTATGTATATGAATGTGTTATAAATGGATGAGATGATCATTGGGATAATATACGGCACTTGTACATCTTGATGATAAAGTCATTAGAACTTCTTATGCAAAAGGGATATTTGCACCACCTTCCCAAGAAAATCTAGGTTCCTCTCAAGGAATGTACATAAGACCTTTTTCCACAATACCATTTTCCACAAAAAACTCAATAAGATTTTTAAAACCCATTAATATAACAATAAAAATTACATGAAATAAATAAAATATTTCAATTCAACACAATCCTAAGACACTTTAGGTAAATATTTTATATAATTATCATAAAAATAAGGTAAATAAAAATCATGCTTTGATGGGTAAATAATACATCACAGTAGTGGATGGTGTTTTTTAATTTAGTGGGATTCAATCTTATTTCTCCAAAACAATATCATTATATTTTTCATATAAGAATATATCTATTTTATATTTCAAAATTGTGTTACTTTCAAATTATGGAATATTACATTTTAATATAAAACTGTATTATCTAATTATATTTTATTTTTAAAATTATTTCCATTCATATATTTTGATGATTTATCATATACATTTAATCTTAGTTTCCATTATTATATAAAAATTTTAATTATATTTTTCAAATACAAATATTTTTTTTATATTTTAAAGTTGTGTTACTTTCAATTTATGAAAACTTTCGTATAAATATAAAAATAAATTATCTTAAAAAGATATATATTTGATAATTTTTATACCTAAAAATGAGTTGAAATTGAATTATGGCACATAAAATTAGTGATGAATATGAGGAAGGAGTTGATGCTTTTTTGTAATTTTCTAAACAAAAATGTTCCGAACAACGACACATTTTTCTATCCATTCCTGAAGTGTTTAAATATGAAGAAGTTGAAAAATTGAGAAGAACTATCAACTGAGAATCTATATGGTGATGTTGAAAAACCATTGTATACTGGTTATATGGATTTTACAGTTTTATCATCAGTGATTATATTGATTAAACTAATGGTGAATCATAGATGGAGTGATAAGTGTTTTACAGAGTTGCTAAAATTTTTGAAAGACATACTTCTTAAAGAAAATGATCTTACAAATTCACATTATAAGGCCAAGAAAATACTATTTTCCATGGGATTGGGGTAAAAGAAAATACATGCATGTCTAAATGACTGTATGATATAAAGGAAGTAATATGGATTTACATCAAAGTGTCCTAAATGTGGGAGATCAGGGTATATGTTGAATGGAAAATCACATTATAATATATAGATTACAGAAATCCCTTACAAGGTATTTTTTATCTTCCTATAAAACCTTGTTTTATAATATTATTTTCTAATTAACATGATGAAAAATGAATATGATGGCATACTGATAAGTGGATACGCAATTAAAAATACATAATTCAGTAGATAATCCATAGTGGAAGAAAATTGATGAGCAGTATCCTACATTCAATAATGTAGTTATAAATCATTGACTTGGGTGGTGAACTGATGAAATGAATCCATATAGAATCCTCATTAGCACACATAGTTCATGGCCTATTTTATTATTAATTTACAACATATCTCTAGAATTTTATATGTATCGTAAATATGTCATGTGGAGTTTAAAGATATCTAGACCAAAGAAAAATGGAAATGATATTTATTTTTTCTTATAACCACTAATTGATTATTTGAAACACCAATGAGAGGATGGTATTAAGGTGTACTATTCTTATAAAATTGAATATTTTCAACTTCATATAATGATTTCTTTCACTATAAATTATATCCTAGAGTATGAAAAATTTTCTAGATACAATGTTATTGTGTATGAAGAGTATAGAACTTGTAAACAACAAACATTATATTGTCAATTTCATTATTGGAGGGAAGCACTAAACAAGGTCCAAGAATTGGTTTTTCCTATGGATCACTCTCATAGAAGATTATAAAAGGAATTAATGGCTCACATAAACTTGATATTGCTCCAAAACCTTTATCCACTGATGAGTATTTTTAGAGGGTGAAAAAATATGATGTGACATTGGTAAAGATACATAAATTTGGTAATGATAGTCATATTTGGAAGAAATAGTTAATATTTTGGGAGCTACCATATTTTAGACATCCTAAATTAAAACATAACATTAATTTCATTCATGTGAAGAAGAAGATATAAGACAGTTTTATTGGAACATTCTTAGATATTAATGAAATGACTAAATATGGGTTGGATAAAATATTAGGCTTAATATCAATGGGAATATGTTTGCAGTTAGCTCCCACTCCTGATGGAAGATAAAAATTTCCTCCCTCGACTTATCATATATTATTCAAGAGGGAGAAAAGGATATTTTCTTATTTTATTCATGATATCAATGTGCCATAGGGTTATTCTTAAAATGTAAATTTTTTTTGTATATATGAAGGATTTGAAGTTGACATGTATGAAATCTCATTATTTTCATGTCATGAGGAAACAAATTATACCAATTTCATTGCATGAAATATTGATATTTGTGTCAGAAAGACTATCATTAAGGTGTTTTATTTTTTAAATTCAATTTTAAGTAAGGTATTGATCTGGATACTTTGAGAATTTTTAAATATGAAGAAATTGATATAATTTTTCAATTGGAAATGTATTTTCCTCCATCATTTTTTGATATAATGATCCATTTAATGTTTTATATTATTCGAGAAATAAAGCATTATGGAAAAGTACATCTACATTGGATGTATCCTTTTGAATGGTATATAATGATATTGAAGGGGAATGTTAAGAACCCATATCGGCTTGAAGCCTCCATTGTTGAAAAGTATATTTTTGATGATGTTTCATAGTTTTTTAGGAGATACTTGTCTATGGAGGAGCACATTGGGTTGCCTCTATCTCTCCATGAACAAGTTACGAATGAGGGAAAGGGTATTCATGGATATAGATTCAATTTTTTTTTGGTGAAATGATAAATAAGGTATATTTATAAATATTGAATAAAATGGATGATTCTCAACCATATATAACATTTCATATTAATGAGTTAAAATAATGTCATCCAATAAAGAATGAAATGTGGTTTTTGAATGAGCATAAATAAATTTTTTTCCATGGTTTAAAAAGATCATGCTTGGTAGATTATATGAATCAGAGAAATTAAAATGGTAAATGGGTGATCCATATTTAAATGTGATAACATGGTCTGGTTATGACATTAATGGTTATATATTTTAAACGAAAGCTCAAGAAAACAAAAGTGCAGTTCTGAATAATGGTGTATTAGTCTATGTAAAAGAAATTAATTTTTTGAGTTATAAAGAAAAAACCTCATTTCTACATCCATTGAATATTATAAATTCATATAAGAAATATGAGAGTTTGATTACATTAAAATGAATATTACATTGTTTAACTGCAAATGGTTTATTTGTACCAATAGTGTCAGACAAGATGAATTTGGAATGACACTGGTTAATATGAATAGATTGGAATACAAAACTTTTTTTATAATTGAAACACATGAAAAATAAATTTTCTATGTTCTTTATCAATTTTGTGTGAGGTATTATACTGTTTTACATGGGAAAAACAATATTTTGGTTATGATCAACTTGTTGAAGATGCTGATTTTTTTGAGATCCCTACATCTATTGAAAGATTAAAAAATAATAATGATGAGTATGTTTTATACATGAGTTGTTCCATAAGGAACGATCATGACGAAAGAATTTAGTAAAACAATCCATTAGAACATTTTTAATATTATAGTAAAAATATGCTTATTTCTCATATAATTTTAATAATTTCATGAAATGTTTGATATTGTATTTTTTTCTTTATAAATAAATGTATTAAAATGAATAATTAGAATGTTTTTATTATTTTAGTTTTGTTATTGTATTTAACCATTATTACAATTACGTAACATATATATTTAATGATTTTGTTGAATGAAAATTATTTTTAATATAAATGTTAAAAAATATTGTTTTTTGTTTAAAAATATTTTTTTATTTGGTTTTACCATTTTTAATATTCCTACACCAATTTGGGATTTTTTTTTCATTAATATGCATGACATTTAACATATCATTATGATTATTGGAATTTTAGTTAACTATAAAAAATATGAATAAAAATTTGTTAAGTTTTAGTTTACATTTTTGTTTTATAATTTTCCATTTTTTGTTTACTTTATTATTATAATATTTGAATTTGTAAATTTTGTGCCGTAAATGATTATTTATTTGATTTGAAGGAAAATGGTATATCAATCAGTTGATCAACCATAAACTTATGAAGATGAGATTCATTGTCATACCTCTAGGGAGGAACATCCAAATGCTCCTCTTGATGTTCCCCAATCTTCTTCATGTTTTCCCATAATGGAAAAGAAGAGTTCAAGGGTTGTTAAAACCAACAATACACATTTACTAAAATTATCACTTGATCATAGTCAGGACAATAGGATAGTTCTATACATTGATGATAATTATGCTCCAAGGGTTCTTAATGAAAAATAATTCATGATTTTTGTATCAACTCAAGTTAAAAACAATGTCACCATTTTGTTAATTAATTGGAGATGTGTTTATAAAACAAAGACCACTCAGTTGTGGGAGACCATTTTGGTAAGATCATTTTCTATTGATTGAATAATCTTGAAATGTTTATTGTATAAAATGTTTTCCATATTCTTTGTTAGATGAGATTTGATATATATGACACTGGAGGATTCAGAAGGAAATGTTTATCGATGGCTGCTAGGAGATATAGGTATTTCAAATCAACCCTCACATCTGATTTCATTTTTGGGGATAGGAAAAATGAAATTCAATGTCATGTATATAATTTTATAGATGAAGAAAAAATGAAATAATTTTTCAAAAGTAAGAGACAAAAAGAATGTTTGGTAAGTGTCATGTAAGAATTTAGAAGTTTTCTTATATTAAAGTTCTTATTGACGACTAATTTATTATTTATAATTATTAATATATAGGAATAAAGTTGAGATCATCAGACGATCCAATCCGAAAGCATATACCCTCACAACTTATCTTAGTGATGGTAAACATTATTGGAAGAACAAATGATAGAAGAAAATTTTTAAAGACATAGAGACGAGTCTTCTAGGTCTGGAGATGTTTCCACTCAATCCCCTCCATCCCCTCCATATAGAAAAGAAAAATGGAAGAGGGATTGGATGAGACAAAATTGGAAATATATTATAGAATAATTGAGGGTCGTAGACAAGAGGATTCTAATTCATTTATTTTATTTATTGAAGTCAATTCAATTAAATAAATATATAGAATCATAATATAATTTTTCAAATAATTCATTCAATATTCTCTTAAGGATCATAACATGTATGGGGTATTTAATGTTTGCGGGTCGCATGATATATTATCTACTACACTGGGAAATCCCAAAAGTCTGGTTCATCTACGAGGATACTCGATGGGTATATCAATAAGAAAAATGTAACCACATTCTTCAGTATCTACTATGGAGTATTTATATAAAAAAATAAAATATTAGGAGGCTAAAGTTCACAATATAATTACATAGTGTTAGATGTTTCCTTAAGTTCAGAGGTATAAAACATATATATCGCAATTCTTTAATTATCATTTAACATAATAATCCCAAATGTTAAATTTTCTTTTATATCAGTTACCATTTGATGTTAGGTGTTTTTTTCCATGGGAGAAAACACTTTATTGGATTTGCTCTATTTTTGGCGATGTGCGAGGAAATTTTAAGAACATTTTGGAAATCTATGTTTTTATTTCTTAACCTTTGTTTATATTATAATTACTTTTAAATATATTTAATTCATTTTATTTTCTAACAGGGAATGGCCCTTCTTTACAAGACAAAAAGAAATATAGTGCCAAGATAAAATATGTAAATGTAAAAGAGAATATCAATTTACGACTATTAAATTTTTAATGTTTTACATAAAAATGATATTTTGAATTGGAAAAATCATTTAAACCAAAATTTTATAAAAAATACTTTGTCATTGAATATGGATATTATATTTTACAATTTATGTATGAAGAAATTAAAATATCAATAGTAACATTGTTAGACCATGTTAGATTTCCTTATAAATTATTCCTAAATATTTCATATGTTTATTCATTATGCACACTGACTACTTTATTCTTATTTTATTTCTATTTGATTAACCTCAAACTTATAGTGAAAAATATATAAAACACTTACAATTGGAATGGTCAAATTATTTTACAGGTTTGATTAGATTTTAGTTTCTTTTCAGTGAATTTTTTAATTTTGAATGTTTTAATTATAAATGTGTATTTGGTAGTTGGTTTGGTTGGATTTAGGTTTTTTGTTAATATTGTAATTTTCTAATGTTGTAAA
This sequence comes from Viscum album, assembly GCA_963277665.1. Taxonomy (NCBI): domain Eukaryota; kingdom Viridiplantae; phylum Streptophyta; class Magnoliopsida; order Santalales; family Viscaceae; genus Viscum; species Viscum album. The sequence goes on from OY728119.1 coordinate 1,658,781,233, forward strand.
TGTGAATGTGTTATTTTTATAATGTTTTTCTCTTGTTTTTGGTCTATTTATACTAGTTTGTCATCTGGTTTCTTGTCTAGTTTTATAACATTGTGTCACTTTGGGGTTCTCTACTTTTATTCACCAAGTTGGGGCATTATTTTCTAATTTTATTTATATACTTCAAAAAACTAAATTAGGTAATATTTAAGAACTATTACCCTTTATTGGGAATATATGACCTTTTTCTAAATTATTAAAATTTCAACTAGTTTGAAATATTAATTTTATGTCTAGATATCACTAGTTGAGGGTGAATGAGGGGGATATCCTTGTGGCCACATTTTATTGTATGTATGGGATCTTTATGTTTTTGGTCATGAAATTTTGGATTTCTAATTCCCAAAATTATTCTATATTACTCATTAAATACTTGTTTCATAAGATCTTATATTAGTTTTTGGTCATGTTCATTGAGGAAATCCTTGTTTACTAGTGGTCATAGGATAAGCTTATTTAGTATTTTAGCTTTACATACACAAGAATTGATAACAATAAATCTAAGGAATTTTTTCCATGTTTAAATTCTAGATATCAAAGGTTCAGTTTCATGGTTATATGGTGTCATAATAGGGAGTGACACTGAATTTATTGTTGAATTTTGTACAATTTCTTGGTTAGAACCCAATACTAGTTCCTATGTTGATAAATTACCATGACTCACACCTCCTCAAAAATAGGATCATATAGCTATATGAATTTAATAGTGCTAGCTAAATGCAATGTTAAATACCATATTTTTCCTCACTAGAAAAAGGGATATTAAGGTGGACCTTTAACATTGGGTTTTTATTACTATTAAATGGGGTATTTAATAGCCATATTAAAGGGGGAACTTTATCCTCAGTTGTAAAAAACTGATGATAAATCCCTAAACCCCTTTATCTACACTAGAAAAGCCACTAAAAATGGGTTTTCCTTTATTATTTCTTCTAAAAAAGTGTTGATAATGGTGGACATTATCATGGCTAAAAAAAATCCGAAAAGGAAACCATTTATCGATATTGTTTTCTAGAACTGATAAATTTTATTTTTGAAAGAAAATGTATTTAATTAAAAATAATATTATGGTATAATAATATATAAATATATTTATGTAGATATAAATACTATATATATATTTTAAATATTTTCTAGATAAGGATATAAATGAATTTACACTTAATATATAATATATTTTATAAAAATGGATAATACAATAAGTAAAAAATATTATTAATCAATATTTTTCAAATTATTATCATGTAATTGTCATTAAATAATAGTTGAACAAAAAAATAATTCAATGAACTAATTAATGGTCCTAGATTATATTAAAATAGTAGATGAATAAGAAATGGACATAAATTTTCATTTGAGTGTCTACATGGGCTTTACAACATATCAAATTGAATACTACATTGATCATTATTCACAGGTGGTTGGGATAATCCTCAGTCTAGTTTTTTCAAGGTCAAAATAGGAGGAGGACTCCAAAATTGAGTATGAAGATGTGGAATCCCAATTTTTTAACATTAGATTGAATTTCAACATTGTTTTAGAGGGTATTATCATCTTTTTCAGTGGGTAATGAATTTATTCCCATGATTTATATTCATTTTGACAATATGGATTTTAAATATTATAATTTTTCACAATTTAATTTTTTATAAAATTCGATATATGCATATTTTGACATATTTAATTATAATAATTCACATTATTAATACATATATCAACATATTTTGTAAAAATTTATTTGTAAATAAATAAAATAAATATTCATTATTCATTTTATTTAACGTAAAAAATTATAAATTTTGTTAACCTTATTCAATTTCACTAATAATTATATGATTTTTTACAAGTAATATTTATAAATACATATAAGTGAGTATTAATAAATGTATACCTATTTATATTTTATTATAGTATATGTAAATGATTATTATATATAATATATTTCAATATATATATTTCTTTATATCACATGAAAAAAACAAACATATTTTTTATAAATGTATTTAAAAATAAATAAATAAATATATTAATAATACATATGTATACATATAAACATAAATAGAATTAAATTGATGAAAAAAATGGTGTAGTGGTAATGGAATTCAAACATAAAAGGAGAGGTGCCGAATTTAAATCCAGGTGTACGTATGTGTATATAAAATTCTACAAGATTTTTTAAAGGGGTGGGGGGAGAAAAGCACTAATATGGGGTGGATCACTGTTTAAGGGGTAATGGAAGTGCCAATAATGGGTTATGACTCTTATATGTTTGAAAAAATAAAATTTTACCCCATTAATATATATTTTTATCACGGATAAAGGGGGTTCTTTTTTAATGCTAAAAAAGAACTGTTAAAAGATCTTTTTAACTATAATTTTTTCAAGTACTATTAAATCACTGCCTATACAATTTTTTGTGAATTCGACAATTTATAAGAGCTATTAAAGTCCCTTTACCAGTGCTATTAAAATCTAGTTTTGCTGTGGTTTCATAGTATATATTCATAGGATCTTGTTTGATTTATCATTGATTGTGGCCCTATAGATAGCCTTGACGACTATGGACAGGAGATTTCTATAGACTGTTCAATGACTAAGAGTATTTAACAACATGATGGATTAGTTGACTAGTGCTCAAGTTCTTCATTAGCCAAAGGCATGAGTGATTTTTGAGGTGTTCTATGATTCCTTCCATATCATTGAAGGTGATTATTATTTTATTAGTTAAGAGATGTTACATATTATGGTTTAAAGATGTTACATTAATATAAGTTCAACTAATCCAAAAAACATATCATGTATGATAGGGTGGTTATTCACTACAACATCGATAACATTACAACATAATTAAATACTACATGGAATTTATAGACCATAAAATATTTTTTTCCCTTAGTGGTATTTGAATAATTATATTAGATGTGGATGGATTTTCATAAAGTCTAGGAATTAATTATCTCCATCATCTCAATAATGGGACTGGAAATTGGTGGTATTATTAGTATAAATTAACGAGGAGATGTTTTTTAGAAATCTTTTTATTCTTGTATTGTAATTTGGAAGCTCATACTGATGCATCTTGATATAGGGAAAAGTGGTTTTAGAGGTTCCCTCATTATATGAATGGATCATCATATTGGATATATTTGGTGTAGGAGTCCTCGTTTGGTGACTAAGTGGTAGAGGTGATGTGAAAGAAATCTCTTCATAGTTTTACTCTGAAGGGATTGTTGATGGATGTTGAACATTTGGTTTTTTATGGGAGGATTTTGGATCCATTATATGAGAAAGACAAGGTTATCTATGAGATACAAAGAATCATAGTAGTATTATAAATTTGTGTTTATATGATTTATCATTCCTTAAGGGTTCTGTTTTTTAGGTGTAAATTGTAGTGGCTAGTGGCAGAGTTTGTATCATAATTCCTTGTATGTCATTAGATGAAGGCAAAGAATCCTATTCATGGTTTTTTTCTAAAAAAAATTGAATATTAACATGTTGAAATCGTTCTATTTCTCTGTGTATTTTATATCCCCTTTAGAATGATTATAGGAAGGGTTTCACTTGATTTGGGTGATCTGGGATCAGTTAAATAAGTCACAATATATTTTTTTATCGATTATGGATTTGGGTGTTGTGGAGGTCTTAGTGAGGTTGTTTGTGTATTAGGTTGTGTATATTCATGGGGTATAGATTTTAGTATCCCATGTTTTTCTAGGTATATTATTTTTTAATTTTTTTTAACCTATTGAAGCCATTTGTATTTTTTTCTTGAACAATTGCGGTCAATCCATAGTCTGGACTGGGTTGTTTAGGGATTAATAAAGAAGAATGGTAGTAGAGTGTAGAGGATTATGAATCCTGGATCCTATGTCTAAGACGTAACATAAAACTCTATTTCATTATGATCCATATTATATGATAGGGTCTTGGTAAGAGAATATTCTAAGATACAAACTTTTTAGGCATAACAACTGCATGGAAGATGTTTGTGACATTGCACATGAGGGGTTTTGACATGAAGAGGATGGATGTGGATAATGGGACTCATATGGGTATTTGGTTAGTTCTTCCAAATCATGTACCCTGTGGTGTGGAGAAATGTTTCTTCATAGCCTACATAACAATTTTTGGGTTTTATGGTGTGGTGTATCATGCTGAACTATAATCTATTTACATGATTTATTTGATCTGACATGTCATTATAGCCACAATATTTAGATGTAGTTTTACAAGGAATGATGTGATGTGGTCTCTTTCACCCCGTCATTGTCCTACCCATGTCATCATATTCTATGGTGTGGTATGGGAGGTTATGACTTTTGATTTTAATTTTCAATCTATATCAAAATACCTGAACCTCTCTGAGAACTATTTTCTCTGATCTCATCCCTAAAACCCTATGTTCTTATAAAGGTTTTCAATGAAATTTTACTCCACTTTTGGTTGGATTCCACCCCAATTATCTAAAGATCTATATGCGTTGATCCATGAATTATTTCACTGGCTTCTGAGATTACCTTTCAAACCATAAAAAAATATTTTGGATCATACTTTTTCATACTTACTGCTTAAAGGGATAATGAACCAAAATATACCATGGATGTCGATATTTCCCCACATCTTGTCAACTTTTGAGGTGGGTGGTCTAAAATAATTCCCCATTTTCTATATAAATCATTGTAATATATGAAATAAGTGATATTGTTTCATCAAGACATGTGTTCACCTTACCTAAATAGATATTAAACAACATCGATGATAGTTATTGTGAATTTACCTCCCATTGATCCTATAAAATGCATCATCATTGTGACTAGACCTGCATCCACCCATGATGTGTGCCTACCCTCATGGGAAAAATGTTTCTGAACTATTTGAAAATATGTAATTGTATTAACTATGTAAGTGGTTTATCTAGTGAATTGAGTTTTTTCCAAACACAGTAATTGGTTAATTGAATTAAATAAGAACGAGGTTTTCTATATTGGTTTTTAAACAATTATGACTATAATTAATATTGCATCAATGGGTAAGATGATGAAATATGATAATGAAATAGTTATCTAATGATCCATGTGTTTCCATGATTTATATGATGAAATTATTAAATAAATTACATTCACCCAATTCTGTGAAAATTTTTATATAAGGGGTTTAAAACCGGTTGTGCTAAAATGCCTATAGAAAGGATGTATACCTAGTTATACAGGATCCCTTATATAAAGAGATTATTCCTAATTATGGTGAAATATTTGTACAAAGTTATTTCTACTAGACATATTGTAATGATTATATAGCTCTAACAAGTTCTCAAATGCCGATATTTAGGGGGCTATACCCTAGGTGGTTTATGGCCATGGTTAGCATGGTTCTGTGTCATGGTCATAGATATCTAGAATCTTGCTAAATAAAGCCTAGAAGAACTATGATATCCACCAAGAACATGAGGACATGTAGGTTTATTCCATGATAATTATTTTTTTATTAAATTTAATACACATATTATTTGTTTATTTGTGGAACTATTAATGTAGAAATTTTTTTATACACCTTTTGATGGTGGCCTACATCGTTGTAATCAAACCCAGTTCGAGATTATATTTGGTAACCCAAAAGAATTCATGGATACAAGTATGGATGTGTGAAAAGGACCATGTATTGAATGATTCCTTTGCAAATTGGTTATTTCATAGAGATGTAACTGACATGGGGTTTGGCACTAAGGTTTCACGGTCTACATAGTATTTTATTTTTAGGAATTTCATCATGTCATTTAGTTTCATTATGCCTATCACCACGTGATTATATTATTATTATATTTCTAATTTTTTTCCTTTATCATGATATCATTTCTTTTTTATTATTTACATTATTTATACAATAATTTAACTATATAATTGAGGCTATAATATCCCCACTATATTCCATACACAATTATATCTAGTATATTGGATCTAGAATATGGGGAGGTACCACAAAGGTCACATAGCCTACTCATCTCGATCACACGATGTAGCATCGGGTCCGGGATATTATAAAGTGATATCAAAATAGGTTTATTTTATGTAACATTTATATTTGGGAAATTCATAATGGAGAATAAGATGATTTGGGAGCATAGTAATAAGCTTACGTATAGTAATAGCTTCACCATGTGTAGGGGAACATGAGTTCCCATGGATGGGATTTTTGTTCATACCATTAACTTATTATAGTACTGATATTATTTCACCTTGGGTGATTTACATGTTGTGTTATTTTTTGTTTGTTGATATTTTAATCGTTGGTTATTATACCATGAGATGATTATGAATGCATCAAGAGAGAAATTTCGGGATATATATTTTAACATGAATTATTCATGATATAAAAAATTCATTCTCATGTGATATATCTCATATGAACATTAAAAATAACAACATTATTATAATTGATAGTATGAAATGAATAAAATAATTATTTTATCCCAATTCAATTGTCAAGTACCCTGTAGAAGAATGTTGAACTACTGGTTCTCTACCATATTCACCTGGTGTGGTTGATATTTTTTTATAACATATCTTATATAGTGTAAATTAAACCATAGTAAAGAAAATTCCTTATCATCATCCTCAAATTAACCACCAGAAGTTTGGTCAACAACACACTCTTCATAAAGTTGAGATAAAAATTCCTTTATCTCAAGAGAATCGAATGGATGAACAACATCATGACTACTTTTTAAGGGTTATATGATCCATATAAATGGAGATTATTCAGACTATTTAATTGATTTATGAACTGATGAAAGTGATCCAACTAAACGGGTCACCTTTGTTTACTAGGGAGGGAGGCCCCCTAGAAGCTATGTTCTGGATCGAAATAGTCATGATGATCTATGATAACCTAGAGATGGTCAGAAATATGAGCATGAGCCTCACTTATTACATGTTATGAGGATCAACCAAGTGTTTTTAAGACTATGTAACGTACACTGAGAAGTACAAGGGGTAATCATGTTAATAATTCAAGAAAAATTTCATAAACCACATATATTCAAATAAATTGAAGGATAAAAGTGAATGAGATTTAATCTACTTGATATATGATTGAATTTTAATGATTGACTATGTTGGATGCTTCCCTGACTTATATCATTTTTCCATATCCTTGGAATCTTATGAAATTTACAATGTTAAACAATTCCAGGAAGGGATTTTCTATGAGAAATTGACATAGGTGAATGCATTCCAGAAAATTAGCTACATAGATGTTATAAATTAGGATATCACCATGAAGGGGAACCTAGAAGAGGGACCAAGTGTTTGTAAGGAAGTTTCATCTAGGAGAACTAGGATATCTTACGTTATAAGTAGGTTTTACAAATATAATGGTTATCCCTTTGAAATTATTGGTAAGGACAATAAGGGGAGTGTATATGTACCTCAAAATAAAGGCATTAGGGAGTTATGTTAGTGTGGAAAGGTTGTCCACAGGTTCCCACAGTGTCTGCACCCCATTATGGACTTTCATTTTTTCAATAGTATGGTTCACCAAAAGATGTTTTTAGGTTATTATTGTGGAACATTGTTGGTAGTGGATCAGGATAAGAACTAGAGTCTGAAAGGTACTCATCAATCCCCTAAGAAAACATGTAGTTTTAATATCAGTGCATGTTTTGGATAAGTTAGGGGATATGGTACCCCAATACAAGAGTGGAAGTATCAACTAGAGGTAATAGTATAGGGGATTCATAATACGGACTGGGATATAGGGGTGGATCAGCTTCACACAATAGAGTCTACTATGATTAGTTTGGATGAAGGACCTTTTACCATTAGAAGTATGATTCTTGTATCCACAACCACTGCATTTTTTTACACAAGAGTATCACATACTATTTTATCTTTGCAATTTTAAAAGGTATTGAGTAAGATTTTGGAGGTTCTTGATGATGTTATGACCATTAATACACCATTTAGAATATTATTAAGGGATATTATATGCTACAAAGGTTATTCTCATGAATTTTGTGACTACCATTTCCTTTCGAAACTATTTGTTTTATAAATGAAAGGATTCAATTTGATTTTTGGTATAAATTATATAGTTCTATATCTATCTCATATTGATAGTTATCAATGGTGTTTTACCTTTATATCTCCTAAATAGGGAATCTATATCCCTTAGGGATATTTGTATCTTTATAAAGGTCATGGGGGCCAATTCAATATAGATTGGATTATCGCAAAGCTCATATGACAAGCATTATTTTAGGTTATTACATATTATAGAAGGATAATTTTACTCCAGTGGTGAATTTTTTTAGGTAATTTTTTTAAACAGTGATTTGGATCACCAAAATGGTGGGAGATCGAATTTATGATTGAGTTGTTGTTGGGAGTTGAGCCAGTTTCTTTCCTTCCATATAGAATGAAACCACTAGAGCTTCATGATTTGAATGTTTTGTTGTAATATCTAGAATATGTGAGATTCATTAAGTGAAGTACTTATATTTTGGTTCCTCCAATGATTTTTTCCGGAAGTTGTGTGGTATATTTGACTTATTGGTGGATTATCATAGGTTAAACCAGATGATATCCTAGGACTGGTATCACATTTCTTGCACTAATAATATCTTCAATCAGCCGAGAGGTGACAGAAAGTTATCCATGATTTTCTTAAGGTAAAGGTATAATTAATTTAGTGTGAGACCATAAAGAATTTCTAGGAATAAATTTAATATAAGTTATAATATGTATGAGTTCGTGGTAATGTCATTCAGTCTGAAAAACGAAGCTAAAGTATTCATAGACTTGATGAGTTGGATCTTTCATCTATCCCAGGATCATTTTGTTATAGTTTTTTTTTCAATGAAAACATGGTGTCCTCTTATTATATAGAATATAAGTTCCCACACAATCAAATATTCCTGACTATACAAAGATATCAATGACGTTACACCAAGCTACCTAAATTTAATTTCACGATTGATAGTGAACACATCATGAGACATGTTATTTCACAGGCTTGAGTAGTAGTGGACCTAGGTGTTGTTGTGTCCATGGTATCTTGGGTGTGACCCAATATTGTTTTTTTCAAAATTCATTTTGGGCTAGGTCTATTAGCCTATTATATATGTTTCACCCAATATTTTTTTTATTTGGCAGTATCGATGTCCAGGACGAAATTAAAATGTTATGTATTGTTTTCTAAGATTCTTTTGAGAGATATTTCTTATATATGAATATCAATATGACCTCAACACTAATAATAACTATTTATATATCTCAATAATTAATACAGTATGTACTGTGATACATATTATGTTTACTTGAACCAATACAAATGTGAGAGGATCGAGTGGTTTTTTAAGAATCTATACTAATGAGACAACAAGGGACTTATTAAGATAATCTTGATTTGGAGTTAGTTTCTGTGGTACCTTCCCTAATATACTGAAGACTCTATCTATTGGTGAGAGTATTCCAGTATAAATAGACTAAAATATCCTAAAGTATATTTTCTTTTAACAATACAAGACCATTTGAAATAGTATGTGGTATATGTTTCTATAGTCCTTAGAAATTAAGTTGGACTACTAACCATGACAGTGAAATGTCATTGCCGATAACTTTAAATGTAATAACAATATATAGTTAGAACAAGAGTTTTATGACTAGATTCATATAATTTAACTCTTTTCAAATAGTCATATAGACGTTCATGAGTCCCAAAGATGAATAGATTTTACATGTCCATATTTATACCCATGGATATTGACTGGATTAAGATGGAGAAATTATCATATATATAGGGTGTATCATTGAGGTATATCTTATAAGGTGTGTTTCCACAATCCAGATAGTACCTTGGTTGCGATTATGTTAATCATATCCATGGGCATAAAAGGGTTCCTAAAGTCTTGTCTGAGAAGGTTATGAAGTATTTCCATGCTTCCAAATGGGTGGTATAACCATGTCTCACAAATATGTATCATGATATCTATAGAAAATATCGGTGTCTAATAATAAAGAAAGAGATAGAGGTATTCATTGTGAGACGTTTCACATGGATATAGGTGAAGGCTGAGCATCAGAAGCCTATTGGGTTGTTTAATCCTTTACCCTTTCTATAATTTAAATTAGATGATGTCTAAAGGGATTTAACAATGTTATTACCAGTCAAACCTCACAAGAAATATGAATTATGGGTGATTGTAAATTTACTGGTGAATGTATCCCACTACATTCGTATAATGGAGACTATCAAAATTGATTATCTGGGTTATTTCTTCATGTGGGATATATTTCATCTATAAGGGCTTCAGATACATATCATTTCAAATCAAGAACCTAGTTTCATTTCAATGTTATGAAATGGCCTTTTGAAAGAACTTGGAATGAAAGTTATTTTTGGCAGAACCAATTATCCTCAGACTGATAGAAAATTTAAGTGAATGATTTATATTCATAAGGGAATGATTCGATCCATAGTTTTGGAATTTTTTGGTCCTTAATATTATTTTCAAGAACTCATGGAGTTCTCATTGAATACCAATTTTCATGAATTGATCCAAATTTCCCATTATAAGGGTTTGGATGAAAGACTGTAGTGTTCACCTCTATGATGGTTAGAGGAAGGTGGGTTTTTGTGCGTCAGAACTATACTCATACATAAGACATATATAAGGAATCATTTGATATGAAATTTGTTGGAATATATGAAAATTTATAAAAAAACCATAAAGTAACCATCAGATATACCCTCTAGTGTTTGAGGTTGGTGATCATGTTTTCCATCAGGTATTTCCAACGCTGGGGAAAAACCATATCTGGATGAAAGGGAACACACCACCCTTGATTTTTGTCCATTCATGATATAGTAATACATTAGTCCATTAGAATATGATTCATCCATTCCATAATTCTAAGAAACCATTCATAATGTGTTTCACATATCAGAGCTTCCGATAAGTTATCTTAAACCCACTCACATGAAATACATTGATAACATTGAGATGGATGTTGATCGAAATACTGAGGTGTATCTGATAATTATCATGAACTGTTGTGATAATAATCTCTAAGCTAATACAATATATATTGTGTGATGGTAGTGGTATCATAGGTACGTGTAAAAGGATACATTGGAGAGGGAGTTTGATATGTAGACATAGTGGCCATATATGTTCATTGTCACCCATCTTGATATATTAATGAACAACTCATTTAATAACTATTATGTGGTGGGGAGGAAATAAGATTCTATCTTTTTCTTAGTACACATATCTTTTTGTTTTTTAAAACCTCATTGAGATTTTTTTTGGATTGAACTTGTGTTGCTCATCCCTAGTCTAGATGGGGTTGTTCACAAAGTAATCATGAAGAAGGGGAGTTGAGTATATAGGATTTTGTGTCATTAAGACTTTGGCTATGGTGCAATACTTACCTCTACAGCTTGAAGATATTAACTATAGTATAGGGTCTTGGGAGGAAGAGAACTTAAGCTAATTCCTATTATGGAATAGCTCTATCATTGAGGAAGGATTTTTCTTAGTAGTCAAGGGGATATAATGTGAATAAGATAATAGTCGTAAAAGGATCTTGGGTGGGATTTGGTCAGTTTTTTCAAATTTGGTACCCCTAAAGAATAGATCAATGTATCCTTCTATCCAATATCTTGTGTTTTATTCTCAATGATGTGTTTTATTAAAATATATAATAGTAATTTGATAAATTTTATTATATATGTGACATGGACCTAGCTATGATCATATGGTGTGGTTTTCTAGGAAGCTTATGGCTTGGTCTTTTGTAAAACATCATAGTATTACCTATGTTAGAATATTATACGGTGTGGTATTGGATGATTCATTATGTACTTTTTTTATACAAGCTTCTACCAATTCTCAAAAACCACCAATCTATTTTTCACTATTCTCCCCTAATAAAACCCTATATACCCTAGAGATATTTTTTAAGTCTTTTGATTCCCATTTTGATCGTATCAAACCCATTCATTTTAGGAATCAATCCATGGTATTCCCAACCATTTAGAAATGACCCTTGAGAATCATATTAGTCCCAAAAGAAGGATATGTTGTATAATGGTTTTCTAGGACTAGATTTTAAATCGATAAGGAACCAAACAAAATATTGGACATCAAGACTTGTTTGTATCATATCCTATTTTTAGTTTGGTGGCATAGCCAATCCACAATATCTATTAAAATTATTCTAGTTTATAGAATAAATGTAAGCATACTAGAAATACATGTGAATTTAATAATTAAATGGATAACCTAGTTATTTTATAACAATTCTTATTCGTATATATCACATAGATCCTATAATAGCCATTGGGTTTGATATTGAATATACATACACCTGAGAGATGTGCCTACCCATGTGAACAAAAATGCCTTTTCTCATAATTGATAATCTAAACATGGATTTCAATAGTTTTTTTGGAAAGTGAATTATGTTGTTTCCTAAAATGTTAAATGGGTAATTACCTTAAATATTAATCAAATTATAGAAGAAGGGATTGTTAAATTTTTTATGATAACTGATGTTTGATCAATGGAATAAACAGCTGAAATGTGATAATGAAATGGAAATAAAACACAACATGTGTCAACATGATTGATATGTTGAAATGGTTATATAAATATATTTCACTTGGTTATACTGAAATAATTATATAGAGTGACTATTCCTTGTAATGTTGAAACTAATAATGAAAGGGATTGTTTCCATTTATGATGAAATACTTATATAATGGGATTTTGTATGGTTATGCTGGAATGCTTATATAAAGGGCACGTTTTGGACATATTATAATCATTAAAGGGATCTTCCTACTTCTCTAGTGATGATTTGTGATATCTTATACCTGGTGAGGGTTATGGTTGTGGTTATCATGGTCTCACAACATTCTCATATATATTCTTCATCTTGATGAAGTTCGTTTTCATTAAAATCTATGTTAATATTGAAATTGAGGTAGACTGGCTTATTTCAAGCATAATATTATTAAACAAACATTAGTAATTATATTTTTGATTTATCACATGAACTATTTACATAGAGTATATTTTAATAGACACTATTGGTGGGGGCCTACTAAGTTGTTCCATAATCATGTTCGAGCCTTCGTTTGATAAAAATATAGATTTTGGGATATGGTATGGATAAAGGAAATGCCCCTACATTGAATGATGCATTACTAGATGGGAATGAGCATGGATATGGGACCAACATTTTATTAATGACTAGAGTTTTGGTGTGTGTTTAGTGAATTATTTTTATGAATTTCAATACATCATTTAACTATATTATACATGTCACCACATGATTATATTATTATTTAATATTATTAGAACTATCATTTATCTCACTATAATTTATTTTTTATTATTTATGTTATTTATTTTGTTATTTTTACTCTATACCAAACATTATAACCTCTAAATTATATTCCCAACTCCCCCACTATTAATCAGTACCCTATAGCTTACATGGAGGTGTACCTGAGGACATATAGCAAATCGAGCATGGTCACATGAGGGAAAACTAGTCCAAGTAAATTAAATAAGGGGCCAATATATCTGATCAACATACCAATTTTACATTATTAACCTTTAGGGAATTCAATCATTCTTTTGGATCTATGTTTCACCATAGAGTATGCTTTTATTATCAGATAGATAAATAGATATAGTTTTCCCTCTAAACGTTGTTTTATATTTTTTTTTCTAAATATGTATTTGAGTTTGGAAGTCCAATGGTGAATAAACTATCGTATATGAGTTTATTTACAAAATAATGTCTCAATATATTATGGGAAAGGCCACATTTGATGTGTTTATAGAAAATATTTTCGATCCTCATTGTCTTGAATGATTTTTGGAAGGTAGAAGACCTTGGGTTGTATTTCATCATGAGAATGATAAGAAAATTTAATATGATCCATGTTATTATAAATTTGGTGTGATACAATAAAAAAATTATTAATATTGGAGGAGGTAACCTTTTAATTTGAGTTGGATGATCATGTATTCCATTATCATGGTAAATAGAGGCATGGTCGAGGGAATAATTTATCTCCTATGATTTTTATCCGTTATAGGATTTTTAGAATGCCTGTGAGGTAGAATATCAATTATTTATTCCTTATTATATTAATAAGATCCACAACATCTATCATGTATGCATATTCTTCAATATCCTCTTGAAATCCATCATATATTTGGTTGAGTATAGTTAGTTTTAGATGATTTTGCAACATTTTTAGAGAAGTTGATTGATAATCAATATTGATGAGAAAATTTTATTTTTGGTAGTTTTTTAATCTAGTTCATAATATGCTAAGGTTTAGTGGTTTTCAGGATTGTATATGAGAATAGAAGTTATAAAATGCATGCATTGTATCCTAATTTATTTAAATCATGGATTTATTTGGTTTTATAATGTTTTTATTGATGAATATTTCATTAAATCGCTTATAAGGATTAATGTTATGTTTAGTAAAAAAACATAATATCATTTTAGATGTATATTTTAGAGATTTATACAATAATGGAGAATATTGGTTTTCATTGTGGGTTCAATTTTGATTCATGATGATTATAATCATCTAGACTTTTTTTAAAGTATTTTTTGAGCGTCTCGACTCATTATGTTATGTGTTTTGTGTTTTTTTGGATATCAAGGGAATGTTTAATGGTGGTTGGTGGGATTTTTAACCAAATTATTATATATATATATATATATTTTAAATCACATACATTTTTGTTGTTCCATGGTGATCTTGATTAGATGTCTAATGATAGTGTGGCTGGATTGGTTTTGGTATATCATTTTGGATATCTAGTATAATGTGTTTTAGTATTTATTATGATTTTTTATAGAATTAGAGTTAGAACATAGAGTTCTAAATGCTGATTTTGTTTAATTTTTTATCATAGGTGTAACACTAGAGAAACAATTATAGTATGTAATCATTTCATTATTTTTAAGATATACCATATCCAGTAACATTATACATGACTGTGAATAAAAGCTTAATTCCATAATTTTTTTTAAAAAATTAAATAAATAATATTTTTTTCTAATTGATTTCGTTAAAATTATCTTACGGTTAATTTTTGTGATTTTTAAGAAATATCTCATTTTTGGGGGAATGGTTAAAAATAATGAATTGAAAAATAATACCACTTTAATGAATTATAATTATATAAGAATAAGATGAATGTTTTTAAAAAAGTTTGTTATATAATAAATAAATACTTATAAATTAATAAAAGTCATATGAAAATATAATATTGATCATGGAAATATATTATTGTTATTAGGTGAATCAAAGTAATTATTTTATTTGAATAAAAACTATTTTTTGTTCTTCAATATAAACTCTAGTTTTAAAATGTTCAATTAAATTTTGGTTTGGAATAAAATTAAAATAGGGCTCCTAGGATTTAGTATAATCCATTTAATTTCATTAGAATCAATATTATGTTGGTCATAGTAGAAATGGTTAGAGAGGGGGTGAACATCCTATTAAAAAATGGAATAAATAAAATTGAAAAAATCAGAATAATATTGAAATGATAATGTGATTAAATCAATATAGTCATAAATGATAAATTTCATTCATATCAACATGTAAATATAAATCTTTATTATGGTAATAATCATATTTGAATGTATAAAGATCAATTTTATTCAATATATACTTATCTAGATTGGATGATGCAATGTATAAATGTAACGAGTACAAAACAAGTTTGAAAAGGACTTCAACAATAGCACATGACGTGCTCCTATATATCGACCCCTATATTTGAGAAATATAACTTATTATAAATTACCTTTGTTTTTAATGGAGATAGTTAGAAACCAACTTTCATTTATTTTAAACTGGGATAGAAAGAAACAATAGGTAAAATGATGAATGATAAAATAGTGTTTTATTGTTGAAAATCATTACACATTCTTCTATACTACTCTAAAATGATAGAAAATTTGGAGATATATATAAAATGATATAAAAAATGAACTAGCCACTAAGATTTTCAATAAATAAATTCTCAATGATATGAGTCTTTGATATTTAGAGAACATTGGTATAGATTCATCGTTGAAGTATTCCAATTCCACTTTTATAGTGTGGTGAGATCCAACCCTCCTTATGAATTTATTTATAGGATATGTTTCTATTTTGGATGATTGTGTTTGATATTGGGTATTAAAGAGATTTGTAGATACTATTTCTATCATTATAAATTCAACCTCATACTAGATGTCATGTTTGCACCATATACTTGCTATCCTTTATGAGGGAGCCGGTGGACCACCGAGAAAATACTACTACTAGAAAAACCCCAATAGTATACTGGTAAACCTACATCGACTGGTTATTGGAGTCCTAGAGTATTATAGTTAAATAATATTGAAATGTAATTCAATATGTTATAGATGAATATAATATGAATAATCATGTGAAAAAAGTAAATAAAAATATATTCAATATATTGAATATATAAACTGAATTTTCATAGAAACAAATAAGCATCACCACCTTAGAAACAAAAATATTCACCCCCATTAACTCAAACGTATCTCCTAAAATGTGATAAAAAATGAATAACATTGTGAGGAAAAATTTATAGGGGAAAAATTTATTTGGGTGAAGTAAATATTGTTTAAAAAATTAGATAAAATTGAAATCAATTGAAAAAGAAATTGTTTTTGAAATATATAAGAAAAATAAAAATAGATGATACCTATAAAGAGATAAATTTGATTTAAAAATAATATAATGATGAAAATTATAAATAAAATTTGTTTAAAAAGATAAAATCACATATTTTACAGAATTATATAAGATAAAGAGATAAAATTGATAATTAAAATAGTTTTTGGAGAGAATAAAAAATTTTATAAGTCAAAAATATTTTCCCATTATATATCAGCTAATAACTTTATAGAAAAGGATAATGGAAAGATCCACCAAAATTGGATCCTACTATTGTGATATTAAAGATACAAAGTTTTGATATGTCATATCATGGTTTGAAAATAACCTCTTTAATGAGAATACAGTAAATTATATGAAAATTATTTTTAGTGGAATATCCCTACATGATTTTAATCAAATGAACATATTAATACCAATATTTTGGGACTATAAGTGTCAACTAATAAATTACTTAGTGATTATTTTTTTTCGTTTGACTATGATTTTATAATAAATAATTGGGATTCCAATCATGTTTTGATTTTTGAATATGATTAAACAAATATGAAATTTTTTGTAAGTTCTATATATAGTGTTTCTATAATTACATTTATTAATTAAATTCACATATTTTCATCTATATCTGAAAATATATATTTTGAGAAACACTTTTACAAAATTAGTTTTTTTCAATGATCATTAATTATTTTAAAATGTAAAATAATGATTATTTGTTTTAACACTTTTATATACAATGATCATATTAATAGTCTATTATCCATTACTAAATTTATAAAAATATATTTTATGATATATAATGCTTATTTTTGAATGTTAAATATTTGATGAATACTGTAATTTCAAAACTAAAATATATATTTTATTTTTAAGGAAGATAATTTTTAATATAAATATTATTTTCTAGTTAATAATATATTTATATTTTTTACTAATTTCTTTTTATAATGAATCTAGATTATGAAAACCATTTCTAAGTTGATCAATAGCATGTTATAGGTATTTATAATTAGTCTAACATAAGGAAGAAGAATTTTTGGTAAAAGAGGAATAATTGGAATGAGAACTAGATAAAGAAATAAGAGAACTAACTGCATTACATTCCATGAGATGTGACATCTGGAATTATGAACATGATTTATATGATGAGGATGAATCAATTCAACTTCAATATTAAGATATTTCATACCTTTCAAATTATATTTTAAAAATTTCTTGTACATTAGAAATTATACTTTAATTTCACCCTTTGGGTTAAATTGATAGAATTTCACAAATGGAAGATCAATTTGACATTTTTATTTTAAATTTCATGACGATTTCATTTTAATTAAAGAAATTCACATTCATGAAATGTTAGTCAATTATTCATTCTTCACCAGTGTAACATTTAACACAATCATCACATTTAATTATATTAATGTGTAGGTACTTATTTTTACCATAGATTACATTCCATCTTTTACCTTTTATCATATCATGTATTTTTTTACATAATTCTGTATAAAATTATTTCTTCAACCACTATGTTTTTTATATCATTTCCTTATTGGATATCCATCACCTTGGAAGACCACAAACTAGCTAAAATATATTTGATTTTATCCATGATTGATTATGTAGAAAAATCAATACTGCGTGATTTATACTATTGAAAATTTCCCCAATGATAGAAAACATACTACATATGGATTCATTTGGACACAAAAAAATGATTCAAAATATTACATAAAATTTCATGCTATGTATCAATAAATTTTTTCACTCTTTCATGTGTATCCACAATAAATTTCAACACTTAATGAGCCTTCATACAAATAGATATGTGATTATCTTAATTTATATTAGGATTTAAATGAAGTGTGATCATATATTTTAAAATAAGTTATTGTCATATAATATTTTGATGATACCATATAAATATATATATATATATATTAGTTCTACATTAAGATCATATTCATGAATAACCATTTTCTATAAAAATTAACTAATGATACTATGAAATGTTGGAATAATACTTTTCCAATATGGATAATCATTTCCCTAAAAAATATGTGCAAGTTAATAATATTACATCTTATAAATATCAAAATAATAAATCAACTAAAATTAATAAAACATTTAAAGTCAATAATTTTGAACATATAATTCATCTTCTAAAAACTATGATTTTTCATAACACAAAAATGACCACCTTCTATACTAATTGTTTTTCGATGCCAAAATGTAAATAGGATGGGTGATGTATTTTTAAATTTGAATCAATAAAATAAAAAGGAAAAAAATAATTTTTTTTAATGAAATGATTTTTTATTAAAATGTAAGAATGATGAAACATAAATTTTGATAGGTATTAAAGGATCATATAAATATTAATTAAGAGATTAATCACATTCACAAGGGTACAAATCATATTTTTTTAACTTATGTATATTGAGACTAGATGATTAAATGAATAAAAGTAAAAATAAGATGAATAATAATATATAAGGATTTTTGAAATTGAACAAGAGGTTCCCCTACATACTAAACCCTAGATTTAAGAAATATTCCTTCTTATACATTCAATTTATTTTTTATTGAAATGGAAAGAAACCAACATCCCAAATTTTTTAATAAATATGACAATCAACAAATTTCTCATTTTTTTAATGGAGATTACAAGAATCAAAATGTTTAATAATTGATTTAAAAATATTTTTTTGTTTGGAGAATATTTTCCATGATTCTAGGATTTTGATTTTCTAATTCTATGTGCATAAATTTTTAATTGATTCTAATTGTTACAACACATTTAAAATTATACACTATAAATTCAAATTCAAAATATTTATAGATAATTTATTATATTCATCTTTTTAGAAATCATAAATATTATAATCAATATAACATTATGAAGTAATCATAATATAGATTGGAATTTACATTCGGAGTAAAAAAATGATGATAGAGATGAATGTAAACAAATTATAACTATATTGGGGTAATTTTCATTAGTTATGTACAATAATAATACCTATTTAAATATGATTACTAGCCTCAATAGGGTACAGAAATGTTGTACCACTTCATATGATAGAAGCCTCTATCCTTCAATGGGACTTCAAATCTAATAGTAACTTAGTAATAGATCTAGTCCCTAGAGAACATATTTCTCACTTTAGGATATATTAAAAAAGGAAATGTTATCATGGATTTTTATCATATTGATGGATATGATAATTAATGTTGTATATTGATGACGAACACAATCGATTCATAGTAAATAGATATTATACTGGTGGAAGAATTTTAAGAATATATTATTCAAAAGAATAATTTCCTTATTATCAACAAGCAGTTGTTGAGAAGATATTCTTGAATCTAAGGAAGAAGGAATATGAACATATTTATGAATATAATGCTAAATTTAATAGATTATAACTCATTTTAATGTACCGTTTTTTTAAAATAAGGACTATGTTTTATATTTAGGGAGATACGCAAAATTGATTATAAACTACCATGAAATATTATTATTTAAATATGATAATTATAAACAAGCTAATGAATTGCAGGAATGAATAGTAATATCTGAATTATGATGTATTTATATAAATTTCTTGATCAATAAAGATGTGTTGACAAATTCTTACTAAATATGAACTCAACCTTTAGTAGTCATATTATTCATCAAAATAAATTTTCCTAAAAAAGTCCATTATTTATTTTAGAGGAGAATTCATATAATTAAAATATATAAATTTTATATATTTTATTTGATGAAAATTGTATCATTTTTGAAATCATCATATAAAAAATATCATGTTGGGGGATTTTTATATTTGTCTGAAAAGATAGATTTGTCTATGAATAGTGAAATATAATGTATTTTACTTGAAACTGTATTATTTATTTATTTTTTTATAAATTCAAAATATATTTCTGATTATATTTAAAAAATAAATAGGTTTTTTTATTAATAGAAATCAATTTATAGTCATTTTAAATATTTTTTCACATGAATTTTTTATAAAGTTATTTTTATATATACAAATGTATATTTATGAAAAACCATTTTTCTTCATATTATGTAGGTTTATTTTTAATTAAATTCTACACTTATGGAAATTGAACCTTAAAAAATGGATTCTATAATTAGAATCAGGGGGTCCAGATTTTTTAAATATGTACCATTTATTTGGACACATTATGAATAATAATCATAGTAAATTATGTTATAATGGTAATGGTAAATGATTTAATTAAGGGGAAAAATATTTTGATAAGGACTAAAAAGTAACCCTTTAACTTTTCTTAATTTTATTAGATAATTATATTTTATCACTGAAAAAAAATTAATAAATGTCCTTTCATCAATTTTACATCATTTTTAATTTTATAATATTTTCTCTAATGAAAATTAAAAAATGTTAGTCTCTCTATTCTATTATCATTCTATTTTTTACATTGAAAAAAGGGCCATATTTTTTATTCTAAATATTTATTTGAAAAAATTAATTATTATTATATAATATAAATTATTTAAAATTTATTACTGATGAAATAATTAACATAAATTTTTATGCAACACCAACATAATATTTATTCAATAATAAGGAAATAAAATATATGATTTGAAAAATATTAAAACTAATAAAATTAGAATACATTATTTTTTTGGAGAATTATGAAGAAAAATATAACATGCCATATATGTTTATATTTATTATATTTTAATTCATTTTTAGTCCTGGTGTTATTAAAATGATATTTAATGAATACTTCTAAAAGTGACATTAATGAAATTTTATAAAAAAATATATTTTATTAAATTATTTATAATTAATAAATATAATATCTTAATCCACCTTTTTGGGATATGGATGAAAATATCAACCATGGTCCATTAATGGTCCAATATTTCTTTTATAGTTACTATATTGACCACTAAATAGTAAAAACATTGTTATGGTTCAAACATTAAAAAAGGGTTCACATGAGTTAAAACAAATAAATAATGGTAAAACAATAATCTAAAAATTTCCAGATCTTTGTTGAATGTTATGATTTATATTAATATTAATATTATATTCTAAACATATCAATTTATATTCACATTAAATTGAATAATTATTTATATTAATTTAATAGATTAATGAAATTCAAAGACTACCCCTCCCCAATTTTATAAAAGGAAATATCCTCTCCACTTTTCATAAAATTCGTAATTCCTAATGGTTTAGTCAATACCTCGCTAAATAAATTCATATAATATATCCCATGAATATGGAGGTAATTGTTTATGTCAAATAGAAATCATAGAGGACATATGGTATAACACAATGAATATTTTCTAAATAATATGTATAGCGTATAATCAAATGTTTTGCTTTAATTTTCCTTCTATGTCATAAAAATTTTATTCAACTAGGATCATATAATAAAATAATTATATTCCATAAAATGAGATGTTTTAATGTTAATTTCATAAACTATATCAATCACCTTTAACCATTAAATTGGAAATGAAACCATCATTCATGTGTGTGGTAGAGTACCGCCATCTAAATTGATGTAATTTTATTCATAAAAGCCATTCACATCTCATTATATTTATTAATTTAATATATATATATAATAAATAAATGTCATATCGTTCATTTTTATAGGTAATATTTTGTAATTTCATTTTTCCGTACATGTTTACTACCACCTACATGAAGAGATGCGATTATTTTTTCACCACTACAACACACAAATGAAATAAGTAGGTTAATTTAATGAAATAAAATAGGATTAATGATATAATTATCATTATATAATTTTAATATAACAGTTAAATTATTTTAATAATTATTAATTTTTAAAATGGATACATTACTCATGTGTATATTAACATACTATCAACATTATTACATCATAGTTCATATTTGATAGCCATCATTCATAGTTGGTATTAAATATATAATTTTTATATAAATATGATAATTATTTCATAATTATTATTATAGAAGTGATGAAATAGTGACCTATTTTATAATATTCAACCTACATAAGTTGTTTTTGGAAAATGAGAGGAATATCGCTTAAATTTTAAAAACAAACATAATAATTAATGTAATTGTAGATAACATAACTAAAATAAAAGTAATAATTAAATTTTGAAATATTATTATGTATGTAACCAATTAATATATTTTTAATATTCATGAATTTAAGTAATGTATATGATGAGTTTGACTCATTGTAAGGGACACTTTACCTAAATAACCTTATTTTAAGAGTAATAATGATTTATTTTTTAAATATTTTTCTTCCATATCAATATTATTAAAAATAGCTTTTAAAAATGTTTTTATGCAGTTAAAAAATAATTATAGAAGTTAGTTTTAATACCTTTTTTTATTAAATGGGTTTAAAATGGAATACATTTACCTATTTTAATTCAAAACATTTTGAATTTCTTTATGTAATGGAAAAAACATATTTTAGTTTATATTAAATCGGTGGATTCTCCTACTTACACAAAAATTATTTATTATTTTGATTCTATTATAACCTACCCTGTTTTTTTTCAATTAAAAACCCTCCTTCACTATGTTTTGGGAAATTTAGTGCTGAATTTTTTTTTGTAAAGGAAATTTTATTTTTATATCCGAATTTTTCATACATATATGTTCAATGTGTTTTCAAGTTCATTATGTGTAAAAACTATAATATTAAAATGTTTTAATAATGTTATGGTCTATTGATAATGTTTATTATTAGGAGATATTGGTATATATATCTATTTAATTACGAAAATTTTATGTTCTCTATTTAAACATTTTGGAAATCAACCATTTTGTTAATCCAAATATAAGGTTTCTACATAGATAATGTCCCAAGACACCTAAATGATTTTTTTTTTCATTCTTATAAGAATTCATGTAATAATTTGATTTCAAAGGCAGATTTTTAACATTTTTTAAATGAATCCTATAAACATGAAATTTAAAAATGAATGTTTTTAATAAATTTATTTTCATGGATTCAATCGTTTTATAAGAAATACCGATGATTTAATTATTCCTTTATATTATATTAAAAACATTTTTTGTAATAATAGTGAGAAGTAAATACAATTTCATGTGTATGTAATTGATTATTTTTTTTATCAATTCATATTACATTAAAGTAAAACACATTTTAACGATCTCATCATTTTAATAATTAAATGTTGTTTTATTTTTTATTAATATGTCCTTTACTATGTTAATTGTTCTCATAAGAATTATTTTTTAAAAAAAATCACAGGATTTAAATAAGAGTAAGAAAAATTAATAATTCTTGTTAAAAATCATAAATATTTTTCAGGAGAAGTAAAAAATTTATTTTTTAAATGTTCTGTATTATGGGGAAAAATTATACTAATAGGAATTTTTTAAAATATATTTTACAAGATTGTTACGTAAGAGTTATGAAATAATTATTCAGATATATAAACCCTAAATATCCTCAAGTATTTAAGAATGTTATCTCTAGTATAAAGACACTTGATTATATATATTTTATTATAACACCCCAAGATTTTATGAAAAATATTCTTTTTATTTTCATTAATGTCTTGTGTTGTACGCTACCCCAACAGGAGCTTTCACAACAAGCTTCCCTGACTTGCCTTTCATTACACGCAATCACGACCTTCCTCGATAGCATGTGTAGTACGCAATACTGAGTTTCACTAAACGAGATATTATTATAATATTATTATGAACTAGCCGTTATGAATAGTAATACCCACTTTTTAAAATTTTATAAATTTTATCTTTCAAAATGGACTTCATTTTTGGATTCATACTATCGAAATTAGTTTAGGGTGATTTTTTGGTACTTTTCGGATAACTTTCATATTCTGATGAGTAGTGAAAATTACTAAATTTTAATTAAAAACAAATTTTTTAATTGAAATAATTGATACTCATAAATTATTAATTTGAGTGGTTTTAAAGTATATTTAGAATATATTTTTACAATTTAATACAATTTTGGTCATTGGATGTAATTTCACATTTAAAAAAGACATAAACAAGTGTCAATCGTTTGATAATTATTATCTCTTAAAAACACGCTATTTTTTTTGACGACGAGAATTAATTTTTAAATTAGTTAATGTAACTGATATGTTTTGAATTTCGTAAAATAGACATCATTTTTTAATTCATAATATCAAATATATCTTAGGCCTAATTATTGTTATTTTTCTAGAAACATTCATTTTTTGATGAATAGTGAAACCTCTAAGTTGTTGTTAAAACAACTGAATTTTTCATAAAACATAATTTTACCGCTTCTGTGAGTGAAATTTCGAAAATCTGAGAGACACAGTTAATATCAAGGACTAAAATTTGGTTCAATGCGATGAAAATAATTTTTGGTGAATAGTAACTTTTTACTTTTTATTACCGCGGTTAAAAGTAAATAAGGTAATTAAAGGTAAATTTTTATTATAATTATCTTAAAACATGTCCTAATTCTATTTTATAAGTGTAATTCGACCAAAAACAACCTTAGGAATAAAATATGACCATTTAGGCCCACTTGGAGTAGATTAGGACATTTATTATTAATTTATTTAATGAAGGGTGAAAACATTAAAAATCAATGTTTAATAACTAAATCATTTTTAATATAGGGTTATACATAAGATAAATTCGACTATAAGTATTCATTAGAAATCTAAAAATATTTCCTACGTAATGGTATTTTATTTTTAATTTTTATACTTAATATAATTTAATTTATTTATGACACAATGATGATGCAGTAATTATCTTATTAATGAAATATTGACATAATTGATGTTATAAATACCCAAATAAATGTAATTTGAGACTTTTTATGAATTACAATAATTATCTAATGTTAATATTACAAGTTAGAATTTATTTAGTTAACTTTTCTCGAACTAATCATTCTGTTATGATTTTCACAAAAAACAATTACAAAATTGTGTCAAATTTGACAGAAAATAGTTTTTAAAATAAATATTATATTATTAATTGTTATTATATTCTTAAAAATCTAAGGTTCGGCCAAGATACTTATATTATGATAGTTTTATCATTAATGGACCACTTGGGGGTCGCTTGTCTGTATATGGTATTTTTATTAACTATATAATATAAAAATACAATCTGACATGGTAAATGACAATCTAATTAACTAAGAGTTAAAACTAGAAGATAAGGTTAATATAATGACCTAAACTTGTTTAAATTATATCCTATGAGAGTGTTTCGACCCATTCCCACCATAGATTTGAAATATATAAATTTGGAGCTATTGAAAACTGAATATGACTTTATAATAAAATAATATTTTTCATTATTCCAAAGGTGCCCCTCTCCTCCCTTATAAAAGGGCACCTCGTCCCTCTCTTACTCACACCACTTTGAGCCATCAATCTCGGCAAAACCCAGCCAAATTTTCTTCTAAACTTCCCTATAAACATCCTAGAGGTCATGGAATTCTTCAAAGATCAATTTTAGTGCCCTAAGAGGAGGTCTCAAAGAGGCCCTTCAAAGAAGAGGTAATGTCCGTTACCGATTCTTTCAACTTTATTTCATCTTCCACTTATTCTTCATAGGTTCTTTCATTATGAAGTAATAAAATTAGTATCAATAATATAATGATATGTTATTATAAGTATGAAACAACCCTATTTAACCATCTAACCATCCTACGGAAAGCGAAATCACTGCGCGTGCGTACGTACGGAATACCGTCTCCACGCCGTGGTGTAATCTATTTTACACCACCAACTTACATGGATGTGCATAATGGTGTAAATAATAACTATATACGATTATTTTAAAGTGATATTTATTCTGTAATAGTATACATACACTCCAATAAAATTCCACGATCATGGGAACGATATCGTCGCTCGTGCGTACGTACGAAATACCGTCTCCACGACGAGATGAGATTCATTCTCAATGATTAACCATTCATAAATGATTATAAAGTATATATAATAAGTAATCCTGAGATATAGGAAATAATAATGATACTAGAATTATGTATATATATATGTATGTCATCCAATTATTTCCATTCAATTCAATGGGGAAACGAAAACAACGTTCATGCATACGTACGACCTACCGTCTCCATGAACAGTGTATTTATTTCCATTTATCAATCTATTATATATATTTATATTATGAATATATATTATATATAAATCATTTTTATATTCTTTAATTAAGTAATCAAGATTTAAGTAATCATATTAATAATTACAAGTCAAAACACGGACAACAAATGAAACGATTTTACCAAAAACACTCTTTAACATGGAATTTACAAAAGAACGGGTAATATAAAGTCTTAAGTGAACCATATATGAAAACATAACAATGAATAAAATTCTGTAATAACTCAATGATATTATTTAAATCATTATATAGGAGGTTCAGATACGTACGAAGCATATCGGACCTAAGGTAAGGGATAATTTTTCAAATCTCATTTTTATCCGACGTTGCTTATTTGTAAGTATTTACAGGGGTTATTGCTATCATCCATGCCCATGTTTTATAAAAGTGTTTTCATTTATGTTTAAAGTCCTTTTTACCCATTTTTTACTTTTTACAAAATGGTATGTAATGAATCTTTATTTTGTTTATATTACGAGGTAATTTTTTGACTTTTCCGGCAAAATTACGAGAATAATGTTTTTTTAACTTATACGGCACGAACGGATTTTTATGGTTTTATAAAGCCTTATTTTCATGAAGCTTCCTCCAAAATATTTCATGACTATTTTCAAAAAAATAATTTTCTTTTAAAATTGCATAACATTTTGTGAAAAGAAAATTATTTTGAATAAGAAAGGATATTTTTCTCAAGAATTCATTTCATGTGTTTTATCAAAACCATTATTCATCTAAGTTGAAATTATTTCATATGTGTATGTTTCAAGTATAATGTATTTATGATTTACATGGTTTCACTTTTCTTATTATGAAATGATATCCATTTCTTTTATATGGATTATGTGATGATGGGATGATGTTTATGAAACCCATTTTATTTGTTGAGTTATTATGAATGATGTATGTTTATTTTGTGGCACAAGTAAGAATGATTTCATTATGAGATGGGTGGGACCTATATCTCCCTAAAATGCATTGGGTAAAGATTTTATATCTCTTGATATAGACATGGCTGGAATGGTAAGTTAATCTGGTTCAGTATTACAGGACTGGAACGAAGAGTGAACTCGATTCAGAAAGGGACTTTGTCCACTAAGATGGTATTGGAAGAAATGCCTTGGCTACTATGGAAATCGTTACATGTGGTTAATGTATGCAACAATTACATGTTTTATTCCCACGCTATTTTATCATGATTTATGTTCCATTGTGATCTATGCCTTATGTACTTCCATGTTTTATGTCGTTACTCAAGATTTTGATGTTTAAACATTATGTTCATGTTTTTAGGTTCAAATGTGTATGGTATGTTTTATTTTATCCATGTTTACCCTTACTGAGCATTTGAGCTCACCCCATTTATGTTTTCTTTTCCCCAGGATATAAAGAAAGGTTTTAGGTAGAAAAAAGGAAGATCATTATTGGTAGATGTTGAATATCCATCACCACGATTAGAATATTTTATTCCGAGTTTCCAAAGACACTAAAATATTACAATCCTTGTGTGTCTGTTTTTGTTATGTATTAAGTATTCCACAAAAGTAATGTATTGTCCATGTACGTCAAGCTTCGAGTCCCTACAGTTGGTATCAGAGGGAGGTTTAGTTAACCTTTGGAAACAAGGATGTGAAAACTTTAGTGAGATCCCTAGAGATATTTCTAAGGTATGTCTAGGGATGTCTCTAAGGTTAATTATAAGTATAGGTTATAGTCCTAGAATAATGGTAACTACATTAGATTAAACCTAAGATGTTAGATATTGAAGTTACTCCCCCTTGATTATGATTTTTATCTCTCACACTGTTCTTTTTCGGTTTCAGAAAATGGCTGGAAACAAGATGATTCATGATAATGGAGAATATGATTGACAATAGAATGATATTATTCATGAGAAACCAAATGAAATGGGATTTGGAAGTCCAAACCTCATTATTATGCCGAATCAGCAATCTCATAATATGATCAATAAACTCAAATTTGGTAAGTTTCCTGACTTGTATAATAAGAGAAAGATGGAGTTTCATGATGATCATAGAGGAAAGAAAGTTCAATTTCCCGTATGTAAATCATGTGGGAAGAGGCATCAAGGAGAATGTTTCAAAGGAACCAGAAGATTCTTTGGGTGTGGAAAATAAGGACACAAAGCCAGTTTGTGCAAAGGAAAGATTCAGTTAACACCATGGATGAGGATAATGGTATTGCTACGACATGAACAATGGTTAAATGTTTTAAATGTGGAATGTTTGTGAATTATGCAAACCAATTCCCTAAGGGAAAGTCTCATGAAGAGAATCAGTATGGTCGTATGGGTAGTATTTATGTTGATGATGATGAAGAGACTACAAATGATATGTGAGATGGAATAATTGTTGAAGCTAGGTCAATGGTTTAAGAAGGTAGTGGAATGATTACATGTTTATCAAGTGTAATGTTGTATAAGTATTCTCATGGTACTATGGAATAAAGAGACATATAAGGATTGTTACACTATTGTATTTCCTTATGTTTTGAAAGTGTATGATTAATGGTACCAGTAACCATGAAAGGTTATTCATATATTTTTGTAAAGCTGAGGATATGCGCATAATGAATGGTTGAGGAGAAAATTAAATATTTGATAGTATTCATGAGCTCATGATTGATATAAGGAGAAGGTTATATTATGGTTTAAGTATATAGAATTTTTGGATTTTGGTATGTGGAAAGATTTAACTTTTGACAGCATTCATGTTTTCACTAAGGATTAATGGGTATTCATTTTTCAAGAAAATACATGACTATGTTATTCACATGATTGGAATGTGACCAACAAGATATATGGGGGATAAATGATGGTATTCAATGCTTGGTTGATAACATTTCAAGTAATAATTTTCTTTATACTATGAGCTTGGACCAAGGTATTTTAGATAAATGTTGGAATGGATTATGTTGGACATAAGATAATATTGTTTAAGGATAGAACATTTTTTTATATTATTGATGGGATGTTATAGTAATGTAGTTTTAGAAAAATGACAACCTGCAGGATGAGAGACAACCCATCGCGTCAGACAAGGCTATGGGAATCGAACCCACAACCGAAGTGAGACTGGCCTTTATCACATACCACTAGCTTAAAAAAGTCCCTGGTTAGTAGAAACTAGTTTTATTTTATTAAGCTGTATGATATAGGAAGTATAAGTTCATTTTGGGAATCGTATATGATTAACCTCAACATAGTTGGACTTATGTATATTTGATAACTTTTGCTAACCTTTTGTTTGGAACAGATGGAATGACCCATCATTTTACCACATGATCTTCTAACACTTCATGAATGGAAAATTCAACTTCATTTCATTAAGAGATGAAGTATAAATTTTCAAAAGAACGACCAACGGTGAGACTGTACTAAAATCACTAATGTATTTCTTCTAATTCCAATTTCATCAACTCTAGGAAAATGATCTTGAAAACCAAAAATGTTGTCCTAGTTCCCTTATATTTGATGAATCAGATGGTACCTTAGATCATCACAACTCTATGGCTTTGTGATTGATGGATTTTTTGTAGCCATGTTCTCTACCACTCTCCATCAGAACTTGATGGTTAGATTGTTTTCCATATCCATATTTTCACCTATGTTCTCCTATATGGAAACCCTGTGATGAGTTACTTGGGGTAACCGTTACGTTTCATAATTTAGTTTGTAAAGAAATGTTTTTGTATTCCTTTTTACAATGTGGGTTTCTATTAACGAAACTTTCAAGTAGTAAACCATTTATAACCCCGACGAATTTCGAGGGTGAAATTCATTTTAAGGGGGGTAGAATGTAACACCCAGAGATTTTATGAAAAATATTCTTTTTAATTTCATTAATGTCTTGTGTTGTATGATACACCAAAAGGAGCTTTCACAAAACACATCCCTGACTTTCCTAGCATTACACGCAATCACGACCTTCCTCGATAGCGTGTGTAGTACGCAATACTGAGTTTCACTAAACGAGATATTATTATAATATTATTATGAACTAGCCGTTATGAATAGTAATACCCATTTTTTGAGATTCTAAAAATTTTATCATTAAAAATGGACTTCATTTTTGGATTCGGAATATCGAAATTAGCTTAGGGTGAAATCTTGGTACTTTTCGGATAACTTTCATATTCTGATGAATAGTGAAAATTACTAAATTTTAATTAAAAACAGCTTTTTTAATCAAAATAATTAATAATTATAAATTATAAATTTGAGTGGTTTTAAAGTATATTTATAATATATTTTTACAATTTAATTTAATTTTGGTCATTGGATGTAATTTCACATTTAAACCTGACATAAACAAGTGGCAATCTTTTGATAGTTATTATCTCTTAAAAACACGCTATTTGTTTTGACGACAGGAATTAATTTTTAAATTAGTTAATGTAACTGAGATGTTTTGAATTTGGTAAAATATAAATCATTTTTGAATTTTTAATATCAAATATAGATTAGGCCTAATATTTGATATTTTTCTGGAGACTTTCATTTTTTGATGAATAGTGAAACCACTAAGTGGAAGTTAAAAAAACTGAATTTTTCATAAAACATATTTTTACCGCATCTGTGAGTGGAATTTCGAAAATCCAAGAGACACGATTAATATCAAGGACTAATATGTGGTTCAATGAGATAAAAATAATATTTGGTGAATAGTAAATTTTTACTTATTTTACAACGATTAAAAGTTAATAGTGTAATTAAGGGTAAAAGTGTTATTATTATTACATTAAAACATGTCCTAATTATATTGGATAAGTGTAATTCGACCAAAAACAACCTTAGGAATATAATATGACCATTTAGGCCCACTTGGATTAGATTAGGACATTTATTATTAATTTAGATAAAGAAGGGTTAAAATAGTTAAAATCAATGTTTAATAAATAAATCATTTTTAATATAGGGTAATACATAAGATAAATTCGACTATAAATATTCACTAAAAATCTTAAACGATTTCATACATAATTGCATTTTATTTGTAATTTTTAGACTTAAAATAATTTAATTTATTTATGACACAATGATGATGCAGTAATTGTCTTGTTAATGAAATATTGACATAATTGATGTTATAAATACCCAAATTAATGTAATTTGAGACTTTTTATGAATTCCAATGATTTTATATGATACTATTAAATGTTATTATTTATTTTATCATCTTTTTTAGAACTAATCATTCTGTTATGATTTTCACAAAAATCAATTACCAAATAGTGTCAAAATTGACATAAAATAGTTTTTAAAACAACTATTTTATTATTAATTGTTATTATATTCCTAAAAATCTAATGTTAGGCCAAGATACATATATCATGATAGGTGTATCATTAATGGACCACTTGGGGGTCTCTTGTATGTATATGGTATGTTTATTAACTATATAATATAAAAATACAATGTGACATGGTAAATGTCATTATAATTAACCTAGAGTTAAAACTAAAAGATAAGGTTAATATAATGACCTAAACTTGTATAAATTCTATTTTATGAGAGTATTTAGACCCATACCAACCATATCTTAGAAATATATCATTTTGGAGCTATTAAAAACCGAATATGACTTTATAATAACATAATATATTTAGTTATTCCAAAGGTGCCCCTCTCCTCCCTTATAAAAGGGCACCTCCTCCCTCTCTTCCTCACACCACTTTGAGCCTTCATCCTCGGACAACCCCTGCCAAATTATCTTCTCCACTTCCCTAGAAACTTCCTAGAGGCCCTTGACCTCTTCAAAGACCAATTTTAGTGCCCTAAGAGGAGTTCTCAAAGAGGCGCTTCAAAGAAGAGGTAATGTCTGTTACCGATTCTTTCAACTTTATTTCTTCTTCCACTTCTTCTTCTTAGGTTTTTTCATAATTAAGTAATAGAATATGTATCACTTATATACTGATATGTTATTATAAGTTTGAAACAACCCTATTTCACCATCTATCCATCTTATAGAAAACGAAATCACCGCACGTGTGTACGTACAGAATACCGTCTCCACGCCGTGGTGTAAACTATTTTCCACCACCCCCTTACTTGGATGGGTATAATGGTGCAAATAATAACTATATATGATTATTGTGAAGTGATATTTATTCTGTAATAGTATACATACACTCCAATAAAATTCCATGATCATGGGAACGATATCGTCGCTCGTGCGTACGTACGGAATACAGTCTCCACGATGCGATGAGATTCATTCTCAATGATTAACCATTCATAAATGATTATAAGGTATATATAATAAGTAATAATGATATATATGACATAATAATGATACTGGATTTATGTATATATATATGTATGTCATCCAATTAATTCCATTCAATTCAATGAGGAAACGAAAACAAACGTTCATGCATACGTACAACCTACAGTCTCCATGAACGGTGTATTTCTTTCCATTTATCAATCTATTATATATATTTATATATGAATATATATTATATATAAATCATGTTTTATATTCTATAATTAATTAATCATGATCTAAGTAATCATATGAATAATTACAAGTCAAAACACGAACGACAAATGAAACAATTTTACCCAAAACGCTCTTTAACATTGAATTTACAAAATAACGGGTAATATAATGTCTTAAGTGAAGAATATATGATATCATAACAATGAATATGATTCTGTAATAATTCAATGATATTATCTAAATCATTATACCATAGTTTCGAATACGTACGAAGCATATCAGACTTAAGGTAAGGGATATTTTTGAAAATCTCATTTTTATCCGACGTTGCTTTTTCATAAGTATTTACTGGGTTTATTGCTATCATCCATGCCCATGTTTTATAAAAGTGTTTTAATTTATGTTTAAATTCCTTTTTACACATTTCTTACTTTTACTATATGGTATGTAAGGATTCTTTCTTTTGTTAACTTTACGAGGTACTTTTTTGACTTTTCCGGCAAAAGTACGAGAATAATGTTTTTTAACTTATACGGAACGAACGGATTTTTACGGTTTTATAAAGCTTTATTTTCATGAAGCATCCTCCAAAATATTTCATGACTATTTTCAACAAAATCCTTCTCTTTAAAAATTGCATCACATTTTGTGAAAAGAAAGTTATTTTGAATAAGAAATGATATTTTTCTCAAGAATTCATTTCAAGTGTTTTATCAAAACCATTTTTCATCTATGTTGACATTATTTCATATGTGTATGTTTTAAGTATAATGTCTTTATTATTCACATGGTTTAAATTTTCTTATTATGAAATGATATCCATTTCTTTTATATGGATTATGTGATGATGGGATGATGTTTATGAAACCCATTTTATTTGTTGGGTTATTATGAATGATGTATGTTTATTTTGTCGAACAAGTATGAATGATTTCATTATAAGATGAGTGGGACCTATATCTCCCTCCAATTAATTGGTTAAATATTTTATATCTCATGATATAGACATGTCTGGAATGGTAAGTTAATCCGGTTCAGTATTACAGGACTGGAACGAGGAGTGAACTCGATTCAGAAAGGGACTTTTTCCCCTAAGATGGTCTTGGCAGAAATGCCTTGGATACTATGGAAATCATTACATGTGATTAATGGATGCCACAATTAAATGTTTTATTCCCATGCTACTTTATCATGATTTATGTTCAATTATGATCTATGCCTTATGTACATCCATGTTTTATGTCGATGCTCAAGATTTTGATGTTTAAACATTATGTTCATGATTTTAAGTTCAAATGTATATGGTATGTTTTATTTTATCCATGTTTACCCTTATTGGGCATTTGAGCTCACCCCTTTTATGTTTTCTTTTCCCTAGGATAAAAATAATGGTTTTAGGTAAGAAAAAAAGGAAGATCAGTATTGGTAGATGTTGAAGATCTGTCACCACGATTAGAAGATTTTATTCCGAGTTTCCAAAGAAAATAAACTATTATGATCCTTCTGTGTTTATTTTTGTTATGTATTAAGTATTCCACAAAATTAATGTATTTTCCATGTACTTCAATCTTCGTTTCTCTAAATTTATGGTTAGTTTCTTACATTTGGTGGCAATGTCAAGATTTAAATAACTTCAATATTTAAGATATTACTTATTAATATGTTGAAATTCATCTATAACCACATGGGACTATATGTTTTGGATTCTTATACTTTTTAGGACTATTTTAAATAGTTGAAAAGAGGATGACATGGTTAATGTTATCTTTTCATTTTTCCTCCACATAATATGGTTTATTATGGTTTATTTTTCATACTCACACAATCCTTTTTAATAAATTTCATGAAATAGAAATAAATAAAAAAATATTAGATATAAGGAAGAATGTGGTGGTCTCCAAAATAATAAATTGAATTGAATAAGATCTATGGTAAAAATTCATGTGGTTATTCTTATCCATCTATCATAAATTATGATTAATAAGATAAATTGAGGTGAGTTTCTTAATACACTAAATATTAAAATAATGATTCTATATGAATTTTAGGTGATAAAAATTATTAAGGTAAACATAGTTTAAATTTTATGATTCAATAATTTGGGAAGAAGTGCATGGAAAAATGTCTTAAATTAATAGAAATATGTTTCTTATATGGTAAAACAATGAGTAAAGGAATAATTTTCAAAGGAAAAAAGGATTTGTTCAACGAAAACCTGAATTATTATAATTTTTTAGTATGGGTTAAATTAATTAATTTAAATGTGGGGAGTATGGTAATTATCAAAACTAATGTCCCATGTGGAATTCTTAAGAAGGGGATCAGCAAGATCATATAAATAATGGTTTATAAATTCCTAATTCCATTATAATTGAAGATGAGTGAACCATGAATGAAACATGAAGATGTATGTATTATTTTTGAATTATTTTTTTATATTGATGAATCATAGTATATGATAAAAATTTACAACAGTATAAGGGAATTATTGAGGAATTAGATGGAAAATAATTCTTGAATTGTTGGGTTGTCAATAAATAGGGATTCAAAAATTATGATTTATGCATGATCATATGTTTAAAATAATTAAAACTATTTTTATGCTTTATGTTATGGGTGTACCATGAGGAAAATTTTCAAATATTTAATGAATTTTGAGGTATATAGAACCATTAGGATTAACTTATGTTTTAATGAAATGTTATTTAAGGAAAAATTACCTAAATAACGTGGGAAGAAGTATAAAGGTATTAAAGACCACTTGGTTTTACATAATTAGTGATATTGAGATAATTATAGGTTATTAAAATTTGGTATGATTTGTTTCATTTTATATATAAACATTGTATTGAAAACATGATATGTTAAAAAATTGATTAATGTTATTTCATAAGAAAATAAAAATATTTTATATAACATTATATAAAATTATTGGATTTTATTTTAGGATTAATGGTAGAATTATCATTTGGAAGAATATATTATTTTAATTTTTCATTATTGTTATTTGTGTTATTTAAGAAAATAATTATAATATTTTTTAGATTATATGATTAGGTCATATACATTTTTGGTATATGGATTTATGAGTGAATAATGTTATTTACAGTAGATTGGCATCGTGGTTTAGGCTGACGATGGTGAGGCCTTCTTCTTGTCCTGGTTTCACTGTATGGATGTGAACAACGTGGAGTTGAAGGCAAGGGATTCCCTAATCTCCACCGGTTGCTGGGTATTATGGGATGACCGAAATAAATCTC
The DNA here is from genome assembly GCA_963277665.1 of Viscum album. Classification (NCBI taxonomy): domain Eukaryota; kingdom Viridiplantae; phylum Streptophyta; class Magnoliopsida; order Santalales; family Viscaceae; genus Viscum; species Viscum album. The sequence goes on from OY728119.1 coordinate 1,658,817,923, forward strand.
AGGAAAACGGGTTCACCAGCTCTTGTCTATAGCTGCAACCCAGAACCAGATTTCCTACTGTTGATTTGGAGACTCTGTTGAAAGGTTGGAAAAAATCTCTGTCGCTACAGCGCACATTGCATGGAAGATTATGTGCACCAATTTCTCAACAATCACCGTTTCATGATAGATGGGTTCAGTATAAGGATTCTTGTAATGGGATCAATCTTAACAATAATGGCTCAAGCAACCTCAGCGTCATGAGAGGAAGTGGGGTGGTCTATGATTCCAATGGTTGAGTGGTGCTTTATTTTAGTTTTTTTTATGCTCATGTTGATCCTCTCTGGGTATAATCAAAGGATTTACTTAATATCTTGGAGATATATCATTCAAATAATATAAAACTCAAATAAATAGAAACCAACTCCTCAGTTATATGTTAATACCACCAAGAAATGTAGAATTCTCCTTGGAATATCATTTACATTATTCTCCAATATAGGAAGATTATTGGTGGTGCATTGCTAAAACATACATAGCATGAAGGGAACTTTGTTGCTGACAGTCTTGCCTAAAAGGGAATCCAAAACAACCCTAGTATTGTTTACACCAATTTGGGTTCCTTAGCTGATGAGTGTGCAACTCTTTCTAAGGCTGATGCTTTGGGTCTTTATTATTTTAGGCCACCCTAACTTGTTGTGTTTGTATGATTCCCACTTAGCTTAATAAAAATATAATTTTTATGATATATATATACATGAATACTTTTGTGTTATTGTTGAGACTTTTGAGATAAATGGTGTATTTCATCATATGAATGTTTATTCATTTTGGTAAATATCATACTATGTTCTAAGTAATTTGGTTTCAGTAAATGAATAAATTTAGAAATAATATCATCTTGTATATTTGTGGAATTATATGATTTTTTAGATATTTATTTTATTACTCCATTCACAATATATTTATCATTAATATCCATCATTTGGAGAAACAATGGGTGTTTTTTGAGAAAAACATTTATCAATGGTTAAAAATTATACATATCATGTGTGTATATTTTCATTAAGTTCTTATCCTAGAAGCTAAATAATTTCTTAGCTATAGGGAAATTTTCCTAAAATGAAAGTTTATCCTCTTAACATTATTTTTGTTGAATCTATGGTCCTTTCATAGCTTTTTTTCTTTACGGGTTTTCAGTCGTTAACATTCTCACGATCCTTTAATTTCTTGTGATTAATGATATATGTCAAAAATACATCATTATTTAGACAATATAATTTTCCTCCATGTCAATATTATCCCTTCCAAAAAAATTGTTTTATTTTGAAACCTGGTTATATATGTTATTCCATTTGACCTTCTTACTTCCCTTTCCATCATTTCAATACAACGTTTTATTATCCACTTTTAAGATATGTGATATCAATAAATGTGTTTTAAAATGACAAACCATTGATTACTGATCTTAAGATGAATTTGAGATATAAAAATTATCAATGTATGTATAATTTAATATTCTATTAATTTTAAAAAATTACTATGTTCGATTGCATACAAGAAGCACAACACCAAGTATAAATGAACCATGAAATGAAATTATTCAAATATAACTATTATAAGCTTGTTGTTCAATTAGTGGGTATAAATATGAATAATTCATTTATGGTATTTAATATTATAAATACATTATAGTAATAATAAATAAAAATTTCTTGATACTTCTTAATAAATAAGAACTCAATATTTGGTAAAACCATTTTATTCTTCAAAATCGTGCCTTATTGAAAAATGGATATTATTTATTTTCATGAAGAAATATTATAATTAATTTATAGAATATTTATAAATTTTTTTATAAAAAATATATAATTTTTGAAATCATCATTTGAAAATTATCATGTGATTAAATTTTGATATTTTTCTAAAAAATATTGATTTTTCGAAGAGTAGTAAAAATTCAAATTTTAATAGGGAACAATATTTTTTTCATATATTTAAAATGTAAAATTATATTTTGGATTAGTTTCAAAATTTGAATAGATATTTTATATTATAAAAATAAAATTATAGGGTTTTGAACGAATTTATACTTGAATTCGGCATAAAAACATTTTTAATGACAGATATAAATTTTTTTTCTAAAAAAAACTATTTTTCATCATATTTTACAGTTATAATGTTAAATTAAATTCATTAAATTACATTAATTCATTATTGAAATTATGATTCAATGTTTTTTTTAACGAGTTGTAGAGTTGGTAAATAAATCCTATTTATTTTAATTCATTATGGACGTGAATAATAATATTTCTTATTACGAATTTAAAGGAAAAATATTTTAATTACGATAAAAAATATTTTGAAAAAAGAAAAATCATAACTCTAAAAAATTTCATAATTTTACCAGATGAGTATAATTTGATAAAAAACGTGCAAAATTCTTATATATGACCTTTTTTTCATGTAACCAGGATTTTGAATGAAATTATATTTTATTTAATGAAAAGTAAAAAATGTAATTCCTTTTGTTTTATGAACATTAAATTTTTTACCTAGGAATAAAAATAAGTTAGCATTAGTTATTATTATTTTTTTAAAGGTAAAAGTATTTTTATTGTGGTAATTTATTTCAAAATTTTTAGTTATGAAATAATTACCTCAAATTAATAAGAAACACTAACATAGTATTATTCAATTAATACAAAAAAAGTTAATTAATTTAAAAAATATTAAACATTATTTAATATGAATAAATTATTATTGGTAATTGAGTTTTATAGAAAAAGAAAATATTTTAGTTTTTTTTAATTTATTATATTATAAATCCATTTATGTCTTGATGTTATTAATATCAAAGTAAAAGAGTATTTCAAAAATTGACAGTAATAATATATTTTCAATAAATAATAATTTTTTAAAGGATATAAAATTTCTAATAATAATATCATTATATAATTGATTTTCATATGGATGAAAATAACATCCATCATAATATATCGTCCAATTTTCCTTCTATTTTATCTGTATTGACCCAAATGCCTACAAAACATTGTTATTTCTGTAATCGTAGAAAAGTGATAACACGTTTTAAAACAAAATAGTTAAGGGTAAAAAAATGTATAATTTTAAAAAAATTATTATTTTTTGAAATAATTTTAGCTCATAATAATCCTATATTCAAATAATTGAATTTTTTTATCTATGTGAGCATTAAAATTAGGTTATAATAATTAAAAAATTTAGGAAATTTCAAGAGTTATCATCCCCTCTTTTAGAAATGGGAACCTCTTCTCCTCTTTTTTTACAGTTGAATACCATATTGGTTCAGTTATGAACATACCATATCCCTGAATATAATCCCTAAACTCATTAAAGATGTATTTTTTAGACATAATACCATATATAGAGTTATTTAGGTGTAAATAAAGGGAGATTGTGTGAAAAAGTGATATTCATGTAAACTAAATGTTTTATTATTTCTTCTTCCACATCCTTTATATTTTATTAAACCATGATGATAAAATATCTTCAGAATATAAATTCCAATTAAATGTTATTATTGACATTTAATGACCTATATCCATATCATTATTCCATCCAATTGTAAAAAAAATCCTCATTCGTGTGTACACTGGAACACCGCCTCGCGAAACGATATAATTTTATCTCCACCAACTATTTTTATGGATATTTACAATTATGTATATAATGTATATATATTATATTTATTACATATATTTAATATTATATATTTAATATACCACATATTATTTTACTATTCGATTAACTGATAAATGAAAATATTATTTGTTCGTACGTGTGGACTACCACCTCCATGAAGTGATATGATTTATTTTTCATCAAAAAATCCCATTGATGATATAGATAAGATTATTTAAATAAGTAATATGATATTAATTATATAATGATAATTATATATATATAAAATATTACATTCCTTCTTTCCATCATTATCATTGAAAATTTTAAATGTTACTCTTACGTACGTACAGACTCCCATCTCAATGATTGTAACGTAATTAATTTTTAAAAACCATCATTCATATAATTTTTTAAATTTATAATTTATATAAAAATAATATAATTATTTTTTTATTATATTCTATATATGGTGAAATAATGTTCACTTTGACCATAGTCAACCTATTTTTTTTATATGAGCCAAATATCATCAAAACAAATGACATGAATTTAATTGATTATATAATTTTATATAAAATTTTATTAAGTAGAATAAAACATATTATAAACATTAAAAATAATCTTAAACAAAAAAATAATTACATTATATTTATTGTCGAATAATATAATGAAATGACATGATTTTTTCGACTCCATGTAAGTGAATTTTTTACTTTAATAATTTTAATTATTTTAATGATATATTTTTTGAATTAATTTTTTCCATGTAAATATTTTTAAAATTTTTATTTATTAATTATTTATTATTGAAATATTTTAATTATGAAGGAAATTATATATATATATATATTTAATTTTATTAATAGTTTTTTTAATGCAATGTTTTTATGAATTTTATTATGGAACGATTTGAATTTCATTAGCAAAGGAAAAAAGGAATGTAAAATTTTAATGTATAATAAATCAATAGATTCTACCTCCACTATGAATTTGTTTTGATATTTTTATTATTTAATAATGTTTTGTGTTTTATTCAAAGAAGAACCTCTTTCCAATGTTCTATATATTATAGTTCTGAAAATATTTTTCTAATAAAGAATGGTATTTTAATGTATATAAGTGTTTTACATAACGTTTAAAAAAAGGTTTTTAAGGGATTTATGATAAAAAATGTTAAATATTAAAATTTTGTATTCCTGAAATGGTTTTGGAAATCATATATGATCTGGTTAGCATAAAATATCTAGATAATGCATTTTATAATTAATTATGTTTGGTAAAATATTGTTTTGGAAGTCAGCCATATAGTTATTAAAATTTTAATGGTTCTTGTGAGGGTTATGTAAAAATTATTTCCCAAGGAACCTACAGGAATTTATAATTATTTTTAATTAATATTAATGAAAATGAATTTATTTTAAAGGTATTCTAATGATCATTTTGTTTTAATGGAATCTCATGCTCTTTCAGTTTAAAATGTAAAGTTTTTAAGAAAAAAATTCCATAGGTTCTCATATTTTTTGTGATACCCTAAATATTATTATTTTTTCATTATGTTTGTTTATTATGTATTTTATGAAAAACATTAGTAAATAGTATTTTGTAATAATGTAAGCAGTTATTTTGATCTTAAAGATTATTATTTTAATGAAAAAATCACTTTTATGATCTCAGTGTGATAAAATTAAATAGTTTGTTTCGTTAAATTTTGTGTCCATTATATTTTTAATGATCATACAGCATTTTTAAATTTGTTCCATTGGTTATAAGTATGATTAGGAACAAATAATATGTCATGTAGAAAATTATCAATATTTTTTAGGAATTGAAAAAATGTTTTTAAATGTTTTATGTCATGGAGAAAACGCATCATGGATAAAGGGTCAAAAATTTATTTAATGGGTTTATTAAATAAGATTTAAGAACTAATTAAGTAGAAATATTAGATTTACTGATTTTGGGGTATGCTATAATGATACTTCTAGTATAAAGAAACTAGATTATGCTTGTTTCAGGGTTATTCCCTTATCATCATGCCATAGATTTTGTATACAACCTATTACGTATGATTGATCAATTATTTGATAGGCTAATGGAAAAACATAGGATGATATTGGTCTCTATGATATTTTTAGTACATAAGGATACAATATAATGTGACATAACGTAAGAGAATATATTCTCAATGACTTGTTTTTTCAAAGAAATATTTGAAATCAATAGGAATCAATAAGCACTCTAGAAATAGATATAGAAAAAGGGAAGAAGGGAAGAAGGGAAGGATAGAATTTACAACCTATAATAATTCAAGAATGGAACAGAACAGAACATTATTAATTGGAATGATAATTTTATTAATGTGTGCCGAGAACGGTCACAAGGGTTTTGATTGAAATGGGGATTTAAAATCCAAAAATTTCCAATTCTTAAACTATTGGTGGATTTGGAAGAATTCAAATGTATGATTCAAATGTAAATGTATGTTTTATTCGAAAATTATAAGGGAGAATGGTCAGGCATATGTGATCAATAAAACTAAATTTTAATGTCTTAAATATGTGGTAGTGTGTACATTTATCATAACCTCATATTTAGATAAAGAATTTTTTACATTATATATTCTCACTCGTAGATATCTTCATGTTTTTTGTTGAAAATTAAATATTTTTCTATCACCATAAGATGGGAGATGTTAATAAATACTTATAATAAAAATCATATTAAAATAAGGATATGTTTGTCATTCCATATTACAATGAATATTAATATCATATTTTTCATTGTCATTTTTATAAAGATGGTTAATTTTTATATAATCCTAATTATAGATTATAATTAACATTTTAACTCAGAAATCTATATCCAATATAAGAATATAACCATTTATTATGGAGATGTATAATAACAATAATTTATAGGGCATACTTCATTATCTATATTATGTCAGGATACACTTATAGTACCTCCCCATAAAAAAAATTTGGAGTAGAAGAGAATATACATCCTTTAAATAGGAAAGTTATAATTATAATATTTGATGTATTGTTTTTGTATGAATACATTATTTTTTTAAAGAACTAAATTTACACCCACTATAGTGTTAAGTTGATTTTCCCCTTCATCTCATCCCTAATAAATAAACTATATCTAACACATCCTACCATATTTCTATAGTGGAATCAACAGATCTGAATATTAAACTATAGGATTTTGTTTGGTAAGGGATGTGTACTTCATAGTGTTTCACTACAGTGAGCCCATATTCTATTTTTATATATAAAGATTTATTTATGTGGTTTTGAATTAATTATAGGAAAATCAGTATTATAAATGTAAAAAAAATTATCCCCTATTTTTTATTGATGGCATCTTTTATCAACTTCAAAAAGATTAATATTTTTAAAATATTGAAATTAATTCCATGTATCACCAACTATGAAAAATGAAGGAGGATATTTTAAACATGGAATTTTAGTTGAGGAATGTAAATTATGAAATTATAGTAATTAAATTTTTATTTTCTAATGTACCATGTATTTTTATGTATATAATTAAAAGAGTATTCAAATATTATCTCAATAATTTTATTATGGTATTCATTTATGATATATTGGAGAGCTACAAAATATATGGCACAAATAATATTCATTTTTTAATAATTTGTGAGAATCATACAGAAAAGAATTTATATGAAAAAATTAGAGAATAAAAATTCTAGATCTAGGATGTTTCGTTGCATGTAAAAATTGTCTGTAAATATAGAATATTATTTAGTCCCATAAAGGAAATGATAGTGTTTCAAAGTCTAATACTAATTAATATAACCAAGGAATGTAGTTCCAATGGATTAATAATCTATTATTGGTGATTTTTTTAAAATTTCATCTAAATCTATAATGTTATCCATTTTTACAAGAAAATGCATTAATTTCATATAGTTAAAAAAATATGAAAAATTAATTAAATAGAGGATTTATTAACACATCTATATTGACATTTACATTTGGATGGGATTGATTATTTAAATATAGTGAAGCAACTAAGAAGGGAGTTGTATGTGTCAGTATCTAGAACGATATTGTTATTTCCTATACATCAGGGAAATTGATGATTGATAAGTAGAATTATCCAACCCGTGATCATGATTTGGACAATGTAATCATTTCATTGATTATTTGGAGTTATTTCAAATATGTTGAAAAATGTTAAATAAATATGGATCAGTATATTTTGAAATATATCTTTTAAAAATTTCTCAAAATGAGGAAAATCTTATGGTTAGAACTACTCATCAATTACATTTTATCATTAGAATACCACAATGGATCAGAAACTAAGGTGTTTGATTCACTAAGAAAGATATACTATAGACCTTTTACAAAGATTTTGATTGATAATAATCATGTGTTCATGGATTTAGTAATTATTGATAAACATATTAATTATTCAAAATTATTAACAAACAACCCCTATTGGAGAAAATACAAATTTAATAACTTGATGATATGAATATAAAACATAAAATCAATTTCATGAATGAGGGAAAGTTCATATAAATTTTCTATAAAGATGGTATGTTGATATATATAAATATCCTATGTGTTCAATCTATTCCTAAGATTAAAATAGAATTATTAGACGAAGCTCAAAGATCATATTTCATGATACACCCTTGTAGAAACAAAATGTTTTGGTATTTGAAGGAAAATTTTTTGGGGGATAATTTAAATTTTGAAATTTCATACCAATACCAAGATTATTGGTTTTCTTATAGGTAAAAATTTAGAGGAAATTTTCAAATGGTTTAATGAAACATCTATCGATGTATATATAGAAATGGTATGATGATATTATGGGAATATTAACTAGATTTACAAATAATTTATATATGATTTCTTTCATATGGTTAATTATTTATCAACATACCATTTATATTTATTTCCTCATGAAAATTTATGATCTACCTCTTGATCACCGCATATCGATATTTGTTAATTAAGTCATGAGACGTCATGGTATACCTCCTTCTATTGTATCTGATCATGATCCACAATTTTCATCAAAATCATGGGAGATTCTTCAAAAGCATATCGACACCAATATACATTTCAAAAATACCTATATTCATCAATATCATAGAAATCATGGACATACTATTCAAATATGATGAGTTATGTTGATTTCATGCTGATTTGATATTCGTGGTATATAGGATCCCTATTTACCTTTGGATGAGTTTTTATATATTAATAGATTCCAATAATTAATTGAAATGAAACCATAAGAAGGATTGAATGAAAATAGAGGTGTTACTCTAACTTGTTTGGATAAAGTATGTGAATAGACACATATAGGTTCTTATCTAATAGAAGATACAATGGTTAATGTGAGAACTTTTTTTAATCAAATTAAAGAAGATCAATGTAGACACAATGTGAGGTTTTTAACCAAATAAATGATTTGAATTTTTACGAAAGGAATTATTTTCATGATAATATCTCAATGGAAGTGTCCTATAAGGTTCGATTAGAAATAGAAACTATGTATTAGGTATATCAAGACTTCAGATATTATAAAAAGAATCAGTGTTTTATATTACTATATTCCCATTCCACATATCCTCTATAATTATAATTATGTGTTCTATATTACATTATTGATGTATATTGAGGTCAAGTTTCATGTTATTTATAATGAGGAAATACAATTGTAACATAATTAACTTTAGTGAAAAGATCTTATCAGGATTCTTGACACTAGAAAACACATGTTGAGGAATTGAACTGCTCAAGTGCTAAAGGTACATTAGATAAATCATAATATAGAAGAGGATATATGGGAACCAAAAGGAGTTATGATGAAGAACATACCATATATTATCTTGAGAGGATATTCACCAAATTTATAGGATGAAAATTTAGAGGTGGGAAAGAATGAAGCACCAATTATAATGTTTTTGTATGAAAATTATTCCTTATAATAAAACTATAGTATAATACATATGGCCTTATTCAATAATGTGATTAAATAATATATTACATTTTTTTAAATTTAATTAGACATTTTTTTAATTTACCATGTCAAAAATAGCATAGGGTTCATTTTTGATATTTTTCATAAATAGTTGATTTTTTGGATTAATAGTGAGAAATAATGAATTTATAAAGATTATCCCTTTCATGACATTATAATGATTTTTGAATAAATTTAAATTTTATTAAACCATTTTTCATAAGAAAAAATATATATTTATTAAGTAATATAATGTGTATAAAAATATAATTTTGAATATACAAACCTATGCATAACAGTTTTGGAAAACTAAGTAATGTTTTCATCTATATAAAAACGAATTTTAGTTCTTCTCTCCAAATCAGGTTTTAAAAAAGAATGTATCAATTCTATATTTTTAACTAAAATTCGTATTATTTTTTTACATAATCCAAATAAATATATTTGAATCAAAATTATAATTTATTTTATTGTAAAAAAATATTATTCTTAATTTTTTTTCCTACATACATTTTTTATTTAATTTTATGAACATATATTTAAATTAAATTTTACAACTTATTGAAATTTATTATTTTAAATTGGGTTAGATATTTTTAATTAGAATAATTAATATTATAAAATAAATTGAACTTATTTTTTTCATAATTAATAGTAACCAAGGTAAATAATTATCAATTAACTCGTGGGTATAATCAGTTAAAAGGTTTAAAATAGTGGGATAAAGACTAAATATACAATAAAAACTTAGATAAATATCATTGGATAGGTTTATTTTTACCATAGCATAACCAGATTATATGATATGATAATTTTTATCCACTTGAATTGAGTAAGACAGATAATATATATTAAAGTTTCAAGAATTTACAATTTTCATCCCAACTCATTTATAAAAGGTAACCCTGTATACTATATTACACACATATATTGAGACACATAGTTAGAGTCATACCTTCCCAAATACGATCCCAACCTATCTCTTTATTTTATAGAGGTCATATTCTCTGTAAATGGACACTTCAAGTTGGGTTAAGGTGTAATACACATGAAGTTAGAAAAATAAAAGTAATTTGTTATTATAGATCCTTTTTATGTTCATTTCTTTTCAAACCTAATAAAAATATATTCCATAAACATAATAAATTTTTTATAAAAAAACAAAATTAAAAATTACATAATCATGAGTTTTATCTTTAGAATTCATTATTTTTATTTGATGATCTTTTCAGATTCATAGTTTTCAAGAATTATATTAAAACTCATACATAACAAAACCATATAATACAAAGTGAAAACATCTAATCAGTTTAAATTCTATCATTTTATAAAAAATTTATTAAATTGTTTCCAAATGAAAGACAAAAAATCTTTCCTCTTATAAAAACAGGAGAACCCCTAGAAAGAAAATAAAACCCCTATTTGGAAACATAGGGAATTACATTTATAAAAAATTGTAAATCATTGTTAAAAAGAACTGGAGCCTAGTAAAAATAAATAGATAAACCCTCTGGTAACTCTTCCCTTATTTCATGTTAAGATAATGAACATTACTTAATGTATTGGAGCACTATCTAGTAACATCCATCATATGGGAAATATCAAGAAACCCTAGTCCTATCTGAGAACTCCTATTGTATTAAACATATTAGGCTCACCGAGTACTAATTTGGAGAACCCATAATGTAATATATATAAGGATCACAAGTAACTTTTTGACTTTCCCCATTATATAAGATATATCAACCTCACATGGTGTTATCTATGTACCCCTATTTTATAATATTTTTCATGCTCAACCATTTCTTATATAATTCTTAGGTACCATATTATGAAAAAACATTTTTTTCTTTCACTTTTTAATGAAAAAACATTTCAAAAACTCTTTTCTCCTCATATTTAACTCACATTTTCATATCAAAATATTGTTTTCTTTTAAAAATACATTTTCAATCCCAAAATAAAATTTTTATTTAAAACCCATTTTAAATAAAAAATGACTAGGAAAAAGAAAATATAGTCCTGCTTTTATGAAATAAGGAAAATATTTTAAGGAATAAAAAAATAATGGTTATGGTAAAGGGAAATTTCATTGCCTCGATATAAAATAAAATAGAATGTTCCATTTTATTTTTGTAAATAAACTAAAAAATTACATATATTAATTCCTTTTTTTTAAAACATTTAAAGAGAAAAAAAATTATAAATCTCTCACTCAAATATACTTAAATTTATAAATTAATTATAAAAACATGTAAATTGATGAAAAATATTGTAATAAAGAAAAAATAAAAAGAATATTTTCTTATAAAACCCTCTTAACACTTTGGATACATTCCATTTATAAACCCAATGTAAGAAATACATTTAAAAAATTACATATACATCATGAACTAAAATTTTATAATGTGTATATATATAACTCCTAAATGAAAATATTACTATAACTTCAAAATATGACTCAACTAAAAGAAATTGAGATGAAGTCTCTTCTCTTTCGTCAAAATCATCACATATATTATCTATATTCATTATTAATAAACTATTTCAAATTATTTACATTCTTAATAACCATTTAAATTATATTATACCTTTTATTTCAAAGATAAGAGTGATATATAAAATCGCATAATTAATTAATTATACGTTAAATTATTTGATGATATTAGGACTACATGTCCAAAATGTCTTTAGTATTTTGAATATGGTCAAATATGTCATTTTAAAAAATATTCAGAATAATATTAATGACATAATTATCATTTTATATATATTAAGTATATTTTTTTCACCAATCCAAAAATATGGTTATAAAAAATGAACTATGTTATGATCATGGAGTTGGTAGGTCTATTATATGCATGAGTAATGTTTACATTTTTCAATTATGATTATGGAATGAAGAAAAGTAACATTTAAATTTTTTTGAATATTAATAATATAATAAATACCCTATTATTTAATTTATTATATTAATATATATCATTAATGTGCTGTGATAAGGGAAAAAATAACATCACTTTGTGGAGCTGGTAGTCCACATGTAAGAATTTATATGTGATATATTAAGTACATAAGTATAAATATGTTACAAATATAATATATATAGATATACATTTAACCTGTCATTATAAAAATCCATGAGAGGTTATGATAAAGTGCAATGACATTGGTTTGTGAGGATGTAGTTTGATGTCCACACAAAAGATGATTTCATTTCAAATTTTAAGGAAGAGGATATGGATTTTTGTTATTAAATTAAAATAATAACATATATTTATATGGTAGATAAGATTTTTTACACTCATAATTTAATAAAAATTTATGAATGTAGATGAATAATTTAAATAAAATCACTTGGATAAGTACAATACATTTTCATCAAACAACCTCTTAGGTTAGCGCCAAAATCCATTCTAGGAGGTCATTATGATAAATACAAGGCTTATAAGATGTCTGTTATGATATAAGGAAAATATTTGTTTATTGTTTTTCTAAAAAATGGTATTTTGACACATAAACAAGATATTATAGGGGTCAAACTTTGTAAGTGAGGTGAGTTTCACACTTATAATTTTTAAAAATAAATAGTTATAGCCACGTCATTCAAATAAAAAAAACTAAAATGGACTATTATCTAAAATTAGTCATTATAAAGTTGAAGTGTTTCCATAAAATATATTTTCAACATGTTTTTACTCTAATTAAGCCCTAATATTATTAGTTTAACCCATGCTAAATCTGTATTTACATTAACTACAATAAGTAATTTTTACTATTATCAATATTAATTATGGTAAAAAAATAATTTTAAATTAGTAATTAATAAAATTATTTATAATTTTATATAGGGAAAAAATTAAAAATTTCAATTCTAATAGGTGATAAAATTTAATTTAAAATTTAACCCACATAGACATTGAAAATGTGGGTTTTCAAGAATGACATTTTCCATGAAAGTGATGATTTTATATTAACTATGTGATTATTAATTATCATTTAATTAATATAAATTAATATTTAATGAAATATAATCTATATATTTCTTTCATATAATTATATATTATGGGTTTTTTGAATAATAATAATAGATAATATTTATTCAATTAAAAGCATGTTTTCAGAAAAACAAATTTTTTAAAGCCAAAAATAAACTTACACTAAATGCCAATATGATATTGATTAAAAATAAATTAAGTGGGTTAAATATTAATATGTAATACATATCTTAATTTAAATCAAGTTCAAAAAAATAATGGCACTTTTGAATTATTTAATTTATTGAAAATAAATAACGATTTTACCAAACTGTTATTTTTCACTATTCATTGAAAAAGTAATATCTTTTGAAAAATCCAAAAAATTTACCCATTGAATACTTTGATATCCTAATTTAAAAAATGAATTTAATTTTTTAGAATTGAATTTTATAAATTTATTAATTAATCATTTTAAAAGTATTATATAAAAATATTTTGTTAACATTATTTCCTTTTTGATTTATAAATTACATAAAATTTTCGCAATGAATATAAAAATCTAATTTGTAAATATTAATAAACATAAAATGATTTATTCTATCATTAACATAGTTTTTTACATTCTATATCCATTTTTTAAATTGTGTCCTCACAAATGTATTCACATATTAAACTATTTGGGATATCTTTCCCTGATAGCACAATCCCTTATTACCTCTTCAGTGATTTAGTATTTCCATAAAAGATTATAAAAAAATACAACCAAAGAAATATTATAATAAATTCTTCCCGGGACATCCATTGAACATGATCAAAGGGTATCTTCAAATTTCTAAATAATTCTCTCAGACCATCCATTGGATTGATTTTGAAAAGATGTTTTAATATTTAATTTGGTATCCAATTAATTATGGAGCCCTTTAAAAATAATTAAATTTGGACCTAGGATCACTTTTGGATATAATGGCAAGATTTACTCCATTTCACCTAACTATCTACATTAGATACAGTCAATACAGATGATCCAAATACACAATATCTCTAATGCGATTGAAATGTGATGATTTATTTAATCAATTAATAATAACCCAAATTTAATTATTTACTCATGATGTCTTTGTTAATTCCACCATTAAAAAATTGATTTATTTTCAAATGTACAATCTATAACTATAAAGTTTAATGTATTCCAATTGGTAATTTTTATTTTCCATTAACTTTTTGAAAATTTAATCATTTTTTAGTAAATTCAATAATATATCTTTTCATACCATCCCACCAATAATACTCATGAAGGTATAAGTAGAACATAGTGAAACTAGGATGAATGGAAAATAAATAACTACAAGATTTACTCAACAAATGACTTTTAAACTAGGAATCACAGTCCACACACCAACTCTTTCCAAATATGATTACTACTTATTCATAAAAATTAAACTCCAACAAATTACCATTCAAAATAGAATCCACATATTTCTGAAAAACGATCCTCGATTTGTGCTTGCCTAATTATTTATAACAATGTTTACTAAACCAAAACCTAAAGAAAAATAAATAATGACCCTACATCAAGAAATGATTTTCCAAAATTCCAAAAGTCATTAACCAAAGGGTCACATAATCAATGTTAAATGGTCAATGTATCAATAATTTTAGAATAAATAACAATGAACTATTTTATTTTATTTTCTATGATAGTAATGATCATGAAATCATAATAAATTATCAGTTTCATCCTTCTTTTGTGGATCATGTTTAACTATTTCTATATAAAAAAATATAAAACATTATTATTATTATATATATAAAACTTTAATACATTTAAATGATGCTTATATGTTTTTAAAGTAAAATCCATGTTACAGAACTAAACTATATACCTTTAATTACCTTCAATTATGCATCATAAATAAACTAATTACATTTAATTAATCATTATTATTGATGATCAGTTGATCATTTTTGGATGTTAGGGACAAAATAGAGAATTCAACAATAATATTTTTAGTTGTTACATGTATCCCTCACCTTATTTTTTCCATATAATTTTATGTTATTTTCGAGTTAACATAGTTAGTGGTCCAGAAAAAGAAGAAAGGTTTCTAAAAAAATATTGGTAGAAACCCTATAATCCAAGAAAACTATAAATATCTATGATATTTTTTGGTCTTTTCCATTCATAAAAAAATTTATCATGGACAAGATTAATTCCATATTTATAAACAATATGGTAAAATAAATAATGTTTTACACACAAAATACACACTTTTTAAATTTTTAATATATATATTTTAAATTACACCAAAAAATAATTAAGAGTCTTTTATGTTACTCCAAACTTTTAATATATAAAGAAATATCACCTATAAACACAATAATAAACATATCCAAAAAAATATTGGAAATATCTATTCATAATTTTCATAAATACAACAGGTTAATTAGAAAACCCAACTGGTATTACTAAAAACACATAATTCCTTTATCTAGTCCAAAACATTGTTTTCATAATATCATCATCCTTTGAAATCATCTGATGATACCCAAAATGTATATTAACCTTTTGAAAATATTGATCTCTCTAGAGCTGATCAATCAAATCCTCAACATGAAGATAATGATAATTATTCTTAATATTAATAATATTAAATGATCTATAATCAATGAAAAGAATCTTTTAAAATCAATACATTTAACATAAAAAATTTGAGCACCCATAGGTAAGTTCTATATCAAATGGGATATATATCTAACAAATTGTTATATTTATTTTTCAATTCTAAAAGATCTACTAGATCCATTTGATATTGGGGTTTTGAAATTGGATTGCCATCAGTGAATAAATAAATAGTAAAATCAACATCTTGATCACAAATAAAAATAGGAAAGTCATTATAAAATACATCCATGTATTTGTTAATTAAAATAACATCACTAATTTGAACAGTTTCTTTATTTTCTACAATATGTGCTTTGTAACTTTCACAACCACCTCTAAAAAATTTCTTAACTTATTTTTTACATATCAATGTCATGAAATAATTGAACATTAATTTATTAGATATAAAATATACCATTTCATGATTATTTGAAATCCAATTTATACAATCAATGTTATCATGATCAACTATAGTATGTTAAAAAAGATTTTTCTGAATGAAAATTCCACAAATAACAATAAAGAGATTTCTATAATTCATTGTTTCTATTATATATCCTCTAGAAGTATTCCCAAATTGTGTTATCTTATTTTCATGTCGTGATATTCAAATTTTAAACAAAAGTTTCCATGAAATAAAATAATTAAATAATCCAGATTCAAATATGGAATTTTAATAATTCGAATTAATATGTATCATATGTTTCAAAGCATTAATTTTATAAAAACCTTTCTCATTATTACACACTTAAAAATGATTTATTACATAAAATTTCACTTAATACAACACTGATTATCAAGTGGTCGAGTGTATTTGGACATTAGGAACATTACATAACAACTTAGAACATAAAACCAAAAATATTTACTGAAAACATATTTTATATGACCACAACATTTCTTCGTATGTAGCATTTCATGGGATAACCTGAGGAAATGCATAAGAAAAGGGTTATTTATAAATACTAGAAAGGGAGTAAACAATGAATAACACGAATAATACAGTACATTTTAGGCAATAGGAATATCAATGGAGCAGAAGAGAAACATGAACATAAAGGCACGATATAGCAACTTTATCAAAACAAAAAAATATAGAAATAACATTTAACATGATTTTAGAATGATCCAATGATTATTTAACATGGAGTATGGGTAAAACCTCTTTTCAATTGAATTATAATTAGTAAAATATCATTTTAATTAATATATCATGTTACTAATCTTTACCTAATGCATTCGAGCGCTATTAGGGTGAACCCTTCTAAATCATTTCATTTCATGCATAAGTGTGACACATGCATCATATAACATGGAATCATTCAACATCATAAGATATTCCATGATTGTATAATGCAGAATACATAAATTAAAGTACCATTAAATATGTATATTTTCATATAGGCGAATACCCGTTATAGTGAAATGGGTATGGTATTCACTACAGAATGATTTTGGCTTTGCAAATCGTCATAAAATTTCGGCAGCATAATGACGTCAAATAGAAATCATAAAATGGGTTGATAAGAGAGAAATGGGTATATAATCATTTATACCTAAAATTTATAGTGATGAAGTCATTTAACATAATATCCCATCATATATAATGGAATATATATTCATAATATAAAAATATTTCTTGAATATAAATGAGGAGAGAGAAATTCCTTACAAAGTTTCGGTATGGTAATAGATGTACATAGGAGGCATTAATGAGCTGTATATTGTTATATCATCATTATAACATAAGGAGGTCAATATGGGGGAGGATCAAAATCATTCCCCAACATTTTAATTGAAAATAAAAGGTTATAACAACATAATGAAATTTGGAAAAAAATGACATAGGAAGAAATTTCTTACATAGAAGTGTGATCCCAAAGGCTTGTAAAAGACTTGAGAGTGGTTTATTGGGATCTTGGGGAGCCTTTGGATTACTATGTAGAGAGTAGGGAAGTGTTTTTTCGAGCTTCAAAGGTTTTGAGTGAAGAGGAATGGGAGATTTAGTGGGATTATATAGGAAAATAGAGGGAATTTGTTATTATTTATGTTTTGGACACCACACATTAAAATAATCAAAACCACAAACCATACCATGGGTTTTACCATTTTTTTCCAAAGGGGAGTGGAAGACATTATTTTATAAGTCCAATGGTTGAAATTATTAATATATTCATCTTTCTTATGTAGATCTGAGTCACACTCTCAAGGAAATCATTTTCAAAAGGTAAAATATTTTATACATCTTGGAGGTTCCACTAAAGAACAATAAATTTAGTCAAACAAATTTAAAATATCATTATTTTAAAGGTAAAACAAATACTAACCGAGAACACCTTTTATAGAATTTTATTACATCATTAATGTTTCATTATGATTTCATAAAACACATTATATATTTAAAGGTATTTAATTTTTACTAAAAACTTTGACTGTCTATGAAAATTATGTAAAATTCATCATTATATAATTTCGAGATCCTGAATAAAAATATAATATTCATTTTCTCTAAATAATTTTCTAAATATATGAATTTATTACTTTTAAAATAAAAAATGACATCAATTGAAAATTATTGGGTTTTAATAAAAACAACTTTCAAACAATAATAAATATTACAATTATATTCATAAAAACAACACAATCATTTATATTTAATAAAATTAATTTTGATATAATATACTATCAAAATATAATGTAATTCAAAAATATATTAATACATTTTTAATATATTTCTTAATTTAAAATTAACTAAAAATACTATTTATATCTTAACAACCATTTACAATGTGAAAATAATAAAATGAATTTATATTCTTTATAAAATAAAATAATGCACGTAATCATAGTGCTAGGGTCTTGTTACATAACCCCTTATAACAGCCACATAAGACCTAAGGGTAAGGTGTATGATGGTGAGAGACTCTTGGGGTTGCTCTGATAACATCGATCGGGTGGTAATCTCTGTTAACATCCAATTATCACGTAGGCGATTCCATTCAAGATTAACGTGTTGAATCTCAGATTGGGTTTGGTCAAGATAAAAGACCAGTGATGTAACACCCCGAGATTTTATGAAAAATATTCTTTTAATTTCATTAATTTCTTGTGTTGTATTCTACACCAAGATTACCTTGCGCTATACGCAACACCGTATTAGCTTGCAGTATACGCAACACTATTCTTGGACCGTGTTACACACAATTTTGATAATAGTTATTCTACGCAACATTGAGTATATATATATATATATATTAAATGAATAAATGAAATATGGTTGGATTCTGTTATACGAAACAACGAAGGATTCTTTCACAACACGCAACCCTGACTTGGCTTGCATTACACGCAATCGCGACCTTCCTCGATAGCGTGTGTTGTACGCAATACCGAGTTTTAATAAACAATGTTATATTATTATAATATTTTCATGAACTAGCCGTTATGAATATTATTAACTAAATTTTGAATTTTATAACATTATTATTCATCTTACACATTTCTAGAACATGGTATAAGAACAAAATAAATTTTTCGGGTAAAATAAGTATTTTTCAAAAAATGCAGTTTTGCCGCCTTTGGATGGCGCACCCACTTTAAATATGGTTTTTGACATGTTTATAAGTTCAATTTGACAAAATAAAATTATTCTTTGGAATAAATAAATAAAAATTTACTTTGGATAAAATTTCCATATTATTCTGGTAACTTTCACATTTTAATGAATAGTAAAAACATGCTATATTTTAATTAAAAACAATTTTTTTCATCGTAATATCTTATGTGGTTAAATTATAATATTGAATGGTTTTAAAGTATAAATAGAATATATTTTTACCATTTAATATAATGTATGTCATTAGCATTGATTTTACCTTGAATTCGTAAGTTAAATCAATTCAATCTTTTGCAATGTTTTAAACAAAAACCCGTTTTTATTCGACAACGAGATTAATTTTAATTTAATTTCTGCAACTTCTGTGTTTTGAATTTTAAAAAATGGATTCCATATTTGGAATTAGTGGGTCCAAATTATGTTAATAGTATACTTTTTATTTTTGAGAATTATGAATAGTAACTACGGTAAATTTTATTTACCATAGTTAAAGATAAATCGGGTAATTAAGGGTAAATATAATATTATAAAATTACCCTAACACATGAAAAAATTCTATTTGATGGATAAAAGTAAACCCATATTAACTAAGGGTCAGATTAGATTCATTTTATGGACTTTTGACCATGAAAATAATTTAATTATTATTAAAGCCAAAGAAAGTGACAACATGTCACTCTCTTAAATCTTATAAGTATAATAATTTTAAATTAGTGATAAACATCATAAAATTTCGAACATGAATAGTCTCCAGAAATCTAACAAAATTATCTACATCATGAGAATTTATTTAGAATTTTTTTGGGATTAAATAATTATCATTAATTGTGACACAATAGTGATGCAGAAATTATTTATCTAGTGAAAAATCAAGAATATAGTTTTTATTAAACTAATAGTGACATTAAAATGCACAAAACCCTGACCAAAACTTATTGGTCGTGTCAATTTAAACTATAATCATCCAATGGTCGAATATTTGACCATTTGGAGTCTTATACAATCAATTATGACACTTATATTATTTTATTTTAAATGATGCCAAAGTTGTCACCTTCATAATTTAATAAATATAACAATTTAAATATTGTAATTTTAAGATGATAAATTCTAGTAAAAGTATTATTGTGAAAGGTAATATATTTATCTTCATCATAGAATTTTATTTTAAATTTTTATGCAACAAATAAGTATATTAAATAATTATACAAAAATGATGTAGTAATTATTTTATTAAGAGATAAACCAAATAAATGGTTTTTAAAATAATAAAATAAATATTATATGAACTATTTAATGTGATACAATAATTTTATAGATACATATGACCTTTTATTAATATATTAAATATTTTAGTTCGAACATATCTTCTGTATATATTTTATTTAAATTCAAATAAATGAATAGTGTCAAAATTGACACTATTGTTATTTCATAAAAATAACATATTATAAAATAGTTTAAAAATCACAAAAATATTTAAAAATTATAAATTTAAATTTATATGGTATATAATTTTATAAAGTAAACAATTATCGAAAATTCACAACAAATAAGTAATTATTTGTTATAATTTAAAATTTAGAATTTTATTACCACAAATAAACATAAATAGATTAAATAAGGATAAATGAAAATGATAAGGTTTAAAATAAGATCCAAACATGTCTAAATTTGATTGGTTGATGAGATTACAACCCTATCTCATCTAATATTCGAATATGAGTAATTTTGGGAGGTTTTTAAGTGGGTTTAGATTTATTATAAATTAATATTTTTAAGAATTCCAAAGGTGCCCCTCTCCTCCCTTATAAAAGGACACCTCCTCCCCCTCCTCCTCACACCAATTTGAGCACTCATGCTCGGCCAACCCCTGCCAAAATCACTTCTCCACTTCCCTAGTATCATCCTAGAGGTCCTGGTCTTCTTCAAAGACCATCCTTAGTTATTTAAGTGGAGGCTAAGAAAAGGCGCGTCAAAAAGAGGTAATATCCATTACTGATCTTTTTCAATTTCTTTCTTCTTCAACTTCTTCTTCTTTAGTTGTTTCGTGATAAAGTAATAACATCAGTATTTCTTATATACTGATATGTTATTATATATATGAAACAACTCTAATTAACCTTCTATCCATCCTACGGAAAAAGGAAATCACCGCGCGTGCGTACGTACGGAATACCGTCTCCACGCCGTGGTGTAATCTATTTTCTGCCACCACCTTAATTGGATGGGTATAAAGGTGTAATGAGTAACTATATATGATTATTATAAAGTGATATTGATACTGAAATAGTATACATACACTTCAACACAATTCCACGACCATGGGAACGATATCATCGCTCGTGCGTACGTACGGACTACCGTCTCCACGACGCGATGAGATTCATTCTCAATAATTAACCATTTATGAATGATTATAAAGTATATATAATAAGTATTAATGAAATATATGACCTAATAATGATACTGGAATTATTTATATTTATATGTATGACATCTACTTAATTCCATTCAATTCAATAAGGAAACGAAAACAGCGTTCATGCGTACGTACGGACTACCGTCTCCATGAACGGTGTATTTCTTTCCATTTACTGATTTATTATATATGTATATTCTGAATATATATATATATATAAATCATGTTTTATATTCTGGAATTAAGTAATCATGATCTAAGTAATCATATTAATAATTACAAATTAAAAACACGAACGACAAATGAGACGATTTTACCCAAAACGCTACTTTAACATGAATTTACAAAAGAACGGGTAATATAAAGTCATAAGTGGACCATATAAGATATAATAACAATTAATATGATTCTGGAATAAGTCAATAACATTATTTAAATCATTATACAGGAGGTTCGGACACTTACAAAGCAAGTCGGACCTAAGGTAAGGGAAATATCACAATCTCATTTTTATCCGAGATTGTTTATACTTTGGTATTTACTGGGGTGTATTTTATCATCCACATCCATGTTTCCTCAATATGTAATATTATTTCCATCCAACTATAATTTTTTAAATCCAATTTTACCCTTCGGTGAGTTTTTAGTAAAAAATTATGAAAGGAATCTTTTGACGTTTTTCATACGAGGTGCTTTTTGACTTTTCCGACAAAAGTACGAGAAGAATGTTTTTTTTAACTTATACGGCACGAACAGATTTATACTGTTTTATAAAGCCTTATTTTCATGAAGCTTCCTCTAAAATATTTCATGACTATTTTCAATAAAATCTCTTTCTTTTAAAATTGCATGTTGTTTTGTGAAAAGAAATTGATTTTGAAGAAGAAAGGATATTTTCCTCAAGAATTCAATTCAAGTGTTTTATCAACATTATTTTCCATCTAAGATAATAAAGGGTTCTGTTTATATCCCTATTATTACATTGATTGGACTATGTTGTGATGGAATTATTTTTATGAATTCCTATATCTTATATGAATTGTTTTATGATGTCATGTTGTTTAAGAATTCCATTTTTATTGCATGGGTTACGCTATGATGTATGGTTTATGATTTTGTGGCACACATAAGAAAGGATTAATTATAAGATGGGTGGGACCTATATCTCCCTCCAATGCATTGGGTAAAGATTTTATATCTCATGAGATAGACAGGGCTGGAACGGTATGTTATACCGGTTCAGTGAAACAGGACTGAAATGAGGGTTACTCGATTCAGAAAGGGACTTTGTCCACTAAGATAGTCTTGGCAATGAGTCTCGACTAACAAGAAATGATTCTCTATGATTATGTGTGAATGACACAATGTTTCATGTTTTATGTTATGATTATTGTGATTACATTTCACTGCCATGATTTACCCCATGTTATGAAATTATGATCTCTTTTGCAGGTTAAGATTTCCAAAAGTTATGTGCTTATGTATATGATGTGATTGATATTTCTTTTTTTACCCTTACTGAGCATTTGAGCTCACCCTTTTATGTATTCCTTTCCCCAGGATATAAAGAAAGGTTTTAGGTATAATAAAAAGGAAGATCTTTATGGGAGTTGTTGAAGATCTTTCACCAGGATTTGAGGATTATATCCCGAGTTTCCAAAGACACTAAACTATTACGGTCCTTGTACTAAGTATTCCGCAAATGTAATGTAATGTCAATGTACGTTAAGCTTAGGGTCTCTACAAGTGACACCACCTCCTTTCCAATATTTGACAAATGAGCTTCGTACGGAGCAATTCTATTGGTTGATTCCATCGCTTCCATTATCTGAGTAAATTGGATTTGTTAAATCCCAATATTTATACTAAACATGTGACCAATGTTCAACAAGTTTTATAGAAAGAGTAACAATTATTATCCGTATCATTAAATTCAAAAACATAAAACCAAAAAAGTGTATATATTTTATATAACCATTTTACATAATAATACATTTAACCAGATCAAGAGTAATTTCCATTAGTAAATGTTTGGTTAGTTATAATCTTCCCCCATTAAGAAATATCTTCTTCGAAATTTCGTTTTTACATAGTATAATAGATAAAGATAACTCTGCTTCACCACTTCCTCTGATTCTCTATATTCTTTTTAAAACTTGTGGCTTCAACCCAACACCTTGATGAGGGGAATTTTATTATTTCATATAAATTTTTCTCTACTATCTAAGATCTTCATCGGATCATCATCACAGAATAGGTCATTTTCCAATGCTACCACCTTTGGATTGAGTACATGCGATGGGTCAGGTATGTACATCCTCAAGAGAGATACATGGAATACGTCATGTACTTGAGATAGCTTTGATGGGAGTACTACTCAATAGGCCACTCCTCCAATGCAATCAAGGGTCTCAAAAGGGCCGACGTACCTTGTAATAAGATTTCCCTTCTTCCAAAATCTCATAAATATCTTCCACAATGATATGTGGAAGAATACCGTGTCTCAAAAATAAATCTCTAGTTCTTATAGACGATTATAAACTTAGATTTTTTTGTCTACTCTGACCATCTTTAATGTGTTATTGGATGTTCTTAACCTTCTCTTCCATTTCTTCATTCATTTTCGGACTGAGGAGTTTTTTCTCCCCAACTTCATCCCAACATGTCAGAGTTCTGCACCTCTTCCCATAATGGTATTCATAAGGATGCATTTTGATTATTGAGTGGAAACTATTATTTTAAGGGAACTCAACTATAGGAATATGTTAATCCCAACCTCATTTGATGTCCATTAATCATTCTCTCAACATGTCTTCAAGTTTTTGAATAGTCCACTCAGATTGGGCATCATTTTGAGGATGAAAATCCATTCTAAAGATCATCTCAGAATTCAAATAATGTTGAAGACTCTTCCAGAATGTAGAGGTGAATCTTGAATCTCACTTGGATACAATAGATAGTGTTACTCTATGAAAACGTACCACTTATTTAATATATATCTATTCCAGTTGATTCAATGAAAAATACTCTCAAATTGTGATGAAGTGTTTAGTATTTTTAAAACTGTCCACAACAACCCATATAAAATTGTTTCATTTGGATGTCTTTGAAAGTTTAGTGACATAGTCTATAGTGATGTTCTGGAATTTTTCTGTTGGTATGGGTAATTGTTGAATCATACCCTTAGAATTCATTCTCTCAACTATCACTTGATGACATCTCAGGAACTTTGATTTATACTCATCAATCTCCTTTTTTATATTATCCCACCAATAATGCTCTCACATATCTCTATACATCATTTTTTTCCTGGGTGAATTGAGAAATTAGAACTATGTGCATCAACCAACAGATCATTTTTTTACTCCGGATTTGATGGAACACATAGTCTTGTCTCAAATATCACAATTCATTCTTAGTTGACATTGAACTATGAGGAATTTTATTTTCTAATAGTGTCCACATTCTTATGAATTCCCGCATAATCCTTTTGATAATCCTTTATACTTTCCAAAAGAGACAGTTGAGAAATCATTTATGAAAGGATTGGTGATGTTACCTTCATTATGATTCCCATATCCATCATTATAAAATCTATAAATATATGATCCATTTAAATTCTTATCAGTGATATAATAACTAGTTCCTCTCAGATTAGAGTATCCGCCACCTTTTTCTATTTCCTAGGGTGGTAATGGATTGAGTAGTCATAGTCTTTGATCATCCCTAACAATCTTCTTTGGAGCATGTTCAACTGTTTCTATGTGAATATATACTGGAGGCTTTTGTGAGCCGAGTATATTTCACACTTCTCCCCAAAACGGAAATGTCACAAAATTTTCAAAGAGAATATTATTGTATCCACCTCTATATCAAGTGTTGTATAGTTTTTCTTGGGAAATTTAAATTACCTTGAAAAATAGGAAATTACGTTGTCATTTTTCATCAACACACAACCCATGTCCTTATTTGAAGCATCACTAAATACCACAATAAATTCTCTACTTGTTGGTAGTGTGAGAACATGCACAATAATAAACCTCTTTATCAACTCCTTAAATCTCTCTTTACATTCATCACTCCAAGAAAAATTGACACCCTTCATAGTTATCTTGGTAAGAGGGTCTGAAAATCATGAGAAATTTCTCACAAGTCATAGATAATATCCAACTAACCATAGGAAGCTATGGATATCCATAACTGATGTTGGGATCAGCCATCCTTCTATTACAGTTGTATTGGAGTGATCGGTAGATATCCCATTTATTGTGAAGATATGACCCCTGAATAAGACTTCCTTCAACCATAACTCACACATGATGTAATTTTCATGAAGCTTATCCTTTCGAAAGGTCTCTAGTACAGTTATTAGATTCCCCTCATGCCACTCCTTAGTTTTGGAGTATATTTGAATATATTCTATAAAGTCTAACAAACATTTGTTCAGGTAGTCTCTAAAGACTCTATTGACCATGTCCATGAATATTACTGGAGAATTAGTGAGTTCTAAAGGAATTACTATAAAGTCATAGTGCTCACACCTTGTACAAAAAATATTATTGGGGATATCCTCCATCTTCATCCTTACTTGGTAATATCCTGACTGAAATTACACCTTGGATAAGTACTATGCTCCACATAGATGATTGACCTATTCATAATTTCCTGGAAGAGGATACTTATTCTTTATCTGGATTTTTTTTATCTCACGATTTTCATTTCAAAGGTGTATTGGCCCATCCTCTTTCTGGATGAAGAAGACTGGTTCACCCTATAGTGAATCACTTGGGCTTATAAACCAATTATATAGATTCTATTTTTGTTTTTTCTTCATCTCTTTATGATCCATAGTAGTCATTCTATACATATTCTAGGAAATTGTAAATTCCCCAAGTGCATGGTCAATTTAAAATTCAACATATCTTCAAGGAGGAAGACCTGAAAATTCCTCCAGAAACACTTTAGTGAATTCCCTCATAATAGGAATGTATTCAAGGATGGTTTCTTCCTTAGACAAAATCATCTGAACAATATATATGTTCTCATAGGGTAGTAATATCCACACGTGAGATGATGGTACCAAGAAGGATTCATCCTACTCCTTGCACTTTTACAGATTCGTGGGTTGAATCGCTATATAGAGAGTGATTTACCTCTCACAGTAACTTTTGTTGGCTCTTTATAGATAAATACAGTCCATGCCAAGAATTGAATTAAATTACACTATCGGGAGTATGACAAGGTTCTCTTGGAAGTTAAAACCAAAAATTATGACATGGGAAAAGTTATATTCAAGGGATGCAATGATTTTTCCATTTATCGTTCTCACTGAAATCATTACTTCCATGATTTGGGGTGGTGTTGGGATTTCTTACATAGATTTCAAGATATAAAAGAATGTGAGGAACCATAATAAAAAAGAACATTATCTATTCATGAATGAAAAAACTAGTGTACCTTTCAATAATTTGTTTCCAGGGTTCACTTTGGTGGTAGTGAGGGAAAAAGATCACCCTTGCTTCCTTGGAGGTTGTTGGTAGTGTCCATAAAACCTTTTATTAGGAAATTGGTTTGCAAACTGTCCCTAGTTCTTTGCTGTTGATGAAATGAACAATGAATTGAGTTTTGAATGGAGTGTTACTCCCCTCCATCACATCAAGTGTTTTTTCTTCTAGGTAGTTAATAGCAAGGTGCCCATCTTTTCCACACCTAAAGCATTTCCTCCTCCCATTCAGACAATTTGTATGGTAGGTCTTTCAGTACCATTGAAAAGTGGGGTGCTATAATTTCTTAGACCTATTGGATTTATCCATCAGAATACTATAATTGAAGTCCACCTTATTATTTTTATCCCCATGATACCCTTGAGATTTTCCGATCTCCATTTCATCTTTGAGGGCACATCAGACAATTTCTTCAAAGCTCTCGAAGTCATGGATCACTGCAGCTTTCCATAGGCTAGGTTTTAGCCAACCAAAGAAGTAGTAAACCTTGCATTTGGGGGTACAAAAAAGTAAAAGGCATATCATTCAAGCCTTGTGATGTTTTCCTCATACACTTCAATGGATTCATTGTCTTTTTCTATGAGGGAAAGGAAGTACCTTCCAATATTAAGTCGGAGGGTGCGAGGAAAATATTTCTGGAATTTTTTTAAGGAAATACTTACATTCCAATGCCATGATCTCTTCCTCAGGATTAGTATATTTGATCAATGTACACCATTGATTAGCTTCACCCTATATACGATAAGAATCCAGAGGTATATTTTCTTAATTCGAACATTGAATGATGGAGAATATAATCTCAATGGAGTTGATCCATCATTTGGAGATTGAGGGATAAGATGATCCATTAAAAGTAGGAGGTCTTTGACTCCTAATGCTCTCGATTGTGGGTTCTTCTTTCTTAGGGGGTTTGAACGTTCCTCTTGACCCTTGTTTCTATTCAAAAACGTGTTAGCTGAGAGAGTATCATGAGAATGTTTGAGATTAACACTCCAATCATATTGGGAATCTCATTAGCATAGTCATCACATTGTTCATCGCATTGATTTTTAGACCAAGTCCTATTACCATCCATTGGTTGGAATAAAAGGATTGTTAGGGGTAACACATAAAGGGGAGTCCAATGACAAAAAAAATAATATATAAATTAAATTTATATACATAACTAATCTATATTATCCTTGATAAACATCCCAATATATATCTTAGGAGAAATTTTTTAATTCCATTAATAATAGTTCATACTATACTTATGAATTTACCAAAGAAAATACACTAGGAGTGTCATAACCAATAGTGCAACAATGGGAATTTTTGTGCACCATTTCCCATTCAAGTCTAGATCAAAGAGGGGTTTTTGGGTTTTACCCCTAGATACATATGTGCAAGATCCGCCTCTACCAAATTATATCCCGAAATTGATGTATTTTCTTGATAAACCATTTATTTAATACTCACCAAAATTTAGGGATGTTTTTATTATACATAGTTTTATCCTTAAAGCCTTTACTAGAGTTTTCTAATCGTGATCTCAGAAATAACTAAACCTATACTTTAATAGTAACTATAACAACCCAAATCTTTATTACACACTTAAACATGATTTATTACATAACATTTCACTTAAGAGACTATAAGGATCAAGAGGTATAGTGTCCTGGGAAATCAAGAATATTACATAACAAATTAGAACATAAAACCCAATATCTTTATTGAGAATGTCTTTTAGATGACCACAAAATTCCTTCATACATAGCATTGCATTGGATATATTGAGGCCACACATAAGAAAAGGGTGAGATATAAATCCCTATAATGGAGTAATCAAGGAATAACATGAATAATATAATACATGTTTGGAATTAGACATATCAATGTATCACAAAAAGAACATGAACATAAATTCTTGATATATAATGATTAACATAACATGGAAATATGGTAATAAAATTTAACATGATATTAGCATGATCCAAGGTTCATTGCACATGGAGAATTAGTAAACCCTTGTTGAACTTTAATTAGCATGATTAAAATATTATTAAACATGACATATCATGATACTAATCTTTACCCAATTCATTGGAGTGCTATTAGGGCATATCGTTCTTAATCATTTCATTTCATACATAAGTGTTCCACATGTATCATATAACATGGAATCATTCAACGTCATAAACTATTCCATGATTAAATGACCTGGAATAAATAAATTTATGTACCATTAAATAAGTATATTTTTATAATGTTGAATACCCTTGAAAGAGAAATGGGTATGGTATTTACTACACAATGATTTTTGCTTTGAAAATCATGGTGTAATTTCGACAGAATAACAAGGTCAAAAAGAAATCGTAAAATGGGTTGATGAGAGAGAAATGGGTCTCTCAAAATTTATACAAGAAATGTATAGTGATGGTGTCATGGAACATTATATCCCAACATATTTAATGGAATTTAGATGCATAATATAAATTAATTGCTTGAATGTAAATGGCAATAGATAATTTCCTTATGGAATTTAGGCATAGTAATAGGTGTACATGGGAGGAATTAATGAGAGAGAAAGATGTATCTCATCTTTAAAGCATTTAGAGGGTAGTATGGGGGCAGTTACAAATCACACCCCAATATTTTTAATTAAAATTTATTGAGTATAACAACATAAAATAATTTGGACAAAAATTAAAAAGGAAGAAATATATTACTTGGAAGTGTGATATCAAAGTCTTGGGAGATGCTTGAGAGAGGGTTCTTGGGAGCTTAGGGTGCCTTGAGAGGATTATAGAGAGAGGAGGGAAGAGGTTGGTCATGATGCATGGGTTTTTTGTGAGGAGTAATGGGATATTGAGTGGGTTTATATATGAAATTAGAGGGAATTATTTGTTATTTAGGTTTTGGAAACCACATATTAAACTAATCAAAACCACAAACCATACCATGGTTTTTTTCCAGGAGTTCTTCCAAAGAGAAGTGGAAAAAATTATTTCATAAGGATGATGATAGAAAATATTAAAAGATTAGTCATGATTATGTGGAAGTGATTCACACTCTCCAGGAAATCATTTTAAAAAGTTAAAATATTTTATACGTCTTGGAGGGTCTACTAAGGCACCATAAAATTAATCAAACAAATACATAATCACATTATTTGAAAATTAAATAATATATTGTCTGAAAAAATCTTTTACAGTATTTTATTAAATCACTGTTGGGTCATTATGATTTCATAATATACATTATATATTTAAATGGGTTTTAATTTTTACCAAAAAAATTGACCGTCTAAGAAAATAATGAAAATTTAATCATTAAATGATTTAAAATCTTGAATCCAAAAATAATATTTATTTTATCTAAATAATTTTCTAAAAATGTGAAATTTTTCCTTTAAAATAAAAACTGACATTTATCGAAATTTCATGGGTTTTGATAAAAATAACATTCAAACCATAATTAATATTACAATTGTATTCATAAAAAATATATGATCATTTATATTTAATAAAACTAAGTTAAATATAATATTTTATTAAAATATTATTTAATTAAAAAATAAATTAATTCATCAAAATGGATTTTTAATTGAATATTGACAGAAAATACTATTTGTTCATCAAAAAACATTTACAAAGTAAGAATAATAAAATTAATGTATATTATTTATACGAAAAAATAATGCACATAATCATAGTGATAGGGTATTGTTACATAACCCTTTATAACACTCACATAATACCTAAGGGTAATGTGTGCGATGCTGAAAGACTCTTGGTGTAGATCAGATAACATCACTCAAGGGGTAATCTCTATTAACATCAACTTCTCTTGTAGGCGATTCCATTCAAGCTTAACATATCGAAGCTCAGCTTTGGCATAGTAAAGTGTGAAGCCTAGTGATTCCACCTCCTTTACGAGATCCAACAAACGGACTTTATATGGAGCAATTATACTTGATGAGTCCATTGCCTCCATTGTCTGAGTAAATTAGATTTGTTTAATCCTACATTTATACTAATCATGTGATCACTATTGAACGACTATATTAGCAATGGTAAAAATTATTAAATGTATTTTAAAATACAAATAAATAAAACGAAATAATTGAATATATTTTATATAACCATTAAACCAAATAATACATTTAAACATATTAAGTGGAATTTCCATTAGTAAATGTTTGGGTCGTTACAAATTAATAGTCTAATATCAACTATAGTATTATAAAATGACTATGATATACCTATTTATTTATGATCATAATGATTAACATTATATAAACTATATTCAATGAAAATTTAGAACAATAACCAAATCAGTACAGCTAAAATAACTAACCATTTTATGGCCACCATTTACCCCATTCATTGATTATTCAATAGACATGTCATTAAATTCATGATCCCTATGAAAAAATTGAACACACTGAAAACACATTCCAAATCCTATTAAAAATTCATTGAAATTTATTTTATCACAAATGGATCATTTTTTATTGCCTTTGATTTTTTAGGTGGTTTAGTCTCTATTTATCTCACCTATGTCTTCTCTTTCTTTATTCATCTCATGGGACAAAAATTTCAACAAAATTCATATGAACATTCAAATCACAATGATCCACTTTCTCATCACTGCTATATTTTTTTATGTCCCAAGCTATCATAAACATAGTTTTAACCCTAGTTAATATCTATTAATTTTTCTTTTAGTGTATTGAATATAATATTATTGATACCTCACAAATCATGTGAATATTTATTTATACATATCCACTGAATCAACATTTTTTCCTTATTTACAGAATTTTTTTCTCCAATCATATCTGAAAAACCTTATAGAAATATTTCTCAAGAAAAATATTATTAAATGTTTCCCATTACATGGAAGAAATTTCATATTTGTCTCTGTTATTTATAACCAAATACCTCCTTTAATCAACTTCACCTTCGAAATGATAAATGGAAAAGGTTATCATTTGTGGTAGTCAACATCCCATGAAATCAAATATATTTTATAGGTAATTAATAAATCCTTATATATCCATTAGGATATATGATTTAACAAATAATTGGAGATTTTATCTCATGAAATTATTATCTACTGAAACGTTCTTATATGGAATATCTGGAAGCTTCTTATCCTATAAACCACCACTATATATAGCTTGATTAAATTAATCTATCACTTCAACAAATTTCCTTGTTCCAATTCCAACCATTGTAGGATACAGATTTGGAAGGATATTTTCCACTAGAATCCTTTCTAATAAATCTTCACATTTACTCCATGGAATAAAAACACTAATATATGTAGTTTAGATAATATAAAATGGTAATAATCAAATTTTAAGTAATTTAGAGTTAACTATAATATAAAATCATTCTTGGGAATTCAATAAAAATTATTATAACCTCTAATTATATCTAACCCTCTCTTTCTTGAAAACTAAAAGGACCCATCCATATACATAACATAATCTTGAGGTTTAGGTCATAAATTTATTATATACATATATTTTATTTTAATGTTTATAGTTTTAGAGAATTAGGTCAAAAAAAATGCATGGAAGACCGATATAACATAATGTGGTCACTTCCAACCAGTATTGAATTTTCACATGATATAAAAAATATAATATAAAACAATACATCTTTTTGTGAAAAATATTCATGAATTTTAAAATAAAAATTTCCTTCCTCTTATATATCTTTATATCCTGTGAAGGAAATTTTAAAATATTTGGTGATCATACAATTTCTTTATAAGGGAATTTGAATAGAATGAAAACTTTTAGTAATGTGAATAACATGAAAACCAATTTATTGTTTACATTTATCTCAATATTATTTGAGTGAATGAAAAAACATATTTAAAGATGAAAAAATCAAAAATTATTTTTATAATATATAATCATTAAAATCTATATAATTTAAATCAAAACCCTTTTTCCAAAATAGAGCACCACATTTATTACAAAATTTGAACATGTGTATGAAATAACTATAGCCCAGTAAAATACAAAGGATAAATACTTTAATAACACCTTAATTATTTACTATTATAACAATGAACATTAATAATTCCATTGGAGTGCTGTCTGTGAGCACCAAGGCTCACCCAACAATATTTGGGAACACCCATCATATAAACCATATTAGACTCACCTAGTGCTATCTGGCCGTATCCATTATATAAGTTGTATTGGGATCACCCTGTTTTCATTTAATTTCTATGTACCATATCATGAGTAAATTTTTTCACACATTATAATTTTTAATATAAGCATTAAAAACACTATTAAACTTGTATCAAAAAAATTTAGTTATGAAAATACTATTTTATTTTAAAACCATATTTTCAATACCAAAATATCCATTTCTTTTAAAGAAAATTCAATATCAAAATTGTATTAATAATTAAAGAGGTTATTAATTTTGAGTAAAAGTTGAAATCTTTAAAAGGAATCCAAAATTAAAAGAGTGGTTATGACAGTGGGAAAAGACATTCTCACTATAAAAGTTAGAATAAAATATTGTTATATCTTTTGAAAATAAATTAAAAAATTTCATTCATAGACTAATTTTATGAAAAAAAATTTAATGATAGAAAAAATGAAAATTATAAAACTCTAATGTCCATATAATTAGATTTCAAAAATCATTTTAAAAATAAGGGCATATAAGAAAAATAGAGTTAGATAGAAAACATTAAAATTATATTTTTGTTATGGAAAATTCCACTAATAGTTTGGAAACATTTGAATTATATGATATATTTAACCAAACATATAATACATAGACACTAAATATTTTTAGATGAATATTCATTACATTTCAAAAAACACTGGTGTTTAGATCACAAAGGTATATTTACATTCGGAACATGGACTCATAAAATATTAGGTTTTGAGTGAGATATTTAATCTCCCACAATATTCTTCATAACTATCACCTTTCTTAGCTATATCACATAATTAAATTATTCTTATACAAGGGAAAATAAACACAAGAAATAGTGGTCTTAGATGCTCAGTATGGGTAAATTGAGAAGATATAAATATAACTTGAGAATGTGGGAATGAGAACATGAGGATAACATATGAATCCCATACCCTTCATATCATAGATCATAAACCTGAGTGATGTCATAAATCTTGGATGCTCATAAGACATAAAAAATAATGAAATAAAAGAACATGATCCATGAGATCATTACATTAGAATAAGACATATATTTATTATATTAACAAAAATTATATAAAATATCATGTCATGGTTATTCTGACATCCTGACCTGGTTTCCAAAAGCCAATGATCTGAGCCAGTTAACCACATGACCTCAGATGCACAACCTCGTTGGCTAGAGGATAATAAATTATAATAGGGGTTTAATATGTAATGTTGGGATACTAAAAACTCTATGCCAAATCGTCAAAAAATGGAAAATGAAAAAAAACACCCAAATGAAAATAAATAGTATCATTAACAGTACTATAATCAAAACTCATCCAATATCATGTGATGAATCCAAAATAGGAAATTATTATTATAAACAAGAAGTATATATGTAATTCCATATAATTGTCAACTGTAAAATGAAAACCCAAAATAATGAAACCTTGAAAACTCCTAGGAAAGCTCTAGAATCATTTTAGGGTCCCTCATCTATACTTCATCTCAAATACCAACTCAACTATCTAGTATATGTAACTTTCCCTTATCTTATCCTACAACCATGAGGTTTAATTAGGTATCAATCAACCAGCCGAAGTTAGGATTGATTACAACTCAGTATGCCACCAATAACTACATAAAAGTTAATGTCACCTATATAATAGTTTATATAGATGTATAAATAATATTCTAAAAATGGTAATTTAAATAGTTTTTACATTAAAATATTCATTAAATAAATGTATATGTCCCATGGTTCATGGTGACACCTGAACCAATAATGCCTGCTTCGGCCCATTATGAAGTCTGAACCATCAACTAAGGGATATTTCTTTTAATTTTATCATGGTATTTATTAATAATTTAACATACACGATCACATTCATACAATGTGGGCCTAGATCACTAATCTGGAACCCCATGGGTATTTCAAGGGGCACTCCTAATTCAATAACTCAGTGATCAAATGAAAAAATATAAATCTTGGGGACCTAGAGTGTAATTATATAACCCCATGCATATTTAAGTAGTACTCACTTTCCCAAAACATAGTAAAATATATTACATCTTAGGGATCCACATTCAAAGCCTATTGGGCAACCATTTCCATAATCCATTATTCAAATTATTTCAATATTTTCATTTTTCAACCATATTCATAATCCCATTTATTAATAATGAATAAATCATATTTCATTATTTCAATTATATCATCGCACCCCATGGGCTTCTATCATGTCTGGATTCGAAATTCATCAATGTACCCAAAAAGATCAATGAATGGGTTCACAATCTTAAGGGAATATATTAATTAAATTAATTTGAAATGAAATTTCCCAATAGGACAATTGAAATTTCTCAATTCAAACAGCCAATTTTATTCAATACTATAGTAATAAAAAATCATACCACCTTCCTCAAGTGTTTTAGGTATTGATTTTGAAACGATAACTCTCCATTTGACATGAAATGATCAGGATCTTGACAATGCTAAGGGTCAAGGATTAATAGATAGTACAAAGTTCCAACAAAAAATGATCTATAAAATCCTTGATATAATCCCATTTTAAATAGAATAAAAACAATTCTCTCCTTCAGGAAATAGATACAAGATGGAGAGAAAAACAAACAGTAAGAGATCATGTACCAAAGGATGGGAAGAATTGTTACACTTGATATTCAATTTTCACCAAAAATGATTTCTAGGGCCTTAGAATCCCTCTCAGAACCTCCAACACCAAAGTAAATCATATTAAGTCAATTCGAGAGGATTTGGAATAAAAATAAGTGAGTTATGGATTTCTTAATAAACCCTTCTAGGGTTTGGAAACCATGTTCATAGATTCCTGGGCAGAGGTACATGGTTTTCCAGACCGTGCAACTTAACCAAGCCCCCCAAATCATGGGGTCCACAGTTTCTTCTATGACGTGCAGAGTTTTAAAAAAAGTCCCTCCACTGTGAAAATACACTCTATTTTAGGGTGAATGGCTTGGGGAGGGAGACCACAATTTTTGACCAAAATATTCACCAAACAGGAAACAACTCATAAGGCTCTAAAAATGGGCCCATGTTTTCTTTGGAGAAACCATATGGTTGGTCCTAACCATGATCCAATAGCGCAAAACCTCAAAGGATTCTGATTTTCTCAAATTTTGTATGAAATAACCCAATTTCCAAACCCCACAATGTTATATCCAAAACAATTGAAACATATTAACTAATAATGAGTATGATGAATCTCTTGAAAGGTTGGGATCATTCAATATCCCCTCCGTATAACAAATCATCTTTGATTTGTATACATAATAATATATAAGATCTTGAGGAAAATATTTTAGAACATTGAGACTAGATATCTACTTCCCTCTCACATATTTCTTTCTAAACATGTCCATAATACCACAATACTGGGACTATCAAAATGAAAATTTCCTTTAACATTTTCTTACTAAAATCCAAAACACAAATTAGTTCCTTTTGAAAGGATGTAATATCCACAAGTTAAACATCATTAATATCGCTCACCTGAGAATGGTAGGGGTGATACATCCAATGTTTTGACACATAAAAAACATAATTAATTTCACTATACCTGTATGGTAGATCCAGTCAGTATGACACAAGTATGATCCTCTCCACAATCTAAAAATTTCTAAGAAAAAATGGTGCTGATATTCCCTACATCAAAATACCTTGGTGACCCAATATTTTTGACATATGAAGGAATATATTATCACCCACTATAAAATCAAGGGGTCATCGATGTTTATTAGAAGAATGAATTTTCCTAATATGATCCATATTAATACATTTCAAAATAAATTGGACATGCTCTGATGTCTCATGAATGAGACTCGATCCCAACTACTCCACGTCACCTGCCTCCATCCATTACATGGGTGATCTACATGTCCGGTAATAAAATACCATATATAGTTCCAATTGAATAGTTTTATGATTAATGTTTTTATAGGTGAAATAAATATGTACTATGTTCTTCTAACAATACCCACCGAAGTCTATGATTCTTTCTCACAGCATGTCCCCATATACCTAAAGATTGTGTTTGTATTTCACATCTATTTGTGGGTTAAAGGTCTCATATTACTAACACCTGTATACCTAAAACCTTCTGTAAGAAATTACAGAAGCATAAAGTAATGTTTTAATCATAGTATGAAACTATACTCTATGGTACTCAATGAAAATAGACTATCTTCTGAACATACATATCACCCAACTGATCCATATTTAATGTATCCCAGATTAGTAATAAATTATATACTATTTTCAACCATTCCATAATCACCAAAATCAAATCATTCTTCTTATAGATCCTTAAAAATTCCCCTATAAATTACATGGAAACATCATACCACTACCATTCCAAAAAAATGGTAAATGAATGTAGAAAGAAACTAGGTTATTGATGCTTGATCGTTACCTACTAATAGGTATAACATAGTGTAACAAACCCTGTAAGATCCTTTTGTTTGACCAACCACCAATACAATGGACATAGATTAGGGTAATTTTTGTTCATACTTGGATTCACATCCAATTTCAAGGCATAAAACTCATTCTCAAGAACTTTATAAATAAACATATGAACAAAAAAATACATTCAAACATATATGATCTCATTAGAATCAATGGTCCTATCAAAAGGGGACTCACCAACTTCATGTATTTCCCTCAAGGACAAAAACTCCTGATCCTAATAGTATATCAACCTAATCTAGCCCATATGTTTGGACCAAATAGAAAATGATATAAGGTTCATATACTCATGGGACTCGTGAACCTCAATATGCATCTCATCTATAATGTTCGTTATCTTCCTCTCAAAACTAGATTCGTTAATTTCCTGACTCTTTGTAATCCTTCTCAGAGAGTGAGGATCCATGTTTCCCTTCCCTGTTGTATATGATCACTCAAAAAAAAATTATTCCATGTACTCAACCTATCTCTTCTATTAGATTTTAAAATATCTCTAATAAAACATATAATTTATGTTTTTTTGTCATTATACACATTATAATTTTCAACCAACATATAATGCACCCAACATATTAAGGAATAAACAAATACTAATAAGTAGAAATCATGTATAATGTAATTACATCAATGTTCACTCAACAACAATGAACCATACACAAAAAATAGATCGTCATAAATCAACAATAATCCATCTATGATCTTGAATGCAATAAAAAAACATCGTATACCCCTCACCTATATTGCGTAGAATCAAGATCAACATAGTAGTCAATTGCATCTTAAAAGTTTGAAAATAATTCTCACATGCCATTGACTACACGAAAAATATTACATTATTGGTTAGGTTTGAATACTGCTCTCACAAATGGGAAATATTCCAAATAATCCTTTAATAATAACTCAAAAAAACCTAGAAATATTTGGATAACAAAAACATTCTTTGGCATCACTTAGGCAACCAAAACATGCATCATCTTGAGGTCCACTGGCACACCTTCCTTAAGAAACATTTATGACCCCTTAAATATACTTGTTAAATATATATTTACTCTTATATATCGTGGAATATATTCTATTATATCTTAGTTTAATTTAGATGATTTCAATATGTTGGGAATGATCATCTCGATTGTTAGAGTACCCCTAGATATCAAGTAAAAAAACAACCCCAAACTAAGCCAGGTAAGGGTAAATGGTTTGGTTCATAAAGGCCATAAATACAACTATAGTTCCCATTAGCCTGATGGACAATACAATGAACTCATACAGGCAATACATTCTTTCTATATATGATATAAGAAAAAATTCAATTTTTTGGGCAGAATGGGTATTTTCTAAAAATGTAGTTTTACTTCCTTTTGATGGAGAACCTTTTATAAATATCGTTTTGTCACTTTTATATGTTCTATTTTACAAAATAAAATTCTTTTTTAGAATCGGGACATCAAAATTTACTTTGGAAGAAATTTTGGTATTTTCATGATAAGGGTCATTTTTTACTGAATAGTAAAAAATATTGCATTTTAATTGAAAACTCGTGTTTCATATAATTAATTTATATAGTTATATTGTCCTTTTAATTTGTTTTAAAGTATAATTGGAATATGTTTTTATAATTTCATTCAATTTTTTTTCGTTCTAAGTAATTTCACTTTGAAATTGTACATGAACACAGGTCAATCTTTTGATAGTTATTACTTTTTAAAAACTCACTTTTTGGTTTTGACAATGGGAAATAATTTTAAATTAATTAATGAAACTTCATTTTTTTGAATTTGGAAAAATGGATTCAATATTTTTAATCATATGGGCCAAATTTTTTAAATAGGTGCCTTTTCTTTTTAGACATTATGAATAGTAACCTTAGTAATTGTTTTGTTTACAATGGTTAAAGGGATAAATCTAGTCAATAAGGTTAAAAAATAACATTATAATAATATTAAACTATCCTAACATGTTTCCTAATCCTATTGGATGAAATAGTTCTGACCATGGTCATATTTGGGTCGATTTTGGGACACCATGGGGATACATGGATGTGAAAATGGAATTTTATAAGAATTAATTAAATGTAACGAAAAATGAAACATAAACATGTAAAATTAAGTAAATCAATTTTTATATGGGAATATATAAGTGTCATTTTCGACTATAAATTTATATTAGAATTAGAAAAATATTTCCTATATCATTGAATTTTATTTATAATTTTTAGAAATCAAATTAATAAATTTATTTATGACACAATGATGATTTAATGATTACCTTATTGTTAAATGATTTAAATAAATGATATTATAAATAATAAAATAAATTAATATTGAAAATTTTTATCTAAAAAAATAGCGATGATTATAAATTTTTAAATTTTAATTAATGTTGTTTTTTAAATAATCATGTTGTTATTGATTTTTAAAAATATTCAAGATATAAATAGTATAAAAATTGACATAAATGAGTTTTTAAAAAAATATAAATTTATTAAATTATAAAATAGTCAAAAAAAATAATACTCAGCCAAATGACATATATAATATTGGAAATGTCATTAATGGTCCACTTTCTATTCTATTTGCATTTAATAGTAACTATATTAACCATACGATATGAATGTACAAGAAGACATGCTATGAGTCAAATTAGTTAACTAAGGGTTAATGAAAAATGATAAGGTTAAATTTGTGACTTAGACTTGTCTAAAATATACTGTTTGTGAGTTTTGTGATTAAAAAGAATCTTATCTTTGAAATAAATGACTTTGGGTTCCTTTGAAACTGATAATATTTTTATAATAAAATAATATTTCAATACCTTCATAAAGTTCCCCTCTTCTATCTTATAAAATGGAATCACCTCTACCCATTTAATCGAACCTCTAAATCCCCTTGGATCATCCAAAATTTATCCAAATAATCTACCAACATCTATCCCTTACTTTAATAAGCCTTACCTTAGGCAGAAGGAAATTATAGATATCATTTAGCCTCAAATCAAAAGAAGTTACACGATTTAAGGGTAAAGTATTCTCTCAAGTTCCTTTAATTTATTTTCCTTATCCACTCAATATGATATTATTATTATTAGATTAAATAATATCACCATTATATTAAATTTAATATTATTTTTTTATGAGACTTATTCGAACAACACTTACACACACCTCTGTCTAACAGATACCAATATTCTGTTTCTGTGTACGGTGAACTATTACCTCACGAAATTATTATTGTTTTATTTTCTCCTACCACCTCTACTGATGGTCATTATTATGGAACAATATTTATATAATATATATATGATATATATTTTTACCTATTATTATTTTTAATTAAATCATACCTTTATTCATTCCATAATTTGTAAATACGATAATTTCATTTGAGGTAGTGGGAACTACAACTCCCTCAATGTGATATGACTCATTCATGACTTACATGGAACATATAAAGTATGTAATTAATTAACTTTTGAAACATATATAACATAAATATTATACTGTAATTATAATATATCTATGTATCATTTAGTTTTTATTCCATTAAATATGAAATTTAAATGAAAGTAGTGTTCATGCGTATGTACGGCTTACTATCTCCATGAATGTTTTATTTAATTTATTATCACCAAATGTTATGGAATATTATAAATACATATATAATGGATATATATGATATTTAAATCATGAATACGTTTCTTGAGATAAATTAATTTTTACCACATGAACAATTTGTAATTTTAACAATTTCATTTTTCAGTCAACTACAGAACACTGAAAAATCGACCGATATGAAATTAAATAATTATGGAATTTTTATAACATGATGACATGTAATATGAAATGAATAATATATATGAAAAATTTTCTGAAGAAAGCTTAAATTAACAGATGTTTATTATTCAGTAATATAAATAATAAACGTGACAAGTCTAACTCAAGGTAAGGAAACTTCTTTACCCATATTCCATTCTTTCTATTAATATTCTAGTTCCTCCTCTTGTCCTTCTATTATAATGAGGGGAATAAATTTTGATATATTATCTTATATTTATACATGATTTAATTTTACTTACAGTGAATAAACATAATTGATCTATTTTATTTTCAAATGGATTTTTGTAAGGGACTTCATCTCAATCTCTTTTCATTGAGGCATATCTTGATGTTATACACATTTAAAATAATATAAGGTTTATATGAATCCCTTTTGACATTTTATACCATGAAATAATATATTATAATGATATTTAATGTTTTTAATGATTTTACTCATTAAATATTTTTATTAATGTTATTTTCAAGTATAAATGGACTCTTTAATTGAAACATCATTTTTAAATGTTTTAATGTTTTATTCTCCTAAAAAATTATATTTCACATCTATGTTTTAAAATGGGTTTCAATAATTTCTATATAAGGAAATTAATTTTTTAAAATGATAATTTATTTCAAAATTTTCAAAGTGGTATGAGATACATTGATTAAATGTCTATTTATGAAATATTTTAAATGGATTTATAAATGGATTTAAATTTCAATATCTTGAAATCATATCTTTTGATTGAAATTTGGAAATGTTATTTTTTACTTTATTCTTGT
Source organism: Viscum album (assembly GCA_963277665.1). Classification (NCBI taxonomy): domain Eukaryota; kingdom Viridiplantae; phylum Streptophyta; class Magnoliopsida; order Santalales; family Viscaceae; genus Viscum; species Viscum album. The sequence continues at coordinate 1,658,861,035 of OY728119.1, forward strand.
TTTCTATGTTATGATTATATAATATTATAAGGACATTTTATGGTTGATTATATGATAAACCAAGAGGGGTGGTTATGTGATAAATTAAATGATGGTGGTTCTGTGATAAACCTTGTACGAGTGGTTGTGTTATAACCTAAAATGCATTGGGTATGGAAGTCTGCGGTATATATATTATATTTTTATATATATGTGTGTGAGTATACCTTTTTATTATTCCATTTAAGTATGTTTATGTCCCATGTATCTTTTATATGTTATATGTTGCTTTCTAAGGGCTCTATGGTAATCTTTTGGTTATAAAAAGGGTAATAAATGAGTTTATATTAAGTGTATTGTTTTTTATACTTCTTAAAGGTGAAAATTATTAGTTAATGATATTTTTTGCATGATTTACATATTTTTCGAGGATAATATTTTTCTTTCCTTATGTATCCACTACTGAGATTTTTATTCTCATCCCATGTTTTTAAACGTTTTTAATATGACATAAGGAAGAATTGAGTCCTGGAAGGGATCAAGGAAAAATTATACTATCAAAACATGAAACAATTTCATATATCATTTTAAATAGTTTTTGTTTAATAAAAAAATGTATACTGATTAAAAGTTTCCACTTGTAATATTCATTATTATATATATATTTTATAACCTAATTCATTAGAGCTCTATACCAAAAAAGATCCTCAATATGAATTAAAGTCAAATTATCCACATTTGTCTTGATTAAGTAATGTTTAAGGATGGGGCCTTATAATATATATATATATATCACATATATATTCTATATGATTCCATTTATATTGATCCATAAATGGTAGATATAGAAAATGAAATACAATATTTAGGTAGATGGTAGGTCGTACGTACACATTAACATTGTTTCCATTTTATCGATGGAAATAAAAAAATAAATATAAATAATATATTAACATTATAAAATAATTTTTATGTCATATATTTTTAAAAGGTTCATAAAAACCATTCTTATTACCTTCTATATAATGAGTGAACGAATCACATCAGTTTGTGTGGCAGTCCTCTGTCCTACACATGACTGACGTTATTGTATTACCAAGAAATAGAACGAAAGATAATATATTTATTATGTAATAATTAAAAAAGTAATATAATATCATAAATATAATATATAAAATTTTAATATATCATTATATCCAGAATGGAGTGGTTTTAAGGGAAAAATGAAATACATCGGTTCTAGAGGTGATTATTTGTCGTACACAAGAATAATGATTTTATAACCCATTTGATGGATGCTGGGATTGATGCAGGAAATTAAAATTACAGAAAACATCTAAATATTTGTAAGAATTTTTTTTATATAATCATGGTTTAATAATAATTTAAATAGGTTGGGGATGAAATAAAAAAATTCTCAATTAATAATGTTACATATTCTTCAAGTAACCTCCATAGGATTGCAGACAAATTCTATCTAGAATGGATTAATGAAAAAAGTATGTTTTCTAGGAATATTATACGAAATTAAAAATTTTTTTTGGGTAGGTTCTAGTATATTAAATGAGTTTTAAAACTTTGAATATTAGAGTAGAAGAGGTGGCCTTTTATAAGTGATGTGAGTGGCATAAGTGATGTTTTTGAAAATAAAAATGTGTTCCCAAGTTTTATAAATTAAACAATTCTCCCAAATTTTACATTATATATCATGTAAAATATAAGTTATATAAATTTATAGAATTTTTTTTTTGAAATTTTCTTGGGTCATTTGGAACCCGTATCTTTTCAGTTTATGACCTGGTCAACCTGTTTTTAAGTTAACTACGTTATATAATTTATATTGTTTTTACAATTAATTATGATAAAAATTTATGTTAAACATATTAGATAATATTAATAATTAAGATTCAAAATATGAAATCCATGTTACCAAATTCTAATTTTATAAGTGGATAAATATAATTTAAAATTAATCATACTAATACGATGAGATGGAAGGTTATTGAAGAGAAAATGATCAATTTTTAAAAGGGTTTTGAAACAAAATTTAATATTAAAATAATTTCAATGAATTATATTATATTAATTGATAAATTTTTTAATTAATTTTATCTTTAGAACTATTTTAAAACAAAAAATTATCTTATAATACTTAAAAAAATGGAGTTTTACATAAAAACTAGTATTTTTCAAAATTCATTGGAAAAATAAAATTTTCTGAAAAATCCTGAAAAATTACCGTAAGATAATTTTTCCATGATCATTTCAAAAATAAAGTTCAATTTATAAATTAATTTTCTTTAAAATTTATAAAAATTACATTTATTATTTATTAACAACAAATAATATTATCGTTTTTTGATATAATCATATTTTAGAAACATATAGAATTTTTTAAAAATTATGTAATTTTTTTAATATGTAATATTTATATAAAACCATAATGTATAATATTTAAAAAGCAGGTATTGAAATTACTACGATTAATTTTAACTTCTAGGTTTTATAAGTCCTTTTTAAATAATGATATTAATATTATATGAGGGTATTTTAAAACCTATTTTCATGTGTAACACAAGATAACTAAGTGTTGTGTGTAACAAAAGATGAACTCAGTGTTTCATGTAATGCAAGCTATCAATTTAAACTAACTTATTTGAAATAATAACTCTAAAAAAATTAGGGTATTAAATTAATCCAAAGAAATAATAACATTAAAAAAACTGTAAATATCTTTATAATAGAAAAATTCATGTTATGAAACTTCAATGGGGGATGTATATACAAATAATAAATTAAAATAAGTTTATAACATCAAAATAAGCCTAAAAAAGAAATTGAGACAAAATATCTTAATATGAGTATGAATCATAATGAACACCTAAATAATAAACTTATTTTAATTATTTATTTTCTTAAGAGAAATTTTAAATTTTATTATTTCTTTTATTTCAATTATTAACATGTTATATTCCATTACATATTAAATTATGTTTATAGAGGATTCTTTGATGATATCTGGATTATAAGTTCAAAATGACTTTGTTAGGTTGACTATGGTCAAAGAGGTCATTTTTAACATATACATAATAATTATTATTATATATTTATAATTTTAATACATCTATTATAATTTTAAAACCAATCATAATATATGGTTATGAGAATTGAACTATGTTTTGTTCAATGAAATGGTAGGCCGTACGTACGTAAGACTAATATTTTCATTGTTCCACGACCATTATTGAAATAAGGTAAGTAATATTTATCTTAAGGTACATATAATAATTCAATAAATCCAATATTATATACTTGTATATTATTTTATATCATTCATATTTTGTGGTGGTGAAATAAATAATCACATCATACATTGGAGGTGGTAGTCAACTCATTAACATGAATTACGTTATCATTTGTTAGTGTTGAAAAAAAAACTGATAAATTATATATTATAAATGATAAATATTTAATTAATATAATATTTATTTAATTAATATCACCTATATTCATTAAAAAAAATCCATATTACCTTCTTTGTAAATCATCATAGAAAAAAATCACATCATTTCGTGAGGCGATAATATTCTGTACACATGAGGAATAATATCAAATCCCCCATGAAATGAAAAGTAATAAGGTATATATTTTATGATATGTAAAAAAGTATAAATATTTTATAAATATTATATATATACTTTAAATCAATAATTATATCATTTCCTGATTGAATATAATGGAAATAGAAAAACATTGATTCGTGAGGCAGTAGCCAGCCAGACACACGAATGGTGCCTTTTCCCCATTGGATGGATTGTGAGATAATATAGGTTATTAAATTCATATAATAAAATCTTGTTACATGTTACATATATTTTTATTATAAAACAATAATTTAATAATTTTTTAATTATATGGAAGGATAAATAAAATAAAAATTCTTATTTAAGCCTAATACCACTTTATCATACAAACTCCTTCTGTTAGCATAAAATATCATCGTGTGATGACTTTTTGATAAAAAAGGATTATATGACGTTTTTATATAATTTATGAATATATTTGAGTATGTATTGTCTAATATTAAGGTATATAAAGGTGTGGAGTGGAGATAAGAGGGGTTTTCCTTTTATAAGTGAGGTGAGTGGAAGAGATGTAATTTTTAAATAGAAAAACATGTACACTCATTTGTCACATTCAAAAAGAATCATGAATGTATCATTATCATGATTTAGAAATTATACGGTCTAAATATGTTCATAGATTAATTTTTTATAATTTATAATGTTAAATTAACCACTATCCTTTTATTTTATGCATGTGTAAATCAATTTTTACTGGAACAACATTAATTAATTTTTAATGTTTTTTCTATCCATTATGGTAAAATATTTATTTGAACTTATTATTTAATATAAATTATTATTATTCCAAATATGGAATCAATTTAAAAAAAACCCAATTTAAAATTTTAAATTTAAAATTATACCCACTGAGGTAGTGAAAAATCGATTTTTTATGAAGTTTAATTTTTATGAAAATAATGGTTTTATATTAAATTTATCAGCATTAATTATCATTTTATGAATTAAAATTAATAAATATTTATATAAAATATATTATATTCACTTAAATAAATCTTAATCCCGTGTTGTTTTAAATAATTATAATACATAAACAGTATGCAATTTAATTTAATTTTGAGAATAATCATGATTTTAAACCCAAATAAAAACATAAACTATAATATTGTAGGAATATTTTTCAAAATAAATTCACTAGATTAAATATAACTAAATAATACTTATTTTATATTAAATATAATTCACAACATAATTTTTCTTATAAATTACATATTTAATTGAAAATAAATGGATTTTTACAATAATCTATATTTTCTGTTATTATCTTAAATATCAATATTTTTAAAAAACCCCCAAAATTTCTACCTATGTCAATTTTCATATACTTATTTCTAAATTTATATTAATTTTATGAAATAAAAAATATAAAATTTAGATGTTAGACATTAAAAAACCTGATAATAAAAGGGTTTATTTAAAATTATTTTCCTTTGATTTAAATATTATTATATATTTATATAAAGAATCTGACTATATATTTCATAAATATTAATAAAACTACTATAATTTATTCTTTAATTAAATGCGATTTTACAATGGTAAATTACCTTATTCACCATACCAATATTTTATAATGTTTTTAGTACTTCCATTTTTTATTTCTTTTCCATCCTATAGAAAAAAACATTCCTTGTGCGTACGTACAACGAATTGTCTCCATGTTATAGTGGAATTAAATTTTTATCACCACATTAAATGGATTATTATAAATATTAATTTCATTAATATATATATATATATATGATATAATTATATCTTTAATCATATAATATGTAATTTACCTCATTTCCCTTCTATTCGTGGTAAAATGTTATCTTTGTTTGTGTGTATGTGTTGAAAAACACCTCTATGAAATGATGTGATTTATTTTTCTATTAAAACCACACATAAATGATTTTAATATTTTTATAATGAAGAAATAATGTTTCATTCAATTATCAATATTCTGGAGAAGATGGAAACATTTTATAACACCTTTAACCATTGTCAATATAACAAATTAAATTTTGATAAATTGATAAAGAAACATTATATGATCAATGTAAAAAAGAAAAATCCAATTAATAGATTCCAAATGATTATAAATGTACCATAAAAATGAAATATATATGAAAACGTTTCTTTATAATGAATTTAATAGTCTAAAATAATTATTCATGAAGATATAACTTGTTAAACCAAGAAGAAATATGATGTAAGGGGTTATTAAAACAATTCATTTTAATTCGAGAATGTTTATTTTTAAATTTCCATTTAGGAACTTAATATGATAATTCTACTTTAAATGACTTTATTTTTTCTAAATATGTTTCTATATTTTTAAAATTTTCTTCTTTAATTTTCCTCACATTGGAAATTATAATTACCGATGAAATGTTATTATGGAAAATAAACCTTATTTATTATTTTAGTTGGATATCTATCTCCTAAGAATCCATTATCACTATATTATTTTGAATAAATTTATTAATATGTTCATATGATATTATTAATCCATTTTTAACTATTTCTTATGTCCCTATATTTATTAAAATTGAATCTTATTGTCATATTTTGAATGTTGTAATTTTTCTCTTTTACCAAAAGTTAGAATATAAGATTTGTTTTAAACTTAAAAAATATATAGATTTTCTAGATTTAATGACTACTATTTTAATTAAAAAATACTTTACATGTTTTCATATTTATCTAAAAAAATTAATTTTCAATGTATTCATGAAATTTTAATTTAAAATATTATAGATTTAAAAGAATATTTTTCACATATTTTCAAAGAAAGGATCAAATGTCCATTTAAAGGTATTTATTATTTTACCTCTCTTAATCATAGTTATGTATTGATTAGAAACAAAAATTTGTGTTACTAACAATATCATTGAGTTATTTTTGTTGTTATGACTTAAAATCCAACTCATTACATTGATGTAATATATGAGTCTATTAAAAGACTTCTTGATTATCTTGTTAAAGTCATAAAAAAATAAATTACTATGATTTAAGATCAAATAAGAAATTTTTATTTTTATTAAATGATCATCAAATGATTCTCATGAAGCCATTATTGATATTACTGAGATGTCGGATTTTATGGATAATAGTTCCTAGTTCTATTAAGGGATTTGACCAACTGATATAGGAGCATTGATTATCTAGTCACCCATCCAGTTCTCCAGCATTCTACTAGAATACCACCTTCTAGACGCTGGCTAGTAGCCACTAACCAGTGAAGGATTTTTAGAACTTAATGTTTTTAGTGGCTCATAGGGTATCTAATGGGGGCATTCAGCAACCTCTGGCATCGAGACAATTCTTCAAAATGTGGAGTTTTTGTTGTAAAAAATGCTACAAATATTTTCATAATTATCCTCAATTACCTTGAAATATTCTAAATCATTATCTTCCCTTCAGAGAATTATATGATTTACATATTACCAAAAAAACTCTTTAACATTGATTCAAATTTGTCTCGTAAATAAAAAATATCTAGGGTATTTAATTAAGAGATAAATACAATTTTTTATTTTCCATCAATATCAAAGTATCTCCTCCTATATTTTTGCGTTCTTATCTGTAACCAAAAAATTTACTCTTCCACTAAAGATATTATGGGGAATAATTGTAATGAATTTTCATCATGAAAAGCTTATACTTCTGTTCTCAAAATTAAATGGGTTCTCATTAACATAAATATATGGGATGAGTTTCATAGCTACCAGGTAATCATAGAGGGTCATTACAAACCATATATATAAGGGTTGTTATTATTTGTGAAAACAATGATCAGTATATTTATAAAAAAACTGTTAAACCAAAATCATCACCCAATTTCCCCGGCCATATGGCCCAAACTGTGTTCTATACATCCATTGGTTGGACACAAGAATGAGGCATAACCAACCATCTCATTAGGAAAAGGTTCAGTAATGGTAAACTCGAATGAACCATCTATAAAAAAGGATTTACACACCTCTATTATCTAATTCAACCAAACATATAAATAATCGTATACATCTTGAAATAACGTCTATGATTATACCATGAAAAAAGTTACAAAAAAAATAAAAACATGCCACATCCTTACCTTTATAGTCATCATATCATGATAAAATCCCGAAACTGAAAAAAATTGGAACAAATATATATGAGGCATATATTTAAATACAAATACATAAAAAATAAAAAAATGGTTCCACATGAGCCAATCACTATGAGACCACAGATTATCCACAATATCATGGGAGAAATTAATCATGAATAGACACCCCGAAACACAGTTCTCAATCCGTTACATGTTTCCAACAAAACACAATATGAAAACACCAAAATGAAAAATAAGGGTGTGAGGAAAAAATCACATTAGTATACCACCATGAATATATTTAATTCATTCACCAATTAAAATTGATAAATATGTTTGAAATTTTTTTCAAAACTAAAACAATTTTAAAGCATACCATTTTTAAAAAAAACCTTTGAAAAATATTTCGTTTTCATTTTCAAATATAAAAATTTTTCCAAAAAAATTTATCATGGATAAAATAAATAAAACTCCACTATATGATCAAAATATCAAAAAAATGAATAATAATAATGAGCATAATACTAACATCAAAAGAATGAAAATAACACACCTCTTTGTTTTGTAATTTCCTTGACTGTTGGTATAACTACAGTTGAATATACGATGGTGATAAACCATCTCAGGTCTACTGAGTTAGGACCTTCAACTTCCTACCCACCCATTGTTTATCTGCAAACTTTTTGGGGTAATTATCCTCATTCCATTGAGATGGGATTGTATTTTGGTGCATCCATCAAATAGATCAACCTAAAACATTCACACCTAGTTAAATCATTAATCCATCCTCAACTATTGTAAATCCATGTTCCAGATAGGGTCATGCGGCTCGGTATCTCCTTATACTATCTTAGTAATCAATTACTGATCTATCCACATCCTCCAAACCAATTATTATTATTTCTCCGATTCCTAGGATGGTAGTTATAGATCCATCGATCTTTGCTGCTTCACTATTATTCATTGGTCCATGGATGTTCATCTTGGTCATGAACACTCTAAGACTATGGTTTGGATCCTTCAACCTAGGATCCATATTCCATTCATTAACATAGAATGTTAGTGAATTATCGGTGAATCCATTGGTAATGTCCTTTTTACCAAAGACCAAACACTATAGCTACAGTCGGCCTCAGTCAATCGGATTTTTGTTTCGATATATATCTCTCAAGATCTCCCATATCAACTCCTCCTTTGAATCAAAGGTTCACCAGAGTGGTAGTAACCCCAAATGTATCCAAACCATCCTCAATCCTTCTTTCACTATAACATACATTTGGATGAGGTGTTCATATGTAGACAATATCAGGTGGTGTTTATCAATTCTCATCAATATTATTCCTCAACCATTATTTAGATGCCCCCTAACCCTATCAAAATATGATTGTTCCTTTTAGTTTACTATTTCTTTGGTGAGGTCACATCCAACCAACCCCTCATATGTATCCTCCTCTCTCCATACATAGGTCTCTATCCATATTAATTGGTTTCATTCCTAAGAATAATTTTCTATAGAAACCCATTCATATTCATTCCTAGAACTATTTCCTTTCCATACAAGGGTATCTGTTTCTCCCAAATCAGGTGGTTTCCACATCACGCCACCCCTACATGGAAATATTCAAATCCATAAAAACAGATCTCTTTGAATAGAGACTTCACCTTTAGTGAGTCAGGACATCTGGAGAGGACTGCTGCTTTCTCCGTGGATGAGTAATATTTTCTTCTTCATGTCTAGGAAGAATATCCACATATTGTTTTCACCTATGGTCCAACAATTTTTACGAGCTCCATTGTCCATACATCAAATTTATACAAAGTAATATATTATGTTATACAATAGGATATCCTTCATTCACAATCCCATTCTTTATTTTCATCATATCTTTGAACTAGATCCCATTCCAAGAGGGATACATCTTTTCCATCTTAGCTGCCTAAATGTCAAGCTTATCTAATGGCCAAAACCGGTTTCACCCTTTTCCAATGATTTCTTTTGTTGTAAAAAATGTACATGTGATTTAGGCCTAAGTGAAAATGGTATTCTTATCAAATGAAATCACATAGAACAATGATTATATTTTCATAGTGAATTATTTAAAATTATCCTATTATAAGATCGAGGAGTTTTGTCATAATATGGTTTTATATGATTTCATCCATGGTGATCCCACAAATCATCATATCGAGATTTATTAGGGGAATCTTATTTCAGTTAATCTTATAGAGATCTCTAAGAATCATATGACATTTATAGATTGTTATGTCAATTTAGTGTTCTTCATAACTTTTATGTATGATAAATGTAATCTATGGATGAGATATCCATTGTGGAAATACAATGATGTCTTTGAACTAGGAAACATGGCTTGGTGTTTCGAAGGAGAATTCAATGTTATCATGGTTACATTATAGAAAATGTGGGAAGGGAATTATCATTGGATATCCATGCATGAATTCCTATCATTTATCTATTGGAATGGCCTTATAGACTTGGAAATATCTCGAAAAAAATTTACCTGGTGTAATTACCTAAAGGGATTCCATTTTTTGTGTTGTAGACTTGATTGGTGCTTGACCAAAATCCATGGAATTAATTATTCCCCTAGGGATAGTGTTTCTCATCTAGTTTTGAATTTTTCTGATCACTATCCATTGATTATTTTCAAGTCACATGAAGGGGTTACGAGTACCAATATCTTCTTCATTATGTGATGCATATCAGACCCAAATTACCATGAAATGGTTTATAATTTCTAGAAAACGAAAATACATGTACTATCATGATTTTGATTCCAAAAAATTATTATTCAGGTGAAAGGGTACCCTCATGATTTGATTAAAATCCAACACATTATTTTTTAGGATCTGTAAATGGTGAACTATGAGATTGAGTAATCTAAATAAAGTCATAGGGAATGTTAAAATGATTATTTATTCAATGACATCACTAAGAAAAGAGAAAAATATATGATATTATTCTATAACAAGAAAGTTATTATTTTGAGAAACCTAAAAAAATTATAGTGGTTAAAAACATAAATAAAACCTTTTTCGTGATGGTATAAAAGAAATGAAATGGGTTGGTCCTCCTAACATCTGCATGGAGGATGGTTCTTTCGAAAATGAAATTATTGTGGTTCGTGATATGGTGTAATAGAATTACTTTCCCTACATGGACATAAAAACCCATAAATGTTGGAGGGTAATCCATGGGATTTTTATTCCATCTATTATGTTATCCTAAATTTGGTGTTAGATTCTATCAAATTGGTAATGGAAGATATTCTAGATTAGGTGGGGGTGGTTGGGATGTGGTGAACTTTCATAGTCAATAAATCTCTCTAGGAATGTGTGGGTTCCCATAGTACCTTTATGATTCATCTGGGTACCTTCTTAATAATGATCTTTGGACGCTGTGTAATATTAATTTCACAGGGACAACTTGCCCCATGTGGCTTGTGAAACAACTCTAATTCATATTCCAAAGGTGAGGCATCCTTCCTCTAGAAAACAGTATAGGAAAATGAGAATTTATATATTTCCATGAAAATTTCTTTCTAGTTTCATCAACAGTAGACTTTTGGCCTACCATCATGAGTGGATTTTGGAGGAGAGGAATGGTTTTGTTAGAGGGAGGTCCACCCAGGAGGCCATTGTAGTATACTAGGAGATGATTGCATAAATCAATATGAAGACTCTGGTCTCAAAAATGTAAATTAAAATTTATATGTATAAGTCTTATGATTAGATTTAATGGGTCTTTATCCTAAATGTGATGTCCTGAACATGATTATCTTTATTTATATCTGACTTATTCGTCAGCTGTTTTAGTTCAAATAGTTTTTTAGTAAACATCATGGGAATGAAATCTGTTTTCTTAATCATTAAAAGGGATAATACATATAGATCCACTTTATGCAATCCTTTTTATTTTGTCTGAAGGAACATTTATAATATTGTTTTCCATTTTCATTCATAAAAGGAATATACATCCTTCCAGATTAAGGATTAACTTCATTGGAATTTTGATCTCTTTTTCACTTAAGAAATGATTCTTTTCATTAACATAAACAAGATATCTCATTGGTGAGTTATAAAATTCATAAAGGAATACTAGAAATAGAGTGGTCAATGTATAAATTATGAGAAGATTAGTATTTAAATTTCATATTTTTATTCTAAGACTCATGTTAAAAAGATCGAAGATATTCAAAGAATAAAGAGAATTCCCATTCCAATGTAATATTGAAGGGTGAGCTATTTCTCCCAGAAGAAATCACATTAGTCACTATGTGATATTGGTTTAAAAAATCATTGGGTTAATTAACAACTGGAATATCCTCTTCTTATATTTTGGGATTCATATTCAATGGGACAATAATTTCCTTACTTTTATATTTATTCATGTTCTCTCTGTCCCCAATGTTCCAAAATTGGTGTTTAGGAATACTGAAAACATCATGAAAGAATTTTTTGGGATGCTCTTATTGATAGTCATTGTCACTGAGCATCTTGGTCTAGGTTTTCCAATCATATGGAGTCATGTGGTATTGGCCATATGAATTTGGTTGATACCTCTTATATCCTTGAATATAAATTGGAATGAGATGCCTTGGAAGTCTTTTTTACATTGACTAAATTTTATGATGGAAAAAATTGAGATGATTTATGTGAAATGAAAGGGAAGGTATTCAGTCTACGGTAAGTGTTTTGAATTTTTTTTGGAATTATAATGCCCATATAGATGAATGTTTGTGTTCTGTGAGATTAGATACTAGAATCAGAGTCGGGTTGGTGTTACCTATCTCTTTCTAGGATGTCCACCTCATAATATTACATTTTCCAAAGAAAATATTTGTTCAATGATCATTCTTAAAACAGTCAATTCAAAAATAAGTCATGTTTTGAATATAATTAAGACTTATGATGATCCTATTAAAATAATGTTCACTAGTTCACTATAATAGAACTTATATTCCAAGGAATATTAGTTTTATATCCTTGAATTCACTAATGTTGAAGTGAATAAGCTAATTTGGTTCATTTTTATCAATTAATGTTAAATTTATCATGTTTAATATATAGAACTATGCTATTCCAATGGAAAACATGATCATACTCAAAATTATTAATATAGTGTCCATGTGTTTGTGTTGTCAAAAATCTAGGGAGGATTCTATTGACCACTTATTTTTTGATATTGATTAGCAGAGGATATTTGGTGAGTCTTTGGGAGCCTTGTTGGTATTTTTATTCTAGATGGAAATGGTTATATTTTTTTTCATTACTGGTTCTATGGGGTGGAGGATAATTATTTGTAGAGAATTGTTAGGTTCGTTCGGATTTTATCTAGTTGTTAGAAAATCATGAATGTTAGGAATAGTGAATGAGTGGATGAAGCATCAAATTATTGATTATCATTGAAACTATCAAGGTTTCCTTAAAGTATGACTGGTAAATCCTAAATCATACGTTTTGTGAAGGTAATTTTGCTCTCAACTTCATTTATTAAAGTTGAAATGAATGTAATACTCTATTTAGTTATTCGACCATGGATTCCCTACCTCATGAATGTGTTGATTTTATTTTATTGGATGCAATTGTCCTGAATTATTTCTTTGCATTTTGTCTTTCTCTCTCTCTATCTCACTATTTTCCTCTCTATACATAATAAATTTTTCTCTCTTTGATGAAATGAATAAAGCATGTAAAACTATCATACATGAGTAATTCACACCAAGGGATTTAACCATCTGGATTATTGTTTTTTATAATTAATGTATTCTAGCTAGCTGAGTAGATGCAAGATCACATTGTCCTCCCAAAGACAAAAATGGAAGCTCTTGGGGTCTTCCTATCTAATGCCTCCCTTGATTACCAGGAAACTAGAGTGGAGGATCACATGGTTCTCCCTCTAATAGCTCATATGCTCTATAAGAGAAACCAACATGGAAGTTTGAATGGTCTTCCCTCCAAAGGCTCACATGGCCCTTTGGAAAAACCCATCGCTCAGACCCTATTTAACACATGTGATACTCCATGAATAAATGATCATAATATTCTTCTCATATCAAAAAAATCTACAGCATAGTAAATTGAATAAAAAAACATTCAATTTATAAAATATCCAATCCTAGGTTAAAATTAATTTCTTAAATGATATTTGAATTTTTTTAAATGAATAAATTTTTTTGATTCATTTTAAAAAACACAACATGTTTATAAAATCCACACATATTTGGAAAACCCAATTGAAAACAAAAATTAAATAACTAATCCACGAAACACATCAAAAAAGAAATAAAAATCAAGTATAAATCAATTGGATGGATATTTAAACAATTAAAACCAATGTAGATTCATAATTTAATGGCAATCTATAGAAAATTTCCTTAATTCAAGACACGTTCCTTAGATTTGGTCCAAATCCCATTTATATTGACCATGGTCACCCAAAAGTTGAATAAAAAACAATCAAACACCAAATCCAAAAGAGAAAAAACCATTACCACTATCATGTAACCAAGATTCTACCATAACCAACTCAATGGTTCCACATCTTCTAGAAAATGGGGAAACAGGTAATAAGAGGTGGAATGGAAGGAGGAACTTGGGAAAAATTGAATTTCCTCAAGAAAAACAAAAAAGTATAAACAAAATCAACACAAAGTGGGAGGTAATCTAAAAAATAGGTGGATATGGGTTGTGCACAATGGAGGAAGGAAATAATCCCCCAAATATTAAATTCCCAAAATAAGTAAAATGATTAAAATTACATTTTTACGTCATTTTTATAGATCTATATGGGTCGGAAAACTATTAAATGACCATTAAAGTGACCATTTCTATATCAAAATGGGTCACACCATTTCCCCCAGGTGTCAAAAGGATTGAAAACCCATGACCATAAAGTGAAAAATTCCACTTCAACAAACTACAGTACCATTACATCGTGAAATAGACTTTTCAATAACCATAAAACTGGGTTTATCTTTCCAAAAATCCTTGTCCCCCCCCATCAGTATTGAACTGAAATGAAACCACAATTGATAAATAAAATTGAAAAGAAAACATAATAGTGTTTTGGAATGTTTCATAAACTCCCCACTATTCTAATTTTTTCCCTAAAAACTCATCATGTTTTAGGAGAAGATAACAAGTAAGGGATCTAATCCCCCACTCAACATAACCTCTTCCATGTTAAATGGTTATAACCACCACACTATCTGAGAACATGGACCAGTGGGATCAATTCCCCTTGGATCACCTTGTTTTGAACATCCTGGTTATATAAGATTTTCTCCCCCATGGTGGAATTAGTCTGAAACACCAAATCATTCCACAAAAACACATTTTATGGGTATGGATGGTATCATTTCAAATGAAAACCATGGGATATGAAAATTTTCATTGTTTTATATAGTCGTAGATAAAACAGATATAATACCATCCAAAGATTATCCCCTACAAGAAATTTCCTAACAAAACATGGAACCAATTTCCCCACATTTCCAAAATTGTGTACCCTAGTAAAATAGATACCCAAAGAAACACCTTATCAACAACCACAATATCCAACGAATGAAGAAAATGGTACACATATTACTTATGATGGCTTTGAGTTATTTATAATTATCTATGAAATAGTAGAACAACCTTCATCATCTATTAAAAGAGACTCATACCAACTATGGAATGATTGCATACCTCAACCCAACACAATGGGTATTAGGAAAACCTCCCATAAAACACCTCAAAAAGTTCCATCTTCAAAGAATCTTGGATGGTATTTTTGTAAAAAAAATCTCCCTATAGAAGGTTTCTTTACCATGAAATTCAAATAAAACATATAGTTCAACATAAAATCCTCTTGATTCTAGATGGTTTTGATAGACTATCCATTCATCTGCAAGTGATATGTGGTTCTCAACATCGATTGGTTTTTGAATGCTTCCAGGTTTCCCTTCTAGAAATAGGAAGTAAATGAGCATAATAGACAAATAATATCGTCGAAGGACCTGCATAAATCAAAATAGACTCTCTAATATTCAAGAATCCATGGTCCCATTCATTCGCTGACTCCCTAATGGGATGAAAATTGTTTGATTTTTTCAAATGATAGATAATCACCCATATAGAATCCTTCTCACTTGTAGTATGATGATGTTCGATAAAAAATACATAGAGATCTAATCCCAATTCCGCACTAGAATTTGAATCATATGAAACAACTCGTATGGTCACTTATTCAATTAATTGATCCTATTGTTGGTCAATAATCTAGAAACAATGTCTAACACTACATATAACATCCCAGACCACCAGTACTAGCCCAACTATGTTTAAAACATTGTGGTCACTCCAAAGAGAACATACAAACTATAATGATGCGCCTCATGACTAACCTCATTCCTTTGGCTAGAAAGGAACAATAGAATCATTCAAAATAAAATATAACCATCAGGATACAATAAAACCCATTATGGTCTCCCCACCATTTCATTCACTGTTAATCTACTAGAACTCGTTGTCAGATACTTTCTCCATCCTCACCCATTCAGTAAGAGAGGGTATATTATTCACACTTTCCAATAATAATTATCCTATATTATCCAGATGTTTTAGAATTAGAGTTTAAATCGAACTCATTAGACCCCACTCATCCACTTATTCTTAGACAACCTATACTAAATGATTCATGTTCAACATGTCAACAACCATGATTCCCTTCTAGGGTGTATATGAAATATATAACCAAAATGTATTGAGATAGTACACACAACTTCTCTATCTAAAATTCATTTACCTTTGGGGGAAAATACAATTTAGGATCATATGATTCGAATACACTTTGATTTTTCGCCCACAATAATTAGTAACACAACACCTTAAACGTATGCATCATAACTGCATATTATTAGTCACAGGTGGGATAACTTTTCTCATGTGGTGAAATATTCCAAAACACATAGGCCACCATATAGTCATTATGCATTAACACACATCACACCCCTACATTAAAAGTATCACAACATACAACATAAGATTTTATTTGTTTAAGGAGAATATAAAAAGTATTAATGTCAATTATGTCTCCAACTGTTCAAAATCACTCCTCCACTTCTCATCCCAATCAAACATTACCCCTTTTATAGTCAATATAATTAAGGGAAATTTAAACTTAGATATTTTCTAAATAATAATTTTTAATACCCTTCCAACCCCACAAATCAATAGATCTTGAACAAATTGTTGGGATACTCTAAAGACATGAGGGATTAGACTATCTCTAGATCCACTATAACTCCTAAATCAGAATCATGTTGACCAATATTCTCACATTATGAATCTAAAACTAGATCTTGGGAAATATGGTATAAGGAAAATTCTCTATCAAAACACCCATAAAAACCCCCATATGGTCTACATACTATACTATCATTGAATACACTAAGCTATAATCCTCAAACACCACAATTTAGTAAACCAAAGAGTGGTGTATGATCTAGATAATGAGAATAATGAGGACATAGAGAGAATTGGTAATCTAAAACAACAGAAATTACTACTCAAAATTCCAATACATGCTCCAAAGGGTGGTATTTAGAACATCCTCCTCCCTAACCCTCATTTGGTGGTACCTTGATCTCATTTCATTATTTGGAAACCAACAGGTTACTTGAATGGATCAAACAAGTCATAAATCCTAGGAAATCCATATTTATCCTATAGAATCAACGGGTAAAGCTTATGATATTCCATGAAAATTCATTAGATACGTCCTATATTTTTTTTGTTAATTTCACCATCAAATCCCATGATGACATGATGTGTTGAATAAAACCCTTTCCCTCAAGATCATATAGGTGAAAATTCAACACATTTAACTCAATTGAATCTATCTACTACGATATAATGGATATAAGACACTAGGGAGATGATATGTAGTAAACAAAACCTCTATCTAGAGAGGAAATTCAAAAACAACCCATGAAAAACAAATCTGGTAACTTATCCTTAACATATAGAATCCCACCCAATAAATAATGCTCAACATCCTTATGAAAGAACCTAGAAAACATGTATAGTATAAAATAGAGATCTAATGAAAAGGGTTTTACACTCAATAATCAAGGATTCCAATCACCATGAAAGATATGGGCACTCCCTTCATGAGTAAGTAACAAGACCCTACATTGATAACAGTTGACCAAGACCTTGAATCTTATCAACCAATACATGACGATAACTGGTTCAAATGTCCAGTTCCAAAATAGGGAAGACCTAGATAACTTCAATACTAGTTACCAAATCCTGGAACTCATTGAACTAAAATCATATATCTAAATTTAATCAAATATGTGAACGAAAATACATAAAAAATGGCCTGATATCATAACACATAACCAAATAATAAATCACTTTTAGTGAAATAATGGAATGATTTATGTCAGTGGTACATATAATAGATGTGGTTGAAGTTGAAATAAACATCGTACCTATAATGGTGGCTGAACTAGAGTCTCAGTCCTCTAGTATGAGCTCTAGAAAATGGTGGCACATTGTATTAGACCCTCACATCACCTGATTCCCATGGTGATAATCTCTCCTTCCATGTGGGAGATATTATCCATCCTTGGATCCTCTTAATAACCCAATGATCATATCATGAACAAGGATCCCACACCACTCCCACATGAAAATAACTAACAGTATATTTGTAGATGAACTAGACATATACACTAGTAACACACCCTTATACCTTTTGAGAAAATCAACCTAGTAAGTCAATACATCACATAATAATGATAAAATACATTTTTACTCTCTAGTAATGTCTTAACAACTGAGCCTAAAACCATTCGACACTCTTTTCACTGCCCTAAAGAGTCTGGGTCTACTTATTCATTTTACCTAAAGAACAACTCTTTCTTCAAGACCAAAAAAGAGCTACACTAAGACCGGTCTCTGCAGTAAAATATTCCCCTACCATAGCTTCATTGTCGACCACCTATGAATAGGTCCGTAGGTAAATTAGAATAATCAGAGATATAATATTTTTCCTCAATTACATCTTGATGTATCATTCCTTGAGGTAATCATCCATGAGGAGATCTGGAGAGACCTAAACTAACATAATAAATCACATGGCATACACTATCACTAAATAAAAACATTTCTCTATCATCAAAAACTCACAAGCCATCACCACTCTAAATTTATGTGTGTAGAACTCCAAATGAAACATCTCCTTGAATGTTTTCTATATGAGATCCTCATTCTTCCCTTGATGTACCAGAAACTACCACTACATTCTACCTAGTAATTTCAATACATATGTGGAAAATAATACTTTAGAGGTCATAGGGGTCTTTGAGAACTCAAAGATCATCTTGTTATGATCCAACCACACCTCCACCACATGATGTTAATTGTCCTCATGTAACATTGGTGTATTTTTACTCATTAAATCTTGATAATGACCCCCTATCCGTGTCTCATCAGGACCAACCACTAGACCAATAGTTTTGTTCGTATGAATAAATGACTCCACAAAATCTGGACGAACATTAGGGATCACATTTGCAGGTACTCTCTCTAGCACTGTCTCTTTGCTTTGATGGTGTCCTTCTTAAAAGAATTTCCTAAAAAATTGATTAATCGAGAAAAATATAATCTAGAACCACATCAATCTGGTTGATAAGGACAACCACCAAGGGTCTCAAAAATTAACATAAGTATCCAAAGTGGGAATCAAATTCTAATGGAGAAAAACAACAAAAACAACATGTATTTCATACTCTTCATGATGTGGAACACTATTTAATGAATGTATGAGAAAATAATGTTGGTGTCACTAGAGTTTATATGAAATGATATTGAGGATATGAATGGTTACTAATAACTGTGTGCACAAACCCTGAAACTCCTCCAGAACACCCGGTTTCACCCCCAACAACTCAAAACGATCCATAGTCTCACCATGGGATTCAAAAATAGTTATGAAATAATTTAAAATATCATAAAGACAACCCATAATCACCATGGACACATAAATACAATTTCATAACACCCATGTAAATGTGTTGGTTGAAATAATGATGAGCTGGCTAGGCACTACCCAATTCGGAATTCTCAAGTACTGATGATCTTAAATAAAATCAATCAATAATTACTAAATAAATATACGCACATAAAATTTTAAACAAACAAAACTGATTCATCCCAAACCATCACCTAAGTTGGCAAGAGACACTACTTGTTGGGAATTCCCAATCTCCATAGGGTTGAGAGAATCACTATATATAATAAACCATCCCTTTGGTAATGGTTTCCCTTATAGTATACCAGAATGATCCAACCAAAAAAGGGATGTCCACACATATCCCATTATTGTAATACACACATAAAAAGTATCATAAATAGTACACACTAAAGGAAAATTATATACCATAGCAACAAATAAAAAATAAAAAAAATTCCACAACCATATCAATATATATGAAATTCCAGTTCAAAATAACAAAACTCAAAGGAATTATGAGAAAGCCAAAAAATTGTATATGTATGTACCAATAGATAAAAAATAAAAAACTACACCACATGATCAAATCCCTTTGAGTCCATATATTGTACACAAAATTAACACAAAATTAATAAAAATGTCCACCCTTACTCATGGTGATCTTGCCTTTACCTATGTCCTAAAAAATGAAATCTGTAAAGTCCAAAAGTCCCAAGTAGGGTTTGAGTAGAGAAGCCTAGCAGGATACCACTATTATTCAATTTAGGAATTTTATAAATAAAAAATAGTAAACAATTTTGAAAAACATCTCAAAAGGATTTTTTAACACATTATCGAAAAAAACAACATTGAGAACAAACTAGTTTTGAATAATAATATGAAATCCCTTAACTTATCCATTGTAAATAAAATTTAATTTACAAAAATATTACTAATTTGGTTTAAATAAATAAAAAAGTAACTAAAATCTAAAAATATCTATCATGTAAGACTAAGAATGATAATAATACTATCCTCTAATATCACTATAAACAAAAATGGACATAATATACACCAACACCTAAAAATTTTATTGATCAAATGCAGAATGTCTAAAAACCAATTTATAATGAGAAATGTTCACCTAGTACACTAAGATTGAGGTATAACATTGGTGAATAAACATATATTATATCACACTAAGTGGATAGAAGCTCTCACCGTCTTCCTACCAAATGTCTCCCTCGAACCCCTGAAAATTGGAATAGAGTGTCACATAGCCCTTCCATAGATGGTGAATGTAGACTATTTGAAAAAGAGAAATATAATATCACATGGTCTTCCCTCTGATGGGTCACATATTCCCCCAAAAAAACCCCTCTCACACACCCTGGTTAACCCTTGTGATACCACGTGTAAGAACAACCAAAACTATGTTCCCATATCAAAAAATCTATATTACAATCAATTTAAAAAACATTTAAAATTAGAAATAAACTTTTATTAAGGTAAAAATAATTTATAATCCCACTTTATAAATCTATTTTAAACACATATTAACAATTTGATCTATTTTTACGAACACTTAGTGTGCATGAAATCCAATCCCATATGGATAATCCATATTAAAAAATCAATTTTTTCAAAACTAATGCATGTGACACATAAAACATGGAATACACATCAATCATAAATCAATTAGATGTAAATTAAAACAAAACTAACAAATGTTTATTCATA
Organism: Viscum album; assembly: GCA_963277665.1. Lineage (NCBI taxonomy): Eukaryota > Viridiplantae > Streptophyta > Magnoliopsida > Santalales > Viscaceae > Viscum > Viscum album. Next base: position 1,658,882,483 of record OY728119.1, read on the forward strand.
AATTAATATAAATCCATTGAAAAATACCTTAAATAGAGACAACTACCTTACATTCTGTCCAAATTTTTTCACCTTCGATGATGACCACCCAGAAGAGGAAGAAAAAAATCCTCACACACCTAATTCACCAAAAAAGAACCATTTACATTTTATATACAATATATTTTACCATCACCACCACTAGAATTCTATATATCCAGGAAAGTAGATGAATATGAAAGAATAGGTGTAAAGGATGGAGACACTAAGGAGAATCTGATATGCATCAAGACAGACACCAAGATATGAAATAGAAATCTATACAAAGTGTGAGGGTAATATCCCCCACAAGTAAATATTGGATAAACATGATATAGGATAGAAATCTTTCCCAAAATCATGAAAAACCCTAAAATGGGTAATATAGTAAAATGCCACTTTTAAATTGAGTCAGACATGGCCACATAGTGAGGCCACATGATTATGAAAAATGTGTACCAACGATGTGGGTGCTACATTCCCCAAAACAATGGGTCACATAGTTTCCCCTGGGTGTAACACAGTTTAAAAAATTGTGCTGAAATAGTTCTGAACCTAACTACCACAAACTGTAGCACCCTCTCATGGTAAGCCGAACTGTTAAATAAATTGTTCTCCTTAGTCTTTATTTCAAAAACCATTCAATTTTTACACATAACACCCATGAACTCCAATAAAACCACAATATATAAATAAACCTCAAAATAAAACATAGTAGTGGTCGAATATATCTCATGGTAAGAATTTTTTAAATATCTCCATCTGATGGGAGGTGATGTTGGGGATCAAATAAAGCTAATTTTGATCTTTTTTATCAAAATATATTTTCTCTATATTTTTTTATTCATTATATCATTAAATGTTGATATTCATAATTTTATAAAATTTTCAGGACCATTTTTTTCCAACATTCATAATATATATTGATATTAATTTTCTTTTTCAAATCACATTTATCAATAGATTCCATTATTGAATCTATAAACTTATCTCTTTATCATATAAAAATTGATTTGTTATAGATTTACCTTTTCCTTTTATTTAAATATTTAAATTGGAAATTCACAACCCCCTTTCGATTTTTCTCTAACCAACGATAGGTATCAATGAGTTCTTTGCCTCATTATAAAAAAAACATTTTCTATCAAAATTGTTTTTATATTAAAGAATTTTTTTAAAATATTAATTGAATTCAATGTTTGATATTTTTGATAAAACCCAATTCTTATTGTCGTGATCCAATTCATTATATAAAACATTATTATACTAGGAAAAATAATATGTTAACCTTTCATGGAATCGTTTTTTATATTGTTTGGAAAATGATTATGTATGAATATATTAAAAAAGAATAGGATGATAGGTGGAATCTTGATGAAGTTAAAATATATGAACATGATAGTAATTCTATGTACTCTTTACATTATGGTCTTGGTAAAAATGTTTTTAATCATATTTATAAATGTAAAATGGTTCAGGAAATAATGATGTTTAATTATGTTACTCATGATGAAAACAAAAAATGTTAATACACTAGATTATAAATATAAACAAAATATTTATAAACTCCTTATATTAAGTTAAATGAAGCAATTACTGGAATTTTTATTCTTATTTAACTAAACTTTTCAATGGTCTTAATAATCCTGGGTATTATTTTTCTATATTAATCACAATGAAAAGGTTACTTTGAATCATACCATCATATTAGGAACCCATAGTCATAGCCTTACACGAAGAAATGAATGTAATAAAAATGGTGTCAACAATATTATTATATCCCTAATGAAATAAGAAATTAGTATGATGTAATAATATGAAATAGAAAGAAGTCAAGTAAAATATTTATTAAAAACAATACCCTTCAAGGATTCCAATAACGACTCATCAAAATGTGATGTACAATATTCTTCTCATCTAATAATGAGCATGAAAAAATAATTCATTACAAATAACCAAACCAATAATGTAAATCATAATGTGGAATAGATAGTGACGTGTTTTGGATTTAAGAAAATCATTCACATCAATATGAAATTACCCATCTATAAAAATAATTCAATAAAAAAAATGTGTAAGTAGGACATCAGAGTTACAAACCTATGTGGATGTGATGAATCAATAAACATGACTTCTCTAACCTCTCAATGCGACTTAAGTGACAGTTGAATAATAGAACACGTTGAATAATTCATTGATGTTAGTACCCCAATTAGTGTCTCCACAAATTCCTCCTATTCTCCTACTTATTCCCCAAATTAATTTTTTCTCTTTTCTTTATGTCACCATAATTATAAAATCCCAAAATACAATCTTAATAAACTAAAAAATGTTTTTCATGAAGAATATTTTTTATTTAAAAACGATAATATTTAATAAAAGTTATTGAATGATGAAAAAAATCATAAAAAATAGAAAGATGGAATCATTAATGAAATAAAAGAGTTTTCTATTAGTGTCATGAATCAAATGGATTCCAAATTAATTTAATATTATTGCTATGTATATCTAAATTTATCTCTCAAAATTAACTTATGGTAAAGACAATATTATTATTTTTGTTTATCAATGACATGTATTGGAATCGGCTGGTCCTATTTTTTAAAATTATGTAATATCCGTGAGAAATCCATCAAAACCCAATTTTCATATTGATTTATCTAATGACATATTATGTAATTGTTGTAAATTAATTAAAATTTTAATTTATGAATTTATTTTTAAAAGGAATGATATGGTGGGACAGAATAAATCCATATTCCCTCCAGTATTTCCTTATTATAATATCATACAAAACATATATTGGCACCCCAATAATTAATTTCTCATGTTATTAGATGCAATATTTTTTGGGTACAAAAACATTGATACATTTTATTTTATAATAAATGTGTCTTTTGAGAAAAACCAAAGAAGGGATATGGATACAATATGGTGGATGGTTGAGACATATATTTGGTGACCTATTTGAATTTAATCAATTCAATAAACATAAAGGACATCACACCAACATTAATGATAATTATAGGGGTAAGAAAATCATGGAAGGTTTTATAAGTTTTATTACCTAAAATCTTGAATATTAATTTATATTTTAAATGGATTGAGACAAAATTTGATAAAAAATATTTAATTATGATCTATAATTATAAAAATTTCATTTGAAAATGAATTTTTTATTATGTTATTGAGTATAAATAAAATATTTTATTTACTAATTATAAATTGAAAATGTTTATACAATCAATTTAAAATCAATTTCTATCAAAAATTTTAAATTAATGATTTTACATTTTAGTGATTTGAGGACATGGATTAGACTATGTGTTCACAATAGCACAAATTCACTTTTAAAAATCAACCATTATCAACTAGTATAACATTTATCAAAACATAATTTCATTGAGGATGTGGTTTGTGATGCTTTCTAATACATTATGAAATATAAATAGTATTTTAAATCCAAAAAATGAATTCTATCTTCCAATGATCATGAATTAATTCTTATTTATTTGTTTAAATATTCTCAAATTGAAGGTCTAGTTAAAAATTAGAAAACAAATATTAACGTTGATTAATTGACAAGATTCACTTGGGATTATATATTATCTCATTGAAGTGAATCTCTCAAAGAATTTATCAAGTATTATAAAAAAGTTTAAAAATAAATTTTTTTAATTATTTATATTAAATGCAATTACAAAATCTTATTCAATAATAATTAGTTAGATGATTTTTTATTTCCATATGGATCTAATAATTATTTCTATTCTCCATGAAACCCTCAATAACAAAGTGTAGTTGGAAAGAGAAATAAAACTATCGATGTTATCCATTGAAAAATTTAATTTGATTCAATTTATCAAAATATTTTTTGTCTAAGTCCATAAATATTTTTTTTCTTATTTTACTTTTAGAAAATTTAGTGATATGTCCCCCATTATTGAATAAAAATTGTAATACCTCATTAAAACTAGTTATGATAAACCCTTACAAGAACATAAGTCCATGTTGGAAGGAATACCAAATAAAAAATCCCTGAAAGACCAGTGTCGGAAAGGCCAAAACATGGAATAGAGGAATAGAATTAGAAAAATACCACCTTCCATGTCACTAGGAAAATTCCATATCATTGTCCTACCATTTAAAAGAACACTACGATCCTAATAAAAAATACACAACAACCAATTACTAAAACTAATGGATCATGAAAGGTCACAACTCCTGATATTAAGTCCTTCATATCAAAAATTAGAATGAGGGATGGATGATGGCTGTTACCACACACATCTCTCCTTCGAGCCACCTTTCCAGTGATGTTAGTGTTTCCATCGCTTGCATAACCATTCAAAATATTATTATCCTCTAATAGGTCACAATTTAGTATAGTAATGTTACAGGGTTCCCCAATATCCCAAGTTGACGAAACAACGGAAAAATAATGGAAGATAAATTCTAGCATGCCTATACCCATGATGTGAGCCTGCCCACCCAGTAGTGGCAATACAATAGAAACCTGATACGGTGAGGTGTACATGTTGTGTTAGTAACTTCATCATCCTATAATTAGAGGTTACTCATGACGTAAGGATAAATTGAATAATATCCCATAGGTGAAATTTTCAAAAACCAATGATAAGAGTTGATGTCATAAGGGTTCCAAAGAACACAAAACAAAGTATCTGCACCAAGATAAAACTTGAGCCACTATATCCTCCCATATAGACAATATTATTACATGAAGAAAAACCATAATCACCACAAAAAGGAATTAATACATCCCTGAATGTGGTTACAAGAGACATTTCCATCATAATCACCATCCGACGTTGAGGACACAACACCATCTGTTTCTAAAGACATGAGTGACGTTTTTGCTCACCATAATTCTCAACTATATTAGAGACACATTTTCTCTACATCCAAAATAAACAATATTGTTCCCACAAGCATAAATTAAATTCCTCATCATAACTATATGCCAAAAACACAAAATCGTTATTTTTGATGCCCCCCCAAAGTGTCAAACATCAACGATGAACAACACCCGACCAGATCAGGGTTGGAAACATCAAATATAAAAATGGGAAGAACCAATAGAGTATGATCGAGTGACTCAAGGAAGTAGAAATGATTTTTGAAATAGAAAATAATGAAAAAAAAGATGAAGAAGAATATTACATGGTGCTAAAGCCTGAATGGACTGATTCATATGAATACCATATTTGAATTCTTCTTTAAAAATATGTTGATGTAGTATGAATTTGGTACTCCAAATCAATCAAGGTTTATCATGTCTCTTAGAGAAAGACTAAAAAATTGGAATAATCAATTCGTGTTATTGTTTATGAAAATTTCTCAAATTCAATCATTCAAAAAAAATTTATAATTATTATTTATTATAATTTTCAATCAAAATTTTTTAAAGTTCAACATGAATCTCCTTAAAGATAATTTTCTAATAATTTTAAGAAATATAAAAATCAACCCCTTAAAAATTTAATGGAATATTTTCATGTTGTAACTCATACTAAAAGGTCGATACAAAATGAGGTTACATAGCTTGCCTTCATCTCTCACTTAGAACCTCAAAATTTTAATATTCCCTTAAAAATTTAAATTGGTTTCATCAAGTGAATGAAAAACTAAATTAATCATCTAGACATGATGTATTAATTAGATTAGAATGTCCTAATAATCATCCCACCATAAACTGAAAATGTTTTTTTTAATTATTTAGTTGATCATGGTAGTGTTATTAAAAATATAGACCGTCTAGTAACAAAATTTCATCACCAAGAACATGGAACTGAAGATGGGGAATATTTTTCAAATGGTATGTGGTTAGAATCAAATAGAGTATTTTTGGACATAGTTTTCAACCAAAATTTTCATAATATTTTAAATTAATGTTAAAAAACCTATCACAATAGTATTATAAATATTTTCTTTTCAAATAAAAATAACCTAGTTTTTAAAAACATGGTTTTCTTGATAATGTTTTGAAATTAACTAAATCTATATATGCTTAAAAAATCACCTTTGAAACTATATGAACATACAATAAATTTAATTTTTTTAAAATGGTATTACGATAAGAAAATTTAATTCATAGATTCATCAAAAACAAAATCTAATATGATTTTTATCTTATCTAAATTTAAGTTGATGATGTTATTTTTTACCTAATCAATGATTTCTTTTATTTTATGATTTAATTAAAATTGATTTTAGAAGTTGATTTATTGGTAAACTCAAATTAATTCCGAGTTTTCAATATTTTCAAACAAATGATGGAATTTTTTTAAACCATGGTAAATATACTGATGATTTTTTTAAAATGATATTCCATTGACCAAGTTATTAAAATTTGTATTCCCATTAGTAAAACTTTTATGATGGAATTTGATGATTTTGGTAATTTTATAAATAACATGATTTATATAAGTATAATTGGTTTTCTAATTTATCTATCATAGACCCAATATAAAATAATGAACAATGATTTTATTTGATATAATTTTCAATAAAATCCAATGGGTGATCATAAAAAATATAATAAATAGATTTTTTATACATAAAATAACATAAAAAACCTGATTGATATAATCATAATGGAACTTCTTTTGAATTAACAATACTTTTTTACTTTTCTTTCGGTGTATGATAACATGATCATAAATTTAAATGATTTAATTTTCACCTACATAGAATATCTATCATTTCATAGAGTAGTAAATAGAGAAATAATTTATCTTTTTTCTATACATGAAGTTGAATTCATAGCCTCTCAGACTTTTTGGGACAAAATAGTATGGGTGGAACCCCATAATTTATATTTTATTCATACATATTAACATATACATATTATGTTTTAATACACTCATTAAATTAATATCTAAAAAATTCATATTCATCGCTCTCACACTAAAAAAATTGAGATTCACCACCATTTCATAAGATATCAATTTAAAATATATGATATTTTGTTATAATTTTTTGGGATATAATGTCAGCTCATTGATTTTTCCCCAAAATCCATTGTTCCTGACAGTTTTGATTTCAGTAATGGTGATTTATAATATTTATCTAGAGTAACATCACATTTTATAATGGAAATCATGATCAATATTTTTAAAACTTTTTTTATTTAATTATTAATATTATCTTTCTATTATTTTAATAGTCTTATTTTTTATATACATGAACAAAAAAAATCACATGTTATTTCATATGAGATCGATAATTATCTCATTATTTCTAAAATTTTAATGAACAAAAAAAATTTAAAATTATTTTTATATTAAGAAAATGTTATCTTATATTTTCAATAGTCAATGTAATATTTTCCAAAACAAGTACTTTTTATTTTATTAATACTAGATTTAAAATTTAATGTATTTTAATTTTTTTTGAAATTATAATTAATTTTTTTATCTATCTTAAAAGAAGAATACTAATGAGTAAAATATTTTTTATACATACTTACCTCTCTATCTATGTTTTTGAAGACAAATTTTACAAAAAAAATGTTAAAGACGATTTTTGGGATATGTATTCTCATTTAACTATGATTCATAAATATTTTCCATGAAAATAATAATCATATAAAGGTAAAAAAATTATTTGGGGAGATTACCATATTATAAAAGGTATTTACCAATATTATTTTAAAGATTTCTTCTATTATTTTCTATTTTCACATTATTTTTCAAATATTCATTATTCTTTTCTATTTCTATTTTATTTTATCCTTTCATTATTTTTTATTACTTTCTATTAAAATATAATTTTAAATATCCCCAACACACTCTCTCTCTATATGAAATACAAATGTTAAGGGGGTCTTGAAAGAGAAGATATGTTTTCAAACCTGTATTATTTTACTAAATTTTTTTAAAAAATGACTCTTTATTGTTTCTTCAGTTATTTCCTTTTTATGTTTTCTTACCATATTCCAATTTTATTTTCCATAATCAAAAATAGGAATTGTTTATTATTATTTTTTGGAATCAATAGGTGAGAATTTTGTAATTATTTAAACATCAATATGTTATAATTTATTGAATTTTAATTTGAAAAGTTTTATTATGTAATTATTTATAAAGGGGGTGGGTATGGAATTTTATTTCTATTTTTTTACTTTTTTTTAAATGTGGATGTTTTTATTTAGGTAATATCTTGAGTTAAGGAATCTATAACACCCTGAGAGTGGAGAAGTGAATCAGGGAGTCAACTTACTATTATATTTTTTTGATCTTGTTCCCATGTTTTTAGGAACTAGTTAAACCTATCTAATGGGGATTTGAAGAATACAAAAAATCAATTGATAATATACAACACATCAATTTCACATGGTTCAAAACAGATGTAAAGCCAAAGGAGAATAATCCAAAAGTGTGTTAGTCATAACAATGTAGTCTAATCTTCACTGGTTGTAGAATACAAGAGTTCAGAAAAAGTCACTCTGTGTTAGGATAACTTCCTTTAATAGAGTTTATGGATAGCACACTTTGTCCCCTAGAAAACTTCAACTGAATCCCCCTAACTCACTTCCTTGGGTGAAGTATTAATTAGTTTATCGGAAATAAAGAATGTTTACTAGGTTGGAAATTAAGTCTTTCCCTTTGATAATCACGAGATACAACATTCACCATCAAACCTGAATAGATACACTTAATAACACTAATAAAAAACCATATATTTAAAACCTATTAGAAGCTCAACACTACAACTCCATGAAACTACTCTTATTGAATGATGGTTTTGATTTTTTCACAAAATATTTCTCTCTGACAACCCCCTATATTTCACCCAACAACATCGTGATATTCACATGGTCTTTATAGACTCATAGAATATCCTTCACGTATTATTTTCTATGTATAAGTCTTCTACACACAACTATTTCATGCATTAGAGAAACCATATATTTGTTGGAAGATGTTATATGTCATGAATTGAGGTAGAAAAAAATTTATGGTCCTTGAAGAGCCTGAATTTAAGTTCATTTTTATTCGATTTCCTTGTATACAACATTATTCTGAGCACCAAAAGCCACTTTTTAAGTCACATTTAGCGCGTAAGTTTCTTTCATGTAAAACTAAATATTTTATAAAAGAATTGATGTTTCCCACTACACTTTACTTAATCATATTTTTATGAGGTGATCCAAAAACATAACTAGAATGTAAGAATAATATCCCTACAAACTCCATGAAAATCCAAGATGATAGAAAATAAGTACAGTCTAAACTTCATTTCTAACAAACAACAATATTGCTTCAAACAATGAAATGTTGAATATATTTTTTATAATATCTTGATAAAATTGAATATAAATTAGCTAATCTCTTGATTATGATTTATATATAATATTGACATCCTTAATTAATTGTTATATCCTTTATACTTTTTGTAAATTTAATATATATATATATATATATTTCATATTAATTGGTTCTGATCTTAAAAAGGGTGTATTTTTGTAACTATCTCACATAGACTGTTTTAATTATCAAAAATATTACATTGTGTTAATAACAATATCATTGAGATCCTTCAACTTGTATATTTTATACTCCACATCATGATTTTTTTGAATTTATGAGTCTTTTCAAATGGTTGATGATGATAAATTTAAATGATTTGTAGAATATATTATCATGATTTGAGAACATATAATAAGATTAGATGTTCATTTTAAGGTAATTATAGGAAGATCAAGTGGATATGCTTAATAATGTTGAGTTTTAAGATGTATTGGATATCCCTTATAGGGGAAAATACATCCAATACCTTATGGATAATAGTTTCCAGCTCTAGCAAGACCACCAAATATTTGATGACCCATTGATTTCTCTATCATTTTTCAAGAAGATCATAAGCCACTCATTAGCAAGTAGCATCTAGTAGGTAGGAATTTTATGAACAATATGGCACTATGTGACCCACTATCTAGTCGATTAGGTGAACTAGGTATCCTGTGGTGATAATATTTTAGATCCATTATTGAATTTAATGTTTGAAATTAGGTCATAAATATGGTATTCATTGGATTAAACCGACTCAGTGAATTAAAAATTTTCCCATCCATTTTTAAACTATAAATTTAGACATACGGAGGTTTGGATGATTTAAATATTACCAAAAATTCATCTCTAATCCTTTATTGATGATTGTCTCTCCAAAGAAAACTTTCTATAGGATTATCACAACAGGGAAATACAATATCAATTTTCCATCAATCTCAAAAGGATGTCCTCATTTATTTTTGATTTCTCACATACTATAAAATATTTTACTCCACCTCTTGAATGACATGGTAGATGAATTTGTAATGGGGATCCATCATGTAAAACTTATACTTATTTTTTCCCATCTAAAATGGGTTCTAACAACCATAAATATGACATATTATCTCCTTGGCTATTGGATAAGCTAAAGAGGGCGCCCACAAAACATAATTTTGATAGACTGGTTACTTTTTCCTCACCAAGATCAAGATATACATAAAATATAAATATAAACATATGGAATGTGTATACAATATCTCATACTCAGCTATTTGTTTAACTAATTTATCAACATAAATTCTATCTATTATATTACACAAGTCATCATTTAATATCGATACACATAATTTCATTAATTAATTATGCATATTTCATTTATCCTTACATACCTAATCTATATTAATACAAATATATTTAAATATTTGAGAATTAGAATTTCATCTCTGTATAAAAATTATCACTTTAACACATTATCATACAAAAATAATTTAGTTTTTATTTTTCCTTTCCATTTTATTTTAATTATAAAAGTGAAAATATGTCACTCCACTAGAAATATTCATTCGAACACAATTTTAACATATGTCCTTATTATTTAATGTTTGAAATTATTTACCTCAGATACACATTTATGATCCAATATTCGTTATTTTTTTGTAGGGATTATGCTCATGGTGTTCTATTTATTAACTCGGTAAAATATTAACTTTTTTTGTCACATATTTTTAATATGATATATAATGTTGATTATGTATTAAACTATTTTTAATTTCCCCTCAACGTATTAATAGGCGTAACACATCGAGATTTTGTGATTTAATTTTTTTTTAAATTTATTTAATATTTGTAATATTTATCTATTAATGAAACACTGAATATAGATTATTATGATTATATGAAATCAATATATTTATAATTAAATTATATTCAATGTGATGTTAATCTTGTTCCGCATGAAACACTAATTTGTCTTGTGTTACATTCAACACTATGTCTCTATGAAAGAAGACTTTGTTATTATAATTGACAAAATGGGATAGTTATAACCTATATATGAAACATAGAAATATGAATTATAATAAATAAATACTAAATTTTATGTAAATTTTATTATATAAATAAATCATAATCATAATACAATGTATAATATTTGATAAAGTCTTTATATATTAAGAAATACTATTTTATTAAACTAGATGAATTTAATGTCTTTCTATGAACAATTAAAAGCATAATTTTATACTTTAATTGAAATTTAATTTGATAAAATAAACATCATTTTAGAATAAAAAATTTCAAAATTATAATATTGTAGAGTTTTTGTATTTTTATGAGAAACATCATTTTTGGGAAGAATAGTGAAAAATACTGAATTTTAAATCAAAACTACTTTTTCATCTAATTTATTTAAATAGTGAAGTAATATTTTAAAATGGTTTTATAGTCTCAATAGATTAATAAGAAATATATTAATCCCAATTCGGCCGTTAGAATCATTTTATATTGAATTTAAATATAAATTTTTAATGAAAGTCTGGACATTCTCACATTAAAATCCTGCTTTCTTCCCACATCAATGGGATTAACATTAAACATAATCTTTCATATTATATTAATTAATTTTATAACGAAAAAATACATAGTTGTAATCAGTGTGATATTTATAGTCCAATCATATCAACTCATTTGTTTTATATTATGTATAATAACTTTAGTATTTATTATTTACCATAGTTAAAGGTAAATTGGGATATTAATGGTAAAACTAGTATTAAAAATATAATTAAATTACAAAGAAACCTTTTATAATTTAATTGGATGGGTGGGTTTCAATCAAAATAGTCATTGTTCTAAAATGATAACCTTTTTATCGAATATTGGTGAGAGTATCAGATTTATTATAATTTATTTTAAGATAATTTAAAAATAGAATATCCTTATTTTTTATAAATATAAAATTTCTTAAACATGGATATACAAAAGATAAATTCAATTAGAAATATTAATTTGAATGGAAATACTTTTATATTTATCATGATAATTTATTGTTAAATAAGATTGAGGAAAATAATTTTACATAAGGATTTCAATATGAATAGGCACTTATTGTTTACTTAATAAAAATTTCTGAAAATGATATTACAGTTAGGAGAATAAATTTAAATTGAGAGGTTTACTATCTTAACTAATTTTATATATTCACTTTCCATGTTATAGATGTTTTATAAATCGTAGATCGAATTTAACTTGTTTTTTTTTTTGATTTTTTATCATTTAAAAGATTGAATGGTTTAAAAGTTGACATTATTGATATTTTATAATAAATTATATTTTATTAAATAATATAAAATATCTAAAAATATAAAATTAGGTCAATTAGTTCGGATAAGTCTCAAAATATCATCAATGAATCATTTAATGGTCTTTTTTCATTTTATTATAATTATATAAACCATTAATTCATAAAATACTTGATATCATGGTAACTGATAAAGTGGTAAAATAAGGGATAAAAATGATAATGATTAAAAATAATAATAATAACATGTCCACAAATTATTGTACTATATTTATTTGACCATTACAATATTAGGATATAATTGGTTTTTTTAATGGAAACTTCTACATGAAAATAACATATATATTATTTATGCTAATGAATGTTAAAAAATGTCAATTATTTTATAAATTAATGGTTAATATAATTATAATAAAATTAAAAAGACCATTAAATGATTTGTAAAAGATATTTTGAGACTTATTCGAACTAGTTTACCTAATTTTATATTTTTAGTTATTTTATATTATTTAATATCTTTTATGTGTTCACTTAGGAACAAAATAATTATATGAATGAATATAAATTACTTTATTTTTGGATAAAAATGAAATTATTTTCACTATAGAATTTTATTTTCAGTTTTTATAAGCTATATAATATCACAAAATGATTATTCTATGCTAAAAATATATATATTTATTTAATATAAAAAGAAAATAATTTATTTTAATAATAATAATATTTATATATTTTAGATGAATGGAGTCATTGAATTTGAATCTCCACATTGTCTTTATGTATTTGATGTCTATTGAAATGAATTGTATCAAATTTAACGATAATGATATTTTGTTGAATTAATATATTATTAAATTGTTTAAAACTCACAAAAATGTATAATAATAAAAACTAGTATAAGATATTGTCAAAAATTTATTCTACTATTCATTTATATCTCAATAATATCTATTATTCTCTATAATATCCTTTTTATATTTTTATATTTAGAGAATTTCCAAAAAGTTACCATCACCCCAATTATAAAAGGGCACCTCCTACCTCACTTGATGACACAACATTGAGCCTTCTAGCTCTATGAAACACTACCCATTTATACTCAAAACATCCATAACACTTCTCTGGAGGTCCTGTACTAATAGTGAGACCATCTCTAAATCCATTGAGAAGATATTTAAACAAATTCCATCAAAGAATAGACAATTTTTTTACAAACTCAATCAAGTTCATTTATTCCTCCAAATGATATTCATATGTTGTATGTATAATAAAGTACCAAATACATTATCATATATAATCATTGATTTTATTATATTTATGGTAAAACAAAATTCCCCATATTATCCATCCTATGAAAAACAAAATCATTGCTCGTACGTACATATATATTACAGTCTCCATGTCATGGTGTAATATTTTTTTCATCAGCAATTTATATGGATGCGTATACTAATGGAAATAATAGATATATATTGTGTTAATAAAATTATATTTATTATATAACAACAAAAATACCTTCCATATAATTTGATTACTATTAATCAAATGATATAATCGTTTGTGAGGACGCACCACCTACCGCCTCCACGATGTGATATGATTTATTTTATTCATTCAATATTCTAGAATGATTATATGAATATATAAAATTTATAAATATGATATATAATAACTTAATACCATTATTTAATCGAAATAACTATAACCTATGATGAAAAATTGGGACTTATATGACAAAACATGTATAAACAAATGATGTAATTAGCCCCCAAAAGAAGAGTAACAATGTATTATAATTAAATTGTTGATAATATGATCATACATGATATAATAAATATAAATATTTTTATAGAATAAGTTAATAACATTGTTTAAAACATTATATAATATTTTTGGACACATACAATACAAATTAGACCAAAGGTAAGGTAATTTCATCTCATTTTTTATTTCTATGAGATACAAGCAAAGTTCACAACTAACTTCTTTTGTGTGAATTATATACTGATATATGAAAATTTATATCCTTAATTTCATTTTTTTAATGATATTATAATCATTAATTGATGTTATTATTTTATGGGGTTAACAGTTATAATGTTATTCAATTAGTAATGATATTTTTGTCCCAAATTTATTTCTGGGATCCACTTTCCTTATACGATTAATATTTATTTTACATGTTGTATATACAACCCATGAACATATTTTTTTCAGTATTAAACATAATAATATGGTATTTTAATATCCTTATAATTTTATTTCATTGAGGAGGAATATGTGAGTATCGATTATAAAGAGATGATTTTTGATTTCACAATCTTCTCAATATTTAGGATTGTTTTATTTTAAGTCTCTGTTGGGAAATATTAATCATCATTGTTTATGTTTTCTAATAGTTAATTAATAATTTTCAAGTAATTGGATTTAAAATATGTTTAAAAGGATTTTCAAAACATGCTTTATTTGTTTTTGGGGTTAAATTCAATGAAAAGTGTTTGATAAATGATTTATGATTTAAAAAGTGTTTTTGAAGAAGAATTAATAGTTTCCTCAGGAATTATTTTCATGTGATCTCTCAAAATTATTTTCCATATCAAATTTAATTATTCTTTTTACTTATATTTTTTAATATGGGTATGTTTTAGTGTTACCATTCTTATTCTTTCTTAGAATTGTGTATGTTTAGTATGGAATGATATTATTGAAACCCATTTTTCTTCCATGGGTTATGTAATGATTGAATAATGTTTATGAAACCCATTTAATTCTATGGGTTTTGATATAATGAACGATTTATGTTCTTGTGGATCATATATGTATGGTCTTTATTATATGAAAGGTGATACCTATATATTTCTCCAATGCATTGGGTAGAGATTTATATCCCACGAGATTGACATAAAGGAGCTTGTCTTATAAGATTGTATTTAGAGTGAGTATTGACTATTAAGATGGTTATTATAGTAAACCATGACTAGAAATACAATATTAGGTGTGAACACATGCTACTAATATTGCCATGGAAGGAATTCTTTGACTACAATTGAAATATGTTTTACATAATTATGTGACTGAAATAAAATTATGTGTATTATTATTATGTAATGATTTTATGGATTACGATCTTGATTACATTATTATATAGGGTATGATCATCTATTTTCATGAAAAGTTTCTAATACCATTATTCTCATATTATACAAATATATATGTTGTTTGTATAACATTACAGAGCTTCTAAGATCACCCCATTTTATGATTTAATTTACTTTGGTTATAAATATTTTTTTTTCTATATTGCTACTAAAGTGGATGAATGTTGTGAGTAACATTGATGATCATTCACCAGACTAGTTTCTTTAGTACCATGTTTTTAAAGGAACTAATCGATTATGGTCTTCAGGAATGCGATTTTGTAATATTTTACGTATTACATAAAAGGTTTTTAAAATGCATGTATTTCAATCTTGTGTAATTATTGGTATTATCATAGTGAAGGTGTAATAAAACATTAAAAACTAGGATGTGAAAATATTAGTGAAATCCGTAGATATATTTCTAAGGATATGTCTAGGGATGTCCCTAAGAATATGTCAAAATATAGGTTATAATCATATGATTTTTATAAAAATCATGAGTAACCAAATACTAAACCTACAATTTCATAGATTGATTTATTATCTATCATTTCCATTGGTTAGGTTATTTTCATATGTGATAATTATTGATCAATATCTTCTTTCTAGATATAGTCAATAGCTGAATGTAGATGAAACATGGTAAATATTGAATTATTCATATTTGGAAAGTATGAGAATTATTAGAATAGATTTCCTAAGTGGTAGTCTCATTAATATAATCATGAAGGTTGTATAATACTGGTTATACTACAAAGGATAAATAGATCATGGAGGAAATGTGAAAGCTATGGGATGATCTAACCATATTTTTTATATAAAAAATATGGAGTATGATTAGATTGAGGTTGAAGAACCTTAAAAAATAATTTATATTTCATTATATAGGAATTAAAAAGATAATTAATATTGAGTTATAATTTAAAAATAAAGGTGCACTATTAGAGTGTATATGTTTTAGAATTCAAGGATTTTGTAATAAGTAGAATTAAATATAAAATTATACTTAGCATAAGTTTTTCATTACATATTGAATAAGATATGTTGAATACTGATGAAGAATTAGAAAATTTATTTATGGGAAAGGTAATATTTTGATTAAGGTAAGGTAACCCTTATTGTTTTCATGATGTGGGGAAAAAGTTTCATTATGTTGGATAAATAGATAATCGTTTTGGAAAATGTAAATAGGATATTGTGGAGTTCCATGGAAATCATTGGGGATTTTTTGAAAAAGATGTGTTATGATATCATGGATGAAGTTTATTTTTTTTGAAATTATGGAATATATAAATTAAACCATTTTATAAGGAAACATTATTGTTTTAAATAATCATGTTTTGTAATTTATGTTATTACCATGTTTCAATATAATACATGATTAAGGTACTCACGAATTTGGAATGTGACAACAAAGAACTAGCTTATAATATATGGGAGAAAAATAATAAGATAATTTAGTTAACCTATTTATACTGTTTTTTCTTTTTAGATATCAAAAGGATTTTAATGTTATCCAATAGGTAAATTTTATGTTAAATTTGAGATTATGTATGTTAGACTAATGTATTATCTCACTATTGGTGGACTTGTGAATATTTGATAAATTATGCTAAAATTTTGATAGTGATAAAGTGTTATGGAATGACTTATCATTATATTTTTGGACCTCATTTTCTATTAAAGCTCCAAGAGTTATAAATTCAATTGAATTTTTTATAATAAGAGATGATATGGAAACTAATCAAGGTTGGAAAAAGTCTGATATTTTTCTCAAATCATGTATGTTTGTATTCTAATGGAAATTTTTTAAAATTACAAAAAAGATAGTGATATATGAATTTTGTCATGTTATCATCTTCTTGATTATTTCAATAACACTTTAACATTAATTTGATTTGTAGTTTTTTATTATTATCTTTCTATCGATCACCCACTTTTTTGGGATTAGTGATCTTTATCAATATCTATGACTATTATCACTTCTTACCCATTCCCAAATCATTAACTATGTTATCATATGTATAGAAGTAATTATGATTTAAACTAAGTAACATTTATTTTCAAACTCTTTATTTTTAAAAGGATGTTTTAGAATTAATTTTAATGATGTGATTTTCCTTGAAATAAACATTTATTTATTAATCCATTGATAATTCATACGACTTTCTAAGGAGATATTAATTTTATGTGGGGTAAAATGTAATAACAAAGTATTTTATTACAATAAATAAATTAATATCTATAATAATAATACCCATCACTCTCACAATAAAAATATTGAACAAAGTCACCATTTCATAATATATCACATTACAAGGTGAAATAATTTATTCGAATTTGTTATTATATAACATCAAATCACTGATGTTTTCAAAAAACTAATTGTTCCGGACAGTTTTGATTTAATTAAAGTTGATTTACGAATGTTTCAGATGCATAACTTACAATTTTATCATGGAAAAGTCCATGAATCTTTATAAATTTTATTTTATTTATTTCTCGATATTATCTTTCTATAATTTTAATTCTCTTTTTTATGGGTATGGTCAAAAATATCATTTGTTCTTTAATATGAGGGTGATATTGATCTATTTATTTATAAAATTTTCCTTAACAGATACATTATCATACTATTTTTACATTCATAGTATTTTCTATCTTATTTTTAAAAGTAAAAGTAATATTTTAAAAAACAAGTAATTTTTAAAATAATAATTGTAGATTTAGAATTATATGTTTTTTCAATGACTATATTTGAAAATATTTTTACATGATTTTATCTATCTTAATAGAATAATATTGATGTTTAATATATTTTTATACATACTTTCCTCTCTAAATATGTTTTTGAAAATTAATTTGAAAAATGAAAATTGAATTAAGATATAGGGATATTTTTTCTCATTTTACTATTACTCATCAATATTTTCCATGAAAAGAACAATCTTATAGTGTTAAAAATATTATTTGAGGAATTAACATATTGTAAAAGGTATGTACAAATTTAATTTTTAATTATTATTATCTTATTTTCACTTTTCTCAATATTTTCTATTATACTCCTTATTCAATTCTATTTCAATTTCATTATTGCCTTTCATTATATTTTTTCTATATTATTCTAATAACATAATTTTAAATTTTATCTCTCTATCAATCTACTAAATAAATATTATACGGTATATTGGAAGATAATACATTCTTTCAATCATTTTTTATTTTACTTGTTTTTTGAAAAACATATAATACTTTTTTCTTCAATTCGTTCATTATTATGTTTTCAAACACCCTTCTTATTTTATTTTCCACAATCACAAAATATAATAGTATTAGATGATTTTATTTGGAATAAAATCGTGTTAATTTTATAATTATGTAATATTAAATATGGGATAATTTATTGATTGTTTAGAAATTTTTTATGACATAATTATTTTTAAAGGAGGTGGGTTTGGAATTTTATTTCTATTTGTTAAACTTTTCGTTAAAATGGATGTTTTTATTAGCTAATATATTGATTAAAGGAATTTGGAAAATCTTGAGAGGGGATTGGTGAATCAAGGTGTCAACTATTTCTTCTAAATTGATAGATCTTGGTATCACATGGGTATGAACCAGTGAAACCTGTTTGATGGAAATGTGTAGAAAACAAATATTCACATGAAAATAGATAAGAAAATAATTTTACATGGCTCAACAATAAGGAATAGTCCCAGTAGAATATGATGACAGTGATTCAATCATAACAAAATATTATAATATTTACTAGTTGTGGAATAAAAGAGTTTAGAAAATTTCACATTGTTCCAGGAACACTACATTTACATGATTTCAGGGATATTAGAATCTTTCCTCAGGAACACTCCCATAAAATATCTTAAGATATCTACCTTAGGTGAAGTCTTAAATAGTTTATTGACATGAATGTTTACTTACTAGGTTAGAAATTAAATCTTTACCGATGATAAGAACGATTCACTACATTCACCATTGAACAAAATTGATTCACTTGAGAACATTGATGAAACAAACATGATATATAAAATCTATTAGGAGCTCACCACTACACTTGCATGTAACAAATCTTCTTCAATGAATGTTTTGGAATCGAAGAATAGAATTTCATTCACACAACCCATATCTATCACCCAACCACATCTTATGATTCACTTGGTATTTATGGACATAATGAACATCCTTTTCGTATGATTTACTATGTGTAATTCTTCTACGCAAAACACTTTCATTTGGAAGAGACACTAAATCTACATTGAAAGACATTATAAATATTTATTGGGTGTAGCCACATATTGCTAGGCCATTAAATACATTTTTTTTAGTTTATCACTCATTTTACTCGTTTTGTGTAACATTATTCCATGTATTAATACAATATTTGATGTCACATTGAGCATGTAAGTTTCTACCATGTAGAACCAAATCTGTCATAAAAAAAGTAAATCATGTCAGAAAACATTCCTTAACTATATATTAATGAGGTGATAACAAAAACAAAACATGAATGTAAGAATACATTCCTTTTACACTCACTTATCATCCAAGATGATTGACAACATACAAAAACTGAACTCCATTTCCAAAAAATAACCACCTTGGATCAAACATTGAGAATATTGAATATCTTTTTCATAATCTCTTGATAAAATTTAATATATATATTATCTAATCTCTTGATATTGTTTTATATATAATATTTATATCTTTAATTCAATACTATTTACATCACACATGATTAAAATTTAATATATTTGTTTTATATTAATTGTTTATGATCATCAAAGGGGGAATATTTTTGTAACTCTTTCACATAGAGTGTTTTAATTTTCACAAACAATAATTTGTGTTAAAAAATATCATTGTGTTCTTTTTAGTTATATCATTTATAGTAGAATTCATGATCTTGTTGGAATCTATGAGTGTTTTAAAATGGTTCATGATTATCTATTTAATGGATTTAAATAATCTCTTTTCTTTATTTGAGATCATATAATAAATTTTAATGTTCATTTGAAGGAAATAGAAGAATGATCAATGTTGTATTATTAAATATGGTGATTTTTAATATTTATTCCCTCCCCATTATAGGGGAAAAACCACCAATTCCATATAGAAAATAATTCCTAGCTCTATCAAGACCATCGTCCAGTCGGTGACCCATCCATTTATCAATAATTTTTCAAGAAGATTATAAGCCACCCATTAGCTAGTAACATCTATTTGGTCAGGATTTTATGAAACATAACCTCCATGTGCCCCAGTATCTAGTTATTTAGGTGTATTGGGTATCTATTGTTGATGATATTTTACATCCAAAAGTGAATTTAATGTTGGTATAAATGACATAAACATTGTATTTATTTTCATCAATGTTCATCATGAATTATAGATTCTTCCCATCAATTATTATCCAATTAATTGAGACCTAATAAGGCCTATAATATTTAAAAATTACCAACAATTCCTCTCTCATCCTGGATTGATGTTTGGTTAGTCATAAAAATATCATTGGAGGATTATCTAAAGTGAAAAATCCAAAATCAATTTTCCATAAATCTCAATGGATATCCTCATTTATTAATTATTCCACACATATCAAAAACATTTTACTCGACCTCTTAAATGAATATGGAGATGAATTTTCAATGTGTATCCTTCAAGAAAACCATCTACTCTTGTTCTCCATCTAAAATGGGTTCTCACTGCAATAAATATTATAGATATTCTCCTTGGATACTGGTGAACCTCAAGATGGTGGCCAAAAAAAATAATCGTGAGATATAGGTTTCTTGTTCCCCACCAAGATCAAGATATTCATTAAATAAAAATCTAAACACAAGGAAAGGATAGACATGAGCTTACACTGGGATATTTTTTTAATTAATTTATAAATATATGTTCTGTCTTTATTTTTTTACACAGTTCATCATTTAACATCAATACACATTATTTCACTAATTATTTATGCACATATCCTTCATAATTACTCACACAATCAATATTAAAATAAATATTATTTTACATGTGATAATTTTCAGCTTATTTCTATATAAATTTTATCACTTTAAAACATTATCATACCAAAATTATTTTGTTTTGAATTTTCCTATTACATATTATTTTAATTCTCTAAAGGAAATTCCCCCTCCTCTAAAAATATTAATTTGACCTAAATTTTCATATATTTCATAATTATTTGATTATTAGTATTATTTAACTCAAATACACTTTTATGATACCATCTAACTTATTTTTCTAGACAGATTATGGTCATGGTGTTCTATTTATTAACTTGGTAAAATATTAACATTTTTCATTTTAGATTTTGAATATTATTTTTAATATTGATTATGTATTTATTTTTTTCTCAATTTAAATCATATAATTAATGGATATCAAAAAGTAAGTGACATAGTGGGTCCTGTTTTATCCCCTTGATTCATTTTTATGTCTAACACATCATGATTTTTTGAATTATTATTTTCTGAATTAATTTAATCTTTGTGAGATAATTCTCTTCACGTAACATCGTATATAGATTTTCATTATTATATAAAATCACTATGTTTTGAATTAGATTATATCCAACACCAATTAAATCTGGCACTACATGCAACACTGAATTGACTTGTGTTACATTCAACATTGAGTCCCTATGAAATAGTACTTTGATATTAGAAATATTTAAATGTTATAGTTATAACCTATCCATTGATAATTAGAATATGAATAATAATAAATCATTTTAAAATATTATTTATTAATTTTTATTACAAATAATACATATTATAATGAAATGTATAATCTTAGGTAAAGTGTTTATACGTTTAGAAATGCTATTTTTTTAAAGGATATATTTTTAAGGTCCTTATGTGAATAATAATAAATTTTATCTTAGAAAATCATATAATTTTTTTATAAAAGTAAAATAAATTTTTTAAAATATAATTTTAAAATTATCTTATTGTAAATGTTTGTGATTTTTTCGAAAAACGAAATTTATGGATGAATATTAAAAATAATGAATTTTAATTCAAATCTATTTTTTCATATAGTTTATTTATAAATTTTAATTATAATTTATATTGGTTCTAAAATGTCAATAGATCAATAATATCTAACTTATTCTAATTTCGTTAGTTGAAGTAATTTTATCTTGTCTTTATATATAAAAGTTTAACAAACATTTGGACATCATCACATTAAAATATCACATTTTCACCACCTCTATGGGATTAACATTAAACATAATTTTTATCCTTCTATGAATAAAAATTTGTTTAGAACTAATTCATGTCATATCCTCTTTATATAGAGGTGGTTTGGGGAGGTGGTCCCATGGGGTCTGGGCAGTGTATCCTTTTTAATTTGTGATGGTGGATTCATAGTTGAATGGTTCTAGGGGAGATTATTAGGGGTTAAGTGTCTATACAATCAGCCCATGTCGGATATGGTTTCCTCAAATGGTCTCTAAGAGGTTTATTCATAAATCTATAAACACCCAATTAAACTTTTTATCCATGATTCATGGACCTACATAACAAAGGTAAGTAGTCGTTGGATGATTTGGCCAACAACACTTAAAGGATCAATTGGTTGATAGGATGGGAAGTCGGTCTCATCACACCATTTTGAGGGGAATTATTTCCTATTATGGTACTCTATTTTAGATTTAAACAATTTTCATATTTTCTTTAATCCTTGGTTATTTCCCAAGAATGAGTCCATGGATTACCCATGGGTTGAAAATTGCATCACGGATATACATGGCGCAATAATTACTAAGACAGTGTTAGTTTAAGCCATGTGAGAAGGCAGTCTAGAGTGTATCATCATCTAGGGGGTGAAAGTTGATTTGATGTCAGGATTGAACCTATAATATGGGCTTCATATGTATCCTCATGAGAGGAATCAGAACTCACGTAGTTCAGTTTGAGTTGGGAATTATATCCTTGAGGTGGATCATTTGTGGGGTTATGATTGGGGATAACCGTTGAAAATGACCCCCTCTGATCTTAGGATTTAGAAATGCATCCTATGTATCTTTATTTGGTAAGGAATATAATTTCCCATAGTTCATTTTAGAAGAGACATATATCTAAGAGGAGGAAAAAAAATTTACGGTATGAAGATGTCAGGATCACCACCAATCACTAATCCCCCATAAGTCATGGTGGGTGTGAGAAACAAGTGGAGGCAATGGATGTGAAGATCGTACATCCCATATCATCTGCTGATATATGGCTCTATATCTTAAAGGGAGAGAGATTAGAGTCCTAAATGTGTCCATTTCCTTCCTTGACATTTCATATCCTATATATTTAGATTAACCTATCTAGGTACGCCCTCAGATGAGGCAAAGAGGAGAACTGATGAAACCTCCTACATAAAAAGCTAGGGGCTTACCTTAGTGGGAGTTCCCTAAAATTTGTTCTTGAAAAGGATATGAATATTCTTTATTGTTAAAATAAAATGATAGCATGATTTTCCTTGAGTATCACAAACCCTCATAGAAAGGATATTCAAGTGACTACCCATGACTCCTAGAATGGGGAGGTTCACATTAGTATCCCAAAGTTGGAACCCAGGTTACTATGGGAATGTTATTTAATGGAAATTCCAATCGTCTGTATCATGGTAGGGGTTACATATTCTAATACACAGACCATGGGTGTATAAACCTAAAAGGGTGTGCTGATGTTCCTGGTGGTTTATCATATGGTTTTAGTGGGACTAGAAGAATCTTTGGAATGATGTCATTGTACTGGTTCTTGAAGTGGCTATAGATGAGGCAACATAAATGGAAGGAGACGATCAATGTTGGATGCTGAAACATTTAAGGGTACGCTATTCTGTATACCATTTCTTCAATCGGGATGGGGGTCTCCTTAAGTAGTGTGTTGATGTGTCACTGGGGGGACTATCTATATACCATGATGGTGTGAAAACCTGTATGTAGCTACGTAGTGCATTGCTATGCAGGGGCACGTTCCGGCCACATAGTAAGATGTTATGTGATGCAGACTTCCGTCTGTGTAGCATGGTGCTTTTCATCATAAGGTCTTGTCTGTGTAGCCTTGCACTATATGGGGTTTCAGAGTGAAGAAGGGGTGTTGGTTTTAGTGCATTAAGGTAATTTCATTCACGTAGGGTACATGGCATGCAATATTCCAATTAAGATCATGATATTCAAATTATTATATTTCCATATTTATTTTTCCTCTATGCGGTGAGTTTTATACCAATGAGATTTATTTGGAAGAGCTGTGTTCCCCATCAATCAATCACATCAGAAATACTTATAAAAATTATGTATAATCCTTTTAAATATAGTATCACTTATTGTTTGGATCCCCTTAATGTCCATTTATAGAGTGTTGAGGAATCCATATATATGTATCTATTAACACCTTTTACGGATTCCCATGGAGAGATTATCTGGCCAGCGGATGAGTCAGTCAACAATGGCCTGTGGGGTTGTAGTTCATGATGGTGAAGATCGGAACCTCCATAGTGTGATTGAATTTTTCTTGTTCACAAGGCGATGTTGGTTTTTCTTGTATACGAACTACTGAGTTTGTGGGTATGGTATGCAAGGGTGGAATTATCTACCACCATTTCTCCAAAGACACTATTCATAGTACTAGTCATATTCGGAGGGGGAATTATCATACTCGATGATTCCAAAATTATAGTTCATAGAGAATGCTTGATTCATTTTATTAATTCCACATACTACTCAGTTCACAAGTGAAGACTTCTGCAAACCATTACCAAGATTCATTACACGGACCACTCTGGGTCCTTTTACAAATTTGACATCTTCAAAAAATTTCTCCAAATTCTTCATACAATTTTTTTTGTTTCCATTACATAATTTTTTGGATTATTTAATTTCCATTTTATATTTTTTTAGGACACCAGAAATTATACCATTGGAATGGGTTCCAATCGGGATGAATAGGAGGCTATTACAATGTTGAAATCAGTCCAAAAATGAACAATTTTTATGTAGAGAATTGGTCCTATAGGGGGAAAATATATATTTATATATATTTGGGGAACAATTCATTTTAATATTACAAGACTTCTAAGGGAAAATAACTCCATAAATTGATCTTGAATCACCTTGATTCTTTATACCAAAGACACTATGGTAAATCATTCATCTGCAAACCAGTTTGTGCATTCCGTGAACTGAAATACATTCATAGTCACCCTCGTCCAGAGACTAATTTTTTTATATGTGAAGTGGGCACTGATTTTTGAACTGAACTTTAAGTCATCACACTATAATATTTTCATAACCATGTAGCAATGACTGGTGTGTGGATCACCAAATCTACGAACCATTTAGTACACTGGCTAGTGATTCATGGGCCAGTGCCTCGTGGATCATTCCACAAACTATATTTTCATGGGGAAAAACTACATGATATTCTCAACCCCTGGTGTTGAAGCACTAAAACATTTGAATTATCCCATAGTGAAGTAGGTATTAGTTTATGGGATGTCTATTAGATAAGGGGTTATCA
This sequence comes from Viscum album, assembly GCA_963277665.1. Classification (NCBI taxonomy): domain Eukaryota; kingdom Viridiplantae; phylum Streptophyta; class Magnoliopsida; order Santalales; family Viscaceae; genus Viscum; species Viscum album. The sequence continues at coordinate 1,658,908,791 of OY728119.1, forward strand.
TATCCTTGATGGAATGTATGATGAATTTTTTCCAATCCCAGTACTTGGGAGAATGTTGAACTATTATCTCTATTAGTGATAGATTTACTTGTCCTGGTAGAGGTATAGTTTAGTAATCCTATTCATGGCTTCTTACGGATATAAATTGAATATTAGTTAAGTTTTTTCTTGAAGGTGAGTGGTTTGAAGTTGTATGTCTACCGTTACCGAACTCTTACAACTCAAAAGTCAAAGAAAATTTCTAGATCATATTGTTCCACCCTCAATATGAGTTAGTACACCACCTAAGAATATGGGATTTGGTTAGATGTATCACTAGATCTCTGATTAGTAGGTCTATATGCTATGTTTTTAAGTGTATGTATCTTCCCCTATCATGATGTATAAACCAATGTTAGAGATAATAATATAATGATGGAATCCACCTTATAGGAGGGGAAACATATCAATTTAGTCATCCCCACCCTTGACTAAATCTATGAACTATTGAAGAAGATACATGAAGAGAAGTCACCACATCATCTGAGTGGGTAGTTTCAAATTTTTATGGGTGTATGGAAGAGTATTTCACCTATTATGAGTATCGCCATACCATAATGGTTCCTCATTCTAACTTCCACCCAACACTTCTCCTCATTTCAATCATTCTCTATTGATCCCAAAATATTGATGGCACAACTGAAAATCTAAGTGATGTTTTTGAGTTTTCTTTTGCACTGTGCGCATGAGTTATAGAATAATAGTAGATGAATGAAATGTCTCATTGGAAGAATATTCATTCCATATGGAAATTTGGAATGGTATATTAACCAATCATGTATACAAGATAGTTTCCTACAAACTCTATGTTACTTACTACATTTCTTGGATGTTCATATTTCTGTAGTGAGTCGTACAACTCCCAGTTACCCTGGTTAAGAAGGAATCTCACCTAGAAATCTGTCGTCAAATATGGTTTCTGATAATGCTAGAGGACTCTAGAATGTATGTCTTTATTCCCCCAAAATTTGCCTCTACATTATATTAATTGTAGTCAGACCAACAATGTGTGATGTGCTACCCTGAAAACATATTTTCTAGGCCAGTTCGACAGGTGGAAAGTCCATTTAGTACTTCCAGTCCCATTTTAAATATTCCATTTACGCCATCTCACTCAATTCTTATTTGCAAATGGTGCTCCATCCATGTTTGCATGTGTTCAATGGGGACCTCATTTGCACAACCTATACCTGTGGAGAGAAACTCATACCCTCTATCTCTGGGTGAGATGGTTTGTGGTCATATAGAAGCCCATACAAGAGTAATATCATTCAGTTCCCATGATTTTGAGGTCAACCAACTTTGCTTGGTTGCAGATATTAAACCACCTATAGAGCAGGAAGGCTCCCCCATTTGGGTAACCCATTCTAGGGTAGCTCTATATTCCATAGTTCCATTTCCCAACTATAGACCTATCACAACAAAGGAATAGAGTAAGGGTTCCAATAATATCAAAAGAAATTGAACTGTGCATATATGGGTGTGGGTTGAAATCTATAATAATATTACTAAAACATATATTTTAGAGATTTTTGTTGAGGAGGTAACCGTTTTGTGGAATTTTGTTGACATGGGTTTTGGGATATTCGACTACAAGCATCTCCTCCAACTCATGCACCATATTTTCTATGTTTGATAGAATATATCCACTCATGAAGAAAACATTTCTCAATTAAATGATTCTTAACATAAAACAATGAACTTTTTAGATCTTACTGGAGAGATGAATCACCAAACAATTGAGGAGGTATATGTTCGTGACCATTTGATTATCCAAACTGAAGAGATGTGGGAGTGAGAAGCTCATTTAGATTAGAATAAAGAAAAAATGGCCTAAAAACATCCAATTTTAAAGATATTAAAGATAAGGGGTGAGATCTCAGAACTATTATGAAACAAGTACGTCTAGTAATTAAAGCTAAATCAACCAAAAGGACTACTTTAAAACATTATTTTTGTGCCCCCTATAATATAATTATTGATCTAATAGAAAGATATATCCAGGATTCATTGTAATACATTTAATTTCCTTCTTCTATTGATTCCTTTTCTTTGACATTAGACAAAGACTTTGGGGTTTGGATGTCCTCCTCTCCTTCATACAATGTAATACTGATGTTTTTTACATTTAATGATTCTTTTTTATTTTCTCCCTATAATGTCAATTACTCATGATCAAATTTATTTCAAACCATAATATCAAATGAATATCAATCTGAATCAAAATACGTGATAATGGAATTAATAAATCCATGCTCTAATTTATTCCCGAGTTGAGGGGCTCAACGAGCATAGTTCAATTGTTTCGGGGTTTTTATGTAAAAACCCCAAAACATTATATCTTTTTCAGTATCCACCTAATTGTTTGCTAAGATCAATTTTGTGTGGGCATAGAGGGTATAACATGACATTTTATTAGGACAAAGTTTGCATAATTTTAAACTTTCTATATTTATGTCTCTTGATATTTTTTTTCAATATTCTCTCTTAAACTATACAAGTCATAAGATTAGTGAACTAGCACTCGGATTTTATTCAAGATTTGCATTGTGGGTTTTTATCTGGGTGATTTTTGCCTCTTTTTTAGGTGATTTTTAAATTCATGAAAATGAGACTATCAGTACCGGTGTTTTAGGTCATATTGATTTGGCTATGTCAGATGTTCTAGGTCGAACAATTTTGACCATGATTTGTAGGGAAAGGGCTCCAATTTAGGACTCATTAACCGAGACTATCCTAAAAGATTTCATACATGGATAAGGGATTTTTCTTGACCCTGATTATGTGTTTTCTGGAGAATAGGATATGATTTGTGGAATTTAATCCATTGAGAATACATAGATAGGGAAATAATTTAATAAAGATGAATTTTCCTTTGGTTAACAGTCCTTTTTGGTCTATTTATGTAGATCCTCTATGGAATATTGTGCATTAGTGTAACAAATGTGTTTTTAAGACACTGACCTCCCATTTTCGATTGACAAGAAATTTTATGAATTTTTTTTTCTCACTATTGAAAACCATAGAGGGTGGCCTATTAAGGGAATGATGTCTGAGAGTAATATGGTCATTTATATTATATTTTATTGAGAAAATTCTCCCACATGAATTTTACATGTGTACGGGAGGGATGGAGCATGATATTGTTTATTGTCACCCAAATATGACATTGAAGACGTATTATTTGAAATCAGTTTACTCTAATTTGGGGATAAAATATCTGGCTTTCTCATGGTGGTATGACAAGGAGTGGTTTATCACCATCAAGTATAAGTGGGGTGAGAGGATGTAAATTGTATCATGGGGGTTTTTGAAATCAAGGAATGAGGTAATATGTAAACATTATAGGGGTGAATGAAGGAAGGAAAAGCCTATCTTGAGGAAAAAATTCCCTTTTTTTGACATGTCATTTTTGTGGAAAAAATATGCAGAGCTTTCATGGAATTGAACTCATAATCAAAAAATGGTATACGTAGGTCAATGAACTTCCATATCCAATTTCCATATATGGTTATAGAGATTCAGAAAGTTGTGTACAAAGACTTTGGTGTGTGATATGGGGTGCCTATTAATTAAGAGGGTGCATTAAAGGCTGGTTTTTGTTGGGAACTGGTAATGATGACGTTTATAAATATGTGTGAGTAGGTTCCCCCATGTAGCTTTGACCCTTTCGCAGTAAAGAAATGGATAATGTCTTCCCTCAGCTGGACCTGAAATACGATACTCATATATCACTATGTATCTTATGATGATAATAATTGATACATATGTATTTCATTTATGTTTTATCTATATAAAACTATAGTTCACCCATATGAATGGGGAAACTTTTTTTCTTGCACACAAGGTTACCAATGAAGAGGAACCTTCATTGAACGTTCCCATAAAAATTATTTTAATGCATAATAACATGGGGGGACATTATTTGGCATGTCAGAGCCCATTAATGAACATTTATTATTGAGAATTATGTTATTTTAATGTCATGCGATTAGGAAATTGGTGGAGAATCCGCGATTAACCGTAGAATGGGGAGGCAAAGGCATTCTAACATGTTAAACACATTTATAGGGAGGAATGTTTAGGCCATGCTTTCAATGGATCATGGATAAAGATGGATGATACAAGACTGGAAATCCATTGAGCATGTGGGAATTTGAAAATCCTCTCTTGATGAATAATTTTCCTTTGGTTTACATTCTATTTTGCAGACACAGTATAAAAATCCATCAGGGAATTTTGTGCATATCCCAATAGTCGTGTCCCCATGACACTTACCTCCATATTTGATAGTGAAGGAGGCATGTTAAGATCTAAAATCACTTGAATCATGGAGTTTTATAGATGGAAAAGATGTGTCTTGACATGTTAGAAAAGTTTAGTCTGTGATTACCCTCATAGTTGGGAAATTTCTTATATAGATATATATCACACATATGTGATGCACTTTTATTTCCATTCAATACTAGGGTCAAACACTAATGAATTATGTATCCCAAAATTAGACTTTGTTTATAGTTTTGGACCATAGATAGGGTGTAGGAAATTTTAGATACATGTGTATTACCTTGTAGTTAAATGTCATATGCTTAGGACATTAGGTTTCCTAATATGGAGGGGGAAACTATATTATTCCATTCAAATTCATGATAGCAGAATTAGTCATTATGGATAGAATTTCCCAAGCTCTATGGGGAAATACCCACAAAAATTCCTATGCCCACATGAGCTACGCTCAGTGTGAGAAACAAGGGGTGTCAAGGGTTTCACTCCACAACTTAAGGATAAAAAGATAAAAAAGGGATCATTATTGTATCAGGTAGCTTAACTTCATGCGGTGAGGACACACGTGACTCATTATGAACAAGATAACTATTGTGTGTCCAATAGTTTTAGGTTTTGAGAAAAAGAAATTTATAGCATAATAAGACATCATGTTGTAGGGATGAAATATCAATGGAATCGTGTGTGACTATGGGATAATAAGGTCAGTATATCCCTAGTACGCCACATATGTGAGAGGGGGGATAAAAGTGTAAACCATGATTCTAAGAGATCTCTAATTGGGTGGGATGATGTATGGATTATGGTGTAATGGGTGTACAAAAGTAGCACAAGCCTCTTTTGTGGATGAATTTTCCTTTGGTTGAAAAGCCACTATTTTGAAAAAAAAAATGTAAAGTCTTTGGGGAATTGTGTGCATAGTCAAACTATGGTTTCAAAAGGAAACCTTCCAACCATATTTTATAGCCATGGGTGATTATGGGTATTCTATTTTTTTCTATGTAATTGAGTTTTACAGAAAAAATGGGATGTCTAGGTATGTTAGAAATATCTAGACCATGATTAGTTATGAGGTAGGAGGATTCTCTACATAGTTCTGATTTGTATGTAGGGGTTGGACTTTTGACTAATTCTTATTGTAGGGATCATGGTTTGGAATTGTCTTCATAGATTTATATTCTTATCCAGGAAATGGGAACAATTTTTTTCTATGGGGCTGGACTTAGGAATGCCTAGGTGTCACTATTTGTCTAATTATATGAAGAATCACGTCACACGTAATCCTTGAGATACCTTACAGTTTAATGTCTCGTGGTTAGGATTTCCATGGACATGGAAACGATGTCGTGTTAGCACTCATGAATTTCCCTATGCAAGTATGACCTATATGTAGGGGGAGGCATTGATGTTCATGGATTCTGGACCAGGATTTGGATTTCGGCATCACTATGTATCCAATAAATGAAGGAATCAATCCATAAGAACATGTTCTTTATACTGGTTTGTCCCATGTATAGGGGGAAATATTATTTTTGAATGGTGGCTGGGCAAAGATATAGAATCTAGGTTCCACTACATGTCCTATATTTATATGAATAAATCCACACATAGTTCTAGTATCCCATGTAGATTAACATCATATGGTATGGATGAAAGTGAAATGACATGAAAAGGATGAGGTGGTTGTGGTTTTAGTCTTGAACCTTAGGGAGGTTTCCTATATATCCTAGTTAGTTTCGAATTAAAGTATATATTTTTATGGAAACATGTTTCATGTACCAATTTATCCTGTGTAGGTGAGGGGAATTGTTATTGAATGGTGGCTGGACATGGATGAAGAATCCAAATATCACTACTTATCTTACGAGGGAAGAAATCAATCCATAAATAGTTCATGATGAATCTCCATGCTAGTCCAACCTATGCACAGTGGGGGGGGGGGGATTTGTATCATTTGGTAGATGAAAAAATACATTGGGTCAAGCTGTCTCTATGTTTCCTATGAGAGCCAAAATGAAGTCGTACATAGTTCTGAAGGTACCTTGTATTTTAAAGTCATATGTCTATGAATATGTATGGATTACCCTAAGGAAATTTTTCTATATATAGGGAATGAGGTATTTTTTACTTTGGTTGGTGGCTAAACCAAGATATAGGATCTGGGCATCTCAACGTATCCCGTTAATGAATGAGAATAATGATGTATGTAGTTATGAGGTTCCATGTACTAGTCAGACTTGTGAATGGGTGGGGGGATATTATACCATGATTTCAAGATTATTGGCATATCATATTCTTTTATGTTTGTCTATATGGGGAAACCCTTACCACCATTCCTAAGATCACGTGAGTTATAGTCAGAGTGATCAATAATGAGTGATGAGGATTTTCCATATATTGTAGGGGAAATAGAGGATTATACCAAGGAATTTCATGTCATGTCATGGCTAGACAAAGAATGAGGGTAAATGGTTCTCTATATATCTATGAGGATAGGAATCCATCTGCACATAGTTCTTAAGATTCCTTATAGATTTATATCATGTGGTTATGACTTCTTTGGCCATGTAGTTTAACGTTGTGCAGTTAGGACTTACGAATTTCCCTACACAAGTCTAACCTATTTGTAGGGAGGAGGGATTTATCTTAGGGAGGCTTGACTAGGATATGGGTTATATGAATCACTATGTATCCTGTATATGTAGAAATTTAGCCTTGAATAGTTCTATAAAAGGACCTCCCTATATAGGGTTAGGCCATACGCAAGGAGGGGGAGCATTTTTTTTGATGTTGGTGGGTATATAAGGATGAAGGATTTTAAAATCACTATGTATCCCACTATTTAATGGTAATCATTCAATATTTAGTTCTAGAAAACATTCCCAATGAATTTCTTACACATACATAATAAGGGGGACATTTTTATATATTTATTTATATATTTCCTCAGTAAGAATTTTAATAATCCATAATGAAATCATAATTCGGAACACAATGACCTCCATACAATTTAACATCATGTGGTTAGGACAGTTTGGCCATGTAGTTTAATATCATCCGGTTAGGATTATTTTTCCATGTAGTTTAACGTTGTGAAGAAAATACAATTTTTCCATGTGGTTTAATGATGTGGGGTTAGGAAAAACTTCATATTGTTTATCATTGTGTAGCATGAATGTAGGTGGAACTAGGTAGTTCAACATCATGAAACTAGGAAGATATTTCCATTCAGTTTAACGTAGTGTGGTTAGTAAAATATTAACATATTTTATCATCGTGTATCATGTTCGTAGGTGATTCTATGTAGTCTAATGCCATGCATTTAAGATGATTTGCCCATGTAGTTTAACGTTCTCCATATATAATGATTTTTGTACAGTTTATCATTATGGAGAATATATATAGGTGGTGTTGTGTATTTTTTTCATTTTATAGGTAAGATGAGAATTGAATATTTACAAAATATATTTATTTAGGAACCACTCATTATTGGGAGATGTAGTGATCTATCCATCCATTGAAATTAAGGAATATGCTTTGTTGGAGTAGTCCATGTGCATGACATATGGTCCTCCCCATTATGTATCTAATTTTGGAGGTTTATTTTGGATTATCATTGGAGTATTAAGGGAAAATACCATCTCTAATTCAAATAAAGTCCTAAGGAGAACCTTCTTATTAATGACACCTGATATCTAATTTTATGAACATCTAAATGGTGGAGAGGGTGGAATATTCTCTCATTCAATTGCTCCTGCTCATTAACCCATTTATGGGACTATTCATCACTAGATTGTTGATCACATATGGTCATGAAAAGCAATGGTAGTTGAAATTAAATGTTTATATCCACCTTTGGCCCAAATAAGAATGAGTATGAGGTTTATTGATTGGCGGTGCGGGTCATGGATTGTAAATCCCATAGAGTATGGGGAGATTATCCATCCATGATTTCTTATAATTTTCTATCATCATAAGGAGTATATTTTATAGGGTCTTATTGATGATATCTATCTTCCCATTTTCCATTTCATGGTAGTGGGATGAATGGTTGGATTTTATTATATACTCCTTATATGTCTTTTCCCATTCAGTAGAGCATAAAGTGGTGCCATTGTTTGTTAGTATTGTATGAGGGACACCAAATATGGGGATGATATTGGCTTTCACTAAGGTGACAATTTTGTTTCCCCAAATTCTTTGAGGGTTGTGACTTCTACCCATTTTTTATAAAATTCATTTACTATGAGAATATATATTAATTGTCTATTCACGGAAGTAGGGTATGGTCCCATGACGTCCATTCCCCATAAAGAAAAATTTTTAGGAGTATTAGTAGTGTGAAGTAACTCTGGGGGCTTGTGGATGAAATTTTCATGAACATCATAAGAATGTAACTTCTTGCTGAATGTGGCATAATATTGAATCATGGTGGAAGCAATAGTACCAAATCTTTCAAATCTTCTACAAGAGCATGAAAGTTGATTAATGTGATTCACAAGATCTGGCATGCACTTCTTTCATGATGGTGGTAGTCTCTTCTCCATCAATTCTACTGAGAATGACTCCATCAAGGCCTCACATATAAAGGACCATTTTCCAATTCTATCTATAGATCATGAGGAATTTGGTTTCCTATCTATAGATTTGTTCCCTTCCAGTCCTATATGTTGGGAGCTATCCCCTTTGAAGATAATCTACAATGGGAGTCATCTAGAAGGTGGTAGGACCATATGACTCAGAGACTCGGTTGATTTCATTGATTTCATCTATGTTGGATTGAATTAATGGTAAAACCATCCCTCAGTGATAAATACTAACGAGTCTTAGATTCATGTCTTGCAGGATCTTATCATGGGATGGTGTAGTAGGGGGAAATTTTGTTGTTTAAGTGGTGATGAAAATTATAGTGAATACCTATCCAAGGGAATCCTATTGAGATTTTCCAGGATATGATCTTGTTTTTTCATCAATTCAAGAAAAATATGGTATCCTTATTCATCTATATTCATATAGAGTGATGGTACCCGTTGCAAATTAGAATAACATATTGGCCTTTCTTTATTTTCTGGGAGGATTCCTCGTGGCTGAGGCACCTTTTTTGGAAGTTTGTGACGATTCTCTAACTAGGGAACTTATCTGGTAGGATGACTTTCTTGAAGAAGCTCAACGTTAATTCTCTTTATCTCTACCATTTCTTCCTCCCATTAAGATAATCTCTCCTCATGCACGAGGGTCACATTATCATTGGTAGGAAGAGGTGGGTTTTATGAAACCTCATTATTATTTTTCACCTTAGTAAAGATTTTTATAGGAGGAAATGAGGGTTTAGATGATGAAGTTCTAAAATTTATGGTGGCCCATTTTTTCTGAGTATGCACATTTCATGATTAGTGTGTTCTACCTATGGAAGGGAACAATATTATATCACATCCTCCTCATTAAGATTATCATCAGTAAGGTTAGTGGTATTGACATCCATGATGTTCTCTGATGCATATCACATGGGGGTGGTGTACTAGGTTTCAAATGGTAAGAGGGAGTCCTATGTCCCTTGTCCGATCTTCTCCTTCCTTTCTGAGACCCTCTATGAGTTTCTTGGAGAATAGTGACTCGAAGAGAGACTTGACGTGACTTGAAATTTTGCCTCCACTCCATGGGAAAGGAGTCATAAGACGAGATTGAACAAATAACATCCCTATTTTTTGTTCTCTATAGGCGGGAAAAGACTGAATTCATCTAGGTGGGTGACTGAGGTAGAAATGACCCCATCCATATGGGTCGGGGTTGCTCTTATTCACATATTTATGATACTCATTGTCAATTCATTCATATCATATGAGAAAATTTTATTAAAAATTCCCATAGCCCGATGGGATGTGGTTCATCCCATACATCCGTAGTTGCTGCGGCTATTTCTATAATTGTGATATTAGGTATCTTGATGCATGCATGACATGGATATAGTTCTAGATATTCATGTGAATAAGTTTCTTCATATTACATGACCAATGTTCGTTGATTTGATTCCCAGAAGCTAGATTCCTAGTGAATGTTCTCAGTTTCCTGTTTTAGGAGCTTTTCGATGGGTTTCTCTCATCAGGTCTGGCACTTTTGAGACTTAATCTGGTCTGGTCCTCACCAAGCATGTCATCGTTGTCGAACAGGTACATTATATGGATATTGTCTTGGGATGATGAAAATGTATGAAGTCATTTCTAGAGAATTATAGTGAATGGGATGTTGGGTGATGTGTAGGGCTCCATGTTCTCCACATCCTAAAAAGTGAACACTAGGGAATCATTGACGTGGAAGTGTAATTTGTGTAGTGCATAGAGGCAAGATAACTAAATGTGTTCTATTATTCATTCTGATCATGGATATTGTGTAGACAAGAGGTATTCTAGGTCAATATATCGATGAAGCTCCTGTAATATATTAACATTGTTTTTTACCAATCATAGGGAAGAAATTTTATTTTTAACTTAAAGAGAGTCATCTAGACATAAAAGTGATTGTTGTTTATACATTGTTCTAAAAACTCTTCTAGAATGCTGAACTAATAAGTGGATGTGGGCTAGAACATAAATGGTTTTTCATCTCTAGCTAGTTCTCTTATCATGAGAAACATATTATTTTTTTCTTTTGTTAGGGCGTTATGTATTTGTTGTTCCCAACATAGATTCTTTGTGGTGATATCATCCTGATAGCAGGGCTAGTAGAGATTTCATTAATGCATGAATAGTGTTGGGGTGGCCTAAAGGATGAGTGTGGACTCATGTCATCTCCTAGATGTGAAAAGATGTCACTTTTCATTGATAAAGCATATAGATTATCTAACCATGTCCTTCTATGTTCCTGAAAATATATGGGATTTCTCATATTTGGACCATCAGTGGGAGGACCTTCTTGCTGGTGCGAATTTAGGCTGCATGGAGAACCTTCGCAACTGAGGCTATGGTGTCGAGGAATAACATCAAAAATTTACCACCAACCACATGGAAATTTTCCATGGTGTCTACCCTAGTGATGACCTTTAGGGAAGACCATAACATGGAGAGGACCTTCTTGCATTATGACACCATTGAGGGGAGGTTCATCACAATGACTTCTATTATTTAATGAAATATCATCATAGAACTATTTGAAGTTATAATATCTATAGTTCACATTCTGGGGAGGACTTTTAGGATGTATTTCATTAAGGTGAGGACCTTCTGGTATCTTGGTGTCACTAGGTGTAGGGCCTTAATGTTGAACATTAACATGGAGAGGAATAGCATGATACTTGATGTCCAAATACTTTTAGAATGATATCTCCATTGTATTATTTGGGAGGACCATCATAGTAGACTATAGAAAGCGGAGGGAATTATTGTTTTATGATCACATGGTGAATTGGAGAGATAACATGAAACTCATCAGGAGATATTCTCTTGAAATCGATCATTTCGGGCACCCTGAGTAAGACCCCATTTGTTCATTGAGGAGGTCCTTTAAATTTTCAAGTGGAAATATAGTGCGGAGGACCTTTATAACTACTAATATTACTTCCATATTATTTTAATGGATTGTATTGACCATGAGCCTCTATTTATATGATTATTTCGGAATCATGAAATGAAACATCCAGCTTAATAGGATCATGGTTTTGCTATTCATTTACCAGCTGCATTTTGAGCCTTTCATTTTTGGGTTCACTTTTACAGCCGACAGGGGCTGCCTTCTATTGGTAGAAACCTCTATATATGGGTTCCTATTTGGTTGGTTCCCATGATATGTTTAGGATACTCTAATGAGAATGTTGAGTTCTAGAACTGGTATATGCCTACCATGGAAAATCCACCATAGTAGAACGATGTCCCCTAATTGTAACATGTGTTTCTTTCTAATCAGGTTGTCCTTGTATGATGTAAGATAGCCATCAACCCTCTTGAATTGGATAAGGGTTGCATGCATGCTTTAGTTTAACCATCTTATTTTGTGGATGAATTACCCCACATGGGGAGATGAGATTTTGGGCCCAAATCCTATTTTTTCCACTGACATGATGAAGGATTGACTGGTTTTTAGTATATTGTATGGAATCAATGTTTGATCCTCAATCATTTATTGGATGTGTTGAGATATGTATTTTGATGGAATAGGTATTAAATCCTATTATGTTTTTAGATAAAGAGTTTGTACCTACTCCGATCCTCAATGTGTTTCTAGTGGGTATTGGAAGTTCTTCTATTCCAGGGTAGAGGAACCAGTCTTCCCTCTACTTGTAGTCAGGATACGTTGACTACATTCTCTTGATTCCACTATATTTGACTCGTGGGATTTATATTTGCGATTGGGAAATTGAATCTTATCCTTTTCTACTATATTTGTCTCATGTTCTTGATGTGAATATTTCAAAATTTGAATTTTATTCATTTAAATTACAATGTATTTTACTGGGGGGTTTCATTTTGGTAGGTAGGAATTTGCATCGACCTCTTGATTTCCACCCTATTTGACTAGTGGTCTTTATATGCATTGGTGTTGTTGTATAACTTCTCATTGTTTTCTACCCTATTTAGAAGGTTGGATTTTTATTCTTTAGAAAATGATTTTTTTATTCTTGTATCCAGTTTCATAACTATTTATAAGGAGAGATTATTTCCCATTGGCAGGAATATTCATATACCTACAATTTTTCCCTATCTACATAGTGGTATCGTCATGTGTTGGCAGGAATTTTCACTGACTCGTATAGTTCCATCACATATCTTTTGTGGGATTCATAAGAGGGAGTGAGAATATGAATCCGATCAGAGGATGTTATCGTATTTTCGTGGTGGCTTCAGAAGAGAAGGATGATTTTTATGCACGCCTCTGTTATTCTATTATGTTTATAAGGTGGATCGTCTCCTCATAAACTAGGGAAATGAAATGATCCAGACTACGCACTCACCTCCTTCCATTGGATTCCATGGGGACCATTTCCATTTGATAATAGAAGGTTCCCTCAGCATGGAAGCCTCATCAATGTGAGGATATTGGGTTGCACTGTGCTGGAAGCATTGTTCTCCGGGAAGAGCTCTCAATCGGTGTTCCTATGAATCTGGGAAGAATAAGTTTAAGTCGACTTCATCATCATCTCTATGTTAAGAGAGGTACTCTTTATCATGCTCTTGGATAGTATCCCAAAGTGATTAGATATGGATATGGGGGAATCATTGTTCTGGATTTCTGGTCATGGATGAAGAGATGGCTAGCCTGCTTTCACCAATTGGAATGCCTGCCTTGCAGCCTCCACCTTGGGGAGAGTAAAAATTTGGTGTTTCTCATTGATTTGTGTGTTTGAAACCCAGTGTTGAATATGCTGGGTAGGCGATGGAGGCAAGTTCTTCATTGGGGACCTGATTGCCTCTGTGTTCACTAACATGCTTGTGTGAGAAAACTATCGGGATTCCATTGGATTGGTGGTAGATTTGGGAAATGCCTACAATGTATCTGGAATATATACACAAAAGAACCTGTCCAAGTAGCATCTCATCATCACGTGAAAATTTTATGATATTTAGTGTCCTTTTTTCCTTTTGAATATGAAAGGGGATTGATGCGGGATGACCATCCACCTTTGTTAATGATCCACATCAGGTTCACCATTTTTTTACCTGATTCATGTTGTATCTTCTTTCGATAGAGGTGGTGTGAGGAGTTGGTCCGACATGGACTGGGAAGTGTTTCATTTTTATTTTACGAAGGGGGTTCTATAGTTGAATGGTTCCATTGGGAAATTTCAAGGGGTTATGTGTTTGTACAACTGTAATGACCCAAAATTTCAAATAAATATTGTTTCCTAATTTTTGTGTGTTATTTTATTTTTCACACTCAACAAAACTGTTTCATTTGATAACATGAGTATAATTAGAATAAGACTGTTGGGTTTTGACTATTGTGTGACCATTGAAAAATGAATGTTGCGAATTTTGTCTCTAAATACAAGTGACCATGGTTAATTAATATAGAAAGGAGATTTGATGGCCTCATCCAGTAGTCTCGGGCCAATCGAATCCCATCTAATGGAACTTGGGAAGGAGGTACCACCACTGGGATTTGCTCTGGACCACACCCAAGCCGAACTTCATCATGTGAAGCTATAACGAAATCGCCTTTGTGAGAAATTCAAACTGATAGAAATTACTACTCGTCTGATGTTTACCGAGCCTCCCTCATATTTTCTCACCTTAACACACCATACACTTAGGTCCTGTGCTGGTGTGATAAGGGGCTATGTAAGGAGACCGTAACTGCCTTTTGTAATCCTTTATTTTAAATAAAAATTTTGATTTATTCTTATGATGATGTTTATGAATTTTCAAATGTCTGGATAAATATAGTACGCCTATTTATTATGAATTTTAGAGAAAGGATATTTTAAAAATGTTATATTAACCTTAAATAATTAAAAATGTGAAATGATTTTCCAAAAATGGTCTTCTACAATTATGTTCAGTACAAAATTTATAGTCTAATAATATAAACTTAATTTTTGATGAATAGTAAATTATGAATAGTGATTTTATGCTTAGGATTAGTAATGTGACCAAATGGATTAGTAATCTCACTTAAAGAAAGTATTAATACAATATAGGCACCTTGATTAATTAATGTGATTCAATAAAATGGTTAAATAACGGTTTCATAAATTATTTTTCAAGTATTTGTTTTTTTTCTACTGAATAGTGTTTTAAATTAAAAACTAAATTAAAAATATTTAAAAAATTATTTTAATAAAATGGATTTCATTTTTGAAGTCAGAGCATAGATATTATGTTAGGGTAATTTTTGGGGGTTTTTCTGAGAAAAATGAATTTTCGGTGAATAGTGTATTTATTTAAAAATTAAATTTAAAATATTTATAAAATTATTTTTTTAAAATGGAGTTCATTTTTGAGATCAGAGCATCGATATTTTGTTAAGGTGAAATTTTGGGATTTTTCTGAGAAAGTTGAATTTTCGATGAATAGTGAAAATACAGTTTTAGGGTTTCGGTATGTTTAATGACATCATAACTGTGTCATGATGATGTCATGAGATATTCTAAGGTTTTTCCGACCAAAGGTGATGAATTATTGTATGGGGGACCCATGAAGCCAATACCTTGGGCAGGCCCATGGTTTTGCCAAAACCACCAATGAGGTGCCCCTTGGCCATTAATGCCTTGTCCCCTCACTTTCCCTATAAATACCAAGCCATCCTCTAATCCATTCAACTCCAAAATCTCCCCCAACGAAGCTCTGGTCTCATTACCTCCCATTGAGTCCTCCAAAGGTTCCCCCAAGCCCTCAAGGTCCCAACCTTTGAGTTTTAAGTGTTACGTTTTAAGGTAAGGGATCCTACCTTCGTCTTTCTTTTCAAGTAATCTATTTTATGTCATTTCTATTATGCTCCATGATCTTATATTGGAGGATGGTCTTTTATATTCCTCTTAATTCCCTTTTCATGTTCATATTATGAGAGACCCCCTCTTTCTCTCATCAATTCATTTTAAGAATGTTTAAGTGACGCCGTTAGGCTGCCGAATTTTTAAGGGAATCTTTCACCATTCCCATTTTCTAAAAGTTCTACATTCATGTCAAGTCTTTCAAGTTCCTTTAATTTTTTTGGGGTATGATCTCTATATCTATCATACTGATATTTTATTTTCATATGATGATATACCCTATTTGATCTCTTCAATTCAGTATTTTGAAGTTTTAAGTGGCGCCATTAGGTTGCCGAATTTTTAAGGGATTCTTTCACCCTTCTCATTTTAGAGATCTATTTTCATGTCAAGTATTTCATTTTCCTCTTTATTATGTTGGTTAATGGTCTATATATATATTATACTGATCTTCTATGTTCATATGATGAGAGCCCATATTTGATCTCATCAATTTTTTTTTATGTGACACCGTAAGGCTGGAGAATTTTCATAAGAGAAATCTTATTTTTGTCTTCCGTTCATGTTCTTCATTTCATATGGTATATCTTTCAAATTCCATTACCATGTTCTTAAATCGTTTATATTCTGTTCCCCTACTGTTTTATGGATCATTTATGAGTGGGTGAACCATGTCCGCTCTCTTTTCAATGTTTTCTAAAACCCCGAAACATTTCCGTTATGCTGAAGAATTTCCATCTCAAAATGTCTCTCTGTTATCCTCAAATTAATATATTTTATTAACTGAATACTCAAAGATCTAGCTTCTAAAGAGGTATTCACATATATACCAAAATTTCCTATTTTAAATTCTGGTATTTAAATACATGAGACCCGCTTTCCCTTTCTGTGTGTTTAAAGTGACATAAATATCATGTCGTTAAATCAGTTTTTAAAACGTTATGATTATGAAATGAAACCCATTTATTTTATGCTATATGGGTTGTTTATGAAATTACTGTTGATGATATATGTGGATCCCAAGATAATAAAGGAAAATTTAAGGGTGCAGCCAGATACCGCTCCAATGCATTAGGTAAAGACTTAATCTCTAGAGATGACCATTTTGACTGATACCTTGGCGAATAACCTTGGTAAATTTTATTGACACCTTGGCGATGGACCTTGGTGAAACGGAAATGATTGTCTTTGTTAAATGTTTTAGCCAAATCTTCAAATTATGAAATACATTATTTTTATTATGATATGCCTCATGATTTCATTCTCATGCCTTAATGTTCTTTTCATGACTTTATTGATGTATCTCATGTTCACATGTTAAATGTTTCCCTTGTTTCCCATACTGGGCCTTCTGCTCACCCTTTCTTTTGATGTATGTACCCAGGTTATGATATGAAGTAATTAACCAAGGATGAACATAAGGTTAATCCTTTCAAGTGTTTAAGAAGAATGTTTTTTTTGTTTCATGTAATAAGTTCTTGGTTTCCAAGACACTAAACCTTAAAGATCCCCAGTTTTGTATAATGTAATGAAAGATTATGTGACAAAAAGGCAGGATGCTATAGTTGGTATCAAAGGATGGTTTAGTTATTTCTGGAAATTAGGATATGAAAACTTTAGGAGGAACCCTATAGAAAAATTTAAATAAAGGAAATCTTCCTGGTATTTGGTGAGTATTGAGTAAAGGGTTGCAAATAAAATACATCCTTATCTGGATACGAGTAGGTAGAGGTGGCTCTGACACAGATGTACATAGGTGTAAAACCCAAAAACACCGCTTTGAGCTAGACTCGAACGGGAACTGGTACACGACAACGGGCCTTGCTGCACTCTTGGTGACGACACTACCAGGGGATATTCTCTGGTAAATTCATAAGCATAGTATGAACCATTATTGAAGGATCAAACATAAAATAAAATAAATATTCACATAAGAAAATATGATCATGGATAACCTAGTTTGAAACCTAGGGGATCCCATGTTAGGGTATACTTTTCTTCTACATGTTATCCTTATATGCTTTAAGTTCCTTTTCATGATTATTGGTTAAGTATTTAAGCCCCTAATTATACTTTCTTTTCATAGTTAATGATGGGAAGTGGAAGAACATGTCCCAACAACCAATGCGATAGGAAATGCGATGATTTTCATATTAATATGATAGATATGATTAGGGGATTAAAAGATGATTATTATTTTGGATGACATTCACTATTTTGGGGACCCTATTTGATTGTGGTAAATAGATTACTATAGTATTTTCATTGAGGAGAAAAGTTTGATATATATTTTGAAGAATCGATGAATTTAAGGTAGACTTATAGTAATTTAGGTTACTTATGGAAATGATTAACCTATATTGTGTAAAATATGTTTAGGTTAGCTACTTTTTTTATAATATGTTAGGAGTGGTTGTTGTTGTTTGGAGATGAACAATGGAGTTCATTTTGGAAGACTGTGTTATCAAATCATTCTTGTATTTAGGTTTCAATCTTAGTTTAGTTTATTTTGAGGAATTTTAAGAACAGTTATTTATAGAATGGTCTATGATGGAATTTGGGTAGTGCCATGGAACTTTTATGATTTAAAGTAGTTTCCCTTCGTCTAGGGTTCCTTCTTTTGGAAGAGTCATTTTATCTTACCCTTTCGGTTTTTGGGATAATGTTTAAAGATATAATAAATTGATAGTTAATCTTTGGTGGATTATGTGATTCTCTATAAGTTGATTCTTTTGATTTGATGAGACCAAGTAGATTTGAATGCTCATTGTTTGGAGAAAAGTTTAGTTTTGGTAGAATCTTATTAAAGGATGAAACTCTACTAGAAGGTAGGTAAATTTCCTTATGTTTTTATTCTATGTAGTAAATGAATTCCTAAAAATTATTAAAAGGAACGTAAAACAAAAACATTGTTAGTTTAAGTTTCCTACTGGGTAATCAATGACCGTTTACACACATCATAAGTTTGTGATTTTCTTGGGGTAAAATTTCTCCTAATCATGTTTTATTTCACTCTCTCTCAGAACATGACCCTTTGTTTTTTCTTCCACATCCATGTTTTACTACATGGAATCCTAGTATAGGTTAGCTAGCGCCGCCTTGGTACTTCATTTTATTTCTTTTAATGTAATAGTGTTACTTACTATTTTTCCGATGTGGGACTTTCAATGAAATTTCAAAACCCAATTTTAAAAATTGCGAGGACGTAATTTCTTAAGGGGGGATAATTGTAATGACCTATAATTTTGAATAAATATTGTTTCCTAATTTTTGTGTGTTACTTTATTTTTCATACTCAACAATATTGTATCATTTGATAACAAGAGTATAATTAAAATGAGACTGATGGGTTTTGACTATTATAAGACCGTTGAAAACAATATGTTGCGACTTTTGTCTCTAAATACAAGCGACTTGGTTAGTTAATATAGAAAGGAGATTTGATGGCCTCATCCCGTTGTCTCGGGCCAATCGAAGCCCATCTAACGGAACATGGGAAGGAGGTAGCACCACTGGGATTTTCACTAGACCAAACTCAAGCTGAACTTCATCCTGTGAAGCTAGAAAAGAATCGCCTTCACAATAAGTTCAAACTGATAGAAATTACTACTCGTGCGATGTTGGTTGAGCCTCCCTCATATTCTCTCACGTTAGCACACCTTACACTTAGGTCCTATGCTAGTGTGATAAGGGGATATGTAAGGAGACCCTAACTGCCTTGTGTAATCCTTTGTTTTAAATAAAAATTTTGATTTCTTCTTATAATGAAGTTTATGAATTTTCAAATGTCCGGATAAATATAGTATTCATATTTTTGATGAATTTTAGAGAAAGGATATTTTAAAAATGTTTATGTAAACCTTAAATAATTAAAAAAGTGTAATGATTTTTCAAAAAATGGTCTTCTATAATTATGTTCTGTACGAAATTTAGTTTCTCATAAGATCAACTTAATTTTTGATGAATAGTAAATTATGAATAGTGATTTTATGATTAGGATTAGTAATGTGACCAAATGGATTAGTAATATCACTTAAATAATGTATTAATATAATCTAGGCACCGTGATTAAGTAATGTGATTCAATAAAATCTCTAAATAACGGTTTCATAAATTATTAGTCAAGTATTAGTTTTTGTCGAGTGAATAGTGTTTTTTAATTATAAATTAATTTAAAAATATTTAGAAAATTATTTTTATAAAATGGATTTCATTTTTGAACTCAGAGCAGCGATATTATGTTAAGGTAATTTTGGGGGTTTTTTCTGAGAAAAACAAATTTTTAATGAATAGTGTATTTATTTAAAAATTAAATGAAAAATATTTAAAAAATTATTTTTATAAAATGGATTTCATTTTTGAAATCAGAGCATTGTTATTTTGTTGAAGTGAAATTTTGGGATTTTTCTGAAAAGTTGAATTTTTGATAAATAATGAAAATACAATTTTAGGGTTTCGATATGTTTAATGACATCATAACTATGTAATGATGATGTCATGAGATATTATAAGGGTTTGCAGAACAAAGGAGATGAATTATTGTATGGGGGGACCCATTTGGCTAATACCATGGGAAAATACCATGGGCAAGCCCATGGTTTTGCCAAAACCACCAATAAGGTATCCCTTGGCCATTAACGCCTTCTCCCCTCACTTTCCCTATAAATATCAAGCCATCCTCTCATACATTCGACTCCCAACACGCCCCCAACGAATCTATGGTCTCATTACCTCCCAAGGAGTCCTCCCAAGGTTCCCCCAATCACTTAAGGTCCCAACCATTGAGTTTTAAGAGTTACATTTTAAGGTAAGGGATCCTACCTTCCTCTTTCTTTCCAGGTAATCTCCTTTATGTCATTTCTTTTATGATCCATGATATAATGTTGGAGGATGATATTTTATATTTCTCTTACTTCCCTTTTCATGTTCATATTATGAGAGACCCCGTCTTTCTCTCATCAATTCATCTTAAGAAATTTTAAGTGACGCCGTTAGGCTGCCGAATTTTTAAGGGATTCTTTCACCTTTCTCTTTTTTTTAAGTTCTACATTCATGTCAAGTCTTTAAAGATCCTTTTATTATTATGGGGAATGACCTCTATATCTATCATACTGATATTTTATGTTCATATGATGAGATACCCTACTTGATCTCTTCAATTCAGTATTTTGAAGTTTTAAGTGGCGTCGTTAGGCTGCCGAATTTTTAAGGGATTCTTTCACCCTTCTCGTTTTCGTGATCTATTTTAATGTCAAGTCTTTCATGTTTATTTTTATTTTGTTCGGGTATGATATCTGTATCTATCATACTGATATTTTATGTTCATATTATAAGAGACCCTATTTTATCTCGCCAATTATTTTTTTAAGTGACGCCGTTAGGCTGTAAAATTTTCATAAGAGAAATCTTATTTTTGTCTTCCTTTCATATTAATATTTTCATATGGTATATAATTAAAATTTCATTAACATGTTCTTAAATCATTTATATTGTGTTCCCCTACTGTTTTATGGATCCTTTATGAGTGGGTGACCCATGTCCCCTTTCTTTTTAATGTTTTCTAAAACCCCGAAACATAGCTGTTATGCTGTAGAATTTCCGTCTCAAAATGACTCTCTCTTATCCTAAAATTCATATATTTTATTAAGTAAATACTCAAAGATATTTCTTCTAAAGGGGTATTCACATATATACCAAAATTATCTATTTTACATTCTGGGATTTACATACATGAGACCTGCTTTCCTTTTCTGTGGGTTTAAAGTGACATAAAGATCATGTCATTAAATAAGTTTTTAAAACATTATGATTATGAAATGAAACCAATTTATTTTATGCTATTTGGGATGTTTATGAAATTATTTATGATGATATATGTGGCTCACATGATAATAAAGGAAAATTTAAGGGTGCGCCCTGATACCGCTCCAATGCATTGGGTAAAGGCTTAATCTCAAAAGAAGACCATTTTCATAGATTCCTTGGTGAATAACCTTGGTAATTTTTATTGACACCATGGAGATGGAGCTTAGTGAAACGGAAATGATTGTATTTGTTAAATGTTATAGCTACATATTCAAGTTATGAAATACCTTTTTTTATTATGTTGTGCCTCATGATTTCATTCTCATGACTTAATGTTCTTTTCATGACTTTATTGATATATCTCAAGTTCGCATGTAAAATTTTTCCCTTGTTTCCCTTACTGGGACTTCTGCTCACCTTTTATTTTGATGTATGTACCCAGGTTGTGAGATGCCGTAATGAACCTAGGATGAACATAAGGAGAGCCTTTCAAGTGTTTAAGAAGAATGTTTTTTTGTTTGTTTCATGTATTACGTTCCTGGTTTCCAAGACACAAAACCTTAAAGATCCTCAGTTTTGTATAATGTAATGAAAGTTTATGTGACAAAAAGGCGGGATGCTATAACAACTATCCAACATCAGATATTATTTCCTCAGATGGCCTCTAAAGGGTATATATTCAGAGTGAGACACACCCAAAGTCCATTTTATCCATGATTCATGGACCTTATTTCTAAATGCAGGAGGTCATTGGTTGATTTGTCCAATGAAGCTTATGGACTATAATGTTAATGAGGATGGGAGGTCGGGCTATTCACACCCATTTAGGGGAATTATTTTATATTTTGGGGCTCTCTTATATATTTAAGAAATGTTCTTATATTTATGAATCCTTGGTTATTTCCCAAGAACGTGTTCATTGATTAAATATAGGTTAAAAAATCAATCATGGATATACATGGATCAGGAATATTGATACAATTCTAGTTTAATCCATGTAATGGGGAGATCTGGAGATTATTTTCATCTAGGGGGACAGAAGTTGTTTAAATATAGAGGTCAATCCCATAATATGCGATTCAAATGTATCCTCATGAGAGGAATAAGAACCCAAAAGGTTCTATTTGATTTGTGACTTACACACTTGAGGAAACCCATTTTTATGGGCATGATTGGGGATAACCTTTTAAAATGATACCCTTTGATCCCAGACCTTAGATAGAAACCCATTGTATCCTAGTTGGGGTATGAAATATAGGTCTCTTAGTTCAACTCATTTGTGACTTATACCTAAGTGGAGGTCCACTTGTTTGGGGTTATGTATATGTCATGATCACTACCAGCCTCTAAGACTATGTGTGTTACGATGGGTGTGAGAGTCAATAAGAGGAATTGGATCTGAAGATTTTACATCCCACATCATCTGCTAATAGATGTCATTGGATCCCAATAGGAGGGAGAGAGAGAGTTGTCTTAAATGTTTCCATATTATCCCTTGTCTTTTCATATCTAGGATACTTAATTTAATTGGTCCAGGTATCCACTAGATAGAGGCAGAGAGGAACACTGATGAAACCTCCTACATGAAATGATAGGGGATTATCTTAGTGGGAGTGATCCAAAATTGGTTCCAGGAATGGATAGTATTGTTTCTTCCCATTAGAAGGAAAAGAAAGTGTGTTTCTCTTTGTGTATCACTGACCCTCATCGAAGGGAAAATGCCAATGACAACCCCTCACTCCCTAGAATATGGACGTTCACTTTTGTATCAAAATGGTGGACCCTGACATACCATGGGAATGAAAATGAATGGAAAATACGAGGCTCCACACAATAGGGGGAATAACATAAACAAATCTTCTTACCATTGGTATTTAAAATCAAAATGTAGTGTTCATGTACAATATGGTTTAATCATATGGTTCTGGTTGATTCAAAAGAGTCTCAGGACTGATGATGTTAGAGTAGTTTATGGTTTCACTATAGAAGAGGTAATAGAAATTGAAGGAGATTATAATATCGAGTGATTGGAACATCCGAGGGTACACCATTCCATGTAATATTTCTTCATTTGGGATGTGGGCCTCCCTGTGTAGCATGTTGTTATATGGGTGAGGGGACTGTCCCCCGACCATCATGGTACAAAGATAAGGATGCGACCTGGTAGTGCTTTTCTATGCAGTTCAATGTTCCAAATTCATTTCCTGGTGCTACACGACATTGATTTCCATCCACATAGCATGGTTCTACGTTGCACAAGGAACCATCCACATAGCCTTGCACTATGTGGGATTCTTGAGTGAAGAAGAGGAATTCGTTTCAACACTTTGGGAATTTCATCCATGAATATGACACAATTCATGATATTCCAATTAGTTTTGAAGTCCTCCCATTATTAAGTTTCCATATAATCTTTTTCTCTATGTGTCTAGTTTTATACATTCGGGAATTCATTAGAATAGTTTTGTGCCTCATCGATTAATCTCTTCAAAAATCCATCTCAAAAGTTCATCCATTCCTATGAAATTTGTTCTCCCTTATTTATTTGGATCCCCTCAAGGTACTTTTATATATTTTTTGGGAAGGCTAATCTACTGATCTCTCGAAACCTTTTACAGAATCCCATGGGGAGATCACCCATCATGTAGATGACTCAGTCAATATAGGCCCATGGGGTTTTAGTTTGTGTCGGTGAAGATCACCACCTACATCCCATGAATGAATTTTTCTTATTCGTGTAGTGCTACTTGGTTTTACTAGTTTGATAACTATTATGTTCATGCGGATAGTACTTGGGGATGACATTCTACACATCCATTTTGATAACGATGCAGTTTACGGCCGAAGATGTACACGATAGAAGACATCTCCACCTCTATTTCACCAATGATGCAGCTCCCTATGACATTCAATGATATTTCCATTATTTGGAAAACTATTCGGTTTTTAAGAGGCATCTCCAACAAACTGATCCCAATATTTAGTATGCAGAACACTCTAGGTCCTTTTCCAAAATTGTATTCTTCGTCAATTTTCTATAAATCCCTCATCAAATTCTTTTTATTTTCATTTCCAAAATTATGGGAGCATTTACTTGGAAAAGTTTTAGGGACCCTACAAAATTCTAAAGACAAAAATAAATGATTGTAATCACTATGATATTTATAGTTTGATAGGGTCAACATAAGTTTTTGTTATTTTGTCTACAGTACCTTTAGTAATTTATATTTCTAATGCTTAAAGGTAAATGTAGAAATTAAAGGAAAAATTAATATCATAAATATCATAAAATTACCCTAAAACATTCCCTAATTTCACTAAATGGGTTGGTTTCCAATAAAATTATAATATTTTCTAAAATAATAACATTTTTATTCCCCATGGGTGAGAGTATGTCATTTTTAATATTTTATTTAATGAGAAGATAAAAATTCCATATTCATTTTTTAATGACTATAAAATTTATTATATATGGATATAGGAAAGAAAAATTCGACTATAAAGAGTAATTTAAACTGAAATATGTTTATCTTTATCATGAGAATTTATTTTTAATTTTTAGGGAAGAAATAATTTAATTTATGGCCTTCATAATGATGATGTAGTTATCATATAAATAATGAAAATTTAATATAAATGAAATAGGAAATATGAGAATAAATATAATTTTAGATGTTGAATGTCATAATATAATTTTATTGATTCATTTTAAATGTCATAATTTTTTGAAAAGTCTTGGTTTGAATTTTTATTCTTGTTTTGATTTTTCTTATAAGTAAAAATAATTAATAGTATCGAGATTGAAATTATTGATATTTTGAAATAAATAATATTTTATTAAATGATGAAAAATATCTAAACATCTAAAAATAGGCCAAATATCATTTTTATGTCGGAAAATATCATCAATGAATCATTTAGTGGCCGTTTCACATTTTATTTTAATTATTTAAACCATAAAATTATAAAATACATGATATCATTGTACGAGTAAAGTGGTTAAATAATGGTTTAAAAAATGATAAAGATTAAAAATAGCAATAAGAAGATGTAAAAATATTATGGTATGATGTTTATTATACAATTATCCATTTAGGATCCAATTGGGGTTGTTTAATTGACAATTTTAAATGAAAATAACTTAAATATTTTTTAATTATTATATTGTTAAACAATATAACTCTGTTTGTATTTAAAAACTTTTATGTGTCCACATATGAAAAAAATCATTCATTTCATGAGTATAAATTATTATTTTTGGTATCTAATGATATTATTTCTTTATTGAATTTTAATATTAGTTTTTAGAAGCTATACAATTTCCAAAAATGTTTATATAATGATAAAAAAATATTTACATAATTAACCGAAAAATAAAATAAATAATGTTAATAATATTAGTTTTGAAATATTTTGAATGAGTTAATATATCTAGAAAATTTATATTTCTATAAGATACATTAGACATGTTTAAAATCATTATATATAATTCTCTATTTGTACTGATCCAAATGATGTCTAACAAAATGAAATGCACCAAATTAAACATTAATGATAATTTATTGATAAATATATTAATAAATTGTTTAAAAATCACAAAAATGTAAAATTATCACAAATTAGAAAAGATATGGTCGTAAAAATTATTCCACATTCATTTATATCTCACTGAGATGTATTCGTATCCAGAATATCAATTTTATATTTTATTATTTTGAGAATTTACCAAAGTTCACCTCGCCCAAATTATAAAAATGGAACCCCTACCTCACTTACTCACACCTCATTGTTCCTCTAAGAACGACCAAACCATAACCATTTATCCTCAAAACATCCATAGTCATGTTTTAGAGGTCCCAGTCTTCCAAAAATACCAACTCTAAATCCATTGTGAAAATATTTAAAGAAAGTCCATCGAAGAATAGGTAATTGTTTACCTACCGCAATCATGTTCTTTTATTTTTTTGCATTCTATTCATATGTTGTTTCTATAATAAAGTTATAAATAGATTATCATATGTATTATATGATTTTATTATGATTATTTCACAACAATATTCCCCCTTTTATCCATCCTATGAAAAACAAAATCACCGTGCGTAAGTACTTACGACTTACCATCTCCACATCATGGTGTAATTTGTTTTTCATCACCAGATTATTTGGATGGGTATATTGATGTAAATAATAGACATATAATGTGAATAAAATTTGATATTTATTATATAAAAACAAAAATACCATCCACTTCCATTTTTTACTATTAATTAAATGATACCATCACTCGTGCATACGCACGACCTGCCTTCTACACGACTGTAATGTGATTGATTTTCCTCATCCACCATTCTAGAATGATTATATGAATATATAGAATTTATAAATATGATATATAATTCCTTAAAAAATTATATAATTGATATTATTATAACCTATTAAGAATAACATGGACTTATACACTAAAGCATGTATAGAAAAAATGAAGCCAGTAACTCCCAAAATAATGGTAATAATGAAATATTATTAAACGGTTGATAATATGATCATATATGATATCATAAATATAAATATGGTACTGAAATAAGGTAATAACATTATTTAGAATACTATACATTATATTTAGATACATTCAATGGAAATAAAACTGAATGTATGGTAATTTCATCTCACTTTTTATTTCCATGAGATAAATGTAATATTCACTACTCGCTTATTTTGTGTGGTGTATATAATGACATATGAAAATTTATATCATTAATTTATTTTAGTTAATGATATTAAAAATCTTTAATTGATGTTTTCATTTGATGGGGTTCATAATTCTAATGTTAGTCAATTAGTGGTGGGATTTTTGTCTCATAATTATTTTAGTGAGACACATTCCTTATACAGTAATCGTCTATTCTAGGTGGTGTATACACTACCAAGGAATATATTTCATTTGTATTAACCATAATATTATGGTATTTAAATATACATATAACTTTATTTTGTTCATTTAGAATATTATTATATTGATTATAAATTTATGATAGTCGATTTAAAAATATCTTCAACATTTTGGATTGTTTAGTTTTAAGTCTCAATTGGGGAATATTTATCATAGATGTCGCTATTTTCAAAAAAAAATTCTAAAATTTTGTTAAATTTTATTTTAAAAATTTTCAAGTAAAAGGATTTGAATGTTTGTTTAGATTTTTTTCAAAACATTATTTATATTTTTTATGGTTATTTTCAAGGAGAAGTGTTTAATAAATGGTTTATGATTTAAAATGTAATTTTATAGAATAAGTAATATTTTCCTCAAGAATTATCTTCTAGTGATCTCTTGAAATTATTTTATATATCAGATATAATTATTTTATATTACTTATTTATTACTATGGGTATGATTCCTTATTACCATTCATATTAATTCTCTCAATTGTTTATGTTTTCGACAGAATGATATTAATAAAACCCGTTTTTTCCATGGGTTATGTTATGATTTAATTCCATTTATTAAAACCTTTATATTTCAACGGTTTTGATATGAGGACTGATTTATGTTCTTGTGGAACACATATGTATGTTTTTCAATATATGATTATTTAGAAATATATTTCCCTCTAATTAATTTGTTATAGATTTATATTTCATGAGATAGACATAAAGGACCTTTTCATCTAGGATAGTCTTCAATGTAAGCCTTGACTAAAATTATTGTTATGAGAGTGAACCATGAATTAAAATATGGTTATGGGAGTGAATTATGACTGAAAATATGTTTATGGGAGTCAAACATGAATACTAAGATAGTTATGGGAGTGATGAATGACTATAAAGATAATCTGCGGAGTGAAACCATACTACTAAGATTGCCTAGGAATAAATTTATTGACTACAACGGAAATTATTTTTACATGATTATGTGACTAGAAAAAAATTCATGTCTTATTATTATGTAATGATTTCATGGATTCTTCTTTTTATTCCCATATGATTCATTTTATAGGAAATACAAATATTTATTACATGATATTTGATATTGAAAGTATGATCATATTTTTTCATGACAATGTTATCATAAAAATATTATAATGATATACCCACATATTTCCTTTGTATACATATAATGATAATATAATATCACCCCTTTTTATGTTTTAAATTAAAATTTTTATAATAAAATGCGTTTTTTAGGGTTAGTAATGTGGATGATATTTGTGAGAAACACTAAAAATCAATCACTAGACTAGTTGTTTGTGTTCCGTGCTTCCAAATGAACTAAACTAATATGGTAATTGGGAATGTAAATATGTAATGTTTTTCATATTCTGTAAAAGTGAGGAAATATACATGTTTTTCTAGAATAGATGGTTATAGTTAGTATTTGATTAAAGTTTTAGTCTTCCTTTGGAAACTATGATATGAAAACATTAGTGAAATCGCTAGAGATATTTCTATGGATATGTATAGGGATGTCCCTAAGTATATGTTAAAATATAGGCTAAAATACTAGAGTTTTTGTAACAAACATGAGTAACCACATATTATACCTAGGGCTTCATAGATTGAAATATTATATGTAATTTCCTTGGTTGGGTCATTTTTTGATATTATAATTATTACTCAAAAATTTTATTCTAGTCTTGATCAATATCCAGAACTAGATGTAATATTGTTAACATTGAATGATTCAAATTTAGAATGTATAGGAATTATTAGAGTTGATTTCCTAAGTGGAAATCTCATGAATTGAGTCATGATGGTGGTACATATTGTTGTTATAATGCTGATTATAACAATATCTTGATGGACTTGTGAAAGGTATAAGATGATCTAACAATATTTGTTATGTTAATCATTAGTATCATGATTATTTTGAGGTTAAGGAAAAATAATACATGAGTTATAATTTATAATATAGTAATGAATAAGATAGTGAATCCTATGTAATGAGTTAATAACAATGTGGGAAAATTAAATTGTGTATTTTTTTAGAATTAAATGATTATGTTATAAGAATCATGAAATATATAAGTTATGTTATTCTATGTTTTACATTATGGATTGGAAAGGATATGTTAAATGTTGATGCAAACTCACGAAATGTATTTATGGGAAATGTTATATTTTGGTTAATGGAATGTAACCTTTAATGTGTTCAATATATGGGTAAAATTTTGTTTTTTTAGGATAAAGAGATATTTAATTTAGATTATTTAAATTGGATATTACTGAGTCCCAAGGAAATGATCATGTAGTTATTGAAAATTTTTGGTTATGCTATGATGTATGACGTTTAAAATTTTTTAGACTTAAGGAACATATTAAATAAGACATGTAATAAGTAAGTATGAAAGTTTTAAATAATTTTTTATGGAAATTTAGATAATTACTATGTTTTAATACAATAAATGTTTAATGTATTCACACATATGTATTTTTACAACTAAGAACTGCCTTATTATATATGGGAGATAAATGTTAAGATGATTTAGTAAACCTCTTTAAAATGATTTTTATTTTATTATTTTTGTTGTATCATATGGTTATCCATTTATGTAATGTTTATGTTAAACTTAAGATGATGTTTGTTAGATTAATTTATTATATCATTATAAGTGGATATATACATATTTGATAACTAATGATGACTTTTTTTAGTGATAAGGACAGTTGAAATGACCGATCATTCCATTTATAGATCTCATGATCTACTAAACCACCAGGAATTATAAATTCAACTATATTTTTTGCAATTATAGATGATGTGAAAACATATAATAGTAGTAAAGTGTTATATTTTTCTCAAATCAAGTATGTTTGTATTATCATGAAATTTTATTAACATTATGAAAAATATTCTGACCAAAGAAGGTTCTCATGGTATCATTATTTTGATGTTATGAATGAATATTTAAATATTTATTTAGTTTATAGTTTTTTTATTATTAACATTATCTGGATCATCCACTTTATTGTGATAAATGTTCTTTATAAATATCTATGATTATTTTCACTTCTCCCCCATTCTTAAATTGTCACCTTTGTTCTCTTATGTATGTCCCCAATTGTGATTTAATATGATTGGATATTATATTCTAAATTTTAATTTTTAAAATTATGGTTTAGAATTAATTTTATCAATGTGGGTTTATATGAAAAAAATTTCAGTAATTAATACCTTGATATCCCATATAAACATCAATGGAGGAATTCATTTTTTGTGGGGTAGAATGTAACACCTCGAGATTTTATGAAATTTTTTTCAAATTAATATAACATTTTTGATATATTTCAATAAAAGTAACATTAAATATAGATTTTAATTATTATATAATATTACTTTGTTTGAATTAAACTATACACATTAAGAACTTATGCTTGCGCTACACATAACTATGACATGGCATGCATTACACGCAACAGTGATTCTCTATTAAACAACAATTTTTTATTATAATTATTTAAATTTGATAGTTATAACTAGCCATTAAATGTATTTATATATAAAATAGTATCTTAATTTTTATTTTAATTGATAATGTTTTCTTGTAAAAAATTATTTATAATGAAATGAATAATATTTGTTAAACTCTTAATTTGATTAAATTTACTGTTTTATTAAATGAAATTCCTTTTATGTCCTTATTTGAACAATAATAAAACTAATCTTAGACACTCTTAGAAATTTAATTTCATAAAATAAACATCGTTGTTGAATTAATAGTCTAAAAAATATCTGTGATTAACTTTATTTTGGATTTTTTTGAGAAGCATTTTGGGATGAATAGTTAAAAATACTGAATATTAAATCAAAACATCTTTTTTGTCTAATTAATGTAAATAGATAAATTATATTTGATGTTGGTTTAATATATCTATTGAAAAATAATACATATGTTAATCCAATGTATATCATTGGAATTATTTTTATGCTAAATTAAAATATAAAATCATAATGAGCTTTTCGAAATTCCCACTTTAAAATTCCGCCTCCTCGCTACATCTATGGGATTACAATTAAACCATTTTTTCTACTTATGTGGATTTATTTTCAAAAAAAGGGAATACAACGTTATATTTTTTAAGATATTTTTAATTTAATTTTATTAGTTTAATTTTATTTTGATGTTATGAATAATGACTGTAGTGATTTTTATTTACCACGGTTAAGGTTATTCTAGGTAATGAATTGAAAAAATAATATTATAAATATTATTAAATTACCGTAAAACTTGTTATAATTTCATTGGATGGGTGAATTTTGACCTCAATTTACCTTGGGATAAAATTGTAACTGTTTTATCCAGTTGGGTGAGATTATGACATTAATTAATGTTTATTTTATGATAATTAATAAATTTTATAGTAATATTATTAATAAATATTTCATTTTATGTGGAAAAAAGGAAGATAAATTGAACTATAAGTAGTCATATAAAATTTAATAAGTTTTTATTGATAAATAAAATTTATTTTTAATTATTCATAAAAACATACTTTAATTTAAGGCATTCACAATGATCATGCAGATTTTGTTTTATTAAAAAAATATCAAATAAATGATATTACAAATATGGGAATAAATATAATTTAAGATAATAAAAGTCATAAATTAATTTTTTTGATGAATTTGACTTCACATAAATGTTTTAGAAGTCATTATTTTAATTTTTCTTATTTTTTCAAGTTTTTAATGAAAATATTATAAATAATGTCCAAATTGACATTATTGATATTTTAAAATTAATCTTATTATATTATGTGATATAAAATAAAAAAAAATTAATTTAGGGAAAAAATTGGGCTATTTTTTAAAAATATCCTCAATGACAAATTTAGTAATATTTTATAATTTTATTGTAAATATATTAACCCTTAACATATAAAATACCTCATACCATAATAAGAGTTAATGTTCTTAAATAAGACATAAAACAAAATGATAATGATTAAATATAATAATTAGGCCTTGTAAAAAAATTATTGATGGAATATAATTCAAAACATCTCACTTAAGTATCAAATGGAAGTTTCTAATGGGAATATTTCCACAAAAAACATATATATTAATCAAGTTAAATAAGGTTACAAAATATCAATTTCATTGTGTTTAATATCCATTATGTGTCTACAAATGGACAAAATCAAAGATATGAATGAATATAAATTAATTCTTTAACATAATTATTATAGTTTAATTAGAGTATTTTATTTTAAAATTATATGAACTATATAATTTCTTTAATTATTTATTAAATGCAAAAACACAATCTATTTTATGAATATAAAAACAAAACAATTTATTTTAATAATATTAATATTGATATATTTTTTATGAATTAATGTTTATCATTTTTTTTATAGATCTATAAGATATTTTATAGATGTTTCAAATCAATACATTAAAATTACAACATTGTCTATATTTTTTTTAAGTCAAATTAAGAGTATATTATCCAAATAGGTAATAATAATATTTTATTGAATTAATATATTATTAAATTAGTTAAAATTAAAAAAATTTAAATAATCACAAATGTAAAAAGATATTATCTAAAATTTCTTACTAGATTAATCTAACTCCCATTTGGATGTATTTGTCTCTAGAATATCCGTGTTATATTTTACTATAATGAGGATTTTTAAAAGTACCCCTCACCTCAATTATAAAACAGAACATTCTCCCTCACTTGCTCACACCACATTGAGCCTTCAATATTAACCATCTCCTAAAAATTTATCCTCTATAAATCTTTAACCATTTTTTTGATGTCTTTTTTTCCAAAAAGACAAACCCTAAATTCCTTGAGAAGAGATTTAATGAAAGTACATCGAAGTGGAGGTAACTGTTTTACTAACTCATTTAAGTTCATTTCATATTCTACTTACTATTCATATATTGTAATGATAATATTTTTATAACTCTAGTATCGTCTATATGATCATATGTTATTATGATTGTGGGAAAAACATTTTCATCCTTTTATCTGTCATACGAATAATGAAATCATTGTGTGTGCGTATATACAACCTACCCTCTCCATGTCATGGTGTAATATGTTTTTCATAACAACATTATTTTAATGGGTATAATGATGAAAATAATATATGTATATATTATTATTATAACATTATAGTAATTTTATAGAAACAGAAATACCATCTAGTTCTATATTTTTGTTTACTATTACAGAAATGATACCATCTCTCGTGCACAAGTACGACTTATCATCTGCACAACACAAGGTGATTAGTTTTATTTATTCACCATTCCAGAATAATTATATGAATGAATATAATGAATAAATATGATATATAAAACATTAATACCATTCCGGTAATGATATAACAATTACATATAAATATTAACTAAGAATTATACAACAAAACAATCATAGAAAACATTAAGCGATTAACGCCAGAAAGATGAGTAATAATAACATATTATGAAACCACAGGTAATATGATCATATATGATATAAAAAATATAAATATGGTTCTATAATATGTAAATATCATCATTCGAAATATTATAGTGTAATTATGGATATATATCCAGGAAATAGGATTGATGGTTGTGGAAATTTATCTCACTTTTTTACGAGATATATTCCATATTCACCACTCGATTCTTTTGTGTGGTGTAATTACCAACCTATGACATGTTATATCATTAATTTATATAATTTAATGATATTAAAATCTTTATTTGAGGATATTTTTTATGGCGTTCATGATTCTAATGTTACTAAAGTTGAAAGGGGATTTTTTCCCCACAGTTATTTATATGAGAAACATGACTTATATAATACTTTTTTCTTCAACATAGTTTATATACTGCCAAAGAACTGATTTTATGAGTAACCACAGATTAAACCTAGGGATTCATAGATTGAAATATTATATGTAATTTCCTTGGTTATGTCATTTTTTTATATGATAATTATTACTCAAAAAGTTTATTCTAGTCTTGATCAATTGCCAAAACTAGATGGAAAATGGTTAAAATTGAATGATTCAGATTTGGAATTTATAGGAATTATTAGATTTGATTTCCTAAGTGGTAATATCATGAATTGAATCATGATGGTGGTATAGATAGTGGTTATAATACTGATTATAACATTATCTTGATGTACTTGTCAATGGTATAAGATGATCTAACAATATTCGTTATGTTAATCAAAAGTATCATGATTATATTGACGTCGAGGAACAATAATTCATGAGTTATATTTTATAATATAGTAATGAATAAGATGGTGAATCCTATGTAATGAGTTATGAACAATGCTTGAAAATTAATGTGCCTATTTTTTTAGAATTAAATGATTATGTTATAAGAATCATGAAATATATAAGTGTTTTTATTATAAGTTTTACATTACGGATTGGAAAGGCTATGTTCAATGTTGATGCAAAGTCAGGAAATGTATTTATGGGAAATGTTATATTTTGGTTAATAGAATGTAACCTTTAATTTGTTCAATATATGGGGAAAATTTTGTTAAATTAGGATAAAGAGATATTAAATTTTGATAATGTAAGTTGGATATTACTGAGTCCCAAGGAAATGATCATGTAGTTATTGAATTTCTTTATTATGCTATGATGTATGACGTTTAAAATATTTTAGACTTAAGGAATATATTAAATAAGACATGGATTATGTAAGAATGCATGTTTTCAATAATTATGTATAGTAATTTAGATAATTACCTTGTTTTAATAAAATAAATGTACAATGTATTCACACATATGGATTTTTACAACTAAGTTCTGCTTTATTATATATTGGAGATAAATGTTAAGCTGATTTAGTGAACCTCTTTAAAATGATTTTTATTTTATTATTTTGGATGTATCATATGGTTATCCATTTATGTAAATTTTATGTTAAACTTAAGATGATGTTTGTTAGATTAATTTATTATCTCATTATAAGTGGATATATATATATATTTGATAACTAATGATGAAATTTTTTTAGTGATAAGAATAGTTGAAATGACCTATCATTATATTTATAGATCTCATGATCTACTAAACCACCATGAATTATAAATTCAACTGTATGTTTTGCAATAATAGATGATATGCAAACATATTATGGTAGTAATGCGTTATATTTTTCTCAAATCTTGTATGTTTGTATTATTAGGAAATTTTATTTACATAATGAAAAATATTCTGACCAAAGAAGGTTCTCATGGTATCATTAGTTTGATGATATGAATTATTCTTTAATATTTATTTAGTTTATTGTTTTTTTATAATTAACATTATCTGGATCATCCACTTTATTATGATAAATGATCTTTATAAATCTCTACTATTATTTTCACTACTCCCCCATTCTTAAATGGTCACCTATGTTCTCTTATGTATGTCCCCAAATGTGATTTAATTTGTTTTGATATTATATTCTAAAAATTAATTTTTACAATTATGGGATAGAATTAATTTTATCAATGTGGGTTTATATGAAAAAAATTTCAAGTATTAATCCCTTGATATCCTATATAAATTACAATGGAGAAATTCATTTTTTGTCGGGTAGAATGTAACACCTTGAGATTTTATTAAATTTTATTCGAATTAATATAACGTTTTTGATATATATCAATAAAAGTAACATTAAATATAGATTTTAATTATTATATAATATTTCTATGTTTGAATTAAACTATACACAATAAGAACTTATGCTTGCGCTACACACAACAGTGACCTGGCATGTATTACACGCAACCCTGATTCTCTATTAAACAACAATTTTTTATTAAAATTATTTAAATTTTATAGTTAATACTAGTCATTTAAAAGATTTATATATAAAATCGTATCTTAATTTTTAATTTTATTAATAATGTTTTCTTGTAAAAAAATATTTATAATGAAATGAATAATATTTGTTAAAATCTTAATTTGATTAGATTTACTATTTTCTTAAAAGAAATTCCTTTTATGTACTTAATTGAACTATAATAAAACTAATCTTAGACACTCTTAGAAATTTTATTTCATAAAATAAACATCATTTTCAATTAATATTCTAAAAAATATATGTAATTAACATTATTTTGGATTTTTCTGAGAAGTATTTTGGGATGAATAGTTAGAAATACTGAATATTAAGTCAAAACATCTTTTTTTTTCTAATTAATGTAAATAGAAAAATTATATTTGATGTTGGTTTAACATAACTATTGAAAAATAATACATATTTTAATCCAATGTATATCATTGGAATTATTTTTATGCTAAATATAAATATGAAATCATAATGAGATTTGGGAAATTAGCACTTTAAAATTCTGCCTCCTCGCTACATATATGGGATTACAATTAAACCATTTTTTCTACTTATGTGGATTTCTTTTAAAAAAATGGGAATTCAAAGTAATACTTTGTAAGTTTTTTTTAATTTAATTTTATTAGTTTAATTTTATTTTGATGTTTTGAATAATGACTTTAGTGAATTTTATTTACCATGGTTAAGGTTATTCTAGGTAATGAATTGAAAAAAAATTATAAATATTGTTAAATTACCGTAAAACTTGTTTTATTTCATTGGATGAGTGAATTTTGACCTAAATCTACCTTGGGATAAAATTATAACTTTTTATCCAGTTGGGTGAGATTCTGACATTAATTAATGTTTATTTAATGATAATTAAGAAATTTTATACTAATATTATTAATATATATGTCCTTTTTATGTGGACAAACAGAAGATGAATTCTACTATAAGTAATCATATAAAATTTAATAATTTTTTATTCATAAATAAAATTTATTTTTAATTCTTCCTGAAAAGATACTTTAATTTAAGGCATTCACAATGATAATGCAGAAATTGTTTTATTAAAAAATTATCAAATAAATGATATTACAAATATGAGAATTAATATAATTTAAGATAATAAAAGTCATAATCTAGTTTGATTGATGAATTTGACATCATAGAAATGTTTTAGAAGTCATTATTTGAATTTTTCTTATTTTTTCAATTTTTTAATGAAAATATAATAAATATTGTCAAAATTTACATTATTGATATTTTAAAATTAATCATATTATATTAAGTGATATAAAATAAAAAAAAATTAGGAAAAACAATTGGTATATTTCGAAAACTTCCTCAATGACCAATTTAATAATATTTTATAATTTTATTGTAAATATATTAACACTTAACATATAAAATACCTGATACCACAATAAGAGTTAAAGTTCATAAATAAGACATAAAACAAAATCATAAAGATTAAATATAAAAATTAGGCCTTGTACAAAAATTATTGATGGAATATAATTCAATCCTTCTCACTTAAGTATCAAATGGGGGTTTTTAATGGGAAGTTTTCCATAAAAATAACATATATATTAATCAAGTCAAATAAGGTTAAAAAATATCATTTTCATTGTATTTAATATCTATTATGTTCCTACATAAGGAAAAAAACAAAGATATTAATGAATATAAATTAATTCTTTAACATAATTATATTAGTTTAATTAGGGCATTTTATTTTAAATTTTTATGAACTATATAATTATTAAATTATTTATTAAATGAAAAACACTATCTATTTTATGAATATTAAAACAAAACAATTTATTTTAATAATATTATTTTTTATATATTTTGGATGAATTATTGTTTATAAATTTATTTATAAATCTCTAAGATATTTTATAGATGTTTGAAATCATTACATTAAAATTCCAACTTTGTCTGTATTTTTTGAAGTCAAATTAAGAGTATATTATCCATATTGGAAATAATAATATTTTATTGAATTAATATATTATTAAATTATTTAAAATTAAAAAAATTAAAATAATCACAAATGTAAAAAGATATGATCTAAAATTTATTACCAGATTAATCTAACTCTCATTTGGATGTATTTGTCTCTATAATATCAATGTTATCTTTTAATGTTATGAGGATTTTTAAAAGTACCCCTCACCTCAATTATAAACCAGAACATTCTCCCTCACTTCCGCACAACACATTGAGCCTTCAATATTAACCATATCCAAAAAATTTATCCTCTAAAAATCTTTATCCATTTTTTTGATGTCTTTTTTTTTCCAAAAAGACCAACCCTAAATTCCTTGAGAAGAGATTTAATGAAAGTACATCGAAGAGGAGGTAATTGTTTTACTAACACATTCAAGTTCATTTCATATTTTACTTGCTATTCAAATATTGTAATGATAATATTTTTATAACTATAGTATCATCTATATGATCATATGTTATTATGATTGTGGGAAAATCAATTTTATCCTTTTATCTATCATACGAATAATGAAATCATCGTGTGTGCGTACGTACAACCTACCCTCTCCATGTCATGGTGTAATTTGTTTTTCATAAAAACATTATTTTAATGGGTATAATGATGAAAATAATAGATATATATTATTATTATAACATTATAGTAATTCTATAGAAACAAAAATACCATCTAGTTCCATATTATTATTTACTATTATGGAAATGATACCATCTCTCGTGCACAAGTATGACTTATCATCTGCACAATACAAGATGATTAGTTTTATTTATTCACCATTCAAGAATGATTATATGAATGAATATAATGAATAAATATGATATATAAAACATTAATACCATTGTGGTAATGATATAACAATTACATATAAATAATAACTATGAATTATACAATAAAACAATCATAGAAAACATTAAGCGATTAACGCCAGAAAGATGAGTAATAATAAAATATTATTAAACCACTGGTAATATGATCATATATGATATAATAAATATAAATATGGTTCTATAATAAGTAAATATCATTATTTGAAACATTATAGTGTAATTATGGATATATAGCCAGGAAATAGGATTGATGGTTATGGAATTTTATCCCACTTTTTTATGATATATATTCCATATTCACCACTCGCTTCATTTGTGTGGTGTAATTACCAACCTATGACATGTTATATCATTAATTTATATAATTTAATGATTTTAAAATATTTAGTTGATGATATTTTTTATGGTGTTCATGATTCTAATGTTACTAAAGTTGTAAGGGGATTTTTTCCTCACAGTTATTTATATGAGACACATGACTTATATTATACTTTTTTCTTCAACATAGTTTATATACTGCCATAGAACTGATTTTATGAGTCTTAACCATAATATTATGGTAATTTTATTACATTAACGGGTCAAACAATTATACTGATTACAATTATATGAGTATTGATTTTAAAATCTCTTTAATATTTGGGATTGTTTCATTTTAGGTCACAAATGAGGGTTATTTCTCATCCATGACCACGATTAATAAATATGTTTTATTTTTTAAAATGATCTGTTATGAATTTATTTGGATATTTTTTAAAATATTTTTTAAATAGTTTTCAAATAATACTTTATATGATATTAATATCATTTAAAATGAAATATTTTTTATAAATGTTTTATGAAACTAAAATCATTTTTCGATAAAGAAAGGATAATTTACTCAAGAATTGTTTTCAAGTAATCTTTTTATTTTTTGTTTCCATATATGATAGAGTTATTTTATGTCACTTATGTTTTCATGGGGGTATTATTCAATGATACAATTCATATTCGTTCTATAAATGGTTTATGTTTAGGATGGAATGATATTAATGGAACCAATTTCTTTTCCATCAGTTATGCTCTGATATAATGATGTTTATGAAATGCACATCATTCCATGGATTCTAATATGATGAATAATTTATGTTCTTCTATAACACATATATATGGTTTTCATTATTTGATGGGTGGGACTGATATATCCCTCCCTTACATTAGGAAAATATTGACATCTCATGAGATGGACATAAAAGACCTTATCTGCTAAGATGGTCATCGGAGTGATCTTTGACTATAAAGACGGTTATGGAACAGATCTAAGGCTACCATGATGGTTATGGGAGTGAACCATGACTACTAACATGGTATCTGGAGTGATATAATACTACTAACATGGCCTTATAAGAGATTCCTTGAAAACTATGGAAACGAATTTATATTCTTATATCTATGCCATAGAATATATGTCATATTAATAGGTTATTATTTTATGAATTATTCTCATGATTCCATTATGATTCATTTCTTACGAACTACCAATATTATTCCATGAACTTTGATATATTGGGAATGATATTCTATCTTTATGATAACATTATTATACCCTTATTCTCATTATATAACTACATATTTCCTTTGTATAATCTTTTAGAACATTTGAGGTCACACTATTTTATGTCTTCTTTTAAATAGGTTATAAAGAATCATTTTAAAAAGGGGTACTAAAGGGGAAGATATTTGGGAGAAACATTGATGGTAATTCACTGGAATAGTTGTTTCTATTCCTTAATTC
This sequence comes from Viscum album, assembly GCA_963277665.1. Classification (NCBI taxonomy): domain Eukaryota; kingdom Viridiplantae; phylum Streptophyta; class Magnoliopsida; order Santalales; family Viscaceae; genus Viscum; species Viscum album. The sequence continues at coordinate 1,658,949,744 of OY728119.1, forward strand.
CAAATTCACTACACTAAAATGGTCTTTAGGCCTCTGTTTTTGTAAGGTTTTAATTATTCTAAAATAATGATACTATATCCATATACATCATGATTGTGTAATTATAGTAGGTCTTAAAAGAAAAACTAGTTTTTTTACATACTTTATACCTTATATATTTTTTATGAATTATTGGCATGAGTCCCTAATGGTAGTATTATAATGTTTAACATTATGCATTCTCTCATTATAAAACTAGTTATTGGGTTCCATGTGATTATTTACCTTATTATGTCACCCATAGATATGTTTCCATTTTATTGTATTATATATATAGAATATTTGATTAATATTTATCTAAACATTATCACTAATTATCTATTTACTCTATGGTTTCTTATGTTGTAATGTTTCCCATACTATGATTCTGAGCTCACATGTTATTATGTTTTCCTTCCCCTAGGATACCAAGAAGAGAACTATGAATGATATCTACGATTTTCAAAAATAAATATAATAATAATAATTATAATATGTTTTTTATTCATATTTTCATATGTAATATGGGAATAATGTATGTGTCTATTCTCCCCGGACTACTAAACTATATGATCCATCAGGTTGCAGTATCATGTATTTTTACCCAATGTGGTTAGATAATCACCATTTATTGGATACTGGTGTTGGGGGTCACATTTTGGGTCCTTTCACCATGATTATATAGCTAATGTGGGGTTCTTACCTAAATTTACTTGTTGAGTTTCTTACTGTAGATTTTTCAGAGTGTTACATGATATAGAAACATTGAACCTGAATGTAAGGATCCTTGGAGTAGTCATATTAGGTGTTATTACGGTATAAAATTTTGTACACTATCATGGATCTTAGGGGTATGACACCATGGAATTGATAACTAGGGGACCATTATTTCATGGTGTCTATTTTACACTTTAGATATACCACAACTTTATACAATTCAGGGTTTGACCATGTTTTTGAATTGTTGTGTCACATAGGGGATTTTTACCATGATTTTATGATAGAAATTGGATTCAAACCCATTATGATATTTATAATCATATTTCATTTTGGTTTTGTAGAAATTCAAACCTTTATGCCATTACATATTTTTTTAATCCAAGGTAAAATATTTTTCTTTTCTGAGTATAAATTTAGGATCCCCTCTAATATCTATTAAATTCCCTCACATTATCTCAACACTTGGGAGAATAAAGATTAATTTTTGGACGCCTCCCCATAACTATTTTATCATCATATATACTTGTCTAGGGATATAGATTATTTATTAAAAATGTGATTTCCCTCAATTTAGTTGTATTTTTGATCACTGCTATTAGTTTGGATAACTAAGTTTTAATTCCACTTCCAGTTGGTTGTTGTTCGGAATATGAATTTTATAATGAATTGGTGTGATCAATATTGATTTATATTTTCCTCGCATATTTATAGTCTTGAGGTAATTTTTTCTTATTATTATACTTATATAATGAATTGAAAATACACTATTTGAGGTATGTGATTCAATGAATAAACTTTATTTTAGTATTATACGGGCCTATAATTACTTTCCTCTATTTCTGTGTATGATATAATTTTTATTAATGGTGAAATGAAACTCTATAAAGAATTTGATTTAATGGGGTGAAAAACCAATGGTTATATGATTTCCATGAAATTTCCATGGGTAGATGCAGGTTTTCTAATAATGCAGAATATTATTGAGATTTTTTAGAATTGGGAGTTGATGATTTTATTTATTAGTCGGAATCATCCTTCTAAAAACTCTAATAAATAATGATAATAATAAAAACTGATTTCATGTAAATTATTTATTAGAATGATTTTATATGTTTAATAAGGGGGTTTAGGTACTAGATTTTGTTGAAAGGGGTTTTTATGTCTGGTTTTGGTTTTTTCAATTTTGGCTACTTATTATGAATGGTTTGGGTAAATATTCCTTTTGGAAAGAAGGTTGGTGTTTGTGTGTAGTTGTTGTTGAGGGGTTATAGTGTGTGTTTGGGTTAGGTTATTAGAAAATATTATGATGTTAGGATGTGATGGTTTTCATTTGATGTGTTCTAGGCTGCTTCTACTATGGTTAATTGATGGTTTTCAGAATTTTGTGGTGCATAAGGGAATGTGACATGTGTGTCTTGACATAGTGGGTATTCATGGTATGGTGATTGTTTTTTAGTTTCATAATTATTATATAAATGTTTGGTAAATTGATAATTTTTAGTGGGTTTGTCTCATACCTAACAACCCATTTCTAAATATAATGTGGATTATTACATTGAAAGGGTAAATGGTTAGGAATAAATATGGGTAATGGTTAATAATTTTTTTCATTAAATATAAAAAAAATATAAAAAATAATTTAATTTTTTCAATACTTTATAAATATATAATGTTTTTAATGGAATTATAATTAATGTTCTTATTGATAAATGATATAGTTGTTTGGGTGGAAAAGTGGGTTGATTTGTGTACATGTAGTTTAATGTTGAGGTAGTGTGTGGATATGGTAGTGTAGTGATTATTATGGTATAAATTTTGATATGTTGTAACAATCCATCTCAAATGGGATTTTTGGTATCTATATACATGTTTTATGTTATATGGATATATTTATGAAACTCACCGATGTTTGATAGCTATAATAAAGGCCAATAATATTGAGTTTTGTGTGTTTTATCAAACACAAATTTTTTTAAGGATCAATATATGTATACCACCTTATAACATTTATCCCTTTAGTAATAATATATTTGGTATTGGTAATTGGAAGATGGTTATTCATAGTAGTATGATGTAATGAGGATGATGTACTACATGTTTATGATTCACTAATACAATGGATATCGTTGTGATAATGATGGGATGATTATGTGGTATGTATATTGGGGGGTAAGCCATATTAGGATAAGGGAACTTGATTTTTTCTTCATATATATGATACCTTACTATTATGGTCAGTTATGTGGAAATGAGATTTTTATATTTGTTTTTAAATATGGAGGTACAATTGTTGACTAATCATAATACATGATTTCATTCCCAACATGAGGCTATGATAGGTATTATTGAAACCTAACACACATAAAATCAGTATATGTATATATAATTTATTGATTAACATGAAATTATAAATTGTGTATTGAGAGTGTAAAATAAACATAGAAGTGGTTGTGGCGTTACTTTTTATTTTTTTGAGATATTATTTCTTTACATGATGTATTAATGGGTGAGAATTATTTATTGAGGTCAAGGCTAGAAAAATAATATCAGTGCTTGATGGTTATAGTATTATTTTATTGAAGATTTAGTATTCAACTCCAACACATTCATAATATGAATCATGTATGATATTACTAACAATACATATTATACTAACTCAGATATATATATATATATATGTATTATTAGGTTTCTTGGGAATTGTTGGTGACTAAGATAGATGGTACTAGGTTGGATCTGTAGGATAATACAAGATTCAATGCTTAATAATTTTATTATTATTCTATTTAGAGGATCTATATTTTTATCACATTAATTGAATTTTTGGGTTTTGGGTTTTAATTATATCACTGTGATAATTTGGGTATTTTTATGATTTACTGGGATATGTGAGTGAAGTTCCTCTTATTTAAATGATTTATACCATTTGTGTTAGTTTCCAGCTTGTGTCATATTGAATATGGGTTGGGGGATTAATCATGTAATCACTAAAGGACCATAAGGGGTTCTTAGTGGGGATCAATTATGATATTCATGATAAATCTGAGTTTCATACTAACCAAAAGTCTCGCATGTGTGTTTTCTTAATAAATGGCCAAATCCTCTAATAGATGATGTAGGGTGAGTGTCTTATATCTTTTGACATCATGTTTTTCACATCCCTCTAAATGGGAACACTACAATTGTCACACATAATAGGATGACTTATGATCATGAGGTGTCAATGTCAAGTATAGTGTGGTATTTTTGACCTCTTCTATTAGATTGATGTTTTGGAGTGTTAGGGAATGGTTAACCAATCATATTTGAACATTACTTCTTCATTTCATGGTAGAGTGAATGAGAGTGTTAGGTTTAGTATAGATTATAGGTTTCTATGTCATAATATATATAGTTAGTTTTCACACCATGAATAGACCAATGATGATGATGGGATACTTTTATATGATTTTGATTTATGAAATTTTTTGGCACATGTTTGGAACTATTTTTTGATTCGAATGAATTAATATGGGGTTTTGACCTGGTATTTATGGAGATGTATTTTTAAGTAAATAGATATTATTTGATTCATAGGATGAAGAATAACATTATGATGTATATATAATGACACATGACAAATTTTCTAGGGAAATTATAACACTATATGACTACTATTATTAATCTTCCCTAAATAATTCTTGAGTGGAAATGGAATCTTGTAATGATATTTTCATAGATTTTTTTAATAAATTTCACCACTAAATAGTGATGTTGTATTGGTTATTATAATAGTATCAATATATGTTACACATTTCAAACCAATTATAGAGTATAAGATTAGTGGTGAGATGTGTATGTTGTATGTTTAAGATATGACAAGAGAGAATGGGATTTAACAGAGTCCTATATTGGTTTGGGATGTTTTTTTCATGTAATGATTTTGGTTGGTGTAAAATAAGGTTTTGGTCACTCTAGATTATATGACTATATCAGACAATCCATAGAATAACATAAAATATTTATAAAAAATCTTGACATCTCATGACATGCTGCATTCATGAATCCTTGATTTCATAGGACTGTGGTAGATTAATCTTTGATATAATATTTCAACTATAAAATAGTTAAAAAACCTATTTTAAAATTGTTCATACTGAGGCCTTGAAGGAGAGGTTGTACTGATTACCTGTATATAGGATACATGTGTGAGATTTCTCTATAATAAGACAATGTACCATATTGGAGTTTGTAGAATATATCTAGTTGATTATTGAGAAGTTATAAATAACTCAAGGAATAAATTTATGTTACAATAAGTGAAACATTATATTCAATATTTTTATATTAGAAATTGGGTGTTATTAAGAGTTCCACCTTTATAGGGACACATGTTAATTTGATAGAAATGGAACTTGTAGACTTGGTTTACAGGGTTATTCATGATTATTGAGAGGATCAATATTATTTCATTCCACTGTGATAATCCTTATAGATACATTTAAAATCATGAAGTATTATATATACCTCAACTTTGAATATATCATATATATCATTCTTATATTATTAGAATCAATGATATTTAATTAGCGAGAGAAGCAGCATTTCAGGAATAGAGAATATATAATGTTCGTTGAAGTTAGATGATAGTGTGTTGGAAGAGATTTGTTAATGTATATGTGTAGGGGAAGTATAAATATGTCTAGGAGGTGAATTGAGAGTAGATGGAATGTATATAAGGATATTTTTAGGAGAATTTCACTATATATGAACAATCATACATCATTGGTATGAGTTACTATATTAAAACACCTAGATATTTAAAAAAGAAATCAAGATTGATAGTTTTTATAACACACAACACCAAGAATAGGTGAGAATAAAAATATTATTAAAATTATATTTTTTACTCATGTATACAATAAATTCAAGGGTTATTTATTTATTATCAAAAAACATTTTAACTAAAATGAAATATTTTTGAAAAACTATATTTCTCCAATGATATATTAAATCAAAATTTGAGACATCATTTTAAAACTAAATTTTACCACATTTATGAAATTTATTTGAAAATTATAACTTATTATTTTCATCAAAATATCAAAATTAGCTTATATTGAATTTGTGAAAATTCTTTAAACTATTAATTTTTTGATCAATACTGAAAAATACTACTTTTTGTTGAAAACAACCATTTTCATTTAAATTATGAAAATTAAAAAATTATATTCTAAATTTGTAAAAATAGAAATATTTTATCAACTAAATATAAATTTATAAAATTTAGATAATTGGGGTAAATTTTATGTTCTATTTCAATATAAAAATGTTCCATACTAACGTGAAATTTCCAATCGAACGTTTTTTTTCATCCTGTCAGCGATTTTAGTTTTAAATTTAATTACTTCACTACTATAAAATGAATTTGGAAAAATGGATTTAATATTTGGAATAAAAAATAATTAAAATTATATAATATGGTTAATGTAATTTTGTACTGTAATTAATAGATAATATAGTCATAAATTATTTACCAAGATTAAGGTACTAATTGATTTATCAGGGGATACAATATAATGATATGGCTTAAAATGACCTAAAAACATGTCCAGTTTAAATTTAATAGAAATATATTAACCATATATTCTATTTTTTTTCTAATGACCAAATTTTTACTCTTGTTTCATGATAAAAACATCATCAAAATTGTTTTTTTTCAAAAAATCCAAGTGTGTCCTCTCCCCCACTTGTTGAAGGAAACCCACTATCTTATCAAATCAAAAAATCCAGATAAATATAATAATACTAATAAATAAAATAATATCTTCCATAACAACCTAAAAAAATTCTACAAGACATATTTATATTTGGAATCTTTCTTAATATGGATTTTTGAATAAATCTAAAGAGTCTCTGTGAGGAAGAGGTAAAATTCCTAAACATGTGTATTTGTTTAATTTTATACTCCAAATCCTTCATATGTTAGTAAAATATGATATTATAATAAATAATGGATCTAATTTATAAATATATTTTTTTTGTTAATGAAAAAACCCATATTCATCTCCACATCTATCAAAAGGGTAATAAAACCATCAACCATAGGTACTACAGACTACAACCTCACGAAGTGTTTTAATAAATTTTATATCCCCAAAAATTAATGATGGATAAAATTATGTATACATATCAAATTTATATTATTTTTCTGAAAATTTTATAATTCATTAAAGAAAATTACACATAAACATTCTTACTTTTGATTACATAGGGGATATGATAACACCGCTTGTGCGTATGGTGGACTACAACATCACAAAGCATTGCGTTTTTTTCACTTAATATTTAAATTGAAGGTATTAAGTATATAATTAATGAATATTTAAAGACCCATAATTTCCATGTAATTTTTTTAATTGAATGGGAATTTTATGTGTCCGAAAAAATTGACGGCGTGTGATTCTGAGGCCTAGAGTGCTCGGAATGAATTTCTGAACTTTTTTTCAGGAACATTTCATAATTGTGAGAGCATATTTTTCTAACATTTGAAGCAGTGCTCGGAATTGAAATTCGAGGGAACAGTTGAACTCGCAACACTGGTATTTTCTTAAGGAGACTTTCATCTCGATGGTAGTTGGTCGAGGGTGAAAGATATTATTTTGGGATTTCATGGAAATAATAAAATAAATTAAAGCACACATTTTATTTTATTTTTTGTAACCACTCAATTCAGAAGTTGGTATTGGGGACCAACAAACGTTAACCTCCCATGAGAGGTTATGGTGGTGGGTACCACCCAAGGCCTAACCTCTTGAATTCCCCTCTTAACGACGGAGAAACTTCTCAACTCCCATATTAATGTAAAAGAGCCTCTTGAGCTTCCTCTACATTAAATTATGCCAAATCACCTCATTAAATTGTGCCGACTTAGTTAATTAATTTAGCTAATTTAACATTGATCAAATAATTAAAATTGGGGAAACACTTTTTATATTGGTGGGTTTTTTTGAGATCATTATTTGAAAAATGAGAGAGAACTCTTGGTGGGAGAAATCTCTCCAACGAAGAACACATTTTTTCATGATGAATCCTCCACCAATGATGAACGCTGTAACACCCCGAGATTTTATGAAAAATATTCTTTTTAATTTCATTAATGTCTTGTGTTATACGATACACCAAAAGGAGTTTTCAAAACACACATCTCTGACCTGGCTTGAATTACATGCAATCGCGACCTTCCACGATATCGTGTGTTGTACGCAACACCAAGTTTCGCTAAACAACAATATGCTATTAAGATATTATTAAAACTAGCCGTCATGAATAGTAATAACTACTTTTTTAAATTTTGTAAATTTTATTTTTCAAAATGGACTTCATTTATGGATTCGGAATATTGAAATTAGCTTAGGGTGAAATTTTGGTGATTTTCAGATAACTTTCATATTTTGATGAATATTGAAAATTACTAAATTTTAATTAAAAACAACTTTTTCAATCGAAATAATTAATAGTGATAAATTATAAATTTGAGTGGTTTTAAAGTATATTTAGAATATATTTTTACAATTTAATACAATGTTGGTCATTGGATTTAATTTCACATTTAAACCAGTTATAAACAAGTGTCAATCTTTTGATAGTTATTATCTCTTAAAAACACGCATTTTGTTTTGACGATGGGAATTAATTTTTAAATTAATTAATGAAACTAATATGTTTTTAATTTGGTAAAATAGAAATCATTTTTGATTTCATAATATCAAATATATCTTAGGCCTAATTTTTGATATTTTTCTGAAAACTTTCAATTTTTGATGAATAGTGAAACCACTAAGTGGTAGTTAAAAACTGAATTTTTCATAAAACATAATTTTACCGCTTCTATGGGTGGAATTTCAAAAATCCGAGAGACACGGTTGATGTCAGTAAGTAAAATGTGGTTCAATGAGATGAAAATATTTTTTGGTGAATAGTAACTTTTTACTTTTATTTACCACGGTTAAAAGTAAATAGGGTAATTAAGGGTAAAAATGATATTATTATTATCCTAACACATGTCCTAATTCTATTGGATAAGTGTAATTCGACCAAAAACAACCTTAGGAATAAAATATGACCATTTAGGCCCACTTGAATTAGATTAGGACATTTATTATTGTTTAATTCAAAGAAGAGTTAAAAGAGTTAAAATCAAAGTTTATTTAATAAAACATTTTTAATATAGGCTTATACATAAGATAAATTCGACTATAAATATTAGTTAGAAAGCTAAAAAGTCTTCCTACATAATGGTATTTTATTTGTAATTTTTATACATTAAATATTTAATTTATTTATGACACAACGATGATGCAGTAATTATCTTATTAATGAAATATTGACATAATATATGTTATAAATACTCAAATAAATATAATTTGAGACTTTTTATTAATTACACTAATTTTATAGGTTAATATGACATGTTATTATTGATTTAAATAACTTTATTTGAACTTATCATTCTGTTATGATTTTCACAAAAATCAATTACTAAATAGTGTCAAAATTGACATAAAATAGTTTTTAAAACAAATATTATATTATTAATTGTTATTTTATTCCTAAAAATCTAAGGTTCGGCCAAATGACTTATATAAGGTTATATATATTAATAATAAACAACTTGGGGTTATTTTGGCTTCTTATAGTAAGTTTATTAACCTTATAGTATAATAACACAAGAAAACACGGTAAAAGTAAAATTATTTAACTTAATGTTAAATCTAAATGATAAGGTTAAAATAGGAACCTAAACATGTATAAATTATATTGGATGAGAGTATTTCGACCCATCCACACCTTAGCCTCGAAATAAATCAATTTGGAGCTATTTAAAACCGAACTTGACTTTATAATAAAATAATATTTTTTGTTATTCCAAAGGTGCCCCTCTCCTCCCTTATAAAAGGGCACCTCCTCCCTCTCTTCCTCACACAACTTTGAGCCTTCAAGCTCGGCCAACCTCTGCCAAATTCTCTTCTCCACTTCCCTAGAAACATCCTAGAGGTTCTGGTCTTCCTCAAAGACCAATTTTTGTACCCTAAGAGGAGGTCTCAAAGAGGCGCTTCAAAGAAGAGGTAATTTCCGTTACCAATTATTTCACCTTTATTTCTTCTTCCACTTCTTCTTATAAGGTTGTTTCATTATGAATTAATAACATCAGTATCACTAATATACTGATATGTTATTATAAGTATGAAACAACCCTATTTAACCATCTATCCATCCTACGGAAAACGAAATCACCGCGCGTGCGTACGTACGGAATACCGTCTCCACGCCGTGGTGTAATCTGCTTTTCCACCACCACCTTACATGGATGGGTATAATGGTGTAAATAATAACTATACATAGTTATTAGAACATCATATTGATTCTGATATATTGTATCATCCACTCCAATTCAATTAAATAATTATGGAAACGATATCATCGCTCGTGCGTACGTACGGACTACTGTCTCCACGACGCGATGAGATTCATTCTCCATGTTAACCATTTAAGAATGATTATAAAGTATATATAAGAAAAAATAATGAAATATATGAAATTATAAAGCTACTGGATTTATGTGTATATATATGTATGTCATCTACTTAATTTCATTCAACTCAATAAGGAAACGAAAACAGCGTTCATGCGTACGAACGGTCTACTGTCTCCATGAACGGTGTATTTCTTTCCATTTACTGATCTATTATATATATATATATATATTCTGAATATATATTATATATATATCATGTTTTATATTCTGTAATTAAGTAATCATTGTCTAAGTAATCATATGAATAATTACAAGTTAAAACACGAACGACAAATGAGATGATTTTACCCAAAACGCTACATTAACATGAATTTACAAAAGAACATGTAATATAAATACATAAGTGAACCATATATGATATAATAACAATGAATATGATTATTTAATAAGTCAATGACATTATTTAAATCATTATACAGGAGATTCGGACACTTACGAAGAAAATCGGACCTAAGGTAAGGGAAATATCACAATCTCATTTTTATTCAAGATTGTTTATACTTTGGTATTTACTGGGGTGTATTTTATCATCCACATCCATGTTTCCTCAATATGTAATATTATTTCCATCCACCTAAAATTTTTTAAATCATATTTTACCCTTCGGTGAGTTTTTAGTAAAGAATATGAAAGGAATCTTTTGTCGTTTTTCGTACGAGGTACTTTTTGACTTTTCCGACAAAAGTACGAGAAGAATGTTTTTTAAACATATACGGCATGAATGGATTTTTAAAACATTATTTCCAAGAAGCATCCTTTACAAGTTTTCATGTTTATTTTTAATCAACTTCTTTTAGTTTAAAATTCTTTGACATGTTAAGAAAGGGAAAATATTTTTGAAGTAGAAAGGATATTTTCCTCAAGAATGAAGTTCAAGTGTTTTATCAAAATTATTTTCCATCTAAGAAAATAAAGGGTTCTGTTTCTATCCCTATTATTACATCTATTTGATTATGTTGTAATGGAATTATTTTTATGAATTCCTTTATCTTATATGAGTTGTTTTATGATGTCACGATATTTAAGAATCCCATTTTTATTACATGGGTTATGCAATGATGTATGATTTATGAATTTGTGGAACACATAAGAATGGAATAATTATGAGATGGGTGGGACCTATATCTCCCTCCAATGCATTGGGTAAAGATTTTATATCTCATGAGATAGACAAGGCTGTAATGGTAGGTTATACAGGTTCAGTAAAACCTGACTGAAACGAGGGTGACTCGGTTCAGAAAGGGACATTGTCCACTAAGATAGTCTTGGAAATGAGTTTTGACTAACAATAAATGATTCTCTATGATTATGTGTGCATTCCACAAAGTTTCATGTTTTATGTTATGATTATTGTGATTACATTTCACTACTATGATTTATCCCATGTTATGAAATTATGCTCTCTTCTGCAGGTTAAGATTTCCAAAAGTTGTGTTATTAAGAATATGATGTGATTGATTTTTCTTTTGTTTACCCTTACTGAGCATTTGGGCTCACCCTATTATGTTTTCTTTTCCCCAGGATATAAAGAAAGGTTTTAGGTAAAAAAAGGGAAGATCTTTATGGGAGATATTGAAGATCTTTCACCCCGATTAGAAGATTACGTTCCGAGTTTCCAAAGACACTAAACTATTACGATCCTCGTGTGTGTGTTTTTGTTATGTACTAAGTATTACACAAATGTAATGTAATGTCAATGTACGTCCGACATCGGGTCTCTACAGTTGGTATCAGGAGGAGGTTTAGTCAACCTTTGGAAACTAGGATGCGAAAACGTTAGTGAGATCCCTAGAAATATTTCTAAGGTATGTCTAGGGATGTCCCTAAGGTTAAGTATACGTATAGGTTATAGTACTAGAATTACGCTAATGATCATAGAATTAAACCTATGATGTTAGATATTGAAGGTACTCCCCCTTTATTATGTTGTTTTCCCTAGCATGATTTTTTCCCCTCACACTATTATTTTTGGGTTTTAGACGATGGCTGGAACCCGAAGGAACCGTGTTGAGTAATGCAATGGACAATGCAATGATTGTCCTCCTGAACAAACAAATGTTATGGGAGATGGAGTGAAAAATCTTATTACTATATTTACACAATCTATGAATCATTCTGGACTTCCAAATGAGCAGAGAAGGGAGCAATATTCTATTGAGTCCTTCATGAGGCAACGTCCACCTTCTTTCAGTAGGACTTCTGATCCACTTGTTGCTGAAAAATGGATCAGTACCACTGAAAAGATATTTTCAGTTCTTCAATGTTCTGAACATGATAAAGTCATCTTAGCAGTATATAATTTGTAAGGTGAAGCTGATCAATGGTGGAATCTTATCAAGAATACGAGGCCAAGAGATGAAATTGAGTCCATGGAATGGGATGAGTTCAAAAACTTCTTTTTCAGTAAGTACTTCCCTCGTATTCTTCGAACAAAGATGGAAAAGGAGTTTCTTGAGCTGAAGCAGAAGGATGATGAATCTGTTGGTATATACGAAGCGAATTTTACAAGACTTGTAAGGTATAAATCTGGCATTATCATCCAACCTGAAAGTAAAGTTGATCGATTTTTAAGTGGCTTAAAACCAAGTCTTCGAAGGGCATTATCTATAAGAGACTTCAGTAGCTATGAAGAAATTGTGCGTTGTGCTATCAATGTAGAAATGGAAGTTGGTGTAACATATCCATCTCATGGTTTTGACAAGAAACAAAAGATGGAGTTCAAGGATAAATCTCAGAATAATGGTGAAAAGAAGATGAATGTTTCCTTATGCACAAAGTGTGGAAAGAATCATGGTGGAGATTGTCTTAAATGGACTAGAAAATGATTTAAGTGTGGAAAAGAAGGTCATCGTGTAGGTGAGGATCGAAGTAATGGAAAAAGGGTTTCTAATGATGTGAATAAAGAAAAGACTGCAGAGAACGCACCACCAACACTTCAATGCTTAATGTGCAAGGAAATGGGGCATTATGCTAATAAATGCCCTAATCCAAGGGTTAGTGATGATCGACATGAGGAACCGCTTAAGGAAAAGGACAAAGGAAAGTCACATGCGATCACTATTGGCAATATTGAATATGACAACGATGTGGTGGAATGATTAAGTGTTTATGTAATGGGATTCCAAATTAATGTTGTATCATGGAATATTGGAATATTTATGTATTGGTCTAATGTGGTATTCAAAGTGATTGAGATATTATGCGCATAATGAAGGGAAACCGAGAAAATGAAATGTTTAACAGTATTCATGAGCTCATGATTGATATAAGGACTAAGTGATATCATGGTTTGAGTATATAGAATTTTGAGGATTTTGATATGTGGAAAGTGTTAACATTTAACTGCATTCATGTTTTCACTATGTTTAAATGGGTATTCAAGAGAATACATGATTAAGGACTTTGAATGTTTGGAATGTGACCAAAAAAACTTATCTTATACTATATGGGGATCAACGATGGTATTAAATATCTGGTAATCGTTTTCACTATGTTATGGGAGTGGACTGAAGTATTATGGATAAGCCTAAAGATTGGAATGGATTATGTTGGACATAAGTTAGTATTGTTTAAGGATAGAAGTTTTTTCGATATTGTTGATGGGATGTTATAGTAATATAGTTTTAGAAAAAGGACAACCTGCAGGACGGGCGACATCCCATCGCGTCGGACAAGGCTGTCGGAATCGAACCCACAACCGAAGTGAGACTGGCCTTTATCGCCTACCACTGACCTACATGAAGTCCATGTTTAGTAGAAACTAGTTTTATTATATTAATCAGTATAATATATGAAGTATAAGTATATTTTACGAACCATATATGATTAATAACTTTTGCTAACATTTTGTTTGAGACAGATGGAATGACCCGTCATTCTATCACATGATCTGCTAACACTTCACAAATAACAAAATTCAACGTCATTTATTTAAGAGATGGCGTTGAAATTGTTCAAGGCACGAAAAACAGTGAGATTGTACCAAAATAAAGTAAGTATTTATTCTAATTCAAATTCTTCAACTTTAGGGAAACGATCTTGAAAACCAAAAATGTTGTCCTATTTCTCTTATATCTGATTAATCAGATGGTACCTTAGATCGTCACAAATTTATGGATTTGTGATTGTTGGCTTTTCCATAGCCATGTTCTCTACCACTCTCCATCAAAACATGGTGGTTAGATTTTTCTTCCATATCCATATTTTCACCTATGTGGAAACCTAGTGATTAGTTTATTTGGGTAACCATTACGTTTCATAATTTTGTTTTTAAAGATTAGTTTTGGTATTCCTTTTTACGATGTGGGTTTCTATCAAAGAAATTTTTGAATAGTAAACCATTTATAATCCCGACGAATTTCTAGGGCGAAATTCATTTTAAGGGGGTAGAATGTAACACCCCGAGATTTTATGAAAAATATTCTTTTTAATTTCATTAATGTCTTGTGTTATACGCTACACCAAAAGGAGCTTTCAAAACACACATCTCTGACCTGGCTTGAATTACACGCAATCGCGACCTTCCACGATAGCGTGTGTTGTACGCAACGCCAAGTTTCGCTAAACAACGATATGCTATTAACATATAATTAAAACTAGCTGCCATGAATAGTAACAACCACTTTTTGAAATTTTGTAAATTTTATTTTTCAAAATGGACTTCATTTATAGATTCCGAATTTTGAAATTAGCTTAGGGTGAAATTTTGGTGATTTTCGGATAACTTTCATATTTTGATGAATATTGAAAATTACTAAATTTTAATTAAAAACAACTTTTTCAATCGAAATAATTAATAGTGATAAATTATTAATCTGAGTGGTTTTAAAGTAAATTTAGAATATATTTTTACAATTTAATACAATGTTGGTCATTGGATGTAATTTTACATTTAAACCAGTTATAAACAAGTGTCAATCTTTTGATAGTTATTATCTCTTAAAAACAGGCATTTTGTTTCGACGATGGGAATTAATTTTTAAATTAATTAATGCAACTGATATGTTTTGAATTTGGTAAAATAGAAATCATTTTTGAGTTCATAATATCAAATATAGCTTAGGCCTAATTTTTGATATTTTTCTGAAAACTTTCAATTTTTGATGAATAGTGAAACCACTAAGTGGTAGTTAAAAAAATGATTTTTTCATAAAACATAATTTTACCGCTTCTATGGGTGGAATTTCAAAAATCCGAGATACACGGTAGATGTCAGTAAGTAAAATGTGGTTCAATGAGATGAAAATAATTTTTGGTGAATAATAACTTTTTAATTTAATTTACCACGATTAAAAGTAAATAGGGTAATTAAGGGTAAAAATGATATTATTATTACCCTAACACATGTCTTAATTCTATTGGATAAGTTTAATTCGACCAAAAACAACCTTAGGAATAAAATATGACCATTTAGGCCCACTTGAATTAGATTAGGACATTTATTATTATTTAATTCAAAGAAGAGTTAAAAGAGTTAAAATCAAAGTTTATTTAATAAAACATTTTTAATATAGGGTTATACATAAGATAAATTCTACTATAAATATTAATTAGAAATATAAAAAGGTTTCCTACATAATGGTATTTTATTTGTTATTTTTAGACATTAAATATTTAATTTATTTATGACACAACGATGATGCAGTAATTATCTTATTAATGAAATATTGACATAATTGATGTTATAAATACTCAAATAAATATAATTTGAGACTTTTTATGAATTAAACTAATTTTATAGGTTAATATGACATGTTAGTATTGATTTAATTAACCTTTTTTGAACTTATCATTCTGTTATGATTTTGACAAAAAATCAATTACTAAATAGTGTCAAAATTGACATAAAATAGTTTTTAAAACAAATATTATATTATTAATTGTTATTTTATTCCCTAAAATCTAAGGTTCGGCCAAATGACTTAGATAAGGTTATATATATTAATAATAAACAACGTGGGGTTCTTTTGGCTTCTTATAGTATGTTTATTAACCTTATAGTATAAGAACACAAGAAGACACGGTAAAAGTAAAATTACTTAACTTAATGTTAAATCTAAATGATATGGTTAAAATAGGAACCTAAACTTGTATAAATTATATTGGATTAGAGTATTTAGACCTATACCCACATTATCCTCTAAATAAATCAATTTGGAGCTATTTAAAACCGAACATGGCTTTATAATAAAATAATATTTTTAGTTATTCCAAAGGTGCCCCTCTCCTCCCTTATAAAAGGGAACCTCCTCCCTCTCTTCCTCACACAACGTTGAGCCTTCAAGCTCGGCCAACCTCTGCCAAATTCTCTTCTCCACTTCCCTAGAAACATACTAGAGGTTCTGGTCTTCCTCAAAGACCAATTTTGGTACCCTAAGAGGAGGTCTCAAAGAGGCGCTTCAAAGAAGAGGTAATTTCCGTAACCAATTCTTTCACCTTTATTTCTTCTTCCACTTCTTCTTCTAAGGTTGTTTCATTATGAATTAATAACATCAGTATCACTCATATACTGATATGTTATTATAAGTATGAAACAACCCTATTTCACCATCTATCCATCTTACGGAAAACGAAATCACCGCGCGTGCGTACGTACGGAATACCGTCTCCACGCCGTGGTGTAATCTGCTTTTCCACCACCACCTTACATGGATGGGTATAATGGTGAAAATAATAACTATACATAGTTATTAGAACATCATATTGATTATGGTATATTGTATCATCCACTCCAATTCAATTAAATAATTATGGAAACAATATCATCGCTCGTGCGTACGTACGGACTACCGTCTCCACGACGCGATGAGATTCATTCTCCATGTTAACCATTTAAGAATGATTTTAAATTATATATAAGCAATAATAATGAAATGTATGACTTTATAAAGCTACTGGATTTATGTGTATATATATTTATGTCATCTACTTAATTCCATTCAACTCAATAAGGAAACGAAAACAGCGTTCATGCGTACGAACGGTCTACCGTCTCCATGAACGGTGTATTTCTTTCCATTTACTGATCTATTATATATATATATATTCTGAATATATATTATATATAAATCATGTTTTATATTCTGTAATTATGTAATCATTATCTAAGTAATCATATGAATAATTAAAAGGTAAAACACGAACGAAAAATGAGATGAATTTACCCAAAACGCTACTTTAACATGAATTTACAAATGAATGGGTAATATAAAGACATAAGTGAACCATATATGATATAATAACAATGAATATGATTCGGTAATAAGTCAATGAAATTATTTAAATCATTATACAGGAGGTTCGGACACTTATGAAGCAAATCGGACCTAAGGTAAGGGAAATATCACAATCACATTTTTATTCGAGATTCTTTATACTTTGGTATTTACTGGGGTGTATTTTATCATCCACATCAATGTTTCCTCAATATTTAACATTATATCCATCCACCTACAATTGTTTAAATCCTATTTTACCCTTCGGTGAGTTTTTAGTAAAGAATATGAAAGGAATCTTTTGTCGTTTTTCGTACGAGGTACTTTTTGACTTTTCCGACAAAAGTACGAGAAGAATGTTTTTTAAACTTATACGGCATGAATGGATTTTTAAAACATTATTTCCAAGAAGCATCCATTACAAGTTTTCAAGATTATTTTTAATCAACTTCTTTTATTTTAAAATTCTATGACATGTTAAGAAAGGAAAAATGTTTTTGAAGTAGAAAGGATATTTTCCTCAAGAATGAAGTTAAAGTGTTTTATCAAAATTATTTTCCATCTAAGAAAATAAAGGATTCTGTTTTTATCCCTATTATTACATCGATTTGATTATGTTGTAATGTAATTATTTTTATGAATTCCTTTATCTTATATGAGTTGTTTTATGATGTCACGATGTTTAAGAATCCCATTTTTATTACATGGGTTATGCAATGATGTATGATTTATGAATTTGTGGCACACATAAGAATGTAATCATCATGAGATGGGTGGGACCTATATCTCCCTCCAATGCATTGGGTAAAGATTTTATATCTCATGAGATAGACATGGCTGGAATGGTAGGTTATACCGGTTCAGTAAAACATGACTGAAATGAGGGTGACTCGGTTCAGAAAGGGACTTTGTCCACTAAGATATTCGTGGAAATGAGTCTCGACTAACAAGAAATGATTCTCTTTGATTATGTGTGCATGCCACAAAGTTTCATGTCTTATGTTATTATTATTGTGATTACATTTCACTAGTATGATTTATCCCATGTTATGAAATTATGCTCTCTTTTGCAGGTTAAGATTTCCAAAAGTTATGTTCTTATGAATATGATGTGATTGATTTTTCTTTTGTTTACCCTTACTGAGCATTTGATCTCACCCTTTTATGTTTTCTTTTCCCCAGGATATAAAGAAAGGTTTTAGGTAAAAAAAAGTTAAGATCTTTATGGGAGATATTGAAGATCTTTCACCATGATTAGAAGATTACGTTCCGAGTTTCCAAAGACAGTAAACTATTACGATCCTTGTGTGTGTGTTTTTGTTATGTACTAAGTATTCCGCAAATGTAATGTAATGTCAATGTACGTCAGGCATCGGGTCTCTACAAACGCCGACCTCGACTTCGATCTTCTTCCTCGGGACTTCTTCTGACATGGGACATCTTCATCTACGAAGAATTTAAATCCATACTTCCTTCTCATTCCAACATCAATGAACATCCTGATGTAAGAGTTTAATTTGTGTGTGATTATATTCCCATGTTCTTCTTTAAAAAAAACAAAGATCGAGGATGATTTTTCTTTTGCGGGAGGGTATGATGTTCTTCTTTCATGTTCTTGTTGACTCATTTTCTACCACCATAACGAGGAGGGTACGGGGCAAAAAAAACAGGGACTGACCCCTCCGCAAATCTTGTGATGATTTGTGGAATTGAACACGACGAATGCGACGACGCATCACTATTTCCCCGTGTCGACTGCCGCATCCTGGCTTCCGCACCTCGCGGCTCCGCCCCTCAAAGCTCCTCCGTCCGCTGCCATCACCATTCTCTGAGCTGCTGCTGCCAGACCGCTATCTCGCGGCAGGACCGCCGCCCTGTAGCCCGACCGCTAACCTGTGGCTGTTCCTCGCCCTCGTGGCCGGTCCGAGCCCTTGAGGCTAGTCCACCACCCTCACGGCCGGTTTGCCGCCCTTGTAAACGGTCCACGCCCACACGGCCGGTACGCGCCCTCACGGCCAGTCGGTGCCCTCTTGGCCGGTCTGTGCACTCATGGCTGGTCTGCGCCCTCGCGGTACCCCTGGGGCGAGCTGCCCTCAAGACACCCTCATGGATTTGGCAGGACCCAACTGGCTGGAACACACTGCAGGCCGGGCCATAACCAATGGGTCAGGCCGGGTCGGACTGGACCCAGGCCAACTACGACCCAATTACTTTCTTTTGGTCATAACATTGGCACCGGACATTCGTTTGATGAACCATCAGCGGAACTGGAAATATGGAGTGTGGCTGTCCCTTTGAGTGATAACCCACTGTGTTTTGGATTAAGATGGGGGAATAGTCAAGATGGATCGAGCACGAATCCAACCGGTCCCCTGGGACTAAAAAGCTAATAACTCATAGACCGAGCGTCTGATTGATTCACCGTCTGTTACGTTAAGTCCCCTATGATGTGACAGACCTTTGAGATACTTCTTTGTTGGACATAGTGGAAGTTTTAATTTTAATGTGTGTATTGGGAAATGGTTTCCCCTTGTGCGATGTGTACAAAACACTGCGACTGTCTGAGACATGACGACTGCTGACCATTTCGACTCAGAGTGGCTCGAATGGCCCAGTGGGGAGCGCCTTTCTAACGCAGTAGACGCACAGTGGGGAGCACATTGGTGACACGACAGACGCACGTTACATGACAAGAGGAGTACCTCAGCAGTCCATAAGGGGGAGCGCCTCTGTTTGATGGGGCAGACCCACGGTGGGGAGTACCTCTGTGTGACGTGGCAGACCCATGATACTCGACAGGAGGAGTACCTCAGCGGTCCAAGGTTAGTGGGAAGAGCCTCTATGTGATGTGGCAGGCCCATTGTACTCGATAGAAAAGGATTTCTCCAGCAACCGAGGTTTCTGACGATGAGACTGGGAATGTTATTTGATACTACACCTAGAATAAATCCTGGTTTGAGCTATGTCAGTACCTCTGTGTTTTCCTCATGATTGAGATGGATTACTTGATAACTTAGGTATATGTATGTTCATATACCTATGTAGGGTTATCTATTGATTTCTTGCTTTTTGGTTTATCCTTGGTGGATTTTGTGAGACCTTGAGGGTCTCGGGGTCCCTACTAAGTATCGTTATACTCACCCCTGCATGGGAAATTCCCGCACCATGTTGTGTTGGATGCAGATGATGGATAATGATGACTGAGGATGGGAGTACCAGGACATGACGGTACCCATAGGTGGACCTTATGACGCGTCAGTACTTGGAGGATACAGACAGACAAGGAGTGTTGAGGAGGCGATCTATACCTACCAATTAGGTTGAAACCGTAGAGGATGACCCAACAACTGTTTTTATTTTGTTTAGTTGTGTTGTACTTTCTTTTTATTGTACATTATTGTTGGGATTGTATTTCCGAACCCTTTTACTTTTATGCACTATTTTGTTACACCATTTTACTTTGTGTTTCATATCCAGATGTGTGATTAGTTTTGTGTGTGTTTACTGGTTATAAAGGCAAAGCCTTCCCAATTTTTAGGGAATTATGCCATTGGTTCTGGTTGCCAACCCATGGACTATGGAAGGCGGGCATGGGGTAGTCACGACACGGGCACCGGGGGACAAGTCATGACAAGTTGGTATCAAAGGAGTCAGTTATACCAAAGAACTATAACTCTCATATTTCTTTTTAATTGAAATAGTGTTAAGTTTAGTGAGTGTGTTTTTCAGTTCAGGGAGTCCAGTGTTGGTGCGACGGCCGACGTATCCATGCACTATGACCCTGACTTTTGATTTTCGGATCAGTGCATGACAACACTGATTGCATTTGTGTTTTCTAGAGTCTTATTTAGGAACTCTTGGATTCTGCTCACCAGGTATAACTTATTCACCGTCGATCACCTGTTTATTTTTAGGATTCCTCCACGCAGACAACCAGCTAAAGTTCTGTGAGTTGTACGCACTGATATCCCACCGAGTGATGAGGCCTCAGTGCAGGGCCCTTTTCTAGGAGAGGCACTAGTGGAGACACCAACGGTACCACTCCCCACTAGGAAACTGATGCCACGAACCCCAACAGCAGATGGTGCACACCACTTGAGTGTGTTTCACGAGTTCCAGGGGAAAAGGCCACCCAGGTTCAGGGGAGAGATAGACCAACATGCGGCTGAGGATTGGATGGAGGCTGTGGTGAGAGTTTTCTAATTGGTAGGGACACCTGCTGATTTCATGGTGATCCATTCCACCGTCCTTCTATAGGCAGTACCAGGAAGATGGTGGAGCATGATGCTCTATGTTCACGATGAGGTTACACTTTTCTGGGCAGACTTCTAGAGTCTTTTTCTTGAAATAGTTTGTCCCAACGACTCTTTGCATTGTGCACATACATGAGCTTCTTCATCTGCAGTAGGGCAGCATGACTGTAGGTCAGTACTCAGCGAGGTTCACTGACCTCTCATGATACTCCAATGATATGGTGTGAGACCCATTCTTTTGTGCCCAGACCTTCGGCCAGGAGCTTAGATAGGATATTAGTGCTTCAATGATATCACTCAACATCCCGACGAAGGAGGGGGTGTTAAAGAGAGCCCTCTGGGTGGAGAGTTTCCTTGCAGAGTAGTCACCATCAGTGAGACCCACTACTAGTCATCACGTAGTAGATCCTTATGCAACTAGAAGCAGACAGATTTCACAAAGGTCCAATAGGACCTGACCTACAGGTGGACAACCACCTGACTCAAGATCGGTTGTGAGGGGCACCAGAGAAAAAGCTAGACATGCCAGGAGCAGGAAGTGTTACTCATTTGGAAGGCAGTGTCACATGTCTCGTGACTATCTAACCCATTGTATGGATGATCAATAGATGGTCGAAGGACCACCTAGGAAGAGATAGATATTTGACTGAGGAGGGCCACATGGAGTTGGAGGATGTGGAAGAGAAGCTGGTTGTGCAGCTGGTGGTGGGTAAAAATTTGAGATGTTACTGCCACCACCACTAGGAGGTCCACCTCGACCATACGGAGTAGGTGGATATGGGATAGCATAGCTCCAGGCAGTTGAGACTCAATATCATGGTGCTTTAGAGATTACACGAGGTACGATCTATGTATACTCCACCTTAGCTGAAGTACTTATAGACATAGGTTCCAGTCATTATTTTATTGCCACTACCCTCGTTTGGAGATCAAAGATATCGACGGAGCTGTTGGCTTGATCCTTACTGCTAGAGACTCCTATGGGAGCAGATTCGATGATTACACACTGGTTCCAGTAGTGTGATCTTACTATAGGATGCGAGAGCTTCAGTTGGGATCTCCTAGTAGTGTTGTCAAGGCCTTATGACGTCATCTAGGGTATGAACTCATTATCTACAGTCCATGTTCATATTGACTGTATTAGGAGTAAAGTGCAGCATGTCCACATGGATGGGACCGGTTTTACATTCACCGGTGAGAAGGGAGACTTTTCTGTATAGGATGGTCTTACCCGAAGGAGGGTGCAGACGATTACACATCAGTTGGCTAGCCTTACCCTCAGTTCGGTTGATGTGGAGAGTCTGAGTTATCCTGTAGTGGTGGACCAGTATGTTGATGTTTTTACTAATGATGTTCTAGGTCAACCTCCTCATAGAGAGGTGGAATTTTAAATTGACTTATACCATGGGATGTCACAAATATCTACACCCGCGTATTGGATGGCTCCCACGGGGCTTCGTGAGCTGCGGGTACAGCTAGAGGACATTCAGGGGAAGGTATTCATTCAACCCAATGTTTCTCCATGGAAAGCCACGATTTTGTTCACCAAGAAGGTGGATGAGATCTTGAGGCGTTGTGATGACTATTGGTACCTGAACCAGGTGACTATGAAGATCAAGTACCCACTACCATGGATTGACAACCTCTTTGATCAACTGAAGGGAGCATGATGGTTCTCGAAGATAGACATCAGATTAGGCTATCACCAGCTCAGAGTGCGAGAAAAGGATGTGCAGAAGACGGAATTCAGATGAAGGTAAGGCCATTACGAGTTCTTGGTTATGCCATTATGAATAACCAACTATAACGTCCCTCCTTATTCATTACATAAACTTTTCACTACATTTTACAAAACTGAGGATATTTATCGTCTAGTGTATTTGAAACCAGGAACTTAAAACATGATGGCATAAAACATTCTTCTTAAACACTTGAAAGGATTCTTCATTGTTCATCCTAAATTCATTACAACATCGCATAACCTAGGAGCATACATCAAAGGAAAGGGTGAGAAGAAGACCCAGTAAGGGAAACAAGAGATACATTTTACATGTGAACTTGAGATACATCAATAAAGTCATGATAAATAACATTAAGGCATGAGAAAGAGATCATGAGGGATATCATAATAAAAATAACATGTTTCATAACTTGAAGATGTGGCTACAACATTTAACTTAGACAATCATTTCCATATCACCAAGGTCTATCCCCAAGGTGGCATTAAAAAAAATTACCAAGGTTATTCACCAAGGTATCGTTAAAATGGTCATCTCTAGAGATTAAGTCTTTACCCAATGCATTAGAGAGCTATCAGGGCGCACACTTAATTTATTTTTATTATCTTGTGAGACACATATATAATTATCAATCATTTCATAAATAACCCATATATCATAAAAGAAATGGGATTTATTTCATAGTCATAAAAATTTAAAAACTACTTTAAAGGCAAGATCTTTATGTCACTTTAAACCCACGGAAAAGGAAAGAGGGTCTCATGTATGTAAATACCAGAATTTAAAATATAAAATTTTGATATATATGTGAATACCCTTTTATAATAACGAGTTTTGAGTATTCACTTAATAAAATAAAATAATCAATTAATTAGAGAGAGACATTTTGAGACGAAAATTCGGCAGCATAACAACTATGTTGCAGGGTTTTAGAAAATATTGAAAAGAGAAGGGACATAGGTCACCTAGTCAGAATGACCCATAAAATAGTATAGGGAAAGAATATATAGGATATAAGAACATGGTAATGAAATTTTAAGGACATACCATATGAAATTAAAAACATTAAAGGAAGACAAAAATAAGATTTCTCTAATGAAAAATTTGGCAGCCTATCGACGTTACTTAAAACATCAAAAAAATGAATTAGTGGGATTAAATAGGGTCTATCATAATGAGAAAATAAAATTAATGTATGATTAATATACAGATCATACCCCAACATGGAAAAAATCAACTTGAAAGACTTGACATGAAAGTAGAACTTTGAAAATGGGAAGAGTGAATGAATCCCTTACAAAAATTCGGTAGCCTAACAACACCAGTTAAACATTCATAAAATGAATTGATGAGAGAAAGAGGGGGTATCTCATCATATGGTCATGGAAATTAAATTATGATGAATATAAAAGAACATCACCAACATAAAAACATGAAGCTTAAAATAAATGACATAAAGGAGAATACATGAAATGAAAGAGAGAGAGGTGAGACCCCTTACCTTGAAGAGTAACCTCAAAATCGTGATGGTTGGGACCATGGGAAGCTTGAGGGAACCTTGGGAAGACTTTTTGTGAGGTAAAGATACCAGAAATTCGTTGGGGAGGATTTTTAAATGAAATGAATGAGGGAATGGTTTGGTATTTATAGGAGAAGTGAGGGGACAAAGAATTAATTGCCAAGGGACACCTCATCCGTGGTATTGGAAAAACTATTGGCTTTCCCATGGTATTTTCCCATGGTATTGGACACTTGAGAAACCTAATACCTTATATTACAATTCATAACTCAACCAGAATTATTGAATAATTAATACATCCTTAATGATTTCATAAACACCCGAAACTCAAAAACTGTATTTTCACTATTCATCGAAAATTCAACTTTCTAAGAAAAAATCCAAAATTTCACCTTAACCAAATATAGATTCTCTGATTTCAAAAATGAAACCCATTTTATGAAAATAATTTTCTAAATATTTTTAATTTAATTTTTAAATAAAAAACACTATTTACCCAAAAAAAAACTAATACTTAACCAATAATTTCCAAAATAGTAAATTACCTATTTTATTGAATCACATTACTTAATCAAGGTGCCTAAATTATATTAATAGTTTATTTAAGTGAGATTACTAATCCATTTGGTCACATTACTAATCCAAAGTGTAAAATCACTATTTATAAATTACTATTCATCAAAAATTAAGTTGATCTTATTGGACTCTAAATTTCATACTAAACACAACTATAGAAGGCCATTTTTTGAAAAACATTACACATTTTTAATTATTTAAGGTTTAAATAAATATTTTTAAAATATACTTTTACTAAAATTCATCAATAATATGCATACTATATTTTTCCGGACACTTGAGATTCACAAACATCACTATAAGAAGAAATCGCAATTTTTTTAAGTCGAAGGATTACACTAGGAAGTTACGGTCTCGTTACATAGCCCCTTATAACACCATCATAGTCCCTAAGAGTAAGGTGTGCTAGGGTGATAGAATCATGGGGCGGCTCGACCAAAATTGCCTGGGTAGTGATTTCTATCAGCTTGAACTTCTCGTGAAGGTGATTCCGTTCCAGCTTCACACAAGGAAGATAGGCTAGGGTTTGGTCTAGAGAAAATACCAACGGCGCTACCTCCTTCCAGAGTTTCGTTATATGGGCTTCGATCAGCCAGAGACTACTGGATGAGGCCTTCATATCTTCTTTCTATATTAATTAATCATGATCACTTTTATTTATAGAAAATAATTATAACATATAGTTTCCAATGGTCATATAACAGTTGAACCCCAATGGTCTCATTTTAATTATACTAATTGTATTAAATGAAATATACAATAACCCACCAAAAAATAGGGAACAAAATGTACTAAAAAATTTCTGGTGGTTACAATGTCCCCCCCTTAAGAAATTACGTCATCACAATTTTAAAATTGGGCATGGAAATATCACTGAAAGTCCCACATCGAAAAAAGAGTCAGTAAATATATTAATTTAAAAGAAAGAAAGGGAAGTACACAGTTCACCGGAATTAACCTATACTAGGATTCCATGTAAGAAAACATGGATATGGAAGACAAAAAAAGGGTCATGTTCTGATGGAGAGTGACAGAAAACATTATTAGGAGAGAATTAACCACAAGAAGATCAGAAACTTATGATGTGTTAAACGGTCTTTGATTACCCAGTAGGAAACGTAACCCAAATTTTTTTACGTTCCTATTCCTAATTTTGAGGAATTCATTTACTACATAGAATAAAAAAAATAAAAAAATATACATACCTTCAAGTAGAGTTTCATCCTTTAATAAGTTTCTACCAAGAATAATATTTTCTCCAAACAATGAGCATTCAAAAGGACTTGGTCTCATCAAAAGCACAAGAATCATCTTCTAGAGAATCACATAATCCAAAAACGAATAACTATATTTTTCCCTTGTATTTTTTCATTAACTAAAAAACATGGTTAGTACGAGATCATATAAACCCCTAAAATGATAAACCTTTATAAAAAAATTTGACTATTAATCTCCAAAATTCAACATAAGTAACCAAAGTTCCAGAAAGACCATTCAATAAACAATCATCCTTAAAATTCATCCGAATAATCTAAACTAAGATTTAAACCCAAATATAAGAAGTATTTCATAACATAGACTTCGAATATAAACTTTACCATTCATCTCCAAACAACATCAACCACTCTAAACATCTTATAACAAAAGTAACTAACACAATCACATTTTCCCCAAGATAGGTTAATCATTTTCATAAGTAACCTAAATTACCATAAGCACACCTTGAATTCATCAATTATTCAAAATGTAAGTCAAACTTTACTTCTCAAAGGAAATACCATAGTAATCTATTTACCTTGATCCTATAGAGTACCCAAATTAGTGAACGTCTTTCAAAATATTAATCATCTTGTAATCCCCTAATCATATTTTTTCAATTAGAACAGTTTCACAACATCAACATGTGACACATAACAATAGATGTTTTCGTTAATGATATAAAACCATCTTAGGTAGTGACTCTATGTTCTTAGAAAACATTAAATATATGATCATAGAGAACGAACTAAAATACAACATGACATAGAAAATTATTGAGAAGAAGTTACATGTACATTAGTCATCATGATCAATCACAGCATAGGACATTCATTGTTCCCTTGTCCTTGAAGATTGTTGATGATCATCATGCAGCTCATCCCTTCCAAGAGATCATTGATTGGATAATGTCCAACTTCTCCACATTTACGACATTGAATAGTATAAGGTACATTAGATTGATCCTTATATCTATTCATCACATTATCCATTATTAAATTTAATTGGCTACTTTATGCCCTATCATCCCACACTTAAAACATCTCCTGGTTCCATTGTGACATTTTCCTTGGTTCCACTTTCCACACTTTTCTCACAAAGGATATTGGGTCTTCTTTCCCTTATCACCTTTAGCAGATGAACATCCATGAGACTTCATCTTCATCTTCCCTGATGAATTTGGGCATTCAACTACATACCAATTATTAATTGTGATTTTTGATAGCTGGTTTGGCATAATCACAATATGTTCAACCTGATATCTCATCGTCTCTGTCATATTAATAGGGAAATCTTTGCATTTCCTATCACATTGTTTGTTGGGACATGTTCTTATATTTCCTTCCATTAACTATGAAAATAAAGTATATTTAGGGGTCTTAAATACATAGCCAATAATCATGAAGAGGAAACATTAAGCATAAATGGATAAACTTGTAGAAGAAAAGTATATCCTAACTTGGGATCCCCTAGGTTCCAATCCTGGTTATGTATGAACAGATATTATTATGTGAATCTTTATTTTCTTTTATCATTGTTCCTTTAATAATGGTTCATACTATGCTCCTGAATTTACCAATGCATATCCCATGGTAGTATCAAACCAAGAGGGCAGAAAGGCCCGTTGTTGTGCACGAGGTTACCCCAGGTCAAGCCCGAAACACCTTTTCAGAGTTTTCACTCCAAGTTATATCTGTACCAGAGCCACCTCTACTAGTTTGTATCCAGATAGGGATTTATTTTTTTGGAAACCACATACTCAATATTTCACCAAAATACCATGATGTTTTACTATATTTAATATTTTCATTAAGAAACCTAGTAAGGTTTTGAAATCATAATTTACAAAAATAACTAAACCATCCTTTGATACCAACTATAATGTCTTACCTTTTTCATTACATTAACATTTCGCTACATTTTACAAAACTGAGTATCTTTATGGTTTAGTGTCTTGGAAACCAGGAACTTAATACATGACAATAGAAAACATTATTCTTAAACACATGAAAATATTATCCATTATTCATCATATGATCATTACAACATCTCAAAACTTGGGAGCATACATCAATGGAAATGGTGAGCAGAAGGCCCAGTAAGGGAAATAAGAGAAACATTTTACATGTGAACTTGAGATACATCAATAAAGTCATGATAAATAACTTTAAGGCATGAGAATGAGATCATGATGAATTTCATAATAAAAATAACATGTTTCATAAAATTAATATGTGGATACAACATTTAACTTATAAAATCATTTCTGTATCACCAAGTTCAATCCCCAAGGTGCCGTTAAAAAAATTACGAAGGTTATTCACCAAGGTATTGTAAAAATGGTCATCTCTAGAGATTAAGTATTTACCCAATGCATTGGAGTGCTATTAGAGAACACCCTTAATTTGTCTTTATTATCATGTAATCCACACATATAATCATCAATAATTTCATAAATAACCCATTTTTCATAAAATAAATGGGTTTCATTTCATAGTCATTTCATTTTAAAAACTGTTTTAAAGATGAGATCTTTATGTCACTTTAAACCCACGGAAAAAGAAAGGGAGTCTCATGTTTGTAAATCACTCAATTTAAAATATAAAATTTTTATATATACATGAGTATCCCTATATAATAAAGAGTTTTTACTATTCTATTAATAAAATAAATTAATTTGAGAAAAAGAGAGGGACATTTTGAGACGAAAATTCGGCAGCATAACGGCTATGTTGCAGGGTTTTAGAAAATATTGAAAAGAGAGGGGACGTAGGTCACCCACTCATAATGATCCATAAAATAGTATTGGGATATAATATAAAGGATATAAGAACATGGTAATGAAATTTTAAGGACATACCATATGAAATGAAAAACATGAAAGGAAGAAAAAAATTAGATTTCTCTTATGAAAAATTCGGTAGCCTAACGGCGTCACATAAAACATCAAAAAAATGAATTGATGAGATTAAATAGGATCTATCAGAATGTTAACATAAAAATAAAT
The DNA here is from genome assembly GCA_963277665.1 of Viscum album. NCBI lineage: Eukaryota > Viridiplantae > Streptophyta > Magnoliopsida > Santalales > Viscaceae > Viscum > Viscum album. The sequence goes on from OY728119.1 coordinate 1,658,979,624, forward strand.
TTTTATGAATATATATATCATACCCCAACATGAAAAAATGGAACTTGAATGACTTTACATGAAAGTTGAACTTTGAAATTGGGAAGAGTGAAAGAATACCTTTCAAAAATTCGACAGCCTAACAGCGCCACTTAAAAATTATAAAACTGAATTGTTGAGAGAAATATAGGTTATCTCATCATATGAGAATTAAAAATACAGTAGGATTAATATAAAATAACATCCCCAACATAAGAACATGGAGTGTAAAATAAATTACATAAAAGAGGATACATGAAAAGAGAGAGAGAGGTATGATCCCTTACCTTGATGAGTAACTTCAAAATCCTGATGGTCAAGACATTGGGAGGGTTGAGGGAACCTTGGGAAGACTCATTGGGAAGTAAAGATACCATAACATCGTTGGGAAGGATTTATAAATGAAATGAATGAAGTAAAGTCTTGATATTTATAGGAGAAGTGAGGGGACAAAGCATTAATTGCCAAGGGACACCTCATCGGCGGTATTGGAAAAACCATGGGATTGCACATGGTATTTTCCCATGGTATTGGCCACTTGGGACACCTAATACCTTATATTACTATTTATAATTCGACCAGAATTATTTAATAATTAATACAGCCTTAATGATGTCAATAAACACCCGAAACTCAAAAACTGTATTTTCACTATTCACTGAAAATTCAACTTTCTCAGAAAAAATCCAAAATTTCACCTTAACCAAATATCGATGCTCTGATTTCAAAAATGAACCCCATTTTATGAAAGTAATTTTTTAAATATTTTGAATTTATTTTTTAAATAAAAAACACTATTCACCCGAAAAATCTAATACACAACCAATAATTTCTAAAACAATTATTTACTTATTTTATTCAATCACATTACATAATCAAGGTGCCTAAATTATATTAATACTTTCTTTAAGTGATATTACTGATCCATTTGGTCACATTACTGATCCTCTGTGTAAAATCACTATTCATAAATAACTATTAATCAAAAACTAAGTTGATCTTATTTGTATCTAAATTTCATACTGAACACAACTGTAGAAGACCATTTTTGGAAAATAATTACACATTTTTAATTATTTAAGGTTTACATGAATATTTTTAAAATATACTTTTTATAAAATTCATCAGTAATCTACATACTATATATATCCAGACAGTTTAGATTCACAAACATCAGCATAAGAAGAAAACCCAATTTTTATTTAAATCAAAGGATTACACAAGGTAGTTACACTCTCATTACATAGCCCCTTATAACCCTAGAACATGACCTAAGTGTAAGGTGTTCTAGGGTGATAGAATCATGGGGTGGCTCAATCAACATTGCCTGGGTAGTGATTTTTATCAGCTTGATCTTCTCACGATGGCAATTTCATTCCAGCTTCACACGATGAAGTTTGGCTTGGGTTTTTTTAGAGAAAAGCCGAAAGGTGCTACCTCCTTCCCGAGTTCCGTCAGATGGGATTCGATCAACCCGAGACTGCTGGATGGGGCCATTTAATCTTCTTTCTATATTAATTAATCAAGATCACTTGTATTTATATAAAATAATTGTAACATTTAGTTTCCAATGGTCATATTGACCAACGATCATATAACTGTTGAAACCAAATGGTCTCATTTTAATTATACTCATTTTATTAATTGAAAAAATATAACCCACCAAATATATTGAAAAAAATTTACTCAAAAATTTCAGGTTGTTACACCAATGATCTGGCAGTATTCATGGGACTCATGAATAGTATCTTTCAGCCACACCTTGATCACTTTGTAGTAGTCTTAATCGATGACATTCTGATCTATTGGACTACTAATGAAGAGCATTCCTATCATTTACAGGTAGTACGTGACACACTCTGAGAGCACCATCATTATGGTAAGCTTTCCAATTGCCAGTTATAGATCTGAGAGATTCACTTCCTAGGATATGTCATCTCAGAGGGTAGAGTTGTAGTGGATTTTGCGAAGACTGAGGCGGTACTTTCTTGGGAGCCACCCAAGAGTGTGATAGAGGTACGAAGTTTCCTGGGTTTGGCTGGATACTACTGGAAGTTTGTGGAAGTCTTCTCTATAGTTGAAGCACCACTATCAGCATTGACGAAGAATGGGAAACCCTTCATTTGGTAGGAGAAATGCCAGCATAGTTTTCAAGAGCTGAGGCAGAGGCTGACAGGTGCACCCATCTTGAGGATTTCAGAGGAGGGAATAGGGTTCATAGTTTACCGCGACACATCAGGGACCAGACATGGATGTGTCTTGGTGAAAAAGTGAGTAGTGATCACATATGGTTCACGACAGCTAAGTCAACATGAGAAAAAATTTGTTACCCATGACATGGAGTTAGCAGTAGTGGTATTCACCTTGAAGATGTGAAGACACTATCTAATGGATGAATGTTTTACAGTGTACTCAGATCACAAGAGTCTCAGGTATATTTTATCTTAGATGGACCTGAACCTGAGACAACAACGGTGGTTTGAGTTCCTCTAGGACTATGACTTCGAGATAGTTTATACTCCTAGGATGGGGAACATTGTTGCAGATGTACTCAATAGGAGATCTGGTATACAGCCATAAGATGAGCCAACAGAGCAGTTGGCCACTTTGCAAATAACCTTTTTGGATAGAGATTGAGCATTTTTCTTCAGTCTCTTACAGTCACCCCCAAACTTCTTTATCAATTCTTGGAGGCACAACATGTGGATGCTAACTATTAGACATGACGTTCTTAGATATCCATAGGACAGACACCTGATGGATTTTCTGATGGTGGGAGCATTTCCTCCTCTTCGGAGGACATACCATTGTACTAATGTCACATCAGGAGGAAGTATTGATGGAGTTCCACACATCCCCTCTATAGGTACATCCACGATAGGTGAAGATGTACCAGGATCTCCAATGATAGCACGGGTATCCAAGAATGAAGAATGCAGTAACAAAGATTGTCTCTCGGTGCCTCACTTGTCAGCAAGTGAAGGTGGAGCATCAGGTACCATCAGGCTTGGTTAAGCCTTTAGAGGTCCTATATCAGAAGTGTTATGGGATATCCATGGACTTCATGACAGGACTTACACGTACATCTAAGAGAATGATTTTATTTTGGTGATCCGCGACCAACTCAGCAAGTTGGCCCACTTCCTACCGATCAGATCGTTGGGTTCATTAGGGAGCTTGAGACATTTATATGTGCAAGAGATTGTACGACTCCATGGAGTACCTACGACAATTGTATCCGATCGTGATGCACATTTTACTTTCAGTCTATGGAAGGGGTTGTAGGAGGATTTCAGGACGCAGCTTCATTTGAGTACCGCCTTCCATCATCAGATGGATGACCAGACTGGGTGGACCATTCAGACCCTCGATGACATGCTGCATGCCTGTGTCCTCGACTTCGGTCGCAACTGGGAGGATCACTTACCTTTTATGGAGTTTTCATACAACAACAGTTATCACTCCACCATAGGAATGAAAACTTTTGAGGCATTGTACATGCGACCTTCCAGATCACCCTTGTGTCGGACCGACCCAAGGGAGTCAGCACTCGTGGGACCAGAGATGGTTTGGGCTACCATAGGGAAGGTTCAGATCATTCGGGAGCATATGAATACTTCACAATGAAAGCATAAATCATATGCCAATAAGAGATGGCAGCCTCTAATGTTCGAGGAAGGAAATTACGTCTTTCTACGGGTGTAACCCTGATAAGGTATACGTAGATTTGGCCGAGGTGGAAAGTTATATCTGAGGTTCATTGGACCTTTTCAGAGCCTTTTCAGAGTTGGAAAGGTGGCATACCACATAGATCTTCCACCTCAGTTGCTTTGGGTGCATGACTTCTACCACGTATCCCAACTGAGCAGATACGTGCACGACCCTTCTCACATCATTGACCATGGAAAACTGGACGTCGACGATGGGATAAATTTTACGTAGTTTGTAGTAGAGATTGAGGATCGACAAGAGTGGGTCCTTTGTGGATGGTCGATACCTCTGGTTCGCATTCAATGGCAGCACAAGAACCTCTAGGAGAACACATGGGAGCAGGGGGCTCAGATGAATGGTCAGTACCCCTACTTGTTCCCTTAGTTTGAGTTATGTCTTACGTGGAAGTAATGCCTGAGGTGGGAAAATGTAAAGACCCGAAAATTCCATTTAATTTATTTAATTAAATGGAAATTTTATGAGTCTTCAAAAATTGAAGGCATGTGATTCTGAATCCCAGAGTGCTCAGAATGAATTTCTGAACTTTTTTTGGAGACGTTCGGTAAACGTTCATGCAGATTTATCTAAATTTTGAACCGGTGCACGGAATTGAAATCTGAGGGCACCGTTGAACTCGTTGTGCCATTATTTACTAAAGGATAAATTAACCTTGATGAAATTTAATAGAGGGTGAAAGATAATTTTTGGGGGTTTTCATGGAAATAATAAAATAAAATAAAGCACACATTTTTTTTAACCACTCCATGTGGATGTTGGTAGTGGGGACCACCAAACCATAACCTCCCCTAAGAGGTTATGGTGGTGGGGACCACCCAAGCCTAACCTCCAATGAGAGGTTATGGTGGTGGAGACCACATGAGGGCTAACCTCTTGAAAACCCCTCTTAATTAGGGAGAAAATTATCAACTCCCTCATTAATGTGGAGGGGCCTCTTGAGCTTCCTCCTCATTAAATTATGCCAACACACAACATTAAATTGTGCCAACATAGTTAATTAATTTAGCTAATTTAAATTTTAGCCAATAATTAAAATTGGGGAAACGCTTTTTATTTTGGTGGTTTTTCTTTTGAGATCATTTTTTGGAAAAGGAGAGAGAGCTCTTGGTGTGAGAATGCTCTCCAACGACGAACACATTTTTCCACGAAGAACACTCCACCAATGAAGAACTCTGACCTCGAATTCGAGCATTGTCCTTGGGACTTCATCCAACGTCAGGTGTATTCATCTACGAAGAATTGACATCCATAATTCCTTCTCATGCCAATGTCAATGAACAACCCAAGGTAGGGGTTTAATTTTTGAGTGATTATATTCCCATTATCTACTTTTAGAAAAAACATAGAACATTGATGCTTTTTCTTTTGTGGGAGGGTTTGACATTCTATTTTCTAGTTCCTGATGATTCATTTTCTACCACCCTAATGTAGAGGGTATGATCCAAACAAATATGACCCAGCCCCTGCGCAAATCTTGTGATAATTTGTGGAATTGAATGTGACGAAGGCGATGGCGCCATGACACTGCCCCGCGACCACCGCCGCCACCCGGCCTCCGCACCCCGCGGCTTTGCCGCATGTAGCTTTGTCTTCTGCTGCCGCCACCTCCGCTGTCTGCCGAGCTACTGGTGACATTCTTCGTGCCACCCCCGCTGGACCACCATCCTGCGTTCGGACCTCCTCCTAGCAGCTTGTCTGCCGACCCGCGTCCAGACTGCCGACCCGCCGACCTGCGACCGGAACGCCGACCAGAGGACGGTCTGCACCCCATGGTTAGTCCGCACCCTCGTGGCCAGTCGGTGACCTTGAGGTCTTTCCACCACCCTCGTGTTTGGTCTTCCACCCTCGTGGTCGGTCCGTGCTCTCGCTGCTGGTCCGTTTCCTCGTGGCCGGTCCTCACCCTCGCGGCTTGTCTATGCTCTTGCGGCCGATCTGCGCCCCCGCGGTCGGTCCATGCCTTCAAATTACCCCTTGGCCAAGCCATCCTCACACACCCTTGCAACCCTTGTGGGCCAGGCCGGACCCAACGGGCCATGCCGGGTCGGTCTGACCGGGTCGGATTGGACCTGATCCCACTACGACACATTTACTTTATATTGGCCATAAATTTGGCACCGAATGTCCATTTGATGAACCATCAACGATGCTAGAAATATTTGAGCGAGAAATTCCCTTTGAGTGATACCCCACTATTTTTTGTATTTGTGTGGGGAATGGTCAGGTTGGATGGAGCATGAATCCAACAGGGCCCCCAGGACTAAAAGACTGATAACTCACAGACCAGGCATCCGATTGACGTGATGTCTATTACGTTGAAACGCCTATGACAAGACGACCCTTTGATATACTTCTTTGTGGGACTTTATGGAAGTTTAACATTTGAACTAAGTCTTGGGAAGGGGTTTCCCCAAGAGCAATACATACAAAACCTAGCGACTGGCTGAGACTTGACGACTGCTGACCGTTTCGACTTGGAGTGACTCGACTGGACCAGTGGGGAGCGCCTTGGTGACGCGTCAGACCCACGGTGTAGAGCGCCTTAGTGACATGGAAGAACCACAGTACTCGACAGGAGGAGTACCTTAGAAGGTCACGAGGGGGAGCTCCTCTGTGTGATGCGGTAGACCCACGGTGGGGAGTGCCTCTGTGTGACATGGCAGACCGACGGTACTCAACAGGAGGAGTACCTCAGCAGTCCATGGTTAGTGGGAAGTGCCTCTATGTGACGCGAAAAGACCCATGTACTTGTTAGAGGAGGAGTTCTGCAGGAACTGAGGTTTCCGATGATATGACTGGGAATGTTATTTGACACTACTGCTAGAATAAATATAGGTTTGAGCTGAGTCAATACCTCTGTGTTTTCCTCATGATTGAGATTGATTACTTGATAACTTTGGTATATGTATGGGAATATATCAATGTAGGATAATTTTTTGATTTCATACTTTTTGGTTTATCCTTGGTGGATTTTTTGAGACATTGAGGTTCTCGGGTTCCCTACTGAGTATCATTATACTCACCCATGCACAGGGTGTACCCACAACCTGTTGTGTTGGACGCAGACGACAAACAAGGATGACTGAGGACAGGAGTACCGGGATAGGATGGTACCCAGAGGTGGACCATACGATGAGTCGGTACACATAGGACACAGACAGAGGAGAAGTGCTGAGGAGGTGATCAGTACCTACCCTTCAGGAATAATCCTCAGAGGATGACCCAACAACTATTTTTCTTATCTTCAGTTGTACTTGTACTTTCAGTTTATTGTACTTTATTTTTGGGATTGTAATTCAGGCCCCTTTTACTTTTCAGCACTATTTTGTTATACATTTTTACTTTGTGTTTTTTTTCAGCTGTGTGCTCAGTTGTGTGTGTTTTTACTGGTAATAAAGGTAATGCCTTCCAAAAAATTTAGGGACTTACGCCTTTGGTGCTAGTCGCTAGCCCCTGCCTATGGAAGGCGAGCTTTGTGTAGTCATGGCATGGGCCCTGGGGGACGGGCTGTGATAGAATATAAGTGATATTTATTTCATAATAATACCTATGAGAATATAATATCGCATCTATCATCCTAACTTGTCATATGTTGGAAAACAATAATGTTGAATGTGTGTACGTGTGGACTACTACCTCTATGATGTGATATGAAATGATTTTATTTTAAATATTACACGAATGGTAATAAGGAAGTATTTTATTAATATAAATTATATATATATTAATAATTATTTTTTAATTTTTTATTAATATTTATTTTTATTTTATTCTATTAATTGAGAAAAATGGAAACATCATTCATATGTACGTACGGTCTACTATCCCCATGAATGCTGAAATCCATTTTATATCAATAACCTATATAGACAACTATATACACAAATAAAATGAAAATATATGATATTTATATCATTTTTAACCTAATAAATATGATTTAATCATGTTAATTATAGAATTACTGAAATTACCATAACAAAACATACATGAAAAACAAATAAATTATCACCCAAATGAGTGGTTTTAATAAATTATTATTAATAAATGGTCAATAAATCACTATAGGTAAATAATGTGTGATATGAAATATATTAATATGGTTCTGAAAAGAAATTTTATTAATCCAATATTAATTATATAGGTTTTTCAGACACATATAATTGAAGTAGAACCCAAGGTAAGGGTTTCTCATCTGAAGTCTACTTCTATGAGACATATCCCATATTAACTACATAGTATTTTTTTTGTTTTGTATATATAATAAATTTATTATATTATATATAATTTAAATATTTATATTAATAGTATTTAATATTTAATTTAATGTTATTTCATTCATGGGTATTACAGTTAAAAAGTTATCAATGTCTTAGGTGTTTATTTTGTACTATCATCCTTTATCGGGATTGATTATGATTACATTTTCAATGATGAAATTTTAGGATCTATAACTCATAAAAATCATTAATTTTATAATATAACGTTTTTAATTAAATTTTCAGGTAATATCAAAATATTTCTTATCATTAGTATTCAAAATTATTGAAAGAAGTTTATTTTATAAAAACCAGCATTATTTTTATTTTCGATGAAATTGTTTTCTATACAATGTCTGTGTTTTATATAAATGTATTCAAAATGGCCAGAAAATTTATCAAAATTATTTAAAACATAAATGTTACTCCTGATAATTTATAATATTTTTTAAATTGAATCTTCATGTCATTTTCTGTACAATGTTCTTTTTTTTTTGATTTTATGAAAAATGTGAATGGATAATTTTTTTTTACATGAATAACATGAATAGAATTTCCCACCATAATGATTAATCTTTTTTTGGAATCATCCTTTATAATAAGAAATTTCTATTTTCAATGAAAATTTTTCTCACAAAGGAATGGTAATGTTTATTTTAAAAAAAATTTCAAATTGAAGAGGTTATTTTCCTCAAGAATGATTTAATAATGTCATTATGAAACTTCACTTAAACTATATAAATAACAATTATATATATTATTCCCTAATAGGAATATATTGTGATTAAAAATTAATTATTATTTTATTGGATGGTTTATAATCAGTTTGTTTGGGTAAATACTATTTTTATAACAGTCTCCATATTTCTATAGATAACATATGATTATGATTATTTATTATAACACTATATAAATATTTTGTAATATAGTTTTTCAATATAAATATTTATGACTATTATGCTTCACCACTTTTGAATGAAAAATGAATTGGACTTAGTATGTGATGTGTGGGGATAAATATAGCCCCTAGATGCTTTAGTATGTCCCATGTGACAATATTAATTGGTATTTTCGTCGAGGCCTTAACAATTAATGTGCATATCATAGAATAAGCCCTTGAATTCATTGTTATGATATCCATAATTAATAATTATGCTATTATGAGACTAGTTATTGATGTTCCATTTCATTGTGTGATTAGTTAGAATACCCATGGTTTTGTTTCATGACCATGGGATTATTTATATGGAATTTTTTGATCATAATTTATTATTCCCATTTTATACTTCATGTAATATTTATTTATTAAATAGAATTGGTTTTTTTATTTACCTTTCCATATTGATTATATGTTACTTATTAATGATACCTTATATCATTTTTATACCCTTACTAATCATTATATATTAGCTATTTCTAATGTTTCCCAACCCCCAAATGCAAATATTTTTTTGTTAATTGATATATTGGGATATTCTAGATGGAATAAAGATGATCTAAAATAAAAGATTGCATTTTATATTATGTTTTCAATTTTAATGTTAATTTCATGTCTGTATATTCTTTACCAAGTCTACTGAATTATTCATTCATTTATGTTATGAACAGTTATATCTAATCCTAATGTAATAATGTAACCATGAACACTATGCTACTAGGGTTGGGGTCTTTATTGTTGGTATCATAGAATTATTAGTATAAACCATGGGAAAAATATTTAAGAAAACATATATTAGAAAACATAATCCTAGAATTTAATTTTAGATTATCAATAGAAATTCATCTTAATGTTTTGGTGAGAAATAGTTTACTTTCTTTTCCTAGTAATAAATCAATTTATGGATATATAATGTAGATGTGGTTCTAGAATATATGTATTGGGGGGTAAAAACCGATAAAATGTCATGTTGGTCTTGACCTCATCATTAGCTAGAATACAAAAACACGCCTTACTACACACCAAATTTGACTCCCCTAGGGGTTATTCATGTCTTATTAGATATTTTATTTATAACCCATTATAAATTATTTATAAATATTTTATTATTTCAAAACAATCCCAAATAAACTATGATCTTGATAATGAGATTATCCATACATAAATTATAAAATTAATGTAAATTATTTCTCTATATATTAGATTATATATTACGTTTCATAATTTTATGATCTAATCAAGTGTAGGAAATTTTTTATAGATGGATCAAATAATATTGAATGGAAACTTTATCAATTCATATTACCTATTTAGTTAGGTACCTCAAAGGAATTATAATGAATATGAAGCTAGATCTAATGTTGAAATTGGTCATATTATAAACATAATGTTTTAGTTGACTTAGGTTATGAGCAATAAACAGACCCATATAGAGAAACATGTTATCTAATATATGTTTTCAAAATATTAGAAAACATTATGTGTCATAATCCTATATCATTTAATTATACTACAAATCTATTTGTACCTGATAAATGGATAAGTTTTATAAATAATATATTTCATTATTTGGGAAGAAATGATGGGGATAAAGTTGTCATTGTAGTTTATCCTATTCAAGACATGTTTATTAATAGTGGTTATTGATTAAAAAAATAAAAACAAATAATAAATATCTTACTTTAAATGGGGGAATTAAACGGTACTATTCATTGAAAATTATTTACCTCATGAGAAACAAGCTGTTATAGAGAGGGAATTTATAAGTCTAATACAAAAATAAGATAATTTTTTTTCTAAGTACAGATCCATAATTATAAGGATATAAAGGAATATTATGAACTATTATTCAAATAAAAAGTATGATATTTACTTTTACCTTTATGGGATTATGTAAGTATATATAAGGTAACTAGTATCCTAATCATTCTATTCATATGGAGATATATTCTCTTCTTCCCTCAAGATAGGGAAATTATACATGATGTCTTATTGATTTGTTGGGATTAATGTGAAGAAGTGGATGGTAGAAAAAAAAATAGATAACTAGATAATGTGTAAGAAGGAAATTTCCACATGTCATAATTGGGGAAAGAAACGACATGGTAATTTATTGAAGGGAATTAATGTTTCCTTAAAATTTAGAGATAAAGTCCATGAGGCATGTGAATTCAATTATATGAAATAAACCTATAATCTTAATTTTTTCAACTATAAGGAGATATGTTACTATAGAAATGAATTAACAAACTTCCAATGGAATATAACAGAGTTAAATATAGTAGATCAAGGTATATCTTATGATATGAATATAAATGAAGTTGGATGATTAAAGTGATTGTGAATATTGATGAAATAATTATTTTATTGAAATATTTTTACCAATGATATTTTGTAAAATTGAATCATGTAATGTATAAATATTATACGACAATATTTTTTCATCAATGATTTTAATTCATATGTTGAATAGTATCTTAGGCTAAGAAATTTTATAAAGTAGATATATGGAAATTTTTAAAAAACATGATTAAGGGATGATACCTAATAAAATATTCCTAATTTTGAGATATTAATGTAAAAAAAAAATTTATGTGATATTATTGGATTCCTTAAATTTAGTGATTGATTTGATGGTTTATGTTATATTTGTGGGACTTTACTACATTTTTGGAATTATGGAATAAATTCAATAACATGGGATTTTATATTTGAAATAGGGTGAAAAATAATATTTTGATGCATTCATGTTTTCCTCGAGGTTCTAATGTTCTCATGGTATTAACATATTTTTTATATGACATTAAGAGCTACATTATGTTATTTTGTGAAACTAATGTTATGTTGATTTCGAAATATTATTGACATTGTTTCTAAATTTCTTGACATTCCATTTCAAATAAATATATTTTGGATGATCATTAAATATAAATATTTATGGATTAAGTTTAACTTGGGGGACACTGTTAAAAATTAGGAATATAATGTACCATTGGATAACTTTTACTAACCATTTTTTCATGTAAGATAACTATGTACATAGGGAATGAATTTCCATTATTTTTATAATCCATTTAAAATTAATTATAGTTATTTAGGCGCAAAATATTCATTTTTTATATTCAATTATTTGATTAATAAATGAAGAATTTATCTTTCAAATCATAATTGAATGATGAAATTGTGCCTATGAAATAGAAAGATACGAATTAAGTATATTTTCTTATTTTCAAATTCAAGAGAGAAATGTTTTTCCTCAACACCAAAAATAGGATCCTAAAAAATAATATATCCATGTACATTTATTTTTTATTAATCAAATAGTACTCTAACTCAGTTTAGATTTATGGATAGTTGTTCATTAAATTTTCAATATCATTCACTTTCTTATGATTAAGGATCTCTATAACTCTCAATGATTATTTACACATATCTTCTATGTATGTATCTTAAAATTGCACTGATTTTTTCCTACATAGAAAAATAGAAATTTTTTTCCTTGATGAACAAAAAATTCCATTTTTCTATTATCAAAGGGATGTTGTTTAACAATTTTTTGATTTTGGGTTTCAACTTAGTATAGAACTATGATGACCAAAATAGAATTTTTAGGGGTGAATTATTTAAAGGGGTATATATAATACCACATTATTTTTAAACAATATAATTATTCCTAATAGAGTATATGAAATATAAAACCGATATTATATTATAATGTAACACCGTGAGACATTATTATACATGTTCTTTTAAATAAATCTATTCACTTTAATAGCTTTCAAAACACACAACCCTAGGTCTAAAAGAACATTAACATAATATACCATTATAAACCTCCTATTAATGTAGTGGATATGAATATTAGTAATCTATGTTATAAATTATATATTTTTTATGAATTTAAAAAATAAATTCCATGGTTATATATTAATTAAAAATAAAAATAAAATACATTAGAGTTTTTTTATAAAAAATATATTTTTCTATAGAGAAGTTTCCTCAATACTGGAGTACATATATTAAAAATAAATTTTTACTCAATTATAATAATTAATATGAAAATTTTCAAAATTTATTTAAACTAAATTATAGAATTAACATATAGATAATGCTTTTGAAATTTCTAAAAAGATTAATTTTTTGACGATTAGTAAAAAGTTCTTGTTTTTATTAATAACATCACTTCCATTGAATTATTTAAAATTTGAAATTATGTTATAAATTTTTTATAAGGTAAAATTCAAAAAATTAAATTCCAATGTATATAATTTGTATCATATTTTGAAATGTTATGTTCTATTTAAATAATAAAAATTTCATACTTATGATATCTTTCTTTAGAAAACCTCTTTTTTCACCGTGTTTGTGTGTTAAATTTTAAATTGAATTTTTAAAATTATTTGAATTGAATAAGAAAAAATGGATCCCAAATATGAAATAAGAAAAATTAATATTATATAATAATTTGAAATTAATTTTTTACCATACTGAATTGTGAAAATAGTTTAAATTTACTTACCACTGTTAAGGCTAAAACTTATTTACAGAGGATTATACATAAAATAAAATGGTTAAAATGAACTAAATACTTATAAAAACTGAATTTTGAAGGAAATAGTTCAACCTTAAAATCTATATGGTTCTATGATGACCCATGTTTATGGATTATATAATTATGAAAATGTGGTTATCACAGATTCATTTCAGAGATTCCATGTACATCCTCTCCAACAATTATAAGAGGCCACCCTCACCTCCCATCTTCACACATAAAATTCAAATTGGTTAAGTCATTCCTAACATTAATATGTTATATAATTACATAAACAAAAAATTTTATCACTATTTTTATTATTAACTCAACCTAATAATTCTTTATGTATAAACCTTAATAGGCTCTCTGAAGAAGAGGTAAAATTCCTAAGCATGCATAGATATTTTATATCATTTTCCACCTCTTCCAAATACTATTAAAATATCATAATATAATAACAATAATATTTTATAATTTTAATGTAATAACCCAGATCCATGTCCACATCCATTAAATTGGAAAAAAATAATTTATTGTGTGTACGAAAGACTATCACCTTGTGAGACAATGTAACTCATTTTCAAAAAACACCTTTCAGGGATGGATATATTGATAGATTTAACAAATTTATATTATATTTATGACATTTTTATACTTATGTAATTATTATTAAAAATATATTTTCATACATTACATTTTTTGTGCGATATGACAACATTTCTCATGTGTACAATGACTACCGCCTCACAATGCGATGTGATTCATTTTTTGATATTGTTTTACATGTGTGGTTATAGGCATAAAGTTAATTAATATATGTGATATTTGTAAACTAAAAATACTTATGTACATATAAAATATAATATATATTACTATCTTCCCATCCATTATAATAAAATACATTCATTAATGAGTATATGTGAACTACCACCTCCATGTACCTATGTGAAATGTTTTTCATTTCCTTTTTAATTGGATAGAAATAAGGATTTATTTATCAGTATAAATTATAGTTATTTAAAATTTATTATTATGTTATTGTTTATTAACATTAAATTTCTTTCATTATATGTGTTCAGAAAAATTGGAACATTATTAAAGAATACATAAGGCCTAACATCTCTATGAATGGTGTAATCATTTTTCTATCTATAAAATTTATATATTACTATAAATACATACATATCTAATATTTATGATCTTTTTATTACATTTAAATATATTTATATTATTTATAAATATTTAATATAAAAGTTATGAAATTATGAAACAAAAAATACATGGTAAACGAAGAAATTATCACATAAAAATGACTGTAACAACTAATCATTAATAAATATATCATTGAATAATATAAATTAATAATATATAGAATTAATTATATTTTTATGGTTTTTTAATAGAATAATAAAACCCCTTTAATTATTATACATGGGGTTTAGAGATATACTATGGATGTCCAACCAGAGGTTAGGGTTTCTCGTCTCACTTTTACTTATATGAGACGTATTCCATATTTAACACTTATTAATTTTTCTATTTATATAATTACCCTTTGAAATGATATATCATTTATCACTTTAAACTTTTTTTATATAATGTTGTATATAAATTTATTTTTTTATGGGTCTTACGATTTAATATTTATGAATGTGGTAAGGCTTTATTTTTCAATCACATCCATTATCGAGAATTTGTTAAGGCTAAATTTATAATGATGAAAAATTATGAATCATAAGTCAATAATACAATAAATTTTATTATCATATTTTAATTCATTAATTTTTCATGTAATATGAATTTTTTCCTCTCTTTTACACATAACAATGTAAAAATAAATTTTAAAAAATCGTACTTCTTTTTCTTTTTTATAAAAAATACTTTTATCTACCATGTATATGTTTAATAAAAATATTATTTTTTAAATAATAATTTAATTAAATTTTACACTTGATTTTATATTTACATAATTATTTAAAAGGAAGATTCCATTCATTTTTAGAATAAGGAATTATTTGACATTATACAAAAAATGTGAAAGTAATCAATGCTTTAATTTGTATGAATTGCATGGAATTTTATTTCATAAGGATCAATAAAGGATTAATATATTCCAATATATTTTAAAATTTTTATTTTAAAATAATATTATTTTCACAATAATTTATGAAATTTTATTTTTTAAAATTTATTTTTCAGTGTGAAAAGTTTATTTTCCTCTATGGTTTTAATGATCTTTTTATATAATTTTCATTTATCAATTTAAAAACCCTTATTCAAGTTATTCTTATATATATGTATATTTTTTTGTTACCACAAATATAATTTCTCTATATGGATTATCATTAATTTTATTTGTAATTTAAAATTTTAATACCAATATCTATATTACATTGGAAGGCATATTATTATTATTGATTATAAAATGTATTAATATTCCATATGATAGTTTGTAAATATGAATGTTGTTTTTTCATATGTCTCACTCATTTAATATGGGGAATTCATTAGAATTATTGAGTATAGGAAGGGCCTAATATATCCCCTTGATGCATCGGTAAATCTCATGAGAAAAACTAGCTTGGGTTTTGGGTCTTGGGCTTACACAATTATGTAATTTTTATTTGAACATGTCATTAAAAGTATTGTTATGGATTATAAAATTTTCAATTACCATATTATTAGACTAATTATTGATGTTCAAATTCTTTTTTCAAATAGTTATAATATCCATGATTAAGACTAATTTTCATTTGACTATTTATAAGGAAATATTTTATCCTCATTTAATCCCACCATGTTATTATTCATGATCAAGTGACTGATTAAATGGAATGTGTTTGAGTTATTAAATATTATATATAAATTATTTATTATGTATTCAGAATGAGTTTCGTTATTCCCAAACCCTTATGGAGTATTAGAGCTCACCACGTTCTTAGGTTTCATTTCCCCATACTGCCAAGAAGTATTTTATGATTGATATTCTGAGACATGATATATCAAATCAACACAACCTTAATGAAAATATTTTGTTTCAATTTTTTATTCCAAATATAATGTGAATTTCAAGTATATTTATAATTTTACAAGACTAATAAACAATTAATTATTTTATGATGTGTTTTCTTTTATACAATTCCATTATAATAATTTAACCAATAACTCAAGGCTACAATCGGTGAGTTCATTACATATATGTCATGAAATGTTTTCCTAAAACCAAATATTAAGCTATATTTTTTCATATTTTTTTTAAAAATTATTTGAATTTATATTTTTATTGATTGTTGAGGGAGTTAATAGTGGTTATGGGTTGGAATTTGGATAAATGAGTATATTGTGGAGAATATATTTCTGTAAATATACCATTGAGTAATTGATAAATGGGTATTAGGTACACAATAAGCTAAACGGGGTGTTTATGTTGTCTCACAAACCACCCATATCATTATGTGAGTATCGAGTAGGGTACATAGTACCAGATTGTAGTTTAAATGGTTCCTAATTTGAATATGTTCTATTTTTTTAATTATCTAATTAAAAAGTTTAATTTTAGTTTTTTATTAAGAACATATTGTTACCCCATGTTCATTCCAGAAGACACAAAGTCTCTTTCCACTATGTTTCAATTGCACCATCCACGATATATCATATGTATATATTCTAATTCAGGTTCCATATATCTGAATGGGTTGTTATAGGTAATTTATACGAATCTCAATCGATTATTATTTGTTTATTTTTCTATTATGATACACTCTTTTGTAAATAATTAAAATTTTTGTTTTCATTTTATTAATGTATTTATGTTAATTTAGCATAATATTTCTCATTATTATTGATTGGTGGGAATATAATGTTCCCAAAATTACTAATTTCGTAATTATGAGTTTCATCTATTAAATATTACGGTAGTGTATTATTGTGTGTTTAAATTGTCGATCATAAAAATTATTTTTATTTTATGGATTTTAGGAGGAGATCCTGAATTAGCTAACCCATACTAAACCCACCAGAACCCTTTCAAATTATGAATGTCCATTAAGTTCCATATTTTATATAAAATGTTTTGATTGACCATGTGGTGGGATGGAAAGAGGATTTTCTTTGTTGATGATTTTATTTGGGGATCCATGGATAGTATTCATAAGGATTCATTAGTGATGGTAAGCACTTGTGTATACTGAGATAACATTAAATCATCCTAGTTATTGGAATTTTTTATAAATAACGACCATAGTTTGATGAATGATAGTATAAATTAAAATTTATACCATTGGGAATGAAGAAATGGAATATATGTTCAATGTATCTGATTGTGTAGATATAAAAAATATTGTGATTAATTTTTTTTTGATGAGACTGAGTCTTTAGGTTACAAACCTATTATCCATGATATTGTGTTTATCTATAGTGATGGTTTGATCGAACATTTTTTATTTTTAGTATTATTATTATTATTCATACATATATGATTATTATTATATATAGATATTACTTATTCCAATATTATTATTTATATTTTTACGAATAAATCTTTTTATTATGATACTTCGTTATGTAAATAGTGATAAATCATTCACCGTGTCATGGATTATGGTTCTTGAAACTTTGAACGAACCACTACTGGATTTATATTTGAATATAATTTTCCATAACATATTATAGGAATGGTTTGTCAACTCACACAGCATCATCCACATACATATAAAACTGTATGTAGTGGAATGAAATGAATGTACGTGTATATATTGATAGATGCATTAATAATAAAAAACACATGATTGAACACATAAAACATTCAACAAATAATACAACCAATATCAAAGACTCAAGATTATACTATCCAAAAATATATAACTTTATCCACTATAAAATTAATAAAACTAATGTATAAGATACCAATAACTTATAGAACAATAATTTACATATACCCCATGGTGAACAATTATGGGGTGAATACAAGACCCATTATGGAACCTTCAATAATTTACATGAATTATAAAGCACCGAGCCCAAGAAATCAAACTATACCCTTATAAATGATGTTCATATATTATTTATAATTGAAATAATGTAAGTACACAACATTTATTAAAAAATTGGAACATTTACTAGGATTTTTTCTCAAAGATTATAAATAAACTTATTACCGTTATCAGAGTTTCAAAATGGATGAAATAAAACAATAATCATTTTATGATTATGTATGCACTAACACAAAAAATGACAATTTCCATCTTAGGAAATCAAATTTACAATTGAAAAAAAAAATTAATAAAGGGTTTAGCTTTTAATATGACCATTAAGGGGTTAAAAAACATTTATAAATTGGTTTAAAAAATTTTATTCAAATAATCATATATACATAAAAAATTATTTCCAGAACACATGAATATATTTGGAAAAATACTATCTTACAATATAATTAAAATTACATATTGTTGTGAAATATTATTTAAAAGTAATATTTTTTTCTGGACTGTTCATGATGGATGGAAATCCATAATAAAAACCATAACATAATTCAATTGTTCATAACTATGACTTATGGGTTCACTGCCCATAACATCACATATTTCACATACTTTTGGAAAACATTTTCAAATCGTTCTGTGTCTCTAATTTCATACACAAAACATTTCTAAATATATACATAGTATTATATTATTTTAATGAAATGAATTTTCACATAACATGTTATAATCATTTTCTTGAGAGTTTTAAAAAACATGATTTAGACAATCCCACACTTGAAATAAACGTCTTTTTTTAATTAAAAAACAAAATGGATAATGAGGTAATGCATATTTTATTTGAAAAAAAATTTATAATTTTGTCCTCATAAAATAATCATAAAGAATAGATAATTTTGTGACGCTCATGAAATTATTAAAGAAACATTCTATATAACATTTCTTTTCTATATCGATATATATATATATAATGTTATTCTATATTAATAATTTTATCTCATATTATTACATGTTTTTATTGAGAAATAAAAAAATGTATCAATTATTTAGTATATATATATATATGTGCATAAATAACGTAATGTTGGAAATTAATAAATACACATGGATTTTTTAACACTAATATTAGCATAAAATAATTCATACAAAAAAATTGATAAATGATAAATTCACTCAATGTACATGAATTCATATATATACACATATATATATATCTATATAAATTTACATATAACAAGGTAATAAAAGACATGGAAATCTAATGAAGTATAACGATAAATCACAATCATCAAATATAAACTCAAAAATAACTTATTTATTTATGAAACATAAATCTATATTCTATGTTAAAGATATGTTTTCCCTAATCCACGTATAAATAAATAAATATATATATATATACAAAAATGATAAGTAATTCTCATTAAACAATGTTGCGGATTAGTTCATGTTTTTTCAAGACCTTGGTAAATAAAAATATAGGTTTCTAACAAAAAGAGGAAAATATTTTTGAATAACTAAAAATAACATTTTCAAAGACCGTAATTATCCACCATGTATTAAAACATGATTTGATCGAAATATTTCCTTATATATTTAATTTTAACATATAATTAAATAATAAATATAATATTAATGCAAATATATGTTGCAAAAAAATTATGTACATAAATAATAAGCTGATGACATATTTATATATTTGAAATTAAAGAATAAATCTCTAAGATGAAACATAAATCAATTAGATAGTATGATACATAGAGAAAATTAAATAGATTTGAAATTCAACAATCATAAATAATACATAATAACTTAGGTTAAAAAGTTGATTTAGATAGTCATAAGAACATAAAAAACAAGAACAGTAGGTAACTCAAATACACCATTACGTGATTTACATTGTAGGATATGAAGAAATGTAGAAAATTTTGCTGCCTACAACACACGAACATGCCAAAAATTTGGTTTTCCTTGATATAAGGCACACACATAAGGATTTTATAGCCAAATCAAATGATAGATTCAAGCTTGTAGAACAATATTGGATTTTATATGAAATATTCATATGGAAAAAAATGCACAAAACCACAACAGGAAAATAGATCCAAAAACATTGATTAACATTAACAAGATAGAGTAAATGGATTTCAATGGACTAAAACAACACAGATTGTGCATATTATAAAGGAAAATAAGAAAAAAAACCACCTAACCATAGTGGTTGGACAATGATCGATGGGAAAATCAGATGCTAAATGACAACATCAGAGTTTAGTGGATTGAAAACTATACACCTAAAAAGAAAACGAAGACCTACCACGATGATTTGATGAACCAAATACTTATTGTTGAAAAACCCCTCTGGAACCCTTGAATCTGGATGTCTATTTTTTAAAAACCCTATCCACACTCAGTACCATCCTGACTTCGGTCGGACCATCATTGGTGGCCACACCCGTTTTCCCCATGTCATCCTGACATCGCTCCAACGCTGGCCTGCTTCGACCCTAACCACTTAACTACCTCCCGATTGGTGCCTTTTTCTTAACCCCAAACCTATGGATAATTGTATCCCTCACCTCACAAACAGACCCTCATTGCCTTAAGCCCCTCCCTTGAAAACCCTAACTGCAGACACCTCCCTTACCTAGTTTCTTTCCATTTTTAATATATTAATTCTTTTTATTAATATACATATAATTTAATTAATATAAATTATAAGTATTTTATGTAATATTTTTAATATAAAAACATTTATTACATTTTAATAAAATTTTTATTAAATAGAAATCATCATATTATTTATATAATAAAAATAAATCTTATCAACAAATTTTAATTTGAAACTAACAATTATCGTATTATATATTCTTAAAGTAAAATTCCATAAAACGTAAATAATTTAAATATAATTATTCATATATCAGACAAAATCTTTAAAATTTGAATATTAAATGTTCATTTTAATGAAATAAAAGTTATATAATTTTTTTACATTATTATTACAACAAATAATACTTATAAAATAATTTAAATAGAATATATATATAATATATTTTTTCTATAAAATTATAATTTTATTAATAAAAAATATTACCTTTAAATATTTTTATTTTTTGATAAATATATCATAAAATATCATTTCATTATAATACATTTCATAAAAGTGTAATTAATTTATATATCATCTTGTATTTCAAAATTGTAAGTAAAAAAAATTTAAATTCTTTTAAATGAAACTACATGTTTTTATTAAAATTTTATTCATTTAAATTATAATTAATTAATAATTATTTTGTTGAAACTTATGGTGTTACACGAATGATATAATTATGAAAATTGAAAAATCAGGAAAAATATTTTAAAGCATTCCTAACACATATTATAATATAATCATAATAAAATCACTTCCTTATTAATGTCTAAATAGACATTCCATGAAACTAAAACCATTCACACCATTATTTTAATAATTCCCATAAGAATCACCAAACACCTAATATATAGTAATAAACCTGATGGGATTCTTTTTCAAAGATAATATATATATAAGAAAAATAAAACCCCATACTCTTTATCTATTAGACTATTGTACCATTTTCCAACATAACTATTAAACTCAATGAGGCACTCATGCTCAAGCTATAATTATGATCCGTGTTAGCCAATAAAAAGCTCATAAACCCACTTAGATAATAGTATCATCCATGTTATCCTAAAAATGTTCCTAATTTAAAAGAAAGAAATATAAATAAATTCGATTCCTAGACACAAACCATCCCATTAACATTACCACAATATCAATTAACATAAAACATGATGCATCGCTTCTACAATAATATAAAATAAATTAATAGTCATTCCAACAAGTCATAAAATATATAAAAACTTATGAATCACAATCAACAAATGATTTACAAACTAAAAAAAATGTATAATAATGAGTAAATATAATCACATATCAAAGAATATGAAAATCATTGAACATACACGATATCAAAATCCATGGATCTTATCACATAAATAAATAACTATAACAAACCACAAATTTACCAATTTATAATCCAAAAAAATATTTATATGAATCTCAACGAAAACATCCAATCACATAAACCCTTTCAACCAAAACTATTAAATTCATATCATTTCCTTCAAAATCATTCGCAAAAAAATATAATTTCCACCTAAAATTTTCATTAAAAATCAATCAAAAGTAGAAACGTATTTGAAAAAAGTATAAAATTTCCATAATTAAATCATTTTAACAATATAAGATTAACTGAATAAAAAAAATCTTCAATCTATGATGATTTTCCTAAAAAATGATTATATTAAATTCCATTAAATATAACATTAGGTGAATAATAATCCTTATATTAATTTTGAGATCCTAGGTCCTGTTATCCATTTAAAACCCCAAGAAAAAATACATCCATTAATTGAAAGATAGTGAAACCTCTATATCAAATCCTAATATTAGATAATAACATGTATAATTTAGGAATAAAAATTTCATACCATCAATCCAAAAACTAAACATTCCATGATCTAAGGTAAAATACATTGGAAGAGATGGTTTATCCAAGATATCCTAACAATCATCCAAGAGTCAAGGTACCCATGTCAATGTATGAAATTTTATAAAATAAATTATAATCAGAAAAAATATATTTATTTTTCACCATTGGATATAAATTCCTAAATCTAATACATGGATCTAATAATAATTCATGTTGACTATTCATTTTTTATTAGATTGTATTTACAATCATGAAATATATAAGAATCCATACATGCAACCATGATTTTTCCCCCTCCTTGGAAACATATTTATATTGATATAAGAAATATTCATGGCCTTATAACAATTCAATTTCTCATTAAATAAATTAAATTACTCTGAAATACTATAATTACACATAAAAATTTATTTAAACATGTCTTATAACTTAATAATACATCTAACTACATGTAAACCACACCAAAAACATATATCTATCTATCGATTCCTACTAAAAACAAACATAATACAAAAAATCATCATTAAAATAAAAAATTAAAATATTTTAAATGTATATATCTTATTAGTTATCATTAGTAGATGGAAAGAGTGACTTCCATTGTTTGATATGAAATTCTAATAATTAATAAATTAAAAATACTGAAAAAAAATTGTGTGAACATTAAAAATTAACAAACAATCCTAATTTCCATATTTCCTAAAGATGATGTAGTATTACGTACAATCATTTTATAAATTATAATGACTTCCATTAATCATATTTTCATTACAATGTGATGTATTTATGGGTTTTCCTCTAATATAAAATAATAATGAACTCATGGTATGTGTATTTTTTAAAATAATTATTTGAATATTAAG
Source organism: Viscum album (assembly GCA_963277665.1). Lineage (NCBI taxonomy): Eukaryota > Viridiplantae > Streptophyta > Magnoliopsida > Santalales > Viscaceae > Viscum > Viscum album. The sequence continues at coordinate 1,659,003,457 of OY728119.1, forward strand.
ATGATTATCTTAAAAATTTTAAGTTTTTCTAATTTTAATTTACTTATATTAAAAATGTGTACTTTCCATTAGGTGATATAGAATTGATATTATGATGAATTATTCTATGATGTAATGGTGATGAGAGAGCACTATTTTATATAGTTTTATGTTAACTCTAGGCTTGGATGTTGTTCCATAAAATTATAAAATAATTATGTAATTTGAATATTATCATAATTTATTTATACACCAGTAGTGTCCATATGTTTTTTGATTTTTAATAGGAGGTTAAAATTGAATTCGTTTTATTTTATAATATTGGATATGTTTTTTCCATGAAAATAATAGTCGGTAAATGTTTCATTAACCAAATAGTTTAACATACTATGGTTTATCTATGTAGTTTTATATCATAGAATAACAATTATCGTGATAAAATGGACTACATATCATGATAGGATATAAATTGATTATTTATAAAGGGGTAATTCTAGTGATTCAGCTATACTCCCACATGACATAACTAAATGCTATACACCTATAGTGTTCCTCCCTGTAAACTAAAGGATTTTGAGTGGGGGAATGGTTGAAAAAACATGTTGGATGATTATAAAATCTTAAAGGGATAACCATATAACATAGTAGAATAAATATTAAAATAAATCAATTTACGAAAACAATATTATGAAGATAGACACAATAGATATATTCTTACCAATAATAAATTTCAGCATCATGTTATATCAAAATGTACTACGCTAGTTATTGTAAAAGTCATATAGTATAGAAAATATCTCTTCTAGGTTGATAACATATAAATAAGGTCTAAATGTTAGAAAAAGTATGAAAACATAAAAAAACAGTGTTGAGCCTTTAACTAATCATGTATCCTATATCGAATCATGGTCACATAACCTAGAGATCCTTTGTATAAGGGACCATTACCTTATATGGGATATGGAATTTGATGTATGCTTAAGTACCCCAACATTATTATATAGAATGAGTAAAATACATAATACCATAAAAAATTACTTCTTTAAAATTCTAATATATATACACTTATGATTGATATGAAGTACTAATAATGAAAATAAATAAATAAACCTCCCCCACAAAAGTTCTCCCACCATTGAACATGTCACAATACTACCTTTTCTAGAAATAGAATGTTTTTGAATACCCACATTATAAGAACTATTATGTGTTCAATGATATAAAACTAATAATATAGTAATAATAATGAATGAAAAATAATCCATTATTGTAAAATATGGATGATGTATCAAAATATATATCTTAATAGGTGAATGATCCATGACTAGACTAATACAAAGGAAAAATGACCTATATCTTTTGAAAGAGGTATCACCAACCCCAAGTAAAAGATATACAACCAATTATCATTTGAAGTGGATGATATAACCTAAATATTAATTTTATATAGATTAATCACCACCAATAAAATACAACATGGTTGTAGAATGCATAAGTAGAATAAAATCTATGGTTTGATGATATTCCCCAAAATCGGGTCTCATTGTGAATGATGCACAACCATGAATACTTCAATATATGGATAGAGGACCACCAAGTTCACTTATAGGATTCTAGATTTTTCCCCAATATCTATTTCTTGTTTGGGTGATCACCACCAAAATATTTATCCATATATATGATACCATACTATGAATAAACCCATAAGAGGTTCATTCGCCACCTGAAAAATCCCTCGTTTATGACTTAACCCTAACATGGGCATCACAAATTGGATGAGTTTTGAAAATTTCATTATACTCATGGTGAATGATGGATTAAAACCCTATATCATGTGGATATGACACCACAACATAATATGAGTGAAATACAATGTCATTATAATCAACTCCTAGAGTAAGAGATTCGATCACCATAACAACACTGTTTAAAACAAATTATTAATTATATAAGTTAATATAAATCTTTTAGAATAATATAATATATAAATGGTTATTCTTTTAAAAAATTAAAATGACCAAATCCCTATTACCAAGGACACTCGTATATGGGATAACATGGTTTTAGGACAATCATTTGAAAGTAATACACTAATACAACCCACTCGGATCATATGGTAGATCATTAAAGATACAAACCCCTCCTGAGGCCAAATTCATTTTTTATAACTATATTTTAAAACCCATTAGTATCAAAATGAACATCTCAAAAACAATTTAGGTATTTCTCAAGTAATTATAATTCCAATGATATGTATTGTGAATAAATTTAATTATCTTTGTAGAATGTTCTACAATTTGGAAATTTTCATTTCATATGATACATGAAAATTGTGTGAATACCCATATAAAAGAAGGAGAGATATTAATTAGGACTAATCAAGTATGTATTGATGGAAACCAAAATAAAATTAAATTCAAAAAAAATTAATATTAAAAACTAAAAAAATCTTATAGTTGGTCATAACTAATGATTCATGGGAAATACAAGAGAAAAATGTAGAATATATCAATGTGGTGTGTTTGGTTTACCTGAGGAAGCCTTCTATAATAGATGAAATATGATTTGTTTCTCATATAAATGAAATTAAAACATATGATGAAAAGGAACAAAGGTAGATACCATGAGTTACTTTTTCAAAAAAATGGTGGAAAACCCACACATATTTACATTTAATGCCTCTTGAATTTATCTAAATTTAAACTAAAAAAGAAATATACTCTAGGAATACCCAATGGAATGATGATAATTTTTATAACAATATTTACTTTATAGATTCACCATTTTATCATAGCCCCACCATTCATAATAGAACACATATCAACTAGATAGAACTATAAAATCTCTTTCTAAGGATTTATAACATATTCATTCCATTCTGAATTTCCTAGTGAAACCATCCATAATAATTATATCCAATTTGTTTTTAATTTTTACATATACGTACTTCTTGATACTTTGGTAAAAACTTTCTATAGTGTATTATAGGATTATGTATTTCATTTTAGGAAGAATTGTGACCCGAAATAGCTACATATTTCATTTGATAACTAAACTATTTTTTTGAAACAATGATTAGATTAATTAAACACTATAATTTTTTAAGTGAAAAAGAGTAACTTAAATATGGTATTATGATAAATTTGAAGAGATTATGTATATTTATTTCACTTCCCATACTCATGGATTAAACTATATAATTAGTTACAAGTCCATTCAAGGGGTACCAACTACTCATGTTCATGTGTACTGATTCTATTTTTTCCAATAAAAATTTCGTGGATAGAGAAGTATCATACCATAATTTTATTATATTCAAAACATAATGTGTGGTATGAGTATAAGTTAAGTGTAACTGAATAAACTAATTAATTTATTCTATGTTCTTAGGTGAATATTCTGGTTGTTTTGAAACATGTGATCAAATTTGATATAATTCATTTAAAAAAATCAAATGAAAATGATTTTTCAAAATGAGATTAGTGATGAAGTTGGAAACACATCCATAAACTCTCAATCCCTCAAACTTTATACTTCCATCTATTCATATTATAGTAATAAAATAAATTTAAATTGGTTAATCCATCTCAATAAATAAATATAAGTGGATTTATCAAAGAAAAAATAAGGAATAATTTTGAGAAGGAAATTTACTTGCATAAATGGTTTTAATGATGACAAGTAGTGCAATGGATTGATTATAAGAAAAAATGACTCTATAAAATAATAAATTATTATAAATATTAAAAATTCAAACCCCAGTTACAAAGCAATGACTTCACTATCAAATTATAATCCACACTATATGACATAGTAGTAGTATATGTGGACAAATCACCGAAAGTCCATAGAAATGTTTCAAACCAAACCCCTTAATTGATAATTTTTTTAAATTACACTTACCTTTGTATCTTCGCATAATTATTCCAACAAGTTAACATTTAATACTCTATAAAACATTGTGTAAAATCCCCACAAATTAAATGGGGTATAAAATTTTAATTTTAATCTCTAGATACATAATAATGTAAAATTCAATGTGTCACAATATTTTCCTATCATTATTTCTATGTTAAGTACCTCACCTGATTAGAGGAGTTATGAAATTGACTAAATAACTCCTTCATATATCATTGTTATAATTATTTCCACCTAGAGAACCATTTACGAGTTTATCTTCCCTCAGTTATGTATTAAAAAATGTATTCTATAGTTTCCATGTATCGAATATAAATCTTTATAGATATTTATTAAAAGATAAATTTATATTCCCATTGTTAAATATTAGGAATGAGATCATATCTGGGTATCAAATGAATTTATTTTTCAATTATCTTGTCATAAAATAATATACCATATCATTAGACATATATACACACTATTCTCACAATGGAAACTTAATTTCATGAATAAATGATGTACAAATATACTCAAGTTATTTATAAACATTAATCTATTCATATTATAAAGAATATATTCAAAAATAATTAAAAATAATGATGATTAGGAATTATTGGGATTAAAAATCATATAACAACATGTAAAAAACACATGAACATAAAAAATAATCAAATTCCCCCACACTTGAAGAAATTATTTTTTACATGAAAACATATTTAAATAAAAAATGTAAAGGAAAATAGACATCAACCTGAGAATAAAAGTATCTAGAATGTATAAATAGAAAATTATTAATGAAAAATAGTTAATCATCGCCCAATCATTTCCCCTAGATATCTAATTATGTGTCATTATTAAAATATAATTCAAAATCATCCTCCCTACAATTTGGTTTTTCTTAAAGTATCCATTAAAATTTATTTTAGTGTTGTGATATACCTTTCTTGAATGAAATAAAAATTTCTAATTAATATTATTATTATAAATTATATCCATAATCTTTCTAAAAATCTCATATCCACTTTATAGAAATCAAACCACCCTGATCAAAATTGTTTTACAAACCTTCTAATGATTAAAATGTTGATGGTTTGTAGTCTGTAATGTGATCTTAAAAATTCATGTTGTAAAAGAATGGATCATCTCAGTCAACATAGTGTGTTATATTCTATTAAAAATAAATGAAAAAATAATATCCTCTCTAAAAAATTTTCAACTCCATATCAATCTTTCAATGCTCAATGCATAATATTTTGATCTTCACATAATAATTGATATAATGTTGTCTTCATATTTTGAACTTTTTCCCCTTTCTTCTCTGTCAAATTTACATTCCCATGGTTAAAATCTCATAGACATCTCACTCAATACATTTAAATTATTCATTACACTAATAATAATACATGTATCAGGAACATTTGTTTACTTAGAGTTGTCATAAATAAGTCAATTATATAATATAGTATTATTATTTCTTCTTCGGGAAATATTAATGGAATTAAAAATGTAGAGTGAAAATAAACATAGAATAAAACCTTTGTTTTACACTTAAAACCTCATGTCCCACCCTATATAAAATTAATGGAAATTTCTTTCACATATCACCACTCACCCTCATGACGATCAAAAAAATACTCAGGATATCAGCCAAAAATATGTATGTTAAATATATAATTTAGCTTTTACATTAGTTCATGTCATTGAAATTCGAAATTATTATGTGATTAAAAGAGGGTCAAATCATTGGTTAGTCATTAGGTAAATTGTAAAAATCAAATTACCTCAATCATATCATTGTGTTTTGGAAAATATTCATGATTTTATGAGATAAAAATTATAGTTTCTTGTAGATATATTTCTCATGTTCTATCAAGAAATATGTTATTTGAAATAAAAAGAAAAAATATCCTAGAATACATGGTAGAAATTTAATTTCAACATGTTATAAAATAACTAACGGAATCAAGGAAAAATAATGAGTTAGTGAATAGTAAATTATGGAAATTATAATTCATGAAAAATATCAATTTGGAAATCATTATTGATATCAACCAAAAATTAAATAAGAAATTTATTTCTAATAAATTAATCCAGTTAAATTTACTTATATTTCCATGGTTGATCGTAATTTATTAATTAAAAAGAATGTACTGAATGAAAAATTCTAGATAAAATATTGATTAAATTAAATAATTCATATTTTTTCAATATTATTTTCCCCACATGTATTATAAAATAGAATCCCCACCATATGAAAGGAATGTGATAATTAAAAAATAGAATGTTCAATGAAATTATCAACAAAATATTACAATGTATAAGATATAATAGAGAAACATCCATGACTAAAATTGTCCCAATTGATAAATTATGTTCATTTAAGATATAAAATGAATGTGTATCATGGATGTATGGGCTAGTGCCACAAATCTAAATTCCACTCTTCAAATATGTTAGTCCAGAGATGGTAAAAAATTATATATAAATAGGTTCCTTGAAACAGTAATCATATATTATAACATAAAATTTTAGTAATGATATATATTTGGGTTAAAATAAAATAAAAATATTTAATAGACATGAAAAAATGTTTTGTAATAAATATTAAATCCATAAAAAAACAAGATATAGTGGTGGAAAAATTCTAAGGATCTATTCCCATATCACTTAATAAATTAATATGACCATATTCTTAATTAGTATATCAAATATTATTAGTTTCAATGACCTGTTCAATAATTCCTTTCTTTGTTATTCCAGATTATAAGGTCTCCACCAACAATTGTGAATGAGTGTGCTCTTTTACGTCAACAATGATGGATTCTATGATTGGTGGGGGTAACTTTCGGGATAATTATTCTGTCTTTTTTACTTTTAATACTATACCTCACCTTAAATAAAAAATAATCTATAACATGTGTGATTAAATTAACTAATGTAACCTCTTATAAATTGATAATGGAGAGGACCTTTAAATTTTAATATAACTCCTTGTCCAACAATTATCAAGAATCTCGATTATTGAGGTAATCCAGGATCTCAAGAAGATTCTCATTAAAATTATAACGATTCATAAAGACTTGAGTGAAGGTGTAGGATGCCATAGAAGGCGATTATCTAGCTAAATTCATAAGGCAATCCGTATGTAGTGTTTAGTAATATTACATTACATGTAGTTTAAAAAAATATTTCCATAGGGACAGAAATAGATCTCAATTAGTCTCAATAATAAAAATAATATATTCCCTTAAATAAGTATTCCACAAGTCCTATGTTGAATATGGTGGATACTTTTATGTTTTTGTGGTAGTTTACCTTACTATATGTGATACTGGAAATGTTCTTCAGTATTTGAACACATAAGAGTGTCTCATTATTGTGTCGTTATTATTTGAATAACAAATACAACCAAATTCCCACACATACATTTTATAGTCATACATCAAGAGCCCCAAATTAGAAAGAAAATATAAATAGATATATTCTAGGATCCCCATGGGAAATATGGTTAAATTAGTATCATGCACCTTTTAGAGTTTTGCTATGGTAGTGATTGAAGGTTTCGGGCATAGCGGAAGCACGTGGGTGGATGTGCCCACATGGCTTTCTGTCATTAACAATGATCAATCCGGGATCAATACGATGATAAATGCCAGTCTCCACGGATCGAATCACAGAAATGGAAAATGAAAGGAAAAGTCCTGGAACAAAAAAGTATGATCGTTACGGGTTGATTATAATTAGTTTAATCAATTTAAAATAAATACCTTTTGGGTGTCCTTTCTTCGTTTATGTTCTTGATCTCGTTCCAGTGTGATTTGTCTTTGCGTCACAGAATCCAAGTGTAGACTTCCACTAGTGGTGATCCACACGTGTACCTCGTATCTCGGGACGTCGCCAAAGGAGTCTCTGAGTGATAGCATGTAGAAACCTTTTCTTGCGTTGTCCGCCTTAGATAGTCTTGATCTAATGGAAGAGGATATCTCTTGGTCTTGAGAGCATTCTTGGAGGAAGAGTTCATTTCGGCCTTGAACGAATTGTCCAGAGTTGTTGGGCACAACGATTCTCTTCTGTGTCGGAAAAGAGTTGGGGTTTTGAGGATATTTATAATCAGGTTTGAGGTTGTAGAGTTATGACAATAAATAAACATGTTACATGTTTTATTTATTTCATTGACTCTCATTTAAAACCCCCATGTCAAATAATTAATTCCTTGACATGCGCCCCTGCTGATTATAATAAATATCATTTAAAACAATATTATATCCTCAAAATCCCGACTGAAAAAACTACATGGTGTGTATTAACAAATACATGGTGTGTACTTGTTTCTCATTGAAAACTACACGGCGTGTACATTCAATGTACACAGCGTGTATGTCTTATTTTTATTTATTAATTTCCTTTCCATAAATAAAACTACACGGTGTGTACATTTAATAATACATGGCGTGTACTTGTTTTCAAAATAAAACTACATGGCGTGTAATCATTGATACACAGCGTGTACTTGTTTTATTTTATTCTTCCTCGAATCATTAAAAGGATTTAGGCTTCCTTGAATAATTATTAAACCACATACAGGAAGAATCATTATTCTACTTGAGATACTATAATACAGTTAGTGTGTGACCCTCTAGGCCTCTTTCTCGTTGGCATTAGGCGAGTTTTCCTAAAGTCCATGATTACTATCTAGCAACGAGTAAAGGAACCCAAGAGAAAAAATTTGATGCCACATTGACATATCACCTCATACGAATGCTTACTGCGTAATTTAATCCATTTGTCTCGATATCTCATCAAGAAGGTTTCATGGTAGTGTCATTAACCTATATGCTTGATCCGTCATTCTTTGACTACCTGAAATAAACTCGTTGTTCACACCATGGCCATGGAATTTAATGCGACAGTTCTATTTCAATAAAAGGGATGAGATATCAACTTCCATAAATGGAAGGGACAAATCCTTCCTCGACTTATCCATTAACACCATGTCACTTATGACGCACCCAACGTACCCTACTTCCCGCCAACTATCTGTGTGATGGTTTTCATCAGTAAATCTAAGTGTGTGAGTCATGACATGAGTTAATGATAATCTTACAGTCTATGTAGCATTACACATGCTTGTAGATAGTAATATCTGATTACACCAAGACATGCGGAATTACTACTGGCGGGTCTGTTCTCATAATCTCCCATCATGGAGACTACCACATGTGAACTCCATGAGAGAGAGTCTCATATTCTTAGGAGTTCTATCACATGACGGTCTGTATACAATGTGTCATATCATAGTATGTCATCCAACTGCAAAACATTATTTAAGAATATTGTTATAGAATATCAAGGTTCTCATCATAGAGGGGATCTTCCATGACCTTATTAATGAAACAAATATCCAAGGACATTATTATATTATAGTCATGCAGAACAATGAGCAATATATAAGAAGTGAACATTCATGTAATCAATGTACAAAACAGTTGGTTATCAGGACACCAACCCTTACAAACTCCCACTTAGACTAGAGCCAACTGCCTACGACTTTTAGTCCATTAGACCTCACATGTTGATCATGTTTCTACTGAGTCAAGGCTTTAGTCAAGGGGTCCTCCATGTTGTCTTCCATGGAAATACTGCTCACTGCAACTTCACTTCTTTGAGAAAAATCCCTCAAGAGATGATACTTCCGAAGTATGTGCTTTTTCCGCTGATGTGACCTTGGCTGTTTTTCAAGTGCCACAACTACATTATTATCACAATAGAGTGTGATTGGATCTTTACTGCTCATTACAACATCCAGATCATGGATGAATCTTCGTATCCATACTGCTTCTTTAGTTTCCTCCGAAGCTGTGATATACCCGGACACTGCTGTAGAATCTACCACCACACTTTTCTTTGAGCTCTTCCAGCTCACTGCACCTCCATTCAAACTGATGATATATCCAGTCTGTGACTTCATGTCATCTTGATCTGTCTGGAAACTAGCATCTACATGTCTTCTGATGACTAGTTCCTCATCTCCTCCATAAACCCGGAACATATCGTTAGTACACCTCAGATACTTAAGGATAGTCTTGACTGCCATCCAATGGCAGTGTCCTAGATCAGCTTGATATCTACCTACCACACTTAATGTGTATCCAATATCTAGCCTCGTACATAGCATGGAATACATAACAAACCCAATGACGGATGCGTAAGGGATCCTTTCCATTCTATTTCTTTACTCATGTGTCTGAGGACACCTTTTCATGGAAAGATGAATGCCATGTGACACTGGAAACAATCCCCTCTTGGATTTTCCCATACTGAATTTCTTCAGTTTCTTGTCAATGTATGTACTTTGACTCAGGCCCAGCATTCTCTTGGATCTATCACGATGGATCTTGATCCCAAGAATATATGCTGCCTCTCCCATGTATTTCATGGAGAAGCATTTATGCAATCATTCCTTAACTGACTATAAGACTGGTACTTCATTTCCAATTAGAAATATGTCATCAACATATACTATTAGTAAAATGACTGCACTTCCACTAAAAATTTTGTAGACACAAGGCTCACGTTAGTTCTTAACAATGCCAAATTTTGTTAGAGCTTCATCAAAACGAATGTTCCATGACCTTGATGCATGCTTTAATCCATAAATGGATTTCTACAACGTGAAGACCTTGTTAGCTTCCATTGGAGTCACAAACCCTTCAGGTTGTGTCATATAGACATCTTCCTTGAGGATCCTATTAAGGAAATCTGTTTTGACATCCATTTTCCAAATTTCATAGTCATGGTAAGAAACAATGGCCAGTAGGATTCTTATGGATTTCAGCATCGCAACCGGTGAAAAGGCTTCATCCTAGTCAATTCCTTGATGCTGTCTAAAACCATTTGCAACCAGTCGTGCCTTGTAGGTTCTGACATGCCCCTCCATGTCCAGTTTCTTCTTGAATACCCATTTATTACAAATAGGGTTTACATAAACTGGAGGATCTACCAAAATCCATACTTGGTTTTAGTACGTGGAATCCATTTCAGAATTCATGGCTTCTTTCCACTTGGAAACATTTGTTCCTTCAACTGCTTCCTTGTAGGTAAGAGGATCATCATTGTCAACCAATAACGTGTCACCATCCTCGATAACAAGAAAACCATATCGTTCTAGTTCTCTCACCTCTCTCATGATCCTACGCAGTTCATGTGTCTCTCGAACAGACTGATCTTCCACAGGGCTTTGTGGAATCTTTTCTTGTACCAACTCATGTGTATCTTGATCCTCGACTTCATCGAAGTCTATATCGCTCCCATTATCTCGTTTGGAAATGTTCTCCCTCTCAAGGAATATGGAATGCCTTGCCACTGTAAACTTTTTTCTGGGGGGTTTTATAGGTAATATCCTATTGTTTCCTTGGGATATCCTATAATTATACACTTTGTGCCTCAGGTTTCAAGTGTGTTACCTGAAGAGGCCATAACAAATGCTTCGCTACCCCACACATGTAAATTCGATAACATGTCTTTGCGTCCACTCCATAACTCGTATGGAATACCATTTATCGATTTAGTTGCTACATGGTTTAGTATGTGTGCTATTGGTTGTAATACATATCACCAAAAGGATAATGGAAGACTCGCATGAGTCATCATTTATCTCACCATGTCCAACAGGGTGTGTTTACTCCATTTTCTTACACCATTCCACTATGGCGTGTAAGGATAAGTGTGTTGAGATAGAATCCAAAACTCCCGTAATAAATCAATGAAGTCCTGATTAAAATATTGTCCTCCTCTGTCTGAGCAGAGTTTCATAATCATCTTACCGTGATGGTTCTCAAATTTATTCATGTATTCTATTAAGAGATCAAAAGAATCTGGCTTATACCTCATTAAGTAGATATATCCATATCTACTAAAATCATCAGTAAAAGTTGTGAAGTATGAGAACCCACCCCTTACCTCAACTTGAAATGGCCCACACACATATGTGTGAACTCATTATAGAAGCTCTATAGCTCTTTCACCATTCCCACTAAATGGTGCATTGGTCCTTTTGACTTGTAGACACACATGACATACACCAAGTGGTTTTAGTTTGATAGAATCTAAATACCCATCTTGATGTAATTTTGTCAAACGTTTCTCACTGACATGACCAAGCCGGTGATGCCAATGTTGGGTGTGGTATTAGTCATGTGAAATTACTTTGTCATTGATTTCCATTACATTGTTTGTGTAGTCTAACACATAATGGCCGTTATATAAATGTGCCCTACCAAAACAAATGATATCCTTATAAAAGTAGCAACATCCACTTCCAAACATGAAGACGAATCCATGAGTATCTAATTTGGATACTAAAATAATTTTTTTAGTAACAGAAGGCACATAATAACAACCCTTTAACACCAAGATCATCCTAGTATGCAATGTGACGTGGTAGTCTCCGACAGCTACAGCAGCGAGTCTGGCATCGTTGGGTGCTCGTAGATCCACCCCACTATGTTAAATCTTTTTGAATTTACTTGGTTCCTGTATTTGGATATATATGTAAGCACCACAAGCAGTATCTAATTCACAATTAGTAGAAACAGATAGATTGCATTCGATAACAAACGCACTTGAAGCTTCCCATTGCTTCCTTGTATGGGTGTAGTTTTCCTTCCAGTGGCCCTTCTTGCCACGTGCGATACAAATAGCATCATGTTCCTTTGCCCCCCCTTTGATCGTCCTTTTCTTGGAAATCCTTGATGAAGCATTGGGCTTAAATCTCTTTGCCTTCCCTTTCCTTTTATTCACCATAAGGACAGAAGGCTTTTCACGCTTCATGTCATTATCTACTTGGCGAATAAATATAATAAGATCATATAGAGGCTTCTCAATGTTGTTCATGTTGAAATTAACAACAAAGTTCGAGAAGCTCTGGGGGAGTGATGCAAGAATGAGATCGGTGCCCAATTCTTTAGGGAGATTAAACCCTAGAACCTCTAAGCACTCAATATAGCCAATGAGCTTGACTACATGGGGCCCAGCTGGGGCACCCTCTCCATGCTTGTTCTGAAATATAGCATTGAAGATCTCAAAATTTTCTGGTCTTTCTCTCTCCTGGAATAGACCACATAGGTGCTCGAGTATGCTATAGAAATCCATGTCTTCATGAGACATCATGAGCTCACTAGACATTGATGATAGCATCAAACATTGAACGTCAAGTGCATCGTTCAAATGTTGATCACAGACTAGGAAATCTTCATCACTCACCCCTAGGGCAGGAGAATCAGGACGTGAGGACTCCAACACATAAAACTTTCGTTCATGGTGTAGGATAACCCGAAGGCACCTAAACCATTCCTGAAAGTTATTTCTTGTGAGGATATTGTCTTTATCCATAATTGATCGTAGGGAAAATATGGTTGACGAGTTTGTCAATTCGATTCTATAAATTAAAAGAGAAGATTTATCAGTACATTCTTGATTACATTTTATGAAAAATAATAAATGAATTTATTAATTCTCCAACTATTTTATCAAGTCCCAATGGGCCTCACCATTGAACTCATAATGTCCAGTTGCTTTGATATTCTAGTGGAAAGGATCCATATTCCCCTTCACGTAACCCCAACAAGGGTTGGTCAAGCTATATGAAGGTATTTAGGTATGCAGTTCTTTGCCAACTGTGAGCTTACAGTTCCTTGATCTGTTAAGTGGACTCCCCAATCCTGAAATCCTGACTTGTATTTCCTCAAATATTGCCTCAAATACTACATCAAGTCTAGAAAGGGATACTCCTCTTGATTTAATATGGTTAAGTCAACCCGAACCCTTTCATAAGGGTTTCCTTTATAAAAGTAAGTGTCCCAAAAAGGGTTGGTCAAACACATAGTTTTATTGAGTCTTTCCCTCAATCATGTAACAGAAGGCTTGGTCTGACTTAATATTGTATTTGAGGGATTTTATTCATTATGCATATTTTTGCATTATCACATGCTTGTTAATATTAAGTGATGCTTTATTAAGTGATTAACCATGTTCTGATAATGTTTACACATAGTCCGGTATTAATTTATTCCATCTTTGCATGCTTGTTCATTTTATTAACTATGTGATCACGACAAAACATACTTAATAAATAAACCATGCAATTTAGACAGAAATAAAATAATATGGCATGATCATGAGTTTTTATTAGTTAGCTTATCTAGTGGTTTTGATAAGCTAACCCTGACCTAGGGAAAACACCTTGAACCTGATGGTTCGTGTTTTGCAGCTCCCACCTATCCACCTTTGTATCATCTTGCGTCGGTTTTTCCTTGGCTTCAGGATTTGAACCGTCTCCTCTGGCTTGGGATATCCTCCAATACATGGGTTTATATTAAAGAAACCATGGGCACGCATGCCGTACATTTTATTGGAAGAAGGCTGGCAGGACAACAAATTTAAATTAATTAAATTTAAATGAAACCATTAACATTCAAAGGGCATTTGGTTTAGATCATGATCATCCATAGCATGCAACGACATTCATGAATATTTAGAAATCAAATTATTTAATCATTATTTCATTTAAGATAAGTCACGCTCAAATTCAATTAATTATGATCTTATAAATAATCAATTATTTATCTTAAATTCCTTTCTGAATTTCCTTGAGAGTCTTCTCACCCATATTCCTTGTACATGACTTTTTACTTTTGGAGGGACCTTGGTGAATTTTCTGGAAAGTACACGACATGTAGTTTATATTTACATGGAGTGTATTTATTTTCACCTTTTATCCAAAGTATATGCCGAAGGATTTGGCGTGTTTTCTAGTATATTGGAAATTTTAGAGTACATGGTGTGTAGATAAATCATACACCGCGTGTACTTCCTTGTTATGCACTTACCGGTCTGGTGATCCCATGTACACGGTACGAGGATTATCCTTGTACACGGTTTCACATGGGCCGGAATGGACTACTCAGCTTGTTTCTCCAACATACATGTTGTGTATTCTAGTTTCCATGTGTCGTTCAATTCTGGTAAACATAGTGTGATTAATACTTAGGCATGTTCAATTCCCACAGCGTGGTTTTGCGGACCAGTGCCGGTTCATTGAACCAAAGTGCACAACATGTAGTTTTAATTACAAGCCGTGCAATCCCGTGTTGTACTCATAGAAAGAGCGGATCCTCTGGATGACTTCCTCATTTTTATTTTAATCAAAATTAAAATTAAAAGGACATTTCTGTGATGTGAATCGAGAAATGAAGGAGGAAGAACAGATCTCATTTATTCAGATTTATGGAACGATTTATTTCGAATTGAATCAAATATAAATGTGTAAATTATCAACGAAAATTAAATAACTATAATAAATGTTTTAACCTCACTATGATACCATTTGAAGGTTACGAGCACAGCGGAAGAAGGAGGTTGGATGTGCCCACTTGTATTTTTTTCATTAACAATGATCAATCCGGGATTAATACGATGGTAAACGCCAGTCTCCACAGATCAAACCACAAAAATGGGCAAAGAAAAGAAACGTCCCAGAACCATAAAGTAGGATCATTACAGGTTGATTATAATTAATTTAATAAATTTGAAAGAAACAACTTTTGGGTGTTCTTTATTCATTGGTGATCTTGATCACGTTTCGGTGTGATTCGTCATTGCGTCGCAGAAGCCAAGGGTGGACTTCCTCTAGCGGTGATCCACACATATACATCGTATCTCAGGACGTCACCAAAGGAGTCTCCGAGTGCTAGCATGGAGAAACCTTTGCTTGGGTTGTCTGCCTAAGATTGTCTTGATCTGATGGAAGAGGATCTCTCTCAGTCTTGAGAGCGTTTTTGGAGGAAGATGTTCTTTCGGCCTTGAAATAATTCTCTAGAGTTGTTGTACACAATGATTCTCTAGTGTGTTGGAAAAGAGTTGGGGTTGTGAGGATATTTATAATCAGGTTTGAGGTTGTAGAGTTATGACAACAAGTAAACATGTTACACATTTTATTTATTTCATTGACTCTTATTTATAACCCCCATGTCGAATAATTAATTTCTTGACATGAGACCACACTGATTATAATAAATATTATTTAAAACAATATTATATCCTCAAAATCCCGACTGGGAAAACAACACGACGTGTATTAATAAATACACAGCGTGTAATTGTTTTTCATGGAAAACTAAACAGCATGTACATTCAATGTACACGACATGTATATCTTGTTTTCATTTATTCATTTCCTTTCTATGAAGAAAACTACACGGCGTGTACATTTAATAATACACGATGTGTACTTGTTTTCAAAATAAAACCACACAGTGTGTAATCATTAATAAACGGCTTGTACTTGTTTTATTTTATTCTTTCTCCAATCATTAAAACGAAATAGGATTTCTTGATTAATTATTAAACCACGTACGGGATAATCATTATTCTACTTGAGATACTTGAATACACTTAGTCTATGAACCTCTAGGCCTCTTTCTCATTGGCATTATGCGAGCTTGCCTGAAATCCAAGATTACTGTCTAGAAACGGGTCAAGGAACCTAAGAGAATGAAGTTGATTCCACATTGACATATCACCTCATACGAATTCTTACTTCCTAATTTAATCCCTTTGTCTCGTTATATCATCAAGCAGGTTTCATGGCAGTGTCATAAACCTATATTCTTGATCTGTTGTTCTTTGACTACCTGAAATAAACTCATCGTTCCCACCATTGACATGGAATTTAATGCAACAGTTCTATTTCAATCAAAAGGGCGAGATATCAACTTCCATAAATGGAAGGGACAAATCCTTCGTTGACTTATCCATTAACAACATGTCACTCATGACGCACCCAACATACCCTACATCCCGCCAACAATCTGCGTGATGGTTTTCATTGGTAAATCTAAGTGCGTGAGTCCTGACATGAGTTAATAACAATCTTCCAGTCTAAGGACAATTACACATGGTCACAGATAGTAATATCCATTGACACCAAGACATGCAAAATTGCTACTGGTGGGTCTGTTCTCCAATTCTACAATCATGGAGATTACCAAGTGCGAACTCCATGAGAGATAGTCTCGTCTTATTACGAGTACTCGCACATGATGGTCTATATACTATGTGTCTTATTATAGTATGTCATCCAACCACATAACTTTATTTAAGAATATTGTTATAGCATTTTAAGGATCTCATCATAGCGGGTAAATTCCATGACCTTATTAATACAACAAATATTCCATGACATTATTATATTATAGTCATCAAGAACAATGAACAATATATAATAAGTGAACTTTCATGTAATCAAAGAACAAAATAGTTGGTTCTTAGGACACCCACCCTTATAGTGATAATGTTTCACCCATTTATCATCCATGGACATCACATCCCCCACTAATTGGATGAAACACTTTCATCCCATTTTGATAACCATCAGTATTTAGGAAATAATGAAATGCATGATCACCAAAAATGATGTCACTTCCCCCTTTGTCTCATCTCTTTCCACCCAATAATGTGAAATTTAATAATTATTAATTCATGGAAGGATTTTCTAAAACTAGAATATCACAATCATCATGAGGAAATGTTTGTTGTGTGGGTCATCAATAATCCTAATACATCACTGATTAGTCATCAATTTGTTCAAATATCTTAGAAGATTCTTCTTTTTTGGGTTCTGAATAAAATATGGACAATATCTGATAAACCCACCAATATAACCTACTAAACTAGTGCCAAAATCATCATTAGCATTTTATGAAGAGTTTTCCCAATCCAATGAGCTAAATATTAGTTCCTAGGAATAAAAAATAGTTTGGATAGAGTTATTTAACCCCATTATTTACCAAAAAAATAAAATAGTGGATACGAACCCAAAAATATTCAGTATTCCAATACCATCATCAAGGGTAATGTATTGAAAAACAGACAAGATTACATAGAAATCACAACCTCAACGATAACATCATTAAAATATCTCTTTAAAAAAAAATACCCAATAATATTCTTGTAACCACTAACATGCATGGTCCCTCTATCAAGAACACCCACCGCCTCTGAGAGGTTCTTCCCATTTTCCAATACCTAGAAAAATAATTTCTAAAAACATCTCATGGGAACGTTATAGTGTTGGAAACATTAACCCACTAGGATCTAAACATTCATTAAATAAGAAAACCATATCAAATATACCAAATTTGATATATTTAAAGAAAACATGGCATGATAATATTTTCACAATTCATTGTAAATAATTCATTATAAATCCATTCAATAGAAACTATAAATCATGTATGTAATTACATTTCTATCAAAACCACATGAATAAGAATTTCATAAAATAGGGATGAATATATCATTTTATAAACATTGAAATGTATGATTAAATTTTCAACTATAGTTCCACATTAAAAATCCTCAGGGTTACTTCAACCAACACTCAAGGATCATAACACAAATTTGTGAAAAATAGATTCATGTTTAGACACATACTTTAATATTTGGCATTGGGAAAATAGGATTCCAAGCTAATAAATGAAATCCCTACAGTCATTATGTTTTGTATGGTTATCATTGTCAATATTTGGTTGGGTATTGATAAAAAATTCCCAGTGTTCTTATCTTGACCACTCACCGAAATATCCAAGATATCATATTCTTCATGGAAGTAAATTACACCAGGGGATATCAATATTATCAAATAATTTAAATCAATAAATTCAAGCATCCTAGAAATTATATTTGAAACATTCCATTTAATTTAAAAACAAATATCAATGATTTCCAATGAAACTAATTCCCTTTAAAATAGGTAATTTAAATTTAAATATTAAAAATACATTATGCGTTCATTTCCTAAGAATCATCACCAATCATTCATCAAATAAATAATATCAATTAGAAACTATTTTTTAAAAAAATACTTCATTTGAAAAACCATTGAGATAGAGGATCAACACAAACCTTGAAATTCTGAAAACATTTATCAGGGATGCCAATTTATATTTCTAATAAAAATTAGATATCTATTTTATATCACGTAATTAAAATAGATTCAATTAATATGGGGTTATTTAAAAACAACATACCATGTGAATTACATTTTCGAACAATAAATAAGGGTACAAAAAACTTCAAGAATTAAGGATACAAAAATTGAAAGTGGAAGTCCATGAAAAATGGTAAAGTAAAAATAATATGTAATTCCATTTTACTAATCCTCTATAATGAATAAATTGATCTAGAATGAGAGGAAATAAATCACCTTTTACAATATATGGAACCTCCATTACCCCTTGTAAGAACACATTAAATATATAATGTGATCCAAAAGAATGAGAATGATTTTTTTAATTAAGGGAAAATTAGTCAATATGTGAATTAAAAATTTCCACTATGATCACACATGGTCGGAGTAATTATTGTAGATGTTTAAGTGGCTATTCAACCATTTTAAATTTTGAAACCCCTTCACTATGCCATCATATATGCATTGGTATACAATTCTATGCTATTTTTTTCCTGACCATGGCCTCTACCATGATCTAGAGGAGCTTAAAAGGATGTGTTGGATAAGTAAATCAAATATATTCCATTCCTCAGACCACAATAAGTGATGAATGTTTTTTCACACCCCATTATATATTTTATACACTAAGGTAAAAAAAAATTGTCCAATTTGTAGTCTGTCCAGTTTTTCATGGTAAAGGAATTAAAAACACTTTTATTCCACAAATAACCCCCAAATAATATAAAACCGAGTTTAACCCAAATAGTTATCAAATGATCTCATTGTAAACTAAAGGATTGGATGTTTAAATTATCCCCCACCATAAATTATTTCTTCCCACAAATAGATTTATCACGTCGACAAGTCCACAAATAGGATAGGCCACTACTCTCTCATCGACCCTTAAAAATACTATATATCATGAGCATATTATATGTGTTTACATATTAGAATAAAAATTAATATACATACCATTAATAACCATAAATTGAGAATCAATGAAACAAATTGGTTTCTCTATCATGGTTGTATTAGTTTCCACATTGAGGTACTCCCGATCCAAAATACGATAATGGTCAGAATGATATTTCATAAGCTTTGATATTTGATACACATTATGGGTAAACTTCATCTAAGGTGGAAGATCAACAATATTATTTCACCTTCCTGATCCACTAAATGACCTCAAATGATCCCATGATCCTTTGTTCCAACTTCCCATGTTTTCCAAGCCTTCAGTGACTTCGAGGAGGTGGGATATTAAAGAACCTCCAGATATATGTTAATAATTCCATTGGATGTTAATGATGATAAATATAATATTAAAAATGGGTCTAATCCATTAATAATATTTTTAAAATTATTTAGATATTCTTCATCATCACCTAGACCAAACTAGAAGACACCAGGAAAGCATCCCTAATCTTAAACCTGCAAAATTGCTATTAACATGGTTGGACCTACAAGGCCTCATAGTGTATCATTTTAACTAGGTAATTGTTGGTATTATTTTAGGTATAATGAACATGAACCATGTATCTCAATGATATATCCATAATTTATTACATTACCATAATATATGTGGAATTTCATCCTTAGGCACAGAATAGATTCGTAGTTTTGGTAAACAAGATACATAAACAAGTTAATAATTATTTTTTAAAGCGAATTATGAAATATTTTTTTGATAAAAAAATTATTTCCCTTATATTATGCTTTCATATTAAACATATTACCCTTCATGGATTTATAGGAAATAAAATAAAATAAGGGTGAGTTCAAATACTCAATACGGGTTAAGTAGATTGGAAGATATCATTAATAAATAAGAATCTTCAACATCTAAAGTTAAATAAATGAAAAAGAATTCTATTTTTAAAAAAAAATCATGATAATATTTGTCCTAATCAATATGGTAAGTTAAATAATTGAAAACAAAATCCATTTAATCAATAAAATGAGAATTAAATACATCTAGAGATAATATCATTGTGAAAATTTGATGGATAACAATAACTAAATTGTTAATGAAGGAAATTACTAAGTATTTGATGTCATGTTTCCTAGAAACATGATAAAATTAACATAAATAACATTCAGAAGATGGTTTAAAACTAATTTGTGAAATCCAATTTTGATTATACAAATATATCTCAACTCTCAAGGCTTTTCACAATATAGTTTTAAACTACTAGTTACAAATGCATATGATCTTCCCAAATAATTTTATCCCATGAGACTACCTATGAATATAGG
This sequence comes from Viscum album, assembly GCA_963277665.1. Lineage (NCBI taxonomy): Eukaryota > Viridiplantae > Streptophyta > Magnoliopsida > Santalales > Viscaceae > Viscum > Viscum album. Next base: position 1,659,024,599 of record OY728119.1, read on the forward strand.
GGAATTATATATTTTTTTCCGTCTCATGTATCCCATTTCTGAATAATTCATTTTATATTGAATAATGTATTTAATTCGTAAAAAATGTTCCTTATTATTAAATATCAATATTTATTAAATTATATGAATTTTCCAATATTTTACCTATAAGATAAATAAAACAAAAAGTAAACACTATATGTATAAATGGAATGTGTTTTTAGAAATTTTTACATCATCAATATAAGAATATGATAAAAAAATCTAGTGAATAATTAAAATGATCATTGAAATGTGATTGTTTCAATAAATTTTTATTAATTAGAAAAATGAATTATGAAAGTGAATTTCAATACTTTTCTTGTTCAAAATATCAATAAAACATTTATTTAAATAATAAATATGGTATCAAAACAATATATACCCACTGGATAAGGAATAAATGGTTATTATCATTGATAAATATAAATACCACAATAAGATCTTTTAAAATATTATTGATAAAAATATTCTTTTCATTTTGACAATGTATTTTTAAAACTAAAAACATTTTAGAAATAATTTTATCTCAAAATAAATATTAAAAATTAAAAATTTACGTCATATTTTGAAAAAAAAATTATATCCAAATATCCTTGTAATCTTGTAACGGATGATTCCAATAAATGACTGTGGAAAATTGTATACATTCTATCAAAGTTAAAAATAATTCATTTACATTATAAATTTTTAAGAAAAGATACTTGTTTAGAAAATGAAAAAGATATTTCATTTAAAAAAAATAAGGTAAAAATGGGAAATATGTTCTTTAATAAATCATTTTAAATGTTTAAAAAATTTAAACTATTTTTGAAAACAAGGTTTTAGATGAAAATGGATTTCTGACAAAAGAGATAAATGAAATGAGATTCTATCAAATACATTTTCTCAATTAATTTATGTACCAAATAGTGTAAAATGGTAATATAACCTAAAAATATCATTAATAAGCAGAGGAAACTAAAATAAAATAGTTTTATAAGGAAATGCTATAATACTTTCTTTAAACTAATATTCATGAATAGATAATCATGATTATAATGAGATTGTAAAATAAATTATTATAATGATCAGAAAGATCAAATGAGAATTAATAAAGGAATAAATTATTTGTTTCAAATATAAATGGACAAAAAATTTATATAAAAAATAAGGTAACCAAATTTAATTATACACATAATCAATGAATTACATAATCAATGAAGCATAAGTTTAACCTAAGAAACCGAAAATGTGCTAAGAAATTCCTTACCTCATGCATCCTTTTGGTTATACATGATTTGACATTATTTATAGTGGTTTTATGATGTTATTATATTATTAAAGACACATTCTAATATTGATAATATCATATATGATAATTTTATAACATATTATCACTCTTTCATTAATAATATTTCATTATTTACGTTTTTTAGGTTTCAATAAACTTGTTTTATAATGTATGTTTTTCATAAAATATATTGATCTTGCACATATAATGTTGATATTTCATATCAAAAAAAATAATCATGACATAATTATCATTATTTCTAATAATTTTTACTTTTAAAATCATACATTAATTAGGGTCACAAAAAACTATGTTTGTTACTATTATGGAGATGGTAGGTCGTATGTATGCATGAGTAAAACATCTATTTTCAATGATAATTATAGAAAGGTGGTAAGAAATATTTTACCTATATATAATGACAATAATATCACATAAAAATAATTATTTATATAAATAAACTTATATATTCCATAAATTTGGTGTGGTGATAAAAAGGAAGTCGTATAAGTTTGTGAATGTAGGTGTCCACACGTACACGAACAACAATATCAACTTTAATTTTGTGAATTTTAACTAAATTATGATATATATTATCTTTAAAAATTATAAATATTCCATAATTATCATAATTATTTCATTTATTACACATATAACCATTAAAATTACTCGTATCACCTTCCATGTAACACATATAGAAAGATGAATCACATCACATCATGAGGAGATAGTCAGTTGTACCCAAAAGAAATGATATCATATCTCCAATGAAATACAATGAAAGGGGTATATGTAAAATAATTACTCCAGAGGAATAAATTTCATATAAAAATAATATATATAAATTAAATCCAAAATCATACCCAACATTGAGATTTTTAATGGAAAATGAACAACATCGGTTTGCGAGGTTGTATTTTGTCACACAGATGAACAATAATTTCATAAAAAAATTTATGGAAATATATGTTATTGGAGATTATGGAATTATTATATAAAAATCACATTATATTTAAGAGATTTATTCTATTATATCAACATGGGTAAATAATAATTGAATGAGGTTGGGGAAAAATAATATAAAAATCCTCATTGAAGAACATTATATCTTCATCATATATACTCATTGGGGTTGCACAAAAAACATACTAGGTTAGTTTTTTCCAAAGTAATGGTTTATTGGATGATTAAAGAGAATTTTGAAAGTGATTTTGTAATGTTTTGGTGAAGACTAATGGAATTAGATGTGTGAATAATAAAGGGTAGTGAGTTCACATTTGTAGTTGAGGAGAGGTGACATTTTTATAAATAACCAAAAGTATTTACTATGGGGAGGTATCAATTACCTCATGTGACTAAAAAATTTCTAATTAAATGTTTTAAGGGATGATATTATCTAGAAAAACCCACACTATAAATTAAAACACATTTTAAACTTTTTCCTTCAAAACATCTATTGTTTAGTTGTTTTTTAAATTTACTTTTTATCTACGGTAACTAGTTTTATAACCATTATAATTTATACGTTAAAAATAAATATAATATAGAGTTACTAGAAAATTTGGACACATGGATTATAATTATTATATCAAATTTGAAATAAAAAATATCTAATTTTTTTCATATTAATTTTAACACAAGCGGCTATAACATGCTAAAACACTGCTTTAACATTAACCATATTGGTTGACATTTGTTTTCTATTTATAGTTAAATATATTCATTAAAAACAAAAAATGGTAAATTAATGTTAAATAGTTGATATTTATTTTAATTTAAAAATAATTTACTATAATAATATATTTTTAATTATTTTAAATCATTTATGAAAATATAATTAATCAAATAATAAATTTATTGCCAATTTTGAAATTATTCATTTAAATTTAATTTAAAAATATAAATATAGTCACATAATTTATATATATAATATTAAAATATGTGTATCGTGATATATTCATTTAAAAAACTTAATTTAACATCATAATTCAATTAAATTACTTCCCTTTTAATGTTTTTAGTATCATGTATTTTATTTAATTATTTTCAAAACAAATATTTTTGGGATGTATCTTAAGCATTTGAGGTAATTATTTCATCTAAAAAAAATGAAAATCATTTATAATGATAAAAACTCATTTATATTTCAAAATGATATTTAGAACTGATCATATGTTGTTTTTCAATATAATAATACTTTATATATATTAATAGGAGGAAATGTTACTTTTTTTCTTTTTCTTTACATAACATATTGTATGGGTCCCTTTTGTATAAAATTATCCAAATAACTCTTTAAAAAATATCCAAATATAATAAGGGTCTATTTTGATCTAGGAGATAGAGTTTGGAAAAAACTGGTAGCTCATTTTAACCCCTATCTTCTTAGTTTACCCCCTGTAGAATCATTTTTACCATACTATAAGAAATTAATATATATTGTTTTTACTATCAATTTTGATCAAAAATTTTGTTTATATTATTAAAAAATAAAAATGAACATTATTACAAATTTTAATTAATTTTTTCAATATTAAATTCACAGAACTAGAAAATTTAATTTAAAATATATCATGTAAATGTGACGAGAAAAGCGGTTTGAAATGTGAAAATGTTCAAATATTTACAATGTTTTTATATCTAAATTCAAAAATAAGATTATTCATACTGAATAAATTTGATTAATTTATATAATATTAATATAATGGTTCTTTAAAACCAATGTATAATTTATTTTAACAATATAAATTATGTTAATTTAAATACAAATATCAATTAAAAATCAATATTTTTCACTATTCATAAAATTTAAATATTTCTGAAAAATATAAAAAATTCACCGTAATATCATATTTTGATTCCCTTTAAAAAATGGTGTTTTTTTGAAATAAATATTCTGAATGTTCTAAAAAATAATTTTAAAATAAGTTCTTAGATCTTGAATATACCGTATTTTGAATATTATAGTTTTTAAGAAAATTATTATTTTTATTTTCAATGATTCTCATTTTAGTACTAATTAATTGACAACTGATAAAAAATTGTAGAATATTTATTTTCATAAATTATTTTATCTTATTCATACCCCCATTCCAATGTAAAGGAAATAACTATCTTAGAAATAATATTATTAATTTTATAATGTATTTTAGTAAAACATAGTCTTGTGTATAAATCAAGAGGTCATAGAAACCCAATATTTCATTTAACTAAATCTAAACAGAATGTTTCATGTAATTCAATCTATTAATTATATTGAATTTATTTTAAAATATATATAACATAATGTCTCGAGGTATTATATTTTCATCTATGCTTGGTGTTGCATTACATATATGCTATCAAATGTAATGGTCTTATTTTTCAATTTCAGGGTATTAATGTTAAAAAAATCAACCAAAACAAAAGTTTAATTCCTAATTCCAGTTACGTTAAAGACCTTATCATGAATCATGTCTTCATTTATTTGTATATCTTGCTCTTTCTGACCATCCATCTGAGGGTTGTAAGCTATTCTCAACTTTACATGGGATAGAATCTCCTCATAGAGGCCTCTCCAAAAACAATATGTAAACCACGAATACATATAAAATATAATGGAATATATAACATAGTGAAAGATACCATTTTTATTTAATATAATGATTTCATAATTTATTAACATTGGTGTTATCATGTGTTACACTCCATCTCATGCCACCTGAACGATGGATGAATGGGTAGTGCCTCATCATTATAGGAATGCTTCCTATAACACCCCATAATGATAAATTCCTAATTGAATTAATGATATGACTCATGTCAATAAGGTTAACCTTTATTTTTTTTATCCTACCTGATTATATCTCCAGGATTATGTGTTCTTGGACTGGGGAAATGATTAGAATGGATGAAATTCTAGGAATTTTCCTAGCGCACGTCTGTGTAAAGACAAATCACACTAGAAAAAAGCTATGTTGGACTATGGGGATAATAATTAGTTTGATGATCCTTTTAGGAATTTTGGTGGGCCCTAGGTAGGGGACCACTTATCTACAAAGAAACTAGTGGTACCTATTGGTATGAGTTTGGATGACCATGTTTAGGTGGGGTGTCTATGCTATCGACAATGTCCAATCATTACATTGGTATTAGAGCAGAAACCTTGCCTTATAAGTGGTGGAACTAGCTAAGTTCATATTGAGGGTCCACAATGAGGATGTTTTTCTCAAAAGGGTATGAATTTAACATCGCTAAATGATAAAGGGTTGATTCAATATATGATATGACTCATATCAATAGGGATTAAGTTTATTTTTAGGAATCTACCTAATTACAACACCATAGTTAAGCATGCTTGGCTTGAAATGATTAATATGATGGGTGATCATCTAGGATGTTTCCTAGGGTTTTTTCAGGTGAGTAAAAAGAATATGGTAAAGGATATGTATTGGCATGTGGGGACAATCATTAGTTTGATGTTTTTTATGGTATTTGGGTGGGTCCATGGTTGGAGACGACATCTTTGTAGGGAAACTGGTGGCACCTGGAGGTCTTGGAACTAAAAAACAAGTTAAGGTTAGGTGTCGTTGCTATCAAAGAGGCCCGGTTATTACACATCCCCATAAGCTATAAGATTCATGCAAGATATATGGGGCCAAAATAATCATGGGAGGATATTACATCCAAAATGATTCATTCAGTTCCCGCCAAAATATATCAAAAATTCATCACCACCCATATGTATAGTGGAAAACCTACTAAATTTTAGAAAAAATTGATCCCACTATGCTATTTAGTCATGAATAAAAGAAAATAAACTATCTATATTTTATATTAATACAAAACAAAGTATTAAAAAATACATGGAATCATATAAATAAAATTACTAACTATCCAGTATGCATAACAATTAATAATAGAACATAAATATAATTCCCTAAATACTAAATCACATATATCCTACCATATCCACTGAATCTATAACCTACAAACCTATACTAGAATCCTAGTTCCATATGGTACCTATTTCATGAATGAAAACATGAAGGTCTACTCTCTTACACTAGAACCCATGCTTTACATATGGATATGGGTAAAGTCCAACATCCTATTAGGTATCATCAAAGCATCAACCAAACTAGCTGATACTATGATCATGTTGATTTTCATGAAATACATATAGAGAGTGTGATTGTGTTTTTACAAAAAACCCACCAAGAAACATAATACACATACATACCTTCTTATGTATGGCACTATGATCCACCTCGTACCATAACCTTTAAAATACATTATTTAAATCCACATAGTAATTGGTGTCCAAAGATTAATTTTATACTACCTACCATAGAAACATACACAATGTAATTCCTTTTAAGTGATTGTAAACACATGAAACCCATGGCTCATTCTTTACACCCATGTCACAACCTCCTCATTTACCATGACCTATTTCAATGTACTCAGGGAGGTTCATCAGCTCACTACATCCCATCCCCACATAGTATAGGGAGTTCATGAAACATGAAATACCTTCACCACATGTTCTATAGAGGTCACCCTTAGTCATATCATCACAACTATATAGTCAACATAGAGTCCATAGTCAAAAACACCACCGCATACCCGAAGGTTTTAGGGAGTCCATAATCAAGAAAACCAATCCACCCCATGGGTTCTAAGGGTCCATCAATAAATCACCCTATCTAATCACTATATGTTTTAGGGATAAAATTATTAGGTACCCCAACCCATACATGGGTACTCTAGGATGTTATATTATTCATATAATCATCACACAGAAGAAATATAACATAGGTCATACATCCCTTCTTGAATCCCACCAACCTTCTATCGTGGTACTAGTCCCACTAGATATATTACCATGGACAAGAATACACTTGGTTCCCCCAGACCCATGCCACCCCTCCTTGGGTATATCACTTCTATTGAGATAAACCAAAAATTTTGATATCAAGGGAAAAAATTATTCTAAATACACAATAACAATTAGTATACATAATCAGATAAATGAATAAATAAGGAAATAAAAGTTAGGATCACACATGATTTCGTAATCAGGGAATCATTGACACACTTTCAAATAACCCAATATCAACCCATTCTAATCCATTCATAAATTCTCATAAATATCATGCCAAATATCCATTATAAAATCATTCAAAAATTCATCACATGATGTTTTACACAAACTAACAACAATTCCCAAATTCCATCATCATCCATTAAAAATATCAGTTTATATTTTGTAATTACTTTTTAAAAAACATTCACAAAAAATATCCATTATAACCAAATATTTTTTAGAAAATTAAAATTTAATATGAAATTATTTTCCTTTAGAAATAAAATGCACAACACCATGAATGTAGAGACCCATCTTTTTCATTGTAAGACTCAAATATTTCTATATATATATATATCCATATATATACATTGAGATGATGTTCAATTTTGATGCTCGATATTCCTTAAATAAATTTTATAATATTATTAAACATATATTTATTTCACCTATGAAGATTCATAAAAGAAATTTTATAACTCTTAAAAAAAATTGTGGATTAGAAATCTAAGACCATAGTTGTGTTCTGAATGTGGCCTTTACTCTAGGCGCGACATAAATTGAATTAGTGTGGGATGTTCAAAATCATCACTCATTAGTGGTAAATTCAGTGAGTTAATTAATTAATAAATTAATAAATTCATTTGTTTTGACCCAATGAAATAATAAATAAAGTTACAGACACCTTGATTTCTCACGTGTTAGATATATAAAGCCTTACAGAAATCTATATATCTTCTTCCCTCCTCTGTTGGAAAATATCATTGGACGACAATGACTTGTAGGATGTGAAAGTGTCATGACATATCCCACAAAAAACTTCTATTGATAATTGGAGGATATTTTTTTAATAAATTAATGATCCATTATCAAGGTAGGACTCACCATGTAGTGACTAGAACCCATTGATTATTTTATTTTACACATCCATCATTGTTCTCGGATTTGTACCAAATACGGCCAATTGAATGCATGTGAGTATTAAAATCAATGTTTATTTCTTTGGTTTCTAATACTTATATATATGTTCATGATTCTATTCCATAAATTCATGTTTAATGATCATTTATAACTTATCATGGTTCTTTTCACTCGCGTTTCATTGCATTAATCCCTATTCAGACAGCCATAGTCCTGGTATGACCTTTCCAGGCTGTTCCGAGCCAAATAGGACCCCCAAAATCATGAAAGGATAATATATAAGGAATAGATAGATGATGTTTGAAAAAATATAGGATGTTTGTGATGTGTGGTGGATATTTTAGATGTCTAGGTTGTGAATTAGAAGTAGATAAATTCATAGTGGCATGTAGTTCATGCGATGAACCACTGATGGTGAGCATATGCTATTTTCTAGAGAGTCATGGACATGATTCGTGAAAAACATCTAGATACTCCATTATCGGCTCGATATAGGCTAAAAATATTGGTGGAACACATATATTAAAGGAACATAGTTCAAATCCTGAATTGTAGACAAAAACCAACTATACATCATGTAGTGGGATGAACACATAGTGTGCATCCCCCATTAATGATTGACAGGGTTTCATAAAAATTAAGGATGATAGAGCATGTAGAACTCCTACCATCCATGTAACACTTATTTGGTTGGAAATACAATGTAGAGGATTATATAGGAGGGAATCCACGTGGAAGTAATTTTCCAGGTATGTGGCAATGTACCTGGTACACTGACATGCCCATGTCACATGGCCAACACCCCATTCGAGGCAACATGCCATGTAGTGAGTACATAGTCATGGGGTCTCATACACGATCAAGGGTTCTAGTACATTGACACGTCCCTCAAGACATGGCTCAGTCCTGGATAGTTTGGACACATCATGTAGTCCACCTACACGACATGTACTGCTATATGGACATGGAACCATATACTGTCTTGGGATACAGATAGGTTTTGGAGTAGTGTAACATGTCGCGTGGTTCCCCTAAATTTCTATGTATCCCTTTGTTCATATTTAGTAAAATTATATTTTCCATATAGTCTTCTAATTAACATGGATTTTATCCTACGAGAATCATGTGATGAGTATTTTCAACTTATAACATGATGGGTCCCTTGATTACGGATTTTGAGATACGATGTGAAATGTTCCTAGAATGTCACTTATTAAGGAAATGTCTAATGATGTAAGTGATTTGGTTGGATCACTATAGGTTTATTACAAGTTTGAAACATAATAAGATTGGGTGCATGTCCTTGATGGTCATATTGGAACCCCTTGATGGAAATAGGTCATAAGTTCTGAACCGTTAGAGTAAAACCCCCATTAGTATTGTTATGCGTCCTCTATAGCTACCATCCTTGTGAAGCCCCCCATCGATAAGTGTGTGAGTCCTCTATGACTATAGTGTATCCCCATTGTGTTATCTAGGATATAGTCCCTAACTATTAAGTGGAACCCACTATCATATAGGGAGCACGTTCTTGATGACCTATAGTGGACCCCCACCATCAGCATGGTCGTAGGTCCTCTACCTACCGAGTGCAAACCCCTAAAAGCATAGTTTGCGGTTCCTTGTGACACAATAGTGGAAACCCCCATTGACACTGGATGTGGTCCACTATAGATACTTACAGATCAGGATGCCCCTGACATACTAGGTCACATGTCCTCTAAATCTTGTTGGTGGCCCCTGGACTATGTGGCACTATGGTGTGGCATGTATTGATTTGGATGATTACTTCTAGGTAGACACATGACATAGTGGGATACTTTTTTGTCTTTTGAAACTCTTTTTAACTTTTATTATTGGGATGAGTTGTGAGATGGAGGTCCACTTGCTGTCTTATATGGGCTTCTGTTGACTGAATATATATATATATATACACACATACACTATTCTTAAGTATACATACCTTTTATTTTTATAATCTCATTCAAGTATAGGTGAATTTTTGTGGGGTCTTCCACATTCATTATATATCATGCTTCTCATTGTTGGATGAGTCTACTCTCCTTTTATAGGTGGAAAGGACACGTTGAGTAGTTCATATGCTGACTCTTTTTATCCCTTTATGCAAATAAAATCTGTGCTTCAATCATGATTTGGGTTGAAATGTACTATTTTAATCTATATTACATTTAATTACTTTTTTTCATGTTGTATCTCTTACTAATCCCACTACATCTTTTAGGGTGTCCTACTGGGTATGTATATACTGACCCTTGCATGGGCATTTTTCGAATGTGTCATGTCTTACACAGATGATGGACATGTCATCAATGAATTCATATGAACATAGAGATACTATGTGATTTGGGCCTCATATCGAGGTTATGGCTTGGATATCTCGATTAAGGATCTCTTATCAGATTAAATTTCTAGTTTTTCCATGTTGGGCATGATTCTGGTTGGGCGTGTATTTTCCACATTTTCTTTTTTGTCTACCCTACTATAATTTAATTCCTTCATTTTTATTGATTTTTGATAACCCTCTTTTCAAGGGATGAGGGGGAACCCTTACAAGGCCCACATGCTCATGGATTACGAGGCCCTTAGGCATAAGAGATTACATGACCTGAAGGACTTAGGGAATTCAACAAGACTATCTACAAGGAACTTCCCCTCTCTAAAATATGTGACATGATAGTAGCTCTAAACCTTTGCATTGCCGTATGGCTAGGCTTCTCGTGCAAGCACAGGCTATTACCGATGGCATAGCCATACCCTCTCATTTTGACAATCCATTTGGTTCTGCTCTGGTGAGAGAACCTGCTCTGAACCCTCATCTGGGGTTGCTCCTTTTTTGTAGTGTGTTTGGGGAAACTGCAAGTAGCCTGAAGGCCTTCAAGTGGACCGAGGGCCATAAAGGTGGCCTAAAAGCCCTACTGACCCGAAGGCCTGGGTGGCCCGAAAGCCTTAAGGACACCAAGCCCAAACTGGTGGCCCAAGGTGAATAGTTCCAGTTGCTACAGTACCAAACATTACCTGCTATAATACCCGGTTAACGTACAGTTCTGCTACAGTACCTGTACTGTGTACAGTTCTACTACAGTACCCTCACAGTGTACAGTACTTCTATAGTGATGCTACAGTACTGCTACAGTGCCCCCATAAATATGCCTCTACCTGGTTTTGAACCTGGGTCTTATGGATGCACTTAAGGATACCTCACCGATTAGGCTTAGGTTCATGTGATACCCTACTATAATTTTATACTGTCTAGAGGTTCACTAATGACTAGTTTACATTAGAGTGGTTTTTTATCTTTTACTCATTCCATATGAATATTTTTCATTGATTTCATTGTGTCTATCAGTATATGTATTTTAGGAATGGAATCCCCAAGTTTGTTAATCCCTCGGCGCTTATCGCTAACCCCTAACCTATAGATGTAGGCTTAGTGTAGTTTTAGCTGATGGACAAGGACATGGGGGGTTATGAAATATTTTTATCAGAGAACATTGATACCATGGGACTTTGTTTGAATGAATCCCTTTAAGATAACATGGTGTTTTATAGATAAATAGTATCAAATTGTTTCAAGTTAAGCTCTCATGCTAAGGAATATAGTGGTAGTGCTGAAACTGACGTATCCGTTCACTAGGACTTTGACTACCTTCTTATTGAATTAGAAAACAAATACATTTTACAGGGATATATGGTACATGAGTCATATTGTATTGAGACATTGAAAATGGTTCTTGAGTCATCTACCCACTATTCTTTATATATATATATATATGATAATCTAACCATAGCACATCTTGAAAAATGTCAGGATTACTCAGTGATGACAACCATCCATCAAACCATCTCTGGTTCAGGAAGACGACACGATGAGTGATAAGGCCACATTTTGGGGTCCATCCACAACCCCTTCATCTATGTGGGAAGGTATAAGCCCTCTAAATATAGATAAATAGATAATCTGAGTAGAGCAGGGTGATGATGCTGACATACTTATCACACTCTTCACATTCCAGTACCGGAGGCCGCTAACATTCCATAGAGAGAACAATCCTCATGAAAAATCGGATTAGATAGAGATTATGGTTGTTATCATCAAGATTATTTGGACCTTGATGGATCAATTAGATCCATTGGCATAAAAAATTTTCCATAGAGTAGTTGGATGTTGGTGGGGTCTCATTATGCAGTTGCACGATGAGTCAACACTTTCATGGACCGACTTTCGATAGCTATTCTATGATGATTACTTCCCCTCCTTGTCACCTTATGTTCAGACATATGAACTTAAAGAGATACAATATTGAGGGATAATGGTGACAGAGTATGTTTCTAGGTTCATAGACCATACATGGTACTCCATTGAAATGTCTCGAGATGACTATAACTGAGAATGAGTTTTTGAGCATGGACTCTAGAGAGTGATTTGTGCTATTGTAGTTCACTTGTGCATCCCCAAATATTATGTGATTTTGGAAAAACAATAGTGGTAGTGTGGTTTCTCTTAGAGATATTCTAGAATGATGATGATGCTAGTGTTTCCCAAAGAGCTGAGTTTTCTGTTGCAGCTAGAAGGCACCTGGTGCCAGGATCTCGGTACATGAGACCTTACCATAATCAGACTCAGGCACGTGGTTAGAGGAAACACATATCACTAATAAATCTCATATATAATGAGTTATTTTAATTTGAAAATTGAGGTCACAATGTGTAATAGTACCTGACCAAATGTGATTACATGAACCAGAAGATATCTAGTGGACTCACACAATAGAGGCAATGTCATAATTAGGGATCTCCCATGCGAGGATGTTTTGGTCCCTATGTAGGTGGGGCTAGAATAGGATAAAGAGGATATATGGTTGGTGGAAATTGTTATGAGATCCTTCCTCCACCCCACCATGTGTCCCATGATAGACTAAGGGTGCTAGTGGCTGATATCACTAAAAGATGCTGGCATTTGAGGAATGTGACCCCTCAATGCATGATATTATCACAAGTTTGATATATGTGTTTTCACATATTTTTACAGTAATTTTTTGGATGGGTTCTAGTCATTCCATTATCTATAGACTCCTTAGGTGAGATAAGAAGCTCGTAATTGAGGCTCTAGCACAAGAATATCTATATAGGTTCCCGCAGGGAACACATCCTATGTCTCTATTATTTGTCTAAAGTCTGAGCTATCCCGTAGTGGATAGAAGATGATGTGGGACCCTTTTTTCAACATGATTAAAACATATTACGTCATGTTAGCTATTGTTTTCATAACAATGGTCTGATCCCATATTGACTTGGAGAGTAGTTAGATGCTTACACATTGATGAGAATATATTCTCTTTTTTTGTGAGAGATATATCATGGTGAGAAAAATTAGTTATATGATAAGAAGTTTGTAGTCCACTACCCATTTGTTTTCGAGTGCAACCCTTGGTGAAATATGATCTTCTAATAATCTTGGTTCCTTCAGTTGTGGAGGAAATATTTATGTCTTACCCATGGAAATTTTGGGACTAATTCTAAGGTGAGATATTGATATTTACATTCACTGGCATCTGTGAACCAATATGATACCATCTATGGTATATTATATGGACCCTGCAAATCTCATAAAAATGGTTGCTATTGGAGGATATTTGGGAGAAATTTTTCATCAAACCCAACGTTATCCCCTATGAATCTCTATTGTTGTTCATGAAAAATTTGGACAGGTGCTGTTGGCATTTCATGGATTTTATTCTTATGAACATGGACACTATAAAGAAAAAGTAACAAATTTCATGAATTTTTGACCTCTATGACCAGTTTTAAGGATTTATATGGTTCTCGAAGATCAATTTGAGTTCTAGATACCAACAGTTGAGGGTTTATGAGGCTGATATTCCGAATTTGTCATTATTATGTTATTACATACATTATAAGTTCATAAGGATGCCCTTTGATGTGATAAATTCCTCTACCATTTCTATGGATTTCATGGATTAGGTTTTCCATCCATACAAAGAATATTTTGTTTTTTTCCTTCATCAATGACATACTTATCTACTATGAAATGGAGGAGGAACATACGGAGAACATGAGGGTGGTCCTAGAATTACTTCAAGAGAAATAGTTATACAGAAATCTCTCAAAGTTCAATTTTTTTTATTTATGCGGTAAACATTCTTCGTCATGAAACTTATGAGAATGGTTCATCCATGCTCACATAAAATATCGAAGCAGATATATCTTTGGGGGCCACTCAAAAGTGTTTCAGTGAAGAAAAGATTTCTTATTTTGGTGGGGGTACTACAATAGGGTTTTTGTATAATTATCCAAAATTTTTGTACCTTTAACCACACTAATATAGAAAGGTAATATTCTAACCTAGTTTTAGAAGGGTCATAGGGCATTTGAGAAGTTTTGGATAAGGATGAAAATTTCTCCTATGTAAATACTACCAATGCTGGGCATGTATTTTGTAGTGTGTTACAATAGATCAGGTTCTAGGATTGACTACATTTTGATGAAATGGTAGGTAGTTATCAAATATGTGTCAAGGAAGTTGATACCCCATCATCAGAAATATTAAACTCATGACATAGAGTTTGAAGTGGTTGTCTTATCACCAAGGATGTAATGGCACTAACTTATAAAAGAATGCTTGGTTGTTTAATCAGATCATCAGAGTCTTAGGTATGTCCTAATTAAAATAATTCTAAACCTGATATAATGAAACATAATGGGATTCATGTGGTACTATGACTTT
Organism: Viscum album; assembly: GCA_963277665.1. Taxonomy (NCBI): domain Eukaryota; kingdom Viridiplantae; phylum Streptophyta; class Magnoliopsida; order Santalales; family Viscaceae; genus Viscum; species Viscum album. The sequence continues at coordinate 1,659,039,644 of OY728119.1, forward strand.
GAGATAGTGTATACCATAGGGGATGAAAAAAATTAGAAGATTCCCTTAGTAGGATGTCGCAGTCCCACCTAGTGAAAAATTATTTAGAGGATTTGGTCGTGTTATAGCTAACCCGAGTAGAGCAAGAAATTACAGTTTTTCTATAGTCAATACTATTAAATCCTCTGCTTCATGAGTGTATGAGAGATTCCTAGATGGGAGAAATTTACTACGAGTTCATACATGATTAGATATACCAAGGTGAGTCACCATGTGGATATTATTAAAGGGGAATCATGTCATCTTATTAGAATGGTGGAATGTAGTTCTAAAACATGATGCTGGAGTAGGTGATGTGAGAGTTCCACACTTCTACCATAGATGTACATATAGGAGTTAGAAATAAGTACATAGACCTAAAATAGATGTTTTGGCAGTATGGAGTGAGATGAAGCGTATATGATTTTGTCTCTCGGGGCCTTATACATTAATATTTGAAGGCCGAGAAGGAGGTTCTAGAAGGTTTGTTTCAACCCAAAAATATCTCGATTTGGAAATGGGATGTTATATACATGGACATTGTCATATTTATTCAACATATAGTGAAGAAACATGAAACCATCTAGGTGATAAATGAATGACTCCTAAAGTTATTGTACTTACATTACATTATGGAGAAGAGTTAAGTGGAGAGTTTGGTCTAACTGGAAATATAAGAGATCATTCGCCTCCATGGAGCAACATTGATGATTTTCTTTAATTTTGACCCAAAAAAACATAAAGATTGTAGGGAGGCATGCATGTGGTATTTTAGAACCAAATTACTATGAGTATAGTCTTTCTACCCAAGACTGATGGCATGATTGAGATCACTATCCAGGTGTTGGAGAATATTTTGGGGGGTTGTGTGTTAGACCTTGGTCGTAGCTAGAAGGATCACAGTTCCATGGTAGTGATTTCATTAAATAATAGCTACAACTCTACCATATACATGAAACCTTAAGAGTCCCTATATGGGATACCATACAGGTCACCCCTGTGCTGGATAGAGATCATCGAGATATATCTTATGGTCCCATGAGATGGTTCAAGTGACCATACAGAAGGTCCAAGTCATCAGTGAGTGGATAAGGATAGACCATTGAATCCAAATATCTAAGGAAGATCACAATTATAGGTCCTTGGATTTAATCCATGAATAACCCATTTTCCTTAGAGCCTTCCCACAACGAGGATTATGGAGGATCAGGTTGGGAGGAAAGCTATCCTGAATGCTCACCAGGCCATTTGAGATCATGCAGGGAGTTATTGAGGTTTCTTACCATATATACGTACCCCCGCAACATTACTGGGTTCATGACATATTCCACATGTCATATTTGGGATGATACGTGCATGGACCCATACATTACATTGACTGACATGAGATATACATTAAGGTTGGTGCCACCATTGCAGGGAACCTTGTGGAAGTCGAGGATCAATATGAGAGGCCCATTTATGGATAGACCGTCCAATTTTTTCATGAGATGTGGAAGGCTATGAATCTTCCAAATAGATCCTAGGAGCGGGAGTTCCATGTGTGAACTCAGTATCCCGAGTTGTTTTATTAGTTTTACTTTAGATGGATAATAAACATGGAGTAGGGAATAATGTAGTTATCTATTTTTTTAACTCATTTTGTTTATGACATGGATGAAAAAGGCTTTCTATCCATACATACACCATTTTTTTCATTGATGACATACACTTCAACTACACAATGGAGGAAGAACATGTATATCACATTATAATGTCCTAGATCTTCATTATGAGAACTATATTTACATAAATATATCAAAGTGATAGTTCTGGATTCATGATCTAAAAATTCTAGGGAATTTCATTTTTTAGCATGGTTTATCCATGGTACCATCAATGATAAATGAACAATATTATTGGGAGCCACCAAAGAGCATTTTGGAATTATGTGTCATGTTTGGTATGGCATGGTAATATAAGAGGTTAGTTACGTAATTCTTTAGAATCACAATCACTTTTACCACCCTAATATTGATATCCATGTCATTTACCTGGTTTGAGTAGTTCCACTGGTCATTTGAGTAATTATGGATAATGGCAAAAAGGTACCCAGTGTTAAGTGTACATTAGGATGATATTGATTTATTACTCTGTTATGATGCCTCGATAGATAGACTTGGATACATGTTGATGGTGTGGTGGGAAATTATTTCATATGGGTTAAGGAAGTTGAGTTCCCATTAGTAGAACAACACAACTCATGACCTGGATCTGCAAATGGTAGTCTTATCCCTGAGGATTATGCTGAACAACGATTTGGAAATTTTTGTTGTTGTTTAATCATAGAACTAGTCTCCCAGGTACATCTTCACGCAGAGATACATGAATCTATGATATCTATGATGGTTTTAATTCCCACCATAATATGTCTTTGAGATAGTCTATACACCAGAGAAGGTAAACATTGCACCTGATTCCCATAGAATGAAATTTTGATCTCTCTTAGGGTAGGAGGCTTCAGAGTAGTTGGCCACCTTGTAGCTAAAAATGGTGGATGAAGATGGTATATCTTTTATGCAGTCAATTGTATTCACTCCTCCGCTTCATGAGAATGTGATAGAGTACTATCTGGGAGACATCAATATTTAGGTCTTATGTGATCATATACCCACATGAAACTCATTAGGTGGATATTATGAAAAGGGGAAAGATGATATCAAGTTATATTGGAGGAAAATTCATTCCATCCCAATGTTGGAGGAGGTGATGATAGATTTTTACAATTATCCCCTCGAAGTACTTCACAATGTGTGGATGTGGTATAGTGACCTAGAATGCTTTTTTATTTTCAATAATGAGATGTGGCATAAATGATTTCATCTCTAGATGGATTATTTTATAAAGGGTTAATGATGGGAAATAGGTTCTGAAATTTCATTTATAGCCCCTTGGTATACTGATGATGAAATGGGATGGAATATTAAATATAACTTTTCTTAGTAATTCCATTGAAAATGAAGATCCATGACACCATTTGGGTGATAGTTGACAAACACATGAAGTCAACACACTTCCTTGTAATCTAGGAGGAGGGTTCAGTAGAGATGACAAGGTATTTTTATGTTCAATATATTATTATCCTTCATTGGGTTCCCTTAAATATTTTCTGAAATAAAAATGTGTGGTATATGTCATCATTGTGCAGAGTCCCAGAGGAGGCATTTGGGACCCAAATAATGATGAGTACATCCTTTCACTCACAAACTGATGGGAATATAGAGAGCCATATCCAATATATTTAGGATATATTGAGGTCTTGGGTGTTATAGTTTTAATGGAGTTGGGATAATCACCTTCCCATGGTAGAGTTTTTTTTACAACAACAGGTACCACTCTAATATTGGTATGGAACCTTTTGGAGCCCTATATAGGAGATTGTAATGGTCACCCATGGGTTGTATATACATTGTAAATACTTATATTGTGGGCATATTGATGTCGATAGTTACCATGGATATGGTAAATATCAACCATCAGTACATAAGGATAGACCAATGTAGATACAAATCCTAATAATCTCACCATCATATGCCCTTGGAGTTTGAGTGGGAGACCCATGTTTTCTTAAAATTATACTAGCGATGAGGATTTTTGATGTTCAGTTAGCGAAGAATACAATAACCCTACTCTTTATTTTACATTAATTCAGGATTTATTACCTTAATGTACACATCATAAAACATATAAGATTTAGAATTCTAATATATTTAGGAATTATGTAGTTTAAATAACAACCGAAAATAAGGAAGAGACCATATTTATGAATATAATCCTTTAAATGATCATATTATTAATTCATACTTAAAAAATCATGGGATGTGATGGGGACATACATATGGAAGGGGTGAGCTAGAAATCCCAATAAGGTAATAAACATATAATAAAATGATTAAAATAATTTATGTTATAAAATAGTCATATCAATGGGAATAAAAATAAATGAATAGGCATGATATAAAATTATAATATTTGAATGGGAAATGTGGAAACAAATTAATAGAATAAATATTTAACATATGTCAAGGATAATGGCCAAGATATCATGATAGAAAAATTACCATAAAAGAATGAGTTTACTTCTAATCCCAACATGATATCTCAGGAGACTACACATTACCCAATGTAATGGAGCACTATATAATTATGGGTGCACCCATTACATTCATTTCATTCTCATTCTTATTCTTATGTGTTCCACATAGATCATAAAACATGGATTCATTTATCATAATATTTTATTACACTATTAAGTAGTGTAGAATACCTACATATAATTTCCAATTCAAATATTTATAAGTGTATCATGTTGAACAACCTTGATATGCACAATTTTTATGGCATTGAAAAATCAGGGTGAAAATTTGGTAGCATAACAACATCACATAAAAATTCATAAAAATGGTTTGGTGAGAGTGAAAGGGGTCTCTAAGGACACTGACATAAAAAATTCTTTAATAGAGACATGTAAATGTATATCCAAATGTAAGTAATTGGAATTAGAAAGCATAAGAAAAAAAATAAACATGAATAAAGAATATAATATTTGGACCCCTTACATGAGTGTGCAAATCCAAATGCTTTTGAGGAGGTTCTTGAGATCATGGGGGTAACTTGGGGGGTCTATAGAGAGTGTACTGTAGAGAATGGATTTGTTCAATTTGTTTTAGTGAACAGAAATGAGATCTTGGGTGGGTTTATATATGAAATTAGTGGGATTTATTTATTATTTTTTTGTTCACTATAAAGTAAAAAACCAATACCACAAATCATCACATGGTTTTATCCCATGGTTTTTTGGAAATAGTAGTGTTTTTCATTGTTTTGTAACGCCATGGGTGTAAATATATATAATAATTACCTTGCTTATGCAGAGGTGAGTCACTCATAAATAAATGATTTAAAACCTTAAATTATACTAATTATTTTCGAGGATTCATAATGGATTTATAAAATTAATAAGGAAAATGTAAAATTTAATTAATTTATGGAGAAAACATATATTAGGGTAATAAAAAATTATATAATATTTATGAAATCACTATTTGTTAATTATGATATCATAAAACACAATGTATACTTATATAAAATTTCAGTTATATGTGAAAATTCGCATGTCTTAGAGAATTATAAAAAATTAACCATTTGACAATATCAAAATTTTTATTAAAATATAAATAATAATTTTATATGACTAATTTTATAAATAAGGAAATTTTTACACTAAAAATAAAATCCAAATTTAATAATAAATTATTTTTACAATACCATTTTTTAACCCTTATAGAAAATAAATTTTACTTTATCAAAATTATGCATTCATTTATAATTTATAAAATTTATTTATAAATAATATGTTATAAAAAATTATATAATTAAATAATACATCAATTAATCAAAATTAATTCATTAATTGAATTTCTATATTACCAAAAAATATTATTCTAGTTTTATTGTTTCTGTATAATAATATTTATTAATTAAAAATAACAAGATAAAAAATATTCCTTATTTTATATAAACTAATTTAAATACTCATATTGTTAGGGTCTTGATAAAAATCCATTTAATACACATGTATACACAATAAGAGTAAGGTATGATATAATGAGGCATTCATGGGGTGGTTCGACCTACCTGGTTTGGGGCTTGATCATGATAAGCTTGAACTTCTCTGGTAAAAGGTTTCACTCATGTTATTTTTTGGATTTTATCTTGGTATTAGTCAAGTTAAAATCCCATAGATTCTATATCCTTTATAAGCTCTGAAAAAATGGGCTTCATAGTTTACACTCCTATTGGTTGAGGCCATTAATTCATTTTTCTATGTCAATTGCATGTCATAAAACCCTATATTTATACTATTCATGTGATAAATGTTCAATGATTATATTATCAATGGTAATGTTTCCTAGAAACCATTCAAATCCAATAAGATATAATAAAACCAAAGGACAACATTTTTTATAACAATATTACATAATAATAAATTTATTTAAATCAGAAGTAAAATTTTATTTATAACAGTTTGGGTCATTACAATAATCCCACATAAGAAATTATTCCCTCAAAATTTTCATTTAAAACACTAACATATATGAGGATAACTTTGTATCATCACTTACTCTAGTTCCCTTGTCACTTTTCCTACCATGTTTTTTCTTCACAACACATTTTAAATGTGCATTGTCTTATTTAATAGAACATTATATCTACGATCTAAGATCTTCTCTAGATTCTCCTAATTTCAATGATAATTCTCTAATGGTACTACCTCTATATTGTGTACATGTGAGGGTCTGGAATGAAATTAATGAAGAGGGATACATGGAATACGTCGCGAACATGAGATTGGTTAGTTTTGAGTGCTAGTTTAAAGGTCACTTCTAAAATGCAATGAAGGATCTTAATGTTACCAATGTATATTGGACTAAGCATTCCCTTATTCTGAAATATCATGACATTCTTACACAGAGATATGTATAGGAATACCATGTCTCTAACAGAAAACTCTATATCTCATCTATTATTTTCATAATAGCTCTTATGTCAACATTGAGCTTCCATTATGTGCTTCTGAATGATTATAACCTTTTCCACCACTTTCTCTACCATTTTTGGACCAAGAAATTTATTTTCCACAACATCTTCACATCATGTAGGTGTTTAGAACCTATTCCCATAAATGGATTCATAGAGAAATATTTTTAGGAATAAGTGTAAAATTATTTTTTAAGAGAAGTCGACAAATGGATGATATTGATCCCATCCTCATTTGAAGTCAATTGAGAATTATATCAACATTTATTTGAGTGTTTGGATAGTCTATTTATATTGGAAATTTGTTTGAGATTTAAAAGACACGCTAATGACTAAATCATTATTTTCAACATTTTAATGTCTTTTCCAAAACATGGATGTAAATCTCTAATTGTGATTGTATAAAATTGACAGTGGTACTCCATATATCCTCACCACTTCTATGGTGTATATTTCTGTATGTTGATCTTGTGAGAATTCCTTGTAAATTATGATAATTTGATCAATCATTGTAATATGATCCCCAAAAACCCATAAAACATTATTTATGTCTGATATCCTTGGATGTACAATGGCATAGTCCATGGTGATTTTTACCATTTCCATGTTGGTATGGGTAATGGTTGAATCACCCCCTTATCGTTATTATTTTCATCCTTAATTTGTGAACATACCATGCACATTGATATATATTAAGTGATATCATTCTTCATATAATCCCACCAATATTGATATATAAGAAATAGATACATCTTTTTTCTTACTGGGTGATTGGATAAAGTGGAACAATGAGAATCATCCAATAGTTCCTTCATTAAAAATGATTTTATGGAACACAAAGTTAGGACCCAATTATCACAACTCCTTCTCCTTTAAAATTTTACACAAATGATTTCCATTTTCTTATCATTTCCACATTCTTCTTAATTCCCACATTATCCCTTTGAGAATATTTTATACACTCCAAAATTTACAGTTGGGAAATCATTTTTGAAAGGATTCATGATGTTCTTTCCATTATGATTTCAATATCCAAGGTTTTCAAATATAACAATATTATATCCTTTTGAAATATATTTAAGGATAAAATTGTTGGATTTTTTTATTTTAGATCATCTTAAACATTATTAGCTTTCATAGGATATTAGGGTATTAATAATTAATAGTCCTCAATCATCTATGACAATCTTTGTGGGCTCATATCCATCCATTTCTGTGTGAATATATACTTGAGTATTTTGTGATCCACAAATATTTCACACTTCTCTTCAAAAAGATCATTATGAAATGTTTTAAAAGAAAATTTCACTATTTACAACTCTATATCTTGTGTTGGGTAGTTATATTCAAGAAATTGTAACTACTTTACCAAATAGGCTATGAATTATTCATTCTTCATTAACACGCAACTGAATCCCTTCATCAAAGAATCACTGAATACTATGAAAATTTCTCCATTAATTAGACATGTGAGAAAAAGAGAAATGATCAGCCTCTTTTCCACTCCATTATTCTCTCTTCACATTCATTATTACATGAAAACATGACTCCCTACCATGTTATCTTGGTTAGAGGGTTAAAAAAAATCATGAAATTTCTCTCAAATCGATGATAATACCCATATAATCCAAGGACGCTTAAAATATTTAGTACTGATTTTGGACATGGTCATACTTACATTTATTTTTTCTTTGAAGGGTAAACATATATCCCATTAATTTCAATACATTCTATAATAATGAGACTTCCTTCAACTAGAACTCATATTTTTTATAATTTACATAATGATTCTCCTTTCTTAAGGTCTTTAGCACATTGATCAGATGCTTCTCATGATCCTTCATTCCTATGGATTATATTATAATATAATCTATAATGACTACCAAAATTTTATATATGTAATCTATATATACTCTATTCATCAATTACATGAAATGATATTGAGAATTAGTTAGTCTGGAGGACATTAATATGAACTCATAGTGCATGTACCTTATATAAAAAGATGTATCAAGGATATACTTCATCTTCAAATTTACTTGGTAATATCCTGACCAAAAATACACCCTGGATAAGTATTTTTCTCCAAATATCTAAATGAAAAATTCATCAATCCAGGTAAGAGGGTACTTTTTATTTATCATGATCATATTAAGAACATGATAATTAATGCAAAGGCACATTGAACCATCCTTCTTGATGAAGAGGACTGTTGCACCCCATGGTGAAGCACGATGGAATATGATCCCTTTATCTAGATTCTCATGTGGTTGTTTTCATTGTCTTATCAAGTTCCACAACCACCATTATATATAGAGTCTTGAATAATGGTAACACCCCACATTTTATATCGATATAAAATTCAATCTCTCGGGTAATAGTAAGGCTATGAAATTCCTCCAGAAACACATTAGTGTATTCCCTCACAATAGGCATGTATTAATCGATGGAAATTTTGTTAGAATCAATAATTTTATAAAGATATACTAACTCATAGGAAAATAATAACCATTCTAGGGATGTTGGCGCTAAACAATATTTCACCTCCTCATTTCAATTGTAAAGAATCTAAGGTCAATTCAAAATACAAGGAGTGATTTATTACTAGTGGAAATTTATGTTTCCATTATATAGGGAAAAAAATACATAACTATAATTTAATAAAATCTCACCAAATAGAGTATAACAAAATTATTTTGGAATTATAGCACACAAATTGTGACGGGTAGGAGTTATATACTTGGGATGCAATAATTGAACCATTTTTTGTTTTCACCAACAACTCTACATCTATTCATTGTGGTGGAATTTAAATAGTTCTACTAATCCTTCACAATATGAAGGAATGTGTAGAGCCCAAATCAAAATGTGTGTTTACTATTCCTGAATGAGTAAGTATTATACATGTAACCACTTCATTTTCAGGATCCACCTTAGTGGTTACAATGGAAGAAGATAACCATGTCTTCCATGAAGGTTGTTGTTTGTCTCTAAAAACCCTTAGCTTAGGGAATTGAATTTCAAAGGGATATGGTTCCATGCAGTATAAGTATTGAAAAATTCACTGAGTGTTGACAGGAGAATTACATCCATCCATCACATTAATTTGTTTCTCCAATGGTATATATCTATCTAGGCACCCTTCCTTCCCAAACCTAAAGTATTTCCTCCTCCACCTAAGGCAATTTATGGGGTGCTTCTTTCCATACCATTTACAAATGGGATATTGAAATTTCATGGAACCTTTATAATTATCCATTGGATCACCATAATTAAAATCCAATTTCCTATTTTTATCCCTATAAATGACTTGTGATTTGCTGATCTCCATTTTGACTTTGAGGCCACATATTACAATTTCCTCATAGATGTCAATGTCATGGATTTCAAAGTCTTTTCTTGGACTATGTTTTATCCCAAAAAGGGGAACAACCTTACATTTGGGGGTAACAAGAAAGATAGAGTCATATCGTGAAATTCATTTGATGTTGTTTTGATATTCCTCAGTAGACTCATCTTACTTCTTCTTAAGTAAAAGGAAATAAATTTCCATTTTAATATAGAGAGTGAATGGAACATATTTATCAAATTACTTTTTGGAATTCCTTCCATCACATCACTATAATATCTTCCTCGGGATTCATATTCATGATCAATGAAAACCACTGATAATATTTACCCTATATATGATAAATTTATAATAGAACCATCTATTTTTTAAACCATTGAATTATGGAACAGATCTTCTCAATGGACATGATCCATTGATCTGTGATTAAGGGATTAGATGATCCATTAAAATGTAGAGTCATTTTTCATATTAAGGATTCAATTATAACTTGTTCTCTCTTAGGGGTATTTCGACACATCGCATGATCCATATTTCTAATCATATAATAAGTAATGTGTGAGAGGATTATGACTGTGTTTCTGATTCCTACTCATATCTGGATAGGCATCTCATTGGGGGAAGTCATCAAATTGACATTCACAATTATTTTCCACCTAATTCATCCAATTTATATCTACTGGCATGAATAAAAGGATAATTATGTATGGATATTTTTTAGTAATCTTAGAAACATAAATGGTAATATAATGAAATTATAGGGATAAATTATAAATTCCATTTATTTCATAACTTATGAGTTTCTATAATTCATTATATCTATTCAATGATTTGATTCCTAACATTTACTCTTATGGGGAAATTTTATCCCATTATAATGTTTTTAAATGATCATATTAATTTACCAATGAATATACCTTAGGAGTTTCAAAATAGGTGTGTAGTAAGCCATGTTTTTTGGTACCAGGTTATACTTTGTTAGGAATGGAACACCTTGCCACAAACCATGATGGGCTTCCATCTGACCCAGTTCCCGACCATGTATGTGGTAAGGCCCAAGGGGAATTCCTAATACCTATGGTTTTGCACAAGTTCATGTGTATCAAAATTAAAATTAAGGAGCGTTTTACCCAAATAAATAAACTTAAAACGAACAACAAGATGAATAAACTCAAAACTAAAATCAATAACCAAACATGCCCTTAAACTAATGTCAAAATTAATGTTTTTAACTTGAACCAAATACTCAATGTGAACAACAATAAAGTAAAACACAAACATAATCCTCTAAGAAACATGAGGTGAGACAACCTCAAGCCACATTAACCAAACTAACACGAGGGTGCGACTAACAACCCGAATCACCGATGATATGCTCAATTCCTCAACCTAGAAAACAAAAGAAACAAGATCTACATACCCCCAAAGGAGTCAATAGGTCGTTACCCAAAATCCCAGTATGGTGCCACTGAGAAACGTTTCCACACAAAATAATTAAATGATGAATACATTTTCCATAAGGAAGACGAAAAATTAATAAATGCTTAAACAATTCTAGTTTTTATGAAAATAGTTATAAGGAAAAATACATTAATGGAATCAAATTGAATTAAAAAACACACAATCTATCTATCATTCATTGTAACCCTAATGTGGCACTATGTGTTACAGCGAGAGAAAAGAAAATGAAAAGCAGACTAAATTTGAGAAGACCTAAATATACTAGTGAATTGTAGGACCCTAGAACATTGCGTATCAGTGATAAATGGTACAAGAAAACAACTATATATGTTATCATACACGATCCACTAGTATGGAATCACATCCATAACCTAGTGACCTCCAATCACCAACCAAATATTAGTTAGTGTTGTAATAATCAATCCAGCAAAGTGAATCCAGACCGATTCCACTTCTGTATCATATCACAATAGTCCTAGTCTGCCCACCTTGTACCTAGGCTTCCAATTTGTTCTCAAGTGATTCAGTGTTCTTTTCATATTTCATAATCATACAACCAATCCAAAAAAAAACTACACACACCAAAACAACCATTTGCACACAAAAAATTCATTTGAAAATAATACGAACATAAAAAATATCCCAAAAATGAAATCCACATCATTCACACAACCAATTAAAATGAGTGCATAGTCAAATAAACAAATTTTTTCATTAGACACACCATTAAAATAATTTATTAAATAATTTCAACAAAATTCGCATGATTTTAAGCACCAATAACCTTTAGAAAATTTTACTACAACTAATTTTCACCCATAATTCTTCAATAAATCAATTCAAATTTTCACAAATAAATTTTAAAGAGTAGAACACTAATTCACAAAATAGACCGAACAAAACTCTATTTCATATCTAAACACACAAAACTCCACATAAAGCTCTGAACCTACACCACTTACACAAATTAACGAAATTTATTGATTAGTTTAAAAAATTGATAATAAAAGAAGAAATAATGTATTCACTCATGATACATCTATTTTCATTTAAAATAAAACTTTATCACCAAACACACAATTTATTCTTGTCACATAATGATTTTCACCACCAATATCATTTAATTAATATTTTCCAAATTTATAAAAAATAGACCGATGAAGCGCTACATGGGATTACATAAAAAACACACCCAAACCACCATTTTTAGAATCAAACGTACAATAACACCATGCTGCAATATATTCTGAATCCATTGAATTATCTAATAAGCTAAGTAAAAAATTTATTAAAAACTAATAATCAGCCTGAAAATGCTTTTCACAGAAAATCAGACTCATATCACATAAAAACATTACAAAAAATAAATGCATATGATATCTCAATAAATTTTTTTTCACAACATGAAATGTAATTAATTGATATTCTAAATTAATTAAATATGTAAATTAATTCCACAAAAAGAAATTTATGAGGAACCACCTACCTTGGGGTAGACCAACATTGTATGTTTGGTTTGAAATGTCAACTACACATCAATCACACCCCCAATAAACTCAGTTATACCATAATACAAGAATTTAGACCAAATATATATCTCTTGGACCCTAAATTCATAATTTATCATTGTAACCAAATTCGATCCAAATAAACCAAAAAAGAGAAACCCATATAAAGTTCATAAGAAAAACATACAAGTGTGAGTGGAACTTGTGAGAAAAGGTAGGGGTTTCCAGAGAGTAATTGCAATAGAAATATATGGCGGCGTGTGGATGTGAGAAGGGGAAAAATACAGCTAGGCCACTAGACACCGGAGTGGGAGAGGTGGGGCACGACTCGAGGGGTTCAAGGGGGAGGTACTGCGCAAGGGTATCTGGATGGAAGGAGGAGGGTGCATGATGACAGTGCACCAAAGAAGGCCAGTAGGGGGGTGGCGTGATTCGTTGGTATCCATTCTGGAGAAGAGAAGTGAAGGGGAAGATACGGTAAATACTGGAGGGGGTCGCATCGAAGGAGGATGTCCTGAAGGAGGCCGCACCCAAGGAGGTTGTGCCAGAGGAGGAATGTAAGGGGAGGGGGTGGTCTTCCCCGGCGGAGGCTGCGCTGGAGGAGGCCACTCTAGAGGAGGAAGGCAAGGGGAGGGGGATTTGTGGTTGCGGGTAGGGTTAGAAGGGAGCCACTACGAAAAAAGAAAGAAGGTGTCCGTTTGGGGATAAAGGAGATAAATATAGAGGTTGATAAAAAAGGATTAAAAGAGAAAAAAAGAAAGAAAAAAGAAAAATAAAGAGTAAAGGGAGAGGAAAAAAAGAATAAGAGAGAAAAAAATAAAATGAAAAATAAAAAAAAGTAAATGAATGTAAAAATAATTTAATTAATAATAACTTTAGTGATAACAATACTAAAAAAATAAAAAAATAAAACCAACCAAAATAATAATAATATCATTAATAACTAGGGTTGGACACCACACATGGTTGCATGCACGGTTGCATGCGAGTTCCGGAACCCAGCCAAACACCAGGTCTTGTGCCTGAGTAATTATAAATTTTTAAATAAAAAAACATTCTCTTATTAATGTTGGGCTCTAAACATGGTTGAAAGTATAGTCACACACCCATATAAGTTCCGATGATTCTTTTAAAAAACCCCAATTCAAATTATATCTCAAAAGTGAAACCGCAAATAATTAAATTAAAATTATGCACAGGTCGATGTGTGACAATTCTCCCCACCATGAAAAATTCTGCCCCAGAAAGTCCCAAAATACTTGGTTAATCCAAGAGTCAAATGAAGAATGCAAAGATACCTAAAACAAAACCTCAATCTCATGAAGACCTAACATTCAAAATGATTATGACCGAAGACTCTAAATATCTCAAAACCAGAATCAACAAGAAAAACAACCATAGATAATGTATTCACCTCAAGCATTAATACAACATGGGACACCCCAACCCCCAACTTTCAGATCACTGAGGCCACTCGAGATCTCCATGAACACACGTCCAATTACCCACTACCCGAGCTAACCAATTAACATGATCGAGGTTGGGAAGAGCAGAAGTAAGTGGTTTCCCTTCCAGGTGACATTTGAATATATTTTTTTTCTACAAGTTCATACTATGGTGTTCTCCCCACTATATTAGGATTTTTTTTCAATCTTTGGTTCTCAAAAGCAAAAAGAATCACGAACTCGGAAAAACCTCTAACACAGTATTGGACCTCCATTTTCCCTAATATTAACCAATCCAACATAGGAGGAGACACCTGTGAGACCCGCGCTAGGTCTCCCCACCATTTTAAAATTTTCCTAGCCCCATGACACACATGTGGTCATTCCATGTTTACATTGAGAGATACAGACTGAACTCTTCATCATAAACCCACCAACACAGACCGACAAGAACTGATTATTCCTACAATGGACAACACTCCTCTTCATGAGATGGTTTTAATATTGGAAACCCCTAATCCGGAGATGAACTGGATAGGTTCTCATCAACTCCACAAAACATTAGTATCTCTAAAAAAAGTACAATTTTTATCCATAATCAACCATAAGAAGGTACATAGAGAATTCTAGATGGATTTAAAAGAATACGGATTCTTCAAACCTCTTTATGGACCAAGTGGAACTACAATAAATTAAGACCAAATCAAGGAGACAAGGGATTTATGCTCTTCACAACAACAATGACACCTTCGAAGATGGTAACACAATAGGGGAAATTTAATCCATTCACATCCCATTACTACATAATTATCATGGACCAAGTTCATGCCACGTCCAACATGTTTTTGACTGTGTGAAAGCATCACCACGAGACCTATTTCTGGGGCCCTGATGTATGAAGCATCTAATGTATCGCAGTATTAAGATGAGTTCTTTGACTAGAATGTACTCCAATGGAAAAGCAAACTACCAAATTTTCCTTGTGTCCCAAGTGGCCACTGCATCAACACACCAACATAGAATTACATTGAACAAATTTGAGTGCCTAACTTATCACACTAAAGAATGTAGATTGAGTGGTCTGTAAAATGTGCGAGGCAAAAATATGGAAGATGAACTCCAAGAATATGCCCCTTTTGTTCACAATCCTTGTGGGATTAGGAACCTTAAATTTCCACAATATGAATGAGACCAAAAAATATTACAAGATTTAAACTGATTGTTCCACACAACCACTGGGGGACATGAAACTACCTCATCAGAAAGGTCAACAAAACACCTTCTCCACCCTTTGACTGGTCGATTGACTATGAGATCCACCACTTTCCATCACCTTCACTTCCTTAAGTACAACTGCGGGATGAGTCTTCTCTTGAGGAGCACTCAAGAAAAACCCATTTGTAATGAAAATGGAACAATCCTAATATACAGTTGTAGTCTCACTCCACCAGATGTACTCGGGACAATATACACCCATACAATAATACGAGTTCCTCAAAAATTGGAGACACTCCAAACTTTTTCCAAATAATTAAATGATATTCAACCAACCTGAACACCTACAAAAAACCATCACAATAGAGTGGAACCCCACTCTGCCACTCCACTGGGAGTTCAGCCTGAGCTATGAACTGAGAGACCTGCTAGAAACCCAAGGGACATTCCTAGGGGTATATCCCAAACAAGAAACACAATAAATACTTCCAAAAATCCAAACACATCACAAAAAAAACATCCACAACTCAAACAAAATTCCAGTAATTGTAATTTAAAACATCCACACTTCTTTTAAGATAACACATTCTTGAATAACCAAGCACTGCACACAAAAAAATCTAAAATTTATTTTGAAAAAGTCATATTCAATATAAACTCAAATCTATTTTCCAATTCCAAAACCATTTAAACACGAAACCCCATTTTAGAGAAAAACACCTTTTAGGGAACAAAAAGTTGCCTTATAAATCAATCAATCACCACTGATATTCCATGATGCCTCACAAATATGCATTTTCATTCCACTCAGTCACCCATCCACACAATCCACAAAATTTCCATTAATCACGTCCACATGCACATGCGAGCACCCATAGGAATACTAGTGTAAAAAACAATGTTCTCCCACATTCAAAAATAAAACATTATTAAAAATTCTTCGCATTTCCAATATAACTCACAACAATTTCAAATAATCTAATATGTTCATTATAAAATTCATCATCGAAAAACCATACACCAAATTACAGAAACGTGGTCCAATAGAAACACACCCCAAAAAGCAAGAAAAACTCACTGCATGAGAAACAAATCGCACCCCCAAGGTCCTCTTTCCTTTTAGAAAAACACATTCACACCAACCCAACACTAAACCAAGACATCACCAAACCTAAAGAACCTTGATGAAGAACTAGTGGTCTTGCCAGACCTGGCCACATGGTTTAGTAGACCATGCTCTAGGCATGCGTCATCCACATGGAGTGTTGAACCATACTCTCTTGCATCACATGGGTCACTACTCGATGTGAGATTGTTCACAGTATCATTTTACACCTATTTTCATCCTCCATCCACAAATACTAAATCCAAAACATAAATCCCATACTTCCACTGGTTACTTGAGGATTGGAACAAGTAATAGTTTGTGACGCTCTTATCACACCTACCACTTGACTACCGACGGTCCTATATCCGATCTACCTAAAATTCCAAATAACAGGAACAAAAACCTAACCTCCTCTGATACCATTTTTTCACAAACCATTTCGGGTCACCATCCGACCCAAATCCCAACCCAATCCATGGTATGACCCAAGGGGTATTCCCAATCCCCACAGGCTGACACAAGTTACTGGGTATCAAAATTAAATCATGGGAACAGTTTAACCAAATAAATAAACATAAAAAAATATAAAGATGGATAAAATCAAAACTAAAGTCAACAACCAAACACACCCATAAACTAGGGTCAAAATTAATTCTTACAACGTGAACCAATAATAAAAAAGGAATGAAAATAAAGGAAAAACTAAAAACACTAACTCAAACCTCCATGAAACAAGAGGTGAAACAACCTGAATCCATGTTCACCAAACCAACATGAGGTTGGCAGTGACAAGCCGAACCACCCATGCTATGCTCGATGCCCCAACCTAGAAAAAGATAGAAAGAGGATTTACATACACCCAAAGGTGTATGTTGTGTGTGAGCCAAAATCCTTATAGGATGGCACCGAAAAAATGTTCCACACATAATCATTAAATTATGAATAAATTTTCAATTGAATAAATGAAAAATAAATAAATTCTCAAATTTTTTTATGAAAATTGTTTTATGGAAAACTACTTTAAAGGAAACAACTTAAATTAATCCACACACACTCTTTTGCTTTCATGGAAACCCCAATGTCACACCATGTGCCAACAGTTAGATAAAAGGAAATGATGATCAAAATACATGGGAGATACGCTAAATATACTTGTGAATAGTGGGACCCTAGAACATTACCTCTTGGAGAACAATGGTAAAGGAACACAATAATATTCATTCTCATGAATGATCCACTAGTAGGGAAACACATTTATAACCTAGTGGTCTCTAATAATCATTCAAATTTTATTTTTTGTTGTTATTGACAATCCAGCTATGTGAAACAAGGATGATGCCACTCCCTAATCACTAGAACACTAGTACCTTTCTGCCCACCTCGTATCCAGGATTCCCATTTTTGATCAAAGTGATTCAGAGTTCTTGTCATATGTCATGATAGTACTCTCAAACCAAAAAAGACACTACAAACGCCAAAACCATGATTCACACAACCAAAATCCATTTGAAAAAAATATACAGACATAAAATATCCCAAAACTAAATCTGCATCACATAAACAACAAATTAAAACGGATGAACAGTCAAAGAAATATTTTTCTTCACCAAACACACCATTAAAAGAATTTATTAAACAATTTTTACACACATAGCATGACTTTAAGCACCAAAAACTGTTACACAATTTAACAAAAATATTTTCACCCTTAATGATTATAAAATAAATAAATTCAAAGTTTCACAAATAAATATTAATAAGAATATCACTCCATCACACACTAGACTGACTCAAAAAATCTTTTATAACCAAACACACATAACGCCACTTACACCAATTAAAGAAAACATTTGAGTAGTTTAAATTTTTTTAAGAAATGTTGAAATAATGATTTCACTTAAGATACATATGGCTTCATTTAAAATTCCACATTAAAACCAAACACAGAGCACAATATTATCAAAACATAATTTTCACCTCCAAAATCATTTAATTAATCATTTCTCAATATATAAATGACATACCAATGAAGTAACACATGGTATTACATCAAAAACACACCCAAACCCCCTATTTAGAATCAAATGTACACTAACAACATTCAAATATATAATATGAATCCATTGAAAGATCTAACAAGCTATGTTAAAAATTAATAAAACACTAAAAATCAGCATGACATGGGTTTTCATAGAAATTAACACTCATATCGCATAAACACATTTCAAATAAATCAATAAAAATGATACCTCAATAAAAAACAATTTCTCACCATGAAAAGTAATTAAATAATACACTAAATTAGTTAAACACAAAAATTAATTCAACATGAAATAATTATAAGCAGAACCACCTACCTTGTTGTAGACCAACTTTATAAATTTGGTGCACAAAGTCCACCACACTTCAATCAAACCCCAAATAAACTCGGTTATACCCTAATAAAATAATTTATTCCAATTATAAGTCTATTTGAACCTAAAATAAAAGGGAATTATTATACCCAAAATCAAACCAAATCAACACAAACAGAAAAACCCCTACGGGGGTGGGAAGAAAAACATACCAGCGCAAATAGAACTAGGGAGAAAAGATGGGGGTTTTCGGAGGGGAGTCATGCTGGAAAACAAAGGCGACGCCTGGCTGTACGAATAGAAAAAATGTAGTAAGGCCACTGGATATCGGAGGGGGAGAGGAGGGGTGCAAATCGAGGGGTCTAAGGGGGAAGTGCTGCACTTGGGTATCCAACCAGAAGAAAGAGAGTGTGTGATCACAGTGCACCGAAGGAGGACATCGGGGTGGTGGTGTGGTTCGATGGTAGCTGATCCAGTGAGGAGGACCGAAGAGGAGGGGAAGTCTGTGTTGTAGTTGGCCGCTCCAGAGGAGTACACACTGAAGGAGGGAAAAAAGGCGAGGGGATAATCCATGACAGAGGAGGCCATGCCATAGGAGGAAGGCAAGGGGTGGGGGCTTTGCGACTCTGGGTAGGGTTAGAGGGAGATATTGTGAAAAAAACGTGGGATGGTGTCCACGTGGGGAGACGGGAGAGAAATAGAGAGGTATATAAAAATAGGGAGAGAAGAAAAAAATGAAATAAAAAAAGAAAAATAAAGAGTAATGGGAGAAGAAAAAAATAAGAGAGAAAAATAAAAATATAAAAATATAAAAAAAGTAAAAGAATAGAACAAAAATCTAATTAATATTAAAATAAGTAATAATAATACCAATAATAAATATAAAATAACGAAACCAACCAAAATAATAATAATATCATTATTAAGTAGTGTTGGATATCTCACACAGTAATGGGAGCAATCGCGTGCACATTCGCGCGCCCTGTCGCGTGCCCGAGTAATAATAAATTTAATAATAATATAACATTATCCTATTAACATTTGAAACTACACACGGTTCCATGTACAGTTGCAAAACAATATAAGGGGAAAAATTTATTTTAAAAAATCTCGGTTCAAACATCAGTTCAAAAGTGAAACCCCAAATAATTAAATTAAAATTAAACACCAGTCTGGGTGTGACAGACCTTGTCAGAGTTTCTACCCCTGGCTACATTTGTGGCAGAACCACATCAAATTTTAGTATCGAGATTGGGATGTATTTACTCGATAAACCGATTACTCTATTCTTATAAAAAATAGTGATGTTTTCTTATATGTGCTCTTATACATATGTTGTTCCCTATAGTTTTCTAATTATATTCTAGAAAATAACTAAACATTTATATTGATAGCAACTATAACAACCATGTTTTTTATTTCACGTTACTTCATGATTTGTTAGATTATGTTATATATAACACAACTCAGAATATCGAGATGACTAGATTCATTTAGAATTAGGTACATTAAATAACAATACATAACAATACATGAAATATTGTACATTACATATGAACTTAAAATAAGGAATAAGACATCTTTATTGAATACATACATATTATAATCATATTATTCCTTCATACATAGAACTGCATAGATTATCCTGGGGACATATATATGAAATATGTGAGATATAAATCCCATCAAAGGGAATAAACATGAAATAACATGAAGAAAATAATACATGTTATAAAATAGTAATATCAATGGTGAATAAAATGAACATGAATTATAACACATGATATAGAATGGTAATCATAACCTGGAAAATGGGGAAACAACTTAAAACACTACATCATGTAAATAGGTCAAGTCTAACTACCATGAAATCACGATGGAAAAAATTCCCATAAAGGAATCATGTTTAATATCTAACGACCTAATGTTTTATGAATGGATTTCACTTATTATAATGATTTCTTATAGTATAATAACATAATATTTCGTATATAACATAATACAATCATTATAAACTAATAAATAGAAAAGTAAAAGGTATCACTAGTAGTTAAGTAACATATACAGATGAAATAGTAACATGACCTTTGAAATAGTAACATGACCCTTATGAACAGTAAACATGACAGTTAAATAGTAACGTATTAAATGAAAGTATATATAAAATTTATCCATCATATATTTGAAAATATTTTATAAATATATCATAATATATGTAAGTAAATTTTTTAAAAGTAATTTGTTAAGTGTTTTTATTATTGTATGTTATGTATATTTAATTACAATGATTAATTTAATAATTTAAAAGAAAATTTGTTTTCTTAAAATATATACATAAATTATAATTTTGATGACTTATGATTATAATATAGTTCTATGAGACTTTAGTTAATTTTTTAAAGTTTTAGAAAAACAATTTTTTTAGTTTATATATTTTATGTACATTTGGATTTTAATTAAAATTTTAATTTATTATATTTATAAAATTATTTTCATAAAGTGGATTTTATCTATGAATTATACATGGTGAATAATGGTCTGGGTGAATTTTTGGATTTTTATAACATACTTGAATTTTTCGGTGAATAGTAAAATAAGTTAATTTATGATGAATACTAAATAAATGAATTTATAAATCATGATCGAGACATGGATGATATAAATGTATATTTTCTTGAAATAAAATGATTTATTTAATTTCTTTGGTAATAAATATTAGGAATCATCTTATTCTTCTACAAAAAATATTAAACTAATGATTAGAATAATGGGAAACCCCTCCTCTCCTCCACTATAAATACCACCCCTCATTACCTCCTACCCCCACACTTCTCAAGCCTTGATCCTAGTAATAATTATTCTCAAATATCTCCCTACACTCCTATCCTACATCTATTAGCTCTTGTTATCATAAAAATTTAAAAACCTCTCCCCTAAAGAGGCACTCAAGGAAGATATATTTAGGAGGTAAATTTCTCTTTTCATTTCTTTTATATTCATCAATGTTCCTTTCATTATTTTTTTCCTTACCTCCTTTCATCAAATAGTTATTATAACTTTAGTACCTTGCATTTACTAGAATTTTTTTATGATAATTTAATAATTCATCATCATCTCTCCTTTCCCCTCCTATTATACTAGAAATTGAAAACACCAAATGAGATGTGTTAATTAATCACATTCAAGGATGAAGGGTTTTAAATTTCACTTACTGTTCGTAATTCTAGAAATGAAACCATGTTTTTGGTCTAACCATTCAATAATATATATATATTATATCTTATGTATGTTTTCGTAATATTTTTTTACACATGATATTAAATTATAAATAAAAATGTGTTTATAGTGATAAAAATCTGCCAACAAATCAAAACGGTTGTCATTAATGTTTTATATAATTATATATCTTCAATAAAAATAAACAGATAGAAATTTATAACCATGTAATACTCTAGATTTTCACAAATAAAATATAAATAAAATTATAGAGAAAAATTCTCATCTTATATTTTTATCCATACATGTATATAAGTAAACCACTCTTTTTTATTATGAGAACCTTATTGGTTTACTTCTAGTTTTATATAAAATATTATGCCTTTTCATGTTTTAAATGAAATTTGATATTTTCCATTAACTGCACTAATTTTTTTTAATTCTATAGTTTCTTATGTTTTGTTTTTTACATGTTAATACTTCAATGTGAAATTAATTTTATTGATATATACATATACTACCCAATGATTTTCCATGCAAGATATAAATCTTTTCTCCATTGACATTTTTCTGTTACTCCCATTTTTGATTCATTATGACATGATTATTATACCCAATTCATACTATGGGTAACACTCATATTTACAAATGATTTATTTCATATGATTATATATGAGACAAGCATATTCATGAACTCATTATGATGGGTGATCCCATACAGAACTCCAATTAAATGGGTAATGTTGAGTCTCATGATAAATTTTGTGAAATAGTCTTGGAAGTCATCCTTGACTCTAAATACAAGTTTCAATGGACATGGTGGTTAATTTTTACCTATCCTCCTCTATCTGAAAAGATCTATGACTCATGCTAAAGTCATGGTTTCAGTTGATCCCACATTACAATGACTCCATTTTTATATGAATCCATGTTTATATTTTATGATTCTATATGTTCCCTGTTTTTTATTATAATTATTTCATGTTTTCTAACCCAAATTCTAAATCTTTATTCTTCAATTTCTGATCTTTTAAAAAAATCCCTTTGTCCATGTTATCCCCAGGTTATCCTATGTTGATGTATGAGCATAACGGAAGTTATGATATCATTGTGGAGATTAAATAAAATTTATTTTTATGATGTTTGATATGTACCTAATCTCCCATTAAAATAAAAATTACTATCCAGGGATTATAATGTGAGGTTTTATTATTCTATAAATCATGTAATAATATGTTTAAAAGGATAGGGTTTGTACAGTTGGTATGAGAGGATGGTCTTGTTATTTTGGAGATTAGTAATAGAGCACTTCAGAGCGAACCTTATAGATGCGCTAATTATAAGAAAACAAAAAAAATAGTTTGTATGTATAGATAAGGTGGTTTATTGAGAAACGAAATATATATCTAGATAAAAACAAGTTGATCTGGCTCGGACAAAGATGTATCCATGGGTTAAACTCAAAAACACTCCATTGATCAAGAATTGAACAGGAACCGGTGCATGATAATGGGAGTTACTATAGTCCTGGTTTGACATTCACAACAGATATGATTTGGTAAATTCACAATCATAGTATGAACCATTATTATGGGAACATAAAAAAGAATCCCATAAGAATAAATATGAGGAAACAGATCATGGATAACCTAGATTTCATCCTAGGTAATCCAAACATAGGATATTATACTCCTTTAAGATTTTATATTATTATGTTTACCATTTCCTTTTTGTTCTTATTAGCTATGTATTCAAGACCTATAATTGTACATTATTTTTATTAGTTATAATTGGTAAATAGATGAACATGTGACAATAATAAATGTGATAGGAATTGTGTGGATTTCCCTAAGGATATGATTGATATGATGAGAATGGGTTCTCAAAACATTATAACAGTAATTTCTGACATGTCTCCAGTTATGAATAATATCATCAATTATGTGGGACGCCCTCCTCCTCTAGATAAAGGGAATATTTTAATAGAATTCTTAATGCGGAAAAAGCCTCTAATATTTATTGCATCTTCTGATCCACTCCTTGTGTTACAATGTATAAACTCCATTGAAAAGATAATTTTTGTTTCCTAGTTCTCAGAAGACTATAATATCATGTTGTTTCTCTATCGTTTTGATGGGGAAGATAATTAGTGGTGGACAATGATCATGAATATAAAGTAATAAGAGGGAATTAATTCCATGGATTATGAGGAATTCAAGAAAATGTTATTCAATAAATATTTTCCTCGAACCGTCACTATCAATATAGAAACAGAGTTCCTCAAACTTAAGTAGAATGAATATGAGTCCATCAGGGAATATAATCTAAACATCATAGTTCTTTCAAGATACAAATCATTATTTTTTAGGGACAATGAAATTAAAATGGATATATTCTTTAGATGACTAATGTTGAGCCTATGAAATGTGTTTGGGTTTCGAGAGTTTAATAGTTTTGTGGATATTGTCTATTGTGACATCTTGGATGAAATGGATTTCAGATACTCTAAATGGTATCATAGGACCAATGAAAAAAAGAGGAAAATAACATCTAATATGGGTGGTTTGGAAAATAAATCCCATGATGGATAGAATATCGAACGTACCACATTTTAATATTGTGGGAAGAAACATTATCGTAGCTATCTAAAGAGAACCAATAATTGCTTCAAATGTGGAAATATTATACATCTAGATAAAAACTACTAAAGGGATATATAGAATCAAGCTAAAGTGAAATAATAAAGGAAGTCATAGATCAATGATCATCAAATATTTTATTGTTTTAATTTCAAGGAACATTAGAATTACATGAAAAATTTCCCTAATAAAATTGGCTATTGTAGGAAATAAAATACCACATCCAAGGTAATAAGTAAGGGATTATGCTGTCACTACACTTGAGGTGAATCCAGAAAATGATCTGGTTATAGGTATGGTAGTTATTTTTTAAAAAATAGGTAACATACCATTTGATTCTAGTTATATTCATTCTTTCACGTCATGAATGTTTAGAATAACTATTCAAACACCACCTCAAAATTTGGAGATTAGGTAATCTATGAGAATATAAAACGTGAAATTTTTCAATCCAATGTATATAAATCCTCTCTGGTTAATAGTTGTAGACTAAACCTCCCATAAAATCTCATCATACTTCCTTCAGTGGAGTTCGACGTTATATTGGGCATGGATTGGATATATTTATACAAAGACAACATCAAATATCAAGATAGGGTGATCAATCTTCACATTTCGAAGAATCCTCCAATTCTTTATAAGTGCAAGGAGGAACATGAATCTCCGTTTGAATCATTGTCTCAATTTTGGATATTACAGACTTATGAGAAACCAGGTCAAGCTCAAATTATTTAGACAAAGGATATAATAATTCCAGAATAAATTCCCATTGTAAGGGACTACACTAGTGTATTTCCCAAATAATTTCATGGAAGTCATCCAGATTGAGAGGTTGAGTTCTCATTTGAACTGATTTTTTGTTCTCCATGTTAATCATAAAAACCATATAGAATGTCCAATATAGAGATCGAAGCACTACTGATGCAGTTATAAGAGAATCTAGAAAAGGGTTTTATATAATAGAGTGATTCACCTTGGGGAGAACATTCCATATTCTCAAGAAGAATGATAGATAAACTCTCCTCTATATTAATTATCGTGTCTCAAAAAAATCAAAATAAAGAACAGATATCCACTACCCAGGATAGATTACATATTCTATCAGCTACATGGGGCTAGTTATTTACCTAAGGCGGAACTTCGTTTGGGATATCACTAATTCAAGGTGAGGAAGGAAGATATTCCATAAACATCATTTCAAATTAGGTATAGACACTATGAGTTCATAGTGATTCTATTTAGACTCAAAAGTTTTCTTGATATATTCATGGATTTGATGAATATAGAATTTAGATATTACCTAAACAAATTTGTGGTAGTATTTTTCGATGATATTTTAATATACTCTAAGAGCATGTTGGAACATGAGGAGAATTTTCATAATGTGGTGTTGAAATTTTCAAGGGAGACATGTTATGAAAGGTGTAGTAAATTTTAGTTTTTGATGGAGAAGATTCATTCTTAGGTAATGTTATCACTATAAAAGGAATATCTATAGACCCTTACAGGATAATGTAAATTGAAGAGTGACACACGACAACATTTTTAACAGATACATATCGATTTTTTGGTCTAGATGAATATCTTCAATGTTTTTTAAGAACTTATAATGATTTTAAAAACCAATGACCAAGATGAAATTGAAGGGATTGAAGTTCATCTGGACTGAAGAATGTGAGAAAATATTTAAGGAGTTCAAAACGAGGATTATCACTACACCATTACTCACACTCATGATAAGTTATGAAATATTAGTGGTGTGTAGTGATTGTTGAAAGATGGTAATAGGCTATGTGATAATTAAAAATGATAAAGTGATATCTTAGGCCTCAAGGAACCTGAAAGTAAATGAGAAAAATTATCCCATGCATGATCTATAGTTGGCGGTCGTGATCATTGTATTGAAAACCTCGTGGTATTATCTCATTGGAGAGAATTTTTAGATATATAATAATTAAAAGAGTCTAAAATATATATTCACATATAAATATCTTTAAATGGTCCAATTAATATTTATATATCTCAACAATATTCTTGAATACTCAATCCACTACCATTTTGGTAAGGAAAACAAGGGGGAGGATGATTTATGTACAAAGGATCATTCATATTTATCAATGAAGATAATTTAAAAGGATCTAATATTTTTAGTTTTGTAGATGTTGGACATGAGAATCATTAATGTAGGAACATCATCAATACTTTCGCAAATGATTTCCCAACCATCCCATATCTAGAAAAAAACATGCTCAAAGTAATGGTGTGGACATTCAAAAAAGGGTGAAAGATATCAAATATGGTAAATTCTATGAGTTAATGATTGATGTGGAATAATTTCTATGATTTGGGTCGTGTTTGTTTCTAAAATCCGATCTAGAGATAAATAAGAAGATTCTGAATGATGCACACAGTTTAATCTTCTTTATTCTCCCATGGACCACAATTTAAACTTTTTTGTAGATATTGGACATGAGAATCATTAATGTAGGAACATCATCAATACTTTCGCAAATGATTTCTCAACCATCCCATATCTAGAAAAAAACATGCTCAAAGAAATGGTGTGGACATTCAAAAAAGGGTGGAAGCTATCAAATATGGTAAATTCTATGAGTTAATGATTGATGTGGAATAATTTCTATGATTTGTGTCGTGTTTGTTTGTAAAATCTGATCTAGAGATAAATAAGAAGATTCTGAATGATGCACACAGTTTAAACTTCTTTATTCACCCATGGAACACAATGATGTGTCACAATCTCTAAGAAAACTTTTGGTTGGAAAATATGAAGATGGAGATTTCTTAGTATACAACAATGTTCATAGTAATTAAACAAGTGATTGTTTATAGAAAAAAGTATAAGGTTATGATGAAGTCCCTACACATACCAACATGAAAGTGGGAGAACATTACAATGGACTTTTTCTATATATTTTTAAGGAAATCCATAGGAAACAATTCTATTTGGGTAATTGTGGAGCGTCTTACAAATATAGATCACATTATAGAAATTTGAGAGGAATTAAAATTAGATAAAATTTCATGGATATGTATCATATAATTTGTTAGGAGACATGGATTCACACTATCTATTCAATCCAATTGAGATCAATGATTCAGCTCGATGTTCTGGAAAAGTTTCCAATATGCTCTAAGCACTGAGTTGAATTTCATTAAAACCTATCATACTCAAAATGATGACCAATATGAAAAAATATATTCAAAGACTAAAAGACATATTCAGAGAATTTTATATACTTATAAAGAGGATGGGATGAACATATTCCATTTGTCAAATTCTCGTACAAAAATAGTTTCAACTCCAGCATCTGAATGGAACCATATGATGCACTTTATGAGAAAATGTGAAGAACAACAGTGTGATGGGATGAAGTTAGTGAACATTAGCAGTTAGAAATAGAAATGGTTAATGAAATATTGTATAAGTTTATAACCATTTTGAATCACATCATGGCAGCCCAAATTTAAAAAAATATTTATGCATACATTAATTTACGAGACCTTACATTAAAAGTTGGAGATAAGGTATTGTTATGTATATCTCCATGGATGAAGGTCATGAGGTTTAGGAAGAAAGGAAATCTAGGTCCTATGTACATCATCCCCTTCAATATTCTTGGTAATTTTGGACTTGTGGACTATCGACTAGAAATTACACATACCATGACTAAATTACATGATATATTCCATGTATCCCTCTTAAAAAACTAGATACCAGATAATTTACATGTACTGTCTTTAGAGGTGGTACAATTGCAGAATGATCAGTATTATGAGGAGTAGATGATGAACATCATGCATTATAGAGATAAAGTGCTATTTAACATGAGTAATCACCTGATAAATGTACTATAAAAAACCATATGTATTAAGAGGCAACATGGGAACTAGAGGAAGTAATGAAGGAAAAGTACCATCACCTATTTACAGATTAGAATGTAAAATAGAATTTTGAGGGAAAATTTTCATAATGGTGGAAGAATGTAATTATCCATAGTTTTATTAATGGAATTACCTTCTTATAATTATTTCGTAGAGTATAGTGACATAATATTATATAAATAAAAAAATAAAAACCTTATAAATGATTAATGAGTAAAGTAGAAGGTATTTATAAAAGTGAATGAACATATACTAATAAAAATATAATATGACTTTTGGAGTAGTAATGTGGACCTATTGAATATTGAATCTTCCAATTGAATAGTAACCTCACTAAAAAAAGTATAAATAAATTTTATCCTTCTTATTAGTGATAATAGGATATAAATATATCATACTATATGTAAGTAAAATGTTATTAATTATGTGTGGGTATTTTTGTATGACATGTATATTTAATTAAAATTTTATGGTTAATTAAATAATTTAAAAAATTCATAAATTATTTCCAGAATTAATTATTTTGATATATTAGGATTATATGATAATTTTAGGATAACTTATTTTATTTTTTTAATGTTTTAGAAAAGTTCTTTTGATTTTATGATATCTATTTTTCAGGTAAATTATGATTTAAATAAAAATTAAATTTCATCTATTTAGAAAATTATTTTAATTAAATTGATTTCATTTTCGAATTATACTAATCATAAAATGGTCAGGTTAAATATTTCAGATTTTTATAAAATAATTGATTTTCTGTTGAATAGTAAAATATAAAAATTTAAGATAAATGGTAAATATATAAATTTATGCATCATTCATGATTCATGAATGTTGAAAATAGAAATTGTGTAAAAATAACATGACATATTTATGGTTTTTGTCAGAATTATCAATACAATTCATAGTCTTGAGAAAAAATATTAAACTAATGATTAGAATAACAGGGAACCCCTCCATCTCTCCACTATAAATACCACCCCTCTTTTCCTAATCTACACACACCTCTCTATCCTTGTGAATAGTCCAAATTCATTTCCAAAATCTCCCTAAGTCCATATCTCACTTATAGGAGCTCTTTGTCTCAAAAATTCCAAAACAACTCCCCTAAAAAGGATCTAAAGGAAGATATATTCAAGAGGTAAACTCCACTTTTCATTTAGTTTATTTTATTTCATGTTCCTTTCAATCTTTTTCTTTCTGAACCTCATTTCATCCAAATGTTTTGATAACTATAGTAAACTAAATTTACTATAAAATATTTATGATAACAGAAAAACTCATCATCAAATCTCATTTCACCTCCTTTAATACTAGAAATGAAAACACCATCTGATATGTGTTAATTTATCACATTCAAGGATGACATGGTTTCAATTTCTATTATCATCTTCAATTATAGTCATGAAACCATATTAATGGTTGAAATAGAATATAATACATTCATTATATGTTATTTAAGGTTATGTAATATTTTTTACACATGATATTAATTTATAATGAGAAATGTGTTCGTTGTGATTAAAAACTGCTAATTAACCAAAAAAGTTATTATTAATGTTTTATATAATGTTTCATATTGTCTCCAAATAACCAAAATAATTTTATAAACATGTAATAAAAATTATTTACACTAATAAAATACATCTAAAATTATATACAACCATTCTAATCTTACATGTTTATCCTTACATTTATATAAGTAAACCAATCCTAAAAACCAAGGAAACAAACGCTCCCAAACAATGAAATTGAACCTCTTAACCCATCAAAAAGGCCATGAATGAATTTAAAAAGGTTATAATAAATCTATTAAATGGAGAAGTGATTATATAAATACTAATTAATAAATTTATTCTAGTTATCCATGACATTAAGATAATGTGAAGGATTCTATTAGGCTTAAGGGAAGGGATTCTACCCGAACCACCATTATTGCCTTATGTTGCTCTATACTTATTTTTACTAAAATGATGTTATCTATTATTTTCATGAACAATTTTTAAATTATATTTAAATTATTCAAAATCAAATATGAGGTTCCGTTCATCATTCTTTTTCTAGGATATACATGTTTTTATTTGTTTCACAACTCAATACTTTCTGATAAGAAATCCTATTTAAGGGAACATCCCTAATTCGTACCGATTTTCAATTATACTCTATAATATATTTTTATGCCATAATTATTTTTATAAAACCACTATATTTATAATGAAATCATCATTGGGTGACTTATGGTTTAATATAAATTATTAATCTCTTATATTTTTGGTTGACTTTTATAATTTCCTTTAACCGCACAAAAAAGTTTTAATTCTAAATTGCCATAAGGAGTCTTTTTAAATGTGAATACTTCACATTGAGATTTATATTATTAATATACACCTATAATACCCGAATATTTTCCATGAATGATATAATTAAATTTATCCATCAACATTTTTATGGGACTCCCATTTGTTATTCTTTATACCATGATTATGATACACAATTCTTATTATGGGTAACACTTATGATTATATATTATTGATTATGTTTGATTATATATGTGGAATGAATATTCATGAACAGATTATGATTGGTGATCTAAGAAATAACTCCAATTCATTGGGTAAAGTTGAGTCTCATGAGACATTATGTCCAATGGTCATGGTAATTAGCCTTAACTTGTGCTACCATATGAAAAGGTCTCAGTGGTTAACCATGACTTGTGCTCCAGTATGTGAAACGAGCCATGAGTCATGATAATGTCAGGTTTTATATTTCTTTCACGCTAATATGACTCCATGTTTATATGATCCTTTGTTTACATGTTATGATTCCGTATGTTCCATGTTTTTATATCATTATGCCATGTCTTCCAACCTGTGGGCTATAGCTCTATTATTATGCTTATTCCCTTAATGGGAATTTAATATCATCCCTATGTTGATGTAATAAATATTTTATCCTATTAATATATATGATCAAAATGAAATTTATTATCTCATTATGTATATTAAATAAAAGTTGTTTTTATGATGTTTAATTATGTACCTTATCTTCCAACGCACAATACTTTATGTTCCTAGGCTTGTAATGTAATGTTTTATTATGCCCGTTATAATTTAATGATATGTATAAAACTATAGATTAACTATATAATCACTATAACAACATTAGGTATCAAGATATGGATAATTACCCAATGCAATGGAGTATGATATAATTCTTGGTGCACCCGTCATATTTATTTCATTTTCTTACTTAAGTGTTTCACATAGATCATAAAACATGGATTCATTTATCATAATATTTGATTATAGTATTCAGGAGTTTATAATACATAAATATAAGTCCCATTTTAATGAGTTATAAGTGTATAAATTATAACACCCTAGATCAGAAATGAGTATGGAACTCACTAAAAAAAATTTTCTGTGGAAAAATCATGCTGAAGTTTCAGTAGTATAACAACATCACATAAAAATTTGTAAATTTAAGTTTATGAGAGTGAAATTACATTATAATAACATTGAAATATAATTTTAAGTTATATGGAAATGGAAAAACATATCCCATCATATGTAATTATAAAAAGAAATCATAATATATAATGGAAACTTGAATAAAGAATAGAAGTTGAGAACCCCTTATCTGAGTGTGTGACTCGAAATGCTTGGGAGGATATTCTTGAGAGCTTGGGGTTAAACATGGGAAATCTATTGATATATTAGGTAATATTATGTATGTGATACAAGAATTATTAGTTAATATAAGTGGAATTGTGGGTGGTATTATATTTTAAATGAGGGGGATTTCTTAATTATTCAGGTCTTAGACTCTACAATAGAAAATTAATAAATTCTAAAACCCATAAATGGTTTTTACTCATGTATTCTACCAAATTGAAGTGGTTTTACCTATTTTATATGTATAATGGTCAAAATTAATAATATAATTAACTTTCTTATGAGTAGGTGAGCCATAATCATAATGAAATTATTCTAAAACATTACAATATATTAATGGTTTTGAAGGATTCATATTGGATTTGTAAAATTAACAGAATAAACATGAAATTTTAATATTTTAAATATAAAAAATATATTTGGCCTTGTATACCTTTTATAATATTTTTTAAAACACTTTTGGTTCATTAAGGTTTCATAATACTGAAACTATATTTATACAGTATTTTATTTTTACCCCAAAAATCCTTGTCTTATAAAATTAGAAATAAATCACCATATGATAAATTAAACATAAAGACTAAAAAAATAATATTCATTTTCTCTATTTTTTTTAAAAAAATATGGCAATTTTCACTTTAAATTTCATTATTTATTAATAAATTCTTTGTTTTTGAAAAATAACAGTTTTCAAACACTTATTAAAATTACATTTCACTTCATGAAAATTATATAATCATTTAAATTGGATAAAGAAATTTTAATAAGAAAATTTTATTAAATTTTTTTTAAATAATCTATCAATTCACCATACAAAATTACAAAATTTAATTTTAAAATTACCATAAATTTTTATTTTTGTTTAGTTATATCAAAATAAATTTTATTTTAGTTTAAAAATTATAGAATGAAAATATATTATTATTATTCTATAAAAATAAATACAATATTCATATATCAAGGGCTTTTATACATATCCCCTTAATAATATTGAAAATTCTCTATGAGTGAGGTTCACAATGTTGAGGCTTCCATTAGGTCGTTGAACATACACTGTTTGCATCTTGATTTTGATGATCTTGAACTTCTCCCATAAAAAGGTTTTCTTATGACTATGTTTTTTGGATTTATGATTGGGATTGAAATAGAGAAAATAATAGTGATGTGATCTCCCTTGGAAGATTTAGTAAATGGCCTTCATAGGGTAACATCCAACTAGTTGAGGTCGTCACTTCTTTTATATGTGTCAATTGGATGGTTTAATACCCTATATTTACACTAGTCATATGATAACAATGTAATGGATATATTATCAATGGTAAATATTCTTAATGCCCATTTAAATAAAATATGAGATAATAAATTAATGGATTTCCTGTGTTTTCTATGAAAATATTATATAATGAGGTATTAAATTAAATGAAAAGGGAAATTTTTTAATAATAGTTCAAGTAATTATAAATAAATATAACCTTGGAGATCATCATGCCGTTTGAGATCATGTTGAAGGTTAGCGAGGTTTCTTAATTCCATTACATTCCCCTTCAACAGGAGAGAGTACCCGACATTTTCCATCCAACATATCTGAGTAGAAACATGCATGACCCCATGCACATCATTGATTGAGGTGAACTGGACATCGAGGATGGAGCCACCTTTGTGAAGAACCCAGTTGAAATCGAAGATCGACAAGAGATAAACCTGCGTGACTGGACCATCACTTTTGTTCATGTGCTATTGAAGCATAGTAACGTGAAATAGTGTTCCTGGTGGTGGGATTTTTAGGTGCATGATTAGTATCATGAGATGTTTTCATAGTTTTTTCTTTTTGGGGATGAAAATATTAAAGGATGAAACAATGTAGAAACACATTTTTCTCTTATAATACAAGGAAATATTTATATATATAATTATAGAGCTAGGTGTTATGATGGAATGTATTTCAAAGGCACGATGTTCCTAGAATTAATTTTATAAAAATATTAAAGTCATTTTATATTGTGCATGAGTAGATTCTTAAGGAAAATGAGATAAATCTTGAAAATAATCTTAGAAAAAATTTTAGAACACATTATGTTTAGAGTCCTATATCCACACTAGGCACAATATAAAATGGATCAGCAGGGGGTGTTCAAACTCATCTCTCATTGGTGGTACATTCAATGATTTAATTAAATATTAAATTAATTTATTAATTTTTTTCATTACATAAAATTGATCTATAAGATCATTGTTGGGTTGATTTTATAGATTTTTCCACATAAACTCCATGATAAATCGATATATTCTCCTCCTTCCCACATTGGATAATCTCATTGGATGATGATAAAATGACAGATCAGATTATATCAGGATATATCAAATTAATCTACATGCTTCAATCGTCAGTGGATGGGTTTTTCATCATTGATCGATCCATAATAGAGGTAGGACAGATAATTTTTTAATTTATTCCATTAGATAAAACTGATGAAAAAGTCAATCCTTATTCATGGATCTACCCCATTTGTTTCAAATTTAATGTTATATGGTACTTAAATCTATGTTTATTTCATGTATTTATAATCCCTAAATCACCTTTCATGACCATTGTCTACAAAAGATTCCCAAAAAATAATTTAAAAAATTTTATGGTTCTTTTCTCCCACATTGCTTCGCGTTATTCACCGGTTAGCCCCCACAATCATGTTTCAACACTATTAGGTTCAATATTTCATGGTCAGACCCCCATAAACATGAAATATTGAGAAATAAGGAACAAATCCATGAATTGAGGAAATATATAGGATTTTTTAAATGTGTGGAGGATTGTTTTGACAGTCATATTATGAATTAGAAGTAGTGGATGGCATGGTGGAAGGTATTTTCTACGATAAACCAATGATAGAAAATGGAGACAATTTTACAGTAAGCAGTGTTTGAGGACTATAAAAAAAGATTGATCAACCACTTTTAGACATATATTAGAAAAAACTAACGGCGGATTGGAACGATTGTAGGTTTAATGATCAGATCCAGAATTCCAAAAAATGACTAAAAGTTGTGAAGTAAGATGACCATGATGTGTGTAACCAACTCTTTGGGGGAAGCTAGGGTTTCATAGAACATTACAAAGACACCGTGTGTATCCATCCTAAATGTTGTGTACCCCTTCCCTGTCTGACATCTTATGTGGAGGATCACATGGGCAGGAATCTTTGATGATATACACAGCTTCGTACACGACTCTCTACAAGTACATGAACATATATAGGCCCCACATGCGACAAAAATTGTGGGGAAACATTCCTTGTATAGAGTACGCATACACGATGACTGGAATATGTACATGGGGTCTTGTACACGAACATGAATACCAGGAAAACATCACTCCCAGTAAGCCTAAACACACAGTATATCCCACCCACATGGTGCGTTCTTCTACACAGATAGGGAGCCATGTACTGTCTAGGGAAAATGCCCGACTGAGGAGCAGGAACGCATGACCTATGGGTCCCCTCACAGACTATGTATCCCTTGGTTCATTTTTTTGGAAACCAAAATTTACCATATCTACTTCATTTGAAATATTATTTTGTCCTGTGATAATCCTACCCTGAGTGTTTTCCCACTAAAACATAATGGTGGCCCCTAATGTGGATTTTGAGATACCATGTGAAATGATCAAGGAACAATGTTTACTAGGGTGATTCTTTATGATGGAATTGATTGGTCATGATCAATGTTGGTTTATTCATAGTGGAAACCACTATCGTATGGGTCATAATGATCAGAGTTAAACTACACCATGGAATCAGGGTGTGGGTACTTGACCACTAGAGTCAAATCCACCATTACCATTGGATTGGGTCCTTAGTTGGTATAGTCTGAGTAGAACCCCCATCCACATAGGTGCAGGTCCTCGATGACTATAGTTAAACCCCTATATGGATCCAATGCATCGATCCTGAAATTTAGATTAGAATAACCTTATCTAATAGTTTGTGGATCCTTGATGACCTAGAGTAGACCCCCCCCCCCAAACCTCATGGGCATTGTTCCTCTACATATCAAGTGGAATACAAATCATATTAGAGCATGTGTTCTCATGAAAAGATAGTATAACCCCACATTGACCATGGACAGGGTCCTCTATGTATACATAAAGACTAGAACCCCCCCTGACATACTAGCGTGAGGGTCATCTACATCAACAAGGCAGCCCCATGACTATGTCGCATAATGATGAGGCATGTCCTAACATGGATGGTTACTTCTAGGTAGATGTGTGAGATGATGTGAATCTTTGATGGTAATTTAAAAATCATGACTACACTTCTTCTTGTGACGATCTATGAGATGGATATCCCCTTACTATCTCGTCTGGGATTATTTTTAATGAGTATATATATATATAATATTTTACTGTATCTATACCTTGTATTTTTTTTACTCTCTATGTAAGGAGCCATAAATTCCATGGAGTTTTTTTTCATAAATTCATGGGATTTTTACGAGTCCACAGTTTTTTACGGCGCTTGATTCCGAGGCCCGGTTTGCCCGGAATCAATTTCTGAAGTTTTGTTAAGTTTAAATTAACATTTGTAAGATGTTTTCCTGAAAAAGTGGAATAACTCTTAAAAGGTTACTCATATTACATATCTGAGGCCACCGTTGCACTCAAGATGGAAAGTTTACCCTAGGCGTCGATTATGTTTAGTCAGCGCGGGCCTCCTATGAGAAATCCCGAAAATGGAATAACCATAAATAAAATAATTAAATAAAGTTATTTTATTTCTAAAATTATTAAAAATCACAACCAATAACTCAGATTAAAAATCCAAGACCACCACTGAACTTGTTAGTGTGGGCTTTCTTCAAGCATATACTAACATGGGTCTGCGAGGGCCACTAGAGAAAGTCAGTTTTTGGCCGCAAATAAAATAATTATGTGCCAATAATTTTATTGTAAAATTCATAACTTTTAAATTGTAACTCGGATTGGAAATATGAGGATACCACTGGGTTCTTTAGGGTGTGATTCACCTAGGAAGAGCCTAACTTGAACGGAACAGGTCGAGGGTGACTGATAATGATTTTCCAAACTTTTTTTTGGGTATGTTCAGTAAACGTGCGAGCGGTGTTTTATAACTTTTGAACCGGTGCTCGAAATTGAAATCTGAGGGAACCATTGATCTCACAACATCAGTTATTTCTTAGTGAGACCTACACCACAGTTGTGTTCTAATGATAATGATAGTATGTTTTTGGGGTTATTAATTAAATTGGATAAAAATAAAGTGTTACCAGTATTTTTATTTGAGGAGGTTAAAACCTCAATGTGAAGTTTAGAGGTGGGGGCCACCTGCACATAACCTCTCTTGAGAAGATATTATTTGGGGGGGAACCCTAAGTATAAACCTCTCATGCAATCAAAGATGTGGGGCTCACATGAGCTTTGACCCCCCTTAAACCCCTAATTAAAGTTTGAATAGGGGGACCACCAGAAGAAGAAACTCTTAAACTCCACATTTATAGAGCCACCACCCATGAATCCTTTCGAACTCTACTTAATTAATTTTTTCCTACACACAAGAATTAATTATGTGGGACCACCCTTAATTAATTTTCCCCATTTGAATTCATTATGCTAACATTATAATAGGATGTGATATTTTGTTATTGTGGGGTTGGCATAATTTTTGTTGGGAGAATTAAGGACAGGAAAGAACATGGTGGAGCTATTAATCTCCAACGAAGAATGACAGACATCTTCCATCTTCTTCCTTTTTCAACCGGGGCAAGAAAGGTAAGCGACACCCACGAAGAACACTGAGGTCATCTTCGACTTCGTCACCTTATAATGCTCGTCCACTAATGACGAGTACCCTCTTCCTCCTCCGACATTGACGAAACAACGCCGCCTTCCCGTGACTCCTTCAACATCATCAAACTCAAGGTAGGAGATTGGAGTTAATTTATTTATGAGTATAAACCGGCATTCTACGTCATTCAAATTTTTGGATTAGGGTTCGCCATGACGAGGAGGGCTCGGACCACACGAACACGGCCCGACCCTCCCCTTTTGTTTGTTCATGTTTGATGATGACGGAGGTAGTACACGCGGATACCGACAACAAGAGATCCACGAAGAAGCCAGCGGCGCAAGGCCACCCGGTCTCCACAAGGGCGCGGCCCTGCCGGGCTACATAGAGAATCGAGACACGGCCAGGCGGGCCGCAACCGTGTCGGAGGGGCTCGGTGCTGTTGCACCGTGCCAGAAGGAAGAGTCGTGGCCAAGAGGGTCACGGTGGTCAGACGATGAGCACGGCGCCGTCGCGCCGCACGGAGGAGAGGGGGGTCGCGGCCAGGCCAGCCCACGAAGGAGTAGGCGCGGTGCCATTGCGCCGTGTGGAGTCCAGCATGACCGTGGTGCCGTCGCGCCATGGTGGAGGAACCAGGGTGGCCAGCTACTGGTCGATGCTACAAGAGGGACCCCTCGGGTCCCACGATTCACCGAACCGGCGCATAGCGCCAGTTCCTTCATAAATCTCGGGGCGCCACGCCCCCCCCTCGCGGCGGGGCCATCTAGGCCATGCAGGCTAGCCAACCATGCCGCCCTTGATCCGGGCTGCCTTTATGTCGGGCTTCCCCTTCGGGCCTGCCCATTTCTTTAGGCCGGGTCGGACCCACAGACCAGGTTAGACCCCGATTCGAACCGGGTCAGGCCGGGTCGGTTCGACTGTGTCGAACAGGACTCGGACCTGCTATCGCCTGATAACACATTTTCGCCCATATCTTGGGCTACGGGCGTCCGTTTGACGAACCGCCAGCGGCGCCGATATTCATTGAACAAAGCTGTACCTATGAGAATACCCCAAGGGAGTTCGAGGTATACATGAGATTCAGTCAGGTTGGTTCGTACGCAAAACTAACAGGGCCCCTGGTACTAAAATAGTAATTAATCACAGACCAGGCGTCAAATTGATGCACCGTCTATTGCGTTGAGACCCCTATGAAGTGGAGGACCATTGAGATACTTCTACATGAGTCTTCGTGACACTCGGAGTTTTTCCCAGTAGCTCAGGGAGCAGATAATTCTAGTGACGAGCAGACAGAGTGCGGAGACCTAGTAGCTGACAGACCTAATGACTGCTTGACCAATTTTACTAGCCCAGTGGGGAGGACCTGATAGTTGGCAGCAGACTAATAAGGGAGGTGCTCCTGGTAGTTGGTGGCAGACCTGCGGTACTTGATAGGAGGAGTACCTTTGTAGGCTATTAGAGGGAGTACCAGGTATTTGGAGGCTGACCCACTGTAGAGTAGCACGTGGTAGTTGGATGAAGACATGTGGTACTCGACAAGAGGAGTACCTCAGCAGTCCAAGGATAGTGAGAAGAACCTTGGTGTCATGACATGCCCACTATTCTCGACAAAGGTGGAATTCTCTAGTAGTCGTGGTTTCGATAATGAAAATCCTGGTTTGAGATGAGTCATGAATTTTGTGTTTTCCTCATGATTGAGATGGGTTATTTAATAACTTAGGTATATGTATGGGAATATACATCTGTAATGGTTATTTTTTTTAGTACTTGTAGATTATCCATGTTGTATTTTGTGAGACCATGAGGGTCTCAGGGTCCCTATTGGGTATTTTTATACTCACCCCTGCACGAGATATGCCCGCACCACATTGTGTCGGATGCAGACGACAGACAACTCTTACCAAGGTGTAGTGTACTAAGACTTGACGGTACCCGGAGGTGGACCTCACGACGAGTCGGTACTCAGAGGAGACGGACTGACGTGGAGCAATGACGAGGCTATATGTTTTTACCATTTAGGTAGGATCTGTGGTGGATGATCGAGGAACTTCTAGACACCTTCTAGCTATTTTTCTTTTTAGTTGTACCTGTTTTTCCTTTCCATGTACTTAAATGTTGGGATTGTATATCTAGACCCTTTTTTCCAGCACGTCTTTTGTATATAGTTTTACTTAGTATTTAACTTCCAGCTGCGTACTCTATTGTGTCTATTTATAATTTATTAAGGGAATTCCTTCCCAGCTTAGGGATTTATGCCTTTGGTGCTAGTCTCCAGCCCCTAGCCTATGGAAGGCGGGATTGGGGTAGTCACAACCTTTGCCTAGAGGACGGGTCATGAAAAATTGGTATCATAGGAGTCAGTTCTACTACTGAACTTAGAACTCTGATCTTTCTTCTCTGTGGAGAAATAATGTAAAGGGTACTGAGTGTTGTTTTCATTTCAGGGAGTCCAATGTTGGTACGGTGGCCGATGTATACATACACCAGGACCCTGACTTTTGATTTCCGACTCAGTGAATGAAAACACTAATTGCATATGTGTTTTCAAGAGTTTTTTTTTTGTGCAGCTCAAATAGGTCAGCTCATCAGGTATAAACTTTTTACTGTGGTGCACATGTTTCTTATTAGGATGCCTCCATGCATATATCCTATTAAGGATATTGAGATAGTACCAGGTGATGGCCCGCCGAGCAACGAGGCTCCAGTGCAGGGCCCTCTTACTATGTTGGCACCATCGGGTGGTGTACCAGCAGCACCACCACCAATTGGGTACCAAATTCCACCTACCGCATTGGAGGATGGTGCACGCCAACTGAGTGTGTTGCACGAGTTCTAGTGGTAGAGGCCTCCATGGATTCGAGGTGAGATAGATTCCCAGGAAGCAGAGGACTGGATGAAGGCAATTACTAGAGTTTTCCGCCTAGTTGAAACACCAATAGAGAAGATGTGGATCATAGATACTAGTCTTTTTTAGTGAGTGATCATGACGATGGACCACATAGGGATGAGGTTTTGGTACGTAGACATTTTTTTTGAGATGGTGCCTTTAGGAAGTGTGCCAACTATACCATTTCCCATTGGTCAGCAGACACTACCGGCGGTACCGATAGAGGAAACTTGTAGTATTAGTGCCTTACATGTGTTTTAGCATCAAATACCCCTCAAATTTCAAGGTGATCCCCACTCACAAGAGGATGAGGACTAGCTTGAGTAGGTGTTTGAGAGTTCCCTTCAGCTTCTACAGTTTAGGCAGGATGACATGTCGGTAGTTGAGTATTCATCGAGGTGTACCGACCACTCTTGGTACTCGATGAATATGATGCGAACTGTGCTTCAGGGCTCGGACTTCTGAGCGAGGTGTGTTTAAGAAAAACCATGCCAACAATTTTCCTCTATGCATTATTACTCATGTTAGGGTGCTAGAGTGAACCTTTTTGGTTGAATTTTTTTTGGATGATGGGATACAACCAGTGAATTTTAGCAGGGGGAAAGTAGGAAACTGGTGCCAGTCTCAGAGACATGGGAATGGAGGAAATTTTGGGAAGAGTATGTGACATGGATAGATAAATATTTAGGGCAGCGGATGTGGAATAAAAGCTAGGAGAGCAACATGAGGTGATGTACATTTCAACATGTTACAACCACCTTCCTTTATAGTCCCTAGTAGGCTCAAGGAGAAAGAGGTTAGGGTAAGATATTATCAACGCATGGTCAAGGAGTGTGACCCAAGGGATCTAAGAATGATTCGAGGTACGGTCTGTGTCAACTACTAGCTTCCATATGAACTGACATAGGTACTAATCATTACTTCCTTCCACGAATCTTGTCCCAAACCTAGAGTTTCTGGTTAAAACGTTGACTTGAACCTCACGTCTAGAGATACCTACGGGAGGAGACTCAATAATAACACTTACGCCGATGATGTGATCTGACCCTCAAGGTGAGAGTTTAGGTTGAAACCTCTTGGTGGAAGCGTCGAGGCCTTACAATGTTAGTTTGGGTATGGACTGGGCAGCCACAGATCATACACATATTGACTATATTAGGGAAAAAGGTTTTGGTTTATCTACAATGTTGGAATAGGGTTTTCCTTGGTTGGTGAAAAAAGAAAACCAGGAAGCACAGGATAAACTCACGCATTATAGGGTGAAGCTGATCACTCGTGAGTCGGCCAGCCTCAACCTTGTGGTAGCAGAAGTTTTGGGTTTTCAGTTCCTAACAGGAGTGGCTAGAGTTCCTCTAGAACTATGACTTTGGGATAGTATATAATCCTAGGAAGGGGTAACATGGTAGCAGAAATACTAAGTAAGAGGTCTGGACTACAACTACAGAGGGAGGCGGTGGGGGAATTAGCTGCTTTAGAAATATTCTTTGTGGATAGAGATGGAGAATCCTTTTCTTCAGTCTCATACAGTCACTCCCCCACTTCTTCAGTGAGTCATGGAGGTGCATCGTGGGGACACTGACTGCAAGACACAACGTGCTCAGATATCCTCATTAC
The DNA here is from genome assembly GCA_963277665.1 of Viscum album. Taxonomy (NCBI): domain Eukaryota; kingdom Viridiplantae; phylum Streptophyta; class Magnoliopsida; order Santalales; family Viscaceae; genus Viscum; species Viscum album. Next base: position 1,659,082,421 of record OY728119.1, read on the forward strand.
ATACACCTGATGGATTTTCTAAATGTATGTAGCACGTCATCCTTTTTAGAGGACGTACTATGGTACCTGTAGCATTTCAGGAGGAAGTGTTGATGGAGTTCCACACATCCCATCACGCGGTACATCCATGAGTGGCAAAGATGTACCAGGACCTTCGATAATAGCATTGGTGGCTAGGTACGAAGAAGGTAGTAGCAGAGTTTGTCTCTCGATGCCTCACTTGTCAGCAAGTGAAGGCAGATCACCAAGTACCATGAGGCTTGGCTCAACCATTATGGGTCCCAGAGTGGAAGTGGGATGGGATATCCCTGGACTTCGTGACAGGTCATCCATGTACATCCAGTTTTCATGACTCGATATGGGTGATCATTAACCGACTCACCATGTTGGCCCACTTCCTACCGACCAGAGAGCAGGGATCAGTTGAGAGCTTGGGACGCCTCTATATGCAGGATTTAGTGCGTTTACATGGAGTACCTTCCTCGATTTTCTCCAACTGAGATGCACTGTTTACTTCTCGGCTATGGAAGGGGTTGTAGGAGGATTTCAGGATATATCTACGTCTGAGCACCGCCTTCCATCCTCAGACAAATGGTCAGACCGAGAGGACCATTCAGACCCTCGAGGACATGCTCCGTGCATGTGTCCTCGACTTTGGTCGCTGCTAGGATGATAACTTACCTTTTGTGGAGTTTACCTACAACAATGGTTATCACTCCACCATCGGTATGGAACCATTTGAGGCCTTTGATGGTCGACCTTGTAGATCACCACTATGCTGGACAGACCCAAGGGAGTCTGCACTAGTGGGACCAGAGATGTTAAGAGCTACCATAGAGAAGTTGCAGATCATCCAGGAGTGGATGAAGACTGTACATAGCAGAAAAAACTCATATTCTGACAATAGACAGAGACCTCTAGAGTTCGAGGATGGAGACCACGCCTTTCTACGGGTCTCACCATGATGAGGTCTACAACGATTTGGCTGAGGCGGAATGTTGTCTCTGAGATTCATCGGACCTTTCTAGGTCCTCAGCAGTGTTGGAGAGGTGGCATACCATCTAGATCATACACCTTAGTTGCAACAGGTGAATGAATTCTTCCACGTATTACAGTTGAGGAGATACGTGCACAAACCTTATCACATAATTGACCATTGGGTGCTGTACATATATGATGGGGAGACTTTTACGGAGGTTCTAGTGAAGATTGAGGATCATCAAGAGTGAGTCCTACATGGACGGTCGATACCTCTGGTGCATGTTCACTGGCAGCATGGGAACCTACAAGAGAGGACATGGGAGCGGTATGATCAGATGTATGATCAGTACCCCCATTTGTTCCTTTAGTTTGAGTTATAGCTTACGAGGATGTAAAGACCTGAGGTGGGGAGAATGTAAAGACCTGAAAATTCCGTGGATTGTTTTTTAATTCATGCGATTTTTACAAGTCCCCAGTTTCTGACAGCACTTGATTCTGAGGCCCGGTATGCCCGGAATCAATTTTTGATTTTTCTTAAGCATAAATTCGCGTAAGCAGTTTTCCTGAATATGTGGAATAACTCTTAAATAGTTACCCAGATCAGAAATCTGAGGACACCGTTTTACTCAGGATGGTGGGTTTACCCTAGGCTTGACTTAATTTTAGTCGGCACGGGCCTCCTGTGGGAAAACCTGAAAATGGCATAACCTAAAATAAAATAATTAAATAAAGTTATTTTATTTATCAAATTCTTATAACTCATAAATTTTAACTCAGGTTAAAAATCCGAGATCACCACTGAACTCATGAGGGTAGACTTTCTTTACGAAGAAACTATCTTGGGTCGGCGAGGGCCACCAGAGAAAGTTAGTTTTTGGCCGCAAATAAAATAATTAAGTGTCATTAATTTATTTTAAAATTCATAACATTTAAACAGTAACTCAGATTTGAAATCCAAGGTGACCATTGGGTTTTTTGGGGATTGATTAACCTAGACAGACCATAACCTCGACTAGCATGGGTCGAGGCTGACTGATAAAAATTTTCTGAAATTTATTCGGGTACGTTCAGTAAACGCACGAGTGGTGTTTTATAACTTTTGAACAGGTGCACGAAATTGAAATCCTAGGGCACCGTTGAGCTCGCAACGTCGGTGACTGCTTAGTGAGACCTTCACCACAGTTACGTTCTAATGAGAATGGGAGTTATTTTTTGGGGTTTTTTATTAAATTGGATAAAAATAAAGTGTTAAATTTATTTTTATTTGAGGGGGTTAAAACCTCCAAGTGGAGGTTAGAGGTGGGGCCTACCCGATCATAACCTCCCTTGAGAGGATATTATTTGGTGGGGCCCACACTAAGTTTAAACATCTCATGAAATAAAAGAGGTTAGGCCAATACAAGCATTAACCCCCCTTAAACCCCCCAATTCATGTTTGAATGGCAGGGACCACCCGAGGATGAAACTCCCGAACTCCCCATTTATGGAGCCAACACCCAGGAAACCTTTTGAACTCCACCTAATTAATTTGTTCTTACACACAATAATTAATTATGTGGGACCAACCTTAATTAAATTTAACCATTTTAATTCTTTATGCCTAAATTATAATATGATGCGATATTTTATTATTGTGGGGTTGGCATAATTTTTGTTGGGAGAATTACGGAGAGGAAAGAACATGGTGGAGCCATTACTCTCCAATGAAGAATGATAGACATCTTCCATATTCTTCATTTTTCAATCGGGGCAAGAAAGGGAAGCGGTGCCCACAAAGAACACTAACATCTTCTTTGACTTCGTCACATTTGACCGCTCGTGTGCCAACGATGAGTACTATCTTCCTCCTCCAAAATTGACGAAAGGATGCCACCTTCCCACAACTCCGTCAACATTATCAAACTTGAGGTAGGTGGATTTGAGTTAATTTATATATGAGTATAAACCACCATTCTTTGTCATTCAAATTTCTGGATTATGTTTCGCTATGAAGGGGAGGGTTCGGACCGCATGAACACAACCCGACCCTGCCATTTTGTTTGTTCATGTTTGATGATGATGGTGGTGGTACACGCGGCCACTGGAAATGAGGCAGCCACGAAGAAGCCGACAGCACAAGGCCGCCGGTTCACCACAAGGGTGCAACACTGCCGTGCTGCGTAGAGAACTGAGTTGCGGCCAGGAGGGCCACGACGGTGCTGGAGGGGCGCGGTGCCATCGCACCTCGCCGGAAGGAAGAGCCCTGACCAGGAGGGCCGCAACAGTCGGATGATGAGCGTGGAACCATTGTGCCACACAGACGAGTGGGAGGCTGTGGCCAGGATGGGCCATGACATAGAAGGCATGACACCACGTAGAGACAAGCAAGATTGCGGCGCCGTTACGCCATGGTGGAGGAACCAGGGTGGCCGCCTGAGCCGGCCGCCAGTGCGTGCTACATGCGGGACCCCTCGGGTCCCGCGGTTCACCGAAACTCCACCTTGAGCTGGTTCCTTCAGAAACAATGGGGCGCCACCCCCCCCCCCCCCCCCCCCCCCGTGAAGTGGCCAGGCGGGACACGCGGGCTCGCCAGCCAGGCCTCCCTCGGTCCCGGGCACACTTAGTCCGAGCCACCACTGGCCGGGCCACCCTTGGCCTGGCCTCCCTTGAGCCAGGTTCCCTTCGAGTCGGGCCGGCCCATCGGTCCAGACAGTTTCCTTAGACCAGGTCAGACCCCGGTTTAGACCGTGTCGAGCCAGGTCAATCCGATAGGGTGGGACTAGACCCGGACCTGCTATAGCCCGATTACACCTTTTCGCCCATATCATGGGCTACAGGCGTCAGTTTGATGAACCGTCAGAGGTGACGATATTTGTGGATCAATGTCGTCCCTTTGAGAATACCCCATGGTAGTTCAGGGTATAGTTGAGATTCGTTCAGGTTGGTTCATACACGAAACCCACTGGGCCCCTGGGACTAAAAGGCTAATAACTCACAGACTGAGTTTACTATTGACACACTATCTGTTGCGTTGAGGCCTCTATGATGTGGCGAACCTTTGAGAAACACCTACATAATACTTCATTAAAGATGGATTTTTTCCTAGTAGCTCGGGGAGAGGATCCTTCCAATGATGAGAAGACATAGTGCGGAGACCTAGTAGCTGACAGACCTGATGACTGCTTGAACGATTCGACTAGCCAAGTGGGGAGAGCCTGGTAGTTGGCGGCTGACCCATTGCGGAGGAGCACCTAGTAGTTGGAGGCAGACCCGCGATAATTGACTGGAGGAGTACCTCTGTAGGCTATTAGGGGGAGCACATGATATTTAGCATTAGACCCATAATGGAGTAGCACCGGGTAGTTGGAAGTAGACCCATGGTACTCGACAAGAGGAGTAACTCAGCAGTCCACAATTAGTGATAAGTTCCATGGTGCCGCGACATTCCCACTATTCTCAATATAAGAGTAGTTCTCCATCAGCTGTGGTTTTGATAATTAAAATCCTAGTTCAAGATGAGTCATGACTTTTGTGTTTTCCTCATGATTGAGATGGGTCACTAGATAAATTAGGTATATGTATGAGCATATATCTAAGTAATGGTTATCCATTGTTTTGTACTTGTAGGTTAACCTTATTGGATTTTTTGGGGCATTGAGTGTCTATGGGTCCCTTCTAGTGGATATCTTTATACTCACCGTTTCACGTGCTATACCCGCACCTTGTTGTGTTGGATATAGACGACAGACAACACTGATAGAGGTAGAGTGTACGAGGACTGGACAGTACCCAGAGGTGGACTTCACGACGAGTCGGTTCCTAGAGGAGAGAGACGAACATGGAGCACTGATGAGGCTATCTGTACCAGCCATTCAAGTAGGATCCATGGTGGATGATCCAGGAGTAGCTAGACACCTTCCAGCAGTTTTTCTTTTTAGTTGTACCTATTTTTCATTTCCTTGTACTTTACTATTAGGCTTGTATTTCCGACCCTGTTTTCATTCCTTCACTTCTTTCTTATATAGTTTTACCTAGTTTTTTACTTCCGGTTGCGTACTCTATTGTGTGTGTTTTCAATTTATAATTGCAATTCCTTCCCAGATTAGGGATTTACACCTTTAGTGTTAGTCGCCAGCCCCTGGCCTATGGAAGGCAGACTTGGGGTAGTCACGACATGGGCCCCGAGGACGGGTCATGACACTCTATCTATAGGTTGTGAAGACTCATTAGGTATTACATGTTCTTTTAATGTTGATATTCTCATGACTGGAAGAGTTTACTATGCCACTATACGTGGAAAATAATTTAAGGGTAGTGTATCTACCCAAAACGTTTTTCCCCTTTTTGTTGGATGAGCTTAATTTCCCTATTGTTTTGGGTGGAGTTGTACTCTTTGACTATATCTTGAATATAATAAGTTTCTTTCATGTTTTATCTCTTACCTCATCCGCTACAACTTTTGGGGTTTCCTAATGGTCATGTATCTACTCACCCCTGCATGATCTTTTCCCAGTTTTTGTACCTTAGGAAGATGATGGATATGTGAACCGTGACTTCAGAGAATCATAGAAAAAATGGGTGCTTTGAACAAAGTATGGTGGTCATATATTAGAGTTCTTGATCAGGCCTCTAGAAATATGTTTAATTTTATGATTTTTTTAGGTTGGTGGCATGTTTCTAGTCTGGCATGAATTTTTCCACCTTAATTTTCAGGTATACCATTCCATTATTTTGTACATTATATATTATTATGCACGATTATTTTAATTTATAGTGGTGTTTCATATTTTATTCTTTCACTCTTCACTTTTTCATTTATTTGGCTATGTGTGTGCATACATTTACACAGTAAAAGGTCTCTGTGAGTTAGTAAATACTCCCTTAGTTATAAAAAAATCCTAGCATCTGGAGGAGGGCTTGGGGTAGTTGTGTCTTGAGGCCTGTCTTGGGTCAGGTTTTAACAAGAAAAACCATAAGGATCACCACTGATATCCATTTGACCAATGTTCCACCATTGAACCATTTTGAATGATTAATGTCCATTTTTACTATTAAGATAATATTATCTCTTCATAACCTTCTAAAAATGAAAATAAGACATGAAATGTTTAGGATGTTTTACTCATGCTACACACATAAATAAGATAACAAAACAACAATGGTCCTTATAAGATCAATTCCCCCTACCTCTACCAGTTTTCTAATAACTCATCCCAAACCCAGCCTTGTGTTCATTCAGTCTATAATCCCTTGTGTAAGATTAAAACATAATTAAATTAAATAAACACCTAATTTAAATGAAAATTATCAATTAGAATAATATAAAATAAACTCATAGAGTTGTCCCATCATTTCATAACCATTAGAATCTGAATGCATATTACACAAAACATTACTATGTGACTAATACATGTAAAATCGATAAATTTAAAACTCAAATCGATGTAATTTTTTAGAAAAAATAAAAATAAAAACTAATAAATCAAAAGACCTTCATGAGTTATGGAAAAAAAATGAGAAACCACTTCATTAGGTAATCATTGGATGTCCTCTACAAGACAGGAATGAAATCCCATTAAGGTGGAATTTTTTTCCATATTATGGAGAATTCATCCCATCCTAAATCCATGTGGTCAAACCAATATTATAAATAGATAAGGGGTAGAACAGGTGGGTGATAAAAAGAAATATTACCATGGTTCTTTTTGAAAACTCCATTAAAATGACTACCTCATAATACAGGGATAAATAAAAGAAGATTGAAAGAGTGGATGGAAAAATGGCCACCTACCATCAACCAAAACGTCTAGAATATTAGTAGTCACATATAAAATATAATCAAAACACACCCCTAGGTAACAACCTCAAAAAAACCCCACTAGCTTGTTAGTGTGCCCAATAGAGGTGTATGGATAATTTCTATCCCACCAAGTCACAACCCACATATCCTTGTATGATACAAAATTACATTGACATTTAAAAATGATTGAAATTTATTCTTGACACTCATTTCTCAAATTAGACCCCCTACAAAACGAAATGTTCAAATTTTCTAAGGAATTTCAAACCCATAACAACACAAAAAACTATAAACTCTCTATCATAATTATTTTCGTACTTAATAAGCAATGTAAATGTTCAAACATCATCTCTTGACCTATAAATATAAAAAATTTGTAGTGAAATCTTTATTTTCTATCTCTGAATAGTAATTTGCATCTGCATCTAAACTCCGAAAAAATATTGCCTACACCGACGCATTTACAAACACTCAGTTTTTTCCTTGAACCTCTTCAGTAACATCCTAAATGAATTTATTGATGTGTTTTATAACCCAATATATCTGAATTCATTTTAATTCATTAGTGTGACCCTCTTCCACAAAATATTATCAAAGACAGTTGGCCTCACCCGCCTATGTCATACCAAATCACCCAATATCAAGAGGCATCTTCAACCATATACACACCCATGTTGAGGTTCATACCAACATATAGTGTATTTCCTCCATCAATCTCACAACAAACCACATCCATTTTTTTCACTCAATACTTATCAATAACACTCATTTTATATATCGCACCCTCAGATCATGCAACCATAACATCAAACTCAATACCCACACAAAAACTCTGACCAACTACACACCCAAATTCCCATTATTGGATTTTCCATTACCCAAAACCCACCATCGTATCAACCCTCAGCCAAAAGGTTTCTCACCACTAATGGAACTTCCTTCAAAAGGGTCACACCCCAACCATTGATATGATTCTCCATACAATATCTGTATCATTATTGTCACCTCACCAAACACAATAACCCTTGAACTCCTAGAACTTGATTCTGAGAATCCTACTCATACCCATTATAATGAATCTAGAGAACACTCAAGGTCACCCATATATTCCAAAACATAGAAGTGTCTTCAATAAAAAATCACTGTATGGTTTATGGATACTAACACCTCAATTCAATTCTACTGAAATCCGATTTCAACTAGTTATTCAACACACATTTGGGATTAATTAAAAAGAGCACACATTATCTGGTCCCAATCATAGACACATAACAAATAAACATAAAATTTTATAACCCAAAAAATAACCAAAATCACGTCAAAACCCATATTAAATTTCAAATCCTTAAAACTTCTAGAATAAAAACACAAGTCTTACAAAAAAAATCCTCAAGATCACCACACACAGTTATTTGACGCCATTAACATAATGATTTTACCATAATTGGATTCCACAAAACATCCATAGAAAAAATTTACTATATGTGTAAAGACACATAAATTCCAAGGAAAGTTTTTTCTTAATTTTCTTTGTAATTTTACAAGAATGTAGTTTCTGACGGTACCAGATTCTGAGGCCCGGTGTGCCCGGAATCAATTTCCGAAGATTGGCTCGGGTATGTTCAGTGAACGAACGAGCGGGTTTTTCTAACTTTTGAACGGGTGCTTGGAATCGAATTCCGAGGGCACCGATGGAATCACAGCGCCGATATTTTCTTAGAAACGCCTCTTCCGGAGTTGCGTTTTCTCGGGTGTGGTTTTTAATTTTTGGGCTTAAAGTTAAGAAATAAAATAAATTGTTCGACAAACTTTATTTTATTTCACTTAAGCCACTTAGAATCCACTTGAAGCCACTTAAAAGCGGCTTAAGCTGAGTTGAACCAGATAAAATTCTATCCAAAAATATCCTACCCTTTTGATAGGATATTTGTGGGGTGGGGCCGGCATGAGCGCCACCGTTTCTTTTCCGCTAAGTAACGCACCCGCGAAAACCCATCATTATGAAAGTCAACTGACGCGTTTTCTTAATTTCTTAACGCACAAATTAATTGGGTGGTATTTTTCGTTGAATTAATTGGGCGGTTTATTTCGTTGAATTAATTCTACGAATTAAAGGGTCGTTACATATTTCTTTATTCATTTTTAAATCGGTTTTAAATCCGTTGGCGTAGTAATAAAATAAGATCAACACCACATCATGAGGATTACATGTTGGGAGACCTTTGACAGAATTCTTGTACCTTCACCCTTCTTCGCGAAGAACCCGAAGAACGCGAAGAACGCAAAGAACGCCGGCCTCCGATGAAGAATGCCGAAACCGCGGAAATCGACGATGCGACGCCGTGTGCCGTGACGCCGAAGTTTCCTCTTCTGCGACGTTCCTTCCTCCGTAATGAAATCTTCAATCATCTGTTGGAGGTAAGAGATTTTGGGTTCCTTTTAGAACACCTTTGTGGTTTTTTATCAATGCACAGATTTAATTATTATTAATTAAATCTTTTTTTTCTTGAACCTCGGAGTTCGACGACATGACTCCCTTCTGCGACAACGCGATTCCCTTCCGCGACGCGACGATCGCCTCCTTCCGTGGCGATCAAATCCGCGACGAACGCGCGTGCGACGAATTGACGAGGTAGGGATTTTATTTTGGAATACCATTATATTCCCGTGAACGTTTCTTTAAAATTAATGAACCAGTTTCATATAAACAATTTTAATTTATTAAAATTGTTGTTTCATATGTTGAATAATTCTCCCGTTGATATTATCTAACGCGGAGGGTGCGGGCCAAATGAACACGGCCCCACCACCCTCTGTAGATTGTTTATTGATGTGTGGATCGACGAGCGACGACAAACGAGGCCGAAAGGTGATTTTGAGGCCTCTGCAGTGAAGGTCGGGTCCCTGGAGGACGATAGGCGAAGACGGCAGGAGAAACGGACCACCGGAGCGCCTCCGGTGGTCCGCGGAAGGCGGTGGCGGCGCGCGGCCGGAAGGGAGGCGGCTGGCGGTTCACCGCTGACCTCAATCAGCGGCGAAGGGCGGGGGAGCCGCGCACCCCTCCCGCGGTGTTTTCTCAGCCGCGCTGGCCGAGCTGCGGCCGACCGGTCGGGCCGGGCCCAGCCGGGTCGGGCCCGGGTCGGGTCGAACCAGTTCGGGCCGACCCTGGGGGGGTCGGGCCGGGTCCGCCCGGGCCCAGACTCCCCGTTTTCGGACCACTTTCGGTCAAATGCCCGTAACTTGAGCTACGTGCCTCCAAACAACTCTCCGTCAGCGGCAACACGATCCTTGGATCAAGACGGTCGTTTCAGTTTATCGCACTCAAGTTTTCAGATTACTTTGGGTTCGTCCAGGTTGGTTCTTCCACGAAACCAACCGGGCCCTCGGAGAGGAAACGCTCATATCATGAGTTCCGGACGTCCGATTAATGTTTCGTCGACACTGATGGATTCCTCTAAGTGAGACGGATCTTTTGGCTTACTCCGCTCGAGGTTTGGATGCCGTTGGAGTGCGGTCGGGTTGGTTCGCTCACGAAACCAACCGGGCCCCTGGAACGAGAAAGCCAATAACTCACAGACCGGGCGTCCGATTGACGCGCCGCCTGTCTCGTTGTTTTCCTCTTGTTGAGACGGAACTTTTGGAATACTTCACCCGAGTATTGGATGCAGTTGAGATATGGCTGGGTTGGATTGTACCTGAAATCCAACCGGACCCCTGGAACGAAAAAGCTGATATCATTCAGACCAGGCGTCCGTTTGACGAACCGTTAGCGGAATTGGTGACCTCGTTGACAAACGGTCCCTATGAGAATACCATATGAGAGTTCGAGGTACAGTTGAGATACGGCCGGGTTGGTTCGCACACGAAACCAACGGGGCCCCTAGGATGAAAACGCTAATAACTCACAGACCAGGCGTCCGATTAACTCGTTGTCTGTTGCGTTGAGACCCCTAAGATGAGGCGGTCCTTGAGATACTTCTTCGTGGAACTTTGCGATACTTGGAGTATCGACCTGTAGCTCGTGGAGCGGACCCTCCCAGAGATGAGCGTACGGAATACAGAGACCGTGTAGCCGTCTGAGACCTGACGACTGCTTGACCGATCGACTCGGTGTGTTTCGGGTAGCCCAGTGGGGAGCGCTTGGTTGTAGAGGCAGACCCACGACAGAGGTGCCCTTGGTTGTAGTGGCACATGGGTGCTCTTGGTTGTAGCGGCACAGGGGAGCGTTGGGTTGTAGCGGCAGACCCACGACAGAGGTGCGCTTGGTTGTAGCGGCACAGGGGAGCGCTTGATTGTAGCGGCAGATCCACGAAAGAGGTGCACTTGGTTGTAGCGGGACAAGGGAGCGCATGGTCGTAGCATTAGACCCACGGCAGAGGTGCGCTTGGTTGTAGCGGCACATGGGTGCACTTGGTTGCAGCGGCACATGGGAGCGCTTGGTTGTAGCGGTAGACCCATGGTGGGAAGCTCTTGGTTGTAGTGGCATGCCCACAGTACTCGACAGGAGGAGTACCTCAGGAGTCTTAGGTTAGTGAGCAGTACCTCAGAGTCATGACAGGACCACTATACACTCCAGAGACGGAGCTCTTTAGTAGTTACGGTTTCGATAATGAAAATCCTGGTTTGAGTTGAGACTTTTGACCTTTGTGTATATCTCATGATTGAGATGGGTCACTTGATAACTTAGGTATATGTATGGTCATATACCTATGTAGTGGTAATCCGTTGATTTCACAATCCTTGTGTTTTCTCATGATTGAGATGGGTTACTTGATAACTTAGGTATATGTATGGGCATATATCTAAGTAGAGGTTATCTGTTGAGATCTTCTTGTGGTTATCCTTGTTGGTTTAGTGATACCTTGAGGGTCTCGGGGTCCCTACTGTGTGTCGTTATAATCACCCCTGCACGGGCTATGCCCGCACCTCGTTGTGTTGGTTGCAGACGACAGGCAGTGCTGATGGAGGCCAAGTGTTCGAGGACTTGTCGGTACTCGGAGGTGGACTACACGACGAGTCAGTACCCGGAGGTGGACTACTCGACGAGACGACACACAGAGGAGGTTGAAGGACGAGATCGTGGACGATGCTATCTATACCTACCCTTCATGTAGGATCCGAGGAGGACGACCCATGAGCTGCTTCCTTCTTCCAGCTGTTTGTCTTTTTGCTGTTGTACCTTGTTCAGTTGTAGTTGTACTTTCTTTTGGGTTTGTATTCTGGCCCATTTACTTTTCATCATTTCTTTTGTACATAGTGTTTTGATTCCGCTTGTACTATGTGGTGCTTTTTTTCTTTTATAAAGGCAATTCCTTCCCAGTGATCGGGATTTATGCCTTTGGTGCTAGTCGCCAGCCCCTGGCCTATGGAAGGCGGGCATAGGGTAGTCACGGAACGGGCCCCGAGGACGGGTCGTGACAAATTGGTATTAGAGGAGTCGGTTCTACCGCAGAACTTTTAACTATGATATTTTTTTTCTATGAAGCAATAGTGTTAAGAGTACCGAGTGTGGTTTTCAGTTCAGGGAGTCCAGTGTTAGTGCGGGCGGCCGACGTATCCATACACCAGGACCCTGACAACTGATTTCCGACGTTGTGCACGAAAACACTGATTGCGTGTGTGTTTCCAGAAGATTTAAAATGTCATCTCAAACCAGGTCAGCTCACCAGGTATAAACGTTTAACCGTGTCACGATGTTTCTTTCAGGATACCTTTTCACGGACGACCAGCTAGAGCCCAGAGGGATGTGCGTGCTAACAGCCTGTCAAGCGACGAGTCTTAGGTACAGGTCCCTCTTGTAGTTGAGGCACCAGCAGAGGCACCAGTGGTACTACCATACGTTGGGCCACCGATTCCACCATCCCCAGCAGTAGGCGATGCACGCTACTTGAGTGCGCTTCACGAGTTCCAGTGCCAGATGCCACCCAGGTTCTGGGGAGAGATAGACCCGCAGGCGGCTGAGGATTGGCTGGAGGCTGTGGTGAGAGTCTTCAGGCTGTTGGGGACGCCGACAGACTTCATGGTGATCTTTGCTGCCAGCCTCCTTCAGGCAGCAGCAGACAGGTGGTGGAGCCACTTCTTCCAGTTTTGCGACGAGATGACCTTCGCATGGGAAGACATCGGGACCTTATTCAGGGTGGAGTTTGTGTCAGTAGCTCTACACCCTGAGTGTGTACAGGATTTTCTGCCTTTGCCTAGGGGTTTCGATCAGTTTCCAAGTCATCTGTGGGCAGTAGACAGATGATGCAGAGGTCCAGGAGGACCAAACCAGCAGTTGGACGATCTCGGGTTTTAGGACTGGTGGTGCGGGGCACCCGGGGTGGGAACAGAGATAGCCATGCTAGAAGCAGGTTTTGTTACTCATGTGGCGGAAAGGGTCACCTGGAACGTGACTGTCTGAATCCTCATACGGTTGATTAGTGAGTGTTGGAGGAGCCACCGAGACAGAAGCAATAGCTGGTGCTTGAGCAACAGCCGAGCAGTGGACAAGGCAGTAGAGCTCCGAGAGCAGGTTGACAGGAGAGGAACTAGTGGATACAAGAAACCGGTGCCAGTCTTAGAGAATCGGGCGTGTTAAATGTTTCAAGATGTAGAAACATTAAGGATAGATGAGTCTGTGAAGCAGCAGACGTGGAGGCATAGCTAGGAGAGCAGCATGAGGTGGTGTACATCCTAACATGGTACAACCTCCAGCCTTAGTTATTCCCGCAAGGCTCAGGGAGCTAGAGGGCGGAGGAAGAGTGCGGCTGCATGCGGTCAAGGAGTGTGACGCAATGGCTCTATAAATGATTCAAGGGACAGTTTGTGCCTACTACTAGCAGCAGTAGTAACAGATGTCGATTTGAATCATTCCTTGCTTTCACAAATCTTCTTCCAGAACTATAGTTTCCGGTAAGCCGTGGAATTGACCCTCACGTCTGGAGATACCTTGGGAGGAGACTCGATAATCACACTTACGCCGACGGTGTGGTCAGATCCTCAAGGCGAGAGTTTCGGTTGGAATCTCTTGGTGGCAGCATCGAGGCCTTACGGCGTTGGTTTTAGTATGTACTGGGCAATCACAGTTCATACACAAATTGACTGTATTAGGTAAAAGGTTGTAGTTTAACTACAACGTCGGGATGGGTTTTCCTTGGTCGGTGAAAAAGGAAACCCCAGGCAGCGCAGGGTAACTCTTGCACAGGAGGGTGTGACCGATCACTCTTGAGTCGGTCAACCTTACCCTCGTAGTAGCTGTCGTTTTGAGATTTAGTTCTAACAGAAAATGGAGACCTCTGGAGTTCGAGGATGACGACCACGTCTTCTTACGGGTCTCACCTCGACGAGGTTTACGGAGATATGGCCAGGGAGGCACGTTATCTCTATGGTTTAGCGGACCTTTCTAGGTCCTCAGATGGTTAGGCGAGGTGGTTTACCAGTTGACCCATCCATCTCAGTTGCACTAGGTGCACGACATTTTCCAGGTATCTGCACTGAGGAGATACATGCTCGACCCATCGCATATCATCGACCATGGGGAGAAGGACAAAGACAATGGGGTTACTTCCATGGAGGTTCTTGTGGGGATCAAGGATCGATAGGAGCGGATCTTACAAGGATGATCGATTCCTCTGGTGCACTTTCGTTGGCAGCACGGGAACCTCCAGGTGAGCACATGGGAGCGGAAGGCTCAGATGCATTCTAAGTACCACCTTTGTATCCCTAAGTTTGTGGTGAAGCTTTACAGGGACGTAAATCCCTGTGGTGGGAGTAATGTAAAGACCCGTAATTTCCAAGGAAATTTTTTTCTTAATTTTCTTTGGAATTTTAGAAGAACGCAGTTTCCGACGGCGCCTGATTTCGAGGCCCAGTGTGCCTGGAATCAATTTCCAAAGATTGGCTCGGGTACGTTCAGTGAACGAACGAGCGGGTTTTTCTAACTTTTGAACCGGTGCTCAGAATCTAATTCCAAGGGTACTGATGGAATCGCAGCACCGGTATTTGCTTAGAAACGCCTCTTCCGGAGTTGCGTTTGCTCGGGTGTGGTTTTTAATTTTTGGGGTTAAAGTTTAGAAATAAAATAAATTGTTCGACAAACTTTATTTTATTTCACTTAAGCCACATGGAAGCCACTTGAAGACACCTAAAAGCGGCCTATGATGAGTTGATCCGGATAGGATGCTATCCAAAAATATCATACCCTATTGGTAGGATAATTGTGGGGTGGGGCCCGCATGATCCCCACCGTTTCTTTTCCGCTAAGTAACGCACCCGCGAAAACCCGTCATTATGAAAGTCAACTGACACGTTTTCTTAATTTCTTAATGCACCAATTAATTGGGCGGTTTTCTTCATTGAATTAATTGGGGGGTTTATTTCGTTGAATTAATTCTACGAATTAATGGGTCGTTACTTATCTCCTTATTCGTTTCTTAACCGGTTTGATATCCATTGGCGTAGTAATAAAATATGACCAACGCCACATCTTGAGGATTACACGTTGGGAGACCTTTGACAGAATTCTTGTTCCTTTACCCTTCTTTGCGAAGAACGCGAAGAACGTGAAGAACGTGAAGAACGCCGGCCTCCGACGAAGAACGCTGAAACCGCGGAAATCGACGACGTGACGCCGTGTGCCGTGACGCCGACGTTTCCTCTTCTGCGACGTTCCTTCCTCCGCAACGAAATCTTCATTCATCTGTTGGAGGTAAGAGATATCGGGTTCCTTTTAGAACACTTTTGTGTTTTTTATCAACGCACAGATTTAATTATTATTAGTTAAATCTTTTTGTTCTTGAACCTCGGAGTTCGATGACGCGACGCCCTTCCGCGACGACGTGACGCCCTTCCGCGACGCGACGATCGCCTCCTTCCGCGGCGATCAAATCCGTGAAGAATGTGCATGCGACGACTTGACGAGGTAGGTATTTTATTTTGGAATACCTTTATATTCCCGTGAATGTTTCTTTAAAATTAAAGAACCAGTTTCATATGAACAATTTTAATTTATTAAAATTGTTGTTTCATGTGTTGAATAATTCCCCCGTTGATATTATCTAACGCGGAGGGTGCGGGCCAAACAAACATAGCCCGACAACCCTCCACAGATTTTTTATTGATGCGTGGATCGAAGTGCGACGATAAACGTGGCAGCAAGGTGATTTTGAGGCCTCCACAGTGAAGGTTGGGTCCCGGGAGGACCATAGGCGAAGACGGCAGGAGAAACGGACCACCGGAGTGCGTCCGGTGGTCCACGGAAGGCGCTGGCTCTGGCGACCGGTGGCGCCGGCGCGCCGCCGGAAGGGAGGCAGCCGGTTGTTCGCCGCTAGCCTCAATCAGCGGCGAAGGGCGGGGGAGCCGCGTACCCCACCCGCGGTGTCCGCCCAGGCCCAGACCCCCCGTTTTCGGACCACTTTCTGTGAAATGCCCGTAACATGAGCTACGGGCCTCCAAATGACTCGTCGTCAGCGGAAACGCGATCCTTGGATCGATACGGTCGTTTCGGTATATCACACTTAAGGTTTTGGATTACTTTGGGTTCGGCCGGGTTGGTTCATCCACGAAACCAACCGGGCCCTCGGAGCGGAAACGCTCACAAAACCAACCGGGCCCCTGGAACGAGAAAGCCAATAACTCACAGACCGGGCGTCCGATTGACGTGCCGTCTATCTCGTTGTTTTCCTCTTGTTGAGAAGGAACTTTTGGCATACTTCACCCGAGTTTTGGATGCAGTTGAGATACGGCCGGGTTGGATTGTACTCGAAATCCAACCGGGCCCCACGAACGGAAAAACTGATATCTTTCAGACCAGACGTCCGTTTGACGAACTGTCAGCGGCATTGGTGACCTCGTTGAGAAATGGTCCCTATGAGCATACCCTATGAGAGTTTAGGGTATAGTTGAGATACGGCCGGGTTGGTTCGCACACAAAACCAACCGGGCCCCTAGGACAAAAAGGCTAATAACTCACAGACCATGCATCCGATTGACGCATCGTCTGTTTCATTGAGACCCTAAGACGAGGCGGTCCTTGAGATAATTCTTCGTGGAACTTTGAGATACTTGGAGTATCAACCTGTAGATCATGGAGCGGACCCTCCCAGAGACGAGCGCACGGAGTACGGAGACGGTGTAGCCGGCTGATACCTGACGACTGCTTGACCGATTGACTCGGTGTGTTACGGGTAGCCCAGTGGGGAGCACTTGGTTGTAGCGGCAGACCCACGACAGAGGTGCGCTTGGTTGTAGCGACACATGAGTGTGCATGGTTGTAGCGGCACAGGTGAGTGCTTGCTTGTAGCGGCAGACCCACAATAGAGGTGCGCTTGGTTGTAGCGGCATAGGGGAGCGCTTGGTTGTAGCGGCAGACCCACGATAGAGGTGCGCTTGGTTGTAGCAGCACA
This sequence comes from Viscum album, assembly GCA_963277665.1. Taxonomy (NCBI): domain Eukaryota; kingdom Viridiplantae; phylum Streptophyta; class Magnoliopsida; order Santalales; family Viscaceae; genus Viscum; species Viscum album. Next base: position 1,659,099,563 of record OY728119.1, read on the forward strand.
GGGGAGAGCTTGGTTGTAGCGGCAGACCCACGATAGAGGTGCGCTTGGTTGTAGCGGCACATGGGTGCGCTTGGTTGTAGAGGCACATTGGAGCGCTTGGTTGTAGCGGCAGACCCATGGTGGGAAGCACTTGGTTGTAGCGGCAGGCCCACAGTACTCGACAGGAGGAGTACCTCAGCAGTCTTAGGTTAGTGAGAAGTACCTCGGAGTCGTGACAGGACCACTATACACTCCAGAGATGGAGCTCTTCAACAATTATAGTTTTGATAATGAAAATCCTGGTTTGAGCTGCTACTTTTTACCTTTGTGTTTACCTCATGATTGAGATGGGTCACTTGATTACTTAGGTATATGTATGGGCATATACCTGGGTAGTGGTTATTCGTTGATTTCACAATCCTTGTGTTTCCTCATGATTGAGATGGGTTACTTGATAACTTAGTTATATGATTGGGCATATATCTAAGTAGAGGTTATCTGTTGAGATCTACTTGTGGTTATCCTTTTTGGTTTAGGGAGACCTTGAGGGTCTCAGGGTACCTACTGAGTATCGTTATACTCAACCCTCCATGGGATATGCCCGCACCTCATTGTGTTGGTTGCAGACGACGGGCAGTGCTGACGGAGGCCGAGTGTTCGAGGACTGGTCGGTACCCGGAGGTGGACCACACGACAAGTCAGTACCCGGAGGTGGACTACACGAAGAGTCAGTACCCGGAGGTGGACTACATGACGAGATGACACAAAGAGGAGGTTGACGGACGAGAGTGTGGAGGAGGATATCTGTACCTACCCTTCAGGTAGGATCCGAGGAGGACGACCCAGGAGCTACTTCCTTCTTCAAGCTATTTGTCTTTTTTTTTTGTTGTACGTTGTTCAGTTGTAGTTGTACTTTCTTTTGGGTTTGTATTCTGGCCCATTTACTTTTCAGCATTTCTTTTGTACTTACTGTTTTGCTTCCGCTTGTACTCTGTGGTCCGTGTTTTCTTTTTTAAAGGCAATGCCTTCCCAGTTATCGGGATTTACGCCTTTGGTGCTAGTCGCCAGCCCCTAGCCTATGGAAGGAGGGTTTGGAGAAGTCATGACACGGGCCCCGAGGACGGGTCGTGACAATAAGTGGATCTAAAAAATAACCCATATCAAATGATTTAAAAAAATAGCCCCATATTAGAAATCACAACATAAATTCTAAGAGAAAAACGCATCCTGCATGCCTCTCCAAATAAACCACTGATGATCCCAAAAACTAATTTAAAAGAAATTTGTTTCTCTCTATGAACCATGTTAAACAATAAGAACACTCCCACCAACTAGACTTAGTGGTTCTAATCAACTTAATTATAATAACTAGGCACATAATTTAAATATTCAGGTCACCTGAATCAATCGTACAAAAACCGTCATACTAGTTTATAGAGGAACCAATCACTCATTTCAAAAAAATGTTCCAAACATTTTACACACAACAAAATTGAAAGAGTTTTCAAAACACCCCTTTTAATCCATGTTTTCTCTGTTTAAAAATCGCTAAATTTCATAGCCATTTGACATGTTTTTTGAAAACTAATCCCATTATCAAAAATTTATTTGGAAAAATTACAAAAGCCACGTTGAAATAAATTTATAAAATCCACCTTTCCTTCTATATTAAAAAATATATAAATTTTTTAATCCATATAAAAAACATTTAATATGTTATTCATTTAGAATAAATCAATTTTAAAAAACCCATTTATACATAGCACATCCCCTATATGAGTTATCTATAAAAAAATATGGTTTTATCAAACACCAAAATTTCCAAAATAATTTTCCCTATCATAGATAAGAATGTAAATAACAACAATAAAACATATAACTCATATCCACATTCATATAATAAATAATATTATTAATTCAAAAAATCATCAGTTTTATTTTAATATTATTTAATTAATATAGAATTTGATAAGCCCATTATGTCCAACAACACCACCCATCGACCATGTATCATGCCCCATTAATTACACAACCATAATCCATATATTACCCATTACCTCCCATTAAATCATTATAAATCAACCTAATTTTAATTTATCCCATGATGGGATAATTTTTTAGGTAAAAACCTTACTGTCCTAGAGTTCCTAATCTATAAACTAGACATCCCCTAAAAACACGAGTTTCAACCAATCTCATGATGTTCAAAAATGTGAACTATCAAAATATTGTGTCAAAACAGTATATCTCCACTTCTAATGTATTTCCCAAAAATATTAATATATGAAAATAATATTAATTAAAATATGTGACATGGTGTAGTAATCATAGAATGGAATATTATATCATTAGACATTATGATATATTAACTATTTCTAATAAATTCAATATATTATACATCATTAATTACATGCAATGTTCTATTAAGATTGAATTACAAGAAATATTTATTTTATGTTACATTAAAATAAAAGTAATGTTTATATTCAATTATACATAATTTCTATTTTATCTATTGTTACATAAAACAATGAGTTCCTTTATATCTTACATTACACAAAAAACTAGGTTTTACATAACAATTATATTATATTAATATTAATATTTAAAAAATAAATTATCACATAGTTGCAAAAATTATGATTTTGAATATTATTAACAAAATTATTAATGAATATGGATGAATTCAATGGATATAAATTAATTATAAATGAATATAAAAACAAGTTGAATATAAATTAATGTTTTTATTAAAAAATTAGTATTGATACCCCCAAAGGTGTTTTATCCTAATAAAAAAATTCATTACTAATACTAAAAGATTATAATAAAATTAATATATTTTATATTCAATTTTTTTCATTCATCTAATATATTTTATAGACATAGGATTACAAAGACTCCATTTTTACACCTAAAATCAATTTTCTTCGAAATGTGGATTTGCATCCTTTTAAGGGAGAACATGTTTTAAATATAAACTTTGAAACTTCTTAAAATTTTATTTGAGAAAATAAGAAAACTATTTGAATGAATAATTTCAAAATTATCATATGGTTAATGTTTTGTATTTTTTACAAATGGTTCATTTTTTTATGAATAGTGAAAAATACTGAATTTTATTTGAAAACCGACTTTTCATATAAATAATTTATAAGGTAATATTATAATTTTAATTTGGTTTAATGTCACATTAGATAAATTATACATCTTTTAATCCTATTTATTTCATTGTAATAAATTATAGATTTAATTCAGATATAAATCCATAGTAATATTTTAAGAATTTTCATATTAAAAAACCCTTTTCTAGTCACATCTGTGGGATTAATTATAAATTAATTCATTCCAATTATGTGAATTGAATTTAGAAAAAATTAATTGATATATGAAATACTAATAATTTGTAATTTACACTATCTAATTTTTTTAACTAAAGTGATCAAGGGAATCAGTTAAAAATAATTATAGTGCCCAGGTTAAAAAATGAGTTTACGTAGTGGTTAAACTATAATCTTAAGGGGAAACATTAACTAGAAACATTACCAAAAGAAATTTTATGGAATTTTTTTGAACATATACTATCTTTTATATAACAATGTTTTTTATTGGAGAAACATGTTTCAAGGGAGACATCCAAATAGTGTTTTCCTTTTTTGTATTTATAATTTTTACACTCACCCCCATATAAAAGGACACCATGTCACCCCAGATCTTCAAACATATTAAAATATTTAGATAATAAATAAAATGTACAAATAAAATCCAAAAAACCTGCCCTTATTGAAAGAACCATCTTTTTTGAAAAAAATAAAGAAATTTTGTATCAACAAAAAGGTGTTACCTAAAGAATATGTAACATTAATCAATGAGAACAATTGTTTTATTTATTTATCCACGCCTTAAATTATTCTTCAACATTTATTATATAATAACATAATAATTCTAAATTCAATTATATTTTTTTTCTAGGGGTAAAACCTAAAACATCACACAATTCAATAAAATGGGACACTAAATAATCATTCATGTGTACAGTGGACTACCGCCTCACAAACGGATGTCATTCATTTTTAAATTAAAAAATTTCAGGTTTGGGAGTAATTGTGGATTTATATATTATATATGATATATATTATATTGATAAAATCATTCTGAAGCCAAAATTATTATATAACTCAAATCCCCATGCCTACCATTTTGTGGGAATATGATAACAACATTCATGTGTATGGTGGACTACAACCTCGTGAAGATATGTAACTAATTAAGAGTTTACATGGACTGAATTATGTAATATTTTAAGAAAAACATGTGATATATATGAATAAATAAGATAATTTAAGGAAATATACATATATATCATTTTCATTTCATTCTTATAATATTATAATAAAATGGTAGCATCGTTCAATCATACTTACTACCCATCATATCCATGAATGATACATTTCATTCCTATTAATAAATTTTATGGATAACTATAAATAAATATATAATTAATATATATGATTTTTAAATTATGGGTTAAATTTTTGATATGATTGAATAATGATTTAAGTAAAGTATCAAAAATATCAAGTCAAATCATACTTGAAAAAGAAATTAATCATTAATCAAAATGATGAAAATATTTAATTATTATTATTAAAAGGGTAATAAAATGTTACATAATGATAATATATGATATCGTTAATATCAACATGGATCTATTATAACTTACTATCATATCTAAATCCTCTATACATGAGGTTAAATTATGTGCAACCAAATGAAAATCAAAGAGAAAGGTGTTTCTTTTCAATTTAAATTCCTTTGTGACCTATGTGTTATTATCCAACAATTCGCTTATATAGGGTGTGTATAATGCTCATTTTACTTGTAATATTATTTATACTTCATTATTCATGGTATTTTGAAGTTTCAATCTAAATTATTTCATCTAAGGTGATTTTATTTGAAAATTACCCTGTGATGGTAGTCATCGAGAATTCTCACTTTCTTTTGTCATTGATAACTTTCCCTTGAAACAATCACTTTATTGTAATAATTTTTCAGTATACATTGAAATTTAGTTAAATATAAATATTATTTATATAGGTATATGATTATTTCTAAAAATAGACACTATTTTTAAATATGGTGTTTACTCTAATAGTATTTGATTATCTATGGAAATATAGATAAAAGTGTATTCTCTTCTTAGTATGAATATTTGATAAGGCTCATTGTTTATGAATAAAATTTATTATTAGATATATGATGAATTATTGGTACTTGAATAGTTAGTTGGGTCTCAAACATTATATTTCCCCATAATTCATTAACAAGTTTTCTCGAGAGAAATAAGTTAACCAACTTAAATAGGATTACAACTGTAGCTTTAGAAAATCATGTGAAACATCATGACGGTATAGTTTTTCATGTTCCCATGACATTACATTCAATATTTTTTTATTTCCTACAATCATATTCATGTATTATTATCTGTGATACTTTTACAATAAAAAACAACTATAGATGCATTTAATTCTTGGTTTATTGATTAAATGGGATGTGTTTCAATTTCGTTAAGATTCCACATTGATTATCCCTTATAATGTTTTTTAAAAACAATTTGATTTCATCCATTTAATTTTAAATGATGCTCATTTATTAATTATTCATTCCACATTACTTATACCTTGCTGTGAATTGAGATCACCTTTATTTTGTTTCCTTTCCGAAGATTCTATTATGTATAACATGACAGATATGTAGACATACTCTAAATGAAATAAATTTATTATCAAAGAGACTTTAGTATATATTTTTGTATTCATTTTTAATAAAAGAAAAATGTATGTATTTAGTTTTCCAGGACTACAAACTATTTGGTCATTTTGAATTTGTTTTTTACCTTATACTAATATAATGGTAAAAGGCGCCGACATCGGGCTTAATAGGGTCAAGTCAAAATATTTAACTATTCTGTCATGCCATAAATATACTTTGATGCATATTTTAGACACCCCAAACCATGTTTACAAAATGGATCCTAAGTTGGGAGCACTACATAAGATAATATGTTTCTCTTTATACAATAGAGGATGCCATATATTTACAAGGTGTAAATACATTCATAGGAGACTATTTTGTTCAATACGATTCCCATGGGTCATGCCTAAATCTACTAAAAAATTCTTATGACCAATTTATATAGTGGAAGTAAAACTGACTCATAAAAAACTTGTAGATCACTCATACATCACAGTTAAGATTAGAATGCAATAAACTATATAAGATGTTGCAAGACAAATCAGTGCATTAGGGGATCCATGGAATCATATAAATAAAATATAAAACTAGATAGTGTACATATTGAATGATAAAAAATAAATATAAGTGTATTTGACACGATTAACATAAATTATTTAATATCAATGACTTCCGTGACCTACAAACTAATATCATGATCTTAGTTCAACATGGTACCTATATTCCAAAAGAACACATGAAGGTATAACCACTTAAATAAAAAACCATGTAATGTAAGTAGATTGCGTTGTTAGTACAACTACCCAATATGTATCTCAAGTTCCTCAAAAAATTCATTTCTACTAGGATTAATATGGTAGGCATGAAATACTTATATAGAATTTTGTCTTTCCCATGAATCAAACCAACTTTAAAACATAACACACATACATTCATATTTCATTACCATGTTTGGATCCACCTCATACCGTAACCTGTGCAATATCTATATTGGCCCCCTAAAAGAATATGTGTCATTCCTAAACCCAAATTCTAACTTCCTTGAAAGAAATTTTGATGGAAGTTCTATCAGGATCATGTTAATTAATGTAACTCACGACCACTACTTGTATCTGAGGTCATGAACTTGTTTTGTACGATAACCCATCCTTCCACACTTAGGGTGGCCTATCAAGCCACCATGACACATCTGAATAGAGTATATGTAGGTCATCAAAAAACCCAATCCATCCTTTTAAGATCCTAGAAGGTCACTATCAGTCACACTGGTCCATCCTCATAGGCTATAGGGGGGCCATAGTTATGAACACTAACATATCACATCATATTTGAAGGATTTGAAAATTAAACATATTGGACAATCCTTATAGTGTCTATTGAGGAAATCAGTCACTCACACAATCCCATCCTTTTAGTTATAGGTAGGTTTACATAAATTCCCTTAACATATTCCTATGTAATCAAGGATATCACATAAGTCCTACAATCGACACATGAAAGATGAAGTAAACAGTTCACACAACCCATCTCTCAACTCACCAATGCTGCATTTGAGCACTATTCCCTTAAGACATAATCCCACACGTAAGCATCTTCTTGGTTCCCAAAGACCCATATCAACCATCTTTGGGATTTTTACTTCTTTTTGGATCAACCCATGAATTTGATACAACGATTAAAATTCGTTATTAAACATATACACCCAATAATCATCACCACACACCAAATCCCATTTTTAAATCTATTAAAAAAGTGATCACATGATACATTACACTTCTCAAGACCTAGGCATAAATGTCATCCATACACTTTATAAAAATTAATTTCATTTTAAAAATAACATTTCTAAAACATATTAAAAAAAATTTCCCATGAGACATCCATTTAAAAAAAAATTTCAAAAATTAAATATTTAAAATAAATCATCCTCATTTTAAAATCAAATGTACACAACAAAAAATAACCTAAATAGGTTCATTGGAAACCATTCGACCAAGGATACACCCTTAGAATATTTATAAAAATTAATATCCATGATGACTGTTATGATAACAAGGGCCTTTTGAGGTGTTACAGAAATAAAAAAACCCTTTGGAATGTGATGATATTAATAAAAATGCGGTTCATAAAATTTATGAATATTACCAAGATTCTCAGCTAATGTTAAGCCCCAACCTTGACTGAAATTATGATAAATAATATCAATCCCATATTGTCTTAGATCAAGTCTACATCAATTTTCTAAACATCTAACACCATTTAATTAATTAATTAATTAATTTAATCCAAAAAACTAATTTTGAAATATATAATGTTAGATCATTAGGTGGTCCCATTTTTTATGAAATCATGAGAATGTATGGGTGTTTCACTCCTAAACCATCTTAGAACTTCAATCATGAAAAATAAAAAATATATATACCCAAATTAGAAGTAATTTTTACATAAAATTACAAAAACAACAATTAAGTCCAAAAAATTGAATAACTAATTAAAAAAATGAAAAATTGAGGTTTAATCACATCTCAGGATATCATTATTTAAAATAGAAAAAATACCCATATAGAATAAATATTTCATTATTATCTTTTGAAATCATCTCTTACTGAAACCCTATAGTAAAACTATAATAATAATGATTTTTAAGAGAGAACATGAGAGGGATAGAAATATATATTATAGTGGATCAACTAAACAATTCCCGAAATATCACCCACTACATTATGTCAGAAGAAGGAGAGAAGATGATTGGAGAGACTAGATAAAGTGGAATCCCCCATCATAAAAAACCTCTGAACCCCAATTAATATCCATCTAGAAAAATAAAAAATCCTTTCTATGAACACCCTCGAACTAGAACCATAAAAAATATAGTATCCCTAACTAGGGAGCTCATGGATCCACCAACTAGTCAGTTTCTCTGATAGATTTGATGGGATAGTTCACAGTTCACCATCTACCTGATGTCCTACAAGGTAGAATGGTTTCCTCCCAGCACATCTCCAATGACCAAGATACCACCAAAAACGCCTTATATGTCAAAAACCATCCCTTCCATATTTTCAAATTATCATTAAACATGTCTAAACTATGGATCTCAAAATATACCCACAACTAAATAATAATATCTGATTCCATTTTGATACTTCCTAACTACAACGACATGGTTCATTACATCATACTTTGAAATAAATTTAGATGATTTGATCAATAAACCAATAACTACACATGTCACTATATTTCATTGTGAACAAAAAAAACAAACCAAAAAATCGATTTATATCGCATCCCATTTATATTTTATCATAGGATGTGACTGATGTATACTCAAAGGAATCTCATACTCACCCTTGATCTGTTCACTTTTATAAAAATGTGATACAAATTAGAAATGTATCTTTTCATATATGGAAAAAAAATTGTCACCTCAAATTATAAAAGATCTATATCATTCCAAGGTAAACCACTGGTTGGTATAAATTTATCACAAATCAACCCTAATATCTTAAAAATGTTGTACATGAATCTTATCTGACAAGAACTGAAGGTAATTATCGACGTCCAAGGTCATGGAAATTTCACATGGGCATAAAAAATGATCAATTCGGAATGATTTCGGTCCATGATTATCCAATATTTTAAAATTAGTGTATATAATGATAATATTATTATAAAAATACTATCATCAAGAGTATTATAACAACAACAAAAAACTAAATAGATTGAAATTACAAAACCCAATAAAAAACCATCACAAGATCTCTTCATGTGAATTGAAACACTACTATCTATTTTCACTGCTAACTCCAAAGGTATAACTATCAATAAAACCCAATATCTCTAAGTGGTGGTTTCCATTTTACCTGACATAGAAATATAGATTCTATAAATTTCCAAAGGAAAAATTAGTGATTGAGAAACTCTATCCTAGTAATATCTCTGCACGATATTGAAAATGAATCCACATCAAATAAACCTAATATGATGAAGATTAATACAACATGGCATGGTAATATTTCTAAAATTTTGAGTAAATCATGATTTATTTACAATATAAATGGAAATAAAATAGTATGTATGAATAAAAATTTCAATGAATAGAGGAATGATAAAGAATTTTCTCAAACTCGTAGGAATTAATAATTTCATAAACATTTTACTTTTTAAATAACATTAGATCATAGAACCATTGTTGTAATATAAATAAATAATATGTTTAATGATCAAGGATCCTAACACATCATAGAGAAATATGGCTCCAGGGTTGAATATATCCTAAGATCTCAGTCTTAGGGAGAATAAGATTCCACCCCAATGAAATAAATCAATTACCTTAGGATCATTATTTTCATTTTCATCATTAATCCATCGTTAGGTAAAGATAATATAGTTAGATAATGAATTGTTTGGACTAACCACCTAACTACCTAGACCCTCATGTTTTTTACAGAAATAAACTATAGAATGTGATACCATAAGTAAAAAATTATTCCAACATCTCAATTCACGTTTCCCCAAATTTCATGTCACAAAAGTGACATTTTATTTCAAAAGAAACACCACATGTTAAAAACAATTAAATTTAAAAACAATTCAATTTATATCAATTCAATAAAAATTATTGTGCCCTAATTTCATTACAATTTTCACGAACTTCATTTATGAAATCATTAATTGAAATGAAAAACCATTTTTGATAAAACAATGAGTCATTTGAGGTGTAATATTAATATTGGAAAAACACAATTAATTCCATCTAGAAAATATATAACAAGGATCTCAATTCATGCTTCATAAACCAAATTGAAATCAATTTCAAAAAATGAAATAGACAATATTTTTAATTGATGGCAATTTAATTATGAACCCACCTATCTCAAGAATGTTATCATTAACCACCTAACAAGGGAACCAAAAAATTCATGAAATAATACACTAATAATAGAATGAACAAAACTAATTTCAAGGTAAAACCAAAAATAATATTTCAATGATCCCAATTATTAAATAACAATAATCATTCTCAAATTAATTAAATCAGAATATGAAAATGATAGAACACCAAAACCCCCTTCCAAGAACACTTTCAATCTAAAATCCATGAAAATAAGACCACAATGATTATTTTAATATTGGTAAAATGAGTTAATATTCACTAAAAAACCCTTGATTATTAACATAGATATATGGGTGAACCATCTTAAAATTTTATGCATTCAATATTCCATTTTTAATTTTGAAACCCATATTACAATCCCTTGGTTATCCTCTAGTACAAAATTCCGATCAATTTTAGGTTTTTCCATATCCATCACTAGGACCATTTAGATCCTTTATGGTCTTGGTAAATAGTATTACTAGCAGTACACCATGACTTAGAATATTCCACAGACTGAAACTTATAGAACAAACTATTTTAACAGGAGACTCTTGGGAGAAAAATGGATTTAGTTCAGATGTGGCCCAACCCATTTTGAACAGGAAAAATAAAAAACAACATTTAGGCCACCAAGATCCCCCAATGATTCTAAGACCTAGAATAAAAAACCTATAGATCAATATAAAACAAGGTAAACCAAGGAACATACCTGAAATAATAGGCTGCTATGTTACACTAAAAATGCATGTCCTTATTTTAAAATTCAGTCAAAGAAAAATTACATTGTTACTGACCAAGATAATTGTTAAACATACCAATAATCATATTGATAAGAATAAGAAAACTAATAGTATCAAATATAAATCAACTTATATAGCCTGAGAAAAAAATTCCGGATTTAAATCCTAGTGAAAATCGATAACAGCCCCCTCTAGGTTTATTTATTTAATGATGTATTTGTATATTGTTACAGTAGTGAGGATTTCCTTTTCCTTAAGCACAAAAAAGGTGTCTGCGATCATTAAATCAGTAAATTAAAAGAATTTATTGGTATTATATAAGGTTTTAAAAAACATTAAGTATAATATAATGCTTTCAATGATACAGGATAACTAAAGATAATGATGAGTTTCTAGGAGAAGGATCAAATGAATGGTTTTAAACCCAAAACACCTTGGCATGTTTTTCAACGACTCTTGAATTTTATATGAATTATAGGGGTTTGATATTAGATTTAGTAGATATATATTTGTTTATTTCATAGATAAAGGGAAAAATGAAATTGAATATGTAAAAAATGGATTTTAGAAACATTTAAATAATGAGATGTGAAACATATAGATGTATTAGGGGGAGGATGGGGAAGAGGGACTACTCCTCCCTACCACCCCCTTTGTAGACTTGGTCAGCGAAAAAGAGAATGGAGGAGAAGGTGGAAAGTGAGGCCATGTGCTAGGATTCCCCTGAAAAACCTGAAATTTCCTTGGATTTGATTCTGTGTTCAGAGGATGAGGTTCCAAAACAAGTGTTGTATCTCAATTCCTAGGAGGAGGATGCGGCCAAGATGATGGGCCGAGACAATGGAATAAAGATAACTGAGGACCAATATTCCTGGGTGGATAAACAAGACACGATACTGGTTGGGGGTTTCAATAAGGGGTTGATCGGACGTGAAGAATATATCGAGGTCTGGGATAAAATTACCTCTACATTGGAGGCTTTTTTAAGTGACGATCCATTCACGCATGTAACAAATATTTCCTTGAATTTATTCAGGGATATGGATTCTGGATGAATTTAATTTTCCTTCCATGATGATGCTTTAACATTATCTATTTAATACTTCGTTTTCCACTCTCACCTTTCTTATTCATATGTCGTGGCCTACCCTCCGATTGTACTGTGGAGATGTTTTGGTTTTTTGTCTTCTGATTTTTACATGGATCTACTTCAGATGAGTTTCATATCTCAAGGCCGTCACTATTTCATGGTACATGGAGTGGAAGACTGAGAGGGTATGGCCTGGCCATCAGTTCCGTGCCCGTGCATCCTTGCACGGGACTAGATGCTGAGTAATTATGCTTAGTGGGGGCCTAATATCGAGGTAACTGAAGGGGTGAGGTAGGACATGTGTTGTTCGGGTTCTTTTTTTATTGTTCCATTGTATGTTTTTTTGGACTTGGTGGTTCTCACTTCCCTGTTAAAAGTGATTCAATAATCAAATAAAAATAAATTTCAGTCAATGAGGCGTCATATGAGAAGGGTGATAGGAAATGAAAATAACAAGGATTTCATACTGTGGGAGGAATTTTAAATCATATAATAGAGGGTAGGAAAGTGTTACAATATTACTGTAGGATCTATAAATATGTGGGGAAGGATGAAAATAACATGTTGTTTTAGCTATTCACCAGGGGTTGTAGGAATGGTCACAAAACATTTGTAGGGTTAGTGATGGAAATTTTTACATGACTAAAATGTTTCATGGAATAAATAAAAATCACACCCTATTAAAAATATAAATAAAATAAATCAATATTTTTATTTTAGGATTTGGGAATGGCCAAATGTTTTCTAGATGTATAATGACACACATATATATTCTTATCAAGCAGTATAGGATTATTGACATAATTTGATGTTCATATATTCCACAAATGTCACTTTTTTGACTATTTTATTATGTTAACCCCCTTTGGTATGTGTTTAATTTTTCTACCGCAATAATTTAACTTGAATTGTTATGTCTTGGCATATGGAATTGTTCCTTATATTGAAGTATGTTTTTATCATATTTCTAATTATTCTATGCTACAATTCCCATGAGGCCCTAGTGGATTGGAATGTTATATTAAAATATTATATTCCCCAAAAAATTGTTTAATCATATTATAAATTCGTGAAATAAATATCCTTAACAAGTACTCAGGTTTAATCATAGTTATAACTTCATCTAACATTTATATCTTGACCTACCCTTTATATCCTCAAGAAAAAATTAGAGAGAGAATATATACCTTTTGTAATGTTTCCATGTAAAACATCAGGAATTTTCTAATTGTCTTTATTGTGGGCTCATATTAAATTTGTTTATCAATTGATCAATATTAGAAATCATTTATCATCATTGAATATCATAATCAATGAAATATTATATTTACATGAATTAATTTTAAATTTGAGTTTAATAATAATAACTAGTGTCCATGTTAAAATTTACAACTTTTCATTAACTGTTCATCTAATTTCTAACCTTATACTAGTAAATAATTGAATTCCCATATGATTAGTTATTGTGTTCGTCCAACTCATCCCGATACAATAGTCTCCATTCCCCAGTTTATTTCATATATATTATCATCATTACCACTAACTAATATGGTAAATTTTCAATATACACTTGAAAGTTGAATAAATATTCAAACATGGAATCGAATAAGGGAATACATATAAGTGTTTTTAATAATGTTCTTTAAATCCACAGTACATCATAAAACACCTTCATATATTCATTATGGATTATAATCACTATAACTTTTAAATTTTTTTTGTCCATTTGATGGATATTTCAACTTATACATTGGTTGATGGATGATAACATGATCTTGTGATTCATAGAATAATGTATTTCTATTTCAGTACTTGTAAGAATTAGTTATTGAAATGTTTTTCTTGATTAGTACGATGTTATCATGGATTTCCAAACTATTAATAGATTTTTTTAAAAACATCACCACCGTGATGTGATCTAATAAGTAGATTTTTATTCAACCCATTTTAAATATAGAATACCCATGAGATAATGTATATGATTTAAAATAATTTCAATAATGGGACATTTAATAAACTCCTCACACATCAAATACCCTATCATCATGATTTTTGAATTATGTAATTTCATCTTTTCTTCCAATATTATTATTCACTGGCGTTGATCAAAACATATAAAACAATATATGGTTTTTTCCATATGATTGGGCCAAAAGAATTTAATTTGTTTCAAATTTAATTCATTATTTTATTCATTAAATTGTTTCCACAAATGGTTGGAGTATAGAACTATCATGACTCGTCCCCCGGGGCCCATACCGTGACTACCCCATGCCTGACTTAAATAGGACAGGGGCTGGAGAGTAGCACCAAAGGAGTAAATCCCTAAAACTGGGATGGCATTGCCTTTATAAACTGTAAACAGACATAGTCAGCGTATAAGATGGAAGTAAATCACTGAGTAAAACTATATACAAAGGAGTAATGAAACGTAAAGGGGTCTGAAATACAATCCCATCTGTAATATACATGGAAACAGAAAGGGAAAAAATATCTGAAAGGTGTAGAGAAGCTCCTGGATCATCCACCACAGATCATACATGAAGGCCAGGTAAAAATAGCCTCTTCATCACTCCTCGTCCGTCAGTCTCCTCAGGGTACCGACTCGTCATGAGGTCCCCCTCATGGTACTGTCCAGTCGTCGTACACTCAGCCTCGGTCAGCGCTGTCCGTCATCTACATCCAACACAACGAGGTGCGGTCATAGTCCATGCAAGGGTGAGTATAATGAAACTCAGTAGGGACCCTGAGGCCCTCAAGGTCTCACAAAATTCAACAAGGATAAACCACAAAGTATGAAATCTACGGATAAAAATTACTTAGGTATATGACCATACATATACCTAAATTATCAAGTAAACCATATCAATCATGAGGAAAACACAGAAGTCACTGACTCAGCTCACACAGGAATTCAAATTTTGTAGAGAGATAGAGATGATAAGATGTAGTCACTGAAACATCTAAGCTGTCGGACCCACATAGGATAAAGGAACAGCAGTTAGAACTGTCGGACCCACGCAAGATCCTAGAATAGTAGTTAGTGCAGTTGGACCCACAAAAGATCTGGGACCATGAGTTAGAACTGTCAGACCCACACATGATCCAGGAACAGTAGTTAGTGCTGTCAGACCCACACAGGATCCAGGACCCACAATTAGAACTATCAAACCCACATAGGATCCAGGAACTGTAGTCAGTGATAT
Organism: Viscum album; assembly: GCA_963277665.1. Classification (NCBI taxonomy): domain Eukaryota; kingdom Viridiplantae; phylum Streptophyta; class Magnoliopsida; order Santalales; family Viscaceae; genus Viscum; species Viscum album. The sequence goes on from OY728119.1 coordinate 1,659,115,214, forward strand.
TGGGCCCACACAGGATCCAGGACTAGCAGTTAGAACTATCAGACCCACACAGGATCCAGGAACTGTAGTCTGTGCTATCGGACCCACAGAGGATCCAGGAACTGTAGACAGTGCGCAACCAGTCGCAGGGTTCCACTAGAGCTCGCTTGATTCTGGGAGGATCCACTCCTCAAGCTACGTGTCAATAAAACATCTTCCATTAAGTCCCATGATGAATTATCCCAATGGTCTTCCACGTCATTGGTGTTTCAACGCAATAGACGATGCATTGATCGGACGTCTGGTCTGTGAGTTATGAGCCTTTTAGTCTTGGGTCCCCAGTTGGATTTGGGAACGATCCAATATGACAGTATCTAAAATAAACCCCGAACTCCAGTGGGCTATACTCAAATGGACCATCACGTTCCATGAATACTAGTGCTGCTGTCAGTTCGTTAAACGGATGTTCGGGGCCAATGATATGTCCAAAGAAAGTGAAGGGTTCGATAGTGGGCCCGAGTCTTGTTTGACCTGGTCAGAATGACTCAGCCCAACCCAGTCTGGGCAAACACGGTCAGTGCCTAGGTATGGCCCGGTCCACTGGGACCGGCCCAGAGGACTGCGGGGGCGGTTCGGCCCGGAGGTCGTCGCGTAGGCGGCTCGGCCCGAAAGCCAGGGCCTGTTCGGCCAGCGCCGCAAGGGGCACGACTCCGGTGACTCGGCCTGGAAGGCCAAGCTGGTTCGGCCAACGACGCCATGAGGGACGCCACGTGCTGTCTCTGGAGGCCAACAGGGCTCAGCCGGTTTGGCCAAGAGCTGGGGTGCAGCCAGGGTAGACTAGCGGGGTAGTCGGGAGGGCGCCAGGCAGGCCGTGGGCAGGCAGGCGGGGTGCAGGCAGGCTGGTGGGGTGCGATCATGCCGGAGGGGCATGGGAAGGCCGAAGTCAGGACGACAGGGTGCGTGTGTAGGCCGAGGGCATGCCGTCGGGGCGCACCGGAGGTCGCGGGCAGGCCGATGGGGGTGGGGGTAGGCTGCGCTTAGGCCGGCGGGGTGCTGCCAGGCGGGCCAGTAGCCGGGCCGGCTGATTCGGCGCGGCTCGGGCCGCCGCAAGCCGGTGATGTTTGGCTAGGTGCACTGGTACTCCGTGGGGGAGGCACAGTTTACGGAGTCCGCGGGTTGTGCGATCTTTGTCTTCGCCCCCTTCGTCGTTCCGTCGCCTCATTTCCATACCAAGGATCATCTCAAAAGAGAACGTCGGATGGGTCGGGGCATGTTGGTTTGGCCCACACCCTCCGCATTTAGGGTGATATGAAGAGGCTATCAAGTATTAAGAACAACAACCCTCGTTCTTCATTTTTAGAGAAAGGAAGAACATGGAAAAAGATCATAATTAAATAAAATTAAACCCCAACCTTTGATTGTCGATCATCGACGTTTGAAGGAGTTGCAAAAACTAGAAGAAGAAGGTCGTCGTTCATCGCGTCCTCCAAGCACTTCCAAACCCGAGCTTCGTCGGCTCGTTGATGAAGATGCAGAAGTTGTCCGTCAAAGACGTATCCTGACGATTGAAGCTCCAAGGAAGAAGTCGAGGAAGGTCATTTCCAACATTCTTCATTGGAAGAATGCGTCCTTCTTTCTTCATTGGAAGAGGGGGTTCTTCATTGGAGAACTCATTTTCTCCCAAGATCTCCTCCAGAAATAAATAAATATTCCAACCCAAAAATAATAAGATATTTTGATATCTTATTATTTTTTTGGAACAATATTAAAAAAAGAAGAATTTAATTAAATGGATCCACCTAATTAATGTGAAGGATTAGGCATAATGAAATATGCGTTGGCCCAAATAATTATTGGGGAGGTAGTGGCACCATAAATGGTAGAGGAGGTCATGGTACACTCCCCTCATTAATGAGGGGAGTTGAGAGATTTTCAACTCCTCCCATTAATTGGGGGGTTTTAGTCTCATGTGGTCCCCACGTTGTAAACTCTCGCGAGAGGTTATGTTCGGGTGGTCCCCACCACCGTAACCTCTCAAGGGAGGTTACGGTGTGGTGGCACCACCTCCAACTTCCATGAGGAGGTTTTAACCACCCAACACTCATAAGGTGGATCAAAATAAATAAAGTGAAACTCAAATTGTTTTATTACATTCCAGAAATACCCAAAAACCATTTTCTATTCTCGACTCACTACCGTCGAAGTGAAAGTATCTTTATGAGAATACTGGCGTTGCGAGTCCAACGGTTCCCTTAGATATCAATTCCATGCACCAGTTCAAATGATATAAAAACCCGCTCGTATGTTTACTGAACATACCCAAACAACACATTAAAAATTGATTTTGGGCACACTGGGCCTCAGAATCATGCGCCGTAAATTTTCGAGGACTCTTACAATTTCCATGTATTTGAGAAAAAAAAATTCCACAGAATTTCTGGGTCTTTACATTCTCTCCACCTCAGGTCTTTATGTCCGCGTAAGCTGAAAATCTAACTAAGTAAACAAATGGGGGTACTGAGCACACATATGAGCCTCCCACTTCCATGTGATATCTTGGAGGTTCCCGTGCTACCAACAAACATGCACGAGACGTATCGACTGTCCACATAGGACCCGCTCCTGTCGATCCTCAATCTCCACTAGAACCACTTTGAAAGTCACCCCGTCGTCGTCATCCAGCTCTCCATGGTCGATGATGTGAGAAGGGTCTTGCACGTATCTCCTCAGCTAGGATACATGGAAGATGTCATGCACCGGGTGTAACTGAGGTAGAAGAGCTAAGCGGTAATCCACCTCACCTACTCTGATGAGGACCTGGAAAGGTCTGATGAATCGTGGAGATAACTTAACACCTCGGAAAAATATCCGTAAACCTCGTCGGGGTCACACCCATAGAAAGATGATGTCACCATCCTCGAACTCTATAGGTCTCCGTCTCCTATTAGCATATGACTTCTGTCTACTCTATTCAGTCTTCATCTGCTCCTGGATGATCTACACCTTCTATGTGGTAGCTCATACCATCTCTGGTCCCAGTAGTGCTGACTCCCCAGGGTCAGTCCAACATATGGGTGATCAACAAGGTTGTCCGTACAAAGCCTCTAAATGTGCCATACCAATGGTGGAGTGGTATCTGTTGTTGTACGCAAACTCCAAAAAAGTTAGGTGATCCTCCCATATATGACCGAAGTCGAGGACACATGTTCAGAGCATTTCCTCGAGGGTCTGAATTTTCTGCTAGGTCTTACCATCCATCTAAGGATGGAAGGTGGTGCTCAAGAAAAGTTGTATCCCGAAAGCATCTTGCAACCACTTCCATAGACATGAAGTAAATATTGATTCATGATCAGAGACAATTGTTGAGGGTATACCATGTATCCGCACAATCTCATGTACATAGAGGCGTCCCAAGGTCCCTACTGAACCCTACTCTCTGATTGGTAGGAAGTGGGATGACATGGTTAGTCGGTCAATGATCACCCAATGTGAATCATGAACACTGGATTTACATGGAATCCCTATCACTAAATCCATGGATATCCCATCCCACATCCACTCTAGAACCTCTAAAGGTTGTACCAAGCCTGATGGTACCCGATGCTTTGCCTTCACTTTCTGACAAGTGAGGCATCGAGAGACAAACTCTACTACCACCTTTTTCATACCTGGCCACCAGTTCTGTTGTCGAAGGTCCTAGTACATATTCACCACTCCTGGATGTACCGCTAGAGGGGAAGTGTGGAACTCCCTAAACAAATTCTCTTGAAGTGACACTGGAACAATAGTAAATCCTCTAAAGAGGATGATGTGCACCCCACCTTCATGAAAAACCATCCGTTGCCTATCCTATGGATATATGAGCACATTGTATCTCGTAGTCAGCGTCCCCATGTTGAGCTTCCTTGACTTACTAAAGAAGTGGGGGAGTGAATGTAAGAGACTGTAGAAAGGCTACTCCGTCTCCATGTACAAAGGTTATCTGTAAAGCAGCCAGCTGCTCCGTTTCCTCTCCTAGTAGCTGTATACAAGTTCTCTTGCTGAGTGCATCTGCAACAAAGCTCCCCTTCCCAATAGTATAGACTATTTTGAAGTTATCGTACTGGAGGAACTCAATCCAACATCGCGGTCTCATGTTCTGGTCCTTCTGAGAGATGATATACCTGAGACTCTTGTGATCAGAGTATACGGTAAAACGTTCTCCTATAAGATAGTGTCGCCAAATCTTCAAGGAGATGACCACTTCTACTAACTCCAGGTCATGGGTAATGTGATTCTACTCATGTTGTCTCAGCTACCGAGAACCATACGTGGTCACTGCTCTCTCTTACATCAGGACACACCCGAGTCTGGTACCTGATGCATCGCAGTAGACTACGTATCCTACGCCTTCCTCTAGAGGCCTCATGATGGGGCCACTAGTCAGCCTCTTCCTCCACTCCTGAATGATCTGTTGGAATATCCCTGACCACATGAAGGTTTTTCCTTTTTTTTATAATGATAGTGGTGCTGCACATCTAGAGAAGTCTGGGACGATCCTATGGTAGTAACCAGCCAATCCCAGAAAACTATGTACCTCCATTACACTCCTGGGTGTCTCCCAAGAAAGAACTGCCTCAAAATTCACTAGATCAACTCCAACTCTAGCCTCCGAGATGACATGTCCCAAAAATTGAACCTCTTGGATCCAAAACAGGCACTTTGAGAGCTTACCATAAAGCTGGTTCTCTCAGAGTGTGTCCAGTACTACCCACAAATGGTAGGCGTGTTCCTCCTCACTAGTTGAGTAGATCAGAATGTAATCGATGAAAACTAAGACAAAGTGATCAAGGTAAGGATGAAATATCATGTTCATGAGTCCCATGAACATTTTTTGGGAATTGTTTACACCAAAGGGAATAAACATGAACTCTTAGTGGTCATACCAACATTTGAAGGCCGTCTTATGAACATCCTCGTCTCGAACTCTGAGCTGGTGATAGCCTAATCTATGGTATATCTTCGAGAAACACCATGCTCTCTTCCACTGATCATAGAGGTCTTCAATCCTTGGAAGTGGGTACTTGTTCTTCACAGTCACCTGATTTAGGCGACGGTATTCAACACAGTGCCTCAAGCTCCCATCCACCTTCTTGGTGGATAGAATCGGTGCTGGCCAGGGAGAAACACTGGGCCGGATGAATCCCTTCCCCTGTAAGTCCTCCAACTGTAGCCACAACTCATGATGCTCTGTAGGATCCATCTGATATGCTGGTGTAGATATCGGTGTCGTCCTAGGGTATTGATCATTCTAAAAGTCCACTTCTCTGTTAGGAGGTAGACTTGGAACATCATGAGGGAAAAGATCCGTGTACTTGTCCACCACTATAGGATATGTTGGACTCTCCACATATATAGATCCGAGGGTAAGGCAGGACAACTGATGAGTGATTGATTATACCCTCCTTCGATTAAGTCCCTCCTACACTATAAAGGCTCCCTTATTTCCGGTAAAGGTGAACGTAGTCCCATCCGTGTGGACGCACCACACTTTGGTCCTAAAATAGTCAATATGAGCATGGACTGTAGATAACCAGTCCATACCTAAGATGACGTCGTAAGGCCCCAACACCGTAAGGAAGAGATCCCATCCAAAGCTATCGCCTCCTAGAGTAAGCTCACACTGCTGGAACTAGTGCGTAATCATCGAATCTACTTCTGTAGGAGTCTCTTGCCGTAAGAATCGAGCCAACGGCTTCATCGGAATCTCCGAGCTCCGAACAAGGTTAGTGGCAATGAAAGAGTAACTTGAACCTATGTCTATAGTAACTAAAGCTAAGGTGGAGTAGACAACAATAATACCTCGAATCATCTCCGGAGCGCCATGGTAATATGATTTAGCTCCCTAAAGCTAAGCTCTCTCCTTTCCACCTGCTCCCTGTGGTCGGGGTGGACCTCCTGGTGGTGGTGGTGGTAAAATCTTGAATCGTCATCCAACACTAGCTGCATGACCAGCTCCTTTGCCACGTCTGCCTGCTCCCGATGTCCGCCTCGATTGAATCTTTCTCTCTGCTTGGTTAGTCCATAGATTGTCGGCTGATCGACAGTATGATGGGTCAGACAGTCACGATCAATGTGACCCTGCCCACCGCATGAGTAACATTGACCGGTCCTAGCATGAATGCCTCTGTCTCGGTGACCCACACAACTGAACCCATATCCTGAGGCCGTCCACCAGATGGTCTAGTTCGCTTGGACCACTATGACATCTGTCTACTTCCAGCTACAGAAGACTCTACTGAATGTCGACTAGTGGTGGGTCTCAATGCTGAAAACTGCTCAGCAAGGAAACTCTCTACTATGAGGGCTTGCTCCAACACCCCCGCCAACGTCTTGATGCTGAGGGAGATCATCGATGCCCTAATTTCTCACGTGAGCCCCTGCTCGAAGGTCTGAGCCCTGATGAATGGGTCATACACCATATTTGTGGAGTAGCATGAGAGGTCGGTGAACCCCGCTGAGTAATGTGCCACTGTCATGCTACCCTGCTGTAGACGCAATAGCTCCTGTATCTGCACCACACGTAGGGTGGATGGGACAAACTCTTCCCGAAACAGGCTCTTACAGTCTGTCCAGAGTAGTGTTGCCTTGTCATTCACCTAGAGCATCAGGATCCACCATATTCCTACTGCTTCTTGTAGAAGTCTGGAAGAAAGAATCACCATGAAGTCTGTTGGCGTCCCTACTAGTCTGAAGACTCTCACCACAACCTCTAGCCAATCCTCAGCTTCCTGCGAGTCCATCTCTCCCCTGAACATGGTAGGCCTCAGGCGCTGGAACTCGTACAACGCACTCAAGTGGCATGCATCATCTGCTTCTGGGGCTGGTGGCATCGGTGGCCCAACGGGAAGTTGTACCGCTGGTGCCTCCACTCTGATGGACCAGACACTAAGTCCTCGTTGCTCAGTGGGCTTCCATATCGTACATCTCTCAGAACCATAGCTGGTTGTCTTCGTGGGGACTTCCTGAAATGATACAAGTGTGCCATGGTCAACAAGTTATACCTGATGAGATGACTCAAAGAGATCACAAAGAAAACTATTGAAACACACAAGCAATAAGTGTTTTCATGCACCGATTTAGAAATCAGAAGATAGAGTACTGGTGTATGGATACGTTTTCCACCTCACCCAAACTGGACTCCCAGGACTAAAAACCACAATCAGTACTCTTAACACTATTGCTTCACAGAAAAGAAAGATCAGGGTCCAATGTTCTGTAGTAGAACCGATGACCTCTAATACCAATTTGTCATGACTCGTCCCCTGGGGCCCGTGCCGTGACTCCCCCAAGCCTGCCTTCCATTGGCTAGGGGCTGGAGACTAGAAGAAAAGGCATAAATCCTTAAAACTTGAAAGGGATTGCGTTTAAAAAATGTAAACACACACAATAAGAGTATAAGTTGGAACCAAAACACTAAGTAAACCCATATACAAAGGAGTGATAAAAAGTAAAGCGGCTGGAAATAAAAGACCAACTGTAATGTACAAGGAAAATGAAATGTAAAAATAGCTAAAAGGTAAAGAGAAGCTCCTGAATTTTCCACCATGGAACCTAACTGAAGGGTAGGTACAGATAGCCTCCTCAACACTCCTCATCCTCCAGTCTCCTACGGGTATCGACTCGTCATGAGGTCCACATCCGGGTATCGTCAAATCCTTGTACACTCGGCCTCGTTCAGTGTTGTCTGTCGTCTGCATCCAACACAATGAGGTACGGCCATAGCCAGTGCATGGGTGCTTATAACGACACTCGGTAGGGACACTGAGACCCCCAAGGTCTCACAAAATACAACAAGGATAATCCAGAAAGTAAGAAATTAATCGATAGACATTACATAGGTATATGCCTATACATATACCTAAATTATCAAGCAACCCATCTCAATCATGAGTAAAACTCATAAGTCACTGAATCAGCTCACACTTGTATACAAATTTTGTAGAGAGATAGAGATTATCAGGTGTTGTCACTGAATCATCTATGTTTTCGGGCCCACACAGCATCCAGGACCAATAGTTAGAACTATCAGACCCACGCATGATCCAGGAACAGTAGTCACTGCTGTCAGACCCACATAAGATCCAGGACAAGAAGTTAGAACTCTAGAACCCACATAGGATCCATGAACAATAGTTTGTGCTATCAGACCCACACATGATCCATGACAATCAGTTAGAACTGTCAGACCCACACATGATTTAGGAATAGTAGTTAGTGCTGTCAGACCCATATAGGATCCAAGACCTGTAGTTAGAATATAACACCCCAGGTAAATAAAGAATATGTCATCTTAATATTTATCCATATTTGTGAATAAAATATTAATATTACTTTAAAGGGGATGCTATGCTCGATGGCGTACCCAACACGCAACAACGAGTTTCTTGGGAATCTTACGTTGCACTCTAATAATAAAATAATATTATTTTAAATGGTAGTTAACATGTAGCCATTGTATTGGTGGGAATGGATATAAATAACTAAAATATGATTATATATGTTTTTAAATGTTTTTACATTTATCCAATAAAAGATAAAGGCTTAAAATACAGAAAGAATTCAATTTTAGGTGTATATGCCCTAGTTTTCACTAAAGGTTCACTTATCGCCTTTTGATGGCGTACTGTCATTAAATATAGTTTTGATCACTCTTATACATTCTTTTGGACCAAATCAAACTCTTCTTTAGAATCGGGACATTAAATTTTACTTTGTGTAAATTTTTCATATTTTTCTGATAAAGTTCATTTTTTTAATGAATAGTGTAAAATGTTCTATTTTAATTCTAACCCTCTTTTTAATATAATTTATTTATATGATTAGATTATCTTTTGAATTGGTTTTAATGTGAAATTATAAAATATTTTTACCATTAAATCCAATAGTGGTCGTTGGAATTAATTTCACTTTGAAATCAGACTTAAACTAGTGTCAATCTTTTGATACGTATTGTTTCATAAAAACACGCTATTTGCTCAGACAGCGGGAATTAAATATTAAATTAATTAATGTGAATTATATGTTTTTAATTTTGTAAAATAGACTTAATTTTTGAATTCTTAATATCAAATATAGCTTAGGGTGAATTTTTGGCAATTTTCTGAAAAACTTCAATTTTTGATCAATAGTGAAACCACTAAGTGGTACTTATAAAGACTGATTTTCCGTTTAAATGAAATTTTTCAATCATTGTGTTTTGAATTTCAAAAATCTGACATACATGGTTGTCATTAAGAATTAAAATGTGGTTCAATGAGGTTATAATAATTTTTTGGTGAATAGCAACTTATTAAGTTCTTAATCGCGATTAGTGGTAATTAGTGTAGTTTATGGTAAAAATAATGTTTTAATAATATGAAATGAACTTGACACATGTCCTACTCTCATTGGTTGTGTCATTGCCGACCAAGACAAGCCATGGGTCAACTTGGGGACCCCATGGAGACACTTTGGTTGGGAAATGACATAAATAACTTTTTATTTAATGTAAAAGTAAAAATGGCACAAACATAATATGTTTTACTAAAACAATTTTTAAATAGGGTTATACAAGACAGGTTCTTGATTATAAATAGTCATTGGAAAGATAGAAATATTTCCTAAATCATAGTATTTTTTTTATAATTTTTAGACTTTAAAGAAATTAATTTATTTATGACATCATGATGATGCATCGATGACCTCATTATTTAACGATTTAAATAAAATGGAAAGATAATGTAAAATCTATAAACTACACATGTCCAAAACCGATTGGATGAGTGGATTTAGAACCCGTATCACCTTATCCACGAATTATATCAATGTGGGTCCTTTTAAAACCGAATCATATTTTCAAATAATGTAATATTTCTTTACTTTCCAAAAGTGCCCCTCCTCTCCTCTTATAAAAGGCCCCCAACTCTACCTCATTTCACACACTCCTCAAGCCTTTGGCTCGGCCAACCCATTCCCATTTAATCTCTCCACATCCCTTTCCTCATCCTAGAGGATTCCCTTTGGGCATAATCCGTTCAAAGGAAGCCTTTAGGCTCAAATAAAAATGAGTTACACTTTTAAAGGTAATTCATTCTCTCATGTTCATTTGATTTATTTTGTTTCTCCAACCCTCTAAACTCTTTTTATTTACTTATATTGTAACAACACCAGTATCTTAAATATACTAGGATGTTGTTATAAAATTTATTCGAGCTACACTCTCACACAACTACATCAAATGGTTAAATAACATACGGTTTCCGTGGATGGCCAAATTCTGCCTCCCGAAATGATGATTGTTCAATACTCATTTAACACCTTCAAAGGTGGCCATTATGATGTCACTATTTATATATATGATAAATAATATGTTTATTTTTTCTTTAAGCTTCTTTATTTTTCATTTTGGGCATACCTTTATGGTTTCCATTATTGGTAAACACGATATCTTCATTTAAGGAAGTGTGGACTACCGCCCCCTCAACGTGATGTGATTCGTTAATGCCATATGTGGGACGTGTAAAGGATGGATTTAAAGTTATTATATATGATGTTATACTGGAATTATAATATACCTCTATATCATTATTATTTCTTTCCATTAAATTAAGATATAGAAATGAAAGTAGCGTTCATGTGTACGTACGACTTACCGTCTCCATGAACGGTGCATTTCATTTCTTATCCCCAAATGTAATGTACTATTAAAATTATATGTATATAATGGATATATATAATTAATGATACATCTAAATGATGAATATAATTCTGGAATTAAAATATACATACCTCTCATTTAATTGTAATTCCATTAATATGAGAAAGAAATGAAAGTAGCGTTCATGCGTACGTACGGCTTACCGTCTCCATGAATGGTGAATTTCATTTCTTACCTCTAAATGATTATTAATATAATAAATACATGTATATGCTGGATATATATGATATATATGATATCCAAATCAGGAATGTAATTCTGGATATAAAGAACCATTGACCACACGAACAACATGTAATTGTAAGAAGTCCACTTTCAACTTAAGAACCAAATATCGACAAAACAAACATTATTAACTTAACTGGTTACATAATGTTTATAACATGTAAATAAGTGATATAAAAGGAATAATGAACTCTAAAAAGGTTCTTAATCAAGTAGAAAATAACTCAAGTTTATTATTCAGGACGTTAAAGAACGATCGAGTCAAGTCGGACCCGAGGTAAGGGACTTCGTCTCAATCTCCTTTCATTGAGGAATATTTCGTTTTATTCACAACATTCTTTTATACGGTGTATAAACCCCCTTTGAATTTTACTTTTATAAAAAAGGAATATTTTTTTACGAAGCGTTTTACAAAATGACAAAAAGGAATGTTTCTTTTAACGTACGCAGCGACAAAAACCTTTTCCGCCACCGCGAGTATTAGTTGGTCTTTGGCTTTCTCAACAAGCCGTAATGTTTTTAGAATAAAATAAATACCATATACTCTTTTATGTATTTTGGTATTTAAAATGGTTTTGAAAAAGGATTCTATTATGTGAATTTAATTATGATATATTGTGATTGAAATGTGGAAATGTTATCATTCCTTTATTTTGGTTTTATGTTTTCTGATTTTATACTGGTACTTGGGAATTTTAACGGGTGGTTACATTATAAACCATATGACGGGTGGTGCCGTGAATACCGGGACGGGTGGTTACGTTATAACCTCCAATGCATTGGGTATGGAAGTCGGCCGTATGGCTATTCCATTAAGTATGTATGGAAATTGGCCGTATGGCTATTACATTAAGTGATATGTGTGGAAGTCGACCGTATGGTTATTCCACTTAAGTATGTTTATGTCCCAAGATACCTTTATATATGTTATGTGTTATTTTTATGGGTTTTATGGTAATCCTTTGGTTACAAAAAGGTATGTAATGATACTATATTCAGTGAAGAGTTTTTACTACTTCATGAAGGTGAAGGTATTACTTTGATAGAGTATATATGGTTTACATGATGTTTGAAAAACTAATAGTTTTCATTCTTTCTGTATCCCTTACTGAGCTTTTTATGCTCAACCCAAGTTTTTTTGAAATGTTTTTCATAGGACTTAGCATGGAATAGGGTCAAGGATGGGATCAAGGGAAAGTCATGCTACCTAAAACATGAAACTAGACATGTTTCTTTTTAAGAATTTTTATTTTATGGAAATTTAGTAGAAGAGACTACTTTGTAATCTTTTGAGATGTAATAGTTATGTCCTAATTATCTAAAAATCTAAACCTGAAAAGATCGTCAATGTGAATTATTCATTTAATTCAATTTTAAGTAAGGTTTTAGGCTAGAGCCCTATAGTTGGTATCAGAGGTCGGTTTAGATAACTTTAGAGGTTAGGGTATTCTTTAAGCATAAGTGACATTACCATAATGGTTAGGATTTCAGACAGAGTACTAGTTTTAGATAATGTGAATGAGTAAGAATATATTAGTGTTTATCTTCCTCATTAGTACATGATGGTTTTGTTGTTATACTCACACTGACCCTTTTTGGTTTTAGTAAATGGATGGATCTAGCAGGCACCAAGGTAACTGTGGATGTGAAGGAAACTGTGACAGTTTTCTGAGCGAGCAACTGAATGATATGGGAGCTGTAATGAGAACTCATGTTTTTATCCTCAACCAACTATCTGGAGTTATGATTGACCACCTAAACCTTGGTGATTTCTATAAGGCATCATGTGTGTGAGAAACAAATCCCTACATAACTACAGGTAATAATCATAAAGGTAAGTGTGTTCAAAAACCTATGTGTCAAAGATGTGGAAAGAAACACCTAGGAAAATGTTCCAAATGGACAAAAATATGCTATAGATGTGGAAATGAAGGTTATAAAGCAAGAACCTGCCATGTAAAAAGGAAGCATCCAGTTGACTCGAGGAAAGGGAAAGAAGTTCTTTCTGAGGGATCAATTGAATGTTTTAAATGTGGTGTGCATGGTCATTATGCAAACACATGTCTTATGAAGAATTTTCGTGAATGGGGTCACCAAGAGCGTACAAATGTTTGTTTACCACTACGTAATGCCATTCCGATTGAGGATGAAGAAACTGACAATGACCAATCAAAGGTATGTATTATTTCATGACTATTGTTTTCCTATTTTGGAATCTTAGGATATGATTCATGATTTTGTTTGTAGGAAAGAGGTATTTCGGAATAAGTTGGAAAGGAATGGTTAATGGATCATGAAGAATGTTGAATGAGTAAGATTTCAACATATAAGGGCTTGAAGAGTTATGGTGAAATTCTTAAGAGTATTAAGTCTCTTTTGATGATGGGGTTACATTATAAGAATTTTTATATTATGTGTAACCCTGATGTTTAATATATGAAATTTTATTTAAGGAATAGTTATCTCTTCTTTTGTGGACATAGTTATAAAGAACCATTTGGGTTTATATGATCCTAACTTTTGAGGTAATTATGGGTTAATATATGTTATGATTGAAGTGAAAGGCATGAGATAAAATTGAGGATAAATTATGTTATGGTTATTTTTGATGATTTTATCCCTTTTTGGGGAATGATTTAAGAATTATATAGTTTTGGAAAAAGGACAACATGCAGACCGTGTGACAACCCGTCGCGTCGGACAAAGCTGTGGGAATCGAACCCACAACCAAAGTGCGACTGGTATTTATCGCCTACCACTGGACTACGTGAAGTCCCTGGTTAGTTTGACAGATTCTTTCTGGTTATATGATTTTATGAATTAAGAGTAAGATGATTTTGGGTTATTTATGAAAATGATTAACCTATCATGGTGGATATGTGATTAGGTTAATTGCTTTTCAATACGGGACTTTAGGAGAAACTGATGTTGTTTGGAGATAAATGTTACGATTTAACTTGGAAGACTATGTGACTAAATCCTTAAAATGTTTGGGTTTCAATCTTAGATTGGTTTACTTTAAGGAATTGTTATGGAAAAATTTGTTTATCGGATGGTCCTCGTTGAACTTTGGATTTTGATGGACAAATTTTTGAGATTAAGAATAGATTTTCTTTTTATAAAGGGTTATCCTTTTCTGGATTATCTGACCTTGTACTAACCTTTTTGGATTTGGTTATGGTTAAGGTCTAAAGATATGGGAAGTATATAGTTCTCTTTTGTGGATTAGGTGATTCTTTAGAAGTTGATTATATTACTCTTAATTTGAACAAGTCTTCCTAAATACTCGCCTTTTGGAGAAAATATGATAAGTGATTATGTATCCTTCTGAATAAATTCCTCAATAAAAAGTAACTTAAAACAAAAATGTTGTCTATTAACTTTTCCTACTGGGGAATCGAATACTGTTTAACCCATCACAAGTTTGTGATTCTCTCATGGTTAACTTTCTCCTAAACATGTTTTCTATCACTATCCATCAGAACATGACCCTATGTTTTCTCCTCCATGTCCATGTTTTCATACTTGGAATCATAGTATGGGTTAACTCGGGTGACCTTTGTACTTATCTTTCTTTATTTTAAAGTGATTGTTTTACCGATCCTTGTTCCGATGTGGGACTTTCAAGGATGTTTCCAAGCCCAATTTTAAAATTGCGAGGAAAAAATTCCCAAAAGGGGGGAATGATATAACACCCCAGGTAAATAAAGAATATGTCATCTTTATATTTATCCATATTTGTGAATCAAATATTAATATTACTTTAAAGGGGATGCTATGCTCGATGGCGTACCCAACACGCAACAACGAGTTTCTTGGGAATCTTACGTTGCACTCTAATAATAAAATAATATTATTTTAAATGGTAGTTAACATGTAGCCATTATATTGGTGGGAATGGATATAAATAACTAAAATATGATTATATATGTTTTTAAATGTTTTTACATTTATCCAATAAAAGATAAAGGCTTAAAATACAGAAAGAATTCAATTTTAGGCGTATATGCCCTAGTTTTCACTAAAGGTTCACTTATCGCCTTTTGATGGCATACTGTCATTAAATATAGTTTTGATCACTCTTATACATTCTTTTGGACCAAATAAAACTCTTATTTAGAATCAGGACATTAAATTTTACTTTGTGTAAATTTTTGGTATTTTTGTGATAAAGTTCATTTTTAATGAATAGTGTAAAATGTTGTATTTTAATTCAAAACCTCTTTTTAATATAATTTATTTATATGATTAGATTATCTTTTGAATTGGTTTTAATGTGAAATTAGAAAATATTTTTACCATTAAATCCAATAGTGGTCGTTGGAATTGATTTCACTTTGAAATCGGACTTAAACTAGTGTCAATCTTTTGATACTTATTGTTTCATAAAAACACGCTATTTGCTCTGACAGCGGGAATTAAATATTAAATTAATTAATGTGAATTATATGTTTTGAATTTTGTAAAATAGACTTCATTTTTGAATTCGTAATATCAAATACAGCTTAGGGTGAATTTTTGGTAATTTTCTGAAAAACATCAATTTTTGATGAATAGTGAAACCACTAAGTGGTACTTATAAAGACTGATTTTCCGTTTAAATGAAATTTTTCCATCATTGTGTTTTGAATTTCAAAAATCCGACATACATGGTTGTCATTAAGAAGTAAAATGTGGTTCAATGAGGTTATAATATTTTTTTGGTGAATAGTAACTTATTAGGTTCTTAATCGCGATTAGTGGTAATTAGTGTAGTTTAAGGTAAAAATAATGTTTTAATAATATGAAATGAACTTGACACATGTCCTACCCACATTGGTTGTGTCATGGCCGACCAAGACAAGCCATGAGAAAACTTGGGGACCCCATGGAGACACTTTGGTTGGGAAATGACATAAATAACTTTTTATTTAATGTAAAAGTAAAAATGACACAAACATAATATGTTTTACTAAAACAATTTTTAAATATGGTTATACCAGTCATATTTTTGCTTATGAATAGTAATTGGAAAGCTAAAAAGATTTCATACATCATAGTATTTTTTTTATAATTTTTAGAGTTTAAATAAATTAATTTATTTATGACATCATGATGATGCAGCGATGACCTCATTATTTAACGATTTAAATAAAATTGAAAGATAATGTAAAATCTATAAACTACACATGTCCAAAACCAATTTTATGATTGGATTTCGAACCCTTATCACCTTATCCACTAATTCTATCAATGTGGGACCTTTTAAAACCGAAACACATTTTCAAATAAAGAAATATATCTTTACATTCCAAAAGTGCCCCTCCTCTCCTCTTATAAAAGGCCCCCACCTCTACCACATTTCACACACTCCTAAAGCCTTTGGCTCGGCCATCCCCTACCCATTTACTCTCTACACATACCTCTACTCATCCTAGAGGATTCCATTTGGGCATAATCCTTTCAAAGTAAGCCTTTAGGCTCAAATCGAAAGGCGTTACACTTTTAAAGGTAATTCATTCTCTCATGTTCATTTGTTTTATTTTGTTTCTCCAACCCTCTAAACTCTTTTTATTTACTTATTTTGTAACAAAACCAGTATCATAAATATACTAGGATGTAGTTATAAGATTTATTCGAGCTACACTCTCACACAACTACATTAAATGGTTAAAAACATACGGTTTCTGTGGATGGCGAAATTCTGCCTCCCGAAACGATGATTTTTCAATAATCATTTAACACCTTCAAAGGTGGACATTATGATGTCACTATTTTTATATATGATATATAATATGTTTATTTTTTCTTTAGGCTTATTTATTTTTCATTTTGGGAATACCTTTATGGTTTCCATTATGGGTAAACACGATATCTTCATTTAATGAAGTGTGGACTACCGCCCCCTCAAAGTGATGTGATTCATTAATGCCATATGTCGGACATGTAAAGGATGGATTTAAAGTAATTATATAAGATGTTATACTGGAATTATAATATACCTCTATATCATTATTATTTCTTTCCATTAAAGTATGAGATAGAAATGAAAGTAGCATTCATGCGTACGTACGGCTTACCGTCTCATGAACGGTGCATTTCATTTCTTATCCCCAAAAGTAATGTACTATTAAAAGTATATGTATATAATGGATATATATAATGAATGATACATCTAAATGATGAATATAATTCTGGAATTAAAATATACATACCTCTCATTTAATTTTAATTCCATTAATATGAGAAAGAAATGAAAGTAGAGTTCATGCGTACGTACGGCTTACCGTCTCCATGAACGGTGCATTTCATTTCTTACCTCTAAATGATTATGTAATTTTATAAATACATGTATATTCTGGATATATATAATATATATGATATCCAAATCAGGAATTTCATTCTGGATATAAAGAACCATTGACCACACGAACAACATGTAATTGTAAGAAGTCCACTTTCGACTAAAGAACCAAATATCGACAAAACAAACATTATTAACTTAACGGGTTACATAATGTTTATAACATGGAAATAAGTGATATAAAAGGAATAATGAACTCTAAAAAGGTTCTTAATCAAGTAGAAATTAACTCAAGTTTATTATTCAGGACGTTAAAGAACGATCGAGTCAAGTCAGACCCGAGGTAAGGGACTTCGTCTCAATCTCCTTTCATTGCAGAATATTTCGTTTTATACACAACTTTCTTTTATACGGTGTATAAACCCCCTTTGACTTTTACTTTTATACAAAAATAATCTTTTTATACGAAGCGTTTAAAAAAACGACAAAAAGGAATGTTTCTTTTAACGTACGCGGCGACAAAAACCTTTTCTGCCACCGCGAGTATTAGTTGGTCTTTGGCTTTCTCAACAAGCCGTAATGTTTTTAGAATAAAATAAATACCATATACTCTTTTATGTATTTTGGTATTGAAAATGGTTTTGAAAAAGGATTCTATTATGTAAATATAATTATGATATATTGTGATTGAAATGTGGAAATGTTATCATTCCTTTATTTTGGTTTTATGTTTTATGATTTTATACTGGTACTTGGACATTTTAACGGGTGGTTACGTTATAAACCATATGACGGGTGGTGCCGTGAATACCAGGATGGGTGGTTACGTTATAACCTCCAATGCATTGGGTATGGAAGTTGGCCGTATGGCTATTCCATTAAGTATGTATGGAAATTGGTCGTATGGCTATTCCATTAAGTGATATGTGTGGAAGTCGACCGTATGGTTATTCCACTTAAGTATGTTTATGTCCCAAGTTACCTTTATATATGTTATGTGTTCTTTTTATGGGTTTTATGGTAATCCTTTGGTTACAAAAATGTAAGTAATGATACTATATTCAGTGAAGAGTTTTTACTACTTCATGAAGGTGAAGGTATTACTTTGATAGAGTATATATGGTTTACTTGATGTTTGAAAAACTTACAGTTTTCATTCTTTATGTATCCCTTTCTAAGATTTTTATGCTCACCCCAAGTTTTTTTGAAATGTTTTTCACAGGACTTATCATGGAATAGGGTCAAGGATGGGATCAAGGGAAAGTAATGCTACCTAAAACATGAAACTAGACATGTTTCTTTTTAAGAATTTTTATTTTATGGAAATTTAGTAGAAGAGACTACTTTGTAATCTTTTGAGATGTAATAGTTATGTCCTAATTCTCTAAATCTCTAAACCTGAAAAGATCCTCAATGTGAATTATTCATTTAATTCAATTTTAAGTAAGGTTTTAGGCTGGGGCCTTATATAGAACTTTCAGACATACACATGATCGAGGAACACTAGTCAGTGCTGTCGGACCCACACATGATCCAAGAATAGCAGTCAGTGCATAACCAGCCGCAAGGTTCTACTAGAGCATGCATGATTCCATGAGGGTCTGCTTCTCAAGCTATGTTTCAATAAAAAAGATTCTATGAATTCCCACGAAGAAGTATCCCAATGGTCTGCTACGTCATATGGGTTTCAACGCAATAGACAATGCATCTATCAGATGCCCAGTCTGTGAGTTATGAGCCTTTTAGTCCCGGGGGCTCGTTTGGATTCGTGTACGATCCAACTTGACCGTATCTCAAATATACCCCGAACTCTAGTGTGGTATTCTCAATGAGACCGTTATGTTACGAGAATACTAGCACCGCTGACGGTTCGTCAAACGGACGTCCGATGACAATGATATGGCCAAAAAAAGTAAAGGGGGTCGGTAGTGGGCCCGAGTCCGGTCTGACCTGGTCAGACTCGCTAGGTCTGACCTGGCCTGTTTGGTGGGTCCGCTTGCTAGGTTTGGCCAAGTACGCTGGGCCAGGCCCAGCGGACTGCGGGGGCGGTATGGTCTGGATGTTGTCGCGTAGGCGGCTCAACCTGGAGGCCAGGGCCAGTTCGTCCAGCGCCGAGAGCGGCGCGGCTTGGCCGACTCAGCCTGGAAGCCCGAGCTGGTTCAGCTAGCGATGTCGTGAGGGATGCTGCGGGCCGGCTCAAGATGCCGGCGCGGCTCGACCTATTCGGCCGAGAGCCGGGGTGCAGCCCAGGTAGAAGGGCGGGGCGGCTGGGCAGGCCGGGTGGCGGCTTGGGTGGGGCGGCGGTTAGCAGGGGGCGTTGGGGACGCCTCGGGCAGGCCGGATGGGTGCGGGTAGGCCCGCGGGTGGCGGGCAGGATAGAGGGGCGCACGGGTAGGCTGAGGGCAAGCTAACGGGGCATGCGAGATGCCACGGGAAGACCTGGTGGGGCGCGCGGGAGGCCCTGGGTAGGCTGGAGGGGTGCGACCAAGCAGCTGGGAGGTGGCTGGGCTGGCCGGTTTGGCGTGTCGTGGGCATGCCTGGGCCGGTGGTGTTCGCTCGGGAGCACCGGTGCACCGCGGGGGCAACATGGTTCGTGGAGTCCGTGGGTAACATGACCTTTTTCGTCGCCGTATTCGTCGTTATGTGGCCTCATCACAATGTAGAGGATCATCTCAAACTAGAACGGTGGAGGGGTTAGTTCATGTTGGTCTGGCCCGCACCCTCCGTGTTTAGAGTGATATGAAGAGGCTCACATGTATGAAGAACAAAAACCCTCGTTCATCATTTTGAGAGAAAATAAGAACAAGGAAAAATATCATACATAGATAAAATTAAACTCCTACCTTTGATTGTCGGTCGTCGACGTTTGAAGGAGTCCCGTAAAGTAGACGAAGAAGGTCATCGTTCGTTGCGTCTGCTAAGCACTTCCAAACCCAAGCTGCATTTTCTCATTGACTAAAATGCGGAATTATGTCATCAAAGACGTCTCATGATGGTTGAATCTCCATGGAAGAAGTCAAAAAGGTTGTTTCCAACATTCTTCATTAGAAGAACGTGTTCTTCATTCTTCATTGGAAGAGGAGGTTCTTCGTTGGAGAACTCCTTTTCTCCCAAGATCTCCTACAAATATGAATAGATGTGTCATCCCAAAAATAATAAGATATTGTGATATCTTATTATTTCGTTGGCACAATATTCAAAAAGAGAATAATTAAATTAAATGGATCCACCTAATTAATGTGAATGATTAGGCATAATAAATTATGTGTTGGCCCAATTAATTGAAGGGGAGGTGGTGGCACCATAAATGGTTGAGGATGTCAATGGACTCCCCCCTCATTAATGAGGGGAGTTGATAGAATTTCCACTCCACTCATTAATTGATGGGTTTTAGTCTTTTGTGGTCCCCACATCATAAACACTCTCGGATGGTAATGTTCAGGTGGTCCCCACCACCATATCCTCTCAAGGGAGTTTTAGGTGTGGGGGAAACACCTCCAACTTCCCTGAGGAGGTTTTAACCACCCAAAAATCATATGGAGGATCAAAATATTTAAAGGGAATCACACATTGTTTTACTACATTCCACAAAAACCCAATAACCATTTTCTATTATCGACTCACTTTCATCGAAGTGAAAGTATCTTTAAGAGAATATCAGCCCTGCGAGTTCAATGGTGCCCTTAGATTTCAATTCCATGCACCGATTCAAAGGTTATAAAAACCCATATCTACGTTTACTGAACGTACCCGAAAAAAACTTTGAAAATTGATTCCGGGCACACCGGGCCTTAGAATTATGCGCCGTAAATTTTTTAGGACTCGTAAAATTCCCATGTATTTATGAAAAAAAATTCCACGGAAATTCCGAGTCATTACAGGAACAATTCAAAATGTATTTTTTTTAATTCAGGTACACACCTATAGATTTTTCCTTCCCTACATTAATTAAAAAAATAGATCGTAAAAAAGGAATAGCATTTCTTATTCCAAAAACATTATTATTTATTAATTTTAAATGTTTATAAGATTTTACCATCAACCAAAAAATATTTTTTTCTAGTTTACAATGTACAAACCATAAGATCAATATAGAAATAAGTTTCTTCTATGATCTCTTTATAATTTTTCATCTATTCCTTCTTTTTAAAATGTAGTGACTCAATAATTAACATGTGATATCCTAGTTAATTCTCTAAACCATTTCTTCCCTATTATAATTATTTAAAACTCTTGAAAAATCAGTATCAACAAATTATACCTAATATTTTAACCCTTCCTTTTACAAAACAAGTTTAATGAAATACAGTTGATGTAAAAAATTTCCTTAAAGAGAATGTGATTGGATCTGAACATATCAAATGAATATAACCATATATAAGTTCTTACTATTTAGTTTCACATTTGTCATTGGAAAAATTTACTATATATTTTTTCAATATCGATGGATAAATATATGTGATCAACTTATTATATTAGAACAACTCCGACAAGAAATTTTTACACCTTACTTTAGTTAATAGTAATTTTAATAGTTTGATGGGATCAAATTCAGGTTGGAAAATAAATTCATTATAAATACATATAATATTTAATGTAAAAAATTGATCGTTATCCAATATATACATTATTTGTAAAGTTATGTTTAATAATTTTTTAACAATGTTGTTGTATAATCCAATATTTCAAATAAAGTATATAAACCCCTTGATAGTAATCGACTTATGAATATATTTTTTATAACACTATATACTATTGAGGACATTTTAACCGTCAATTTTTATTATCAATAATACATATATTCTATTAAAATATATAAACATTAAATACAAATTAATATTACAATTTATAAGTAAAATTAAAACATTATAATCCATTTACTATAATATTACACATTTTTAATCTGTATTGCTATAAATTAATTTTTATTTAGATATAAATGTTTTAAATTTTACTCATCGAAAAATTATTTGATAAAAAATCAATTATTTTATAATAATAGAAAAGACAAAAATAATTTCCTTTAAATTAATAGTTACATTTTTTGGTATTTAGGAGTGATGTGAATAAATTTTTTTTGATGAAATTCAAGATATTATTTTTCAAATAAATTAAGATAATATAAAAATAATTAACAAACTATAAGAGATGCTAATTATACATGGATTAACAAAACAATTGTTTTTAGAAACATTTTTTATAGTATATTATACTTATTAAATTCAATATTAAATTGATAAAATTTATGCTTTGAATTTAGAAATATAACTTATTCATGAGATTCAAGATGTCAAAATTATGTTAAGGTCAATTTTATTAGTTTTCCTAAAAAAATTACTAATGGATGAATGGTAACGATATAGAGTTTATATGTATTTTAAATTTTATTACATAATTATGATATAAGCATGATTTAAAAATATATATATATATATATAACTATTTGGAACCAAATATTTATTTAGGAAGTAAAATTATGAATTAAAATATTTTTTTGAAACCTATGTATGATATTTTTATTCCAATGTTTTGTTCTATTATAATTAAAAAGTATATTAGACATTTATTACTAATTAAGTAATCAATACATTATATTATATTATATATTTTTAAAAAAATTCACATATCCTCCCTTTGTTTAACCAAAAAATAATAAATTTATTGAAAAACAATAATTCTTATAGTTTTTATATAAAATCATTTTTGAAATCAAATAATATTTTTATAAAAACTATTTTGTATATATTAAACATTTACTATTTAAAAATATATATTTATCTATCTTCAAAATAGAATGTAAAAAAGATGGGTGTAATAATTGGATTCATTGTGTTCAAATTAGCTAATATTGTATAATTAATTTTTAGTATTAGATATAATTTATGTAGGGTAAAAGTTAATAATAATGGTAAATACAAAATTAGGAAATGAGTAGAAATAAAAGATAAGATCACAAAATATCCCAATACATTAGGTCTAAATTGTTTATGATGTATTTCGACATATCACTTTATCTTACTATCACTAATTGAAAATATGTTACACATTTTCTGTGTATATGAATGTCCTTTTATATTAATAAATTTGTATTTATATAAATTTCCCCCTTCTTATATATACAAGGACCCATCCTTCAGAATACTCAAAAATTAATTTATTAAGAAATTATAATAAATCCATTCCAAATTTATCTTCAACACAAGACTCTCTCATGTTTGGGAACCTATGGTTAAAATATTGACTCACAAACCCCTTATTTCCATGTGGATCTATAAGTGGAGATTCAAGTCATCATCATAATTGTTATATTTTACATAATAATTATCTTATATATTGATCATTTACATCTCCATGAATATGACTTGTCACTCTGTTAACATGATTATGGAGTCATGAAACATCTATAATGGTTTCATTATAATTGTACAATAGTATATTTCTACTCATTTCATCATTATAATATATTCTCGTTAGGGTCAGTTTTACAACCATCATAAATGATGTTATAATATTTACCTCATGAATGGAAATAAGAACAAAAATACTGGTAATATTATGAAAAAAAAATCATGAATATGTCCTAATAATTCATTATTCGTTGAATATAAATATTTTTATGAATAAAATAAATTATTTTTATTTAATCAAAATTCATTACGAAGATATTTTTACGAATTCCATGGAAACTAATAGTATGAGTTCTATAAAATATACATGGGACCCTGTAAATAAATAAACTTCATGTAAAATATATTCATAAAAACATTGGAGGTGATGAAATAATGAACAATGAATAAGGACTAAAATCATTAAACCAAATGATGTGTATAAAAACTGAACCATTGACAGCTGAATATTAATTTTTTTAATACAATATTAATAATTGTGTAATAATGAATGATAAATAACGGTATTATGTAATGTAACTACAAATAACGATCTCTATATGTGAACAATAAAATAATATCTATTATTTAATAAGTTAATTCACATTTGATGAAGTGGAAGTCAGATATAATGGTTTTTTTGCAAATATCACTCTAAATTTCTGATTTTTCTTGACAAAATTCATTGTTTCAGATGTTCTATCTCTCTACAACCCAATTTGTTTCCCCATAAAACTTCTATATCATCATGAATATTTCTCCACTATGTCTATATACATTATAATATATTTTTAATTTTTTTATAATTCATTTATTTTATATATTAATCCTCAATATATATTTAATTTCACTAACAAATAGAAAATAGAATCCTTTTGTCATTTAATATATTGAATGTTTTTTTGCATTCATTTAAAAAATGGGAAAATGTTATTTTTCACCATTTTTTTTGATTTCCTCTTCCATTTTTTGAATGTTCTTCATTATAATGTTACTATTAATTTTTTTATAGTTCTTGAAATTAAATTATATTTCCACTGTTATTTCAATTCTTATCATTTGAAATTTATCTAAAGAAAAGGATATTCATTCTTCTACATATCATTAATATTTAACTGAATTATAAAAGTGTTATAAATCCATGACAACACAGTTTAATAAGTATTATTCATCATTTGGGGTATAATATAATGATTTCATCCACCTTCTCTCACTCAATGGATTGCTATCACACTATATAGCTGTTTTAATGAAACCTATTTCATTCAAACATATTAATAAAACTATGAATTTGTTATGAATGTTTTAAGGTACTTATAAATCACATTTGTATAATTTATTATTAAGTGATGTGTGGGTCTATCATATCCCACCAATTCATTGGGAACATATTTATATCTTATGACAATGCATGTCGGGGACTATAGAGTTATCCTAAACAACAATGACACATAATTCATTAATTTTTAGTAGGAATGGAATGTAAAACCAATGTACTAAAAGAAAGTTATCCAAAATTAAATGATAGCCTCGAAATTTTTCATTGAAAAGGAATTAATTTTTTATAATTAATTTTAAAATAAAATCTTCTTCCACAATCTTATTCCTATGATCAATTTTTATTACTCTCAATACTTTACTTATGTCTCCATACCCCCTCTATACATTCATTATGTAATACTAAATATTCACATCATGAATCATTTTATTTTCAATTTTTTATTGTGTAGTATTTTATTATGTTATTTTCTATAGATTTGGTTATATTATCATAACCATATTCTATTATTATTATCACAATTGATCTTATATTGATATATCTCAAATTTATCCTCAAAAAACATTTGAATGTCTGTTTTTTATTATTCCTTCTCCTAGGATTGGAAGATATGTATTATATATGAAGTTCCTAAAAGGGATTACATGGTTTGAGGGAACTTGGTAAGATGTTCGTTATTTCCTTTTGTAAGCTAAATTGAATAATAAAAATTGAAATTAAAAAAAAAATTATTTCAAAAAGATAAATTAATTAATGTGTTAAAATCAATTTAGATATAATTTAAAAATCTAATAATTATTAAACGGTTTGTATTTAAGTAGATTAAGAATAGAAATGATCATATCTAATTAATTATTAAAAGTGTATTTATGATATAATTAAGAAATAAATAATTTTTTGGAAATTTAATTTGGAATACAATTTTCTAGAGACGTTTGGAAATAGGTAATGATTATCCCATAAATCAATCAACTCAATATATTAATGTTTTAAGGTATTACTCCCCTAGCATTAAAAATAGACAATATACCAAATATCATATTATTTTAATGTTATATCATGAACCCATAAACAAAATAGGTAATATATTTTTAAGAGGTATATCTACAAAACTCATAGATAATTTTCCATTTTCTATAAATCATTTAGGAAAGTAAAATAAAGTCCGTCACATTAAAATTAGTGAGAAATAACAATAAAGAGAAATAAGGGAGGATGTATTATATTAATAATGATGTAGTATGATCTCCATTCCCTCTAAGGAATATGAAGAGTAACTATGAGAGGCTTCAAAATTCAATGAAGATGATAAAATATTACAATTAGAACACACTTAATAATTGAGAAGATGTGATTTATACATACAAATCTTCTGAGAATGTTTTGATGGTCGGTTGGATGACGGAATTTTATTAATAAGTTACTTCATTTAATTTTAGAATTAAAATTATATAAGGTGTTTATTTATAGTCATAAAAACTAGTGAAAAAAATCAACAATTTCTTTGGATGTAATGAAGACATTGACGAATAAAATAAACTATATTTGACCATCATTAAATAAAGCCTCAAACATTCATAATCTGACCCAACCATCATTATATATTGGTTAATAAACATATTTTTTTACCTCCCAAAATCCTAAACACCATCATCATTTACTCAAAAATAGTATGTTTTGGCCTTTAAACACGCATTTCCACCACATCATTTTCTACCATATCATAGTTCTGGATGTTTTTTCTGAAAATTCAATAAGTTTCTCCACCGATTTCTTGAATGGACTTCTAATGATATCTTATTCTATATCCAAGGATAAATTAATTACATTTAATCATATTTAAGTATATTTAATGGTAATTTAAAATTTATAACATTATTTCTTCATAGACCCCTTAAAATAAATAAAAGAAATTATTATATAAAACATTTGGTATTTATGATCATTTAAATATCAAGAGAGAGAGGTCCTAAAATCAACCAATTTCTGATGATCAAACACCCATAACCTCAAATTAGAAATTAATTCAAAATCAAGAGATTATAGTTAATGATATTAATTCAATATTTTAGAATTTTAAGCTAATAATATAATCAACATGTTATAGAATAATACCAACTTCTCCCTAAAAATGATGAAATGATTCCCCTTTAGAATAAAAATTGTGTTCCCCCATTTAACCCCCAAATCCCTTATAACCATGAAAAAACCCTACCCCCATAGGGATCATTAATAAAATCGTACAATAAAGGTAAACAAATATATAATATTGTCATTTTAGAAGATATAAATTTTAAATGTTATTTTACAACATTATTCTCATGATAGAATTTATTTATAATAATATTAAATAATAGAAAAATTCTTAGATTAGAGAGTAAATAAGAATATATAATTTAAAAAACAAAATATTTAAAAAAAATAGATCATATAAGATTGTGATTATTTTAATATAAATAAATTAGCAATATTTAAAATATATTTTGAAATATTAATTTTTAAATATTATGAAAACAAAATATCATTAAAATAATGAAGATATTAAATTAAAAAATGTGATTAAAAATATTATTTTTGAAAAAATATTAACAAAATGAATGAATATAAAATTAATAATAAAAAAAGAGAGTATCTATTATTTTAAAAATATTATATTAGAGAGAAAGAGAGATAAAAGTGATCATGAATTTTAGTTAATGAGGAAAATTAAAATTAATGATATCAAAAAATATTTTACCATATAGATAATGGTTATTGTCCATATATTATATAGAATTGTAATATTAATTATCAAACTAAAATTAATGATTAATCATGTAGCATAATATGTAATGATTTGATCAATTATTTTAAGGGTTGAGTCAAAAAAATTATTTGGAAGACAGAAATTTACATAACAATGTTTCTCAGCGGTAATGTCTCGTAAAATATCAAAACAAAGTACCCTTTAGTTCCATTTTGATTCTTAAAATTTTAATAATAAAATATTGATATGGTGAAATATTTTTTGGTCCACTAATATTAGATAGAAAGGATTTTGTAACTCATGTATCTAATAATAAAAATTTCATTAATAAGTTTCATAAGAATGATAAATTCTCTTTCTCAACTATATCTTGAATTTTTACAATTGAATTCATAAATAAAATAAATTATCTTTAAAAAATAATTTAAAAATATATTTATAGAAAAATATTTTAAAAAAGTTAATATTTTTTGAAGATCATTAATTTTTATAAACTCCAAAACCTTAGATATTAATTTTTGAACATTGAGAATTAAAAACGACATTGATATTGATTGACCTTGGTTGAATTTGTAATGTTTATTTTCGGAACTATGATTTTATAATTAAAACCATAAACAACTTCCAAATGTTAATATTTTATAATAAAATAACATTTACAATTAAAATAAATTTTTTTCAGAATACATATGTTTTTTTTCATTAACTACTTGTTTATATTTCTTGAAATTATTCTTCTATTGTTAATGAAGTACTTGAAAAAAATTAATGTATCATTTTCTCCCAAATAATAGAATAATGAAGAGTTCAAATGAGAGGAATTATATGAATTTACATGGGAGTGTAACCTAACATATTCACCGACCATGACAAGTTTCATGAGGCTTTTGATGTTGATTCACTTGATTGTTATGTTGAATTATTATCCTTGTTAGTACTAAATGATGAATTATCGTGAGATTTGTAACATTAATTATTCAATTTTTCAAAGGGATTATTTTCATTATATAGTCCGTCTTTATTAGTTAAGTAATATTTCTTCTATTTCATGAATAATATTTATATTTTTATCATGTCACAAGGATATATCGCTTTTTTCATCATGTTTAATTTTTTCCGAACTTCCAATACGTGTTCAAACAAGGATTTATTATTGATGTAACCTTTGAAAAAATCAATTTCATTAAATATTCTAAAATAAATTGATATTTTGAATTATTTGACTTCATTTTTTTAATTGTCAAACTTTATTTTAATCATTACTTTATATATAAAAATTTTAACATTGAGATCTTCAAGCATGGTATTATTTATGTCATTAGCTTCATGAAATATGGTAAAATTGGGAGATTATGTTCTTGTTAAAACACATATAATATTCAATACGATCATTTACATGGATAAATCATCAAATAGATCTTTTTAGTATTAATTATTTATAAAATATTTCAAACATATCAGTAATAGAATCATTGGAATTTATGTAAAAAATATAAATCTTGATGACACGTATTAAATATAGTATCTTTTAATTTATTCATTCCTTCAACAATGATAGATATGGGTTTCTATATTTAATGAGACTTTTTCCAAGAATTCATTTTATTAAATTATTTTTGTTTTAAATGACAATGAAAGTCATTTATAGATAGTCCATTAATCTCAACATAGACAATATCAGGAGGATACAACTTAACATTATATTCTTTTATTGGGGTATAACCATGAATCAATATTTTCCAATAAAGACAACCAATGATACTAAGAAAATTTGACATTTTATTTTTATAATTAGAAGAATTAGAATAATTAAAAATAGACAATTCCTTGAGGAATTTCTTTTCGATTAATATTTAAAAAACAATTCATTTAATAAAATATTAAATATTTAAATATATTAAGATTTTGAAAATTAAAAACTATATTTTAAAGAAATTCATTTGAAATGAAAAAATATATATTCTTCGATATAATGTGTTAGTAAAAGAGTATATATAAAAGGGTGTGTATTTAAATGTACAAAAAAATTGAAAAATGAAGAGGAAAATTATTAAAAAAAAATTTATGAATGGTAAAGTAATTAATATGATTGAATAAATTAAAAAATAATTTATAAATCATATATGTACTAAAAATATAATATTAGGGCAAAATGTTTGGAAATTATTGTATAAAATTTATGAAATTACACATATCGATGATGAAATGGGGACATAAATAAACATTTAAAATGTAAATAAGGCACACAAATTTGTAGAGATGTTTAAAAATAGATCATGAATAGAACCTATGTCTAAAACCACTTGTACTGCAGGATTTAATGTATTATTCTCTATGATTAAAAGTTTTTAATGTTACCAAAAATCCATATATTTAATGTTATTTGAAAAAACCCATATATATAATGAAAACTACATTTTTATGATTATATTTAGAACCCTCAAAGAGAATTGTCGCATTCCTTTTAATAGTTTCGAATGGATAACTAAGTACCACACTTTAAAGGTAGTGAACATCGATAATAAGAGATTAATAATGAAGGGAGTATTTATTTGAGAAATATTATTTTAAGCTAGTATCCATTATCTCTAATGGATATGGAGAAAACATTGATAGATTTATAAATAAGATGATAGTTAAATGATATTAAATAAACACAGACTCTAGATTAGAGAACAAATAATCTAGATATGGAGATCTCTTCAGAGAGATTTTATGATCGATTTTATTAGAGAATTATTTCACGTGATTATTATCTTGATTATAATGTTTTAAAAACCCAAGTCCTCTATTTGTATCCATCAAAACATTTTGAAGACAAGTATAATTGTTTTAATACAATGATGTTATTCAAGAACCCATTTCCTCTATTTATAAAATTATAAGGCTATCTCAACATTCATATAAGGCTTTAATACTCAAATTGTGACATATTCACAGATCATTCATGGTTTTATCACGTGTATAACAATATTTGAATAAGAATAACTATGAATCATTTCAATAAAAATTTTAAATAAAAAACCGGGTGTTTGTGATCATTAAAAAATCCTAAGAGGGATAGGGAGAGGAATTGGTACAACAAGAATATTGTGAGAAGATTATTTGTGGGAAATGATTAATAATTGTTAAAAAATGAATTCAGAGATTTGGGAAATAAATAATCTTCTTAATGGAATGACTTGCATTTTTTATGTAATGTTTTTTCCTAATTCTCTATAACTCGATTCATAAAAGTTATTGGGTATGTATTTGAATAATTAATAGATATTAATATTATATTTATGTATGGTTATGTTTTGGTAACAATAGTGGGTATGAAATACCATTTATAACGGTTATATATTTAGCACCAAATTATGTAGAGTAAGTCTTAGTTATCTTGTGTTTACCCTAATTTATATATGATACAAATTGTTTTCTTGTTTTTATATTATATGTCTGAAAAAAATTACCACATTAACAACATATTAGAACATCTCCCAATTAATAACTAATCACTTTCCTTCACATCACATGATTTGAAAGTCTTAATACTTATGGAAACATCAAATCATCTTCCAAAAATATTAATTTCATCCATGGGTATATCAAGAAATTATTTCTCTATATCATGAAACATATTATTGAAACACTTCTAAAATTTCACTAATGAATATAATATTCCTAATTATATGAGTTAATTAGTAAAATTAACCAAAAACTATGAAACCATTCTTTGATTGTTCAATTGTGTCCGTCATTATTTTATTTAACCAATGTATGCATCTTAAAAGTAGTAGAACTCATATTTTTCTATAAATTCCAAAATTTTATATTTAAATTACAAATTAGTGTAATAATTTAATATAGGAAAATTAAAATCTAATTATTTAAAACCCCCCCCCCCCTACAATATGACAAACCAAATTATAGTGAACTAATTCTGTTTATTTCATTCCACAACCTATCCACCCTTTGTGGTAACAACATGTAGTTTTTAGACCCATTCATAATATAATATGAATTAAATAATACCTATATCAAGTAGTTTAAGAACTTATTTGTTAACAACATCCTTATTTGTTACTATGAGTATCCATTTTGGTTGATTTCTATAACTTTCCTATTCTTCCAGCATTACATTTTGATTGAAATTTATTGGGATAATTATCTTCATATCAACAATACCTAATGAAATGACCTCTATTATCTAATTCAAAATTTATAATAGACATTATTGTTTAGAATTTTCCAAATATTAGTTAATGATTACTATTAAGGTGTCCTTTTCTACAAAAAATGATTACCTGAATTTTATAGGTAGTAACTTTAAATTAATCATCAGTTTCATGATAATTCATAGAGTGCGACCGGGATAAAAGACCATTTATATATTTTCTACCAACATTATGGTTTCAATTTTAGATCCCATACCTTCGTAAAATTCATCCTATTTTTTTAACCACCATCGCATTCATGAGTTTCTTCATGATCTCCTCTTATTATGTTTATTAGATTATGATTGAAGTGGTTTTTTACTAGAAAAAATAATCTACCAATCATTCATTTTAGATATATTATTAAAAAAAATATTATGTGTTTAAATTTATCATTCCCCTATTAAATTTTTTCAGATATTTTATATTGATTCATTATGATTATTTTCTTATTATTTTCTTGGAATAAACTTCCCTCAATAAACGGAACACCCCCTTCATATTTTATCTTTATAATGATGATTTTAGTAGAGAAAATGAGTTTCACCACCACGAAAAGTACATCATCACAGACTAATAAATGATTTTTAATGAATCCATCTACAATATTAGACACCAAATTGGTTGTATTAGATTCAGCAGTTAAAAATTTATAAAAAGAAAGTCAATGAAATGAGAATGATAAATCAAAACCATAATGCTTCTTCCTAATATAGAATGTGAATATAGTGATGTGGATTTAAAAGAACAATAGATATGAAATCTTCAATGGGATTATCCCTTTATTGATATTTGAAAATTCCTTAGTTATTTATATCAAACTAATAACATTTTGAATTTCACTTACTAAAAAAATATCATCATGTAAATTCAGAGTTTGATATTCTAAAATAACCATTGAAAATGGAATACTAGTATTTATTTTTTTATAAATGTTTGAATTTTTTTTATAATGAATTTCAACATTATATTTCATCAACCCCCGAACAACATTTATGAGAAACATGGTAGAATTTTATTGTTCTGTTACATATGATGTCCATACTAAAATTATATTTTAAATATGGATTAGTAATTCACTATGTACTTGGAATACAACAATTGAGTCTGAGATTAGTCAAACATGGAATTAGTGAAATCCCAATGAGTTCCCTATATTTTATTCCAAATAATATTATCTTTATAAAATATAATAGAGATAGATAAACACTAAATATTAGTGGGTGTAATAAATTTAATAAAACCTAGTATTAACAACAATTTTAGGGAAAATAATTTAAGGGTTTCACATTTCTCATGTTTATATTTGTAAATTTTGTTAGATGTAGTGAAATGATAAATTCCACAAATATTTTATGGTAATAAAAATTGATTCTAACTAGGTTAAAAAATAAATTCATTAATGAATAATACAACCCTAACTGAATCAAAATCAATTCTAAGTTAACGATATGAATATGAGCTACTTCAATTTACCAAACCTTCTGAATTGCATTATGATTCAACAGACTACACTATAATTGGTTATAGATATGTGAATGAAAAAGATAAAATTATATTTCTAATAACATTAAATAATATGATGGTTTCTAAATGTGATACTAATAAAGAAGTATTACATACATAACTACACCCAAGATCAATCACCCATTAAGTGGACCATCTTTGTGTGGTAGAGAAAAACATCATCATACATGGTAAATATATCTAAAGAAGTAAAATAAAGAAATAAAATAAATGAAAAATAAATTGGGAGAACAATGATGCTTGAATCAATGATTAAAATTATGAAAAAAGAGTAATCGATTATGTGGTGTCATAAAAAACTCAATAGAAACATAAATGAGTATAAAAAATAATTTGGGGTAAAAAATTATCCTAATAGACACAACTAATTCCTTATAAATACACAATCATCATGTTATGATGTAAATGTAGGATACAATTTTGTGAATGGTAAATATTTTCATAAGCACTCTATCTTAATCCCACTAATCAATAATTTTACTACACATCATGTACCATCATAATGAGATTGATTTATCTAAACATTTTAAATTTTATATCCTATTAAAAGCATATAATTTTATCCCGGTAGTTGGATATGTTCTCGTCATCCAATATTAATCTCAAAACATATGATGATGTGTATGGGAACTAGTTATGTTGTGTTCCATAAATAATTATGCAAATCAAGTAGCTCACCAAGTACACCAAGTAGTAAAAATGCATTAATAATTTCCCAAATACCTTAACATTGGTTTTTCTTCCTAGGGACCAATAGTAGTGTGACGTTATTCTACACTAAATGGAAGGTAAAATCTTCTCCAACAGACATGTATAAAACATTTCACAATATATTGAGGCCCAAGAATAATATTATATTTTATCAATGATGAATCTATTGGAAGTGAACATATTAGAGAATTAACCAAATTATTAAATTATATATCAATACATTGACACCATATGGCATCGAATGAAATATTATTACATAGTGTACACATTTTAAAAACTCAATATTCACCATGAGACATCTTTAACTATCCTAAAATGCTTCCGAACACTTACCATGTTAATTTTATACACAATTTATCTAAAGAAATATAAAGTAGATAAATTAGGAATTATTAAGATAAATAATCGTTGAAACCCCTAATAAAAATACAGACACATATAACAAGTATTACTACATTTATCCCCTATTGGAAGGAATTCATAGCACACTGATGGTGCACCATAAAAAGAGGCATAATGTTTAAGGGGAAGGGGATAAAAAACTGGTGCATTAAAAACATCTTTTGAAAATTCATTTTATTGTTTTATTCCCATTTCATTAGTTATGATGTGATTGAATATATAGAAATGTTATTATTTAATTGATTATATAATAAAATAAAAGTCAATGAGAAAAAATAGTTGGTTTGGCATCACTGTTAGAGCCTACTACTTACTTTAGTTAGTTGTTATCTAATTCTATAGACCTTCCACAATTACTATAAAACTAATTCATAGTGGGTTCTAATTTATCATACTTAACCGATATTATATATAATCACACTACATTAAATATTTTTTTATAGGATAGAAATTTCTATAGTTTAAAATAAAGAAAAACAGTTAATAATTACCTTCTGTGTTTAGGTTTCTTCAAAAACATACAGTGAATCATCCAATTATATATTTTATAATTAATAATTAACGATCCAAAAAACATGATCATGAAAATAATCAAATAATAATATCATTTAATATCATTATGAATTATAAGCTGGCAATTTCTTATTGAATTAAAATAACAAAAAATATAAAATTTTCAATAATAAATCCTCAACCTGAAATATTTTTAGAACACTGTTCACTCTTCCAGTCAACTATAACTCCATCTTATTTTAATACAATAACCACATATTCTAATATACCTTAATACCACACATTATGATGTACTCAATGGTAATTTTAGATCCTCATGAAAAGTTATTTTCTCCACTGTAGACCACATTAAAATCTTTATTATTTTCAATATACATGAAATATATTTTTACAACATTTATTTAGAATATAATATAAATATAAATGATAATTTGATAATTTTTGTTCACTCATAACACTTTGATTAATAACCACTATAATTTTCACATGGGTCGGTCTCCCAAGTCCTCTCTAACAAAAATTATCATTTTATTTATCAATAGTTAACAAATATTTAAAACACAAAAAGTGGGAAATAAAAAAAATAAATCATTCATAAATATATCTATAAATTAAAAAAATACCCTGTAGAGATATTCTATTTATTTAAAATAGATAAACCTCATTTATCACATTCTTCTTCCAACTCATGTGATAAACTAATATATTATGAAAAGATACTATATAAAACTAGCATATGTGATAACTCAACATGAATAATAGAAATATCATTTGAAATTTTATAATAAATCAATTATCACCCAAGAATTATAAAAATTCAAATTATTTTTTAAAAATATATGTAACTCCCTGTGATGTCACCAAATAATAGTATTTATCAAGGGTGATTTTGTTTCACAATGTGTGTAGATTATAATATAATCATTCTAATTTAATCATAGCTCATTTATTATTTCATTATGCATAAAATTCATCAAATAAATTATATAATATTTTTTTAACAAAACACACAATTATAGAAGTCTCAACGTTTTATCCTATATAAGGCTCTTAAATTTCACCATGGTGTGATCTCTACACTTGTTAGGGTTCATTATTATGTTTCCATATGTTGTTTTTTAAGAAAGTAATCCTTTCATGGTCTCAAATTATTCTTTATTTGATAATCATCCTTAAACATATTAAATATTTTCTTCCATAGAACCCATTTCATCCTTTTAAATATGGATTTTCAATAGATTAAGATTAAGTACATACTAATAAATCAGTAGAAAGTTACGATATCTAACCCTTATGATATGGATGATCGTTACAAAATTATTTCCTCATTCATTGGAACACAAGAATGATGTTTACATTGATAATAAACTATCTATATAATGTTTCATTCCATGCATACAATGTTCTTAATTGATGCTTATGAACTATAGGGTTAATTCTAATGATGTTAATAAATGTTTATTATGTCTTAATATTTGGATTCGTGACTTAGTAATTTTAATATCCTTATCAATAAATTCAATATTTACAATAATTCTGCATTGAATCTATTTACCTCATATCAAGACTTATCAAATCATCTCAAAATCATTTTTACATCCTCAAAAGAACCTCAACAACCTCTACTGATTCTAAAAAAGGGATAAAAATGAATAAAATATCCATTAATAATCTTATAGTGAACTTACATCACACTATTTATATTTTATGGATATTCTATTGAACTCTTCATGGTAAAATAATTTATTTTTTCATAACTAAATTCTTATAATAATTTTCAAATTACAATCATTCACAATTGATTATTATTTTACACCATAACACCATCTAATCTAATGTTCATGAGATAATATCCTTAATAATTTGCATAAAATTATAGATAAGTTACAAATATGGTCGATCAATTATTCCATACCTCAATTTATCACATCTTTATCCCTAATTTAGAAATATCCATAGCTCTTAAATAATACTGTAGTTCACCATCACATGGATTATCTTCTACTATGATAAGATATTATGTAACAATTACCCCCCCTTTTAAAACATTAGAAACACCATGATGCATATATTTTTACATATCTATAGGGGAGAGAATAAGGAAGAACATAGATTTTTTTATGTACATAAAAAAATCTCCTTTTACAATGCTTTTATAATGATATTTGTATCATTTTCCATGGTGAAAATGTATTCCATCCTTAGATCACTATTTTCCACATTCTATTATATAAATTGACATAAAATGTCAATATAAAAGCATCTTATATACCAAAATCTGATCACTGAAATATCATTAGAACTATTTTTATTATAATAAGAATTGAGTGGCCTTTAAACTCAATTATAAAATATACCAGATGCAGCAACATCTATATTATTTTAATAGAAAACATTTTTTGAGAGAATTTATTGAGATATAACTATGCTAAATGTTTCCATGTTTTACATTTAGTTATGAAATGATGTAAACCATTAAGTAATAATGAAATATCTTTTTGAATATGACTTTATATCGGTGATATATTCGACACAGACATCATTTTTATATCCCTAGAATAGAAAATCAATTCAATTTTTATGTATCAGGACATGATGTATTTTTCTATTAAAATATCACTTACTTATATTAACGTTTAGAATAAGAGACTTATTTATATCTCTCCAAAATATATAATAATTATTCACATAAAAAATAAATATTTCCTTGATGTTTTAATGTATAGGTGGATTCTATTGAGTTTATTGAAATCTATTTGAATAATACTACTTAAACCCTCATACTTTTCAATTTTTTTCACATATCAATGGGGAAAGAGACTTCCCTATAATCTTACATTAAAAAAGTCATGAAAAGTTTATTGGAATTTCTTTATTGGGGTAATAAAAAATGATCATATCTTTGAAAGGACTATAATAAAAAAAATCCACCCCAAATTTTTTTTGTCTCATCATTTCTTATATTATATATATATATATATATATTATTGGAAAGAAAATCGTTTAAAATAATAAAAATAATTCCATTAATATAGGAAATGTTTATATGAGTACTTTTGGATATATATTTCACAAAATTATTATTTTAATATTTCCCAATAATAATTATATACTTATCAAACAACCATCTAACTTATGATAAGAGGGTATAGGTGCCATTTCAAGGTATATGATGCCTTATTAATCCTATATAACATTATTCATAATTTTAATTATAAAACCCCGACTTATTCAATAAAAACCTTAAA
This sequence comes from Viscum album, assembly GCA_963277665.1. Classification (NCBI taxonomy): domain Eukaryota; kingdom Viridiplantae; phylum Streptophyta; class Magnoliopsida; order Santalales; family Viscaceae; genus Viscum; species Viscum album. The sequence goes on from OY728119.1 coordinate 1,659,153,450, forward strand.
TTTTAGATAACCATTAAGGAAGGAATATTTTACATGTCCTTGATTTGTTATGTATTTTATAGGTTCATAAACTACTAAGAACATCCTTATGGTATCAATCTTAACAAATTGTTACAATAAATCCTAAAAAGGATCTTGTTTCACATGAGATTGTCCTTTGAAAATTAGAACTGTATTACTTCTTATCACTTCTATCAATTTGTTATGTTTTATCTAAAAAATAGTTAATTTTAATAATATTATTGTATTATTGTATTATAACAAGATCATGATTATAGTTCACCTCAATTTTACCGATATAATCATTCATATCATTTATCTATTTCATATTCTCCACTACCTCAAAAATATTTGTTTAACCTATTAGATGAGTGTATTATGATCTTCCAATTCAAAATTATTTTATTTATAATAGTGAATAATGATTTCAAATATCATTTTAAAATTCATAATGCATTTCCATTCACTAATATTTTATCTGGAGTTCTTTATTATTTAATCTTAATCACCTATCATATCTAAATAAACATCAATTGTATGATGCACAATTATCCAATTAACAATAACTTCATTTTATATTATGAATGTTGATAGCTTTAGAATTATCATTTTTAAATTCAATTAATTGATATGTTTTTCATATTTTATTAATGAATTTAGTATCAAATCTATTAAAAATTATGGTATAATTTTTGATCCTTTAATTGAATCAACTATGGTGAGAAAGGTAGACCACGAATGCTCTCTATTTTTCCCTTTAATCAAACATACCATAATTTTTACATTTGATCATCATTAAAAAATGATTTTTAAATAAATTAAAGTATGCCAAAATGGTATTTTTTTATAACACAAGTCAAATAGTTTTATATTATATTTACGTATCAATAATGACTAGTTTTTAATGTTCATTTCTATGAATTTGAATTCTATCTATACAAATTTGGAATGTCTATGCTCAAATAGTATATTCCTTCTAATCTCAATACTGATCCAATTTTTTTCCTCTCAAGAATTGTTTTTATGGGGTGTATTCTGTGTTATTCCACTATATTATCGAATGATTTTCCCAATAAATTTCAAATGAAATACAATTATATCCTATTTGTTTTCATATTTTAGCCATATTAATATACACTCATTTATCCTACTCAAACTATTTTATAAAGTATTAAATAATTTAAATTTCTTCTGAACTATACTTCATTATTATTATATTTTTCATCTACATGTAATCATCAACAAATATAATGAAATATTGATCACTTTTGGTTCACTTATTTAACATAGATCCATAAACATATGAATAAATATATTGAAATGGTCGAATGGATACTATTACCTTGAACTATCTACACCCTTTAAAATTCATCAAAATAGATCCTACATTACTCTTGAGTGGATTAATTTATATCTCTATATCATGTTATAGGATTTTCTCATGTTTCTTTGGTAAAATCAACATTATAACTCATTGAATGGATTACTATCATATTTAATATTGGTGTAATAGAAGTTATAAGTATTACATATTTGAAATAGAATAACTGATTTCTATATCATGTGGTACTTACTCATATATATATATTTTTGATAATTAAGGACTTATTATGAAAATATATTACATTACCATAATAACATAGTTGGCTCATGTTGAGAGGATTGTTTTTTCAATCCTTACATTCAACGAAATTTTTTTATTTAAACATGCTTATTAAATCTCAATAGTTATAAAACCATTGATTCAAAAGGAACATTCATTTCAAAAATTAATTTCACCTTCTTAATCTTATTCAATTTTTTTTACTATTTAATATTATTATCTTCAATCATGTGTGAGGAACAACCATTCTCATTTAACAAGGCTTTCCATTCGTATTTTCTTCCAATCCAACATAAATAATAATATAATGTTCATTCTTGGTTTTATTTTGATATTTAATCAAATTTTATATATATTATAACATTCAAGAGAGTTCAAACAATTTTATTTGAAAATATTAGGTTTTGGCCCCATGTTCCACATATCCACACCAAACCATCAGTAGTTTTTGTTGGGAGACATGACATTTTTTAATTAAATAATTATTTCATTAATAAACTTACCTCAAATTATTTTTGATTCCCAATGTCTATTAATATATTATTCAAGATAAGGACATGTTTTAATAGTATGTATAATATTGGTGACTATATATTCCCTTTCACTAGTAATTCCCATTGAATTTTGATCTTTTATGAAGATTAAAACTTTGAATGGAACCTGATTATCATTAATTCAAGATTTTATAAACATTATTCACTTAAAATTCTTATATTTTTTAATAAAAAAACCATTGGTCATTATAATTGTACCTTATTTATGGGAAAAGATTTCTTTTCATTTGTTTTAGCCCAAACTTGTGTGGACTTAGAATAAATTCTTTAATTATTAATAAAAAATAAAACAAAATTGAATTTTCTAGGTATATATTGAACCTATATGTTTTTGGTTAATTACTTATATGAATTTGTTAATTCATCTTTAAATTTAATAATGTTTTTGATATCATATTATATGGTCTTAAATTTAGATTCACTTGTGAGGTACAATAATTGTATCTTTCAATGTTCTTAATCTTTTACAACTAATGTTTCTTCAAAACATAAATGATATACTAATTCTCATTATATATTAGTTTATATCTCTTGAGATATTTGATTAATTCAAATCATCTTTTTAGAAGAAAAAAAATCATATCAAATTTTCCTCCTCCTTTCATCAACAACAAGATGTCCTTACCTCAAATTTTATTCTTCAAAGGATGAGATTTATTTTAGATTAGGGCATATAACCTATATATTTTTTCTCCTACTTCATCATCACTACTAGAGTGAATTTCTAGATTTTTTCCCTTGATATTATTGATTTACTCAGGATGTTTATAAACTAATTCTCAACTAGAATAATGGTCTATTTGTTTAACTTTACTCATAAAATTTATAATTTTATCTATATTAAATATTTAGTCCCTTCTAATTTTTTTCCAATATTATTGATCTCATTACCCAGTGCTTATTTTTAATTTTTAATCCTCATTATAAAAATGATACTCAAATATATTTTTTGGATAGTATATTTAAAGGTGTCCAATACCTTTACATCAATAGAATTTTTCAAATAGATTACCATTATATTTACACTTGAATTATATGAAAATTTTAGTGATATGAGATATGATTCTATTAAAATTTCCATCCATTTCATCTTCATTTTATGATTCAATAAATAATTCAACTTTAGTATCTTCTTCCATGATATTTCCCATGGATTTAAAATCCATCTATTTTCAACTAATTTTTTAAATACCTCAATCTTCTACATTTTATATGTAATGGGAATGTTATGTTACAAAAATATTAATAGATACACATTTCAATATAATTTTGATATTTTTTATTTAACATATTATGTATATTTATCATATAATTATTCACAATAGCTTAATAATCCATCATTTCCCCTTATCATTTAATATTTATAAAAATTACATTAAATATATTTTAATTATCATTCAGGGGTTTCTATTAACCCAATTAATTATCATCAAACCTATTTATCCAATTATAGCATGGTTTCATGAATTTTTTCATTACCAACATAACGATATTCAAATTTATCATAGATATCTTTAGTTATTTTGAGTCGCATGGATATTTAAAAAATAAATATTTATAAGGACATGCGAATATTATTTTTATCTTACAAATTAATCTAAACAATATAATTTTCAACATATTACTTCTTCAAACATTTTCATAAGGGTAAATACAACTATATTTTCATCTACTATTTATATCTGACGATACAAATTGCCTAAAACCATAATATTCTTAAAGAAATTTATATTATTTTCAATGAAGGTAGTGACACCCCTACTAATAAATAAGATTATATTATCAATATTCTTCTTCTAGAGTATCTAAACAAAGAAACCATGGCTTTGAAACCACTTTAAGGTGATCCATTAATGGTTTAGTTACTATGAGTGGGAGAGTGAGGGAGATGATTCAGTTTTGGTTTGAAATTATTTTTTCAATATTTTCCTAAAATAAACCTATATGAGTGGTCATAATCTGATCCCTTTTAGAAAAAAGTTTATACATTTATAAGATAAGAGGATAATAATAGTTCAAATTCACAAAAAATAAATTTTTTTTCTCAGTGTGATATTATACTCTTTGATGTTGTAATTATTTATCACGATATTTATATTTCCCAATAAAATAACAAAAAAATATTATGGTTTTAGATGTTTCAGCATGAATATATAGTTCATAGAATCAAATGAGGTGTGTGTTATTTATTCTAGATCAATAATGTTATTATGTAAATTTAACAACATAATATGAGAAATAAGTCATGAAGATTGTGTTTCTTCAATAATTGATGGTTTATCATTCTATTTTATTTTTTTGAAATATTCATGAATTATTAATCTCACCACATCAAAAGAACTCACCCAAAAATGATTTTAGTTGTTGGATATATCAACACATAATCATTTATTTTTCATAGAATTAAAATATTAAAATATAAGATTCTTTTATACATGAAATTATGGGAAAAAATATTTTCACAACTGTTCAACCTCATCAATTTATCCTTATATACTTCCTCCTTTATTATCTTTTCTATATATTATCACATACTTCAATAGATTACATAAATAGTTTCCAAGTTCCCTTATTATATCTATTTGTAATGTGATTTTTCATTACTAGAATCAAAATTAAGTTTCATGATATTTTTGATATACCAGAAATGATATATTACAAGTTTTTTGAGTAAACAACAGAATGTGCAATGCTTATTTTATTATATTTCTCATCCATAAACCTTTGAGTGATAACTAAAACAATTTAACATTGGTTAGTGGACTATATACATTCCTAACACATTCTAAATTTATATGTTTTCTACCATGTGCCTAATAACTCTCATGACCAAAATAGATTTGTCACCAAAATAAAATAACATAACAATATATAATTATGAAATCCAAAAATGCCTTTAAATGGTCGGGTTTTTTTAAACTAGGTTATCCAGAATTATCAAATTCTATCACTTTTCTTGCAGAATGATAAAATAACCAATTAAACAATTGTTGTTGAAATATAATCATACATTATAAATTATATTGAAATAATAAAATAAATTCATGTAAATTAATACCATTGTAATAATAAAAAATGTCAAAAAAATCTAAAAATATTTTTCATGTAATCATTAAAAAGCGATTTCCAACCTCTTTATCTCACCTAATATCAGTTTTAATTAAGCATGTATTTAATCTATATAGTTTATATATGATAATATTGTTATTAAACACGAATCATGACACATTTATGAAGACTTAAGCCATTATGTTTATTATAAATATAATCAAATTTTATATTATTTAGATTAACCATTTGAAAAGATTTCAAATTTTAATCCCATACAAATATCATGATATTATCAATTTGTTGATCCTTGCATAGATATAGAGTCAACATTATATATTAAAAATATAACTTCATAGGTATTTATATTTAAATATATTAAAAAATACATACACATAACATCTTACCAATATTATAACAGCCCATATTCTAGAGACCAAAATAGGTAGTTATATTGCATTATTAGTACAATTAAAAAATGTTCACAATTGAACAATAATTTAAGTAGTCTTGGAAGAAAATATAGATACATTCATTTGAAATTAAACATAAGATATATATTTAACAAATTTCGAGAACATGATTATCACTTCTAGTATATATATGATAATTACAAACAGTCCTCATTTATATTTCATATCGAAAGGAAGCAAAATAAGGGTGAGCTCATATTCTCAGTAACGTGTATAATATGTAGGAATATTATAAACATAAACATTGAATAAGCAGTATGATAAGAATAATCAAGCAGCAAGAAGCCATAATTAATTAAAAATTTATGGCATTCTAAATACGTTAAATTTAATGAACACATGGATAATAATATTCATTGATCTCATACAGATGTAATGCATTATTTTAGCCATAAAACATTCAATTAAGTTATTTTTCAGAGAAACAATCCTTTAATTTGAATAATAATTCACAAAATTCTATCCTACATGATCACATTAGGATCGTCGAAGAATTGAGGGGCTATATAATACATATCCCCATACTTCACCAGATTATGTCTAATACATTCACCATAAGATTCATCAATACCAATTATATTATTTCAAGAGGAACCTCTAAATGAATAAATCATGGATATATGTTTATATTTATAAATATAGATATCATGTACTTTCAAATTAAATATAATAAATTTGATGTATATGAGAACATACCTTAATCAACTTGGATGTTATCGGGTGTCATCAATTTAAAATGAAGTATCCTTATCAAATAAATATAGTGGCTTGTGTACTTATAATGTTCTTGGTTTTCCATGGAATACAATTATTGGATTCAACTAACTTTTTTGTAGGATACCAAGAAATTATTAATAAAAATTCTTCATCATCATCATCAAGATTGATGGAATATTCCAGAGCATGTCCCCATATATTTTCTCACCAGTTTTGAAATCGTCATCCCGCACATTGTGTATCAGGGTTATGATTGATTCAATGCGCAATCGACCATTTTCAAAGTCATTAGACAATGTACACCATTTTCATATCTACATCCACTTTCATGTATCTATATAGGGATGTATTTATCAAGAAATTACACAAACTTTTAGTTTACCAAAAAAAATGGATAGGTTTTCCCCCAATGAAAATGTAATTATTTAATAAAAATAACATTTTATTGGGATAAAAATATAAATATTAAATCCAATTTATTTCAGGTTTAAAATTTAAAAAAATTCAACAGAAATGAATGCACCACTGAAAAGTTAACAAGTGGTGATTATAACACAAGTCTAAAGAATGTAAAATGGGATTCGAAAATGCCATTAATATCTTGGGTAAACATTCAAACATAAACTCTTGAATGATAATGGTTAAAAACTATATTTAAATAACTTAAATAAATTAATTTCCTTATATATCAACACAAATATGAATTATATACACCACATAATCGAATATAAGATAATATTAGAAAATATGAATTAAAAATGGAAATTTGAGATGAAAAAACATTACCTCTTAGAATAACCTATCAAAAATTACATTATAAACCTGAATAATAAACATATATATATTAATCACTTAATTTATAACCATACTAATATCCATATTCATTCATATTCCTCATAAACAGTCATTATCAAAAACAATTATCCATATTTTCTACTTCTGGGGTTTATAGTATTTATTGTTTACAATAGTTGTATAAAGGTTATGTTCATATAATTTCATATTAAAAATATCATTAGAAATAGGGAAAAAAAGACTCTATTTGGTATGAAATATTATAAATTATTATTTTTCAATTACCTTTCATGATTTTTGTTGCCTTTACCCTTGAAAATGAAATCAATAATAAGAAGGATTCGCAGATTCCGAATAATTGAATTGTGTTTTCTTAATTAAGAAAAAAATATTGATAATAAATTTGAAAATTGAGAAAAATTTATATATTTAAAAATTTATGTCACATTATAATAGTATTATATTTTCTACAGTTTTTTATGAAACAATTTCATACCATTTTTTGAGTAAGTTTTATTTTCTAGCTCAAATATGAACATACATTGATTTTATGAAAAATTATGAGGCGATATTATAATAATATAAACATAACTGGAGTATAATTATCTTATTTAGGGTTTATTAGTTTTATAATTCTTAACTATAAGGAATTATAAACATAGGTAATTGATAATAAAATGCAACACATTTTGAATAAATATTTTTCATTTTATATTCTAATTTTAAATGATTAAAATTTGAAATGATCAATTGTTGATCATATCATTAATAGATTCTCCAATTAGGCATAAAAACATAAGGATGTAATAAAAATAATCTTTATCCTTTAAATCATCCATAAATCTAGTATTTTAAAATGAAAATGGAGTAAAAAAATATTACATCATGGAGGGGGTAGTCCGCCCAACGCATGAACAATAATTTTGTTTTTATGAATGGATGATGTATATTAATAAATAATTATAATAAAATTAATATAGAAAAATTATTTTATTTAAATAATAATAATATTATTATCCGAGTTTTTATAGAGTATGTTTCAAAGATTATAATTCAAAATAAATCTATGTAGTTGAAAATACTCACATCATGGAATTGATTTTTTCTTAGAAGTATCCTTAAAATTGATGTGATTATGCCATATATGAGTTTCAAAAGGATTAATATCATGTTATTTTGTTCTAGGAAGAGTAAAATGGTATATTTGATAGATGTAATTATATAGAGACGTTAGTATAGAAATTTCGAGGGTGTTCCCCTTTTATAAGAGAGGCAAGGGTAGTTTGGGGAGTATCCTTAATTTTTCATAATTTAATATAACTATTCACGTTTAAAATGATACAAATGTAATGAGGTGTATAGGAAAATGATTTTGGGTAAAAATTCACCTCATCCACTCCTTTTTCAGTGATCATTGTCTAATTTAGGGGTTTTTGTTTTATCATTTAACTTTTACCCCAATTTACATTTTCCATGGATACTAATTTCGTACCAGAGTATTTAATTTTATCAAAAAACACTAATATTGTAATTTTAAATAATTTAATATATCTAATTTATAATTTTAAAATAATTTTATCAAATAAAATATCTATTGGTTCGAAATTTTATTTGAAAATAAATAATCATAATCAAGTAAAACCAATTTTAAGATAAATGACATTTTTAATATTTAAATATAAACATATAATGGAAATTTATTTTGGAAACATATTTTAATAACCTAAAATGATTTATTATAAATCATTTAAAATATTTTCAGATTTTTAGTAATGAAAATTTTAAATCACCCATGACAATAATTTTATTAATTAAAAAGATAGAGAATGGTTTTTATATTAATGTAACAATTTAATTATTTCTATTTTTTTCATATGTTTTATAAAATCCAATAATACTATAAAATATATAAATTAACTCTCTATATTAATATTTAATATTTAAAATTGTTTTCTATGATATTAATTCATTCTTATATAACAACAATGTCATATAGATTCGAGGTTTCAGATAAAAAGATTTTTTTGATAGTAAAAATGAAGTTTTGAGAAGAAGCTCCAAAATTCATACTAAGATAATTTTAAAATGATGAATTAAAAATATGAAGATAGTTTGTTAATTTAAAATTATTACATTAATATATCAAATAATGTTATGAATACATGTTATTTATAAGGGTTTGTTAAATGATTGTTTAGGATACCGCATTGACATGTATAGTAGTGTATTAGGTACTACATTATCCTCCCACATAAATATGGTTTTCCTTGAAAATGGTGTATATATAAGATATTTAAAAAAAATTAATTCTCATTCCTTATAGATTCTTTCGGATCATTAGTTTTATCTTCTAATTTCTGATTTCTCCTAAGTACTTTCAACAACTCGGTTTTTTGATTCCATAATACACTCAATATCATCTCGATAATATTGATAAGATCCTTATTATATGACACGTTAGGATTTAAATATATCCACAAAGATTTGATCACATGTATATGATCTAGAATTTGGTTCCTTGGTACAAAAATATTTTGGAAATTTTGTACATTAGGAAGGGTGGGAAGTATAATCAATGAGAAACTTACAACCTGAATTAGTTTAAATTTTTCAAATTAAAATTCTGTATAGTTCCCATATCTCACTTTTTAATAAATATTACACTATATTCCATATTATAACATTCTATAATATGTTATTTTCAACTATAAATTCAATGTCATTCATTTAATTATCATCATAACACTTTCTTCTGCTCTGAGATACATTAATATGATACTACATAGTTCATAAACAAACATTTGACTCCAATATGAGATATGTGTCAAATGAAAATCATTCCCCAACTTATTACCATCATCTTGAAGAATTAAATATCAATCTATATAATTCTTCATATGGTTCCATATTGATTTTGGAATATGAAATATTGTTGTAAGAATATTCCACTGAAGGTAGTTACTAATACAACTTTCCTTGGATGTTAAGATAACTTGATCTTAAAATGTCTTCAAATGTTTTGATGGTTCATTCAGACATCCCATCAATTTGGGTTTGATACGCAGTGTTTAAATATAAGAATCATCTTTAATTTTGATGTGAACTGATGGACATGATCAGATAAAATTGGTAAAACTTCCCTATAATGTCTTATAATTTAATTGATATAGAGCCGATAAGGGAACTCAATTGGTAGATCATCTCTAATCACTAATAAAAAAATACATCATAAAAAATTCAATGATTACCCATATAGCTTCATTTTATCACTAGGTCATTGGTATCACAGTGAAAATGTCCATTCGAACATTTTACCACTACCATATAGGCAGAGAAAGAGGATGCATGACTCCCATAGAGTGTTGTCTTCTGAACATTTCCCTCTTTAATACTATGTATCTGGACACATAGTCCATAATTTCCTACATCATACCATCCAATTTTATGAATTATATTACATATCAATATATCATTGTGCTAGTAGGGTGTATTGATAAATTAGAGATATGTGATACATATAAAATTTCCCATATCAAATCTATTTTCGATAGAAGACATTACCTCTTCCAAAACATAAAAAATCAATATCTATATATGATGTCCATAAATTTACTATCATGCACTATATTAATCATCCTTCTCAATTTCACATCATCTTATTAAGACCAATATTTCTTTTCTAATAATGTTAGTTTATCAATTTCATAGAATAGGAATGATATCTCCCCATTCCTAGAAATCACAATACATATCTTTACTATATATCTATATATGGAAACCTTTTTATGCATCATCATCATTAAAATTCATGTTCTCTCATTCTCAATGAATCATCAAATTATTTTTCCTTCATAGGGTGGTAGAAAATTATGAAACCATTATTAATGGGTAGTTCCAGCATACACAATTTAGGGTTTAACATATGTTTAATGGTAGTGGTTTATAAAATTGATGATAAATAAAAATTAATTATTTTACTGGTGCTTATTTAAAAACCACAACAATATGTTTAGTAAAATTAAAAGACAACATTATGTATTCCCTCCCTAGAGCCCTATCCCCCATTTCACCCACTCTAGATCTCTTCCCCTCATCAATGAAAATATTTTTCTCCCCATGTACACTATCACCATCACTCTAATTTCACTATCAACATTTCTCATCCTCTATCATCGCATAACTACATAATCCCCCATTACCAAAATAATCATTTTAGTAACCCAAAATTCCCCCAACTAGTGTGCTCCTCAGCCCACATTCTCCTTACAAACCACATACCCCTACAATCACACCATTCATTTTCCCTCCTTTAGAAATATTTTAGCTAAGCATCCCACCTCATTAGATTTTCTAGGTTCTTATATTACCCATCTGAAATCAACTTTGAATTAAAATTTTTTATACTAATATTTTAATAAACTAATATTTACTATTTTTTGTTGTTTGGAGTATTATTTTGATGATATATCATATTAACCAAAAATATTTCATAATTATTATATCTAGTTTACAATTACGATGATTATATTGTTTATTATGTGCCAACCCTACTAATTCACATAAAATACATCATATAAATTTTTTCCTAGATGATCATGAGTATTTTTTCATCAGGAGGTGTTTTGGAAGAAAAATTATAATAATCTTATCATATGTGATAAGGGCTCTAATCAGTTTGAGTTAGTGTTTTAATATTATGTTTATAAGAATATAATCTTATTAAATAAATTATAAATTAATCATTGTGATTTATATTTGTATAAAAATATCCAATTATAAAGAAAAAATATTTTTTTTGTGGAAACTACTGATGAAATTTATCCCATTTTTTAAATATAAGTGTATTCATTATTTGTCAATGTTTTCCTAAAATGAGAGGAAATTATAATTAAAAACCATTGATTTAATGGAATTTTATTGAACTAAAAATGGACATAATTAATGTTTTAACAAATATTACTTTAGTGAACATGTTTTATTGAATATAAAACAATTGTATCACGAATCTAGAAATTTTTGAAAGGGAATAGACTTGATTAAATTTTGTTTCCCACTAAATTTTTAATTATTTATTAAATGAAATAATTTTTATTATTTTATTTAATTATCATTAACAAATTATAGGAAATTTTGGTTAAATGGATACAATATATATCAAATTATAATATAAAATACATTAATAAACTATGGATATGGTAGAGATTTTAGATTTTCAATATTTAATCAATATGTTGATGGGAAAATAAGATAGTGATTTTCTAAATGTAAATAAAAAATATGTTTTAAGAGACATGAAATTTATGAAATCTCTATCGTTAAAAAATTCCATAATATTATCTCTTATATTTTTAATAGATAATCCATAGTAAAAAAAATTGTGTAGTGATTATAGTCAACATAATGATCCTATAACTTCATCGACAATTGAAAATGATATTGAAATATCATAAATGATGATTTATTCATTTTAGGGAAAAAATTTGTTATCAAAAAAATTATGACAACACGTCGAGGCTTCTAAAAATAGTTACTTGAAAAATCATGTTTCGGGGCCATAGGAAAAGAAATTAACAATTGATGATGGAAATCAAGAGTTGGTTGGAGGATATATGAAATATTCCAAACATTGCTTTCAATTAACATTTTAATATATAAAATTCTTTTTCAGAATCAAAATTAAGAAAATTTCTTTGATAATATAATTTGTATGTGATATAATTTCTAAATATTAGATCCATGATCTATTTTATGATATGAAAAATATTGTTAAGAAGTTTGATCTTAATTATAAAAAAAACATGTTTTCCCTATTACTTATAAAATATATTGGGGAGAGGATGTTGAAATAGTGGTTTCCATAGACCCAACTATACAATGATTTCAATTACCATATCATGTAGACAATTATCTATACATGATGTCATATAACAACTATAGTGTAGACTTTTCTGCGTCCACTATTAAAATGGTAATGTCTAAAGATTAATTATTGCACAGAAATGTTGTAGCAGTTCCCAGGCTATAATGAGAACCTTGAGATACTATGACATTAAACATAATGATATGTTATATAGTATAGATAAATCTTACTGATTGTACATAGTATATGTTTGAATATAAAGTGTTGGGTATCATAATCACTGAGACATCTTCTCATGATGTTTTCACTTGGTTATCTCTAGTAGTGAGATCATGAGGACTAGACCGCTAATATGAACTCCACTTGTTTTGGGTGTCATTGGATGTTCCTATCTACGATAATATTTAATGGTCTCCTAACTTGAGATCATTACCAATGTATGTCATTTAATTATGTACTGTGATGCAAGATAAAAACCACGACTATGAAGTTGTGTCGAGGTAGTTTGTGTTGGGTATGTTATTGGTGGCATGGCATTGGATGAATGGTCAAGAAAGGATTTGTCACTTCCGAGTTATGTAAGTAATATATCTCACGAAATGTTGATATGGATGGAAGTACCTTTATAAGTCAATGGACATTGAAGTTTATAGTAAATCCATCCAGTTGCATCAACAAAAAATAAAGCAAGAGAATGGCTATGACGTGTGAGTGTTTCCTGCTTTATGAGATATTACTGACAAAGATATTAAATTACCCAATGCGTGTTCGTAGGTTGGTTGTCACTGTTGTGACTATCCTTATTTCTTCAGGGGCTATGATGGGTTACACGATCCCGCTCTTGGTATGTGAATACTATTCACTACTATCGAAATAAGGGCCTACAGGGCCACACACAATATTATATTCAAGAATCTTCCATATTCAGTGGAATAGGTGTTTTGGACATATTGGGCCCCGCCACAGGGGTCTAGGATTTGTCCAATGTTAGACCATCACCAATGCAATAAATAAATTTATATTATTTGAGTTTATGATAATGAGTATTCAATTTATTTATTAAATGTATTTAGGAGTTTTAGTAAAAACATGAAAAATATTAATTGATGAATATTAAATTATTCAAGGTTCAATTAATATTTATGGAAGCGATGAGTCTAGTTAATGACTAAATTATTATCATGTAATATATTTTAATATATTACAAATGAGTGATAATAATATTTATGACTAAGAAAAGTTGTCAAAAAATATCGTTGATAGTACATTAATTATTCGAGGGCCCGGTTGGCATTTCTAGGTAATTAATTAACCACTATAAATATTAGAGGAGAGGACATTTCTAATGATTATTCATGGAGCTTCTCTCTCCTATCCTCTCTCCCATGATCTAGAGAGAGGTTCTCTGCATCCAAGGAGAAAGGATGAAGTACTCTCTCATGCATCCCTGGGAAATCATTACGGTGATCATTGGAGCGTCGAAGGTATCATTTCAATTCCGCACTAGCACCCGGATTATAGCGAACAGTGCTCCCACGGATTCCTTGAAGTGTGTGTGGATGATCTAGAAGAAATTTTACTTTGAATTAATTGAGAATTGATCACCAACGATGAGAATATATCATGCACGACTTCAAAATTAAACTATATTTTTTATGGTTTTTTTCATAAAATCCTTCACCCGCGATACTCTGATTTAATCAGGCTACTCTTCATGGAGGTTGACATGTTTATGTCAATATTCGGTGGAATTTTTTAAAAAACCCACCTGTTTGGGGCTTCCACTGCATGCCCGGTTCCAACAGAGGATTCATGTAGACAGTATTAAAAAATATTATATTAGATTTAAGTTAGTGGGTTATTTGGGATATATGAATCAATTTAATAATAAAAAAAAACAACAAACCTATTATGGTTCTTTGTTTATTACCTTTAAAAACTCGATTTTAAATATTATTGAAGTCAATGAAAATTAATGGTTTCATGTAGTGGAAATATAATTAATAATAACGATCTAATAATTCCTCATTTAAAAGATTCAAAATGACAGAATAAATTTTATTCACATCATATATATTTTTTAACAGATCCTAAGAATGTGCAAAAATGATTTTTTTTTCCAATGGATTCAACACATTCATTAATTTTTGTACGAATTATATATTTTTTCTAGTTATATTAATATATATAAATATACTTATGTGTATGTGTATGAAACCAATGTGATTCATAATTTAAATGAGTATTCATAGGAAAAAAATTATCATTAATGATGTTTATGTATACATAGAGCCTATAATTTGAGAGTTATAGGACTTATGGAACAACATTATTGCGATGTATGCTAATGTTTCTAGAACAATGTTTGAAATACAAGTCTCTCTAATTTGGACCACTATTTACTCTATTGGACTTCGTGACTGACTATTTATAATACATACATGGGTTTTCTACACCGTTTTTATAACATGAATTTTTATATTGAATAATTACGAAACAAAAAATGTTGTTTCTTATTACATCACTAATTTAATGGTGAATCTCATAGATTTCAGTTGAAAAAGTAAATATCAAAATTTACATTGATCACAGACCACCAAAGTCAAATTTTTTAGTTTTTAAAATATTGGAATAAATAGAAAATTTTAAATGTTAATTTTTGAAGGTTCAAAAGATTAATAATACTAGAAAATGTGTTTTAAGTGTAGCGTTAGTTGAAATCGAAACACAATAATGGGATAAAAATAATATATTATTCAAAAAATATTATTGGGAATTTAATTTATAGAATCATAATCTTAATAATATGAATATTGAGATTTTTTCTTCTTTTATAATTAGATTCTCACATTACATTATTTTCATGGAAAATTGAGGGATATGTATATTTCATAGAATGAATTATAATAAATGAATATAAAATGTGATCCTTGGAAAACAGAGAAGGAAATGTATTATCTATTAATTTTTACAATTAAAATTAGTGATGAGTATATATTCTATTAAATCAAAACAATTTGAGCATATATTATTAGATTTCTAGTAATATTTAAAATTGTTTTGACATAAAGAAACTTCGGTTATATGGATTGAATAGTCATGATTCCAATATTCTATTATAGTAGTCACTACAAATAGAATTGGGTACTCTATTACATGAAAATTTTAATGTAGTTCTAATACAATTATATACGTTATACAGATAATTATCTTATAATACTCAAAAAAAATTATAGATTAAAAATCAGGGTGTTATATTTGTGTTGAAAATTTATGTAAAGAAGATAATAATTCCTAAATAATATTTTTAATATCATTATGCATTTAACTATGCATTTGGTTAGGGAAGAAATTATTTTATAGCATCATATATTATCGATGGATGCATCCAATTGAGAGAATATATATTTATATATTTACCAAGTTATGTAAAATATTATTCATACTTTATTAATTATGTAACTATGTTATTTTCATTTTATATTAATGGTTCCTTGATCATTTGAAATAATATATGAAAAATTAATCTCAACATGAATGATCAATTTGTTAGGGATACATAAAATAGGAGGTCCAAACCTTTTATTCAGGCTACATGGGTGATATTGATATAATATTTATTTAATTTTGATGTGTTGACAACATATTGAATTGACCACAACTAAATAGGAAATCAGAAACCATTACAATTATTTGTAAACAAGTTGATCAGATCTCAAATATTAAAGTATATGAAATTGAATAATTAAATGAACAAAGATAATTTATAGTAGATAATGAAATTTTAGATTAATTTATTTATGATTTCATCATTAAAAAAATAATCCTCATGAGATTTCAAATAATAAATTGGAAATATATAGAAAAACATGTTAATAAAGAGCATATAGAATATTTTTTATATCACATATGATTATAAATATTGAAATCAGCATGATTATTAGGTCCAAATATATATTTTTAAGAAATAATAATTGCATTACATTTTTAGATCATGAATACCGATACTCATGTTTATTTTCCATAATATTATATATTTTTTGCTCAGTGTCTTTTAAAACCGAATTCTATGATTGAAGTTAACAATGAGAATGGATTTTAATTTCATAAAGTCCATCAATTAATGGGTTTAAAAATATATAATTGTTGTATATTTATAGTTCTTGAGTTGAGATACTATTTAATATTGACTGGTATTATAGAATTAAACTACTATGACCATTTGGGACTTGTTTTATTCAAATCAAACGGGTTCGATATAATAGGGGATTAAAAGAGATTCCTTTCAATTTAAATATGTCAACTTCTCTATATTCATGGATGTAGATAACAGTGATATACATGATCCAAATATATTATCATCCTAAAAAATGACATAAATTTTTGAAGATATTTTGGATTTGGGGTTGATGTTTTTTTCACATAAAATAAATAGGCTTGTATGATATAAGAGATGCATTTGATGACTGTACCTGTGACATTGAATCCCATAAAAAAAATATATTGAATCCTTTTTGTATGTTAAAATTATTAGTCTGGAAATGGTGGATGATGTAGAATAAGTAATGATGGATTAGGATAATGACATGGTTGTAGGGAAAATTATTTTTTATGTAGTCATCTATTAAATTTTCAACTACCAATGTTATAGGTTATTCATTTCAAATATCATATATATTTTTTATTATATTTAAATTTATCTTTGTGAATGAGTTGTATGCTTTTGAAATTTTAAATTCTATATTTTTTTATATGCACTGTAATTCATTAACATAATAATATATATTAATTTCTCCAGTATAATCCATCAATTTTTATTTAAAAATTTAATTTTCTACATGAATCCTACAAAATATTTTTCTTGGAGTTCTTTTAATTATATAAATTAAATAAAATCCAAATTAAAGGTGTTTCACTAATCAATATTGACTATTAGTGGAATTTACCCTGACCATACAGACATCATTACTATCCCCTTATGATCCCTCCGGCACCCTTCCTATAAAATATAGGATGACCTCTATATCCCTCCAATAAAAATTTAGCAAATACCATGTATCCATCCTATTAACATCTCCCACATCCTCTATCTCCCTCCTACCATCATATAGTAATCTACCTATCTATTCATCACATTTAGAACATGATGACCCTATTGTGATGGAGTAGGTGTTCACTCCAATTTACTCACGATGATATTGGAATGTAATAATTATATATAAAATTTTTAATATGAATAATTTTATTTCACATTTTGTATTAATAATATATTTTTTCACAAAATATTAGATGAAATGATATTATTGAGAAAAACACAAACATTTCAAATGTGTGGAATCACAACAGATTAAATATAGTTACACCCTTCGGTTGTTATAGGGTCCCCACAAATCATATTGTGTGAATATTTGGATAGATTATTAGATTCTTGTTGACTGATATCGTGACATGTTTGATTACATATTCAGATTGGAGGCAAATTCATTGATCGTAGAAGAATAAGTTATTTTAGTACTATATAATGGTAATTTATTACACTATGTATCAATTGGATGTAATTATTTAATTAAAAGACATTATTTTTAAAAGGAATTTGTTTATATAGATGTTAACCGACTTTTCACTAGTATTTCTTGTAGAAAAGTGGATGTAGAATCATTTTCATAAGAAATCGAATGATTTAACTTGGTGATCTTGGAATGAATTTAATGATACTTCATTGACCACTAAATAGCTATATGATAATGTACATAAATTGTATCTTAGAGAGTAGTGGAATGCTTTTTTGATAGCCATCATGATGAGATGAACACAGTATTAACAAATATATTATTATATTTATCCCATTATACATATATGCATGTATATGATAAGGATTTATCATTATATATTTTACAATTAAATTAATTATTATTTGTTTTATGAAGATTGATGAAAAATTTTATCATGTCAAGAGAATCTAAACACCCCAACCTATCGTTTCAAAGAGTATTTCATGAAATGAATGTGCAATGGTAATATTTTCATTAGTTAAAATATTTTTTCAATAATATTATAAATTTAATATATTAAAATTTTGATTTATATCAGTTTAATTTGTAAATATAATTTAGGGAACCAAGTCTCTTAAATTAAATGATGGTTATTTGATCACATAAAATCCAAAGGGAGTTATGTGAATGATCTGACCATAGAATAATTGGTACAGATTCCTTATTAATTGAAACAGTTTACAGAAAAAATCTTCAACTCTATAACAACCTATGAAACCCAGGATATATATGTAAATTTAAATTTATGATCATTAAAATGTTGTAAATAAAAAATATGAGTTATATCTTCTAAAAATGATCAATTTTTAGAAATTTATATATCAATTCCCAATGTAATCATTATTTGATAAGATGTTTTTTCAATAATATATTAACTCTTTCTTCTTCTCTTAAATTATTTTCAATTTTCAATTTTTTAAATGTGTACTATTTTAAATTTATATTATATTTTATTCATAGGTAAAAATAATAAAACAATGGGATTCAAATCTCACCCCATCATTCTATGTCTTCGAGGAAGATCTAGTAGGTCAGGTCCATAGGAAGGATAATCTTGGTCTTGTGTGTGGGATTATTTTATAACCATTACCACTAAAGTTATTTTGATGGTAACCCGGGATTATAACAATATATACTCTAGGTTTTTGTTACTACATAACTCTTATAGTTTTTAGGAAATTTTATGTGGTTAAAAAATTCTAAAATAAGGGATGAATTAAAATAATAGGGGTCTCATATATAGATATATGATTTGAATGTTTGTTTTCTATAGAAATAATTAGTTAAATTATATCATATAATAATGGGATGTTTCCCTAATGAAACTACATCAATGGATGGTTCGCGTAAATATATATATGGAATAATTTCGTATTCATTTAGTGTAAGCCTTTTATTGGTTATAATGTAGAATTTAAATATACATCAATATTTAATTTCCCATAAAACTATTATATAGGTTTCTGTAGAAGGGAGTGGAGATTGATATGGTGATGTAGTCAATCTTAATTTATTAGGTGGAATTAAAGGGATTGAATTTTGATTTATGGGTGTTATTTTGCAACTAAACTCATTAACTATAACATGTTGTATTTAATTATATATATATATATATATATATATATACGCATGTATTTATGTAACATTAAATGTATGTTATTTGAATGTGTATGTAATAATTGATATATGTTTCTGTTTATTTTTATATTTTTACATATGTTTCTATTTTTGTATATGTTAGATCATCGTTTTTGGGAATGTAGCTTCTATATTTTTATTTATTTGAACATCTATGTATAGTGTAAATTTATAATTATATTATGTATGGTAAAATTAATTTTTATACTGTATTTAAATGAATTTATATGGGATTAATATGTAGTGTTTGTTTAATATTCCTCTATAAATTATTAGTTACTGCGGCAGTTCGAACTATTAAAAAATAGTCTTTATTTTTAACAGGAAAAACTACCACTAAAACATGAAATAACTACCACAAAATATTTTTTGGTGACACTTCTTAAAAATCATTTCAAATGAGTGAAAAATTATGAGAGATGAATCTCAACAGAATATTTACCAACGACTTACAGAAACTATCATGAACAAATATTTTGATGTTTACACCATCACAAAACTCATGATTTATCAAAATGTTCTGACTGTATTATTTTCATAATGTTGAGCTCTTATTCAGATTATATAGACATTAATGTCTTATAGTTAGTTTACATGTCACATATCTCACCATTGTGATAGTTTCTCCATATATTCCAAGAAAATATTCTAGCTTCCACCTAAAGGGAAATGAATTATATTATTATGTTTATGTATTTTTAACAACCATGATTAATATTCTATCACTCCATAAATCTTTACAGGGAAACCTATATGTACTGTTTTCGATGAAGCACTATAAATTTAAAATCCTTCATATGATTGTGGTATTGTTAATATGGGTGCCTTAATTATTATCCTCTACAACACTTAATAATATTATACACATTAACTTTATCATTTGAATTTAACCATGTTAATTATTAACTTGGTTAATTGGTTGTCCAAATAAGAAAATTATTGAGAAACCCACTGATAGTAGCCTGCCAATGCCAATACAATTTTTTTTTATTTTAATTGATATATGATATAATTTTACTACCATTTTCTTTTATTGGATAATATATATTTTATCCTTTGAGAAAATATAAATAATAAAATAAAGATAATTAATCCTAAATTCACGATTAATGTACTTCCCATATAAATATTTCTTTATGATGGTATCTATATTTATTTATAGATGCCCATAAATCTCTTCATAAATATTATAACAAATCAATATATTATATTTGAATACCTCCATAATGTTAGAAATATATTATTTGGAAAATATATATATCATATCCATAAAGATAGAATTTTTATTAATCGTTCTTTAAGGCATTTCTATAAACTCATAATTTTCGTACCATGTTAAAAATACCATATTTGGTACAATACCCTTCTTCACCAGAGTGAAGTTAGATCTTTATAAAGAATGTTAATCCTTGAATATGATCAAATAAGTTAACAATTTGCAATAAATGATAATTATTCATTATTTAAATGTAATTGTTCTCTATATGAATTATACAAAATATCAGGGACCATTATTATTTTTCAAAAATAAATTAGGGAACCCTAAAATGAAACACTAAGTTATATAAATCCTATATCACACCACTCGACTAGTTCATAATTTAATTCTAGCAACTATATTGGTTCCATTTTACATGGAATTTTTATCTGAATGAGTTAAATGAAGAATACTACTCAATGATCTAGTGGATGAACATGTAATTATTTTAGAGAACCATTAATGAAATTATACATTTTTTGTCAATATTATATTATTAGGATGAATTACTAATCCATATACCATTCTTTATATTACAAATTAATAAGAATCTAATTAATTAGAGTTATAGGGGGGATCTATACATGATTTAGATGGTGAATATTACCATATGCATTCAAGTGATTCCACCTCCTCTTCAAAAATTGTAATAATAATCTCATGGAAATATATTTTTTCATTATAATTTTAATGTAAATACATACTAAGGATCATGTAAAAATAACCCATATGTATAATAACCATGATTTTAAATAGGGAACACCCATGTATTATATTTTAAACTCACTTTTTTTAAGTCCATTAGACTCCATAATAGTATATTAGTTTATAACAACTTTACTATGGTGTTTGGGAAATATTTATCATTTTTGGAAAACAGGAATGGTAGAATGTGTGTGATGACCAAAAATAAAATAATAAATTTTATTACTTTAATTAAAAATTTAAATTACCTTCAACCATATAATCTGTAATTTCTACTTCCTCTATGCTAATCAAATATGATTAGCATTGCCCCTAATCCTTTTTTTAAGGTAAATTAATTTAATGTTTAGGTAATTAGATTTCATAATATTCTTTTTCAATATAACTAAATCATTGAATATCCAGAAATTATAGCTTTCCTTTTCATTTATGATCTTTATGTCATTTTTTCCACACATGTAACAATTATTAGTTCACATCTTACTGCCCCAGGATGAGTATTCCCATATATATAACATGTGGGAAATAACATCCTTCCTTTTTTCCGTTACCAGAATTCATCTTCCCATGATGATAAACTCACATAATCTTACCCTTTATTTTCTTCAATACATATTTCTAAAAGAACAAATTTTCTATCACAATGGTTCTTTAGACAATATACACATATGATTAAAATTAGTATAATAATGGTTCCCTTAAAATGAATACTTTAAACACATAAATGAAATGAAAAATGTTATTTTTTGGTCAGTGTACAGAGTTCATAATTTGTTTGTAAAACCTTTTAATGATTTCCTCATACTTAGTAAATGTTTCCTCCTACAATTTTAAAAGTTTGGGGAATTTCATTTATATTTCTGATCTCTCTTCATTTGGGAATTATTTTTCATAGAATATCTCCAAAAAAATTTTATTCCATTAAGTTATCTCATATGCCTCTTTATTGTTTGATTTAGAGACAGATATTGGTCATTATTTCTCTTTATAATATAGATCTCCATGTCGATTTTTTTCTTCACTAATTTTAAATCTGAGAAAGATCATCTCCAAGGAATTAATATGTTGTTCATCTACCAGTGGATTAATAGTTACTCTAAATTCTATATGGTTTTTAGCATGACGTAGTCCAACATAGTTGCACTATGTTACTTATCAATATGAAACTCTTTGTGAAAAACATTATAATTCAATACCTTATAAAAAACCACAATATTGTTATAAACTAATTAGCCTCAATATTAGTGTCATTAAGTTGTTTATGGGAAATATCCATGAATTGACTATTGGTGTTGATATGGTTCACATTCCACCCTTTAGTCATAAAATATCTACAATGGAAGACATATAATTATATCATGATATTGAATTGTAAAATAAGACACCGCCAGTGTTAATTATTTTGTTCCATAGAAATATTGAGGTATTTTCATACTACATGTGTTATCTTACTTGATTAATATCAATAAAATATGCATGGTTGAAGTATAAAATTGTTTTATAGTCTCATATTACTAGATATATTTATATATACGTACACTACACTTGAAGTAATAATACAAAATAGGGACATATTGAGAGAAAATTATTGTCCCTTATATCATATCCTGGAAAATTACACATGGTCTCCATTTAGGTTTACTAAGGAATGGAAAAAATAATGGAGAGATAAAATAATTGGAAAGGGATTACATACAACGGAATAATGCTTAAAATAGACATGAAATAAGTGATATGGAAATAATAAATGATAATCATGAAGGTATAATTAAAATAAAAATTGAGGGATTTTTATTTCCATGAAAATAAATGAAAATATGGATATCAATAATAATTGATCTCATGTAGATCGAATAAAAAGTTTTGAATGTCACAAACATGCATTCAAGGCCTTATGATATTAAAATTTTCTATCATGGAAAGAGGCATAAAAAACCCCATATGTATAGTCTCATGATATATCTTGATGCATTGAGGTGATATATACTATCGTTATCCACCAAAAACCTAATTATGTCCATTTTATTCACCATAAGTGTCATTAAGACCTTTCATATTATACCATGTGGAACCACATACTAAATAAAACATAAATATATAAAAATTGAGAAATATAGATAAAACCTACATCTATATTAAATAGAATAATTATAGTGAATAGGATAAAATCCCTTAATCAATATATTTTATTTGGGGGGTATCATCAAGTTAACATCAAATAAACTTGTCAAAGAAATACAATGTTGATTTTACATTGTAATTTTTGGGTTATCTATGTAATATTGTAAATGGATTCAATATATTTTCTTAATACAAGACCATGGAAATTGTAAGAATATCATTCATCAAGGTTCATAATTATAATACGAATATTTCTAATCATATACCTCAAGAATTTCTCACCATGTGTTTAGTAGTTTCCCACTCATTGTGCATTAAAGTGGTGATAGAGTCAATGTTGAACCGACCCTTTTTGATGTGATTACCCCTAGGTGAATCTATGGAACATCCACATCCACATTCCATTATATAGATAAGGATTTATTTCATTTAAAATAAAACAAAATTTTATTAAACAAAAAAATTTGATGGTTTTCCACCATATAAAATATAAAAATCATATATTTTATGATAACTATGTGTTCGATATCATATAGGACATGCATTATAGGGATTCAATGAAGAATGAAATATTATAATTAAAATATGATAATTATAACCTAACCATTTAATTAGTTGGTAAAAATAGTTTTAAACACATTATTAAATATAAATAATGTATCTAATTAGTGACCTTTTATTTATTAAACTACATGAAATATGCACTAAACTTTTAATAGATATTTTCGTCTTTAAAAATATATTTTCTTCAAAAATGGTTTTTACTAATTCATATAAAGGAATATTATAATTACTTTATAAAACTAATATATATTTTATTTTATAAAAAGTTAATCCTATTTAATAAAAAAATATATTATAGTGGATTTTAGTATATTTTTCAGAAAAAAAAATTATTTCTAACTAAAGGTGAAAATAGTAATTTTTACTAAAACGTATATTTTCATATCAATTATTTAAAATGTCAAAAATTGAATGTTTTAAATTTAATATAATTTAAATATATTATTAATAATCCATCTAATATTGTTAGAATATATTTTTTGGTTAAATTTGGTATAAAAACAATTTTATACATAAAAATGAAATTATTTATGAAAATCTTTTTTGTTCTGTTTTTAATTTATATTTTACATAATTTTCATTAATGTATATAAATGTACTATTGTAAAATTAATTCTTTGTTTTCAATCAATATATTTAAATTTGGAAAATAGGTAAACTTAAATTTTATTTAATATTAATTGTAACCGTGGTAGATATTTTCCATCTTGATAAAGGTAAAATGCATAATATATGGTTAAAATGATGAGATAAGGTCTAAAAATCAATCTAAAATACTCCAATAATTAATCTGAATTAATATATTATACCTTACAGATCAAAAAATAATATATATGGAATTTTCTTTCCATTTTCCCTATCTAATGAATTTTATATTATTTGTAGTATAAAAAATTCCAAAATGTCTCTCTCATGAAATAAGTGTCTCAAAATTTATTCATAAGGATAAAAAGAGTGTAAAATAGGTCATAATCGTTTCTAGAAAAGATTATTTAATTTTATTTATCATGGTAATTTATTTATAATTTTATTTTATTGAATAATTTCATTAAATTGATACTCAACACTAACACAATATTCCAAAAATAAATTAAAAAATAAATTAAACGATTCTAAAGATATTAAATGTAAATAAATTTGTTTAAATTATTTTGTTATAAATTTTATTTTTGATAAATAATACTTATAATTTATTTTTTAATGTTCTATATTAAAATTAAATTAAAATATTGTAGACATTAAAGTCAAAGTAAATGTGTAATTTCAAAAATGAAATTAAAGATATTTTATGAAAATTGATATTTTAGTAAATTATTAAAAAATCATAAAAATCATTTTGATGTACATTGATAATAATAAATAGCCTATAGTTTCATCTATTATCTATCTATAATAAAATATTTAACTTATAATTTAAATTATAACTCTTTAATATTGAAATGTTGTCACACATTTAAAGTTAAAATCAGATAACAAAAGGGATAAACCAAAATTTTTGTTCTAAAATTACACTAAAACTAATATAATTTTATTTTAATGTTCTTTTTTACTATATATTATTTATCTTAACATATATTTCCAATTTGATGATTTTTTCTTGAGAATTAATTAATTATATTTTTTTATCATTTTTTAAATTCTAAGTGGATGTTTCCCTTCCATTATAAATGAAATACCCTTCTCTATTTTATTAATATAAATATCAAACATTTATCTAGAAAAAAATATTCATAATTATTTTATATAATAAAATATAAAAAATTTATTCTATTTGTGGTATCAAAATTCCATTACAAGGGTTCGTATGAATGGATATAAGGTGTCTTACCAGAGAAGAGGTAATCATCTTACTTGAATACAATAAATTTATTTCTTTTTATACCAAAAATAAATATATTTTATTAGTCATAAAATAATATTTTTAATATTATAAATATATTTAATTCTATTATGATTATGTAACCGCAAATATCTACCCTCTATTTAATCAAATTGGAAGTGAATGTGTCACTTGTGCGTATGTGTGGACTACCACCTCTGTGTAGCAATAAAATTCATTCTTTCACCATATTTTAATTATGGTTATTATAATGGTTTAATATTTTATATATTATATCTATGAGATATGTATTATTATTTAATTATAATACCATATAGACTTAATTAGCTACCAATCCATTTGAAAATGAAAACGTCTCTCTTGTGTACGTGTGGACTACTACCTCCATGATGATATGCGATTTTATTTTCATTTATTATTTGTGTGTATGGTAATAAGTATATATTTAATTAAATATATGATATATATAATATAATAATAATTTTATAAAGGTGAATTTTTATTTATCTTTTTTTGTTCTTTCCGTTAAAAAGTGAAAATAGTGTCTATTCAAATGTGTGGTCTACCGTATCTATGAATGGTGTCAATCAATTTTATATGACAAAAATTTCTGGACAAATACATATATGGAAAATATATTATATTCACATAATTTGTAAAATTATATTGTAAGTGGAATCATGATCCATGTAAAAGGAATGGAATAACCGAAATGAAATTCTCAGAAAAAACAAAAATGGTATCACTAAGAAACAATTTTTATAATTAGATGTTATTAAAAAATGGGTGTTAAAATGTTATAATTATATCATATATATATATTATAAGTTTTAAAATTAATTTTTATATAATTATAATAAAATAACATTTTATTATAAAATTTTTTTAAATCACATTAGAATAATGTTCAACTCAAGGTAATGAATTTTTGTCTCACTTTTATTTCTTTGAAACCCAAGACATACTCACCAAGTATAAAATTTAGGAAGTCTATATAATTACCATGAATTTATATTATGATTATCATCCATAAAACAAAGGTATATACATATCTGTATAAGGTTATTTAATTCATGGAGATTATGATTGAAATTTTACCGAAGTGATAAGTGGTTTATATTATAATGTAATTTTGTTTTGAGATTGTCTATGATGATGTTTATATTCATGAAATTTAATGATATATATCTAAATAATGTAATGAATTTTA